>CM076995.1:97803023-100303023 GCA_039090855.1 Macrothele yani | reverse complement strand
ATGCGTGTTCGCAGACGCACAGGGAAGCGTCTCCACTCTTCTTGCATCCTCCAACGACACACAGGGCCTACACCTGGTCTCCTGGTGTGGGGAGCGATCAGCTATCACTCCCGTACACAACTAGTGTTTGTACCGGATACGTTAAACAGCACCTCCTACATCAACAACATCATTCAGCTCGTTGTTGTGCCATTTGTAAGGTCGGTCCATCGTGGTGTTTTCCAGCAAGATAACGCACGCCCACACACGGCACGTGCAACGCAACATGCATTTCAGGGTGTGAGACAACTTCCGTGGCCTGCACGTTCACCGGATTCGTCCCCCATTGAGCACGTGTGGGAATTTATGGGACAACGACTTATCCGGTCTCCATGGCCAGCCACGACCATCCCCGATTTACGCGTCCAGGTTGAGGATGCTTGGAACTCAATACCCCAAACTTACATCCAACATCTGTACGACAGACTCCATGCCAGAATTGCACAGTGTGACGTAGTTCATGGCGGTTCAACCTCGTACTAACCATGTTACATGGAAATGTTATTTTTCAGTTTACCAGCAAATACAGCTGTATTTTGCCATAATGTTTTGATCACGTTATCCTCTGTATTCCGTTATTATGCTGTATGAATTTCGTTGGTATCAGACGTCTCCTTCTTGGTGTTCTTTTTCACTTTCCGCCAGTGTACATCAGAAGCGGAATAATGGCTTACGTGGTCAAACAATTTTTTATCAAAAATCAGAAATTATACACAAAAGATTTCTGATCAGGAGCTGCATCCGGTGTAGAAACAATTTTTCAAATCAGAGTTTTAGAAACAGAGATATAGGAGAAAAGGCTATTTACTTTTACGCCCCCTAGCGGAAAGTCTATGAATAAATTGAAAATTTTGAAAATATATGAAAAACATGTTGAACCAGAAACGCTATCCAACAAAGAAGGAATTTTTCAAATCAGACTCTTAGAAGTTGAGATATTGACAAAAATAAGATATATATCTACGCCCCCTGGCGGAGAAACCATGCGAGATTTTAAGAAGAAAATATTCCGAAAAAGTTGAGTGGCATCGTTTAACGAAAGAATTTTTTCAATCGAGATTTTAGAAGCTCAGAGTTTGTGGCAAATACATCAGAAGCACAAATTAACACTTACGCCCCATGGTGGCCATACCATTCTTTACCAAAAATTACAAATTACATGCAAAAGATTTCCCATCAGGAGTTGTATTCGTTGAAGAAATTTTTTTTCGAATCGGAGTTTTAGAAGTCGAAATATCGGGGGAAACGCAATTTATTTTTAGGCCCCTAGCGGAAAATCTGTGCGTAACTTCAAAAAGTTACTATACCTAAAATACTATTCGACACAAATGGAATTGAATGGTAAACGAATTTTTTTCAATGGTATGTTTAGAGGAATAAAATATATTTTGAATTCGATATCATCTGCATTTACACCCTCTAGCGGCGAAAATGCACATCGTAAAAAAACAAAAAACAAAAAACAAAACGGAATAGATGATCGTCATTCGCATATTTCAGGCTTCCCAATGCAAAACAAATTTTTCAAATCGGACTTATAGTTGCAGAGATATGGTGTCCACAGACGACGGACGGACAAACCGATAACATAGGCACGACCTTTTTTTTTTTTACAAAAGACGTGCTAAGAATTTAGGAAATGTTCTTTTCTAGGAAGTATTTGTTACAGGGCTATTCACTGAATTCTTTTCAGTGCCCTGTCGCGTGGGTTCGTCGGGCTTTCGGCTGTAAAGTACTTAGCAGTTCCAGGTTTTTGGCTATATTCTCTCGTTACTAAATGCGACTAGAACACTATGTTTCACCTGATTTTGTTATTTTTGTTAATATTTACCAAAAACGCTTGGAACAACAATAATGATTTTAATTTTTTTAAAGCATCTTTGGCGATACATTAATTTTTTTAAAGGAAGTAACGAAGAGAAGGAATATATAAGAGGAAAATGACGAATGGGATAGCAAGTAATCAGTGCACAGAACGGCGAAAAAATGTGTAAGTGTAAGGGGGAGCTAAATGGCAACTGAAATATCAGAGCAGTGACAGTATGGGAAAAAATAAAAAACGAAAGGCAGGGATAATGAAGAAGAGTCCAAAATCCCAGAAATAGTGAAAAAACAAAAAAAAAAAAAAAAACTGCTTATTGCAAGAGAGAGAAAAAGCAAATTAACTTCCTCTTGGACCGTTTTTTCTTCAGGCCATGGTTTACAGATTTCCGATAGAAGCGTAATGCGCTCAATTATTATTCAAAGTGTCAAAATGCCGGTTGATCGTTATAAAAAAGGAAAGAAGTGAAACGAGAAAAGGACAATGCATGAATAAGAATTACGTGCAACTAGAAGTAGGAACAGCAATTATAGAAAACGAAAAGAATGATAAGAAATTGCAGTTTATAATGAATGGGCGATACGTATATGGCGAAAGCAAATGAATGCATAGACAAGAAAACGTTACTGAACTATAAAAACTTGAAGAGAAATGAATGTCAGATACGCCAGAAAGATTTTCTGGTGGAATGAGCACGCCTTTTTAATAAAATAAGGGAAAGTGTGCTAAATGCAAAACGCATCAATCATCGAAATTTTATTAGTACATAAAACCCTCGTGTTTATGGATTTATCTAAAATTGCATTAGTTCGTCATAGAGAAAAGAGTCCCATGAAACTAATTATTCTCCTAAAAATAGAAAGAAATGTTGCAAACTGACTCGCGATTTGAATCCCAAACAGAAAAGGGAATTGCTGTAATGAAAAGACCACTCAAAATTTTATTTAAAAAAAATCTGCCTCAGATTTAAAAAAAAAAAAAAAAAAAAAAGTGTGTGGCAGCCATATTTTTAGCAAGAGAAATTGGGTCGTAAATAAAAATAAACATCTGCATACTTGTAGAAAAACTGGGTATCATTAGCAGCAGGTAATGTACCTATATCTTGATCACAGTTACTGTTATCTCATGCAAAAAAAATTCTTTTACTCAGTATTTTAGAAGCGAAGCTACGATTTCGGTTGCAAATATGCATTTTCAGCTCTTAATGGCAGAAATATGCATTCTTTTAACTTCAGTGTCTTTATGAAACAATAAAAACCGTGCACGAAGCGCTCCGCAGGATGGAAACTTTCCACCATGAAAAGAGTCAAAAATCAAAGAAAAGAAAAGGCATTTGCTTCTCATAGTCGAAAAACTGCGTGTCATTTTAAACGCACAGTGCGCGCAGAGTTCTTCGTAGTGAAATACTGTAGTACAAGATATAAAAAAAATTGTAGAATCAGAAATACATATGCTCGTCCAACTAGTGTGCATTCTGAGTACTCACATAATTTACGCAAAATGTCCTACATAACGAAAGATATCAGAAGCAAAAAAAGAAGAAGAAAAATTCAAACCGAACTTTCAGAAGCAGAGGTATGGAGGAAAACGTATAGTAACTTTATATCGTAGTGGAGAAACCTGTACGAAATTTGAAAAATAAAATGAGTTGTGAATATTCCTCGAAGGCGAGGTTATCAGGTGAAGAAAGGATTTATTCAGTCGGAATTTTAGAAGCTGCGATATCCTTGCAGACAGAAATATACTTTTGCACCCATAGCTGCTGAATAATGCATCATGAAAGGAAGAAAATACACGTAAATGTTTTTCACAGCCGAAACTATGCAATGGAAAATAGGTATTTTAAACACGACTTTTAGAAGCAGAGATAGCAAATTGAAAAAAAAAAAAACAGTTCCACACATATCGGAATAACTGGGTATTACTCGAAGTTGATAATAATTGTATAGTCTTGATAATAATGAAAAGCACGCAGTGCAAAGAAGCGGAGATATAGTTGCAAACGAAATGCACACTTGCGCCACCTAGTGGTATAACTGTGCTCGGTGAAAAATTAAAAACTATATGCAAAAGGATCTCCACTGTAAATGGTATTCCATATAAAAAGAATTGTTTAAACAGGATGTTTAGAAGCAAAGATATAAGAAAAAATGCAGTATACATATATTTAAGACCCTCTTGCGGGGAACTGTGCATTATTTTGAACAGGGAATATGCGCAAAATGTTTTCCGCTGCGAGCTGTATCTTATTAAAACAGATTATTTTCAATTGGGGTTTAAGAATGCGCAGAAATTGCAACAGATTTGTTGCAAACAGTGTTATGCACTTATGCATCATAATGGCAAAATGATTCGTGACGAAAAATGACAAATTACATGCAAAATATCCTTTTTCACAAACGCTATGTGACGTGAAAAGGCACATTTTAAATCGGTCTTTCATCAGTAGAGATGCTGGTCAAGATGCCATACACATTTAGGAAAACTATTAATTGAAAAACTGCATGCGAAGTGGTCTTCGTGATAAAGGATATCAAAGACAAAAAGAATTGCTTCAGTCGCATTTTTAGAAGCAATGACATAGAATAAAAACTGTTCTGAATTCAAAACCTTTTGCATTTAATTGCTGCAAGGTAATAGATACAACGGAAAAAGACCAAAAAGCAGGGATTGTCATTTCTACAGTTTAAGATCCCCAATGTAAAAATAGTTTTTCAAATCGGGTTAATAGGTGCAGAGATATGGTGCCCAGAAATAAAGAGACGTACGGACATGTTGATAACGGAAGCACGTTATTTTTTTCAAAAACCTCATATAAATTTGTGCTAAGGGAGAAGGAGAAGAAAAGGTGTATGAATAGAGGAAGTATAAGAAAAAAATAGAAAGAAATGCATGACTGAGGCAAACCTTCAGAGAATCAGATTTTGCAACACCGTTCTCGGTGGCTGAGTAGTCAGAGGTGCAGGCTTCTTGGTAATCGTCCGAGTTGGCCTGGTTCTGGTCCCGAATGAGGTGCGGCCACTATGCTTGCCTTTCCGGCGGTGTCATATGTACCCTAGAACCAGTTGTCGTAATGCTATGCTTAGACACTCAAGGATACAGTATATTTTGCTGACCCCTAAAAGAACTTCCTCTTTAAAAAAATTTACATTTTAAAGTAAAGTGTTAAAACGGTATCCATAACAACAGCTCCAATTTTAGAAAGCGCTACACTGTGACTGATGTGCTTTTCGTGATTAAATACGGCGGTTTCAAAAATAAAAACAGAAATTTACTAGGTATACTAACTGGCAGTTTGACCTTAGGTCGACTGAGGTATCCTGTTTTGTATGCGAGTTCCGGTTGAATGAACGTGGCTTGCGTTGAATCTCTGTTGGGTAGCAAGTCGTTTAGAGCACGGAGGAATTTCAGGAGTTTCAGCACCTTGAGCTCAGAAGCCACTTGTAGTTCGTTGGTCTTGTTTTTCCATTAAAACTGAGGAAATCATTCTGTTGCAGAGGAATCTACTGTAATTACACACCCTGAGATTTATAGCTTTACCTTGTAAATGACAATAAATAACTGTTCCTCTAATGATACAATTTCTCATACCAAACCGTCACAGAATTTCGGTTTAACTTCATTAAAGTAAAAAAAAAAAAAAGAAAAACGAAAATGACAGAAGAATTTTTTTTTTTTTTTGATTGGAGGTTTAACGACCACCGTGAGCAACTCAATGGGCTATAAGCAGTCGCCCGTCCCTAATTTAGGGTTACTGGTTCCAGGGAAGGGAGAGAGCCAGTGCCGTAAGAGAAACACAACATCCATGCCTCACCGGGATTCGAACCCAGACCCCGTTCGGACGAATGATCAGAGGCCATCGCTTAGACCACTGCGCCACCGAGGCGGCCAGAAGAATTTTAAATATTTCAAGATTATTTCGTAGTATTTCAGGTGTCTTGATATTCATTTTGTCATTCTGAATACTGCATTGGGCGGAAATTTCCCTCCTTTTTTTTTATTTTTCTTTAGCTTAACGGACAACTGCAAACACTGAATGGGGTAATAGCATTGTCCGCCCAGAATTTTCTTCATGATCCTTGTTTGAACTTGTTTGACACATAAAAAATTCGCAAACTTCTCTGCCTACAAATTCCCGGTAGTACAACAGTAGATTTCTTCATCACTTATTTAACTCAACAGAAAACTTGAAATCATACACAAAGAAAAATTGAAGGTAGTTCTATAAGAAAATAATTACCTAGAATCAGTCATTAATACTCTGAGTAAATAACTCCCATACATATTAAACAAGAAGATAATTTAATTCAGCAAATAGAAATTTTTAGCACGGACCGCAATTGTGAACTTACATATGTAGGAGGTAAGAGAAGACAATTGAAAACTAGGATGATGGACACAAACTAGCAAAAAAAGAAAAAAAAAAAGAAAGTATAATAAAACGGGATTCAAAAAATACTCGTATATAAGAGTATAAGAGGGAAATGATACGCAATCATTATTATTTTTTTCTGTTTCTGGGTTTTAAGACGAGCGCGAGCACTCTATGGAATAATATATCAGTCGGCTGTCCCTAATTTAGGGACATTGGTTTCAAGGATTAGAAAGGGCGAGCAACGCCAGAGAAGCACACAACGCATGCCACCTCATAGACTCGGACCCTGGCCCACTGGGACGAAACTGTTTGAAGCATGTGCTTAAAGAACTGCGCCCCCGGGTGGCTGTAATGAAATAAGAATCTCTCAAATTTATGTCATAAGTAACAGATTTAAAATCTGTGGTTATGACATAAATTTGAGAAAAAATAAAAAGAAATACTTGAAGTAAAAAAGAAAAAAAGATACTTTATCAATTACCACCAAGGTCGGACGCTCTTTTCTAGCCATATTATCAAAGAAGACAGAAAAAGCTTTTAAACGTAGCCATCACTGATTGCTAACTTTAACTGCAGCAACAATAAAAGTGAACAACGAAGGATACCTAACGAAGATGTGTCGTACATTGAAAAAAAAAGGTTGAAATTAACATAAAGAAAACTCCAGTAAAATCCACTTTCAAGATTTTTATACCCAGCAATGCATTAAAAAATCAAATCATGTTATTGCTTTTCTTCATGTGTACCGAAATGACCAACTGAAACCGAAAAAGTTAATGCATCGAACTACTATTCACTTCTATGATTTTGCCATAAAATTCACCGGTAAATAAATACTATAATAAAATAATGTTTTTCTGATATTGGACATATTCTTCAAAACAATAGAGTAGCCTGATTTTACAAATTTGGAAGAAGGCATTCAACATTTCGAAATCCAGCAAATTTCAAAGTAACACTTCACAAAAAACCTCGAAATTTAATTAACAGAACATTTTGTGCTCTTTAAATTTGCAAAAACGTAAAGGTTAGGTTCATTTTGTAAAAGAGAGTATGATTATGCTAAAACTGTACATTCTATCACACTGCTACAAAGGCAGCAAGCAAAAGCGTAAGATGTCTCAGACAGCATTTTCTTTATTCTTAGTTGAGCAACTGCTTTCACTTTTACTTTGGAAGCAATTTTCTTGTCTTACCTCTTGAAGATGATAGACAGCAAGCCAACTTAATTCTGTTTTTCTTTGAGGTAAGAGCTTCAAGTCTATTATATTTGTACAATAGGCCACTTTGCTGAACAATCCTTTGTCAGAGTTATAAAGCAAGTTTCTCATATGATTAAAGTATTTGGGAAAACGTTCTTCTTGATGCTCTTTATTCCACTACATTCATGAAAGAAATGTATATATCCATTGAAAAAGCGCTACTTTGCTCTTTCAGATTTTCATTGAATCGTCTCGTTTTGGTATTTAAAAGGGATTGAAGAGCAGTAAAATATGCCTCTAGCAAGTTGCTAGTCGTTTGTGAAAAAAGATTTTCTAGAAATTAATTCTTTTTAGAAGCTCTGCTGAGACTTACATTAAACATATTACATTTTATTTTTTTTGAACGAAGTAAAATGAAAAAAAAAGAATTATTTCCTGCAAGTTAATATTCTTCTAAGAATATGACCACCAGACTCCTTTAAAAATGAAAGCCGAATGATTATTTCTAGCAGGTTTTCTTAAAAAAAAAAAAAAAAAACGGAGAAAAATGATTCTCGCATTACTGTGTGTAGCTTAAATTATTTATTTAACGTGTCTTCCCACAAAGAGTTATCTCATAATTCATTTAAGAATGCCAATTTTACAAATCTTACATGATTTTTTTAATATGTAAATTTTCCAGCATGCTGAAAGGCAGAAACTTCAGGAACATTTTTTGAGAACACTTGTTTCTCAGAACAAAGTTTGTATGCCCTTCGAGTAATTAAACTCATTTAGGTATCTCAGATGTTTCGTTCATTTGCCAAAGACACTAAGAGAAAAATAAATAAAAAAGTTGTCATACATGCACCCAAAAATTAAGAGAGAGAGAAAAAAAGTGAAATATAAGGAAAGAAAAAGTGGGAAAGAACAGCGAATTTGGAAACTTAGCTTCCTTAGAATGCAATACTCACATTTTTTTTTTTTTTTCGGAAAAACTGCCTCACAAAAAAATTTGCTTAAGTATATATAAACTTTAGGTAAATGTGTATCTGATTTCAATTGCCTATTTTTTTGATCTGACGGGATAACGATCTGTATTTATATGAGTGCAGCTCAGGAAATCGCGGTGGGTATTGTTGTACAGTTTAAAGGCCTTATTTAGAATACGCCTTTTCTTTTTTTTTTTCTTTTTGGGGGTTTAACGACCACTACGAGCAACTCAATGGGCTGTAGGCAATCGCCCGTCCCTGATTTGGGGCCACTGGTTTCAGGGAGGGGAGAGAGCCATTGCCGTGAGACAGGAGCGCCACCCTGGATCCAAGCCAGGACCCATCTTTGACGAATGATTAGAAACCAGCGTTTCGTACCATTCGGAAACCGAGGTGGCCTATTTTGAATTTTCATTTTTTTCTTTGCTTTTATCCCTGTGTTTTCGTTATTTCGTGGTGACTTCTTTATATCGCTTGATTATTATTTTTGGACTTGTGAGAACGGTTTAGATTTGGCAAGAGAAAAATCTTACAACTTTTGAGCAGTCAAGTATCCATGACATTGCAGAAAATCCGCCGTCTCCTACCCTGAAGAAAATCATGCATTTTACCAGGAGTTCACAAATTTAAACTTCTGCTATTATTTAGCTGCGAATTTCTTTGCTTTGAGGAAGGGTAGAATATAACCTAGCACTGTGGTCACCAAACTCGGGAAAAACCAGTGCGGTTAGCTATCATTTTTAGTAATACTTTGTGCGAATACTTGAAAGGTGGTTTTTCTTAAACATGTAGGGCTCACATGTAAACAAAATTCCTGTGTTCGTACCATTCGTGCTGAGCACTCGCAATAATTAACAACGCATTCCAAAAAAAAAAACAAAAAAAAACATGTTTATTCTTCCATAAAGACAATACATTATTATGTTTTGTACGTGATGGGACACAAAAAACGCTCTTTACGGTCCAGTGCTGTCATTTGCTTTCCTTTGGTGAGAGAGAGAGAGAGAGAGAGAGAGAGAGAAAAACGGTCAATAGCTTTACTCACAGATCGACGCTACATGAAGAGTGTTTTCAAGGTGAACAAGAACTGCTCTTTTGGTAAATGACAGTGTCTTGTAAGAGCTTTCGTGATAGATGCTTTCGAAAGAACGCAGCCTTTTATTTTATCAATACGATTCAAGTAATTCTAACCATCTTTAAAAATTCAAGACTTTGTAGAGGTACAGTTCTGTTGCTTTTCTTTTCGAATCCATCAAACGTTTTCCTGTAAAAAAGAATTTCCTTCTGCTGAATAATCAATTGTGGGGGTAATTTCATCTAGCACTGTCGCACCAAATCAGTTAATATCACTACAAAATCGATGAAACTTAATCTCACATTTATCCTTTTCCTTTATTTAGACTAGAGGTGGGACGAATCCTAAATTTTCTCGAAACCGAATCCTAAAGGTTCTCGAATCCCTCGAATCTCCCGAATCTCGAATCCTTCATATAAGAATAATTATAAGAAAAAAAGAGAAGAAAAGACTTCTACTTAAAATTAAAAGTTTTTAATTGAAGCAAAATTTGATATCTTGTGTTTAATGAAAAACAAATTAAAGAATACAGTTTTCAAAAAATATACTATAACGTAAGCCTTTTTCGTGTGCGAGATTGGTGTTACGCTATGTCTAAAACCATGACTCAGGAAATGTTGAACTAAATGAGAGTACGATGCAATAGTTGCACAGGATTAAGGTTTTACGGCCTGACGAAACATACACTAGTGTGCAAAAATTAAGGACGAAGAGGAGAAATTAGCATAACAGCGAAACGAGCAGGCAGAACGGACCGAAAGACCACTCAGGAGATAGATTATGTTCCGGTACGGTAAGGCGTGTGCATATATGCAGCATGACGTAAGGAAAGGGGGTGTCGGAAGGGTATAAAACAAACGGGCGGTGTACGCTCAGCAATTCGGTGAAAGCTATTGCACGGTGTACATCGGTTTGAACGACGTCGAGTTGCTGCCACCGTGTGATATAGTCAACAGGCAATCCAGTAGACGACATCTAGATGACTTTACCCGAGGTCGCGTCATCGGGAAGTTGGAAGAAGGTCGAAGTGTGACTAGTGTGGCCGAGAAGTTCGGGATCGGTCACAGCACCGTTTCACGAGCTGAAACAGCTGGCTGAGATTTTAGCAGTGGTCGTCCACGAGCAACCACGGCGGCGGACGACCGGTATATTGTCCTACAGGCGAGAAGAGACAGACGGCATACAGCGGAAGAAATCGCAAGGCACATGCAACAGATATCTGGACGTCCGTTATTGCGTTTTACCGTGGCCAGGAGGCTGCACAAATGTGGTCTATTTGCACGACGACCAGTACGGTGTGTGCCATTGACGCCTGCTCATCGGAGACGGCGGTTTTTGTGGTGCCAGGAACACAAGAACTGGACATATCAGCAATGGGGTAGAGTTCTCTTTTACGGATGAGAGCCGATTTAGTCTGAAGGGCGATTCTGGACGTAAACACATCTGGAGAGAGCAGGGAACACGCAATCACACCTCCAACATCCTCGAAAGGGACCGGTTTGGAGGTGGCAGAGTTCTCGTTTGGCGCGGTATCATGCTTGGTAGCCGTACTGACCTCCACATCTTTCAAGGAGGTTAAGTCACTGGTGTCCGCTACTGTACCGAGGTTCTCCTACCATACGTGCGTCTGTTTAGAGGTGCTGTGGGTCCTGAGTTCCTCTTCATGGACGACAACGTTACACCTCATCTTACAGTGGCTGTCGCAGAGCTGTTGGAGAGTGAAGATATTCAACGCATGGATTAGCTCGCAAGGTCCCCGGACGTAAATCCAATCGAACACGTGTGGGACCTTCTCGGAAGATGCTTGGCAGCACGTCACCAGCCGCCAGCAACGATTCCGCAGCTGCGATTGGCGCTACAAGAGGAATGGGCCGCGATGCCTCAACAGCTCCTTGACAACCTCGTCCTCAGCATGGACAAACGTTGTAAATCCTGCAACGCAGTCAGGGGTGATCATATCCTCTACTAAATACTGGATATTTCTTGGCAGCCGCCTGTCACATGGACGTTTCTGTCTTCTGTTCAGTTGTGCTCGAAGCTAACTTTTCAATAAAGTGCCTTTGTATCCTTTGGATTCCTTGTTTGGATGGTTTTTCTCACTTGTCCCATATTCTTACATCTTGGGGATCTTATGGTATGATTTGAGTCGATGTGGAGCACTTCTGCACGACGTTACATTCGAAAAACCGCCTTTTCCTTAATTTTTGCACGCCAATGTATATACAGAAGTCAAACTTACGATAACCTTTTATTGGTCCAGCACTATTTGATGAAATCCAAAATAAAGCACTGCGAGTTTAACACTTCACATATAATGCCTTAATTATCTGACGTGTAATCTATCTTAACAACGATCGAACATCTCCACACACACACACACACACACACACACACACACACACACACACAAAACAACTGCTGTATCTTCCTTTTTATCTAACGTTCTTATCCCATCCATACGTATTTCTCTCTGACCTCAAAGGTGTTGCCAATCTCATTCATGTGAGAGAGAAGATATCACATTAAGTTTGTAAAGTGCAAAAGAGAATAAACTCAAATTTAAATAAGAAAAGGAACAAAAAATGAAGGTTAAAGTGGAATATACGTCCCAATACCCATACTTATTAAGAATATACAAATGAAATTTATGATTTACATTTACTAAATGGCGTACATAACTCTTGAGGTTCATTTCCATTTTCTGAACATAATTTTACAAAAACATATTTGAGTAACATTTCACATTTTTGACATTTTTCTACAACAACAAAAGTTCCAGAACCTTTTAAATCAAAGCAAGTGTAGAGGTGGGGTGGATTATTTCAAGAGTCAATGTAGATAAACACTAAACATGAAACACTAAATTGAGTATATTCTTTCCAGAAAATTAAGAAAATCAAAAACGTGTTTGTTTTAAGATTTAATAAAAACACTAAACACTGAACTTTTCAGGGCAATGTAAAAAAAATCAGAAACCTTTAATGGAGATTTTTATTTATAAACACTAGCATTCTAACTCGCTCTGGGTCTAGCCTACTTCGTTTTTATCATCTATAACACCTGATGTGCTGAATAGTCTTTCTGACATTACTGTCGATGGTGGTGCGATTAAGAACTTTTGCGTGTTTCCTCAAATTTTGATATTTTTTGTTGTCCTTCCAGTATTTAAAGATGTCCGCAGATGATGGAAGCAGTGTTTCTGCCAAGTAGGCATTTATTTCTTCTTCAGGAGACAAACTGTAACTCTGCTCACTGCTGGTAGATGGTGTCGTCAATTGAAAATAGTAACTCGACATGCTATGAACTTCTTGTTATTGAGTTAAAGATTTTTGAGTGGTATCTCTTTGACTTTGTTCTGATGACTGCAGATCACTGTCATCTGCTTGCAAATTCTAATATAAGAAATTTCAATGGCCAGTGTTGATTTAACTTGCTCAAGGTTTTCTTTGCTCAAAAATACACTTCCTTTGAATTGGGAATCCAGTATAGTTCCAAGAGCATACAATTTTTCGGTCTTAACAGACTGATAGCGCCTTTTTACAGATGTTAGCTAGTCCTTTCGAAAACTCTGTACGGAATCTAAAGTTGATTTGAAGTGTTGTAGAATACTAATGGTGCTATTCACAAAAGGAATTATTTTTGAAATTGTTACTTCGCTGGAACTGGCCTTAAATGTAGCTCTATCGAACACATCTAGGATTCGTATCACTTCTTCTATAGTTGTCCACTGTCGAGCACTAATATCAACCTAAAAATTTAACTCTGACGCAGATAACAAAACAGCTTACTTTTTTCCATGAGAAGAATGAGCATGTGAAGCTGAGAATTCCATCTAGTTGGTTCGTCTTGTATCAAACAATGGGGTTTAAGACTAGCTCGTAAGACTTTCATGGCTTTAGAAGAGTGCTTGAAATGTCCCATAATACTCCGGCAGGTTGACATTATTTCTAAATTTCACCCTTGTTCAGTAAACTATCTTTGAGAACTAATTGAAATGCATGAGAAAGGCATGGCAAGTGGTTAAAGGTACTGCGTTCTAAAGGTGCAAGCATATTGGGCCCATTGTCTCTCATGAAACAACTTTTTCTAAGAGATTCCATTCTTTCATAGTGTTGGTAATGAAAGTTTCTATTGCAATTGCTGTATGTGAAACTTCTGCTAAGGGAACACATTCTAAGCAGAAGTGATGATACTCAAAGTTTTCATCTATGAAGGGAATTGTTAAACTAAGGTAACCATCAGATGTTGATGTCCACATGTCTGTTGTGGCTGCAATAAACTCGGCTTTATCTGAAAGATTCTCAACGTTTATTCTTTCTTCTTCATACATCTCTGGAATTATGTACATTTTGGGCAAACTGTTTCTTGCTTGGGATGATATATCTTGGCGCAAGGTGGTTTATCAACTTCTTAAAACCTTTATCTTCTACTGTGGACAATGGTTGGTTATTTTTGCAGATCTTTCGGCGACTAATCTGGTAATTGTTCTAGCTCTTTTGTCTAAAGGCTTAAAATTTTGCATTTTATCAATAAATGCTTTCAGAGTCGGTTGGTTAGAAGATACTGCTTTGCGTTTTACTATGGGTGCTACGGTGCTTACATCAGTTAGTTCAACTCCTTGTCTAGGTTCAGCAGCTTCTTCTTTGTTCTCCATAAGAAGAAGATTTTTCTTCAAGTATACATTTACATTTGTTACTGTATCATCATTTCTAGCATTCTAATTGCAAAAAAAAAATATTTTCTTTGGTTAGCTGCAAGAGTGACGGAAAAAAATCCATATGTTTTCAGATTTTTCGTATGCGCAGATTTCCAGCTGTGGGACTTAAAGTGCACTTTGCAAAAATGTAACATGTGTGCTGTTACCCACAGAAATTCCAGACTAATTCTATAATCTCAGATGTCTTAAGAGAGTTAAAACACTTATCAAATTGCACCCGGAGTCTGAGACAAAGAATGACGATCTTGTCGTAGCTAACGTGATTGATCTGTGATGATTAACAAAACTGATGCTCAATGCTTATACAAGAACTGAAGAATCAGAGGTTGATGGGCCAAATTTAGAAGTAACTGATGTCTAAATTTATCTTGGGTAAGAGATATCAAGTGAGAGCCACATAAAGGAAGAAATTAAAATGCATATAAAACTTGGCGGGAGAGCAGTACAATTTTGAAGAGCAATTTACCATTTTATCTTAAAAGACTACTGTTTAATCAATGCACCTTTTCAGTTCTTACTTATAGAACAGAGACATACTGTAGACCTTGACTAAAAACGACGTCCAGAGGCTGCAAACAATTCAAGGAAGAGTGGAGGAATACATACTTCGGTTAACCAAGAAAGATAGGGAAAGGAACTTATGAATCAGGAAAATGACAAGAGTTGACGGCATCATGATCGAAGTGAAGACTCTCAAGTGCTAATGGACTGGACCTATTGATGGATGAACTGACCACTGTTGGACAACTGAACCTTTAGACCAAGGAACAGCGAAAGATCCAGAAGAGAACCACGTGGGAGATGGGTGGAAGAAATTCGAAAGCATGCCGGAGTGACATGGGAGAGAGACTTTGGGAGATCTTCATCCAGCAGTATACTGAGAATAGTTGATGTACATTATATAGCTGATAATGTGATGATCAAAGTAAAAAAAAAAAGAAAAAACCCTCTAGTCGCGATGGGCTGGACATATTGCTAGAACAGCCTACCGATGAACAACTGAAATACTAAACTGAATACCCAGGAACACGAAAAAATCCCTAAAAAGACCACATGAGAGATGGGTGGGTGAAATTCGAAAACATATCGGAATGTCATGAAGATAGTTACGAAAGAAATTTAGGGATACCTTTATATATCAGTTGATTGAAAATGATTGTTGTTGCTGATTACGATACACTACTGTTTGTGAAAATTGCAACACCATACAGGACTGCTGGTATTAACGGTATTAACTTGAAACTTACAGGATATTGAGACATGCAAATGATTAAAATGCAAAATGTGAGTAAAAATGCGCATGCAGTTTTGGAGCAGTGCCTCTGAACTGTTCAGTCTTGGGTATAAAGAGCTCAAACGAGGTGTTGCAATGAGTGAAAAGCCGACATTGAGCCGAAAATGTTTTTCTTATGTCTCACTATGCCCGTTGTCGAAGAAGGTCGCATTATTAACACCTGATGGACTTTGAGTGAGAGAGGAATATTGGGATGAGGGAGCTGGATTTTCCTACTGCAAAATTACCGCTCGAACAAGACGAAACACCAGAACAGTGACGCTAACGTGGCGTCAGTGGACAGACGAGGCTCCGACGCACAGAAGTTCGGGAAAGGTTAGCAAAATCACACGACTTCGCGGGATGACAGACACTTCTACCGCATGGGAGTGACCAATCGCACAGCTACATCTATGATGTTAGCGCAATTGCCGGCAATGTATATGTACTTCTTATTTTGTTGCAGTTCGAACCCTATACATTTCAAAATCTCGTACAGTTTTAGCAGCGTGTTGATCCTGCATTTTCAAGAAATGTATTCCTCCCCCGACATTGTGCTTTTCAGAAAACCTAGTACCACACACAGCAGAAGCAAATTTGTCAAACATCAGCCTTCGAACTAACAACTTGCAAGAAAACCTCTCTTCTTTCTAACAGTCGTTAAATATCGCAAAATGTTTGGAAAGTTACTTACTAGGCAGACAGCAGCGAGAGTCTACTACTCTTCGTGTAAACCTCGAACCGCACTTGGCCGCTCCGGTGGCGCAGTGATCTAAGCGATGGCTTCTGATCATTCGTCCAAAAAGGGTCCCGGTTCGAATCCCGGTGAGGCATGGATGTTGTGTTTGTCTTACGGCACTGGCTCTCTTCCTTCCCTGGAACCAGTGACCCTAAATTAGGGATGGGCGACTGCTTATACCCCATTGAGTTACTCATGGTGACCGTTAAACCTCCAATAGGAAACAAAACAAAAAACCTGACTTTTTCAACGGACATGTACACTATATTTTTAAAAGTATTTGGATACTACCAAATATTTGCACAAACGCAAAGAATGGCTGCGCAGAAAGGTGCGCTGTAAGTGGGTAGGTACTTATATAAAACTGAGATGTTCTGTCGTATTATCATTTGTGAGCCGCGGATGGCTTAGTGGTTAGCGAGTCAGACTATCATTGCAAGGTAAGCCTGCGCTGATCTTTCACAGATGGTGTGATTTACTAACAATCGCTGAATATCCGCAGTGCATCGGACGAGCACGTTAAGTGACTGCCCCCAGGCTGGACCCACTGGTTTAAATGGGTATCCTTTCCTATGTCCCCCCTGAAATTCTCTCACCCCTCTATGTGCAATATCGTACTTGTACGGTGGCGCCATCTGCTGAACTCTAATCTCACTACAAACTGTTCTGTCAAAGTCGCTAGACTTGCTCTCATTCCTTCCGTTTCTGTGTCCTGCCCAAAAGGCGATCTCGCTGTAGGTGGCTGGGACCGAAACTCTACTCAATGTGGACGGAAGTCCTACAAGAAAATGACAAATACTGTTCTGGCTTCTAACTTGAAACGGATATGCCGCGTGAACTGACCGAGTTCCAGAGTGGGTTGGTCATATAGGATGTCATTTTAGTAACGGCATTGCAGCTAAATTAAACATAACAAAATCGACTGCAAGTGATATCGTGAAGAGATGAAAGCAGGAAGGTGAAACTACAGAAAAAACAACAACAACAACAACAAAACAAAAACATTCAGGAAGGCCGTACAAACTGACGGAACACGACAGAAGAGCCATGGTAAAAAACGTTAAAGAAATCGCGTTCTTCCTTTGCAGTTTCCACCGCTGCTGAAGTAGGAAATGCTTGTAATGGTTAATACCATAACTATCCGCAGAGAATTGTACAGTGTGGGTTATTTTGGTACAGCATGGGCACATTAGCCACCCATCACTATTGTGAATGTGAAGCGCCTTTTGGAGTCAGTGGTGTGTCTCCCGTCATTGCTAGACTGGGGAGGGAGTGACTGTAAAGCTGTTCTTGGGGATGACGAGCTTTTCACTTTACCAATCTGATGGGGGTGTTTGCATTTGGCGAATGCCCCGCGGACGGGTTTCGTTGAACTGTGTTCTTCCAACTGTTAAGTTCAGCTGAGGCTCCATCATCATATTGAGTCGTTTTTCGTGGATGGGACTCGGACCGTTGGTTATTACACCATGAACTCTGAAGTGTTTCTCGACGTTTTGGATAATTCTGCCCTACCAACAATGTGGCAGTATTATGGAAATTGCAGTTGTCTCTTCCAACACGATCGAGATCTCTGTCGCACTGCACAGCCTGTTCAGGACTGGTTTCTTGAAAAATGAGCTGGAATTGTTAGACTGGCCTGCTCAGAGTTCTGATCTTAATCCCATAGAACATGTCTGGGATGAAATGGAGCGATGGGTACGAAATCGACCGTCTTCGCTCTCCACTCTGGCAGCATCTTTGCAGGACGAATGGTGAGCCATTCCTGTCGAGACCTACTGGAAATTGATTGATGGTATGCCTCGACCTGTTGCCACTGTCATACAAGCAAAAGGAGGACCGACTAAATTGTAATTGCGATAATAAAGCCATTTGTCCCAAAACATTGTGACTGATGGTTGATAGTATACCTCGACGTGTTGCCACTGTCATACAAGCAGAAGGTGGACCGACTAAATAATAATTGCGATAATAAAGCCATATTATGAAAAGTATTTGGACACCACACCACCCCAAAACAGTGTGGTGTCCGAATACTTTTGATAATATGCGTATAACTGTCATGTACGATGAGTAAGAAAATGACTTAATGCTACATTCCTAGAAAGCCCTACTCAGTCAAAAAACAGATTACATCCACAGTCGTAAACAAGAACACCGACAAGTTTAGCTTCATCTGTAACAGAGGAGACTACACAATATGAGTTTCCAGTGTGGTATCTTATATTTTTCGCTTCGGGTGCGCTTCCTTACGGAAACGGACAAATTAAAGTACCATTACCTTTTGCGCCATTTCATTTTTTTCTGGTAATAATAAGGACGTATTTATTTACCTTTGAGTGAATTGAAATGTTACCGCCATCAATACAAGATCCCAGACGAATCCAGTATTTATTTCTAGGGGTGGGAGGAGGCTCAGGGTCTAGCATTTACTACATGGGGCCACGCCTTGTAAGCAATTCAGAAGTTGTGACTCTCGACTAGCATATAAAAATGTTCTATCATTTTAAATTTCGAAGGATATTTACCTTACAGATTAAGTAAAAAAGGGAAATATTGGCATTAAATTGAGATGCTGCTAGTTTTCAACCCAAAGTCTCATAAAATCTTAGAATAGATGTAAAAATATGAGTTTCGTGTGGTGGACGGTCTCCTTTCGTGCATCGTCTAGTGCATAAGAGATTAATGCGCATGTTACAAATGAAAAAACAGTTTCCACCGATCATACGTCTATATTGTTCATCCATTTTTCTCGAAAATGTCCCATCTCAGGGCAGGAAATTTAGTTACAAGAGTACAATTAACTGCTCAGAACAGCGCACCACATCATCAGGTTTAGTTTGTATACATCCATTTTCGATATTGATTTTTCCGACTCTCAGATATTTCCTAATAAGAAGGAAGGTTTCTTCCAGATCCTTACGACACTCCTGATGAGCTCTTTGTGAGTGCGTGTGTAGGTTTAACTATCGCCATGAACAACTCCATAGGTCCGTCACTAATTTTGTGCCGCTGGTTGCAGTGAGAGCCAATACAGTAAGAGACAAACACACCGTCCACGCTTGTCCGTGATTCGAACCCATCTTGGACGGATGGTTAGAGATAGCGCCTTGTACCACTCGGCCACCGGGGAGGATCAGATTAGCTTTGACGTTTTCTGTAAGAATGCTTACTTTACTGACAGAAAACATTTCTATTCTGTGATTCATAATAATATTGATCAGAACATCGGAAGATCTTCGTTTTGGTATTCATAGCTTATCGATTTCCACATGAGCATCATAGTCCAGGAAAAGATGCCATCTCTAATTCGGGGTTGCTAATCGTGTTCTTAACAGGCTAGGAAAAGCTGATCTTCCTAATTTTTAGTTACTAGTTTAGGAAGAGTTGCTATTCCTAATATGACATTCATTAATCACAAATTAATCACTTGGCTGCGATGATGCGCCTAATCAGATCCAAAGAACAATGAACGGCAACTTTATGTTTCATTCAGAACATCAGCAGCCAATGGCATCACAGGAACTATGGTTAAAATAAAATTCAAATCTCGATTTTGAAAATGCTGTCCGAGTACTAAGTGTAACATTTTTACTTTTTTTATGAAACAAGCTTGAATTATTAATCTGAAAAAAATAATGAAAATAATCAAAGATGTTTGTTTCTCAGTAGGGTTTCAGAAATACGATCCTTTGCGGTGGATTTTCCTTTTTGATTTGATTTTCTCATTTTCTATACTGACAATCGAGCGACGGCAATGAACATGCCAAGAGCCGTCATCCTGATTTTTTTTTTCTTTTTAGTATTTAAGAAACCAGTGAGCAACAGCAAGGTGTCGCCTTTCTCTAGCTTAAACACATTGCTTCCAGGAAACTGACACACACGACGCCATTAGACTAGCACACTATCGATGCCTCATTCGGTAACTGAACCCTATAGCCCATCTCGGATGCTTAGCTGGAGATACGCGCCTCAGACAGCTTGGCCCCTGGGGCGCTGCGAAATTTAAAGTCACTGTCAAAGGATAGGAAAGCAGCCGAAGAATTTGTGAGGGAAAATAGTTAAGCCTCCTGTGTAAATATCAAGGGGGGGGGGCTAACAGTTACAAATGTGAAAGACAGCCGAAGGGCAAGCAGCATCCATTTTTCCCAACAATTTTCTGTCGAAACAATAATCCAAAACTAGGAATAGCTCTCCCCAGATCTAGGGTTGCTATCGCTAGAGAAGGGAAAGTCGGATAATCATTTTTAATCATTTTGAGAGGCTGGAGGGAATTTGGGCTTTATTTAACACTCTGACGACCATAGCGCCTGTGATTCCCAAACACGCAGATGACTTAAAAATTCCGAACCGTGGTTCTAGAGCATCTAAAATTTTTTTTATCCGATGCAGTTGTTTTTTACTTTATTTTTTTATTTTATTACTATTATTATCATTATTTTGAATTAACATACCACTATGGAATTTGTAAAAGCCACCTTCATTTAGTGTGACCGCTAAACCCATGCATACCTTCGCCGTGCTTTCATTTCAACACTTCATTTTTGTCTACGACACAAACTTTCGTATGTCTACTAATTCTTTAAGTCAGTGCCTTCGCGAAAACATGTAAAAAGTCTGTCTCATCAAGACTACCGATCCGTAACTGTTTATATTGAAACCTCAATAATCTTTTTCTTAACCTCTAGAATGGCAAAATGAATTCAGAAAGAAACTGGCGAAGATTCCGGGTTATGGTATTCTGAGCTACACGTGAGCAGTGCTCAGACAGTTTCTATAATAAAAGCGCAGGGCAAAGGTACCGGGGGAAAAAAATGAGCACTTGTTAACTCAAATTGGCGTTCGTTATGAGTTATGAAAGTGCAAGGAGCAGATTTTGGAAAAAAAGTTTCGTTATATAATTTTTACCTAAACATCTGACGTATTTTCATAATCTGATGCTTCTGCGGTGGCCGAGTGGTCAGAGGCGCCAGGTTAGGGAAAATCTTCCGCTATGATCTGTGCTTCTGTAAGAAAATCTTCCGATGGGATCTCTGCTTCTGCAATAATCTGATGGGTCTTTAGTGGCCGAGTGGTCAGAAGCGCTGGTTTCTGGAAAATCTTGTGAAAGGGGCCAGATTTCGAGTCCCGGATGAAGTGATGTCTCTTCCACGGAACCAGTGTCCCCATATCAGGGACGGGCGACTGCTTATAGTAAAGAGTTCTTCATGGTGGTCTTTAAACCTCGAAACGAACAAAAACTAGCTACCGGCGGGGAGCGCCGCTCAATATAAAACGTTTAGAATGAACCCTCGCGATGCTAGGGTTCTGGGCTTTAAAGGGTTACAGAACCCCATGATTATCGAAAGCCAGGGAAAGAAGCTCATCCCCAATTTTGTGTAAATGGTTCCAAACGACGATGAAGAAGCAGAACAGAAGAGTTAAAACCACACAACTCCTCTTCCCGTGCTCTGATTAAAAAATTGCCACCAAATGCCCCTATCCCGTTCTTCCAGGATACTTTTGGAACTAGAAACATAAAAGTCATGACAGCCATTTTGGGGGGGGATTTAACGACTACCGTGAGCAACTCGAGGGGCTTTAAGCAGTCACCCGTCCCTAGTTTAGGGCCATTGGTTCCAGGAAAGGATGAAAGCCAGTGGCGTAAGACAAGCACAATACCCATTCCTCGCCGGGATTTGAATCCGGACCCATCTCGGACGAACGGCAGAAGCCAGCACTTAGACCACTGCGCCACCGGAGGGAGGGCAGTGGACGAAGTTTAAAGACCACCATGATCAATTTGCTATAAGCAGTCGCCAGTCCTAATTTTGGGCCACTGACTTCAGGCAGGAGAGAGTCACGAATGGTGTGCTTATCGTAAGGATAAGCACACCATTCATGTTCATGGCTCATTAGGAACTCGAACCCTGGCCCAACTTGAACGCATAGCCAAAACCAACGCCTCTGACTACTCGTCCATCGGAGTGACTCACAAAAATTCATTCAACAGAAAAAATCTGTCAAAAAAGGTCTTTGAAGTTTAAACAGAACTTCACACATGAGAAGAAAGAAATGTTTAGACCAAACACACGCTCCTTTAATAAATGCAAAATTTTGAAAAAAATCGCAGGTCACATTCACCAGAAGCAAACTCCTAAGTATGCCTGTATGTTTGTGGGCAGACTTTTGTGAAGAAAATGGTTTGAGTTGAAGTTTCCTGGACTGTGCAGTTTCAACATCGAAATAGACCAACAAAACTGTATGTTGTTAGTCGATTCTAACGATGCGGAAAACAATCACAGTAGATCGTTTATTGTCTTGCGGCAGGAAATAATAATGATTCTGAATGCCCAGTTCGAGTGACCTCCTACTCAGTTCATTCCCAAGTCACGTCGATCGGACTGTGGTGAAGGTGACCTCATGCAGGCCCCTACTCTCAAACCCCTTCAGTGCGTACACCTCTGCAGGAAGCATTCAGCAGTCTCGGGGAAAAGTTTCTTACCTGCCCTGCCGGAGGCGGACGACCTTGTAATAGGCGCGCTGTGACGTGTTCGCCTGATGTGTGTCTGTAGTGGCCACTGGCGCGAACATATCATCAGTCTCTTCACTTTGTGGCTACCACTCACTTTCAGTCACAGATTACAACGTAGCTACTACTACGCAAACTCGGGTGGATATCTGAACCGTTCGTCTCTCTGTTGCCTTTTGTGATTTTTCTTTTTTGCGTATAGTGCACGTGCGGTATAAAAAATAGCCCCGTCTGGAATAATTCAAATGATGAACAGAAAGAACGAACAGTGTTATTTTGGATACAAGAAATGAAGTTCTTCTTTTAAGTATCAGTTTATCAGACAAGTAAAAGGTAAGCAGCAGACCTTAAAGTTTTACTACATAGCAACCAAGTCATAAATTTATTAGGGTGAAATGCATTGCTTTTCTAGGAATGTAATCTCTGCAGGCATACTGACATATATATATATATATATATATATATTAGAGTCCAAATGGGAGGGAACCAAAAAAAAAAAAAAAACACTTTCATATAGCAGGTTTAACTTCATGCATTCTGTGAAGGTAAAGGGTTGTTTCTCAGAGGGGTCTGCTACGATTTCCAAACAGAAATCGGTTACATTTAATTTGCAAATGAAAGTTTAAAAAATAGCACTTTGGAAATTATCTAGGTATAAAAAAAATTCTTTAGTCATTTATATGAAATGCCTATTTGTAACATGAGTTTGGTTCAGTGAAAATCGAGTCTAAAAAAAAGAAAATGCAATTAACGATCCAGCTCGCTAGAAGAGATTGAGCCTTTCTTTCGGACAGCTTGAAAGTACAACTTTTTTTTTTTCTTTCACTGCGCTCCACATAGTCGGTTTTGAAATTTTCTCTTCGAACTGCGAGATTTTACAGACTGTCAGGTAGACTGGATAAATCACGTTCCGTTATTTTGATGCTTGCTTAAATTTCTGTCTTTAAATTTTGAAAATACGTAGGCTTATGACCATTCGTCCGATATGGGTCAGAGTTCGAATCCCAGTGAGGCATGGATGTTTTGTCTTACGGCACTAGCTCTCTCCCTTCCCTGGAGTCCGTAGCCCTAAATTAGGGACGGATGACTGCTTATAGCCCATTGAACTGCTCATGGTGGTCGTTAATCCACCAAAATAATAATAATAAAAAAATACTTAGAACGTAGCAACATCACAAGATCCTAAGTCAGAACTTACAAGCATTCCACAAAACTTAACTCACATTCACCAACTGATATAAAGAAAATTAAATACTAAAAATTAAGTTCTTTTAGGTAAAAAAAAAGTGCTTCTTGATCAGATACCAAACGCCTAAGTGTTTGCTTGAGCGTTGAAGTTAAAAAACAAAACGGAATAATAGTAATACTTACGACATAAAGCCACAGTTTCAGTATTATCATTAGGTACATATGCTACCTTTTTTGCAAATCTTATGAGTATTTGGGATTTTATTGACGCTAATTCTAGGAACACCTAGGTATTGTAATTCAAAATTCTATATTGAATGTAATGTCTTCGCTAAAGGGAAGAGCTCTAGGAGGTGTCAGTGTACATTTGTTTGTAGGAGTTATTTAGATTCTAACAATCCGTTGGAAAAAAAATCTTATTTTGGTAGTATGATCTTAACTATGAACATTTTTCGCCCATTTTCGTTCTAACTTAAGGAAGTTTTTCCGATAGGGGCGTTATGAGATCCGTTTTAACCCTTATCTGTAATTGTTCGATTTGAAAAATTGCTTTTGCTTTGGATATCTTCCGGTAGAAAAAATATCTTCTGTACAGTTCTTAATTTTTCGTAACGCAACTTTATGACAGTTATGAGCGCACGTTTCTGTTTGCAAATGCTTTCTCGACTGAGTGTATCCTGATTTTTTTTATTGTAACAGGTTTCATTCACCATGGAAAAAACAAAGCTAACATTGCGTTTTTCGATGGATGCGGAGATTTTCTCCTAGCGGTGTAAAAGCATTTTTCTTTTGTTGATTTTCTACCTTTTTAAAATCCGCTTTGAAAAATTCTTCGTTCTGTCGGAAAGTATTCAAAAGACTTTTAGCCTAACCGATGATTTATGACCGTTCGTTCAAGTTTGCCTGGGTTCGAGTTCATTTGGGGCATGGGTGGTATGATTGGCCCTGAATTAGGGACGGGCTACTGGTTATAGCCCATTCAGTTGCTCACGGCGATCATTCAATTCCGAAAAATAAAAACAAAATATAAAAAGGAAAAAAAAAAAAAAAAGCGCATGCGTTTTTGAACTGATTGTCGGGCATCCTCTATTTTTAGTGATTACGGTTTTTTTTACTTAAAACCTGGTGTTCCTCTTAATGTGTAGTTTCAAGTAAGAACAAGTATTTGCGAGTCAGACGCACTGTAGCACGCGACTGCTTTTTTTAAAAATAAGTCGATGTATTCCGTTTCAGACACAGGAAATATTTTAAATGTTTCGATGCTTTATCACACAGATTCGTTATACTTACGTTGACGAGTCACGATAGGCTTTGCGGGAAAGCCAACATACAGTTTACTTTTATACGACTATGAAAACCAGGTTATCATACGCAACAGTTATCATTAATAGCTCTGCACCCCTCCCCCAAGGGCAACTGACGAAAGGACGCAAAGCTACCACTTAACCTTTGTGCTACCGGGAGACACCCATAATTTCCCTAATAATACGTACCAGTTATTAACTATGGCTGTATTTTCCCTAACTGAGTGGAGTTCACTGCTAAGTATATAACCGACATATCACAAAATTAGCCCGAAGTAAAACTTTAGGTTTGTAGTATTTTGGAATATTCTCATCGTAGAGAAGTAAATTACGAAATGATAAAAGACATGCGTCACCGGCAGTGGTCTAAGCGATGGCTTATGACCATTCGTTCGAGAAGGGTCCGGGTTCGAATCCCGGTGAGGCATGGATGTTGTGTTTGTCTTTCGGCCCTGGCTCTCTCCCCTGCCTGGAACCAGTGGCCCTAAATTAGAGACTGGTGACTGCTTATACCCCACTGAGTTGCTCACGGTGGTCGTTAAATCTTCAATCAAATATATATATATATAGGCACTGAAGACATCATGATCAGAGTTAAATCCCTGAAATGGCAATGGGCTGGACATACTGCCAGAAGGACAGACCATCGATGGACAGCCGAAATTTTAGATTGGATTCCAAGGGACAGGAAAAGACCCAGAAGAAGACCGCATGGGAGATGGGTGGATGAAATTCGAAAGTATGCAGGAGTGACAGGGAAGAGACTGGCACAAGACAGACCGTCGTGGAGGAAACTTGGGAGACCTTCGTCCAGCAGTGGATTGATAATGGTTGACAATGATGATGATATAGGCAATAAACCCCATGTGTGTAATAAAAGCTTCAGTTCGTCTCTTGCAAAACCACGATTTTTTTTCTGCAACTCATGCTTTAAATATACTCTATCCGAAAAAAACCCCCAAAAAACTCGAATTTGTAAGATTTCTGTTTTCTTATTTAATTTCAACGGCGGAGCTAATTCCTTTTCCCTTCATGGTGGGTGTGAACCGGCTGTATGTGAACACGACGGAGCCGCCCCGGTGGCGCAGTGGTCTAAGGCGCTGGCCTCTGATCATTCGTCCGTAACGGGGTCCGGGTTCGAATCCCGGTCAGGCATGGATGTTGTGTTTGTCTTACGGCACTGGCTCTCTCCCTTCCCTGGAACCAGTGACCCTAAATTAGGGACGGGCGACTGCTTATAGCCCATTGAGTTGCTCACGGTGGTCGTTAAACCTCCAATAAAAAAAAAAAAAAACACGACGGATTGATGCACGCAAACTTGGGAATTGTATATGAATGCGGCACTGATCAGAAGTAAACTCAATCGTATACTGGCTGGCCTCCACGAAGGAAGGTGTGTCTGAGATTGAAGTAGGTTTTTGTGTCGGTTGTAAAAAGCCACTTCAGAAGCTTTTAAAGCTTTAAAGAAATGGACAGTTTGAGACGGTGGACGTTAATATAGATACGTGATGTGCTGTTGAATTTGAACCTGACAGATCCATGGCCGTCTTAAGGGGTGAGCCAACGGGGCCTGTGCCCCCACCTGAACTGAGTCCCCCTCCCCATGCCCCAAGAGTCTTATGGGTTTACAAAAAGTCCCTCTTTGATCACTCACCAGCAGGTTTTTTTTTAATTTTAAGAAAAGAAGAAACACCAATCCAGAAAGTTTGAAGTTCTGCCTTTTTCTTAAAACCATGCTCGTAGCTTCGATTTCTCGAGGAGGCAGGAGAGAAGTTAGGTGTTAGGCTAGATCTTTTGTGGCAAAATAAGAACCAAAGAAAGCCGACATTTGTGTTGTTCATACGAAGAAGTGCACGTATGTTTATCACAGGGTTTTCCCAGCTGGGCTACCTATATACACTGCTGGACAATTGCTAAGGACGGATGACAATAGCAACGATAGCAACCATAAAATGGAAGGCAGGAAAATGTGGAAATTAGCATAAGTGCGGGATACAGTAAGACGTGTTGTGCGTATGCAAATTTTGGATTGCCGAACTTGTTCGTGACGTCATAGCGCTGATAAGAGATATAAAGGATTTGACGCGTATTGACCGTTGTTGTTCAAACGCAAAGTTGAAAGGGAAAGAATCAATTGACGAACTTGCAATTTTCAGTATGTCTTCCCGACATCACCTAGATGATTTTACGCGTAGCCGTAGTTTTGGCAAGATTGAAGAAGGGCGAAAAATAGCAGATGTTGCCAGGGAGTTCGACGTCAGCCGCGGTGTTGTTTCAAGGTTTTGGAAATCCTTTCAAACAAATGGAGAGTGTAGCAAACGTCACGGGGGAGGTCGTGTTCGCAGTACGACACCTGCAGAAGATCGGTACATAGTGCTATCAACAAAAATACACCGGCGCAGCACAGCTAGTGAGGTAGCAAATCAGTTTATGGCTGCTACTGGCAAGCTGATCTCCCGAAAAACTGTCGGCAGACGTTTACATGAAGGAGGACTATACGCCCGCCGTCCTGTTGTGTGCATCCCATTGTCCAGACGTCACCGTACCGCCCGTTTCTAATGGTGCCATCAACATCGCAATTGGACTGATAACGACTGGTCTGCTGTCCTCTTCTCAGATGAGAGTAGATACAGTCTATCGTCTGATTGTCGACGGCAACTGATCTGGCGTGATAGTGGTACTGCATATTGTCCAGCAAACATACAGGAAATGGACCGATATCCGACATGTAGTGTCATGGTATGGGCTGGCATCATGATCAATGGCCGTACGTCCCTCTATGTGCTTCCAACTGGGACTATGACTGGCCAACGATACATTAATGATGTTCTGCTACCTCATATTCGCATGTTCCGTGGTGCTGTCGGTGATAGATTCATTCTCATGGACGACAACGCAACATGTCATCGAACAGTCGCTGTCCAGGAGTGTCTTGAGAGCGAGGATATTCTACGCCTCATATGGCCAGCATGTTCTCCAGATCTGAATCCCATTGAAAATGTGTGGGATGCCTTGGGGAGGAGTCTTGCTGTTCGCCAATGCCCTCCAATAAACAAGGACACCCTCATCCGTGCGCTGACAGAGGAATGGGATAAATTACCCCAACAGCTGCTTGATAATGTTGTGCAAAGCATGACACGACGTGTGGAATCTTGCATCGCCCTCCATGGTGGCCATATCCCGTATTGACATCTTACGCCGGAACGCCTGCAGACGGTAATTGCATTTTTTTCACGTTTACGTATTCTGCACAAAATGGCCTGTTTGTCCCTTGAACACGTTCCAAAGCCTTCTGGATTTCAGAGCACAATAAATTGTCTTTCTTGTATGTCCTGGCATTTTGACATTATTTTAATTCACTTGGCATCCAACCACACTTACTTTTTTATGCGCTATATAGCCGTTTATGATCCGTCCTTAGCAATTGTCCAGCAGTGTATTTCTTCAATCGTCGCTGTTTAAACAAATAACAATGACTGGGGCCGCATATCGGCATTTTCGTTCGGTGCGTCATATTGTCTGGAAACGGCGCTGATTGGTTTATTTCTTTATTCTGTTTTAATTTATCGTTGAATAATTTGTAGAATGGGGAAGAAACATATATTTCAGCACCCATTTTCTTGTAATTTGCTAAGCAACAAAATGTGAGTGCATTTGGTACACTTCACGGAGTTCTACAATTTTTGTAATGTATCATTTTTCATTCAAGTGGTATTTAAAAAGTTACTGGATATTGAATATTTCTTCTCATAGGGATAATATGGTGATGGTGGTGTATATAATAATTCTCATACGCTATATATTTATTCTTATGTTGTATATGATGTAATAATGCCACATGTGAATAAAGAAAACTTATTGTAATAATAATACCATATGTTATATACATTCTGTATATACAAAATGGAGGGCCCCAAAAAGTATGACTGTCCAGGGCCCCGCAAAAGTATTAAGATGGCACTGGAGAGATCTGTCGACATTCGCGTAGCAAAATGATGCTGATGAATTGGAGACTGTGACGTATGTTCTCGGGAGCCTAAGCACTATGTTGTTGATGAAATTGTCTGATGCAGATCTAGTGTTGATATAATTATGCTATCAGGTGAAAAAGTAATTTTAATCGCAAGGTCCAGTATGATGTTCCCTAAGAACTTGAGGATATGTACCCGGGCGTTTCTGGTCTAGAAAATTCAAAATTTTAAATACTAAAATTCTAAAAATTTTAAAATTCTATAATTGTTCAACGGACTTTACGTTGAATATTTGTAGAACAAATATTCAACGGACTTGACGTTCAGGAAATGTCGTATATGTGGAAATGAAGTACATGTAACCGCAGAAGTTGGCTGGTTTTTCCAGTTGGTTCTGGATTGGCGTCTCCACTGTCCAAGCCAATCGTTTTTTCTTTTTTGTTTTTCGTTTTTTTCAATCCTTAGGCTCTCTTTGGACAAAGTCAGACTCTTTAAGATTACAATAACGCTGTGCGTGTGTGGATGTTCATGCTTGTTATATACAGTGGTGGTCTAGTGGCCTCT
Source organism: Macrothele yani (assembly GCA_039090855.1). Classification (NCBI taxonomy): domain Eukaryota; kingdom Metazoa; phylum Arthropoda; class Arachnida; order Araneae; family Macrothelidae; genus Macrothele; species Macrothele yani. Next base: position 100,273,275 of record CM076995.1, on the reverse strand, counting down.
GGAAATAGGTCTTTAATAGGGAAATCCCTGTGCAAGAGTTCTTAAAGTCTGGAGGGGAATAGTGTTGTGAAGCTAGATATATGAAGAAACTACCCAGATACTTGTGAATAGGAAGTTATCAAACAAGACTGCTTACATTGAAGCTACGAAATGTCGAAAGTGTGCCAATTCGGAACGCGAAGTTGTGGCTTTTCCTACAGCCCCCATCGCGAAAGATGAAATTCCACCAGCTATGAAAGACAGTGAGCAGTTGATGATTGTTGATCATGTAACTGTTTTCCTGAGATTTTACTGCAAGTTCCTGGTCTACTGCAAAAATGATGCAAGTCTTAAAGACACTGAAAATATAGTTCGAATTTCTGTGGAATTTCGTATCGAAACCTCATAGTGCTGTTGTCTTCGAGAGAAATTATTCTTTCATAAAACCGGATTACTTCATTTCTGAGAAAACTGTACCCAGCAAAAAGTCTTGCTGTACCAGCACTGGGCCATTGCTGGCAGGCAGCACTGCCAGCAATGGCCCAGCACTATGGTGTCGCTGCCGGGCGGTCAAAAGAAGGGCCAGCAGCTGACCAACAGTTGGCATCCACATCAGTTGTCATATGCCACAACAGGGCCATCAGTTATCCATCACAGGCAGTAGCTGCCACAAGTGGCCCTTCAAGCACGTGCCATAAAAGATGGCTAGCCTAATGTGGCCCGCTAGTTTCCCCGGCAGTGGCAGCCGGTAATCACGTGATATAACTGATGGCTTGCCGAATCTTGTCTGCCAATTTCCCAGTAGTAGCCATAAAAAAAAAAAATGATAAATAAAAATCAAGGATAACCGCAGTTTCTAAAAGCTACAACTTTTTTCCCCTTTACGGAACTTCTGCACTGTACTAGGTGAATTTTCTCAACAGACCGGAGAAACGCCCGTTTGGATCTTGCTGGAAACGAACCGAGGACTGTCTACGTGGGAAGCGCGCGCTGTACCAACTGGACTGATTTTGCACGCACGAGCATGGCTTGAAACTGACCCTCTTTTCTACGGAATGTGTAACGAATGGTTCTCTATTTAATTTTACAATATTGTGAGGTATTTTTCATAAATGTCAGTTTCATATAATTCATAAAGTTATTTTTTCAACGTACGATTGTTTTTTTACCTTAATGGAACTTCACTTTTTCAACGAGTGTACCAACTTAAAGGTGCTTTCTAAAGTTTCGAGCTGTCCTTGTCTTGAAAGGCGATTGTTGAATTAATATATTTAACCGTTCATGTCACATTCTGTTACTTTTTAACGTTGTATCTTTTCTTTCCGCTGTCCGAAGCTACATTTGTTTTAAACAGGAAAGATATTTTATTTTACTTCTCGTTAGTTTTATAAGTGAATTCCTCCAGTCTTGTGTATTGAACCCATGGACGAGTACGTTATATCCACATAGCGTTGCTGTTGTTTTTTTTTCAAATAATTGATAAATTTTGTATGCGTATAATTCTTTTTTTTTTTTTTTTTTTCAACATAACGCTTTCTTAATGTTTTTCCAGGAATTTTGTTTCAAGCAGTTTAGTGAATGTTAAAACGAAAGATTACACAGAAATTATTTCTTGTTATTCATGGAAATGGAGTGGGTGTATTTTATGGCTGTAATCTAGTATTTCATGGCTTAACCTGATATCTTCGTCGACGTGGCATTTCATTAGGAAATTAGTTCGCCTCTCTACATATGCTTCTTTTTTTCTTAACATCCACTAAAATAACGTGATGGTGATAGCGTCGTCTTCAACTAACTGGTACCACGAGAGAGACAGCACGTGTTGCCTTTGCGCATGCGCAGTTCTGTTTCTTCCACCTGGTGTTGGGTTTTTATCGGTTGCCAGCTACGGGCCACAAGTGGCACTTGCTTGGTGGCCCACAATTCACGGCAATGCTACAGGGCCATCAATGGCTGCCAACTGATGGCGCTGCCACCAACGGACCGCTACCGGGCTGTGAGCGGCAGATTTCAGCCAGCAGTGACCCATCACTGCCAGCTGGTGGCCAGCAGTTTCCTAACACTTGTGTTTTTGCTGGGTAGCCAAGTTTTCTGCGCATAATGGTAGAGCTCAGTATCATGTCCAGTGGAGAATAATAAGCACCCCGGGCAAAAAAATTTGGGATGCTGTCATCCGGAGGAACAGTTGGAAACTGGTCAGGCAGAGAAAAATGCGTGTATATAATACACATATAATGTAATGGAAAGTATTGTATGTTACTTGTTACTTTTTCAGCCTTGTAAGACGTACATACCGAATCAGTTTTATTGTTGCTTACAGGTAGTACCATGGGTAGAAAAGGTGACGTAACAGAGTGGCAAAAGGGAGCTATCGTCTTTGGTCGTGAACATGGCCATTCGCTGAGGGAGGTGGCGGTGTTCGTTGGCGTGTCCAAATCCACAGTCAGGAGTGTTCATTTACCGTGGAAGGAGTCTGCCAGAGACAATTCCCGTCGGAGCAGCTGCGGCAGAAAAACCATCATGAGCAACCGTGATCGTCGACGTCTGGGGCGATTGTCAACCTCAAAACGGTTCCAAAACCGGGAGGAATTGCTGCAAGAGTAAATAATAACCCAGTCAGCCTGTTTCCGAACGAACGCTTCAACGAGAACTGCATGGTCCAGGAATATTCAGTCGTGTAGCTAGGGCACTATACAAGCTGTCTGCCATACACAAGAAAAGCGGCTGGAATGGGCGAGGGAACACCGATACTGGACACAGAACAGTGGCGACGCATCATCTCGTCGGACGAATCCAGGTTCTGCCTGTATTCCGATGATGGTCGATCCAGGGTCATGCGGAAGGCCGGAGAAGCCTTCAACGCAGAGTGTGTGCAAAGGGCTGTACAGAAGAGGGTGGAAGTGTCATGTTTTCGGGGTTATGTACAGTGCTGGGGTGGTGTCTCTTAGTTCACGTGTCTAATGGCATGAAAGCGGTGGACTTTCATGCCATTAGACACGTGAACGTATTCTCCACTGGACATTCCGTAATTTTTGCCCGGGGTGCTTATTATTCTCCACTGGACAAGATACTGAGCTCTACCATTATGCGCAGAAAACTTGGCTACCCAGCAAAAACACAAGTGTTGTGAAACTGTTGGATAACGAGGTGTTGCCATATGTCCAGTTCCTCCAAGATGCCGCTATTCCAGATCCACGTTATCAAGACGACACCTGCACTGTCCACCGAGCTGCTGTTGTGCAGGATTGGTCTGCAGAACATGAGGTCGGCGACCCACATCTCACCTGACCCGCCAATTCGCCTGATATCAATGTTATAGAGAAAATTTGGGACATGCTCGAACGGGATGTTAAGAAGAGACAACAACACCCTCCCAACTTGACCAGTTGTTTACAGCGTGGGGCAAACTGGACATTGTCATCTGCTCCCATATTGACAGCATGACAAAGAAAATCTTGAAAGGCTGTGCTTCGAGCTCGTGGTGATGTAACCTCATACTGTATTAACCAATAAAATGAGCATTCCGTAATTTTTTTGTCCTGTGTGCTTAGTTTTTAGAAAGCTTGAACAATCCCAAAACACAAACTTTTACTAGCTGAATCAGAAGAGTAATCATACAACTACTATTGAATACAGTGAAGGTCAAATGTTGACTCTGTTGTGATGAAGTGTTTTAAAATTAGGCGCTGCTGTAACGAAGTAAACGGCGTAGCCGCACTTAGTCACAAGTTATTCCAGCTGATTGGAGAGTTGAACTCCACAACCCATACGGAAATTGGGCATACAATATATTTTGACATCGCGCTCCTTAGCCAAATGTGGCTCTTTCGCTATGAATTTAAAATAGACAGAGCACTGAGAGGACTGGGGACGGATTTTGCTGCGGCACTTGACGTGGTAACGTTCGTTCTACTTGATGAGGCCCTGAAAACTCTTTCGTTAAAGCTGTGTTTGTGGAAGTGGATCACTTACAGTGCAGTAGGAAGGATATCCTTATGGGGATTTGACATCATTTACAGTTCATTAGGGAGGTTGCCATGCCGATCTGATAAAGTTACAGAAAGAAAATAAAAATTCTATATCATTATTAGATCGGTGGATTAGGAAGCATATCTCTATGGCATTAGTTTTCTATCTTAAAGTCTGGGAATGATATTATGACAGTTATTCAATTTCTTGTGCAAGTTATTAAGTGAAAACTACACACACACACTGGAGTTGTGAAGTTTTCAGCAAGTGAATAAAACATTCACGAGACTGCCGCATGTTCTGCAGCCTCCACTAGGGTGAGCACATTTTGTTGGCTGTGAAGGATTTGTACATACTGGACAGCGAGGCGGCACCCATTTTTATTATACAATATGAAGTGCAGTATGCATTGGAGGTTGTGTAAACAGTTCCAGTGACTGACAGCAAAGAACAGCAGCGTTCACCTGAGTGGGACTGGCCACAAAAAAACAATGTGTACCTAAGACTGTGGAGCAAGTTCCATCTGAGAAATACTTAAGAATCCTAAAGCCTGGTAAATAAAGGATGTTAAGAATCTGCTAGCTCGAAGTTCGGTGGATGTTTCTGTGGATTCGTTACATGAATTTTTTTATTTAGAAGAGGAATGATCTTTCGTAAAACGTGAGACCTCGTTGAATACAGTCTGTGCGAGATTTCCTCGCTAGATTTTTGTGTGTACAGTGATATCGTTCCGTTTCAGAAAAAAGTAGTCAATACCTGAAGACGAACTTATTATTCGCTACTCAGACAGGATTCAGCAATGAATAAAAAGTTCGTCTTCAGGTACTGATGTGACTCTCTGAAACGGAATGACATCTCCACTGTACACATACAAATCCAGCACAATCCATCCTCGTTAACAGAATGTGCTCAACGAGGTCTCTGGTTTCACGGAAGATGAACCTATTTTCAAATCAACAAGTCCACATGACGCATCTGAGATCAGCTGAACCAGGGCCGATTTAAGCAACGGGCCCAAGGCGCAAGATTTAGGGGAGCGCCAAACTGAAAGTTTTTTTATGAATATTTTAGTACCCCACACAACGAAATTTTAACTTAAATAATTTTACAAAATTTATTAGTTTTTAAAACTCATGTTATTTGCAGTGGTGGATTTCCAATTAGGCGCACTAGGCGCGCGCCTAGGGCCCCAGAGCTTGAGGGGCCCCAAAAACGTATAATTGGATTGCCAGTATTGTTTTTGTTTTCATAGACCGAAACAAAAAAATGCAGACCTTGATTTTCCGCTGAAAATATTAAGAAAAAATGCTTTCAAGAAACTCTTCATTCTCGCTTTCCTGCAGTGACTGATGCAATTCTTACTGCCCACCTTTCTCGGTCCATGGCATTCGTCTATGCCAAAACTCCTCCATGAAAAATTACCCGCCCTTTTCAAGTGAAGCACTGTGCGTAAATTGCATTTTACCCGTATATTCTATAATGTGGAGAACTTTTCCGGTTACCAATGTCTTGAAGTATTTTATTTTTGCTTGATCGTTTCCTACTGCTTTGCTCAAAATATAAAAAACAAGATGATTTTACAGAGCCAAAGCAATTGAAAGAGCACATTTTGTAATTGAAATGCATTCCAGTTTTATGAAATTTTATGAAGATTTGCACGCGATGTACGAAATTTCATTTTCAGCGCACTTAGCGTTAAATTTGCCGAAAGAGTTGCGGCTGAAAATATGTGAAAATAATTAGTTTTGCCTAACGTATCAAACTCAAAAAAGAACTTTTGCTGTAACTGAAATAGCCTCTTCGTACCGTAAAGCTAAAATTTACGAAATTTCCACTTTGAGAACTCGTAGCAGGAAATTTATGAACTAGTAGTGAAATTTAAAATGAGAAAATTTTAACGAATTTTTATATCCGATCATTCGCAAAAATAATTTTTGAAAAATCTGTGGAAACCAAATATTTTGGCCTTTAGCAGGAAATTAACGAACTAACTGGAAAATTTAAATATTTGAGAAGGAACAGTTAAGCCTAATCTGAGAGCCACAAATATAATTTTTTCCTTTAAGTTGAATACTTTCTTCAGAACAGAACTTTAATTTTTTGAATTTTCGACTGCATAGCCCTTAGCGGTATTTAAAGTGCCGAGCTTAACATCCTTAGATTTCATACACCGGGTACTGGACCCCCGGTAATAAATAAGGGCGTCTTCCTCCCCCTTTCTACTTCGCTTCCGTGTCACTTTCCTATCGGGCGCTCTAGCCCAAATCTCCTAGTTTCCTATTTCTAAGGGTTGTTTAAGGCCTGAGGTCAGACACTTCCTTTCTAAAAACCTCTACATATGATCATTTGATCCTTAGATTTCCTATTAGCCGCAAAAATAATTTTTGAAATATCTTTAAAAACAAAAAGTTCGATGTGCACCTGCAGACAAAGGGATTACACTACCACTGTTTCTTACAAAACGTTCTACTAATAGGAAGATAGAATGGACTTTTAAAAAGCATAAAAACGTTTTTCTCGACTTCACTTTTTTTCTTTTGCTAATCTGACAGATAAAATTTTCTGAGGCGATAAGAAGGGGCAAGGGGGCCCTGAATCTTTTGGCGCCTAGGGCCCCAAAAGTACTAAAGCCGCCTCTGGTTATTTGTCACCACTCCATATGCGTGGACGGAGAGCATTAACTGAGCAAGAGCGTCGATTGCCGGCTGTATTGGAGTTCGCCAAAATGCGATAATAATTAATTGTTGTATGGTGCAGTCCGACATTGAAACTTGTTTTGCGCTGGTTTGGAGGGAGAGAGCTCGAGGGGTGTCCCTCTTGCCCTGACGTATAATAATATTCTAGTTTATAGTAATATGTTGAAGCAATTGGAATTATTGATAGCGCGTGGCGCGTTCTTTCCCCTCCAAAACTACTTCAGCGGACCTGAGCCTCACATATTGCTTTTATTTCTAAGATTAATGAAGCTGTTGAGCCTGTTCTTCACAAACTCGACCATATACAAACAAAATGAATGCTATATAAAAATAATTCACCAAAGGGCGTGTAAAATTTTATACTAATATCTAGAAATTAATATTTATAATTTAATACAATAAAGTAATTCTTTATAAAAACGGGTGCGGTTAGAGAATAAACCAGGTACTTTAAAATAAAGGTCAAACTATATTGTTAATTAGAAGTAATGTGAAAGAATGAACAATGGAGTGAGTAGCCACGCGAATGTGTATTATACGTGGAATGTGGCCTTGAAAACTTTCTTAGCAGCGAATGTCTACATTTCCAGTCATATATGAATGCCGAAGACTTGAACACACCACGGAATATGTACACTTTCATCATTGGTAACAATCTTCAGAGTACACTTCTAAACTTAGAAATCACTTTGAGAATGTTTTTAACCTTACCAGTCACGAATTGTTCTGCTGAAAGATCATTTTCAGCAGTCTCAAGAATGAAAAAAGGAATTTATTGGGAGAAAAGAAGTTTAACTCACACAAACGCGCGTGATAATGTGTGTAGAAAAGGAACATAACCCTGGGTATATACACAGTGCGTCAAAGAATTTTTAAGACTGGGTCTGTAAAATGAAATAGAAACAAGAAATTATAATTTGTTTTGGTTTTTTATTCAAAATAAGTCCCTCCGGCTTCAATACACTTGTTACAGCGATTTAATAATGATTCGAATGCCTATTCCAGTTCACTTTGCGGAATTGCCTCCAAAGCACGCGTCGAAGCTGTTTGTATAGTCGAAATATAATCAAAATAACACCCTTTTAACGTCATTTTAAGTTTTGGGAACAAAGAAAAGTCGCAGGGTGCTAAATCAAGCGAGTATGGTGGATGATTCAACACACACACGTTATTTTTCGCCAAAAATCTACGAACAAGAAGTGAGGTGTGACTGGGTGCATTATCGTGCAACAAACATCAACTGTTTTCATCTCGATATTCTGGACGAATGCGACGAATTCTGCCCATCAAACGCCTCAAAACATTTAAATAAAACTCGCCAGTAATTGTTTGCCTACTTGGAACAAATTCTTTGTGGATAAAATACCCTTACTATCGAAGAATGTAATGATCATTGTTTTGATTTTCGAACGAATCTTTCTTGTTTTTTTGGCTTGTGGCGAGTTTTTTTACTTCCATTCCGCACTTTGTCGCTTTCTTTTAGGATCATATTGAAAACATCATGTTTCATCACCTGTAACAATCGATTTTAAGAAGTTTGGATCATTTTCAGCGGCTGAAATGATGTCTCTGCAATGTGCACTTCTCCTTGATTTTTGTTCATTGGTTAACGTGTGTGGAACAAATTTAGCACAGACTTTTGTTTTGCCCAAATCTTCATGCAGGATGGTTCGATTCACTTCTTTGTTGATGTTTAGAGACTCTTCCATCATTCTTAGTGACGCACATCGATTGTTTGCCACAAAATCACGCACTTTTTCAGTAATTTCAGGTGTCCTCGATGAACTTGGTCTTCCGGTATGCTTATCATCTTTTATCGTCTCTTCCGTCCAAAAAACGTTTGCGCCACAGGAAAACATTTGATCTACTTAAACAAAACTCACCGTAAACTTGTTTCATCATTTGGTACGTTTCCGAGGCACTTTCACCAAGTTTTGCGTTAAATTTAATAACAGCCCTTTGTTCCATCTTAATAGTTCAACACGAAAAAAATTTTACTTCTCTAATGAACGCCCATTTCGTTTGAGTTACTTTAACAATTGCGCAGTACTTTTGGCAGAAAACAAGCAGATGGTCACGGTTTATAACGCATTCGCGATTAACTGGTGGCGCCACCGTAGGCTGAAATCTAGCGCCAGTCTTAAAAATTCTTTGACGCACTGTGTACATTACTTTTCAGTAACAGACAATTTTGCTCATGCAAAGGCCCTTAAGAAACCGATGATCATGCCATAATTATGATGCAATCGGACATTGGGTGGAAAGGGAAATTACATAAGTGTTAATAAAATTTTCATTGGCATCGTAAGTGTTCATTAAGATTGTTTTAATATTGGCTTCTTTTTCTACATTGTCTTTTATGGTGTATTGTATTGTTTTATAATACATTTTTTTTATCATAATGCATTTATTTTTCACAAAATCCTGAAGGTCAATAATTTGAAACTTACATGGGTACACCATGAAATAGACCTACTATATTTTTCATTAATAATAAATATCATTGCAAAATTGCTCAACATAACGCAATAAAATCGACTCCAGACAAACAGACACATCTTGAGCCCGCCATGTTTAGCAAAACAAATTTAGTGGTGGTGACAGGGGGGTGGCGCCATCTTGTCTAGTGCCCATGTCGTCAGAGACACTGACTTCGTCCCTGAGCTGCTGAACTGCAAGCAAAGTATCGACTTTCTGTAATGAAATAAGTATTTTACATGGAAACATTTTAACGAAGCGCTGAAATAAACTTCTAAACTCGGAAGTCAACCGGTTTTCCAGTTAATTGAGTGTTGTCCCAACGAGGATCGTATTGTTTTTTCCGTAAATATATGCGTGTGATGGTGCTCTTTAGCCAAATATGACAGTTGTGCCAGGAATTCCCAATAAACGTTCGTACGGACATTTCTGGTACTAGACAGGAATTTTTGTTCATTTACTGTGGAATCTTTTTCGGCATTGAGAAAATTATCAGAAAAACCGAAGGGTAGGATATGGTGGAAAGTTAAATGTGGACTGTAGAGTAAAGAAGTCTTGTAAATGTTTTGGGTAAAGAAATTAAGAGTTGTAACCTCATGTAGTTAGCTGGTTCTTTGTTTGGGACCTGGCGTCAGTACGGTCATTCGACTTTTATAGTACATAGCGTGTTACCGTGCTCTTTGACTAGAAGAATGACCTATAGCGGAAACCTCTCAGTATGTCAAACATGAAGGGCTTCGGTAACGAGTTTGTTCTAAATGAATATCTGTAATTTCATTCTTTGAGAACAAACTACAGTATATTTTCTGGTCCACAGGATTTGCGACGCATCAGATAACAGAAATATAAGCTTTTCAGAGCTCAGTGTAAAAAAAAAAATGTGGAAAAATTGCCTCATCACCAAAGAAACTGCACTTCGTGACCACAGCGCAATGGAAAATCAAAACAAAGCACATTATGTGGCAATGTAAACAGGCGTTGTCCTAGTAACTTGCGCATTCCCTTCCAAACCTGGCATTTTGCCATAGCTACTGGTCATGCATTTCTTCAGCCCGCTGTGTTTGTAAATACTCTAACGAGGAGGCAGTTCTGCTTCTCCTAGTTTGTTTTAAATGGGCGGCTCTCATGGACGTCGCAAGAATAGCGGGGAATCCAGTTATAGAACGTACGGCGTCCCGCTTGCATCCCAGGCAAAATTTCTTGTGTGGAGCAATACCAGAGGAAAACTGTTAAACTACACTGCTGGCCACCCGAAATGCAACACCAAGAAGGAAGCATTCGACTGGCCTGAAATTCGCAGAATGCGTCGCCCGCGAGCAGACATGCAAACGATTAGCATTGCAGGACATATGCAAATCATGTGCGCCCGGCACGCCACCGAGAAGCACTATAAGAAGGGTGCACAGAAGGCGGGGTGTAAGTAGTGGAAGTGTGTTGTGCGGCCGGACCTGTGCGTGGGAAGCTTCCTGATGGCTTGTCGCAGAATACGGCAGTCATTCCAGCCCGTTTCGGAGTTCGACAGAGGATGAATAGTGGCTTATCGCGACAGCGGTTTATCGTACCGAGACATCGGCGCCCGTGTGGGACGACATCCAGCCACAGTGAGGCGAGTATGGACTCGGTGGGTGCAGGAGGGACGGACGGACCGACGTGAGCGATTGCCGTAGCCGCGGCACACCACCGAACGTGAGGACCGGCATGTTGTGCGGCAGGCGTTGACGGCTCGCACCGCCACATCACGAACGTTGGCGCAGGAATTAGGGTGTGTTACGCAACAAACTGTGCCAGTACGTACCGTTCGACGTCGTCTGCAGGAGCGGGGACTTGCCGCACGGCGCCCGTTGCTTCGATTACCACGGACGTTACACCACCCGCGAGTGCGGCGGCAGCGCGACGTTGAACGCCGCACCTGGACTACGGAATGGCACGACATTGTCTTCTCCGACGAATTCCGGTTCTGCCTGCAACACCACGATGGTCGGGTCAGCGTGTGGCGGCACCGCGGTGAGAGATTGTATGACGCCTGCATTATGCATCGCCATACCGGTCCGTCGCCTGGCGTTATGGTTTGGGGCGCAATTGTATATGACACCCGCACCCCTCTGGTACGCATCGCCGGTACACTCAACAGCCACCGCTACATCTCCGACGTTTTGGAGCCTGTAGTCCTCCCTTACCTGCAGGACCTGCCAGCGGCCACGTTTCAACAGGACAATGCGCGCCTGCATCTTGCAACAATTATTCACGGCTCACCAGGTATCACTGCTGCCGTGGCCCGCCTGCACTCCCGATATGTCGCCCATCGAACACGTCTGGTCCTGATCGGCAACCGAGTGGCCCGGCATGCACCACCCACGGCTAAGCCTGATGAATTGTGGCAACGTGTGGAAGCAGCCTGGACCGACATACCCCAAGCCCACATCCAAAGCCCCCTTTCGTTCGTTGCCGCGGCGTGTAGCGGCCGTTATTACCAGCCATGGGAGCCACACGAACTATTGATGTCTGCGTGTTCCGCAAGTCGCACGGGCCTGTAAGCTCAATCGTTTCATCTTTGTATCTGTTGTTATGTGTCCAGTAAATCTGGCTTTGCTATTTCGTGTCCTTCTTGGTGTTGCATTTTGGGTGGCCAGCAGTGTATTATCGAAAATTTCGACATAACCAGGAAACATATTTTTAAATGCTTTATTTCAGTAAAATTTAGATTGTTAAAGTAACTGTTCTCAATAATACGAATTGACGTTTCTTGAAAAGTTATTGCAAGTAGCTCTCGCATTTCCTATTATCGTGAGAAGTGCAACTCTATTTATGATTCAAAGAATTTTAATTTCAAGGAAAATGCCAGCTGAAATTACTGCAGATGTGACAATGTCTTAAGACTTTGATCAGTTGGTTAGTTAATTACTTAAGTCGGAGAATTTTACGTATGATTTAAGTAAGTCATTTCACGTAAATTTTGTGGTTCAAGGCAACCGATGATAAGAGGAAATTCTGCAACTGTCCATTCAATTCGAACTTACTTTCGACAGAATGCTTCTGCCGCCCCGGTGGTGCAGTGGTCTGAGCGATGGCTTCTCATCCATTCGTCCGAGATGGGTTCGAATCCCAGTGAGACATGGATGTTGTGTTTGTCTTACGGCGCTGGGCTTTCTCCCTTCTCTGGAACCAGTGACCCTAAATTAGGGACTGGCGACTGCTTGTAGCCCAATGAGTTGCTCACGGTTTTCAATTTTCCGAAAGTACTGCTTGTCATTTTTGCTTAGTTATCCCTCTGTGTCTTGCCTAAGAGGGTGGATTTAACTCATAACAAAAATTGCTATTTCGATAATTTTAAATACGAAATTTCAACGAAAGCATTATCTCATCCTAACTGGTTTTAATTATATCCAAACTTAAGTTGTTCATTGAAAAGAATTTCAGAAAACGTGCCGTGTGCTCCGAAAGATTAAACTAAATTTGAAATAGCGCTTTAGGTATATTTCATGCAAATTCTTTCACGTAAGGTTGTGCTAAATGAATATTTTAATTTGTATGAACTGCCAACCAGTGCAGACTAGACATCTGTTTTCTTTTCACGATACTTCTCAAAATGATCGCTCACGAACGACAGCGTTCTGCGCCAGTTTTGACATTCTCCGGATACTGTATGACCTACGGTATTGTTTTAAAGACTGCCCTTGAAGTGATGAAAGTATTGCAATGGATGCAACACAGACTAAGAATGGACGTTTTTTTTAACTAACCTTCACAATGAGTAATTTGTTGACCAAATATGAAAAATAGATTTTTCAGACTTCACCGTGACGCCTAAGTGGACAAATATACCCCTTTCATTATGAAATCTAAATGATTTGAACTTAGTTCAAAATGTCCCACTGTACGCAATCTACAGCTTCTGATTGTTTAAAGTTGAGAGCAGTAGCGCCTAAATCCAACATTTTGAAGTTAGCACGCACACTGAGATGTCAGTTTCTGAAGTACACCTGCCCCTCGTCACATGAATGGCTCATTCCAACACGTACTATCTCACGAGAGCTCGGTGTGCGTTATAAATCAGGCAGACTAGCTCGTCGGGCATTATGGCCTAGTGGTCAAAGTTCGTGAAGGCCACGGAAAAGTCTCAGGATGGATTCCAGATAGGTACGAACGTCCGAACCACTAAATATCCGCATTACATGGGACGGGCACGTTAAGCCGTCGGACACCGGTAACCGGCTATAAATAAGGGCGTCTTCCTCCCCCTTTCTACCTCGCTTCCATGTGACTTTCCTATCGGGCACTGTAGCCCAGGTCGCCTAGCTTCCTACTTCCAAGGGTTGCTTGAGACCTGGGGTCAGACACTCTCTTCCTGAAATCCTGTATATATGATCTGACCGTTGAGCATGAGTCACAGTCGGAATGTGTGACTTTGAAGGTGACATGTCAGATGACGCCAGGTCTGGTGGTTCTAGCATCTAAAACATTCGTCCTCCCGGGCTTTTCACGCACAACCATAGCGAGGGTTTACCGTAAATGGTGGGACATGCAAAAAACTTTCCGGAAACCTGCAAACCTTTCGACGAAAACAGCTGAAGGGTCAAAGGGAATGACAAGGTCCGATACGTGATGCGTTCAAAGATGACACGGGTTAAATACTTCAGTGATTTGCAGGGTTGTGACCCGTCTGTTCGCTTGCACGATTCTCGCCAGAATCTTTTGGCCACTGATCCACCAACCGTGGTTGTGACCCGTCTGTTCGCTTGCACGATTCTCGCCAGAATCTTTTGGCCATTGATCCACCAACTGTGGTTGTGACCCGTCTGTTCGCTTGCACGATTCTCGCCAGCATTTTGTGGTCACTGATCCACCAACTGTGGTTGTGGCCTGTCTGTTCGCTTGCACGATTCTCGCCAGTATCTTTTGGTCACTGATCCACCAACTGTGGTTGTGGCCCGTCTGTTCGCTTGCACGATTCTCGTCTGTATCTTTTAACCACTGATCCACCAACTGTGGTTGTGTACCGTCTGTTAACTGGCACGATTCTATCTAGTCTCCTTTAATCACTGATCCACCAACTGTGGTTGTGGCCCGTCTGTTCGTTTGCATGATTCTCGCTAGTCTCTTGATCACTGATCCACAGTTTTCTTTCACAGGGTCGACGATTGCTGGAAGTTCTTTTGCGTGTCGCACTATACCCTTACTATGATAGTGCGTGAAAAACCTAGGAGATAGGTGGTTTGGAAGGTCCCCAAAGCGGTACTGTACGCCTGGTGTCAACTATGGTTAAATCTAAATGATGAAATCGTTTCGTGACTATTTCGTGACTATCAGTGTGGTCGTTAAACCCCAAATAAAACAAAAACTATCCAGCGTTTTTGTTTTTATTGGGGGTTTAACGACGACACTGAAAAATTCAACGGTATAAGCAGTTGCCTGTCCCTAGTCTAGGGCCACTGGTTCCAGGGAAGAGGGAGAGTCACTGCCGCGAGGCTAACACACGATCCATGCCTCACCGGGATCCGAACCCGTACATCTCTCGGACGAATGGTCAGAAGTCAGAGCTTAGACCACTGTGCCACCGGAACGCCTCTTATTTTTAATGTACATATCACAGTGACAGAAAAACGTCTTCACTCTCTGTGAAGGAAACACATTTATCGTTCCCTTAGGGCGCGGAGAAATACCCTCTTTCATTGAGATGTAGTCAGAAGTGCAAGTAACGGAAATATAATTAATTGATATTTGGGGGCTGGAATGTACTTAAAGGCGGGCCAAAGGTGCCTTAGTGCCCGAAAGTTTAGTTTTTGTTAAATAAGACTTGCATTAGAAAAAAATGCTTTAATTTAATCAAAATGCATTAAGTTATATTAGGAAAACATGCTTTAATTTTTCTTCTACTTTTATTAACTTTTATTTTGTCCTGAGTGACTTCAAAAACTTACATTTTTTTGTGCCCCCTCCCCGAAAAAATTCTATATACGCCCCTGTTTGTGAGGGATAAAAATAGATAAGGATACACTGGTAGACAAGGCCGCATTTTGGGGGGAGGGCTAACATGCTGTAGCCCAAGGGCTCCCTATTGCAAAAGGCCCAGAAGGCATGCAGCTACACATATAATAATAATACAACAAATAATACACTGCCGGACAATTGCTAAGGACGGATGACAATAGCAACGATAGCAACCATAAAATGGAAGGCAGGAAAATGTGGAAATTAGCATAAGTGCGGGATACAGTAAGACGTGTTGTGCGTTTGCAAATTTTGGATTGCCGAACTTGTTCCTGACGTCATAGCGCTGATAAGAGATATAAAGGCTTTGATGCGTATTGACCGTTGTTGTTCAAACGCAAAGTTGAAAGGGAAAGAATCAATTGACGAACTTGCAAGTTTCAGTATGTCTTCCCGACATCACCTAGATGATTTTACGTGTGGCCGTATTATTGGCAAGATTGAAGAAGGGCGAAAAATAACAGATGTTGCCAGGGAGTTCGACGTCAGCCACAGTGTTGTTTCAAGGCTTTGGAAATCATTTCAAACAAATGGAGAGTGTAGCAAACGTCACGGGGGAGGTCGTGTTCGCAGTACGACACCAGCAGAAGATCGGTACATAGCGCTATCAACAAAAAGACATCGGCGCAGCACAGCTAGTGAGGTAGCAAATCAGTTTATGGCTGCTACTGGCAAGCGGATCTCCCGAAAAACTGTCGCCAGATGTTTGCATGAAGGAGGACTATACGCCCGCCGTCCTGTTGTGTGCATTCCATTGTCCAGACGTCACCGTACCGCCCGTTTGCAATGGTGCCATCAACATCGCAATTGGACTGATAACGACTGGTCTGCTGTTCCTCTTCACAGATGAGAGTAGATACAGTCTATCGTCTGATTGTAGACGACAACTGATCTGGCGTGATAGTGGTACTGCATATTGTTCAGCAGACATATAGGAAAGGGACCGATATCCGACATGTAGTGTCATGGTATGGGCTGGCATCATGATCAATGGCCGTACGTCCCTCTATGTGCTTCCAACTGGGGCTATGACTGGCCAACGATACATTAATGATCTTCTGCTACCTCATGTTCGCATGTTCCGTGGTGCTGTCGGTGATAGATTCATTTTCATGGACGACAAAGCAACATGTCATCGAACAGTCGCTGTCCAGGAGTGTCTTGAGAGCGAGGATATTCAACGCCTCGTATGGTCAGCACGTTCTCCAGATCTGAATCCCATTGAAAATGTGTGGGATGCTTTGGGGAGGAGTCGTGTTGGTCGCCAATGCCCTCCAATAAACAAGGACACCCTCATCCGTGCACTGACAGAGGAATGGGATAAATTACCCCAACAGCTGCTTGATAATGTTGTGCAAAGCATGACACGACGTGTGGAATGTTGCATCGCCCTCCATGGTGGCCATATCCCGTATTGACATCTTACGCCGGAACGCCTGCGGACGGTAATTGCGTTTTTTCACGTTTACGTATTGTGCACAAAATGGTCTGTTTGTCCCTTGAACACGTTCCAAAGCCTTCTGGATTTCATAGCACAATAAATTGTCTTTCTTGTAATGTCCTGGCATTCTGACATTATTTTATTTCACTTGGCATCCAACCACACTTACTTTTTTATGCGCTATATAGCCGTTTATGATCCGTCCTTAGCAATTGTCCAGCAGTGTAATTATAATACAACAATATACATAAATCTATGTCTCTTGCAAAACGAATTTTTCGTACAATATATATATTTCATTGCCAACCATTATTAATTTACTGCTGGATGAAGGTCTCCTTAAGTTTCTTTCACAACTGTTTGTCTTGAGCCAGTCTTTTCTCTGTTACTCCCGCGTGCTTTTCTTCAGAATTTCATCCACCATCTCCCATGTGGTCTTCCTCTTGGTCTTTTTCTGTCCCTTGGTATCCAGTCTAAAATTTCAGTTGTCCGTCGGTGGTCCGTTCTTCTGGCAACATGTCTAGCCCATTGCCACTTCAAAGATTTTACTTTGATCATGATATCTTCCACTCTTGTCATTTTAATTATCGACGAATTCCTCACCCTATATTTCGTGGTTACACCAACATGCATCTCTCCATGCTTCTTTAAGTTGCCTGCAACTTTTGTATCACTTTTTTAGTTAAGGTCCATGTCTCTACTCCATATTTAAGAACGGGAAGGATGCATTGATTAAACACCTTTCTTTTAAGACATAATGGCATATTACTCTTGAAAATTGTACTGTTTCTTCCAAAAGATCTTCAGCGAAGTTTTATACGCCGATTAATTTCTTCATCAATGTGACCCTTGTTTGATATCTGTTGTCGAAGATAAATGTAGGGATCTGTTACCTCGAGATTTCCCCCATCAATCGCAAAATCTTCGTTTTTTGTAAAATCATTGTACATCACTTTTGTCTTCTGAAAGTTCATTTTTAATCCCACTTCTTTACTCTTGTCAGCAAGTTCCTGGATCATACTCTGCGGCTCTGAAGGAGTAGTTACAAAAATGATTACTCTTCGCAAAACGAAAGTGAGATAATCTCCATTTAATCTTTCTCCTTGTTTTCCCAGTTCAGTGACTGAAAGATACTTTGAAATGTGGCATTGAAGAGTCTGGGAAATATGGTGTCAACTTTTCTCACTCCTTTTCCAATTTTTATTGGTGCCGTATCCTCAAATAGACGAACTTTTGCACTTGCATTTTCATAGATGTTATTAATAATGCCAATGTATGCCTCTTCAATACCCCAGGATTTCAGAGCCATTGCAACTGATGATGGTTTCACGGAATCTTTGCATAATCAATAAAAGCCATTCATAATGGGAGTTCGTATTCCGTCGTTCTTTCAATTAGTTCTCTCAGTATATGGATATGATCTACGGTACTGTAGTCACACCTGAATCCAGCTTGTTCCCTCAGTTGAGTCATGTCCAATGTTATCTTCAAGCGATGCGAAATAACCTTAGTGAGGATTTTATAAACTACTGATAGGCTGATTGGACTATAAGTTCCTGAATTCCTCAATGTCACCTTATTTTATGTAGCAGGATCATTGTAGCCTTGGCCGCCCCGATGGAGCAGTGCTCTAAGCGATGGCTTCTGATCATTCTTTCGAACGGGGTTTGGGTTCGAATCATGGTGAGGCACGGATGTTGTGTTTGTCTACGGCGCTGGCTCTGCCCCTTCCCTGGAACCAGTGGCCCTAAATTAAAGACGGGAGACTACTTATAGCCCACTAAGTTGCTCACGGTAGTCGTTAAACCTCCAATAAAAAAATCAATCATTGTAGCATTGCTTCAATCATCAAATTTTTCCTTCATTGAGACATCTAGGCAAAACTTGGGTTAGTGGCTAGTATAGCTTCAATTTCTCCACTTGCTTCTTGTATAATGTCCACGGTAATTCAATCTTTTCCTGCAGATCTTCGTTTCATGCTCTTAATTGCATGTGCAACTTCTGCCTGGAGAACTAGAGGAACTTTGGTACTGGAACCTTTCTTAATGACTGGAATAGATGTATCATCAGTTTCATATAGTTTTGTGTACAAATATTTTACTCTTGTCAAAATTTCCCCCGTTTCTTGTTACAGAATATTTTCTGAGTGCCATAATCTGTTTTCTTCCCTTACTGAGATTTCCCTTTGCCTTCTTCAGGCTTTGGTTATCTTCAAAGTGCTTTCTCACTAATTCACAATTGAATTTTTTGTCTTCAGTTATACTTTTTTGTACTGTGTTGCATAGCTCTATATATTAATTGTGCAACTTAATTCTCGGCCCCAAACCGCGAGCGATCATAGAACGTCGGCAAATGCAAACAGCTGTGTGCGATAATGGCTGATTGCAGCGCCATCCAACAGCTTTTTAGGCAACCGTAACCGCTCACAGCTGTGGTAAGAGAAGGGACGAAAGTTGACTGTGAAAGCAATGTTGTTCGAGAAGCAACATTTGAGGCACTGCCTTCTGTTTGAATTTCAGCTGAAAAAAAGTGCCACGAAATCCCAGCAAATGATCTGTGCTGGGATTTCGTGGAACTTTGATCTGTGCTGGGATTTCGTGGCACTTTGATGCTACTGTGCCCTACAGTACGTGTAAAAAGTGATTCCAGAGGTTTAAGCAGGGAAATTTTGATCTCCGTGATGCAGAACGTCCGGGACAGCCACAGAAAGTTGACGATGGGGAACTGGAACAACTGCTGGACGCGGATCCCTGTCGTACACAGTCAGAGCTAGACCCAGGAACTCTGAGTAACACGGCAAGTCATTGCAAAGGGCTTGCACAAGCTTGGACGCATTCACAAAGGGGCCGTTGGGTGCCCCACCAACTCACAGCTGCAAACAAGTCTAGGCGCCACGATGTTGCTGTGTCCTTGCTCTCCAGATTCAAGAAGGATTTCTTCCACAAGATTTTGACCTGTGATGAGAATTGAATCCTCTCCTCTACGATAATCCTAAGCGGCGCAAATCGTGGGTTTATCCAGGTCAGCCTGCCACCAATACCGCCAAACAGAATATATATGCCAGAAAGTTGTTGCTGTGCATATGGTGGGATCAGCGCGGTGTCGTACACTATGAGTTGCTCAAACCTGGTGAAACGGTCAATGCTGAGTTTTACTGTCAACAACCCATTCGTGTGAGTGACGCAATGGAGATTAAAAGGCCGTACACCGGCAAGGGCTGAAGGTCGGTCCTGTTGCTTCAGGATAACGCGCGTCCTCACACTGCGAAAACGACTTAAAACACAATCACCAACCTGGGATGGGAGATTTTGTCCCACCCGGCGTATTCTCTAGACTTCGGCCCGTCGGATTATAACCTCTTTCGCTCCCTGCAACATCAGCTGAGTGATACGCACTTCACTTCTGTTGAGGAGGTACACACAAGTATTGATGACTTTATCAACTCGAAACAGCCCTCTTTTTTCCGCAGTGGCATTCGGCAGCTCCCTGACCGATGGCTCAAATGTATCCAACACGACAGGGATTATTTCCCTGATTAAGTACGTATTCGATTTGCTATAATTTGCTGTCAACGTGTCGTGCCTGTGGCCGAGAATTAAGTTGCACACCTAATATTTCCCTTTGGAAGCCACATCTTCTTTATTTGTCCTAATCCCCCTTCTCTTTTGCATAAATACTGTTTTTCCAGAAATTTTCTTCATATGCAACTTGTTATTAGTACCACCTATTTTTGTAGCAATTTTCATAATAGCCAGTGAAGCTTTCTGTTAACTTCAGAGATATCCACTTCTTCTGATGTTAGACCTTCTAAAGCATATAATCTGTTCCACAGTTCTAACTTGAAGGTATTACGATGGTTTTTAAGATGGGTCATGTCGATACATTTTGTTTGATTCGTGAGCTTGCCACGTTTGATTTTAGTGCTGAGGTGCATCTCACCATTCTATGGTCACTACTTATGTTGAAACTGTTTAGCACACTGCAGTCTTCGATGACGAACTCCTTGTTACAAATAAAATCAGTTTCACTTTTTTTTCAATTTTTTTTCATTGGAATGTCTCTGTCCATTTCCTATGTGGCTTTTTCTTGGAAAAGGAGTTCATGATGAAAAACCTTCCTGCTTCAGCAAACTCTAGGAGAGTATTACCACGTTGGCTTCTGTTGCCGTGACCGAATTTAACTACCAAAGTTTCATTTTGATGCTGTTGCCCTATTTTCACATTGAAATCGCCCATGATGATCAAGTACTGCTTGCCCTTGTTATTTAGATGCCGAATTTCCTCTTAAAATTCCTCAGGATGACTTGTGATAGGTGCGTAAGCTTGAATGATCTGAGTCTGGTATCTTTTTGAAAGTTGGATAACGAGTCGCACAGCTATGTCCAAGGAACTTTCCACTTCTGGAACTTTATCCTTCAGCTTCTTGTTTATTATAAATCCAACACCACTAGTTCTGTCAGTATCTGTCCCGTGGTATTAGAAGAGGTGTCTTCCACTTTTCAGTTGAATGAGATCCTCTCCCATTCTTCTAACCTCATTTAGCTCGACGATGTCCCACTTGATTCTTTGCAGTTCCTCCTCCAATTCAAGGAACCTTGAATCAGAAGATAGAGATCGTCCATTAAACGTAACCAAGGTCAGCATCATCCGCTCCTCTGGTGATTCTTAGCACCCTCTGCCTTCATGTCGCACTGCAGGGATAGCCCTGTTCGCACTGGCCGCTGCCTTGGCCAGGTGCATTCCAGCTGCTGGGGACTGAGGGCCAAATTTGAAGTTTTGGAGTCATCTGGGGGGGGGTGGACCATTACTCCTTCATATATAATATTTAATACATTCCTTGACATGTTCTATATTTATCGATGTTATCAAATCTTTCATGTCATGTACTTCACGCGCATTTGACGCTATCATGAAATCACTTCTCATTATTGTATTTAAATATCATATTCAGTTCCAATTTGCTACTAACATCTGAAGATGGGTCCGTTGCGGACCTGAAAGGTCTAATGTTTACTGTATATATTAATATTAACCTTCATCTCATTAAATTATTTAAACCGTCAATTGTATTATTTGAATCCAATAAGATCGTGTTAAGACGGCCAGTGATCTACATAGAAAGTCAACGTAAACACCATGGAACCTTTTAATGAGTACAAGTTTTATACGCCTATTAATTTCTTATTCGATGTGATTCTTGCTTGATATGTTGTCCAAGGTAAATGCAGGCATCGGTTACTTCTATAATTGTTCAATCATTCGCTGAGTCTTCAGTTCTTGTAGAAGAAATTCCTAACAGTATGATGTAACTTTAAAAAGTTGTAAAGTAATGTTAAAGGTATGATCAACCAGTCTAAATACATTTATGTTGGTTTTGCTGTTGTATTCATGGAAGCTTTCGTAGAGAGAGAGAGAGAGAGATTTCCTATCTGAGGTTGAGAGACCCGAACACACAGCGCTCTGCGCCTTTTGTCAGGTGAAAAAGAAGAAGATAAGATATTTGGGAACAGATTTCCCTGCTAGAACAGCATGAAAGAAAAGTACAGAAATATTAGAGCAAAAGGAGTATACGGTTTCCCGTTAAGTATTGAAGTTGTAAGCTACCCTACATACTTACCTGCAACAAATCAATCAAAGCAAGTCATCCCAAGGACAGGGAAAAGGGGTGCCTAAAAAAAGAAAAGAACCACACAAGAAAAATCCGACAGATAAACACCCAGTTTTCTCACAAAACCATGTGTTGCAAGGCACCTTAAACCACACATTTGCCGTTTGCTCAGTTCCCGTGTAGGAGTCGGCTTTTTTTTAAACCATGGTACCTTGTTATATATGTGGACTGTAATATTTCTTTTTTCAAAACAAGTTTGGCCCCTAAAAGAGCCTTTTTTTTTTAACAAGATTTTTTCACATGTGTGAAGTATTTTTGCAAAACAGAGTACGGTCCTTAAAAGAGCCTTTTTTTTTCCAACAAAAATTCTTATGTGAAGAATACCCTCTGAACACTAGTCCCAATTATTGTTATTTTTTTTTTTTTTTTTTTTGCTAAGGTAGCTGTGAATTGGGTTCATTTCTAGAACTTTATTCAAGATAGCTTTTGGCTTTTTATAACTGTCAGTTTCATTGACAGTATAGTTAATGGCCTCTCTGACTAGAGGATTAGGATGAATCTTAGCTTTTTCATAGTATCTTTTAGCTAAGTCATACATCGTGTAATGGATAGAATTAATATTCAGCATGCTTCGGATAGCATGGTTTGAAGTTCTTCCATCAAGTCCAACCATACTTTATTTTGAAATGAGGTAATCTTATTTTTCAGCTGTTTGTTGCAGTTATCCCAGATAGGACAGGCATAAGTAATAACAGGGCTGATACAGGCTTTCCATATCAAAATTTTGTTTTTCCTGCTAAGCCTTTTATTTTTTATTATTGGCTGGAGACTTCCTCTGATATTAAGAGATTTGGTCAGAGTTTCTTTAATATGCTTGTTCCAGTTTAGGTTGTGGTCCATAAAAAGTCCTAAATATTTAACATCATTTACTCAAGGTATTTTTTTTTATACATTTCTATTTCCAAGTCTGGATTGTGATTGCATTTAATCCCAGAAAATAGAATTTCTTGAGTTTTTTCAGTATTGATTTTGATTTTCCAATCTAAGAAATACTTCTCAAGTTTTTCAACATAATGTTGCAACATGAAAGTTGCTTGATTTTTATTTTTGGAAGTATAAGCGAGTGCAGTGTCATCAGCATAGAGCTGTAGTCAGATTCCTGTTATCATAGTTGGGAAAGTCTGACGTAAAGATAGAGTACAGCGTTGGCGCGAGTATACTGCCTTGCGGTACACCAGCTTCGATTTTTTTAACTATTTTTTCCCATTGATTTTTACGCAGAATGTTCTGTTAGTGAGGTATGATTTGATTATATGTATAATCCAGGGTAGGAAATCATGTGCTATTAGCTTGTAGATAACTGCCTCATGTGAGCATTTATCGAATGCTTTTGCCACATCCAGAAATATGGCTGCTGTGTGTTCTTTTTTTATTATTCCTTCAGCACATTTTTCAGGAATTCTAGAGAGTTGGTGCACCGTGGAGTGTTTATCTCTAAAACTTCCTTGAATAAATGGAATTACTGGGAATTCCTCACAGAATTGTTGCATTCTAATAAGAATTATTTTTTCAAAGATTTTTCCCATGGTTGGGAGCAACGAAATCGGTCTGTGATTTTCAGGAATTTGCCGGGTTTTTCCCTCGCTTGGGTAATATTACCTCTGCTGTCTTCCAAACATCAGGGAAATAATCTATTTAATGGCACAATTGTATATTTTAGTAAGGGTTCGCACATACTCTTCCGGTAATGTTTTCATAATTTTATTATTTATGCCATCATTATCCGGTGCCTTTTTATTTTTAAGATTATTAATATGAAACCTAACTTCCCTTTCACTGATGGGTAGTGGTTTTTCAAAATCTGGGGGAACAACAATTTTTTTTTGGCCCTTAAAAGGTGTCTTGTTTTTTCTTATCTTTTCAGTTTCTGGCGTTCCGGACCCAAGAGAGGTCGTAGCACCTTTAATTTGAAGTTGCTGCCCGACTTTTGCATTTTTTTGGATTCCGGACCCGAGAGAGGCCGTATCCACTTTATTTAGAGGTTGCTGTCTATAGGACGTAAGAGAGGAGCCGCGGATGGCCTAGTGGTTAGCAGTTCAGACTATCGATGCAAGGTCCCCAGGTTCAAGTCTGGGCTGATCTTTCGGAGATGGTGTTATTTACTAACAATCGCTGAATATTCGCCGTGCATCGGACGAGCACGTTAAGTGACGGCCCCCAGGCTGGACCCACTGGTTAAATGGGTATCCTTTCCTATGCCCCCCTGAAAACCTCTCACCCCTCTATGTGCAATATCGTACTTGTACGGTGGCGCCATCTACTGTACTCTAATCTCACTACAAACTGTTCTGTGAAAGTGGCTAGACTTGCTCTCATTCCTTCCGTTTCTGTGTCCTTCCGAAAAGGCGATGTCGCTGTTGGTGGCTGGGACCTAAACTCTACTCACTGTGGACGGAAGTCCTACAAGAAAATGACGGTTACTACCGGACGTAAGAGAGGCCGTAGCATTTACTACTTTTGGCTGCTGTTTTCTATGCCTTGTCCTCCTATTTTTATTAAAAGAGCCTTTCTGTTTACTTTTAATTGGGGATGTTAACACAGGTTTTTTTACTAGTAAATTCTTCATAGAGTTGTGCACTTTCAGTGATGACTCTAGAATTTTCTACATCCCCCGCATGTTTAAAATAAGTATCCAGGGCCTTTTTCATTTTAATGGCAACATCAGTGTCAGGGATATAATTTATTTTAAACTGTTTTTTTAGTGAGTTTGCAAAAATTTCTGCTTTTTTTCTTCAGTTCTAACTACTGTCCCATCTTCTTTTTGAAGGGGTGGGAGTAATTTGACATTTTTATTTTGCAAGCGCGACGTAAGATTCCATAGAGTCATTTTATTTTTTTTATCCGAATTTTCATAGTAGTCAATATGAGCTTCCTCTAATACTTGACCCCATGACCCATTCTCGAATTTTCTGATTTCTCTTTTAATTTGTCTATTTAGGCAGCAATAAAGGTCATAGAACGTTTTATTTCTTGTTCTTTGCCACTTGCTTCGGTACCTATTTTTTCTTTAATAGGTTCCAAAATTTCTTTGGGTAAATAGTACGGATTTTTTTCTCTTTAGCAGGAGTTTGACATTCTTCCATAATTTTTTTAATGGCGAGGTTAAAGAGTTTAATAGCTCTGTCAATTTCGTTTTTTGCTATTACAGTCTCCAATTACCGGGGGTGGCACTAGTTTAATTTTCTCTTCAAATTGTTTTAAGTTAGTGACCATTTTGGGTGCTACCGTCACAGTTTTATCAGTATAAAGCTGGAGGTGAACTGGATTGTAGTCAGAGGAGAGCGCTGCCGCAGTGTAAATTTCAAAGTAATATTTATTATTCTTCAAGAGGGCAAAATCTAGTATGTTGCTAGTTTCTCTGAGCGCCGTTCTTGTGGGTTCAGATGGTGCCCCCAAATCAATGTTTTTGTTTAAGAGATATCTGAAGATATTATTTCCACTTTTATTAGCTCTAGGGAAGTACCAATAGCGGTGTTTACTATTAAAATCTCCCGCTATGACCGTAGGAATATCTTCCTCGAAAAGATTATCTAGAGCTTCCCTGGTAATAGTGTGTTTGGGATGATTGTATAGCACCGTAAATTTAATCGGGTTATTTTTTGTTTTAATAATAACCGAGTGCGCTTCCATGCCATCCTCTGTGTTGCTTGTTGCTTCACTTTGCTCTAGTTTATCTTTCACTGCAATCAAAATTCCCCCACTTTGGGAGGTTTTGTCTTTTCTGTAAACCTTGTAGTTGGGAATTTTGAATTTAATTCAGAACACTATGTGAATTAATACGTAGTCATTCCGAGAAATAACTGCATGAATGTACATTCGTAATGCATAACTTGCAGTGTTTAAAACACAAATATCAATAACTCTAATGTTGTTAGTCTCGGATAAACTGCTCGGTTGTCTTTGAGGTATTCTGTAACAAAAGCTATTCAACTTGCTAGCTTTTCCCTATTGGAAAAATATTCATGCTCGACTATAATAGCATTGACCGCAAAATCTGAGTTTAGGAGGAATTCGGGAATCAGTAGTTATTCACTGTTCTGTGGACCAGTTTGAAGTTCCAAAAAAATGGTGCCCAATTAAAAAGAATATTAAAATTAAGAAAATTGTTAAGAATTTTTCATTTTTATTAAGAAATGCAAAATATTAAGAAAATTAATCAATGCCACAAAAGAGCCATATTTCGCCAATGAGAGCTGGCACACGAGCATATACAGTGAAACCTGTGATGGCGGTCACACGTATTCCATGGTCATCTGCTAAAGCTGACAGTTTTGTCCGGGACGGATTCTATTTTGCCAATAGAAACAATGCATATGAGACCTTTATTTGGCAACCGCCAGCAGAACGCCGCCACGGGCAGCCAGTTTTGAAATGTATAAAGAGAATATACATACATTCCGCAGTGAAGGTTAGTAGATGGCAAAGTTATGCTCATCCTGCACTTCCGTTGATTGCTTTGTGACGTCACTGTCTACATATCCATCATAAGTCTGCAAGACTGCCTAATCGCCACGTTTCTTTGTAACTGCACCATAACAGCGTTTCGGAATTAATATTCGTAAACCAGCTGGAATAATCTTTATGAATTCTACCAGATTTTTTAATGCACAATGTTTTCAATTTTTAATTAAAAAAATTTGGAGAATGTTGCCGAGATTCTTCTCCTATTCCTCATAAAGAAATTATTTATTATATGACAATAATATGTGCTGCTGTGCTTTTTCTTTTCGAAATTTATACAACAAGAAAGATGACACCGAATTTTCGGTTGTAATAAGCACGTCTTTTGAATCCGTTCTGACACAAATTAAATTTATCAAAGCTGTTCAAGTCAATGGAACCGGTATGGAAAACAATAGTATCTGACGGAAGAAAGAAGTTTTTCAATCGGGTCTTTAATCTCTCAGATATTGCTGTAAACTGAATCGTGAGCTTACGAACTCTTAGAAACAGAGTTATCGACAAAACTAAGATGTGACTTTACGTCCCTTGTTGGGAAAACCATGCATTATTTTAGGAAGAAAGTATTCACAAAAGGTTTATCCATATGAGCGGTATCGGCCCAAGAAAAAAATCTTAGTCGAGTTTTCTGGAGCCCAGATTTTGCTACAAATACATCAGAAGTAGAAATTAACACTTATGACCCCTGGTGGCCAAACCATTCTTTGCCAAACATTAGAAATTACGTGAAAAATATTTTCCGTCAGGTCTTGTATGTGATACAGGAAGAATTCTTCAAATCGGAGTTTTAGGAGCAGAAAACGCAATTTACCATTGTGCGCCCTAGCGGAAAGTCTATGATTTACTTGAAAATTTTGAATTTATAGGAAAATCATTTCGCATCGGAAACACTATCCAACAAAGAAGGAATTTTTCAAATCGGACTTTTAGAAGTAGATATTGGCAAAAATAAGATATACATCTACGCCCCTGGCGTAGAAACCATGCATTATTTCAAGAAGAAAATGTTCCTAAAATGTTTGTCGACATGAGTAATATCGGTCCACTTTTCTTTTTTCAATCGAGATTTTAGAAGCTCATATTTTGCTGCAAATACATCATAAGCGGAAATTAAGACTTACGCCACCTGGTGGCCAAACAATTTTTTTACAAAAGTTTGAAATTACGTGCAAACGATTTCCCATCAGGAGCTGTATTCGGTGAAGAAAGAATTTTTCAGATCAGAGATTTAGAAGCAGAGATATAGGGGAAAACGCAATTTACCTTTACGCCCCCTAGCGGAAAGTCTATGATTTACTTGAAAATTTTGAATTTATAGGAAAAACATGTCACACTAGAAACACTATCCAACAAAGAAGGATTTTTTTAAATCTGACTCTTAGAAGTCGAGAATTGACAAAAATAAGATATACATCTACACCCCCTGGCATAGAAACCGTGCACTATTTTAAGAAGAAAATGTTTCTAAAAGGTTTGTCGACATGAGTAGTATCGGTCTACAAACGATGTTATTTTCAATCGAGAATTTAGAAGCTCATATTTTGCTGCAAATACATCAGAAGCGGAAATTAAGGTTTACGCCCCCTGGTGGCCAAACCATATTTTTTTACAAAAATTAGAAACTATGTGCAAACGATTTCCCATCAGGATCTGTATCCGGTGCAGAAAGAATTTTTCAGATCGGAGATTTAGAAGCAGAGATATAGGGGAAAACGCAATTTACCTTTACGCCCCTTAGCGGAAAGTCTATGAATTACTTGAAAATTTTGAAATTATATGAAAAACATGTCACACGTAAAACACTATCCAAAAAGGAATTTTTCAAATCGGACTCCTAGAAGTCGAGATATTGACAAAAATAAGATATACATCTACGCTCCATGGCGGAGAAACTGTGGAATATTTTAGGAAGAAAATATTCCGAAAAGGTGTATCGATGTGAATGGAATCAGTCCACGAAAGAATTTTTTCAATCAATATTTTAGAAGCTCAGATTTTATGGCAAATACATTAGAAGCGAAAATTAACACTTACGCCCCCTGGTGGCCAAAGTATTCTTTACCAAAAATTCGAAATTATATGCAAAAGATTGTGCATCAGGAGATGTATCCGCTGAAAAAAAATTTTCAAATCGGAGTTTTAGAAGAAGTTATCGGAAAAAATGCAAAATACTTTTACGCCCCCTAGCGGAAAATCTATGCGTAATTTGAAAAATAAACTATATCCAAAATACTCTTCGACATAAATGGAATCGAAAGATAAGATTTTTTCAATCGGATGTTTAGAAGCAAATATGTGGAATAAAACGCATTTTTGAATTCGACATCATCTGCATTTACGCCCTCTAGCGGCGAAATTGTATATTGTAAAAAAAAACGGAAATGAAGGATCATCATTCGCATATTTCAAGCTTTCGAATGCACATAGAATTTTTCAAATCGGACTAATAGTTTGCAGAGATACCGTGGGTACAGACGGACGGACGGACAAACCGATAACATAAGCACGATATTATTTTACAAAAGACGTGCTAAAAACAGCAAAAATTCCCCTTGTAATTAAATCAACATTCAAAAGTATAACAGTTTCCCTGCCCTTTACGTAACAAAAATGTGCGGGAGGTATTTTTGAAACATCCGATACTAAAATATTCACATGACTGTGAATTTCTTCTGTATTTAATGTAAATGTGCTTTTGCATAAGCTTTTGTTCTGTGTCAGGGTCATAAAAATTGTTGACAAGACATCTTCCTCCATAACTACGTTCGGATCTACGATTCACATGTTAGGACGGTGATGTCACTCAGTGACGTCACGATGATTCGTCTGAGAGGAAGGCGGGATGAGCAAACCTTACTGTCTATGAACCTTGTTTCGCAGTCACCAACACGCACGCGGAACTTATGGAAGTTCTGGAAAGGTAAAGAAACTGCTGTGAGTTTAAAAAGTATGAAACGCCTGTTTCTTTTACTCTGTCTCCACCATTCACGAGACTCCAAATGGTGGGTGGTACTTGGGGCCTGTCAAATTCTTAAAATTCAGTTTGCAGGCGCTATGGTTTTCTGTTACCTAGGGTACGCTTGTTCGATTTTAAATTGTCCTTAATCAGGGAGTGAAGCCTACGGAGAGAGAAGTTCAATCCCGTCTCACCATCAAGCCGTCAAGCAGTGTTTCTTTCAGTGGGGGGGGGGGGGAATGGAACCTTAGAGGGGCATTTTTTCCATTTGCTATATCATCATCATCATCATCATCATTGTCAACCACCATTATCAATCCACTGCTGGACGAAGGTCTCCCCAAGTTTCCTCCACAACGGTCTGTCTTGTGCCAGTCTCCTCCATGTCACCCCTGCATACTTTCGAATTTCATCCACCCATCTCCCATGTGGTCTTCTTCTGGGTCTTTTCCTGTCCCTTGGAATCCAATCTAAAATTTCGGCTGTCCATCGATGATCTGTCCTTCTGGCAGTATGCCCAGCCCATTGCCATTTCAGGGATTTAACTCTGATCATGATGTCTTCCACTCTTGTCATTTTTCGGATCCACGAGTTCCACTTCTTATCTCTCCTGGTTACACCAAGTATGCACCTCTCCATGAGTCTTTGAGTTGTCTGCAGCCTTTGTATGTCTCTTTTAGTTAAGGTCCACGTCTCTGCACCATACGTAAGCACTGGAAGGATGCATTGATCAAACACTTTTCTTTTAAGACATAATGGCATATTGCTCTTGAAAATTATGCTGTTTCTTCCAAAAGCTCTCCAGGCAAGTTTTGTACTCCGATTAATTTCTTCATCAATATGACCCTCACTTGATATCTGCTGTCCAAGATAAACGTACGTATCTGTTATCTCCAGCTTTTCTCCATCAATCGATAAATCTTCATTTCTTGTAAAAGCATTGAACATCACTTGTCTTCTGAAAGTTCATTTTTAATCCCACTTCTTTACTCTTGTCAGCAAGTTCCTGGATCATACTCTGCAGCTCTGATGGGCTAGTTGCAAAAATGACTACGTCATCAGCAAAACGAAGGTGGGTTAGATAATCTCCATTAATCTTTATCCCCTTGTTTTCCCAGCTCAGTGACTGAAAAACACCCTCCAATGTGGCATTAAAGAGCTTCGGAGATATGGTGTCACCTTGTCTCACTCCCTTTCCAATTTTTATGTGTGTTGTATTTTCAAACAGCCTAATCTTTGCACTTGCATTTTCATAGATGTTATTAATAATATTAATGTATGCATCTTCAATACCGCAGGTTTTCAGAGCCATTGTAACTGCTGATGGTTTCACCGAATCAAAGGCTTTTTCATAATCGATAAAAGCCATGCACAATGGAAGTTCATATTCCCTCGCTCTTTCAATTAGTTCTCTCAGCACATGGATATGATCTATTGTGCTGTAGCCACTCCTGAATCCAGCTTGTTCTCTCGGTTGAGCCATGTCCAGTGTTACCTTCAAGCGGTGTGAAAGAATTTTAGTGAAGATTTTATAAACTACTGATAGGAGGCTGATACGTCTGTAGTTTCCGAGATCCTCAATGTCACCTTTCTTATGTAGCAGGATCATTGTAGCGGTGTTGCAATCCTCAGGAATCTTTCCTTCATTAAGGCATCGAGTGAAAATTTGGGCGAGTACTGTTTCGATTTCTCCACTTGCTTCTTGTATGATGTCTACAGTAATTCCATCTTCTCCTGGAGCTTTTCCCCGCTTCATGTTCTTGATTGCATGTGCAACTTCTGCTGGAAGGACTGGAGGAACTCTGGTACTGGTATCTTTCATGATGTCTGGAGTGCATGTATCATCCCTTTCATATAATTTGGAGTAGAAATCTTTCACTCTTGTCAAAATTTCGCCTCTATTTCTTGTTACAGAACCATCTTCTTTTCTCAGTGCCATAATCTATTTTCTTCCCTTACTGAGATGTCCCTTTGCTATCTTTAGGCTTTGGTTGTTTTCAATTGCTTTCCTCACTAGTTCACAGTTGAATTTTCTTACGTCTTCAGTGATACTTTTTCGTACTGTCTTGCATAGCTCTATATATTCCACTTTGGAAGTCACATCTTCTTTAGTTGTCCTCATCTCTCTTCTTTTTTGCATCAACATTTTCGTTTTTCCTGATAATTTATTTACATGCAACTTGTTCTTAGACCAAGCTAATTTTGTTGCTGTTTCCATAAGAGCTTTGGTTGCTTTTCTGTTAACTTCAGAGATGTCCACTTCTTCCGATGTTAGGCCTTCTAAAGCAGAGAACCTGTTCTTCAGTTCCAACTTGAAGTTATTATGGTGTTTTTTAAGGTTGGTTATGTCAATAGATTTTGTTTGTCTTATGAGCTTGCCACGTTCAAGTTTAGTGTTGAGTTGCATCTTACATCTCACCAATCTATGGTCACTACCTGTGTTGAACTTGTTTAGCACACTGCAGTCTTCTATGACGAATTTTTTGTTACACATAATAAAATAAATTTCACTTGTCGTCCCATTTGGATGTCTCCATGTCCATTTCCTGTGTGGCCTTTTCTTGAAGAAGGAGTTCAAGATGAAAAACCCTTCTGCCTCTGCAAACTCAACGAGAGTATTTCCACGCTGGTTTCTGTTGCCGTGACCGAATTTACCTACTGAAGTTTCATTCTGTTGCCGTTGCCCTATTTTTGCATTGAAATCTCCCATAATTATTTTCAAGTGCTGCTTACCTTTATTATTTAGATGACAAATTTCTTCATAAAATTCTTCAATTTCTTCTTCAGGATGACTTGTGGTGGGTGCATAAGTTTGAATAATCTGAGCCTGGTATCTTCTCGATAGTTGGATAACGAGTCGTGCAGCTCTGTCAGAGGAACTTTCAACTTCTACCACTTTATCCTTCAGTTTCTTGTTTATTATAAATCCAACACCACTGGTTCTGCCAGTATCTGTCCCACGATAGTAGAAGAGATGTCCACTTTTCAGTTCGATGAGATCTTCTCCTTTTCTCCTTACCTCACTTAGCCCCACGATGTCCCACTTGATCCTTTGTAGTTCCTCTTCCAATTCAAGAAGCCTTGAATCAGAAGATAGGGAGCGTCCATTGTACGTTGCCAAGGTCAGCATCAGATGGCAGCCTAGTCCGGTCCTGCGGGGATTCTTAGCACCCTCTGCCTTCATGTCGCACTGGCCGCTGCCTTGGCCAGGTACATTCCAGCTGCCGGAGACTGAGGGCCAAGATTTAAGTTGTGGAGTCATTTTGGAGGGGTTTGGCCATAACTCACCACGCTGGCCAAGCGGGTTGCTGAGTATTTGCTATATATATATATATATATATATAACAATCTTCTGATTCAAGGCTTCTTGAATTGGAAGAGGAACTACAAAGGATCAAGTGGGACATCGTGGGGCTAAGTGAGGTAAGGAGAAAAGGAGAAGATCTCATCGAACTGAAAAGTGGACATCTCTTCTACTATCCTGGGACAGATACTGGCAGAACTAGTGGTGTTGGATTTATAATAAACAAGAAACTGAAGGACAAAGTTGTAGAAGTTGAAAGTTCCTCTGACAGAGCTGCACGACTTGTTATCCAACTCTCGAAAAGATACCGAACTCAGATTATTCAAACTTATGCACCCACCACAAGTCATCCTGAAGAAGAAATTGAAGAATTTATGAAATTTGCCATTTAAATAATAAAGGTAAGCAGCATTTGAAGATAATTATGGGAGATTTCAATGCAAAAATAGGGCAACGGCAACAGAATGAAACTTCAGTAGGTAAATTCAGTCATGGCAACAGAAACCAGCGTGGAAATACTCTCGTTGAGTTTGCAGAGGCAGAAGGGTTTTCATCTTGAACTCCTTTTTCAAGAAAAAGCCACACAGGAAATGGACATGGAGACATCCAAATGGGACGACAAGTGAAATTGATTTTATTATGTGTAACAAAAAATTCGTCATAGAAGACTGCAGTGTGCTAAACAAGTTCAACACAGGTAGTGACCATAGATTGGTGAGATGTAAGATGCACCTCAACACTAAACTTGAACGTGGCAAGCTCATAGGACAAACAAAATCTATTGACATAACCAACCTTAAAAAACACCATAATACCTTCAAGTTAGAACTGAATAACAGGTTCTCTGCTTTAGAAGGCCTAACATCGGAAGAAGTGGACATCTCTGAAGTTAACAGAAAAGTAACCAAAGCTCTTATGGAAACAGCAACAAAATTAGCTGGGTCTAAGAACAAGTTGCATGTGAACAAATTATCAGGAAAAACCAAAATGTTGATACAAAAAGAAGAGAGATGAGGACAACTAAAGAAGATGTGACTTCCAAAGTGGAATATATAGAGCTATGCAAGACAGTAAGAAAAAGTATCACTGAAGACGTAAGGAAATTCAACTGTGAACTAGTGAGGAAAGCAATTGAAAACAACCAAAGCCTAAAGATAGCAAAGGACATCTCAGTAAGGAAGAAAACAGATTATGGCACTGAGAAAAGAAGATGGTTCTGTAACAAGAAATAGAGGCGAAATTTTGACAAGAGTGAAGATTTCTACTCCAAATTATATGAAAGGGATGATATATGCACTCCAGACATCATGAAAGATACCAGTACCAGAGTTCCTCAGTCCTTCAGCAGAAGTTGCACATGCAATCAAGAACATGAAGCGAGGAAAAGCTCCAGGAGAAGATGGAATTACTGTAGACATCATACAAGAAGCAAGTGGAGAAATCGAAACAGTACTCGCCCAAATTTTCACTCGATGCCTTAATGAAGAGGAAAGATTCCTGAGATTGGAACACCGCTACAATGATCCTGCTACATAGAAAGGTGACATTAAGGATCTCGGAAACTACAGACCTATCAGCCTCCTATCAGTAGTTTATAAAATCTTCACTAAAGTTCTTTCACACCGCTTGAAGGTAACACTGGACATGGCTCAACCGAGAGAACAAGCTGGATTCAGGAGTGGCTACAGCACAATAGATCATATCCACGTGTTGAGAGAACTAATTGAAAGAGCGAGGGAATATGAACTTCCATTGTGCATGGCTTTTATCGATTATGAAAAAGCCTTTGATTCGGTGAAACCATCAGCAGTTACAATGGCTCTGAAAACCTGCGGTATTGAAGATGCATACATTAATATTATTAATAACATCTATGAAAATGCAAGTGCAAAGATTAGGCTGTTTGAAAAATACAACACACGTAAAAATTGGGGAAGGGAGTGAGACAAGGTGACACCACATGTCTCGAAGCTCTTTAATGCCACATTGGAGGGTGTTTTTCAGTCACTGAGCTGGGAAAACAAGGGGATAAAGATTAATGGAGATTATCTAACCCACCTTCGTTTTGCTGATGACGTAGTCATTTTTGCAACTACCCCATCAGAGCTGCAGAGTATGATCCAGGGAACTTGCTGACAGAGTAAAGAAGTGGGATTAAAAATGAACTTTCAGAAGACAAAAGTGATGTTCAATGCTTTTACAAGAAATGAAGATTTATCGATTGATGGAGAAAAGCTGGAGATAACAGACACGTACGTTTATCTTGGACAGCCAGATATCAAGTGAGGGTCACATTGATGAAGAAATTAATCGGAGTACAAAACTTGCCTGGAGAGCTTTTGGAAGAAACAGCATAATTTTCAAGAGCAATATGCCATTATGTCTTAAAGAAAAGTGTTTGATCAATGCATCCTTCCAGTGCTTACGTATGGTGCAGAGACGTGGACCTTAACTAAAAAGAGACATACAAAGGCTGCAGACAACTCAAAGACTCGTGGAGAGGTGCATGCTTGGTGTAACCAGGAGAGATAAGAAGAGAACTCGTGGATCCGAAAAATGACAGAGTGGAAGACATCATGATCAGAGTTAAATCCCTGAAATGGCAATGAAGCTGGACATACTGCCAGAAGGACAGATCATCGATGGACAGCCGAAATTTTAGATTGGATTCCAAGGGACAGGAAAAGACAGAAGAAGACCACATGGGAGATGGGTGGATGAAATTCGAAAGTATGCAGGGGTGACATGGAGGAGACTGGCACAAGACAGACCGTTGTGGAGGAAACTTGGGGAGACCTTCGTCCAGCAGTGGATTGATAATGGTTGACAATGATGATGATGATGATAGCAAAAGGATATATATATAACATAGAAGTAATTACTATCATCTAGCACAGGGGGGCATTTAGAGGGGGGCCATTCCCCCCACGGAAAATATTTCATTTTTTTTTGCTTTTGGATAAAATGTGACTTACATTAGAAAAAATGCCTTAATTTAATAAAAATGTATCAACTTACATTAAAAAAATGCTTTCATTTTTCTTCAATTTATCATTAACTTTAATTTTGTTCCAGATGGTGGATCTCAAAAATTTCCTTTTTTCGTTCCCCCCGAAAAAAATTCTATATACATCCCTGATATACAGTAGTAATTACTTCTTCAAACATTTCAGGAATAACAGACTTTTTTCAGCTAACGAGTGGGGGAGGGTCCGCAGGCTTGAAATTTTTATCTATTAAAATGCATTCAATGCACTCTTGTTCCGGAATCTCGATTCCCAGATAATTAGGCACCATGCTTCGTAATACACTTATTAATAAAATAAACTATAACTAAGTACCATTTGAACAAATGTTTTAAAAAATATAATTGGAGAAATATTTGTAGCATAAAAAGAAACTAAACTTCCTTTTTCATCATAGCCTGAATTTATTAAACTTTGGCTCGGTAACCTAAAGTCTCCAAGGGGGGTCGTTTCCGGGAGGGCTTTGCCCCCTGGATGTATGCCTGAATGCAAAACTGCCATCAAGCCTGCTCAAACAATCCGCCCGCTGTGTGAGAGTCTTCTCACATAGCTGGCGGATTGTTTGAGCAGGCTTGATAAATCCGCTTGAGATGGAAAAAGAACATACTTCTGACTTGAAGGAAGAAAAAGGAGGGGAATTGTGCGTATGTGGCTTCAAAGCTCAACCGCGGTAGTGCTACAATTTTATTCGGCATTTCCTTACCTTCCATTTCTTCGAGCGGAACATGTGGTAGGAGTGCCCGATTTGCAAAAACGTACGTATGTTCCAAGCACTTTACTCCATTCCTCAGTCTTAATTTTAGCTCTAAGTGAGATTTAGTAAAAGAAAGGAAGTAGGCTACATTTAAAAAAAGATCATTTTATTTTCAAGTGAGGAGGAGAGATATTTTCGCAAATCGAATCACTATTTTGCGATCACCAGTCAAGACTGTCATCTTTTCACAAAACCGTGGATGACCTTGTCGGACAGGTTTCACTGAATACGCAAAATATGTCTTCCCACCCCTCTCTTATCCGTCACGGATTCTTAACCTCACTAAATTCCTCTTATAAAACATTACAATCCGTTAACTGTTCAACAGTATACTGAAGAAGTTTCTTCAGAAATTACCAAATTTTGAGCCCCTGGTTAAAGTGTAAGTTGCCCTGAATGCAGACCTCTGGTTAATCAAAAGTACAAGTTTAGGGTTTCCGTTACAGAAGAAACAATCTTATAGTAGCAGTCTAAAAGTTTTGAACAATTAATTCGTAAATCAAAAACTTAGATCTTTAGTTGAAGATCGACCACCGCCCGAATGAAGATGTTTCTGTGATCTGCTGCTTCTGGTTGTTTCGTAGAGGTGAATTGCTTTGTGTACCGAGGAAAATTGCCTTAGCTGTGAAATATGCATAGAAATATGCATATTTCACAGCTAAGGCAATGAAATATGCATAGATTGATTCTCTCCACTTAAGCACCAAGGAAAACTCTCAGCATTTTTGTTTTGTTTTGTTTTACACGAAAAGATTACTAAAATATTTTGTTCTACTTCCTTAGCTGCATTATTTATAGCGAAACCTTACTGTGCGATATTTCGGCTCAGAGAAAGGTCAGATTTTGTGGAATTTGATTTCTTCCTTGGCGGATACCTGTAGCAGTCCCGTAGCCAGACAAGCAAGTTATTGGGTAGAAGCACTGAGTGACTCAAATATCTTCTCTATCCTTTCTTAGATTTGTCGCTATAGCCTTTTTAGCATATAATCAGTTAGAAAGGATTAGTGTCAATCCTTTCACTAAATGATCACTTTGAATAACAGAGCTAAGGGAAAAGCAATGCGTTCTTTTGCTAAAGTTCCTTATTCCAACAGCATTGGCTGATATCTTAGCCAATATGTACGTTCGAGTTTATTTCAGCTCATTTGACAAAGCACGGGTCAATTCGTTCCACCCGATTAAAGGTTTAAAGTTGAATATGTAAAAGTTTGTGTGTATGAGAAAGAGCGAAAAGTATTGTGGAAGACATAAAGAAATCCAATTGTAAACTCATGAATAAAAAAACAAAAACAAAACTGAAGTCTGAAGGAAAACAAAAAGGTCATTTCATTTATGGAAGCAACATGTACAGCCCATTGCCACTCAAGGGTCTTTTCCTTGATTGTAATCAATTCTTGTCATTCCCCTGGTCAACGAATTGCTCTTGCTATCGTTCTCGGTTACAAGAAGCATGCATCCCTTCATGCTTCTTTGAGTTCTCCGCAACATCTGTATGTCTGTTTTAATTAAGGTTCATGTCTCTGACCCATAAATAAGAACCAAATGATTGCACTGATTACTTTTAAGACATATGTCTCAAAAGAAAAATTATATGCTCTTGAAAATTTAAACTGTTTCGCTGTTATTTTTCCATAAATCTATGAATAAAAAAAAAAAACGAAGTGTGGAAAAAGATTCTGCTGGTAGTGCTTTTAAGTTTTTCTTAGTATTGGCGCCCCAAAACGCGCAAGTTGCG
This sequence comes from Macrothele yani, assembly GCA_039090855.1. Classification (NCBI taxonomy): domain Eukaryota; kingdom Metazoa; phylum Arthropoda; class Arachnida; order Araneae; family Macrothelidae; genus Macrothele; species Macrothele yani. The sequence continues at coordinate 100,234,821 of CM076995.1, read as the reverse complement.
CTCTGTCAATTTTTTAAAATTAATCGAATAGAGGTTAAAAGGTTATAATGATAGAAAGCTAATACACAGGTTAAACTTCGTCAAGAGACAAGCCTCTTCCCCCCCCCCCCCCCCAAGTTTTCGGGACCCGGAGGAAGATGAATTTTCTTGCTCATGCTATTTATTCCCCTGGGAAAACTATTTTACATCTTGTTTAATGATAGCTGGTGTTATTGGTAAACTCTAAATGAGCGGTAACAGATAGCTTATGAGTACCGTAAATTACCATAGGAATTTATTTCATTTGAACATCTAAATGGTCTAGTTCTAGTTCTAACAGATCAATACACAAAAGATCAGTGGCATGTGCTGAATGTTAAGACAAGAAATGTTAAGTCATGAATGTCTGTGACTAAAAGTGTATTAAGACAGGGGAGAAATTTCGAGATCAAATACACTCGCCAAAAAAAAAAAAAAACACTCGCCACTCCTTAGCGCATAATTGCGAACTTTCAGAAACTGAAATCCATAAAAAAATGTATCGATACATTCGATGAAATTACGTGTCGCGCGTACTGATTAAATATAACAAACATATCAATTAAAAAACGATAATGATATAATGACTACAGATGTTTGAATTTATCGGCACGTTTATTTCGATTAAAATAGAATCTATACATAATTTCTCATTACTATGCTATCATTTTAATCCATAATGAGATAAAAACTTATTTTTATGGAAGTCCCACCCTTTGACCCCCAAATCCAATAGGACTGTATCCTACGCCGTCACGGAACAAACTAAAATGTTTTCAAAAACGAACCAGTTTCATACTAGGTTTATCTTACGGAGGGTCGGACAATGAGACAGTCAAATGAAATAAATGAGTGACGTGACTTCGACCTCCCCCCCCCCCGCGCTGGTCGAAGTTCATTCGAGTGAGTAAGTTCCCAGTATTCCAGTAGTGGCAGATAAACAAGCCTGCAGAGTAAGTAGAAGGAAGCAGTTTATGGAAGAGAGAAAAAAAAAATGCTTTGAAAAGGTTTACTCATGTGCGAAAATTAATTTCAGAGGGGAAAAAAAACGTAATTACAGAAAACAAATTCAGCATATCAGCAGCACCATATATGTGCCATATATTTAAAAAAAAAAAAAAAAAAAAACTTTTGTCATCATAATAGCCGCGGCTGTTAACAACAAAATTGCGGTAATTCAATGAAAAAAGTTTTACTCGCCAATGACAATTCTTCACTCACCAATGGCGAGCTGGCGACCGGAAATTTCGTGCCCTGATTAAGACATACTAAGGAACACCCGGCTTTGAGTTTTATTAATCTAATAATTTTATTTAACGTTAAGGTAAAATTTTCTTGCTTTTAGGTATTAAAGAACATTTTATGAACACATTTGGGAAGCTGTTTTGCTTTTAATCTTAAAGTTTGCCACAATTCGTTCATTTATTTAACATTAACATTTTGCGACGTTGTTTCTTGCAAGACAGTTCATCCAATTTGGCATGTGCCAGGAAATAACGCTGCTCTGAGAGTCGTCTAGCTACTGTCACTGTATTTCTCGTCTTACGTGGCGAACAGGCTCGGCTGTTCATGCGTAACCTAAACAGGATTTTCAAAGCACCTTTTTTTGTTGTTGTTGTTGTTTAATGAATGGGGAAACCCATTTTTCTATGAACAAAGAAAACCGTTTTTTGAGCTAATACTGTTTCTTTGCTTCATCTGTGACGTATACCTCTAATTTAAACTTCATTTTTAGTTTCTGTATTGTGTGAATTTGATTTCTTCTCTTTAAACGTCTTTCTGGCAGGGAAGTCAGAGGTCAATAATGAGTAAGGACAATGTAAGAAGTGCGCACTTTCTGCAGAATGATAGGTGTGAAAATTCTTTAGAGCAGAGCTGATGTGCTTACGCTAATAGAGAGCAGATTCTTGTTAACGATTTCTTACGAGCAGAGTTGCAATAATTATCTGTTGATCGGATTTAAGATATCTTTATTGTATTTTTCAAGATAACAATTAAGTTGAAATGGGCATGTTGATAGCAGCAATTTGTTGTTGTGAAATGATTAAAAATCAACGTTGTTTGTTCTACACTAATGTGCCTGTAAGAATAATCTGGGACACTGAATTTGTAAGTACCGTTTGCTGACGCATTGACCCTCAATCGTTTAATAATATTCTACACTTAAGGTTTTAATTAATGACAAGTACAGGTGAATAATGAAGCTTGCAATTTCTATGAGCACGAGTTGAACTAAACCTTTTAGCTTCAATAAGTAACTTAATCATTTCTACAACAACCAAAACATATTTTGCACATCATGAACTAGAGTACAAGTTAGTACCCCTATTCAAGTTCTAAGATCTACATGTGATCTTACGGTAATACGAGTGTAAATAAAATACGACATAATTATGAAAATGGAGAAATGAACTAATTTGCTACTAGTTTAAATACAAGCACTATACAGGCTGCGGTTTTACATTTCCTAGAGACTTGTAGTGTATTAATACACGTACACATCATTGTGTTAGAGACTTTAATTTGTGTATGACTTCATGCTGACCTTGATAAATAAACAGTGTTTCAAAATCAGCATGAGTTTAAAAGATCAGAGATTAAGGTAAAAGATGTGCTTCATATTGAGGAAAGTAAATTTAACACGAATGAGGAAAAAGGGGCAAATAGCATGAGGAATGAATTAACTCCTTTCGGATGAATTCCTAACTCCTTTAATGTTCAAGTATGCGTAACAACCTTCGATGTTCAAGGATGCATAACGAGCTTTAGGGTTTTAATCAGAGAACGAAAATCCTGTGATTATATTGGACTTCTTCACTCAGCAACGTTTGGACTGCTGAAGAATACGAATAACAAGTCTGGATGTTTTCCATAGACGGTAGCATTTCTAATAATGAAGGCAAAAATATTTAGAGAAAACGTATAACTAATGAAAAAAATAAAATACAAAGGAAACTTCAATTACTGAAAAACTTTAACGGACCCTCCAGTAGAGGACAGTTTTGTGATCACCAGTCCCGAAGTATATACGATTCTGTATATTTATCTCCAGATACAGGGGCGGCGGAAAGTGAAATTCGTTGACCGGGCCCGAAATTTCGAATCGTGGTGCGTGCTCTACCTTCCCGGAAAAAACAGAAGAAAAACAATGTCTAAGTAGTGGCCGAGCACCCCCCCCCCCGCCTGCTGTTAGAGTGGAAAATTATTATGTCAAAGTTTGAAAGAAAAAGTCACAATACGCGATCTACATATACTTCTTAATCATGTACCGTATAATTATAACATATAATAATTATAAGGGAGTAGTTCTGTTAAGTAAATTTAGAAAAATCTAACAAGGAAAACAATTTCACTGCTTCTTCTAATCATTTAACTTTCTTGTACTGTAGCATTAGTAGTAACTGGATAAGAATAAATGCACAAAAGTTAACCTCCTTAATCGTTACAGCACCTGACTACTTTTCCCGGTAAATTTAGTGGGGGGGGGCACCCCACCTTGGAAAATTTCTGTGTGCCAGGGCGCACGGAAGTTTCCCAAGGTGGGGTGCCCCTGCGTGCGCTACTGAGCCTAAGGAGCTTTGTTGGGAATTAGGACCACCCAACCACTTACCTAGAGGAACTTTCTAAGGCACATCACAACAATCGCACATAAGTCAAATAAAAAAATAATAAAAAATCTTGGCTGAAATTATTGACCGGGCACCGCCACTGTCCAAATAGAGGACTTCTGAATAAGTGTGAAAGTGAACTTGGTCATAAAGTTAAACATGAACGTTCAAGAAAACAAATATGCGAATTTTTGCTACAAATATTTTGTTTAGCTACTTTGGATGGAATTGGGTACTTCCCTTCAAATGTCCATTACAAAAACTACACTGGTCTGTGGGTTCAATATGGTTTGACATCATCAGATGCCCCATTTTCTATAATTTTTTTTTTTTTATAAATTTATTTTTTCAGTGTAACGGCTTTTTTTATTTACATTGAGGGAACTTCAGTCATTCTCAACGAGTGTACCAACTTAAAGACCCTTTCCAAAGTTTTGTGCTACCTTTGTAGTCTTGAAAGGCGGTTGTTCAATATATTTACGTGTTCGTGTCACATTTTTAACATTGTATCTTTTTTATTCCCCCTCGGTCCGAAGCTACGTTTGTTCTAAATAGAAAATATTTTCTTTTCTTTTATCTCTAGTTATTTTTGGCGGCGAATTTCTCCAATCTTGTGTATTCACCCCATGAATGAGTGCATTTTATTCATATAGCGTTGCTTACTTTGTTTTTTCAAATATCTGATCATTTTGTAATTAATTTATACCGTTTTTTTCCAGAAACATAAATTTGTATAATTTTTTTCCAGCATAACTGTTTTTTAATGTATTTGGGGGGATTTTTGTCTGAAGTGGTGTAGTGTATGTTAACGAAGGATTATTCGATACATTCACTAAGTTTTCAGAAAATATTTCTTGTTGCCCATGGGAATGAAATGGGTGTGTTTCATGGTTGTTTGTATTTTCGATTCTTCATGTGTTAGTGAAGGAATTGTACTGAGAAATTAGTTTCTAGAAATAAAAGAGTAATTGACTATTTCTTACAATTCATTATGTAATTTTTCTCCGACGTCAATCTTAGTCTACGCAACACTTAATAAGGAAATTAATTCGTCTTTATATATTAATATTTTCTTAAGATCTAATAAAATAACGCGGTGGCGTTGACTTCAACTAACTGGTACCACAACAGACTACACGTGTTGCTTGTGCGCACGCGGAGTCCCTCTTCTTTCACCTCGTGTTGGGCTTGCTTTGGTTGCTAGCTGCTGTCCACTCGTGGCGCTTGCTTTGAAGGCCCATAATTCACAGCGATGCAACTGCTGCCAACTAATGGCGCTGCCACCAACGGATAGCTACCGTACCGTGAGCGGCAGATTTCAGCCAGCAGTGACCAATCACTGCCAGCTGGCGGCTAGCAGTTTCCCCACACTTGTTTTTGCTGGGATCTTTTGACTGTGGCATATAAAGGTGCACCATCGACGTACCCAAGGACCATCCGTTCATCATACTGCGTCAGTGGCGGCTTTTCAGGTGAAGTAGGTAAAGTGCCTCTTCACCTATTTTACTCAAAATAAAGTTTAATTAAGTATTTTTTAAAAATATATTCATTTTTGCCTTTATTCAGTTCCAAAATACTCAACATTTTGAATAGATATTAATTCACATGGCGCGCTCAATACGGAAAACAAATCCTTTTACGCAAAACAGTGCAAGTGAAGAGCCGAAATGAGAATGCTTGGAAGTCTGCAGTTTTCGGCCGAGTTGTCATGGTAACAGTGACGTCACCCTCCCCAATCTGCTCGCTCAAGTGAAGTGTTTCAGCTTCAGGCGCCTTACCTCTGCATCTCTCAGTTTTTGAGCGTTAAGTCGTGAGAGATCATGGTGGAGCGGGCGGTCTACCAGGCTACCTTGCAATCTACTAGGGCTGTTCCCTTGTGGTGTCTGGTACATTATTTTCCGAAGGTAATTTGTTCTTTCGGGTTTTGTGATTATTTGTTGAAAGCTTCAGCTGATATTTTAAGTTTGTGTACAATTTAACTGACAGTGAAAGTTTTTATGTATGCATCCTGTGGACGACATTGTTTGTAATTTATTGCAAACTCTATTTAATCGGCGGAAAGATGAAGATAAAATAGACATTTTGCTTCAAGGACAATCGACGGTTTCACTGACAATTGTTGCCAAGAAAGAAATCAAGAAGAGCGGTAAATCTAACAATATTAATTTTAAAAATTGTTGGTTTACTCAATATAAATGGATTTGCAGCACTTCACTGTTAATTTTTTTTCTTTTTTTTTTTTTTTTTGGCCCTGCTTACTTTTCGGAAATAAACATTCAGCGTGGAATAAAGACGGATTCTCAGATTTATTAAGCGTAACACGGTCACTTCATAAACATCGTGATTCTAGCGAACACCTAAAAACGCGGATTAATGTTAAGGACTTTTAAAAAAAATTCAAAACACCATTGCCGATACCCTGAGGAAGAATGCTAGGCTTTTGAAAACGCATGCTAACGAAAATGTTCCTTTAAATAGACTTTTTCTGCAGATAGTGATTGATGCAGTATTAGTCTATATTGTATTTGAGCAAACATGAACTAGCATTCCATAGCCATGACGAAAGCATGGGCTCGATAAATCGTGGAAATTTCATTGAATTACTTTCATTGTTGATATGAAAAAGTTCTTTAGAAATTGAAAATCAATACGAAAGGATAAAAAACTATTTAAAATGAATTAATTGAATGTATTTCTGAATATTGATCATGTCAATAATTAAATAATTTTTGATTGTTGATTCGGAAGGCGTATTGGTTGAGGGATTTTTGGGTTTCCATGATGTGAGTGAAGATAGAACGTCAGGAGCTTTATACAAAATGCTAGACAAAATTTTCGGACAGTCTGATTACCAACACAAATAAATAGGGCAATTTTACGATGAGGCAAGTACAATGCCTGGACACTTAAATGGGCTACAGAAAAAAAGTTAAGGATAAAGCTTCTCACGCTGTTTTTGTTAATAGGTTAGTTCATCGTTTGGATCTTGTATTACACCAGAGTTTTTCTAAAATTTCTAAGTGTCGAATACTTTTTGCAAGCCTCAGTGGAATTGCTTCGTTTGTTCACCATTCTGCGAGGCGGTCTTATACACTTATATCAACAACCGCAAGACGTAGACCAACCATGACAGAAACTCGATGGTCCTCCACCTCGAAATTAGTAAGTGTAGTTGTTGAAGATTGGGATAAATTGAAGGAAGTGTTCGGATTTCTGACGAATAGCGAACAATCAGACAAAAAATCAATTCATCTTTCCAAAGGGTTTTTGAATGATATGAACACTTTCGAATTTACATTTTTGGCTCCACCGATCCATTATTCGAACTTTTGAAGAAAAAATAACTAAACATAAACTGCTGTGCAACTCAAATTAAAAAAAAAAAAAAAAAAACCTTGTGAAATTTTGAGCCATAAAAGGAACGATGAGGTATTTGAAACACAGTTTGGAAAAGCTAGCAAAATCACAGAATTAAGCACGGGGATATGCTGCTCTTACACAGGAAACAATTTTTCAAAATTATAAACAATTGTATTTTGAAATTTTGGACCACATACTTATTGAAATGGATACGACATTTCACGACTGCGAGAAACTTCACTTTGTCTGACTTACCGACACAACCAAATTCGAATAATTTAATGCATACTTTCCCTCTCGCGCTTTTTTAAAATCTACATTTTTACGGAAACATATTTACTAAACACCAGCGCCTTAAAAATGAACTGAGTCTTGCATATGCCGATGAAAAATTAAGGAATATATTGACTCAATAACTCCTTCGAGTGTTTCACGGAGACAAAGACATTTTTACAGAAGATTATAAATTGGTTTTCCTGATGTTAACAATTCCATCTACAAGTGTGCCAGTGGAAAGAAGTTTTCTTAAAAGAAAACAAACTTGCTCAAGAAACACTAGTTCCCAAGATAGGCTTGCTTCTTTGGCAAACATTTCTATTCAGGAAGACATTTTATTGATGCTCACGTAGAAACAACCATCTTATGACGACATAATCGAAAAAATTGCAGCTTTAAAAGGATGAAAAATTGATTTAATATACAAAAAATAGGTAAGTCCTCATTAAGGGATTTTCATTGTAGACAGTAGATATCTTTTCATACTGCTCTTGTACGTCTTCACCTATTTTTCCAACCACGAGCCGCCACTGTACTGCGTTATATTTTACTTTACTATATCAAAAAGTAAATCACCGCTCGGTTCCTCAATTTTAGCGATCGCTCATCCATTGTCATCTTATGGACTTCAATGCACTGTGGCACCGTCTCAAATGCTGACACAGAGACGTGGCGTGGCTGTTATGTAAGTAAAGGACGATGCCATACTTTGCAATACTTGAGTCAACCGCCAACCGCTACTTTCAAGGTTAGGCATAGAACTTATTGAACGCCCCGTCATGTATCACTACGTAACGTTTCAAGCCTTACGATCGTATCTCATAACACTGTAATCAATTGGAGAAGTTATTTTATTTTTTTGGTTCTGTTTCAAATTTTAAGTACAATAGCGTTTGAATTTCCAAAATCTCACTAATAGAAATTCAGATGCGCACAACGCCGTCGGGCGGCTACTGAGCGGAATAAACAGAGGTGACGTCAGTGGAACGGGACCAGTTTTATTCTCATGGTTAAGGAATGGAGGGTAACGTCATTTCCGTAACGCTATTTTCATCTCAGAAAACGAGGTTTACGTGGTTATAAAATTTGGAGTATCACCGGTCGACATGTTTCTCATCAAAAATACACGAAAAAAGAAACTCTCATCTGTTTTGGATATTTACACGAGACTCTAATCATTGTCAATTGCTGGTTGAAGATCTCCCGTTTCTTCCACAGCTGTTTATCTTGAGCCATAGCCAATTTTCTACTCCGGCATGCTTTCAAATTTCATCCACCCATCTCCCACATGATCTTCTTTCTAGGTCTTTTTCTGTACCTTGATATCCAGTCTAAAATTTTGGTTGTTCATCAGTGGTCCGTTCTTCTGGCATTATGTCCAGCCCATTGTCATCTCAAGTATTTTACTATGATCAGGATGTTTTTCACTCTTGTCATTTTCCTGATCTACGAGTTTCTCTTATGTTTCCTGATTATACCAAGCATGCTTCTCACCGTGTTTTTTTTAGTTGTATGCAGCTTCTGTATGTCTTCTTTAGTTAAACTACATGACTCTGCTCTTTGCGTAAGAACTGGAAGGATGCATTGATTAAATATTTTTCTTTTAAGACATGATGGTAAATTGATCTTGGAAACTGGACTGTTTCTTCCAAATGCTCTCCAACCAAGTTTTATACGTTCATTAACTTCAATGTGACCCTAGCTTGATATCTATTGCCCAAGGTAAATAAAATGTAGGTATTGCAGATTTTGTATTGCTCCTTGTCTTCCGCGTTCAGTGGTTGAATGACATTCTGAACTGTGACATTCAAGTGTTTGAGAGATGTGGAATTATCAGATTTAGCCATAACTCACCACGCTGGCCAAGCGGATTGGTGAGTGTAGGACAGCGATCGTAACGTCGAAATTCACCTGATTTGGGATACTCATTCTTGAAGACATTTTGGTGTGTAACAAATTTCTGGAAATGCTATTTTCATTTTGAGATGTGAGGATAAAAATATGCCGGATATTTAAAAAATACGCGATTAGTCTGCGACGTTTTGAAATTGTTGGATTAGCATTAAAATTTCACAATGGGAGCAAAAAGACTGGTATTTTTAATTCAAATCTTAGCTAAATGTAGGGTGGAATGTATGCAGTTGAAAAGTAAATGGAAATGCTGTTTTTAAACCTTTTAAAACACAACAGTAAAGTTGTTGTGTTTTTAAAGGTTTAGGTTTTTAAAAATTTATTTTTGCATGTACATTATTTTAAACTTGAGTCCGATCTTTTAAATATTTGAAATCCAGATCTCAATTATGGAATCAAATTTTACTCATATGAGCAAATTACTAAGCAAAATCTAAAATAACTTTCACTGTATAGCTGATCTTTTAGAGTGCTCATTAAAAATAAAATGTTCCTCTCTTTTAATGAAAAATAGGAAATTCGCAATTGCAAAGACTCGTACGCATTGTAGAATGTGCAATCTTGTTCGTTCTGTCGAAGTCATGTAGGGGTGCTTATTTTACGGAATTTCCGGAAATTTTAGTTTGTAAAATTTTTGCGTTTTTCATACACGAGTTTCTCTAGCGCATGTCCAATTGTTTATATTTTTCATTTCTTTTTTTCATCATTTCGGTCGTTCTCTAGATCGATGCAAAACTGAAAAGAAATTTTTGAATGATTAGTCGGGGGTGGGGGGTCGCATTTCGTCTGGGGATGGTAGTTTGTCTTTTTAAAATTTAAATTTCGAAAACTGAAGTTAAACGGAGTGTAGATTTTTCCTCAATCGTTATTTTTTTTTCTCGCGATGTTACTTCTATCCAGTATTGTTGCTAAATGTCATTTTCATGCATGAATGTTTGCGTTTCAGCTTGAAACTGTAGGCAATAATTTCCGAAAACGGAAGTTAGACGGCGCAAAAATTTCCGCGTTATCTTCAGGCATTTTTCTTCCGCGGATTCGAGAATTCCTTCTTTTCCGTTATCATTTCGGCCATTCACGCGATCGATGCCCAACTGAACAGAATTTTTTGGAGATTGGTGGTGGTGGTGGTGGTGCTGGTGGGGGGTTATTTTCCTTTGGAGGGGGGACAAAATTCCAAAGTTTCGAAAACTGAAAGCAGACGGAGGGAAGATTTCCAAAGCAGTCGTAATTTTTTTTTACTCGCAGAGTTTTTTCTGCCCAGTATTGTTAGATATTTAATTCCATAAATATTTGTATTTCAGCTTGAAAATATGGGATTTATTTCCGGAAACGAAAGACTGACGGAGTGAATATTTCTCCCGTAATCGTAATTTTTTTCCCGCGATGTTCTCACTCACCTATGTTGTTAAATGTTACTTTCTTTTTCAATGAATACATAAAGCTGTTTCAGACCCAAAACCCTGTGTTGCATAGATTGCATGTTGAACCTTTTATGTAGATAAAGAAAATAATATTTTTCATTAAACATGAAATAATGTCAAAGATAAAACTCAAAAGGATCTTTTGAAAATAGATTTGAAGTGCGGCGATAATCATATGCTACACAAATTTATTTGTTGGAGGAGAAGCTAAAAAAACTTATTGCTGCAAATGCATCAAATGATCATATGGTATCTTTATATGAGAAAGAGCTAAAGGAATGTTAGTAAAGGCTGCTGTTCTGTAAAAAATATCAGAACTTGGGAAATAAAGTATGAATGTAACACATATATATTCTGACTTTTTTTCTCATAAAAGTATTTATCTGCATTAATTTTAGGAAATTTGATTTCACACAATAAACACCCTTGCTGGTCTTGGAATTGCTTTGGCATCCGTCTTAATGCATAAAAGCTTACACTAAACAAAGCGTTGTAAAGTATGTGCAGAATTGTTGAGTGTTTTGAAAACCAGAGCTTGAGAGTTGGTTTAGATTTTTAGTTATCCTTTGTGTGTGAAAGAAAAAACGCGTGCTACGGATTTTCCTTGTTGCTTGAGTAAAAGTGGAATTTTATACACATTTGCATGTTTAACACATTTTCTTAGACTACCTTTTCAAAGACTTTCAAATCTTTTAAAAATGACCTTTTCAAAAGCAGTTTTCCAGCTGTGTGTAGCGTTGGTCTGGAAATGTGCACTAAGGATTTGTTTTCTGAGTGAAATGTTAAGTTTAACTGTGCAAATTGCGATTGCGTTTGGCTTTTGGACCTCATTCGACAGATCACTTCTGGCAATCTGTGCGGGCGATATTATCAGACAGAAGTTCGAAGTTCAACTCGGTGACCAATGCATTTGCTCCGGATTGCCAAAAAACACTTTTGCATCCTTTTGTTATGCGCTCATCACGTGATCAGGAGATGACCACCGTGGAAATAGCTGTCAGTACATGGCGTTCGATAGTGATCAGTGCTGATTAAAGATCGGCTGCTATGCATCTTCTGAAGGACACTGTCTTTCTCTTTCCCTGCACTTCGCAAAAGCACCTACATACGGGACTTCCAAACTGATTTTATTTCAAACTGCCTCCCCCACTCATTTCAAATTTTCGAATCCATTCAGTGCACACAAGGATGAGATTTCCATGTGAGTATGGATGTACTTTTAATATCTTTGAAATTATTAAACAAATTTCAGTGGCATAACTGCAGCGCAATCCCCTGTCATTTGGATGTGTTGGAAGTAAGCTTTTTTTTTTTCATCCTGGTATTAGCTACTTCTCAATTCACAGTGAAGATTAAAAAAAGTTTTACAAAGATCAGGTATTCTATTCACTATATAAGTTTTGAAAATGTTGCTCATAGACGTGGTTATTATTCAAAATTTATAATAATCAAAATTCGTGGTTATTAAACTCGATAAAAACTGGTAGTAATACGCCAAATAACTAAGTAAAGAACGATAATATCCGTTTATTGGCATAAGACAGCAAACAACTGGTTGCTGTCTTCTGCCAATGTCACGTTTTTATACATTTTTATATTTCACATGCATATTTAAATTTTCTGTACATTCATTTAGGTTACTAACGTTGTTCTAAACCACATCTAAGCCTGAAGAAGGCACCCGTAGGTGCTGAAAGCTTGCTGTTTTATGCCAATAAACGGATATTATCGTTCTTTACTTCGTTGTTATTATTCAATGTTCAATGCTCTTTGGTACAGGCCGCAAATAACTTTTTTTTTTTGGTAAGGCAATCAGGAAAATTAGCTAATATCGTGACAATATTTAAAGTTTTGCATTAAGTTAGGAATATTCAAAACTTTGTAGAAAGATAAACATTGACACGTGACTGAAATTTATCATATCTTTCTGTTCATTTTAAGAGAAATATTCTTAAATGTTCTTTCACCTCGTAATTTAAGTCTTTGATATGCTTGATGAATTTCCGAGAAATGTGATATTTGTTGGAACTTAAAATGTGAGCCCTTACACTTGGATAATCATAAAACAGCATGTTATATTCTTAAATGTTCTTTCACCTCGTAATTTAAGTGGGTTTGATATCTTCGATGAATTTCCGAGAAATGTGATATTTGTTGGAACTTAAAATGTGAGCCCTTATGCTTGGATAATCATAAAACAGCATGCTATATTCTTAAATGTTCTTTCACCTCGTAATTTAAGAGGGTTTGATATGCTTGATGAATTTCCGAGAAATGTGATATTTGTTGGAACTTAAAATGTGAGCCCTTACACTTGGATAATCATAAAACAGCATGTTATATTCTTAAATGTTCTTTCACCTCGTAATTTAAGTGGGTTTGATATCTTCGATGAATTTCCGAGAAATGTGATATTTGTTGGAACTTAAAATGTGAGCCCTTATGGATAATCATAAAACAGCATGTTTTGCATTACTAAAAGTAATCGGATATATCCGTGTTTCGTATATAGCCACATATGGTTGGAAAGATAGACAACCTGGACTGGAAAGAGTAATACTAGTGTGAAAGAAATGTGTAGTAATAAAATAGTGAACCAAAAACGAGTGGTTAAGGAATGTACGCTTGTCCATTAAATGGAAGTAAGTCCATGTAGTGGCTCACAGAAAACCATTTATAAAAGTTTTTTAAAAGAGGAAAAATGCTGTGAAGAAAAGTTGAACTGTACAAAATTTATCCAAGCTGTTCATATTTTTTGCATTTATTACATAGAAAATGAATTCACCTTGGTAAAGATTCGTGGTAAGTAATTTCTGCTTTCAAACTATTATGATGCTAACTTCTTGGATATAAATGTAAACTGTTTATTTTCTTATCCGTTCTGGTTCTCTTTCCCTGGAACCAGCAGTTTGAAATCAGAAATAGTTATCTAGTAATAGTTAAAAATCAGAAATACTTATGTGCCTCGAAGTATCTAACCTAAAGAAAATTCAGGGTGTTTAAAATGTACGTATAATACCCGTACGTTTTTATATATTTTAAATTTGGATGCTCTAAATTAAGAATTTCTTCTTTTTCATTTTTCATACTTATCTATTTCTAAATACTTAGTTCTTTAGTGTAGTTAATTAATTAGTGTAGATAAACAAGCAGTCTTCTTACACGATGATCAGAAGGATTAAACACATATCTGTACTCAATTATAACAAAGCATAATTTAATACTTTAATTCCAAGTGCAGATATATATCGTACAAGATCTTTCGAAATTGCAGAGCATTTCATCATCAAGTACATCTTACATCAAACAGAAAATTACTGGAACAGGAACAAAACACCGTAATTTAAAAACCTAAACAAAGAATTAAACGCTAATGGCGCGTGATATTACAAATAGTTAGGCGTGATATACACACGTGCATGCGATATTTAGGAGATGCATGTGCGTTTCTTGGCATGTGATTAAAGTCATAATGATTGTACTGTTATTAGGTCATATTTTGAGCACAGTTTTTGGTTAAATTTGAGGATGCCATTACTTCTCAACCAGTGGTAACCATGTTGGACGGATACAAATTGGAGGGTCGTCATTGCGGCATTCGGGTGTGTGAGAGAGGATTCTTTTTAGTCTGTAGCCTTGAAAATATACCGACTGGGCATCCCAATTTTCTTCACAGCCTGCGCATATTTTAGCTTTTCATTATTTCGCACGTGTCCTGTACTTAACGCTCTGTAGCAACATCTTTCATCCCTTAGCTCAGTCGCTTAAAAATCACATAGGATATAGGACCGTATAGTATATACACTGCTGGTCACCCAAAATGCAACTCCAAGAAGGAAGCATCCGATTGGCCTGAAATTCGCAGCATGCGTCGCCCGCGAGAGGACATGCAAACTATTAGCATTGCAGGGCATATGCAAATCATGTGCGCCCGGCACACAACCGAGAAGAACTATAAGAAGGGTGCACAAAAGGCGGGGTGTGTTGTGCTGCCGGACCTGTGCGTGGGAAGCTTCCTGATGCCTCGTCGCAGAATACGGCAGTCATTCCAGCACGTCTCGGAGTTCGACAGCGAACGAATAGTGGCTTGTCGCGACAGCGGTTTATCGTACCGAGACATCGGCGCCCGTGTGGGACGACATCCAACCACAGTGAGGTGAGTATGGATTCGGTGGGTGCAGGAGGGACGGACGGACCGACGCGAGCGATTGCCGTTGCCGCGGCACACCACCGAACGAGAGGACCGGCATGTTGTGTGGCGGGCATTGGCGGCTCGCACCACCACATCACGAATGTTGCGCAACACACCCTAATTCCTGCGCTAACAACCTGTATCAGCACGTACCGTTCGACGTCGTCTGCAGGATCGGGGACTTGTCGCACGGCACCCATTGCTCCGATTACCATTGACGTTACACCACCTAGCTGCGGCAGTGGGCCGTTGAACGCCGTACCTAGACTACGGAATGGCACGACATTGTCTTCTCCGACGAATCCCGCTTCTGCCTGCAACACCACGATGGTCGGATCCGCGTGTGAGGCACCGCGGCGAGAGACTGTATGACGCCTGCATTATGCATCGCCATATCGGTCCGTCGCCTGGCGTTATGGTTTAGGGCGCAATCGGATATGACACCTGCACCACTCTGGTACGCATCGCCGGTACACTCAACAGCCATCGCTACATCTCCGGCGTTTTGGAGTCTGTAGTCCTCCCTTACCTGCAGAACCTGCCAGCGGCCACGTTTCAACAGGACAATGCGCGCCCGCACGTGACACGCATCGTGCAACAATTATTCACGGCCCACCAGGTGTCACTGCTGCCGTGGCTCTCCTGTTCTCCCGATATGTCGCCCATCGAACATGTCTGGTCGCTAATCGACAACAGAGTGGCCCGGCAAGCACCACCCGACGCCTGATGAACTGTGACAACGTGTGGAAGCAGCCTGGACCGACATACCCCAAGCTTACATTTAAAACCTCTTTCGTTCGATGCCGCGGCGTGTAGCGGCCGTTATTGCCAGCCATGGGGCCACACGAACTTTTGATGTCTGCGTGTTCCGCCAGTCGCACGAGCCTGTAAGCTCAATCGTTTCATCTTTGTATCTGTTATGTGTCCAGTAAATCTGGCTTTGCTATCTCGTGACCTCCTTGGTGTTGCATTTTGGGTGGCCAGCAGTGTATTTCAACGGACTTATAGCTAGATACAGAAGGTGAGTCATAAATATTGACACACGCCAGTGTCGGTGATTTTTTCGCCCTCCCAGATTTCCCGAACCTATACACCGAGATATCTGTATGTGTTGAGTCACAGCAATATCTCCCACGTAAGAAAAGCAGTCCTTTATGTATACTAATTTGGTTTGCTGTTTCTCATAGGTTGCTCAAATGGAGAAACGAAATCGCCCGATTCGTGAACTTGTGTTGTACGAGTTCTAACTGGGCCACAACGCAGCGGAGGCTACACGAAACATCTGCCGTGCAAAAGGGGAAAATGCAATGAGTCGCATAACCACAAGATGATTCACAAAATTCAAATCTGGTAAACTGGTATTAGATCAGACTCATCCAGGGAGACCAACTACCGTGGATTCTGAAGCTCTACGTGAAGCAGTGGTGCCCAATCGTACAAACAGCACACAGAGATTGTCCGAACATCTCGGTACTTCACAATCCCGCGTCATTCGCCATCTTCACAAGTTCGGGAAGACCAACAGAAGCTGCCGAGTGGTCCCGCACAAACTGACACCTGTCCAAGCTCACAGACTAGTGGAAATCTGTCTCAATTGCTTGAAAACCCTACCGATGGGAGTTTCATCAGATATATCGTGACGTTTGATGAAAAATGGATCTTTTACCGCAATCCAGAACATGCTGAACTGTTGGTTAGAACTCGACTAGATATCCCAACCAGTTGCTAAACGTGGAAGGTTAGAGCACAAGGTGCTGCTGTGTTTATGATGGAATTGTGATGGTGTTGTGCACCATGAATTTGTCCCAAATGGTCGTGGTATCACTGATATTTTCTCATCCCAATTAGACCGAATGTATGCTTTTCTGGCACAAAACTACCCCACCTTGGTCAACTGCAGGGAGGTTCTTCTGTAATAGGGTAGCGCATCTCCGCATGTTGCGCGTTCAACCAAAGCAAAACTCCAGGAGCTTAGGAGTATCAAGTTATTGCCCCATCTAGCCTATATCCCGGACCTCGTACCAAGTGGCTGCCATCTGTTTCACTCCATAGCTCACTTCCTGCAAGTCAGGAACTTCCACAGCCAATCTGAAGTGGAAACAAGGGTTCAGGCAATCTTCGCCTCCAAAATCAAGGCATGGTATCATGCAGGAATGACAAGTCTGGCACAACGTTGGCTGCTGACCATCAAACATAATGGCCTTTATTTCAAGAACTGATACTTTTGTTTTGTGTTAGCACTGATCTAAATGTATCCCACTGTATAAATATTTGACTCACCGTCTGCATGCCTTTAGCGCTCTGCAGCGAACTTGCGGTTTTGTTTGCTAAACCTCGTAGCTTTTTAGATGTGTGTTAGAATTACCTAATTTACTTAGGATCGCTTTTTGTTTGCATAAGAAGCCGAATGACTACAGTTAGTGATCTTTTGGAATTGTTAGAAATCAACAAAAAGTTCGACACGATAGCTGAGAGAAACAATCCAAAGGTAAGTCGACAAGCAAATGTTTTAAAAATTGATTCTAAAGACTATTTTGTTTTAATTTCTTTTCATAAAACAATATCTTTGTTGTCTGCGAAGATGTCGATATATTAGCGATATTCTTTGAATTATAAAATATTCCAAAATGGGATTCTCGTAGAACTCCAAAATAATACGAATGAAAGAGTTCGAGCAATAGCCGGAAGGGAATGGGTGACAGTTGTTTGTTTTTGACGACTGCTTTGCTTTCCCTACATCCCAAAATCCAAGGGATTCCAGTAAAATACTAGTCTTCAGTGCTCAGTGATAAAGGAAAATTACGCAAGGGAAGTTACATCTGATTGTAAATTGTGTAATAAAATTTCGACGTAGCTGCTGCTTTAGGAGTTTCGCAAAGCGTAGTAAGTCGGCTACACACAAAAGCAGGAAATGTTGCAAATCGACCCAGAAGTGGTAGCGCGAGGATAACCACGTGGAGGCAAGATCGTTGTCTCATAGTAAGTGCTCGGAGAAGGCCTAGTATCAGCACTAGTAGATAACTCCGGGAATTTCTTCGAGCTGCTTCTGGTGTCACAAACGATACGAAACTGTCTTCACGAGTACGAACTCAAACCGAATAGGCCACTGCGATGTATAGCATTGATATCAGCTTATCGTCGTCAAAGATGTACCTGGATCCAACAGTACATGTCATGGAACACAAAGTGACGCCGTGTACTTTTCTCACACTAATGCCGTTTCGCTCTTTATCCTGATACGCGACGAGGACACGTGTAAAGGAGATTCGGTACACGAATGCAACCACAATATGTGCAGTCCGTTCACCCGTATCAGCGGCATCAGTTCTAGTCTGGGCAGAAGTGTGTTTTAATGGCAGTACTTGCTCGTATGTTTGTCAAGGCAACATGAATGGCTCAATGTAGCAAAACGAGATCATTGTGCACATTGTGACACTGTTTCACGCTGGTATGGGACATGCATTCCGTTTTTTATGACAATGTGACCAGTAACCGTTTGTGGAGCGTGCTTCAAGATCTAGAAAATCATGAGATTGAATTGTTACAGCTGTTTCAGAGGTCTCCTGCCCTGAATTCTATTGAGAACATTTGGGAGGCTGTACAGCGTTATTTGGATAACCGCATTGACATCAGCTCATGCACTGGCACACATCCACACTGGCAAACATCCGTAAAAAGTACATTGGCAAACATCCGTAATGTGCACGATAGTTATATGGGACAGAGCTGTCCTAGACTCATCAAGAATGCCATTACAAGTATGCCTACTAGTCAAGACATTATTCGACACAGAGGTGGTGTTACCGGGTTCTTAAATTCAGAGGTAAGTGCAGTGGTGTTTTTTTTTTTTGTTGTTTCGTCGGGTTAGGTGTCGTCGTTTGCAGTGCAAGGCAGTATTGCACGTTCGTAATATTTTTATACGCAAGAGGATAGTGTGTGAGGAGATGACTTTTCCTTTCTACGACACATTTCTTAGTAGCTGCCACCAGATCAATTCCTTACCTTACATGAACCGATCACCGTATCTTACTTAGCCGCTCGTCCGAGGCATGGTGAAGGATCTGTGAGTGATATGATACAGAGCTGCTAAACAATTACAATCTGTACACGGTTTTATTTACATTCTCTGGCTTGCGTAAGAATATTCAAATATTAGTACATCTCTCGTATTGCTGACTCCATATTTTTGAGCGGATGAGATTCAATGTCCAGCAGCACGAGTTGATTTCATTAGCAACACAGTTCTGGATGAGATACAATGTCAAAGTTCCTGATGAAATACATAGTCACACAACATTTAGGAAACACAGATGGAGAGTGAACTTTGATCGCGTCAGACCACGGCCTGAATATTATGTCCCTGAATAAACCGCAGGTATTAGAACATCATTCGTATAACCAAACCCTCAGGTTGGTTCTGCTACAGTGCTACTCCACCTCAGTGGAACAGCATTATTAACGGCTGGATTCCATATTCCACACCGCTATCACGGAGAAAAAGAAGCGTCTTCCTCGATCACGTTCAGAGACCCAAGAGAGAGAAAGTCCGTTGTAACTTTTCGCGCCTATTCCAACTTTTCTCGTGCCCGGAGACTGCTCGTCCAATGGCGTGCAAGAATGCTGAGCGGCTGGGCCATGTGGTTTCTCTCAATGTCCAGCGCCCAGCAAAACTTTCCGTGACATCCCAGGGTCGCGCATTTGTCGAGCACCCTCTTCCACGCAGAATTCCCTGAAAAAAGGATTTT
Organism: Macrothele yani; assembly: GCA_039090855.1. NCBI lineage: Eukaryota > Metazoa > Arthropoda > Arachnida > Araneae > Macrothelidae > Macrothele > Macrothele yani. The sequence goes on along the minus strand of CM076995.1, from coordinate 100,215,290 downwards.
TTTTTCTTCCACTGGCACATACAACATGGCCGACTCATCGCCATCCTCCCTCTCGCTGACCAGAAATGGCGTCCCATCTCCCAGCTTGTATTTATTTTTCACCTTTCCGACCCTAAAATCTCCCAATATTTCTCAAGTCATCACAAGGGCATTCTCCGAATTTACCATTTTCCTTACATTGCAGTGCTACTTTGTTGTGTTCAGAAATTGCACAATATATTGTTTTTATAAACACACTCTTTATTGTTTGTGTTACGTAGCCTCACTGATATAACTTGAATGCGTGTTACTTGAGTCATCCTTCATTTCATGCAAGATCCCTAACTTTTAATGACCAGTTTATATAATCTTGATATTTCTTATACAATGTGCGATACGAGTGTTTAGCTATAGTCTAGTTCCAAACCCTTTTTGGCGCAATTTTATTTAGCAAATGAAAGTGTCTAGATTTTTAAGTTAGCCTTTTATACGAATCGTTGTAATTATTCAGATCATTGTTCATTAGCTCTGCCCTGGCCAAAATTTGAAAGTTTTCAAATGTCACCTATACACAACTACTGATGAACAACAAACCAAAAGGTGCAGTTGAAATTGCTGCTCTGTTATTTCGAAATTAGGACACAGCAAAATGGCTTCAGCGGCGGTAGCTAAGAAATTCTTAACCCTTGCTTATCTCAGAAACTCTGGATTGCATTATAAACCATGAGCAAGTCTTGATTTGCAGCTAAATATAAACGAAAGCAGCACAAACTTACTGTCATGTGTTGCTGTAATGATCGGAGACTGCTTCTCGAGCATTCTCCAAATTATATGGAACACGTGCAGAGTTTTCGGATTTTTAGCACGTCTTTTGTAAAAAAGATCGTGCTTATGTTAGCGCTTTGTCCGTCAGTCTGTGGACACCATATCGCTGCAACTATCTGCCCGATTTGAAAAATTGTTTTTGCATTGGAAAGCTTGAAATGTGCGAATAATTGCATTCCGGTTTTCTTACGGTGCACAGTTTCGCCTCTAGAGGGCGTAAATGTAGATATCAAATTCAAAAATACATTTTATTCCGTGTATTTGCTTCTTATTATCCGATTGAAACAATTATTTTACCTTTCAATTCCATTTGTATCGAAGACTATTTTACGTATAGTCACTTTTCAAGTTGCGCATAATTTCGGCTAGGGGGCGTAAAAGTAAATTGCATTCACCTCAAGGTCTCTGCTGCTAAAATTCCAATTTGAAAATTCTTTCTGCATCGGATACAGCTCCTGATGGGAAATGTTTTGCATAATTTCAAATTTTTGATAAATGGTTTGGCTACCAGGTTGCGTAAGGATTAATTTCTGCTTCTGATCTATTTGCAGCAAAATATGAAATTCTAAAAGTTCGACTGAAAAAATCTTTCGTGGACAGATGCATTTCACGCCGGTGAACCTTTTCGGAATATGTTCTTCTCAAAATAATGCATGGTTTCTCCGCCAGGAGCGTATATGTAAATCTTTGTTAATATCTCTGCTTCAAGAGTCCGATTTGGAAAGTCTGTTGGGCAGCGTTTCCAGTGCGAAATTTTTCTCATATAATTTCAAAATTTCCAATTAATTCATAAAATTTTCGCTGGGGGACGTGAAGGTAAATTGCATTTTCCCGATATCTCTGCTTCTAAAACACAGATTTCAAAAATTCTTCGTGTATCAGATACAGCTCCTGATGGGAAATGTTTTGCATATAATTTCTAATGACTTGTAAAGAGTCGTTTGACCACCAGGGGGCGTAAGTATTTATTTCTGTTTCTAATGTATTTGCAGCCAAGTCTGAGCTTCTGAAAATTGTATTGAAAAAATTATTTTGTGGACCGATACCGCTCACCTCGGAAAACCGTTAGAGAATAATCTCTTCTTAAAATAATGCGTAGTTTTACCGACAGGGGCCGTGGATGTATCTCATTTTTATCGATATCTCTCCTCCTAAGAGTCCGATTTGAAAATTCTTTGTTGGAGAGCTTTTCCGTATAATTTCAATGTTTCCCATATAATTTCAATTTTTTTCTTAACGCACAAGTCTGCCACCAGAGGACGTGAGTTCACGTTTACAGTAACATCTGAGGGATTAAAAAACCAGACTGAAAAAACTTTTTTTTTCGGTCAGTTACTAACTATGCAAACTATGTGTATTTTCTTCCTAAAATGCGCAAATTCGCTGCTAGGTGGCGCAAATTCTTAATCTGTTTTTCTTATCTCTGCTTCTATATGCGCAATTATAAAAAATTATTTCAACACCGGATACCATTTACCTTGTAGAACTCTTCAGGCTATTATATAAGGAGTTTTATAGTTCACCGTTCTATCTGTAGGTGGTGTTTGTATACTTCAGTATGCAGCTGTATCGCTGCTTGTAAAAACGATATTGAGAAAATTTCTTCTTTACTGAATGCCATTCACTAAAATAGAGATGTGGAGCATTATCGCCTTAAAAAAATGCAAAGAGCTCGCGCTAGTGACTTCAAGGTCGAAACCTTTTTTCTGCTTTATATGCTTTCGGAAGACGCATATGAAAAGATTTTCTTAGCATTGGTTTTTCTCCTTGAATATTTTTCGCATATTTTCAACTTTTCCATTATGCAAAATTCTTCCGCTAGAAGGCGTGCAGTTATTATTTCCTGTTTTCTTTTGTATTTCTTGTAACTGTTTGATTTGGAAAATTTATTTGTCTGCGATACCTTCCTTGTGCTATGCGAAACGTTTTGCGCGCCATTTGTTGATTTTTGTCAGAGGCGTAACTAGGTATTTCTGCACCCGGGGAAAACCACAAAATATTGCTTCCCCCCTCCCCATGCCTTATACACTATCTACCAACAAGTAATTGGACACCCCTGCAATCGACGATATCTGCGGTCCTGATCACGTCACGGCCGCCGCCGTTAAATATCGTGTGGGAAACAATAACGCAACAAGTCGCATGCAAGATGCCACGCAGTTCGGAGCTCTCTGATTTCGAGAAAGGTGTAATCGTCAGGTATCACAGAAATGGCCGATCCATACATGACATATCCAGCGAGTTGAAGTACCCAAAATCGACTGTGGCCTACGTGATTTTCCACTAGGTCATCGACTGTGGCCTAAGTGGAAAATGAGAGGTGACTGTCGGAATGTGCCCCGACCCGGCAGACCCACAAAACTGGGAGTTAGAGACCAACGGGTGCTGGCCAGAGAAATTCGGAAGAAACCGCACCAAATCGATGGGCCACATCCGCGAGAATTTTCAACAAGCATCCGGGAGTGTTCTTTCGATGAATACTATCCGTAAGGAAGCCGATCTGCTCGGTTATCATGGACATGCTGCCGCCCACAAGCCTTTGATCACCAAGTCCAGATAGCGCTGTTCGGCTGACGTGGTGCAAAGAACGTCGACAGTGGACCGTTGAACAGTGGAAACTGGTTCACTGGAGCGACGAATCAAGGTTCACTCTCTACCGTTCGATGGCAGGGTCTGGGTTTGGCGTCTGCCTAGAGGACGCCTCCTACCGGAATGTATTGTGCCAACTATGAAGTTCGGCGGCGGTGGAATTATGCAATGGGGGTGCTTCTCCTGGTATAGCTCGGGACCCTTGGTCGCAATTCCTGGTAGACTCAACGCCGAGAACTACTGCACCATTTTGGATGACCATGCGCTTCCTACGTTGTTGCAGTTTTACGGGGTGGACCCATGTTACTTTCAGGATGACAATGCCACCTGTCATGTTGCGAGGTCCACCATGGCTTGGTATGGTGACAATGGGGTTAATCTAATGGACTGGCCTGCGCAGAACCCGGGCCGTAACCCTATCGAGCACCTCTGGGATGAGTTGGAGTGTCGACTTAAGGGGTGCCCCCACCGTCCGAAATCGGTGAAGGAACTGACCTGTCTTCTCCAAGCCGAGTGGAAGAAAATACCGCTAGCCGTCGTACAACGCGTAGTTGAGAGTATGCCCCGGAGGGTCGCAGCTGTAATCGCCGCTCGTGGAGGCTCCACCAACTATTGAAGGTGGATAAACTTCGTTTTCCTTTGCTATCACAGGTGTCCAATTACTTGTTGGTAGATAGTGTATATATCATCATCACTGTCAACCATTATCAGTCCACTGCTGGGCAGCCCCGGTGGCGCAGTGGTCTAAGCGCTGGCTTATAACCATTCGTCCCAGAAGGGTTTGGGCTCGAATCCGTGTGAGGCATGGATGTTGTGTTTGTCTTATGGCACTGATGCTCTCCCTAAATCCCGCAGAAACTGAGTACCGCTTCAAATTTATTTAAGCTGGCACTTATGACTGCAGTAATTAAATACTGTAACGTACCAGGAGATGTAACGTACCTGCCAGAAGGACGCACACGACATAAAGGCAGATAAGAATCAGAATAAAACGTCGGCGTAGCTCAATTGGTAGAGTGACTTATTCCGGAATGAGGGGATCCGGGTTCGAATCCTGGCGTGGACAGAAATGACGGAGAAATTTACTTCGTTATAATGGCGCCCGAACTATCCGGATGACCCGACCGTTCAAAATCTCGCAATGGTGTGATGTTCTTTCCACACCGCGATATAGGAAAAATAAGAGAATCCCTTCTCCAGCACTTCGAAAAAAAAAAAAGTAAAAAAATAAGGGGGAGATGATGTAACGTACCAGGAGATGTGACGTACCTGCCAGAAGGACGCACACGACATAAAGGCAGATAGGAATCAGAATAAAACGTCCGCGTAGTTCAATTGGTACAGTGACTTATTCCGGAATGAGGGGATCCGGGTTCGAATCCTGGCGTGGACAGAAATGACGGAGAAATTTACTTCGTTATAATACTTAAAAGCGCAAGTATTTATTCCGTGTGTGCGGAAACAAAAATGCCCTGCTACCTTCGAATGCTAAAATACCTGATGGGCCCATTCGTAATTTTGAAAATTCTACCAAAGATCATCTTAATGTTTATTTGCATAAGATGTTTATGAAGGATTTCATATAAAGTTCATTTACTATTATTGGTGTTACTTGCAAAAGCAATCTTATCCAAAGTTTAGATCAACGCTACTCGCGACAAATTAAAAATATGTCAGCGTGGACATATTTTCTTCCATCAGTTGCTACGCACGAACTGTTTTTGACGTCCTTTTTTAGTGATATCATTTCCAATAAACATTTCGAGAGCTCAGTTTCCTACTTAAGTCCACTAATGCTGGAAGCTTGGAGTTGTTAAAATACCATTAATTCTCCATTTTCATGGCTCATGAGAGAAGTAACGTATCTTTGGTTATTTGATGACGTTTTTAGAGGAAAATTCGTTTATTTCAGTAATTATGTGGCCATTGTTTTATGGTTGAAGGACAAATGGAAGGAAGCTTAAGGTTTTATGACATTTTCCTGCAAGAAATGCTTTGTATAGATCTTTTATAGGGTTTTGGCGAACATTTCCCTCTAATAAATATCTCCATCTTTGGTAGCTTAATCACGTTTTCTCCTAAGTGAAAAAATCTTCTGTATTCTGCACACACAAGTGCTTCAAGTTGGAAAATGTGCACTGAGATGAGGCCTTTCATTTTGGCTGGTAAGTTTCGTTGCAGATTTAATTTTTTTTTATTGGATGATTTTGGTATTTCCTGGTAGCTAAGTTCTTGATTTAATGTCACATCAGGATTATAACTAGAGCAACCAAAGTTCCTGTCGCACCGCCGCCGAAATTCAGCTGCAGTTCTTAAGTCACGTCAAGCCGGTTCGTCCCATTGCAGATAGACTATAAACAGGTATACACTCCTTCTATTTGGACATTTTACCTATTGGAAAACAATTATCGGTCGAATGTTAACATAATATACATACATATCACTAAGCTGTTCTCTGAGATTCAGAAGTTAGCTCCACAAAGAAATACAAACTACTAGATAAATTTTTAACTGATTATTTACTTAATGTTGCCGTATCAAACTTCTCCATTTAAAGCGATCTTGACACACAACTCGGGCTTTACTGACATCCATCACTCAACGCACGCAAGACCTTCTATACTCCATACTCATCTTTTTCTTATGCAGACACTCCTGAATCTGATCCTCCCAGGACTTCCTTGGCCTCCCTCTGCCTTTCCTTCCTGCCACTTGAGCTAAAAAGAATTTCTTAGTAAGCATCTCATCACTCATTCTTTCAACATGGGCGAACCACAGAAGCATATTAGTCTCCACCTTGCTAACAACAGTTTGCTTCACATTACACAACTCCAACACATCTTCTTCATTCCTCACACGATCAGAACGTCTCTTGTCACAAACCCCGTAAGTAATGCATTTCTCCAGCACCTAAACGACTACTATGTTTTTTCTGTAGTACCCAAGTTTCACTGCCATACATCAGAGTAGGGACAATTACACTCTCATACACAGCCATTTGGGACTCTTGAGAACCCATCATTCCTGTGAAAACCTTCCTAAGCAGCTATGACTTTCAATGAAGAATTCACTCGCCTGCTAATTTTACCATCCAATTTGTTCTGTCAAACATGCTTCCTAAATACACAAACTTGTTTACCTGGTCAACCATTGTGCCATTTAGACTTATATTACATTCAGTACTACCAGTTACTCGCTCGAAAACCATAACTTTGGGTTTTCTCTTATTTAGATTCAGTTTGAATTTCATGCAAATTTCGTACATCTGGGACAACATACTCTGAAACTCACTTTTTCTCTTTGCCAACAGGACAGTGTCATCAGCATACAGCACTCAGCACACAAGGATATCACCAAGACATAAACCAGTATTATTTATTTTGGCATCACGCATGAACGCATCCACAAATATATTAAACAGTCATGGTGACATTACACAACCTTGCCTGACTCCTGGACCAATAGAAAACCATTTTGATAAATCACCATTCACTCGTACACAAGCTCTACTTCCAGCATATATGGCTTTTACACTATCAAGTAGAATCCTAGTAACACCATATTCATTCAATACCTTCCACAAAAGTGTCCTATTTATTTGGTCGTAAGCTTTCTCTAAATCTATGAAGGCAGCAAAAACCTTCTTACCAACAGCCAGATACTTCTCAATCATCATGCGTGATGCAAAAATTTGGTTGGTGCAGTCTTTACCAGGCATAAAACCACTCTGAACATCCCATACTTTCTCTGATGTAAGACCCCGTACATTTTCAATAATAACTTTACCAAACACTTTCCCTGGCACACTCAGTAGGCTAATACCACGATAGGTCTTGCAGTCAGTCTGAACCCCTTTTCCCTCATACAAGGGAACAATGATAGTATCCTTCCAGTTCCGAGGGACCATTCTTAACTCTCAGCACAATTGGCAAATATCAGTTAACGAGTCAATTACAGAGTCACCACCATATTTCAACATCTCAGCATTTCTGCCATCCACTCCCGGAACCTTACCACTACGGAGGGATTTTAGAGCTTTATACACCTCTTCTCTTGAAATTCCTCCTGTGTTTCCATCCTCCACCGTGATATTATTTGCTTCTACCTCGGAATCACCTTTTCTTTCTTGATCTAATAACTTACAGAAGTATTCACCCCATCTTTCATTTAACACATTGTGCTCTCATATCATTTCCCCAAAATAGGAAACAAAGTTGTAAGCTTCACACAGCTTACAATTTTGTTTCCCCTGTTTTTCCTGAGTCTCGTGTACATCCAGAAAGTCTCTTTCCAAAAAGCCAAGTCATGCCTTTCCACCTTCTTCCTATCTTTCGCCTTACTCTGGCGAACCAGCTTAGCTACTTCTCTTACAACGATATTCATCCACAGAAACTCTACCTTGTAACATCCCAAAATAGGCTTCCTTTTTCTCTTTACTGCCTCTTCAATCTCACTATTCTACCAAGCATCACCTCTCTTATTACCCACTATTGTGGTGCCACAGACCTCTTCAGCAACGTTGACAACACAGATCTTAAAACATTCCCACTTCTTTTCTACATCCCTCTCACATGACATCAGCTCCTTCAGTTGTTCTCTGAGTAAGTTAGAATAACGCTGATTTTCAGGGAGCCTTTCAACCTTTATTCTTTCCATCCTAGGCCTCTTCCTATTCCTCCAACCAACATTCAGTTTTACTCGTGAGACTACCAAATAACTATCAGAGCTAACATCCGCTCCTCTCACCACACGAGTGTGGACAACTAAGTGTTTCAGACGCTGATCGTAAACACCACAAGTATACTTGGGGTTGAAAAACGTATTAGAGACACACAAACCATTCTCAATACAGAGTTAAATTAATCTTTCACCATCATCAACTTTCTACTCCGTCCAACGTCAGCCACATATTGAACTGCACAACTTTTGTCCCATTATTAAACAAAATCTTGTGGTCACCTTTTTATCTAGAAATCATTCACACACGGATCATTAAACTTACCCAGAACATTGTCAGAAATTGCATTCTGCACAATTAACCACTCGAGATCACACAGCTGCATGAATAAAATTTTCTCAAATTATAGTCGTTCCGCTGCTGGTTTCAACCTTATGAGATATATCATTAGCATTCACTAAGGTACTTTGGTTAGATTAATTAACGTCAAATCAGGGAAAGCTGTGAAAAGCTATTTACGGAAAATGCAATATCATTATACTGTATATTAATTCAATATCATTATGTCGAGAGTTTCAATGTTCTGTATATACACTTACACAGTTGGGACGTTTCCTAGCTTGTATCGTTGACTTCAGCTGAGCCATCACCAGTTTTTCTTTTTCGAAGAATCAGGGGAGAAATAAAAACAATCTCATATAAGTAATTCTTCTGTATCTGCAAATCATATGAACGTACAGGTTGATGAAGCAATTTTCCATATTTTCCTTTCGGTGTTTAGCAACACCAGCTAGCATTTAAGGTTTTAATGAGTGTCCTGCACGAAATCTGAGGTTGCAACGAAGGGGTAGAGCCAGAGGAGTAAGAGAAACTCCATAAATACATGAATTAACTTCAGTAAAGAGAAATTCCATATATGCAGGAATTGGCCTTTTTTTAAAGAGATTCGAACCCAGACCCAACTCCAATGAACTCTGCAAAGTCCCGCGCGTTTTACAACTCTGGAAAACTCACCTTATTTTGTTCAAGGCATTGTGTTTCGTAATCTTAATGAATGGAGCCAATCGTAGCAGCAGATGACTGGGCTAAAATTTGGGGGAAATAATGAGATTATACACGGTCCAGTCACATTATTGTGACCACTAGCTAATATCTAGAGTAACCGTTGTTTGCGGCGCGGACAGCAGCTAGATGGGCTGGGAGGGACTCAGTAAGGTGCTGGAAGGTGTTCACAGGTATGTGAAGCCATGCTGACTGCAGTGCATCTGACAGCTGCTGGAGCGTGCGTGGTGCGGGATCCATAGAGCGAACAACGCGATCGAGGTGGTCCCATAGATGCTCAACTGGATTTCAGTCTGGGGAATTCGGAGGCCAGAGAAGAACACTCATTGTCATAAAAATGCGCGCACAAAAAAAGAAAAAAATACCGTGCGATTAACGCGAGACTCTGCGAATAGCTACGGAGAGGGCAGACATGCAAATGATTAAAGTATCGTGCGATTCCAAAGCATTCCCGCACATCTAAGACCGGCGTTGCAATCGCAATCTTTGGGGCTTATAAGGCGCCGCGCAGGGAACTCTACATTCTTGCCGAAGTGCACGATAAGAGTCAGGTGAAATCCCTGAGCGATAGACATTCCGAGGAGCCGCCTTAGATGTGCGTACGGGCAACTGACGGAGTTTGGACGAGGCCGTATCGTCGGGTTGAGAGAGGCAGCGTGGCCGGCGCGCCGAATCGACCGCCATCTGGGCCAGTTCGGAGAGTGTGGTGCGATCGTGTTGGGAGCAATAGACATGGCAAGTCACCCAGACACAGCGGTCTGGTTCTGGACGACCCAGACACGCCAACAACAGAGAGGACAGTGGGGTCGTGAGAGCGGCACGCACAGATGCAACGACGTACGTCCTTGCCCAATATCCAGAGACATGTGGCGGCTGTATAAGGAACTCCTGTGTGTTCCAAAGAACACTTCCAGACACCTGGCAGAAGCGAATCTGCACTCTCGACAGCCGTTACGTTTTGTGCCATTAACACCTGACCATCGTCGGCGTCGATTGCAGTGGTGTCAACAGCGAGCAACATGGAATGCCATTGACTGGCGACTCATAGTGTTCAGCGACGAATCCCGCTTGTATATGGGAACGGACGACAACCGTGCCAGTATGGAGGGCCGCAGGTGAGCTCTATAATCCCAACCTCACTGTACAGAGGCACACGTTGCGAGCTGCAGGCGTGATGGTCTAGGGAGCCATCGTGTATGACAGCCGGACTTCCCTCGCAGTGATCCGAGGGACGTTGACAGCCCAGCACTACGTACAGGAGATTCTGCGGCCCCATGTGCTGCCTTTCTCAACGGGGAGGCTCGAAGCCATTTTCCAACAAGATAACGTCCGTCCGCCCACGGCTCGGGTTTCCCAGGACTTTCTACGTTATGCTTCGATGCTGCCGTGGCCTGTCAGATCGCCTGATCTCTCGCCCATAGAGTACGTGTGGGACTAGCTGGGACGTCAGCTTTCTCTATGTCCCAGTGTTCGTGATTTGGAGCGTCTCTGCGTCAGGTGCAAGAAGTGTGGGCCAATCTGTCCGCGGATAGCATACGACGTCTCTTTAACTCTATGCCAGAATGTATTCGAGCACGAGGCGGTCCGACGCGGTACTAACGCTGACCGTAATGTGTACCGTATGTCCGCGGGAAATCGTCCTGCTCCTGCGATATTGTAATCACTTCTGTCCTTGGTACGTACCATCTCACTACTAAAATCTCATTTCAGTTCGACGTCTTCTTGGTGCGCAGATTTTTATGACAATGAGTGCACTTTGAAGTATTCATCGTGCTCTTCTAACCACTCTCGGATATTTCTAACTGTGTGACACGTCGCATTGTCGTGCTAGATGATCCCATCCGCCCCAGGGAAGACAATTAGCATGTATGGGTGGGTGTACGTAGTCTGCAAGGATGGATTCATAACGAATTCGGTCCATAGTCTTCCATAGGTATGAGTGGACCCAGAAAATGCCACATAAACATTCCCCAGACCATAACGCTTCCCCCACCAGCTTGTGTTCTTCCAGTAATGGTTGAAGAGTGTTTGTTCTCCGATGTTTTTCGCCTTATACGCCAACGTCCATCCGTTTGATGAAGCATAAAACGTGGATCATCGGAGAAGGCAATCCTTTGCCAATCAGCGGAGGTCCAATTCCAATATTGCCGTGCAAATGTAAGCTTTTCTGCTGATGCACCTTCGTTAGCATAAGTGCAGTGACCATCTGTCTTCATCGGAGCCCCATACCCAGCAGTATTAGCTCAACTGTCGTTTTAGACACACTTCCGGGAGCCCCTGGTTCATTCAGCCAGTGAGTTGCTCCACTGTAGCGTGTCGATCGGCCCTCACACACCTTCGAAGCCGTCGTTCACCTCTCACATCAATGGCACGTGGTGCTCCACAGAGCTTATTCGCAATGGTGCAATTTCTCCAACGTCGCTTATTCGTAATGGTGCAATTTCTCCAACGTCGCTTATTCGTAATGGTGCCATTTCTCCAATCACGATACACTTTAACCACAGCAGCACGCGAACAGTTCACAAACTGCGCTGTTTCAGAAATACTGCCACCCTTGGCCCGAAAGCCGATAATCATCCCTTTTTGCAAATCTGATAAAACGCTTCTTTTATGCATGACAGCAACGAGTGATATGTTTTCAGATTGCCTACATACACTCCAAGCCACTTCACGACACCCTTCTTTCATTGGCTACGCGCTGTTGACGTCAAAAGTAGGATTTGGTCACAACAATGTGACTCGACTGTATATACAGTAACAATAAATTGTATCTTACAATGAAATTTCTTGCTGTTTGCTCAAGGCATAGAAAGTTTCTTAATTCAAACACCAGAAGAAACTAAAATGAACGTGGTAGTGCAATGTCAAGCTTCTGTGACAAACATAATTTTTTTTTTTTTTTTTTTTGCCTTACCTCTTTTTTTTTCCTGTGTGATTTCCAATGGTCAGAATTTTGTGAATGAAATTAATGTGAACGAACAAGGCTTAGTCGTGGCAGTGTCATGCCAGCACAAGATCAAGGGCATTCACAACGCAAATAAAATTGCTCTATTGTCCAACTCTGACGTCAGTATGCATGCAAATATTTTCTATTGATGCATTCTCAATCTTGAGTTTTGCTAGAAAGGGAAAAACAAACCCCTTTGAAATCAAATGAAATGGCGCGTTTTATTAAGACCCCCACCCACTTAACTTTGCTTTGTTAGAATCATTACTTCTTCAGCAAGGAACTCAGAATTTGTGATGCTAGAGTGTACGTCCAAAGAAGGCGCGGGGGTGGTCTAGCAGTGCTTCTGACCATCATTAGTCCGGTAGCTGTTGACAACCTGTCTGATGTTACTCGGTCATAAATTCAGATCGTACTACTGGATAAAGTATAATTCAATGTCAGCCGTTGGTTTTCTGATTACTAAAAGACAAACTTCTTTCCAACTCGGGTAAAACAGCTGAATACGGATGAAATAATGATCGGATGTTTAATGTTGGTTGTTATTCAAATGTACAGCAAAAACAGTAAATCTGAGATAAGTAATTGGCTTATAGCAAGTGAAGGGTCTAACTGCTCCCAATTTTTCTTTTTTGTGGTTTATTTGCGCTTTTTTTTTTTACTAGTGATGGAGGTTTAATTTCTTTGAATTCCTGCCCTTCCCGCCGGTGCTGGAATGTTTTAAAAAACGTACTAATCATAAGTACATACACGTACAAAGCAGGAAGAAATTTGCTCAAAAAAATTGTATAGAAAAATCTGCTACAGTAATTTTTTTTTTTGAAAAAGCTATTCTTGATTTTGCATTTTTTAACTTCAGATTTACCGCATACTAGCGGAGGTAACCGCCAGTATGTTGCCTAGATATAACAAAAAAAAAAAAAAAAAAAAAAAAAAAAAAAACACAGGAATCAGCTCCTGTCCAGAGTTTTCTGAGTTTTCTAAAAATTATGAATAGGATGTAATGCACAGAAATATTTAACTGAAATGTTTTCCAATAATGAAAATTATTAAACGAAAAACGAACAAAAATTTAAATTTGTGTCTGCACAATTAGCTTAAACCAGCAGACTTTGACTGTGAATACAAGAAATTTGAAATACATTTTTCTATCGTGTTGTGGTCATCGTAATATATAGCCAATTCGCAGCACAAGTAAGTTTATTCTTAAAGATAATTTATGTCAATGATGTTGTATGTTTTTATTTGGAACCAAGATGAAAAGGTTTTTATTTTTACCAACTCGGGAGTAACCAGCATATTCATAAGAAAAGCAAGAATATTGTAAGTTGAGACCAACAATTTTAGCGATTGACCCTGTGTCTTGTCTATACTAATGGCAAAACTGAAAACAGTAGGAAACTGCAGGCTTTTTAACGCTTGGGAATTAGTTTTTTTTCACTGACTGTAAGTATGATTATGAATGTTTAAGAAAATGTTTTTATGAGAGAAATATTTTCTTCCTAAGAAAGCTGACTTACGATCCTTACTTTTAGGACAATAAAAATAAAATAAAGCTTTAAATGGCTTATAAAACTTTATTCTTCTAACAATACATCATCCAAGATTATTTTTTAGATCGTCATTATTACAGTAAAAATCACTTCCTGTAAGAGACAATGCAACTGAACCAGAAAATTTCAATAATTCTCTAAGCACGAAACCCGAGAACTGCGCAGTTTCGCCTACTGTGGTAATGTCAACATCATTAAAACTTTTTCTGTAGGAGCTGTCCGTCCCACAGATTTACTTCCCGTTCGACCGCTTTCATGGTGATAGTAAGGAACTTCGTCCTAACTTTTTAAAATGAAGTCTTATCAACTGGAGAGATTGGCAGTTCTGCTTGTAGTTTGCTTTGACAATGGCCGGCCGGAAATAGTATATAACATGTATTTTCCTTGGCCAGTCACAATAACGATTCAGTATTTGTCGTCTCAGATTTAGATGCTGCGTGTTTTAACAGAGCTTAAAATTCTTGTGGTAAAAAAACGGCTTTACATAAAGGCAAAATTTCCCCTTCCGTTGTGAATTACGGAATTAAGCAATAGGAAGGCAAAATATTATATCTTAATATGCCTTTACAAATATACAAATCAAACGAATAAATATTATAATATTTTGGATGAATGTATTCCAAACTCTGTCTTGTTTGTCATTACTAAAAGTTTGCATGCATGTTACTAATCCGTGAAAAATATTTTAAGCGATTCTTCGCATATAAAATTGCGTAACAGATTCATGACTGGGAATCGAAAAAAGTAAGCGCAGCTCGCGACAGTAGTTTGCAAAGGAAAGCAAATGCTTTTCAGAAGTTTCTGAAGAATAAAAATAAAAATCTCCGGGAAACAAAGGTATATTATGCTAAACTGGTAAAAGTCGTTCTAAAGGCGAATAATTTAATTCAGTGTAGAGATAATTAAACAACTTAGTAAAATCATGCAATGCATTGATTATGATTCGCTTTCCGACATACCGGAAATCATTACTCAAATTATTACTCAAATTATGAGGATAATGGCTGTAGAACAAATCTCGTTTCAGTGTCCTGACCTTTGACCCCATTTCGATGATATTCAACAGAACCGGTAAAGTATATTTCCGGAACAACATGATAAAGTTTTGTCTCAATAGAAGTAGTTTTACCTAAGTTATAACGCATATAGGCGATGGAATGGATCCCGACCCTATGTCCTGACCTTTGACCCCACTTGACCCATTTTCAATAGGGTTCGTTCCCAGTGATCCCCTACCACATACTAAAATTTCATTGAAATCGAACTATATTTACGCAAGTTATGAGGCATAAGGGCAATAGAATGGATCCCGCTCCTATGTCGTGACCTTTGACCCCATTTCGTCCATTTTCAATAGGATTCGTCCCCAGGTGGTCCCATACCACATACTAAAATTTCATCGAAATCGAACCATTTTTACGCGAGTTATCGTGCGGACAGACTGACAAAGCTGGAGCATATACGCTTCTTCAACCTACGGTTGAAAAGCGTAAACAAACTGCGAAACGAGTCAAATCCGTAATTCTACTGAAAAAGAGTAGCCCTACGATTCTGACGTCACGGGCAAGTAATGTGACCTTCTTGCAGGCCTCGTGAGGTATAAAGATGGCCTTGGCTCAACTCACTTTTTGTTCCAGAAGAAAATAAAAGTAACGCGTAACACGCACACAACGCGTGACGTAATGAGGCAGATCGCCGCGAGAGTGTGACGTCATAGAACTTTAATAGGATCCACGCACAACGTGTGACGTAATGAGGCAGATGGCATGACTGCGCGCCAACATCGGAATCGCGAGAGTGTGACGTCATAAGATTTCTCTGCATGGGAAACAATAGGACGACGCCATTACACTAAAAACGGAGTAACTCGGTGTAGTTATTTAACCCACTAAACGAATTTTCGCAAAGTCGAGATAAAGGTAAAACGATTTCTAGTACCAGAAAACAGTAGGTTAACGACTTTCATCAAAATCCTTAGAGCTGTTTTCAAAATAAAATTTACATAGATACAAGAATTGCTCCTTTAAGGTGGACATCGAGTAATTTTGCTTTCTATACTTCCGATGAAAAACTTCTGTACACATTTTCTTCACAATTAATGCGCTCCCAAGGATGAAAATTTGAACATCGATTAAAATAGCTTCATTTTATAACTTGGAATACTTAATATTTTCTAAAACATAACCATAATTATGCAATCCAACATTTATTTGTCTACTGACATCATCAAAGTGCCGCCCCGGTGGCGCAGTGGTCTAAGGCGTTGGCCTCTGATCATTCGTCCGTAAGGGGTCCGGGTTCGAATCCTGGTCAGGCATGGGTGTTGTGTTTGTCTTACGGCACTGGCTCTCTCCCTTCCCTGGAACCAGTGACCCTAAATTAGGGACGGGTGACTGCTTATAGCCCATTGAGTTGCTCACGGTGGTCGTTAAACCTCCAATCACACACACACACACCACACACACACATCATCAAAGTACAGGTTGCGCCATCTTTTTTCTGGTTCAACACCACCAAAGGAAACGTTGTTTTTTAATATAATTATGGTTATGTTTTAGAAAATGTTAACTTCATATTGTAACTTGGAATACTTAACATTTTCTAAAACATAACCATCATTATATTAAAAAACAACGTATCCTTTGGTGGTGTTGAACCAGAAAAAAGATGGCGCGACCTGTACTTTGATGATGTCAGTAGACAAATAAATGTTGGATTGCATAATTATGGTTATGTTTTAGAAAATATTAAGTATTCCAAGTTATAAAATGAAGCTATTTTAATCGATGTTCAAATTTCCATCCTTGGGAACACACTAATTGTGAAGGAAATGTGTACGAAAGTTTTTCCATTGGAAGTATAGGAAGCAAAATTACTTGACGTCCACCTTAATAGCATGGGATCAGGGCGATAGAATGGATCCCGATTCTATGTCCTGATCTTTGACTCCATTTGTCCCATTTTCAATTGGGTTCCTCCCCAGGTGAATCCCCTACCACATACTACAATTTCATCGAAATCGAACCATTTTTACGCACGTTATGTCGCATAAGGGCAATGGAATGCATCCCGCTCCTATGTCCTGACCCTTTGACCCAACTTCACCCATTTTCAATAGGGTTCGTCCCCAGGTGGTCTCCTACCACATACTAAAATTTCATTGATATCGAACCATATTTACGCAAGTTATGAGGCATAAGAGCAATGGAATGGATCCCGCTCGAATGTCGTGACCTTTAACCCCATTTGTCCCATTTTCAATAGGGTTCGTCCCCAGGTGGTCCCCTACCACATACTAAAATCGAACCATTTTTACGTGAGTTATCGTGCCGACGGAAGGACAGACGGGCGGATAAAGCTGGAGCATATACGCTTCTTCAACCTACGGCTGAAAGCGTAAAAAAACTGCATCGGGATAGGGAACAAGTGACAACGAAAAATTTAGTGAATGAACTGGACGAATTATACATATATGAATTTCTCTCTCCGGTGATGCGCACACCTACAAATTATTGGCAATATGTGGTATTCATGATGTGAAACTTAAGCAGGATGGGAACTGATATTTCCTTTCCTTTTGAAATTTTAAATTACAGGTGCAAATAGCAAAGGTTGTACACTAGCGCAATAAGCGTTTAAAGTCTGACAAATAACCGAAATACCTGTTTTCTAATTGGTCCAAAGATGCAGTTTCGTCTTGTTGAACCTCCACATCTTTATCATACGATTGTGTTAAATTATCAGCTAGTGCATCGGATTACAGGAAGGCGAACCTTGACACGTGTGTGTGTGTGTGTGTGTGTTGGAAAAGTTCAAAATGTCACAACCCATCATCACGCCACTTTTCTATCGCTTTTTCGTAAGGTTTTCTTTATTTGATAAAGCCGGAGACATCAGCTGATTTATCAACCGGACGAACATGGTGCGATTGTTGCAAAGTTTATAGATGAGCTTTTCATGGAATAACACGATACAGAAATAGAAGTGCTTATCGAGAAACTGCTGTTCAAATGTTTCGAGCCTCGAACATATAGTCTGAATCGGTTATTTTAATTTAATCTGTTTATTCTCATCTGAAAGTATTGATCGGAGGTCAAGTATGTTACTTTTAGGTAAGATTTAAAATCAAATTAAGTGCTACTTAATGTATGTAAATTTCATCATGCTAAGGCAAATTTTATGTGAGGTCTAAAAGAGCTGTGAAAGAGTATTTAAAAACTAACCCACCTAAACAATATTTAAAGCTATTTAGGGTTTTGCCAATTTAGACAATATACTGTATCTGTTAAAAGTATAGCATCTGATTGTGAGGATTTTCTTTTCCCAGTTGAAGAGACATAAAATTTATAAGTTTGAGAAGTTTCCTGTGGACGATGGTCTCTCTCCAATCCGCTTTCACTCTTGTGTAGAACATGTTTAGGAATGCCATAGCAGTATACACATGTATATGACAGGAACGCGTTTAGCAACGGGCCCAGGGCGCCAAGCTGGACGAGTTGTTTTATGAATATTTTAGCACCACCACCCAAGAAAATATTTACTTAAGTAATTTTGCAAAATTTATTCATTTTTAAAACTTGTATTATTTGTAGTCGTCACTCCATATGCGTGGACGGAGAGCATTAACTGAGCAGGGTTTAAGATTATGGATTCTTTAATGAGTAATTTAGCAAACAGGAGGAAATCACACAAAGCTCTGAATTCACGGAAAATTTCTAAAAATTACGTACAGCAAAGTTGCTGATGAGTGTCGGTCTCTTAACGAAATTTCAGTTTTTAAAAGTGCCAGTTTGTTTTCTAACTTCCGTATTTTCGCAGATTTTCTGTAGTCAGTAATTCTGTTTATTTCAGAAAAGTACGTTTCGGGTTTGTTTTTTATGTATTTATACAGAAATTTCGCGAAATCAAATACCCTGAATTTCTCAGCTCTTACAGCAACTGATTGTTCGCACTAGCGGGATTCGTTTTGAAGTAGTTTGGGTTGGCTCAACAGAAACCGCGTGGCTTAACCACTAAGCTAAGAGTCGCACACACAAACACGTCCAAGGTAAAAAAAAAATTGAGTACGTTTGTAACAATATGTAGGAGGACGAAAGAAAGAAAATCTAAGCATAGAAAAACTGTTTTGGCTTTGGGATTTCAATTTATAGATGGTTATGTGACAATAAAAAGACTGAAAGGACATTTTCTTTACCAATGGTTTAGGTTGTAGCTTTTGTGGAACACACTTCATTTAAAGACTGGAATATGAAATTAGATAATTATGAAAACTGGAATTCTTGCGTTTATCGAATTTTCTAATTATTGCGTATTCCGAAATTTCAACCAAAGGCTTAAGTTGCATTATTCTTCAGGAAAATAAGTTAAGACTCCGTATATTTCCGAAATGTTTATAAGAAAGATGATGATCATAAATAACTTTCCAGTCAGGGTTAATGACCTCCTACTTAAAATTGTGGACAAAGTTTAGTATCATGGCGTTTGGTTTGATGAATTCGTCAACTGAGATACGCATGTTCAGTTTGTTTTAATAAGTTTCCTTACAGGTTGACCTATTTAGTAAAATTAAGCATCTCTTTCCTAGCAATGTCCTAAAGCACTTTACCATGCTTTTATTTATACCCATCTCTCCTGTTGTCTGGAATTCTGTAATTCAAATATAAGTGCAAACAATAAGTTATGTTTGCTCAAATTACAGAACTCTGTTCGCTATATGCTGAACACAGACTACATGTCTCATTCAAAACAATTATTTATAAAACTAAATGTTCTAAAAATTCATGAAATTTTTGCTTTGAAACTAGGTATCATATTATTTTAAATAATGCTTCTTAAACTCCCTATTTTTAGCACGTCTTTTACAAAAAAAGATCGTGCTTATGTTACCGGTTTGTTGGTCCGTCCGTCTGTACCTACGATATCTCTGCAACTATTAGTTCGATTTGAAGAAATTCTTTTTGCATTGGGAAGCTTGAAATATGCGAATGATGATCCTTCATTTCATTTTTTTTTACGATGTACAATTTCACCGCTAGAGGGCGTAAATGCAGATGATGTCGAATTCAAAAATACGTTTTATTCCACATATTTGCTTCTAAACATCCGATTTAAAAAATCTTATCTTTCGATTGCATTTATGTCGAAGAGTATTTTAGATATAATTACTTTTTCAAATTACTCATAGATTTTCCGCTAGGGGGCGTAAAAGGAAATTACATTTTTCCCGATAACTCTTCTTCTAAAACTCCGATTTGAAAAATATTTTCTTCAGCGGATACACCTCCTGATGGAAAATCTTTTGCATATAATTTCAAATTTTTGGTAAAGAATACTTTGGCAACCAGGGGACGTAAGCGCAAATTTTTTCTTCTGATGTATTTGCCATAAAATCTGAGCTTCTAAAATATCGATTGGAAAAAATTCTTTTGTGGACTGATACCACTCCTTTTCGGAATATTTTTTTCTTAAAATATTCCACAGTTTCTCCGCCAAGGGGCATAAATGTATATCTTATTTTTGTCAATATCTCTACTTCTAGGAGCCCGATTTGAAAAATTCTTTCTTTGTTGGATAGTGTTTTCAGTGTGACATGTTTTTCATATAATTTCAAAATTTTCAAGTAATTCATAGACTTTTCGCTAGGGAGCTTAGAAGTAAATTGCGTTTCCCCCTATATCTCTGCTTTTAAATCTCCGATTTGAAAAATTCTTTCTGCACCAGATACAGCTCCTGATGGGAAATCGTTTGTACATAATTTCTAATTTTTGTAAAAAAAAATAGTTTGGCCGCCAGAAAAAAAAATAGTTTTCCGCTTCTGATGTACTGTATTTGCAGCAAAATATGAGCTTCTAAATTCTCGATTGAAAAAAAGTCTTTTGTAGACCGATACTACTCATGTCGACAAAACTTTTAGAAACATTTTCTTCTTAAACTAATGCATGGTTTGTACGCCAGGGGGCGTAGATGTATATCTTATTTTTGTCAATATCTCTACTTCTAAGAGTCCGATTTGAAAAAATCCTTCTTTGTTGGATAGTGTTTCCGATGCGAAATGTTTTACCTATAAATTCAAAATTTTCAAGTAAATCATAGACTTTCCGCTAGGGGGCACAAAGGTAAATTGCGGTTTCTGCGTTTTTTCTGCTCCTAAAACTCCGATTTGAAAAATTCTTCCTGTATCGTACATAAGACCTGATGGGAAAATATTTTCCACATAATTTCTAATGTTTGGTAAAGAATGGTTTGGCCACCAGGGAACATAACTGTTAATTTCTATTTGTAGCAAAATGTGGGCTCCTGAAAACTCCACTATTTTTTTTTCTTGGACCGATACCGCTCATATGGAAAAACCTTTTGAGAATACTTTCTTCCTAAAATAATGCATGGTTTTCGCACCAGGGGGCGTAAAGTCACTTCTTATTTTTGTCGATTTATCTGTTTCTAAGAGTCCGATTTGAAAACTTCTTCTGTGTTGGAGACAGTTTCCGGTGCGAAATGTATCTCATATAAATTCATGTTTTTCTTAACGCACAAGTCTGCAACCAGAGGGCGTAAGCTCACGATTCCGTTTACAACAATATCTGAGAGATGAAAACCCCGATTGAAAAACCTCTTTCTTCCGTCAGATACTATTGTTTTCCATACCGGTTCCATTGACTTTCAATAGCTTTGATAAATTTAATTGGCGTCAGAAGGGATTCAAAAGACGTGCTTATTACACCCGAAAATTCTGTGTCATCTTTCTGGTTCAATCTGACATCAAATATCTGGATTATGCTGTCTTCACCAGATCTGTTGCTAACAAAAATTTGTGTCTACCGTCTGTTAGACTTAATTATGGTTTAAATAGCATTGTATAAAGCCATTATGCTATGGAATAATCTCCCAGATAGCATCAGATCTCAGGAAAATATCAAATAGTTTTCCTGGTCTCTGCGAAATAACATTGTAAATCATCCTGATTTCCGTAATAAATCTCAGTCCTATCATTAAATTGTAGTTCTAAGCTATGCTGCTATCAGTGGCGCTTCTGTTACAACAATCTTACTTTTCCTTTATATATTTTATTTTATATATTTTATTCCTTTTCTCACATCTGATAGGGGGAATCGCCTTGCAATCAATATGTATAGATTCCACATGGTGTATTGCATTTTCATGACTAAGTGTTAAATGTGTCCAATAAAATAATTATAATTGTAATAAAGTTACTGAATGTGTCTCAAAACCTCGAAAACCCAATTCTGTTTCCGAGATTGCCGCTGTGGCGCAGTGGTCTAAGCGCTGGCTTGGTTACCATTCGCCCGAGAAGAGTCCGGGTTCGAATATCGGTGAGACATGGATGTTCTGTTTTTCTTTACGGCATTGGTTTTCTCCCTTCACTGGAACCAATGGCTCTAAGTTAGGGACCGGCGACTACTTATAGCCCATCGAGTTGTTCACGGTGGTCGTTAAACCTTCAATCAAAAAATAATTCATAATTTTGAGGTTTATTGTTCAGAAATAAAAAAAAAGTAACTGATTGCTATTTTACGCTTTATTAGTAGTTAATTGCAAAAGGCTGAAGTAGTACTGGGCCATAGGGGTAACTTAAAAGCAATCTTTCCTACATTGTAACAATGGGACGCTCAGATAAGACAGATTTTTCTGATGTCTTATATGAATGTCAAGAAAAAAAAAATCTTCCCCCGAGTAGTCAGACACGAGCTTCTGAATATTCGGCCGTCAATCGGCCCGCGGATAATTAAGTCCGCGTTGGAGCAATGGATAAGTCATGGGTTGTATTCATCATACGGCGATGGCTCTGGCCCTTCTCTGGAGTCAGTGGCCCTAAATTAGCAATAGACGTCACCTTTGATGCTCACGCAATTTGTTAAACGCCGAAATAGAAAAGGGTACATATGGGATCACGTTTTCCATCAGTAATGCAATAATAAACTGCTTGGGAGAAATTCTTTATGCCACCTAACTATGATAAAGGTTTTCCATACCATTTCAGAAGCAACTGCTTCTCGCCAGATGGCGCAAATGTATGCCTGAATTTCGCTTGGTTTTCTAGCTTCTGAAAATGTCATTGGGTAAATTCTCTTTTTCACTTGACAGTTGCAGCAACAACGTGGGTTACTGATGCTTTTTTCTGGCTGTCCTGATATGAGAAGTCTACGTGATGTAAAAGTGTCTTGCTGAAATGCGTATTCCTTATATCGGATATTTTTGTGACTTCCTTGTTGTATTGTTGTTGAGATTTTTGTTTCAGCATTACATTTTATAAAAAAATATTTCCTGCTTCTCTAACATCTTTTGAAGTATTTCAGTCTCTAGTTTGATTATCTTTTTCGAATTTTCTGATTGTATACAAGGCACGAGGGTTGAACGGCAACGATCATTTTTTTAAATGGAGCCTTTCACGAATTTTTGTAGGACTATATTGCGATCCACTAGGGGACTGTGAATAGAATAGGGCAGATTGTGGGTATAGCGACAGGATATAACAGAAAAAAGCAGTGCATTCAGTACTGCATGTACACTTCCAAAAGTGCACTGAGCTATCGATTACCGCGCTGGAGATGCGGTTGTTCACTAAGCAACCCAAAGCATGATGAAAATTTTCAGCTTACATTACGGAGAGAGACTCATCGTGGATCCAAGACCATAAGATTTCTCAATGCTGTACTGTAACTTTAGTGGTACATATCTCTACGGATCAGTTGAACATTTCTGCATGTCCAACTGATTGTTCGTTTCTATATGTCAGTTGCGCATTTATTTTCCCTCCATTTCTTTTACGTATTTCAAAAAAGGAAATTGGGTTGATTGCTGATAAAAATAATTCATTCCATTCAACTTTCTTTTAAGAAACAGTCTTGACTACCTTTATCGTGTATTTGTGAAACTTTGTTTCCGGTGGTGTCAATTATTAAATAAAATATTGATTAAGGATGATCTCAAAGCATCAATTTTGCCGAATAAATCCATATTAGATTGAAAAAAATGCAGAAAACTAACAATTGAAGGACCTGCGGAAAAGCTTTTGATCGAACACTTTTTTACTCTGCTCCTGGACATAAGCATTTATTTGTACAATTGTCACATCGTAATCAAAAATTACGTTAAGAACTACATGCCAAGTAAGAGTAACCGCCGTGTGCAGCGCGGACAGCAGCTAGACTGCCTGGGAGTGACTCAATAAGTTGCTGGAATGTGTTCACAGGTATGTAGAGCCATGTTGACTGCAGTGCAGCTGACAGCTGCTGGAGGGTGCGTGGTGGAGGATCCACAGAGCGAAAAACACGATCGAGGTGGTCTCGCAGATGTTCAGTTGGGTTTAAGTCTGGGGAATTAGGTGCCCAGGGAAGTACTTTGAAGTCTTCATCGCGCCCTTCAAACCACTCTCGGACATTTCTAGCTGTGTGACACGTCGCATTGTCGCACTGAAAGATTCCATCCGCCCCAGGGAAGACAATCAGCATGTATGGGTGTACGTAGTCTGCAATAATGGATTCATAACGAATTCGGTCCATAGTGCTTTCCACTAGTATGAGTGGACCCAGATAGTGCCACGACCAGCTTGTGTTCTTCCAGCAATGGTTGAAGAGTGTTTGTTCTCTGATGCTTCTAGCCTTATACGCCAACGTGCATCCGTTCGATGAAGCATAAAACGTGACTCATCGGAGAAGGCAATCCTTTGCTGATCAGTGGAGGTCCAATTCCGATACTGCCGTGCAAATGTAAGCCTTTCCTGCCAATGCACCTTCGTTAACATAGGTGCAGTGACCATCGTCTGCATCGGAGACCCATACGCAGCAGGGTTCGTTGAACTGTCGTTTTAGACACACTTTGGTATCCCCCTGACTCATTCGGTCAGTGAGTTGCTGCACTGTAGCGTGTCGATCTGCCCTCACGCACCTTCGAAGCCGACGTTCAACCTCTCACATCAGTGGCACGTGGTGCTGCGCAGTTTGCACGTCGCTTATTCGCAATGGTGCAATTTCTCCAATCACGATACACTTTAGCCACAGCAGTACGCGAACAGTTCACAAACTGCGCTGTTTCAGAAATACTGCCTCCCTTGGCCCGAAAGCCGATAATAATCCCTTTTTGCAAATCTGATAAATCGCGCCTTTTATCCATGACAGCAACGAGTGATATGGTTTCAGAATGCCTACACCACACCTTATATGCCCTCCAAGCCAGCTCGCGACACGTGCCTTCTTTCATTGGCTATGCCCTGTTGATGTCAAAAGTAGTTGGTCACAATAATGTGACTCGACTATATATATGTGTGTGTGTGTGTGTGTGTGTGTGTGTGTGTACACACACAACCTATTTTAAATTAATGTTTCAGAGCAGTTTTCAAGTTTAATTAACATAAGTACTTTTGGATTAGTTTTGTCCATCGGGTTGCCGAATTTTTATAACTGGCAAAGCGAGCTACGTTGCCATTGAATAGTAGTCAAATTTAATCATTGCACATCCCGACTTTATGATAAAATATACTAGTGAGGAGATGTATAATTTCTATGCATGTACGTATAATTTTATGTATGATGAATCATGTGTAATTTCTCCACAGTGCGGTTTGTGAACATCGCATAAGAATTCCCTCGCCCGTGATGAATAATTAATTGGAGTTTTTTTTTTCCACGACGAGCACCTCTGGTTGAATTCTCACTCAGTTAGAGCTACTGGTTCTTCTAGGTAAAGGGAAATTTTCCGGAACACGGTTGTTTTCTGCGCAGTAAATGTTTGTTCCCTCCAGTGTTGTTGGTACATTTAGGGAATAACCGAAGCCTGCTACGATTGCGCAGATGTGCTTAATTCGCTTAGCCTTGGCATTTGCCGCGTGAGAGGAGGAGCTATGCTGTTTCCTTGCGTACTCACCTTGAACGCAATTGTTATCAGCTGTGAGTTTCAAAGGCGCGCGAAAGACGACGCATTGTTACGTCATGCCATATGCCATTCAGAAATGAATGTGATATCGAAACAGGATTTTCAATTACCACGCAAGTTTATTGGCGGTTAAAGCGTGCTGTAATAATTTTTTTCTCTACAATGCTACTGCATTTATTGATCTTGTACCAGTTATTGCTTAGCAGTTATTGTCTTTTGACACCCAGGGAGGGGATGAGGAGCTTTAAACGGCTCCAAATTTCTGAGAATAAAACTATAAAAAGTTTTCACGCAATTCACAAAAAAAAAAAAAAAAAATAATAATAATAATAATAATAATAATAATAGTTTCATACCTCCACTACTTCTGAATTAAAATTACCTCACGTCACTTTTCTTCACGAAATCACATTTCGAGAGGGTCCCTGATGTGCATGTTGAAATTCATAAAGTTAGCTGAGCATCCAAAATTATTAAAGCAGTTTTGGATGCGCTGAAACAAAAACAGGATATTATTTCACGAAGAGGAGAAATTCGTTGATACTTTTTCTAGTGTCCCCTTGAATTTAATGTAAGGGTGAAAACTGAGTGAGAAATTTGAAAAGCTGCAAAAAATTAATTTCCTTTGAAACGTTCATACGACGCTGTGTCTTAAAACATTGTCTACTTTAAAAGCAAATCTGGTTTCTAATACAGAGCGTGAGATTAGTGAGAATCTCTAACGTGAACCGGGTCTGTAATGTAGAGTGACGTTTTTTTTAATAGTTTGAAAAAACTGAACTCCATCTTTCTCGCTATCAAAGAACAACTTTGAGAGATTTCATTGTAAAACTATTTTAAAGAGTAACTAGTTCTTTTCAAATATAAAAGTATTTCTGCTAAAATTGTTTGGAGTGAAGCACATTATGAAGCATTTTGGAGACATGCGAGTACAATTATCAACGTATTGGAGAGGGTCCCCCAAAATTTTCGATTTTACAAAGTCTCCTCACATTTAAACGATGGAAACATTTTTTTAAATAGGAAAATCTTAATTTAGGAGGCCTGGTTATCATTTGGAACTATATAAGTATTCAAAATGAATAGACTGTATTTGAATGCCAGTATTCTTTTCCTGGCTTCTTTTGAGTATCGATTGATCCGTATATTGTTTCCTTAACTTCTTGTTATTCACCCATTTCACCCTTTATCTTACTTCATGTATGTTGCCATCACTAGGTAAATGAAATAAATATTCTAAAGCTTTTCCAGTATAAGTATAATGTGACGTAGGCTTCTCCTGTTCATTACGTCGAATTTTGCTTCAGTATTTGCAATTTCCAAATGTCCAACCTAAATGAAGACTGTTGCTGGTTTTAATTTCTAGACTCCGTCTGCACATGACGTGTATTTAAAATTTTCGTTCGTGACACTAATCACCATTGTAGGTAGGAAAATTATTACACTCCTACGAGGGAAAGAAAAAAATTTCTAGATAAGAAAAATAATGTTTGGATTAAAAGCTGAACTTTCGTTCAGCTTTTAATCTTCTTTATTTTTTTAGTTGGAGGTTTAACGACCACCGTGAGCAACTCAGTGGGATATAAGCAGTCGCCCGTCCCTAATTTAGGGTAACTGGTTCCAGGTAAGGGAGAGAGCCAGTGCCGTAAGACAAACACAACATCCATGCCTCATCGGGATTCGAACCCGGACCCCATTCGGATGAATGATCAGAGGCCATCGCTTAAACCACTCCGCCACCGGGGCGGCGCTTTTAATCTTCAAACGTTGTGATAGTTGGTTATCTTAACCTTGACCTCACGAAGTAGTTTCAAAATCTGAAACCCATTTAGGGTCCTCTTGTACCTGGAAAGTTTTTTTTTACTAACTATGGAACATCACATAATGGCAATTGTGAATACAAAGAGCCAAAACGTTTATATATATATATATATATATATATAGCATAGGAAAGTTAAATTTCCACTCATGTAATATAATATAAACCACAACAAAACTGCGCAATGCTGCAAGTATTAGATGTAGTTAGTGTATGTAAAAGAATATTAACATACAAGCAATCTACCCTCATAAACAAACAAATACCTTCACATAAAAAACAAACAAACTAAAGTGAATAACAAAATGACGAAACGATGTTAAGAAAATATTTATAAAAACATTTACTCAGAACCCATGGATCACTCTTCAGGGAAGGACATCCAGAAGCCCTGAGCACACAAGTTCAGTTCAGGTTTCATGAGAATGCAAAAATCTCAAAAAAGTAGTAATGGATATCCAATTTGAAATTTTGTGTTGTAAATTTTGATGCATTCTGTCTTCCCTACCTGAACTATAGAAAATACAAAAGAGTCACTAGGATTAAAATTGAACTAAAAATGAACAAAAAACACCTTACCAAAACAATAATGTTACATGTACTGTTGTATAAACGAAAAAGAAACATCAAAACGAAAACTGAGTCAGAATTCTCCCTACAAGATTAAAAGATAGTAACAGTAACATAAATCCTTCCACTAAACACTTCATGACATAAACAAAGCCTTTCGTAGAGACTCGCGGTTAAGACGTAAAATGCCGCCCCGGTGGCGCAGTGGTCTAAGGCGCTGGCCTCTGATCATTCGTCTGTAAGGGGTCCGGGTTCGAATCCCGGTCAGGCATGGATGTTGTGTTTGTCTTACGGCACTGGCTCTCTCCCTTCCCTGGAACCAGTGACCCTAAATTAGGGACGGGCGACTGCTTATAGCCCATTGAGTTGCTCACGGTGGTCGTTAAACCTCCAATCAAAAAAAAAAAAAAAAAAAAAGACGTAAATCCAAGTTGGAAAATAAAACTCCAGGTGTGTTCAGAAACCCAAGTGAACAAATTTAGCTGCAATTTCCTAGGTACTTTCTGAAATAATCCAATTTCTATAATGTCGAATAAAGGTTTTTAGTGGATGTAAAGAACGGATGTTATAAGTCTCCGGGGCCTGAACTGAACTTGTGTGCTCAGGGCCTCTGGATGTCTTTCCCTGAAGAGTGATCCAGGGGTTCTGAGTAAATGTTTTTATAAATATTTTCTTAACATTGTTTCGTCATTTTGTTATCCACTTTAGTTTTTTTTTTTTTTTTTTATCTGAAGGTTTTTGGCCTTATTTGTTTATTAGGGTAGATTTCTTGTGAGTTATTATTCTTATAAGATTTAATGCTCTTCGCTTGGCGAATAGTTATAGTATGTATGATTGTATGAAACCTCATATTTTCTGCAGGTTAGCTTATGCTGTCGATAATTATGGCAAGAGTCCTTCAGATTTGATTTTATTCTACACAAGCTGGGATTTGTTGCATGACCAAAAAATGCAAAATGTCGTCAACAGCATCAATACAGCAATCAGACATCTCTGAATTGCCTGAATATACTGTTCTTTTTTCTTTTTTTTTTTTTTTTGATTGGAGGTTTAACGACCACCGTGAGGAACTCAAATGGGATATAAGCAGTCGCCCGTCCCTAATTTTAGGGTCACTGGTTCCAGGGAAGGGAGAGAGCCAGTGCCGTAAGACAAACACAACATCCATGCCTGACCGGGATTCGAACCCGGACCCCTTACGGACGAATGATCAGAGGCCAACGCCTTAGACCACTGCGCCACCGGGGCGGCATACTGTTCTTCACGTAACATTAATCACACCGGAAAATTTGAAAATTACATCGCCCCGAAGCTGAAATCGGACGCGTATCTCCCGATTTCCCTACTTGATACTTGTTCGTCCTGGGTGGTGTAACTGATGGCATGTTCGAATGGAGATCTGGAGATGCGGGTTCGATTCCAGCTTCATGGTGATGTAATTTTCAAGTTTTTCGATATGATTAATGTTACGTAAAGAACAGTATATTCAGGCAATTCAGAAATGTGTGGTTGCTGTATTGATGATTCTGACATATCTCCACGTATTGCGAGAAGAATAATTTTTCCACAGAATTTGCAAAACTTGTTTTTGGACCAGTTATTCTACTCTGCTGGCCACCCAAAATGCAACACCAAGAAAGAAGCATCCGATTGGCCTGAAATTCGCAGCATGCGTCGCCCGCGAGAGGACATGCAAACGATTAGCATTGCAGGGCATATGCAAATCATGTGCGGCCGGCACACCACCGAGAAGCATTATATGGAGGTTGCACAGAAGGCTGGCTGTAAGTAGTGGAAGTGTGTTGTGCTGCCGGACCTGTGCGTGGGAAGCTTCCTGATGCCTCGTCGCAGAATACGGCAGTCATTCCAGCACGTTTCGGAGTTCGACAGAGGAAGAATAGTGGCTTATCGCGACAGCGGTTTATCGTACCGAGACATCGGCGCCCGTGTGGGACGACATGAGGCAAGTATGGATTCGGTGTGTGCAGGAGGGACGGGCGGACCGACGTGAGGGATTGCTGCATCCGCGGCACACCACCGCACGAGAGGACCGGCATGTTGTGCTGCGGGCATTGACGGCTCGCACCGCCACATCACGAACGTTAGCGCAGGAATTAGGGTGTGTTGCGCAACAACCTGTGACAGCATGTACCGTTCGACGGCGTCTGCAGGAGCGGAGACTTGTCGCACGGTGCCCATTACTCCGATTACCATTGACGTTACACCACCGGCGAGTGCGGCGGCAGTGGGCCGTTGAACGCCGCACCTGGACTACGGAATGGCACGACATTGTCTTCTCCGACGAATCCCGCTTCTGCCTGCAGCACCACGATGGTCGGATCCGCCTGTATCGGCACCGCGGCGAGAGACTGTATGACGTCTGCATTATGCATCACCATACCGGTCCGTCGCTTGGCGTTATGGTTTGGGGCGCAATTGGATATGACACCCGCACCCTTCAGGTACGCATCGCCGGTACACTTAACAGCCAACGCTACATCTCCGACGTTTTGGAGACTGTAGTCCTCCCTTACCTGCAGGACCTGCTATCGGCCACGTTTCAACAGGACAATGCGCGCCCGCACGTGTCACGCATCGTGCAACAATTCTTCACGGCTCACCAGGTGTCACTGCTGCCGTGGCCCGCCTGTTTTCCCGATATGTCGCTCATCGAACACGTCTGGTCGCTGATCGGCAACCGAGTGGCCCGGCAAGCAACACCCGCGGCTACGCCTGATGAACTGTGGCAACGTGTGGAAGCAGCCTGGACCGACATACCCCAAGCCCACATCCAAAGCCTCTTTTGTTCGATGCCGCGGCGTGTAGCGGCCGTCATTGCCAGCCATGGGGGCCACACGAATTATTGATGTCTGCGTGTTCCGCAAGTCGCACGGGCCTTGTAAGCTCAATCGTTTCATCTTTGTATCTGTTGTTATGTGTCCAGTAAATCTGGCTTTGGTATCTCGTGTCCTTCTTGGTGTTGCATTTTGGTTGGCCAGCAGTGTATATTTGAACAGTAGGGTGGACTTTTAATTATCCTACATACAGGGGGACAAAATGTTGTTTGAAATGATAATATGCATTGTAAAAACTAAGTGGTGTGAAATCACGGAAAATTTCTGAAAATACGTATAGCAAAGTTGTGGATAGGTGTCAGTTTTCTTAATTTAACTTCCGTATTTTCAGATTTTCCGTAGTCAGGAATTCAGTTTAATTCAGAAAAGTTAGTTTCCGGTTTTTCCGTACTTATAGAGAAATTTCGCAAAATCGAAGATGCTGAATTTTTTCAGCCCTCACACCAGACAATCCTTTCGCAGCGGTGGGGATTGAACAGACGTCGTTTCGGTTGGTTCAAAAGAAATTGGTTGGCGTGTTAACCACTAAACCAGAAAGACTCTGAACTCAGAATCACATTTATGGTAAAACTAATTGCTCGGTGATTTTTTTTTCTGGGTCGTTAATGCGAGTGATTTACTCACTTTTTCTGTTGGAGCGTATTTTTTGAATAGGTTTGTAATATTTCCTTTGAAGGAAAACGTATCACAAATTATTTTTTATCGTGATTTTTCGAAGCAACAGAATGCTTTGGAACTTGATTTTTTTAAATTGACTGATTTTCAATTATCTTTAAGAGAAGGTGAAATGTACTGTTTATAGTATTTCACAAAACTCCTAAATATAAAATTTACTCTTGATAGCTATAATAGATTTTGTCTAAAGGGCCCAAAGACTGGCCCATAGACTGCGTACAATCACATGTACAATAATGTAGGTACCCAGTTTCCCACACTAACACAATATGCAGTATAATAGCTGTTGCACGAAATGGGGGAGAGGAGAAGAAATATCCTGTGCCACAATAACTAAAATTCATGGGATATACTATCGACATATGACTGAAATTTAACAGTTAATCAAACCTGAAGTATCCCCACGAATCACTCGTATTACCGGAAATTATTCGTCATATAAAAAAAGAACGGAGTTTTCGCGTTAATATCCGAAAGGAATTACGGAAAGTTTTTTGAAAATTCAGAAGTTTCAGTTAACACATGTTAAAAACTGCAATTTACCGTCAATATAAGAAAGGAATTGCGAAAAAGCTTCTGAAAATTCTGAATTTTCCTGACGTACAAAACATCCGTGAAATTTAGGTTTCTTTCCTTCATTTCGGAGGTTGTAACAGAAATATGCTTTAATTCACGAAAGAAATCATAGAAAGGGGTTTTGTGAATTTCAAAAAAAAAAAAAAATAAATAAATAAAAAAAAATGGTGCGGTTGATTTTGTTATTACGCATTTAAAGTCTGAGTATTCTCTCCGGTTGCGCAATGGTCTAAGCACTGGCTTCTGCCTGATCAGTCGCATTTTTTTCGAGCTCCTGCCAGGACTGGAAGTTTCGTGTGAAGTTTGTGTTTTTTTTGGCGTTTGTTCTTTGAAAGTTCGTGTGTTGCTATTACCTGAGTTCCTTCCTCGCAAGTAGTGAGTCGCACAAGCTGTACGTGCTTATTTTTTCGTTTTTCGCCTGTTTTTGAGTGTTGCAAGCTGCAACGCTCGAGCCGTGAGAGTTAGTAGCCGGGCTGGCTATGTGGTCTTCTTCTGGGTCTTTTCCTGTCCCTTGGAATCCAATCTAAAATTTCGGCTGTCCATCGATGATCTGTCCTTCTGGCAGTATGTCCAGCCCATTGCCATTTCAGGGATTTAACTCTGACCATGATGTCTTCCACTCTCGTCATTTTTCGGATCCACGAGTTCCTCTTCTTATCTCTCCTGGTTACACCAAGCATGCACCTCTCCATGCTTCTTTGAGTTGTCTGCAGCCTTTGTATGTCTCTTTTAGTTAAGGTCCACGTCTCTGCACCATACGTAAGCACTGGAAGGATGCATTGATCAAACACTTTTCTTTTAAGACATAATGGCATATTGCTCTTGAAAATTATGCTGTTTCTTCCAAAAGCTCTCCAGGCAAGTTTTGTACGCCGATTAATTTCTTCATCAATGTGACCCTCACTTGATATCTGCTGTCCAAGATAAACGTACGTGTCTGTTATCTCCAGCTTTTCTCCATCAATCAATAAATCTTCATTTCTTGTAAAAGCATTGAACATCACTTTTGTCTTCTGAAAGTTCATTTTTAATCCCACTTCTTTACTCTTGTCAGCAAGTTCCTGGATCATACTCTGCAGCTCTGATGGGGTAGTTGCAAAAATGACTACGTCATCAGCAAAACGAAGGTGGGTTAGATAATCTCCATTAATCTTTATCCCTTTGTTTTCCCAGCTCAGCGACTGAAAAACACCCTCCAATGTGGCATTAAAGAGCTTCGGAGATATGGTGTCACCTTGTCAGAGTGAGTGCCATATACCCGTCTATATCTCCTTCCTCTGCGCTTTCTTCGTCGTCTGTATCTTCCGTGACCACCATGAATGGTGTTGAGTCAAATAGTGTTGTGGTTTCGTCGCCAACTGTACCGCTGGTCACAAATGTGCCGGAGGCTGGGTCAGGGGTACCCAGCTCTTCTATTCCTGTGTCTCGTTCGTTCGCCGCGGCTGTGAGTGCGACTTCTACTTTACAAAGTGCTTCTGTGTCTTCGCGACCAGAGTTTACACGTGTTGCTTCCGCTTTAAAGATAACATTACCACTCGACTCTCCTCAAGGTAAGGAACTTTCGTCTGCCTTACTTTTAAGTGTATTTGTTCCTGCTCTGCGCGACACCCCTCCTCCAGTATTTAAATGCTATTTCTAAAGTTGTACCCTCAGAAAGCATTGTGTCTATTATCCGCTTGGGAGGGGTTATTGTCGTGCACTTCACTCACAACAAGCGGTGGACAAAACCCTGGCTTTTGGCTTGAACATTGGTTCCGTACATCTCCAACCAGTTGCAGCAGCTCAAAGAGCAGTGACTGTCACCTTGTCTCCAGTACCCACAGCTGTGCCTGACTCGGTATTAATTGATGCCCTTAACACCATGGGGCGAGTGGTTGGTACCACAAAGTACCTCCCAGCTGCTGCTCGCGACTCCCCCTGAAACATGTTCAGGGCGGTCGTCACCAACACCGAGTCATCTTTCCAACCCCACAAGCAATAGTTAACCGGCCAACCACATTGGAACTCATAACTGAAACCCGGACCTACATTTTCAATCTGTTTGCTGGCGTCCAGTGCTTCCGAGGCAAGGGTGAAGGTCACCTAGCATCGGCATGCCCACATTCCACTGCTGCTACTGTTCCAACTCAATCACTTGATGCTGCTGTTCCAGCGGAGACTCTGCCCACCGTTCCGGATTCTTCCACCACCCTCCCCACTCAATCTGTTCCAGCTGCTGTTCCTGGTTCCACCTCTGTCGTATCACCTCCTGTGGTCCGTGTTGCTTCGGCATCCACTGACCTGCAGGAATTTCCAGCGTCTGAAGGGGCCTCCACCCCCAAAGTTCAGCGGACCAAGAGGCAAAACTCCCCTGGCTCAACGAACCATCGTGCGAGTTCCTCGGACCTCCAGAAATCCAGGAAGACGGCTACATCCTCGTCACCTTCACCTGGACCGGCTCCTGTTACTTCTTCAGTTTCCATCTACAACCGTTTTTCTTGTTTGCCGAACGATGATTCCATGGACGTTACCGATCCCGATTCTAAAGAAACTTTATTTGCTGAATCTGATGACGACTCTCCTGCCCCCTCTCTGGTTGACATCTCCTCTATGTTTTCTGACATTGAGGTGCCCTTAACTCCCCTCTCATTCACAGATCTGTATGCCTTGATTGCTCGCCCCAGACGGGCGAAATTGATTACTCTCCCTTGTATAGCGAGTAAACTCTCTCACCTTCCGGAGATGCTAACCCAACTGACGTTCCTGCACGAGTTCTTATTAAATGTTGATCTGCCTTCCGGGACAGAGCAGTACGCTCGCCGGTTGGCGTATTTACTTAAAGTTTTGAAGGCAGAACTGGAAGGTTGGATGCAGCCACCCCAGTGATGCCTTCCCTAAATGTGCTCTGCTTTAAATGTAGAGGCCTTGCGTCTTCAGCCGCGAATGCTTTGGTCTTCGAGGACGTTCGTTTCCTGAGGACAGATATCCTCCTCTTCCAGGAGACGAACTGTTCCTTAGCGACCGGGTATTCCCACTAGAGACGCTGGCCCTACGCTTTTTATTACAACTACCGGACGCACATTGGGTCCGGTACAGCGATTGCATTCCGTACTCGGTTTCATTCTCTTCTTTCAAATATCGTTGAGTCAGAGTCTGCTGGGCTCCTTTCAAGGTATCTCCTTTAGTTATCTTTCCCGTCGTTTTCATGTTTTCAATCTGCATATGCCACAATCATCGGTTGATGCTGATGCTCTTCTTTTGCATTTGATTTCTCTTTTTTCCCAAATTCCTCCTTCTGAAATCGTTCTTATTGGTGGTGACTTCAACTGCACTCTCCAACCGGGTCTTGACCGTGATGGTTCCGGGGAGAGTCGCCTTAACCTTTCCTCCCAACTGTCTCAACTAGTTAGTAATTTTTGTCTCATTGACGCATTTCGTACCATCCATCCTCTGTCCCGTGAATTCACATGGTTTCCTCCGGCCGCCTTAGCGCATGCTGCGGCTCGTCTCGACCGGTTTTATGTTTCTAGTTTCCTCCACTCCTCCCTTGTTGAAGTAACCCATCATTCTTCTGTTTCCTCCGACCATCGTCCTGTTCTTCTGGAAATATTTTTGCACTCTTTCTCTGTCCCCCCCTACCCGGTTTGGTCTCTCGATGATTTTCTCCTTTCCGATCCCACTTTTCAGGCCGAAGTTCGTTCGATTATTTCTTCATCCATTTCTGAACTTCCTCTCACGGTTGACCCAGCAGCTCTGTGGCTTTCCACCAAACTTTCTATCCTATCGTTTGCACGTCAGTTCTCTTTTTCGTCCCGTTTTCACCGCTTTCATGATTTAACTATTCTTCACCGTAAACTACAGTTTCTTTCCCCTTCAGATCCATTGTTTGCAGCTCTTCAATCACAACTTCATAGTATTCTGTCTTCCTTTGCTTCTTCGTCTCTTACCCGGTTAAAGTTTTCCAAGTTACATTTTCATGATGACCCGTTTCAACACCTTCGACATCTTGAATCCCACCGTGCTCTGAGTTCCAACATTTCTTTTCTCTCGCTTCCAGATGGCTCAACTGTTTCTGATCCAGTGCAGATCTGTGATCGAACTTTTCAGTACTTCACTGATCGGTTTCGATTGCGGGTCCTGCCGCCTGCAGATAATTCTCCATTATTATCACATCTTCCTCAGGTCCCGCCTTTTTTTCCCCTTCCTTGGTTTCACCGATCTCTCCCTCGGAGGTTCGTTTTGCCATTTCTAGTCTGAATGACCGCTCCGCCCCTGGGGCTGACGGTCTTTCACTTTCTTTTTATAAAACCTTTCTTCCTGCTCTGCTTCCTCTTCTCGTTGCTTGTTTCAACTCGATCTTTTCTTCTTCGACTTTCGTTTCTTTTGACTTTGCTTTTGCTCTTCTCCGCCTAATTCCTAAAACTGGTAATCTTGGTCTTCTATCTAACTGGCGCCCCATCTCGATTCTTAACACCGACTATAAGATCTTTGCAAAAAATTCATCCTTACCAAACTTATACGATCCCTTCCCGCTCGATTGCAACTAACATCACTACCATCCGTGATTTACACTCTCTTGCTTTCCGTCTTTCTGAACCTCTCGCTATTTTTAACCTAGATCAGAAACAAGCATTAGATTCTGTCCATCATTCTTATCTTTTCTCTGTTCTTCGTCACTTTGGCTTTCCTTCCCTTTTCTGTCAGGCACTTTCCAATCTATATTCCCATTCTTCCTTTCGTGTTCGGACCTCTTCTTTTATGACAGCTGCTATTCCTTTTGCAAGTGGTATCCGGCAGGGTTGTCCCCTGTCGGGTCAACTGTTTGCCCTTACGTTTGAACCACTTCTTATTTCCCTTCGCTCTCGTTTGCTGGCAGGCATTCCGCGCGGTGTGGCCTCCACACGGCACCATCGCGTGGTTTTGTCGGCCAATGCGGACGACCTTACTCTTTTTTTACGTTCCCAACAGGCTTTTGGTGTTGTTTTGTCTACCTATACTGAGTATGCTTCAATTTCAGGTGCGGCCCTTAATACCTCTAAATCTGTTGGCTTGTAGGCTGGCTCGTGGTCGTCCCGCGGCGACCGCCCTTGGGGTGCCCGGTGGTCGACCACCGTCATCAAACTTCTTGGAGTGTTCATCGGGAACCCGGTGGCGGTTGCTGCCGCCACTTGGTCCCCTTTGGTGCAGGACATGAATCGACGCCTTGCCCCTTTTCGCCGTTTGAAACCGTTTCTTTCTTTTTTAGCAGGTCGCATCTTCTTTCCGCTTTTCTTCTTCCGGCCCTTTCTCATACTTGGTTTGCTCATTTCCCTCCTCCCCTCTTTCTTCGTCACGTTCAATGTCTTTTTGCAGAATTTATATGGGATGTCGTACATTGGGTTCATCGATCCACGCTTGTTCTTCCGGTTTCTTTTGTTGGTCTTTCCCTTCCGGATTTGTCCCTCAAGTCGAACGCTTTCCGTCTCCAACATTTTTTGAGGATTTTTTCCCTTCCTTGCGGTTCTTCGTGGAAAGAGCAAAGTGTCAATTATAGTAATCGAAGTCCTTTTCTTTCTCTGGCTACTTTTATCCGCGTGGACCTCTTTCCACTCATTCCCAATAACTTTCCCGCTACTTACCGTACCGTTTTCTCCCTCTGGCACTCCTTGTGTCCAGTCCGCCTCCCCCCCGCTTTGACTAACGATCTCCTAGCGGAACCGCTTTTCTTCTCCTCTGCCCTTCGTTCTCTAAATTCTCAGTACCTGAACTTCTCCACTTGGTTTGCAAGTGGCGTCGTTCAGGTTTCTCAACTTTTTGATTCTTCTCTTCACTGGAAATCTTTTGATCGCCTTTCCCCTCTGTTACTTGATACCCCTCAGCATCGTGCACAGTTCTGCCTTATTCAATCCTGTCTTATTCGTCTTTATCCTTTACTTGTCAATTCTATTGGCCTCATTCCGTCTTCCGCAACGTCGCTCAG
Source organism: Macrothele yani (assembly GCA_039090855.1). Classification (NCBI taxonomy): domain Eukaryota; kingdom Metazoa; phylum Arthropoda; class Arachnida; order Araneae; family Macrothelidae; genus Macrothele; species Macrothele yani. The sequence continues at coordinate 100,177,335 of CM076995.1, read as the reverse complement.
TCTACCCTTTCTTCTCTACTTAAACGATTCTCCATTTTTACCCCATCAAGTTACAGCCAAGCTCCTTTATTCGCATTTTCTTACCAATTTCACAGCTCCATTAGCAATCCCTTCTGTTTCAGCTACAGATCTTCCAGGTACGTGGAGTGATCCATCGACTTCCCTGGCTTCCCCGAAAGCCAGGGACATTCATTGGCTACACCTACACCGTCGGTTGCTCACTCCACGTACCCTTCATCGTTTCCGTCATTTGGCTTCCCCGCTTTGCTTCTTTTGTTCTACACTTGGTGATGTGTCACATTCCTATGATTCTTGTCTGGTGTTGCAGCCCTTGTTTTCGATTATGTTTTCCCTTCTTTCCAAAGTTTGCCCTTGTCTTCATACAATGTTCCATTTTATTTCCTCAGACGCCATTCTCCCCCAGTTCTGTTTGTGCATTCATCATTCTCCAAGCAAAGTTGACGATTTATGTTTTACCACTCAAGCGTGGATCGAGCTTCTCTCCGGCGTTATCATCCGGCCAGGGTGTTTTTGTGCAGGAGGTACCGATCATCCATCAGATCGGTCCTCCAACTTGAGTATGACATGGCGCGGGTTCGGCAGGATGTGCCTGCCTTTTTCTCTCTCTGGTCACCATATTTGTCATGGTTTCATGTTTCTGCAGGCATTATTGCTCTCCTCCCGTAGTCAGAGTTTATTATATTTATATATTTTTTTTATTGGTGTTTGTTTTGTTTAGTGCATAATTTTTGTACATACCGTTGATCTGTGTCAGTGGGTTAGTGTCTCCTTTAGTTTATCTTCTTGTTGCTTTCCGTGCACACACATTCCCGTTAATTTGTTGTCGGTAGCGTTTACTGACTTTTTCTTTTCTTTTCTTTTATTTTATTTTTCGTCGGCCTCAAGCCGTTGGTTGACAAACTTTTTTGTGTGCCGGCTAAGCGTTTTGGTATTTTCTGTTTGTTTACTGTTACCAAGGTGTTTTATGTTGTTTTGTTGATGTTGATTGCCCTTTTGCTGTGGCGTGCACATTGTCTGATGTGTTTTGTTTTTTGTTGCTCAAGTGTCGGCTTTTTTTCTAGTTTGCTTTTGGTGTCGTTCACCTATTTTATATTTATTACTCGTCGGTTTTACACAGTTTACTGTCGCACGGTTTTGAGTTTAATGTTGTGGTTGTTTTTATATTTTTTTTGTTTTAATTTTTATTCTTGCTGAACGGGTACTGCTGGCGTGTGGTACCGAGGTTTTTTTTTGTGTTAATTCTGAACCTTACTGACGTGTTTCTTGTTTTTGTCTTGTGTAGTTAGTGTTTGTTTTTGTGGTTAGTGCAGTGCATACAGTGCGTATTCGCTGTTTCAACCCGAATTTATTTGGTGGTGATGCTTGTCTGCAAGTTTAACCCCTGTGTTCTTTTTCACAAAGTTTTCATGGTGTTATTTGTGTATTGTGCATTCTTTATTGTGTTCATGGTGCTATTTGTGTATTGTGCATTGTGTGTTGTTTTCTTGGTGTTATTTGAATATTGTGCTTTGTGTGTTGTGTTAATGGTACGGGGTGTTAGTTTCTAGTGGTTGTTTTTTTCTCTGTGTTGCTGTCGGTCTTAGTGACCGAGATACGCTTTAAATGTAAATTTTTGTTGTTCGTCGGCTTACAGCCATTTGTCAACGCTTTTCTCCGAACTCCCAAGTGTTTTTTTTCCAACTGCAGCTTGATGTCGGACCGTGTGGTTTTCTTTTTCCTTTACAGTTTTGACAAACTCAGCTGACTTTTCTTTACCGCCTTGCTTTATTTGTGGTCTGTCCTGTATGTATTGTTTGTTGTGCAACTGTTTTCTTTTTATTGTTACAGTGGACACCCCCCCCCCATCCTAAAACCTGAAGAAAACTCTAAAATTTGTCCGCCATGTCGCGTCTGGTATGAGGCAGCTAGGAATCACAGTTCGGCAGGCTCACATGTTCTTTTACAGTTCACTTTTTTTATTTATTTCTCATTTACGTTGTTTTTTCTTTCGGATGTTCTCTAAAAATTAATTAACAAAATTTCGGGATAATTAGGAAGTCGCTCCAATGCTCTTGAAGGCAAGAAACGCAATATTTTTGCCATTTTGAATTGTTTCTACCTGTGGGAAAAGGTAGCACTCAATGGTTGCTCTGGAAATTGATAAGAGCAAAGCGATAGGCCCAGAAGAGGACTTCTGGATTTCTTGAGGAGGGGCCGATGTTACGACCCACCCCCGCCATTAATTTAGTAATTAATGGGCGTGGTTGATGTGTGAAATTAATTAAGTATTAATTATGTTCGAGGCTTGATTGGAGTTTAAAAGTGTAAACAGCAGATAAAGTTTTATCTGGGGGTTTGGAAAGAAAAGAGGCGAAGAATTCTCTCTCTGGCTGGGTGGTCTCAGAATAGCTCTGTTAGGTCATAAATATCAGGGCGCAGCTGACGGGAAGACTAAGCAACACGGAAAGGGAAAGTGGTACCTTTCGAAGAGGGGTCCACTTGAGTAAATGAATGAAGATGGGGACAAAAGGTTTAGCGAATAATCGTAAATTCGTCGATTGTTTGGGGCATTTTCGAGAACAATTGCTCTCTGTGTGGTCCGTGCAGAAAAATAAGAGTTCGCACTTGGCATAAACATAAGGAAGAAAGTTCAGTTGTCTGTACGCTCTCCGATGTGAAAGGCTGGATGCCTTGGATCTGCAAAAAATGAATTGGGAAAAATGAAGCAGCAAACCTCCCCGCATTTGGTAAGAAATGGAGACAACTCGAGGCGGCTGATGGAGATGCCAGTTTGCCATAAAGACAGCGGAATGCCTAAATCCGCGTGATAAAGCTGCAATTTCTAGGCTGGAGCGTAATGGAAATTAGAGACTGTTTGGCCTAATGAAAGCCAAGTTACAGGGAAATTAAGAAGTCTGCGAGTGGACAGTGGTCATTCCAATGAGAAGCGAAGCCAAGCAAAGTCGGGTTCGGATGCCAACCACTGCAGTGTGGAATCGTCACCCCATTCATCCCCTACTGTGGAGGAAGTGAAGAGACGCGCTTGTATTACGGGGTGAAGCGAGGCCCCATGTGTGCGTGTGTGTGGTCACGTAAGCAGCGAAGCCACTACATGTAAGTGCGACGGGATAAAAACATGGCGAAAGAAAAATATGAGCGTTAGAGCGGTGGCTTCGATACCTAACAAATATACAGGTGAAATGTTGAGTTGCCGATATACGCTTAAGGTAAAAGCACGTCTGATTTCGCTCGGCTGAGAAAATTAATCTCAGGGCTGGCGGTCGCAACTCGATAAAAAAAATGGAAACAAAACCTGCGAGGGGCATATTTGAACTGCGTACTCAGGCAGGGTAGATGTTATGCTAACGGAAAGGAACTGACCGAATTGGGAATGAACGGTCAAAAAGGACGGAAGGTAGCGACGGACGGAATCTACTATAGCAGCAGCGGAAGTCAGGGGGTTCCATTCTCCAAGCAGTTGACGGTCAGAATTATTTCTTCACGACAACAGAAATCATTTCCCAGGAACACAGAAAATCAGTCTCGGAAACTGCAACAGCAGATGTGAGAGGAGCTATTTTGTTTAACGGCCACCTTTAAATCTTCACAAGAGTGGATCCGTGTATACTCGCATCAGCGCAACAAAGTGCGGCGTGATATCACCATTTTAATTGTGTGCTTCATTTACATCAAGCGTCAAAGTGAAGTGTTGAATCATCGGTGCTGCCACATGGTGCAAGTGTCTGTGTGTGTGCGCGCGTTTTTTTTTGTCGTGTGATATTATGTGATGCACAACGGATTTGCACAGCAAAGTCACGAAACTGTAAGTAGATGAATATTTCCTTTTTTTCTTTCTTCGCACATCTGCGAACTTGTGCCATCCCGACACCCAAAGCTGCATGGACATAGATGCAGGAATGCTGAGTGACTGAACCTCAGAGGAAATACCTGCACATACAGATTTCAATTTCTTACCGGGCCCATTTCCTGATTATTATTTTTACATGAATAAGGGAGAGGGTGTGGCCACAAATTCCGCTGAGCGGGACAGTTTCTTTTAACTTGGGTTCAGGGCCAAAGCGAGCGGGGAAGGGATCTGCATGTGCATGCTTATTAGATTTAGTTAATTAACTTTGGCAGTATTTCGCACCTATAATCTTATACCGCAAATTAACGTGCCTGTGTATTTTGTGTCGCGAGTATTTTTAATGTGATCGTTTGCATATAATTTTTTTCATTCTCTAAGCAATTGTATATGAATATCACCTGCAGCTCTATTTAGTGTGTTAACGAGTAGTATCTCTTGTTCAGATAGTCCGGTGGAGACTCAGTCGGCTTGCGTCTTCCGACAGCAAAGTGTGACACCGTATGCTGCCCACATAAGAGGGGCAATTGTCTATGCGCCTAGAGAGCGCCGTATCTGTTTAAATCTCGCAGAACGTAATTAAATGTTGTGTTGTGTATTTGTGAATCATGTGTTATTTGCTAAAGTGAGTGTTGCACTGGCTGGTTGGGGATTGAATGTACCAGAGTAAGATCCGGACCACTACACTCAGTCACGAATTGGTGATTGCGGGTGAACCTCATCACAACTCTGATCCCAAAGTATCGTTTTTTTAGTTTATTTTATTTTTTATTTGTTGTTGTTATTTTGTTCACACGGTGGATTCACCCAAGCCTTATGCTTCGGGTCATTCTTCAACTTTTCATTTTTTATGTTCTGGTGTGAATCTTTGAGTGCAGCAGTGCACCTGAGATTCTCACCTGGTGCCTCGGCCAACTAAATTGTACTTCAGGTCTCAAGCACCGTTACCGGCCGACTCGGCAGGAACACTGCTAGTGCCGTGTAACATTATCTTGCCGTGTGTTATTCTTCAACTTGCTCTGATGTCGTCTGCTTCTTCCTGTAGAGTACTCTCTGTTTATTGCGATATTGATTGTGTGGAGTTATTGATGTTACCGGTGAGTTATTGTGCAATTTTTTTTCCCGGTGAAAATTTGTGTTTGTTTGTTGTCTTTTTCGCAAATAAATGCTCTTTTGAAGTTCTGACCATTCGTCCCAGATGGGTCCGGGTTCTAATCGCTGTGAGACATCTATGTTGTGTTTGTCTTACGGGGTTGGCTCTCTCCTCTCCCTGCAACCAGTGATCCTAAATTAGGAACGGGCGACTATTTATAGTCTCTAAATTGTACGTGCTGTTCATTATACCTCCGAATAAAAAAAATACTATCTCAGGTATCTAAAGATTCGATTTGAAAAATTCATTTTAGGTCGGACACAGTTTGTGGTGAGGGAAGTTCTGCATATAATTTGATTCTTTGTAGCAAAGAGTTTTGGAGCTAGATGGTGTGAGCATATATTTCTGTTTCCGATATACATTGTATGTGCAAAAGTATCCAGACCCCAATTTTGAGTAGTAGATATGCCCATATGTCACAGCCGTGTGGCCCCTATAAGTACTAAAAAGGCGCTCGTCTCCTGTAAAACATCGTACACAAGCATGAACAGTAGAATAGGCAGTACGTTAGAGCTCAGTGACTTTCAAAGTGGCACTGTCATAGGGGGCCATCTTATCAACACGTCAGTTCGGGGAATTTCTGCCGTGCTGCAATGGGGAAGATCAACTGCAAGTAATGCTATTGTGAGGTGGAAACACGTAGGAGCAACAGCAACGCCACAGTGACCCGATAGGCCTCGTAAAATAATAAGCGGGTCTGCCGAGAGCGGAAGCGGATAGTGCATCAAAACAGTTTTTCCTTGGTTGCAACGGTTACCACCGAGTTCCAAAACATTTCTGAAAGCAACGTCAGCACCATAACAGTTCGTCGAGAGCTGAAGGAATGGGTTTTCATGGCCGAGCAGCAACACACATGCAGGAAATCAGCAAGTTCAACGCCAAGCGTTGGTTGTAGTAGGGTAAAGCTTGACTCCAGTAGACACTGGAGTAGTGGATACGCGTTCTCTGACGTGATGAATCACGCTTCATCATATGGAAGCACAACGGGCGAGTCAAGTCTATGTGTGGAGGATGCCAGGTGAACGCTACCTGTTCGTTGTGTCAGCTGCGAAGCTTGATGGAGGAGGCACTATGCCCTAGGTCTGTTTTTCACGGTTTAGGCTGCGTTCCCTAGTTCCAGTGCCCGGGAGTATTAACGCTACGGCCTACAATGATGTCCTCTACAATTGTGTCCCTAACATAATGGCAACAGTTCGATGAAGATCCTTTCCGTTACCTACAGGACAATCGCTCCATCCACAAAGCGAGTCCATACAGGAATTGTTTGTGATGGGCCTGGAAGAACTTGAGAGGTCTGCACAGAGCGTCGATCTCAACCCCACGTGATAACCTTTGGGATGAATTCGAAAGCTGAATGCGAGCGAGGCCAAACTGCCAGACATTGGCGACTGACCCGACTAATGCTCTTGCATTAGAATGAAAGGAAACTCCCGTGGCAACATACCGAAATATAGTGGAACGCCTTCCCAGTAGAGTAGCAGTCATGGGTGGAACAACTTGATATTAATTCCTTTCTCAATTGTTCCAGTTTGTGCATAGCAGTGTATCCGAACACTTATGATCAGATTGTGTATTTGCAGCAATATCTGCGTTCCTGAAAACTCGATTAAAAAATTCCTTATCTGTCAGATACCGCTTACGACGGAAAATGTTTTGCACATATTTTTCTGCTCGTAATGCAGTTTTTCCGACAGGAGGCGTAGATGTGTATACTATTTTTCTCGTGATCTCTACTTTTAACATTGCTATTGGAAAAATTCTTTTAACATCAAAAACCATTTACTTCAACATACATCTGGAGTTTTCATTATGCACAGTATTTTAACACTAGGTGACGTTAGTTTGTATTAGTTTGTAACTGTATCCCTGCATCTAAGAATTGTTTGTACAGTATCCAGTTCCGTACGTAAAGATTACAAACATTATGCTCTTTCAACAACACCGAGTTTAAGCTAGGAGGCGTATAAGTACTTTTTTCTCGCTATCACTGGTTCTAGAAGTCATTTGCGAAATGCTTTTTCCATCGTATATCGTTTGCTATAAAGAATATTTTATGCCTATTTTCTACCTTTTCGTAGTTAATATTTCTGCCGTAGAAAGCAGCAGCCTATTCTTCTATTTGAAAAAGTACCTGTGTTTCTAAAAATATCATGGAAAAATCCTTTCTTGATAAGATACCCTTCACTATGAAGAATATTTTGTTTCCATTTGCTTCTGCAAATAACGCACAGCTTTCCTCCAGGGAGCGTAAAGTTATATCACGTTTTCCTTCATGTCTCTTCTAAATGTTAGATTTGAACTTTTTCCCCCTCAGATACTTTCCGCGGTCCGTAACATTTCTTATAGAATTTCTGATTTTTCGTAACACATCTATGACGCTAGTTTGTGTATTTCTCTATGTGTAGTGTTTTGCCGATTGTAAAAACGCGGTTGAATCTTTTGTTCTTTTTTGTGATTGCTGTCATCCACTTCAAACACTTTTCACATTAAGTATTTTAAATAACGCACAGTTTTCCATTATGAGAGGCATACATAACTTCTTTTTTCGTTAAATATTTTATTTTTTAAACAATGTACTTTAAAAAATTGATTTGGAATTTGGAAAAATTCAAAAGACGTGCTCTTATTACGCCTTAGAAATCGGTGTCAGTTTTCTTGTCGATCATTGCTAGCTACCTCTTCACCTTTTTGTGTCTACGTAAGTAAGGGTAGCCGCCCCGGTGGCTTATTGGTCTAAGCGATGGCCTCTGATCATTCGTCCGAACGGGGTCCGGGTTCGAATCCCGGTGAGGCATGGATGTTGTGTTTGGCTTACGGCACTGGTTCTCTCCCTTCCCTGGAACCAGTGACCCTAAATTAGGGACGGGCGACTGCTTGAGTTGCTCACCATGGTCGTTAAACCTCCAATAAAAAAAAAAAAAAATAAAAAAAATAAGGGTAGCTTCCAACTCCTGCGCAACTTCACCTATGACCTCTAAACCATTGTTGTGCTTATCTGTATGGTCAGTTAATACCATTATTTAAAATTTCACGAACTCGACTGTTTGCATGTCTTTTGAGAAGGAAAAACACTGCTTATGTGTATGTTATCAACTTATCGCTATCCGCGTACCTGCTGACGTAAAACACAGTGCTTATCACAGGTCGAACTTGTTCATAACGAGCCTGACATGACTCGAACTTTATCCATAAAAATCAGAGTTTTTCAAAGTTAGATAGAAAAATGCGAATGTAACAAGCTATATAAGGTGTTCAAGGTAGGCAAATTACCAGTAAAATGAACAGGGAATATTTAAGAAACTTATTTTACTGCCTTCAACATGGTCCCTCCCCCTCTTTCACCAGGTATAATACATCGTTGGTGGCATTCGTATAACTACTGGAAGCTACGGGAAAAGTTTACCTTTGTTATTGTCTGCAGTTGGATCATCACGTGCGCTTGACAAATGTTCGCAAATCTCTTCTCTGTCCGCACTAATTTGTCTGGCTTCCCTCAAGTAAATAGTCTGCCTGTACCAGGTCAGGCAAATACGACGAGTGACTAAACACAGCAGCGGTTCGTCTTGAACAGATCTTGCTCTTCTCCGAATCCCTTCTTTTAAAATCGTACTGACTGTTTCACGATTAGTACCAGTTTCCTCAGCGATTAATCGCAAACTCAGTCCACGATCATTACCTTATTAGCTCACGCAATTTTTAGAGTCCTTTCAGGATTTTTCGGAAATCGCGGATGTTCTTCCCTAGGGGCGTTTTCAACGGAATCCCTTTCTTCGCGGAAGCGCTTGAACTAGCAGAAAACACATTTCAAGGCTACTGCTTCATCCCTGTAACGTTTTTCAGCATTACACGTACATAGGTTGTCCAAAATAAAGAAAACACCTTGAAACAATAGGTGTTACGCACCTAATACGGTGTGGGAGCACCCTTGGCATTTAAAACTGCTTCAATCCTCCTTGGAATGGACGCATACAAGTCCTGGATGGTAAGTGGTATGTTGTACCATTCTTCCTGCAGAAACTGCTCCAATTCCTTGAGAGACGCCGGAGGAGGATAACAGGATCGCACTCTGTTTTCCAACACAGACCACACAGGGGCTCAATGATGTTTAAGTCCGGTGATTGTGCAGGCCAGGGAAGGTGTCCAACTTCATCCTCATGATCCTCAAACCATGATTGAACAGTTCGACTTCCGTGAATCGGGGCATTATCATCTTGAAAGGTGCAATTCTCTGACGGAAACAATGTCTGCGCCATGAACGCACATTGTCGGCCAAAAGAGTGGCATAGTCACCGCTAGTGATCCGTCTGTGTAAGGTGATAATGGGACCTGCTGCAAACCACGAGATCATGGCCCAAACCATTACGGAACCGCCCCCATGCTTCAAAGCAGGAAGGAGACAGTTTTGGTTGTAGGATTCTGTGGGGGTTCTCCACACGTAAACCCGTCTTGTGGTGGGGAATAGTGAGAAATGTGATTCATCGGAAAAAAAGATATGTTTCCATTGATCCGCAGTCCACGTTTTATGTTCCTGGCACCACTGTAGTCTCCGTTTCATATTCACCTGTGACACCAGGGGTTTTGCAATCGCAGCTCTGCCATAAATATTGTGCTTATGCAATTCCCTTCGCACCGTATGGGTCGACACTGGGTTTTGTGGATGTTCATTAAGCTCAGCAGTCACTTTCGTCGCCGTGGTCTTCCTCCTTGCGGTCACAATCCTCTTTAATGCCCTCCTGTCTCTCGCAGTGAGTTTGGGTTTTCTTCCACAGTTGTGTCTTGCAGATGATGATGATGTGCCGTGAACATTGTATGCTATCATGACCTTCGACACGGTACCTCTTGATACCCCCAATACCTGTGCCACTGTGGTTACCGATGCACCAACCAGACGAGCTCCTACAATCTGCCCTCTTTGAAACACCGACAGGTCACTCATTGTGCCTTCACCTGGAACGAAATTATGCAAACACGGATTTACAATGCAATCACACAGACCCTTGAGACTATGAGCAACACTTTTTACCAAAAAAAAAAAAAAGAAAAAATTGTAGCTACATGTTCGTTTAACTCAAAAAGCAGTACATACCACAGTCACTGTTTTTAGCGAGGTGTTTCCATTATTTTGGACAACCCCTGTATTTTCGTTGCGAAATTTTCCAATTTGAAGAAAAATTTGGTATTGGTTCATTGCTTCATTTTGGCCCGCTAACAACCTGCATGCCGCCCCAGTGGCGCAGTGGTCTAAGCGCTGGCTTCTGTGTTATGCTTGTTTTACGGCACTAGCTCTCTCCATTTCCTGGAGCCAGTGGCCTTAAATTAGGAACGGGCGACTGCTTATAGCCCATTGAGATGCTCACGGTGGTCGTTAACCCCCCCCCACTCTAACCCCATTCCCCTGCATCTACATCAGCTGCTGCGACACGCTTTCTGTGCCACACCCTTTCTAAATGGCTCCGTGATGGTTACGGATATGTTCGCTCGATTGTCTCCCACTTCCGTACATGCCATTTCCATACAAAAGGAACTTTGTCCCATTTCCGTATATAGCAGATCGGTTAGCGCCATTTCCGTACAGTTTCACTGCGCCTGGTATCAAGGTATCAAACTTGGGGAATGCAAAGGGAGAAAGTAAATACTGAACCCCTGTTGAATTCTTCCTACGTCACGGAGATCACCATTCATTGTTTCCGTCAACCAATAGACGCTCATGGTATGGTAAGCGGGAACAGCAATAAAAACCGAAGTGCAAACAGGCTGTCCACTAATGCCTGCCATCTTTACGGTCTTCAGCATTCGTCGCAGATGTTTAATTTCAAAACCGCGAAGAAAAATTGTTTTTCATTTTAATATTTCCTTCAAAGCTCCCGTCCAAAATTTCGGGCTATTTCTTAAACCAGTTCGTATGTCACAAAAGATTTTTGTGTTTTTTCCTGAGGCTAGAAGCTCTTACAGCCATGAACCTTCCCTCGGTGGTGAAAAGGGGTACGGGGGCGTTTCAGTACGAACCTGATACTCTGTCTCCCTTCAGGCATATCTAACTGCTTACGGATCATCACATCTGTGTACGGAAATGGCACTAGATGATCTGTATGTGTACGGAAATGGCACTAGATGATCTGTATGTGTACGGAAATGGGACAAAAATGATTGTGTACGGAAATGGCATGTACGCAAGTGGGACGACACGGTTTGCTCATGTATGTACTTCACTGCATCGTACAAGTTACCACACCGTTTACTGCGTTTTCCTTTAAGAGTTGCAGCATTCGTCGAACTTGACTCACAACTGGTACATGTGAAATATAAAATATTTATATGTGCATAATAGCTGCCAATAAATATGAAGAAATAAAGAAAACAAATAGGTACTGAGCACCGATATGCCTATTGGTCAAGTAAGATACCAAGCATCAACAAAAATATGCATGTAATATGCACCACACATCCATAAAGGTTCAAGGTAAAATTTAGTACTACTGATTATACGTATTGTTACGACCGGAGCTGCGAATTGGTCGCACTCCGGGTTCTTTTAATGGATATTGGAGGTGAGAGGACTGTATAATGACTCAGGCCAGTCCAAAGAAGAATCGGTAGCGTTTAACGTCAAGCACAGACTTTTAATACAGATAAATTTCGAATAATCTTATAGTAATATAATTAACACAAATTTTAAATAACGTCGGGCTGGACTTTTGGCTATTTAATCTAATCTACTTGAACTCACCAGCCAATCACTAACTCATGCGAATTACGAGTTCCTCTACTATCGCTCATGCATTTCTAAACGTTCAGTATGACAAACAGGAACTAAGTACTCACTTGGACTCGTATTTTTGATGTAATCCAGCGTTTCATGTAACACTGTTGATTTCTGGGAAGAGCGTGCTTTTAACACACTCTTTTCCCGTGCTCCTCCAGGCGACACAATGCGCACACACACTGATGATAACCAGGAAACTAATATTCCACACGTTGTCACCTCACCGTGATCAAACCTTCGGTGCCGCCCCGGTGGCACAGTGGTCTAAGGCGCTGGCCTCTGATCATTCGTCCGTAAGGGGTCCGGGTTCGAATCCCGGTTGGGCATGGATGTTGTTTGTCTTTCGGCGCTGTCTCTCTCCCTTCCCTGGAACCAGTGACCCTAAATTAGGGACGGGCGACTGCTTATAGCCCATTGAGTTGCTCACGGTGGTCGTTAAACCTCCAATAAAAAAAAAAAAAAAAAACCGGCTGATCCTAAACCACTGGCGGGACGGAATCTGCTGGAACTAGCAGCCACGCTGGGTCAGCTGACAGCTACTCTCTTGGCCAAGTCCGAAGGGGAAGGGGGAGATGAATCCTGCTTTCTTCCCTTGGCAGCAATGTCCAAGTGGTCACTGGATGTTTCGGAAGCAGTTGCGAAGAATGGTGAGAACTATCAAAAGCAAGCGAATAACTACTACTCCGACAGTAGTTATTCGCTTGCTTTTGATGGTTGCCTCCTCCGAGATTCGGGCCCAAAGACCCCTGTTTTTGGATATCGGAACTTTCCTGGTTCCTTCTATATTTTCTTTCGGTTTTTAATTTGTAGTCACCATCAGCTCGATGCGTCTGAAAGGCCAGGCTCGACATGCTTTCTCTGTTATGCAAGGAAAGATTTCCGCAAGCTCATTTTTCTCGTCTGCGTGATTTCAGCATGCTCCCTCTCTTTTTCTGGACGCTTGTCTCAGACTGTCCCCAGAGTCTTTCTTCTCTGCCTCTCACCCTCGCTTCCCCTGACCCTTCAAAACAACCCACTTGAGAATTTGTTTATTGCGTCTGGCCGCATCACGTGCCATCTAGGAACAGAGTTTCAGACCCATTTTTGTCTGCGTGAAGGGGCGAACTTTGGGGACCTCGTTCGCAGGATGCGTTTCTTAACTCCGCGCTCTTGAAAAGCTTCCCCAAAAATACAGCTTTGGCCATATTGTTTTCGTAACAGTATTTATATACTTACACACTTTGCAGGCTTGCGTGGATAATGTTGTTTGAACTTTGCCTGTGTCTCTTTTGTCTGTTAGTGTACGTAAAATTACGCTCATTGTGTGTGCGTGGAAAACATCGCCACCGTCTCCCCAGGTTTCAAACATTTTTTGAAGTTTCTTCACTCATTCCACAGCTACTAAATAAGTTGATGGCGATTCTTCATGGAACTCTCACTGTTATCGCCCGCCGACACAAAGTTGTCAACTGATTGCACTACCGGACTAAGAATGTCATCTGTAGTGGGTAAATAGGATGTCATCACATCGTCAACAAAAATACAATTTTCATATTCAGCGGCATCAATTTCTAAGTTTTGCTGTGGTGAAAGTGCGTTATCAGTTTCCTCTTGGTAATTTTCGTCTTCCGAAATCTGCAACCCTACCTTACGGAAGAAATTTCTGAAACACTTAGTTGTCACATATTCTCACGCATCAGACATGAAACGCATTGCGTTATTTTGAGTACATTCACACTTGCATTTAATGTTCCTCTTTCACTTCTGTTGAAAAGCATCAAAATTTATTGCATCAAAAAGTTAATTTTAAAGCTTGAAAAACCATGGGTTGCATACAGAGGGTGGAAATTGTTGACAAAATTTCACTACGGATGTTCGTAAGACATGTGATGTGCTAAGCAATTGTCTATATAAGCAGGTATCTTTTTTTTTCTGTTCTGATTTAGAAATGTGACCTGTAGAAATTGCCGAAGTCATTTATCCTTTTTATTGTTGTCATAGTCGACCGGAATTTTTTTTTATATATTTTGAAGCACCTTGGGGCAGACCGCACATCACAGGGTGCAAAGATTAGCATGGGCTCGGGAACATCGCCACTGGACCCTAGACATGTGGAAAAATGTTGCCAGGACTGATGAGTTCAGATTCACGTTGGTACATGCGGATATGCAGGATACGAGTACGGCGCAAACCACATGAAGCGACGGATCCTTCTTGCCAGCATGGTACTCTTCAAGCTGGTGGGGGTGCCATTCTCGTCTGAGGACTGTTTACGTGGACTAAAATAGGACTCCTGGTAAGTGTGACATCGTCCCTCACAGGTCAACGTTACCGGGATATCCTGGACGACCATTTGCTCCCGTTTGTGCGTCTTCAACATCCCACTGAGGACCTCATCCTGCAACAAGAAAATGCGCCGTGCCATCGCTCCTGAATTGTATCCGAATGGCTGGATGAACACTCCACCGACGTGACTTCGCTTCCTTGGCCAGCTAGGTCACCTGACATCAGTCCCATCGAGCACATCTGGGATGCCATCGTGAGAGATGTTCGAGGCTCTGACCCCCTCGATCAAATCTTCGTGAACTGTGGGAGCTTGTTCAGGGGTCGTGGATCCGTATGGCTTCCCAACGCTTCCGGTGTCTTGTCGGGTCAATGCCGAGACGAATCGCCGCCGTCATCAGGGCGAAAGGTAGTGCTAAACGTTACTAGACAGGTATCTCTAATTCAATTGCTTTTCAGTGTATATGCATATACTGTATATTTAGACTGTCTTATTCGACGGTTAGTTTGAAACTTCATACCGAAGCTTTTTCTACAAAATAATGCGATATCTGGTATCACAAATCGGAACTATCTAATTATTGACAATATGCTGCTGGGGGCGACATCTGTTTTTAGATGCAATTTTGCTCACTTTGACATCTCAAGATTTCAGATTTTATTGTAAGTTAAAGCGTTCTAGATAGATCCATGTTTTGAAAAATTTGTAATATAATCACCACTAAACTCGGAAAGTTAACTAAATTAAAAAAGTAAAAAATAATTAAAACGTGCAAATTGATATTCGAATTTTGTTAAATTATTATACAAACGCAACTTGCTGTGATATTAAGATTTCAGTTCGAATTTTGTAGATTGGATTATCAATAGAACTCGAGTTCTTGATATATCCTATGTTTTTAAATTAACACGCGATCGCATGATATTATACAGGGTGATTGTAAATAAACTCCTTCAACAAAACAAAAGGGGTGATAGTACACTTTAAGACGAACAATATTTGCAATGGAACCTAGGGCCGCATTCCACTCCTAGTGACAGAAAAGAGTAAAGTTACATATCCACGTTGAGCCTTCAACAGTGAAAATAAAGAGACATACCTAATTTATGAGTTTCACAATTTCAATCGCATCAGAGAAAGGCTCAAAGGAGCTGCTCAAACTGGCGTCCAAGGGCGTCGTTGCACAGCCCACACCGGCGAATGAAGGACTCTTGCACCCTCTCGTAGATTCCAGGTGTGGGGTTGATCTTGTCCGCAGCAACAGCGATTCGCGCGACGAAATCTTCCAGGGAGTCCACAGGTGTCTCGTACACCAATGTTTTCATGAGCCCCCAGAAGAAGTCCAGTGGATTAGGGTCCGGGGAGCGTGGAGGCTAAGCCACAGGTCCACCGCGTCCAATCCACCGCCCGGAATATTTCGCATTTAGGAAGTATCGGACCTCGGTGGCAAAGTGTGCTGGTGCCCCATCATGCATAAACCGCATGTCCCTACGTGCGGTAAGCGGAACATCCTGCAACAGACCGGGAAACACTTGCTCCAGAAACACACACGGTACGCTGCGCCGGTCAGACGTATACGTCAATTCTCATGTGATGTTTGTACAGTAATATCGCTGAACGGGTTCGGCTGCGTTTTTAAATGTTTGTTCCTCATCGTTTACGCACGTGTTCAGCGCACCTGATTTGCATCTTGTGCTTCTCATGCACTGGTTGGAACTCCGTGTGCCTGCTGGACGTTTTTCGAACGTGCTCTTTTCTGGCACTAGGAGTGGAATGCGGCCCTAGCCGCCCCGGTGGCGCAGTGGTCTAAGGCGATGGCCTCTGATCATTCGTCCGAAAGGGGTCCGGGTTCGAATCCCGGTGAGGCATGGATGTTGTGTTGTCTTACGGCACTGGCTCTCTCCCTTCCCTGGAACCAGTGACCCTAAATTAGGGACGGGCGACTGCTTACAGCCCATTGAGTTGCTCACTGTGGTCGTTAAAACTCGAATAAAAAAAAAAAGAATGCGGCCCTAGGTTCCATTGCAAATATTGTTCGTCTTGATGTGTACTATCACCCCTTTTGTTTTGTTGAAGGAGTTTACAATCACCCTGTATAGCACGCAATCACTTTGACATTAGATCGCGTCCTATTATTGCACGCAATCACTTTGACATTAGATCGCGTCCTATTATTGCACGCAATCACTTTGACATTAGATCGCGTCCTATTATTGCACGCAATCACTTTGACATCTCGAGAGCACACACGAATTGATCGATACGGGATGGCGCAACAATGCAGACGTTGCTGTGACGTCAAGCGTTCCAGACAGATCTGGCTGATTATATTATTAATTCCTTCTAATTCACTAATGGTCTCAACACTGTCTTTTACCGACCAAACTCCTAGCTTTCACATTCCGAAACAAAAAAATAAATAAATAAATAAATAAATAAATAAAATAAAATAAAATGGTCAAATGATGCCATCTAATAATGCTTTCTTTGTGCTGTGATTGAAGGTAGAGTGAACTGTGACACGAGAGCGATCTACCCGAATAATAGAGTGCTCTCGTCCTCTTTTTTTTTTTCTCCAGTTGTTACGCATAGTTACTGTATATCTTACTATCTTACAGATCTCAATACCTCCCTCCTGTTCCGCAGCAGTCTGAGATGTGACCTAGCAACATAGTGATTTCACCCGTCATTTTCCAACGCTTTCGGTTACACGCTTTTCATCCTTATACCAGTTTCCTATTAGTCATCGATGACAGAATTTCCTAGGTGAAATACAGGATGGCAGCAACCGGTTCACTGAAAATTAAAGAGCGATCTATCTGAAATTTGCTCATTAAATCCCAGAATTGGCAGTTATTGAATGATTTCAAAGTCTAATATTTAGCGTTGAACCAGACAAATCTTTAAAATTCGCCATCTAAACCCGATTCCACGTTGAATGCGAGTTCGTCATAAACGAACTCGATATTTTGTCCGATTTTAAAAATTATTTTTGCATTGGGAGGCTTTAACTGCGGGAACGATGGCTTTTGCCATTTTTACTTTTACCCGATGCATAACTTCAGGGCTAGGGGGCGCAAATGCAGATGCCATCGAATTCAAAATATATTTCACTCCATGCCACTGATTTCGAAAATGCAAATGAAACAATCCTCCTTCTTACATGACCTTGCTTAACGAAGATCAATTTGCGTCGTTTCTTCTGAAAGCACAGTTTTCCCGCCAGGGAACTTAAATTTATATTACATTTTTTCTAGATATATGAAAGAAGTGTATCTGCGCTTTAAAAGTTCTCATTCGATTTTTTTTTTTTTTTGGCGTTGGATAGAGTTCATGGTGAAGAACGTTTTGAATATAATTTCTAAATTTTTCGTAACGCACAGTTTCGCTCTGGAGGGCGTAAGCGTATATTTCTTTTTTGCGACATATTTGCAGCTATATTTGCATCTCTAAAATTCCTATTAAAAATTCCTTTTCTATCAGATACTGCTCACCACGAAAACATTTCATTTTTATCCCCACGAAATCTTACTTTTATCCGGTCCAATAAAAATTTTGCTTGTCCATCGAAGCAGTTTTAATGCCAAATGTAAATAGAAAATGGCAGCAGAGGGAGGATTCACAGAAAGGGGAAAGGTTGGAGGTATAACGACTACCATGAGCAACTCAGTGGGCTATAAAGCAGTTGACAGTCCCTAATTTAGGGTCACTGGTTCCATTGAAGAGAGACAGCCAGTGCCGTAAGACAAACACAATATCCATGCCTCACCAGGATTTGAACCCGTACCCGTCTCGGACAAATGGCCGAAAGCCAGCGCTTATACCACTGCGCCACAGGGGCGTGGTACAGACTCCTTTGCTGTGGTACCTGAGAGTAGGGATGTCGTTCGCAAACGATTCGTTCAAAAAGACCGAATAAACAAACTGAGTCATTGGCGAACGAATCTTTCCTGAAAAGAATCGATTTCCCAAACCGCCTATTCCCTGAATGAATAAGTCAGAATTACTTTTTACTAGACATCAAAACTTCACCGTGGCGTCTCGATGTGTTCATGTTCTGATCAGAAAATCTTACCTTATTCAGAGGTGTACAAATGCAATAAATTACGTGAACATTTCGAAACGACCTTATAAGAAAACCGAGGAGCAATTTTCCGTAAGAATCAAAAACAAATTTAAACTTAAAAATCGTCCATTAAACAGGAGACTATCAACGAACGAAAGGATCAGACTCAGAATCGTTTCCCTAGACATAAATCGTTTTCGAAGCTGGAAGAATCACTGACCGAAAGGATCCGACTCGGAATTGATTCCTTAGACAGAAATCGTTCTCTAGACTGGAAGAATCAAACGAACGAAACTAATGAATTAGAATAGTGAGTTGAATCGAAAGAATCTATTCTTTCAAAACAATTGGTTTGCTCATTTCTACCTGAGAGTTATGTTGTGGATCAAATTCTGTGTCTGACGAAGGTCGATGGTGCACAGTACAATGGTGAAATTAAACGAAGAGGCTCTTTTGGTTCCAAATTAAGATATTCGGCACCAGAAGAGTAATTTGACCTTTTTGAATAGTCTCAAGCGGTTCTGGTGTACCTTTGCTGCACAAAATGAGGTTCTCCGGTGAACTTTGCTGTAATGTTATGCATGCGGACTTTGCCCTAACGTGATGAGATGAATGTTTTAACTTCAGGGAACAGTTGATCTTTCAATTCATTGTGGGGTTCGCGTTGCAAAGGGTTTAAGCCGAAAGGTTAATGAACATATTTCGTAATCTGCCGTTTGGGCTGGAAAATTCGGGTAAACAAATCAAATATAAATGCCGCGTAGCTGGAAATTCAACCGAAATAATTAAAAAAGCCACGGAATATGCTTTCCTTTTTCCTACACAATTTTCCAATTTGTTCTATAGAAGTGGAGATGCTTATACACTGTTCAGGCAGAAGAAACGAATACGTATTACAAATAGTATGTTAACGCACGCACGCACGCATGCATTTGTAAATGCAACAGAGCAACCCATATTTCACTTGGGACTCTCAATAGAAGACTTTGAAGGAAAGGGTGAAGCAGCTATTGATTTCCGATGAAACTGTGTGTGTAAATACTTAGTATGTGAATCGTAAATTTTTACACTCACGGACAATGAAATTTACGCACCAAGAAGGAAGCATCGGATTGAACTGAAATTTTGTGGATGTAATGATATAGATGAACAATACACAGGAAGGCAAAAACAGAGCTGCATGACAATTAGAGGGATATGTGGTGCGCAGTCCGGTCATCTTCAATAGAGCGTCGCACCGCCTCGTGCGGCGATACATGCTGCAATACGGTCCGGCATGGAGACGAACAGACGCCTGATGTTGTCCTACTGCAGACTAGCCCACACATGTTGGACGGATGTGCTCCAAATCCCGGATAGTGTGGCACGGTGGCAGCTGGCGTTTCAACTAGTCCCACACATGCCACATACTCGATAAAGGACATGTCCGAGGAGGCAGTCCTGTGCAAACCGAGCCGTGTGCGAGCAGGCATTATCCTGCTGGTATAGCGCACGTGGAATCCAGGCAAGGAGTGGGAGCAAATGGGGCCGTAGGATCTCATCCACATACCGCTGGCCCGTTAATGATCCACGTACCACTTCTAGAGTTGTTCGGCTATCGTAGGCAATGGCTCCCCAGACTATAATCCTGCAGTGCGGGAGGTGTTGTGCTCGATAGCGAGGTTGGGATTGTGCCATTGACACGGGGACCTCCACACCCGGACACGATGAATATGTCTCCAAAACGAAGCGGCACTCATCGCTAAACACCACACGTCGCCCGTCTGTGGAGTACCACGTCGCTCTGGCCTGGCACCACTGCACACGTAGCCAGCGATATTCCGGTGTTAATGGCAGCACACGCAAATGGCTCTGGGATCGCAGATTTGCTTTCCCGAGACGTGAGGACATGGTTCGTGGTCACACAGTAGCCGCTACATCTGCCTGTATAGTGTACCGGGTCCCCGTGGGATCCTTTCGTACCTGGCGCACGATCCGTCGATCCTCTCTACAGGTGGTCCTCCTGGTCCTTCCGGAGCCGCTCCGCCGTGTGGCAGGGCCGTCACATGTCCACTGCTCCCAACACAGTCGGACGGTATGGTTAGAAAGATCCACGTGTCGGACTATACCGTGCGCCGACCACCCTGCGGTTTTCAGCCCGATGATCCGGCCTCTCTCGAAGTCCATAAGATGCATAAATCGACGTCTCTGGCATATCCCCGGCATTCTTGTCACTCTGTACTCTCGCTTGCGTCGGCCGGTGCTTTTCGCTTTCATGGGCATCGACTACACGCCGGTTCGTGCTTGCAGCGCCACCAGAGTGTGCGGTCATGCGCAATCGCACCAAACGATAACAGGCACTCTAGCTATTTGCAAAGTTTCGCGGTTGTAGCATGCTTTCTTCTAGGTGCACAAATTTCATTGACCGTGAGTGTACATCTAGTCCTTACATCGTGCAAGTTTGTATTTAATAGCTACGCAGCGCTTTGTTGAGCCGTGATGCAAAAGAAAAAAAAATCTACAACTAAAATAACCATTTGCTATTTTCTCGTTTAATGAATATTTAAAACTTAAGTAACGCATGTATTGCTGAGTATGTTCTTTGACCTGGCCGCAAAAACTAAAGTTTTGCAGTTTGAATGTTTCATAGGAACAGATTCAGGGGATAAATTTAGTTTGCTTAGGCCACAGTTCAGTGAGGCTTCTGTAAATGCATCGGAAACTTGCGATGCTATGTCGTACTGAAATATTTCAGTTCACCAGGACAAAGGGTCACTATATCCACGTGGATTCGCTCAATTAACTACGCACGCTCACTAACCGTGAAAATCACTCAATCACGTGGATGTACATGCGTGCCGACATCTGTGATGGCTTACAAAAAACCTATTCGGCATATTCATGGATATAAAACGTATACTTCATCTAAGTCTAGAAGACTAAGCTGTTTCTGCGTAGCACTTCTATGATTTCACTGATTTAGACATATTTTCCCTCGTCCTCATTTTAATGTGCGATTACTGAATTATTGTATAATTGGGGCTGATCAGATATTTTTCTACATGTACGGATGCTTTGATCGTGCTCAAATCATTAAACAAATAAACTCAGAAATGAAATTAAGGATTCCAAATAGTTTGCATTGCAGTAATCTAGAAATATGAGCGTTTTAAGTGAAGAAATCTAAAGGACAAGCTGATCAAATTTCCATGTTGTCTGATGTGTTTTGGAAACTTGAGTTTAATTGATATTTAGCCAATGGTCCGATGCTCGTTAAATAATTATTGCGTAAATATATGATAAAAATAACTAGTGGAATAGAATGTGTTCCTCAGAATGTGGGGCATAAGAAATTTCTGGATTTAATACATGCCTGCTGGATTTTTTAGTTAATCTTATGGGTTTCAGGGAGTATAACACTGGTTTGTCACAGATCGTTTTTATAAATGTTGAAGGGACTTACTGTATATTAATTCCAAATGCATTGCCGCCTTTATTAAGACATCACGTGGCGCACTGTCGTAAAGGAAAACATGAAATAAGAGGAGGAGATTAGAATTAACATGCAGGTATTTTGATATATGTAGATATTGTTTTAATATAGTATGACCACATTAACTCCACTTTTAAAAATAAAATCGCTTGTACTTTCAGAAACTTTACCCATTCATGTGGAAGATAACAGGCAATTTCCAAGTGCTGAAACGGTTATGATGCTATTGGGTTGCCGGAAAAGACATTACGTATTTTAGCCATGTTTTGCAAAGGTCATTTATTGATAGAAAGAACAAAGATCAATCAATGATATGATGCCCGTTTTGTTCAATAACCTTTTGCCATCTTTCAGTGAGCTGCAGAATGCCTCGTTCATAGAAAGACCTGTCTTTTGTGGCGAAAAGCTGTGCAAGGTGCTGATTTACACCCTCATCTTAATTGAACGTTATACTGCGCAAGGACTGTTGAAGAGAGCGAAACAAGTGGACGTCTGACAGCGCAAGGTCAGGCGAGTATGCTGGGTATGGCAACACATCCCACCCAAGCTCCAATAATTTTTGGCGGGTGATCAAACTTGTGTGTGGTCTCACGTTGTCGTGATGGAACACACCACCTTTACGATGAATGAGCTCTGGACGTTTCTGGATGATGGATTCGTTCAAACTGTCCAATTTCCGACAGTACACATTCGAATTGATTGTTTGGTTTCGTGGTAGGAGCTCGAAAAACACGACACCTTTAAAATCCCACCACACTGAGACCAGAACCTTCCGCTGATGAATGTTTGCTTTGGATGTCGTTTGAGGCGAAGCAGCACGTCGGGACCAAGACCGTTTGCGCAGCACATTGTTGAACACAATCCACTTTTTGTCACCAGTTATTTGTCGCTTCAAAAAAGGATCGTTTTCCTCATGTTTAATGAGCATATCGCAGATGTTCATAAGCGCCGTCAATTGAGCTTTGAGTTCATGAGGGACCCAAATATCGAGCTGGCTTACGTATCCCAGCTTCTTCAGGTGGTCATGAACGCTTGAATGATGGATGTGCAATTGTGTGTGAAATCTCTCGTGTCGTGTAACGTGGGTTTGACTCGATCGATGCCTTGATTTGGTCGTCATCAACCTCGGTGGGCCTTCCGGACCGAGGAGCACCGTTGAGGTCAAAATCACCAGCACAGAATTTTGCGAACTACCGTTGGCACTGACATTCTAATAGAGCATTATCACCGTACACTTTACGCAACTTTTCACAAGCTTGACGTGCGTTCTTCCCTTTACGGAAGTAAAACAGTAAAATATGGCGAAAATGCACAGTTTGGTCTTCCATCTTCAACTTGATGTCAAATCTCCGCAAATCAACCGAATCGCTCACTATTCCTTTCAGACTGCAGTTAGAACTGCTACCTGTCGAATACCATAACGATAACAGAGCAGCGCATGCCTCTAGTACTTCCAAAACCGCCCAACCGCCATCGGGCGCCAAAATACGTCATGACCTTTCCGACAACCCAATAGTTTCTCTCTGTCGGCCTAACTTAAATGTGGGATGTTGCATTTAATCTTAAACTCCTGGTTGCGTCACTTCTCTAGATTAATGGTCTTTAAAATGACTTACTCCCTAAAAAAACATTAAAAAAGGGCCTACTAGTGTCGGATATATAGCCTTTCCTTAAAATGACCAAATTCATTGTACTGCTTTCCTTTAATATTATAAATAAGAGACCACGTACCGATCACAATTAGGGAATTTGCTCCAATTAGTAAAGTGCATGTGTTTGTGCCTATGACTAGATAGAATTTTTGAGAATGCCAGAATATGTTACTGCTGTCAGTTAAACTGCCTGCCCCCTAGCTCACGATGAAAAGAGAAGTATCACAAAAGTGTAACTAAGATGAAAGATATTATGATTTCAAGGGTAGAACTCAGACCGATTAGCCATTACATTATGACCACCTACCTAATAAGCTGTAGGATTCACTTTAGCCGGCAAAACAGCGGCCACTCGACAAGGCATCGGTTCGATGAAGTGGAGGTAGGTAACCTGGGGTATCTGGTACCATAATGTCAACAGAAGGTCCCCCAGTTCCCGTACATTTCGGGGTGGTGGTGGTGGTGATGATTTAGCGCGAACTCGCTTTTCCAAGTCGAACCACAAATGTTCGACTGGGCTCATGTCAGGTGAATTTGGAGGCCAAGGCATTAACAGAAAGTCACCAGCATGTTCTTCAAACCACTCCTTGACGATTCTGGCAGTATGGCATGGCGCAATATCTTCTGGTAATGGCAATCACCAGTAGAGAACACAGTTGCCATGAATGGATGAACTTAGTCCGCAACGATGTTCAGATACCTGACAGCTGTCAGTGATTGTGCTATTGGGATAATGGGTCCTAAAGTGTCCCAAGAAAAGATCTCCCACAGCATAACACCGCCGCCGCCGGCCTGTTTCTGCCCAACAGTGCAATCCAGGTGCCAGAGCTTCCGTTGGTAATCGGCGTATCCGCACTACGTGATGTACCAGGAATCTTGATTCGTCAGACCAGGCCACTTTCTTCCAATCATCCACGATCCAATCTCTATTATCTTAGACCCATTTCACGCGTTGTTGGCGATGACGTGCAGTGAGCATAGGGATGCGGCTGGGTCCTCACAACGCAGGCCCATATGTAGAAGGCTGCGATGAACTGTGTGCTGTGACACATTGACTTGATCACCACTGTTGGAGCTGCGGGTGATTTGCTGCACTGTGGCGGAGCGGTCGCTGTGAAAAATGCGTCACAGTCTCCGCTCCCCTCTGGCATCAGTGAGCTGAGGACAACACAGGGCTTGGACGACCGGTTCGTCGTTTGGCACTATATGCACCACTTTCGATACGTACTCACTACACCGGCACGTGAACAAGCCGCGCCGTTTCCGAGATCGTAGTTCCGAGGCGCCGTGTCATCACAATTTGTTCTTTATCGAACTCCGATAAATCGGCAGCTTTTCCCACTCTGACTCCGAACACTCTACTAACACCAAGCCGGTCCTCGGGTTGTACTTATACTGCTCTGTGAACTTCACCTGCGCCACTGTTCGGTCTGCAGGCGCACTCATTTCTCTAGGCTGGGGCTGGTCATAATGGAATGGCTCATCGATTTATTCTTTGACGTTAAAACTTGTTATTAATGTGCTTATACTTAGTTGTTGCAGTGATCAGCCTAAAGAATTGCAGATGAAAGCTGCCACTGCTTGCATATTTAAAGACACTGTTCCAAGCAGAAATCTAAGTTGGTTTAATTTTTTAATTTTTTTTGTAAGTGTTTTGTCCTTGGTTATTATTTCAAGCACCTATTATTATATTTCGAACTGCTCATCAAGGAGACGATTAGACTTCGAATTTGTTGTGACAGCGGTGCCACTGTCACGAAAGTTCAGCTGAAAAAGGTAAAAAAAAAAAAAAAAATTCGTACCGCTTAACAGGTTTTCTGTTGAAAGCGAACACTCCAACTCACTTCATGATAGTCTGCCATCCCTTAAAATCTCAAGAGCCATTGTGTGGATATATTTAAAAGTACATTGTAAAGATATGTTAAATGTACAGTTTTCTGCCTTTATCTCATACCAGTGTATTGTATTGTTTCAGGTCGAGATAGAAAAAGTGGTTCCGGAAAACCTCGGTCACGGTTCCAGTCTCCCATTGCAAAGTTAGATACGGAGCACAAGAATTCTAAAGGATCAGTACAGAATTCAGAATCTCAGGTATCATTATCACCTACTCCATTACGTAAGGATGTAACTTGATTTATAGATGCGGTTGCAACTTGTTTCGATTAAAATAGAAATGAATGTGTTTTCTCAATGCAGTTCGCCAAAATTATGAGCATACTTTTTACCAAAAATTTATCTGTAGTTTGTTTTCGAACTTGACTATTTATAATCTTTTGTACACTTTTCTGAAATCAAAAATGTCTGGCTCGGGTTTGGGATTCCTAAACGCTGATTTTAATGAAAACTACAGTGCGTTCTATTGAAAAATTTAGTTCTAAAGTCTTTCTTATATTGATAGATACCATGACACAGACCAGTTCGCAAGGGACGACGTTTACGATGTATCTAGATTTCTGAGAAAAAATTAATTTCATGATTTTTTTTATGAAATTTTATTAGGTTCCTCTCGACTTTAAATATAAAATTTCATGCCAAGTGAAAAGATCATATTTTTTAAAAATATTGACACAATGTAATTTTTGCCGTAAACCTAGAAATCTAAAAACAAATTGCACGAAAGTTTATTAGTCACTTCGTAACATAAATTGCAACCTTTCTGATATTAGGACAATCACTCATCTATGAACATTCCAGTGCTAGTTGCGCACTACGAAATGCCACCAGCACAATGCGAAAACAAATGAAAAATTAATCAGACAGGTATTTACCCATTTCTTGGAGAAACAATTTCAGCCTTTTTAAGCTCATGTAACAGATACGTGGTAGGCAAAATCTCGAATAAAATAAGATAAACATCCGATGCCACAGACTGCTTTGAAGATAAGGATTTGTTAGTACCAAAATTTGATTTAACAAATGCTAGGCAGTATTTCTCATGAAAAATGCTGGAAAAATTCGCATATACGTTTTGACTTAAGAATTCGAGTTCGTATGGTCAACTTATCATTTATTAATATCTCGCAAAGTCATCTTAAATAAATTTCCTACTTTTCCACACTGTTTCATTTTATCTATTTGTGTGCCATTGTAGTCAGAGTTCTTACTCGTTTCCATTGTCACGCGACCCGCTCAATCGTATCTGGGGCAGCTTTTCTCAGATGTTCCTTGCTGAAGAACCTTTCGACAGCCGGAGCTTTTATGTTTTTATGCAATCACAACTGCTGAAAAAAAAATCACTCTGATTCTGCGCTTGTACTTGGAATTATAAATATTGCTGACGATCTTTCAAGATCTGCGGATGTATCGAATGGTCTGCCCAGTTTTATGTCAGAAGCAAAAATCATACAATTGCGTTTTTTCACTCTTCATTGTTGTCACAACTGTTTCTACTCTTATATTTACGGAGACCTGAACTGGTCTTAATTTCGATGGGATGTACATTCTTTGGAAGCGAAATAAACGAAATCTGAGTGGTTAAGGTACATTTAAGTCGTGACATTTTTTGATGCTGTGTGATCTAACTAATTTTAGATGCTTTGTAACTGTTTCAAATCACAATATCGGTTATCGGAGATCTTTGTTTTCAATTACTGTAAGTTACACCGATTGTTTCTTTAAATTCTTTTTTACAATTTGAGTCCATTCATGCTAAATATGACAGTAGAAAGGTTTCCCAAGCCTCCAACTTAAATACTTTCCTCGATTTTATATTGCCATATGTCTGTTCCTCTAATTATAATTTTGAAGAGCAAGTTCTGGTCATTTCCTGAAAAATTTCCTCTCTGGTGTACATGAACTAGGAAAAAGAAAAATCGACAGGGTGATTGATACCCGTCGAGGATACCCGATTACCGGAACCAGCAGTTATCGCAAAGATATTCGACAACTGAAATTTCCCCTACATCGATTAGATATTGCCATACCTACGCGTGCGCACACACACATTTGTGGCGAGGTTTTCAGTTTCTCAACGCAAGTATTACGATTTCCTTTTTCAGTGATGTCATTCATTGATGAAATACACTCGTCATTGTTATCACAACTTGTGACCTACAATACGCTTGTTCTGGTAACCTACTAGTTCCGTGCTGATAAAGTTGCAGTAACTTGATTAAGTTCTGAGAAACTGTCATAGTCAGATATCAATTCATAAAATCTGTAACGGAACTGAAAAAGAAATAGACTTAAGTTATCAAAGCATTATTTGTGCACCGTATCACCTTTTTTTGTTTACATAACAGCTTGACTGTGTGTTTCAACTTTAAGGTAGCGGTGCACAAATTATGGTTCGTAAATCCTCTGAAAAAGAAACTCCCTTAAGTTTGGCAAATTGCTGAAGCATTTTTACAGCTTTAGAAACAAATATTTAGGTCATCTGTACGTACATCTTTTTGGAAAGAGTTCTTGCATGTGATACCCTAGATTACGAAATGTAAGCCCCATCCCATCAATGCTTTTTTAGTGAAAACTCAAAGGATTTTACCAGGCTCGTAATATTCATACGTACATAAACATTGAAAAAATGCTTTGTTTCGGTGCATCAAGTAGCAGAACAGAATGAGCAACTTGACCCTTTTAATGTGAGTAAAATTCAAAGTAAATGAATGATTTTAAGAGTTACTCTGATACTAATCCATAAAGGAATTTCCACCGTAAGGCCATTACATTATGACCACCTGCCTAATAAGCTGTAGGACCCCCTTTAGCCCGTAAAACAGCGGCACTTTCGCAAGGCATCGATTCGATGAGGTGGCGATAGGTATCCTGGAGTATCTGGTACCATAATGTCAACAGAAGGTCCTCCAGTTCCCGTACATTTCGGGGTGGTGGTGATTTAGCGCGAACCCGCTTTTTTCCAACTCGAACCACAAATGTTCGATTGCTGGGTTCATGTCAGGTGAATTTGGAGGCTAGCGCATTAACAGAGAGTCACCAGCATGTTCCTCGAACAACTCCTTGACGATTCTGGTAGTGTGGCATGGCGCATTATCCTGTGGTAATGGCCATCACCAGAAGAGAACACAGTGAATCGGTTAACTTGGTCCGCAACGTTGTTCATATACCTGACAGCCGTCAGGAATTGTGCTGTTGGGATAATGGGTCCTAAAGTGCCCCTCAAAAAAGATCGCTCACAACATAGCATCGCCGCCGCCGGTCTGTTTCCGCTCAACCGTGAATCCAGGTGCCGTAGCCTCCGTTGGTAATCGGCGTATCCACTCTCGGCCGTCTACGTGATGCACCACGAATCTTGATTCGTCAGACCAGGCCAATTTCTTCCAATCATCCGCTATCCAATCTCGTTTATCTTGGGCCCATTTCGTGCGTTGTTGTCGATGACTCGCAGTGAGCATGGGAACCAGGCTGGGTCTTCGGCTACGCATCAGGCCCATGCGCAGAAGGCTACAATGAACTGTATGCTGTGACATATTTCCCTGATCATCACTGTTGTAGCTGCTGGTGATTTGTCGCACTGTGGCCCTGCGGTTGCTGTGAGCAATGCGCGACAGTCGTCTCCGTTCCCGTCTGGTATCAATGAGTTGAGGACGACACAGGGTTGGACGATCGTGTGCCGTTTGGCAAATATATGCATCACTTTCGATACGTACTCACTACACCGGCACGTGAACAAGCCGCGCCGTTTCCGAGATCATAGTTCCGTGGCTCCGTGCCATCACAATTTGTCCTTCATCAAACACTGATAAATCGGCAGTTTTTCCCATTCTGACTCCGAAAACCCTACTAACTCAAAGCCGGTCCTCGGGTTATATATATATATATATATATATATACACTGCTCTGTGAACTTCACCTGCGCCACCGTTCGGTCTCCAGGCGCGCTTATTTCTGTAGGCTGGGGCTGGTCATAATGCAATGGCTCATTGGTGTAATGTCTACTACTCATTCAATCAGCAGTACCACCAATCTTGCCCGGATTCCAGAAGAATGAAATGTTTTGAAGTCTATTAACGCACTACTTTTAATAAGTATTATTTGATCAGGTAATGATCGAAATCTCGTAGTCAATCTAACCAAGAGTTCAGCAGGAACAAATCGAAGTCACAGTTAATGGTGTCCTACACACCATTTTTTTTGCTGATACCTCAACCGCCTCACGAATAACCGGCAAAAAGTGGCAGTCCTGTGGATGTTAACATTTGACGTCTACTGACTTTTTTAAATTTTCGTTTTTGATTTTCACTTAACGAGAATCAACCAAAATTTACTTATGCTTTCATTCTTAACTTTTTCTGAGCTCTCATAGGGCTTTCTTTTGAGGTATGACTGGCAGTCAGTCAGGTCATACTGATATAGGTACAGGGACCATATAACGTAATTTCTTTTCGTGCTGAAATATTGTCGTTCTTACGTTATTTCTAAATCATTAGCTAAACATACGATGCCATAGTTCCTAAATGAATATTTACGCCCAGACGAATCATAAAAACAGTAGTCAACTTACGGAAATTCGCCTTATTCCAGCATTATCTCAATAGAACAGATATCGCACTTTAGGGTATAACGTAATTCACATAGCCACATATCCACCACACCGAGCAACTGTTTTATCGTTGTTTTTGCCGCTCCGGTGGCGCAGTGGTCTAAGGCGCTGGCCTCTGATCATTCGTCCGTAAGGGTCCGGGTTCGAATCCCGGTGAGGCATGGATGTTGTGTTTGTCTTCCGGCACTGGCTCTCTCCCTTCCCTGGAGCCAGTGACTCTAAATTACGGACGGGCGACTGCTTATAGCCCATTGAGTTGCTCACGGTGGTCGTTAAACCTCCAATCAAAAAAAAAAAAAAATCGTTGTTTTTATCTATCGTTCTTATCTCATACATTCATACGTCACGTTCACACAGACCTCAAGTGTGTTGCCAACAGAATTCGCTTGAGGGGAAAAAATGTCACATTAAGTTTGGAAGTATAAGCAGAACAAACTTATATTTACATAGGGAAAGAAACTAAAAATGAAAGTTAATTTAGAATATACGTCACAACCATGCAACTTGAAAGGATTGATTAGACACTTCGCTCACGGCAGTGTTGACTATGTCTACAAATATATTATACAATGTATATCTAATCTTCGATAGTTTTAGTGTTATACAATGTATATCTAGTCTTCGATAGTTTTAGTGTTATATATTTCTGCGGTTGTGGTGAGGTTAAACCTTCAAGATTCTCAAACAATAAATCCGACACACTGAGAATTTAATTATTTATTTTATTTTCTGTTAGCATACTACTGAATCCTGAATAATATTAATGTGTTTCTATGATATAAATATTGTATATACACTGCTGGCCACCCAAAATGCAACACCAAGAAGG
Organism: Macrothele yani; assembly: GCA_039090855.1. NCBI lineage: Eukaryota > Metazoa > Arthropoda > Arachnida > Araneae > Macrothelidae > Macrothele > Macrothele yani. Next base: position 100,146,773 of record CM076995.1, on the reverse strand, counting down.
ACACGAGATAGCAAAGCCAGATTTACTGGACACAAAACAACAGATACAAAGATGAAACGATTGAGCTTACAGGCCCGTGCGACTTGCGGAACTCTCACACATCAATAGTTCGTGTGGCCCCCATGGCTGGCAATAACGGCCGCTACACGCCGCGGCATCGAACGAAAGAGGTTTTGGATGTCGGCTTGGGGTATGTCGGTTCAGGCTGCTTCCACACGTTGCCACAGTTCATCAGGCGTAGCCGCGGGTGGTGCTTGCCGGGCCACTCGGTTGCCGATCAGCGACCAGCGACCTGACGTGTTCGATGGGCGACATATCGGGAGAACAGGTGGGCCGCGACAGCAGTCACACCTGGTGGGCCGTGAAGAATTGTTGCACAATGCGTGCCACGTGCGGGCGCGCATTGTCCTGTTGAAACGTGGCCGCTGGCAGGTCCTGCACGTAAGGGAGGACTACAGGCTCCAAAACGTCGCAGATGTAGCGGTGGTTGTTGAGTGTACCGGCGATGCGTACCAGAGGGGTGCGGGTGTCATATCCAATTGCGCCCCAAACCATAACGCCAGGCGACGGACCGGTATGGCGATGCATAATGCAGGCGTCATACAGTCTCTCGCCGCGGTGCCGCCACACGCGGATCTGACCATCGTGGTGTTGCAGGAAGAAGCGGGATTCGTCGGAGAAGACAATGTCGTGCCATTCCGTAGTCCAGGTGCGGCGTTCAACGGCCCACAGCCGCCGCACTCGCCGGTGGTGTAACGTCAATGGTAATCGGAGCAATGGGCGCCGTGCGACAAGTCCCCGCTCCTGCAGACGACGTCGAACGGTACGTGCTGACAGAAGTTGTTGTGCAACACACCCTAATTTCTGCGCTAACGTTCGTGATGTGGCGGTGCGAGCCGTCAATGCCCGCCGCACAACATGCTGGTCCTCTCGTTCGGTGGTGGGCCGCGACTGCGGCAATCGCTCACGTCGGTCCGTCTGTCCCTCCTGCACCCACCGAATCCATACTCGCCTCACTGGCTGGATGTCGTCCCACACGGGCGCCGATATCTCGGTACGATAAACCGTTGTCGCGATAAGCCACTATTTATCCTCTGTCGAACTCCGAAACGTGCTGAAATGACTGCCGTATTCTGCGACGAGGCATCAGGAAGCTTCCCACGCACAGGTCCGGCAGCACAACACACTTGCACTACTTACACCTCGCCTTCTGTGCACCCTTCTTATAGTGCTTCTCGGTGGCGTGCCGGGCGCACATGATTTGCATATGCCCTGCAATGCTAATCGTTTGCATGTCCTTTCGTGGGCAACGCATGCTGCGAATTTCAGGCCAATCGGATGCTTCCTTCTTGGTGTTTCATTTTGGGTACCCAGCAGTGTATTTCATTATGATTGTTAACATAAAATTCTTTTCATTGTACGAACGCAGGGCCATAACAAATTATATATAAAAAAATGGAGCGAGATGTTGAGTCCAATGTAGGGATCTACATTTTACGAAATATCAAATTAGTGATTTTAGAAGCGCTGAGAGTGTGTGAGGGAGGAAAGAGAAACTCTCCACTTACGGTGACTTTGTAATCCAGTCAAGTGACCCTTTGAGATGCATACTTGAAACATGAAACTACAGTATCGTACCAATCCATTCCGTAATTAATGAATTGCTTTTAACAAGGACGGAGACTAAGAGCATTGATGCGGTTAACATCCTGATCAGGTTTCGCTTCTTTAAGTACGGTCTTCTGTAATCACGGCACATTCGTCTGGTGATCAACTGCGAGTAGGATCACCATATTCTTTACTCTTACGTTAACCATCCTCATTCACGCGTCGGCAACTTTGTATCGTTCAATGCTGTCTGCAAGAATTATTTTTTGGTCTTTACTTAGCACAAGAATGGATGAAAGGGGAACTGAGGTAACAACTCAAGTTGGAATGAGACCAAAATAAGTATCTACTCTGAAGAAAGGAAAGACGAAGTTTCAAAAGAATTTCATGTTTTGAACCTTTCCATGACCTTCAATGATGGCATTCGAACTGAAGAGAAGAGATGAAACCAAAAAATCCGTAGTGTATTAATATGATGATATAGTCAAAGCTGCTTTTCTTGAAAGGTTTCAAAGTGTTCGGGGAAAAGCACAATCCTAGTAAACGGTCAAATAATGGCCATAAGTGTTTGATTTGGCTTAATCACTTGAACGTAATTTTCAAGCTCGTTTTGAGTATTACAAATACGGATTAATATTTTATTTCAACTGAACATAAAACACTTGCAATTCCTTGAAGTCTTTTATAAAGGAAGGTAATGTGCAAACGTCTTCGTAAAGCATCACTCTTGTTCCTCTCGAAACGTACGAAAAGATTTAGCCCGCAAGTTTCATGAGGTGCTCACAGAAATAATCGCAACACTTTACGATGTCGGCCGAGAAAGGAGAACAGTGGAATAAAATTGTCATAGTATTCGTCGACGTGCCAGCAAATGACGCAAAAACCAAAGCATGCGATACACGTTTCCTATGTAAGATTGTGTACCAAGAAAGCCGTAGGTCTTGAAATGCGCACCCTTACGTTGCCAATATTTTATGTCTACGAAATTCCCTGTACGCACTAATATAAAACGCAGTTTCCACTGGCCACGAATAACTATGCATTGTGGAATGCACACCACGTGGCGAGAATCGTGAAGCCATTCGTTCTGGCGCAAATAAAAATTTCAAATCTTTAAATTAAATTTCCAGGGGACCACAGCTTTCCAGAAGATACTTTAAACATTTACTAAATCAAGGATGTCAGATGCATAGTATCACAAGTCCTGGCCCTAGTGTAAAATTAGCATACCTGCTGAGTGGTATACTATTGAAATATAATGTTACTGGTAAGTCCGAGCCCGGGTATGTTTAAGAAAACATAATTCTAAGAGTGATGACAGTGAATCCTATTTTTATATCCTTAACTAATGGCGGAAAGAGAAGCTTGGAATTTCGTGGCACAAAAAAATTTCAATTTCTCGGAAGATGGCAAGCTAAACTTCGAGGATATTAAATCCACCATTCGTGGAACCCCAAGAATGTTTGATCTTCGGCCAGGGCCGCCCCGGTGGCGCAGTGGTCTAAGCGATGGCCTCTGATCATTCGTCCGAACGGGGTCCGGGTTCGAATCCCGGTGAGGCATGGATGTTGTGTTTGTCTTACGGCACTGGCTCTCTCCTTCCTTGGAACCTGTGACCCTAAATTAGGGACGGGCGACTGCTTATAGCCCATTGAGTTGCTCACGGTGGTCGTTAAACCTCAAAAAAAAAAAAAAAAAAATCTTCGGCCAGGACCGTAGCAAGCTTTTCTTATCTGGGAGGGCGAGACTGGAAATTTCGCCCCTTCGAATTCAGAATTACGTGAGTTCCACTCAAATGATACGTGGTTTTTACTTTCTCACACACCGCCGATATAGGAAAATATTATTTATCGTTCAAAAATCGCACTTCAGGTTTTTGACATAATTTTATTAAAAATGTAAAAACTAGGTAAATATACAAGAACCACAGGTTGTAAATACCAAGTAATACGTAAGCGTTATGTGAACGCCGACAACAGAACACTCTATAGAAATGCAGAACGAAAAACAAACCAGCGCAGGACGAATGACTATCGGAAAGTGAACGTAACAAGAGGAAGCAGCTTTAGGGTTAGAGCTTAGAAAAATTCCGTTCAAAGTTCTCTGAGCGAACTTTCGCTCAGAGAACTTTCTGCGACAAGAGCACAAATGATTAACTTTTCAACCCAACGACATGTTCGGAAAGGGCATGTAGGTTAGGCATATCAGCATATTGTTTTCTATGCCTCCATTCACTGTTTTGGAGAAAATTCCCTTCACGGATATGAGATGTTCACACCGGGTACCGTTCACTTGACCGAAAGGTCACTTGACCGAAAATCACTTCGCCGAAAATCACTTGATCGAAAGGTACATTTCACCGAAGGGTCACTTGACCGAAAAGTTCATTTCACCGAAAGATCACTTCACCTAAAAGTTCATTTCATCGAAAGGACACTTGATGGAAAAGTTCATTTCACCGAAAGATTACTTTACCTAAAAGTTCATTATATCGAAAGATCATTTCACCGAATTGTCAGTTTATCGAAAACTTAGAATTTTGTTGTTATAGATCTGTTGGAGTATGGTGCTGGTTTTTAAAAACTGGTCACCTAAACATTATTGGATTGTATAAAAAATACACTTTTAATTTCTTTTAAACACCTCCCCATAAGTAGGTTTTTCGAAATATAACATTAATTATAAGTCATAGATAGACCTGTGCCTTTTTGCCAAATTTTAATCCCCATAGCTCATATTCATGAAGTTTACATAACAACTCAAGTTAATGAGTTGTTATGTAAACACACTTATTCAGACAAAAAAAAAATCAGTTTTAGGGCCCTTGGCCTCGGTTTAGGCCTTTTAGAACATTTTAATCGTGCGTGCTCATATTCATAAGGTTTACGTAAAATGTCCAGCTAATAATGTTGCACATTTATTCAGGCAAAAAAGAATCAATTTTTGGGCCCTAGGCTTCGGCTTAGCCTTTTTAGAAAATATTAACCGTGCGTGCTCATGTTTATAAGGTTTACATTAAAACTAAAGTTAATGATGTTGTACTCTTATTCAGGCCAAAAGAATCAGTCCTCGAATCAGTCCAAAAGAATCAGGCCTCGTTTTAGGCCTTTTTAGAAAATTTTAATCCTGCGTGCTCATATTTATAAGGTTTACATAAAATGTCAAGTTAATAATGTCGCACATTTATTGAGGCAAAAAAAGAATCAATATTAGGGGCCATAGGCCTCGCTTAGGCCTTTTTAGCAAATTTTAATCGTGCTTGCTCATGTTCATAAGCTTTACATAAATAGTAAAGTTAATAATGTTACACATTTTTTCAGGCAAAAAAGAATCAATTTTAGGGCCCTAGGTCTCAGCTTAGGCCTTTTTAGAAAATTTTAATTGTGCTTGCTCATGTTCATAAGCTTTACATAAATAGTAAAGTTAATAATGTTACACAATTTTTCAGGCAAAAAAGAATCAATTTTAGGGCCCTAGGTCTCAGCTTAGGCCTTTTTAGAACATTTTAATTGTGCTTGCTCATGTTCATAAGCTTTACATAAAAAGTCAAGTTAATAATGTTGCAATTTTTTTCAGGCAAAAAGAATCAATTTTAAGGTCCTAGGCCTCAGCTTAGGCCTTTTTAGAAAATAATAACGGTACGTGCTCATGTTCATAGGTTAACCTAAAAACTCAAGTTAATGATGTTGCACACTTTTCAGGCTAAAAGAATCAATTTTAGGGCTCTAGGCCTCGGCTTAGGCCTTTTTAGCAGATTTTAATCGTGCGTGCTCATATTCATAAGGTTTACATAACAACTCAAGTTAATGATGTTGTACACTTATTCAGGCCAAAAGAATCAGTCTTAAAGCCCTAGGTCTCGGCTTAGGCCTTTTTAGAAAATTGCAATCGTGCGTGCTCATATTTATAAGGTTTACATAAAATGTCAAGTTAATAATGTCGCCCATTTATTCAGGCAAAAAAGAATCAATATTAGGGCCGTAGGCCTCGCTTAGGCCTTTTTAGCAAATTTTAATCGTGCTTGCTCATGTTCATGCTTTTTACATAAAAAGTAAAGTTAATAATGTTACACATTTTTCTGGCAAAAATAATCAATTTTAGGGCCCTAGACCTCGGCTTAGGCCTTTATCGCAAATTTTAATCGTGCGTGCTCATATTCATAAGGTTTACGTAAAAAGTCAAGTTAATAATGTTGCACATGTATTCAGGCAAAAAAGAATCAATTTTATTGCCCTTAGGCCCTTTTTTTTTTTTTTAGCTTAGGCGTTTTTAGAAAATTCTAATCTTGCTGGTTTATAAGTTTACATAAAATGTCAAGTTAATAAGTTAATAATGTTGCACATTTATTAAGGCAAAAAAGAATAAATTTTATTGCCCTTAGGGCTTTTTTTTTTTTTTTTAGCTTAGGCGTTTTTAGAAAATTCTAATCTTGCTTGTTCATAAGTTTACATAAAATGTCAAGTTAAAAAAATCAAGAGGGGGGGGGGGTTAAAGATTGCCGTTTCTGGGCATATATTGAGAACTGAATTGGGAACTCCAAACGCATTTCGCGAAAACGGTCCATGTAAGCCAAGCAAGGCGAGAATTGCACTTTAATTTGAAGAAAAAATTGCCGAGGATCCGAGGTACACCTAGTTTTGGGAGGGTGTACCCCAACTTCCGTAATATTATGTTCGAGGCCGCTGGAGTCTGTCAGTGTATCCAGGATGTTCCCCTTGAAGCGTCCGCGAGGTCCGTCATCTTGGGGGGGGGGGGGGGTTGGCTTTCCCCCAAAATGTTAAAATGGACGTAGAGCTGTAAACATTAGACCCATGCTTTATATAATGATTCTGTACACGACCACGAATTTTCAGGAATGTGGAGTGAAACTGAACCCCCCTCCCGTTTCCAAGAGCTCTTCAGGGGTAACATCGAGGATACACTGATGACCGACTCCAGAGGTCCAGAATATAAAATTACAGAAGTTGGGGGTAGAGCCCTCAAAACCAAGCACCTCTTATCCCTTTTACAGACTTCACCAAATTTCTGGGGGAGGGGGTAAGGGCATACATATTTTGGCACTAAACACAACATGAAGCATAGAAATTGCGAGCAAATCCCTTACCTTGAACACCTGTCTGCGCTCTTAGAAACTTGGGGAGGGTGAATTCGTCCCACCCTCCTGAAAATTCGTGATCGTGTACAGAATCATTATATAAAGCAAGGTTCTAATGTTTACAGCTCTACGTCCATTTTAACATTTTGGGGGAAAGCCCCCTCCCAAAGCTCACGGACTTCGCAGACACTTCAAGGGGAACATCCTGGATACACTGACAGACTCCAGCGGCACAGAATATAATACTACGGAAGTTCGGGGTACAGTTCCCTCAAACCAAGTGTACCTCGGATCATCGGCAATTAATTTCTTCAAATTAAAGCACAATTCTCGCTTGGCTTACATGGAACGTTTTCGCGAAATTCGTTTAGAGTTCCTAAAAAGGCCTAAGCCGAGGCTTAGGGCCCTAATATTAATTCTTTTTTGCCTGAATAAATGTGCAACATTATTAACTTAACTTTTCGCGTAAACCTTATAAATATGAGCACGCACGATTAAAATTTGCTAAAAAGGCCTAAGCGGAGGCCTAGGGCTTTAAGACTGATTCTTTTTTGCCTGAATAAATGTGCAACATTATTAACTTGACTTTTTGCGTAAACCTTATAAATATAAGCACGCACGATTAAAATTTGCTAAAAAGGCCTAAGCGGAGGCCTAGGGCCCTAAAATTGATTCTTTTTGCCTGAAAAAATGTGTAACATCATTAACTTGATTTTTTATGTAAACCTTATGAACATGAGCACGCACGGTTAAAATTTGCTAAAAAGGCCTAAGCGAGGCCTACGTCTTTTTGCTGAAAAAATGTGTAACATCATTAACTTGATTTTTTATGTAAACCTTATGAACATGAGCACGCACCGTTAAAATTTGCTAAAAAGGCCTAAGCGAGGCCTACTGCACTAATATTGATTCTTTTTTGCCTGAATAAATGTGCGACATTATTAACTTGACATTTTATGTAAACCTTATAAATATGAGCATGCAGGATTAAAATTTTCTAAAAGGGCCTAAGCCGAGGCCGTGGGCTTTATGACTGATTCTTTTGGCCTAAATAAGTGTACAACATCATTAACTTGAGTTGTTATGTAAACCTTATGAACATGAGCACGCACGGTTAAAATTTGCTAAAAAGGCCTAAGCGAGGCCTACGGCCCTAATATTGATTCTTTTTTTGCCTGAATAAATGTGCAACGTTATTAACTTGACTTTTCATGTAAACTATTTATGAACATGAGCACTGAACATGATTTTTATGAAAAACGTATGAACATGATAAAACTTGCTAAAAAGGCCTAGGCCGAGGCATAGGGACTTAAAATTAATTATTTTTGCCTTAAAACTAAATCTTTGCGTTCTCTGTGACACGGAGAAATCAAAAGTGCAATTTGAGTATGATCCCCTAACGTTTCGGTGGTCTGTCTGTCAAACTTGCACCATGCTTCAACAGATCCTGTAATGAAATCTAGCGTTTTCGATAAACTGACCCTTCGGTGAAATGACCTTTCGATGAAATGAACTTTTAGGTAAAGAGACCTTTCGGTGAAATGAACTTTTCGATCAAGTGACCCTTCGGTGAAATGTACCTTTCGATCAAGTGACCCTTCGGTGAAATGAACGCTTCGATCAAGTGATCTTTCGGTGAAACAATTTTTTCGGTGAAGTGATCTTTCGGTCAAGTGACCCTTCGGTGAAGTAAACGTCGGGCAAATGAACCAGACCCGTTCACACCTCATAGTGTATGTTACTCTGTACCCTGGTTAACTACATAGAATACTGTATGAGACTAACTAAAGTCTATAAAAAGAAAATACTGAAGGATGTAACTTCCTGTTTTAGTTACAATTTCTATTTTTTACGCCCTTCAGAGTATGTATTTACACCCCGGAATGACCATTATGGGAGGGCAAAGCGCCCTCCCTGCTCTCCCGGTAGCTTACGTCCCTGTCTCCAGCTCTCTGCTAAAGGATATTTTGATTTATGTTTTAATTTCTTATTTAAAATGTAAGCTCTGAGTGTTTTTATTGACTCATTTCAAGATGCTTTTGTTAAATGTTCTCCTGGAGGTAAAAAAAAAAAAAGGCAACATCTCATCTTCTGACAATAACTTTGTGAGGCCGATGATGTAGAGTATTGCATTTCATCCTTTACACCTGCCGTCTTTCTCTTACCTTACAGCGATTTATTTTTAGCAGTTTCCTTAAATTTTAATCCTTCAGAAAGCTTCAAAATTGTCGTCAGTTGTAACCATGGTTTGTTTGAAGCTAATGTTCTCTAACTTAAGACTGCGTTCTTTCTGAATAGAAATTATGTTTTATACTCCAAACCAATGCGGTTTTTCTTGAAAAGATAAAATCATCAGTTATGTGGACCACTTGCATCTTTTCTTTTGTAGCCAATTTAAAAAAAAAAGAAAACTTTTTCTATGTCCTATTTCAGCGTTTTTTTAAATACAGAATCAGAGGAAAAGTGCTGACACAGTCGTCTTCTGCACGTTTGCCCTAAGGAAAATTTTGATTATTAGTCACATCAAAGCGTTGAAGATTCTAAGACATTCCCAGAGGCAAAGAAATCTGATACTTGTCTTCGTTGAAGCAGTATAAATGTAAATGTTTGAGACTAAAAATACGTGATGAACCGGCATTTTCGCAGAAAAATGTGAAATATTGCATTTTTATTATTTTTCATGTTAATAGAAAAATAGATTTAATAACAATAAAATGTAAAGGTCCTGTAACTGATAAGTAACATTAAATATCTGATGGTCTCTCCTAGAATAGAAGGAAAAAAAGCAGGGTGCAAAAGTTTATCTTTGCAAAAGTCAGTAGGGACTTGATATCGCTAAACTATTCAAACATTTTGTTAGAGAATGGTAATATGCTAAAATATGTATTTGAAATCATAGGTTTTTTGGGTCTTCTGGGAATTCAGTCATAGTTATTTTTGGTTTCTGAACTAATCAGATTTTTGTACAGTTTATTATATCACCTGTTTGAAGTAGGTTTCTAATCGTAGAAACTGAGATGCAACCAGAAGATTTAAAATTGTAAAAATTACCGTATAAACCTAATTCTTCCACATGTATAAAAAGCATAGCGTTTAATAAGCTTCAATGCACTTAGCACATCTTTGTTCCTGTTATAAATGTTTTATCACTTAATGCAACTCCGTGCCTCTGTAGTTTCCTGCAGCTCTTCATCTCTGGAAGCCTTCCCCGTATCGCAGTGGTCTAAGCGATGGCTTCTGATCATTCGTCCGAGTTGGGTCCGGGTTCGAATCCCTATGAGGCATGGATGTTGTGTTTGTTTTACGGCATTAGCTCTCTCCCTTACCTGGAACCAGTGACCCTTAAATTAGGGACGGGAGAATGCTTATAGCCCACTGAGTTGCTCACGGTGGTCGTTAAACCTCCAATCAAAAAAAAAAAAAAAAAAAAAAAAAAGGATTAGTTTTTTCAATCACTGGATATAAGTTTTTGGAGTTCAACGAATCAGTTTTCTAAATTACAACTAATATCCAGTGAGTGTTTTCCATTTATACTGCCAAAGGCTTCAATACCGAGGAACACTGTAAATATCTTAGTTCTATACTGTAAGAACACTATCAATATCCATGAGTTGTACCATAATAACACTGTCCATATCCATATGTTATACCATAATGATAGTATCGTTACGAAGTTCTTCAGAAAGACAATGTTAATAAAACCTTTTATACTATAATAATTCTCAGTATCCCTGTGTGTTGTAATGTCAATATCCATGTATTGTGATAACACCATCAATATCCATGTGTTACTACATCATAGTTGTTGGTGGTGGAGTAGTCGACGATGGGATTTCTGATTTCCCGTACTGCTGGACTAGGAAAGACATGGGTGTTGCGTTTGTCTTTACAATGCTCATTCCGTCAAAACAGTCTCTCTAAATTAGGGATGAATGACTTCCAGATTTAAATGCTCATGAGAAGGGGGGGGGGGGAGAAGCAATCCCGAAAATAGATGTTTCAGCTTAGAGTTGAGCATTTTGGGCACGCAGTTACAAAAATTTTCTTTTTCACAAATTGTGTGTGCGAGACCAGATAAAAGGAATTTTAACTTTTAGTTTACGTTTTAGTAAACTAAAAATTTGTTTATCCTGAAAAGGTTTGCCTGTCATCTGATTTTCTTGTGTTCTATTCCAGGTGCCAGATGATACGGAAGTAATGGATTTCGCTACCCAAGTAAAGTTGTTCTTCATAAAGCTGGTTTTGGTTTTGTATGACATCATCACTCTTCCTATTTATTTTATTGTTCAACAGCCATGGAAAAAGTGGAAAGCTTCCAGGACGAAATGGGTAAGTAAAATGCACTGTGAAAATTGTAAAATAAATTATGTAAACCGCGCACACGTGAAACAAACACCAGCAGTTTTTTTTGAAATGTGTTTTATATATAAAATATTTGTAAGCATATTTCCAGTACCAGTCTTGGAAACATATGGCTTTTGAAGACAACAAGTTTATTCTAAACATCTCTACCAGATCCTTTGTGTATTCATCCATAAATTGTATTTTTCCTGTTGAACGTCAACGGAAGATTAATCTTCGGACTATTGTGACTTGGGGCATGTTTCATAAGGTTACGTTTACCCATATTTCCAAAGCGTTAGAAATCCCTAAAAATTTCTTCCGAAGTTCATCAGGGGCACTAAACGCATTACTGGGTCGAGTAATTGTACGGAATCAGTTTATTCAATAAACTATAACATAAATTAATTTTATACGTCGTTATAACACTTCACATTCTAAAACCGTTTTAATCGCACGTTAGTTATGGTAAATATCAGAAACAATGAAAATTTTTGGCAGTGTAAAATAGGATGAACACCCAATTCTTGGAATATTTCTCAAAGATATTCCAACCTGAAATAGGTTTGGGATAACTAATAGTTTTCCAGGAAATATTTGAAAGTATTATTGATATTTGTTTGCTCATAGTCATGAAAGATATTTTATTTCTGGAATTTGTAACAAGTTCTTATTTTTTTTTACTTTAGACTATTAAATACTGAGCTTTCTTATACTAATTGAGAGCCAAGTACTTGACTTATCCGATAGCTATCATCTGTTGACCAAGATATTCTATTGATCAAGATTATATCAATACATTCGATGATATACAAAACTGGTGGACACTTAGAGAGCAGCATTTTGACTGACATCTGCTTCTCTCACTTCAGCCACAGGCATTCTAATTCTGAAATACCGTTCTCGAAAAAAATGTGTGCCTTTTCGTCTACCTGCCTTTTTGCTCAAAACCTATGTTGTACGGTCAACGAATCTCCAGAAATGGCGAATATGAAATATGCAACTCTACCGAAAGACGCAGTCTCTGCTTTGAAGTTGGCTTTCTCCAATCACATGACTAATTAACATTTTCAGTTTTTTTTATCCTGCAACTTCTTTCAGCAAAGAGAAAACATTTGCTTTCTCTGTTAATGGTCGTCTGCAACTCATACCACGAATGCAGAACAAATTAAGATAAACTATTATTCTGTCGCATCCGGCATAATTTTTGAAATTATCTACCTATGGTGTTAAAGTGCCATTTTAGGTTATTTAGAGAACTCAACTGTCCTCTTTTTCTCTTGATCGCTTTTATACCTTGTGACCTCAGATATGCGTTTTCATGCGTTTTCATAATGGTGTGAAATAATTAAACCTGTCTGTTCGGGATTGCTCTCGTTTGTGTGTGTACGCTTTTGAGTGGAAATATCAAAGCATCTTTCGAAGCAGTCAAGATTAAGTAAATATTATTTCTTGGGTCTTTAAAGCTTTGCATTCCGCATTTTCCCCTCTGAGATAATTTCCGAAATGAAATATAATTTCGTGCCCAATATTTGTTTACTTCGTGCCACTCTAGACTAAGACAAATTTTCTGAAATTTCAGCAAGATACCGATGCAGGAAACAGTTTTTTAAATAGCATGAAACTCTTAATAAACCGGGTTAAACGACAGATTTTAACTAACATTAAGTATAAAGTAGTGTAGTTATTTCTGTAAGGCGTTAGGGAGATGCCACTGGCTGTAGGAATGCAGTAGGATGTTGAAAAAGTCAGTCTCAATGTCATCTTCAGATTAATAGCTTGTACGGCAATATAGATGCCGACCAACCTTTTATCTTGACACCTGAAAAGTGCAGATAATGCCAGAAAGTATCGCTTATGTTAAAGAAACAGGAAATCGCCGCTGTAACGTGGAATCAGTGAAAGAAGAGAAATTCAGTTGATGAATTGTTCAAACGTCAGTTCACTTCTTGTTCCAAGATATACGTATAGGCGTAGCGTGACTAATTTTTTTAGGGAGGGGGATATTCTCTGAAATAGTTTATAGTAAACTAATCTTTCTTGGGAGGGAATTATCTGAAATAGTTTATCCGAAAATGCACCTGTTCAACTGCCATTATTGCCATAACTTAGGTTTTTTACATGCCTAGTATATCCCAAACTGCGACGTGTGCGAGGCCTCCGCTGATTACCCTAATGAGGATGTAAACAATGCCTTTCAAAGCACCTCGTACAGTTATCTGATGATGAAAACCGCCATCAGATGACTGCATGCTATTGTGCATGGAATACTGCCGCAAAGCAGTCATAGCAATGCTCGCTTTGCGTAGCGTTGTTCCCTTGGCTGTATGTCACACTTTATAACATTTAAAAGGAGAACGACTAATTATTTTTTCGACTCAGTGTGTGTGTGTGTGGGGGGGGGGGTGCCTCCCTATGCATACAAACGGCATTTTTCAAAACTGATATATGACGAAGGTGTCAATTTCTTATTACATATTCTGATTGGTTATGAAATACATTCAACACTTTGAGCCTGAGCTAAACTGCGGACATAACGATTCAGCACTAGGAAACGTCAGCTTCGAATGATTCCAGAGTCGAGCAGTGCTCCTTTTTTTTTTTTTTTTTTTCCAGTGTCCCTACTTTTGTTTTGATCTTCGTTTTTCCAGGAGGAGTCAGGATAAGAGACCATAGAAAAAAGTGTTTCTGGGTAAGCCCTATTTACAGTCTAACTTGGTTAAGACGAGCTCGGGTATAACGAAGTCCCGGCTATAGCGAGTAAATGCAAGAAGTTTGGTTTCGTATGCAATTAGTGTTAAATTATCCCGCTTGTTACGAGTATCAACTCTATTATAGCGAGCAAATTTGCAAGACTTTCATATTTTTGTTTTACACCCAGTTAAGATAGCGCAGCATTGAAAGGTGGCGTCAATTAGCCACCTGCTGCCCAAAAAGACCGCCTATGTGTCACCTGCTCCGAGAGAAAAGCGGGGAGTGTTTTCTGACGTCTTTCATTTCAGCCCAATGGTAGGTGGGGGCGGCATTTTGTAGGGGAAAGCGTTGCCACTGTTTACGAGAGGGTTCCTGGAATTCGCTTTCTCTCATTGGCTGCTATGGTCTAACCCCACGCATGTTTTCTTAGTGCATTCAGTATTTCAACTTAGCACGGGACATATCGTAACCTTCTTTTAATCAGAAAGTCGCACGCAGCCCTACTCTTGCGACATCACTTATGCTTTCCCTCCCCCTTTTTTTATTAAGTGTGATATTGTGAACAAAATGGTTGGTGTTAAAAGAAAGGCTCTCTCCATCAGGGATAAAATAGGTATTATTCAGGAACTGCAAGACGGCGAGAATAATTCAGCTGTTTGCAAAAAGTATGGGATTTCATCATCTCCCGAATCTACATTGTGGAAGAACAAAGATGAAGTTTTGTCAGCATTTGAAAACAATCTTACAAATTGCAAAAAAATGAAAAAGTGTGAAAAAAATGATATTGATGAAGCTTTACTTTGTTGGTTTAAAGTTCAACGTGATGCTGGTTGTCCTATCAATGGACCGTTTTTAAAAGTGCAAGCGGAAAAATTTGCAGTACAGTTCGGTCATGAGAATTTTATATGCAGTAATAGATGGCTTGATCGCTTCAAGAACAGACACAATATTGTTTACGCAAAAATATCAGGGGAATCAATGTCTGCAGATACGGAATCTGTAAGTCAATGGCTAACAAGAGTTTGGCCCATCTTCATTTCTGGATTCAGTGAGCAGAACAATTCTATGCTGATGAAACGGGCATTTTTTGCAAGGTGTAACCCCTGACATGACTTTAACTTTTAAAGGCGAAAAATGCGTTGGAGGTAAATTGGCAAAGGATCAGCTAACCGTTCTAATTTGTGCGAACATGGCAGGAAATGAAAAAGAAAATTATTGGTGATTGGCAAAACGTTAAAACCTCGATGTTATAATAATGTTCAGCATCTTCCGGTTGATTATAAAGCAAACAGAAAGGCGTGGATGACATCAGATATCTTTACGGGAGAACTTCATAAATGGGATCGTGAACTACGAATAAAAACAGAAACATTTTGCTGTTAATAGACAACTGCCCAGCACATCCCAAAGTAGAAAACTTGACAAATATCAAACTTGTGTTCCTACCACCAAACACAACATCAAATCTACAGCCTATGGACCAAGGGAATATTAGGAGCTTTAAGTGCCATTTTCGGCGATTTCTAACCGTACAATTAATACAGAAAATGGAGAAGAAGCTAGAAATTGAGATTTCCGTATTGGATGCTGTTCGTCTTATGACAGAAGCTTGGGATTCTGTCACTCCGACAACCATTAAAAATTGTTATAGGAAGGCTGGTCTTCTAAAGGAGACTTTAGTAGAAAGCACTGAAGTGATTGATGTCGATGATCTCCTTATCAGAATGGTTAAATAGTAGAGATTTAAGCACCTTTAACAATTGCTATTCTCTTGATGATTTTATCGACATTGACGCTGCGGTCCTTACAATTGGAATTTTAACGGAGGAACAAATTGTGCTAGAAGTCATTGCGGTGAATCAAGAAACTGACACGGACAGTGAAGGCGAAAACATTACAGAGACACAAGAAGTTGTGACTTACAATCAAACACAAGATGCCTTGGATGTTTTGACTAGATTTCATGAAACTAATTCTGGCAATGAGTGTGTGTTCAGTGCATTATCAGTTGTTAAGTGTAATGTGATGAATTTTCGGTTGAAGTCAAGGACAATGCAGCTAAAATTAACCATATTTTTTTAACGAAATAAAAAGAATATGTGCTTTGGGCAGATAGTACTGTACCCTGTGCTTAATTTTATCTAAGCATAGTGCGGTAAAAAAATTACAATACTGTATAGCATATATTGTATTTCATACAGTACGTATGTAGTTTACATGTCCGTTATTCAAGAATTTCAACTTAATCTGCATCACATCGTACGTACTTATGTATGTATGTACTACAGTATGTATAATGGTACGTATAGTTTTGTGTGCATGTACTGTAGTACTGTACGTACGCATTTTTCAAGAATTCCACAACTAACCGAAATATTGAACGGTAATTTCAACTAAACGTAAGTACTATGTATTTCTCAACATTAAACATTGTATGTACTATATTTTATAACGAAATTTATTTTTTGAATGATTTCCTTGATATTTTGGGTCTTTCCCGGATTATACGAGTAACGGCTATAACGAGCAATTTGTTCAATCCCGAACAGCTAGTCTTAACAGAGTTCGACTGTATATAAAAAAAATTGCCATTGCATTGTGTTCTTATTTTAATCAGAAACATAACAGAGAAAGGAGATTTTTCAAAATAAAATTTCAGCGCCGAGATGTAATCTGGGGATCATACTTTTAAGATACCCAGTTTAATTTTATGTTACGATGGCTTGAAATTTTGGAGAAAATATAGCATTTGAAATCGCAATTTTGGCAAAAAATAATTACCAGAGAACAATATGATTTTCGCTTTACGCATAGTATTATACCAGACTCGATTTTTTATAACTCTTAGGAGTCGAAACCTATGTATTTCAACAAAAGAATACAATGTTACGTAAACATGTTGAAGTAGTCTCTTTAGAATAGAATTTTAAGCTTAGTAATTTGTAATAGGTGGGACGAATTTTTGGTCTCACCGAAAGAGACAATAAGACGTCGTTAACTTTGAAGAAAATAAATCGGGAAAAATATTTTCCTTTCAGAAAGAGATCAAGCAAGACAGATAAATTTCAAACGAAATCAGTTCGCATATCAGAACAAATAAATAGGTTTTTCCACTTCGAAATATCGGAGTCTGTCGTAACACTTTTTGTAACACAATAGTATTTTTTTTCCGAAGTTCCTGCAGACGGAAAAATGTTGCTCTGTGTGCAATGAGGTAAGATTTTTTCTGTCAAATTTTTGAAATTACTTTCCTTGATTAGGAGAGTTTTTGAATATATCGCAATACACCTTAGATTTCTCATTAAATTATCGCAATTTTTTCTCCACTAATTTCTGATTTACTTTAGGAAAAGACAGTACAAAATTATTCTAAAGCATGACTTTTCAAAACACGTTTTTCAAAGTCAATCTGAGACTAAAATTGTCACATTTTCTGCTTTGCATAAATGCGTGTGATAAGCATATTATATTCAGTTGACACAAATTTATTGTATTTTCAGGCCAAACTCATCCGTGAAAATGACCCATACAGTCCTTGTGTCCGCATTGTCCGCAGCTGCATCAATCCTATTGAAGGTGTCAGCACAATGGATGAACTTTTCCGTTTGTCCGTCGCACGGCATGGTTCCAAACGATGCTTGGGAGTCAGAGAAGTTCTCGCAGAAGCGGATGAATACTACAAGACAGGAAAGATCTTTAAAAAGGTAGAATTACTTTACCTAATAACGTTCTCAAAACCTAAGTGTATGTATGGATTTATGTTCACTCAGGAATTTGCGTTTAGTGATTAAACAATCTTGTGTAAATGCTTTCTGCCCATTGAAATTATTCAAAAACTCCTGATAATAAATATCTGGCAAATAATTTTTTGACACATAGAAACACACTCTCTGGTATTTGACAAAGCATACACTGAAGAGCAATTGAATTAGAGATACCTGTCTAGTAACGTGTAGCACCACCTTTCGCTTTGATGACGGCGGCGATTCGTCTCGGCATGGACTCTACAAGACACCGGGAGCGTTGGGAAGCCATACGGATCCACGACCCTTGAACAAGCTCCCACAGTTAAACGAAGAATTTGATGGAAGGAGGTCAGAGCCTCGAACATCTCTCTCGATGGGATCCCAGATGTGCTCGATGGGATTGAGGTCAGGTGACCTATCTGGCTCAGGAAGCGAGGTCACGTAGGTGGAGTGTTCATCCAACTATTCGGATAAAATTCGGGAGCGATGGCACGGTTGTTGCAGGATGAGGTCACCAGTCGGATGTTGAAGACGCACAAACGGGAGCAAATGGTTGTCCACGATATCCCGGTAACGTTGACTTGTGAGGGACGATGTCACACGTACCAGGGGTCCCATTTCAGTCCACGTAAACACTCCCCAGACGAGAATGCCACTCGCACTAGCTTGAAGAGTACCCTGCTGGCAAGAAGGATCCATCGCTTCATGTGGTTTGCGCCGTACTCGTATCCTGCCATCCGCATGTACCAACATGAATCTCGACTCATCAGTACAGGCAACATTTTTCCCACATGTCTAGTGTCCAGTGGCAATCTTCCCGCGCCCATGCTAATCTTTGCACCCTGTGATGTGCGGTCAGCAGCGGTACCCTCGTGGGACGATGACTTCTGTACCCTATAGCGAGGAGATGGTTCTGGATGGTGTGGCTGCTTACACGTTTTTGTGCACCAGCGTTAAATGGCCGAGTGATTTCTTGCACTGTGGCCCGTCTATCCGGTGTTACAATGCGAGCTAGCCGAAGATGATCCCGCTCATCCACACGCTGTTGTCCACGGCAGTTTGCCCTTGCAGGGATGGTTTTACTGAATTTGATGTACTCACGGTGCACCCGTGACACAGTGGCTCGTGAAAATCCCAGTGCCTGCACGACTTCCGAGATGGAGTGACTCATTCGTCGGGCCCCGACAATTTGCCCACGATCAAATGCGCTTAGATCCTTCGTCTTACCCATACTGCGTCCGATTCTTACTGATTCCCGTCGCATCACTCCTTATATTGTCGGATCGCTGCATACGTCATATCATTTCCGTTTACAGGGCCGCCCACAGCGCCACATCTGCATAACGCCAGCTGTCTCTAATTCAATTGCTCTTCAGTGTATTTTCCAATGACTCGACTTTTTTTCTACCAAATTTTGCGTGTTTCTGTTTTTTGATGAGTTGCTGGCTTTATTAGATTTTACTGAAGTGTTAATATGATATCGTTCAGATAGTAGTGGATGCATTCCATGTCATCGCCTCGGTGACCCTTCACGAGATTTAAAATGTTTTTCCAGAAAAATAGCATACGATAGTTTTACTGGTCTCCGATTTAAAGTAAGTTTAATGGTAGTGTTCATTTATCGTAAAGATTACAGTTTCTTTATGCAGAGATTGATTTACGGCACCACATTTGGAGCGCGTACCTAAGACTTCCGATTTCTGGAAAATCCCCCAAAATGGAACTTTGGTCACACCACACAGGTAGTGCAGTATTCTGCAGGAAGCTTTTCTCGGTTAATTAATAATGTAGCACCATCACTTCTGTGTGGTATCCACAATTTAAAATTATTAAATATTTTGTGGAAGAGATAAATATCTTGCAACTCATAAAAAAAAAATATACTTCTCATGGATTAAATTTTAAAATTTTCATGTATTAGGCGTGCAACTTAATTCTGGGCTACCTAACCGCAAGCGATCATAGAACTTCGGCAAATGCAAATACTGTGTGCGGTAATGGCTGATTGCAGTGCTACCCAACAGCTTTCTAGGCAATCATAACCGCTCACAGCTGTGGTGACAGAAGGGACGAAAGTTGACTGTGAAAGAAATGTCGTTCGAGAAGCAACATTTGAGGTACTGCCTCCTGTTTGCATTTCACCTGAAAAAAGTGCCGCGAAAGCTTAGCAAATGATGCAAATGATTTGTGCTGCTTTGGGTGAGGCTGTTGTGTCCTACAGTACGTGTAAGAAGTGGTTCCAGCGATTTAATCGGGGAAATTTCGATCTCCGTGATGCAGAACGTCCGGGACAGCTACAGAAAGTTGACGATGAGGAACTGGAACAACTATTGGACGCGGATTCCTGTCGCACACAGTCAGAGCTCGCCCACGAACTCGGAGTAACACGGCAAGCCATTGCAAAGCGCCTGCACAAGCTTGGACGGATTCACAAGGAGGGCCATTGGGTGCCCCACCAACTCACAGCTGCGGACAAGTCTAGTTGCTATATACGATGTTTCTGTGTCCTTGCTCTCCAGATTCAAGAACGATTTCCTCCACAAGATTTTGACCTGTGATGGAAAGTGGATCCTTTACGATAATCCTAAGCGGCGGAAATCGTGGGTTTATCCAGGTCAGCCTACCACCAGTACCGCCAAACCGAATATCCATGCCAGGAAGTTGTTGCTGTGCATATGGTGGGATCAGCGCGGTGTCGTACACTATGAGTTGCTCAAACCTGGTTAAACTGTCAATGCTGAGCGCTATTGTCAGCAAATCATTCGTGTGAGTGACGCAATGGAGGCGAAAAGGTATACACGAGCAAGGGCAGAAGGTCAGTCCTGTTGCTTCAGGATAACGTGAGTCCTCATACCGCGAAAACTACTTGAAACACGATCACCGACCTGAGATGGGAGATTTTGTCCCACCCGGCGTATTCTCCAGACTTCGCCCCGTCGGATTATCACCTGTTTTTCTCCCTGCAACATCACCTGAGTGATACGCACTTCACTTCTGTCGAGGAGGTCCACACTAGTATTGATGACTTTATCAACTCGAAACAGCCCTCTTTTTTTCCGCAGTGGCATTCGGCAGCTCCCTGAGCGATGGCTCAAATGTATCCAACACGACGGGGATTATTTCACTGAATAGGCACGTGTTCGATTTGCTATAATTTGCTGTCAACGTGTCGTGTCTGTTGCCTAGAATTAAGTTGCACACCTAATACATGTAGATACAAAAACAGTTAACAAAACGAACACTATGCAAATTCTATTAATAGCATAGTCTGCATCAAGTCATAGGTATGAGACAGTTTTTATAGCGCGTCCGCGTACAATTTCTGGAGCACGGAAGCTTCACCCATGCTCATACTGGTTTCCGTTATTCATTTTACCTAAGGGAAAAGTTCGACCTAATGCCTGGAACCAGTAGCCCTAAATTACTCTTAATCTTGGAACTAGTTCACCTGAGAACGCTACTAAACTTTCCAACTTAACTTGCTAAAGTATTACTCTTAGAGGTATAGACACACTGCTTACGTAAAACCTGCATTTCAATATGTACAGTAAGTAGGCTGCCACGTTTTGAATAAAAAGATAATTCGTCCACTCTGTGCCGGATCATTTCTTCAAATTCTATCTCATTTATTACAATTATTTACATTTATTACAATCTTTCACTATGATAAAAACTAACGCCTTAGTACAACTTTTTAGGTTAACATTCTGAAAACATTTTAAAGCGTATATAAGTAAAACGGAAAAGAATATGCTTTCATAATTAGTCTTAGACTTTAGAAAGTCTAAGATGCATCATTTATATCACCATACTTTACTTCCTTTTCTTCGTTACTTTTAAGTTTAAGATTTTTTTGTTGCATCGAATGGAACTATCGATGAAAATGCTTTGCGTATTTGTGATGCACCGTGGTGTGGACATATTTTCCTGTTTAACACATTATCTAAAACTTCTAAAAAGCTTATTTGGAAAAGTTCAAATGCACTATTAGCTGTAACTAAGACTTCCTATGCATTTCCTGCTGTGCACAACGCATAGTTTTTTTTCACTTCGAGGTGTAAATGAACGTGCATGTTTTGCATAGCACCTGTTTTTAGAAGTGCGATTTCAAATAGTTTTGCAACTGATAGTGGAAATAATTCCTGAAGTTTTCAATTTATTTTCTTGTATTTTTTTAATGCAACAGTTTCCCACACCGTTGTATTTTTAGTTCTAAGATATCTTAGCTCCGCCAAGTCGGATTGGAAAAATTATGGACAAGTTAGATTGGGTAATGTTGGACATCCTGAGAACGTGACAAAGTTTATCCACATGTGGCCTCAAAACTTATTTTTAAAAAGCTACTAATATCCATTTTGAACAATTTTAATACCTGTACATCTTCAATTTACTAAATTTGGAACTACTGTCTAAACACTTGTTCATTACAAGAATTTGGTATAGCATCTTGATTTTATAGGAGAAAGATAGCAATGATTCCATTTTATGAGAGAAATCTACAGATGGAAATATTTCTAGTCGTTTTTGTTTCACCACGCTGAACAGCACAATATTTGTCTGTGAATGAAAATAGAGAATCTTTAATTCCATTGTGCTGAACACGAAAATGATAACAAAATCTGTCGATTGGCTCTGGTTTAGGAGAGACTCAGTCTGCAACATATTGCACCATATTACATCAGCCTATCATACACACCACCCCCAGGAGCTATTGTACCATTATCTGATGCAATGAAGTTGAGTCATGACATCATGACGTAAGATGGTACAATCATTAGTATGAACTTAAGTCTCGTTGGATGAGCAACTGTTTGTTCGACCTCCTGGGCTACATCATCATATGCTCCTGCGTCATATACACAAGTGATCCCTGCAGTGTAAATTCAGCAGTAGTGTGATTCCTCCTAATTCAGTCCAAATAACTTTTGTTATACCATATTTGCGGGGAAGTTACGTTTTCAAGCCAGAAAAAGGCCATCACTCCGATAGTCAAAACAGCGTATCAGCTTTATTTCGAATGCAAGATCGGGGACCAGGACAAGGAATGGATGGGCCCCCCCACATATACTGCGGTACGTGTGCAAGAAAACTTCCGAAGTGGCTGAAAGGTGGTAAAGTGTCGATGCCGTTTGTTGTTTCTATGGTTTGGAGAGAGCCAAGCAATCATGCAAAGACTTCTGCATGGTACCTCCGGTTTCGGTAGTCGGCACGAGGAAGAAGCTGGCAATAATGTACCTGAATATACCATCTGCTATCCGACCAGTACCGCCCGGCGAAGGACTTCCCGAATCTCCGAAAGAATTTTCCATTGATTCAGAGGGCGATGAGGACGGAGGCAAACTGATGCCGGATTCTCCTGAGCCTTTCGGCGTCTAATGATGATCCATATATCGGTCACGGTGCGTCATCTGCGCCACACATTTTTACACAGGAACTGAAATGATCTTGTGCGCGATCTGGAGCTCTTCGAAGCCAGAGTCGAGTTATTGGGATCAAGACTTCTACAATGGAGTCTTGTCAAGGAAAATGTCAGAGTGACTTTGTTTCGCACTCGTCCAGAGCAGTTTGCTGGCGTCTAACTTCCGAAAAGAATATGACCTTGTGTTGTGCGGCGATGTATATGGCTTGATGAATTCCTTTAGAATTAAACATGATTCGCACGAAATGTGACTCTTCACAGGCTCATCGAAATAGTCTCAAGGCGGTGTTGTGGCACAATGGAAACCATCTTCCATTTATTCCAGCTATACGTCAATTCTTCGTGCCGGATTCGTCGCCAACTCAGATCGTCGAGAGCAAATTCATCGCGCGCCAATTCGTTGCAGTTACCAATTCATCGCAGGCTCAATTCGTCGACTACTCAATTTGTCGACGAATTCGTCGTATTTTGACCCCTTCAGTGAAATACTTTGGAGTTTGTAAGCGGTTTTTGAGCTCACCAACCTGAAAACGTCCTTCGGGAGATGGTTGGGAGATGGGCTGCCGTTACGATTTTGAATGCTCTAACTTGTGGATCTTTCATGTTCCATGTGACATGTTTCCTTCTTCCTGGGACCCCGGTGAAGTGTTTTTAAGGGATATAGTGGTTCAGGATGGTGTAGGCCCCTGTCCTTCGGTTGCTCTTGCAGTAATAAATTTAAATCTTGTGCATTGCATTGATTTGTTCTTAGTATACTTTACATTGTTCTGCAGGTGCATGGCACCTCGGCGGACCACGGGGTCTTCGGGCCCCTCGGGGATCGCAGAATGGAGATTTGTATGAGCCTAACGAAAGTTGTTTGTCCGCATTTTTCGTGTTTACTGTTGTATCGAGTATCAGATTCTACTTATGGGTATGCCCTTCCCCCAGAAATTTGGTGAAGTCTGTAAGAGATCCGAGGTGCTTTGGTTGGGGGGGGGGCTGCCCCAAACTTCCGTAATTTTATATTCTGGACCACTAAACTAGGTCAGTGTATCCGGAGTGTTCCGCCTGAAGCGTCCGCGAGGTTCGTGAGCTTCCTGGGCGGTTTCCCCAGAATGTTAATATGGATGTAGAGCTGTAAACATTGGCACATATACAGAGTGTACACAAATTAGTTGGGCAAAAAGAATGGTTTATTATGCGTCGTTATATAGGCACACATGAGAGTGAACAAGATTATAAGATAGTGAAACACAACAAGTTTACCTTTTTCACAAAAGTTCGATGTGGCTGCCCTTCGTTACTCTGCAAATGTCCCATCAGTAAATCAGTTCTTGCCATATGTTAGTGAGCATGTTCACGTCGATCAAACCAAGTGCAGTGCTGATTCGTGATTTCAATTCAGGAATGGATTTCGGAAGCGGCGGATGGTAAGCCTGGTCTTTAACAAAACCCCATACACTGTAATCTAGGGGTGAAAAAATCTGGTGATCGTGCTGGCCATGGAATAACACCTCCGCGACCAATCCAAACTGGTACTTCAGCACTGAGGTAAGAAGTCACCGCTCTGTGGAAGTCACACGGTGCACCATCTTGCTGAAAAATGAAACCTTCAGGCGTTGTTTTTCAGGATCAGCATCAGGTAAATCTGAAGGATGTCCAGGTATACGATTCCCGTAACAGTTTTTTCAGCAGAGAAGAATGGGCCAAAAGCATTAGAACAACTTACGGCACAAAAAACGTTTACCTTGGGACTATCCCTTTCATGCTTAAAGGTGACATTAGGATTTTCGGATCCCCATATCTTGACATTATGTCTATTCACTTTTCCACTCAAATGGAACGTTGTCTTGTCGCTGAAAACTAACTGCAACAAGAAATAGTCTGCCCTTTCCATGCGCTCAAACATATCGGTGCAAAATGTTGCTCTATTCGGCAGGTCCATGGGCTTCAGAGCTTGAAAAACTTGTAATTTGTAAGGTCTGAACATCAGCCGTTTTCGCAGGATTTTATGCACTGTTGTTTTAGAAATTCCCAGTAGTAAACTAGCGCGTGCTGTAGATTTTCCCGGACTTCTCACAAATGATTCTCTCACTGCATCCACCGTCTGTTCTCGCATTTTAGGTCTGCCTTGGCCACTAAGCCTATGTGCCACACATCCCGTTTCGGTAAATCTACTGTACCATGCTACAATGGCGTCTCTTTTCGGCGCACTTTTGTGGTATTCTCGACGGAAATTTCGTTGCACTTGCACAGCGAAATGCGTTTCATGGAACCACAGACAGCATTTTGCTTTTTCACCACTGGTATACGTCTCCATCGTTACGCGAACACAGAACCAATGATGAACGACCGCGACCTACAGCTCACTGATACGTGGACATACACACCTAGCGCCATCTATCCGCAAACTTAGGATTCACTAAGACTCATCTGCACTTGAACCAGTAACTTACAATTAATAATTTCGCACATTATTCACTTACGAAATTGCACAACTAATTTGTGTACACCCTGTATAATGATTCTGTATACGATTAGGAATTTTCAGGAAGGTGTGTTTAATTTACCCCTCCCCCCCCCCAGGTTTCTAAGAGCGGAGACAAGGTGTTCAAGATAAGTTATGCTCGCAATTAACATGCTTCATGTTGTGTTGAGTGGCAGATTCTACCGGTGGCAGTCATAATGTCGACACAGTCATAATTTCCACAGCGTCCAGAAAATGTCTGCATGGTACTCTAACTTAGACCGTGGACGGTTCTTGGAAGGGGCACGGAGTCAAAGGCCCTCATACAAAATTTTCTTAAAATC
The DNA here is from genome assembly GCA_039090855.1 of Macrothele yani. Taxonomy (NCBI): domain Eukaryota; kingdom Metazoa; phylum Arthropoda; class Arachnida; order Araneae; family Macrothelidae; genus Macrothele; species Macrothele yani. The sequence goes on along the minus strand of CM076995.1, from coordinate 100,121,074 downwards.
TACATTTCAAAATTGTCTTTATTCTTCAGTAAAAATAACATTTCTATGTATATGACAGTGGAATTCTGCCAATAAAAACAGTGGTATATACATCAACTGGAAAGTTCCAGTGAAACGTAAAACAAAATATTTTTAAAATCATAAAATTATTTCGCCACGTAGGGCGAAGGAGAGGCAGACAATAAAGCAAGAGCGATCCAAATGAAAATGTACACCTACAGTATTGTAGACAGGGAAAGACACGATTCTATACTATGCACAAATTCCAATCAAGCATTACTATCATACTAAAGATTAAACATGCACAATGTACTAATTCACATAAAAGATCATGGGTGAGAAGGAACTTACATGTGCAACAGTATTTAGAAATATGACGGTAATGGTAGAACCAATTAAGCACAAATACTTATCATATTGTTACGATACCGGGCCAAGCTGAGTGAATCATCCCACCGCTCGCCACCAATTGATCAGAATACCGTGGGTCGTTATCCCACCGTTGACCACCAATTGATCAGAACGTGCCGAGCGGTATAAGTATATTTCTTCACTGATCTCTTTCGACGGAGTTCTTGGCGCGAAAACTGTATTATATGGGCATACACTTAAACAATTTCAACCAATCACCTGCGTACACATAAATAATGTGTTCTATGACTGCGCTGACTGCCTAAACAAATATTTAATTGGCTATAAAAACATTACAATGGCACACATACGAATAAAATTTAGCTGTCTTCTGAACATGAGTATTGGGTCAACTTTGACCTAAATCAGTTCCCGCGAGATAGTTTTAATGAACTTAAATTCCACAGTTAGGTCTTACTATTTTTCAGTTCAGTTCTTGAAATATATTAGTTCAGTTCCTCAACTAATTTGCGTAGCGGATGTAACAATAAAAACAAAATGTTTCTACTTACATGGATGCTGTCCAGAATAAATCCAAATTGTGATTGCACTAGTAAAGTAAAACACATCTTCCTTTTTTTACATGGAAGATTTCATTGCAGGAGCAGCGTCCCCTGGGCGCTACCGTACTCATACACACACAGACACACATCCAGGCGTTTTTTGAAGGAGCCTCGCTTCGTAAGAAAAGCGCGACTCTTCACTTCCTCCACATCAGGGGATGATGATTCCACACTGCAGTGGTTGGCATTCGAACCCGACTTCGCTTGGCTTCGCTTCTCATTGGAATGACAACTGTCCACTCGCAGACTTCTTATTTCCTCTGTAACTTTGCTTTCATTGGACCAACCAGTCGCTAATTTCCATTAGGCTCCCAGCCTAGAAATTGCTGCTTTATCACGCGGATTTAGACATTCCGCTGTGTTTATGGCAAACTAGCATCGAGTTGCCGTCTCCATTTCTTACCAAATGCAGGGAGTTTTGCTCTTCATCGCCTAATTCATATAGCAGATCCAAGGCATCCAATCCAGCCTTTCACATCGGAGAGCGTACAGACAACTGAACTTTTTCCATATTTTTACCTTAAGTGCGAAATCTTATTTTTCTGCACGGACCACACAGAGAGCAATTGCTCTCTAAAATGCCCCAAACAATCGACGAATTTACGATTATTCGTTAAACCTTTTTGTCCTCCATTTTCATTCATTTCTACTCAAGTGGCCCTCTTCGATACGTACCCTGTTTAGACTAGCTGACAGCTGCGCCCTGATATTTATGACCTAACAGAGCTATTCTGAGACCACCCAGTTAGAGAGAATTCTTCGCCTCCTTTCTTTCCAAACCAGCAGATAAAACTTTCTCGGCTGTTTACACGTTGACTCCAATCAAGCCTCGAACATAATTAATACTTAATTAATTTCACACATCCACCACGCCCATTAATTACTAAATTAATGGCGGGGGTGGGTCGTAACAATATGTACAGAATTATGCAGTGACAAGAGAGAAATACGCTAAACGGACCCAGGAGGGCAACTTTACAAAAAAACAGAAATCAAACAGTAATGCAATGCACAAGTTTCATATCATATGTACAGAACAATACAGTGACAAGGAAGAAGTCCGCTAAATATACCCAGAAGGGCAGCTTCTCATGAAACAGAAATTTAACAGTGATGCTACGCTCAAAATTTACATCATATGTACAGAAGTATTCAGTGACAAGGGGAGAAATGCTAAATGTACTCAGAAGGGCATCTTCTTACATTAAATTATTCACACAGGGACAAATATTCCAATATATATTGAACATAATGAAGGGGACATTGCGTGTGCAGTAAACTGTGCATAAGGAAGAATTATATACAACATCATAATATCCAACACTATCGAAGAGAACATGGGAAACATGGTGAGCTATCTCCAATGGCACATTAAACAGAATAATCACAAATAGCGAACCATGTGGGTGAAAAGGAGACATCACCTAGGAGCCTCATACCACCATAATTAATACGTAAAATCATGATTTGTGACAGTGAACGTGGTCGACAACAAATATCCCACCTATGAGTTGAGATGTAACTGCAAATTGTGGATATGGAACCACCCAGCAGATTGAGCCCAGGTGGATTGAAAAACTCTCTGTGTTTGTTGAGGCAGCACGAGAGTGCTCCATTTGGAGGCCAGTGGTTAACCGTGCTAGGAAGCGTCTCCGAATGATAGCACTTGCCTCCTGAGCAGGTGGAGTAAGAGCAGGGAGGCATTGCTGAAGATGGAAAGCATAGACAGTGAACTTCACAAGGCCGCCCCGGTGGCGCAGTGGTCTAAGCGATGGCCTCTGATCATTCGTCCGAAAGGGGTCCGGGTTCGAATCCCAGTGAGGCATGGATGTTGTGTTTGTCTTACGGCACTGGCTCTCTCCCTTCCCTGGAACCAGTGACCCTAAATTAGCGACGGGCGACTGCTTATAGCCCATTGAGTTGCTCACGGTGGTCGTTAAACCTTCAATAATAAAAAAAACTTCACAAGAAGAAAAATGTAACGGCACACAGGAGGCAAGTGAGTAGATGGATGCTTTGTTTGAAATAAATAGGCATATGCAAGAAATGGTAACGATCGAGCACAAATTCGGTCAGCAAGACGAAATGCTGTGTTTAAGACTGGCATGAGTACGGGACAGAATAGGTATTGATGTTGGACGTCGCTGACTTCAGGACAAAAAGGAGCACTGTGGAAAGGTGAGAAGGGTATTGCGAAATATTACTGATGGGGCGGGGAGACGAAGGTGAAGAAATTGTCAATGGACATTGAGTTCAAGAGGGGAGGAAAGGGGAGAGGTAGAGGCTGTCCAGATGGCGGAGAGAAGAGAGGGAGAAGCGGAATGAATAGAAAGTGGAAGTGCGGGAGGGGAAAGAAGAAGCCAATAAAAAGAAGAGGAGGAGATAAAAGTAACTAGAACCGGGGAGCTACGAATGAGGAGAAAGAACGGTATAGAAAGAGGGGCGGAGGTGACCGAGAAGAGATCATCAGGGTAAGCGAGAAGTGAAAAGAGACTCCAAAGCGCTGTGCGAAGGAGAAGATATTCGTTAGTAAGAGTAATGGTTGGATATAGAAACAGGGAAGAAAGAGGTCTTCAGGTTAGATCAGAAGTTACGAGAGAACGGACAGTTATCACACCACAGCGGATCCAAATAGGAAAGTAAAAGTAAGGGAGGTTAGGATGGTGAATAAGAGAAGAGAGGTTCATCTAGGAGATCAAGAGTTGAAGAAGGAAATGAACGGAGAAGAGGAAGCGAACGAAAGAGAGAAAGGTCCTCTCGCAGGACAGGCGGTAGGTGGGACGGGAGAAGAGAGTATGAACCCATCTTCAGAAATAGTAGGAAGGTGAAAGACGGGTCACGGGAAGAAGCTGAAACATTCAAGGTAGTGGTAAGGGACGGAACAGTTGAAGTGGCAAGGCGAACGAAATGAATAATGCGATGTGCTTTATAAAGGACAGCTGGATCAGGAAGCTGGATGCTACCCAATGAGGCTGGCAGATGAAGCGAGGCAGGTTTTACCCAGTGATGTGAAGAACAGATGACGGAAGTTGAGAGGTGAGTGATGGTCAGCATTTGTGACACGGGCACAACCGTCGACATCCAAGAGTATTCGCATAGTGAGATAAGTTGTCGACGAACAACGGCTGCTTGTTGACGGGACGATGTGAAAAGGCGGGCTTTATTCCAGTAGGCAGCAGCCCGTTGTATAGGGGGAAGAAGAGCAGTCCAGGTGGCGGATGCAGAAGCCAAGGGCAATCCGACATACGCACCGAGGATCTTCTGTGTCGTGGCCGTCCACTGCGCACCCCAAGTAGCATCGGTGCGACCAGCTCATACCCCACACCACAAGCCAGTACTTTTGGTGGCGATCAGCGCAGCTCCAGAGATTGCAACATACTGATGATATACAGAATACAGGCGATCAAATTGAGATTCATCCCGGACGCAAAAGGTCACATCATCAGCAGAGGTGGCGAAAATTATCAGATCATGACGAGTACTAGCCACTGTCGGCGGTAGGACATCCAGGAGTGATCTTCGGGCTGCTAACAGGAAAGGCTCGAAAGCGAGAGCGAATAGCTGGCCGGAGAGCGGACATCCTTGCCGGATGCCTCGCTTAAACGGAATTGGAGCGGTTAGAAAAATGGAGCTTGAACATGGAAACTGGCGCCCTGATAAAGGGCCAAGAGAGCGGAAGAAAAGGCAAGAGAAAAGCCGAATTGTGAAAGGACAGCAGAGAGATATAAGTGAGAGACGTTATCAAAAGCGGACTTTTGATCCAGATTGAGAAACGCAAGAGGTTCACAAAAAGAGCGAGCGAGGAAGTGAAGATGGAGAAGAGAAACGTTAGTGGAAATAGTTCGACCAGGAACGGTGTATGTCTGGTCGAGAGAAATAACGAAAGAGAGAACAGAATTAAGGCGACGATATAAGAGTCTTGTATGCAACTTATATTCAATGTTTAGGATAGAGATAGGGTGCCAGTTTTCAAGATCCAAAAGGTCACCCTTCTTAGGAAGGAGGATGATGTGTGCCAAAGTGAAGTCGGGCGGTAACGCAGGAGAGGAAAAAAACAGACGAGAAACACGCAGACAAAAAAGGCAGAAGGCACGGTAGAAAAGCACGATAAAAGGACAGAGGAAGGCCGTCAGGTCCAAGAGTGGCATGAGGATTGAGAGTAGCGAACGCCTCGCGGAGTTCGCGAAGAAAGGAGAGAGTAAAGAAATAGATAAAGCAGAGGGGACCTGAGGAAAAGAGGAGAAAAGAAGAGAAGCTAATGAGGATGAAGACTGCGTTACCGCACTGTACTTGGTGGTGAAATACTGTCTGGTGAAAGTGCATAGCTTCGATGGGTTCGAAGTGATGCAACCATCCTGGAGGCGAAGATGACTCAAAGATGTAGCAGAACGATGTTGAGATTCCAAGGCGGTTAAGTAATCGTGAGAATCAGCTGTAGGGGAGAGATGCAAGAAATGCAGGCTGCATCGGATGAGCGGGGAAGAAGCAAAGCGTGGAGATCTGTCAGATAGCCGGGGTATTGCGGATCATCAAGAGAGAGCATCGACAGTAGAGCACGTAGATTCCCAATTCTCATATCGTTCTCATTCCGAGAGGCATGGGACTAGCGCCGTACAAATAGGACCAAGTCATGTTTGACACTGAGCCACAGTTGTATCGCGTCTGACGTAGTATCAAGAAGAGGCTGACGACTTCGGAGGAACTCACGCACAGCAACACGAAATTGTTGATCATCCAGGAGCGAGTCCGGAAAAGTCCATACTCGTTGAGTCCTTGAAAGTGAAGGAGAAACACACACCGACAGACTGACAATACTGTGGTCTGAAGCGGCAGAAGGATGATGGGCAACAGCTGCGATCGACGGAAGAGCAGTCGAAACATAAACTTTATAAAGCCGTGCTGCTGTAATGCTGCCATGGATGAAAGAGCGCCAGGTGAAAGAGATTTCCGACGGTTGTAGATGCCGGAACGCATCAACCAATTGAAAATCGTCTACTAGCTGAGAAATCTGTAATACACGGTGCCTGCGGTATTCGCCAATGGTTGAATTACGGTCAAAAGCCGGTAACAACGTACAATTGAAATATCCTCCGATGAGAATATATTCAGACGGTGGGATGCATGACATCTCTGTACGGAGTGTGGAGAGAAGATCAGGTAACAGACGCTCATCACAGGGAACATAAATGTTAAAAATTTGATATGTCACGTTTTCAATGCAAAAGACAACGACCTGGAGGTTGTCCACATGTAATGCACGAACCACTGGCGTCGAAACCAGAGAGAGTAGGCGGTGATGGATCCCAAGTGCAAGGCCACCATTTCGTCCAACTTGATAAGCATGGTGAAAATCGTAGGGCCAATTCCGCCAACGATAGAACAAAGTGGTAGAAGAGCAATTGGTCTCTTGGAGCAAGAGAAGATCTGCGTGTAGAGGTGCCAAGTCCTCATACACTAGGGCGTTTGTAGGAGAAGCAGAGAACCCTCTGCAGTAAAGTGTGACCACCTTGAATCGGTAGGTCCTTCCCAGGTCGACACGCACGTGCGCTGCAATCTGTTATTTTCTTCGCTTGCTTCTTCATTCTGTCAACACTAAATTTGAGATCGGGATAGGAAAGCACAAGATTTCGAAACGCAGATGTCATAGTAGACCCTTGGGTTATAACAGTAGGAAGATCAAGCATATGACGTGCAACAAACTGATTAAAGAATCTAGGATGTTTATGAGAGCATAATACTTCATATATTTTATGAAGAGAAAGCGGACCTACCGGTATATCCGCCTTCGCTTCAGCTAGGTACCAGAGAAAAGAATTTAGGGAAAGCACTGTGGCTGGAATCTTAGAACCTGGAGTCACATCAGGATGTCGACTTGTTCGCGGCGAAGTACGTCGTTGAGAGGAGAAGCGGGAAGATGAGTCAAGAGAACGACCCGGTGCAAGGAGGGAGCGGAGTCTGCGGAGCACTCGAGGACTCCCGTCGAGCAGGCGTGCTGGTAGCGGTAGGGTCAGAGTCACTGCCAGAAGAGTCACTAGCAATAGGGCAGTCCATATAAGTAACTGTACTTGGAGTGTCTTCATCCGACGGAGGATGAAGATCAGCAGTCAGGTCAGCTGGAGCTGCAAGGAACGTGGGCGGAGCAGTCTGCATCAGATGAGGGAAGTCCACTGTCAACAATTGTGGGACAGGACCCCCTGGAGGAGGGCCCGATAGTAGAGCCAGTTGATGACGTTCTGGAGACACCTGAGAAGCGGTAGTGGTGGACAACACAGGGCTGTCATGAGGGATTTTTGGTCCCGAAGACTGTGGTACAGCAGGGTGGAGGAAGCACTCACTTCGTTGATGGCCATACGCATTACAAGTCTGACAATAAAAGGAGGTTAAAACGTCGATGCGTTGGATCTGGTCTCCGCATTTTACAGTGAAGAGAGTAGGAAAAGTCTTGATATGATCATCCGAAGAGAATGCAACTCGTCGGGCACTTTCAATCGAACGATCATCCTCGTCCTTTGGAGCAGCGGAGTGTGTGGTAATGTTGCCCACAACACGACCGGATTGCATTAGGAAAGCACAAAGCATAGCATCTGTGACTTTAGGATGTCCTGGGTACATCGAGACCGTTACTGGTCTTTGGGCGACAGGCTCAGGAAATAATTTGTGATCACCAACAACCAGCAAAGTCTGTAGGACAAAGGTAGCATCTGGCGCATGAAAGAAGTAAACAATGACACTCGGCCCTCTGCGCGACATATGACGTATCGCTGACGGAGAGAACTTTTGTTTCAGGGCAGTATAGTACAGTTTGAGTGGCGTGTCTGGTAGCGCCTCAAAGCACACACCCAACTCAGTAGCCGTGGTGAAAGAAGTACCTGCTGGAGAATCCACTGGAATTTCGAGCACAACCTCATTACCAGAGCGACGGACATAAGGTTTTAAAGCTGCGGCATGCGCTCGCATGGAATTAGACTTGGGCTGAAGCCTTTGGGAAGTTACCGCTGAAGAATAGGAGCGAGGAGCAGTAGAACTGGAGGTTGAAGGCAGAGGAGCACCGTCATCCATTGAAGGCAGAAGAGCACCGTCATCCATAGTGTCCATGACGTCATCTGTCACTATGTGAGAAGCAGCTGGGGCAAGAGCTGTAATAGTGACGTCAGGGGAGGAAACCGATATGCCGCCAACGGTTGACGTCGACCCGGAGGGCAACGTGACAACGCCACCGCTGGGCAAAGATCACCGGAAGTGATATCAGGGCTGACACCACCACCGGATGACGCCATGTTTAATGGCGCCGAGATAACGTAGCTTCTACCAGTTCGGCAGGAGTTGTAAACCTACAGTTTTCAATTTAGAACCACCAAATTTGATATACTATCTCATGGTACTCTAACTTAGACCGTAGACTGTTTTTGGAAGGGGTCGGGGCCCGGGGTCTAGGGCCTTCCATACAAATTTTTCGCAAAAAGCTCAGTTTTTTACTTTTAAGAATTGCAACACAATTCAGCACTCCAATACCCGATCTACGGTCTAAGAGACCGTTGATGACAATAAAGTGCAAAAATATCCGTTTAATGGTGTATCTACGGTCTCTCAGACCGTAGATCAGATTCTAGAGTACTGAATTGTGTTGTAGTTCTTAAAAGTAAAAAACTGAGCTTTTTTGCGAAGATTTTGCATGAGGGCCACTTGACCCCGGGCCCCGACCCCTTCCCAAAACAGTCTATGATCTAAGTTAGTGTACCATGAAATAGTAAACCATATTCGGTGGTTCTAAATTCAAAACTGTAGATTTTACGAAATACGAAAGTTATGTATGGGGGGGGGGGGCTTGGCTCCGGACCCCCGTCCAAAAACCATCTACGGTCTAAGTTAGTGTACCATAAGATAGTATACCAAATTTGGTGGTTCTAAATTGGGAACTGTAGATCTTACAAAAATTTTGTATGGGGGCCCTTTGACCCCAGCTCCCCAGCTTCTGCTTCCTCCGAGTTGTCTCCTGAGCCTCTTCGTGAAGATTTTGACAGTTCCTGTGAATTCCAGCATGCCTTTGACGAGTGGGACTTTCGCACTACTCATCGACTTGGCTGACTCCCGTACTCGTGTGACTCGTCCCTAACTTCTCCTGCTGATTCTTCCCCAGCGATTGCCTGGGACTTCGGCGTTGCTTTCCTGTGATGTTCTTCCTGTGCAATCTCCGCGATTTGTGTCCATTGTTTATTCCTGCTTCTGTGTTCCGTTTCCTGTATAAGATTAACGGAATAAAATATTGAAATCCATGACCCCGGGCCCCTTCTAAAAATCATCTACGGTCTAAGTTAAAGTACCATGAGATAGTATAACAAATTTGATGGTTCTAAACTGAAAACTGTAGATTTTACGAAAATTTTGAATTGGGGTCAACTCAGGATCCGACCCCCTTCTAAAACCCGTCTACGATCTAAGTTAGAGTACCATACGGACATTTTCTGTACCCTGTCGACATTATGACCTCCACCGGTAGAGTCTGCCATCTCATTAATCTTAGTAAAATTACGGAAGTTGGGGGCAACCTCCCCCAATCAAAGCACCTCGGATTGCTCTTGCAGAATTCACCAAATTTCTGGGGGAAGGGCATACCCACAAGTAGAGTCTGCTACTCGATACGACAGTGAACACGAAAAATGCGGACAAATGACTTTCGTTAGGGCTATACAAATCTTCGTCCTGCGATCCATGAGGGGCCGAAAGAAAGACCCCGAGGTCTCCCGAGGTGCCATGGACCTGCAGAACAATGTAAAGTACACTAGGAATAAATCAATGCAATGCACAAGAGTTAAATTTAATACTGCAAGAGCAACCGACGGATAGGGGCCTCCACTCTCTTGAACCACTGTATCCCTTAAAAACACTTCACCGGGGTCCTAGGAAGGAGGAGACATGCCACATGGAACATAAAAGATCCACAAATTATACAACATTCAAAATCGTAACGGCAGCCCACCCTCCAACGATATCCCGAAGGACGTTTTCGGGTTGGAGAGCTCAAAAACCTCTTCAAACTCCAAAGTATTTCACTCGGGGGGGGGTCGAGATACGACGAATTCGTCCACGACAAATTGAGTAGTCGACGAATTTGCACTCGACGAACTGAGTCGGTGACGAATTGTCACGTGACTAATTGACGGGACACCATCTGTTCCAGTCGGACAAGTTGCCTACATGAAAGAAACCTAAAACAGCTGTTGGACTGCCAGCCGTACTTGCTGCAATACAGCAAGTACGGCTGGCATATCTGTGATGATTTGAAAGTAGCTTCTGTGTTGGATATGCTGTTGGGATACGCGAGGTATTGTTTTTTGTGTGAATGAGACAGACTAGCACGGAATTTGCACTATGTGAAGAGAGACTGGTCTGCGAGGAAATCTCGGAGAGAAGAAAGAGCAACACTCAGCACTGGCAGAAACGCAGAAAATTCTGCTACCGCCCCTACATGTCAAACTCAATCTATTAAAAAACTTGGTAAAAGCTATCGACCGGAATGGGTCAGCCTTCAAATACCTGGGTGACAAATTCCGTTGACTCAGCGGAGCAAAAATTAAAGAGGGAGTTTTTATGGATTCTCAGATCCGAGATCTCATCATTGACTAGGTGCTCGACAACCTGCTACATGGTAATGAGAATAGAGCTTGGGACACGTTTCATCTGGTGTCAGCTAACTTCCTCGGTAATGTCAGGAATTGCAAGGAACTGGTTGAGGTTATGTCTGTGTATCACAAAATTGGCTGCAATATGTCCTTAAAGATGCACTTGCTACATTCCCACTTGGATTTTGTCCTCGGCAACCGCGACATTATTAGTGATGAGCATAATGAACGTTTCCATTAGTTAATTGCAGCGATGGAAAACGATACCAGAGAAAGTGGTCTACTTCTGTGTTGGCTGACTACAGTTGGACGCTCGCTGAGTAGCTATGAAATTGATCGGCAAAACGACGATGGACGAAGAAGCGGACATATTCCGGTAGATGAGGTAAGTACGTATAAGAAACTACTGCACATCTCTCGCAAACCGTAGACAATTTTGCATTTCCATTGTCATGTTCGTGTTCACTATCTCGAAATCTATAAGAAATGATAAATTTAATCTTGGGGGTAAGACGTTTTTAAAAATTCGCTGTCCAGTGTAAATAAGCAAATTTCCACTTTCTATTTCTGTTGATTTTTATTTTATAGGGTCAAAGAAGCCCAAAGCTTGTTGTACAGAAAGCGAAAAAGCTGAGCAAGAAACACAAGACAAAATGAACCGTCACTTTAGGCCCTTCAGTATCTAAAGTGACGGTACTAAAGGATGGTTTTCATCAACTTAGCGATATTTCGCTAAGTTGATGAAAACCATCACTTTAAAAAAAAATGAGCAAGATGCTTAAATCTTTAGTCATACCAATATGTTTGATAGCAAGTTGATTCCAAGTGTGCTTTTGTTTAATAGTTTGTCAGTTGCTGGCTCTCTGATTTCAGTTTTCGTAATACTGTCGGCACACACTTTGAAGCTCACCGATTTCAATAAAGTGTTGACTTTATTAAAAAATGACTGCAGGTTCTTACATTATGAACGAATATTTGTCACCATTTTCTTATACTTTATTTTCACATTTTCAGTTTCGTCTTGGAGAGTACCACTGGTACACCTACTTAGAAGTAGAACAGAGAGTGGAAATCCTAAGCAAAGGCCTTCTAGCTTTAGGGCTGCAGCCAAAACAGCAAGTTGTGATTTTTGCTGAGACAAGAATTGAATGGATGTTGATTTGCCAAGCATGTTTACGTATAAACGTTCCTGGTAAGTTGCTAAAAATATTCTGCACTTAACATTTTTTGAACTATTAGTATTAAAAACTGAAACAGTTTTGTTCGGTAATTTGATCAGTCTAGTTCTTTTCAGAAACTTCTGAATATGAGATAGTGTTAAGGTGTAATCTTACCGGTCTCAAATTTTTGAAGGAGCTTTTGCTTCTGTTTTAAGTAACTACTGACGTTCTTTATAGTATCCTGTGCAAGATGCAGTTCTGCTTGACGTGATAACTGATTGCAATGTGAATTACTTGATGCACGAGTCTTCAATCCACCCTTTCGTTTGTTTTAGTAAGTTGTATACTCGCTTGCGACCTGTAGTGGTTTCTAGTAGTGGAATCAGCTATTTAGTGTCCTTAGCTAACTCGTTAATGAATGAAATATATTAATACCCTCGCTCGATTGCTTTTAGTTAATGTTTGCATATGCACGTAGACTGCGTATGAGATCAAAGCATATTGGAATCAAGAACATTGGAATATTGATTTGATTTTAAAGGCCAAACTGAATTACATGCAGTGCTCACATCTCATTGAAATCGTAGTGTCTGCGCGTTTCACATCTTCAAAACTTGAGCGCTTACTTCAATAGAAGAGGAAAGTCGAAATCTGGTGACTTGAGTTTTCATATGGAAAATTAGGAAGTGTTAATGTAACAGAATAAACCGCTGATTACGAAACAAACTTTTATACCAATAAGTTGCTCATTAAAAATGAGTTATGGGGAATGTTAAAGTAATGTTTAGGCTAAAGATATTTTTACCAGGCGTGCCGTAGAACCGTGTCCCCCGAAACTGCAGGTAAATATATTCTTTAAAAACCGAAGAAAAGCAAAAATATGAAACATTCATAAATTGAAAGTCTGACAGTATAATTTCCGATTTCATGCACAATTTCTTGCTCAGTAGAAAATTGGCAAATCAAATTTCGCAGCTGGTGAAAATTTCTACTTCGTATCAATAAATCCCATTCTCGAAATGAAAGTGTTCAGGATCTTTTGATTAACATAGAAAACAAATTTCAAGAAACCTGAAAATAAAGATACTTGTTTATTAGAAAATTCATTATTGAGGACACTGATTATAAACATGCCAAACCCCCCCCCCCCCCCCCATTTTTTCCTTATTCGTTAGCGAAAGGTTTTGCCCTGTGGCGCTGTTTTCCGTGAGCGAAAACGTTGCCATACAGACTGGTGGACAAAAAGTACATTATAATGGAGATACGAGTTGTTTTCAGTTGAAAACTGCATTTAGGGAACCGTCGAATATTACATTTAAACTAAAATAGTGTCAGGTTAGTGAAATTTAAAAGAATGCTTAAGTTGCATAAGTTCAAAAGTTCTACTACTTTCGCTCAAATAGTACACAGTGTTTATTTCCTAATACCTCTTATAAGAAAGTATTATTACCGTACTTTCCATCATATCCGCGGATTACCTGTTAAAGTTACAAATTTAGGTCGTCTGCGGCTTATATGCCGGTGTGAATAATGTATCTACAGAAGTTTTGCGGTACTTGGATTTTTAAAAAGATCCATGTCACAATTGTCAGCAGACGTCGTTGGAAAATTACCAGAAATGCGTTATCAGGAAAACTTGACGCAATATGGGGGCCAAGGAAGCAGTTGAAGTTTTTTACTCTCGAGTATTTTGACAGAAAATGCAATGCAGCGAAGGCGAAATTATTTGCTCTCGAGAACGATCACGTGCTATGGGATGCTTAACTTTACACACGTTCGTGGGTACCGCAGGTCTAACTACACAACGGTACTACGAAATCTAACTGCGGTAATGCTGAAAAATTGCTCTTTATTCACTTTAAAGTAACAAAACAGCATTTAATAATGAAATATTTTTCTAAATTAGATCATTCTCCTCCATTTCTCTGGACTGCTGGTCATCCCGTGCATCGCGACTTTTCTGGACGAAATTACGTTTCGGGATCAACATCGTGAGTACGGATGATTAGCCTACTTTCACGGCCTGCGTATTATGCGCTGCTTCGATTGTACGAAAGAAATGTGTTTTCCCTGAATTTCATGGTCTGCAGATTTTCCTTCGCTGCGGGCTATACGAAGAAAAATACGGTAATTTTATTTCTGATTTTCAGCATAATTTTACTAAAAATATGAATACTAGATGAATAACCAGAGTCAAGTGAAACGAAAAAAGTTATGTATATGCCCACAACACAGCATTTCGCAAAATGCAGAATGAAAAACACTTAGCAGCAAAAAGCAAATGAAAATCACATAATGAACGTAACTATTGGAAGACCATTACGGGGTAGGACTAGGAAAAATTCCATTGAAGTTTAAACGTTCAGAGGGGCTTTCTGTGACTGACCCCAGATGATTAATTACCTCTTCATCCCATTAGAGCCGGGATCGGCAACATATGGCTCTTTGGGAATCTAAATATGGCTCTTCTGATACTTGAAGGAATGGAAAAATTTCCAAAGTTTCAGCCTCTAGTTCGACGTAATTCTACTTAACGAAAAATCCCATTTACTCTCCAAACTACTTTTCTTTGCTTCTGTCTTGCAACGGGGACACCTGCTTGCATTTCAATTTCTTGAAGAAACCTCACGAATCTGGAGTTCCGATATATTTCATATACTTCGAAGATTATACCGATAGAATGCGGAACTCCTTCCTCACAAGGTTCCAAAAGTTCAGGTTGCAAGGACGTATTGTCGTTTTTGACAAAACCGCTGATATGCGATTTAGAATCTTTAGATTTTTCAACATTTTCTAATTTACATCGTGCCGATTTTGAATTGCAATTTATTGATCTGAAATCTAAGGAAATATGGGCATTAAAATTCCCTGATTTGGGACGCATACCGGAAGAACATGATCAAGAACGCAGTAAATTAATTTCAGATTACAGGTGGACTGAACCGATAAGAACGCAGTAAATTAATTTCAGATTACATTACTCCTATCGACAGAATTGTTTTCGAAATATGGAACAGTCTTCCTGAATCATTCTTTTTTTAAGAAGTACGTACATGACGTATTGACTATATTTGGTTCAACTTATTGCTGTGAGCAAACATTTTGCAGCATGAATCTGATAAAAAGCAAATCGAGAAGTTCACTCACAGATGAGTCTCCAGGCTTGTCTGAAGATGAAAATAATGAAGTACCAACCGAACATTGAAAATCCGAACATTGAAAATCGGGGACAGATTAGCAGTAGTCACTAAAAGTAGTTTGTTAAAACTGTAACAATTTTTATTATTTTTCACTTCAAATATGTTAGTGACGAACGAGTTGAAAAAATCGGCGTCAGCAAAAAACCGAACTCTGAATATTTCTTCTCCGTTTTTTTTTTTTTTTTTTTTTGCTGGCTCTGTTTTTTATTTTAAGACAGTTGCTACCGGTACTCTGTTAACTACGCAGGTTTGTTTCATCCTGCTTTAAAGTAGAGATTTTGTGAAAATTCGATTCCGCTATATATTTTAATTCGAAGCTTGAATAATATTAAATATGCATAATCAAAATCTATATTAAATACTGTGCATACATTTTCGCAAATTTTGCCTGTGTCGCCCTGAGTTGCAGTGCACGCCACAGTTCACATTGCCGCCATTCGTGGCTCATCTAAAAGAATGTGTATTTTACTTTTTGGCCCTTCTTAAGTGCCGAGTTGCAGACCTACTCAAGCATTGGGATATTCTGAAAAGACAGAGGTTATTCACAGTAGCACACTGTTTTATATGCCTCTCTTCACTTTGGACAATTCCTTTCGCACATACGAGGATTCTGCTCGCAATGGAGAAATTACTCTGTATCCTGGTACGTTGCACAGAATTCTGTATGCTGCTAATGATCTTTAAAAAGAAAATAGTAAAGTTGAACTTTTTTTTTCCAATTAAAATTTTCAGTAAATTTATTAACTCGTTTTGCATATCTATTTCTTACGTCTCTTAGCCTGAATTTACGCCCCTAGTATGATCATTCTGGGCGGACAACCCACCCCTATTCCCTCTGGCCTTCCCGGTTGTTACCCTCCTGGTTGTATAAAAACGGTTTATCAGGAATGAAAAATCAGCATTTCAACACAGCGACGTTCGCGCACTGAGGAAACTGATGCTATTTTCTTTAAGTATTTGCAAAATGAAAAGGGCTTTTCTTAGCATTAATATGTACAACAATTTTACAAATTCATGTACTAGTTTTTCAAGACTTAATTTATCACTTGGTGCTTCATAGGTTGAAGCTACCTAAGAGTCATCAATGAAACGCTGAAAATGCATTGAATCATTTTCTTCGGCGAATCAGTCTATACAAACTTAATGATAGGAATTTTTTTAAGACTAGAATTTTCAGTAATGGAACGCAAGATTAGGTGAAACAAGCAAAACAATCAATCAAATCAAGCTGCGAAAGCTGGATGGAGCAGCTGACGTCACCAGAAATTAATTCTGGGGAGAATTTCGTGACTCTATCTAAAACAGTATTTTGCTTACCTGAACGTGACCCTAATCAAACTGCTTTGAAATGCTGATTCAATAAATCATTAAATTATAATTTTATGCTTGCCATTGGTCGTCAGACTTTATCACTTATTGGTTAGCGCAGCACCCAGATCTTACTACACTTTTATTTTGTAATTCACTCAATTGTCTAAAACGTAAAACTTAACCACACATCACATCCCTGAAAACTTCTCATCATTGAAGAAAGATGTAAACTGAATGTTATACGTCTAACTCAATCATTACATCACCACAGGTGTTTACCGTGCCATCGATCGGTCAAATGTCAATTTGATGAAACACCGAGCACAGATTGCCACCATTACACCTTGTGTAATGCACCTGATGAAATACTCTTTTTATAACGCCATCCAAGACTTTCATGACGATGGACTTTGGAAATGGTCAGCAAAGGAAACTTTCATTGAAACGCGTGCTGAATGGGAATATGCCAGAGGAATCTACAAATAGCCTCTGAAAGTTCCTTCGTAATGGACTCACATTGAAAAGGTGCAAAAATTCTTTTGTGTGTTCACTTACATGAAACTTTTTTCTTCCTTAAGTTCTATCAACCAGTTGCTTCTTTACGGAGATTTTATTCATTGTACCTTGTTTTTGAGCAGTTTTGTGAATTTTCCTGACAGTCTAAAAGGGTGTCATTTTATTTTTAGTGGTAACCCTGTATGCAACTCTTGGAGAAGACGGTATTGTTCACGGAATTAATGAGACAGAAGTTTCCTACATCTTCACGTCGCAGGAGCTGCTTCCAAAGCTAAGAGTAAGTTGACGTTTTCTAATCAGAATTCAAATACACAACTTTTTAAATAATCAAATTAACATACGAAACAGTATGAATTATCTGTAAATGCATTTGTCTTATATGATAGATTTGGGATTCTAACTCTCCACTTATATTTCTGTTGCGTACGCAAATTTTAATTTGTGCGTCACACTGATGCATTTGTAATCGAAGCAGATTAGATCACAAAGTCGGATTCAGTAATTTACTCTGCCATCTGTTGATGAGCCCATGTGAGAAAAGAAAACTGATATATTCAGCATACTACACATAGCTATAATTAAATAGCTTGTGCCGTTAAACTCCACCAGATGGAGACGTCTCAGTTGCTGAGCCTATCCCTACGGATTTGGGAAGTCAGATGTTGACAGATAAACACATGTAGCCCTGTGGATTGTTGGCCCCGCAGCGTAAAGCGAACACATTCGGCAATTTATCGAGAGACCTGGGGTTCGATCCTAGCGGTGTCGAAATACAATTTTCCGGCTGCTGTGTGTTAATTAAAAAAAAACGTGGAAAGAGCGATGACTTTGTCTATTTAAATTGTCTCGACGTATTGGAAGATTTTCACCATGCTATGCATTGTATGTTTTACTTCTTATAAATCCGTAATTTCATTCTGAGTTAAGCTAATCTTTTTAATGGAATTTGCATATTGATATCGATACTTATAGGAACACTAAGTGCAGATATAACTTTAATTTTATTGAAGGTAGACTACCTGCATCAAATTATCAGTTAAATTTAGTAGGGAGTACATAACAAAAGTAAAAACAGTGGCATGGTTGTTTTTCTCTGGATGAGCAACTTATATTTGAACTCCATGAGTGAAACTACATTCCAACCCGTAAACATTTTGAAATGGGATTAATATTAATTACGTTTGTTTACCTGGAAAATTTCGAGCATGTGTGAGACGAAAAACTTGACATTAAGACGCATAAAAACGACGTTCTGTCTAGCAAAGCCAAAGACCACTCCAACCAAATTTGTAACAGCGGAATGGCTGATAATTAATGTTGCTAGGAGAAAAGCCTTTGGTAGTCACACGATGAATATACATATTTAAAACTGTCCATTCATATGAACCATTCTTTTAATGCATCACACTGCAGTAACTGCCCAAAGTGATTTCTGCTCTGCTTCACTTGAGATGGTCTTCACACAAGAGAATAAACGACGCATACTAGTGGCAGTTGTGTATTGGGAACTTTCTACAAGAAAATGCCACTCATTCACTTTCTCCCACTGAAGTCAGAAATCAAACTAACAAACCACTCCCTTTTTCTAACTGCAGTCCCTTTGCCTTGAACTCAAAGCCGAACTCAGCAACATAAAAACAATAGAAATTGACATCTTCTGCTTAAAGAAATCCATTTTTAAGTCCAATGGCCAAGATTATAACTGGGACTCCGTCTAATGTACCAACTGCCAGGCTATAGTTTGACATGCACTGTTGCTTCAGCTAAGGTTGAGAATAACCATACCATTTTACCACCTGACTCAATTTGACCAAATGTCGACATCAACCACTATACCACTTTTATGTTAAACAGAATAAAGAACATGATTATCAAGTGGAACTTCAAATTAAAAAAATTCTGTATCATTTTATTAGAAGACTAGCGGAGGTACCCGGCGTTTCTCGGGTTTAACATAAAATATTTGAATCAGCTTCTGGGCCAGCGTTTTCAGAGTTTTTCTAAAATTATGAATAAGGATATAACGCACGGAAACATTTAAACTGAAATGTGTTCCGGTAATAAAAAGAAAATGATTAAAAAAAAACTACTAACAATCTATACTTGTGCCAGAACAATTGGCTTAAACCAGCAGTCTTTATTGACTGTGAATATCAAAAATCTGAAATATTTGAAACATCAACATTTTTCTGTCATGTTGTGACCAACGTAATGTTCAGTTAATTCGAGGCACAATTAAGTTTATCCTGGATGAGCCACTGGATCAATGATGTTGAGTGTTCTTCTATTTATAGAACCAAAATGAAGAGGTTTTTATTTTTAGCAACTCGGTAGCACCAACAATAGTTAACCATGTAAAAAGCATCAAACCCTGTTCTTGTTTGCTTTGTCGGTACTCATAGGCGCTTAAACTAAAATGGAAGGACAGATGAGACGATTGGAATGCGTGGAATAAAATCATGGTCTCCTGCATCATTGTTAGTCATGATAGTAACTCCGATGACATTTGACACCAGTTTCTTGATGGTCGTGTTCCGTTCTAGATTGCTGATGGTCCAGATTTCATCACGATAAAATAAAGCCTTCTGATGTGGGAGAATGCGTGAACGGAAGAAGAGAGGTATTAAGCTCGTAATGTAACACACGCTCGCACACACAGGGAAAGTCAAAAGCACTTCGTAAATAGTTTTCTATATGCAAGTGACACTACTTGTGTAAATCTTTGGTATTTCAAACGTGGTTTAATTCTTCGCTGACCAAGACAGACAGAGTGCTCTTTGTGGTTTCAAGATTTAATACGAAGTAACTTTTATCGAAGGATGCTTCTTGCAGTCTGTTGATGAATGTCACTTGGTTGTGGGTAGGCATCATACATAAAAAAAATACATAACACATTTTACCTTTTGTCGTAGATGTGAACGCATAAAATGCAATGTGTAAAGTGTCATCAGAGCAGAGCCCGTTAGAAAGAATTTTCATGCATTAAAGAGAAATATTTCTCTTGCATATTCTGAAATCTTCATAGCACGGTACGATTTACAAGAAATACTGTGACAAAATTTTCTTTTACTTTGGAAAATATCTGGCCCGCTTTTGTTTCCTCTAGTGTTAAAGCCGTAATCCGTCATTTTTTTCAGAACTGATACAAATTCTGAAACTAAGTATATTTTATACAGTGAAAGATTTACGACACACACGATAATTCTGTTTTTAGTTTGGAAACTGATGCGCGATATTCTTTTAAAATACTTCAGAAATAGTCACTAAATTAATGAGAATTTAACCAATTACAAATTAGTAGTTATAGTAATATTTGCACTTTACGTTACTTCTCAGATTTTTTTAAATCTGGAAATGGAAAGCTATATCGGATGATATTAAAAATCAGTATACCCAAAGGAAATAATTACTTGTACATTTTGTGATACCGTCCGAAAAATAGCTTCCTGAGTTTTGGGATTAATATGCAAGTAGAGCAAAAAACGTTACCAGTAAACTGTGAAAACGCTGATTTCCTTTGCAACACACTACTTATGCGAATAAGGCTTATTCAGCAGGTGGCGTTGAAAGAGCAGAGCAGAATAAGACACAATCAAATGCGGTGACTTTAATAAGAATTTCAACAGTATAAAAAAAACTGTGGTTTAAAAAACTAGTCTGTTATTTTCTCCCTAAAAATGAATATCCTCATTCATTTGTTTTCATTCTGTGAAGGTTTTCGATTTCGTACACATTGCCAAAGTTGCTTAATATACTCATCAAATACACTTCCTTTTACCGAATGTTTTAAAAATCGAGAATACGTAATCTGTTATTTTAGGTATCTCTGTATTCCAATTTAAAAACTTCTGCTTTAATATTTATAAATAATTGAAATTTATTGTTCTCATGATCATAAATAAAAAAAAATACCTATGCTATATACATAATCTCTGTGGGAGGTAAAGCGAAATAAAATAAAACACCTTCATTGTCGTGATGTTTTTAAAACAACCTTACGGAAAAATTACTGGGATCGATACTAACTCGACAAACTATCAAATGCACCTAAAAATAGCTCTTCATTAAATGCACAAAAAGTTCTGATAGTGAGAATAATTTTCTAGAAATTTAACTTTTTCCTTTGTTTTTGAATCAAATTCACACAAATAGTATACATGCCTGCGATTTTCTGAAGTTCAAATTTTCCTCTCAGTTGATAAGAGGATTGAGACTCTACAGTGCTTGTATGCAAAGTACAGGGTCTTTCTTTATTAGATAACAATTTTAAACTAGAACTGTTCTTTTAATTTTAGACATCTGCTAATTAACATCTTCCAAGCATTTAAAGAACAATTTCTTTTCAAAAGGCGTACTATTTGCATCGAATAATCCAGTTGCGTTCATGTTTTGTCTTGTAAATTAAATGGAAATTCTCGTAAAAAGAATTCCTTTACGATTAAAAATGATTTTTTTCTTATTCAGAATATCATGCCTAAGATTCCACACGTCACACATATAGTGTACATGGAGAACCTAAGGCCAGCTGATGTGAGTGGTTTTCCAGAGAAACTATCCATTATGCCATTTTCACAACTAGAGAACATGGGCTCGACTTGCGATCCTGGTAAGATCTGATAATTTCCTTTTGTATGTAGATATTTCTTTTTCTGAAAAAAATTTAGTTAGGCTATTAAGTTGTCTTTTGCAATTTTGTGCTAACTTCCCATGTGTTCACTGTTTTACGAATCTAAATTGCATGAGTTAACTTCCAGGTCAAGGCTATGCAATAAAATTAATGTAATAACATCCTAAAAAAACTATAATACATAGTTACCATAAGGAACTTTGTTTTGGTGACCTCTAGTCCACTCATATGGGGTGGTCATAAGAAAGTGGAAAGCAGCACATCAGCATCAATGTTAAACTTTTGAAGCTTTGTAAATCGAAAGCCTGATCAGCAAGAAATTACGAATCTTTGTTTTTTCAGTTGATTATGGGGTGCAAATATTCATACACATTAACGAGATTTCAGTTTTGTTTTTCATTCGATATTCAAAACTGAAAACGTAACTTTACAATGACTCTAAATGTTGTCGTAAATACCTGCTGTACAACCAAATTGATTGGTTTCTGGAGTTCGAAGTTTTATGTTCTTCACCACGAAAATTGTGTATCTTGCTAACTTTGGCTTCTAATGTTTCGTACATCAGAAAACTCATAATATTTGATCCTTTGTACATCGTGCACAGATTTGCGCCGATACAAGATGGCGCACGACCCTCCACATCCCCCTTTCCATCTATTTTTTTCGGAAGCCATTGTTTCCCTATTTTTTGTCGGTACTATTTTTAAAATTTCCCATCTTTCTTGAACGTTCCATGCAAATATAGAATGGTGAGCGCTTGCGCGAGCTCCGAATGACACACTGGTTGTCCCGCTTTGCGTGGTTTTTAGGACTTGTTCTGATTATCCTAATCTAAAATTAGGTATAGCACTCTCCTGCTAGGCTTAAGTGTTTATGCGGATGCAATTTAAGCGCTCCTTCCCGAAAAGTACTCACAGAAATGAAATTCTCCATGAAAATGGAATTAAACACGTTTCTTTAGTCGTGTGTAGGCCTACATAAAATTTCCAGTGCATTTTGTCATATATATACTTATATAGTGGTTTGATTTTGTTACACAAATTTAATTTCCCCTGGGGACAGTATTTTCCACTTTCCTCCTAAAAATGGTCACACACACAGACAAAACTTAAATACAGTCTGTTTCCTCTTTCCGTATGTTATTCATATCTTAGAAGTGACACACTCGAATTTATTGAAGCCAAACCTTTTTTTCATAGCTTAGAGACGGTGACAATTTTTTCGTAGGTATCTGATTACGTAAGTAGATCTAAATTTTAAATAATTTATAGCTGTTTTTCAGGGCTCGTCTCATATCAGTTTAAGGAAATTCTAATCGCAGCACAAGATAATTTGGTTTCCTTTAGAGAACTCAATAGCAATTTTGAATCTTGAACTGTACCTTAAGTTCAATTCGAAAGATGTCTTTCAGTAATATCTTCCAATGAAATGTGTTGCTATCTGCAAACGGTTTAATTAACTTAATGTTAACGTTGTACCTAAAGAAATTTCGGATAACGAATTTGATTTCAAATAGAAATAAAGCCTTAAAATTTGCGGACTGTTAAAATCGTCGGTTCAATTAAAAATAAAAATGGCACCGAATGATCTGGTGTAATGAGTACTTCTTTTGAATCAAAAGAATGTGTGATAAAGTAAAAGGTAATGATCATCGAATATTTATTGACGTATGAAATTTTAAAATTAAGGAATTAAGGTAATTAACAATCTGTTCATTAAGTTTATGGTGCCCAGTACAAAAATTTTAACTGAATTTTTAAAATTAAATACTTAAAAATAAACACTTGTCACCCCAGTGAAAAACTGTAGATAGAAATATTTAAGTAGAAATGTTCACTCAAGCTTCCTGGTAGCATAACTGTGCGTTATGAAAAATCAGAACATTTACACAAAAGGATCATAATAGACAGTGCACATAAATTTTTTGAAAGGAAACTTTCAGTAGTGCTGCCCCGGTGGCGCAGCGCTGGCTTCTGATTATTCGTCTGAGATTGGTCCGGGTTCGAATCCCGATGAGGCATGGATGTTTGTCTTACGGCACTGGTTCTCTCCTTTCCCTGGAACCAGTGACCCTAAATTATTGACGGGCGACTGCTTATAGCCCATTGAGTTGCTCACGGTGTTCGTTAAAAAAAAAAAACTTTCAGTAGTAGCCGTATAAAAAAAACATAATGTTTTGAGCTTCTAAGGGGGAATCCGGCATTATTAAAAAAATAGGCTCAAAACTTTCTTCACAGTCAAGTGTTTCAGTAGCAGCCGTATCAAAGTAAAAGTGAATCTTCCAAATGTAGCTTTTATAAGCAAATATAGCATGCAAACATATTACACGTACATGAACATTTCATAGCGGTAACATTATTTGGAGTGGTAATGTCTACAATATTTATTACAGTAAGTGGCATCCAGTACAAATGGATTTTTTCAATCTGATGTTTAGAAGTAATGATGTGGAACAAAATGTTTCAAGTTTAAGAACATGTGCGATTAACTTCCTTGGAAGACAGATTAAACAACGAAAAAATAACCACAATCTATAGATCTTCGCATTCTCGCAGTTCAAACTTCCTCAACGGAGAAAAATATTTGCAAATCAGGCGGTAACTGAATGTATGAACATATTACAAGAAGCTACATGAAATTCCGTTGACCGAACTTTGGTACTCCGGATGTATAGAAATGTACAAAATTCAAACTGGGTATAAATAAGAGAAAAATCGAAACTGTGGTTTTTGAGCAAGAAACTATATTAATACAGCGATAAATCTAGACAGATTTGTCTAAATGGTACAGAGATAACCAGGTGAATGAATTTGTATGTTCATAAAGTATGTTTGACAGAGAAAGTAGACTGGATGGTGAAATTAGTAGGCGAGTGAATTCAGCTTTGGAATCATAGCTGCATTATAGGAGGATTTTACAGAACTGATGAGTTCTCCAAAAGGTCCTGAATGGCTGTGTATGGAAGTGCAATGGCTCCTACTCTGATGTACGGCAGTACAACGTCGGCGTTGCAGAAGAGACAAAGGAGTTCATGTGCTGGTGATATGTTACTCGCCGGTGTGTGTATGTGAGAAAATAAGTTTTGATCATGTGAGGAATGAAGACGTGCAGTATAACTGATGTGCAATGCGAAGCAAAATGTTGTTACTAAGGTGGAGACAAATATTCTGAAGTGGTGTTTGGCTGTGAGGAAAGAATAAGTGGTGAGATGCTTACAAAGAGAATTTATTCAGCCCAAGTTTACAGGTAAAACAGAAATAGAGGGTAGCCTAGGAAATCGTGGATCAGATTCAAGAATGTATAAAGCTAATGGGTATGAAGTGCAAAAGTGCCTCCCCGGTGGCCGAGTGGTAACAAGCGTTGGTTTCTAATCATTCGCCCGAGATGTGTCTGCTTTCGAATCCCGGCGGGGCATAGATGGTGCGTTTGTCTCGTGGCAGTAGCTCTCTTCCCTCCCTGGAACAAGTGGCCCCAAATTAGGGACGGTCCCTTGAGTTGCTCACTGTGGTCATTAAATCGCAAAACAAACTGCAAGAGGTATGATATGAGATGTGTAATTGATGTCAGTGAAGCGAGAATTGTATGCCAAGATCGCTTTAAATGCATATACGCTTGATACATTAACAGTGAGTAAAATCTAATAATATCAGTTTCAAATTTTTATTTGGCAGATGAGCTTTCTTTGAGGAGTTAACCACTGTATCTCAGAACAGCTTAGTGATATGTACGGTATGTATAAGCATACGTTAAAGACGGTACGGGTGTGTGCCCGCGCCTGGGTGTTTGAGACGCCGTAAGTGTCTCAAACATATAGAAACCACAAGAACTGCACAAGATTTGTCACTCGCGCATGTACATTGCAGGAAATACGTCTTTTCAAGCATAGCTTGGAATGCTATGCTTGAAAAGAATGTTTGCAGAAAATAATTTCGAAAACATTAAACATGTGATCTCTCATCAGAATTTTCAGGAATGTTTACTAGTGAAAGATGCGAAGAGCATGTTGGTAAGGACCTTATTTGCATATTTCTCAAATAAGGAATTGTTGCTATTTAAGAACTACTGTCAGGCAGGCTTTTGTTAAGCATTATTGAACATTAGTGATGTTAGTTTTAATTGATTGACATTTTCTCAAGCATCAGTTTCATACACAATCGACTTCAAGCCGAGTGCGACACTAACTTGACATCTATCGTGTTTTCCATTCTCCAACGTATCTATTGTTCCGCTCTGGCTAACTCATCTTTTGCAGTTACCCTCCTATAAACGCCCACCTCATGTTTTCTCTCTATAATCTTAAGAAAAAACCTCTAATACTTATTGTTGGATCTTGTTGCAAAATTCCCATTTGTTGCCGTTTCGGTATGTTTAAAGTTTCTAATATACTGTTAGAAACTTTTATCTCAATTTTATGTTTTCAAGTTTTCAATTGAAGTTTTCATTCATTACATATTTGTTTTCCAGTGGAGAAACCTGATCCACCCGGGCCCAATGATGTGGCCATACTGATGTACACTAGCGGATCTACTGGAATTCCGAAAGGTAAGTTTTACTAATTTTGGAGAGGAAAAACCGCGTTTGTTTATATTTCCGCGCCAAAACGACACTATCACTGGGGAATCCCAAAGAACAACGGAAGATACTTGCAATCGATTATTATATTTAATTCATAACATCGTTGCTTCTACCTGAAAAATTTAAAATTTCGTAAAAGAGCTATTACAACCAGTCTGACTTCACAGGTGGGGTAATGCTGCTCTTTGCTCCGTACATTGATAATCTAAGAAGAAATTTGCAACATTATTCCGCTGCAAATGTGTTTGAAGTACACACCTGAACTTTGAGAATGCGTTTAACTCTATTGCTAGTAATCGGGTTTAATGATATTGATTATTGAATTTATAACGAGGAACAGCACACCAATTAAGTAGTAAATAGTAACACTGTACTAGTGATCCGATTTATTGGCGTAAGAAATAAACACATAAGCGTTTCCAAGCTTTCGCACATCAACCAGATGGCTTTTTCAAGGAAGTTAGACAGAAACTGCAAACTGAAAAATAGAAAGCTTAACAATTTGAACGCGGGAACTTAACAATAAATAGATGCGACGTTACATTCATTAAAGATATGAGGCATGACGTTGGTTGCACGCGGGATCCTAGTAGAGAAAATGTATTACTTGAAGAATTGGTTCCAAATTCGTGGCAACTCGAGCGAGACAGAATCATTGCAAGTATCGCTGTTGGTAATGATCTCCAAGGTTTCCCGAATGGCTGTACATTTAGGGGTAGAGTACCTAGCTAATTTCTTTATATCATCCCACATAGGAGTAGCTGACTTAAATTTTACTTCTCTGGATAGTGCCGTGGTTACTTTACCGTATTTTGTGTCCCTTTTATGTTCGTTGACTCTGATTCCAAACGAACGCTTGGTCATTCCAATGTAGTATCGTTTAGAGCCGTTCGGATATTGTAGGGGGGTCGCATAAACACCTGCTTCGCAGGAGAGAGGTGGTTTTTCACTATTTCTCTTCAGTATAGTATGTAGAGATGCTGGAGACCTTATGCCGACGCCGTAGTTCATCTTCTTGAGAGCGTTTATGAGTTTGTAAGACACACTTGGTATGTAGGGAATTGAGCCTAAATAACGTAGCTGCGGCACAGGAAGACTGGAATGTTTGGCTCTGGCTTTTTGGATAAAGCTAGGTATCTGATTCAATGAATATCCTGCATCAGTGGCTAACTTGATGACGCTTTCAATTACGTGTTGTCTAGAATGGGTATCAGAAGAAACGGCGAAGGCTCTTTGAATTCGAGAACGGAAGTTAGCTGCTTTGTATTCTGCGGGACAGAAAGAGCTGCGGAGCATCAGGTTGGGGACGGACATGGGTTTGTAGTAGACTTGAGTACCGAGGCGGTTGTCAGACGATTTCCTCAATAAAACATCCAGATAAGGTAAAGCGTTGTTGCTTTCAAGCTCCATCGTGAAATTGATCGTAGGATGTATATCATTGATTTTATCAAGGAAAATTGGAAGACTATTTTTTCCGTGGGGCCATACAAAAAATACGTCGTCTGAATAACGCAGCCAAGTGGTAGGCCGTGGGGTAATGCTGGAGAATATATTCCGCTCAGTTGGGCGAAATATTGCTTCTGCAAAGGACAGGTGAAAGAGAGGATCCCATCGGAGCGCCATTATTCTGTTTATATACTTGTCCTTGGAAACTGTAGAAGCTAGTATTAGTGACCAAGTCTATTAATTTGAAGGTGCTGAGGCATGATTCCTGCGTATAAAATGTTGAATTAGATATGGCATCCTTTAATGTTCTGATGGCTTCTGGAACGGGAATTGAGGGGTAAAGGGAAACTACGTCGAAGCTGCCGATAATATCGCTTGGCAGGACAGTGAGTTTCTTGACTTTAGTTATAAAATCCTGAGTGGAATTTATTACTAAGTCCGATTCAGGAAGAAAACTACGCAGGAATTTGGATAGTGCTTTCTCTAAATGGTACGTTGGTGCAGACTTCCTGGGTACGATGGGTCTCAGTAGGTTTCCGGGCTTATGGTGCTTAAGTCTTCCGAAGAGCTTTGGGATCTGAGGTCCTGGTGGTAATCTGGCGGCTTTCCTAAGATCGTCTGGAATAGCGGGTAAGCGGGCTGCTCTTTGTACCTGCGCAATCCAAGAATTTATAGGGTTCCTTTGAAGGGCTATAGAACCAGAGTCAGTGATAAAATCTTCAATCTTCGTCTTGTAGTCTTCTGCGTCCATAATCGCTATGTGGCCAGATTTGTCCGTTAGAGTCAATATTATGAACGGATCATTTCAAAGGATCGAAACTGGCCTCGGAATTATAAATTTATTAGGTATTTTAGTAGGATCATACCAAGATCGTAATTTAGAAGAACAGAGCTGGCGTAGTTCATCTTTTGAGTCGTTTGGAACTCTTGATATTACGCTTTCGAATTCGGAAACGACGCTTTTTGGGTTCGATCTGGTTCGGAAGCAGAACTTTGGTCCAAGCTCCAAAAATTTTCGTTTCATCTTCGGAAAGTGTCCGGTTGGAAATATTGACGAATGGAACCTTATCTGGATGTTTTATTGAGGACGTCGTCTGACAACCGCCTCGGCACTCAAATCTACTACAAACCCACGTCCGTCCCCAAACTGATGCTCCGCAGCTCTTTCTGTCCCGCAGAATACAACTCTGATATTACGCTTTCGAATTCGGAAACGACGCTTTTTGGGTTCGATCTGGTTCGGAAGCAGAACTTTGGTCCAAGCTCCAAAATTTTCGTTTCATCTTCGGAAACTGTCCGGTTGGAAATATTGACGAATGGAACCTTATCTGGATGTTTTATTGAGGACGTCGTCTGACAACCGCCTCAGCACTCAAATCTACTACAAACCCACGTCCGTCCCCAAACTGATGCTCCGCAGCTCTTTCTGTCCCGCAGAATACAAAGTAGCTATCTTCCGTTCTCGAATTCAAAGAGCCTTCGCCGTTTCTTCTGATAACCATTCTAGACAACACGTAATTGAAAGCGTCATCAAGTTAGCCACTGATGCAGGATATTCATTGAATCAGATACGTAGCTTTATCCGAAAAGCCAGAGCCAAACATTCCAGTCTTCCTGTGCCGCAGCTACGTTATTTAGGCTCAATTCCCTACATACCAAGTGTGTCTTACAAACTCAAAAACGCTCTCAAGAAGATGAACTACGGCGTCGGCATAAGGTCTCCAGCATCTTTGCATACTATATTAAAGAGAAATAGTGAAAAACCACCTCTCTCCTGCGAAGCAGGCGTTTATGCGATCCCCCTACAATATCCGAACGGCTCTAAACGATACTACATTGGAATGACCAAGCGTTCGTTTGGAATCAGAGTCAACGAACATAAAAGGGACACACAATGCGGTAAAGTAACCACGGCACTATCCAGAGAAGTCAAATTTAAGTCAGCTACTCCTATGTGGGATGATATAAAGAAATTAGCTAGCTAATATACCCCTAAATGTACAGTCATTCGGGAAACCTTGGAGATCATTACCAACAGCGATACTTGCAATGATTCTGTCTCGCTCGAGTTGCCACGAATTTGGAACCAATTCTTCAAGTAATACCTTTTCTCTACTAGGATCCCACGTGCAACCAACGTCATGCCTCATATCTTTAATGAATGTAACGTCGCATCTATTTATTGTTAAGTTCCCGCGTTCAAATTGTTAAGCGTTCTATTTTTCAGTTTGCAGTTTCTGTCTAACTTCCTTGAAAAAGCCATCTGGTTGATGTGCGAAAGCTTGAAAACGCTTATGTGTTTATTTCTTACGCCAATAAATCGGATCACTAGTACAGTGTTACTATTTACTATTTGATTATTGAATTTGTTTTACATTATTGCGGAAAACTTGATCCGAGCAAAGAAACAAAAGCAAGAAAACGTTACTCATACTGTCAGGCCTGACTCAACCTGACTTTAACTTCGGAACAACTCTCTGGAGCATAGTATTCTGTCATACTGAGTAAGCAATACTGTTACGGGAGTGATAAATCCATTGCTCCATATTATATACATTTTTCCTGACACTAAGGTTTGTTACTGAAGATCTGCTAAAAATATTCGCTGTTAAAAATATCCATGTATTAACATGGACAACAGTCGGCAACTAGTGCACAACACACGCACCCTGCATCCATAGTAGCATCGACCACCTATGATCACTGAGTAAAATTTTTCCAGTACTACTGGCCAAAAAATAACATCGCTCTCAAAACAAAAATCAGACTCTCTATTAATAGGGTAGCAACGTGAAATTTTAGAATGAGGTTTGACTGTATTAATACATGAACAAGATTTTTCACTAGACTTTCTGAGAGTGTGTGCGTACCTAAAAATTAAAAAAAATTAGGCAAACAAGAACAGAGGAGTACGTTATTTTTTTCGCAAGACTTGGTTAAAATGGTTAAGACTGTGACCTAAAATCACCAAAGGTCCGCAGAAACAGCACTGAAAGAAATTAGCTCCTGTGAAAAGCAGACAGTATCTTATGCATTGTAAAAAATTCTGGAATTTCAATTAGGTTTAATAGCTGTGAGATTTATGTATGTTTAGTTTCTTAACTGTATCATCTCTGCAATAGTTAATATTGAGCTTTGTGAACACGAATATATCACTTGTGGGCATATAAATCAAAACTGCCGAAGTAAAAGAATCAGCGCAATAACAATACTACTATCATTTGCGCTTCAGAGCGCGGAGATAACTCTTGCCAGAATATGAGCTAGCTGGCTACGATTTCTGCAACAATCACAATACACTTTCCACCAGCAGCGCACTCAGTGGGGGTGGCCCAGAGGCCTGGATCCTCTCCATGAGATTTGACCTGGTCCTTCGTTTTTTGTCATTGCCTGCTTATTTTTAAGTATTGTTTTTTAATATGTATATTTTACGAATTGCAAACGCGCACTTTAATATGGCGGAGATATTTTCTCCGGGAAATTTTTATTTAAATCTTCTATATTTTAGATCATCCCCATGAAGAAAACCTGGGGGCACCTCTGCTCTCCACACATATATTTCGTTATACGTAACTGAGTGTAACATTCGTTCAACAAATCTTCGTAACAACTCAGCGTACTTGTAACATGTGTCTATAATAAGCCTCTCTGTTATCGTGCTTTCTAACAAGCCTCTCTGTTATCATGCTTTCTAACGTGAAATTTTATCTCTCGGTTATCATGCTTTCTAACAAGCCTCTCGTATGCGTTCAATGTTTACCTTTTATCGTGCTCCGATTTACTATCAATGATGCCAAAACGAAAAAAGTCCTTAGAAGTAAGGCCATTCAGTCAGAAAACTCTTAACGAGAAGAAACCAAACTTATATAGGAACTCAAAAGGAAAGTTGTTTTAGAGGTACGCGTCCCAAAAGTTTACCACTCAGTCATACATCAGAACACTGCTGAAAAGATCCAGATACTGTCTTTCAGAGGAATCAATACGCAAACCACCCCGTTGGCGTAGTAGTCTAAGCGGTGGCTTCTGACTGTTCGTCTGAGAGGGCCCAGGTTCCGGCTGAGGCATGGGTGATGTTTTTCTCGTACATTTGAAAATTAGCTCTTTTGCCACTGGTGGGATTCGAACCTACGTCTCCTCGCTCCGGGGTCGGTTATTCTCCTTACTGAAATACACCGACTTTGGCTTATCGCTGCAACTTGCAATTTCTAGTCTTGTGTCACCTCAGTGGTACGTCACATATATCCGCTTCCCCTTGAGAAAGGCGGGAACCTGCAGGTTTAGAGTCATCCGGAAACAATGCTTGAAGGAGGTTTCACTGTAGAAGGAAATATTCTATTAATTCCAGACAAAGTGTTGAAGAAATATCACATTCTCGAACCTCAGTTAGGAGATTGTTATCGTTCGGGCGCCAGTATAGCGTAAAACCAGTTTGTCGGTACGGTGGTGGAATTCGAATCCACGTCTCCTCGTTCTGGAGCCAGTTATTCTCCCCGTGAACTACAGGCTTTGGCTTATCTGTGCAACTTGCAGTCTTGAATCATGTTACCTCAGTACTACATCACACACGGCACTGGTTCATCCCCCCTCCCTACAACCAGTGGGCCTAAATTAGGGACGGACGACTGCTTATAGCCTTAGGCCTCTTTCAGACAATACTTCTTGCTGTGCGCCGTGCCCGACACGGCGCCGTGGTTAGAAATAACCATGGGTGTCTATGGATGACTCACACGCTTGGAATCCCACCGTGTACGGCTTTTCTCCGTGGACAGCCGCCGTTGTCATCACGACATCCATTTCAATACGGCACGGCGCCTCACCATCCACGGCGTGAAATGTACATGGAGCGAAATATACGTGTTCAGACTTGCAGAATTAACGCCGTCCGGCGCACAGAGTCGCTACAATTCAGTACATGCATTGAGAGTATCACAGAAGTGTGGTGCTTCGGTTGGTGAGACTGCATCTCTCATCTTGCTATTCTGCTTCAGGAGTAGAGGACTCAGTCGATTGAAGAGCTCATCAAAACTTACGATTGACATCCTGAAGTAGTTGAAAAACTGTCTTTCATCCTTTCTTAAATCTTGATATAAAGTGACGAAAACAGCAACAATCTGCCTGTGAAGATTTAAAAGATGAATCCACTTCCACCCGTGAACGCGTTTTACTTTTGATGTACAAATAGAAAAAATACAACAATTTCTCGTGAAGCCGCAAAAAAATACAACAATTTCATGGCGAAAACATGGCGTGAAGCCGCGTCGTGGCTTTTTTCGAAATGCCGTTTGTACAGCGGCGCGTTCTTTGGTATGCACGGCGCTGTGTCGGACACGGCGCACGGCAAGAATTCGTATCGTCTGAAAGAAGCCTTAGTTTCTCTAGGTGGTGGTTAAACCTCGAAATAGCAAACGCGGCTTTGTCAAGTCCATGCCAAAGTCTCTGAACCTGCCCTGTTTCGAACTGCGTGAAACAGGGTGCAACAATCTATCTCAGAGCAACAGAAAAATAGTGGCTGCTCCAGATATGTAGTGAGTACGTTGTTATCTGCAAAGATGTCAGACACCTATTGATCTATACTGTACCGTGTATGGCCAAGCATTATGTTCGGAGCAATCAGGACTGCAAGATGATGCATCCCCCTTATTTTGTGCAAACATATTTAATCCAGTAGTTCCTGCTCCTCTAAATTTGCTCTTTATGTCACATTAATATTTTAAATGTATAAACATTTTCGAATTTGTTTCCATCATCTCAAGAAGCTAAACATTTTCTTTTTTTCTTTTGTAAAAGAACTTGTCGAAAAAATTTCGCTGTTTTGTGAATGTTTTAAATATTATGAAAAATTTGTTTAATGGCATCAGTTTTTCCTCAAAATAATTAGACTAAGTTTGAATCAATTAGTTTAATGAACTGCACAACATTTGATATTCTTTCAATTTGAAGTGGCTGTAAAATGTAATCAGCTCTCTATCCCTTCCTCACAACAATAAAAAAAAAGTAAGAAAGGAACCCTTAATTTATTATGCTGCTTCGCTCGTAGCATTTTTCTTTTTTTTTTTGAGAGGAACTTCAGCTGAAATCGATCGTGATCTTGCGAGATATGATTCGTGTAGACGGCTAATAATAAACTGTTTGCTGTATATGTACTATCTTTGTCTTCAATTTTCGGAGTATGCGAACAGGAAACAATGTACTTCTGATTGAATATTTGAATTCGATATGGATGTTATAAATCAATCGATCAAACTATTATCAATAAAGAGATTAGATGGAAACTTATGTACCCTCAAAAGTAATTACCTCTTTAAGTTCTTTTGAACATAGCGAATTTAATAATTAATGAAAGATATGAAACGGGAAAAGATCCGGAAGTGCTTTTCTGACTGTTACAATCAATATTCTACGAAACAAAACATAAATTAATAGGCATTTCTCTTTAGTATCCAAGGAAACAAGGTTACGCAAATATTTAATACTCGTTCTTCTGCGCAGAACACATGTTTCTTTAGTTCTCGCTCAAACTTACTTAATCAACTTTTGCAAACTGAACATAATAAAAAATTACCTGAAAACGAGCCTGGAACCATTTCTGAACCATGAATATTGGGATTTTTCGATTGTTCGTGTTGCTAGCTTTCAATGACTTGCTGTGGTGATATAGGAAACAAGATATTCAATGTTTTTGCTGCGTTGTCTTCAACGATGCCCTATGCACATGAAAAGGAACATGTACCCTAAACCAAAATAGTAGGCTAGATGGAATACTTATTCAGTGTTTCAGATTCAAACATATTCCCTTTTTTTTTTTAATTATTGCATGCATTATTTTCAATGCTGACGTGCTTACAAGTAGTCACGACCAAATGGGGCTTTAACAACCTTACTTTATATGATCAAAAATTGAAAACGTTGCATACCTATGGGAACAACATTGGTTGCGAGATTATTTTAGTTCTATCTATAACCTTATAAAAGGAAAGGAAATTCAAGCTATCTCTTCCCTTTTCAAAGAAGAAAAATAATCTAGAAACGGTACAAATAAAATTATGTGATCTTTTCTTATCTCAGCGAACATAAATACACGAGTGAAATTTCCTAGTTCTATGGGTTTGTTTTTTTCCATGTTTCGACTAATTCATTTTGAGCCTAAATTTAGGAATTGAAAATAATCTAAAACTATACATATAAAGTTTTTAATATCAACTCTTAATGAAATTTAGACAAATTCGTTTTAGAAGTTGGTGAGAAAGTTGTGATCTAATTTCATACATAGACATTCAGTTTAGCTAATAATTTTTACCATATTTAAGTTTTGCAATTTGAATTTTTTTCCTTCTTCCAGGTGTAATGATCACCCACAAGAATATGATAAGCACCTCGGCGGGTCTTGTGGATTCTATACCCACTTTAAAGTAAGTGCAGTCTTTAATTTCATTTTTATAATATCTCAAAAGATAGAAATGAAGTGCTAAAACCCAAAAATGACAAGTGGTTTTTCTGGATTGAATCCTAACTGGTGAGCTTTACGAAGTCATGAAATGTAACTTAACTAAAGGGCATTAAAACTTACAAGATCTGCACCTTTCCCCATCGCCGTAGCTGGACAGTGAAAGAAGATTCAATTTGTGCAATGCTGTGTTCTAATGACGATTAGCAACTGCAATTTTTCCAAAACTTGGAATTATTTAGGCAGCGATTTTATATGGATGGCAAGATTTAGAAACTTGACGACTTAATAATCCATTCTTTCAATAGGTCTTCCTAAAATGGCGCAATTTTTTTCATTTAGATGTGTTGCGCTACTTACTTCCAATGTTAGTACTTTAATTGGACAGGAAATAATTCATTGCGACCACACTAACAAATTCAGTCCTGAACATTTAACCAAAGTGTATAACCTGTAATTTTCCGCATAATTTTACAATTGCCGCATAATTTTGTTTTCCTTTTTTTTTCACGCGTATTCCCTACGGCTTTAATCTGAGGAGTTACTTTTAGGTAGTGATGGGTATAATCGCTAAAAAATAACTAGTTCTACAGTAAAATGGAACTTAGATAAAAAGATAAAATAACTATAGACGGATTAGTCGATTCTTCTTCGACAGTGAAATGCAACGTACTCCTGACACTGCCAGTCTCAATGGGTGCAAGTCTCTGATGGAAAGTAAATACATAGACTTTCAGTTCAATGCGGAACATTTCCAGATCCTGATGAATACGCTGCTTTTCTTTGAAACATGTGCAGTGTCTATTCACAAGGCATACAAGGTATACGATCTGCAATCTAAATTACAGCTAAAATTGGAGGCAACATATTCTCAAAAAGTTGCACCTAATTCGTTTCTGCAGGAAGTGTTCACAAAACCGTAGCAAAGTTAAATATTTTACTGCTGTCCAGAATCCACCTCCAAAAAGCTAGGACCAAGTTTTGCCAATCTGGTTTGAACTTCATGAAAGCTGCTAGAGTGTTTGACCCAGATCAAGTAGCCGAATCCGATATTGATGACCACGAAGAGTTCAAAAGTATTCCAGAAATTGATGACCCGTCAGGAAGACCCGAGTTTGCTGCGTACAAGGAGTATGTAAAGGAATGTACGCTTCCTGATGTAATAAAATTTTGGAATTCAGCGGCACTTCCAGAGATTTTCAGTACTAACACGAAAAGCAAAGCAAGTACTCTTTACCTAATTCTGTAGATTGCGAAGGAGTGGTGTCATGTTATGCCCAAATATTTACAAAACAAAGAGTTTACAAAAATTTCCGGATGCTGGACTAACATCTCTATATTTAAAAAAACTGTAATCATCGCTGTAGTAATGATTACTATGATTACGGAAATATTCTGTACTAAAATAGTATATTTTGTTAACCATAACAAGGAAGCAAAGAGTTTGTCAAATTTGTATTCTAATCAAAGTGTATTTTTTAGTGTGCATGTATTCCAGTACAGTACTTTTCCTAGTCCGCATAATTTCAATAAGTAGCAGCATCAATGTCTCATAATTTATAGGGTCTTGGATATAATCTTATTTGAAAATATAAAATTAGGTTTTCTGGAGGACAAGATGTCGATGCAAATGATACAATACTTTTTCAAATAAATCAGTTCAACATTTATATATTAGATCAATGTTTTTTCATTTCTCGTAAACGTTTGTATTAAACAGCTGCATTTCTTTTGAAAGTACTAAATCTACTTTTATTACTTTGCAGCTCATCGGATCTATACATCGCTTACTTGCCTCTAGCTCACGCTTTTGAAATTTCAGCTGGTAAGTGCGTGCATATTTTATTACTTCTGTAATGAATCATAATTCGAGAGTTTGTGAAAACAAATGATATATCCTGTGATTGTATTAATACGCAAATTTTGTGACGCTTGGCTTTGTAACGTTTCACTGGCATCACATTTTACGTCTTTTTGTGCGTGTGGTTTTAGGCATTTGTTTCACCTTTTTTTTTCTCAGTCACCTTACACTGTCATGAGTTTTCCCAACGCTATAGTGTACATTTTCTGTTCTTATTGGATATTTAAATAGATAATGCAGCACTTGATAAGCAGTGGTTTAATTAACTTACTTGCCTTTCATGAGGAAAAACCATAATAATGATTAGGTAAAGACCTAGATTTTTGAATAATATAAAAGCTCAGTAAGAAGCTGGTTCTACATCCGTTTTGGGAGTAAAATTCAATAGTCCAAACTGGTTCTGCGTTTAAATTTGATGTCTTTTGTTAGGCTATGCGCATGTAAGACCAAAACTAACATTTATCTTTCAATCTTCAACCCAAAAGCCAATGAATCAGCTATTGCTGTGAAAGATGGGTCTTGCCCTTCCACACTCGACGCCGTTATACAAGATACCAACAGCCATTAACCGACAGGACTTACACCGGTGAGCCATTGTACTATGACCACCTACCTAATAAGCAGTAGGACCCCAATGAATGAATCAGTAGGACCCCAATGAATCAGTAGGACCCCAATGAATCAGTAGGACCCCAATGAATCAGTAAAACCTATATGAATCAGTAAAACCTTAACGGAGAGGACAATGAAAAATCATTGAGAACGTGCCAGTTCCGAGGACGACTAAATTTTCAGTTCTAAATAAATTAACGCATATATATTGAATGTTATGTACACTGCTGGACAATTGCTAAGGACGGATCATAAACGGCTATATAGCGCATAAAAAAGTAAGTGTGGTTGGATGCCGAGTGAAATAAAATAATGTCAGAATGACAAGAAAGACAATTTATTGTGCTCTGAAGTCCAGAAGGCTTTGGAATGTGTTCAAGGGACAAACAGGCCATTTTGTGTAGAATACGTAAACGTGAAAAAAATGCAATTACCGTCCGCGGGTGCTCCGGCGTAAGATGTCAATACGGGATATGGCCACCATGGAGGGCGATGCAAGATTCCACACGTCGTGTCATGCTTTGCACAACATTATCAAGCAGCTGTTGGGGTAATTTATCCCATTCCTCTGTCAGTGCACGGATGAGGGTGTCCTTGTTTATTGGAGGGCATTGGCGACCAGAAAGACTCCTCCCCAAAGCATCCCACACATTTTCAATGGGATTCAGATCTGGAGAATGTGCTGGCCATACGAGACGTTGAATATCCTCGCTCTCAAGACACTCCTGGACAGCGACTGTTCGATGACATGTTACGTTGTCGTCCATGAAAATGAATATATCACAGACAGCACCACGGAACATGCGAACATGAGATAGCAGAACATCATTAATGTATCGTTGGCCAGTCATAGTCCCAGTTGGAAGCACATAGAGAGACGTACGGCCATTGATCATGATGCCAGCCCATACCATGACACTACGCCAGATCAGTTGTCGTCGACAATCAGACGATAGACTGTATCTACCCTCATCTGAGAAGAGGACAGTAGACCAGTTGTTATCAGTCCAATTGCGATGTTGATGGCACCGTTGCAAACGGGCGGTACGGTGACGTCTGGACAATGGGATGCACACAACAGGACGGCGGGCGTATAGTCCTCCTTCATGCAAACGTCTGGCGACAGTTTTTCGGGAGATCCGCTTGCCAGTAGCAGCCATAAACTGATTTACTACCTCACTAGCTGCGCTGCGCCGGTGTCTTTTTGTCGATAGCACTATCTACCGATCTTCTGCAGGTGTCGTACTGCAAACACGACCTCCCCCGTGACGTTTGCTACACTCTCCATTTGTTTGAAATGATTTCCAAAGCCTTGAAACAACACTGTGGCTGACGTCGAACTCCCTGGCAACATCTGTTATTTTTCGCCCTTCTTCAATCTTGCCAATAATACGGCCACGCGTAAAATCATCTAGGTGATGTCGGGAAGACATACTGAAAATTGCAAGTTCGTCAATTGATTCTTTCCCTTTCAACTTTGCGTGTGAACAACAACGGTCAATACGCGTCAAATCCGTTATATCTCTTATCAGCGCTCTGACGCCACGAACAAGTTCGGCAATCCAAAATTTGCATACGCACAACACGTCTTACTGTATCCCGCACTTATGCTAATTTCCACATTTTCCTGCCTTCCATTTTATGGTTGTTATTGTTGCTATTGTCATCCGCCCTTAGCAATTGTCCGGCAGTGTACAATACAGGTGCATATAATAACCAGGACTTCAAGAAAATCTGCAGCAGTAAAACCAGTATGAATCAGTAGGACCCCAATGAATCAGTAAAACCAATGAATCAGCTGTTGCTGTGAAAGATGGGTCTTGCCCTTCCCCACCCGACGCTGTTATACAAGATACCAACATCCATTAACCCACAGGACTTCACTGATGAGTTATTACATTAAGACCACCTACCTAATCAGCTGTAGGACCCCCTTTAGCCCACAAAACAGTGGTCACTCGGCGAGGCATCGATTCAATGAGGTGGCTTTAGGTATCCTGCAGTATCTGGTACCATAATGTCAACTGCAGGTCCTCCGGTTCCCTTACATTTCGAGGTGGTGGTGATTTAGTGCAAACTCGCTTTTCCAAGTCGAACCACAAATGTTCGATTGGGTTCATGTCAGGTGAATTTTGGAGGCCAGGGCATTAACGGAGAAAGTCACTAGCATGTTCCTCTAAGTACTCCTTGACGATTGTTGTAGTGTGGCATGGCGCAGTATCCTGTTGGTAATGGCCATCACCAGCAGGGTACACAGTTGCCATGAATGGGTAAACTTGGTCCGCAACGATGTTCAGATACCTGACAGCTGTCAGAGATTGTGCTATTGGAATAATGGGGCTTAAAGTGCCCCCCTCCCAAAAAAAAAACAATGCCCACAGCATAACACCGCCGCCGCTGGCCTGTTTCTGCCCAACAGTGCAATCCAGGTGCCAGAGCTTCCGTTGGTAATCAGCGTATCCGCGCTCGGCCGTCTGCATGATGTACCAGGAATCTTGATTCGTCAGACCAGGCCACTTTCATCCAATCATCCACGGTCTAATCTCTATGATCTTGGGCCCATTTCATGCGTTGTTTGCGATGACGTGCAGTGAGCATGGGGACCTGGCTGGGTCTTCGGCTTCGCAGGTCCATGAGCAGAAAGCTGCGATGAACTGTGTGCTGTGACACATTGTCTTGATTACCACTGTTGTAGCAGCGGTTGATTTGTCGCACAGTGGCCCTGTGGTCGCTGTGAACAATGCGCGACAGTCTCCGCTCCCCTCTGGCATCAATGAGGTGAGGACGACACACAGCTGGCCGATGGTTCACCGTTTGGCGAACTGTGCAGCAGTTTTGATAAGTACTCAATACAGCGTCACGTGAACAAGCCTCGCCGTTTCCGAGATCGTAATTCCCAGGCGCCGTGCCATCACAATTTGTCCTTTATGAAACTGCGATAAATCGGCAGCTTTTCACATTCTGACCCCGAACACTCTATTAACCGAAAGCCGGTCCTCCGGTTGTATATATAATGTTCTGTGAACTTCACCTGTGCCACCGTTCGGTCTCCAGGCGCGCTGATTTCTCAAGGCTATTGGTGGTCATAATGTAATGGCTTATCGGTGTATATCTAGTGCGCAATTGTTCCACGCAACTTGAATTGATGTTCTGTTACTTGAATTTTCAGAAAATTTAAAAGGTACTAAAAATAGCGCACACTTGATTGAGTGCATTTGAAATATTTCATTTTAACAATTAACCAGAATAAATTAAAACATCGTTCACAGCATTCTGTCGGCAAATTTCATTGTTTCATTGTTGTATAAACAGTTAGGAGCATACAAACAGGATTGAATCTGTATTTACTTCTAATTTTTCCAGAACATGGTAATGTTGCACTTCCTGCTGCCTACATGAAATCCCTTCTGTCCGTATGTATTTAATGGACAGAGAAATAAAATTTTATGCGAGTTTTATAGGCCCCGTGAGAAAGTGTTCAAGAGCCATCAGCAGATTTCACTCTTTCTCCGGAGTGTATTTTTTGTTTTTTTTACAAAAAACGCCAGTTTTTCTGGGGTTTTTTTTATAGTTGTAACACTAGGTGTAGTGTTTCATCCGCGAGAAAGATATTCAAACACAATTTCCACATTGATATATTCTGAAGTGCTCACCAAGTAATATGTCAAAATTGCATTTAGATTTCTTATTTAAAGAACTCTTTAAACTTTTCCTTATGGCATCACGTGCTTAACAAATGGCCGATAGTTTTTGCTGCTGGTAGTCAACTGATAGTCAACACGAATTATTTGTAAGATTTCGTTTTTCCATTCGCAGAATATCTTTCATGAAAATGTATGTGCTAAAAAAAAAAAAAAAGAATATATAATTTCAGTCACTAAAGTGAATTTTTCAGAAACCTCAGTTATATGTTTCGCTCGTTTTGCTGAGGGATGGCCTTAAAAACAGTTTAAATGTAAAACAAATGCATAAACGAAATTTCAAAATGTTAAATACTATTTTAAATTACATGCTTTAAAGGAGTATAAGGCGTTCCTTAATGATTTTAAATCAAATTGTCGGCGAAAAGAAAAAAAAGCTTTACAAATTGAAATTTTATCTCATTGTAAAAAGCATAAAACCTATGAAAATGAATCTTCTCTTTTGACGACTGTATTTGTCTATAACGAATACGGATCTTAATTCTAGATTATGTGAAATCATCGCAACTAAGAAACGCAACTATGAAGATCAGTGCTTCAGTTTGGAACTCGTGAACTAACAGCTATTTTTATTTCACTATGGATCGTGTGTGCATCTATTTGAAACCAGAATGTTGATGATATGTTTAGGATTCTATTCTAGTACGTCATGAAATAGT
Organism: Macrothele yani; assembly: GCA_039090855.1. NCBI lineage: Eukaryota > Metazoa > Arthropoda > Arachnida > Araneae > Macrothelidae > Macrothele > Macrothele yani. Next base: position 100,079,368 of record CM076995.1, on the reverse strand, counting down.
GGAGCCACAAAGTTACGTCCTGGATATTTATTAATTTTTAAATAGCGCATATGTGTGCGAGTCATGAAATGCAAAACATGTTTTTCATCCAAACCGAAAGTAAACGTAGTACATACTCTGCTCTGAAGAGATCAAAGTTCAGCTTTGGCTACATCAAGAAGGAATACAACAAATCTGTCCCATTTCTGTCAAAGTTGTAACATACTGGATTATGTGTAAAAGAATCGAAGAACCTGTGTATTTATGATAATCTGAAATTCAGAATTTAACGTATAATAGCAAAAAACGTATAAATGAATTACGTATAACAGAGTTAAAAAAGCGGTAGAAACAACAGTAAAATATCGGGACTAACGCAGAATTATGTATAAAAGTGAAAAAAACAACAACAACGTATAACCGAGGTTTCATTGCATTTAGTTTTCCGTAAAGAGGTGAAATTTGTCATCATTCTTACTATTTACCAGAAACAAAATCTTTGTTTCGAGATTTAACGACCACCATGAGTAACTCTAAGGACTGAAAAGCAATGGCCTATCCCTAATTTTGGACCACTGATTTCAAGGAGGGGAGAGAGCTGCCACAGGAAAACACTCTCACCACCCATGCCTCATCCGGGACTCAAACCAAGTTCCAGTTCGGATGACTAGTCAATAAATTATACATTCGACCACTGCGCCACCTGGGCTTATTCCCTGGTGTGTATCAAATTATGAATTTACGTTTTTAATGTTTATTCAAAGGAATTGTGTTCTCCCATAAGTTTACCATGAAGTTGCAAGAATGTTTTAAGTTCATAAAGCACGTAAGTTGATCTAAAAGAAAACGGAGAAACTAATTTTACTGATACTAAACAACTGAGGAGAGTTTGCATTTTATGAGCGATTGTATTGTAAATGGTCATTCGGCTTCTGGAATTTCTGTCATAAAATCTTGAAGCATATATGGCGCACAAGCGTTAATCATTCCATGAGACTTACCTTCGAACCAACATTCTCCAGATATATTTAACTATGAGGACTAAGTGTTCGCAGTAAGGATAATTAAAATTCGAACAACAGTAAACTGTTACGATGTGTTACCAGATTTAACCACAAATTCAGTTATCGCAGTGAGTAACTAATTAACGCTAGTTTTTAGGATGGACAGAGACAAAGTTTATTTCGATTAAATCAGAGGACCTTGTAAAACAGTTTTTCGACGAAAAGTGTTAATTGCTAATTTGCAGTGTCTGTGAACAACGCAGCAGTTCATAAATCAGTTACTGACTGTTCGTGTCAATGTTTTCCCATAGATGTTAAAACTAGATAAGACCCCCTGTTACGTGTTAAAACTAGATAAGACCCCCTGTTACGTGTTAAAACTAGATAAGACCCCCCTGTTACGTGTCTGCGGGCATAAAAACTAATATTGAAACATTCAGGCGAAAAATGTCCATTCAGTAATATCAAACATTCGCGCGTACACATCAGCATATAGTGCGAAGAATATCATTGCAAAAAGTTAGTGCATATCTGCTGATATCCAGTATATCATTATCAACTTCTAAAGCTCGCATTTAAGAGCTCGGTTTCCTGCTTATGTGCTGGTAAAAATCTACAGCATGAGTAATTTTGCGCATAGTGGGAGGAAAAGTTCACATAAAGTTTTATGAACGAGGCGGAATGAAAAACGATTGTGCCATACGGTGTAAATTTATAAGTACTTCTATACAGAAAATATCATTTTGGGTTTTACCTCCTATATTCTACTTACACGAGGTTTCCCAGAATCTCATCGTATTGAGAGTCTGTAGTCCAGAAGATTTTATGTGATTAATCTGGAAGCTGAGCTTTCTCCATTCTCCGAAAAGCTTCGACTAGTGCCAATAAAAATAAAATGTCTGAACTAGTGCCCATAATATAAAAAAAAAGTAACTAGTGCCAATAATATAAAAAATAATTGCTAAGGCTGTCTTAATGCTGTCTCATGCATGTTACATAAATCAAACACTTATGACTTTCTTACATGAAATACTTTTTTTTTTTTTCAGAAAACTTTTTCCTTGTGATGGGAATTCCTGTTGGTTACTCGTCTCCTCATACCATGACTGACAAGGTAATATATTAAATAAGAAAAGTTTGTGAAATACATTTTTTGGTGTGTTTGATATAAAGGGCTCAGAGTTGACATATTATTGACACCAAACTCGCAAGTGTACTGCTCAGAAACTTCATGTAAAGAAGCACTAACATCGATGACTGCAGATAATTGACAGCTTTTCTCAGTGCTTAGCAAATATTGCTAAATAACGCTAATTGATGAGTTTCGTGCACTCAATCAAGTTTCGTGCACTCAATCAAGTTTCGTTGCGGAGTAACATGCTACATTTGCGTTGGAGCTTAAAATATATTTGAAATTCATCTGACTACTACTTGTTTCATACCCAAACTGTTCTGCCATTGTAGATTTGTGTTCTTTACGCAGTATTTTTCTCTCCTCGAAAGAATATCTATGCATGTTTTGTCTAGTTTGGTTAAATGTGTCAGTGGCATGCTTATGTTATTTCTTATAAGAAGAAAACTCTAGGAGAGCGTTCGAAAGTAAATCAAAAGGTCTTACTCAACATTTTTTATTTGGCATTTTACCACAGTGAAAATTTCAGAATAACAGAATCTAAAGACTAATCTCGTTCTTAATTGATTTCTTGCAGCGGTAATGTCTGCTGAGAGAGGTGTGACTTATTCCTGCTTACTTCTACTTCATGCCAAACATGGCGTCATTCCATCTGTGTCAGTCCCATTTTAGAGGAGCAGTGAAGGGTTGTGGGTTTCGTAATCTTCAATGTCACAGCAAGTGACATTAACCGGTAATCTGACCATACATTTGTTAAATGCCAGTATATCATTGTGCGACAACAGAAATAGACACTTTGTTGTGACGTCGATACAGAAGAAGGCACGTGCTTACTGACACATAGAAGTAAGTCTCTTAGCCAACCTGGAGAAAAAATGCTAAACTGATTCGTCTTTTATTTACAATCTGTATGCTCATGGGACAAATCGAAAGGAAATAAAGTGACGAAAACTTTTGATTTACTTTCGTAATTTCTTATCAGCTTGGTAAATGAGTCATTAGATGCTGTACAGGTACCAGATGGGTCGAGCACAACACAGCGCGAGCCACAGGGAATGTAGAAACTCAGATGAAGTACTAGCAGACTCCTGTGCTGTATTTGTTCTTACTAGAAAACTGCGTAAAGAAAGTTTTCCTGGTTATAGGTGTTTCCCAAACAGGCAGTACGTGGCTTAATTCGCAGGTATTCTGAAAAGCATACTTCTCGCAGATTTGCTTTCAACACACGACAGGTGCACTACTTATAGTAATTTTTGCAGTGGAACATTACTCCCGATGTACTTAGCCCTCCCGTTGGTTAGGTGACATCATCTTACATTTCCAATTGACTACATATACCAGTCTTTTATCTACTGCTCTATGGCACACCTGGCTTCTAGGTCATAAAGTTATGTAACATATTTCTTGCCTTGAATTAACTTTCATTGATATGGCCAGCTCCTCAGGAAACTTAAAATTTCAATTCTTTTGGAGCTATAATTAAATCAATTCCAAATTGTCGTCCGAGTACTATACCGTTACACCAACCAAGATGCTCCATGTCCAAGTATGAAGCCTATTCTTGTAAGAATTTGACAAATCAAGTTAGTCTAGTAGAGGAGCCTGCCTTCTTGCATGAGAGACAATCACCTAAAATAATAATGCTGGTCACATATAAGCAGATCTTATGTATAAACATTGCGAGAAAGAATGAAGAAATTAACATGGAAAAAGATAATGAATTTGTGATTTTTATGTGAATTATAGATTATTTTTTCATGCTTGTAAATGTTGTAACGCAATGCCTTACTCTCAGTGCTGTGTTAGAAAACAGTCCGCATTTTCTGATATTTAGCAAATACGTTTACGTTAAGTGATCATGTCATTTCCAGGTAGTTTCCTGTTCCACAGATTTTTCGTTCCTATGAATCACGAATGGAGAGCTTACCTAGAGCAATTAGTCCTAAAATTCGGATAAGATCTTTACGGCCCTTAAAGTGCTTAACAAGGGAAAGAAAGTGTAAAAAGCAAAATTGCGAAGTTCATTTCGTAGGCACAGTGGCTTTACCTATGGAAAAGGAGAGTTACAAGCAACTGGGAAATATTACATTTTTTCAGTAACAACAGAAATTAGTACTACTGTTAGAGAGAAAGCTAGGAAGAAATAAATTATATACTATTCAGTAATGAAGTTACCTGAAAAGTAGGGAAGATGGTTCACAAAAAATTCAAAACAGTTAATGATAATAAATGGAAGTGTCCGACTAGAGGACATATCCCTTCTACTAATATTTTCCATATTTGCTTGCTTTTGCAAGATATGAATGTAAGGGCAATGTCGATGAGGAATTCTTTTACAAATTATTGCTATTTTCGTGGAAATTGCTGCTCATGTGAAACGTGTATCACCAGATAAAAAGTGCATTAACTGTCGCATTCGCAGGGACTAACAGCCGCTAAAATTTATCTTTGTGTAGGAATCAACATCCATTAAGGTAAGCCCTTTAAATTTCAAGGGGTTTCAGCTCTGTATGGCCTCATCGTCAGAACCAAGTCAACAGTCATTTTCACATTGAAATTCATTGGCTTTTGTGAGGAAAACTATGTCATTCTAGTTGCGCTGAACTTTTCTTCAGGTCTAAGCCAACACTTTGGTTATCACAATAATTCCCTAAAACAGTGTGGCACCACTCTTGTTTTTTTTTTTTTTTGCATTCATCTAGAGGGCTTTCAGTCTATGTAAAAACTCCTGAATTTACTCAAATTATAGGCAAAAATTGCGACGGTCAAGGAATTAAGTTTCTGATCCAGTCAGTGCACATTGGATCAGTGAAACAATGATTTCCAGTCTCTTTTTGATCTCATCTGAAATACAGCTTTTGGATTAAATAAATTAGGTGTATGAACCCATGCAAACGTCTAACTGCAGCACTGATTTCTGCAGTTCAGTTAGAGTGCAGTTAGAAGTTTACATGATATCACTCATGCAAACTTCTAACTGCATCAAGTGGCTTTCTGCAGTTATAAGTCTAACTGCAAACTTCTAACTGCAGCAAACCGCTTAATGGATTTGACCCCAGATCTGTCATCAAAAGAGCAAGACATACTAGTAAAACTTTCATGTGTTCACCCTTTGACTTAATCTTCATATATAAAAGTACAGGCAGTTGTTTTGGGTACATGTTGGTTCTGCATACTCTTGTTTTGATAAAGCACCAAAGAGCCTGATTTTTATGCAACGTGAAGATTAATAAATTTGAGAAACTTAAATGTTTTGCAGTTGCTACGTTGAGGAAGAAGTATAGAAAGTCTAGATGTGAAATTTGATTTACGATTGGAACTCTTACCATTTCGAGTGGACATGCAAAGCTTAACCATTACTGCGATTCCACAGTAAGGCGACTTTTTCAAGTGCTGGGAATATATTTGTCTGTCTGAGGAAGGTATCTTTCAGAATGGTGCTCAGCAGAAAGCTTTCAGAGTATTTATTAGTTTGGTGTCGGAGATTTTGGCTATTCGCATACTGGATCCGCATATTAATCACAGGATCCAGGCATTCTGAAAATAAATTTCCTGACTGAATTAAAGTAATAATAACTTGAAATATCTGTATATGACAGGCATGATATATATTTAATGTGATGTTGCATCTTGCTATCCAATCAAAGTAGAAATTAAAAAGCTCTTTTCAAACCCAAATTAAGTTTTATAGTTTTTCTATGCAAAAATTCTGATTTCATATTTCACTATTACTTCTTTGAGTTTGCTCATGTACCATTTACGCAAAAATGTCAGCAGTTTTATGACTGTTCTAGATATGTTTAAGTAGTTTCTGTAAATTTTGTTTCCAGTCCACGGCTGTTATGTCTGGTTGCAAAGGTGACACAACACTGCTACAGCCAACAATTATGATTGCTGTTCCGGTAAGTCTTTCCTTTTAAAATGTTTGATAAATTTAATTCACATTTTCAAAAATACCACTACATTTGAAGCAGGGCTCAAATTGTTATCAAAGGCTGCTTGCTATCTGGTTTAAAACTCTTACCGTGGTCACTAATACGGGAGCAAACAACAGCTAAATTCAAATGCTTAAGTCTCTGAACGCTAGATGCAGTTTCTCAGTCATTCATAGTCAAAAGCGTCTGTTTTTCGTTAACATGATTTATCAGACTTTCATTAACTGAGCTATAAAATTAAACTCATCTCGTTTTCTCGAAAACAAATAACTAATTATAGCTTTTTAGGAAAAATTCATTTTTATGAAAACTGGCTGAGTTCATTTATGTTTTTCAGGGGTTTTAAATTTTCGCTCGCGCACAGGGTTAAAGTGTTGATAAATGTCATTTTCTGCCTTATTTTCTCATGAAAAAAAAAATATTTATTTATATAAACAAAGGTTAGATGCCAACATTTGATTTTTAAGCAGAACACGAAGGGCGGAACACTTCTTGCTGATTGCGAAAGCACAGCAGTTGTTCAAATTTCGGATATTATGCTAAAAACTTCAAAATCTGCGCAAATAAAATCAGCATTTTCCTTCGGGAATCTGTGTAAAAGAACTGCCCAAATATTGATGGATCTCTCATCGTTAAACCAGGTTAATTAACAAATCATGTGAATCTTTTTACTTTTCTATGGAAGCACTCAACGTTCACTGAAAATTCAAGAAACAAATGTAAATCGACGATACTGAATGCTTGGGAATTAAAGGAATGTTCCGAAAATATTGATAACTTTTAGAGTTATTGTTATGAACATTTCAGAACTCACGAATGTGCAGTGTTTTTCTGTCAAGTTATTCTTGGGATATCTCTCCTACCCGTGCTTATTCTAAAGCAACAAAAGAAGAAATCTAAAGTTTTTGGAGTCTCCAAATATAATACTAAGTGACATATACCGTCATATGAGATTGACATAGTTTTGTTATACATTTTTAAAGGACAATTTTATTTCATTAAAAGTTGCTTTTTGGAAAAGGAAAAACTTTAACAAGTTGCTTCTGCGAAAGGGTAAACGTTTTTTCTTTCTTCGGTTATAACAATAATGATACTGAATAAATTGAAGTTATTACTGGATAAATCTAAGCGTTGTACTTGCAGCACCAAAGAAAAATGCACCCGAGCTAAGCACGCTGAAACTACGGCAGCCATCACAAGGTAGATTAATGAAAAACCGTTAGAAAGGTCAGTTATGGCCGCCGACAAATAATTAGTATGCTTCACTAATAGTAAGACGAAGTTTGCATTGAAAACCATACGTTCATACGTAATACTGTAAACTTTATCACCTAAATGGAAATTTAACTCCACTCCAAGATCTACTGCCATTCGCAAAACTTTGGAGATAATTACCAACAGCGAATCATGCAATGATAGCGTCTCGCTGGCGTTGCCACAGGTTCGGAACCATTTCCAGTAGTGCATACCTTTTGTTTTCGTTCCGTGATTCCGCGTGCTGAACGATCATAACGCCTCGCGTGTTTGAATTCCTAATTAGGCTCACATCTGTTTGTTTATCGTCAAGTCAAGTCACCACATTTAAATTGTTGAAGAGTTCTATTATTCAGTTTGCTGTCTACCTTCCTTGAAGTAACCATCTTGGTTGATGTGCGAAAACTTGGAAACTTATTTCTATTGTACACCAAGAAATTCAGATTATTAGAATAGTTATACTATTTAAATATAGTTGGTGTACAGTTTCTTGTTATTTAATTTATCAGCTTCTTCACTTAAGTGGTTTCAAACTATGGGAGACCTGTAAAAATAATTCGACAATCGTGTGTGACGACACAATGCATAAAAGGAAACAATTCATTCTAATGAAAATACATCATCAAACTGCACAAAATTATTAATCGTAAGATCTCAGTTCTCTGTGTACGATTGATATATATTTATTCATTCTGCAAAAGGTTTCCATATTTCCAATCATTCTGGACATTTTGAAAGCTCACTATTTCGGTAGCCTAAGCTTTTTAAATGTCTCATTAAATGTTTAGAAAACAACTGTCTTGCGAGAACACTTTCTAAGTGTTGGTAGTAAAATTAATTTCGTAAATAAACTTCTGAACTATATAGTTTTGCCTCAGTTAGGCGTATATCAAATTGCTCCGGCAATTTCTATCAATGTCAAATAATTTTTAAATAAATGTAGTGACATATCAGCACTGCTGTGATGTGTTGAAATGTTTTTCGTGACTTTCAGTTATCAGTATTTAAATACGCCTAACAGGTGGAAAACCTACAATTTTGTTACTGCATTTCCGGATTAAGTTTCCGAAATCATAATTTCCCAAGTACATTGACTTAAAGTTAAATTTTCTTTCAGATCATATTAAAATTTTTCAGTTTCTTTATAAATATTTTGTTCAGCAAAACTTGATGTCCACTTCAGTACCAGACACTGTTGTTAAATGTTGCAATACCTGTAAAACCGAAAATGTTTTCCGGGAAAGAATTAGCTGAGAGTAAAATTTTGTAACTCAGCATGTTTCTACGTGCTTAGATCTTTAGATCTAGTTCGGAATTTATCTTGTCTAATGGTAAGAGTGTACTGAGGTAATTTCTAGTAAGAAGTAGGTGATGTGTTTGCTTTTTAGCTTGAATCTTAACCTTCTTTAGGACGGCTAATTTCAAAAATCTTGATCGCACCAATGATCTTTCATAGATTAAAAACAATACTTCACCTGAGTTAATTCACTTGAATGAATAGAAAAATAGTTTTACACGAATTCCCCCGCTGTGTTGCCTAAAGTAGAAAAAAACTTATTGCTCTCAAAGCAAGAGGTGTTGACTCAAAATAACAGGAAGCTGTAAGAGAAGGTGCAAACAGCAGACCTCCGCTTTGTTGTGCCGGTGGGATTTTGCTTTTCGCTGCACTGCAACTGGAGTTCTGTTTTGTATTTGCAGAAACTGATTTTGAATTGTCATTCTGAATTCTGAAATGCATGTTAAACTTTATTTCATATTGAGCGAAGAATCAGGGGAATTCCATTCTGGAAATATGGCGCCAAGGACTTCCTGAAAACTTCGTAGATAATATTGATTTCGAAATAATTTTGTCAATTGTCGATAGTATAAGAACCTGTTGTGCTCCACATAAATTATTTTGAAACATAAAATATCTTATGTCATCAATTAATGCACTTTTGCGTACAAATATATTTTGTTTTAATTATCCTTCATACAATCATTTTTAACCTCATAACTTCATTTTTCACGAGATTCATGAGATATTCTAATCTTTTTTTTTTTTACTTTTAGTTGATGCTGGACAGAATACGGAAAAGTGTAAATGAGGTAACTCAAGCTAAAGGCCCATTTTCTAAAGAGTTATTCAAATTCGCTGTGCAGTACAAACAATTCTGGTGGAGAAAGGGGTTCAGCACCCCAGTTTTGAACAGGTGAGGCAATAGTTTCTGATTTCATCCATTTGCCAAAGAATGAATTGCTAAATTTCCATTATGTCAAAGCATTTTAGGATTGTAGACTGACCTAGATCAAATATCTTAACCAATAATACATCAAATATATTATTTTAGTAACATATTTTGAATATTAGTTTATTTAACTAATATGCTGAGATCAATACAGCAAGGAAACACTCTAAACAAACAATACTTGATAGACTTCTATTATCGTGTTACAGTGATTACTAGTAGTGTATAAATGCAGTCATTCCACTATACCAACTTGGATTAAAATTTGATTAAATTTAATTAATGCCAAGTAATACGTAAAGGTACAAGATCATTCGAAGTGCCAAGCATTTCATCGTCAGGTACAACTTTCTAACTGTGGAATTAGAAGCTAATCTTTAAACAAATAGAGACCGTTTATCCAATGAGCATGCGTGCGCGTATGATATTGTAGGGTGGATTGTGTTACCAACACGTTTCGTACGTTATGAAAACCATAACAGGGTTTATCATTATCAGCGTTTATGGTAATTTCGTGGAGAATTTGGTGTGTGTGTGTGTGCGTGTGTGTGTGCGCGCGCGCCTATATGCGTTGATCGCTACCGAAGTAAGGTAGCCCACGGTGCAGAGATGTTCAGAGCGGTATCTTCATTGCAATATTTAGAATCATAGGTGTGAATAAAGACACTTTCGGTGAATAGGAGGGTCTTCTTCATACGTGTTGTTCCTAAGATCATGCTGATTGTCCTCAGACTTTTGCGGTATGCAGAAATACACCGTGCCTACTGAGCACAGAGACAGGGTCTCGATCATTTTTTTACGATGCTGAAAATATTTCTTGTTTTGTCGCCAAAGGCCAATTGATGCTTTGTGCAGGAATTCTTTAGAATAGAGGAGATCCCGGGTACGAAGTCTATGGATCCAATATATCTCATAATCTTAGTTTTCTTTTCTAATGTACTGAAATCAGAGCGTGCAAGCTTCCGGACAAGCTTGTTAACCACATGATTGTTTTACCCGTGAGTTTTAGCGATCACGTTAATTAGGTTTAGTTCTTGATTGCTGGTGCTGTCGCTTGAGGAATGAAATATTTTGCCTGATTGGGTGAGCCGAATCCTTCAAGATGATGGCATGATTGTGAGTAGGCTTTCTGTTGACTGAGAACGAAATCATGTTGCTTGGTGGAGTTTTAGGTTGAGGTCCAGAAAAGGTAGTTTGTTATTAATTCTATATTAGACAGTGAACTTGATGGATTGGTGCTGGTTAGAAAGTTCGACAACAAAGTGTGCTATGAGGTCCTTATTATGTGGCCAAAAGTTCAGGATGATCATCTACATACCTGATGTATAACTCTGGTTTGTATTGGCATGTACTTAAAACTTTCTCCGAGGTCCTGCATAATCAGTTCTGCTACGATTGCAGAAAGTGGGAAACCCATAAGTGCTACCTCCTTTTGGCAGTATATGATTTCCTCGTAAACAAAATAAGTGTGTTTTTGGATGTAGCGTAGAGCTTTGATTATGGTTTTGATCTCACTTGGTGGAATGTCATCAATGCCTCGAGGCGTGTTTTAATAATAGTGTACCTCATTAATGGGTACGCTGGGGTAAAGTGAGAAATCTAGAGAAGCCATCACAAATGTTTTCCTTTGTGGTGATAGTTCTTGATCGCTTCAATTGCTGTTTGAACTGATGACAAAGTACTCAGAGTTTTTTTGTGAGGTGTTTGAGAAATCTTGCCAGTGCTTTTTCTAGGGTCATGTAGGGCTAGCACACCCGGAGAGAAGTGGTCGTGCTGGTAGATCTTCTTTGTGTGTCTTTATCTGCCGAAACAATTCTGGCACTCGAGGTCCGATGGTTGGGAACATTGTGCTATAAACGGCTGTTGGTAGGCCCTCATGGTTTTTGAGCGAATCTTAGCAGATCTGATTATGCAGGACCTCGAAGAAAGAGTTTTAAGTACATGTCAATACAAACCAGAGTTATACATCAGGTATGTAGATGACATCCTGATCTTTTGGCCACATAGTAAGGGCCTCATAGCACACTTTGTGACGAATATGAAATTAATAACACACTATCTTTTCTACACCTCAACCTAAAACACCACCAAAACAGCAACATGGCCTCATTCTCAGTCTACAGAAAGCCTACTCATAATCATGCCATCATCCTGAAGGATATGGTGCACCTAATCAGGCACAAGATTTCATCTCTGGAATTCCTGGTGCGACGCGCCTTCACACATTCCTCAAGCGACAGCTCTAGAAATCAAGAACTAAACCTAATTCACGTGATCACTAAATCTCACGGATAAAACAATCATGTAGTTAACAAGCTTGTACAGAAGCCTGCACGCTCTGATTTCAGCACATTAGAAAATAAGATTATGAGATATTGGATCCATAGATTCCGTACCGAGATCTCCTCTATCCTAAAGAATGCCTGCACAAAGAATCAATTGGATTTTGGTGACAGTACAAGAAACATTCTCAACATCGTAAAAAATGACCGAGATCCGGTCTCTGGGCTCAGTAGGCACGGTGTATTCTGCATACCGCAAAAGTCTGTGGACAATCAGCATGATCTTAGAACAACACGTACGAAGAAGACCCTCCTATTCACCGAAAATCTCTTTATTCACACCTACGATTCTAAATGCTGCAATGAAGATACCGCTGTGAACATCTCTGCACAGTGGGCTACCTTACTTCGGCAGCGACCAACGCATATAGGTCAGCATGCCACACACACACACACACACCCAATTCTCCACCAAATTACCATAAACGCTGATAATGATAAACCCTGTTATTGTTTTCATAATGTGCGGAACGTGTTGGTAACACAATCCACCCTTACAATATCATACGCTCACGCATGCTCATTGTATCAACTGTCTTCCAGCTCATGTATATCTATTTGTTTAAAGATTATCTTCTAATTCTACAGTTAGAACGTTGTACCCGGCGATCACTTCGCAAGATCTTTTACGTATTCATCACCATTGTCAACCATTATCAATCCACTGATGCACGAAGGTCTCCCCAAGTATCTTCCACAACGGTCTGTCTTGTGCCAGTCTCCTCCATGTCACTCCCGCATACTTTCGAATTTCATCCACCCATCTCCCATGTGGTCTTCTTCTGGGTTTTTTCCTGTCCCTTGGAATCCAATCTAAAATTTTGGCTGTCCATCGATGGTCTGTCCTTATGGCAGTATGTCCAGCCCATTGTCATGTCAGGGATTTAACTCTGATCATGATGTCTTCCACTCTTCTCATTTTTCTAATCCACGAGTTCCTCTTCTTATCTCTCCTGGTTACACCAAGCATGCACCTCTCCATGCTACTTTGAGTTGTCTGCAGCCTTTGTATGTCTCTTTTAGTTAAGGTCCAGGTCTCTGCACCATACGTAAGCACTGGACGGATGCATTGATCAAACACTTTTCTTTTAAGACATAATGGCATATTGCTCTTGAAAATTATGCTGTTTCTTCCAAAGGCTTTCCAGGCAAGTTTTGTACGCCGATTAATTTCTTCATCAATGTGACACTCACTTGATATCTGCTGTCCAAGATATACGTACGTGTCTGTTATCTCCAGCTTTTCTCCATCAATCGATAAATCTTCATTTCTTGAAAAAGCATTGAACATGACTTTTGTCTTCTGAAAGTTCATTTTTAATCCCACTTCTTTACTCTTGTCAGCAAGTTCCTGGATCATACTCTGAAGCTTTGATGAAGCAGTTGCAAAAATGACTACGTCATCAGCAAAACGAAGGTGGGTTAGATAATCTCCATTAATCTTTATCCCCTTGTTTTTCCAGCTCAGCGACTGAAAGACACCCTCCAATGTGGCATCAAAGAGCTTCGGAGATATGGTGTCACCTTGTCTCTCTCCCTTTCCAATTTTTATGTGTGTTGTATTTTCAAACAGCCGAATCTTTGCACTTGCATTTTCATAGATGTTATGAATAATATTAATGTATGCATCTTCAATACCGCAGGATTTCAAAGCCATTGTAGCTGCTGATGGTTTCACCGAATCAAAGCCTTTTTCATAATAAATGAAAGATACGCACAATGGACGTTCATATTCCTTCGCTCTTTCAATTAGTTCTCTCAGTACGTGGATATGATCTATTGTGCTGTAGCCACTCCTGAATCCAGCTTGTTCTCTCGGTTGAGCCATGTCCAGTGTTACCTTCAAACGGTGTGAAAGAACTTTAGTGAAGATTTTATAAACCACTGATAGGAGGCTGATAGGTCTGTAGTTCCTGAGATCTTCAATGTCACCTTTTGTTATGTAGCAGGATCATTGTAGCGTTGTTCCAATCCTCAGGAATCTTCCCTTCATTAAGGCATCGAGTGAAAATTTGGGCGAGTACTGTTTCGATTTCTTCACTTGCTTCTTGTATGATGTCTACAGTAATTCCATCTTCTCCTGGAGCTTTTCCCCGCTTCATGTTCTTGATTATATGTGCACCTTCTGCTGAGAGGACTGGAAGAACTCTGGTACTGGTACCTTTCATGATGTCTGAAGTACATGTATCATCCCTTTCATATAATTTGGAGTAGAAATATTTCACTCTTGTCAAACTTTCGCCTCTATTTCTTGTTACAGAACCATCTTCTTTTCTCAGTGACATAATCTGTTTTCTTCCCTTACTGAGATGTCCCTTTGCTATCTTTAGGCTTTGGTTGTTTTCAATTGCTTTCCTCACTAGTTCACAGTTGAATTTCCTTACGTCTTCAGGGATACTTTTTCGTACTGTCTTGCATAGCTCTATATATTCCACTTTGGAAGTCACGTCTTCTTTAGTTGTCCTAATCTCTCTTCTTTTTTGCATCAACATTTTGGTTTTCCTGATAATTTGTTCACATGCAACTTGTTCTTAGACCCAGCTAATTTTCTTGCTGTTTCCATAAGAGCTTTGGTTACTTTTCTTTTAACTTCAGAAATATCCACTTCTTCCGATGTGTTAGGCCTTCTAAAGCAGAGAATCTGTTCTTCAGTTCCAATTTGAAGGTATTATGGTGTTTTGTAAGGTTGGTTATGTCAATACATTTTGTTTGTCTTATGAGTTTGCCACGTTCGAGTTTAGTGTTGAGGTGCATCGTACATCTCACCAATCTATGGTCACTACCTGTGTTGAACTTGTTTAGCACACTGCAGTCTTCTATGACGAAATTTTTGTTACACATAATAAAATCAATTTCACTTGTCGTCCCATTTGGATGTTTCCATGTCCATTTCCTGTGTGGCTTTGAAAATGGAGTTCAAGATGAAAAACCCTTCTGCCTCTGCAAACTCAACGAGAGTGTTTCCACGCTAGTTTCTGTTGCCGTGACCGAATTTACCAACTGAAGTTTCATTCTGTTGCCGTTGCCTTATTTTTGCATTGAAATCTCCCATAATTATCTTCAAGTGCTGCTTGCCTTTATTATTTAGATGATGAATTTCCTCATAAAATTCTTTTTTTATTACTTGGCATTAAAAGTAAATACTTTTCATTTTAATCAGAGTTTGTTTGTTGAATAATCCGACCGTGTAATGACGGCATTTATGCACTACTAGCAATAGTTGATAAGAAATGCATTGTGAATTTTTAAGAAATTTTAACTTGGGCATTGCAAATATTTCCATTTTTAATTGAACGCAGGGAAATGGAAAGTTAATGTCATGAATAGGAGTTTTGATAAAAATTCAAATATCTTTGAATATTACAAAAATTGCATTGAGCTCTTATTACGATCGCAATCAAACCCATTTTATTTATGGCTAAGGCCACATATTTAGGGGAAAATGAGCTCTGAAGAAACTTTTTGCCAGATTTTCTTATAAAGCCAAGTCTATGTAAACTCACATGGAAATATTTTACATAAACGCATTGTTTCCTGTCGAAATTCAAAGCGCCTGATCCTGTTCTTGCTTGAACAATTTTCTTGAAGATTCATAGCTCAGAGAAATATTTATGCCCTTTCATGGAGCTGCTACTGAAGAACCTAGGTTTTAAGGAAAGAATATTTAGATTTGTTAAGATACGTCTTGTGACTGTACTTATTATTGCTCCAAGTATAGTGTATTACCTAACATTTTTCTAGTTTGTTGCTGTTATTATTTTTTGTTGTTGTTCAAAATTGTACTGCTTTATCCTTCAGTAATAATACATGTCGAAAATGCCAGAGACACAGGTATATTGAGAACATTAAACAGTGGAAAACTCTTCGCATTTGTATATGCTCACTGTGTTGAAATATCACAGCAAAAGCAGTTTAGAGTAATTATATCTTCAGGCTTTGCCCTTTTTCGGGTGCGTACGAATGATTTGTGGACACTACATCTGTTTCCCTTGCTCGATAAACACGAATAACCGACATAGTTCTGAAATGAAATTCATTTTCTTCGTAAAATTCGGGAAAATGGCATGAATTTTAGAACAACCCAAATCTAATGGAACTAAGTACCAGCGTGGAGTCGAAAGTTCGTCCCATTTTGAGCTACGCATAATGTTGGGTCTCCATTCTTGTACGAACTGTGAGCCAACCTCGACGAGGTACCATGATGACGTGAAAAATACGATGCTGATGGCGTGCATTTGTCACGGAACAACATTGCGTGATTAGGTGAGCAGATGATGGAGGTCGATAAACGTGCCGTTTTGGTGCTACTACGCCATTATTGAAAAGAATGGGTTAAACGCGGCAGCAACATAAAAAGAAATCTGTGCAGTTGAAGGCAAGGAAAGGTGGACAGCAGCAGCACTGCGTGAAAATGGTTCAATCGTCTGTGCTGAGTAAACCAGTCTCGAAGGCAAACCGAGGTCAGGACGTCTAACGCCAACCAACATTGACACCCTGGTCGAAGATGTGACAGTGAACCCCGCTACCAGTACACAATTGGCAGCTGATGTAGAATCCTTCCAGTCCACCATACTTCGTCACTTGCACCAGTTGGATTTTTCCTCCAAGGGCAATCGGAAGACTTTCCCCTCCATTGACGTCCCCAGCAAGTGATATAACGTGTCACTCTCGACCGCAGATTGCTGTCAAGTCCACAGAACGTCAGTTTTTGGCATAATATCGTCACAGGTGATGAAAAGTGGACATTCCTACCTTATCTTAACACTGGAAGCTAATGCATGAGATCACACCAAGAAGCACAGCCAATAATGCGAAGAGGGAGGTTCGACAGAAAAGTAGTGCTGTTCACTTTGTGGAATTGTGAATGCTCTGTACACTAGAAACTTGTGCCAGATGCTTAGACCCTGGGAGAGAACCTCTATTCCGAACAACTGCAGCAGGTCCATGATGCTTTGCGCCAAAGCTACCCAGTGCTGATCGAATAGAAAGCGGGCGTTGCTGCAAATAGACAATGACAATGCTCCAAGTCACACCTCAGATTTATCCGCCGAAAACTGCAGCAAATGGAAGGGGTTGACATATTATACCCTATCTCCCATACACTCCGAACCTTTTACCATTCGACTACCATCTATTTTGCTTCGTGGCCCATTTCCTACAAAGATGGCACTTCGTTTCAGTGGTGGGTATGGAATCTGATATCAGAGTTTGCTCTTGTGAAACCTACCGAGTAATACCGCCGTGGGATCGTGGCTCTGGTGGAACGTTGGCAAAGGACTGTAGAAAACAATGGTCGGCACCTTTGCAGAATGAGGTAAGCGTGTATGGCTTTCTTGCATTATTCTTTTCAGCTGCAAACGGAACGAACTTTTGGCTCACTTGGGAAATTTTCGAAACCAGAGGTACTGGGATTACTTTGTCATCCGTAATCCAAAGGTATCTTCACATATGGTATTAAAAACGCTAGGTGAACATTTATCAGCATTCTGTCAGACACGCCATACTGTGATGTATTTTAGTTCTTGTCCCGTAGAAAAAAATTCAATAAAAGGTTTATAAGATCGAAGGTGTTACGTTACTTCCCAGCAATATTTCGTTCAAACTAATGAATGATAATCATTATAGCGTAACTTTCCATTGTCTGTTAATAAGACTTTGGTCATAATCTCTCCCCCAAAGAGGTGCAAATAACTCTCAAGAAATATAGTATTTTTATTGAAGTCGTTGACGAAATTCGTGCCAATAACATCAATTGCTAGAATGCCGTCGTTCCACGATATAAGATGAAATTCAAATTTAACGATGGAAAATTGCCTTTTTATTACACTGAATCAAAAGCTAAAAGTCAAAATCACATCACTAGATCTAGTGATGTGATTTTGACTTTAGCTTTTTGATTCAGTGTAATAAAAAGGCAATTTTCCATCTTTAAATTTGAATTTCATCTTATATCGTGCAACGACGGCATTCTAGCAATTGAGTATTTTTATTGTAGTTTACAGTAGATTGGCTTAAATTAATACAATTTCTTTTTTCTTGCAGACTGCTATTCAAAAAAATCCAGAACCTTGTCGGGGGTAAGTTACGTATAATGGCCTGTGGAGGAGCCCCTCTCTCCGGATACTCACGACTTCGTTAGGGCATGCTTTGATTGCACTCTTATCCAAGCTTACGGCATGACGGAAACAGCTGCAGGTGCAACTATCATGGCTTGTAAGTTTAAGGCCTTGCTATTCAACTCCTGAAAAGTTAAACCATTTGTCTTCTTAAAGTGGTTCATGATATTACCGTTCACGTTTCTAAAGAATCAAGTGACAAAAATTCAGCAACAGGGATGGTTAGCAAAGCAGCTGAGATAATGGTTTGAGTAATAAAAAGTTAGCTTTTAAAAAATGAACTGTGCAAACAATACCGTTCATTTTGTAAAGTTCTTTTTGTAATTTATTGAATTATAAAAACAATCTCTTCAACAACGAGGATAGGACAAAGGTTCTCGGATACTTGAGAAAGCTTAACCATGGGTGTCGTTGAGGTGCCTGATAGCGATTAAAATGCATTGCAAAATTCTAGGATCATTCTTTACAGTAAATTGGTTCACGTATTTGAAACCCTTCACTTTAAAAGCCACAGAATCACTTTTTCCAATGTTGCTTTCATAAAGAGGCCTAACTGAAAGAGACTTGTGATGGTTTATAGCACTAGAGAAGAAAACTGCGTGGAACATTAACAAATAATATAAACATCATAAAAATGTAAAATGGCTACGCTGGTAATGCTATCAATAGAAGTTCAGTCACGTAAACACTGAGTCAGGTTTCTGAGAACATTGGAAAGAAGAAACCGCTGATCTCAGTGTTAGTCTCTGTAACGTGCCTACACCGCAGGACGCACATGAGATAAAGGCAGATAGCAGGACGTATGCGAGAGCATACGTCCGCGTAGCTCAGGTGGGAGAGCGACTTATTCCGGAATGAGGGGACCCGGGTTCGATGCCCGGCGTGGACAAAAATGAAGGAGAAATTTACTTCGTTATATCTCTTACTCCATCCGTCTTCGTCAATAACACAAACGCTGTACGAAAAACGTTTTTTCAAACGCTATACGTCAAAATTCGTGACTGCTACGGGGAGGCCTCAGGTTCGATTCCAGGCAGGTACGAACGCTCGAATAACTTAATATCCGTCGTGCCTCGGATGGGCACGTTAAGCCGTCGGATCTAGAGCACTGGCCTGTTGGAAATAAGGGCTTCTTCCTCTCCCTTTCTATCTCGCTTTCGTGTGATTTTCCTGTCGGGCACTCTAGCACAAATCCTCTAGCTTTCTTCTTCTGAGGGTTATTTAAGTGGAGTCAGACACTCCCTTCCTAAAATCCTCTACATATGATCTGATCTGAAAAACGTTTTTTCAAAATTAGCTGCCACACTTGAACTGTCATTACATCTCGAAATTATGGAGGATGCCTAAATGCGAACATTAATGTATGTCAATCAAAGGTATGTTCATTTTTTTCTACGATCACAAACACATCACAAACGATAAGCAGTAATTTTTGATAAAACTGAAATCAAACTACAGTATATCTCGGTCGCACAACTTTTCATTTAAAGAATTCAAAATGGCTTCCTCAATACGCAAGCTGATTGCCACACTGTTGTGTGAACGTCACGGTCATTCTTTTAATTCAGTGCATCATTACTACTCGAATTAAAGTAGTTTGCAATTACAAAATCATGAATACTATCCAACGGCATTACATCGCAAAACCTCACGCTAGTTTGTGAACCTAGAAACCGGCGCCAAAACTAGATGCACTTACTCCTAACACGGTGTAGCAATCTTATCTTTTCATTTCGAATTGTTCTTGGGAAATCAAGTTCGTCAAAAAGTTTAAGTATTAATGTTATAACCCGATCACCGACGATTAATCCAATACTGATTCCCCAAAAAGATATAGTAGTTCCAGTGAACTGTTCGCCCATGAGTAGGATTACTTCAATGCCTATTCGCGGAATTGTGCATTGTGTCCAATAAAGAAAAGATAGTAAGATGAAAAAAAAACAACAGGAGTTAAGTGTTTGTTGCCCAAAACAGTTTCGCGACTGCTTCCATAATTTTTATTACATTGTAAAAATATGTAAAAGCTTGTATCCCTTTACTCAATGAGCAGGGGGTTAGTATAGAAGAGAAAGACAGTACTATGCGAACATTTATTGACTTATGAAATCTTATGACTAAGGACTTACATCTATTAGAAATTTCTCACAAAAAAATGTTCAATACAGCAGAAAATGTGCGCAAATGTTTTGTCGCCATAGTCAACGGTATCCGGTATAAAAGCCTGATTTTTCAAAATCTAACGTACGGTTACAAATGGAACTTGACTCTAAGGACAGAACTGTTCTCTATTAAAAGGTCGGAAATATGCTCAAAATATTCCAAATAGAAGTGAGCGGTTAAAAAATTTAATCCGAAAATTTAGAACTGCAGCGAAGTTCATTAAATACACAACGATGCAACTGAAGTGAGAGGACTGCATTATTTTAAAGATATCATTGTAGTGAAAATGGAGTACGACAAAAATTGAGATAATTCACTCTGATATTTAGTATCATTGAGATTGAATCAAATGCCGAGGTAAAAAGTAAAATATCACTTTAACCTAAGTTGTGCATCAGAAAAATAAGTTTAGGATTTTCGTTCATATTTAACGCTTATCTAAAGTGAAACAACATTCTGATCTTATCAGCAAGTACACAGATACATTAGCAAATGGATGAGTGGACTGACAGATTAGCATCGATATATAGCATGATTTTTTTCATATTTATACAAACACAACCTTTAGACTTGGTTATTACATTTAATTTCACCCACAAGAAGTTTTTTTTTTAAATAAAAACCTTCCAGAACAAAAGTTGAATGTAAAACCCTTAGCATTTTATCCTTTAACATTATTCACGTATTCGGTGAAAACGTTTTAACTTCATATTCCTTTTTATTTTTCGTGGGGGGAAAAAAAGGTAAAAGCAAATAGAAAAAAAAAATCTGTACCCGCAATAATGCGCATGAAAAATATATCTTCTTTGGACTATGGTTGTTGTTTTTTTTTTTTTTTTTAGTGACTAATGGGTAGTACATAAATCATACCATTCGATGAATGGGTATTGCACCAATTGTATCCTTGGAGCAATTGTAATTCAATCAGTTGCCGTTAGAAGGATCGTAACAGACCCATTGTTAGCAGAATAGCGTTGAAACCAAACAGTTGAACAGGAGAACCGTGGGCTTGATGGAAATATCTCTATAGATAAAAAAAAATACTATCTTTGCCCAGGTCCGTAAAGCTCGTTATATTGTGTAGAGAAACGTGTACATAAATAAATGGGCATGCGGACCTACTAAGGCCCATGTATAAAATGCGTACACATGTATATAGTGTGCATAATTGTGGATGAAAGAAATCAAGTAATTTTTCCTAATTTTTTTTTGAGATTTTATAATCTATTTGTTTGAAATGCCAATAAAAAAAACTAAATAGAACGGAAATCTAATTTTTTGCATCAGGAGTAAAAAAAATGTTTATTTCTTATGGAATTGCAAAGATGTTATAATTTTCCACTGAACAGCTTACCTGTATTATGATTTCTTGGGGCTCCTCAGTTAAAAATTTTCAAAGAATAAATGATATCGGCGAAACAAGGATGCGAAATTATGTTGTCTCCTTGGACGTTCTAAAAAGCGACGTTATTAAACTCAGAGAAACAAGTGTTCAGCGATTAAGAACATGTTGGAAATTGTTCAGCAGTGGAAAACACGGCTATGTATGTGCATAAAGGAGGACTTTGCTTTTAATGCTTTAAAGGGAAATTAACTATACTGCAATAGTTCACAAATTTACTCGGGAATCAACGGATGTGATTTATAGAGTCGTGAAACTCAATCTAAAAGCCATTTTAGAAACATCTTTCTGTTCTCTTGCTGGATGCAACAACAGGCGTAAGATAACTTACGCAGTTTTAAGTTTTCTTAATTCATATTTCTCTAGTATATTGTCCTCTTAAGTTCGGCTAACTGCGAAATGCCGGCATTACTGCATTACAAATTTTGCATCAAGCCTGCGGGACTGTACGATATAATCAGATGAGTTCTGTTTTAGAAGAGGCAAAATAATGTTGAATATGTATTAACACGTACGTAGTCTGTTTATTACAATTTCTGCCTTTAACAAGCTGAATAATTTTAAAACTCCAATACCTGTTTTCTTTTCAGTGAACGATTACAGCACTGGTCGTGTTGGTGCCCCACTGAGCAGCTGCTACATCAAACTTGCTGATTGGGTCGAAGGTACGTTTAATGTGCTTATTCTGTTAGAAAAAAATAGGATTTATTATACTTTGCAATGTAAAAAAAAAGATCATTTTTTTCTTAAAAACGATGTGCATGTAGCAACACTTTTAATATTTTTGAACCGATTCATTACATAAATGAAAATATTTCAGAAGTAGCCCATTTTTCCAGTATTTTTTTATTTCGCCTGGCACTGATTTTTTATTACTGCTCGAGGCACATACGTTTTTTTATATCATGGCAGTATAGCTACAAGAAAGACAGTAAAGATGCGAGCATACAGGAACTATTCCATTCTCAGTCGACATATCAATTCAGAATGTTGAAAAGCTAATGTATCGGAAGGAAGCAGCTTTTGCCATTTATATGGAGAGAGGCATCCGCTTCCAGCCGATAAACCATGAATAAAACTCAGCGTAAAATGCCAAATGTTAGCAAATGGCTCGAAAACATATAAAATTCAACACAAAAAGATAAATTTAGTCCCGAGTTCCGAAATAAAAGGATAATAAAATTTTTTTATGATCATCGGATAGTTGGGATTACACCGTACATATATTTAAAAGAAAAACTTGTGAAGTAGTTCGTGCTTTTCCTGTAGATGCTGGAATGTTACTTCCTTATAAGATTCCCTGCAGTCCCTTTCTTCAGGCTACTGCTCCAGAGTAGCGCGATCAAATAAATGTAAAGGGTTAAATACATCGCGGTCATGTATTGTGTAAGAGACAGAAAAAAATAATTTCCAAAACTAAGGCTACAGCAACCACATTTCTTTCAATAGTAACATCAGTAGACTTTCAAATTGATTGTTTTGTAAACTTCGAGTTGTTTGTGAGACAAACTTATCCTAGTTGGCTGGGCAGTTACTACTTTTCTAATCAAAGATTTTTGACTTAGTGATTATGGGGGCTTTTATGTTTCTGATCGCAGTTTGATGTTTCTCTATTTTATGGAATAATGTCCGTCTGAAAGGGACTTTGTTACTCGAAGTAATGTTTTACTGCATGCCGGGTAACTTAAAAAGCATTTTTCAATTCAGTCAGAACAGTTCCTCGGCGAAATGTTTTCACTTTACCTTCTGAATATCCTCAACGAATTTTCATGAATACTAAATAAATTTATAGGACTGTGATGTAGAAATCGGCTTTTTATGGCAGTTAATTGAAATTTTGGATCACGAAAAAGCTTTCTAAATTTTCACAAAATGAATTGAATGGTAAAATTTCTGTGTGTTTAAGAAATGTAAAAAATTGAATTTTAATGCTAGAAATTCCAAATGTTCACTTTTAGTGTTTAACGAGCACCAAGGCTGTAACAGTCGCTCATCCCTAATTTGCAGCCAGTGGTTCCATGGAAGTGACAGAGCCAGTGCTATCGGACAAGCACACCATAATTCTCTCCGAATTCTTCACTGGAGCTCGTTTCGAACGATCGGTCAGAGACCAGCACCTCAGACCACTCAGCTACACGGGCGGAAATGGGAACTTGGACTGTCACTGCAGTTTAGAACAAATAAAATTTCGTGCTATATACAATACACTGATACATACACCGTCTTTGCACGATAATTTAATGTTTAAAAGATGACAGATATTTACAAAATTAAAAAGATTAAACACCCATAAGCACTTTCGGGTCGACAGTCGTACCAGTCTTCAGATGGAAGAGAGTAATTGCTGCTT
Source organism: Macrothele yani (assembly GCA_039090855.1). Classification (NCBI taxonomy): domain Eukaryota; kingdom Metazoa; phylum Arthropoda; class Arachnida; order Araneae; family Macrothelidae; genus Macrothele; species Macrothele yani. The sequence goes on along the minus strand of CM076995.1, from coordinate 100,055,466 downwards.
ACGTCTTTAGATGGAAGAGAGTAATTGCTGCTGCTGCCTTCCATCTAAAGACGTAAGCAGCAATTACTCTCTTCCATCTGAAGACGGGTACGACTGTCGACCCGAAAATGCTTATGGGTTTTTAATCTTTTTCACTTTGTAAATATGTCATCTTTTAAACATTAAATTATCGTGCAAAGACGGTGTATGTATCAGTGCACTGCATTTTAGTTTAAGTAAAATTAATTATATCAATGAAAATTTTAAATTTGTCGTTTTCTGAACTTTCTCAGATGGTGAAAGAAGAGTAGCAAAATTCTTGACGCACAGAAATTCTCAGATTTACAACGAATAATGCCACGTCCTATTCGTATTCTGATCGTAGAAAGTTTGAATTTATTCTACTGACCGGCTTCATGTATACGTAAAAACTTCTTTTGCTGAAGCTGATTACCATGGATAACTCAGATTAGTAGAATTTGTGCAAATTGAAAATTTTTTATCTATGTAAATATACCGTTCATCTATTAAAATAAGTGACAAAAGAAGAGTAAAAAGCATTCATGACAAAGATTTCCACGAAAGTAGTTCCCATCTGTTTGCCCAATTTGCTGTTAGTGTAGTTTATTATTTAATTCCTTTAACACACGTAACATACTTTGCAAACAAAACTGCATTGTTACCCGAAGTTCTTAACTACTGACGGTATTGTGAGCAAAGAATTTCAATAAATTGTCTTTTTCTTTTTTCTAGTTTAGGGGAATTTAAACATTCCGCATAATAGTGGAATAAGCCCATTTCGAGTGATTCAGACAGTCTCCACAATTTTAGTTTGCAATAACTGTTTTCTTCGCTGCAAAATAATATCTACAGTTTTTTGTGCACTCGTATAACATTTACAGGGCAGTTTAAAAGTAGATTCAGGGCATTGGGGGTGGTAGGCTTCCACTGCTCAGTTTTCAAAGTTTTTCTTGGACATTAACATGAATACAGAGCCGAAATACTTTCTTACAAAAGCATAGTCACTTACTACATAACTTGTAATAGCAAAATGGTTAGTGTTGGGTCAAGAGATCTACGTCCAATCATAATAAGAAGCAAAATTATAATATAAAATAAGATATGTGCATTGCAGGTAAAATGTCTTTTTTTAAATCCCATTGGTCTCCAAGGACGTTCAAATAAACGTTCAAATTCACACAATAACAAATTTCATTACTCAATTTTCATAAAATCGTAAAGCTTAATTTTATCATCTAGTTTGCAGAATAAAGCATGACGTAGCGTAGTTTTGCTACTGCATTCTCGTGAGCCAACTGCGAAATATTTCTATTTTGCCTCCTGATGCAAGCTGATGAATCCTCAGATATTGATGAATACCTACAGAATGTTTATCTTACTAGTAACTTTAACAGTGGGCCAAATCAGCGCTTTCTTTACATTTCACGATTTCTTAAGTATTGGGGTAAAGTCGGGTGATACTTAAAAATGGAATCAAATCCGAAATCTTAGAGTGAAACTTCACTTACAATTAGATCAGAAATCCAAATAAAATGGAAGGTTATACTTATAAGTTCACAGGTGAGTTGACACACTGTTTTGTAGGAAACGGATGGTTAGAAACGCATATTTCATCACAAGCTTTCAATTTAGAAAAGACACACAGGTAAGCGTTAAATTACTCTCCTTGTTGTGTGCAGCTTGGAAGTAATTCTGATTATTTTGCATCTCTAAAGAAACAGCTCCTAAGTAATTTTACTCTACCCGAATAAGTCATTATATGCTGTTACATATCTAGTGAATCGCACTTAAAAGAAAACAAAACTGGAAATTTGAGGCGTTAAGCAGCACATCTCATCATTTCTCCTACTCCAATGAGGAGAAAAAGAATTCCTCTCTATAAAACAAGGCCATGTAAAGATCCATCCGGATTTATTTTCAGAAAGGCAACTATTAGCGATGCGACACTCCTTATTTATTACCACGCCACGCTGCTGATGTTTTGTACGCGTGCCTTATTTTTCTTCAGGTTGAATATATATGCATTTCTTTTCTGCCAGGGAACTACCATGCCACTGACAAACCATACCCCCGAGGTGAAATAGTAATCGGTGGAGATAGTGTGACACTTGGCTATTACAAGAACGAAGTTTTGTCCGAAGAAAGTTTCAGAGAGGAAGATGGAATTCGGTGGTTCTATACTGGAGACATCGGAGAGCTGTACCCAGACGGTACTTACAAAATCATTGGTAAATATTTCCTTTTTACGAGTGTTTATTTGCTGTCATTGTTTTAACAGATGAGCGTTCTTCCTTTCCTGATTTCAAAAGAAATGCGTTTTTTAAAAATACCTCTGCAACATTACTATTGATAACTGTTCTGAGAAATGTGCTGAATGAAAGCTTGCTGAATACACTAGCTGTTCACTTAGTTGTATGGTGCAAGATGCGAGTATTACCACCCCCTACTCGATGTGAGGGCGAACCATCTGTTGCGTCCTATTCGCTGCAGTGGGATTAATTATTAAAAAGACCGTTAATTTTCGTAACTCTTTATCTTCTATTATCTTCCGACTATGGGTGTCTACCGTGAAGCTGGGTTCCCTAATTGAGGGTCTCCAAGCTCAAGGTTGACGGGTGCATTGCGTTGTGTTTCATATGGGAGAACATGGGAAACCCATACTCCTCCATATGCCGCTTGAAATTTAATAAACTCATGATGTCAGATTTGGACCTTTTATCCTGCGACTGGGCTTGCTAAATGCTAAAAGTTATTTTCTTCTTAAAATCTTGGAGTTGCTACTCTATCAAAACTTTACGATTGTTCTACTTAATTATTCAGGTTAAAATAAACAAAGATTCACTTATTTTGAATTTTCAAAGATTTGAGAAACTCGGGTAAATTTCATTATAAAATACAGAATTTATTTTCATTTGTGTTTCCTTAAAATCTATTACACTGATCGGTGGAGATTTCTATTAATTTAAACCAAAATATATTTTAAGTTCATTATGCTTTTTGATATTCTCAATCATATTTTAAAGTTCACCTTTCGCAAAATATAAGACACATTATGTTATTCAGCACTTGCAAGAGATTAAAAATATCTTTTCTACCGAGGATGTATATTAGACAAAATCATGATCATGCTAACGAGATATTGGGAATTATGAAATTTTTCTCACCAAATCCTTTTCTGTTCATCACCTTCGTTGTCGTCCGGTATTACTTATAGGTATAAAGTCTATGGTTGGGACCTCATCCGGTCCTGCTGAATGCACACTGCCCGCATGAGATCACTCGATGCTTCACCCAAAAATTGCGTAAAATCCTCTCAGGGAAAAACATCATACTTCCCTTCACCTGGAAATCAACTTGCTCAATTTTTAGCGTCTTCTCTGGAGAAAACCTCCTAACTTAATTCTCTCTGCGATATTCTGCCCAGGATTCATCTAGAGTCCATCTTTGAATGTGTAGCCTGCATTCACCCAGAATCAGAAGTCATACTTTAATTCCGTGTTCTCTCTTAAAAAAAAATATCAATCTCTCGTCTATGTTTAAGGGGTTCGGGGGTGTTCCTGTCCTACCCAAATGGCTCTCCCCTTATTGGTTGGGCCTCTTTTCCTCGCTTCGGCATTGGTTTACATCCCTGTATAGGAATCCCTCCGATTCGTTGGCAAAGGCTTGAGAACATGGAATTTTCTTGAAGATGAATATTTCTTTATCTTGTCAACTGCTCCGCGGGATGTCCGCGCTGCCTTAGAATTTTCACGTACGCTTCCTGTGTGACTCTTTCTGTAGGTGTCAACCAGTTACGCCCACTACGAGAAATATGCCCTGTTCGTTCCCCGCTAGCGTGCGTAAAACGTGACTTCGTTAATAGAAAATGGTCCAGTAAATTGGCCCCCACCTGTGATTGCGAGCATTTCACTCTCGTAGCGTTGCTTGTTGTAACCCTCCGAGTTTTCTCTTTACTAACCTAGGGGCGTGTTTCGTGCCTATCCCTACTGGAATTCTGGCGAGCTCGGGGAACACAAAAAAAAACTAAAAAAAAACAGCAATTCGAAAGAATGATGAAAAAAAAAATAAGAAATTTCCTCCTCAAGAAAGAAATCTGCTCAGCCAGGTCTTAGAATAATTATGAAATATGTAATATAATTATCCTCTTAGAATGCCTGTCCGCATTATGCTTCTCGGATTTTCTTTCCCAATTCCCGCGCTCTCTAAATTGTCTACTTGGTAACTACTCTTCCTCGTTTAACTATTTCTTCGTACTATGCGATACCGTAGGAATTATTTGGTGAATATATTGCTTTCCCACACTTACTAATTTGTAGGCCCCCTTTCCGAAATTCATACCTACGAAATCATGGTCCTCCAATGTTACACGATATTCCGGAGGACATACGGGTAACATTATCTCCCTCTCCCATAGGGTTGAAGAGTTTTGTCCCCCAAAGTTAGGTGCTGTGGATTCCTTCCTCTCTTGCAAGGCTGCTCGTTTTCGCTCATTTCAACATGCGATGAATTACAATCATTTGCGAAAACTTATGCACACATATGACACATAATGTAATTATAAGCACATACAATAAACATAAAACTACGAGTAAGATTATTATAATAATGATCCATAGATATTAAATTCCTCCACCGAATCTAATTCTAAGTTTGACATTGACAGATAACATATGCACTGTATATATATGAATTCTTTCCGATATTGACAGATTTCTTCAGCCGCCGTCTTCTCGGCGACACACAATATTTGCTCGGGTACGCGCCTCCTTCGGCGATATGGTTTCGGTTTTGGGCGTTCCCATCTCTTAAGCACTCAGCTAGTTTCTCAGAGTTCCTTTGGAGATCAGCCTCCCCGACGGGAGTGATGTAGGCTAACACCATCTCCACGTTCAGTTCATAAGGGTGCCGTGCCATTACGCCGAGGAATAGTTCCTGGTAACATTTACCGCCTGCAGCAAGTGATGACCGACGAAGCGATAAACAGAATTATTATTACCGCAGCGGCTCCGGCTGCGATTATTTTGAAAGCTCCGAACAGGGAAGTGCCGAAGGCGTTGAACAGTAGCCCACTGCTCTATTCGGGTGGGCCTGCTGGTTGCCAGTATGCGCTGGAGATATTAGGATAAGTCAGCTGAACTGAAGGTTGTTCTAAGCAAAAGTCTAAAGTGGTACAAGCGGTAACGGTTCTGGCCTTTAAGCAGAGTTTTTCGCTGTGGCACTTAGTGTCCGTCTTTAGATTTATCTTGATCGTTCGTTTTTCCGTCTGTAGCTTTACCGAACGAGTGTGCAACGCGAGTTTTTCGAAGTGAACGTCCACAATCCCGGCTGCGCACGATGAGAAAGCTTCGATCTCTACCGTAGCCAAAGGCTCACATGCAAAACAGCCTGTTACCTTGATTTCTGCCTCCGTGAATTTTGGGCAGACAGTTCTGGTTTCGATCAAGTACTTTTACTTCTGGAATTGAAGATTTAGCACTATAGGTGCTGAGTGTAACAGTTCCGAAACAAGTTGGCCATTTCTGTCAACCTTCAGTTGATGCCATGCTGATGCCATTGGTAAGGCGCTCTTTTTTGTTCTATCATACTTAGTAAATACGACTGTTGTCGGTGGCATTTCATAGAGTCCTCATAATAGCTACAAGAAAACATGCTTTCGTCGAAGATAAAATTTTTCGACATCGATTCGTTGCTCTGCGTATCGCCGATATGTCCTTTCATCGGTCGTGAAGGTAAGCTTGCCCTTTCAATATAACTCTCTTGAGGGTTTCCCACTCGAGAGATCAGATGGGTGTTCACGATTTGTGTAGGCTGGTCCAGTGATCCGACTACTTGCACTGTGATGCCCGTAGAGGTCGTGGCTTGGTTCTTAACCGTCAGAGTCTCTACGGTGTCGTTGTTGTGCTGTTGAATTAGTAGCTGATAACTACACTGCATCGATACTATTCTGCGTACGTCGTATGCTCGCAGGAAATCTGCTTCCAGCCATATTCGAAAGAAATGGCAATGTTGCGAGTCAATGATCCAGCATGACGTGGACCCACTGTCGGACGGCTGACAGCCTGTGATGCCGGGCCAGTCTAGCGATTGTTTTGTCAGTGCGTCAAATTGTTTTGATCGCACACATCCTTTTCCCCAATTGCAAGTCTCGTGATTTGCACAAACCAATTGGCTGAGATAACGCATTGTAGTCACGTGCGTAAAATAGTCTCTCGTCGTGTGCCAGACACAGTTTGCCTGCTGGTAGGTTACTTTCAAGGAAAAAAGTGTATGGTCATTTTCCTGGTCCGTAAACCATATGCATTGTTCATGCCCCAAATTCATTAGGGTTACCTGCGCATTAGTAGTTAAACGGCAGTTGTGCTCTACCTCTGAGTCCGTGCACTCCTTCACCTTTGATGCAACAATCGAATGTGCATTACATTCCGCGGAAGTTCCGTTTACCAACAGAAATAAGCTCAAAAGTACCAGTCCGTGTAAAGGCGGTTGCGCCGCTGGACGGGCAACCTGCCTCTCCAAATATTCGTGCATCTGATTTACTCCGTTACGTAAAGCATTTCCTGTTAGGGCTCCTGTCTTTACTGTCACAAACGTTGTTCCTCTGAGGAATCTATATGACTTCCAAAGAATTATTCCGACTCCATACGACAGCTTCCAGATGCTAATTACTACTTTCCTGGCATATAGAAAGGTTATCGCTGAAATTAAAACTAGTACAATATACACTACATAAGTGACTGCGTGGGGTTGTTCTACCTGCGATTTGCAAAGCACCCCTTAGGGTTTTTCCATCCGTGCTAACGAAAATCAAAGTTAGTTCCGCAGAAAGCTCTAGTAGTTCCGGTGGCAATGATGTCTGATACGGAGCGTTCCTTAAAGTGATAACCCGCTCCATACCTCTAACTCGAATCACCAGGGTTCCTGGAAGTGAGCTGGTGATGATTGGGTCGTTGTATGATACTTTGATATTTTCCCTTTGAAATACTGCCTCTTCGTCAGACAGCAAATGTCTCTGGTGACGGCGCCGAGGTAAAATATTAGTGCGCGGTTTTCCAACGCACTCTGTGAAAGAGATCAGCGCTGGGTTCGAAATCCGTAGTCCTTCCGCTTCATGTATCAGTGTAGATACTGCTGGCGTCAGGCGGCAGTTGCACGTAGTGACGGATTTATTCACACAGCTCGCCAGTGCACAATATTCGCTCGTTCCACTGCACGGTGCATCGGCTGTGCAGGTACAGTGTAAACCGTCTCTTGTGCACTCCATTAATGAAAGGGCTCCTTGTGGGTTCGGTTCCTGCTGAACGAAGGAATTTCTCGGTTCGATAAGCTCATGGTTGTGCGTAATAAATGTCCTCCAGGCTTTCACGCACTCGTCACATGAATGTGCATGACAAGCACTCCGCGGCATTCCTAGTTTAAAAAGTTCGGCACGAGATGATACAGTGCACTGATATTTATCTCCCTTGAAATGACAAAGTTCGTGATCAGCAGCTACTCCGCTAACTGTCCAGATTACCACGGCGAACGCAATCACGTTCATCTTGTCCATTTTAATGACGAATGTCACTCTCTTCAAATACCCTAAAAGTGGTAATGGTTCTGTCAACACTTGTCGGCCATAATTATCTCAAAACAAACATACACATGAAATCACTCCTTATCACCTCGGTATTTCTCTTGCACATGCATTATATACACTTTACATTAAGAACTAGTTATTTTCCTTCGAAAAGCTCGTTTCACTCTGACCTACGAGAAGTGAAGGGTTTTTATGTGCATATTTATTTATACATTTTTTCCGAAATTCCGAAGCGCGTTCCATCCCAGGCTTCCCTTTCCTCTAATTGTATTTTTTTTCTTCCTACTTGTAGGTTTTCTCCAACAACAACAACAAAAATAAAAATCTCATCACTCGTGTTTCTTAAGCTTACTAAATTATAATTAAATAACGGTTGTTTACTTCCCATTTATCTATTCTGCAGCTATTATTTCCATTCGCTGGTGCGTCTACTACTTCTAAAAGAAAAATTATTAATTTCCCTTTTCGTGTTTGTCGTATTGTCTACCAGATATTACCCGCGTATAGTCGCTTATTTCCTTTTACGTTGTCTAACTTAATCGTTAGTTCTTTGCTGAACTATTTCTTGTCATTTTATCTTTCGTGCTTTACTCCTTTTTTTTTCTTCTTCTCTCTCTTTTTCCTCGCGTATTACAATTGTATTCTCATTCCTGGCTATTTCTGATTTCACGACCAGATGCTTTTCTCGTGTATTCGCAGGTGTGCGGCGACCATTTAAGGAACGCCGATGATTTCGGAAAATAGGGGATTTCCTCGAAAATGCTTGCGAGGGTCCCCTTTGGGCGATGTCACCCCTGCAAATTCGTCGTTCCAAAAATTTTGGTTCCTTCCTGTGTGTCTAAGTTGACCGTTTCTCTCGGCTTGAACTCTGAAACACCTGCGCTGATGCCTGTGGGTGTAAGTGAGCGCACAATAGCGTAGCCTCTTGCATGTTTTGCTTACATCGGAGGCTTCTTGTTTAGCCTATGTAGATGCATCCACTGAGTATTCTGTTACCTGGGGCTAATACCACCCCTCTAATTTCTGCAGGTCAGTGCTTAGTTCGCTGACGGATTTCATTGAAACATCACGCTTCTTTTCGTCTGGTGAACTTGTCCTTCAAATTTCCTTTTCTGCTTTATCTTTTTTTTTTTTTACTTTGTCTATTGGTATCGTTGCACCATGTCTGCACGTATTAATCCTCATCTCACATCGTCGCATTTTTCGCATGCTCGACGCCAGTTGTGGTTTGGGAGAATCTGCAACTGCTCCTCGTGTGCTGCGGTGGTAGAGGATGGGGAGCTGGGCCTGGTGAATTTGTCATTCACATTTCCTCTTCTGTTTTTCTCAACCTCTAACCTCACGATGTACCTAGTGCATTTCTACCTCGATTTCATTTCTATACTTTTCTTCCGTTATACTTGCCTTCCTTATCAATTAAAACTGAATTTTCCTACTATCCACAAAACAAAACAAAAAAAATATAGTACCTTTGGATATTTCCCTTCAAGGTAAGTGCTTTTTACTGTCATTTCGATAGGTTATGGTTAGGCTATGTTAGGTGACGTTTAGGCTACGCGTCGATCATGTTTGTTGCTACTTTCTTATACCATGTTTTGTTTCAGGTTCGCGTATTTTAATTGCTTTGAATACCTGCCATGGATACTAATTTTGAACCACTGCATTACCCGATACGCTGCTAATCTTATTGCATTCCGTCGGTTTTTCCGCACGGCTATTTCTCCGCAGAAGGTGCTTACGTTTTGTTTTTGTTTTTTCTCTAGTGATATATTACTCCGGCCTATGCTTCTGCTACAGAAAGTTTTGAGAGAAAAAAAAATATTTTTTTTTTTCGTCGTGCTGTGCTCCCGTTTATAGTTTCCATCCTTTGAAATGCTCGGCCTTTGCTGTACAAATTATTTTACTGAGCGTTCCCGTTCTTTTACCGATAAATTTTCCTTCTTTGCATTCTTTCTTCCTCTTCAAGATGGCGGCCCAAGATGGCGTCTTCCCATTCTTCCTTTTGCTCCTTGCCAGCCAGTTTGTGTACGGGGTTTCTCAAACTGGAAACACGGTCCGTCCGTTCCTCTACTCTTGCAAGCCCCGTGCATGAGCGACATCATTCTGCCTACGATTACCTTCGCTTATCCTCTGACTGCCTATCATTAATAAAATTCGAGCGGAAAATCATTATTTTTTCTCTTTTCTTTTCTTCTCTTCTCTTCCAACAATTTTTTTTTTTTTTTGTAAAAGGAATGATTGCTACCGTTCAGTCTTTCCCTGAAATAAAACATTGCTTCCTCGGCAGGTTTTTTTTTTTTTTGCTGGGTGCTTAATTCCTGACCCATTCTTTCTCTTTTTACTTACGTAATATATTTTTCCTTACTTAATATCTTTATATTAATTTTCCCCTTATCGTAGCCAAAAAAAAAATATTTTTTTTCTAGTTTTCCGTGGCTCTTGAACACAAAACTGGAAAGATTGCGATGCACGTACTAGGCTGCGGTCCTCCTATGAATATTACTAATTACTTCCTGCACATTCTTCCATGTTTATACACCATTTTCTAGCTAGGCTCTCTTTACGAATTATTTTCGGTTACTGATCAGATCGCAAATTTTTTTTTCTCTACACACACAAAAAAAAACTAAATCTTCGCCCAGCGTTCTTCCTACTTCCTCGGGCTTAAACCCACGATTCCTGAGGTTTCGCTACGATTTTCCTCCACTGTGGATAAAGATTATTGACGGGTGCTCCTTCTGGTGTCCCTGCGCTTAGGTTTTCTTGAATGCGCTGCGACAAATAGCGGTCGGCTAAATCGAACCAAGAGGTTCCCTCTGGATTATTGGGTTGACTGAGACTTTTCAACATTCTATTTACTAAGCTAGTATCTTCCGGCTGCTCAGGTCTTTCGGTCGAGTCTCTGACCACAATTTCCTTTGGGTACGTGCGATTCAGGCCTATTTCCAAAGTGTTGGGCCCTTGTGAATTTGCTGTGGGGTGTATTGCTGCTGTTTGCTGAATTCTGTCCTGCGAACGTAGTAGATATGGATCTCTAATAACCCTTTGGCGCGTTGCTTCTTGTGTTTGTCGGCTGCTACTTTCCTGATAGGAATCTTGTGACGGTATGGTCTCCTCCGTTGGTTCCGCGATTGCCTGTGTGCGCCTAGGCTCTTCAACATGTTGCGAGGGCGGAGGTACTTCCCTGCTTGTCTCCCTTCGCGCTGAACTCGACGTAGCGGGCGGCGAATTTATCGGTACTCTGATGTAGGGCGGTTGACTTACGGGCGGCATTGCTCTGCTGCTTGTCGGTTGCGGCATGACTACTCTGGGAAAATCGACCCAATCCAGATAGTCGTAGTCCTGTGTGCTTTCCGATCCGTCGTCAGAGAAATCCTGCGATTGTCTGGGTACTTGTACCTCTATATTGTCCTGTACCGGTGACTGTGCTATAAGCTGGGGTAGGCGTTCAGTCCGCTTAAAGACTCGATTTTTATGCACGGTCTGATATTTGTTCGGATTTTCGACTGACCTCAACTGAACATTTACTGGGGTGGGGAACGAAACTATCTCCCAATCTCCGCAGTTAGTTCGAGCTAGCTTACGCGATAAATGTGGCTGTGAAAAAGGGGTGTGCAAAAATACTCTGTCGCCTAAATGTAGATTCTTTTCCGCAGCGTGCCTGTCTGCATACTTCTCTTGTTTCGCCGCAGCTTCTTGCAAATTTCCGTATACAATTGGTTGAATTTTCACTAATCTGGTCTTCTTATTGAAGTGAATGGGGCGATTTGTGAGGTTAGCTATCAATACGGGTATGATGCCTGATTTGTCCAGCGTGCTTACTGAACGACCCAAGCGTACTTTTCCCTGGGCGTATCTTTCTAACGGCTGTACTAGCACTTGGTTAACCTGACATCCCGAAAATTTCCCACATCGGATCCGAATAACCCTTTCCGAATGCGGTGGGATGAGCTCCTTATGGACGGTCCTTCCTATCTTGATTACGTCGGGGTTAATGGGGTTGGTCCTTTCCGCTGAAGGTACGGACAAGGCCTGGGTTCGAATTTTCGACTGACGTGCTTTTCCTTTAAAATTTCTTTTCCGGTTATTCCTTCCTCTACCGTACTCTGCTCTAGCTAAATTTGCTCTGCTTTCCCGTTTCAAAATTCCTTTTCCTGCGTCGAATATGTATCCGTGCTCCTTCAATAGATCCCAGCCTAAGATTAGAGAATAATCTTGATGCAACTTCCGCTGAGTAACGTGATAGGGATGTAAAATGGTTTCTCCTCCGATTTCTACCGGTATCTCATAGCACTGAGATGTAGGTAAAGTGTTTCCAGTAATGCCTTTCACTAAGACTGCTGATCCTAAGTCACGTATACGAATCCTTCCCTTTATCTCCTCTAATAGTGAAGCACAAAAAATTGAGATACAAGCTCCGCTGTCGATGAGTGCAAACGCGTGAGTATCTCCTATCCTAACTTTCACCAACGGGAGTGCTCCATCACCTCGGACGTAACAATTTGTTAAAGTAACTCCACGGACCTTATTATAATTCCGGCCAAGGGCGGTCCCCTTATCTTGACCCAAAATTAGTTTAAAGGACGCGAATTTTGCCTGGAATACCTATTGCAATCTCTTCCTGGTGCATCCTCTTCGAAACGAACTCGGTTTTCTCTTCTGTTTCCTAAATTCCTTGGATTCTGTGGGACGTGAGCGTCCTCTCGGTAAGTGGCGCTGTAGTTCCTGTAGGAGCGATACTGACTACCGCGGCTGTCGCCAGGGGAGAAGTTATTCTGCTGTCGCGGGTACGAAGGGTTGGGTGCCCTGTCCCATGAACCTCTTTGAGCTTGCTGCGATGGTTGCGTACGAGCTGCTCCTTCCCGATTATTTAGATAACAAAATCGCTTGATATGGCCAAAATTTCCGCAGTTATAGCAGATGGCCGAAGTAATGCCTACGTCGGGTAAATTTCCCCTAGATTGATAATTAGCGCTCTGGAAATTTCTAATGCGATTTACGTGCGTCCGGTGTGAATTCTCTGCTTGCCTTAGCCTTTCCCTCAAATTATCTGCCTCAATTTTCAGAGCGTTCACCTGCATCTCATGAGTTGCTAGCTGCTTCGCCATCATAGAACACAAGTCAGCTATCTGGTCCGTTGAATGGCTCTGTTGCCCTTGTGAAGTCCCTGGGATCGAACTCGATTCCTGCTGTGCATCGTAAGCGTTAACGTCCCGGTCTAATAAGAGATTGTGAGACTCTTCGGCCAGCGCTCTCTGAACTGCTGCCTGAAAATTTTCCGGGGCGAAGGATAAAACCGTGCGCCTCAATTTGGGGTTTAATCCATTCAAAAACTGCGACATTTTAGTGCTGTCTACCAGTCCTCGTACTTGCTCATTTTCTAAATCCATCGTCTCCATGTAGGAATAAGCTAAGCCGTTAAGACGAGCTACATACTCGGCCACCCGTTCTCCTGGTTTTTGTCGGCAAGTCGTAAATTTCTGCATTCTCACGGTAACCGGTTGCAATGCGTCGAATCTTTGTACTATCGCCTGCTTAAATCGTTCGTACTCGGTCTCCCTCCTAATATCGACGGCCTCCGAAAGAAAGTGACTGGCGGCGGCTCCTTTGAATTTTGCTTTAGCTGACAAAATTTTAACGGCGTCGTTCCATCCTGACAGTTCGGCGGTGCTCTCCAACGTTTCGAAAAATTGACGTGCGGTCAGATTTTCATCCGATCCGCTGAATGTGGGGATATACGCTAACATTCCCGCCATTATTGGTACGTTCTGCGGGGTTACTACACAATTTTCTGACACGGCTTCCCCTTTTAGAGTGCCCTGAAGGTCGTTCTCCTGGTTCTGTTGATCAACTATGCAATTTTCCGAAACAAAATTCTGTTCACCGTTGCTCTGTTCTCCGTTCTGTTGGTTAGCCATATATTTATTCTTTAACCTTACTAAATTAAATTCCCACGGCTTCTACTATATGCTTCGTAATCTCGTAAAGTCACATAAAATTAGAAAAATTCCGGTAAAGCTACCACGTAAAAATAAAAAAAAAAATCACTCCAACGTAACTCGCTGCTTCGTCTGCTAACCCACTTGACTTATGATGAGAAAACAATTGTCTACGAATAAAACGATTAACGTTCCTAGCTTACTCATAAATTGCATTCGGCTTTCAACTTAACTGTACCTAACTCGCGATACACTAAACAAAATTACCTCAAAATATGCACATATATAACCAGCACTTCACACTAAGATATGTAATAAATTTGAACGTCTTAAATATATATATAAATACACTAGAAACACTTGAGATCAAATTATGCACTTGCAACAAAATTAATACGATAACCACTTTCTCAAGAAATTAGAACCACACCTCAAATACCTATGCTGACTTCCTAAATTCATTAAATTTTAGTATACTAGCAATAACCTCTGTCTACTTCCCTTGCTGGATGCATATAAATCACACATTTAAAGCACAATAAATCACACTTCCATAAACACTATTTTCATTTCAAAAATTTGTTCCAGCATTATTCAATTATTACTCCTACCAATTCTTCTTGCACTAGTCCTTTTTATTACTCTTTCCCAAATATTAATCCACTTAACTACTCTCTGTCCACACTCCCAAGTACCTCTACACATTTAAATGCACAATAAAACACACACTTAGATATTACATTCCCTTTTAGTCTTCCAAAACAAATCAAGATTACTGCTTAACCTTCTATTAGCTCCTATATCTTGCAGAAAAAAAATTAATTCCTCTTATCAATAATTAACCTGCCTATTCCTTCTTAAATTATCAGTTTCTTATCAATGCATCAACACACATAATAAAATCACACTTCAATAATAATGCACTTTTGATTTTAAAATATATATCACCACAACTTCTCATCACTACTCTTCTATCAGTGCCTCACCGTTAAATTATACAATCCCCAAGTTATCAATGAACCTATTATTCCTCCTAGTTACCGATTTAAAATCACAACACTCAAATGCACAAATAAACAACACATCAAAAAAAAATTTCACTTTGATTTGCAAGGAATTTTCCCTTGATTTTCAACGATAAATCAAAATTATTCATGAATTACACTTGTATAAATTTATTTTCTCCGTACTATTAATTTTTATAAATTTTCTGTAAAATTTCATCTATTCATTTGCTAAATTAGCAGTATAACTCTTATTTGTTTTTCTGCCTATTTCCTCAGAAATTTGAATTTATTTCAGCATAATCTGATTTCCTGCAACTTATTCTTACTTGCATTTCACCTACGCTAATTTTTTTTAAGTTAAATCTTGCTACAATTTCCTCAATTTTTCTATAAAACCTGCATCTTGTTACTCAGAATTGAAGGAAAGATAATAGAAACACTTCGCATTCTTCTGTTAATTCAGTATACTCGATTAATTAGCGGCTCCAATTTTATATTAATTAACCAAAGATCTGAAAAATCCTGGTCACACGGCACCAGTTTTATATTACCACCCCCTACTCGATGTGAGGGCGAACCATCTGCTGCGTCCTATTCGCTGCAGTGGGATTAATTATTAAAAAGACCGTTAATTTTCGTAACTCTTTATCTTCTATTATCTTCCGCCTATGGGTGTCTACCGTGAAGTTGGGTTCCCTAATTGAGGGTCTCCAAGCTCAAGGTTGACGGGTGCATTGCGTTGTGTTTCATATGGGAGAACATGGGAAACCCATACTCCTCCATATGCCGCTTGAAATTTAATAAACTCATGATGTCAGATTTGGACCTTTTATCCTGCGACTGGGCTTGCTAAATGCTAAAAGTTATTTTCTTCTTAAAATCTTGGAGTTGCTACTCTATCAAAACTTTACGATTGTTCTACTTAATTACTCAGGTTAAAATAAACAAAGATTCACTTATTTTGAATTTTCAAAGATTTGAGAAACTCGGGTAAATTTCATTATAAAATACAGAATTTATTTTCATTTGTGTTTCCTTAAAATCTATTACACTGATCGGTGGAGATTTCTATTAATTTAAACCAAAATATATTTTAAGTTCATTATGCTTTTTGATATTCTCAATCATATTTTAAAGTTCACCTTTCGCAAAATATAAGACACATTATGTTATTCAGCACTTGCAAGAGATTAAAAATATCTTTTCTACCGAGGATGTATAGGAGACAAAATCATGATCATGCTAACGAGATATTGGGAATTATGAAATTTTTCTCACCAAATCCTTTTCTGTTCATCACCTTCGTTGTCGTCCGGTATTACTTATAGGTATAAAGTCTATGGTTGGGACCTCATCCGGTCCTGCTGAATGCACACTGCCCGCATGAGATCACTCGATGCTTCACCCAAAAATTGCGTAAAATCCTCTCAGGGAAAAACATCATACTTCCCTTCACCTGGAAATCAACTTGCTCAATTTTTAGCGTCTTCTCAGGAGAAAAGCTCCTAACTTAATTCTCTCTGCGATATTCTGCCCAGGATTCATCTAGAGTCCATCTTTGAATGTGTAGCCTGCATTCACCCAGAATCAGAAGTCATACTTTAATTCCGTGTTCTCTCTTAAAAAAAATATCAATCTCTCGTCTATGTTTAAGGGGTTCGGGGGTGTTCCTGTCCTACCCAAATGGCTCTCCCCTTATTGGTTGGGCCTCTTTTCCTCGCTTCGGCATTGGTTTACATCCCTGTATAGGAATCCCTCCGATTCGTTGGCAAAGGCTTGAGAACATGGAGTTTTCTTGAAGATGAATATTTCTTTATCTTGTCAACTGCTCCGCGGGATGTCCGCGCTGCCTTAGAATTTTCACGTACGCTTCCTGTGTGACTCTTTCTGTAGGTGTCAACCAGTTACGCCCACTACGAGAAATATGCCCTGTTCGTTCCCCGCTAGCGTGCGTAAAACGTGACTTCGTTAATAGAAAATGGTCCAGTAAATTGGCCCCCACCTGTGATTGCGAGCATTTCACTCTCGTAGCGTTGCTTGTTGTAACCCTCCGAGTTTTCTCTTTACTAACCTAGGGGTGTGTTTCGTGCCTATCCCTACTGGAATTCTGGCGAGCTCGGGGAACACAAAAAAAAAATAAAATAAAAAAAACAGCAATTCGAAAGAATGATGAAAAAAAAATAAGAAATTTCCTCCTCAAGAAAGAAATCTGCTCAGCCAGGTCTTAGAATAATTATGAAATATGTAATATAATTATCCTCTTAGAATGCCTGTCCGCATTATGCTTCTCGGATTTTCTTTCCCAATTCCCGCGCTCTCTAAATTGTCTACTTGGTAATTACTCTTCCTCGTTTAACTATTTCCTCGTACTATGCGATACCGTAGGAATTATTTGGTGAATATATTGCTTTCCCACACTTACTAATTTGTAGGCCCCCTTTCCGAAATTCATACCTACGAAATCATGGTCCTCCAATGTTACACGATATTCCGGAGGACATACGGGTAACACGAGTTATAAGATACAACCTTGTTCTACAAGAATGTCAGCGTCATCGCAACCTCAAAAGGCAAAATTTCTTTTTACTGCAGGCAAGAGATGAAGATATTTTTAAGGATTTGACCAGTCAGCCGAAATAACAATACACACCAAATAAATGGGAACTGAGAATTTTAATATAGAATTACAGACATTTTATTACATATTTCATTTCGCTTCAAAGTGATTACTGGTTGAAAGAAGGAAAAGGGGATGGGTTTATCCTATTTACAACTGAGTTCCCTATCCACCAGCCAATGAAAACTGCATGCAAACTAAAGTCCTGTCAATACAATCCCGATGTCATAAAAATGTCACCTTGATTAGTTCATAGCAGGGTCCGAATAACAAAATAGACACTTAAAAGTACTAACTGACCTTCAGGTAACAAATATAATACTCATGATGTGGTAGAACTACAAAAGCAAGAGATCATTAGCAGAACATCTTGGCTGGTCTTTCAGCCAAGATGTTCTTTCTTTACCCAAGGGTGTTTCTCATGCTCCTTCGAACACATCACAGCTTTCCTCCTCGCGGTGCCTACTTCCGCTGAAGAGAACAGAGCTCCTCCTCTCCCAAGTCTGCGGAGATTGGGTGAAGATCGCGGAAGCTAAACTCGCTGCCATCCGTTGTCCACCTGCCTGTTTAGTATATGGACGAAGGGAAGCTGGGGGAGGGGGGGGGGTCGGCTTTCCCTTACTTGCTACTTTCTTCGGAGTAGAGTCCAGCCTGTTTACGTCATGACAGACGCTCAGCTTCTAGGTGAATTTAGTCTCAACCCAACACTCTGTGAGGGACTTTTCCTTTTAACCGTTTATTGCTACCTTACTCAACGGGTTACTCGGCAGATTCTAAAATTTCCAAACGATCAGGGAAGCCCCCTTTAGAGTCCATAAAATGAGTTTCTTTTCTTTTCGTGTATCAGGCAAGAAATTTCACCCACCAACTTTTGTATTTCCTCAGTTTACAGGCCCAAGGCAGAGTTACATTTTTCTTTCGAGGCACAGTTCTTTTTTTATGTGCACGTCCGTTCTTTGCGACAACACTCAGTATAATTGAAACCTTTGCCTCACCGAATGGCCTTCCTTCCCCTTATTAAAAGAAACACTTCATATTAGCATCTGAACAATGTTCCCGCTTGCTTTCACGCATTTCTATCTTTGGCGCGAAAGGGAGCATTTCGCCTCTGCTTGAGTTTTCAGTGTTCAAATCCCCACTTTTCCGATCTTTACAAAATGTCTCTTTCCCCAATTTCGAAAGTTCGGATTTTCCAGACAAAATGAACTTTGGAAATTTCACCAGTAGACTTTAGCAGAGTTCTCCAAAATATTAATATCTGTAACCTAAGTACGCAACCTTACAGAATTTTACAACTCTATACATGAATATTATACGAGTCGTTCTGTAAATGAATGCAAAGCTGCTTCATGAAAGCGACAAGATAAGTTTTTATCACTCCTTGAGGGATTTGAGAGGAAAGCAGTAATTAGCTGTTTTCCAATATAATCTACTAGTGAGTACAACACACATTTTCTGCAGTGGTGAGTCCTGGTCCACAGGACCTTCCCCCCCCCCACTCTATCATGTGTATCATCTTACCATGGCGCTAAAGAATTGCAGTAAGTCATTCACTGCTGCCCATATAACGTCGCAACCACTTAAAATCGATAGAGAAAAATACATTTTGAAATTGTTTTTCAGTGTTTTTTTTTAATGGAACTCTGTTCTAGTTATAGATGCAAAAGTTTCAACGATGAATTATGAATTCACAGAAATAGTTTTTTTCTTTAGCTGTCTCTAATCAAAGCTTTCTCTATAAATAACAGAAAACATAAGTCTTTCTTGACGGTGGGTAAAGCTGAGATAAGTTCCAATTCTCTTCATAGTTAACAAACTTCTTTCTGCTGAAATTGTTGTAGTGTAAATGCCAAAAAATGTACTTTATAATTTCCTCAAATGTGGTAGCTAGTATATTTTGCTTATGGAGCTAGTTGCCGGGAAGTAATGTGGTGTACTGTCACTGAGCCAATGTAGTATTTCAAAGATTTTCCTTGGAAGATTTCCGAGTTGTGAAGGACTGTTAATTCTTTTTTTCAGCAACACAGTCAAGTTATACCCTTGCTGACTTCCTTTAGTTTAATTAGAAGATTTTGAGGAAAGTTTTACATTCTTGTGTCAAATATTTACTACTTAGTAAGCCAAAAAATTCAATGCCCATTTTTTTTCGCTTAAAACGCTAGATGACTAAGGCTGTAAAGATGATTTCGCAAAAAAAAAAAAAAAAAAAAAAAAAACTTCACCTACAATGAATTTATTCCATCATATCTAGACCTCTTTGACTTGTGTCACGCCTTTTGCTGATTACCACAGAAGCAGAAATTCTACATTTCATTTATTTTCCACAAAGCTTTACTGTAGTAGAAGTATCTAACTTTTAACTGCAATAAACCAAAAAAAGTAAGTATTTGAATACACAAATACAGAAACAAAAAGTTGAAGCAGATAAACTCTTTCAAACTTCGTCAGGAATTTCTTCTATGAAATAGCTTCCATCCTGTCATTTGCATTCCGGGCTCTTTCTGATTTTTAATGCTGCTAAAATAATGCAGAACAAAGACCTGTGCATCTCAATTACGTTAACTATACGAGAGCTGAATGATCGTCTGTCGGCAACTAAGGAAGGAATTTTTATTTTGAGATACTTAGTTAAAGCATAAGTTCTTTTTGTTGAATGTAATGCAAACGTTGCTATTCCGTTTAAGGTTAAAAAATACGCCGTATTACTTAAAGTTGCTAAGGCTTTGGTAAAGAACAAGAATT
Organism: Macrothele yani; assembly: GCA_039090855.1. Lineage (NCBI taxonomy): Eukaryota > Metazoa > Arthropoda > Arachnida > Araneae > Macrothelidae > Macrothele > Macrothele yani. The sequence goes on along the minus strand of CM076995.1, from coordinate 100,035,585 downwards.
GACATAATATGTGCATAACAATGCATGTAAAGGTTCGTGGATAAGTTTCTAACACTTCATGTTAAAGATCCTGCAAGGGCGTACTCAAATAGATGGCCTATCACATGTTTGAGCCCTAAACTTAAATTCTAACTTTAACTTTGAGACAATATTTTGAACAGGATTAAGCAGAGCATCAGAATTTTTGTTTGCATTAAAGCCGATGGATCTTGAATTTTGGCACCGTGAGTCCCTACAAAAGTGTATATCTGAGAACTAACGTGGAAATCAGAAGTCTTGTCCAATATGATAACATAAAGCACTTCGTATATTTGTCTTGAAATTTCATCTAGTTCCACTTCATGGCTAGCTTTAAGTAATTTCAAATGACACTTTACGTTCCGCTGTGTTTAGCCTACGAAGGGAAAAGTGGCTATCTCGCAAGACACTCCACCAAAATTTCGGATGCTTTTCGCCTTCGCAGACCACACAGAAGACGCTAATAATGCTTCTTTGTTCGATAAATTGTATAAACCGTGCGTAACTTTCTTGCCTTGTAAAAATTCAATCAGCGCCTGCATATTAACTATTTTATTAGTCGGCCTGATTGACCACCCTTCAAGATTTTAAATAATATTGTAACCCCTATCAATTCCTCAAATGCTTTGTCTTGGTGACAAAACATACTATTTGGCTAATGTTTACTTTCTAACAATGTACATTTTTTATTTTTAATATTATGTGTAAACCCTGGCCTCAGACTCTCACTATTGGCAGATTTCTATGCTAATGATGCTGACATTTTTTTTTTTTTTTCAGATCGGAAAAAGGACCTTGTGAAATTACAGTATGGTGAATATATATCTTTAGGCAAAGTGGAAGCAGAGCTCAAGACCTGTCCTTTGGTCGATAACATCTGTGTGGTAGGCAACGGTTTCCGGGACTACCTGGTAGCCCTGGTTGTACCAAATATTCAGCAGCTAAAGAATTTGGCTGCTACAATGGGAAAAGAAAACCTTGCTGTCCATGAACTTTGCCAAGATGAAGCCATCGTATCGGCAGTAGCGAAAGCAGTTACAGCTCAAGGGCAAAAAAGTAAGCCTGCTGTTAATTTGTATTGCGTCATATGTTTTGTGGTTAATTGACAGTACCTTTTTTTTTAATTTTCATAATATACTAAAATTTGTCACTTAAATTTAGAAGTACGAGGATAACTTCTTGGCCACGATTTTGTAAGATATAAACACTTAGAATATAAAACTGAAATGTGGATTTCCAACGATTTTAATCTTTTCCGTGTATGCAACATAAAATTTGCACATAAATGGTAGTATGAAAAAATATGCCCTGTACGCGTCCAACGGACTGGACAGGAGAGAAGAAATATTTTGAATGACGTTAAGCAACTAAATTTCTGTCATGTGCGCCTAAAGATCAAAATATATTAAAAATCTCTGCCTTTATTCTAAAATGTTCATAATAGTACAATACATCAGAGATCTATTACGTAACTTCGGCGCTTCTTTGAAGAAGCAAAATGTATCTGAAAGAATGGTAGGTGTTTTGGAGACTGATTATTTTATACAAGCAATTTGATTTGTTAGTCTTTACCAGCCCCACAAAAGTCGAATTCAGTTTTTTTTATATATTCGTTTCAGCTCTACAAAAGTCGCATAAAGTTTTTTTTGGATATATTCGTTTTAGCTCTACAAAAGTCGCATTCAGGTTTTTTTTATACATTCCTTTTAGCTCTACAAAAGTCGCATTCAGGTTGTTTTTATAAATTCGTTTTAGCTCTACAAAAGTCGCATTTAGTTTTTTTTTTATTGTTAACATATTCGTTTTTTTTTTTTTTTTTTTTTTTTTTGGTCGAGCATACTTTGTGGCAATTCAATTTAGAATTAGTAACATAAAACTGAGAATAGTTAGTTTAGCGTGCATTACCGCTGTCTATACGCACGACCTCTCGTATTCGAGTAACTAATTCCCCTCATATAGTCATTAATAATAAATACAGATTTATTTTGTGCATGCAATGATCGCACAGTGACATTACCAAAAATAATGCCGTGAAATGTCAGTAAATATGAATTGAAATATGGACACAAGTATTTACTCCATAGAGATTCCGAAGAATCGATTACTTTTCAGTACAATAGATTTTTCTAGGATTGGTTCATTCAAAGCAAAAGCTTTTTGCTTGGAATTACTGCTCCGCGTGCAGATGAATTTTTGCCAGGCCCATTGCCAAGGTTTTTGTTTTTCTTCTCTGGACACCACTCGTATAATACTTCCCTCTAAAATTTTCAACTGGAGAGCTGGGCATCTGTTTTCTTTTTGTACCACTTAGATGATTGGGAGGAGGAGAGTCCGAACATTTCTGGTGATTGCTGGAGAGAAGACTGGCTCCTAATATTTGGTATTCATCCCCAGTTTTAGCAGTTTACTGCACAACCATCACTGTGGTCGGAGAACAAGTAATACACTGCTCAAAAGAATTAGGCGAGCAAGAGATATTGCAAGCAAAATCATGTGCGACTGACATTATTGAACGGAAAATATTTTCATATAAGATACAGTGTAGAATATTCAGTAGTATGGGTAGGGGAAAAGCACATTAGCGAATTTTTATGTAATATTTAATACGCCTGATACGATATGCCATGCAACAATATGCATATCTGTACAAGAAGTCTTTTTGAAGGTGCAGTCGACCTCTAGTAAGGTGTTTGGCCCCCTGGAACGGTTAAGACCGCAGCACACTTGTGTGGTATGTAACTGATGAAGTTATAAGGAGGTTTGGGGGGGGGGTATCATCTTTACGTCTCAATGAGAACAATCTCCAGTTCACGAAGAATCTAAGGAAGTGCCTGCCAAGCTGCAATGCGTCTGCCAAGTGCATCCCGGGAATGTTCAATTGAATTTAAGTCAGAGGAGCATGCTGACAACTCCATACGCTTGGTTCCCTCCTCTTCAATCACGTTGTTCACTAGCCGAGCTCTGAGGTTGAGCGTTATCGTCCATGAAAAGAAACTAATAGCCGACAGCTGCATAAATATGGCATGACAATAAGTTTGAGAATCTCGTCTCTATATCATTGGGCTGTCAGATTACCGTTTCGGATGAGGTACATGTTTCGTACGTTTACCGATACTTATGCCTGCCCAGACTATTAATATATGTCTGCCGTAATGTGATGTTACCTGCACAAAAGCTGGGTTATTTTGTGTGCCGGGTTCCCTCCAGATAAGAACTCAGCGATTGTCAGACTTCAGACTGAATCTCGACTCGTCAGAGAAGAGAATTTGACTCCACTCATCGTGTCCCCAAGCACGATGTTCCTCAGCCCAGTTTCTACAGGCCCTACGGTGTTGAGCTTTTAAAGGGACACGCAGCTTTAGTATACGTGCATGAAAGCTAGCTTGATGGAGGTGATTGCGAATAGTTTGAGTTGAAAACCTACGCCCTGTTAACGCGAGAAACTCTCAGTGGAGCTGAATTGCATTTTGCCGCCTGTTCCAATGGACTGTTAACAATAGATAATGGTCATCCCCTGATGTACTTGCTCGTGGACCTCCTCATCTTCTTCCAACACTTCCTGTATACTGGAAACGTGTACGCAGTCTGGAAATGACACTTTGTGACACTCGATTGGCTTCTGCTACTACCCACTGTGTGTAATCGGCTTCCAGCCTGCCAATAGATCGCCACGCCGTCGTTGATTCCAGCAAATCATGCTGCTGAGACATCGTTCGAACCCGACTTCAAGAAACGAAACGTCACCATAAACACGGCAGAATAAGGGAGTCCCGGAAAAACTTCGTTTTTTTCCCATTTTGTGATTCATGCATACTTACACACAGACGCTAATTTGCATAAAGATATGCATGATTCGGCTTCTACGTCACACTAGACTTGCGTTTTGCAGGTTTCGGTAAGATATCACAGGATTGTCTTGCATAATATCGCCAAAGTTACATGCTCCCTTAATTATTTTGATCAGTGTGCAAGTAATCATGCATTTGACTGTTAGAGATCATATTTTTCATGGAACAGTTTAGCATCTTAGTGCTTATTCTGTAGTTCCAATGTGCGTTTCCACGATCTTTCTCAGATCATCAAAAGCTCTAGACGCAGAACTTGCAGCAAATTCTATCCTTTCTTTTTAAAAATAAACTTCCCAAACAATATTCTGTTGTAGGAAAGCAGCAACTTGATATTAAGAGTTTAATTTGAAATTTGATCTATTTTTTTGCCCAAGGGAATAAATTTGTTCTTTATTTTCCATTTAGGTCGCTTGCTACGCACAGAAATACCGACCAAAGTGAGGCTCTGTTCTGAGGAATGGCAACCGGAAAGTGGACTGGTAACAGCAGCGTTCAAAATTCGAAGGAAAATCATCGAACTACATTACAAGAGCGCCATCGATGAAATGTACAGCTGCGACACAACTGGCACAGTCAAGAGCACATGATACTTTCTTACAAGTGGTTCAGATGAACTGAATTTCCCGGAAACGGAGAGAGGGTGTAGAAGCCTCAAAACTATTGAGTGAGAGCAACATCAAAACAGATGAAATCTATACATCTCTCTCGCAAAAGAAACCCACTGAGCCAAGTTCAAAATGCATTTATTTTTTCTCGTTGAACTAGCACACATCTGTGGAACTGCAACACTGGTTGTAAACAAGATTTAACAATTTCGCAAAGTGTCTTCAATGTAATGTTCTACATTTTCACGAAATTAATGCCGAGTTTTACGTGATAACTTTATCACATTTTCCACTATTTAAAGAATGAATGTGGATATTTATTTGTAGAATGAGTTTTAAAACTTTTTTACCTAAATTAACTATTTTAGTTTCAATAATCGGAGACATTCTCTCCCTGAAAGACTAAGTCTCCCCAAATGCACTATTTTGAACGAAACGCACGCAATTTTTAGGTGTTAAGAAATAATTTAAAAATTTGGTCTGTTACAGCAAATAGTGTGAGAAATCTTAAAACATTAACAAATATAATCAATAATTTGAATTTCATACAACTGATCAAGTTTATATGCAATGAAAAAACTCATTTCAGTAGACTGATTTTCACGAAATGTTTCAGTACATTTTTATTAACTAATAGTGTATGTGCACATCTACTTCGTTCAAATTAATTTCTGCTGTGAATATTAAATAAGTGCCAATCATATGGACTTGAAAGGTACGATGTAATGATATGGTAAAACATGAAAACAGCATGTTTATAACAGACGTTTGCACAAACCTTACTAAAAATAGGACTCTTCAAAAGAATTCAACATGTTGACATTATTTCACTATGAAACATCTTACGAACGCGAAATGAAATTTTCTTTTATCGTTTGCACGTCGTGGGTTCCATGTGATATTCAGCTCAAATACTGATATATTCACTTGCCAATGATTACTTTTCTGGTAATCATCATTAGGTATATTTCACTGTGATTTGTTAATATGTGCATATTTTTAATAATTAAGTTTCTCATAAAAAAGCCAAATATCGCGTGGAAACAATTTTTCCGTTAACAAATGTGGCTCTTGTAAATAGTTATGTTAATACACGTGGTCGTACTGAAATTGGTAGCAAATTATTTTTCTTAATAGTATGTGAATAATTAAGTCAAATCAAATATTCTGTTCACGTTTTGTGTTTCAGGGAGATGTACTATATATTTTATTTAGAAATACATAATTATTGCTTATTCAATATATCAGTGGTATCACACAGCAGTAAATTTCCAAGCGATCAAAAAGTTCCGTTTGGTAAGATGTACGCATGATAGGTGAGATTGTACAGCGTGAGATTTGGCGGAAGAATCTCTTGTGTTCCGGTTTACTAAATAGTTTAAGCACTAGATAACTGGCCTTGCGAACCTGTGCAATTAATTCTTTGGTTTACTGTTTAATGTATTTGCTCTGTGTTGAATAATAAATTGATTTTTCTTTGGAAGTCTCATTTTCTCTAAAATATTTCGCAAGTCAAACTTACTAGTAGCGTGAAAAAAAACAAACAATTAAAGTATTATACAGACAATTACCCATACCCCCCAATTTAAAGATCTCTAGAATCTCTGCTCTGAAAAATGGTAGGTCTCTTGAAGTAAGATAGCATAATAGTTGAAATGTGATGGTAGTGTTGTTGATTGGGTAGCTGATATCTGTAAGTTGTGTTGTCAGCTAGGATTTGGCCTTCAGGACTGGAGTGGTGCTATTATCTTTCCTTTGGATAAGAAAAATTTTGATCAACATAATATAAGAACTGTTGGGGTAACAGCCTCATCGGGTGTAATGCGCACATCGTTTGAATCAAGAGAGTGTGTGGTAAAGTCATATGAATTGCAATAATGGTCGAATATTTTGAACTAAGAATTCATGTTAACGAACAACCAGTTTCTTATAGGAACGCCATCCAATGATAAAAAAAAACTAATTTATTAAATCTTGCGTTTTCTATTGATATTTCTATTTGCAACTGTTTTTTTTTATTTTTCTTAAAAAAAAAAAAACCCCAGTTGCAAACAGAAATATCCATTTGTACCTCCTAAAAGAAAAAATGAATTACGATAATACAAAATTCACCTAACATATTCACAACGAAATACACTGAAGCAATTTACTGTATTAGAAACTCCCAATAGCAATCAGAAACGAGCCATCTTCACTTATAGCCCAGTAAATAAAGTACTTGACCCGGAATATATTAGCTGAAAGCTGAATTTTTGCAGGCTGGTAGAACTAATTGGGTTTAGCATTTTCATAAAAGTCCCCACCCCTCCCCCGCTTGCTTCCCCCTACACCGCCATAAAGGGGGCAAACAATTCATTGCAAAGGATTCAGACGTGTACGAAGCGCAGATAGCGGCAATACGGGGAAACAGTCGTGATTTCAGTAACTTTGAAAGATAGATGATAGTTGGCGCTAGGCTGGCATGCGCAAACATTTCAGCAACGGCAGATCTCTGCTATGCGAACAACTCTATCGAGGACGTACAATAAGTAGTGCACAAGCAACAAAACAAACAGCCAATGGTCGGAAACTACTGCTCGCTGCTCGAGGAAAACGGCGGCTGGAGAGGATTGTATGAGGTAACAGGCGAGTTCAAATGTTCTTATTCAACAACGAGAGGATTACACAATATATACAGATCATGAATCATGATAATTACATTATGAGTATGTTTACAGGTGAGATGCAGGGAAAAAAAGAAACAGCCTTTAAATTTAACAGACATGATTATGATGAGGTTACAATACGTGTATACATATGCTATGAACAGTTGAAATCTTGACATTGATGAATGTTAATGGAAAGCAGATGGAGGTTTTGAATAAACAAAAAAAAATTCTCACTGTAAGAGAAAGAAAAAGAATTGTTGGAGATTTTATGAAATTTTAAGTGTTCAGTTCGACACGATGATTGATGCTTTCGTACCAACGATCAAGCCAGTATTTGTGGAATTTAGGCACACAGTTCTTGCGCAAAGCTTCAGGGTAATCTATCTGTAGTCAGGCTGTAAGTCGGGAGCGGAAAAACATCAAGAGGTTTCCGCTGAGCGGATTGAATTGTAGCAGTTTGGCAGGTTGAGTCAGCATATAAGTGAAAATAGTATATGACATACTTGAGTAAACAAAGTGGTAGGCACATTTAGCTGGATTGTGAAGAGTAATGCAGCCAGGAGACAGGAGGTAAAGATATTCAATGGGGATATGGCGATGGTGTAAATCTTGAGGAGAAGTGCAAAAACATAGGTAAACAGCGGTGAGAGTACTTGAAAAGTTAAGTAAATATGATGCACATCGCCTGGTATGCAGCAGTAACGGTAGTTGGGAGATGTTGAAAGATGAAACCTGTGAAGTTCAGTCGGGACAGGAAGCCTGTTGTGCAGGTGAAACCAATGCGTGTCGATTTCATTAGGATGAGCATTAGTTGATTGTGCTGCATTCCAGATGGAACGAAGTTGAGAAAGTCGTACGTTGAGAATGGAGCATTGAGAAGCATTGCGAAGGCGGGAGACCTGACATAACTTTGTGGAGTGCAAAAGATAAGATTGTTCTTGTAAAGTAATTTTGAACTGAAGTAGAGGAGGAACTGATGCTGTGGGAAGCAAGCATTGAGACGTTGCCAAAGATGGAAACGACTGACAGATCGCTTCCTTCAGACTTTGGAATTTAACTGTATTTTCAGTGGTTGAGGGAAAATGCACTGAGAGATCATTTAAATATTTCCAAGTAAAATCCTGATTTACCAGTTGTGGAACAGTGACGATTCCAGCTTTTAACCTAGTAAGGTAGAAAAAGTATTCTTGGTGTGCCAAGTGCAGGGAACAAGAATGAAACAGAGGTTCCGCAATAAGATCAAGTGTTGTTCCAGGTGAGTTTTTTTTTCAAGGAAAGCGGTTTTAGCAGTAAAATGGCTTATTTATACACAGAAGGGAAACTGAGAGGAATCAGCTGGTATCGGTTCATTCGCAAAAACGTGAGAAAGTGAGATCTGGCTTCCTTGGGAATGAGAGAACATATCTGATAATCTGAGAAGCAACGGTTGGCCGTAGAAGAAGATTGATGAAAGTCATGATCCTTTGGGTATTGTATTTACTTTGGATATCACATAAGTCGATGATTCCAAACTTGACTGGAAAGGGTGAGAACATTTGCCTTCACCCAATGGACTCTAATCCAAATGAAGTTAACAGCGAGCCTAAAGTTTTCCGTGAGAACGTGAGTTGGTAATGTGCGGATAGCCCATGTATACTGCAGCGACGGAAGCATGATTTCATTTATAATTTTTGTTCTGCCATGGAAGGACATGAAATGTTTTACTCTTGACCAGTGACCAATAGATTGTTTCGTCTTGTTGATTATAGACAGGTGGTTTGATCGGTAATAGTGTTTTTACCAAAATAAATTCCTAAGAGTTTTTGAATATTAGAGTTCCATTAGGCACCCCACGGGTGATCTGTGCGACGTAGATATGCTCCACACCATAACCCTACTGTTTTCTCAGTATTTAATGAAGTTCCTGAAACCGAAGTGTTAGTGTTATAAATTTGAAGCACGTAACGTACGGGAAATATGTATCAGAACTTATAAATAGCTTGAGGTCGTCTGCATATACTCTTAGAAAAATCTGAGGATATCGCAGACTGGCAGAAGTGGAGGTCGTTTTCTCTGTAAAAAAACTGTCTGAGGTGAATAAGCAGCGGTTCAAATATAATACCAAAAGGTTTTCCTGACAGAAGACAACTCTGTCTGATTCCTTTCTCAAATGGAATTGTTTCCGTGAGGAAGTTGCTACCACGTACATGAACGATAAAATTACGGCAAAGATTCTAAATCAGCCTGCAGAAGTTGTGCAGAATACCGAAATGGAATAAAACTGCGAATAAATGTCGTGGGCAATATTATCAAATGCCTGGCGCTGGTCAATATTTAACACTGCTAGCGGTTCATGGTTAAGACCGGCAATGTGTATAAGGTCTCAAATAATATTTAGATTCTGAACAATGCTTCGGCTTGGTATTGTATATGTCTGATCCTGATGGATAATTGTAAACAAGATTGGGTTTAATCTATGGGAGATAATTTTAGTCAACAGTTTATAGTGTACATTCAATAGACTTATGGGTCGCCAGTTATTTGAATTTTGGAGGCAATTTTCTTAGGGAGTAATTTAATAATTGCACGAGTGAAGTCAGAGGGAGTGACATCAGCGATAAGAGCATAATTAAAGCTTGCGTGTAGTAGGGGCAAGAGTGAAGAAAAGGTTTTGTAGAAGGAGACCGTGAGGCAATCACTCCCGCTGCTGCTTGAAGGTTGAGTTTTGCCAGTAAATTTTGAATTTCTGAAGTGGAAATAGGCGAGGTGAGATCCGAGTGGTGATGTTGCGGAACTTGCGGAAGATTGCGGAGAAATAACGTTGTAGCTTGCGGAGGTGAAATAAATTTGCTGAATCGTTTATGGAAGTAATGTCGAACTTCAGACCATATTTGTTGGGGAGTCAGAAGTAAGAGTTCCGTTCTGTAATTGAAGATGCGTGAGGTTTTTACTGGAGCGTTACTGTTTTTCTAGGGAAATATAATAGCTATGTGGTTGGTCGATGTTGCAATCGTCCAGAAGTTTGAGGCGGTGAATGGCTTGTTTTGCAATTGGCTCCAGCAATTTCTTAAGTTCAGATTGTCGGATAAGATATTATTCAGTAGTTTGGTCGAGAGTACGGAGTATATTTCGTAGATTTTCACTTTCCATGTTTTGAAAAATTCGTTTGGAGAAGGAGATTCTCGGTGTGTACACAATAACTTTCTTTTTAGTATATATCCAATATTCAATTGGATTAGTAACTGTTGGAAGTTGATCTTGAGCAGCAAGAAGCATGTCGTTTACCGAATTACAGAAGTCAGTGTCCTCCAGAAGTGAATTGTCGAATGACCAACTTCGTTGAGAAAATGCTGTAGTCGAACTCAAAAGTAGGCAAGTTGATACAATTTGATGACCCGAAGAAGCAGTGGGGTGGTGAGTGGCTTCCGTCAGACGAGGTTGAACGGATTGTGAGATATAAATGCGATCTAATCGTGCTGCAGCTGTGGAGGTTTTAACGGAGGAACGCTCAGTTGCGTTATATCTATCGCTTCGATAGTCTAGCTTGCAGTTGAAATCTCTGCACAGGGTATTGTGTTCTGAAGGAGAGACTTGTTGGATGTTGTGTGAGAGGCGATTTAAAAATGTCGAATAGCATTGTTATTTTGTTTTTGAAGATGAAAGGTTTCATCTTCTAAAACAAAATAACGATTTTGGAAAAATGAAAGATTTCATCTTCCAAAACAAAATATATTGCACAGATGAAAGATTTCTGAATGGAAGGTCAAGTGAAGCAGTTGTCCGTTGTAATTCTCAGTTTCTGAAATATCGGAAGTTTGGGCTTGAATACGACTGTGAATTACAATTCCAATGCTAGAATTTATTGTATGACCATAACTATGATAGAACTGAAATGGCCACATACGCCATATATCGTACTGAGTAGTTGATCTGCAATTCGTCTCTTGTAATGCTATGATATCAGCATTTACAGGGACTAGATGTTACTACATCTTCTACAATTAAAGGAAGCGATTTTAAATTTAGACATCATGTGAGGGTTGAAGGCCATTGTCGTCCTCAGTTTTTGTAAGTGTTCTTATACAGCCTCGAGCCGCCCCGGTGGCGCAGTGGTCTAAGCGATGGCCTCTGATCATTCGTCCAAACGGGGTCCGGGTTCGAATCCCGGTGAGGCGTGGATGTTGTGTTTGTCTTACGGCACTGGTTCTCTCCCTTCCCTGGAACCAGTGACCCTAAATTAGGGACGGGCGACTGCTTATAGCCCATTGAGTTGCTCACGGTGGTCGTTAAACCTCCAATCAAAAAAAAAAAATACAGCCTCGAAGACGGCGTATCATAACAAGAATTCGTTTATCTTTGATTTTTCTCGAAGGCGAGTAACGATGGCTTCTAATTGAGGAACTATCTCATGGAACCGCAGGTGATAATTTGCATAAAACGCAGTGGGATATACTTTTGCTCCCTTGTCCAAGGTCAGTTGTTCCAACAGTGATTCTTCACTTAACGGACCCGGAGGGAAATCCCCTGATGTCAGCTGCGCCTTAAGATCATCAAGGGGAATAAATGTTGCTTTTCCGTACTTTCTTCAGATAATTTCTGTTTCAGTGGAGTTTTGCATAATTAATTTGACGATGTGTCTACAGGGCATTCAACCTGATGTGATAATACGGTTTAGGGTTTTTCTGTTTGTTCATTTTGTTGTGTTGCGTTTTTTTCAGCTTAGATTTTGGGAAATTTGATTTAGCTTGTCTCCTAGGTTTGGTTTTAACTTTAGCAACTTCTGAATAGGTGGGATCCGTAATATCTGCTGGTTGTGAAACTGCGGTATATATAATTTCTGTGTTTGAGTCAGCTTCTTCCGTAGCTGAGTCATATGCTGAGAGGTCATCGTTGAAATGTGGGTCGTCCGGTGCGAGGTCTGGTTCAATGATAATTTGGTGGTTTACATTTGTCGGTTAGGTATGAATTTGATCAATGGTGATCATTTCAGAAAAATAAACGAAACTAGGAATTGGCTATAGGTTTGTAGTGGCTATCTTGGATACTTCGTCAGCTTGCAGTAGTTGCTCAACGGAGTTCATATTGACAGTGCTTTGAGGTGAAGAAGTTATCTGGGTAGTTGCGGCTGTCTGCCTTGGATGTGGGCAGTTACTTCTGATATGACCGAAGCCCTTACACTGGAAGCACTGTAAACCGCTGGTGATATCCATCCTATAGGTTTGACGACCAAAAGTGATGATAATTTCAGTGGGGCAATTGAGAAGTGCCTGTTCATTAGCAAAAAACAACGCGGGCTTGCCTTCTAAGACCTTTAATGTGTGAGTAAGGCGAACCCCTCGGTGTTACGGAAAGGGGTTTGAATATCGCCGATACCTTTTCCGCACTTAGTGAGGACTGCCATTATCCGGAATTTCTGGGAGAACTGGGTAAACACTTACAGTAACTGGTCGCTGCGACATAAGGGTAGGATAAATATGTGCATCTCCTATAAAGAGTCCTTGAACTAGAATGTTATCAACATGATCTGTTGAAGTGAAATGGACAAGTACATTATTAGATTCACAAGCAATGTGAGCAATTTGGTTTTTTGAAAACATTTTTGATAAGGCATCGCAGTATTGCGGCAGTGGACTTATTGGTAGAGCAGAAAAAACTACACCTAACTTAAGCCGGAACTGTACGTCCCTTCCTGCTGAGGAATCCTCAGCAAAACGTATTTTTACTGCTTTTTCTTCAATTTATATTCGTGTTTCTAAGACAGAATGAGAAGTGAATGAGCTAGGCATAATTGTGGGGTTTAACGCTTGAACTACATTCGCATAGGCATTACGTGGAGAAACTTGATTAAGTGCAACATTTACCTTGCCATTTAGACCTGTAGTTTGAGGATTTCCTCCTTGGAGAAACATATTTCCTTGAGCTTGAACAGCTGAGCTGGCACTGATTGGAGTGCATGCTACAGTGGACGATGAAACGGCCGAATTGGAATCCGTTCTTGACATGTCTTGCTGGTCTAGAATGCTGAAAGAATTGTAGACTTCGAAATCCTTGCATAAATCCGACGTTGAAGCACTTTCACTGTGCGCCGCCATCTAAGCGACACGTAGAGTCAATCACGACGTTGAAGAACGCCACCAAAAAAACGTAAAAGTAACAAAATAAATCAAGTTAAAACAACCGGAGACTTCCCGGAAGAAAAAATAAGGCCCCGGTACTTATTTGAGCAAGTAGAGATCAAAATAGAAGCGAACTGCTTACAATGAAGGAACCTAGGGAGCTCAGAAACGTGAGACCGAACAGGCGAGATGCATTGCATCAAGTAACCGCTCAGTTCAACAGCTGTATCGACAGAATTATTTCCTACACAGCACATTAGCACGAATGGGCTCATAACAGTTGACGTTCCATTCGCGTGCCAATCTTTGCGAAAAACCGACAAATTCATCTACAGTGGACACGGGAACGCCAAAACAGAAAAGGTAGCTTGGTCGGATGAATCGAGTTTTAAGTTAACACACGCCGATGGACGGGCTATGCCACAAGGCTCGGATTGTCACTCAAGGACGGCAGTGACTTCAAAGTGCAAAAATATTTCGCTCAGTCTTCAAATCTTAATCCAACTGAACACCTGAGGAATGAGATTGAGAGAGCCATTCGTAACGCAGACCTTTGCGCAGCGAACATTGGGCAATTGACGAACGCCATTGCCAAATGAACATAGCTGTATATGAGCACCTCTCGTTGAATCCATGCCACATCGAATCGAAGCCGGTTTGAAGGCCAAGAGCTGCCCAACACGTTTTTAGGTAGGTGTTCATAATAACTGTTACTTTAGTCAGTATCTGCAGCAAGGAGGTGTTTTTCTTTTTGGACTTTCAAGAAACTGAGATGAGCTGGCAAAAAAAAAAATAGATAAAAAATGTATATATATATATATATATATTGGATTCCAAGGGACAGGAAAAGACCCAGAAGAAGACCACATGGAAGATAGGTGGATGAAATTCGAAAGTATGCGGGAGTGACATGGAGGAGACTGGCACAAGACAGACCGTTGTGGAGGAAACTTGGGGAGACCTTCGTCCAGCAGTGGATTGATAATGGTTGACAATGATGATGATGATATATATCATCATCATGATTGGCAACCATTATTATTATTATTATTATCATTATTATGATGATGATATATCATCATCATCATCATTGTCAACCATTACCAATCCACTGCTGGACGAAGGTCTTCCCAAGTTTCCTCCACAACGGTCTGTCTTGTGCCAGTCTCCTCCATGTCACTCCCGCGTACTTTCGAATTTCATCCACCCATCTCCCATGTGGTCTTTTCCTGTCCCTTGGAAACCAATCTAAAATTTCGGTTGTTCATCAATGGCCTGTCCTTCTGGCAGTATGTCCAGCCCATTGCCATTTCAGGGATTTAAATCTGATCATGATGTCTTCCACTCTTGTCATTTTTTGGATCCATGAGTTCCTCTTCTTATCTCTCCTGGTTACACCAAGCATGCACTTGTCCATGCTGCTTTGAGTTGTCTGCAGCCTTTGCATGTCTCTTTTAGTTAAGGTCCACGTCTCTGCACCATACGTAAGCACTGGAAGGATACATTGATCAAACACTTTTCTTTTAAGACATATATATATATCCACCCTTTTCCTCCTCAGTAGACAAATAATGCATCATTAGAAGCAAGAAATGTACCTAAATATTTGTCATAGTGATGGATGGCATCCTATTTGGAACAAGTTCTATTAATCTTTGTTTCAGAAACTAAACTATGACGTCGGATTGATTTCCACCCCTTTGCGTTAGAATTGTGTATACTGAAAAGGTAGCACACGATTTGTTTCGCATAAGTTTCCCGAAACAAAACAAATTTTCAAAGCGGATTTTTTAAAAAAAGAGTGATAAGCAAACACAATATTCGTCGTTTACGCGCATGGCAGAAAAAATTGAACACAGTTTGAAATTCGCAATGTGCACTGTTCTTTCATAGTGAATAGTATCCGACATAAAATTATTTTTTTAATTTCATTAATTTTATTAATTAAAATTAATTTTTTCAAGCAAATTTTGGAATGCTTATGACCATTCCTCCGAGACGGGTCCGGTTCGAAACCCGGTGAGGCATGGATGTTGTGTTTGTCTTACCGCGCTGACTGTCTCCCTTCCCTGGAGTAAGTAGCCCTAAATTAGTGACGGCAGACTGCTTATAGTCCACAGACTTGCTCACGGTGCAGTTAAACCTCCAACCAAAAAAAAAATAATAATAATGGAATAAAATAATTTTTCAAGTAAAAACATGCACTTACGATCCAACGAAGAACTGTGTATTATAAAAAATATTCTTCATAATGGAAGATATCTAACGCTACAATGATTCCAGTATCGAACTTCAAAAGTTGAGCTGCCGCCCCGGTGGCGCAGTGGTCTAAGGCGCTGGCCTCTGATCATTCGTCCGTGAGGGGTCCGGGTTCGAATCCCGGTCAGGCATGGATGTTGTGTTTGTCTTACGGCACTGGCCCCCTCCCTTCCCTGGAACCAGTGACCCTAAATTAGGGACGGGCGACTGCTTATAGCCCATTGAGTTGCTCACGGTGGTCGTTAAAATTCCAACCAAAAAAAAAAAAAAAAAAGTTGAGCTATCGAGCAAAACGCGATTTATCTTTAGTCCCATAGCAGTTAAACTCTGCGTTAATTGAGAAAGAGAATGTACGAAACAAGTTGACCGTGAAGCATATCTCATCAAAAAAAAAAGAAAAAAATGACTCTTCAATCGAATTTTTAGAAAAAGGAGATATTGTAGCAAATAAAAATGCGCACTGACTCCGCCTAGAGGAAGAACTGAGTTATGAAAAAGAAGGAGGATTAACATACCTCTGTTTCGTCCCTGGTTGAAAAAAATCTGTTATTATTTTGAGCAGGAAACACACACAAAATATTTTCTGTTGTGAGTTGTATTTTACCATAATAGAATATTTCCAATCGATTTTTAAAAGCCGAGAAACAGTTGTAAATAAGAAACATTCTGAGTCAAAATATTATTCATCTGACGAATTCGAATTATTTCTTTCCTTCGGTGAAACGGAAGCTGTTTCTCACACATTCAAATCTCGCAGGTTTTTAAATCTCTCAAAATTGGAAGTGTTGCATGTTATTTGATGATGGCGCGGTTGTAGTTAAAAACTGCTTTTCGTGGCAGTTCGCACATGTAAAGTTATTAATATTTTGGAATGAAAGTACTTGTAGCTGCAAGCTATATGAATGATGCGTTTATTTATCACTTGACGGGGTGCTGCACGATTCACATATTAAGATTTGCAATTCCAACAGAAAATAGCTCATAAACCTATTTCATAAAGTGGAAAAGTAATTACTTACATATAAGCCACCCCTCCCCCCCCCTTTTTTTTTTTGCAGTAGCTGAGTAAACCTATTCATAACGTATTTCGTGAATGAAGCATTCACTAATGCAAGGGTTACAAAATGGCCAGATATCGAAGGGATTTTAGAAAAAGCTTCTGTGCCGCGGAAATGTTATAATTAAAAAAAAGTTCGAAATTTTCGATTACTTTGGCTTTCATTGTTCCTTACCGGTTAGTCGTAAGGAACTTTTGAAATTCAAGGGAACAAAGTAAGTTTTGTAAAAATTTTCAACACCGGGAAACAAATCGTTTAAAGTTATGCATACATTTTTGGAAATTGATCAAGAACGAACAGTTTTCCTTTCACCACCGTAGCCCATGTCAGATCGAAAGAAATCCTGTTATATATATATTGTTGCGATACCGGGCCGAGCTATATTATTCATTCCAACGTTCGCCACCAATTGTTACGCTCTCGGGTGTCGTTATCCCACCGCTGACCACCAATTGATACAAACGTGATCTCGATCCTTCCGCAGCCAACAATTGATGCGATATTTGTTTAACTATCGCACAGCTGACTACCAATGGACAAGATTTCGTTTTTTCGAGACGTTTTGGGTTGGTTTAAATTCGGGAGCTGGAATAGATGAGCAAGAACGTTAGCTGAAATACAGGAATTTAATACACCAGAGCCTATTGAACAAATAGAGTAAGATTAAAACACTTAGACATTTTATTTTAGGCAGAACCTACCATCCGAAGCATTGGCTACGGCGATACTAACAGGAGTTATCCTCCTTATTCTGAACTAGTACAAGTTGGCCCCAGATTCTGAAAACAGTTTTACGTCAATGGGCGTATCAGAGTTCTAAAATAAAGTCTGGGCTCAGCTGATGCATTCAGTTCGTCCACTCAGTGAAAGGACAGCATTAAACAACAACAAGTTTGTAAAATCATGCAATGCATTGATTGCCGCCCCGGTGGCGCAGTGGTCTAAGCGATGGCCTCTGATCATTCGTCCGTAAGGGGTCTGGGTTCGAATCCCGATGAGGCATGGATGTTGTGTTTGTCTTACGGCACTGGCTCTCTCCCTTCCTTGGAACCAGTGACCCTAAATTAGGGACGGGCGACTGCTTATAGCCCATTGAGTTGCTCACAGTGGTCGTTAAACCTCCGATCAAGAAAAAACAACAACAAATGCATTGATTTTAATACGCTTTCCAACATACCAGAATTTTTTTTTTTATTGGAGGTTTAACGACCACCGCGAGCAACTCAATGGGCTATAAGCAGTCGCCCGTCCCTAATTTAGGGTCACTGGTTCCAGGGAAATGAGAGAACCAGTGCCGTAAGACAAACACAACATCCATGCCTCACCGGGATTCGAACCCGGACCCTTTCGGACAAATGACCAGAGGCCATCGCGTAGACCACTGCGCCACCGGGGCAGCCCATACCAGAAATCATTACTCAAGTTATGAGAATAATGGCTGTGGAATAAATCTCGGTCCTGTGCCCTGACCCTTGATCCCATATCGATGATATTCAACAGAACCGACTCGGTATATCTCCGAAATAACATGATAAAGTTTTGTCGCAATCGAAGCATTTTTACGCAAGTTATGATGCATAACGGCTATGGAATAGATCCCGCTCCTGTGTCCTAAACTTTGACCCCTTTCGCCCATTTTCAATAGAATTCGTCTCCAGGCAGGCCCCTACAACATACTAATATTTCATCCAAATCAAAGCATTTTTACGTAAGTTATGACGCATAACGACGATGGAACTGATTCCGCTCCTATGTCCTGACCTTTGACGCCATTTCGCCCATTTTCAATAGGATTTGTGGCCAGGTGGTCCCCTACCACATACTAAAATTTCATCGAAATCGAACCCTTTTACGCTAGTTATGACGCATAAGAGCAGTGGAATGGATCCCGCTCCTATGTACTGACCTTTCACCCCATTTCGTTCACTTTAAATAAGGTTCCTTCCCAGGTGATACCCTACCACATACTAAAATTTCATCGAAATCGAACGATTGTTACGCGAGTTATCGTGCGGACTGACATACGTACACAACGCGTGACGTAATGAAGCAGATGGGAATCGTGAACATCTGCTCGCAAGAGTATGACGTCATAAAACTTTAATAGGATCCACACACAACGCGTGACGTAATGAGACAGATGGCATGACCGCGCGCCAACATTCTCAAACGCGAGATTGGGACGACATAAGATTTCTAAGCATTGGAAACATTAATGGAACGACGCCATGACACTAAAAGCGTTATAATTCGGGGTGGTTATCTAACCCACTAAACGAATTCTCCTAAAGTCGAGATCAAGCTAATTCGATTTCTAGTACTAAGAAACGGTAGGTTAACGACTTTCATCAAAATTCTTAGTGCTGTTTCCAAAATAAAATGTACATACAAGAATTGCTACTTTAAGGTGGACATCAAGTAATTTTGCTTTCTATACTTCCAATGGTTTATAAAATCTTCACTAAAGTTCTTTCACACCGCTTGAAGGTAACACTGGACATGGCTCAACCGAGAGAACAAGCTGGATTCAGGAGTGGCTACAGCACAATAGATCATATCCACGTACTGAGAGAACTGATTGAAAGAGCGAGGGAATATGAACTTCCATTGTGCATGGCTTTTATCGATTATGAAAAAGCCTTTGATTCGGTGAAACCATCAGCAGTTACCACGGCTCTGAAATCCTGCGGTATTGAAGATGCATACATTAATATTATTAATAACATCTATGAAAATGCAAGTGCAAAGATTCGGCTGTTTGAAAATACAACACACATAAAAATTGGAAAGGGAGTGAGACAAGGTGACACCATATCTCCGAAGCTCTTTAATGCCACATTGGAAAATGTCTTTCAATCACTGAACTGGGAAAACAAAGGGATAAAGATTAATGGAGATTATCTAACCCACCTTCGTTTTGCTGATGACATAGTCATTTTTGCAACTACCCCATCAGAGCTGCAGAGTATGATCCAGGAACTTGCTGACAAGAGTAAAGAAGTGGGATTAAAAATGAACTTTCAGAAGACAAAAGTGATGTTCAATGCTTTTACAAGAAATGAAGATTTATCGATTGATGGAGAAAAACTGGAGATAACAGATACGTATGTTTATCTTGGACAGCAGATATCAAGTGAGGGTCACATTGATGAAGAAATTAATCGGCGTACAAAACTTGCCTGGAGAGCTTTTGGAAGAAACAGCATAATTTTCAAGAGCAATATGCCATTATGTCTTAAAAGAAAAGTGTTTGATCAATGCATCCTTCCAGTGCTTACGTATGGTGCAGAGACGTGGACCTTAACTAAAAGAGACATACAAAAGCTGCAGACAACTCAAAGCAGCATGGAGAGGTGCATGCTTGGTATAACCAGGAGAGATAAGAAGAGGAACTC
Organism: Macrothele yani; assembly: GCA_039090855.1. Lineage (NCBI taxonomy): Eukaryota > Metazoa > Arthropoda > Arachnida > Araneae > Macrothelidae > Macrothele > Macrothele yani. Next base: position 100,015,659 of record CM076995.1, on the reverse strand, counting down.
GTGGATCCGAAAAATGACGAGAGTGGAAGACATCATGATCAGAGTTAAATCCCTGAAATGGCAATGGGCTGGACATACTGCCAGAAGGACAGACCATAGATGGACAGCCGAAATTTTAGATTGGATTCCAAGGGACAGGAAAAGACCCAGAAAAAGACCACATGGGAGATGGGTGGATGAAATTCGTAAATATGCGGGAGTGACATGGAGGAGACTGGCACAAGACAGACCGTTGTGGAGGAAACTTGGGGAGACCTTCGTCCAGCAGTGGATTGATAATGGTTGACAATGATGATGATGATGACTTCCAATGGAAAAACTTCTGTACACATTTTTTCACAATTAATGCGTTCCCAAGAATGAAAATTTGAACATCGATTAAAATAGCTTCATTTCATAACTTGGAATACTTAATATTTTCTAAACCGTAACCGCAATAATATTTTCTAAACCATAACCGTAATTATGCAATCCAACGTTTATTTATCCACTGACATCATCTAAGTACAAGTCGCGCCATCTTTTTTCTGGTTTCAACACCACTAAAGGAAACGTTACTGTTTTTTTAATATAATTATGCTTATATTTTAGAAAATGTTAAGTGTTCCGAGTTATAGTATGAAGTTATTTTAATCGATGTTCAAATTTCCATCCTTGGGAACACACTAATTGTGAAGGAAATTTGTACAAAAGTTTTTCCATTGGAAACATAGGAAGCAAAATTACTTGACGTCCACCTTAATAGTGTGGGTTAAGGGCGATGGAATGGATCCCGATCCTATGTCTTGACCTTTGACTCCATTTGTCCCATTTTCAAGAGGGTTCCTCTCCAGGCGGTACCCTACCACATAGTAAAATTTCATTGAAATCGAACCATTTTTACGCACGTTATGACGCATAAGGGCAATGGAATGAAGTACGCCTCTTATGTCCTGACCTTTGACTCCACTTCACTCATTTTCAACAGGGTTCGTCCCCAGGTGGTCCCCTACCACATACTAAAATTTCATCAAAATCGAACCATTTTTACGTGAGTTATCGTGCCGACAGACGAACGGACGGGCAGACGGACGGAAAAAGCTGGAGCATATACGCTTCTTCAACCTACGGTTGGAAAGCGTAAAAAAAGAGTACTCACTTATTACTTACAGTAGAACGATAATCCGGGTTATTTAAGATGGTTTAACCCCTTTTTACGCTTTCCAACCGTAGATTGAAGAAGCGTATATGCTCCAGCTTTTTTCGTCTGTCCGTCCGTCCGTCTGTCGGCACGATAACTCACGTAAAAATGGTTCGATTTCGATGAAATTTTAGTATGTGGTAGGGGACCACCAGGGGACGAACCCTATTGAAAATGGGTGAAGTGGGGTCAAAGGTCACGCCATAAGAGCAGGATCCATTCAACTGCCCTTATGCGTCATAACTTGCGTAAATATGGTTCGATTTCGATGAAAGTTTAGTATGTGGTAGGTGACCACCTGGAGAGGGACCCTATTGAAAATGGGAGAAATGGAGGCAAAGGTCAGGACATAGGATCGGGATCCATTCCATCTCTCTTATCCGACACTATTAAGGTGGACGTCAAGTAATTTTGCTTCTTATATTTCCAACGGAAAACCTTTTGTACACATTTCCTTCACAATTACTGTGTTCCTAAGGATGGAAATTTCAACATCGATTAAAATAACTTCGTACTATAACTTGGAATACTTAACATTTTCTAAAACATAAGAATAATTATATTAAAAAACAATAACGTTTCCTTTGGTGGTGTTGTAACCAGAAAAAAGATGGCGCGACCTGTACTTCGATGACGTCAGTGTACAAATAAATGTTGGATTGTATAATTACGATTATGGTTTAAAAAATATTAAGTATTCCAAGTTATGAAATGAAGCTATTTTAATCGATGTTCAATTTTCATTCTTGGGAACGCATTAATTGTGAAGAAAATGTGTACAGAAGTTTTTCCATTGGAAGTATAGGAAGCAAAATTACTTGGCGTCCACCTTAAAGTAGCAATTCTTGTATGTATGTATGTACATTTTATTTTGAAAACGGCTCTAAGAATTTTGATGAAAGTCGTTAACCTACCGTTTCCTGGTAGTAGAAATTGATTTTGCTTGATCTCGACTTTAGGAGAATTCGTTTAGTGGGTTAAATAACTACCCCGAATCACAACGTTTTTAGTGTCATGGCGTCGTTCCATTAATGTTTCCAATGCTTAGAAATCCTATGACGTCACAATCTCGCGTTTGAGAATGTTGGCGCGCGGTCACGCCATCTGTCTCGTTACGTCACGCGTTGTGTGTGGATCCTATTAAAGTTCTATGACGTCATGCTCTTGCGAGCAGATGGTCGTGATTCCCATCTGCTTCATTACGTCACACGTTGTGTGCGTATGTCCGTCCGCACGATAACTCGCGTAATAATCGTTCGATTTCGATGAAACTTTAGCATCTGGTAGGGTATCACCTGGGAAGGAACCTTATTTAAAGTAAACGAAATGGGGTGAAAGGTCAGTACATAGGAGCGGGATCCATTCCACTGCTCTTATGCGTCATAACTAACGTAAAAGGGTTCGATTTCGATGAAATTTTAGTATGTGGTAGGGGACCACCTGGCCACAAACCCTATTGAAAATGGGGACAAAGGTCAGGACATAGGAGCGGAATCACTTCCATTGCCATTATGCGTCATAACTTTCGTAAAATTGCTTCGATTTGGATGAAATGTTAGTATGTTGTAGGGGCCTGCCTGGGGATGAATTCTATTGAAAATGGGCGAAATGGGGTCAAAGTTAGGACACAGGAGCGGGATCTATTCCATAGCCTTTATGCCTCATAACTTACGTAAAAATGCTTCTATTGCGACAAAACTTTATCTTGTTATTTCGGAGGTATACCGAGTCGGTTCTGTTGAATATCATCGGTATGGGATCTAGGGTCAGGGCACAGGACCGAGATTTCATAACTTGAGTGATAACTTGAGTAATGAATTCTGGTATGTTGGAAAGCGTATTTTACAAACTTGTTAGTTGCACGATTTTACAAACTTGTTAGTTAAGCTGTCGACACGCACAGACACGGAAAGGCGCTGTATAGGGCCTTTTTGACGACTTTTACCTGTGTGAGAAGTGCGGGAGGGAGGAAGGTCACTTCCTACTTTTTACTTGATGACCAGGGGTTGGCACTCTTAGATCCCTTCGGGAGCTTCGCTGCAGCTTGGAGCGTGAAACTACTTGCGCTTTCGTAGAGGTCGGTGACCACCACTCCTCTTCGATGGAAGACTGCGTTTTCTGGAGGCTGGTGACCGTGGTTAGCTAATGATTCTTAGTAGGTAGGCCGCCCCGGTGGCGCAGTGGTCTAAGCGATGGCCTCTGATCATTCGTCCGAAAGGGGTCCGGGTTTGAATCCCGGTCAGTCTTGGATGTTGTGTTTGTCTTACGGCACTGGCTCTCTCCCTTCCCTGAAACCAATGACCCTAAATTAGGGACGGGCGACGGCTTATAGCCCATTGAGTTGCTCATGGTGGTCGTTAAACCTTCAATCAGAAAAAATTCTTAGTAGGCCTTCCAGATGGGAGACAGAAGATCTTTGCTTGGCGTCCAGAGCCTTCTTTCTCGATGTGGTAGTTCGTCGTGATTTCTTGCCGTGAACCGTGTATGAGAAGATAGTCGCGGTGTCAGTGGCCCGTGCTATGACAGAGGTTTATTACTTCTGCCAATAAATATAGCGGTTCGTTTAGGCGTTAGTCGATCCGTCCTCTTAGGCGCCCTCAACTTGACATTTTTGGTGGGCTTACCCAGCCACCTAATTATCGTTAAACTCTGCCTTTACTCGCACGCTGGCATCTTACAGCTGCGCGTGGTACAGTGAACTATATATTAGGTCTCCCAGGACGTCGGCCTCGTAACCGTCTTACACCCGCGGACTACAAAAACCAACTGCCCTTCTGCCACCTATTTATTGTTTGCCCCTTCACGGAGACGAACTGAAATTGCCTCTTACCGTCTCAAGTGCCTTTGCCTTGCTCCTATCTGTCAACACTTAATGTTGCCATCTTCTCTTTCGTACAGAGCACTCATAGCTTCCGTGAGGCTGATGCCGCAACTGACCTTCGCCCCTCAAAATCGCAATTTTAACATTGGCTAAAAGCTTTTTCAACACATTTATGAGGGCACGGATGCAACTCTATCGCGACGCTGGAGGTTATCTTTGCTTTTGGGTGGGCCTTTTGACAACCCTATAATTTCTTTGTTTCCACCCAGCAAAAGCGAATTAACCGATTTCCCCAATTAAATGTGCTAATTTTTCCATTTAATTTGTATTAAGTCAAATATTTATTTAATCATCATCATAATTTAACCACGCCTATCGAGTCCGTCTCTCCTTTTAGAGTTAATTAATTGGTACCCAATTTTCGTATGAATATTTTGGATGCTTTTCATCGTTGTTTCTATGTTAAAATCGTCTTTGAACAGCACAGAATCCTATTTTTTAAATTAGTCACAGTGCTTTTCATCGTTGTTTCTATGTTAAAATCGTTTTTGAACAGCACAGAATCCTATTTTTTAAGTTAGTCACAGGGCTTCAGAGTGATGAAAGAAATGAGATGTTGAAGGCTGTTAAGGTAAATAGATTTTCATTTAGTTGTACTCAAAAAGCATACTACAGTTTTTGACTTTCAAACATGTTCAGTTATGTAAAAGTGCCTTAGAGGTTCTAAGGCACTTTTTGTGGTTATATATTAAGAGAAGATGAACAAAAGAATTTTAGATGCTAATGCATGAAAGAATAGAAGAAATATTAAGCTTATCTGACTGGACATATTACCAGAAGAACTGACCGTCTTCGGACAACCAAAATCTTACGCTGCGTATTAAGGGACAGAAAAAGACCCATCCAGAGGAGGAAGACCCCGTGCGGGAGATTAGTAGATGATATTCTAAGGTATGCAGGTCTGACACGGAGAAGACTGGCTCAAGACAGAAAGTTGTAATAGAAACTGAGGGAGACATTCATCTAGTAGTGGATTGATGATGATATGAAATCATACTAGTATTTTAACAGAATGATCGTCTCATGAATCATAAGGGTTCTAGTGTAAAAACGAAGGGGAACTCCTTTATCAAGGCGGCCTTCCTCAAAATAAAAGTTTTACACATGCGAAAGGGACATTTCGACCAAGCAACACGCCAGAGGCAAACAGCTCCAATAAAAGTAATCCTTAGGCGCATTCTTAGATTCCTAGTGGGTCACTCAAAGGAAATCATCCACAAACACCTCATAAAATAAGGATAAATCGTGTGTTCTACTAAATAGATGTAACAATGTTAATCACATCTATGCAGTACCAGGGTGAGTGAAAAGTTCATCTCGTTTTGAACTACACGTAGTGTTTGGTCTCCATTCATGTGCGAAAGCGTGCCAACGTCGACTGGGTACCGCAATGACGTGGAACACACGAGACTGAAGACGTGCATCTGGCAAGGAGCTACGTTGCGTTATCATCTGAGCAGATGATGGAGGTCGGTAAATATGCTGTTTGGGTGCTCCTTTGACATTATTGAAAAAGTTGGTTAAAGGAGGCTGCAACAGCAGAAGAAATGTGTGCAGTTGAAAGCGAGGAAACAATGGGCAACAGCACTGCAAGAAAATGGTTCCGCCGCCCCGATGGAGCAGTGGTATAAGCGATGGCTTCTGATCATTCGCCCAACGGAGGGATCTGGGTTCGGATCCCCAGCAAGGCATGGTTGTTTGTGTTTGTCTTTCGGGGGTTTATTCGTTGTGTTCCTTGTTCACCCGGCATATTGTATTCGATGCTCACTATGTACTCGTACATTGTTGACGTCGAAACGCAAAATGTCTATACTGTATATGTCTGCCTATTATGTCAATGTATCTGTCAACCAAGTCCAATAAATAATAATTTAAATTTAAACTTTCAATCGAAAAAAAACCAAAAAAAAAAAAAAAAACCAGAATGGTTCCGCCGTTTCAATGCTGCGAACAGTATATAGTTTCTAAGACAAGCTAAGGCCAGGTGGCCCAACGACCACCAAGTCTGTCAACCTTGCCAAAGCTGTGACAGCGAACCCATCTACCAGTACATAACAATTAGCAGCTATGAGGTGGGGTCTTACAAATTTACCATCGTTCGTCACCTGCACCAGCTTGGCTTTTTCTCCAGGCGCCAACGAACGGTTTTTCATGAATTGATATCCCAGAAGATGGAACAACGTGTCACCCTCTGTCGCACATTGCTGGTGCATCCACAAGACGACAAGTATTGACGTCGTACCGTCACAGATGAAGAAAAGTGGATATTCCATCGTTATTGCACTACTGGGAATCAATGGCTGAAGCCACGTCAGGAAGCACACAGCCAGTGGTACAAGGAAAGCTAGGGCCGGATTTAGATCTTGCGGGGTCCGGGGTGTTTCAAGTTTGGTGGGCTCGAATTCAGAAATTGAAATGCACAGCAAAAAGGACAATTCACCAAATGTACAATCACAGTCATTATACTGCATGTAATTGGAACTGATATAATAGTGTCCCACAACTGATATAATGGAAACAATGTGTCCGTAAAGAAATGGATGGTGTGTTATATCTTTGCAAGCCTTTCTCTTTTGAGCCCCAGACAGCTGAATTTTTCGTGACATACTGAAATCTGAAAAGAAGCAAAAAGAAGAAAATTTAGTAGTAACTATATTTTCTTCGTGCAGTGTACGGTGACGCAACTGGTCATTGTACACTACACGTCGTCGATGACAACAGAGCAAACACCTCCAAAATTTCAAATATAATAGCAATATTAGGAAAGAAAATTAAAAAGTAGGTCTTGTTAAAAATTGTTCGACACATTTTTTTTATTTTTTTGTTTTAATAAAATCTTTTTTTTATTGCATTTTTGTGTAAAAAATACAATAATTAAAAGAATTACCCAGGGCTAATTGCCCCCTTTTCCCCCTTATAAATTCGGCCCTAAGGAGGGCAATTCGAGAAGAGTGGCATGCTGTAAATTTGGTGGAACTGTACGTACCGCCTCCGTGGGATCGTGGCTCTGGCGGAACGTTGGCAAAGGACAATAGAAAGCAACAGCCTGCACTTTACAAAATGAGGTGAGCGTGTATGGCCTTCTTGCATCATTAAAATTTTTAGCAGCAAAGGGGACAAACTTTGACTTAATCAGGTAAATCTAAGGCAGCCGTCCCGGTGCCCGAGTGATCACAGTCGGGAATGAGCTCAGTCTCTGGTCCTAGATGAAGCACGGGTGCTGCGTTTTTCTGATTGCTCTGCATCTTTCCTGGAACTAGTAGCTCCAAATTAGGGACGGGTGACTGCATATAGCTCATGGTGGTCGCTAATCCCAAGAAAAAAATAACTAATACATATCCTTCACTCTTCATTTGTGGAGCAGCAGTATTCAAAGAAAACTTAATATCTCAGTATCTGACTCCCATTTCCAATTATTTTTTGTAAATTGCTCAAAGCAATTTTTATTCAAATTGATAAAAATAATTAATAAATTATTAATAAATACCAAATAAAAACACGCAAAAATTTTATGATTCATCTCGGGCTGCTTTCAAATAATCAGTTCATCGCCATTTATTATTTTGAAACTTCAGCACTGAAAGTACTTCAAACACATTCTTGAAGAAAATCGCATTATCGCAGAAAAAACATTATAAGGAAATTACGTAAAAATACAACAACAAACAATATCTTTCAAAAACAAGCGCTAAGAAACACAACGAAAAAAATGTACTTCAGACTTTTTAATAACTTACACAAAATTAAATTGAACAAAAGTTGCTCAAGGAATATCTTTTACAAAGGCTTACAATTATAGCTTTATCAGTTAGTCTATTTACAGGATCGAAAGTTGAAGTTCTTTGTAGAACCATTCTGTACAAACCGTTTCCTCAAAAAAAATATTTTTACAGACGATATGGAGTAGCTCCGTTATCGAAAATTTCAGGAATGAAATCGAAGATGAAAACAGGTTTTCTTTACTCTACGGAAAAAATATATGTTCTCAAGCCATTTCCGTAGAAATAGAGGTACTTATTTTCAGATATCTTACATTTAAAGATCAAAACCTTGGTTTTTTATACTAATATATACCTCCAGGTCTGTTTATTTACATTACAGATTCTTTACACTTATCCCCATGATTTTCTTTTGGTAATTATTTGAGTGTGACAAAAAAATTCTGCAACAAAATGTATACTGGCACAACTGAAAAAATCATGAAATTTGAGAAATTCCAAGGAAAGGTTTTGCGACAAAATCTACGAAATAAGAAGTTTCTCCCGAAAACCAATTGGCAGAATTATTTCTGAATGCTTCAAAAACTTTTCAAAATATAAAAATTAAAGGTTAATACTTAATATGTTGTTAACAATTTTTCTGGAGGAATCGTCATTTTGCTATTGTTACTGAATTACTAGCGGAACGACTGCTCAAGCTAGCAAGTATAGTGCGATATTTTGTGGTTTCATTTAACATACATCGCCAGACGGCATAGAAAAATCACGCGTAGTGTTTTTTTTTTTTTTTTGTAGTTAAATGTTGATTGGTCCGAAATCATAAAAACAGCACAAAACTCCGTTTTGTCGTCCTAGTGGCTAAGTGGTTTGAGCAGCTGGCTTCTGATCATTCGTCCGAGACAAACCTGGGTTCTTGTCTCGTATAAGGCACGGCTGGTGTGTTTGCCTATAATGCGCCTGATTCAGGCCCCTCCGTGGAACAGAAGCCAAAAAGCCCTAAATTGGGGACGGGCGACTGTTTATAACCCTCAGAGTTGCTCATGGTGTGTGTAGTCGATTCCAATCTTCCAAAATAGAAAAATAGAATAAAGTACTTACTTCGTTCTTAAGACGCAAGCACGGACGAAAAAGCCACATTTAGAATATTTTCCCTTTTGGATGAGGTTGAACGGCCCTCGTGAGCATCTAAGGATAAAAGGAGTCATACATCCCTAATTTAGCTCCAAGCCGCGGATGTCTTAGTGGTTAGCGAGTCAGACTATCGATGCAAGGTCCTCAGGTTCCAACCTGGGCTGATCTTTCAGAGATGGTGCGATTTACTAACAATCGCTGAATATCCGCCGTGCATCGGACGAGCACGTTAAGTGACGGCCCCCAGGCTGGACCCACTGGTTAAATGGGTATCCTTTCCTTTGCCCCCCCTGAAATTCTCTCCCTCTGTGTGCAACATCGTACTTGTACGGTGGCGCCATCTACTGTACTCTAATCTCACTACAAACTGTTCTGTCAAAGTTGCTAGACTTGCTCTCATTCCTTTCGTTTCTGTGTCCTTCCCAAAAGGCGATTTCGCTGTAGGTGGCTGGGACCTAAACTCTACTCACTGTGGACGGAAGTCCTACAAGAAAATGACAAATACTGTGTGTGTGGTGCGGTTATTCCAGACGTTTTCGCAGTGCGTGTAGGTAATTTAGCTCAAGTGGTTCTAGGGAACATCATGAGACAAACACGCCATATACTGTATATGTCTCATCCGGGGGTCTTGCCCGCGTTCGGTCCCAACTGTTAAACAGAAGCCCAACCCTCTGATATCACAGCCAAATATTTAGAAACTAATCATAATAAGTGCATCGTAGCAACATACTGGGATAAACATTTAAACTGTTAAAATTTAGGTTTCTTTTGCATACACGAACGAGGTTTATCAGACAAAGATACGTCGGCTGAAACATTTCATTTACGAACGAAACTGGGATGCTTAGCATATAAGTTTACTATATCAAATAGCTTTAAAAAGTAAATATAAAGTCAGCCATTAATTTTCTGTCTCTTCCATTAATTTTCTGCCCCATATAAAGTCAGCCATTAATTTTCTGCCCCATATAAAGTCAGCCATTAATTTTCTGCCCCATATAAAGTCAGCCATTAACTTTCTGTCTCTTTAAGCGAGAACAAGTGATTTCAAATGTCTTTAGTTATAGATGCAATTAGTGCACACAATCTGTTGTGCAAGATTTTTGGTACTATATCATGGTTTGAAGATCTCGGGCGATGAGTGCGTTTTTGAATCTCTTTATAGGCATAGGAAATCTGGGCCACAATTGACAATTGTTGTGGCGGAAATCTCAGACACCAGAAAGATTGATCAGGTCTCTCTGAAATTCACCAGAGGTTAAAATTTTCGCCATGACACAATTAATAAACAAAATAGTCACTATATACTGTAAACGTTTTCAGAAATGCATTCCTTTACTGGGCTGTTCAGTTACCTGACCTTTGACCCAGAGCACAGTGGTCCGAATCGCTAAAAACCCGGACAAAAATAATTTTTCGTACTTCATTTTTTAAACACACAATTCGCTTAATAATAATCCTCAGTAGTCATTCTGATAGGACTAAGTGCTTTTGAAAGTATACTCCAATGGTTCTGGTCAGTAATTAAGTTCAAAAGTGCTGTAACTCTTTCTTGATTAATTTTGCAATTCTGTAGGTGATTTTGTTGACATTGTTTCTGACTAAACAATGCAATATAAAATACTAAGTGTTATTTTTGTGAATGTGTTATGGTCTTATATATAGGGCACAATTACAATTTTTAGTGTTTTTTGTTTCTAAGTACTGATAAAAAGTACAAGTTTGAATGCCCGTATTTTGCGAAAAAACAAAAATGTTTTTTGAGTTTTAAAAAAATGGCCAAACATGTCCACCGCGAAAGTTACAAATGTATTTTGGTAGATAATTATAAGTCTATCACTGAAGGTTTCATCTGCAACACCTTGCAATGCTGTGAACTATAACCTTTTGTTTGTGAAGTTTCCCTGTTATTTATAAGCAGCCATCTGCTGACATCGGGAAGGTGTTCTCCCGCTATACAACTCGCGGGGGCTGAGCACTTCCTGAAATGTATGTTTGTTTACTCAAGGGGTGGCTTGTCGGTGGTAAACCGCAGACCCTTGATTTCTTCAGTTTCCAGAGGGCTGTTGTTTGTATCAGGTCAGTGAATAGTGTTTGACAATATAGTGTGTGAAAAATGAATTTACATGTTAGTCGCCGAGAACTTTACGAGAAAATGAAAGAAAAGAATAATGAGACCAGTGTGCTACAAGAAGAACATGTTGTGCAATATGTGAAGAACAAATTTGAATTAAAGTTGGACAGTCAGAGCACAAAATCTCTACATAGCGTAAGAAGAATGAGCTTTTCTCTTAAATACTATTAGCGTTGGAAGAAATGTCACCGAACCGAAAGCATGTTTCTTCGTAAATATTCAGACTGGTTACAGCAAGAAATTGAATTACCATTTACAGACTTTCCTTCCACTTCTTCGGAAAAGTGTGGACGTCCTTCGAAAGTTTTCAGCAACTAAGTGAAAGAAGTAAGAGGCGGAAAATTCAAAATCTGAGGGAGAATGTGGGTGCTGCGGAGCTTTCATATGCCACAGTGATGAATTTGAGGGCTGAAGGTGACGAAAATGCAGCAAAATTATTAAAAGAAGACAACACCTAGCAGAAGTAAACAAATTTGTGACTCATGGTTGAAGAAAAGAAAACAAGCCACGAAGCTCTCAGAAGAAGCGTTATGTATGATAGTAAGTACACATTTATCAAAACATCAATATATGTCTATTAGAAAAATGGCAATTAATCACAATCATGACTTCTATCTAAGTTACTATGCAATTCTGAAAGCAAAAGACGCAACTTATCCGCACAATATAAGTGTTAGTGAGAGTCCATGTGAAGTGAAAGTTCAGAATTTATTGGACCATACTGCTACCCGAATTTTGTCATTTTTACCTGAAAGTGAGCCGTCTAACAATGAAAAAACTTACATTGTAAATGGGGTTTCGACGGTAGCGCTGGTCATTCCCAATACAAGCAGAAATGGGTTCAAAGCGGCAGTAGTGATGAATATTTATTTATGACATCTATCGTTCCCTTACGAATGGTTGACAGTGAAACGGAACATTCCGTATGGAAAAATGAACGACCATCATCAACCCGTTTTGTAGGCCTATTCGTCTCCAGTGGCTTCATGAAACCATTGCAGTTGCCCAAGCAGAAAGAGAATACATGAACGAACAAATTAAAAATTTACAGCCATTAAGAAGTGACAACGTTAAAGTACAGTATTCTCTCATATTGTGAATGATTGATGGGAAAATATGTAATGCTCTGAGCCAGTCATCAAGCTTGACATGTTACATATGTGGTGCGAAAGTGTCGGACCTGAACAAGTTAGATTACGTTACACAAGTGCCAGAGCGCCTCTTCCTTTGAGTTTGGACTGTCTATTCTTCATGCTCATATACGCTTTTTTGAGTGTATTCTGCATATCTCTTACCGCTTAGATTTTAAGAAATGGAAAGCGAGTAAGAAAGATGGAACCCGTGACTTCTAGAAAAAAGGAAAAGAATTGTCCAAGATTTCTTCAGGAATAGACTAGGACTTATTGTAGATGTCCCAAAACCAGGCTATGGAAACACGAATGACGGCAATACCGCCATAAGGTTCTTTACAAATCCCGAAATAAGTTCCGAAGTGACTGGAGTAGACCAAAATTTGATTTCTCGTTTTGGAAATATTTTGACAGCAATGTCATGCCGCCACGAAATAAATGCAACGAAATTCAATATTTACTGCATGGAAACAGCACAGTTATTCGTGAGATTGTATCCCTGGTACTATATGCCACCCACGGTACATAAAGTTCTTGTTCATGGATCCGTAATTCTGCAGGGAGCGATTTTACCGATTGGAGAGCTTTCAGAAGAAGTCATTGAGTGTAGAAACAAAGATGTGAGAAAATTTCGAGAAAGCTTTACCCGAAAAATTTCACAAGACAGCAATTTGGACCCCTTTCGCAGGTTAATGTTGACTTCTGACCCATTAATTTCCAGCTCGGGAGGACTACCAAAGAAAAAACAAATAAAACTACCTTCGGAAGTGCTAGGTCTATTGGTAATATCAGATGAAGAGGAGGAGGAGGAGGGGGAAGAAGACGACGAATGTGAAACATCTGCTTCAGAAGACGAATGACCGACTGGATATCTGGACCCTTCTTACAGTACTGTGAGTAATTTGAATTCATTAAAACACTTAAATAAGCGAATATTTAGTTATCCCACTACAGTTTCTTTCGTTTAAGACGTACAAATATTTTTGTCCGCCTTTTTTCCTATCCGGACCACTGTGCAGCGCCTCTTACCAAAAATCCATTTCGAATGAGTGTAAGAGTTAACTAATTCGAAGTAAAATGTTCGTGAAAATACATAAATACTGGGAGACATTGCAAATTACACGTAATATACCTACGAGAAACTTACAAATTGATATATATTGCTCTGGATTTTCGTTTAACGAAAAGCAGGATCTTGTTCGCGATGCAAAGCAGTGTACGGTAATAATAATAATATTTATAACGATGCAACAATTATTTCTTAATCTCAAGAAGTTATTATTATAAATAAACTTGCTAAAAAATCTGTCTTTTAGTAGCGTAAGAATAGGTGTAATGCTAAACTAAAAAAAAAAAAAAAAAAGAAATTTTGTCTGCAAATCTTTTGCCAACTTCTTTACAGGTGAAATTTCACTCCGCCACAGGGGTGCCGCAGTGGTCTAAGCGCTGGCTTCTGACCATTGGTCGAAGACGGGTCCGGGTTCGAATCCCGGTGAGGCATGGATGTTGTGTTTGTCTTACGGCACTGGTTCACTCCCTTCCCTAGAACCAGTGACCCTAAATTAGGGACGGGCGACTGCTTATAGCCCATTGAATTGCTCACGGTGGTCGTTAAACCTTCAATAAAAAAAAATAAGTTTCAATCTATAGTTTTTTAGTGTTGTTTCAACAAGATACAGCTTTGATAATGCCCTGGAAAGGTTCACTACCACAAGCACCGTTTAATTAAAAATAACCGTGGTAACCTGATAATCGATAAGATTGTTTTTAAGGACAGCAGCGAAACACCATTTTTTCTGAAGACTTTCTGTACCATAATTGCATTGAAATACTGCGATTATATTATTATAAGACGGCCAAGTGTAGACCGAGACTACAGCCGCCACCGGGCCGCAGTGGTCCAAGCACTGGCTTGGGCCCGGGTTCGATCCCCGGTTGAGGTGTTTGTCTTACAGCACCAGCTCTGTCCTTTCTCTGGAACTCGTAGTCCCAAATTAGGGCCGGTCGACATAATTGACAGTCGCTTATAGCCTACACTGTTACGCAGAGTGGTCGTTAAAGCCTGAAAATTAAGAAAAAAAGATACTATATTACGTGGTCTAAAAAGTCCACATATCACTTTCTTTGCATGCGATAGAATTCAATTTAGGGCGATTTAGAAGGGGGATAGTCAGAAAGAGTTCTACTTGTAACAGTGTCATGCGGTTTTATAAAAGTGATTTTTTTATAGTTTTACGGCCACCACGAGCAACTCGAATGGCTCAGTCGCTTGTCCCTAATTTAAAGCTATTGTTCAAGAGAAGGGGCAGAGCAAATGCCATTGAGCATGCGCATCACCCATGCCTCATCCAGTAATCATACCCCTAGCTCACCTCGGAAGAATGATCAGAAGCCAGGGCCTCAGACCACCAATATGGCAAACAGTGAATTCCAGGATTTTTTACTGTGCGTGTAATTTCCTTACTAATATGAGATTTTTTAATTTAAATTTCAAAAACGTTTGCTGTATTCTGTTATGAATCATAAACTACACTGGATCAGAAAAAGAGATTGTCATATCAATGGGAAGAGTTCCTCGTAAGATTGCAGTACTGAAGAATGCGAGATGTATTATTCAAATTCAATTTCAAACTTCCATTGCATTTCTGCACCGCCCCAGTGGTGCAGTGGTCTAAGAAGAATGACTTCTGACCATTCGTCTAAGATGGGGTGTGGATTTGAATTCCGATGATGCATGGATGTTGTGTTTGTTTGTCTTACGGCACTGACTCTCTCTCCTTTCCCCTAGAGCCAGCGGCCCTAAATTAGGAACGGGAGAATTATTATGGCCCATGGAGCAAAAAAATATCAGTACAAAGGAAAACCGATACTAAAATTATGTGTTTTCTTTAGTACAGGATCATAATGTTCTGTGTTGCTATTTGTCTGATGGTTTCATAACTGAAAATCTGATATGTCTTGGACTGCCTAACTTTCTTTTTTTAAGCAAAAATGTATGTCATTTTAAGTCATCAACCAGCAGGAAATGATAAATCTCGACTGGATTTGCATTATTCCAGATTCGAACACTTGTCTGAAATAAAATACATAAAACTAAATCAACCTCCCAAATCACTGAAAGGAGCTTCCACCTCCAGAGCCCCAATCCATGTTAAAAGAGTTTAGTTCCCAACAATCACTCAAAATAGCGCCCCCCACCCAAATAAAATCCCATTCTCCCACCTCGCTATTCTATCACAAATGAAAAGACTTAACGCTTTGCTCCCATGGTAACAACTGCAAGAACAATAGGACAAAAGCTACAGGAATAAAATCAAATACAAAGTTTAGTCTTCAAATTACCTGTACGCTGGAAATAAATTTAGAATACCAAGAATAATCCACATTTTCCGTTGCTTCATGTAGCAGATATTCAAATGAATTTACACTAAATAGTTTTTCATATTTTCTTTATTCACAAACCATGCACAGCATGGATCCAAATAATTTCAGTATTTACAGAAAACGAAAAAATATATTACGATTGATTCATAGATGCTTCGATATACTACAACATGGGAATGATTTGGTAAATTCATAAGCATTCTAAAGTTGCATAAAAAAATTTGACATCAGTGAAACTTCACACAATGATAATAAGTAGGGAAGACTGCCCTCACAAGTTTCTTGGAATACATGTAACTATTTTTCATTGCATCTTTAAATACATGAATACTTAGGATTCTCATACATCATAACAACTTTAAACATGGAAATAAGTATGTATGAAAGCGCATTCTGCACATGAACAAGACTAATATTAGAATGTAGATAAAACAAGCATATAGGGATTGAATTTGTTCGTTATCCTTCATAGAAGGCAGCAGCTAAATGTAAGACGTTACTTAATAACAGCAGGAATACAAGTAATAAGCATAATGTCAGGCATAGGAATAAACTTTTGGCAAATGTAGGAGCAATTAAACTTCGTTTTACTCGCACGAATACAGCGCCAGAACTTAGGTCACTAATGTTCAACAACACTGAAAAACTGCTGTAAAATGTCAGTGAAATGTGATCAGCTAAGATTTAAACTGAAAATTAAACGCATCACATGGGTGGAGTCGAATACATCTTTTTTTACTAAGCACTTTCTTACACAAACATATTACACAGAAACACATATCTTATATAAAGATTCCATTTCTGATGCCTTTACGAAAATCAAAATTTGCGTATGTAGGATTTTGCTAAGCACATTATGCTGCAGTACAGCATATTACGCCTTTTAGTGAATACAGTCATATATGGTGAATATTTATATGACTACACACAACACTCTTTAACAGGGTAAATCAAAATAGAGGAAATATTAAGATACAGAAATTCATTGAATATTTAACTAGCACATCCCTTAATTCTAATATTGGCTATGTATTGTGACAGGATTGAGACGGTTCCTCCACTGCATTACAGAGGTGGAGAGTAAGCAGTAGAGGAGATCGGAAGTTCAGTACCTTTGTATTCTTCACCTTTGACTTCATCTGTTCCAAAGGCTAAGCAATGTCTTTGGGAGTTTGGCTGATCGACAGAGACATCAATTTTAGACTGTAACTTCTTAAGACGCAGCGACACACGAAATAAGCAAACTCTGATGGGATCGTGGAAGCTTCAGTAATATGCATAGCAACTACAGTAGTGGCCAAAATTGTGGAAACCTTTTGGAAAAAAGTGTATTTTTGAGGGTTGATGGCTCATAACACCGTTATTTTTGGAGTAACACCATACAATTATATAGCAATGGAAAGATAATTTCATCAAGAATGTAATGCAACAAAGTTTGTTCAATTATCTGTATTCTATGATAACTTATAGCCAAATAACGAGAAAAAGGAAGCACAACTTGCTTGGGTTGATATGAAGTAGCTTTCCTTCATTTGAATGCAGCCAATGAGCACGAGTGTTTAGAGAGCCAATCAGGTGTCATCTTGTTTTGGCAATGAGCCAATCAGGTCACAGCAGTATTCAACTATTGATGTCATGTATTGGAGCTGAGAGGAGGAGTGTGTTATGTGATTGCTATCAAGTTGGTTGGGTTTTTTGGTGTTCTTAAATTTAGTGAGCTTGTAAAACGTAATAAAATTAAAGAAATGGCGCAAAGAGTTGACTGGTCATCCAGAAAGCGATTTAAAATAGTACTATTAAGTGAACAAGGTTTCAGTTATGAAGAAATTAGAAGAAAAATTGGTGGAAACTTAACCAAAGGAGGGATTTATAAATTTTTGAAGAGGTATAAGGAGACTCAGTCACTACAAAACCAGACTGGTAAAGGCAGGAAAAGGTGCACAACAGCAACTGATGATAAAAGAATTAAGAGACTATGCCTAGGTGACAAGAAAATCATCTGGGTATATACCAGGTGAAATGGTGCAATGCAATGTGAAGTTGAGTGCAAGGACTGTTCGGCGCAGACTGCAGGAATTTGGTCTAAAAGCTAGAATGCCACGAATAAAGCCATTTTTATCTCTCAAACAAAGGTTGAAAAGATTTAACTGGGCTAAAACCCATGTTAACTAGACAATGGGACAGTGTTATTTGGAGTGATGAGACCAAAATCTACCTGTTTAGTAGTGATGGCATAAAATACGTAAGGAGAAGAATCAGAGAAGATTTGCATCCTGATTGCATTACATGTACCGTAAAACATCCATTTAGTGTTATGAACTGGGTTTTATGACATCAAAATGTGCGGGCAGACTTTGCGTGATTAATGGGAATATAAATGGCCCAAAATATATTAATGAAATACTTGAGCCCAAACTGAAGCCTTCCGCACGTGATCTTTTCCAAGATAATGAAGCATTTATATTTCAACAGGATTCAGCTACATGTCATGTTGCGGCTGTGTGCAAAAAGGGGTTTCAAGATAATCATATTCCATTGCTGGAATGGCCTGGAAATAGCACAGACCTTAACCCCATCGAAAATCTATGGAACCAATTAAAGAAACTTGTTAGTCAGAAGCAACCCACCAATAGAACCCAATTAATAGAAGCAATAATTAAATCTTGGTTTCACATTATAACAGCTGCAGAACTAAAAAACTTGGTTCACTCCATGGGAAGGCGTTGTAAGGCCGTAATTAACGCTAAAGGTTACCAACTAAGTATTAACTGACATGATGAGAATTTTTGTATATCTCATATTTTCTATTTGTATCACTTTTTTCTTTATAACTGCTGTTCCAATACAAAATCTTTCATAAAACCTATTGCATTACATTCTTGATGACATTATCTTTCCATTGATATATAATTTTATAATATTACTCCAAACAAAAGTGGTGTTATGAGACATCAAACCTCAAAAATACACTATTTCCAAAATGTTTCCACAATTTTGGCCACTACTGTATGTGCTAGCATGAGTATTTGCAATGAGAGCGGGAGCGATAACAAATAATGCACTGCTTTGCTCGAACGTGAATATTCGTATAAATCACGTATGCTAACTGGAATAAATTTTTCCATGGAGTTACTATGTATACACAGATCTATGGAATACTGATGTTACGAAACTTTACAACCGATCTATAATATATAAAACGATATGCTTGATATCGCGTTTTTTTCAGTCTGCTTACAGACAAAATGTTTGTTTTACCGTTTAGAAGTCAACTGGAAATTTTTTTTTGTGATTCGGACAGAGAACTGCATGCCAGCATTATTTTTTATTGTCTCTCTGTCTGTAGAAACAAAGTCTTCGTATGCAGAAATAGAAAGCAAAGGTATGTAAGTATAGCGAAAATTTTCGTTTTTCTTTCCCTCTGTTTTCTAGTGGGAAAAAAGGTGCGTTTATCCGACTAGGAATCAAAGTAGTTTAGAGCTTATTCTCCGAAATTGAGGCTACCATATACACCATAGCATGCACGTAGACGCGAATTTTAGTAATTTAAAATTCTGATTATGCAGTTAAATTATTTATATATAAAAATATATTCAGTCATCATAGTAATGTTATTTTGTATGGCTTTACCCGGCAAACATGAGATTGCCTGGCAAAAAATATTCTAGTTATGTTAAAGAATCTTTTCATAAAAAATGCAGGTTCTAAAAACCCTACTTCATATTCATTAAAAATTAAATTATCTCATTGCTCGCCATAAACATAAAAGTTGTTTTCGAAAGAAACGAAGGATGATTTTAAACAAAAAGAATTCATAAAGGGAGAAATTGTAAAAAAATTCAAAAAAAATTAATAATTTAAAAAATATCAAGGAATGAAGTAATACAATAAAGACTTGTTGGTTTTTAGCTGCTAGTAAAATGCCCTAACACTGGATTAATTTCTAAATTTTGTTACCGGAGAAAATACAAGACTGAAAAGCTAAAGGAACATTAATCGAACTTATAGCTGTACAACAAAAGTTTTTCACTCGAAATAAGAAAGAACTAACAGCAAAAACCGAAGAAGAGGAAGAAAAACGACTACATGAATGTGTGCTGTTAGACACAAAATTAATATTAAAACAACGTTTTCAAATTCATTGCTGTTTGTGCTAGACAGCCATCGTTACCTCATAGAACCTTTCTGCTTACAGTTCTGGTACAGGCAGTTTAACTTATAATTTCATCGAATAAAATGTTTAAAGCATTTTGAGACACTAATACATTTTCTTTGCGTACAGTATTACTCCGAGAGCTTTGCGTGATGTGATCATCACGTCCCTGAGAAGATATAATCAGCCGTTAATTTGGTTTGTATAGGTCGTGTGAGGTTTGTGGAAGAATTAGGAAAATAGAATAAGAATAACAAATCACTGGGATTAAGCGAAAAAAATATAATATGGTTGGAAAAGTGGAAGCCGTAAAACCATGAGATAGGAAACCTAAGAAGATAAACCTCTGTTCAACCTTAGAAAATAAAACATTAGATAAACCTACGACCCACATCATAAACCTCAGACAATGGATAAAAATTCTGTTTGGCACTCAGAACAAGTATTAAAAAAAAAAATAGAAAAATGGCGTCATATATATATACGAAATTTGGACACACAGGACCTTCGCTCTTAAAATTTTATTTAGGTATGTGAAAAATATAAAATTAATTATTCTATAGCTTTGTAATAAATGTTAAAGCTTACAGCGTACTAAAACAAATGTAAAAACCATTTTTTTAAGTTCGAAATATCATATGTTCTACAGTATCAACATCCATTTTCGTATAAAATAATGGAGAGGCTGGGAATCGCCGAAAGTTCCACAGCAAAACAAAAAAGGTGTAGCAAACTGCCTGACTATCTCTAGTTTAGTTCAGAATAGGCATATAGTGATGTATTGGACGAAACATGACATAACATTCGACGATAATGATACAGCTTCTCAACTGTTCTTAAGTAAGTAGAAAGCTGCAGTAAATAAACTTGCAACAAAATTTTCTGTACCAATGACCTGATACTAGCTTTTGCACGAATTTTAATAAGTCAGTTCCAGCAAACATGTATATTACGACTCACCTAGTCTTAGTTGCTCACGGAAACTTGGAAATATAAACAGATGAAAAAGATAATCAGAAAAGCTACTCAATTGTCTCAGCAGTCCCTTGCTGTCCAACAGTCTTAGGAGTATCTAAAATAATAGCAGTTAGATCGCAGTTTCCAATTTAGCAACAATTCTACTTTAATTTATTTAATTATTATTCAGCAATTTATTTATTATTTATTCAGTAATTTTTTTTTCAAATTTAGCAGCAATTTTATTTAGCAATTGTATGTTAGATCGCAGATAATAGCTGTTTTAGTAGCACCAATAAGGGATAGATCCAGTAAAATTAATCAGAAGTATATATAAATGTAAGTGTTCTCATCCCTATGTCTTATTCTGAGGATCTGCTCATTCTGATTTCTTACAAAAAGCGATAATTTTTAGCTATAGGTATAAGTATAATTTACAGATATGCATTTGCATACAGATTTTCCTATTAAAATAGCACATGGGTCGACAAAAATTGAGGCAATTCAGTACTTCCAATGATGTTATCTTTTTAACAAAAACCCCGACGGCAAAATGACACAAGCACATTAACATTTACCATGCACATTCGGAATAACCAATCAAGATAAATCTACAACCACACAGGCTCGTGAAGTAAACAAATTACTCATTCGCATAAGAACTCGACTTTCGACAACATAGGCCCACATCTACATGCACATGTTAGAAGCTTCGTCAGTAATGAAGATGATTAAACGATTCTTTCAAACAGCGGGTTCTTAGACGACTTGAAGCACGACAGTCTTATGCGGAGGTAGCGAGACAGCTCAGTGTGGCGAGAAAGATTATTTCGGCATTACCGAAGCAATTCCGAAAAACGGACACCCTTACGACAAGAGCTGGCACGGCTTCTCTGAAAACGTCAACTCGAACCGACCGTTATCTGCCTCTAAGAGGAAAACGGAGCCCCACGATGAACGCGTAGGAACTGTCTTTCGATGTTGCTGTAGCCACAGTTGAAAGAACTTCCAGTAGAACTGTATTACGGTGTCTTAGTGGGAGTAGACTGTATGTAAGGAGGACTATGCTGTGGCCTGCTGACACCGCATCAGCGAAGAGCTTATCAGAACGGGAGCCACCGACATATGACTTTCTGTTTGCTTCGGATTTAACGACCCCTATGAGCAAACATGTGATTTGGAGCCCTGTCCCGTTGGCTACAGTTCTGTTTTCTGATTATTCCCGTTTCGCACTACAACCTGATTCTAATTTTTAATCTGAAGAACGCAACTAAAGTGTCGCCCTACCTTGTGGCATATCTCTAAATAAACCTCCTTTTTGAATTTATTTTCTTATGTAACCTCTTCATTAGATTTCATACTGAACGGTACATCAGAACCTCCAGGTTTTTTAACACCTTTTGGCAGCGGTTGACGGCGAATCAATGTAAAAGGCCATACCTTTTTTTTTTTTACTTTGGGTTTAACGACTACCGTGAGTAATTCTAAGAGCTATAAGCAGCCGTCTGTACCTAATTTAGGGCCACTAGCTCCAAAGAAAGGAAACAGCCAGAGCCGTAGGACAAACACATCACCTTGCCTCATCCATGATATGAACCCGCACATACTCGGACGAACGGTCAGAGGCCAGCGCTCAGACCACTGCGCTACCGGGGCCGCACCCGTGTAAAGTGTATTGGTGTGTGTGAGTAAGACGGGACACTGCTTCAAATCGAACAGCATGTTATCTACCATATTACTTCGTTACTGGAATGGACGATTAGAGGACGACCTGTATATCTAAAAAAATCTTAATTGCTATATCATTATACTGTACGTGGCACTTTGTTAGTTGCTTGCAGGTGGATTGTTTTTACGAATTGTGAACACGAAGCACTGTAAATCTATAAGTAAGGAAGCATTCAAAACAGCATAAAATTACAGTAAATGGTTGTTTCTTAGTTGAATTAATCTTGCCCATTAGACTCTTGATAGACTTATTACGGAAGTACTTAGTAATCAAGTGAGTATTTAAAAACCAATCAACAACGGCACAAAAATGATTGAAACATTATATCCTCCAACACTAAGGAAAGGGATATGTGCTAGTATGGAGTGGCATTATAATGAATGGCCACACTTCGCTTTCGTATCTTTGATAAAAAGGACGTAACTACTCAGAAGTGTAGGGGCAATATCCTCGAGCCCAATGTGCCACATTTTAGAGCTACTGTTCGCCCAGCTTTTCTGTCTATGGACGCGTCCTCACAGAGGTCACCTGATAGAAGAATGCCTAGAGGCTGAAGGTGATCCAACGATTGGCTTGGCCGGCAAGATGCACATACTTTAATTTCATCTAACATGTGTGGGCGGCTTTTGGAAGTCGCATCGCATGCCGGCAACCACCTCCTCGGCGTATCTGTGATTTAAAAATACATCGGGCGGTAAAATTAGACCTGTTGCTTCAAACATTTCTGCACACTTCTATCTTGAGCATGGTTTGCAGCTAAGAAACGCGTTTTGTCTTTCAAGAAGAGTCATACCCCTTTTGATGCTTTTCGGTACCATAACTCAAATTCAATCTACACGGTTTATATATTTTTAAATAAGCACCGGACATTTTATCACGCCTGTAGGGAGGTGTCTTTGTATCACATTTCATTACTATACTACAACATATTTCTGTACAGTACCTTTGTGGCTTCATTACACTTCAAATTCAAAAGTTATACCACATTTTGATTTCGTTACCTTAATTTGGTCGGGTTTTACATTTGACAAGTTTCACAGTTTCCCGAAAAATGCACAAAAGAATAATGAAAAATAGTCAAAATATAAAGATTATTTTCTATAAATGTCGAAATCGTACTTCACGGAATGCCACAAAATATCAAATTATACACTAAAATAAAAATATTTAACACCATTTTGAAAATGAATGTAACAAAATTATTGAAATTCGTTTCTGATATTAGTTGTAGGAACACAAGGCAGGTGTGGTGAATAAAAATGTGATTTATCAAATCTGCCTTTCATTGTAGGTACTAAATATTGATTTTGTCTCATCCCCCCTCCTCTTGGCTTCTTCAACATGATTTTCTTTTTACATGGAAATGTAGTAAGTAACATGTGCAATTGCATACTTGCACATTACTGACATCCACTTTCTTTTCTTCCGGCACCAACAAAATCATCTGCACTTAACTGATGTGAACAGATATATTTATAAATATTTTTTTACAGCACAAATGTTTGTACGGTGAATCTTTTAAAGGTATTTTTAGCTTGTTTATCAACAACACAAAATACTGATTACTCCAAATGCGAGCAGATCAAGACGAAAGTTTTCGTCTAGAAAAAATACTACATTGTATCAGATAACTTTCATTCACTTTGCATTTCACAAAATTCATCTTTGGTTTCAGAAAAATTTAAAATATGACTGTATGAGAATGTCTTCAAAACAAGAGTTCCAGGTATTAGCTTTGACAAAAAAAACTAGTAAGTAGTAATAACTTTTCGATTGGATTCGTAAGTTGTAAAAGCTCACTTTGTTAAGATATAATTTGTTTCCAACGATATCTCACAGTGAAGATGACATATTTACGACACATTTCATTGGACTGTGAATTTCGCGAACACTGACTACATATTCGCACTCGACAGTCAGAAATATTGACAAGAGTGTATTCAAAATCAATCATTAGTCTGGTTGGAACTTCTACACTTCTGGCAACATTTGCACAATCTTCCAACATACTTTCTTAGTTGCACTTTCTTTTACGTTTCTGGCAAGTTTTTGCAAAGGATGTTTAGGTTCGTTGTTCCCGTAGCACTGATGCAAAGCACGAAGTATGTTATGCAATGATGCGCACCTTTTTTAAGTACATTACAAAACTGTAGAATCACAAAAGTTCCAGTAGATTTTCCTGCATCGCACAACGTGCTTAAAATACTCAAAGCTCATTTCATTAGAACTGAAGTTACGGAAACAACAACTCTTCGTTTCAAATCGCAGTGTCTTTGAATCTGCGCTTATTCCTCAGAAATATTCTTAAGAATTCTTTATCACAGAGCAGCGGCAAGTTTTTCATTGCCGAAGTAAGATGAACGCCATTATACCAGCATCACGGATCTTCTTACATAAGTTCAAAAGTACACCGTTAATCCCGGCTGTTGCGGAGAATCGGTGGTTTTGCTTAGAGGCGTGACGCTAACGTCTGGATCCAGTTCCGTCTGTAAAAGAAAAAAAAACCCATTAGCTTTACTTTTTAATCCATTGCTCAGAAAAATGAAATAACTTAGGTCTTTACTGTCTTTCATGTAATAAAAGTAAGTGTAAAAATAAGAAAAGATACAGGCTTTTTCATCGGTCCTATCTGTTTATACATTTCACCCGACTCAATTTCAGAATTAAAAATAAAAACCACTTATGTTCGAAATTCCATAAGGCATTTATCTAAGTATCTAATAACTGTAAAAATATTATTTGTCCCTTTTCCAAAAGCTTAGAAAACTCAGAAAATATTTTCCTTGCATGTTCACCACTTTGTAATTTTATGGGAAAATTTGCGAGTGTTACAATTTATACATGTTACTCATTAGAAAAGAAAACGCAACTTCCATCAGATGAAATAATTTTATTTTAATGTATAAAATTGTATGAAATTGGAGACACCAAAACGTTTAAATCGAAAGAGCAAACGTTTGGTGCTGTGATAAATAGCATTAGCATGATTTTATTAATTATGCTAATGTTATTTATCACAGCGCCAAACATTTGCTTGGCGCTGTGATAAATAGCATCGGAACATAACAGACAGAAGAGAAAAGTGTTTGGAGCAATAAGGCAACTGAGCTTGTCACGTGAATTTCTAATTTTTCATATTTTTAAGCATAGCTAGCCGGACATACACTGAAGTGCCAGAAAAACTGGTACAGACGAGCTTATGCAAAATACATAGCAACGTCACCTATACGCGTACTCGGTTGCGTCTCTGCCAGTGCGTATATATAAAGCATCCCTGCAAGCTGTTGGAGCTGTTTTCTGCATGAGAATGCCAAGTAATAACGATTTAAGCGATTTTCAACGTGGTGTCATAGTAGGCGCTCGAGAGATGGGCCATATTATTTCGGAGGTAGAAACGAAGTTCGGATTTTCACGGACGACCATTGCAAGGGTGTACTGTGACTACAAGAATTCCGGCAAAACCTCCAACTTACGATACCAGTGTGACCGTAAAAAGACATTGGGTGAACGTGACCATCGTCGGCTGTCAAGAATAGTTTCACGCGATAAGCGTGCAACACTCTCGCAGGTATAATCGGAATTCAATGCTGGAGCATCAATAAGCATCAGCGTCCGGACTGTGCAACGAACGATATGGGCTTTGGGAGCAGATGTCCAACTCGAGTCCCTTGATGGGTGCACGACACAGAGCTATGCGCCTCGCTTGTGCACGGCAACACCACCACTGGACACTTGATGACTGGAAACAAGTAGCCTGGTCTAACGAGTCGCGTTTATAACTGTATCGGGCAGATGGAAGGATTCGTGTGTTGCGCAAACCCCATGAAGCCATGGATCCCGCTTGTCAGCAGGGAACTGTACCGGCTGCTGGTGGTGGTGGTGGGTCCGTAATGGTATGGGCTGTGTTTAGCTGGACTACACTGGGACCCCTGGTACGTCTATAAACGTCTGTGACCAGCCAACGCTATTTGCGCATCCTTTCTGACGAGGTACACCCGTTCATGTCCTGCATTCATGCTGATGGGTTGGGCCTGTTCCAACAGGACAATTTACCTCCACACAAGTGTCGGGCCGCCACATTATGGTTAGAGGATCATTCATCTGAATTTGGGGTGCTGCCATTCCCACCCAAGTCCCCAGATATGAACGTGATAGAACACATTTGGGATGCCATGCAACGCCCTATCGATCACAGGAATCCGAGACCTTGGAATACATCCCAATTGTGGGACGCTCTGCAGGAAGTATGGTGTGCATTGCCTACAGCATATTTGCAGAAGCCAGTGGAGTCCATGCCCCATCGTATGTCTGCAGTCCTGCGCCCCCGTGGGAGACATACCAAATATTAGACTGGTGTACCAGTTTTTCTGGCACTTCAGTGTATATAACGGAATAAGAAAATTAAAATTTGCAGTAGCTATGGACTCATATATAGAAACTCTTCTAAAGTAATATTTTCAAAACGTTACATTTTTTTTCACTTTTTCTTTTTGGATATCAACATCCTTGGCGATAAATTTACAAGCCGAAAAACATTTGTAGTTGACGCCGAAATCGGTAAATTTGCGGAACCATCAGCGGGGACGAAAAGATTTGTTCTCAGGTTTTTTCAGCGCAAAATGTTCCAAATTTGGATAACTTTCACTGCCATGTTAGTAGTAAGTTTGATCCATAAAATTTACAAAAGGCACAATTAACATTCGCAGAAGCTAGAAAATTAAAAAATTAATCTTCTCGTAAAAACATTTTTTGTTTTGGAATTTCTATACGTTCCGTATTCTTGAAGAAAATGCATAAAGTAAATTGAACAGAAATGTGCCAAAATTAGTATATTTCAAAACCTGGTGGATCGGAAAAAAACCCGAAAAAATATCTGAAAAGAAAAAGCAATAGAGTTATTTTTCCCCGATATAATTTTTATGCAGATATCCGGCAAAACCACACAGGAAATTCATACTAAACACGACAAATTACTTAAAATGCTTGAACGATAAAACCTGCGGTGTTCTGAGATCTTGTCCTAGTCAGAAGGCCAATAAATAAGTCCTAAGATACAGGATGATTAAGACACAGAATGATTTTTAAACGGATGATTTATGAAGGGATGGTTAGAAAGATACAGGATGATTTTGAATAAATGTACAAAACAAAGCGTGTCAAGTAAATAAACTTTAAAGAAAACTAATTTATTTGCGTTCCTGCTGAGCTTATGATAATAAATATTCTAAAGAAGCAGCGAATAATAAAAAAAGGAATTAGTGTTGCTGATGCAAAAGATATCGCTGGAAAGAATGTAGCAAACAATCATTGTTATAGATAATATGTGGCAAGATCAATCTTTTATGATAGCATCTACTTTTAGGAGGAAAATTTTCAAAAAAAGGAATAGCACGATTTCTCAGCTTTGTATTATTGCACTGGCATTGCTTCAGCCTCATAGAATGCGACACAAAATGTGCTAGCACTCCTAACGAATGCAGTTTCATAATATGAAGAAAAGTATTTTCTTTTCAAATGCTTTGATTGATGACTAGTCCATCCCTTTCCTAAAGTATCCGTGGGAGAAACGTGTTTTATGCTGCGGCATTGAAATCGCAGCACCCAGAAGGAACAACTGGAAGTCGATGCAAAACGACAGGCGTATCAGATATGCAAAAATATGCAAACGATCAAAATACCTGAGAAATCGATCAGAAGCTTCCTTCGGCTGCCATAAACACAGACAGAGAGAACGTGGTGTTCAAAGCAACGCACGTGTGAGACAGTTAACAGGTTTCTCTTTCCTAAGAAACTAATTCAGAATGCAAGGGCATAAATGAGAATACCAAAACGACGACAACGATATCAGCAACTATGCCACTTCCACAAGATTATTATTTGTTATCGAGAAGCGAGATGATCCTCTCGTCTTGTAGTACACGTTGTGAACCATGACAATATAGCGCAAGATGTGGACGGTGTCGTCAAGAGTAGCTGCAGGAAGGTCAGAGTACTTTTTGAATTAGTAGTAGAGCACGACGGACGTCTGAAGAATAGAATAATCGTATTTTCTGTGAACAGGCCCTCAACACATCTACAGCCAGGCTAGCAACCATCCAACGAGCTGTGACAACCGCTGGTTGCCTTCCAATGTCATGTCGATCTACTGAACCTTAACCGCAGAGCAAAGCCTATGTACATACCGGCCACCTAAGGTACATAACGGTCTTCAACAGTGAATCTCGCTTCTTCTCAGGCGCATACACACATGGCGACGACTTGGTAAACGCAATGAGTATAGAGTCATTGCGTAATGCTATATTGCACTTCTTACTGTGATTATTGTGGGGAGAAATCAGTTAGGATCGCCACTTATCTTTGGCGCTCGTCAACGGCAAGCTGACTGCTCGCGTTACGACGCTGTGATTCCAAAACCGTCATTTCCCCTCCCTACCGCCATTTATTTAGTACTATAATGCCCGCGTACATTCAATATAGTTTTCCTTTGAATGTCGTCATGGCGTTGATATACTGCCTTATCCAGCCAATTCTTCGGATTTCTCCTCAACCGAGAGCTCGTGTGAATCGTTATTGGGCACCATATACTGTACATCCCCACCCGTAGCCAGCAATAATCACGACTGTTCTGCGTGACCAGGTGCAAGACGCTTGGTGGAAAGTACCACATGGGTCTATTCGACAGTTGTACGACTCTATTCCGACAAGCTTAATTCAATGCAAGGAGGCTGTGTTTTTCCAACATATGGATCAGTCCATAGTAAGCATTGTTTTGTGTCAATAAATATTGTTACGTGGGCCCTTTATTCTGGGTTCATTGGATACGAATCCTTAAAAAACAAGAAGTGGTTGCGACTGTAGGGCGAGGATGGCCAGACCGATTGTTGTTAATTTATTCCCGTAGATTATCCCCAGTCAGAGGAAGGATCCTGAGTATTGGATCCCAATGAGAGTAGAAAAAGGGAAACTTTTAAAACACTGACACATGCCGTCAAACGAACAGACCGGTAGACATCAACTGAACTCATGTTTTTCTTCTCGCGAGGTTCCTCTTCTGCGGCGACCTCTCCACCCCTACGCTCTCGACCGTGGCACGGATTCCCAGACAGTGGCAAACATTCCTTCTTCTCTCCTGCTGTAAACACAGAGAGTTGCATGGTCTTTTGACATGGGTAGCAAGACTTGAAGGGAACCAGACCTGAGCGACTTTGGCATCTTCCAGACATAATCCAACGCGAATATTTTGCAATATTCGCCATCGTAACAATTTGTTCATTAGCAACTGCATTTCTTCTCACGTGTTCCTTACCTCATGGGCTGCTAAATATTCTATCCGCATGGAATAAAAACAGCAGCTTTTCTCACAATAAAATGTTTATTATACATCGACTATAGTTTCGCAGAGCGTTTGGCTCGGCATCTTCATGCCGAATACAGGCAGATTCGTCCTAAGGATGCCGCCGAGCCAAACGCTCTGCGACACTATAGTCGATGTACTGTATCTTTTATTGTGAGAAAATTTGTTTTTATTCTATATTAACACCACAAGCTTAGTAGTCATAAATTATATATAATTCTATCCGCATCCTTGTTCCTTCCCATGCTGCATAATTTCAGCGCCAGAGAGTGTGTTTTCTAATGTCAAGGTATTAGAATTCTTCTGAATCTTCTCGAGTTCATTTATTGTCATCTATATCTTATCCGGACAAGATGGAGAATATGAATATCTGCTGTTGCTCATAGGGTAGATGGTTTCAACAAGTGTGTTGAAGGTGCGAACACTTTTGAAAACAATGAAGCCTGTTCATTACGTACAGTCAAATAATTGTTAGCTAGAGAATCAAATCAAAATGACTTATCTTTAGCTATCGTTCAGTTCGCAAAATTGCCATTTGCTTGATAAGACGAATGAACCATTAAAGCGCATTGCGTGTATTGAGTGACGTATCGAAAAAATCCCGGATTGGTTCTCTCGGAATGAGAGTCAGTATGAATGAAAAACAAAAGCTTATGCTTTTTCTAATTAGGGACAAAGTATTTTTGGCGGGGAAAGGTTCAACGCTACTTTCACACTAATACGTTTCCTCTTATTTCTTATGCTCTTTTAAGTGTGCTGAAGATCAAAGACTGATTTTTCAGTTACCGGCGACAAAGTACCACTTTTTGACAATTAAAAAAAAAGCGATTAGCGAAAAAGTGCAACAGAGGAAACAATCCACTATACCACTATTCCAAAATTTCAACGTGCGTGTTGCAAATACTTAGCATCTACTCCTGATTTTGAACACTTTTGTTGTGCATTTTAGCACAACTAACTGACGTTGCTTTCGAACTTAATCCGTTAACCAGCCGGAACAAATTAGCTCGGCGTATACAAAATACGCTGAAATAAAGTCGAACGAATATATTTACTGTCCGAAAAGTGGACCGCACGCGGGTGGAACGAATTCATTCGGGAAATATTTAGTGGTACTAACTTAGGTCGAACGGATAACCTTCAATACTAAAAGATCATACGAAGCTGCCCTCCCCCTTTTGAATGTTTTAAAAAGTGGTCATTTAGGGGCATGATTGGCACTTTTCTCATTGATAACTAACTGAACAAGCTATAACTATGGCGACGAACCTAAGAGGCATGTTTGAATCACTTGTTTCTATCTACAAGCATGATGTCCTGTTTAGAGTGACTAGCCATTCACCATCGTGCCTATGGTCACAGAGCAGTGGAGCGGTTATCACCTACTCAAAAGAGAAGATTGTAGGTTTATAGCAGGTACTGTTCAGATAGCGGAGGGGAGTAGTTGATTTGCCATGAAAAGAAGTAGCTTTGGTAAATCTCGGCCGCGACGTGACCATTCCTCTTTGCGAAGTGCAAGAAATTTAAAGCCGATGCCACCGCGAGCTGAGGTTGGTTTTAGGCACTGTGCGATTGACGTAGATCGGCCGGTAAAGAGTAATTTTTATTACAAAAGAAAAAGTTTTAAAAATCAATGTGGTTGTTTATCTATCTAACTAAATTTTCAACCTCTGGAAAATGATTTTAAACTTAATTTTTTAACCTACCTGAAAAATGATTCATGAAATCATTTTATACTAGAAGCTATTTGTTTATAAGAGCCATAAATTGCACTCAAAGCAGAGTATTTTGAATGCGCCTGGGAGGAGATTAATGCTTCTGAGCGCATATGACAGCAACATAACAAGGTAATGAATTCAGTGTTGGAAATTTAAAGACAGCAACTCGTTCACAACTAGCGCATGCTCCAATTACTTAAAAAGATGAATGACACTGATGCTACACACACACACACACACACACACACACACACACACCTTGCTAATAATTTTGTAAACTACTGCGTTACTCCACAGTTCATGATGCAGATGTTTAACTGGAGTTTGAGTTAAGCATGTGAAAGTGGTTTTTGTTGTGTTTTAATATCAACAATTTTTCATATACACTGCTGGCCACCCAAAATGCAACACCAAGAAGGAAGCATCCGATTGGCCTGAAATTCGCAGCATGCGTCGCCTGCGAGAGGACATGCAAACGATTAACATTGCAGGGCATATGCAAATCATGTGCGCCCGGCACGCCACCGAGAAGCACTATAAGAAGGGTGCACAGAAGGCAGGGTGTAAATAGTGGAAGTGTGTTCTGCTGCCGGACCTGTGCGTGGGAAGCTTCCTGATGCCTCGTCGCAGAATACGGCAGTCATTCCAGCGCGTTTCGGAGTTCGACAGAGGACGAATAGTGGCTTATCGCGACAGCGGTTTATCGTGCCGAGACATCGGCGCCTGTGTGGGACGACATTCAGCCACAGTGAGGCGAGTATGGATTCCGTAGGTGCAGGAGGAATGGACGGACAGACGTGAGCGATTGCCGCAGCTGCGGCACACCACCTAACGAGAGGACCAGCATGTTGTGCGGCGGACATTGACGGCTCGCACAGCCACATCACGAACGTTAGCGCAGAAATTAGGGTGTGTTGCGCAACAACCTGTGTCAGCACGTACCGATCGACGTCGTCTGCAGGAGCGGGGACGCGTTACACGGCGCCCATTGCTCCGATTACCATTGACGTTACACCACCGGCGAGTGCGGCGGCAGTGGGCCGTTGAACGCCGCACCTGGACTACGGAATGGCACAACATTGTCTTCTCCGACGAATCCCGCTTCTGCCTGCAACACCACGATGGTCGGATCCGTGTGTGGCGGCACCGCGGCGAGAAACTGTATACCGCCTGCATTATGCATTGCCACACCGGTCCGTCGCCTGGCGTTATGGTTTGGTGCGCAATTGGATATGACACCCGCACCCCTCTGGTACGCATTGCCGGTACACTCAACAGCCACGGCTACATCTCCGAGGTTTTGGTGCCTGTAGTCCTCCCTTAAGTGCAGGACCTGCCAGAGGCCATGTTTCAACAGGAAAATGCGCTCCCGCACGTGGCACGCATCGTGCAACAATTCTTCACAGCCGACCAGGTGTCACTGCTGTCGTGGTCCGCCTGTTCTGCCGATATTTTGCCCATCGAACACGTTTGGTCGCTGATCGGCAACCGAGTAGCCCGGCAAGCACCACCCGCGGCTACGCCTGATGAACTGTGGCAACGTGTGGAAGCAGCCTGGACCGACATACCCCAAGCCAACACCCAAAGCCTCTTTCTTTCGATGCCGCGGCGTCTAGCGGCCGTTATTGCCAGCCATTGGGCCACACGAACTATTGATGTCTGCGTGTTCCGCAAGTCGCACGGGCCTGTAAGCTCAATCGTTCCTTCTTTGTATCTGTTGTTATGTGTCAAGTAAATCTGGCTTTGCTATCTCGTGTCCTTCTTGGTGTTGCATTTTGGGTGGCCAACAGTGCATATATATATACAAATGATTCCGGATATTTAGGATACATCGGGGCTAAAACACTTTGACTCAACTAAGCGGCAGCTCGACTTATGCGAAGCTTTATCCCAAAGAGCTAATTTAGAATGTTCTTACAGAATTGTTCCAAATAAATAACTGTCCCCATTAGCCGATGGCACAATTACCCGAAATCTACTATATGTATCATGTGCTGCATACATTGTATATATGCGCACGAACGCGCGCACTTAAGTTCACACACACGTTATAACTTGAAATGTTTATGTCTAATCAACTGGCGTATCGTATTACTTCGCTGTGCTTCTTTCTGAAGATTAGAACGGTGAAGAATTTAAACAACTTAGTTTCTTATTTTTTACGGACGTCTCACTGTACACTAGTTAAATGTATACTTACTAAATTCAAAGTTGAGAGGGAATGACCGTTCTAAGTTTCACATAACCTCCTTCACATTATATGACCAAATTTCTGCACCGGTAGCTTTCTTCCTTCCTGAGCAAAGTGGAATTTTTTTTTTTTTTATTTCCGAATATTTTGCTACAAGTCAAATAGTTTTCATTAATTTTTCTTTCTCAGTTTGGCCGATAAATTTATTCGTTCGTCAGCCAAAGTAGTAAAATGCTATTAAAGGATGACGTTGATTGGCTTAGAGACAGTCAAGAAAGGAATAATTACCGAAAACAAAGGGGGAAGGATAACATTATTAGCGACGATATGATGTGAAAATAATTTTTTGATTCTGACCTGTGCAATCAAACACTGTGGGAAAAAATAGCGCCGTTTTATGACTTTGCACCTATAAAAATTAACAGAAACAGGAATATTTTGATCATAACTCAGGACGGTAGCTAGGACCCAGACGGGGTTGAAGGTTCGTCGGGAGGCTTAGTGTTACACCACAAACTAACCTTTTCCAGGAATACAGATCCAAGTTTGCCTTGTTTTTGTCGCTGCCTTTGTTAATTTATTTGACTAACGACTAATGTTTCCACACCAAAGAGTAAGAACAATAAAATGAAATACGAAATATGAAAACCGAGGGGGTGAAAGAAAGCTGTAATGAAACTCCCGCATGCAAGGTGCTCAAGGAAAATACGCAAATAATAAAAATTAACGACCAATGACGAAATAATGGCCTGCCACAACACATAGGAACCGCGCATCGAGGAGGGTATACCAAGAACAAAGCTCGCACGCAAGAGCAATTTTGACAACGGATTGCGGTTGCAGTAACCTCCATGAACGGTGAGGATTCCTCGATGCCGGATTCATGCACAACATGAGCAGTTAAGCGAGTTTAAGAGAGGTCGTATACACTGAAGAGCAATTGAATTAGATATACTTGTCTAGTAACTTGTAGCACCACCTTTCGCCCTGATGACGGCGGCGATTCGTCTCGGCATGGACTCAACAATACACCGGAAGCGTTGGGAAGCCAAACGGATCAACGACCCCTGAACAAGCTCCCACAGTTCACGAAGATTTGATGGAGGGGAGTCGGAGCCTCGAAAATCTCTCTCGATGCATCCCAGATGTGCTCGATGGGATTGAGATCAGGTGACCTAGCTGGCCAAGGAAGCGAGTTCACGTCGATGGAGTGTTCATCCAACCATTCGGATACAATTCGGCAGCGATGGAACGGTGCATTGTCTTGTTGCAGGATGCGGTCCCCAGTGGGATGTTGAAGACGCACAAACGGGAGCAAATGGTCGTCCAGGATATCCCGGTAACGTTGACCTGTAAGGAACGATGTCACACGTAACAGGTGTCCCATTTCAGTCTACATAAACAGTCCCCAGACGAGAATGCCACCCCCACCAGCTTGAAGAGTACTCTGCTGGCAAGAAGGATCCATCGCTTCATGTGGTTTGCGCCGTACTCGTATCCTGCCATCCGCATGTATCAACGTGAATCTCGACTCATCAGTCCAGGCAACATTTTCCCACATGTCTAGGGTCCAGTGGCGATGTTCCCGCGCCCATGCTAATCTTTGCACCCTGTGATGTGCGGTTAGCAGCGGTACCCTCGTGGGACGATGGCTTCTGTACCCCATAGCGAGGAGACGGCTCTGGATGGTGTGGCTGCTTACACGTTTTTGTGCACCAGCGTTAAATTGCAGAGTTATTTCTTGCACTTTGGCCCGTCTATCACCTGCTACAATGCGAGTTAGCCGACGATGACCCCGCTCATCCACACGCTGTTGTCCACGGCAGTTGGCCCTTGCTGCGATGGTTTTACTGGATTCGTTGTACTCACGGTGCACCCGTGACACAGTGGCTCGTGAAAATACCAGTGCCTGCACGACTTCCGAGATGGAGTGACTCATTCGTCGGGCCCCGACAATTTGCCCACGATCAAATGCGCTTAGATCCTTCGTCATACCCATACTGCGCCCGACTCTTACTGATTCCCGTCGCATCACTCTTATATTGTCGGATCGCTGCATGCGTCATGTCGTTTCCGTTTACAGGGGCGCCCACAGCGCCACATTTGCATTACGCCAGCTGTCTCTAATTCAATTGCACTTCAGTGTAATTGGGCTGAGAGAAGCCGGTTGGTCAAGTCGCTGTGTCGCCAGGCATTTGGGTCGTAGCTACGCGACAATAAGACGATCTTGGAGCTAATGGGCCGAGGGGGCACAACGCAGCAGAACGCGGGCAGTGAACGGCCGTCGGCAATGACACATCGCGAGGATCGTGCAAGTCTGAGCCGCACGAACAGAACCGATTTCGTCGCTCTCAATTATCTCAGGCCATGTTGCGTCGTCTACAAGTACGGAAGTGGCCATCTGGACAGTTACCAGACGACTTGCGGCACGGGGACTACATTCAAGGTGGCTACTCCGCCACCTACCACTGGCAGGCGAGCATCGCCGGAACAGGTTGCAGTGATGTCGGGTCCGATCAACGTGGGATTGTGTCCAGTGGCACCGTATTGTCTTCAGTGATGAGTCACGGTTTGCACCTGGCGGTGATCTGCGCATTCGTGTCTAAAGACGTGCCGGCCAGCGCACGGATTCTGCCGTTACCGTGGAACGGCACATGGCTCCCGCACTGGGAGTGAAAGTCTGGGGAGGTGTTTCCTATAGACATCCTTGTTAGTCCTCCGTACCACCCTTACGGCTCAACGGTACGTCGACGACATCCTATGAATAGTTGTGCTGCCATTCCTGTCGCAGCATCACCGAGCAATTTTTTAACAGGATAATGTCCATTCACACACGGCAATTCCAGTATGCCTCCGTAATGTCGATATTCTTCCACGGCTCAGCCCGATCGCCCGGCCTCTCACTCATTGAACATGTTTGGGACATGATGGGACGTCACCTACGTCCGTCCAGGAATGTCGGTGAACTGACCCGCAATTTCGACACCATCTGGCATGTTATAACTCAGGACAGTATTCGTGAACTGTATGCGTGTATGCCAGGCGGAGTAACCGCTTGAATCCGAGCCAGAGGTGGAACTGCAATGTACTGACTTATTCTACTCGAGTAGCTGTTTTATCCGAATAAATGGCCCAACTGCTCTGGAAGTGTAATAATATTTTCCATATACATGTACATACCAATTTTCATCTCGATTGGGTGCTTCCATTTTCTCCCAACTTCTACGTGCTTTTTAGTTTGTTTGTTTCTGCTTTTTTTTTTTTTTTGGCCAAGAGTGTATATAGAAAAAAATATCCCATTCTCTGAATTTATTCGATTGTTGTTGAGTTGTAGGTTCCTTATTGTTGGAGAAATTTATACTGCTCAAAATAATTAGGGAAGCATGTGACTTGGGCGACATTATGCAAGCCAATCGTGTGATATCATGCCGAAACGTGGAAAACACGAGTGGGACGTAGACAGCTGAATCATGTACATCCTTATGCAAATTAGCGCCTGTGACGTCAGAATGCATAAATAACAGATTGAGATAAAAATGAAGGTTTTCCGGGAGATCCTTTATTTTGCCGCGTTTGTCCTGACATTTCATTTCTTGAAGTCTTCGGTTCGAACAATGTCACAGCAGCATGATTTACCGGAATCAACGGCGTGGAGAGCTATTGGCAGGATGGAAGCTCGTCAGGCACAGCGAACGGTAGCAGAAGCCACTGGAGTGTCACGAAGTGTCATTTCTCTCCTATGGATACGATTCCAGAATACAAGAAATTTTTGAAGAAGGCAAGGTCTAGCCCGTCCACGAACAATAGCAGCAAGGGATGACCGTTATCTATTGCTAACAGCCCATCGGAACAGGTGGCAAAACGCTGCTGATCTTCAGCTATTGCTTCTCGTGTCAACAGCACGCAAGCTGTCAACTGAAACTATCCGTAATCGTCTTCATCAAGGCGCCATTTACGCACGTAGACCAATGGTGTATGTCTCTTTAATCTTACGACGCCGTATGGCCTGTACAAACTGGAGTGGGAAGAGTGGTTGGGATCACAACGTGTGGGGGCAAATTATTTTCTCTGATGAGTCAAGATTCAGGCAGGAGTGTGACAATTGACGAGTTCTGATTTGGTGGGAAACCGGAACACGAAATAATCCAGCTTTTATGCACGAATTATCTCATTACGACAGGCATGGATTGATTGTCAGGGAAGGCATAAGCATCGGTGGACGTACGGACCTGTAGATCATCCTAAACGGCAGTCTGACGGCCCTGAGATAAAGAGACGAGATTCTCATACCTATTTCCATGCCGTATGCTGCAGCCGTCGACGGTTCGTTCCTTTTTATGGACGATAACGTTTGACCTCACACAGCACGGGTAGTGGACAAATTGCTTCAACAAGTAGGAATCGAGCGTACGAAGTGTCTATAATACTATTGGGTTGTCGGAAAAGTCATGACGTATTTTGGCATCCGATGGCGGTTGGGCAGTTTTGGAAGTACTAGGGGCATGCGCAGCTCTGTTATCGCTATGGCATTCGACAGGTACCAGTTCTATCTGCAGTCAAAAAGGAATAGTGAGCGATTTGGTTGATTTCCGGAGATTTGACATCAAGTTGAAGATGGAAGACCAAACTGTGAATTTTCGCCATATTTTACTGTTTTACTTCCGTAAAGATAAGAACGCGCGCCAATCTTGTGAAAAGTTGCGTAAAGTGTACGGTGATAATGCTCTACAAGAACGTCAGTGCCAGCGGTGGTTCGCAAAATTCCGTGCTGGTGATTTTGACCTCAACGATGCTCCTCGGTCCGGGAGGACAACCGAGGTTGATGACGACCAAATCAAGGCATTGATCGAGTCAAACCCACGTTACACGACACGAGATATTGCAGACATATTGCACATCCATCATTCAAGCATTCGCGACAACCTGAAGAAACTGGGATACGTAAGCAAGCTCGATGTTTGGGTTCCTCGTGAACTCAAAGAAGCTCAATTGACGGCGCGTATAAACGTCTGCGATATGCTGATTAAACGTGAGGAAAACGATCCTGTTTTGAAGCGACAGATAACTGGTGACGAAAAGTGAATTGTGTACAACAATGTGCTGCGCAAACGGTCTTGGTCTCGACGTGCTGCTTCGCCTCAAACGACATCCAAAGCAGACATTGATCAGCGGAAGGTTCTGGTCTCAGTGTGATGGGATTTTAAAGGTGTCGTGTTTTTCGAGCTCCTACCACAAAACCAAACAATCAATTCGAATGTTTACTGTCGGCATTTGGACATTTTGAACGAATCCATCATCCAGAAACGTCCAGAGCTCGTTCATCGTAAATGTGTTGTGTTCCATCACGACAACGCGAACCACACACAAGTTTGATCACCCGCCAAAAATTATTGGAGCTTGGGTGGGATGTGTTGCCACACCCAGCACACTCGCCTGACCTTGCGCCGTCAGACTTAAACTTGTTTCGCTCTCTTCAACAGTCCTTGCGTATTATAACGTTCAATTCAGATGAGGCTGTAAATCAGCACCTTGTACAGTTTTTTCGCCACGAAAGACAGTTCCTTCTATGAACGAGGCATTCTGCAGCTCACTGAAAGATGGCAAAAGGTTATCGAACAAAACGGGCATTATATCAATGATTGATCTTTGTTCTTTCTGTCAATAAATGACCTTTGCAAAATATGGCTAAAATACGTCATGACGTTTCCGACAACCCAATACTTACCCCAAAACAATGAATACGAAAAAGTTGAAAAAAGCTCTCTCTCTCTCTCTCTCTTTCTTGAAGATTTCCTTCCAGCACCATTTTTCAACGCCTAGAGGGATGTATATTTAGCTTTCACGCACATCTCCTTCCCTCGACATTACTTCTTTGCAGGCAATTAACTACATAGAAGTTTCTTAACAGCAGCTTTGCATATCATAGTCATTTATCAAGTTACTCTTTTGGGCAACTACGCATCCGCTTCCGCTTTTGCTTTTGCTTTTTTTTTACCTTTCCTTTCTTTCTTTCTTTTCGAAAGGGAAACGTTCTTTCATAGCGCTTCCGGGGTCCTGTGCTCATTATGTGTTCCACATCCGTCCCTTTCCCGACAACCTTGAGAAACAACATTTGATGTTTCCACAAACATCGTCTCTCCCTCCCCCCACCTCTGTCTCGTACGTAAGTACTGTGACCGCACAAAAATAAAACAAGCAAAAAAACCAAAAAAACAATTGACTTTGACATTTCAATAGAAATACACATTTGGGTCCCCAAAACCTGATTTGACTATTTTCCGCCTAACCAAAACCTTAGTGCAACTAATGGAGCGTAATTTAATACTTAGTGGTATTGTTATACCCTAATGCGCTGGTTAGATTTTCGTAGAAATTGAGGTTGGTTGGTTGGTTGATGGGTTTTATTGGCGCAAGGGCCAAGTATGGCCAAAGAGCGCCAGACACGAGTCCAACAAAACAAAGACGTTAAAAGCGTGACACAATAGTTAAAATCAGGCCGATGCAGGAAACAATTGTAAAAGCTAGATGAGTTTTAAAAAGTCAATGTGTTTAAAAAACGAAAAGACAGCGAACGTATCGCACCGGTCCCCCAAAATCTTCCGCAGCGTAGCTGCGCTATCATCCAACAGATGAGTACGGAAATGCTGAAAACGATGCAAACGAAAACGAACACAAACACACAAAACATGAATGAGAGTAAGGCGGCAGTTGCACGTCTCACACATAGGGGCAGTGTCACCACACAGCAAATAGCGATGAGTGAAGCGACAATGCCCAATGCGGAGACGTGCCAAGATAACTTCCTCACGACGATGAACACGAAGACTTGAGTTCCATAAACCGATCTCTGGCTTCAATTTAAAGAGTTTGTTCTCTGTCTGTTGGTCCCACCGATTCTGCCACTGAACGCGAACGTGGTGTACAATGGCTGACTTCAAATCCTTGTGAAACAGGGGCAGAGTAGTGATGGGCAAAGAAGACACCGACTTAGCAGAAATGTCCGCCAATTCATTTCCCCTTATTCCAACGTGACCGGGAATCCAGCAAAATCGAACAAAAAAACCACTCGCTGTTAAAGTCCGCAAAAGCCGTCTCACATGATAGACGCTCGGGTGGTCGCAAACAGACACAGATGAAAGTGTCTGTAGAGCGCTCAGGGGAATCCGTGTAGACAACAACTCGGTGATGGGGTTTTGCTTGAACGTGACGAAGACACAGGAAAATGGCATGCAACTCTGCGGAAAACACGGTCGCCTCCGACGGAATACGCTCAGCGTAAACCTCGTCAATGCACACGAAGGCAGAACCCACTACGCCATCGGATTTTGAACCGTCTGTGTAAACCGGAACAAAATCCGGATGACGAGACCGGTGTTCAGCGAAACGTTGAGCATATTCAGTAGCAGAGCAAGACGATTTTGGACACGTGTTAATGGACAAATCGACATCAGCCACCACAGGATCCCAGGGCGGCTGGCCAATCGTCCTGGTCTCGCCAATCAAGGAAACATCAAGCCCCGCATCCCGCACTGTAGTCTGCATACGGATTCCGAAAGTAGGTACACATGAAGGCCGGTGTTCAAAGAGACGGACAAATTGTGGTTGAAAGACCGATTCTTGTAAAGGATGATCCCGGAGGGCACTCAGCTTCGCATAAAACTGGAGGGACAGCTGAAGACGACGGAAACACAAAGGCGGCTCATTAGACTCGACATACAAACTCTCTACAGGGGAGGTTCGGAACGCTCCCATGCAGAGACGTAAAGCCTGGTGATGCACAGGGTCGAGTAGCTGTAAGACAGATTTTCTGGCTGAACCATACACTACACAGCCATAGTCCAGTTTTGATCGAATGACCGCATGATAGATTCGGAGCATTGTGCTTCTATCGGCGCCCCACGTTGTGCCAGAGAGCATCTTCAAGATACGCAATGCTTTAGTGCATTTAACTTTTAACAGGTGCACATGTGAGCGGAAAGTCAGAGCACGGTCGAATGTAATGCCTAAGAATGTGGTCTCTGGGAGAACAGGGAATCTCCACAGAATCCAACCGCAGAACAGGGTCGGGTGGAGGCCACGCTTCCGGCAAAAGTGCACACAAACGGTCTTATTCTGGGAGATGAGAAAGCCATTTTTGTTTGCCCAAGAACAGATGCTGGTAATGCCGCACTGCAACTGCCGTTCTATCATACGCATACTGGAAGAAGCACAAGAGATCTGCAAGTCATCGACATACATTGTTCTAGAAATTGTCGGAGGAAGTTCTCTAAAAGCCTGGTTAATGCATAAAATGAAAAGGGATGTAGACAATATGGAACCCTGAGGTACGCCTTGCTCTTGTCGAAAAGGAGCAGAGAGAGTCGTGCCGAGACGCACACGAAACACACGATCGTGGAGGAAACCAACAATGAAAATAGGGAGATTTCCCCGTAACCCACACTGATGTAGTTCACGGAGAATTCCATAACGCCATGCACGATCATACGCCTTTTCGAGATCGAAAAAGACCGAAACAAAGTGCTGTCTCTTAACGAACGCCTCACGAATTGACGTTTCAAGGCGAAGCAAATGATCACCGGTACAGCGATGACGACGAAAACCGCTTTGAGATGATGATAAAATCTTGTTGCTCTCTAAAAAGAAAAGGAAGCGTGCATTGACCATTCGTTCCAGGACTTTGCACATACAGCTTGTGAGTGCAATAGGCCTGTAGCTAGACGGGAGTTTAGGGTCTTTACCCGGCTTTGGGAAAGGAATGACAAGCGCAAAACGCCAAGAGTCGGGAAAACATTGCTCACACCAGATTCGATTAAAGAGTGTTAACAGATTTTCGAGCGACGACGGCGATAGCTGTCGCAGCATTTCGTAGTGGATCTCATCATGGCCAACGGAAGAGTTCCCAGATTGAGTGAGGGCACTCTGCAGTTCGGTGAGACTGAAAGGTCTATTATAATCAGACTGCTGATGACACGCAAAATTTAGTCTTTGCCTTTCAGCACGCTCTTTCACACCACGGAACGATGCTGGGTACGCAAGATTGCTGGCAACCGAAGCAAAAGTTTCCCCCAAACAGTTCACGACACCGGGAACGTCGGCAACGACTTCGCCGTCGCGCTCAAGAAATGAAATCTGGCTAGAGCTAAAACTTCCCTAACCTTACGTATACGGTCCCAGAGAACCTTGGGACTAAGACCCGCACGAATGGAGGAAATATAATCCCGCCAAGAATCCCTCTTACTGCGTCGCCGAACCAAACGGGCATAAGACTTTGCACGTTTAAAGGCTAGAAGGTTCGTTTGGGTTGGGTAACGGCGAAATTTACCCCACGCCTGATGTTGCGCTTTTCGAGAGTCTCGACATGCATCGTTCCACCAAGGTTTTGGTACCTTTGGAAGTTTACCCGAGGTCTTAGGGATGGCAAGTTCAGCTGCGTGTACAATACTTTCCGTGACCGCTGTTACTGCAGTTTCGATCGATTCCTGGTTCACCATGTCCTCAGTTATATTCGCTGAAGCAGTGAAAACCTCCCACTTGGCACGATCAATCCGCCATCGGGGCGGACGAGAAAGGTGATGGTACTCGTCTCGGCACAGGGAAAGATAAATGGGGAAATGATCACTGCCAAGGGGGTCCTGCGACACTCTCCAGTTCCAATCGGCAGACACCGATGGAGAACCCAGGGCAAGATCAATGGCAGAGAAAGTTCTGCTAGGCTCGTGAAAGTATGTATGGTCACCCGTATTAAGCACACAGAGAGAACTGGAGGACAACAAACTCTCCACTCTACGACCTCTACCATCAGTCCGATCACTGCCCCACAATGGACTGTGGGCATTAAAATCCCCACAAGGAGAACGGGAGAAGGTAGTTGGGCAACAAGGCTCTCGAGATCTGCAACGCTAAACGAATCGTGCGGTGGCAAGTAAAGGCAGCAAACAGTGAGTACAGTGTTAACAGAAAGACGAACTGCTATAGCTTGCAGGGGCGTATCGATGTGAAAATGTGAGGCTGGAACAGTGTGTGGGACAAGAATCGCCACTCCTCCACACGCAATGTCACCACTGGAATTATCTTTCCGGAAGCAGCTGTAGTTCTTGACCGACAGCGAATCGCTGGGTCGAAGCTTCGTTTCTTGTAGGCACAGACACACAGGCGAAGTAGAAGAGAGCAGATGCTTAATGTCATCGAAATTTGAACGGGAACCCCGACAGTTCCATTGGATGATACACGCAGCCATTAAAAGAGATCAACAAAGAATAAAAGGTGAGCAACAAAGAACAACTTAAAACTCTTCGTCGCTCTTCACATCCGACGTCTGGTCGCGGTCAGGAGATTGTGACAAGGACCGAGAGGTATCTCGTCCCTCGTCCAAGTTTTCCCCACTACAGTGGCTGAGGGTGAGGACCTTGACACGTCGAGCAAGTTTTCAGGACTTGTCACTGGGACCTCAAGTGTAGGGTGAAGTCTACAGGTCTTTACAGATTTTGGCCCAACTTTCCCACAGGTACAGGCGTTCCTCCCAGAACTGGAGGCGCTGCTCCTCTGTGGAGAGCATGTTGCAT
This sequence comes from Macrothele yani, assembly GCA_039090855.1. Lineage (NCBI taxonomy): Eukaryota > Metazoa > Arthropoda > Arachnida > Araneae > Macrothelidae > Macrothele > Macrothele yani. The sequence continues at coordinate 99,971,436 of CM076995.1, read as the reverse complement.
TTTCAGCTGTGATTACCATGTGAATGTCCGAAAAATCGACCTGCGTGCCTTGCTCTGCCGTTGTACGTTTGGCAGGTTGACTAGGTCGTTGGAGAAGCAAAGGACGTGGTACTAATGATTGTGCACTGGTAGTTGGAGATTTCACCACGGCAGCAAAGGTGCGCTGCCGATCATTGGGAATGCATAACTTGGTTTTAGCAGCTAGGTACGAGAGGCCTTCCAACGTCTTAACGCGCTGGATCGCCTTCTCGTCTTTCCACTTCGAACAGGACCGGGCATAAGCAGCGTGGGTGTCACCACAGTTAACGCAGCAGGGCTCTGAAGTGCATCCAGTCCCTTCGTGGTCTCGGGATCCACAATTAGCGCACCTCGCAGCACTGTTACAAGACCGCTGGGAATGTCCATACCTCTGGCACTTAAAACAGCGTAGAGGATTTGGTATATATGGACGAACTGAACATAACAAGTAACCAGCCTTTATTTCAGTAGGTACCTTCGGACTGTTAAAGTCAAAATAACATTACGTGATTTGATCAGTGCGCCATCGCGCCTGAAAGTCATGCGTCTGGCAGCTATGACACCCTGATCAGCAAGTTCACACACAAGTTCGTCTTCATCGCAGTCCAACAAGTCGGGCTCAGAAATGACTCCCTTGGAGGTATTGAGATACGGATGCGCCGTCACTTGGACAGGAATATCCTGAAGTCTGGTCAACTGCATAAGAGATTTGCTCTGAGAGAGAGTGCAAGTTTCCACAAGCAGGTCTCCAGAGCGTAGCTTCTTTACTGACTTCAAAGATCCAGCAACACCCGCAAGTGCCTTCGAGATGAAAAAAGGAGACTTTGAGGAAAGTTTCAACGTCTGGTCAGTAGAAGAAATGACGAGAAAAGTAGCTTGAGTTATCGAATCTGCAAGTGTAATGCGACGTTTCTGAGCTGACGGTTCAACACCTGGATCTAAAGTTACGTCGCGGTGATGTCGTTCTTCAACTAAAGTTCTCTTCAATGTGTTATGTTTGGGAGGTGGTTGAGGCAAATTTGGTGCCTGATCAATCACCATATCCTCTTGTTTTTTGTGTTTTAAATTTGAGGAGGGTTTATGTTTCCCCATGGGAGTAAGAAAGAATTCGTCTGCAACGTACTCCGCCCACAATCGAGCCCAACAGGGGAGAACTGGAGGTCCGCAAGCCAAAAGTACGACGCAAGACACAGTTCTAGAGCTTAGCTGCAAATATAGTCCAATGGTTGTGTTCACATGCACTCGGCGGACACTTCGGCCTCCAGAGTACCGTCATGCCAACGCCTTTGGCATGATCCCACAACCCCCGGGCTCGCCCTATCGTTCTATACGACAAAGCCGTTAAAATCCTGCACACAACTCGGCACAGAATTTACTGACTAGAGGTGGGCTAGTCTCCAGCCGCCCGTTTACAGCGAAGCCGGGGTCAAAGAGGAGTGTTGGTACAGAGGTGGCACTTGTTCACCACCTGTGACCTCAGCCACCAGACAGCCCATTTCCGCCTTACGGGTCACCACACACGGCAAACATGCAGGTAAGCCTAGTATCCCAAACTCAGGAAAAGAAGAAACGAAACACAAAACAAAAACGAAACCCTGAGAATGGGGCACCAACAAAAGGTCTCAGCAACCTACGACTGAGAGGTTAGGGTTACGGAGTAGTAGATTAGAAAAAAGCAGCAAAAGACGGAGTTAGGACAAAATTTATTACTACAGGACGGGATGTGCAACACAAGGCGAGTCTTGATACAAAGATATAAAAAAAACAGATCCATGATTTCACTCACTTCATCAGCTCGGGAAACGTGGGGCGCTACTCCCCAGCAGCCGGATGAACAGCCGTCCCGGCAAAGGAGACATCCGCGAAGTTGAAACCAAAGTTTGACAAAAATATTTCTCCACCACAAGATGTTGACCGGTCACAAGGTCAGCTCGGGCCGTGGGGGCGCCGCTCCCAAATAACTGGAAAACCAGTTATCCCCGTGCGAGGGTAGAAATTGAGGAAACGGATGCAGCTGTTTCCCCGTAGAAGTTCTTGGATTAACTCAAAGATGTAACTCAAAATTTATGACATCTGTCGACATGATATTTAGGGCCGAGAAGGCTTATCAAAAATTCACGGGCTGGTTAGATACCGGTTGAAACTGTAAGTTGGCGCTTCCAGTGGTATTCATCATCAGTTTTTTTTTTATGTAATTCAAAATCTACGACACCTGTCCACATGAAATTCAATACTTTGGAATTTTATCAAGAAAAGACGGCTGATTATATTTCCATTGAAACTCCAGAACCGGAATAGAACGTTCGCCTCAGGGTTTTTATTAATATGTGGTTCCACCAATTTTATAGAATGACCTGAAAAATACCGGAACAGTGAGCTGTTAAAATCCAAAACGTTAGGCATAAAAAGCATTTGCTATTATTGAAATATGTGATAAGTTTACAGCTCTGTTTACGTGTGAGAAAGTTGCCGATGGACGAGTGGCACGAAGCGCGGGTCTCTGCCTATTCATTCGACTAGGTTTGAGTTGGAGGCCCGCGCGAGACATGAGGGATCAATTGCCTTACGAAACTGGCTCTGTTCCTTCCTTGGAGTCAGTGGACCAAAATTTGGGATTGGCGACTGGTTATAGCCCTAACAAGAGGATTCGCAATGAAGGCAACTACAGATTTTCGACCATTGCTTTATAAGTAATTGGGAGGAAATTAATTCGTACAGCATTTCATCAACTGCAAACATTCTATTATCACAGCGTATTACAAACAGGAATGCTATATTCATTGTTATTGAAGTTGTCTAGTAATGTTTTTCTTTTTGTTTCGTTTTGTTTTATATTGTTAAGCCCATTTTCAGTGATAAAACAGCATCTGCACGTACAGACCGGTATCTGGTGTCAGATTCTCTTTACGGTGAAATGTTTATTTATCTCCTGTAAGCAAGTGTGGGGCACATTCTATCGATTTGTGGGAACCGAAAAAAAAAAAAAATAAAGCATACATGATATTTTGAACAAAGTCAAAGAAATGTGTCGCTTTTATAGTTTATTCATGATTCAACTGCGGCGTTACAGATCAAGTTTAACGAATGACTAGAGCACGGTACAAATAAAGCAGAGTATAGCTTGCATTTTTCAAGCTAGCCTGTAGACCTGAATATTTTCCTACCATATTAGGGGCATTATAAAAGCTCTGTCCACGGCAATTTTTTATGTGCTATCCTAAATTTGAAATTATTTTCAAAACAGTTGTCTCTAAATATTCAGAGGTGCGCGATTTTAGTCGGATGAAACAAGTATGAATAAATCGTTCCACATCTTCACCGTTATCGGTCATGTGTCTTAAAATTGATGTTAATTAGTCTATAACACTCACATTCGGTGTTGAGTCAGCTATTATTCAGTAATATTTAGCATCCTTTACTTCATCACAGAACTGGTCTAAGTAGCTCTGCTATTATAGTGATGAAATCATCATAGACTTTGTGCGTTAAAATTTTGGTATTCCCTGAGCCACAATACTGATTATTTTTCAATTGCACTTTTAAGAAATCGTCAAATTCACTGAGATATTCAAGGCAGGTTAAAAAGTTACCTTTCCATTGGATGATTCTGACTCACCATATTTTCTTAAAGGCATACCAAAAGTTTTGACCTGTGGCAGCAACTCGCTTAAGCGCTATACTCCAGTATTGTCATCGGCGGCGACTGCTTCGTGAACGGCGTTGATTTTGCATAGCTCCGAAGCAATACTCCCAAGAAGTGAGATGATGAGCTGGGTCGCAAGGAAAGGGGATGTCTGTCACCCCTCCAAAAAATAAAATAAAGACTAAAGCATGGTAGACGTGTCCACCACCTGCACATTTCCGTTGTGATGTAGATTCTGGTCAGTCGATGAACAGCGATTTGGTAGGGGGTTGATTTTTTGGAGGGAATTGTCTTCTTGATCGGAGCTCTGTGATGATAAAAATCATGCAAGTACTGTCTGCTGCTAGCCTAGATCATTCAGCAGGAAGGAGACAGCGGAAGTTACAAGTGGGAAAGTTTTTGTTAAGCAAGAGAGGACGGAACTTTTCTGGGGGTAGTAAATGAAATACATTTTACAAGTTTCATCTGGTTAGTACAGTATATGGCACTGCTCAAACTGCCATTTATGCTAAATGCAGTGTCGGATCTGCTGTCATTTAATCAGATTCCACCCCACAGACAGTTCCCCTCAAGAGACTGAGTATGAATGGCGTCCATTAGCGTGGCTCACAAAAACAGCTTCCGAATGCTGTTTTACTCCCATAGAAAATCTTGCGATTGCTTCTTAAAGCGGACTGAATAAAGAAAAATAAATTTTAAGGTAAATTCGGCGGGCTTGTAAATGCCGTACTTTGAGTTTGAGCGGAATCATGTTTCCAAAATCCAGAACAGTGAATTTACCTCTCACTCTATAACTTTTTTTTCTTTGTAGAATGAAAAAAATATATTAATTTGGGGCCCCCAAGCATCGCATCGTGAGACCCCGCGCCTGGGCCTCGTTGGCGTCCATGTAAATCCGCCAATCTGCTTGTGTTGTTGAGAATCATTGGCGCAACTATTTCTACAGATTCCCTTGAGAAGTTTTTTTTTTTTTAGTAATTCATCGTTGGTATTGTATCATTTTAATTTCTTTTTTTCTAAAGTTCAATACACAAATAAATAAGGTATTTATGCTTATAATGAAACACAAGAGCAATTTTTATAAACCACCGAAAATAAAAATTCAGAGAATTTACAACAACGTCTGTGTCTGTCTTACGGGGCAGGGGGATTGCTTTTCTCTCAGGGGCTGAGCCCCCTGCTAACTACGGCCCTATAACAACTATCTAACTCAAAAACATTTTTTCCAATCCGACTTTCAAACGCAGTGACAACGTGCAATAAATAAAACTACTGTTATACGTTTAGCATGTAAAAACAGAGCATCGAAAAAGTGAGAAGTGTCAGGATCATCAACTCATTATTGTCAAGGCCTCAGCTATTGAACGCAAAAAATAATTTTTGTATCAGACCGGAGATACTGGATGCGGTATTTGCAAACCTTCGGTCAGAAAATACCGTGTCTAGAAACAGCCCGACAAAATGATACACTTTTCAGCATCAAACGCAAAAAGGTTCTAAGAATTCAACCCAGAAATTCGGGCTATTTATGGACAGCCAGAGTGACACTATAAGTCAGTCATACTCTGACATACGCAAGAGATCCTATTCGCATGCTCAAGACACCCTAAAACCATGCTTAAAAGACCGTAAGACCTACATACCCAAGAGACCCTATTAGCATGCTTACGAGATCCTATTAGCATGCTTACGAGACCCTATTTGCATGCTTACGAGACCCTATTAGCATGCTTACGAGATCCTATTAGCATGCTTACGAGACCCTATTAGCATGCTTACGAGACCCTATTAGCATGCCTAAGAGACCCTAAAACCTAAGAAACATTTTCTGAGCCGAAGCTACCTGTGCTTCTGCGACTTAGCTGAAATAATGTGAACGAAGTGTTCACACAGAGGACATACTCGTAGTCCACGATGTCTTGTTTAGTAACCTCACTAAAGTTCACTTCCGACTTTAGCTTTAGATTTACATGCGTTTAAGTACGGGAGTCTAACAAATCATTTGATATCTGTGAATTTTCTGGTATAAACTGCTAGCTGTAAAAACTTGGAAATATTCTTAAAAGTTACTCTGCCTATGTGTGGCATTCGAAAGATATAACATACAAGTACAAGAAATAGACAGTTTAGCTTACCCTGTTTGGTTGTTCATCCTCCCAGCTTAGCTTTTTCACTCTCCTTGGAATAGAACCATTTGGCCAGTAGACGTTTTGGACTTTTCCATTGCCAAGTGCACTGCCTATCCTCCCGAAGGTACCATTTGTATGAGGTGAAGTGATATCTTCCCTTTCTGATCTCATATCTGGAATAGACCCATTGGACTTCCAGGCAGAAAGTTCCGCAGGAGCCGGTGTCACTCCACGGCGGACACCATTCTCGTGGGAATGTTGACTTTCCGTCATGTTGAATACTGGATTCTCCACTCCGGACTGAGGTGGGGCACCATCCGGCCCCTGATTGGGCGTTTTGTTAGGGGGTCCTGTGCCAGTCATGTAGCTTGCCATTTTGCTGACGACTGGATGCCCCGTGGTTACTACAGTTGGTAAACGATCGCGATACTGTTTTCTGAAGGAAATAAAAAAATTAAGTATTAGTAAAATATTTTATTTATTCAAGAGAAAAGCACTTTTTCAAAGGAAAACTACTTTTAAGTTAAGTTAAAGTAAAAAGTTGTTGCAATGTATTGCAGTAATTTTGTAGTGTATTGCAGTAATTTTGTAGTTATAAATTAAATATGTTTCTGTGTGTGTAGCCAAATGATAGCGTCTTAATAAAATAATTATACGTCGATTGCATTTTAATCGATGTAACTGAAAAAATAGTGCCAAATATCTTAATGATACCACACGAAGCAAATTAAAATTGGCAAATCACTTGCGTTATAAATCGGTTTTTAATTAACGTGTTCAATACATCAGTCAATCGAAAATATCGATTAAACGATCACTGAATAATTTTTACAGATTTTAATCTTTGAAAGCTGGCAAGTCTATAATATATTTATTTAAAAAATGCTTCTAAAATTCATGCAGTACCATATTTGACAACGCTTTTAAACTTGTCGCAGAGTATAAAATTGCAGCCCCACTTTTTTGTACCTTGCAATGGCTGATTCCCCAACTAGGGTTATATCATTCATACAGTGATTACTTAAAGGAATTTTCTAAATGGCATCAAGCTAAAAGTTTGGGAATTCTTCTCTTTGAACTGTGATTTATTTCTTTTTCAAAATGCACGAAGGTACGTATGTTGGCCAGTCAGTACACACACGTCAGTATTTGTACATGAATTTGTTTATGTCTAAAATCCTAGTTTACATAGTTGATATATTTTAATACTATTCAAATACTTTGATATATTCATGTGCAGAAATAGGATAGCAGTAGTATAGCATTGATAAACCTTTGAAGGGACATTGAAAAATCTAAAGCATTAATAGTATAGATGTTCGCCGAAAACACAGACTGTTGAACTTAGAATGTGTTGTTGCTTACCATTAGATGTTTTCTTGAATTTTAGCCCTTTGCAGGCTGAATAATTGATATGTGCTTTGGGATATTGTTCTGAAAATGTGGAGTGTTTGTAAGTCTTTGTTTTTGTGGTGGAAAGTGATATGGTATATCCACGTGAAAAATTTCGTTTTGTAAACTTCAAGCAAAGAATAATAGTTGATTAAGACTGAGGGACAATTTGTTTTCACATTCAGGAAGGAACGCAAAAAGAACAAAATCATCGAATGTAAGCAGCAACGAAAAATCACATTTCATTTCTGGAAGAACATTTTTTTATGCATCTTTATTCGTTAATACAGGAAGTAAACCATAGAGATTTTTAGTGTTGAATCAATGCATTGGGCATTCAGTAAAATACTTAAAAAAAGAGTAATCCTGAATGCATATGAATTGTTATATAAACAGTGGAGATCTTGTGTTTGTGGTTTTGAAGACATAGCACATTTCAGGAAAGAAAAGTTTAGTTTCTGAAAAAGGTTGTACTCATGTTTACATACTTCACATATATTTTCGGTGAAATATACAATTAAAAAATACACATGATGCTTTAGAATTCATCTACACCATTCACAGCAACTGAAGTTGTAGATTAGTTGATTGACTACAGCAGCGAGAAATACGAAATATCAAATTGTGTAAGCACATCGGTTTGCCAGTATGTAAATTACTTTTTGCATTATACACCGTTTTTAGAAAGACTTACAGATCGCAAGGAGAAAAAAATTGCATGATTTAGTAAAATCTCCCTACACTCTGTTGTACTCAACCTGAGAAGCAATCCTTCATAATCACAGGAGATTTGCAAGATCGGCAATGGAGGACTGCCGAAAAGGAAAACTAGTTTCAAAGTGCAGCAACATTTAAACAGAAAATTTGATCGATTCTAAAAATGTGTTATACTAATGAAAAAAATATATATTTATTACCTACAGCATGATTTTAACACTCCACTGAGAGCGTTTTTTCGTATTTTTTCCACTTGCAATCAAGTTCTTTCCATATTCGTTAAACATAATGTGTGGACACAAGATTGAGAGACTATATTTTGACATGAGACAGGAAACGACACGAAATGGAGAAACATTATGAGGGAGCTGCGTATCTTGCAAGTTTGACTAGAGATAAAATTTACTTCTGTCATTTATTAAATACTGTTATATAACTTTATACAAACAAAGAACAAACAGCTCGTTATACAGTATACACGCCGAAGAGCCAAGACATTATGACCTTTATCTCTATAAAAATGGAAGGGACAGCAGGTAAACGAAAGCGCGCGTGAAGGTCATGAAACGGTGTAAATAATACCTCATACTGAGCTCTGTTAGTCGGTGTTATTCTTAAGATGGGAAAGGCAGCGGACTTAAATGAGCTTGGTAATGGCCACATTGTAATTTCCATATGACTTGGTCAGAGCATTTGACGCAGGTCCAGCATCAAAACTGGACTTTGAGTGATTGGTTGGTTGGTTGGTTGGTTAGTGGATTTTAGTGGCGCAAGGGCCAGGTTTGGCCAAAGAGCGCCAGACAAAGAACGATCAGTCACAGATTTTGAAAAGCGTGGAAAATGAGTAAGAGCAGACAGGCTTGGGAAAAGTTGAAAAAGAGTATGATGAAAGCAGGGAAGACAAGGTAGTTAATCAGATTTATAAAAAAAATTACTAACGGAGAAGGACGAACAGTCACTCTCCTCCCCCCACACTACTCTGCAATGCTGGCAGAGGGCGGGGACGAACTGTCACTTTCCTCCCCCCCATGTTCCTTTGCAATGCTGGTTGAGGCTGGGGACGAACTGTCACTCTCCTCCCCCCCATGGTCCTCTATAATGTCGGTTGAGGGTGGGGACCTCGCAGAGGCCGAGACAGTTTGATGGACACTGCACACCTTTGCGGATTGAGGGCCGGGTCTTCCGCACGTGCAGGCTGTCTGCTGGGAACCGGAAGAGGCTGGCGTCTTCAAAGAGAAGGCGCAGACTCAGCTGGTCGAATAAGCTGGAGCTCGGTGAAATCCACCTGTGTCGCTTGTTCAACTGTAGATCGCTTGGCAAGTGCGGCGAGAGCTACAGGGCGCGGAACAAAGGGCTGCACGGGTTGTGGCAGAGACTTAACAACTGCGGCAAAACTACGCTGTCGGGTGTTGGGAATACCCAACTTGGCTTTGGCAGCAGGGTACGAGAGGCCTTCCAGGGTCTTGAGGCGCTGGATCGCCATCTCGTCCTTCCATTTCATACAGTTGCGGGAGTAAGCTGCATGGGCCTCACCGCAGTTAACACAGCAGGCCGCAGAAGTGCAACCTTCCCCGTCATGTTCACCGGAGCCACAATTAGCGCAACGAGCGGAACTCTTACAGAATCGTTGTGAATGCCCGTACCTCTGGCACCTGAAACAGCGCAGAGGACTGGGAATGTACGGGCGAACTGCACAGACCAAGTAGCCTGCTTTGATTTCTGTCGGAACTTTCGGGGAGTCAAAAGTCAAGATTACATTTTTAGATTTAAGCAAAGAGCCATCACGCCGGAACATCATACGACGTGCAGCAAGAACACCCTGATCCGCAAGTTCAGTCACCAATTCATCCTCACTGCATGGCAAGAGATCAAACTCCGAAATAACACCCCGAGAGGTGTTAAGAAACAGGTGAGGTGTCACTTTGACAGGAATGCCTTGAAGACTAGAAAGGCGCAGAAAAGTGTTACTCTGAGAAACACTGCAAGTTTGGACAAGCAGGTCCCCAGAGCGAAGCTTCCTCACAGACTTCAAGGGGCCAACCGCAGCGTCCAAAGCTTTAGAAATGAAAAATGGAGATCTGGTGGACAGTCTCTCATTCGGATCGATGGATTCGACAAGTAAGTGTGTAGCATGCGTAGTCACAGCAATCGAGGGGAGACGACGCTTCGGAGAGACTGGTACAGCTTCCGAAGAAGAGGTTCCACATTCTTGGTCCAGGTCATGGTCTAAAGATCGTTTAAGGGTATGAGACTTGGTAGGTTGAGAAGACGAAGGAGAGTCGTTGTCAACTATCATATTCACAGGTGACCTAAATTTGGAGTTTTGTTTTTTGTTTCTACCCATGGAAAAAAGAAGGAAGATTCGTCTGCAGACTACTCCACCCACCACCGAGCCCTACAAGGGAGAACTGGAGGACCGCAAGCCAAGAAAATGACGCTGGACACAGTTCTGGAGCTTATACGTTGCAGATATAGTCCGTTGGCTGTGATCACACGCACTCGGCGGACACTTCGGCCTCCTGGTACCGTCATGCCAACGCCTTTGGCATGATCCCACAGCCCCCGGGCTCACCCTGCCGTGCTATACGACAAAAAAGCCGCTAAAGCCCTGTACACAACTGGGTACGTGACTTCTGACTAGTGGTGGGTTAGTCTCTAGCCTCCCGTTTACAGCGAAGCCGGGGTCGAAGAGGAGTGTTGGTACACAGGAGGCACTTATCCGGTCACCTGCGACCTCAGCCGCCAGACATCCCATTTCCGCCTCACGGGTCTCCGCACGCGGCAAACATGCAGGTAGGTCTAGCACCCAAACCAGCTAAAAGGAAAAAAAAAAAAGAAATCCAAAGAAGACAAATCGTGGCAGGGAACCAAATCGGAATCTCAGCAACCTACGAACTGAGCGGTTAATATAAAACAGTTAGTGGTGGAGGGTAACAAAACCACAAGACCGGGGTGTTAGTACATAACGTGGTAGAGATTAGGTAGAGAACACAACACGGGCAACTAGCCAGTGGAGAAAATAAAGAAAAACGAAAAAGCGAGACACAAGACCAGCTCGGGATCGTGGGGCCGCGACTCCCCAACAGCTGGATGAACAGCCGTCCCTGCATACACCATCAGCACCAAAATAAAAAACAAGCGGTGGCATGACATCAGATGTTGACCAGTCACAAGGTCAGCTCGGGCCGTGGGGGCGCCGCTCCCAAATAACTGGAAAACCAGTTATCCCCGTGCGGGGTTGAGTGATTGGAAGAAAGTCGTCTGGTCTAATGAATCTTGTTTCCCACTGAGCCATGTGGACGACCTGGTGCGTGTGCGTCATTTACGTTGCGAAGTGTTGGCGCCAGGTTGCACCGTGGGACGAAAACAAGCCTATGGAGAAAGTGTAATGCTTTGGGAAATGTTCTGCTTGAAATCTCTGGCTGCAGTCATCCATATGCAAGAAACTACGATGTCTACCACCTGTCTAAATATCACTGCAGACAAGGTACATCCTTTCATGGCTCGGTGCATTATCCTGCTGGTACCAACAAGGCTCGGTTCCATAGTATTGCCACAGAGTTAGTAGAGCATAATAGTCCAGAATATCGAGTTAGACGTGTTGGTTAACAGGTTTGTTCACGATACCAATATGACGGGACCATACCACGAAAAACACCTCCACACGAGTACACTGCCAGCTCCAAACTTGACCGTAGGAACAGTACACTGTTATAAATAGCGTTCCCCATACTGCTGCCATAACCACACACGGCCATCAGACTGATGGATCGTGCATCTGGATTCATCAGTCCATAGGACCCGGTTCCATTGATCTAGGGTCCACGATAAATTTTCTTTACACCATGCTAAACGACGAGTAGCATTCCGAGTGGAGATGAAAAGCTTTCACTGAGTTCTTTGATCTGCCTGTACGTTTTGCTGCTTCAGGCACGCCATGTGTCTTCCACGTATTCAGTACATCCAAAACAGTTGACTTGGGTATGTTTAAACGCCTCTCGGTTTCTCTTATGGACAACCCAATAATATAACACCCAACAATCTTTCCTTTCTCAAAGTCAGTTCTCCCCCGCCGCGACATTTTCACTCAACATCACAGTGCGATATGATTGCGGTCAGCCGCAGGCTTGTTTTTATGCTGTTTGCAGCTGTATCGCGCATCTTAACAACGCAGCGTATCCGTTCATTTGCTTTTAAAGGGGTGCCCAGTGACTTTTGTCAATATAGTGTATATAAAAAAACAGAAACAGTGGACAAGTATCAACGATCAAATCTTTCGAAAGGCAAAATGGAACTTACGTTTTAAGAATATAAATGGTGAGTGTGATGATGACGATTATGAGAGTTCCCAAGAGGAAACCAAACACAATCATTAGCACTAATGAATTGTCCGTCTTCTTTATTCTGTTGACGCTGCTCTGAGCCACATCCTCTGGAAACTGTACAGTGACAGGAACACTGGCTTTCCGTGGAGGCATTCCGTTATCTGTTGCCACAACAATGATATGACATGTGCTTGCGTTCAGGAACTCTAAGCTTCGTATACGTAATTCGCCTTTGTGAGATATGGAAAACACTCTGAAAGTTCAAGAAGGAAAGACATTAGTTCCAGAACAAAATATGACAGTGAACAACTTAAAAAGCATTAATAAAAACATAGGGCGCATACTATATATCTAAGAAGACATGTTCGAAAGTTCAAAGACGTGTCAAACAGGCTGTTATAAATAGAATATCTTAATATCAAAAAGAATTTTTAACGTAAAAGGGTTCCAAATTTGTTTTTAGCTTAAAGGTTCTTATTTTGCCATTTGAATGAATCTACTGATAAATTCCTTATTAACGATAAAAGTGTCTATGAAAATCAGGGTCTTAAATGCATAACATTCTGTTGTAAAACAAGCCAAGAAAAAAATGAGCATCTTTAAGGCACTTTAAAACTTGCTTTTCCCTTGATGATGTCAGAACTAACAACGATATCAAAATCAGTCCTATATGGTTGTTTAAATATTTCTTACTCCCACTAGTAAGAAAGGCTTAGGTGATTAAGGCGTTGACAAAATTAAATCTGTAACTAGATAGGAGGAAATTAGCATACGTAGCGATATTTTACTCCATAAGCTAAGGTTTACTAAGAAAATTATCTTCTTGTTTTTCACTGTGGCTTCATCAGACGAAAGAAAATTTATATTCTTCATTGTGGAGCAGTTTTACTACACTTGACCCTTCGTAAAATCTGACATTCACGCAATGCGCTTTTGATGAATGAAGACAGTATTTATGCTTCCACTTTACACTGATACAGTGTATCACCACGTCAGTTCTGAAGATACGACGGGGGGGGGGGGGGGGGATAGTGGCTTCACTTTTTACTTTAGCAAATTCAGAAGAATTCAGTTATAGTTCCATCTAGTGCTGCCAATCTAATCTGAGAGGTAGGTTGTATATGCTACCTAACTTAATAGGATGCATGTCTGTCAATGAATGCTATAGTACTAAACTTTTGCTTTGTTTGGGGGATTAAATAACACTATGAGCAATTCAATGGGCTATAAGCAGTTGCCCGTCCTTAATTTCGGGCCACTGGTTATATATATATATATATATATGCCCGTGCGACTTGCGGAACACGCAGACATCAATAGTTCGTGTGGCCCCCATGACTGGCAATAACGGCCGCTACACGCCGCGGCATCGAACGAAAGAGGCCATGGATGTGGGCTTCGGGTATGTCGGTCCAGGCTGCTTCCACACGTTGCCACAGCTCATCAGGCGTAGTAGCCGCGGGTGGTGCTTGCCGGGCCACTCGCGATGGGTGCCACGATGGGTGCCACGTGCGGGCGCACATTGTCCTGTTGAAACGTGGCCGCTGGTAGGTCCTGAAGGTAAGGGCGGACTACAGACTCCAAAACGTCGGAGATGTAGCGATGGCTATCGAGTGTACTGGCGATGCATACCAGAGGGGTGCGGGTGTCATATCCAATTGCGCCCCAAACCATAACGTCAGGCGACGGACCGGTATGGCGATGCATAATGCAGGTGTCATACAGTCTCTCACCGCGGTGTCGCCACACGCGGATCCGACCATCGTGGTGTTGCAGGCAGAAGCGGGATTCATCGGAGAAGACAATGTCGTGCCATTCCGTAGTCCAGGTGCGGCGTTCAACGGCCCACTGCCGCCGCACTCGCCGGTGGTGTAACGTCAATTCTAATCGGAGCAATGGGCGCCGTGCGACAAGTCCCCGCTCCTGCAGACGACGTTGAACGGTACGTGCTGACACAGGTTGTTCCGCAACACACCCTAATTCATGCGAAAATGCTCGTGATGTGGCTGTGCGAACCACATCACGAACGTTAGGGCATGAATTGCCGCCGCACAACATGCCTGTCCTCTCGTTCGGTGGTGTGCCGCGGCTGCGGCAATCGCTCACATCGGTCCGTCCGTCCCTCCTGCACCCACCGAATCCATACTCGCATCACTGTGGCTGGATGTCGTCCCACACGTGTGCCGATGTCTCGGTACGATAAACCGCTGTCGCGATAAGCCACTATTCGTCCTCTGTCGAACTCCGAAACGTGCTGGAATGACTGCCGTATTCTGCGACGAGGCATCAGGAAGCTTCCTACGTACAGGTCCGGCAGCACAACACACTTCCACTACTTACACCTTGCCTTCTGTGCACCCGTCTTATAGTGCTTCTCGGTGGCGTGCCGGGCGCACATGATTTGCATGTGCCCTGCAATGCTAATCATTTGCATGTCCTCTCGCGGGCGACGCATGCTGCGAATTTCAGGCCAATCGGATGCTTCCTTCTTGGTGTTGCATTTTGGGTGGCCAGCAGTGTATGTATATATATATATATAAGAGAGAGAGAGAGAGAGAGAGAGAGAGAGAGAGAGAGAGAGAGAGAGAGGGAGATAGAGAGGGGAGATAGAGAGGTAAAGAGAGAGTGAGAGAAAGAGAGAGAGAGAGAGAGAGAGAGAAAGAGAGCCAGTGCCGTAAGGTAAGCACACCATCCATGTCTCACCCTGGATTCAAACCCGGACCCATCTTAGACGAATGAGCAGAAGCCAGCGTTTAGACCGCTGGACCACTGGGTCTGCTCGAGCAGGATAACCGGGTTTGCTCGAGCTGGAGGGGCTGCTAAATTACAAAACTGTTGGGTTTGATTTCGTATCTTGACGCAGGACATTGGTGTTATGTATGACCTACCGTCTCTGCTCCTCTCCCTTCCCTAGGGCCAATGGCTTCAAATTAGGAATGGGCGACACTTTATATAAGTACATGCTCATAAGAGGTATTAACCTTTCCACCAAAAAGTTGAGATATTGATCACGTGTGGTCTCTTAATTTTATCAACCGGTTTTACCATCACTCCCAGATGTCGAATGAAATAGGGTGATTTCAAGTTTATATTTGCATTTCAGGTTCGTATTTTACAGCGTAAAAGCCATTTGCCGGTAACGACCATCGAACTTCGCATCATTCTGCTCGATTGCATTCCCAATTAAGCTACACTGACGGAGTTTGTCACTGCAACTTTCCGTCTATAGACATGCGCGTCCCCTTTGAGGTAGGGTACGACACAATTTCACTTACTGAAACAGTGGATTTTTTTATACGAAATTAAGATATCGAAGCTGTTAAGTACAATCGAATTAAAGAGGCTTTTTTCATTATTTTCCAGCGGGAAGACCTGTCCAATAATTTTTCTTGCAGAAATTTTATGTCGCAAGCATTTTCCATAAATAATAAGCTGAATAAATTCCCGAATCTGCGCTCATCTGGCTTAAAAAACGAAATCTTTACTTTAGTGATTTCAATATACTCATGATGAAACTCAATCACAAGGAGTTTAACACAAGCGGTGATAAAGAACTACTGATTACCGTCATATCGAACAGTTCTGGCCCAAGGTCCTAGTTGCTTATGCAGCTGTAACGCTAAATTACACAGAAAGAAATTGTCTGCAGCCACCAGCAAAAAAAGAAAAAGAAAAGTCACACGTCAGCGATTCCGCATCCCCAAGTTCAATGGCGGTCAACTGAGGGAGACAGTCCACCAAAACAAGAAACATGAAGAAAAGAAAGAGATAATGGAACTGCTTACCTTGCAAAAGGTCCTTTAACGATGAGTTCAATCGTGTCATTGACGTCACCGTCCGTCACCTGGAAAGATGAAATCTGGGTCAGTGAGTGCCGAGAAAGAACATTATGCGATCTGGACTTGCCCAAGTCAAATCATGACCATTTATTTTACTGTAACTAGTCAAGGTAGTACTTTCTCGTGTGAAAATAAATCATGCACACGCTTTGATCATTACTTATGAAAACCGATTTCAATAAAACATAAAGGAAAGTTCTTAGTTACGCTTTGGGTTTATTGAGTGATTTCAGTTCACTATTACAATTAAATATAAGACATAAACTTCTCTCCCATAACATACATATACAGAGCTTTTCTTTGTGAGTGGCATGTGCGAGAACTTTGTTTAAGAACACACTCACACACGCCTTAAAGAGAAAGAAATGCTGTGTGTCCTGTACACTCGTATATTTCAAAAATACTTGCGCACAAAATCTTCGTGATTATAAATGTGTACGTTCACAGACGCATAAAACAAAACTTATTTCTGCAAATTTTGTTTTCCCGCTACAATTCATTAATAGCACGATACTGTATAGTTTAAAACATCGCAGCAGAAGAAAAGCTGAAGTCAGCTTAAAATTTAATCTAATTACCTACAGTTTCCTCGTAAGAAAAAACTAAGTGATTACATTTGTTTTATAAAAAACACTCAGTAAAACAATGTTATAATGAAACTTAGAAAGATACTTCTAAATTTTTGAAAATAGCGACATTTCCAATTATTTAAGAATGTTAAGAAGCTATAAGAAAAAAAAAACCGCAACAATCTGCGATTCAAATATTATCTGTACGATAAAATTAGAGGAAGGTCTGATCATATTTTTGAAAGTCTCTTTTCGGCTCATTAGGTTGTTGCAGATGAAACGCCGGAATATTGGTGGAAACTTCAAATTTCCCAAATACGGTGCAAAATAAACTTTATTAATAAAAAAAATCACCACCAAAAGCAATGCTATTTTGCCAACGAGATACAAGCTTCTCTGTGCCGTCGTGAAAATCTGTCGAGTTTCCGGATACGACAAACTCGTGGAATGTTATTTCAGCTGAAGTGCGATTGGGAAACTATTTGCCCTACAGAAGGGTGGCTAGGTGTTTGAAGAAGTGATAATCCTTAGGGGACAGACCAGATGAATAAGGCGGATGAGGTAATGTTTCGTATCTCAACTGGTGCAGCTTCTGGATCATTTAGTGTGCAACGTGGGGTCTGGCGTTATCATGGAGAAGTATAAGTCGAAGACAACTGACTAATGCAGGCCGGCGGTTTGGTGGACCGCATTCCTTGCATAATGTCAAAATATTTCAATATCTCTCCGCCTTGATGGTTTGATCCAGTTGTACAAAGGAGGTGTGCATCACACCAGCTGCAGACTACGGAACACTGACCATCGTCTTCTTGGGATGGAGTACCTTCTTCGGGGTGTGTTTCGTTGCTTCATCGAGGTCGAGACATTGCGCTAACGTTGGCCATTGTCATACAGCGTCCATTTTACATCACACGTGACGGGAAGCCTCAAAATATCATTCGTTTGACTGCGGATAAGAAGAAAAAAGCAGCCATCAAATCGTCGTGTTTTGTGCTGTTCTGTCTACTCACATGATATCTATTTATCCATCTACTTCATCTTGCCTACGGCCATTAAGTGGCGGAAGACGGTTGCATAGTGCACTACGAGTTTTGGCCGAATTCTCGTACCGTTTGACGTGGATCGGATTCAATCAAGGCCTCCAACTCCGCATTATCGACAGCTTCTTCTGGTCTACCGCGTGGTTCATTTTCAAAGCTCATATCGACGGACAGGAATTTAGCAAACCAACACTGTGTCTTGCGTTCATTAACGGTACCTTCCCCAAATGCTGTATTGATGTTGCGAGCTATCTCGGATTCTCGGTGTCCAAGTTTAAACTCATTTAAGAAACTTACACGAATTTGGCTCTGAATCATCGTCCTCCACACTGTTGAGCATTCCCCTTAATACTGACGTCTCTTACGAAATGACTAGCGCTTTATAAGCCGCAGCTAAAAAGCACTGCTCCTCTTTAAGACTCCCTAATTTTCGGTAAGTTCACCGGCAGATGTTTGAAGGAACCAGGAAGCGCGTGTCTTTCCAAACACATAGCTTTTGAACCAGTCATTACAAACAAAAGAATTTTCGTTGTTGTTGATACACCATATTCATAGCATTCATTCTGAAAAAAAAAACGCGACTTTCAACCTCTCTAGTAGATATTTTACGAAATAAGCTAGAAATCAGTGTCAAGTTTTTGTTTTTTAATCGTAGATAGTCTAATCAAAACATCAGTCCAGGGTTTCAGCATTTCAATTTTGAGCTCTTGATGGTTTTTGCATTAAAAATTAAAAAATACACTATATTATAAAAACATCGAAAACTATTTATCAACAGGTTTACAATTTCCTGTAAACACACTTGTACAGTATTAAGATATAGTTGCCTCTGAGGAAACACTAGACGTATTATATACACACACGGACAATGAAATTTGCGCACCAAGAAGGAAGCATCGGATTGAACTGAAATTTTATGGACGTAATGATACAGATGAACGATACACATGATGGCAAAAACAGAGCTGCAGGACAATTACAAAGGGATCTGTGGCACGCAGTCCGGTCATTTTGAATAGCGCGTCACACCGCCTTGTGCGGCGATACATGCTGCAATACAGTCCGGCATGGAGGCCAACAGACGCCTGATGTTGTCCTGCGGCAGACTGTCCCACACGTGTTGGACGGAGTGCTCCAAATCCCGGATAGTGCGGCACGGCGGCAGCTGGCGTTTCAACTGGTCCCACACATGCTCGATAGGGGACATGTCCGGGGAGCGGGCAGGCCATGGAAGTGTCTGGACATGACGTGGGCAGCTCTGGGCAATCAGAGCCATGTGCGAGTGGGCATTATCTTGCTGGTATAATGCATATGGAATCCCGGCCAGGAATGGGAGCACATGGTGTCGTAGGATTTCGTCGTGGATCTCATTCACATACCGCTGGCCCGTCAAAAATCCACGTACCACGACTAGAGCTGATCATCTATCGTAAGCAGTGGCTCCCCAGACCACAATGCCTGCAGTGTGGGAGCTGTGGCGCTCGATAGCGAGGTCGGGATTCAGCCGTTGACCCGGGGACCTCTACACTCGGTCACGATGATCATCTGTCC
Source organism: Macrothele yani (assembly GCA_039090855.1). Classification (NCBI taxonomy): domain Eukaryota; kingdom Metazoa; phylum Arthropoda; class Arachnida; order Araneae; family Macrothelidae; genus Macrothele; species Macrothele yani. Next base: position 99,952,213 of record CM076995.1, on the reverse strand, counting down.
CCAATACAAAGCTATACTCATCGCAAAACACCACACGTCGCCAGTCTGTGGCGTTCCACGTCGCTCTGGCCTGGAAGCATTGCAAACGGACCCGGCGATGTTCCGGTGTTAATGGCAGCACACGGAAGGGGCGCTGCGCTTCCGCGAGGCTTCGGGAAATGGTTCGCTGGCACACAGGAGCCGCTACATCTGCCTGTGTAGTGCACCGGGTCCTCGTGGGATCTGTTCGTGCCTGGCGGACGACCCGTCGATCCTCTATACCGGTGGTCCTCCTGGTCCGCCTGTGTGGCAGTGCCATTACGTGTCAAATGTTTCCAACACAGTCGGACAGTATGGTCAGAAGGATCCACGTGGTGGGCTATACAGCGCGCCGACCACCCTGCGGTTTTCAGACCAATGATCCGGCCTCTCTCAAAGTCCGTAAGTTGCGCATATAAAGTCTCTGGCCTCTACCCGGCATTCTTGTCACTCTGTATACACTTGCGTGCGTCGTCCGGGGCTTTTCGTTTTCATGGGGCATCGACTACACGCCGGTTTATAAGTTTGCCGGTTCGTGCTTCCAGCGCCACCACAGAGTGTGCGGTCATGCGCAATCGCACCAAACGTGGATCATTTGCGTAACAGCATGCACTCTAGCTATTTGCAAAGTTTCGCGGTTGTAGCGTGTTTTCTTCTAAGTGCGCAAATTTCATTGTCCGTAAGTGTATATTCATCAAGAGTTTTCAATACAATCAACACATTTTTAAGTGCGACAATTCTCTGGGATTTTTGTGAAGTCACCCAAAACCTCAGATTTTATAAAGACGTTATTAGCATCTATTATGTCTTTATTTTTACACTATTTACAACTGCTATTTCCAACACAGTCGGACAGTATGGTCAGAAAGATCATTATCGTACATCAAGTTTTTAGAATTTTAAAAACTTTTTAAAAGTTTTTATAGCATTTTTCATTTCTGCAAATTCAATTTTCAGTTCCAAAGATATACACAATGTTAATGAAGTTAAAAAACCATTAAAATATTTACGTATTGTCAAGACCATTAAAACAATTCATATGAGAACTCACAGACATAGTCCAAGTCGAATTTCATGACCTTATGCCTATTCTTCTATATAACTGAAGTTAAAATCCATTATTAACAATACTTACAGTACTATATGTATAAATATACACTGAGTGGCCACTTTATTATGACCACCAGACAGTTTTAAGCAAATGAGCTATGGCTGCACGCTGTTGCCGTCAGAGGGCGATTCTAGTATAAAAAGGGAAAGCTTAGTGCTTGCAACAGTAGTAGAATTGATTTTTGGGTGACGAGACGTGTAAAAAATGCGATTTGACGGACTTTCAACGTGGGATGACTGTGGGATCTCGGAGCCATGGAGCGAGTATCACCGAAACCGCCGCATTCGTGAAATGTTCCAGAGCAGCTGTTGTTAAAGTGTTTAAAGACTGGACTGTCAGCCAAAAAACTGGGTCTCTACGGGCAACGTGTGGTCGTCATCGACTAGTGACTGCTCGGGCGGAACGGGGAGTGTCCAGACTGGTAACAGACAACAGAAGGGCAACAGTGCAGCAAATTACAGACCATCTTAATCAAAGATCCCCTCAAATGATCTCTGCACGCACTGTTCGCCGTACACTGCATCGGATGAGATATGGCAGCCGAAGGCCTGTTCGAACATCTTTGCTGTCTGCAGTTAACAAGAGAAAACGTCTCCAGTTAACAAGAGAAAACGTCTCCAGTTCGCACAGGATCACGAGGATTGGACAGTCAATAATTGGAAACAAATTATGTGGTCCGATGAATCACGTTTTCAGTTGCACTCTGCCGATGGCCGAGTGAGAATTTGGCGGAAACAGCACGAAAGCATGGACCCCAAACGCATTGCTACAACCCTTCAAGCTGGTGGAGGCAACGTTATGGTTTGGGGAATGTTTTCCTGGCATGCGTTGGGCCCTTTAATTCGTGTTGATCAACGTCTGACTGGCACATCATATCTAAACATCGTTGCTGACCAAGTGCATCCTGTCATGTGGATGGCTTATCCCAATGGCGATGGCTACTTTCAACAAGATAATGGGCCCTACCATAGAGCTCGTATTGTACAGGATTGGTTTCAGGAACATTCCGGTGAGTTTACTTTGTTTATGTGGCTTCCACAATCTCCAGATCTCAATCCCATTGAGAATTTGTGGGATGAAGTTGAACGAGCCATCAGACAGCTGGATCCACAACCCTGCAATCTTACACTCCTGGAAAGTGTCATTCATCAAGCATGGTCTCAGATTCCACAAACCACCTATCAACATCTCGTGAAGTCCATGCCACGAAGCATCGACGCAGTATTAACGGCAAAAGGTGGCCCAACGAAATACTGAGGGATTGGTCATAATAAAGTGGCCATTCAGTGTATAAATTTTTTGAATAAACTCACATACTCCTTCCAGGTCATATATCCGTTTCTTCTACTAGTATGTAAGTGAAGTGAAAATCCATTATTAACAGTACTTGCAAAACTGTATGTATATAAAACCCCCGATTGAACTCACATACTCCATCCAGGTCAAATATTCGCAAGAATTTCGAACACCTCGTGTTAATCTTTAGACGTTGGTTCATTCTCACATACTACACGAGCATGTGCCTGAAATGACAAATGTACTGGGCTTCCTGGCTGGCAATTCGGATGTATTGTCATATGATCATTCATCTCAAAAAATTTTTATTACTGTGTTGCCATCTATATTTTGATCACTAATCTTTTTTTTCACATATCTGTGCCTTTTTTGTTTCTTTTTTATCAGGGTCTTCCATACCTCTGGTAACATATATGGGTCATTAGCATTGCAGGCCTTATTTCTACTTTTCTCTATTATTACTGCTTCTGTGTAACGCAGATCCCATTCTGTTCTATAAGCATCATGTACTGAAATATTTTCAAAGTTTGGGCTTGTTTTTTCTTTTGAACAGTGCTGTATCAAAGCAGTTCTGCCTTCTTGTTTTTTTTTTTTCAATTTTTTTATGCTGGTTGGTCTATTCTCTTTTTAAGTCTGTTCTTGGTGCTTCCATAGTACGACTTCTGTGGATCTGTCGTTCTTTTTGGCCTTATTGGAATTTCATTTATTCCAGCCCATTCAAACATAGGGTTTTTTTATTAGTATTAAAAACCAATTAATCAAGTGTTATCACTGATGTTCCTAATCCTTTATTATACTTCCTGATTCTATTATTTATTGTTATAATAGTATATTGTATATACGAAAAAGATCCAACGTATTGTATTTCTTTTTTTTTTTTTGTATTGTTCGTCCCTTTCAATACGCCAACATACTTTTTATATTTTATAATTAACTCATTAATCTCATTATTGGGATATCCATAATCTCTAGCTATATTCTTTCCCCATCTTGTCGGTATTTTTTATTACTCGTGTGAGTAAAAGCCCTTTTTACAAGATTATATAATGCATTAATTTTTTGGCTTCGTGGGTGGTGGGAGTCATACGGCATCATAATTGGTACTTACGAGGTCTTTCTAAATACTATATATTGAAAACTTTTGTTTTTATGACTTTTATAACCAAAAAGGAGATTGTGTGTTCTTGTTCCATCTCTAACGTTAAATTTGTCGTGGGGCAAATCTTTGTAAACTCGTCAGCCAAAATACACAACTCTTTTTCTTGCATGTGGGATACAACAAAAATGTCGTCTACATATCTGAAATGTATTATTGGTTTTATACTTAAGATTCTTATGACCTGTTCTTCTATATCTTGCAAAATCACTTCTGCGAACAAGCCCAACAAAGGAGAGCCCACAGGGCCTCCACTCTTTGTTGATATATCACATCCTCATATCTGAAGAAGTTATTCCTTGATATGTACTGCAATATGTCATTAATTTCTGTAATTTGCTTAATAGACAATTCATCTTGTTCTTTTAACTTTTGCACAATAATTTATATGGATCTCATTACTGGTGTATTTGGATATAATCATACAACATCCATTGGAGCTACATAAACTTCTTGTTTCTGTATTTTGTTATGTTTTATAAGAGATTCCATACTATTGTTAATATTATATTTTTTATCTATACATCTTGCTGACAGAAATTTAAATACTTTTTTTCAAATTTATCAATGGTGCTTTTCTTTTGCTACGATCAGTTTGCACGGCTTATCCGCTTTATGAGTTTTTATCTTGGGAATCACACCAGGAACCGTAGCTCCTATAAGTGGGAAAACATTTTGTTATTTCTTCTGGTAAGGTACTATAATTCCTGATTTTTGCCAAAAAGGCTATCAGTCTGTCCGTGGGATCAAAATTAACCTTCTCACCATTCAGTTCTTCTATTGCTTTGTGCATGTTTTGTTGATAAACTTCCTGGTTTAGGATAATTATTTGTTTACTTTTATCAGGTTCGCATACTTTCAAATTAGGGTTATTCTTAATATCCAGAAGCTGTTTTTTTTTTCATATTTTAATTTTTTTAAAACTACATTGGTATTATTTTTCTATTATACTCTTGCAATATTATACGGTATAATTTAAATCTAAATACAGATCTTTCTTCATAAGGTACATTCTGAACCTCTTTCTCTAACTTTGCGACACAATCCTGAACCTTTAGTAGCTCTACTGGGTATGCATACTTTCCACCACGTTGTAAAATCGAATTTTTAAAATCGATTTTTGTACCGAATTTAATTCCACAGTAGATAAATTCTGAACATTTTTAATTTCATTTTTGACTTTTTCTTCCTTTATTCTTCTTATTATTATTTAAATTACTTATTTTTTTCATATTACTCTTCTCTGATTTTTCTGTTTCAACCTCCGATATATCAAATGCGTTTCCAACTTTTATATGTAGAGACCTTGCTGTTTCCTTATCCACTTCATTACCTGTTTTAGCTGTTTGACTCCATATACCATAAAGTTCATAACGCAAAGCAAAAACAAGGTTCTTCTTTGACTTTATATGTTTATCTAACCTCTTTTGTTCACACTTATTCAAAATGTCAACATCTTGTTTATTGCGCGGTCTGTTAATATTTCTAAAAAAACTTACACATTTCTAACTCTGCAATTTTACAAAAATTGCAGTTGTGCTTCATTTTTTTTTTGCAAGTTTTATTCTTTTCTTTTGAAACCTCTTCAACAATTTTTTTCAAATTGATTTAACATAACTCTATACATTACCAATGCTGCCATATTGAAACCTCAGTTGCTTCTAATTGGCTGTGTTGACCAAATTATTTAAACATCGAAAATTATATTGGTTTGCAATTTCCTGTTAACACACTAGTACAATATTAATATACAGTTGCCTTTGAGGAAACACTAGATGTATTATATATATTCATCAAGAATTTTCAATACAACCAACACATTTTTAAGTGTGACAATTCTCTGGGGTTTTTGTGAAATCACCCAAAACCTCATATTTTATAAAAAAGTTATTATCCACCTATTATGTTTTTATTTTTACACTATTTACAACTGCTATGATGTATATTATCTTACATCTAGTTTTTACAATTTAAAAAACTTTTAAAAAGTTCTTATATAATTTTTCATTCCTGCTAAATTCAATTTTCAGTACCAATGATATACACAATGATAATGAATTAAAAAAATCATTAAAATGTTTACGTATTGTCAAAACCATTAAAAGAGTTCATATGAGAACTCATAGACTTAGTCCAAGTGGAATCTCATGATCTTATGCCTCTTCTTCAATATAATTGAGGTTAAAATCCATTATTAACAATACTTACAGAACTATAATATATGTATATAAATTCCTTGAAAAATCTAACACACTCCTTCCGTGTCATATATCCGTTTCTTCTATGCATTAGGGGTCTGCAAATGTTTCCTCCGTTTTAAGATTAAAGGAGACAGGAACAATCAGGAAACCAGTACACATTTATTCAACGAAATATTGGCCGTTAGCATCAATGATCTTTCGCCATTTTTCAGGCGACAAATGAATGCCCCTGAGAGAGAAGGACTCGGGTTTTGAGCTGAAGAACGCAGTGACTAAATTTCCCATCTCTAGAACTGTGGTGAACCGCTGTTTGGCTGGGCCATGTTGAATAGAGCAAAACAGATGAAAGTCTGAGGGTACAATATCCGGGGAGCAAGCTGGGTGCGGAAAAACCTCCCATGTGGTGGCACCGACATGTGGTCTGGCATTATCGTGTAACAGGATGACTGGGAGGCGTCCTTTACCTGCCTATGGGCGTTTGCGTTCGATTTCGGCGTTCACTTTCTTCAACTGATCGCTATATCGTTGTGCAGTGATTGTTTCGCCTGGTTTCAACAGTTCGAAGTACAGAACTCCATGCATATCCCACTCCACACATAACAGCACCTTTCCCCCGTGGATATCCTGTTTTGCAGTGAATGCTGATGGCTGGCCTGGGTCGACCCAGGATCGCTTGCGTACGGGGTTGCCGCAATAGACCCATTTTGCATCCCCGGTTACAACCTTCCACAAGAAATTCTTCCCTTGAAACCTCTTCAGCAACGACATGCAGATGCCCAATCGTTGACCGGTATTACGCTCCGCTAAAGTATGCGGAACCCACTTAGCAATCTTCTGAATCTTTCCCAAGGCCTGTAGACGCCGAACCACCACCGATTGAACCACTTTCGAATGTTTCGCCAGTTGCAGGGTCGATTGTGTGGCATCCTCTTGCAACAGCGATTCCAGCTTCTCGTCTGTGAGTTTCTGCGGTCTAGCTGCACGTGGTTTGTCTTCCAAACTTAGATCACCTTTCTTAAACCTGGCAAACCATTCTCGACACGCCCGCCCACACATAACCGTTGCGTCATACGCCTGACATACTGAATGGTATGCTTCACTCGCACTTTCCCGTAAATTAAACATAAATAACAAACAGTGCCGCAAGTGAACTTTATCGACCGCCATGCTTGGCTTCATGTACGAACTGACAGCACAAGTCGCCGGCCGGTTAGACCCCCTACAGCGCCCAATAGCGGAGACGGCGGAAACTTTTGCATACCCCGAATAATTGAAGTGAAAATCCATGATTAACAGTACTTTCAAAAACAGTACTTGAACAAACCCGACAACAGTACCTATTGGGTTTGTTCGCAGAAGTGATTTTGCAAGATATAGAAGAACAGGTCACAACAACCCTAAGTATAAAACCAATAATATATGCCAGATATTTATACGACATTTTTGTAGTATCCCACATGCAAGAGAGTTGCGTATTTTGGCTGATGATTTCCATCTTTCGCGTGGCACCGTATTGGACATAGTTCATGACCATCTGAGCTATCGAAAAGTGTGCAGTATGTGGGGTCTCAGACAACTGACAGAGGAACACAAGAATAATCGCATGAGTGCTTCGCTCGTCCATCTGCTTCGCTTCAATGAACATGGTGACAATTTCTTTCTGCACATCATCACCGGAGATAAAACATGGATATTCTGCTACACTTCTGAGTCAAAAACCCAATCCATAGTGTGTTCCTCCGTTGCCAAAAAATTCAAGACATCCACCAGCAGTGTGATTATCATGGCGATCGCTTTTTGGGACAAGCATGGTGTATTTCTGGTGAATTTCACACCTTGCTGCTTATCAAGCTACCCTGAAGAGACTGAAGAGAGCTGTTCGACGAAAAAGGGTCTGAAATATCATCCCAGAACGTGCTTTTTTTACATGACAAAGCTCGCGGGCATACGGCTCGTTACACAGTGAATCTGTTGGAAAGCTGGGAATGGAAATTCTGCAACATCCGGCCTATAGCCCTGATCTGACTCCGTCAGATTTTCACCTCTTTCCACGGTTGAAGCTTTTCACCTCTTTACACGGTTGAAGCTTTTTCACCTCTTTCCATGGTTGAAGCTTTTCACCTCTTTTCACGGTTGAAGCTTTTCACCTTGCTTCAACCGTGGAGGTTGAAGCAGCACTTTCGTGGAAAACGATTCCCGTCGGATAACGCTGCGAAGCGTGAAGTCAAACAATGGCTCTATGGATAACCGTCTAAATTTTATAGACAAGGTTTTGACGCATGGATCTCCCGGCTTGACAAGTGTCTCAACAGACAAGGTGACTACGTTGAGAAATAGTGTAGGTATGGCCATATCTCAGAGAAGTACAAACTTTTTTATACTAATAAATACAAAATATATGATGTTGGGAAAGTTACTTTTTGACTTCCCTTCGATTCTGCGGCATCAGATCTCGCAAAAGGCAGACCAGTCTACTGCAACTGGACGTGTTCATATTTCATGTATAATGAGCATTTCTCTCTCTACTAATATTAAGAAGAAAAATTAAGTTAATACTTATAAGAATGCCATTGAATTTACTGAATCACCTTTTTGAATCACGATCATTACCATAGAAAGTACAATGTAATTATGTCGTTAAATATTAGACTATGCGGTGATACATCAATGCCATCAAGTAGTTTCATTTCCACACCACTCATTCAAACGACTGACTAAGATAGGCATCTATTACTTCTCTACCCAGAGATTTTGTAGAATGATACATGAAAGTTATTAGATAAAGCAAAAATTAAAAATATTAAATAATTAATACTGAAATAAGACAATAAACGCATTACTAGAATAATTCAATTCAGAAGGTGTTCCTCAAGTGAAAAACTTTAGATGCTACTGAAACTGTACGTTCTGAACAGTACCTATAAAGCATACATTTCGTAAACTTCTTTTTCTTACAGATCACACCATTACATTAGTTTAAAAATTTTGGTGCTTTCTGCCATATTTAAGCAGCGATGACTGAGGCGGAGCCAGAAAAAAATATTAAAATTTACATTTTTCAGTATAATACAGTGGTATAACTACACTGCTGGCCAATAAAAGTGCAACACCGCGGAAGGCAAGAGACATCAAAGCCACATTTATTGTACAAAAAGCAGATGATACAAGGGTGAATAAATTACAAATACAGCACGGTGACACGAGGGGAACATATGACAATCAGCATCAGGTGTAGCCACCACGTGCTGCAATTACAGCTGCTACATGGCCCGGCATCAAGAGGAAGAGATGTTGGATGTGTGTTTGGGGAATGTCCGTCCAGCATACAGCTTCGATACGATGCCAAAGCTGCTCCGTTGTAAACGGGGGTGGTCGCTGGCGTGTCAGTCGTCCGGCTATCATGGACCAAATATGTTCAATAGGCGACATATCTGGGGACCACCCGGGCCAAGGAAGAAGTGGCACATGGTGGCGATTCAGGAAGTCTTGGACATTGCGTGCCAGATGCGGTCGCGCATCATCCTGTTGGTAAGTGGCACCAGACAGTCCGTGAAGATATGGCACAACAATAGGCTCCAACACCTCAGTGATGTAACAATGGCTCTTCAACGTACCGGTAATACGGCTGAGGCGCGTGCCGGAGTGGAATCCATTGGCCCCCTACCGTAACACCGGGTGCCGGACCGGTGTGGCGCAGCATAATGCAGGACTCACTCAACCGGTTGCCGCGATACCTCCAAACATGGATTCGTCCATCATGGTGCTGAAAACTGAAGCGGGATATGTCGGAAAACACGATGCCTTGTTATTCGATCCGCCACGTGCGACGTTCTTGGCACCATTTTAGTCGCAGACGCTAGTGTTGTACAGTCAAAGGTAGAGGAAGAAATGGGTGCCGTACCAAAATGCCTCACTGATGCAGACGACGTTGAACCGTCCGTCAGGGACTGGGTGTTGTGCCACACACACGAAATGTTGAGCTACCGTGGTCGATGTGGCTGTGCGATTCGTCAGAGCCATGGGCACCACATGTCGGTCTTCTCGTTCGGTGATACCGCACGTTTGAGTATTCGTTCCTCCGTTACCCACTGATGCCGTATTCTCCCCACCTTGGTCGTATGCCGTCCCACACGAGTACCGATGTTTCGGAATGATAATTCGCAATCAAGCTATGTTGCAATTCTCCCGCGATCGAAGGCGAAAACCTGCTGATAGGGCTGCCGTTGTCTTCGACGAGACATGCTGCTGCTGTCCGTGGCCAGGAACGGCGAGCACAATTCAAGTGCTTAACATCTGGCTGTTTCTTCATCCCTTTTGTACGACTTCAAGGAACGTTACTGTCCCACGTGATTTCCATATGTGCTACCCAGTTAATCATTTACATGTGCGCCTGTGTTCTGCCCTTCTGCCAACTTTAGAGCCCCCGGGATGCGATCTTCCTGGTGTTGCACTTAGAATTCTACGCAATTTTCCAAAGTTGTGAGGTCACTTTTCTTTAGTTTATTTGATCCGCAAAATCCCCATCGGTGTATAAAAGACACTGCATATACAATGATAAGAAAAAGTGCTAACAAACCTCAATCTTTCCAACTAGACTTCCAATTCTAACGTCTTCTTTCTTGACTAGAAAGTTGTACTGGGTATGGGCGAAAGTTGGATCATGGTCATTGACATTCATCACCGTTACATTCACACGAGCTATGTCACTCTGTACGGGTGAAAAAATAAAAGAATGTAAGGCATAGATAACATAAATAGTCACTAATTATTTTCAAACGTTGCATTCAAATGGATAAATACGTGTAGAAATCTTCAAATTCCACTTTCAAAGTGATTATTTCCTGAAATTTTAAATTTTGCTTTCAAAATAATAATTACTTTACTAAACATTTTCACTTTCCTTCCAAAAGTGATCGATTCACTCCTACATTTTAACTCCCACGTTTAATATACGAACCATTTCCTAAATATGATAACTTAATGCGCAAAATAATTGGCGAAATTTTGGAACCTAACGCTCGATATCATGACCTCCTTGCATACTGAATGCTAAGTGTCGTTAATTTCTAATTTAGGTTGACTTGGTTCTGAGAAAAATACGGAAATAGAATTATAAAACAAATGCGACGTCAGTGTTTTATTTAGAACTTGAACCCGGCACCTGAGAGTAGGGTTCAAATCGCAACCATTTGGCCACCGTGTGAGGAGATTAAGTTCAACCAATTATGTATGCTACAAACTTAAATAAAGATTTCAATTACTTTTACAATAAATGTGTTAATCCGAAAATAAAACAAAAATGATAGAAATGCGCCAGTACATGGATCAATTTTCATTTTTAACGATAAAACACTGTATCAGTTATGAAAATACCTTCACATACTAACGGCTTTCTTTTTTTTTTGTCACAGAAACTGGCTTCTTTTCTTCCATCGCGCGCATGTCTTCTTAACTCGTATTTTCAAAAATCCTTTGGTAAATCAATAAGCCGAAGACTGAAGTAGCCATCAGCTGAGATGATGGTGATACACTTACTGAATGCAACTACTTCTGGCATTACATTACAACCCACATACCCTTTAAAAGTTCTTATATAATACAAATTGTTGTAAAAGGATTTACAATCGAATTACTTTGTTTTCATGGTTCGTGGCATACTCGCATTGTTCATGTTTCTTGCGATTGTTTTCATCGTTGTGGCATACTCACATTTTTTCATGCTTCGTGCGATTGATTAAGGGTTTCTTATCAATAACAAAAAGCATGAGGTATTTTTAATTTATTCCACATTAAAATCAGATATAATTTAAGATAGCGCGCACCAACGCACCAAGACGTTTAAACGCAAAAAGGAAGCATGGAACATATGAATGTATTGATAACCCTCATAAGCAGTTATCACTTTAAAACTCGTGACATTACTGCTGAACGATTTTTGTTGGCTTCTCCTTATTACCTTGGAAGTCATGAAGTAACATGAAGTTGCTTAATTTGCATTAATTTTGGCGTAGGACTACGTCTAACTCCGCGGATAGTGTGGGGCGACTTACGGCCGACCGCTTGTGACTAAAATAGGTCCCAGTTGAAATCATTATAGCATTGCCGCGGGTGGCCTAGTGGGCAACTTTCGTGACAGCCGCGGAAAGGACCTGAGGTTCGATCCACTAAATATCCGCCGTGCGTCGGATGGGCACGTTAAGCCGTGGGACCCCGGGTACTGGCCCACCGGTAATAAATAAGGGCGTCTTCCTCCCCTTTCTACTTCACTTCCGTGTCACTTTCCTATCGGGAACTCTAGCCCAAATCTCCTAGCTTCCTATTTCTAAAGGGTTGTTTAAGACCTGGGATCAGACACTCCCTTCCCATGATCATCATTATAGCGTTAAAAATACATGCCGCACACTAATCGTGTTAGCATATTCGTAAATAGCATGGAGATCAATTCGCGTACTGCGCAATACATCGTGCGTGCGACACTCTCCTCGCTCTCTGTGCGCGGTGAAGATCATGCAATATTTCTGGGTGTGCTCCGCGTTTGACTTAGTCTATCTCGGCAACCGTGAGCTCAACACGGCTGTGCGTGGTATCGTTTTAAAGTTCTCGACGAGATCTATTCAAATATACGAAGAACATTTTGCAGTAGTTTGAACTGAACATTTAAAAAATTCTTTTCTTGTCATCCGGTGAACACTTTGTACAATATCGCCGTTTACCTGGACGTGTCACCGTTTTAAAGCTCCCGACGAGATCTATTCAAATATATAAAGAACATATAGCAGTGGTTTAAACTAAATTTTTTGAAAATTGTTTTCTTGTGAACGGGCTAACATTTTCGATAATGCCGCGGAATTCTCAGAATGAACGCAAGCAAAAGTGGAGAAAATCAAAATCAAAGGCAAGAGCAAGTGATGAGGAATGTAAGAATCCCAAGAAGACAGAGCACCACGTTGGGTAATTCGTGTATCAATCTGCTTTGTGTTCGCAATGTATCCAGCATTATTTGTAAAAATTATTTAAGCTACTTTTCATGTCATAGACCTGCTGCGTTGGCTATCACAAATTAAATAAACGGTTTGAAACCATACTCGACTAGCTCATTTCAACTCTCCAATCTGCAAGTCGTAGTCTTACGTTCGTAACTGACGTCTCAATAAGAACAGAGACTACCTGAATTTTTTTTTTTTCACCATGCCGTTTAAATTTTTTTGCTATGGAAAATAAAACAAAATGGAACATCTGTCCGATGCAGCACAAATCGGAGGTAATGAAAGTTTTCAAGGAAACGAAAATCGAGAAATTAGCAAAATTTAACTATTTAAAGCTGAAGAATTAAAAATAGTGTATCAGAGCAAAAACAAAAGAAAAACAAAATGAAAATGTTCTAAAAAGACGAAAATGAAAAATGTAAAAACAAATGATTTTTATTTTTTTATTTTCCTCGGAATATTTTTTTTTCTTGAATATATGCATAGATAGCGTGTACGTTACCTACCAGAAAATACGATCGAAAAGTAATCTATCACGCAAATAAGGATCAAAAGGAGCTTTTTACTCTACGTTGTTTATACTCTAGTCAGGTCGATGACCTATTTATGAGCCACTCTTATTTAATGGACTTCGTCAACTTCTAATCCGCTCAGATCAAATCATATGTAGAGAATTTTAGGAAGGGAGTGTCTGACCCCAGGTCTTACACAACCCTTAGAAATAGGAAGTTAGGAGATTTGGGCTGGAGTGCCCGATAGGAAAGAGACACGGAAGCGAGGTAGAAAGGGGGAGGAAAATGCCTTTATTTATTACCGGGGGCCAGTACCTGCGGTCCGACGGCTTAAAGTGCCCGTCCGACGCACGGCGGATATTTTGAGATTCGAGCGTTCGTACCTGCCTGGGATCGAACCTGAGGTTTCTCCATGACAGTCACGAAAGTTGACCACTAGGCCATTAATCAGCTCAGTCTGTCTAGAATACGGTTTGGTTCACTTTCCAGTTGGGATATATCAGTTGAATTCCAAGAAACTTTCCACTGTTTTTCACTTATGGAAGGATGAATATGTTGGTTTCTTTTTTTATTCAAATCATCGTTATCGTGCTCACAACGACGGACCCAAATTTCAAACCAACAAAGCACATGCCATTTCAACAAATCAATGCAACGAACTTTCTAATAACACATCACGCAGCCTGAAAATATCTCCAACGCACTTATGGAAGTAACAATCACATTCCTGTATGCTTTGGAGATATGAATCAGCATGGGATTCATAGAATAATTTTATTGGGTTTGTCAACTGCCATGAGCGACTCAAACGGCTATGAGTAATCTCCTGTCCCTAATTTGGGGCCACTAGTTTCAAGGAAGCGTCATTAAGGCTGGCACACCGCCCGTGTCTACTCGGTACAAACTCTGACGACTACCCATGAAGACCATGTTTCTGACCACTCAGCAATAGGGAAGTCATTTGAGACCTATCTTCTGAGGTATTACAAAAAAAAAAAAAAAAAAATAAATGCTAACGATATTTTTAAATTTTTAGGAAGGCATCCGTTACATGTCCTAAAATGACATTAACTTAATGTGATCAGATGATCTTCGTTTTTCGGTACGCACGGCAGACAGTTCGATTGTGTTTACACCACAATGTGTAAGCATTGTTCGTTTCACACACAAATACAAATACACACTGACGGGAAAAAAATCCCAACACCACGAAAAAATAGTTGTAGAGGAATGAAATGGCGGCAATACATTTGTATAGGTAACATATTTAATCGATTAGGTTTCAAGATCACAGCTTATTATAAGCGCGAGAAGAGCCACTTTAAATGTGAAATGCTGGTACATTAATAACCGGTGTAACCGCCAGAATGTTGAATGCAAGCACGCAAACGTTCATTCATTGTGTCGTACACGTGCTGAATGTCAGTTTGTGGGCTGGAGTTCCATGCCTGTTGCACTTGGGCGGTCAATACAGGGACGGTTAATGCTGGTCGGGGGTGACGCTGGAGTTTTCGTCCAATGATGTCCCATGCGTGCTCTATTGGTGAAAGATCTGGTGATCTAGCAGGCCACGGCAACATGTCGACACTCTGTAGAGCATGTTGGGCTACAACAGCGGTATGCGGGCGAGCGTTATCCTGTTGGAAACCCCCCCCTGGAATGCTGTTCATGAATGGCAGCACAACAGGTTGAATCACCAGACCGACGTACAACTGTGCCGTCAGGGTGCGTGGGATAACCACGAGAGTGCTCCTGCTGTCATAGGAAATTGCTCCCCAGACCATAACTCCAGGTGTAGGTCCAGTGTGTCTCGGCCGCAGACAGGTTGGTTGCAGGCGCTCACCTGGCCTCCTTCTAACCAACACACGGGCATCACTGGCACCCAGGAAAAACCGGCTTTTATCAGAAAACACAACAGATCTCCACTCCGTCCTCCAATGAGCTATAGCTCGACACCATTGACGTCGCAAACGGCAGTGGTTTGGAATAAGTGGAATGCACGCTACAGGGCGTCTGGCTCGGAGCTGTCCTTCAAGTAACCGATTTGCAACAGTTCGTTGTGTCACTGTGGTGGCAACTGCAGCTCGAATTGCTGCCGTAGACGCGGTACGATGCGCCACGGCCATACGCCGTACGCGGCGGTCTTTCCTCTCAGTAGTGCCACGTGGCCGGCCGGAACCCTGTCTTTTTGAAGTAGTACCTTCCCTTGACCACCTCTGCGAACAATCATGCACAGTGGCTACATTCCTGCCAAGTCGTTCTGCAATATTGCGGAAAGAAAATCCACCTTCTCGTAGCCCTATTACACGACCTCGTTCAAACTCCGTGAGCTGTTGATAATGGCTTCTTCGTCTTCTTAAAGGCATTCTTGACTAACATCAACACACTACGTCGAATCTCAACGATAACTCACGCTCACGAACGTTACAGCGCGTATTAACAGCAAACCTGCTTTGCATGTTCCGAGGGGCGCTACTAGCGCCACACGTATGCGCCGAGCGCGAAATTTGTATAGACGTCATCTTACAGATGTACTCTCACCGCCTACCAACTGTCGTTTATCTAATACAACCCCTTCTTGGTGTTGGGATATTTTTTTCCGTCAGTGTATATATATGTACTAGGGGCTGCGCCTCTGGGCTCGCTACGCTTGTTTCCAGACTAGCGCTCGGGCCCTGCAGCCCGATCTCCAAGTATATCACATGAAATAAAAACTGGAAAATTCATATAAATTTCAATTTTTATTGCATGTCTAAGCAAATAATTGTTATTCCGAAATTTCAGAGTTTTTTTTACTGTCGTTAATTTTTGGAAGGTCGGATTTTTGTCTTTTGAACTTATAGCACTTACAAAATTTACCACTAAGGAAAACAAAAGCTGTCCAAAAAGCATTTCCGTAAACTTTAAACCGTTATGCTAGACCGATAAGGTGGAATTCAAGTAATTTTGCTTCCTATACTTCCAATGGAAAAACTTTTGTACACATTTCCTTCACAATCAGTGTGTTGTTCCCAAGGATCAAAATTTCAACATCGAATAAAATAATATTTTCTAAAACATAACCATAATTATAAAAAAATCGATAACTTTTCCTTTGGTGGTGTGAAACCCGAAAAAAGATTGCGCAAAAAAAGATTTACTTTGATGACGTCAGTAGAAAAACAAATGTTGGATTACATAATTATAGTTATGTTTTAGAAAATATTAAGTATTCCAAGTTATAAAATGAAGCTATTTTAATCGATGTTCAAATTTTCATCTTTAGCAACGCATGAATTGTCCAGAAAAAAGATGGCGAGACCTGTACTTTGATGTCGTCAGTAGACAAACAAATGTTGGATTGCATAATTATGGTTATGTTTTAGAAAATATTAAGTATGTGAAGTTATAAAATGAAGCTATTTTAATCAATGTTCAAATTTACATCCTTAGGAACGCATAATTGTGAAGAAAATGTGTACAGAAGTTTTTTTCCATTGGAAGTATAGGAAGCAAAGGTAGTTGACGTCCACCTTAAACAACTGAGACAGCTTTACCAACAAAACATATGCATAACCAATTCTCTGCGTCACCATGGCAGCAGGTCACGGGACCAGAACGTTCCTCTATGGTTGTCGTGAAGACAGACAAGCCGTTTGTTTCTTTCCTTTGCCTCTTTTAAAAATGCTTAAAAATCAGAAAATGACTTTTTCATAATATTTATTCTTGTAAAAAAGGGACGATGGTTGTAAGTTTTTGCTGTAAAAATTGCAATGCGTTATGAATCATAGTTTGCCATGTATCCGTTTTTTTAATGGATCCCATCACGAAATAGAGAATTTTGTGAAATTTAGAAATTTAATTTCTCGTAAACTAAATCGAAATTCAAAAAAAAGGGCGACCAGGTGCAACATTTAGGTCATGGCACTACATGCCTACAAAGTTTCGTGCTTCTGTTGCTGTTAGTGAGTCCGGAACGCTACCTGACAGCACTTCTTTGCTTACCTTAACTTTGAAATACAATAGCTCTTGAAGTTTCGCTAGAATCGAGAAACGGTTTATTTCAACGTGTCCTACAAATCATTCTCTACAAACGATGTAAATTTCATATTTTTGTGTTCAATACGTTTTGCGCTGTGAGCTAAGAAAGCAAGAGTGTTGCGAAATTTCTAAAACAGCGGCAGCAGCAGCGGCTGCAGTTACTTTTTTAGAATAGAGAGAGACATTGTTCGTTTCACACAATGTATTGTTTGATGTAATCCCGTATTCCATTCATGACTGTTCGTTTCATCTGTTTTTCTTAGACATAGTTACGTGTATCAGAACCTAGGTTATTTCGAAAAGAGCCATCTTTCAATGCAATATTTTACAAATGCTACAGCAAATGAAAGAAGGCTATAGGGCTCGGGGAAATCTGGCAAACCACACAAATAGCAAGAAAAAAAAATTAAAGGCATTTGGTATCACTTTTCACCAGAGAAAAACATAATGTAGAATTCGACTGCAGTCCAAACAAGAATAACATCATATTCTCAAGTATAACTGGTACGACTTTTGACAAAAGCGTACTAAAATGTATGCAAAATGTTTTTAGCATCGGACTTATAGTACCAAATATAGAATCCGGCGCTAAAAAATTCTTTTTCAATAGTCTTTTTAGGAGCAGAAATATAATTGCTACAGAATATGATGCGCTTGCTCGCCTCGCAGAAATCTGTGTACTGGCGGAAGTAAACAACGTCCGCAAAATATACAAAATCCAATTGGACGCAAATCGAATATTTGTTAGGGCTTTTAGAAGCGGAGATATTGTCGTAATAAGGATTTAGGTCTCGTAGCGAAAACACTACGCATTATTAAAACCACAAACATATTTAATGTGAAATTTTGGCATTGTGACAGGCATCCGATAGAAACTGAAATTTTTAGCGGCATTTCGGAAGCGTTCTGCTCGTAAGTACATGCACAGTTCTGCCGTAAGTACATGCATCTTTAAAAAGATGCATGTACTTACGGCAGAACTGTGCGTTATGAAAACGCTAAAAATACGTTCAGAATCTTTTCCAAAGTGGAAATCATTCGTGGAGAAGAAATTCTTTTCTCAAATCTGCATTTTAAAAGGATATGTATAGAAAAAGATAAAATACAAATCTACACCACCACCCTAGAGGAAAAACTGGATTTTTTTGGAGTAGTACATGTATATCAGGTGTTAGTCATAGTAAAAATTATTCAGTGAAAGGATAGTTTGTTTCCCAATCGTATGGCTAGATGGAGTGATACAGAACAAATTAGATGGCCACCCCGATGGCTTCTGACCATTCGTCCGTGATGGGTCTGAGTTCGAATCCCTGTGAGGCATGGATGTTGTGTTTGTCTTACGGAACTGGTTCTCTCCCTTCCATGGAACCAGTGGCACTAAATTAGGGACGGGCGGCTGCTTATAGCCCACTGAGTTGCACGAGGTGGTCTTAAACTCCCAACAGAAAAAACAAAAGCAAATTAAGATACAGAATTAAACATTTGTGTGCATTAACACAACCGTGGCGGCAGCAAAGTTGCAAAGACACGACAGCTACAGATCGTCGTTCCCGTAGTCCAAGCTATCTCAGATAAAGTATCTTTTTAAAATTCTGCTAATAGCTGAATTACCCATTGTAATTCATAAATTTTCACATATTTGATTTAACAAAAGACGTGCTTGTAAGCGTCCATGGGTGAGCACCGAGCTTGTTCATCTGAAGAATAAGTCCGCTATCTCTTACTCGTTTAAAGAAAATTTTGAATTGTGATCTAAAATACAGAGGAAATCTCGTATTCTCAAATTACAAGATTTCTGAAATTTGTAAACAAATTGTACAAACGTTGAATTGCCAAAGATAGAGCTCATTGTGTTACAGATTTTCTTATAGCAATTTTCTCATGAGGGTTATATTTTGAAAGCACTAAAATCTAACTGTGTCTTCGCAGTTACACCTAATATTCGTGTCTTGGTTATTTTGTGTTGGTGAATTAGTTGTCAGGCACTGTTATCATCATAACGAAGAAAAATGTATTATCAAATGGGTCTGATTTAATGTCTAAAAGTACCTACCGTTTTTCCATCAGAAGCAACAACCTTCAAGGAATAATGCTGTTGTTTTTCGTAATCCAACGGTTTTGCTACAATTATCTCACCTCTGGAAAATGAAATAAATGTTAATTAACTTACAAAATATTTTATTACGCAAGACATTTTTCTGGTGCAAAAAACACATAAATCTTACTGAATTAACACATCTCAGAAACTCAATTTTTTTTACGACAAATACTTGAAGACATGGCAAACGTAAAGTTTAATTCCGCTCCTATTGACAAGTAATTTCGTTAGTAAAAAAAATTATTGTATTATTTATATGAAGACTCTTAAACTGAAACACTTTAAAAAACGTAAAATTTTTAGAGGAGATCCCGTAATTCCCGTAGGAATTTTTCAAACGCGGTTCCTTAAGAAGCACGTGGAAAATCTCATTTAAGAAAAAAATCTAAAATATCTTATAAAAACGGCAGTGCAATAGCGTATTAGTAACTATTTTTTATCCTTATTGGGAATAATATATGTTTTGGAAAGAAACAAAAACGTATTCGCAAAAACAGCACAGAGGAAAATCGGTTGCGATCTTTGCAGAAGGAGAGTCCCTTTTCATTGCAAAGTCCTGTCTACACGGCTAGAAATCCTCGTGAGTCACGTTATCCGTTTGTTGTAATGGTCAAAGATCATTCTGCCATTTCAGGTAAATAACCTTTTTAATACACACTTCGAGTACCGCTTTTTGATTTGCACCGGTACTGGAAAAATGTCACTCAGCAATCATTACGGTTTGGGCTACCATGAATACGTTCTGGATACCATGAACATGGCCTGTGTTCCCATGAATACGGTCTGGGCAGAATTTCACAGGAGAGTGTTGGGCCCCTAGTTGTTGATCTTTGAGAAAATAGTTAATTTTTTTTAACAGTGTACCCAAAATTTTGCTGAAATTATGAGAAACTCGATTGCAAAATGCTCAATTTTAAAAATCCAACCGGTTCTGTAGAAAAAGATTCCATTCAACAGGAAATATCAAAGTGACCAACTACGTGGAAACATCGCTTTTGGTAAACAAGAAAACGATATCTTCTCATAGTAATAATGAGAAACAGAATGAGTATAGGGATTCTAGACAAAAATGAGAAAAAATATACAAAATGTAAGAAGTGGTCGTTTAGTATTGTACATACGCAGAAGTTACTGCAGCCATAAGGGGTCCACGTCCCTGAAAGAATGGCTAAACCAGTTCTTTTGTTGTTTTGCCAGGCGTAACGCGCGCGCGCGCACACACACACACACACGCACAGTCGGTAAGGCATTATTGTTAACATGACATTTTCATATACATTTTTCTGAAAATCCTCGGCATGGGAAAAGGCAGATGTTCATGTGATAATAAATATAAAATGCAAATACATTTGTAGCAATCTAAAACTTGAAGAAGTAGATCCTGTACGAACACTGTAATTAATTAACGATTAGGTATCGTCTTATCAAGCGAAGGAAGTACTGTATGAACAATGAAGACAGGGAAGTTGTTTCCGTCAGGAAAAACCACTTCAGGAAAACAAAGTGCAAAAACGAGCTAAATTACCGCAAATTAAAATTAAATAATTAATGTCAAATTGTTCCAAACATTGTTAAAAAGCATTATTTTAGAGCGCAAGCAAACATTTTAAAGAGAGCCGAGACAAGAAAAGGGGCTGTGGGGACAAGCTGAGCTAACATAAACTGAATAGTTAATATTCATTTATTCTTGAGAAGAGTAGAAACGCGTTAAAAGGTAAATATTTGAAAAAGAACTGGGAAGAGAAAAATGAGCAAAAGGTGCACTCGTGTCAGGTTTTCCCATTTGAATTATTGTAATTCTGTTTTAAATATACTACAGTGATTTTTACAAAACACAATTTGTAATTAATTTAGAGATACTTTGAGACATGACAGCAATTTTCGATGAGAAAATCCCGTGGATTATAATTCTTTAAGAAAAAAAAGGGAATAAAATAAATATTAGGAATTAGTTTGCGCTTCTTCCTTAAGAAATACTGGGATTAGCACCAACGGAAATTTTGTTCACGATCTATACTTTAGGGGATTTTAGTGTTTTTTTATTATTCACAACACACTCTCTTTTTCTGATCTCATTATTTCTCTATTTCCATAGTTTGTTGTGGATAGAGACTAGCGGCAAATATTGTATTTACTAAATTCAGAACGACCATATTGTTTTTGACCTTTACATTTCTCTCGCAGAAAACTAAAACTTATTTCTTTTTCCTCACAAATACACCAGTAAATTGGGGGAAATGTTTTGCATGCGTATTATTTACACATCGCACTAACAGACTAAAACTAACTTATTATTGACCAATAGATAAGCGAACATACTGCATC
The DNA here is from genome assembly GCA_039090855.1 of Macrothele yani. Taxonomy (NCBI): domain Eukaryota; kingdom Metazoa; phylum Arthropoda; class Arachnida; order Araneae; family Macrothelidae; genus Macrothele; species Macrothele yani. The sequence continues at coordinate 99,930,490 of CM076995.1, read as the reverse complement.
GCTGCATTTTTCCTTTTGATAACAAACGCTGCCGTGTTATTTATATCATCTCTGAGCTTCTCGAAGGATCTGTTTTCAACCATTTTATCTTGTTTACATAGAGTTCTCGTATTTTTCTCTGCCTGCACACACAAACACGCACACAAAACTTTATGTTTTAGTACCCTACGTGTTTCTCCACAGTATACAAGGCAGAAGATGGCACATAAGCTGTTTTCGCGAGGGAATTCGTGTCTTCAACTTTATCTGCTGTCAATACGAGTAGAAAAAAATTAATCAGAGAGAAGCCGACATTTCGGTGCAGCAGAAAAGTTACCGTCGAACTCAATTCATCCAACGATGAAGCGTTTATGTTAAAAATTAAAATAAAATCTCTCCGTGATCTCTCTCCGGATAACGTTTATATGAAACGGAGAAATCTCTACAGGTAAAACGGGATCAGGGCGAATGGAATGGGAAACACTTAGTTGAAATCGTAAGTTTGTGAGAGTAAAGACTAATAAAAAATAAGGTTATTCAAAGCAGATGTCCGCAGTAATGACGTTTCCTTCAGGAGGATATGCGGAATTCTCTGGTGTTACATGTAAGAAGAGAATCACCGGAAGTGAAATTTGCGGAAGTAAATTTTCAGTTAGCTAATTTGATTGACATACAATACCAAAACATTGACAGAAAGTAATGGTGAAAATCGAAATAACGTTTGGAAACTGAGACCAGGATGTCAAACTATTTGTAGGCAGAAAAAGTTCAAAATAACAAAAAGGGGGACACAAAACGAAGTGAACACAGACTTTGCATTTTGGAGCAAACACATGGAGAACAAGTATTTGGGGGGAGTCAATTATGGAAGAAGGCAAATTAATCTTGCGCACCCTATTATTTTACGGAGAATGAGCAGTGCCCATCCAAATATTCTACAAACAATTTGAAATAAAAGTTATGTACACTTTTATAAAATATCACGATGAATTTTAATTTTAAAAATTCGTTCCTTTTTCTTGTTCATTTGCTTACGAGCAAACGTAATTGCATTTTCAAGTTTCAGAACATATGTCGAATCTCGTACTTTGTCTTTTTCACATATTTTTTTTTAATTTTTCTGCTGACAATAGGAGACAAGTGATATCCCCCTTCTATGTCTGATAGCTTTAAGTCGGCCCTCCCCCAATAATTTGATAAAGTCGGTGCTCTTAACTTAACACGTAACAGTGGAACTAGAAATGGAGGCTGAGCTTAGTTTTATTGAAACAGCCAATCTTGTTACACGGTGAACAAAATGTGTACATATAAATGTAGTATGGTCTCGATAGATGTCGCTACTTGTTGCCGCGCTTCAAATAAACAGATAACTGGTCATTTTCGCCGAGAGCCCGGAAACAGGAAAATGACTGTAATTGATATCAAATGGCAGCTTTATTCTTCACTTTTAAACCAAAGTGAATTCAAAAATGTATTGCGTTCACTAAGCTTCACATCTAGGATACGTATGTACAAGTAGGAAAAATTACGCACAAAAACCTTTGCTCAGTGATGTATTCAGGCATCTTTTCGGGGGTGCTTATCCCCCGAAAATCCATGACCACCCCTGTAGTTTTTTGGGCGATCTCCCTTTATATTTAGTCAAATTGTTTTCGTTTATAGCTGAATATTTGGAGAAATTAATTAAAAAAAAACTTAATGACGGAAAATATTATAAAAATAATAATATGGAATCATTGCACGTAACACTGCAATGATTCCTTAATAATCAGAAACACGCTTGTAGTAAGGCGAGAACATTTTTACCAATCCTAATGCTTTGGGGAGATTTCCTCAAGCACAGCGTTATCTTACTAGCATCCTCAATATTTTATACCACCCCATGGTGAAATCCGTGGTGTATTACTGAATTAAAGTAAAGGTATAACATTTTTACATTGTTATGTGTAGATTACTTGGAATCTGCATTTACAATATACAGGCATAAGAACATTTTTATACTCTACTTAAAATTTATATATACACTGAAGAGCAATTGAACTAGAGATACCTGTCTAGTAACGTGTAGCACCACCTTTCGCCCTGATGACGGCGGCGATTCGTCTCGGCACGGACTCGACAAGACACCGGAAGCGTTGGGAACCCATACGGATCCAGGATCCCTGAACAAGCTCCCACAGTTCACGAAGATTTGATGGAGGGGGGGTTCAGAGCCTCGAACATCTCTCTCGATGGCATCCCAGAGGTGCTCGATGGGATTGAGGTCAGGTGACCTAGCTGGCCAAGGAAGCGAGGCCACGTCGGTGGAGTGTTCATCCAACCATTCGGATACAATTCGTGACAAATGGTCGTCCAGGATATCCCGGTAACGTTGACTTGTGAGGGACGATGTCACACGTACCAGGGGTCCCATTTCAGTCCGCGTAAACAGTCCCCAGACGAGAATGCCAACCTCACCAGCTTGAAGAGTACCCTGCTGGCAAGAAGGATTCATCGCTTCATGTGGTTTGCGCCGTACACGTATCCTGCCATCCGCATGTACCAACGTGAATCTCAACTCATCAGTCCAGGCAACATTTTCCCACATGTCTAGGGTCCAGTGGCGATGTTCCAGCGCCCATGCTAGGCTTTGCACCCTGTGATGTGCGGTCAGCAACTGTACCCTCGTGGGACGATGGTTTCTGTACACCATAGCGAGGAGATGGTTCTGGATGGTGTGGCTGCTTACACGTTTTTGTGCACCAGCGTTAAATTGCAGATTGATTTCTTGCACTGTGGCCCGTCTATTCGCTGTTATAATGCGAGCTAGCCGAGAAAGACCCCGCTCATCCACACGCTGTTGTCCACGGCAGTTGGCCCATGCAGGAATGGTTTTACCGGATTCGATGTAATCACGGTGCACCCGTGACACAGTGGCTCGTGAAAATCCCAGTGCCTGCACGACTTCCGAGATGGAGGGACGCATTCGTCGGGCCCCGACAATTTGCCCACGATCAAATGCGCTTAGATCCTTCGTCTTACCCATACTGCGCCCATCTCTTACTGATTCCCGTCGCATTACTCCTTATATTGTCTGATCGCTGCATACGCCATGTCATTTCCGTTTACAGGGCCGCCCACAGCGCCACATTTGCATAACGCCAGCTGTTTCTAATTCAATTGCTCTTCAGTGTATATACACTGGTGTGTAAAAATTTAGGACGAAGAGGAGAAATTAGCATAACTGCGGAACGAGCAGGCAGAACGGACCGGAAGACCACTCAGGAAATAGACTAGGTTCCGGTACGGTAGGGCATGCGCATATATGTAGCATGACGTAGGGGGTGGGGGAGTGTCAGAAGGGTATAAAGCACACGGGCGGTGTACGCTCAGCAATTCGGTGAAAGCTATTGCCCGGTGTACATCGGTTTGAACGACGTCGAGTTGCTGTCACCGTGTGGTATGGCCAACAGGCAATCCAGTAGACGACATCTGGATGACTTAAACCAAGGTCGCGTCATTGGGAAGTTGGAAGAAGGTCGAAGTGTGACTGGTGTGGCCGAGGAGTTCGCGATCGCTCACAGCATCGTTTCACGAGCTTGCAGAGCATTTCAAACGATAGGTAAAGCATCCGAGAGTTTAGCAGTGGTCGTCCACGAGCAACCACGGTGGCGGACGACCGGTATATTGTCCTACAGGCCAGAAGAGACAGACGGCAGACAGCGGGAGAAATCGCAAGGCACATACAACAGACAACTGGACGTCCGTTATCGCGTTTTTACCGTGGCCAGAAGGCTGCACAAAGGTGGTCTATTTGCACGACGACCAGTACGGTGTGTGCCATTAACGCCTGCTCATCGGAGACGGCGGTTTCTGTGGTGCCAGGAACACAATAACTGGACACATCAGCAATGGGGTCGAGTTCTCTTTACGGATGAGAGCCGATTTAGTCTGACGAGCGATTCTGGACGTATACACATCTGGAGAGAGCAGGGAACACGCAATCACACCTCCAACATCATCGAAAGGGACCGGCTTGGAGGTGGCGGAGTTCTCGTTTGGGGCGGTATCACGCTTGGTAGCTGTACTGACCTCCACATCTTCCAAGGAGGTTCAGTCACTGGTGTCCGCTATTGTAGCGAGGTTCTCCTGCCTCACGCGCGTCTGTTTAGAGGTTCTGTGGGTCCTGAGTTCCTCTTCATGGACGACAACGCTGCACCTCATCGTACAGTGGCTGTCGCAGAGCTGTTGGAAAGTGAAAATATTCAACGCATGAATTGGCACGCAATGTCCCCGGACCTAAATCCAATCGAACACGTGTGAGACCTTCTCGGGAGACGCTTGGCAGCACATCACCAGCCGCCAGCAACGATTCCGCAGCTGCGATTGGTGCTACAAGAGGAATGGGCCGCGATGCTTCAACAGCTCCTTGACAACCTCGTCCTCAGCATGGACAGACCTTGTAAATCCTGCAACGCAGTCAGGGGTGACCATATCCCCTACTAAAGACTGGATTTTTCTTGGCAGCCGCCTGTCACATGGGCATTTATATCTTCTGCTGAGTTGTGCTCGGAGCTATCTTTTCAATAAAGTGCCTTTGTGTCCTTTGGATCCCTTGTTTGGAAGGTTTTGCTCACTTGTCCCATATTCATATATCTTGGGGATCTTATGGTATGATTTGAGTCGATATGGAGCACTTCTGCACTACGTTACATTCGAAAAACCGTCTCGTTCTTAATTTTTGCACGCCAGTGTATTTTATAAATAACAAAATTGTGATTATATGTATATAATCAGTCAACAAGTTTCATCCCCCTCAAAATTTGCAATTGCTTCCCCGGAAAAAACAATCTGAATGCAACAGTGCCTTTGTCACTTCCATAAGCGTAGAATCATATGCAGAGAGATGCGATGTGTCCTCCTAAACTTTCTCTAAAGTAGAGACTGTCCCCCTCAGCTTTTGATTTTAGTTTGTCAACCAACATAGTATGCATCTCGAAATTTTTCAGTTTCATAAGCTCATTATTTCTCGAATTTAAATTTAAATCCATAATAATTGAGTAGAACATGTTTTTTATACCAAATGTAGGGTTGTGAGGTAATGTGTACTGTAATACGCAGCACAGCAACAGAATTTACTGATGACGTGGTTGGGAAAGACACGGTCCAAGCTCAGAGACTCCGCCCTTCGGTACTGTATCCTTCCTGATCCCCCTTGCTGGCTCCGGATGTCTGATGCAATCTGCAGATCCAGAGTGACTCTCATATTTCATGGCATGCCATGCAATTATTCCCTTCGTTCGATGATGATCTCATTCTTAACCACAGTGGAATGACTGCACACCACAGCGGTCATTTTTACGCTCATTCAGAAGATGGAGGTGTAGTGTTTAAAGCGTTGGTTCATTGTTTTCGTTGTGCCTCTTAATTTATGGCATGGCAGTGATTCGATTGCCCGACCGTTCTCTGATCTTCTAATCGGTAATAGAACTATTGCACCATAACTGCTAAAGTTCTATCAGAAATTGTTGAGGATACTGTTACTCCCCTGACTTCCGGCAGTTTTATTATTTATTAATACTGATCTTTGCTAAAATGCATCTAACATTAAAAAGTTCAGATCAGATCATATGTAGAGGATTTTAGAAAGGGAGTGTCTGACCCCCAGGTCTTGAACAACCCTTAGAAATAGGAAGCTAGGAGATTTGCACTAGAATGCCCGATAGGAAAGTGACACTGAAGCAAGGTAGAAAGGGGGAGGAAGACGACCTTATTTATTACTGGGGAGCCAGTACCCGGGGTCCGACGCCTTAACGTACCTTAAAAAGTTGAATGGCCATTATATATATTATTGCCATAGAGGTTTAGAATTATTACTTTTACCTTGCAGTTAATCCAGGAATTTATGCTTTTTAGTTGTCTGAATGGAAAAATATATTGCACTGATTTCCTATTATCATTACAGCAATTACGGTAATTCTCTAATGAAAAAAATACGTTCGTTAATCATAACAATCATCACCCCATTTCACCCTTCCCAAACATTTGGAACAAGTTTACGCTCATATTATATGGCGTCATTACAACTTCCTTGATTCAATTAATTAAGAACGTCTCCTACTTATTAATCACGAGCGTCGCTTTTTTTTTTGGATAAAGAATAAAAGCATTGAAGCATTAGGCTGAGAATGCATAATCCACGGCACTTATTCAGCAATACAAACACTTTTTCTGTTAAATAAACCTCGGTAGAATGTTATTAATTTTGGATATGGATACTGAGTTTAATTTTATGTATTGCATTTCCGCTGAGGAACACTGTGTTATATCTTTTATTTTGAACAAATTTATTATAAGAATAATCATATGTTATAAACAAATATTTAACCAATTCACCATAGTTATCTTCAAACGTTAATCGGTACCAACGTTACATTCTAATACGGAACACGTGTTAAAGTTACGAACAATGGCACACGTGTTAATGCTATTCACTGGGACACGTGTTACTGTCATCAATGTTAAATACAAGGTGTTAATTTTATTGTTATATTTATTATTATGAACAAATTATAGGTGCATCAATTACAGATCATTTACCGATTAAATTTACTTTATTGTGCCTTTTTATAACTATGGGACTTTTGTTCTACAGTGATCGTATATGGACAAAAACGTGCCCCTTATATGTACTGGCATATAATAAAGCACGGCGTTGTGATTCACCTTTATCCCGTCACTGGAATGGTGGGGGAGTAAAGGTGCCGCTCGTGAAAGAAATCAGAATCATAAACACATATCTTAGTTTACACATACCTTAACTTATGTCTTGTGTGGTTATAAGGAAAACAAACAGGAATCTTATGTGGAAGTAATCAAAATAGTTTAATACGAGAGAATTAGGAACACTAAGGTACCACGTGCGTGGGTGCAGCCGTTAACAATACCTTACACATAAAATTTACTCTTATTACGATTTTTCTCTATAACGTCTCCGATCATTTCTGCATACATCTATCTATATATATAAGTGCAAAGCTTAGTGATTCATTTTACTTCTAGTTCCTTTTCTCCTATGCTTTACTTAAATGTTTTACCTAGCTAACTGGGTTTTCATTGTTTGATCATGACCAATACACACGCCACGTGCTCTAAGTAGGTTTATGAATAAATTTAAGCAAGTACATGCAATAACAGGGAAAAGGAAAAATCACTTAACTGGTATTTCCATATGTCTTTCAGGTTTTCAATCCAAATCTTTATCCAATTGTCAGCGCGGGCAGTACTTCATCTATCTCTCGTCACATCGCTCGACGATCCGCTATCCACGTCTGTGTTTTGCTGCTCCTCGAACTCAACTCCTCGTGACCAGTGAAGACCTTCTGAGCTTCACCTTGTCCGCGGATACCAAGGTCACTTGACCAGTCTGGAATTCATCTAATCCGTCCGGGGAACGTCACTTCGCTCCCTCCTTGGGAACTGACCCTTCAACTTTTCCGACCCCCCTATATCCCCTGGGGCCTAAGTATCGTCACAAGGCTTGAGATTGCCTCCCGCTATCCCCTGGGGCTATCTATGCACGTGCATGTTGGACTAAATTTATTTTAAATAATTTTATTTCCAACATTCCTCCCATACCAGATGTAATCTTTATGGGGGGCCAAAAGGAATGCTGGGAGAAAAACTACACGCACGGATAGACTACTCCATCCTTACCTAGTAATCCTCTATCTTTTTCCTCATGTGCACTTATATATACATATAGCAATGAAATTATATAAAATATTCATAATCACACATATACATAATACACTTTTCAAACACAAAAATTAATTAACTGTTACGGTCCTGCACCCACAATACATATCTAAAAAATATCAATTCAGTGATACTGTTGGCATCTGAAGCTTACATGCACGTGTCGTTTAGTACACTTTGAGCTGTTGCTGACCAAGTATCAGTAACACATTTAACTGCCAAACGCTTTTCCGTTTGTTTGTTTGCTTTTATATTCATTTTTTTTTTTTTTTTTTTATTGTCATTGTCCACGTCCACCGATTCTTGAGTTTTATTGTTTGACTTAATTTTTTCCTGGTGGAAAGTAAGACAAGGTGAAATTGTTCGATTTACGTTCAGTTCTGCGATTCACACACAATTCACACAAAAAGTTATCAGACATCAAACCAATATCACTGGCAGTTCGCAATATTTGGAGAACATTGTCACCTGATTTGTGCTTTTTATATGCTGGTAATAAAATTAGCTGTAGAACACTTTGCTCTGTACGTATATGTTTATCTAGTATTATTCGTCCACAGTCACCTATAACATGGGTTATTCACCAAGGTCTCTTTGACCTGGAACACAATAACAGCAAAATCATTTCACCTGTGTTTTATTCATCTCTGCATGCGCCCTCATTGACACTGTCCTTTGTGCTTTTAAACACCACACCGCTCATCGGCCATACCGTTTTCACTACCTGTTGACCACATAGCACAACAAAGTCTTCGCTGTCAATGTAGCACTTTATTTAGTCTGTAGGTCATCCACATGAAAAAATGCTTTGCATTCACAGTAATTACGACCGTCCTTGGATACACCAGCACGCTTACATTACGCATGCCACGTGCGATCCGTTCATTATTTTCAAAAGCTTGCATCATTACTTGAATATCCTCCTGTTGTTTGAGTTTGGGAAAAGAAAACGGTGTTTCAATCACTGCTGCACTCTAGTTCCCGTAGGAAGCATAGTTCTTTTGTTCACCAACGCATGGTTCTTTTTGTTCACCAACACGTGGCTCTTTTTGTTCACCAACACGTGATTCTTTTTGTTCACCAACACGCGATTCTTTTTGTCCATCAACACGTGGTTCTTTTTGTTCACCAACACGTGATTCTTTTTGTCCACCAACACGTGATTCTTTTTGTTCACCACCACATGGAACACACTGACTTTACTCACACTTTGATTTTTTTTTCTATAACCTTCTCTCTTCCCCTGATTACGCACTGTACCGCTCTGTCACTACCCAGACTAGACGCGGCAGTGTGATCCGTCAATCGAAACAAAGTCAATTACCCAGTGGTTTAATTTTCATTTACCCTTATCTACATTCATTATCATTATTTTTTTATTTTTTTTCAGAATAGTTGTATATCTAATATCTTAGATTTACACTATTCTTTCCTTCCCAAGCAAAGATAGACCCGCGCAGCCAAACTTAAACAATACCGTCCTACTGCACCTAATTATTATTAACATTAATATTTTATATTACACTTGCCAATATCTCTACTAAATTTTTATCTGACGAATTTTTCGATCATACACCTCCACAAGAGATAACCATGTGTTCCTGGGGGAATATTCAGATATAACATAACGTTAGTTAACCAGTTAAGAAATTTCTTTTTTTTTCTTTTTTTTTCTTTTTACACACCTTTCTATGCACTAACCACACACAGACTTGAAACATACTTGAAATACGGAATGGAAAATAATAATACCCGAACTCGAAAATTTTATACATATATATTACACAAAATACTAGTGAATTTTCCACCTTTTGCTTTAATATTAAGAGATATATGCTAATCCTATAATAAAACATTCTGACTTACTAACTTCCGTTTAAAATGCCTTCTAACTACAATAATGAATTACTAAATCTATCAAATAAATGCAATAAAGATCCGAATTAGATTTGCTACTGGAATTGGGGCTGCGGGAGGGGGGTGGTAAATGAAATAAACTGCAGCTCTTCTATTGCTTTGCACCTTTCTGTCTCGAACAAGATTTGCTTGGCTGCTTTAACTTAAAAGGATCTTTATCGTCCTGTACTCCTAATAACTGTGAAAGATCAAATGGCGATTCTGCAGTTTGTTCTTCACATTTTTCGTTAAGTGGATTATGAGGATTTGCGAACGACTGTGAGGAAGAACGAACTGGATTCGTTACTGACTTCTTCTCTTTACTGTTCTTCACCATCTGAGGGGATTCTAAGTTGTCTTTTTCATTTTTACGTTGCTTATGTACAATTTCTGTAGTGGATTCAGCTGTTGAGATTTTATCTACGCTTGCTTTGCTCTTACTTCGGGAATCAACTATTGTCAAAACCTGGACCTTCTCTTGAGCCTCTTCATTTTGAGTAACACGTGGCTTTGGGGAACTTTGAGCACGCTGGTGTCTATTATACTTATTGTAAAAATGCCTACCCTGACTAGGTCTTGAGGGAAATGGATTTCTGTAATTATTTTCCCTCTGCAAAATCTCACTTTGTGGCCTACAGCTCCACATCCAAAACAACGAAGGTTGTCATAAGCCTGACGTTGTTTCGGATTTGTTACGTAATGTGGTCTAGCATTCCTATTTATTTGATCAAAATGCTTATTCTGCTCTAACGGAAAACTTCTATGTCTCTGGATGTGGAACGTATTGACAACTGCAGTGTTTACATTTCCCTGGTTATTATTCCTGTTTTGTCTCTGGTACAAATTTCCGCGAGGATTAAAATGACCCGCGCCATTTGTGTCCCGCGCTCCGTAACCTGAAGATTGGGGGACACGAAACGAGGCTCTATCTCCCTGTCTTTGGTTTCCAAGATTATTTGATTGCTGATTACATCTGCTAACTGGGTGTCCTAATGCACCACATTTGAAACATCTGACATTAACAAAATTTCGCCTAGCCTTATATCTGGAATTCTCATAATTTTGACTTTCATTAATTTTTGATTGCAATTTTGATAGCTCATTCTCGGCTTTCATTAATCTTTCACTCATTTGTTGTGATTCTTCTCGTAAGGTACTGATAAGTGCATTTTGCTGCACGATGTATTGCTGAAACATGGGAGAAAGTTCTGAAATACCATTAGCATCGCCTGGGGCGCTTTCTCGAGGGATTTGATCTGCATCATCGGCAGAATTGACACTCTTTGTGATGATATGTCGATTTGCCTCAGCAAGCAGTGCATCTTGTACTGCTTGATCGAAATTTTCAGGCCCTTTCGAAAGTACCTCTGTTTGAATACTTCTTTCCACACCTGCTAAAAATTGTGATAACATAATTGAATCAACCAGTGCCTTAGCCTGCTCATCCCCTGAGACCGGTGTGCCTAGATAAGAATGCGCTGATCCTCTTAGACGTGATTCATACTGGGCGACCGACTCTTCTGGTCTTTGATTGCAAGAATTAAAATTTTGTATTGCCACTACTAGAGGTTGGTTATTGGTAAACCTTTTTATCACTGCTGATTTAAACATCTTGTAATCATCAAGCTGTCTAACATGGGGAGATTCACTCAAAAATCCTAAAGCTGCTTGCGTCATGCGAGCTTTTGCTACAAAAATTTTTACTTTTTCTGACCAATTAGTGACTGATTCTAATCCCTCTATTGCTTCGAACAAGAAACAAGCTGGAATAAGCTTATCGTTTCCAGAGAATTCGGGAATCAGGGGAAGTACTGATGCAATAAATTGCAACTCCTGCATGGAATCTTGAACGGAGGAGCCTGACATTTTTAATAGAAGTTTAATACCTAAGTTATACACTAATACCAATTAAAATAATACCTTTATCCCTACAACATGCAATTGCGCTTTTACCTAACTCTTAGTAATGAAGTTGTCAAAATAGCACCTTAAGAAAACTATTGCATGATGCATACAACAAAAGAAAATAATGAACTGCTACACATGAAGAAAAGAAAACCCATTCAATCCGTACTGCGACGGGGAAAATACGTGACAGCACGAATGGCTCAAAAGTCACGGCACCAATGTTATATTCAATTATTTGAAACGTTATAATCATAGGAATAATCATATGTTATAAACAAATATTTAACCAATTCACCATAGTTATCTTCAAACGTTAATCGGTACCAACGTTACATTCTAATACGGAACACGTGTTAAAGTTACGAACAATGGCACACGTGTTAATGCTATTCACTGGGACACGTGTTACTGTCATCAATGTTAAATACAAGGTGTTAATTTTATTGTTATATTTATTATTATGAACAAATTATAGGTGTATCAATTACAGATCATTTACAGATTAAATTTACTTTATTGTGCCTTTTTATAACTATGGGACTTTTGTTCTACAGTGATCGTATATGGACAAAAACGTGCCCCTTATATGTACTGGCATATAATAAAGCACGGCGTTGTGATTCACCTTTATCCCGTCACTGGAATGGTGGGGGAGTAAAGGTGCCGCTCGTGAAAGAAATCAGAATCATAAACACATATCTTAGTTTACACATACCTTAACTTATGTCTTGTGTGGTTATAAGGAAAACAAACAGGAATCTTATGTGGAAGTAATCAAAATAGTTTAATACGAGAGAATTAGGAACACTAAGGTACCACGTGCGTGGGTGCAGCCGTTAACAATACCTTACACATAAAATTTACTCTTATTACGATTTTTCTCTATAACGTCTCCGATCATTTCTGCATACATCTATCTATATATATAAGTGCAAAGCTTAGTGATTCATTTTACTTCTAGTTCCTTTTCTCCTATGCTTTACTTAAATGTTTTACCTAGCTAACTGGGTTTTCATTGTTTGATCATGACCAATACACACGCCACGTGCTCTAAGTAGGTTTATGAATAAATTTAAGCAAGTACATGCAATAACAGGGAAAAGGAAAAATCACTTAACTGGTATTTCCATATGTCTTTCAGGTTTTCAATCCAAATCTTTATCCAATTGTCAGCGCGGGCAGTACTTCATCTATCTCTCGTCACATCGCTCGACGATCCGCTATCCACGTCTGTGTTTTGCTGCTCCTCGAACTCAACTCCTCGTGACCAGTGAAGACCTTCTGAGCTTCACCTTGTCCGCGGATGCCAAGGTCACTTGACCAGTCTGGAATTCATCTAATCCGTCCGGGGAACGTCACTTCGCTCCCTCCTTGGGAACTGACCCTTCAACTTTTCCGACCCCCTATATCCCCTGGGGCCTAAGTATCGTCACAAGGCTTGAGATTGCCTCCCGCTATCCCCTGGGGCTATCTATGCACGTGCATGTTGGACTAAATTTATTTTAAATAATTTTATTTCCAACAACTGTAACATGAAGTTTATTGTTTTTATTTAAGAAAATATGTTTGCTTAGCCCCACACAAAATTTTAAAATGTATCTTAGAAATAAGGTTTCACACAATTTTTCTTTAATTTCATTATTTAGTTCAATCTACAAACTAAGAATACCCTACAAAGAAAAGTGAAAGCAAGGATGACATTTGTACAGTATTTGAATGTATCAATAAGTAAGCCAATAATGTAAGTCCTACAGGCTACTTATTAAAGCCAGTTGCGGGCAATTCTCAAGCAAAACACACACACACACACACACACACACACACATATAAGACGGAAAACACGGTAATGTGAAACTATATACCGCACCGGTTGTGCAAGATTCTGACCATCGCCCGAGCTGAGTCAGGGTTCGAACCTCGAGTGAGTCATACATGGTGGGTTTGTCTTACGGCACTGGCTCTGTCTCTTCCCTGGAAGCAGTGACCGGAAATTTGGGACGGGCAACTGCTTATAGCCAAGTGAGTGCTCACGGTGGTAGATAAATCACCAAACAAAAAGAAAAACTATATGCACCTGAACGTGATGGTGATTCAAGTGATGCAGCCTGGAAATAAAATACAGAGCCTGGAAGCATATTTTCGTTTCAGAAATAAGAAGACGCATCAATCAAAAAATCTACCGATACTTATGTTGTACATACAGAAAAACTTTTAAATGATTGCATAACGACTACTAACAAAGGACAAACTTTGTCAGCTTTTTAACATGCATGACAGAACGGAAAATAGCAAACGCATGGAATAAGAGTTTCTGATTCGTAGTAAAAATCTCTTTTATGATGCAGTCTTCAATGAACGATGAAACTAAACGGCGTAGAAGCTGGCTTCTTAATTATTCTTTCATTTGGCAAATTAATTTAGTGTATGAAATTAAACAGCTTGTGTGTGTGTGTGTGTGTGTGTGTGTGTCTGTGTGTGTGTGGTACTATTTAGGCTTATTCCAAGATCGCGTGTCAAATACCGTTCGAATTCTTTCATTCTTTCAAGAGCATTAGAGCTGTAATTAAAATACTATTGGGATAAATCAAAGCGCCACAGTGACCAAGAGATCAGGGGCGTAGGGTTCTGGCTGGGGCTCTGGCTCGTATGAAGCTTGGACACTGCAATTGCCTTATGGCGCTTAGGTCCACCCTTCCTGGAATCGTGTGGTCTCAGATAAGAGCAGGCGACTACTTATAGATGCGAAAAACGCCGCAAGAAGCAGCTGCATCTTTCATTATGGTAAAATACAGATATTTGGAAATTTTAAGAATGTTATGCAAAAAATCTTAAGAGTGAAGAAAAGAAGTTTCACTGATTACGCAACTGGAGACCATATATTTTATTTATACGTGTTGTCAGACACCTTACTCAGGTCTTGTCCATTTCACTGCGAGCATTACAACAGGTAATCATCGATCCGGTGTTGCAGTGGTCTAAGTGCTGGCTTTTTACCGTGGGCCGGGGAGCAAGTCCCTAGAAGAGGCATGCGTGGTACGCCTGCCCTACGGTACACTGGCCGTCCCGACTTCTTGGAACCAATGGCCCCAAATTAGGAACGGGCGTTACTCACGGTGGTCTGTAACTCTCATCCCTCGAAAAGTTAAATTTAATGAAAGCTTTGAGCGTCCACCTCACAATTTTGTGCTATGTAGTCATCTTCGAACAACATAATTGAACCTCTGTGAATGGAATCCCTCTGGTTTTTTTCTAGATTCGTCCTATGGATACATGTATCTCTTTAATAATATATATATATCCGCAAAATACTAGAGCCACGTTGAGCTTGTAACCCCAGAAGTCATCGCCAAGTCCTGGATAAAGATTCGTGACACCCAAGAAAAGGGTTGAATTACAGAATGAAAAAACCTACTCTCGTTGTAGACTTAAACGCAGGATGGAAGGAGGAAAGATAGGTAAGAAAATTGCGCAGCTCGAAGTCGGCAAAATATTCCATTCTTCCCAGGACATTCCACTAAGCAAGTCTAATATTGACTACTGGGACACCTGATTCAACAACCACGGTAGCCGGAAGTCTGTGGCGCTGGCCTCTGACCAATCGTCCAAGATGGGCCCGGGACAGAGTCTTAGGTGAGGCATGTGTGGTATGCCTATCTGATGGCTCTGGCTTACGATTTTTCGTCCGAAAAGAGCCCGGATGAAGCATGGGTAGTGTGCTCGTCTGATGCCTCTGGCTGTGTCCCTTCCCTGGAACTCCAAATTAGGGAAGAAGACACTGAGATGATTAAACCTCCCGACCCCGAAAAAACTGAGTCATTTCCACAGAACGAAACCTTGAATTTGGTACGAATTACCTTTTTTTAAGTTAAAATCTTTAACCATCTAAATTAAGAACAAATAGGGTGCTTTTAATTGCTTTATCGTACATAAAAAAATAACGTAACTAATAGTGTGTTGCTTTACGTATTTTGCATTTTATGTTAAAACACTCGAAGAAAAATTCTTTCCGGCACATATCTTCCGTATATATCAGTCCTTAAAACTCGATTCAGACGAATGGGTTTTTCACAGTGTGCGCTTTGTATTGCTTGGTCTCGTATCTCAGTTCAAGACAAATTATCTTAATTTCAACAGACGTAGCACTTCCGCGAGGGTAAAAGATTCCCAAGTGTGTTTCTCTGAATAAGATTGATTCTATTATAAAGCTCTGGATTATTTCGGGGCCATAAGATTTCGTGCAATGACTTTGCTGCGGAAATTCTGCAGTTTTAAATCCCTCCTACTTCCCTCTTCTCTTTTTCACTCACACGCGCATTTATCCTGCCCAATGTGTTATCTCTGTTGCAGTAGCTAGCATGCTCTTCTCGTGAAATGAATTTTTCAAGGCAAGATTTATTGTTCTACACGTTAGATAAAAACACAGAAGCTCATTAAAATACTTACGTGTTCTGAATTGCGAATTCCTCTGAAGGGTTTTTTAGAAGCTGGAGCCTTACGTGCTAGTAGGAGAGAAAGAAAAAACAAATAGTGTAGTTATTGCACTGTTTATATTTTCGGCTTAAATTAATTTTCGATGTAAGAAATAAAAATTGAATGTTATTGTTAAAATTGTGACAAACCATGCGCATTATTTATCGCACGCTACATAAATTATAAGAATCAAAAACCAACTTTTTTGCTACAAATTCCTGAATAACGCGATACGACTTTTAGCAATAAACTGTTAACAAGCAACGGAAGATCTTTAAAATAAGTAATTCCACAACGGCATGTTGACAATTTTTGAAAATTCAAAAAATTCAAGCCACCTTTCTTCTTTTTACTACATGCGAAGAAGATAATATCTTTGTACGAAAGGGCAGAATGAATACACGTGATACATAACCCACCTAGAGGCACCTAGAGGCGTCACTAGTGTGGTTTGAGTGTGCGGCTACACCACGAATCACGCTAAGAAAAAAACCCCGCCATTTTGGTAAGTAGGAAAACAGAAGCGTTGTAGCAAAGTGACCTGTGCTATGCATACTGCTGGCCACCCAAAATGTAACACCAAGAAGGAAGCATCCGATTGGCCTGAAATTCGCAGCATGCGTCGCCTGCGAGAGGACATGCAAACGATTAGCATTGCAGGACATATGCAGATCATGTGCACCCGGCACGCCACCTAGAAGCACTATAAGAAGAGTGCACAGAAGGCGGGGTGTAAGTAGTAGAAGTGTGTTGTGCTGCCGGACCTGTGCGTGGGAAGCTTCCCGATGCCTCGTCGCAGAACACGGCAGTCATTCCAGCACGTTTCGGAGTTCGACAGAGGACGAATAGTGGCTTATCGCGACAGCGGTTTATCATACCGAGACATCGGCGCCCGTGTGGGACGACATCTAGCCACAGTGAGGCGAGTATGAATTCGGTGGGTGCAGGAGGGACGGACGGACCGACGTGAGCGATTGCCGCGACCGCGGCACACCACCAAACGAGCGGACCTGCATGTTGTGTGGCGGGCATTGACGGCTCGCACCGCCACATCACGAACGTTAGCGCCAGGAATTAGGGTGTGTTGCGCAACAACCTGTGTCAGCACGTACCGTTCAACGTCGTCTGCAGGAGCGGGGACTTGTCGCACGGCGCCCATTGCTCCGATTAAAATTGACGTTACACCACCGGCGAGTGTGGCGGCAGTGGGCCGTTGAACGCCGCACCTGGACTACGGAATGGCACAACATTGTCTTCTCCGACGAATCCCGCTTCTGGGTGCAATACCACATTGGTCGGATCCGCGTGTGGCGGCACCGCGGCGAGAGACTGTATGACGTCTGCATTATGTATCGCCATACTGGTCCGTCGCCTGGCGTTATGGTTTGGGGCGCAATTGGACATGACACCCGCACCCCTCTGGTACGCATCGCCTGTGCACTCAACAGCCACTGCTACATCTCCGACGTTTTGGAGCCTGTAGTCTCCCTTACCTGAAGGACCTGCCAGCGGCCACGTTTCAACAGGACAATGTGCGCCCGCACGTTGCACGCCTCGTGCAACAATTCTTCACGGCCCACCAGGCGTCACTGCTGCTGGGGCCCACCTGTTCTCCCGATATGTCGCCCATCGAACACGTCTGGTCGCTGATCGGCAACCGAGTGGCCCGGCAAGCACCACCCGCGGCTACGCCTGATGAACTGTGGCAACGTGTGGAAGTAGCCTGGGCCGACATACCCCAAGCCAACACCCAAAGCCTCTTTCGTTCGATGCCGCGGCGTGTAACGGCCGTTATTGCCAGCCAGGGGGGGCACACGAACTATTGATGTCTGCGTGTTCCGCAAGTCGCACGGGCCTGTAAGCTCAATCGTTTCATTTTTGTATCTGTTGTTATGTGTCCAGTAAATCTGGCTTTGCTATTTCGTGTCCTTCTTGGTGTTGCATTTTGGGTGGCCAGCAGTGTATCAGGTACTCGGAACGCACTTGTAAGCTTAAGTACAGGAAGTAAATAATAATTCGAAGTGCAATCACAGCACTTGAAAACAGCCGAAAAAAATAAAGAAAATCATATCAATGGCCTCTTTCTGGAGCGGCAAGTTGCTGTTATACACTAGCGCACTTTTTTGGGTGAGCTGTTACATCACTATGTCGCACAAAAACAACATGGGAAAATACATCCACACTGTTTTAACTTCAGAATAAAAAAATTCAAAAACAAAGTGTCACAGAACAGCAGTCTTTGAAGTCGTAGAGAGCTTTTGGGAGTACCTGAAGTAATTGTCAATAACAGATTGGTTACTGCCGGGCATACTGATATCATAGTAATGTATGGACTGAAATTACATTTTAAAGCTAATCATAACACAAAAACTCATCGAGGCAAATTGTATTACTTCCTAGATTCCCTTTACTTAGAATAAATTACTATTGGATACAATTTTTTTGTTAAATCCGTAAAAGAATAAAATTTGAATTTTTGTTCTTTGTTTAGACTTCAGCTAGTATAAACGCTATATTGACAAAAGTCACCGGACACCCTTCAAAAGCAAATGAACGGATCCGCTGCGTTGTTAAGATACGCGGTACGGCTGCAAACGGTATAAAAACAAGCCTGCAACTGACCGCGATCATATCGCACTGTGAGTTTGAGTGAAAATGTCGCGGCGGGAGAGAAATGACTTTGAGAAAGGAAAGATTGTTGGGTGTTATATTAGTGGGTTGTCCATAAGAGAAGCCGAGAGGCGTTTAAACATACCCAAGTCAACTGTTTTTGATGTACTGAATAAGTGGAAGACACATGGCGTGCCTGAAGCAGCAAAACATGTCGGCAGACCAAAGAAAATCAGCGATAGAGGACGTCGACGCCTCAGGAGAGTCGTTACAGCTAGTCGACGGAGCACTACACAAGACCTCAGGGTACTGGTGAGTAAAAACGCTGGAACCTCGGTATGTACAAGCACCATTCGCAGAGAGCTTCATTCCATGGGTTACCGTGGTCGTTCGGCTGCTCATAATCCTTTCATTTTCACTCGGAATGCTACTCGTAGTTTAGCATGGTGTAAAGAACATTTATCGAGGACCGTAGATCAATGGAAACGGGTCTTATGACTGATGAATCCAGAAACACGATCCATCAGTCTGATGGCCGTGTGTGGGTATGGCGTGAGCCGGTGGAACGCTATCTACCACAGTGTATACTGTTCCTACGGTCAAGTTTGGAGCTGGCAGTGTACTCGTGCGGAGGTGTTTTTCGTGGTATGGTCCCGGCATATTGGTTATCATGAACAAACCTGTTAACCAGCACGTTTACCTCGATATTCTGGACAATTATGCCCTACCAACTCTGTGGCAATACTATGGAACCGAGCCTTGTTGGTATCAGCAGGATAATGCACCGAGCCAGAAAGCAAGGACTGTTACGACGTGGTTTGACAATAATTCCATATCGTGCGTGGACTGGTCAGCACAGATCCCCGATCTTAATCCCATAGAGCATCTATGGGATGAATTAGAACGCCGCATAAGAAGTTTGGAACCAAGGCCTACTACTAAGCAACATTTAGCGGCAGCATTACATACTGAATGGAAGCGCATGCCTATATATCGCTGTGTTCCAAAACCTTGTCGAAAGCCTGTCTCGAAGGTTCACTGAATGCATTAAGGCCAAAGGTTGACCGACACAGTACTAATGTATGCCAATAAATGCTATATTCTGTTTCTCTTCTAGGTGTCCGGTGACTTTTGTCAATATAGTGTATATGGCCTGTGTTTAGTACAATGGTTTTCCTGAAAGGGATAATCGGATGCTGCCGGGATTCAGTCGCATTGCAAAATTTAACGTGATATCACTTCGATTTAGAACGGAACTTCCGCGATTTGAATTCAGTTCTCGAGAAAATAATCCAAATAACGTTTTCCTTGCCGTGGAGAAGAGATTTGTTTTTACTGCAGTTAGATCATGAAGATGAAGCTTAGACCATAACGGTTCTTTAAATGAACATTTTAAGTTTGCCGAAATGGAAGTACAACAATTAAAAAAATTGCGATGTAATTGCGGAGAAGAAAATTAAGTGAGTAGCAAATACAGTGTGTGCAACATTAAAAGAAATGAAAAGTATGAGAATACAATCACAAAAACGATAAATTCGAGGAAAGTGAAAAGTTCTGTCCTGCCAGCTGGTTGAGCTGTAATACAGTATATTAAGAGACCAACAATATGTTTCATTTCTTCCGCTTGTTAAGTAACTAGCATCAAGACATAATACTTGTCGAAACGTTTGAATTAGGTTGCCACATTAGAATGTTTCAAAAGTCAGAATATGAATAATATGCTTAAGACCGATAGAATAAAAAATAAGGATGAACGGCGGACTAACGAATTTAATCCAGTGCGAAAATGTAAACATTTGTCAGAAATCATTTTCGATCAAATCTTTTTTGTCGAATGTAAATGAGTAAATAAAGTTTGAAACAGAATATCAGATAATAATCCTCACTTTCCATTGCGAATCTTTAAGCCATTCTGGAGCCAGCTAAGAAAAAAACGTATAACCTTAATAAACATCCTTTTCAAATATGTTTTTTGTACATCCTAATAACAGTAAGTGGTTGTGATAAATAGAAAAATGGTAATACTGTTTAATATTTTTAACACTTCCTCTCATTGCGTAATTTCCTTATTTTCAGTTTTTGGTTCATTAAACTAATAATTCTCTGATTTTGGTGTACCCAAACTTTTAAAATATCAGCCTCATAAATTAAGGTTATCCCGATTTGACATTAAACATTACTGTAATAACTCAGCATACATAATGTATAATTATTGTGGAAAATAAAATATCCAGAAATCAAAAGCTTGGAGTTAACTCCTACGAACTGAACTTATTACCTTCAGCAATTAATACGAGCCGTTATCAGCCTGAGTTGAGGCTAATCATTACTACAACAGCTTATTTCACACAATATGGAATTATTAGAGCAAATAATGTACCCAAAGTTATAAAAATTGGAGTTCAGTCGTAAATATTGAACAAGTTACCTTAAATTTTCAGCCAAGATCTTAAAAGTTCTTTTAAATCGGAGATCTCTATCGCAAAAGGATGAGGCTATGGTACGAGGAAGAATAAAAAAGTAAAGGCAGCATACCCTTTAATGCCGGTAACTGTGAGCACGTGAACATAACGGTTATCTCACTTCTCCCCATAGTTCCCCAGAAGGCCGATGCACTTCTTACATCATTCCACTAGCTTCTTCATTCCTTGGGAGAAGATGCTTTTCGGCTGCTCTTGAATCCAGATCTGCATCGCTTCCTTAACCTCATCCCCAGAGGTGAATCTGCGACCACGTAAATCCTCTTTAAGTGGACCAAAGATGTGATAATTGCATTGCGCCAGATCAGAGCTGTAAGAGGGATATAGAAGACGTTCAAACCGCAGTTGTTGCATTGTCTCCACCGTTGCTACCGCTACATGGGAATGGGAATTGTCATGGTGCAGCAAGACTATTTTTGACAGCATTCCTCTTCTTTTGCTGCAAATTACAGGTATCAGTTTTTCTCTAAGCATAGCACAACACTGATCACAGTCCGCGTTCCTGAAAATGTGCCACAATAGGACCCTTCATGTCCCAAAAGAAGGTCAGCATGATATTCTTGGCGGAGGGCTGTCGTTTGAATTTCTTCTTTACTGGAAATGACGGGTGCTTCCGCTGCATGACTTGTCTCTTGCTCTCCGGTACACCCATGTCACGTCGCCGGTGACAATCCTCTCCACAACACTCGGATCTTCTTCAGAACGTTTCAGGAATTGGATCGCAACCTCCACGTACCCATCTTGCGCAAACCTTACACAATTCAAAGCTATAATGCACTTTGCATTTGTGAATCCATAGCTGATTTCCAAATGTGCAGCAATTGATTGATTGATTGAAGGTTTATTTAACGACCACCGTGAACAACTCAGTGGGCTATAAGCAGTCACCCGTTCCTAATTTAGGGCCACTGGTTCCAGGGAAGGGAGAGAGCCAGTGCCGTAAGACAAACACAACATCCATGTCTCACCGGGATTCGAACCGGGACCCTACGCGGACAAATGGTCAATTGGTCATAAGGCAGCGCTTAGACCACTGCGCCACCGGGTAGGCAGTGCAGCAACAGCAGACAACGTAATCTGTCGGTCTTGTCTGATAAAGCCATTTATCCTGTCGATATGGGCCTATCTATGTGCGTGATGTTGATGGACGACCAGATCGAGCTTCGTCGGTTAAACTTGTTCTTACAACTTTAAACTTATCTACCCATTCATAAACTTTTCGTTGTCATGCGGTTTTCATTTCCGTACTGAGCCAACATCCTTTGGTGAATTTCAGCAGGTTTTCCTCGCTCTGCCCAAAGAAATGTCACTATGGCGCGTGTTCAACAATGGTGCAATCGCGTTCATATTTATTTGACCTTGACTTCAACTGGACTAACTGCAGAACGCTGCACTGTCCTTGTTCGAACTACCAATAAGCCATTGCGAACGTGTTGTATTGCGTCAGCTTCTATCCGTTGCGGTTACCGCGTAATTTTCGAATTATTTTTACTTTTTGATTTACCTACGTAGTAACACAAGGGCCACAAATGGCGGCGTGTCAGTTGAATGTCCTCAACTGCTTGAATTGGTATAACACCAACAAGGGTCTGTTACTGAAGATATCAACTCCAGTTGCTTAAAACAACAGTTTTTGTTCTCAGAAATTTAAAAAGACCCTGAAAGAAGAAATATGAAAAGAAATTAAAGTTAAGTTTTTCCCTTATTACTGGATCGCGTAAACAGGCTACTGTGAAAGTAATTAGAAAATCTGAGTGTCCATCGCTCTAACTTTTCAGAACGATAACTGCATTTCAAAGTATTACACATTTTTATCAGTCTACATATGCGAATGACGGTATAACATCGCATAAGAGTGCCATAATCTAATCACATTTTCTTCATAACACAATAGAGAAAAGGTAGTTTAATCACTTGGGATAAACGCAAAAAATATTTCTTTTGCGACGGAGGAAATTTAGCGAAGTAGAAAATCTTTCTAATGCGTACTTCTTCGAATACCAAACTATCTTTTTCTATTCTCTCTACTTAAAATAGCATATTGACGTCAATATAAATAGTGTGTGTGTGTGTGTGTGTGTGTGTGTGTGTGTGTGTGTGTCTAAAAAGAAGTAATAAAAAAATTCACGACAAAGGAATTTAAGAATTCACAAGGACCGACTAAAAAATCATCTCACAGAATTTTTTTAAAAAGGAGTTAAATCATGAACACACATAACTATCATTCTACTCGTTCGTGAACACTGAACTTTTTACATTTTCAAAACGGTTTCCTTTCATTTTTTTTTTTTTTTTCGTTTAGAAATTCTCTTTGTGTCGCGTTAGACTCGGAAAGCTGATTTTGTTATCCCAGGCACTTCGCAAATGATTTCTTTTGAGAATTCAAATGTTCAATTGTTGAAGGATTATTGGCTGGAGTAGCTGGAAATTTTAATAACTTCGTGATGGTCTTAGAAAGAAATATTTGTCATGAGGACGAAAAGAAAACACAAAGAGAAAGAATAGAAAAATATAAAATTCTTTTCGTCGGCTATACATTCTGGGAAATTATCGACTAAGATGCTCTTTAGTTTTCCGCATTTAGCTGTTTTTTTTAACTTTGAAAGGAAGTAACTAATTCGGAAGGTTTAAAGTGGTATTATAGTAAAACTAATTTCGAAATTTACGGTGGTAGGGAAAAAATTAAAACGTTTTAATTTTCTCGCTTAATTTATACTTCTTTGAAGAACGCTGAAAATGGAATACAGAAACTTTGAGAGAGTTCTTTTAAAAGAACATTTCAATTTGAGAAATAAGATTCCCAGAACGGGTTCCTTAAATCTATTTGTGGGTGAATTACATGGGTGAATTACATGCGAGAGATGGCGATTTGACTCTCAAAAATGAAAAAAAAATGCAGATTTTTCTGGTCTTTAATTTTTACATTAATAGAAATTGATGTTCTTATTCTGACTCAGTAAGTTAACAGACACGGTATAGAATTTGCATTGCAGGAAAGGAAATCTTGCAATTCAAAAATTCTCAGAATATTGCCGCTTAAACCACTTCTTCTTTTCTATTGTTGAAAACCTGAAAATGTTAAAGATTTTATTTATCAGAACAAAGAGCTACAGAACTCTGTCGATAATAACCAAAACTGAGTTAATTAGGAATTATTGCGAGCACAGCCTAGAACTATTTAGCAGCAAACAAAACAGCCTGCAGGAACCTACTTTGAAGAACATCAATACCCGATCCCTATAAATAATATATCGCAATTTTGCGATGCACTATCAATATTTATTGATTACCGATCAGCCTCTATCAGAGAATGTACCCAGTGCATTAGTTCAGTGAGAGAACGTTTCTAAGAATTTTGCTTTTCCTTACTTTATCTGTTGGTTTGGTAGTATGAACTGTGAGAACAACTTGTCCAACGGGAGCACTTTCCAACACTGTGGTGACGTAGTCTGACTGAAGGAACTTAAGTTCGTATGGAAGCATCTTGTCACTTTCTATGGTCAGTGTTGTCAGTGAGTAACGATCGGGGTTATCCACTTGTATGGCTTTGATCACCAGAGTGATGGGCAACCTCAATTCATCAGGCAGGGGCTTGCTAATAGTCACTTGGCTTGTTCTCCGATTTAGCTCAAAATAAGAATATTCCTTGGAATCTGAAAAGAAAAATGAAGATAAAAACTGAATGATTGTTCACTAGCATATCTAATAAGTTTTCCTGTAGAGAATACATAATAAACATCACAGACAGGATCTATATTTTTATACCAAGTTTCATAATTTTGATACGTTGTGCTAGATATTCAAAGCAACCTGTTGAAATTCTTTTGTAAGGTGTCTCCTTGTTATATGAAATTAATATCCGACTGATCTATAATGATTTGTAAATTAACGGACATTCGATAACGAAAAAAAATCGTGAATTGGTTTTACTGCTGAATTAAATATAGTGCAGAACCCATTTCGCTGGTAATGGGTACACCCATTACCACTAATTTACTCAATGATACATCACACGGCACAGTTGTCTCTGACACTTATAAAACAGACATGACAATGATATTAAGCATACCATACATGCCTTTCCTGTGGTTACTATCTCGATTGTTTTCATTACAGTTTTGCGGGGATGCTCAACATGCATTATGCAGCGTTAATGCATGTCAAGCATCCCCTGCTGCTTATTGAAAATGCAACACCAAGAAAGATATGAGATATTGAAGTGAGATTTATAGGGTACATTACTTATGATACAAGACGTAAGTGATCAGAAGTACAGACCTGTTAGTGATATGGAACACACGATACTGAGTACCTTGTGTATTCACCACGAGTGGCGATGACGGCTCGTAGGCTATACGGCGTGACATCGACCGGAAGAAGTTCTGAAAGTCGCACCGCGGAAAGTCATTCCATGCTGTCTCGACTCGTACCCAAAGTTAATCGCAGTGGAGACTGACGGGCCAGACCTTGAGCGACAAAATTTCACACTAGTTCAATGGGTGACAAATGAGACGAACGCGGCACATGTAGGGCATCCAGGAGCTATAAGACATTCCATGTCACATATGGTCGGGCATTGAATTCAACAGCACCTCACATCAGTGACGAGCCCGTATAACGCTGCATAATGCATGTCTACAGCAGCCATTCATCACCGTTTTGCCGTACAAGGTTACGTTCATCATGGGCCATTAGGTTGAATCGCGACTCGTCGAAAAACTTTATGCGTTGCCATTCATCACGCTGGTGTCAGCGTTCTTGGGCCGCTGGTGTCAGCGTTCTTGGGCCCATTGCAGCCGCTAAAGTCTAATATTTAAGATCAAAGGAAATTGAAGCAAAGGAAGGACAGCGACGAGGCCTTTCTGAAGCAAATGGCATTGGACAGAGCTTGTATACAACTGTTGATGTGATTCAGACCTCCACTGTTGTGTCAATCATGTGACGTAGTTGTTTAGTCCGCCAACGCCGTACGGGGGAGATGACGCTCTTCCCGTGTGTTCGTCCGTCGTTATACTCCACAACTCTGACGTCAGTGCGTCAGAACTTTCTCTCCCACTGACGTCATATTTGAATTACTGTGCTCGCATTCCGTCCAACACGAACGCCGATGTCGCGGATGGAAAGTCCACCTTTCCGCAGTCCCACACATCGGCCTCGCTCAAAGTCCGTCAGCTGTACGTACGGATCTCATCTGCTGCGGCGTTACTCATTTTCAACTGTACGAATGAATCTCATCTGCTGCGGCGTTATCTCATTTTCTGCGGCAGTTACTAATTGCCACAATTCCACGAATCGACTACAGTAATTTGCCCTGGGCGTCATTCTTTTACATCTCCTGCGGGACAGCTGGAAGTGCGTGGGTGGCACATATTATTCGCACGTGCACTGCGGTTTTAATCATTTGCACCTTCTCACGGGCGATCCTGCAAGTTTCAGTCCGTTCGCACACGGTTTTTCTAGAGCTACATTTTGAACAAGCAGCAATGTAATTCGTTTCCCGAAAGTCATAGAACTGTGTGCAACTGTTAAATTAAAAACGTTTTGAGGTAATACTACGCCTAACATAAATAAAAAAAGAGACGCCATTCACTGTATGTACCTAACTAGCTTAAAGTAAGAAAAAGATGGCACTAGTTTTTTAAATGCTTAAAAACGCTTTTGCCATTTTTTTCACTGCTGGTTACCAGTGCGGTGTTCCACTGACATAATAAAGCCTGATACGCATTGTATGGTAGAAGATATCACATATTTAGAGGTAAATCCTGGTCCTTATTAACTACAGTGTCCACAGGAGACAAATTAAAACATATTCGAACCTGCTACCTAGTAGGTATGGAACTTTAGTTGAATGAAAAAAATGCATAACGTGTTTATTTGGCAGACGATGCACATCATTTATGACTGCCAACAGAACGCCATATCCTTTAAGATTAGACAACTTTCCACTGCCGGTTAGCACGCTGAAATGTAAATAGAGTAAATGCTTTTATACCAATTACGTCTGCTGTTTACAAAGTCGTTCAGTAAAGTCTGCTGAATTGTGATTAATATATTTATATATTGATCGAGGATCTGCGAGCAATTCAGGAAAGCGCATCTGCTCTGAAAGTGGCCGGATAGTCAGCTGTTACACGTCTGTGGCGCTGAGACCTGAACTAATCTTTCTTCCTTTGTATAAATGGGGTATTTCGAGGCAGTTCTAATAATTTGACATCAAGAGGAGATATAGTGACAAGTTTCTTGTGGTAGAAAACGTTTGTAGCTCGGCCTGTCGCGCCTGATGTTCTCATTCCTTGCTGTTAACAATTTTTATCGATATATTTGACATTTTTCACATCTAGATCTCCCAGATGTATCGGCGGAAATGTGTGTCATCATCGACCGCTATAAAAAGATTGTATAGCCCGAGAAACTCCAGATATTCTTCATGATGAAAAATTTCATGGATCAGTTCAGTGAAACGATTTATTTCTGCATTATTCATTATTAAAAATATGCGAATGACTTAACAATTAACAATTAAATCAAAATAAGTTCCCTTTAATAGAAAGCCAGTCATACTACTAGTACGTGCTACATAGGACACAAAGTGTGAGTCTATGCCTTACTTTTGTTGAGCAAAGTTAGCACGTGTAGAAAACTTTTTGCATGAATGATTGGATGAGCTGGTTGAGAGAGAGAGAGAGAGAGAAATAAAAAAACAACAACACTATTTTTCTAGTATTTCCTTCTTTGCTAATGTGGTTTGACACAGAAATCGAAAAGATGGGTTCACTTTCCTCTTGTTTGACAAGTACCACACGGATGTGATGTTTCTGTCTCATCCATGACAGGGTTAAGTCAAGGAAAATTCCGTGTGGTGAAGGAAAAAAACACACACACACACACGCATGACATAGTGCGTTTCGCTTCCGTCACGCAAAACGAAATATTTGTCTCTTTAAACTGAATGTGGCATTGAACTACAAGACAGGAAAGTATGGAAAAAAAAGCAAAAGAAAATATCAGTCTTCCTCCTTTTTACTTACTGGAACAGACAGTAGATATCTTCTAAGAAGTTTCTACTCTATCCTCCAATGTTTAATGATCAAATTCTCAACAGGTGACAACCGTGTATTTATAATACAGCTATAAGCAAGAGTGTGGACTGCAGCTTAGTCCTGTTAAAAATATCGAACATTAAACAAACTCTGTTTCAAAATAATTTTTCATGAAGGTGGCAATATCCAAACACAAGAGAACCTACTAATGAGCTCAAGCAACGGAAGGGAAAGGGGAGGGAATTTGGCTTGATAGCTATTAAAAACATTAATAAATGGTGTTTGCTCAAAATTTCGAACTTAAAATTAATGGCTTAATTCACGTCATCAAACGAATAAAACAGTAGCGGGCTAGTGACTGAGATTAACTTCTAAAGCCAACAACTGCCTAGGTCCATTCTCTGGGTGAGGCAGAGATCCTGCGGTAGCTTTGCAATTCCGATTTCCACTTCCTGGAAACAGTAACATGTGATACACGCGATTTACCTCTGTTACACGCTTACAACGACAAAAAATGAGTGAAACAGCGAAATTTCATGAAGGTTTAGTCTCCAGGTCTCACGAGAAATTTCGTGAAACTCAGCAAATCCTGTAGGTAATGATTGGCATGATCTCTCCTTATGACGTATTTACGATTATATATGTGCATATATCTCATACATTTGGGCCACTATATACAATAAATTTCATGCCAACAGTGATACTTTCACTTATGCATGTGTATTCCAGAGTAATTCTGAATCAGAAATCTAAGGAACTCTCCTAACTGTACGTTTCACAGGGACTATTTTCAGAGATTCTAGCAAAACGGATTTGCATGAATTAAATAAAAAAGAGAGACATTCTTCTCCTGCATTTAATATTTATTATTTAAACATAAGTTTCAGTCATGTGGATGAAAAGTTTCAGTCATACATTCAGGGAGTAGTTTGCAAAATGAATTACGAAATGGCACTAAAAGACAAATTTTTAACAAATTTAATACGCCAACTCCAGCCAACTCCATTTTTTTATAGCTGAATCAACAAATGACAAGTTTTAATTATGGGGAATAAGTTGGCTCAAAATTTCGAAATTTTTGAGGCTTACTAAATATGAACTTTTAAAAAACAAAATTGACTTACAGTGCCTTCACAAGAACTGAAGATCTAACGGTCGATGGAAAAGTAATCAATATCTACATTTACCTTGGGCAATAGATATCAAGCGAGGACCACATTGATAAAGAAATTTATGGATATACAAAACTTGGTTGGAATGTATTTGAAAGACACTGTACAATTTGCAAGAGTAATTTACCGTTATGTCTTGAAAGAAAAATGTTTAATGAATGCAGCTTTCAATCTTACTTATGGATCACAAACACGGACATTAACTACACTGCTGGCCACCCAAAATGCAACACCAAGAAGGAAGCATCCGATTGGCCTGAAATTCGCAGCATGCATCGCCCGCGAGAGGACATGCAAACGATTAGCATTGCAGAGCATATGCAAATCATGTGCGCGCGGCACGCCACCGAGATGCACTATAAGAAGGATGCACAAAACGCGGGGTGTAAGCAGTGGAAGTGTGTTGTGCTGCCGGACCAGTGCGTGGGAAGCTTCCTGATTCCTCGTCGCAGAATACGGCAGTCATTCCAGCACGTTTCGGAGTTCGACAGAGGAAGAATAGTGGCTTATCGCGACAGCGGTTTATCATATCGAGACATTGGCGCCTGAGTGGAACGACATCCAGCCACAGTGAGGCGAGTATGGATTCGGTGGGTGCAGGAGGGACGGACGGACCGACGTGAGCGATTGCCGCAGCCGCGGCACACTACCGAACGAGAGGACTGGCATGTTGTGCGGCGGGCATTGACGGTTCGCACCGTCACATCACGAACGTTAGCGCAGGAATTAGGGTGTGTTGCGCAACAACCTGTGTCAGCACGTACCGTTCGATGTCGTCTGCAGGAGCGGGGACTTGCTGCACGGCGCCCATTGCTCCTATTAGAATTGACGTTACCCCACCGGCGAGAGCGGCGGCAGAGGGCCGTTGAACGCCGCACATGGACTACGGAATGGCGCGGCACTGTCTTCTCCGACGAATTCCGCTTCTGCCTGCAACACCACGATGGTTGGATCCGCGTGTGGCGGCACCGTGGCGAGAGACTGTATGACGCCTGCATTATGCATCACCGTAACGGTCCGTCGCCTGGCGTTATGGTTTGGGGCGCAATTGGATATGACACCCGCACCCCTCTGGTACGCATCGCCGGTACACTCAACAGCCACCGCTACATCTGCGACGTTTTGGAGCCTGTAGTCCTCCCTTACCTGCAGGATCTTCCAGCGGCCACGTTTCGACAGGACAATGCGCGCCCGCAAGTGGCACGCATTGTGCAACAATTCTTGATGGCCCACCAGGTGTCACTGCTGCCGTGGTCCGCCTGTTCTCCCGATATGTCGCCCATCGAACACGTCTGGTCGCTGATCGGCAACCGAGTGTCCCGGTAAGCATCACCCGCGGCTACGCCTGATGAACTGTGGCAACGTGTGGAAGCAGCCTGGACCGACATACCCCAAGCCAACACCCAAAGCCTCTTTCGTTCGAAGCCGCGGCGTGTAGCTGTCGTTATTTACAGCCATGGGGGGCACACGAACTATTGATGTCTGCGTGTTCCGCAAGTCGCACGGGCCTGTAAACTCAATCGCTTCATCTTTGTATCTGTTGTTATGTGTCCAGTAAATCTGGCTTTGCTATCTCGTGTTCTTCTTGGTGTTACATTTTGGGTGGCCAGCAGTGTAAAAAAGAAATGCAGAAGCCGCAGACAACTGAATGAAGCACGGACAGGTGTACACTTCACAAAGCCAAAAAGCATAAACAGCAACTCGTGGGTTACAAAAATAACAAGAGTTGAAGACATCATGATCAAAATGAGGTCCCTGGAACGGCAACGGGCTGGACATATTGCTTGAAGGAATTAACACTGTTGGACAACTGCAATATTAGGTTGAATACCAAGTGACAAAAAAAAAAAAAAAAAAAAAAAAGAAGAAGAAGAAGAAGAAGAAGAAGACCACGTGGGAGATGGGTGAATGAAGTTCGAAAGCATGCTGGAATAACATGGAGGAAACTGGCACAAGACAGACAGATATGCCTATATTATCAAAAGTATTCCGACACTACCAAATATTTGCGTATATGCAAAGAATGGTTGTGCAGAAAGGTGCACTGTGAGTGTGGTGGTAATATAAACCTGAGATGCTCTGTCGTGTTATCAGTAACTTTGAACCGGATAAGCCGCGTGGACGTGAACTTTCCGAGTTCCAGCTTGGGCTGGTCTTAAGATATCATCTGAGTAACGTTTCCACACGATGCATTGCAGCTGAAATAAACATACCAAAATCGGTTGTAATTCTGTAAGTGATGTCGTGAAGAAATGGAAGCAATACGGTGCATCTACAGCGGGAAAAAAACGTTCAGGAAGATCGCACAAACTGACGGAACGTGACAAAAGAGGCATTGTAACAAATATTAAGAAATCTCGTTCTTCCTCTGCCATTTCCATCGCTTCTGAAGTAGAAAATGCATGCAATGGCTAGGTTAGTACTATAACTATCCGTAAAGAGTTGCACAGTGTGGGCTATCATGGTAGAGCAGAGGTACACAAGCCACACATAAATACCATGAATGCGAAGCGCCGTTTGGAGTGGTTTCGCCCGGGAAACTGGATAGCTGCTTTTTGAAGTAACGAGTCACGCTTTTCATTCTTTCAATCTGATTGGGCGTGTTTCGATTTGACGACAGCCCGGCGAACGATTTTCATCTGACTGTGATTTTCCAACTGTAAAATTCGGCGGAGGATCCATCATGGTATAGTGTTGTTTTCGTGGATGGAACTCGGCCCGTTGGTTTATTATAGCATAACCTCTGAAATGTACCTCGTCGTTCTAGATAATTCTGGCAGTATTATGGAAATGACCGTTGTCTCTTCCAACGCGATCGAGCTCCCTGACACACTGCACGTCGTGTGCAGGACTAGTTTCTTGAAAATTAAGTGGCATTGTTAGACTGGCATATTCACAGTCCTGATCTTAATTCGTAGAACATCTCTGGGATGAACTGGAGCGACGGATACGAAATCGACCCCAACGACCGTTTTCGCTCTCTAGAATCTGACAGCAGCTTTGCAGGACGAATGGCGGGCTATTCCCGTCGAGACCTACCGGAAATTAGTTGACAGTATGCCTCGACATGTTGCTGATGTCATACAACAAAAATGTACACTGACTAACTATTAATTGCGATAATACATGTGTGTGTGTCTCAAGGCAGAAAGATATATATACTGCATACATATGTGTGTGAATGTGTGATATATGTCGTGATCATCATCCTCACTCAATCATTACCAAGTCACTGCTGGATGAAGGTTTTTCCAAGTTTCTCCGAACTGTCTGCCTTGAGCCAGAGTCCTTCATGTCACTCCAGAATGAACGATTTCGAATTTCATCCACCCATTTTCCAATAGGTCGTCTTTTGTTTTTTTCTGTCTCTTGCTGTCCAGTCAAATTAGTCCAACGGTGGTCCGTTCTTCCAGCAATATATTCGGCTCATTGCCATTTCTTTGATTTCACTTTAGCAGTGAAATGATAATGATACCCAATAATGATAACATACTTGTCAACTATTGTCAGTCTACTGCTGGGTGAAAATCTCCCCAAATCACTTCCACAACTTTCTGTCTTGAGTCAGTCTCTTCCAGGTCCCTCAAGCATGCTTTCGAATTTCATCCACCATCTCCCATGTGTTCTTCTGGGATCTTTCCTTTCCCTTGTACTGTTTATAAATACCATATTTGGTATCCCATAAAGTATTTCAGTTGTCTAAAGATGGTCAATTTTACCAGCAGTATATCCAGCATACTGCCACTTGAGGGGTCTTCACGTTGATCTCGTTGTCATCAACTCTTGTCATTTCGCTAATCAACGTGTTTCTCTTCCTATCTTTAGAAAAAGCACGCATTTCTCCATGCTTCGCTAAGTTATCTGCAGCCCCTGTATGTTCTTTTTTAATTAAGGTCAATGTCTCTGGTCCATAAGTAAGAACAGGAAGAATGTGTTGATTAAACACTTTTCTTTTAAGACGTAATGGTAAATTGCTTTTGAAAATTATACTGTTTCTTCCAAATGCCCACCAATCGAGTTTTATACGCCGATTTATTTCTTCCTCGATATGGCCCTCGCTTGACATCTGTTTTCCAAGATAAAGGTTACTTCCAGAGTTTTCCCATTAACTTCTAGGCATCGGTTACTTCTACATCAACTTCTAGGCATAACTGAAGTGGATTTCGTTTTCTGCCGATCTGGGCACGTATTCAATCTGGAAAAATTGCACATAATGAATATCCTGAGGGATTACAGAATAGGTATATTTTTCTAATTTCTGAGGTTTACCGAAATGGAAAAAAATCATCCTGAACTGGGATATTGTTACAGATCTGAATTATTGATTAATCAACAGCAGATATTTTAAGTCAGTTTATTTGGAAGTTTAATAAAATTTAGGGAATTCGAAAAATCATTTTCATTTTTCACTTTTGACCAGCGAATGTACAAATGCTCTTATTGAGAATTTGATTTTAAAGACCAAATTAATTCACACC
Source organism: Macrothele yani (assembly GCA_039090855.1). Lineage (NCBI taxonomy): Eukaryota > Metazoa > Arthropoda > Arachnida > Araneae > Macrothelidae > Macrothele > Macrothele yani. The sequence continues at coordinate 99,896,720 of CM076995.1, read as the reverse complement.
AGAAAATGAAGTTTCAGATGTTGAATTGTTTGGGTTTTTGAAAAAGGTTGTACCTTTCGCATATATATTTATATGATGGATGGCTTGACTTCGGCGATAAGTTTTAGTTGACATGCTTACATATTTCTTTTGGTGACCATAAACACTTCAGCACGCAAAGAAGTGTTCAGAGTAAAAAGTGAGAATGAGCCAGAAAGTATGTGTGTTTGAAAAAACCGAAAACATATTTTTGCGTATTCGTTTAACATTGCGTGTAGGTTAAAATCGGCTTCCTTGAATGCTATTATTTTTTAATGAGTAAAGCTACTTCCGTATGGTTGCTGAGATAGTAGGACCGTCATGTTTTGGACATCATCAGATTACTTTGAATTTGGAAAGAACGAAAGAAGTAACTTCTTCATTAATATTAATGTAGTCTCTACACCAGTATACATCACTTTAACTGCGTTTTGCAGTTTCACAAAACAAAAGAAGACCGTTCATTTCCTGTTCAGCCGCTTTTACTTCCACACAATAACTGAAAGCATATTGATTATGCTTCATAACTTTTCTTCCTTCCGATGAAGCCTGCAAATTATGAAAAAAATAATTTATTAAAATCATGCAATGCATTGATCATGATACGATTTCCAACATACCAGAAATCATTACTTAAGTTATGAGGATAATGGCTGTGGTATAAATCTCGGTCCTGTGCCGTGACCTTTGATCCCATTTCGATGATATTCAACAGAACCAGTTCAGCATACCTCCGAAATAACATGATAAAGTTTTGTCGCAATCGAAGCAGTTTTACGTAAGTCGTAAGTTATGATGCATAAGGGCTATGGAATAGATCCCGCTCTTGTACCCTAACCTTTGACTCTATTTTGCCCATTTTCAATAGGATTTGTCCCCAGGTGGTCCCCTACCACATACTAAAATTTCGTCGAAATCGAACTTTTTTTACGTTAGTTATGATGCATAAGAGCAGTTGAATGGACCACGCTTCTATGTCCTGACCTTTGACCCCATTTCGTTCACTTTCATTAGGGTCCCTTCCCAGGTGTTCTCCTACCACATACTAAAATTTCATCGAAATCGAACGATTTTTACGCGATTTATCGTGCGGACGGACATGCGCACACAACGCGTGACGTAATGAGGCAGACGGGAATCGCTACCATCTGCTCGCAAGAGTTTGACGTCATAATTCTTTAATAGGATCCACACATAACGCGTGAGGTAATGAGACAGATGGCGTGACCGCGCGCCAGCATCTCAATCGCGAGAGTGGGACATCATAAGATTTCTAAGCATGGGTAACATTAATGGGACGACGTCATGACACTAAAAACGTGGTAATTCATGATGGTTATTTAACCCACTAAACGAATTTTCCTAAAGTCGAGATCAAGCTAAATGGATTTCTAGTATCATAAAACGGTAGGTTAACGACTTTAATCAAAATCCTTAGAGCCGTTTTCAAAATGAAATTTACATACATACAAGAATTGCTCCTTTAATAGTATTGGATAAGGGCGATGGAATAGATCCCGATCCTATGTCCTGACCTCTGACACCATTTCGTCCATTTTCAATAGAGTTCGTCCCCAGGGGGTCCTCTACCACATACTAAAATTTCATCGAAATCGAACCATTTTTGCACACGATATGACGGATAAGGGCAATGGAATGCATCCCGCTCCTATGTCCTGACCTTTGACCCCACTTCAGCCGTTTTCAATTGGGTTCATCCCCAGGTGGTCCCCTGCGACATACTAAAATTTCATCGAAATCGAACTATATTTACGCAAGTTATGACGCATAAGTGCAATGGAATGGATCCCCCTTCTATGTCGTGACCTTTGACGCCACTTCACCCATTTTCAATAGGATTCGTCCCCAGGTGGTCCCCTAGTATAGGCCCTGAATTCGCGCGCATACCCTAGAGTATTTAAGACACTCTTTTTTATGAAAAAAAAAGAACTTTTTGGATCAATGAGCCATGTTGCAGGTACAAATTTGCGGGGAGTTTATAAAATCCCGTGCAAATGCGGTGTTTGTATATAAGGCGGACCCGTACGGCCTGGCGTTATCGATTGAAGGAGTACAAGAAGTAAGTCTAGTGCTTCTTCCGTATATAAATACGGAACAATGAACTAAAGAAATGGCCGATAGCTAAACACGGTCATGAAAATCATCATAGATTTTTATTTGAAGAAGCTAAGCTTATATATATATATATATATATATATATATCGACAAACCGGATTCAACCATCAAACTTGACATTTTAGAAGCTTTCCGCATATAGCGCATTTCTTAGCAACTTGCCACGATCGTACATGATGTCACATGCAATTTTATTATTTACGTGCAATTCGTCCGGTAGAAGCTGGGTCAAAGCACAGCGAAACCATCGTCGATAAGAAAAATGAAGTAACTGTGACTAAATGTTATTTTCCTTAATCTTATATTCCTTACAGTGCCTGAATTCTACTATTCATGACGATAATACTTCCAATTTTACGCAAGAGGAGTGAAGGCAAAACACGAGTTTGAACGAAAAGCACAAAATACTGTGAGATAGAAAACCAGATTTCTCAAGAGACGAAGTGGAATATAAAAATGACATGACGCGTAACAGTGTGGAAATTTTCTGAGTACGAATATTTCAGATGGTAAGTCTTTTAGCGACTCCTAGGTATATGATGACTTTTTTGTGTTCTAAACTTTTAACGGAAAGGCAAAGCTCTTCTCATAGTCTTATATTCTCGTGGGGCAGAGAGATATATATATAGAGAGAGAGGGAGGGCGGGAGGGGGTGGGGTAGTGTTAAATCACAAGAAAACAAACTTTCCAATCTTCTCTGCCTAGCAGCGGTTTGAAAAATGACGGCGAAATCCGAATTTGCCGAACAGTTTGGAAATAGTTTGTTTTACTTATAGCACAGTGGTCATCCAGGAAATAATATCTACAACATTAAAACAAAGATATTACCAGCACACAGCGTGGAGAAAAACATGAAGTATCCAATGTAGAGCGATATTTTTGGTTTGCACTATTATACACTGTTTGACAGAGAAAATGCCACACCAAGAAGACGTGAAAGCAGCGCCATGCAAATTGCAAGGTGGGTGCACACGTACAAGTGATGCAAATGATTGCATTTGCAGGCCAATCGCACGAATGGAGCGCGGGATATAAGCGGACAACCAGTTCGTGGGGCCACCAGTCGAGAAGTCGTCACGTCACGGGAGCGAGAAGTGAGTGGTTCTGCTGTAACCACGTCTGGAGAATGAGCAAGGGGTGCCAATGCCGTTAAAACGCCGTCGTATGTGATTTCGTCCAACGGATGAGTTCACGAGAGGTGTCATCGTAGACCTTCGTACCGCCGGATCGTCCTTGCGTCGTATTGCGGAAGAAAAGCAACATGATGAAAAAACCGTCGGTCGCATTTAGAGACAGTGATCCCAGGAACAATCTGTGACCGTCGTAGGGGGACCGGAGCACGCAGACGTCCGTCCGAGCAAACTGATCGTCGCATCCAACGTCATGCCGTAGCGGACCCACAGGCCACAACGGGTGACATTTTGCGAAATGTACAGGGAGGCTTGGATGCTTCAATATCGACGGAGACAGTGTCGCGTCGATTGGATGCATCTGGTTTGCTGTCCATCCGTCAGTTCCGAAGGCTACCCTTAACAGCGAGCCATCGTCGCCAACACTTGGCGTGGTGTCGCTCCAGAGTTGCGTGGGGTGCCAAATGGAACAAAGTGGTGTTCAGCGACGAATCGTGGTTCTGTCTCCCCGCGAATGATTGCCGTGTGGGAGTTGGGGGGCAACGTGACCAACGGGCGGATTCCTCCGCCATCATGGAGCGCCACACGGCCCGGCAACGTGGAACCATGCTGTGTGGTGCTATCAGCTCCAACAGCAGCTCACAGCTGGTACGCATTACGGGCACATTGACGGCACGCCACTATGTTGACAAGGTGTGCCCGTGGCACTACTGTATCTGCAGAGCATCCCAAACGTCATTTCTCAACAGGATAACGCCCGGTCGCATACCGCTAGGATTAACCTCAATGCTCTACGCGGTGTGCGGATGCTTCCATGACCAGCATGATCTCCGAATCTCTCACCCATCGAGCATTTGTGGGACAGGATTGGACGTTGGTTGAGTACCCCTCCCATCCCCGCAAAATGAAGATGAACTGGCGACTCGGATCAACACCACATTGTCAGGACTCTATTCGGACTCTCATTGCCTCGATGCCACGTCGGATTCAACGATGTATCGTCCAAAATGGGGGCCACACTCCTTTTTGATCATCTTGTATATTCGGTCACTGGAGCCTAGTCGGCATGTGATAATTTTTTTCAGGACTTACTTGGCAATTTGTATGTGCAGTTTATTCTATTTTCGAGCATTCCTTCATGGTGTGGCATTTTCTCTGTCAGGCAGTGTAACTGAATCTTCTTAAAATACTTAATCTCAAGAACGAACGACAAATGTACTAATCAGCTAACCAGTCTGAGATTTAGATCCCGGGGAGACGCTGTTGAGAAGATTTTAAATAATTGGGGAGAAACATAAAAGCAAACTTGGAATACTTAGGTAGATGTGTAAACACGAGTTATTGGAACAGTGATACACAGCAAGAAATTAGCAAAATTGCGGGAAGAACCATTTGGAGAACATATGTGTTAGATTGGAATGTGAGGCCAAGGTCGTCCGGTGGTCGAATGGTATACGATGCTACCATCTGATTACTCCCACTTTAGGTTTTGGGTTCAGATCTTTGGCGCATCATGGGTAGTTCTTGTCTTTCCCTTCCCTGTAGTCCGAAAGCTGCCCACCATGACCTAACATTCCCCTGAGTTCATTCTATGCAAAACAAGTGAGTTGGGTTTGTGACAAGACGCAACAGGCCTGTGGTGGCTGAAGGGATTAAAAATATTATCAGTTGTATTTTTAGTCGTATAGTGGGATATTTTATCTGTGAAATGTCGCGATCATAATAGTATGTTTTTCCAACTACATGAACTGGTTTTGACAAGGATAAATTCATCAGTAAATTGCTTATCCCAGCATAAACAACGAAAAGATATAATTTTATTCCACTGTGATTGGCTTGCAGTTTAAGAGATCAGAAGTGTGAGAACTTAGCTTACCTGAATTGAAGGAATACTGAATTGGAGCACGAATGCCCCGATCAGGATCTTCGGCTTTTATAGCAGCTGGAGATATCTCAAGCAGCATTCCCTATATAGAACAAAAAAAAAAAAAAAGGAAAAGAAGAAGATTAACGTCCTGTATACACTTTTTTGCTGTATGATTTAGTGGAAGATAACGAAATTCATAAAGCAAATGAAAAAACCGACTGACAATAGGAAACAATGATGCATTTAAAAGAATTGCAATTCATAGTATTTTTATATGTCGCTATAATGGAAAAATCATATTTCGAATAGCATTATAATGTTTAAATTATTAGTCAATGCCTGCACATCATGATCACATTACTTTTGTACAAATAGCATTCAAGTATCTTCCTGACGGAAACATATTTCTTATTCGGCATTTCTTATACAAACACAATTTCGTAACACTCAACACAAAGAGATGGAAATAAATACTAAAACATTCATACTGGCGTGATGAATGTTTTAGAAAAACTGCAGTTGTGAAGTGCTGTTATTCTTATTAAGACAACGACTGAACTCCAAGATTATTACGATTGATTGATGACCCCCACCCAAGTTATGGTGAAAAGGATCTTCCAACAATATTATGACTGCCCCGAATATAAAAAAACAATTCCTTAAGAAAAAACAATGCTTTATACAATCTCCATTTCATGTTATGTTTTGTATCAGGTACTTTGTACCTTCTCATGGCACCTTACCACTTGAGATCTCAATAAACAAAACTGACCACTCAAAGCTGTGATTTAATTGTTGAATTCGCGCAGGCATGTACTGTAAGGTGCTTTAAGAATATGGAATACTCGAAACCACAGCTTTTGCGTACACGATCAATTTTTTACACAAACACAGAAGAAAAGAAAACCAACATAATATACAAACCGGAAAATGTTGGACAACTTCAGCCTAACATAAAATCAAACATTAACTTCGTTGGGGCACAATAAAACGATCGGGAACGCATACGTCATTAAGAAAAAGCTATTCATGAAACCATACGAAGAAATACGCTCTATGGCACCCAAAACTGTTTCACCTGAAGAAAGGCAGGGGCGCAGGAATACAGATATGATCATTTGAGTAATGACCGCCAAGCAGGTAAGGAATACATGAACAACTTGTTGATGCTCATGAGCGCATTGATTAACACATAACGCTTTTTAACCACCTGTGTTGTGGATACATTAGTTTATGCTTTTTGGTATGTAGTTGTACAGCTGTCAAATAACCTCCTTGCATTGGTCCCAGCAGAACAGCCGTAATCAATGATCGCCGCGGATGAGTCTGTGATTGGTTCACACGTGATCAACAGAAAGAAAATCCGGGGAACCAGGCCTGGCTAAGGCACTTCGTGGCAAAGACGTCTTGAGGAAACCCTGATATGAGCCCGATATCATGTTTAAAAATAACGGCAGGCACCCCGTTAAGTAGAAGAGGAGAGAAACCGATTCCAGAGTCTCGGCAAAACAGCGGCGAACAGTCAGACTGCCGTTGAAGAATACCAACAATGAAAGATGATCGAAACGGATCGTCCCTGTCACTATAGCGCCATCAGGGAGTACAGTATGGCATCAACAATGGCTCGTAAGTTCATTAATTGCTTTCACCAGGTAGTCTCCACATTCGTATGCATCAATTATTGAACCCCAGGAAGAAGCGGAATTTATCACTGAAGATCCCTTGATGCCACACTTCTCTCCAGGTGACCTTTGCAAGGCACCATTCCAGAAGATGTAGACGATGAATAGAGGGTAGTAGTAATCGACGCAATGGCCTGTATGAACACCCGGGTGTTCCTACTTCGGCCAGCCGGCGTGTAATGGTTTAACCGGAAATGGGTGATAGCTAGCGGAAGTCACATAATTGGATAGTCACTAACGTGGCTGTAGTTGCGGTATGAACCTATCGACCGATAAGACGACGATACTCTTGTTCTGTAGTCGTCCGTTCTGCTCCGCTACTAATTCAACGAGTATTTGATCTTCCTAGAGCTATTCTTGACAACATCCGTGCACTATGCAGCTGTTTGGCAGAGACGTTCAGTTTCCTAAACAAATGATCATCTTTTTTCTCGAGGGCCAGCAATCTGCCCTTTGTCGAAGTTGCTGATATCAGTGCCGAATGTGACGTATTCGCAATGTGACGTTTTCGCCCTGTCAGAGAGTGTGCTTAAAGACCAGTGGCCGCTTCAGAGAATGAGTGGTCAGGGGTGATGAGCCATTGTGTGAGCCGGAGTCTCGGATGTGAAATGGTGATGAGCCTGTCCCGTGGAGTCTCCCTCCCTACTACTCAGCCAGCGGACACAAATCAGGGACCTGCGACAGCCTTGAGTCCTAGATGCTCACGGTGGCCGTTAATCTCGAAACTAAAGATAAAAAAGAGCTGTAATAAGTTTTCCACTAATCTTCACAAAACTCAATGTTATAGAAAAACAACAGTTTTATTTCCTACTTACTGAATGACAAGAGATTCTGAATATCAACGGCTTGTTAAAAGCGCAAGAAACACGGGACAGGCTTATCACGTCTCTGTACTATGAAGAAAGCTGTTGCTGAAGAAGCTGAACCGTAACAGAATGAAAGTTTAGAATGTTTTGTTTTGAATGCCGTCGCATGGATTTAGCACTTTCTTCCTTATTTTTACGAGATTTCTGAAATTATAATGGTAACAACTAATACCTACAACGCGTAGTGCGTGCTCCGATTTTTGGATGATATCAATGAAAAGAGAGATGAACACTTAAAAACATCCTTTAGGGGAAAATATTAAACTGGGTTAGAAAGTTAAAGAAAAGAAATAATGAATAAATAAATGAAACTTAAACAAATTAATAAACGAATTAACTTGAGTCTGAGGACTGAACGTTGGTAGATCACCTGCGAATCTAAGATGCAAACGGCGTGTACAATAAGTAAATAAATTAAATTAATGAAACGTGGAATTTTCCGTAAAACCTTCACTGACCAGATTTGCACCAGTTTTTCCAAAACACAAAGTACGACATTTGTATTCTTAAGGTAAATATGAGCTTAGAATCTATTCCCAGAGTTAGTGGTTTTGGAGCTTCATGACAGAAGATTGAACACTTGTCCCACCGACCGTTTCTGTCTCTGGCCTTTGAGTTTTTCGCTCTCACCGCATGGCACTCACTGTGCATCCATGTTGTCAATAATCTGACGACTTCGTATTTGACGTTGTGTTTTCTGTTTGGCAGATGTTGAGCCTTAGCGATTGTTGCACTTTTAAAACAGTGCCAATATCATACATATAGAGATTGTCAAGATGGCTGTAAGAAAGCCGGGTTATGGTATACGTCCGAACTCGAATTGTTTGTAATGAGAGAAGACGGACAGCAAACTTGACTGTAACTCATATCTCTAGGAACAACTGATGTGTAAGGATATAATTCGCTGCAATGTATATTGAAATGTAATTACTTGATACAACAATTCTCCTTAATAAGTCAAATCATTGCTGCCATACATTACAATTAATACTCAAATATAACAATATGATGTGTATTTGCAAATTCTAAGTTCAAAGACCTCAATGGTTGCTAAAGTAAATCGTAGTAATACTAAAATTTGGCATACATTTCCGATTTCTAAGTCCACATGGCTTTAATATCAATCATTGTCAGAAATATTCTCATTACCTGCTGTGTCACCGCAAAAGGGACATGCTGAAACTGTGCTCACTGTGTATAAACAACGGTAGAAATTTACAATTAAAAATTAAATATTTATGACGAAAGAATGCTCCTGATGTCAGTTTGTTCCAATAAATAAATGTTTCATTCCTTTTTTATTAAAAATACATGATGGAAACATGCTGTTAACCTAAGTATCATCAATGCATCAAATTAGAAAAGTACATGAACAAAGACGCTTGACTGTTGGAATGATTGAAACGTTACATGCATATACCCTTAATATTTCTAACTAAGCGCTGTTATAAAACTTTCATATCAGCGTTCAGTCAAATATACAGCCATACTGCGTTACGGATCAAAGGACAGGATGTTAGCCGATATGCTAATGGAAATAGTTAATCTACGGTGCTAATAAAGAACGCAAAAAAAATATAGGAGCGATTTCATCATAATCGAAAAGCAGGTTTCTTTTACGCGTACTTCTATATATTTCATTTTTCCTCTATTCTTTTCAACCATCCAGCCCTGCACGAGGCTCTTTGCGCTATGTCAGAAAGGCAAGGCGAAGCTCTTGTCGTCTAAGAGATAATTAGTCCCAGCACAGATCCTGTATTTTATTTTTTTATTTTTTGCTACTACTCTTGGGTGAACTAACGAATGAAAAGTAAGCATTTCAGTGAACGAAGCGGAAACCACAAGCACGCACCGTGACATTGCATCCGGAGGAACGTTACGGGTATTTCAAGTGTAAAATACATACTAGGCCGTTGCAGGCAGCTTGATAGAAATACGACGTTCAACATACACTCCGAAAATGCAATGGGGCACTTTTTTCTGGATTTTATTTTACACTCAGAAACTTCGAATTCTTCCTAAACTATTCTAATGGAATACGAAAAAAAGAAAAAAAAAAGAAAGAAAGAAAAGCAGGGAACTTCACAAGGCATTCATTGTTTCGTTTTTGAAACAGCAAAATATTTTGACGCAATTTAGAATATAAGTACAGAGTTTAGAGCGAAAATCAAAATTACCTTGTGTTTGAGGAAACTTTTTCTTTTTTATTGTAAAGCACATCAGTTTTTGGACCAAAACAGCTGTAAATCTTAATTCTTTTTCCATCGTCCTATACACAGTCAACCCTTGACATCCCACCACCTTTTCTTGCTTTACAATCTGCCGCTATATCAAATTTGCCAAGTAAGAAAGAGGAACTGTACACCAGCTATACGTAAAGCAGTGAAACTACGTGTATTGGCAATCCGAATTTATTGGCACAAAAACAGAAATCAGTCTACCTTTCCAAGTTTTCGCACATCAACCAGATGGCCTTTTTAAGGAAGGTCGAGAGCATACTGCTATCTATCGTTGATTTCTACTTTTACGCCATTATATTAAGATTGCTAATATAATTTCACTATTTAAAATTTTCCAATTGTCTTTAAGTAATACAAATTTCGTGCGCACTGTAGTTTGAAGTGCCAGTTTCTATCTCGGAAGCTTCGGTATGCATTAAATGAGGAAATTTACTTTTACTTAGTCGTAAGACAAAGTTGACGTTTTAATTACAAAGAGATGAAGGAAAAATCATGTACATACATAAATACATATCACTAAGCTGTTCTCTGAGATTTAGAGGTTAGCTCCACAAAGAAAAGACAAACTTCCAGATAATTTTTAACAGATTATTTACTTAATGTTGCCATATCAAACTCCTCAATTTACAGAGATCTTGACACACAACACGAGCTTCAGTGACAACCATCACACAACGTACACAAGACCTTCTATATTTCATACTCATAATCTTTTTCTCATTCACGCACTCCTGAATCTGATCCACATATGACTTCCTTGGCCTTCCTCTGCCTTTCCTTCATACCACTTGTGCTGTAAAAAATTTCTTAGTAAGCATTTCATCACTCGTTCTTTCAACATGGCCAAACCACCGAAGCATATTAGTCTCCACCTTGCTAACAACATTTTGCTTCACATTACACAACTCCAACACATCTTCATTCCTCACACGATCAGAACGTGTCTTGCAACAAACCGTATTTCTCCAGCACACAAACTTTCAAAATGTTTTATTCTGAGCGAAATTTACAGGGAACGAAGGCGGTAGGCGGCATGTGCCTTTACAATGCCTGAAATCATAATAACAGGAGTCAGATATATACAAAGTGTGTGCAATTTACATTATGCAAGGGGTATATACAATGCAAGTGAAATAGATGAGCGGACTACAAAACAAAATTACCGAGTATGTATTCAAGAAGTGCGCTTTTTACAGTATGAGAGGTGTATATATACAGCGAATGCGCAAGTTACAGTATGAGAGGTGAATAAATAATACAGTGCTAGTGAGATAGATGAGCGATGATACAACATAAGTGCAACAGTGCAGGGTGTGATAATGGAAAACATATACGTGAGACTGAATAAATGTACAATTTACGCGAAGTATATACAGATGTGCGTGAAGCCATATAGGAACAGGGAACGAACTATGTGCAGCAAGTGAGATATACATACAATGCAATGAAAATATAAATACAAATGACGCAGAACATAATGATGCAATTGAAATGTGTATTATATACAGATGTGTACAAAAAGTGCATGACTGAGATATGTAAGATGCCGACAGTAAAGAATGAGCTTGTAGGACGGCTCCAAAACGGAGCATACACAGTACCAAGGAATATGTATATGTACAGAATGAACAGCGAAATATACAGGATGTGTATGTACAATTTATATGAGCAATATGACGAACGAATCAGCAGGAGATATATGACGAAATAAAAACAGTGAATATACAGGTACAATATGAGACACACAGAAAAAAAAAATCACTACAAAAATCACTTATTCAGAAGAGGGCACCACAAAGTAAGTGCACGTGAATAACCTGCAAACACTAACAGTAAAAAGATAAACTGGAGATGGGAATAAGAAGAATGTACAGAAGAACTAAGTCTGATAAGCTTAGGGAGACACTCTCCGGATCCGGTGAGCCAGTCCAGGGTTCATCACAAAGATCAAAGCGGGGAAGGTCCCGACGTAGAGGATGCAAGTCAAATCAGAAGATGTAGGTCTGCAGAAGGCCCGGAAAACCAGCGGTGTAATGGTGATCATACACTCAGGAAATGCAGGCTCTGGTCAGTGGCCCTGGCAGAGGTAAACGCCAATCGGAGCCTGGAGGTCAGCCGGTTGCGGAATTGCGCACAGAGGGTATCTTCTGCTTGAAGGAGCGTCGGCACATTAGAGGTATGACGGAGTTGCAGATAGAAGCAGTAAGTCACATGCTTTGCGAGTACAAAGATGTATGCGCATGGCTCAGATAAAGGCACCGGTGGCGAACAAGAAACCAGCAGCGTACTGTATGAAGAAAAAGGCAGCTCTTTGGCACAGAAATACTTGGCAACGGTAAAAGCTAGGTGTAGTAAAGGAAGGATCGCCGGGCAGTACTGGTAGATGTGTAGAACATCAGCATGCTCAGAACAGAAGATGCAGGTGGGTGCGGCGGCCAGCGTCATCCGAAGTAACGTGGCCGGCACTGGCAGGCGGCGGTGAAGGAAGAGCCAGTGAATATTCCTTTCATCTGGTGTCGAGATGGGTGAAGCTGTTGCCGACCACACACTCAGAAGAGCGGCGGGCGGCACTCCTGAAATGAGCTGGGGTGCGGGTGGCGATGGATCCAGAAGGAGAAAACGATAGAGAGTACGGACAGTGAAACTGGAGATCGGAAGAAAAGAGCCACGAACATTAAGAAAAAAGGAAGGGGAAGAGAAGCAGAAGAAACGAGAAAGAGGCCAGCCGGAGAAGCGAGATCAGGAAAAAGAGTAATGATCGAGGGGCGGAGAGAATCGTAGAGTGCAAGAGAGGCAGAGGTGCGTGGAAGGAAAGGAGAGAGGTCTGAAAAGGGTTTCCATGTTAGATCGGAGGAAAGTAAGTCTCGGACGGAAACGATCCCAGCGGGGAGCCAGGAAAGGTCAGTGAAATACGGTGCGTTAGGAGGATGGAGGATGGAGGAATAGAAGAGGGGTTCAGTTAGAAGTTCTGAGGTGGTAGCGGGTGGGGCACGGAGTAGTGGCAGAGAGCGAAGAAAGGAAAGCGCCTCTGAATAAACGGGGGAAAGACGGGAGCGGAGGAGAGAAAAGAGATCCATCAGTAGAAAAGTTGTGAATTTGAAGCGGGGGTTCCGGGGAGAAATCATCACGTCTCGGAGAAGAGAGGCTGCGGATCTTGGTTGGCAGAGTAGACGCAGAAGGGATACTATCCGGTGTGCTTTGTAGAACAGGCGGACATCCAGGAGCGCAATACCACCAGTGAAGATCGGACGACTTAGAGTTGAGACTTGTATCCAATGATGAGCTGACCAGATCATAGTAGAAATGATCCGTGTGACTTCAGCAAGATAGTAAGCTGGCATGCGAGCAGCTGCCCACACATGAAGACAAGGAGACAGAAGATATGTACGAGCAAGGCGTGCTCGGGTGAGGTAAGAGGCGCTGAACTGAGCTTTCCGCCAGAAGGCAGCCGATCGAGCAAGGCGATTACGAAGAGCAGCCCACGTGTTGTTTCGGGCAGCTATGAGAGCTCCCAGGTGTATACCAAGAAATTTCTGAGAAGAGGCAGTCCAGGAGGTGCCCCATGGGGAGTCCGTCCTGGACTCCCAGGCACCACACCACAGACCGGCACTCTTGGTAGTGTTGAGCATCGCTGAGGAACAAGAAGAGTAGAGTGCATATACATGAGCGAGGGTATTAAATTGCGATTCCATCCGAACGCAGAAAGTGGCGTCGTCGGCGTAGGCGGAGTAGGTTATAGAGAAGTGCCTGGTGCTTGCCGTGGGAGGAAGAAGAGCCGCAAGAAATGCACGATGTACTGTGCGTAGGAAAGGCTCAAACGCCAGAGCAAATAATTGCCCAGAAAGTGGACACCCCTGTCGTATTCCACGACGGAAAGAAATGGGTGCTGTCAGAAAGGCGGCTGTCTTGACCTGAAAGACGGCGTCGCGATAGAGAGCAAGAATAGTGGTAACGAAGACAGAAGGTAAGCCAAAAGCGTGTAAAGTAGTTGAGAGAAATGAATGGGAGATATTATCAAAAGCTGCACGTTGGTCTAAATTTAGTAGAGCAAGAGATTCAGAATTAGTTCGGGCAAGATACAGAAGATCACGAAGGAGGTGAAGGTTGGTAGGATAGAACGACCAGGTACCGTGTAGGACTGGTCGGAAGAGAGAAGATACGGAAGAACTTGATTTAGGCGGCGAGAGAGAATTTTAGTGAACAGTTTGTAATCAAGATTTATTAGTGAAATCGGACGCCAGTTCCCCAGGTCAAGGAGGTCACCCTTTTTAGGGAAAAGTACCATGTGAGCAACAGTGAAGCCCCTCGGAAGGGAGATAGATGCAAAGGCAGAAGATTAAGCAGCGAGAAGGAAAGGAAGGAGAGTAGGTAAAAAGATAAGATAAAATGATAGAGGGAGGCCGTCAGGACCAGGGACGGCTCGGGGATCGAGAGAGGAAAGTGCAGTCCTAAGTTCAGATGGAGAGATAGGCTGTAGAAGAGAAGCGGAGAGGTGAGAGGGGACTTGAGGGAGAGAAGAAAGTAAAGTATTACACGCAGAAGCAGAAGGTGGAGGGGTATCACTGTACTTATCGGAGAAGTATTGACGAACATGGGAGCAAAGCACATCTGGGTCCGAAGCCACATGACCGTCAGGCAGACGCAGCACACGGAGTCGATGAGAAGAACGGCGCTGATCCTCTAACGAAGACAAGAACTCAAAAGAGCAGTCTTCGGGAGACAAGTGCTGGAGACGAAGTCGTAAAAGGGGTCCAGTTGACCGTTGAGTAGTCTGTACTGAAGATTTGGAGGCAGTAGCTGCCCGATGAGGGCATAGCGCACTAGGGTGACCAGTGCTCTTACATACCGAACAAAGGGTGCCCACAGTGATGTCAATGCGCCTAATATGAGTGTCACAGCGTACATTGAGTACCGATGGAACACGTAACATGGCTTTCTCCGAGGGAAAGATCACACGTACGTTACGGCGAAATCCTAAGAGATAACGGTCTTCAGGGACTCCCGGAAAGGAGGAGTACGTAATGACCGATCCGACAGTGCGTCCATAATTCTGAGCGACTGAGAGCAATAGGTCGTCGGATACTTCCTGAGGAACAGGGGCGAAACTGACTGTAGTAGGTGGTTGTGTGAGTGGGGTAGCAAGGAGATGGCGATCGCCGATGGAAATTCCTTCGGTCAGAACTCGAAGAGCGAAGGCTGGAGTCGCAAGATAAACAATTACTTGACTGGTTCTTCTACCCACGTGAGTAACAGCCTCTTTTGGAACAATTTGTCGAAGGGCAGCGCGGTACGCCGTCAGCTTTGTGTTGGGGTGACTGCGGAAAAATACACCCACCCCGATTTTATCAAGAAAAAGCTGACCTTGAGGGCAAGTAGTCGGAACATCCACGTAGATCTGGTCTGTACCATACGTCATCTCATAAGGGCATTTTGAAGAAGAGGGCTGGCGAGAAGAAGAAGAAGTTGGCGCACCTGAGGTGACGGCAGCATACGTCACACCTGACGCGCGTTGTGATGACGCGGAAGTGGCTGGTGGAAGTGTGACGTCCATGGCGTCGTCAGAAGGCACAGGGGAAGGCAATGGTTCACCACTCTTCGTCAGATGGGAAGGAGATGACTCCCTGGGCAAGGCAACTTTGTCACGCAGCGGAAAGGAGGGGCTTATCAAAGGAAGCCCTCCATTGGCGGATTGCTGCTGAGCAGCTGATAGGGATAAAGAGTCACTTCCGGAAGCGAGGATAGAAGCTCCGCTACCCCCGGAAGTCGCCATTTGCAATGGCGATAAGATTACGAGCTTTGGCCAACTCGACCAAAGCAGGAAAATGAGGAATACAACACAGAAAGGGCACTTACCGACCTGGTAAATGGATCAAAAGTAGGACGGCATCTTCACACACGCTGCACATACAAAATTAGGAGCTGTAGACTCGGAAATTATGACAAACGGAACAAAATACGAACACGAAGTAAACAACGACTGTCGTCCAGCACACAAACGACTCCTATGTTTCTTCTGTAGCACCCAGGTTTCACTGCCATACATCAGAGTAGGAACAATTACACTTTCATACACAGTCATGCGGGACTCCCTTGAGAACCCATCATTTCTGTGAAAACCTCCCAAAGCAGCCATGACTTTCAATGAAGAATTCACTCTCCTACTAATTTCACCGTCCAATTTGCTCTCTCTGTCAAACGTGCTTCCTAAATACACAAACTCATTCACTTGTTCAATCACTGCGCCATTTAGACTTATGTTACATTCAGTACTACCAGTTACCCGCTCAAAAACCATAACTTTGGTTTTTCCCTTGTTAATACTCAGTTTGAATTTCATGCAAACTTCGTACATCCAGGACAACACACACTGCAACTCACTTTTGCTCTCTGCCAACAGGACAGTATAATCAGCATACAGCAATCTTCACACACTGATATCACCAAAACATAAAGCAGCATTATCTATTTTGGCATCACGCATGCATGTATCCATAAATATATTAAACAGCCATGGTGACATTACACAACCTTGCCTGACTCCTGCACCAATAGAAAACCATTTTGATAAAACGTCATTCACTCGTACACAAGTTCTACTTCCAGCATACATGGCTTTTTCACTATTAAGTAGATTCCCAGTAACACCATATTCATTCAATACCTTCCACAAAAGTGTCCTATTTACTCTATCGTAAGCTTTCTCTAAATCTATGAAGGCAGCAAAAAGTGTCTTACCAACAGCCAGATACTTTTCAATCATCATGCGTAATGCAAAAATTTTGTTAGTGCAGCCTTTACCAGGCATAAAACCACTCTGAACATCCCACACTTTCTCTGATGTAAGACCCCGTACTTTTTCAATAATGACCTTACCAAACACTTTCCCTGGCACACTGAGTAGACTAATGCCACGATAGGTCTTGCAGTCAGTCTGATTACCTTTTCCCTTATACAAGGGAACAATCATAGCATCCTTCAAATCCCGAGGGACCATTTCTAACTCCTAGCACAACTGGCAAATTTCAGTTAACCAGTCAATCACAGAGTCACCACCATATTTCAACATCTCGGCACTTATGCCATCAACTCCCGGAGCCTTACTATTCTGAAGAGATTTTAGAGCTGTACACACCTCTTGTCTTGAGATTCCTCCTGTGCTCCCCTCCTTCACTGTGACATCATCTGCTTCTGCCTCAGAATCACCTTTGCTTTCTTGATCTAATAACTCACAGAAGTATTCACCCCATCTTTCACTTAAGTCATTGGGCTCCCATATCATTTCCCCACTCCTATTCTTCACACAACTTACAACTTTGTTTCTCCTATTTTTCCCGAGTCTCACGTACTTCCAGAAAGTCTTTCTATCTTTCCAGATAGCCAATTCATGTCTTTCCACGAATTGGCTTTGTTCCTTTTTGAAAACTCGTCTGTTTTCATTGTGTTTCAGATTGCAATCCAATTATTTTCAGAGCACAATTTAATTTAACAAGTGCGTTTGAAATATCACCATGTTGCGAGTTTGCTTCAAAGAATCTTCTTAATGTCCAAAGACAATGATTCACATCTTTAATTTAATCTGTGTTTTTAACATTAAGGTTCTTTTTTTTTTTTTTTTTTTTTTTTTATTGGAGGTTTAACGACCACCGTGAGCAACTCAAATGGGCTATAAGCAGTCGCCCGTCCCTAATTTAGGGTCACTGGTTCCAGGGAAGGGAGAGAGCCAGTGCCGTAAGACAAACACAACATCCATGCCTGACCGGGATTCGAACCCGGACCCCTTACGGACGAATGATCAGAGGCCAACGCCTTAGACCACTGCGCCACCGGGGCGGCTGAAGGTTCTCCACCATTGAATCATGGTCTGAGAAAACGGTAAGGAAATTTTTACACAGCTTGAAAACACTGATATATCAAATACGTTTGTGTTAAGAAAGGCAGGTTGGCGTAGTAATACTGTATATATTGACCGTTGGCAGATGCTAAGAGGTTGGAAGTATATCAGGGCTATTCCAGAGCACGTGGATCAGAGCCAAAGGGTGGTGTTATGCAAGGGGTGGCGGCAAATCGAGTGTTGACTGTATCATTGCAACATGCACCGATGAGCCATTGCATTATGAACACCACCAGCCTACAGCAATGAGCTCGCCTGGAGACCGAACGGTGGAGCAGGTGAAGTTCAGAGATTAGTATATATGCAACCCGAGAACCGGCTTTCGGTTAGTAAAGTTTTCGAAGTCAGAATGGGAAAAGCTGCCGATTAACCAGAGTTTGATGAAGGAAAAATTGTGATAGCACGGCGCCTCGGAACTACGATCTCAGAAACCGTACGGCTTGTTCACGTGCCGCTCTAGTGAGTACGTATCAAAAGTGGTGCACAGATGGCCAAACGACGAACCGTTGTCCAGCCGTGTGTTGTCCGCACCTCTTTGATGCCAGAGGGGAGCGGAGACTGTCGCGCATTGTTCACAGCGACTGCAGGGCCAAGGGCGACAAATCACCTACAGCTACAACAGTGGTAATCAGGGAAACGCGTCATAGCACACAGTTCATCGCAGCTTTCGGCGCATGGGCCTGCGTAGCCGAAGACCCAGCCTGGTCCCCATGCTCACTGTACATCATTGCCAACAACGCATGAAATGGGCCCAAGATAATCGAGATTACACCGTGGATGACTGGAAGAAAGTGGCCTGGTCTAACAAATCAAGATTCCTGGTGCGTTACGTAGACGGCCGAGCGCGGATACGCCGATTACCAACGAAGGCTATGACACCTGGATACACTGTAAGGCGGAAACATGCCGGCAGCGGTAGTGTTATGCTGTGGTTGATGTTTTCTTGGGACACTTTAAGCCCCATTATCCCAATAGCACAATTTCTAACAGCTGTGAGGTATCTGAACATCGGAGCGGGCCAAGTTCACTCATTCACGACAACTGTGTTCCCTGCTGGTGATGGCCAGCAGGGAACACAGTTGCCATGAATGGGTGAACTTCCAGAATCGTCCAGAAGTGGTTCGAGGAAAATGCTGGTGATTTTCTGTTAATGCCCTATTCTCCAAATTCACCTGACATGAATCCAATCGAACATTTGTGGTTAGACTTGGAAAAGCGGTTCGCACTAAATCACCACCACCCCGAAATGTACGGAAACTGGTGGATCTGCTGTTGACATTATGGTACTAGATACGCCAGGATACCTATCGCTACCGCATCGAATCGATGCCTCGCCGGGTGGTCGCTGTTTTGCTAGATAAAGGGGTACTACAGCTTATTAGGTAGGTGGTCATAATGAAGTGTCTCATCGGTTAATTTTTAGACGCTCAGTATTTTTTTCAGGGTATAATTAGAAGTTACACAAAAAGGAGCGCGGGACTTAGGAAATCAAGTGGTGAAGTTAACAGAAATGCCACAAATGCAACTTGTTCGAAAAGCTACTTGTTCTATTCACTCCTTCATCGCAGATGTACAATAATGACTTACATTCTAAGAAGAGAAAAATAAATTCTACTGGCTTCATGAACTCTACTCTAAGAATTTGGAGATAAATTTCCCGGCAGAATTTATATAAATTTCGTACGGTTAATACAAATGTATGATCGAAAAGTCAGACTTTTGTTTGCGGTGCAAATTATGAAAAGAAATCAGCAAATAGTTGCACGAAACTGAATAAGACAACACTTTGTACTAAAACAAAAAAGTGTTTCGTCAGTTATTTGACTTCCATATATGCCAAGACATATACGAAATCGAATAAAATGAAATGGAAGTTTCATGGAATAAACTATACTGAACAGAAGCTAAATCTCATAAGAACTACCTAATGCATGCACTAATTTAATTACACTCCACAGAAAAATTGTTCTATCCAACTGGACTATCATTCGCTCGCTACAAACGACGTGCTGCAATGTAGTTGTGCAAATAATAAACGATCACACTGCATCCTGCTTAGTGAGGTGGATATATCAATATTAGTGTAACATTAGTACGAGAAGTAACCAAATTTCGCGCTGCAATACAAGCACTAATGCGGTTAGTAATTGAGTCAGAAAGTTTCCTAAAAAAAGGTTCCTGAAAACATCCGGTTCTGGGGTTTTCCTGAGTTATGGCACATACTCCTGAAAATCCTTCGTATTATGTGTTGGTGTTTGTTGGTTGTTTTTTCAGACGTCGTTTCATGAAATTCCGTAAGTCCACAATCGTATGCAAATTTGGAGACCCAGATGATCATAGTAATTCGGGAACGGCTTGCGGATACTGCGTGCGCCTTGTGACGCAGCGTTAACTTGCTGGAATGTGGCGCTTCGCATATGATCAAGGGCTGTGTGACGTACCTGCCAGCAGGACGCACACGACATAAAGGCACATAGCAATCAAAATGAACTTCTGCGTAGCTCAGTTGGTAGAGCGACTTGTTCCGGAATAAGCGGACTCGGGTTCGATTCCCGGCGTAGACCAAAAATGACGGAGAAATTTACTTCGTTATAATGGCGCCCGAACTATCCGGATGACCCGACCGTTCAAAATCTCGCAATGGTGTGATGTTATTTCCACACCGCGAGATAGGAAAAATCAGAGAATCTCTTCTCCAGCGCTTCGAAAAATAAATGTGTGTGACGTTGCATTCCACACACCGGATTGACTGAGAGTTCTCAAGTGCACGTTCTACAGTGGATGGCTGCCTGCAACGATTCATGGTCACGGCTGACCCGTGTGCCATGCCACCAGCCCTCTTTCGGGGGGAGATGTGACGTACCTGCCAGCAGGACGCACACGACATAAAGGCACATAACAATCAGAATGAACGTCTGCGTAGCTCAGTTGGTAGAGCGACTTGTTCCGGAATAAGCGGACTCGGGTTCGATTCCCGGCGTAGACCAAAAATGACGGAGAAATTTACTTCGTTATAGCTGGTAAAACTGAAGCGCGAAGAATAGCGTCCACATACTAACGTGCGGTTAGAGGACCAACAATGGTAAGAGATGGCACCTCACACCAGAATCATAGCAACAGTATGGTGTTCTACGATACACGACTTTGAAGCTCTTTCGGCAGTGCGTAGCCTCATGTCCATGGGGCCATCCTTTCGTCTGAGCTAGACGAGAGTCTTATAACACCACTCAGTTTGTTCGTTCCACCACTGCAACGTGACATACCAGTTCTGTGCAGGCGCCGCTACAATGATACTGAGAGATATAGGCAATGCCCCATCAGTCGTTTCATCACTAAATATCTGTAGACAGTCGCGTTTCTGGTACTAACAGCCATCCGACGAATTTGACGATCATCCAGATTCGTAGTCCTTCGAGGTCGACCGGATATAGCTGCAGTAAGAGACTGCATGAAACACCTTCCTATATCCCCCTCTGCTATTAGCAGAAGCCAAATGTTCGCGCATCGTTCTTCATGCTATTCTGCTTCACGTAAGCCAATGATACGACCTTGCTCAAGCTCGATAAAACATCAGTGTACGACTTACGAATAGCGTTACCTTTCCATAGAATCGGAACTGATAGGTCAGGTTCGGTCTCTTTAATCGAAACTGCCCACATTTCCCAGAGACAACCTTATCTAAAAATAACGGAATCAGTCTCGTCTGCTGCATTTTATATGCACTCATTGCGTATATCTCTATCGCACACTACCGTGCTGTTTTTCCATATAAACGCACCTCTGCTCCTTTAGGATGATGCATTTTTTTTTTCATGAACTGTGAACATCTTAAACTGAGGGAACATGGAATCTAGAACTGTAACATTTGATCATTAGCCTTAAATTCCGTCTCAAAATTTGCTGAAACCGGAAAAACACATAATCCTTACAGAAAGGATTTCTCACTAAATGTTGAAGCATGTTGATAAATATAATGTCAGGATTATATTTATTATTTTGAGCGGGTTTTTTTTCAGGAAAAAGTAACTCTGAATGTGCGAGATTACGCGAATTAGGGATTCATTAACAATCGATCTGCATTTAGGAGATTTAAAAGAATTACATAATGCCCAGCTTGTCGGAGAAGACGAAAAAGTTAATTAAATTTGCAACTCCTAGCGCTACAACAGACTTCGCTAGAACTCTCAGATTGCTTTTCGTGTTTTCGATATCAATTTATTTCGTATACTGCTAGTTTCAATTTAGGAAGTTCAAAAACTGCAATTCACTCTGAATTTTCCTTTTCCTTTCTGCATCTATTCACTTTTTTTTCTTGAATCTCATCCTGAAAGTTTATGAGTATTATTGGAAGGTCTACAAATCGATTTCCTCTTTCACTCAGCACACACAGTTTAAATTGCTGGTCACCAGATGTTTCACAAAAAACTTTGCTTATCTTTTGGTTTAACAAGCCCGTGTTTATCGAAGGCCAGTAGAAACCACCCATCTCGAGTTTTCGATTCCGTAAGGGATCAAACTAAGGCTAAGCACACTATTTGAGTCTCCTAGAGGGACACATACCGGGTGTCGACGTAAGAAGTTCGTATCCTAACGCCTGAATCACGCAACAAAAAACTGCTTCACAATAATCGTAATGGTGAAATAACCCTGGGCTACTTTGCTGTACTTTTAGCATTCTTTCGGTAGTCGTTAAACCACACGCATAACACTGCCCAGCTACTGTACTACAGACTACAATTACATATAAAATTTAAAGCAGAGAAATGGAGAAACTAAAACGGGAGACAGAAATATTACTGTCCAGTAAATGTTATCCAGCAGTCTTTACATACCACTGCTATGTACGGCAGCTTAAAGCTGCATTTTTGAATGATTATTTTCAATAATCCTTTGCTATCTTTTTGTTTCAGAACACAGATATCTACGATGTGTAGTGAAAAGCTGAGGTCCTGGGATGTTAAAGTCAGAGAAAAACGTTAATAGCAAACACTGAACACCTCCCTATCCTACATTAACACAAGAAATATGCAGGTGTCCATAAAGTTCAAGCAGTTAAACTAGTTCATGTTCCAACGCCAGCTATTTTTTTTCCGGGCTTCAGAGGTGAGATATTGTTTTCCTAAAACATCAATGGCACAGTGGCAATAGTCTCTTGACAAAGAAGAATGAAGTTCAGCTCTTGTTTCGTTTCTGTTTTCAGTGCTAAATTCATTAATCACCGAAAGGGCAGAGAAGTAGTGCTTAAATTTCAGAACTGTTAACATACGAAAACTAACTCCCACCGATATGTAAACTGTGGAGTTGACAGATATTTTAATTAGTTAAAAGGAAGCTAAAAAATATGTTACAGAGGCAGAGAGTGAATTCTTGAACATTTCTTTATGCATTAAAAAACGGATGCACATGTTCTCTGCAACATGATATATTGTATAAGAGTAAGGCTTGCAAGGCAAAATGTATGTGACTAATTACCATCTCTACATGAAGGTACAAATGTGGTCCGAAGATAAGGGAGAAAAACAATTAATACAAACATTTAACGTGGACCAGGAACATCAAACTAAGATCTTCGCTCTTTCCACATTTATAAGTGAGTCACGGAAAAATTCTCATTGGCCGCCACTGGGAGTCGAACCCAGGGCCTTCCAGTTACGCGCCGGATATGCTTCCGCTACACCACAGTGGCCTCGAATTCCTCCAGACTCACACACGCTAACTGCCAAGCCAATTTGGCAGGTTGCTTCTTGGAGCCTCGCACAATGCTGGGGTTTCACCAAAGATGGTTAAATGCAACCTGCCAAATTGGCTTAGCAGTTAGCGTGTGTGAGTCTGGAGGAATTCGAGGCCGCTGTGGTGTAGCGGAAGCATATCCGGCGCGTAACTGGAAGACCCTGGGTTCGACTCCCGGTGGCAGCCAATGAGAATTTTTCCGTGACTAACTTATAAATGTGGAAAGAGCGAAGATCTTAGTTTGATGAGAAAAACTCGCGTTAAGACTGAAATCACACCTGACAGTAAAACGGGATTTACAGGGTCTCCTATAGTAATATCAATGTCTCCATGCAATTCTGAAAAAGTAGCAAATTCTGCTGTTACAGAAGTCTTACCAGATTCCTAATGATGGTGAAGACTGGTATTTCTTCTCCAGAAGGCATCACAAGCCCATTCAATACGACTGAAGCTGCAGGATATTGCAGGCCAATACATAAGTTTAGAACAGCCACTTTCACGATAGTTGGTTCTATGTGAGCGGGCACATTCAACTTTAAAATTAACTCAAAAATCAAACAGAAGGACGTAGTACTAGTGGAGGAACTAATTTTTTAAGTTTTTGGGTAGACAGGAATTTTGCTACTTTTGGAACTTAGTTCCACTATCGGGGGTGCTGAAGTCTGCCAGGACCGTTAAATTACTTGCATGCCGCCGACCAATGAGCAAGCATAGATTCGGGAGCTGCCAGTATTACGTGACGTGCATGACCAGCACGCCGCTTTACGGATAGTTTACACACTGCATTTTAAAACTGCCTATTTCCAAGCTGAAGTTCGCGGAAGTATATGATAAAAATATAAGTGATTCCTGGGCAATATGCAATGCACGCACACACACTTGAACGACGAAGGATATATTTTCCTATTTCTCTCGGCACTGAAACTCTGGTTTAACCCACCTACCACCTTGTCACGCTGTCATAGAGGTCACGGTCTTTCTTGTAAAGTCGTTACATGAGTAAAAAAAGATAAAGACAAGGCCATCGCTAATTTTATCCTTTCCGTAATGCCATTACATTCAGTTCATGAAGAAAACAGACTTCTATTCTAATTAATGATAAAGAAATCCCCTACTGCTTAGATACCTATCAAAAATAAGGTTCTGTAATTGAAAGACCTTCCTCATTACCGGCGTAGTGATGCAGCTACTGCATTCAGAGGCCTCAGAAAAGCACGATTATTCAACTACCGACCTCCGGACTAGTTTTCTTTTTTTTTTTTTCGCGTGAAAAGAAGTGAAATAAATTACTATTTTCACTTCTCTTCCTTCCCCGCTGAAGCTACTCAGGAATTTTAATTCTAGAGATTAACCATGAATTACCGTTCTTCCCTTTGATGCAAATTACCTCGCGCGCGCTCCTACAGAAATGGCGCGAATTAACCTGTGGTTCATTTCCCGTTGCCTGCAAGACAGGTTAAAAGTTTGAAAAGAAGACAGGATGTTCCATTTGTTCAAGGGAGCTTTAAGAAAGGAAAATTACTTCATTTGGTTGAAGCTTTGAGCCACTTGGCACTCTTTACACGCTGTGAATAAACTGTTAAGCCCAAACAAGACATGAAAGGAAAGCAATTGTTCCCCTCTTTGAGGTAATCCATTTTCCAAGCGCTCAGCGCACCTCATTCCCCCTCAATGCCAAGAAGTAACCATTATCTTCAGTTGTTTTTCGTCGAAAACGCGTGGCAGACACATTGTTAAGTAACCCAGTCGTGTACGACTTATTGTGTAAATCTCGCCCACTGACTCGCACAGACTCCATCTTCCACAACGAAGACACAACCCTACATCTTTATTGTTCCCTTGATCGCTGGCCAGCGCACGTTCCAAATGGGGGCTATGACCTCAGTCCTTTCTGGGGGCTTTACAGTTGTGGATTAGAGATATGTATTTTGGACACTCCGCTCTTTTCTTTCGAGTATATCTACCAGAGCGTTCACTTCCGACCGCACCCATTACCTGTCCTACCACTCTATAAGGGGGAAGAAGGAAAACCCTGATAGAATTTCCCCATAAAATTTCATTCCCTCCTTCCTCCAATACACACAGTAGACAAAATATCATGCACATCATGTCTTTCACAACATATATGACAGAAAGCAGGAAATATAACAAAAGCTAGTCAAACGTACACGCATACACATACACAGACACACAAACAGGTAAAATGAACAAATTGGTCAGTCTGAAAAACATGTTCATATTAAAGCATAAACAAAAAAAAAAAAAAAAAAAAAAAAAAATTAAAAAATTCACGTTAATGCAGAAGTCGTTTCAGGAGAAACAACTTCTGCATTAACGTGAATTTTTAGTAGGAACTATCGCAAAATTTCTGGTTGAAATTTAACGGGTAGGTTAAACTACACTACTTATTCTTCTCTTTCTAATAATTACTTAGCGTAAGGATTTAAATCGTAAGACTTACCAGCAATGAGAGTGCTGAATAGCAGCCAATGAACGTACATGGGACATTTTTGAATCATTGGTAGAGCCAATTACAAAAAATTGTACCATGGCTTACATTTCGGCGTAGACACTTCCTTTTTGTTCTGGTTTTGGCTAACGCAACAACTTTCATGTGCGCCGAAAGCTCAAAAACAATTTGTAATTCAGGATTAATGCTTCTCCCATACCCAGATTGGGAGAGAAACCAAACCAAAGAGTGAACATTATACATATTTTACGCTCTTACTAAGACCATAATATCGGCGCAAAAATTTTGAATTGTCCGGTAGATAAACATTTGACATCAACAACAATCGAAATTCACCAGTAAGAAAGCTAAAGAAAAAAGCATGGTTAAATCTAAGGAAAACAACTTTGGTTGCTGCCACCTTAATAGCTTCAAAAGCACATGTTATCTTTGTACTCTGGTATGACTTTTTTCTAAGGGTCTGCGATTTCATGGGGAAAACTCATAAACCTATGCAGAATAAATGTTGGATGTTTGACAGAAATTCTCAGTAATGAAATAATAACGTATAAAGTGGAAAAAAAAACTACCACTGATTTGGAAATCACTATTATGATTATGAGTGGTGTTTATAGAAAACTTCAAGAAGACCGTTTTAGTACATTATTTATCATCACAATGAAACATTATCTATAAGAAAATCCACCTCTTATGAAGAGTTCCATTTTACCTTGTGCGTTGCATACAAATCTTATGTAAAACTTGACCTTCTCCATAATTCTAAGAAATGTGTTTCAAAAATCGCATGCTTAGGTTATAATGAAGAGAAGCCTATGTATTAACTGCATCGGTGAAATCATGAATGGAAGCTTAGCTGAGTACTGACAGGTTTACGATAAAAAATGCAATATATGTGAGATACTGAAAAACTAAAGTCAGATTGACCCATTTTTTTCCAGAAATTACTGCCACTTGAAAAATTGGAGTTATTACAATTTTCTTTTCAATTTGTTTAGAAAGGTTTGAAAAAATTCCACATATTTTCATGATTCTGGAGTCAGGCATCTATGCTGGAGTATTTTATAGTAGTAGTATTATTAGCAGTATTACTTGCGTTAATTCTTTCTCCACAATTAGCGCATTACTGATCGGAAAGGCTTTCATTCTTTCCTCACAAGATCCTTTCAATACTATCACAAACGTAATACAATATTTAAAGATTTTAGACACTATAATCCTCATCAAATTTCGCTTACAAAGATTTTAAATTAAAACTTCCTCATAAATTTATGCTAATAAAATTTTAGTACCTTTTTTTGGCATAGTATGTATACTAAAAAATGACGTCTAATGATATTACTCTATCAGTCTATCCATCTATCGAGGGACGGCTAGACGCGTTTAGAATGCTGAAGCTGCTGAAATGCGCTGTCCTCACTACCTCTATTTTCTAGTGCACAGTTCCTGTTCTGTGACGTAAATGATAAGTGTTATCTTAGAAACCAATATTTCCTGGTGCACGGTTTCTGTTCTGTGACGCAAATGAATATTTGTACCAGGCATAATATCTCCACTTCTACAAGTCTAATTAAATAAAATCATTTCGGCATTTGACAACTGTAACTACAATACGAGAGACACATTCTACTCATTTTCTTGTCTTTCTTTAGATGCACAGTTAATCATTTTGGCGGCATAAGAGCATATTTATGTTCATTCGTATATGCACTACTTGGAAAAAAAATACCCAGAAGGAGCAATCATTCAATGGAGATGAAAATTGGTATGTCCAATGTACATATGTAGGAAATGAAATGATTGCAATTCCAGAGCAGTTGGACCATTTATTCGGATAAAACAGATACATGAGTATAAGAAGTCAGTACGTTGTACTGCCAGTTCTTGCTCGTATATAAGCGGTTACCCGGCGTGGAAAAAACGCATACAGTTTACGGATACTGTCCTGAGGTATAGCAGCCAGATGGTATCCAATTGCAGGACAGTTCGCCGACATTTAGGGATTAGTGAAGACGGCGTCCCATTATGTCCCAAACATGTTCGATCGGTAAGAGATCGGGCGATAGGGTTGGCCATGGAAGGGTGTTGATATTACAGAGGCAGGCCTAGGACTGCCATGCCGTACGTAGCCGGGTATTATCCTGTTAAAATATTGCTCGATGATGTTACACAACGCTAGCAGAGCATGTGGCTAGCAGAGCATGTGGCTAGCAGAGCAACGCTAGCAGAGCATGTGCTGCACCCAAAGATTCACACCCACAAAGAAACAAAAAAAGAATGGGAAGACTACCCCGATGCAATACATTTGGGTGGAACCACCATGCCACCAGAAAATAAAATGATAAGGCGCTTGAGGGTCAATGGGCTGTGATGGGATTTTCCCGCAATCACCAATTCGTGACTGAGTGTATTTGTCCGGATCTTACTCCGGCACATTCAATCCCCAACCAGTCAGAACAACAATCACATTCGTAAGTATAACATGATTCCCCGATGCACAACACAACATTTAACTCAACATCATCGGAAGGAGAATAGATACAGCACTCTCTGGGTGCATGGACAATTACCCCTTCTACGTGGGTAGCACACTGAATTTAGACCTTACTGCTGGACAACAAAGGCTCACTGCGCCCCCACAGGACGTTGAAATCTAAGAAATATTACGCATTAACACTCTGAATAAAACAGTATGTGATACAAAACACAAACACTTGGAGGAAAAGAAAGGGAAGATAAATCAGCACAAGATCACATTAAAACACTCGCGATATAGAATACACAAACAAGTTATTTATCTTTACAAAGGATTCTCGGTACGAATTGTACTGCCAAGTTAATTAAATCAAAATGTGCATGCACTAGCCTACCAGCTCACAGTGGCCCTTAGCCAAGTTTGAGCCAGCTCGTCCGACGAAACAAAGTTGTGGCCATAACCCTCTTGCTTATAATTGTGAAAAGATCGATAAATATTGCCCTATATACAGGGTGATTGGAATCGATCGCACAATAAACTTACCGGACGATTCCTCGTGGAGAAAGAAGCAGAAAAGCTTTGTCCGTTGTCCGACAGGACGTCGCATTCCGGAGATATACGCGACGAAAGTTTCGTGACGTCACATCCGGTAACGCACATGTTCGTTGAAGAGCGACGTGGATAGTTATACAGACGCACGTATCACAAGGCAATCAAGCCACCCCGGTGTCGCGGTGGTCTAAGGCGATGGCTTCTGATCATTTGTCCGAAAAAAGTTCCGGTTCGAATCCCGATGAAGCATGGATGTTATGTGTTTGTCCTACGGCACTAACTCTCTCCCTTCCTTGGAACCAGTGGTCCTAAATTCAGGATGGGCAACTACTTATAGCCCACTGAGTTGCTCACGGTGGTCGTTAAACCTCTGATTAAAAAAAAAAAAGAAGGCAATCACCATTTAAAAATGTGGCACGCACGGGGTGGGTATGCGAATTCGAAGGACGTGGTGGCGTGAAACCATCAGTTGTACGCCTGCGCGATACGGCAGGTGGGGTAAAAGAGTTGGCGACGGTAGCAAGTAAGCTCATACTGCGTTGATACATTTGACAGGGTAGTGATATGTCGTTTCGTTACAGCGAGTGATAACAGCACGACGGCACCCGGACGCCCAAGTGATACGGCGGCTTGACAGTCGAATGCGCGACACAGGTAATGAAGCACGACGTCCAAAAGTAGACAGTGGCATTGGACCCTCTGTGAGAACACCATCCCTCGAGGACGCCGTATTAAAGTTAATAGAGGAGGAGCCAACGAACAGCAGCCGTGCGACAATTCGGTGTGCACCAAAGTACCGTACTTGCCGTTCTACACGGACAACATTTCTTTGAATGATGATTAAATTTTGTTAAGTAGGGAAAACTTTGATGGATTCCTTTCATGGCCTGTCTCTTCGTTATTCATTCACCTCCCATCCCTTGATTAGCAGATCTTAATATAGCAAAGCTGTGGGAGCAGAGCGCCTGTTTGACCAATTATTATAAATCATTGGTTATGTAAGTAACAGGAACCTTGACCTATTATCTGTGGGGTGCGTGCTCCGGTGAACGAACTTTGATTATAGAGCCTTGCAGGACTTTGGATTACATAAGGCAGGTGAAGCATTTACGTTCGCCCCTACAGCTATCAAGAGCAAATTTTATATTTAGTTGGGGTTTTTTTTGTGAAATAATACTATAAAAAAGTACGTTTCACCTTTTTTAAAGATAACTGAAAGTCAATGTCAGTTTAAAAATTCAATTTGCGAAACATTTTGTTCCCTCGAAAAATCACAATGAAAAATGCTTAATTTGTGAAAAGTTCTCCTACAGAAAAAATAAATAAATATTAGAAATCTTTTCAGAAAAATAATAAGTTCCAACAGAAAATAAAATGCCTCAATCACTCGCATTAATGACAAAAAAA
Organism: Macrothele yani; assembly: GCA_039090855.1. Classification (NCBI taxonomy): domain Eukaryota; kingdom Metazoa; phylum Arthropoda; class Arachnida; order Araneae; family Macrothelidae; genus Macrothele; species Macrothele yani. The sequence continues at coordinate 99,866,258 of CM076995.1, read as the reverse complement.
AAAAAAAAAAAAATACGTCGTCGCGGAACTCGTTTTACGACGTACGTGATTCGGATTGCCGAGCGTTTGCGGCTCAGTGGTTAAAGGCGCGAGTTACCTGTGGAGATAGCTCAAACATCAGGGGTCGATCCTGACCTCAGCGGAAGGATTATCTGGAGTAAGGGCTGAAAAATGGAAAGTCGTTGATTTTGCGGAATTTCAGTTTAAATACGGAAAAAAACCTGAAATGGACTTTTCTGAGATAAACGGAATTTCTGACTGCGAAAGATGTGTGAAAATACGGAGGTTAAAATTAACGGAATTTCTGACTACGAAAGATCTGTGAAAATACGGAGGTTAAAATAAACGGAATTTCTGACTACGAAAGATCTGGGAAAATACGGAGGTTAAAATAAACGGAAACTTTTAAAAACGGAAATTTCTGAAAAACACGGACACCTACCGGCAACTTTGCTGGACATTATTTTCAGAAATGTTCCGTGAATTCACACCGCTTATTTTTTACAGCGTAGAAATGTTTGGTTGCCACCTAAGTTTGATACACGTCTTCTAGATGTTCTAATCACAGTGCTGAATTTTAAATGAATAAACTACGGGTTGTTTATGCTGGTGAATCAAATACAGGTTAATTGTATTGACTATACTTAATAGATTTTACATTATACATAGGCATTTGCTTCAATTACAAGATAAAATATTAGCTATCTGAATGTTGTGATATAACGGTCACCAAATGATTTCTGCAATTTCTCATGAACTGATACGAAATTCTCAGGAACAAGCTTTCAAAGAATATTCTCCCGATGGAGAGCATTACATTTTTTTTTCTGAAATATCCATGTATAACTTACGATTTGCAATGTGACCAGAAATCTAATATACAGTAATAAGAAATGTAGAGTTACTACAGTGAGCCCAAAATTTATTGGCAGTTAATTACGAAATACCATTTGTTCAATATTCACGAATCACACTACTACCGTTTGGTAAATATCATTTTTAAGTATACAGTATTCATGTTATCTTAATTTCCTCCGTAGCACATATGTTAAAATATTATGGTTCGTGCCTAAATTCTTACTTGATTCGTACATTTAATTACATCATGAACAACCACATGAACACAAGAGGGAACACAAATGCTCATAGTGAAACAGTTCTTAAGTAGGCATTTCTTCTGTACGTTAACACAAGGTACAGAAGGACATCATAAGCTGGAGTTCGTAAAGCACATTAAAATAGACAAATAAAAGTATTCGATGTCACAAATTTTTATACTCTAGACAAGAGAGTCGAAGACTTAATTCTACTGCAACTAGGCTTATATAGACTTAATTGAATATAACACAAACCCTATAACAAAGATAACACCGTACTCCGTACAAATTTTTCCGAAATACACCAGCCACTTTCCATGATTTTTTTCTTGAATTAACGAAGCATATTTCTGATACAACTGTTTCAGTAAAATGACGGAAAAAAGCTCTGAATTTCGCTGATTTTTCGTACACCAGAAAAATTCTGAATTTTCAGAAACCTTTCCGAAATTCCTTTCTTATATCGCGGGAAAATGCCATTTTCAAGAGATGTTGACGGAAAATTCTTAATTTTTAAAAACTTTTCCACATCCTTTCCTATGTTAACGGAAAAACTTTGTTCTCACCTTTTCCGTATCCTATGTGACAAAAATTTCCGGTAGTAGAAGAGATTCACTGGAATACTTGGGGGTTGTATTAACTGTTTAACTTCAACAGTTTGTCGAAGTATTTGAGTTTTAACTTCTGTAGCGAGATCATATATTGTGGATAGTATATCGCATGAATACTGATTACTGTGGCACAGGTATTTCTTCTCCTCTCTCCTATTTTCTGCACCAGCTATTATATATGGTGTTACCGTAAAAAACCGGGTACTTAATTTATTGTACAGGTGATTGTATGATGACTATGTATCAGTCTGTGGCGTCCTTCAGACAAAAGTCGTATAGCTATCAAGGGTAAATTTTATATTTAGAAGTTTTGTAAAATAATATTTCAAAACAGTACATTGCACCTTTTCTTAAGATAACTGAAATTTATTGTCAGTTTCAAAACAGATCTCCAACTAAAAATTGTTCTGTTGCTTCGAGAAATGACGATGAAAAAATACGTGCTTTGTAATAAGACTTCCTACAGAAAAAATAAAATTATTACAAACGTATTCAAAAAGTAATAAGCTCCAATAGAAAATAAAATGACTAAATCCCTCGCATTAATGAAAAACAATTCACCATCGCATAATTAGTTTTTCCGTGAACGTGAGTCTGCTTCCTGTGACCTTCTGCCTCAGAGGCTAAGACGCGCGGCTTCAACCCAAACGACCGGGCGCAAAAGGATTCTCTCGCGTAAGGGCTGAAAATATTCAGCCTGTTGGACTTCGCGAAATTTATAAATACGAAAAAACTTGAAACAGACTTTTCTGAAATAAACGGAATTACTTACAACGGAAAATCTGTGAAAATACGGGTTAGAAAAAACGGAAATTCCGTTTAAAGACTAACACTTACCAGCCAACTTTTCTGCATGTTATTTTCAGAAATGTCCGTGAATTCACACCACTTATTTTTTACAGTGTAGGATATATTATTTTCGCAGACACAGTAGACGCCGAAATGAGTGAGAAACCTAATCAGCCATATATTTTAGTTGCATGGACCCTGTATTTATATCAGTATTAATGACTTGACTGACTGCTAGTCAGTTATCAAAAGGAAAAACACTCATGGGAGTTCAGATGTGATGCTCAGTAACGAAAACATAATGAGAAGCAACCAAAATTTACATACGTGAAAAGTCAACAAAACCGAAAGGTTTGAAAGGCCACAAAGATGTGGGAAGCACTTCATCGGCAAAATTGTTCAGCACTTAAAAATGTGAAAAACTGAGTTTGTGTTGTGCACATCGCGCAAAATGAAAGTCGTATTAATTCTAAAACGTCCGGAAAAAAGCGTTTTTCACATTCTGTAGTATTAGTTTTCTTATGTCCACTTCTTCCGGTGCCGTTTATCTTATCGATCGACAGGTACAGGGATGAGATGTTTTTTTATATTAACTAATACTTCTCGAGGAGTGAATCCGAAACACAGTCACCTATTCAGTGCATTACAAGATCTAAGAATCTCTTGGGACATTCGATTTTCGTATACTGAACTGCATAGATAACTATTCACAGAACCACATCTTCAAAACACACCCAATGAAGAACCATCTCCACGGGTCAGTTACAGGACACACGAATGAATTTGACATCACTGCTTGTAAGCCTTCAATAACTAGCATGAGTTTAATGATGATATAAGTTAAACTGTGTGCTCTAATTATACACAATCTGTTTAAAAACTAGTGAATGAGTATCTCAAAGCATTAAGTCCTTTCGCTACAATTAAGTTATTTCATAACACACTGATGTCTTTAATATTTCTGAAATAATTTTCTTCCAAATTGTATGTTTTATTCTGCTCTAAAACTGCCTTGTAATAAAAAATGTAAAAGTAATTTGATAAGTAATTTCGTCTTACATGCTCCTTAACTGTTCTATGTACATTTCCCCGGAATCAACCTAATTTAAAATACCCCAAAATTCTGTTCCCTTTCTTTGAGTCTTCAGACTTGTGAAATTCGGTGAAGCCCTTTTTAAGAAAGGGGAGAAGTCTGTGGAAGACACAACAAATAGAAATTTCTTAATACTGTAACTAAACTTGAAGAAAGTACATCACCACAGTAGATTCTTTTGTTAGATTACACTTGTGCCATTTAATGAGAAATCAACATACAACCAACAGGAATGAACTAAGCATAACTGAATTTTACCGGTCTTGGTATGTCGGGTAACATTGTGGTATATCTTTCGGCAAGAAATTTAGGGTTTTGGTCATCCGCATCCTGTACATATACTGTAAGAGTAGTAACGGTACTTTGAGGAGGGTCCCCAGAATCCTGAAAAAAAGAACATAAACAAAAATAAGTTTGAACAAGAAATAACTTAATTTATTTCTTAACAAAGATGATTTTGTAAACATATAGTCAACTAGGGTATAACGATTTCGAAGGGGCTGCAAATTTATGTCGCTATACAGGGATTTAACGTTGCTAGTTTATTTCCAGCCATTTATCAGTTGCAAGTACTGGTCAATAGATTTTGTTCGTGTAATTAATTGAGATATACGAAACTTTTTCCTATTCTTCCTGGGTCAACCAAAATGGAAAGCAGATAAATACAGTCCAATATAATAAGAAGTTGCTGAATTGAACACAAACATTATGACAGTGTACGTACAAAATTGCCGTTGTGCACCCATGTGCCCCTTCAGAATGCACCCCAAACCATCACAGAACCACCATCAAACAGAGTCGACCTGGCATTGCGAGGCCATGGCCTTATGCTGTCGACGCCACACCCGCACCCTCCGGTCATCTTCTTACAGCTGAAAACGGGATTCATCCAGACCACACCACGCGGTCAAGTTTTGATGTTCCTGGCAACAGGCGAGGCATAATTTCCGATGACGAACAGTCAACAGGGGCACACGAGTAAGGCGTCACCTCCCGTAGCCCAGGATATGCAGCGTGAGCTTAACCGTTCATTCGCTGACGTTGCTTCGGCCTCCGACATTTAACCTTGATGTGATTTACGCCGCAGTTCCCAAGCGGTCGGTCTGTACGAGCCTGGATAATCTACATCGACTGCAGTCATTATGGCGTCTGGTCTTCCACCGCTTGCTCTTTGGGCGCTGGTACGCCAGTCGATGGTATACTCGTGGTACAACTTGAATACGGTCGCCCTCGAAAACACTAGGGTTCTTACCACTTGGGAGATAGAATGACCCATCTCTCCTGCACAGAACAATACCTCCACGATCAAAGTCGCTCAAATCACCACGCTTACCTCCGTTCGTCGATTGCGGTACATTTGATCGTCTGCGTTCGGTTTGGCTCTGTTCCACTCAACGCGGGTATGCCCGTATCAACTGCCCATCATCCCTATCGCTAATGTTATCTCTATTGAATGTACACTGAAGATCAATTGAATTAGAGATACCTGTCTAGTAACGTGTAGCACCACCTTTTGCCGCCCTGGTGACGGCGGCGATTCGTCTCGGCATGAACTCGACAAGATACCGGAAGCGTTGGGAAGCCATACGGATCCACGACCCCTGAACAAGCTCTCACAGTTCACGAAGATTTGTTGGAGGAGGGTCAGAGCCTCGACAATCTCTCTCGATGGCATCCCAGATGTGCTCGATGGGATTGAGGTCAGGTGACCTAGCTCACCAAGGAAGCGAGGTCACGTCGGTGGAGTGTTCACATAACCATTCGGATACAATTCGATAGCAATGGCACGGTGCATTGTCTTGTTGCAGGATGAGGTCCCCAGTGGGATGTTGAAGACGCACAAACGGAAGCAAATGGTCGTCCAGGATATCACGGTAACGTTGACCTGTGAGGGACGATGTCACACGTACCAGGGGTCCCATGTCATCCACGTAAACAGTCCCCAGACGAGAATGTCACCCCCACCAGCTTGAAGAGTACCCTGCTGGCAAGAAGGATCCATCGCTTCATGAGGTTTGCGCCGTACTCGTATCCTGCCATTCGCATGTACCAACGTGAATCTCGACTCATCAGTCCAGGCAACATTTTCACATGTCTAGGGTCCAGTGGGCGATGTTCCCGCGCCCATGCTAAGCTTTGCACCCTGTGATGTGCGATCAGCAGCGGTACCCTCGTGGAACGATGGCTTCTGTACACCATAGCGAGGAGATGGTTCTGGATGGTGTGGCTGCTTACACGTTTTTGTGCACCAGCGTTAAATTGCAGAGTGATTTCTTGCACTGTGGCCCGTCTATCTGCTGTTACAATGCGAGCTAGCAGACGATAACCGAGCTCATCCGCATGCTGTTGTCCACGGCAGTTGGCCCTTGCAGGGATGGTTTTACCGGATTCGATGTACTCACGGTGCACCCGTGACACAGTGGCTCGTGAAAATCCTAGTGCCTGAACGACTTCCGAGATGGAGTGATCCATTTGTCGGGCTCCGACAATTTGCCCACGATCAAATGCGCTTAGATCCTTCGTCTTACCCATACTGCGTCCGATTCTTACTGATTCCCGTCGCATCACTCTTTATATTGTCGGATCGCTGCATACGTCATGTCGTTTCCGTTTACAGGGCCGCCCACAGCGCCACATTTGCATAATGCCAGCTGTCTCTAATTCTATTGCTCTTCAGTGTACATTCATTCGTTCGATTGGACGAAATATTTTGTGTGATATAATGTACGTGTTTATCATACAAATCTTTTCTTAGTTCTGGACATTCGATATAACAAATCTGCGATGCATGATTTTCGTTTAGTCAACTGAACTGGGAATTTCATAACGAAAAAAGAGAAAGAAAATCATTACTTTAAAAATAGTTTGACATGATGTATCATTTTCTTAATTTTATTAAACGACGACAATTTATATATTTCATATTTGTGAATGTTATGCTGAAGTTCAGTTTCTTTTTTTTCAGGCTTTAAAGTTCCTTTTTGTGTCAGAAGGATATTTGGATGATTTCTTTTATTCTTATTAGGTGCTTTAATTAATTCCCGCTGTTGCCCAATAGAGCACAGCAGTGGTGCGCTGTAACCCGGAAGACACGTGACCTCCCTTGCGCACGCACGTACCGTTCGTAGTCTGGGCGAAGCAGTGTGTGACACGCGATCGGAGGGCACAGAACTCGAGTTTGTATCGCATTCACGATGTCGAGTTTCGTACCAAAAAAGGAGCATTTGCGGGAAGCATTACTCTTCTGCTTTCATCTCAAGGAATCTGCAGCGGAAAGTCATCGTTTGCTAGTGCAGGCCTATGGGGAACATGCCCTATCGGAAACAACGTGCAGAGAGTAGTTCCGATGCTTCAAAGCCAACGAATATGACGTGAAGGACAAAGAGCGCACTGGGCAGCCGAAAAAGTTTGAAGATGGCGCATTGAAGGACTTCGAGGATTCATGTCAGATGCTCTACGAGTTGTCTGAAACACTACAGGTCGATGAGTCAACGGTTAGCAAACGTTTAAAGGCAATGGGAATGATCCAGAAGCTCGGAAACTGGATCCCAAATGATAAGGTTATTCTTCTTCACGACAACGCTAGACCTCATGTCGCCAAATCCGTGAAGGAACTCTTGGAGGCACTTGGCTGGGACTTCTTACTCCACCCGCCTTATTTCCCGGACATTGCTCCCTCGGGATTCAATTTGTTCCGGTCGCTACAATATGGCCTGTCAGAGCAGCACTTCCTTTCTGTCGCGGATATCCAAAAATAGCTTGATGAATGGTTCGCCTCGAAAGAACCTGCATTTTTCTACCGCGGAATCCATTTGTTACCCCAACGGTGGGAAAGGGTCGTAGCTGCCAACAGATAGACTATCCTGTACCGTTCTGTGGCAATACACAAGTGTTTGTATGGCAAAAACCAGCGGGAATTAATTCAAGCACCTAATAAAACCGGTGGAATCTTTTATGCTGGTGCCATAACTGTTAGAAGCATCACATATTAATTTTCATTTGACATTCCACCACACTGGACTACCAGTGTTACAATAAATTTAATTAAATTAAATAGTATTTGATCAAATAAGTTGCTACATTACCTGGGCTCGAATATTTATCGTGAAGTTTGGCACTGTCTCATAATCCAGGGTTCCCATGAGGACCAGGTATCCTTCCAGTCTGTTCTCAAAAGCCAAAAGGTGCTAATAAAATTAGAAGAGCATTTTTTCTGGTGATTAACGATGAAAGATCAAGCAACGTTGCGATTCATAAGACAACGATTCATTTTTAATGTATTTAGGTCAGAAAAATAGAAAGAAGCACAAAATAAGTCTAAACTTACAGAAAAAGTTAGCGCGTCCAGTATTTATAACGAAGGAAAATTAAACGGAAATAATCGAAGCTGACGACATAACAGAAACTTCATCTGAGTACGGGACATGATCGTGTTTTAAATTAAATTACTGATTTACGTCTAGATGAAACACTAAGTTTACTTTATTTTATATCTCATGCTTTCTCAGATTGAAATATTTAAACTGAAACTTAAATAATCCGGCACACGTGAGTATTTCTCTTTCACTCACGTCCTGGAATTTTTTTTCATTTTTTTTTTAGTTCTTGGCCAAACCCCTACTTTATAGGAACAGGGTCACCTCCAAACTCATCATGAAATAATAATAATAACGATGATGATGACAGCGCTGCCTCGGTGGCGCATGGGTAGTGCGCATGTCTGACGGCACTGGCACCATCGCCTCCCTGGAATCAGTTACCCCAAATAAGGAAAGGGTGACAATTTGCAGCCTCTAAAATCGCTCACGGTAGTATTTAAACCCAGAAACAAGAAAAAATGTTGATAGCAATAAAAAATAATGATAACAATGGCAAAATTTTATTTACGTTTCGTTCAATTTTCTACAGTAATGAAGCTAACCCTTCTTCCATAGAAGGCATGAAATAACTTCACTGGCAAAGTTAAGTTTGGCTACTTTCTTAATTTGGACTAAAATTTGCTATTTTAAGTATGTAACTACACTTTTCAGACAAATGAGTTAATTTTTAATCCTGTCCTATTAAACGAAGAAAATTACCTCTTGCTGAATATTGGAAAATCTGTCCAACAGATATCGGCAAAACCATCAGGTCCTTCAATTCATCAAGTTTAATGACGCCATTATCCAAACTCATCGTGTAACTAAACACAGTGCCTGTTACTCATTTCCCGCCATCTTGCAATTTTGATAAACTGCTCAGTTGATATATTCGTCATATATCTATTGATCAGATGACAGATTTGACGTCATTTGAACGAAGAACACTGAAGCTTTAAAAAAAGGTTCCTTACGAAACAATTTGAGGTGTAAATCTTTTAGTATCGCGTTTCAGAAACTTGGGTAGGAACGAAACATAACTGATTAGCATAGTCAAGCGGGAACTAAACATGGTGAGCAACTAGTTAGCATACTCGAGTAGGAATCAGAAGATCCGGGTTCTATCCCTGCTTCAGGATGATCGAGCTGAAGCTTTTGTAGAGTTGACCATATGGAGGGCAGTTCATTTGGGTGTTTTTCCGCGAAAGTGATGACATTTAACTTAGTCACAGGGAACATACTGCTGAGGAAATAACCTTATACGTGTTTTAGAGACAGACAATTATGTATCATTAGTAAAGCGTTCTGTCCTCCTCTACCACCCCAACCGCTCGCATCACTGGCAACGAAGCCCCACACAGCCCTGCGGTGATGTGAGCCCACAGTGGTTCCCGGTGGGTGGGTACTGCAAGCTTTCTAAAATCTTGAGTAAACATTTAAAGTTGGAATCTACTGAGGCCGCCTCGTTGGCCGAGTCAGACCATTCGTCCCAGCTGGTCTCGCGGCCGAGTCCCCGATGCAGCATGGGTAGCGCTCCTATTCTACTTTTCTGGCTGTGCCTGCTCCCTGGAACCAGTGGCCCCAAATTAGGGACGAGATTCTGACGACTGTAGTTGAGATTCTGACGACTGTAGTTTAACACCGAAAGAGCAAGAACAGAAAACGCTTCTTTGAGTTGAAATTCAGAAAACACATTTCAAGAAAAGCCGCTTCAGGATATAAGCGGTTTGATCTTGTGCGCCGAAGAACTGTAGGTAAGCTATTGTAGAGTGATTTGATGCACATGCAGAGTAATTTATTTTACCTGAAATAGAAACACACTGCACTGAAAGCTATATACGGATGGGACTATTTGAAAATTTTGCCTCTAAATGTAAAACATAACGAAAAGCGTGCACTCATAAAATATTTCACCAATGGCAGAATCAATGCATATTTCAATTATCGAACCCCGAATATTACAGAAAACTTTGCACATGGAATCCCTATCGCTCAAATTTTGTTACTTTTCGAAAAACCTTGATATACAAAATCACAATGGCTTCAAACCTACACATCTGCTCCTCGTTTAGTCGCCTTCAGTGTCTTTTACGTGTGCTACGAGTTAATATATGGACTTGCCTGCATATATTATCCACATTATCATGGTATAATTCAGTTCTACTCTTGAAAAGTATTATATCGATCCACAATATGCGAATTGATGAACAAAGAAGCATGTAGTCAAGCATCGAAAATAAGCCTTCTCAAGTAGAAATTTTAAACCGATTTACTGTGCAGGTGTATTTGTACTGAATTTGCAAAACAAATGCTTGGATGATCTTCATGATGCTACCGTATATATTATTCTACGGTAGCATATATTATCATATTTTAAACCGATTTACTGTGCAGGTGTATTTGTACTGAATTTGCAAAACAAATGCTTGGATGATCTTCATGATGCTACCGTATATATTATTCTACGGTAGCATCATGAAGATCCCCGAGTAAGCAACCACATATGTCTTACATAATTGTAACTCAGGCCATGTGCTTACTGTCGCATACCTTCACGTCCCAAGTTCCTGAAATTATTTAACGTTAACGCTCTTCATTTACTTGGCATAAAGCAAGCTCCTTTATGGTGTTGTTCAGCATTATCTCTCACACGCTTGTGGTTTTAAATGTGCAGCCATTCAGACAAAAATAGCAATCAAAACTGAAAAAGCAGCCCAAGGGGCTCATATATTATCATATTGTACGCATATGATTTGACACATTTCTCGATTGATGATTACTTAGACGTATATCTGCTGGCACTGGAGGCCGATGTTCGAGTGCTGGATAAGGCATACCTAACACGACTATTCTTCGATTCTAGTTATTTTCTTTTTATGTATCTAGTAGTTTTTGATTATGTTGCTGGATTCAATGCCTAAGTAGCCCGATACATTAAATAGTCATTCGAGCAATAACTTGGCAGTTAAAGAGAATGAATGGTACGAAGGACCAAATGGAATATTATGTAGCAGAAAATAAGTTACAGCGGCTCGTCGAATTTGCGTGAAAGGTTAATACTTTATTAGTCCTAAAATGTTTCGCTATCAGGGGCGGATTTCCGGCTAGGCGCACTAAGGGCGCACCTAGGGCTTCACTGTTTGAGGGACCCCGAAAATATATAATTGGATTTTCAGTTTTGTTTTTGGTTTTCACGGACAGAAGCAAATCAATCCTTAAAGCGACTACTTTGTATTGTCAATTGATATTTTACCTTCTCATATTAATAATAACATATTTTTTCTTGCTGTTGCTGATATTCCGAATTTTCGAGTTCTTATCGATGTACTTATTTTGAAAGGACAGGTTAAATTAATTTTGAGTCCCTTTTAGTGGTAGGTAAAGGAGATATTCACGCTTCCCACACTTTTCATTGTTTAAGGCGAATTCTTAACTGGCCTGCTGTGCTATAAATTGCTTTCATGCTACTTCAAGATAAGGGAACACATCTGTGTTGGGACCTTCCCACTTTCTACCCCGAGTTGCGATGAGGAGTGCTGGTAAAAACTTTACTGATGATCGGGGGATTTTGCTGTTAATTGTTTTTTTTCCTTCGTGGTAAGCTAATCAATGAAGAAACAAATATTCTTCATCGGATAATTCTTCTTAGGACAATCAAGTTCTTTATCGACCCTAATCCCTCTAAACCATCTTAAATCAAAAGAGTTATTAATATTTAGGCTGAAAGAGTAAAGAAATTTGAGAATACCACAGTCTTATTTAATAAGTGTTAAAAGTAATTTATATTGTATTGCAACAACATTTTCTCATTACTTTCTGCTCCACTGGTTTAATACTGATAATTATCAAGTATTCTCACCTTTTCTATTCCTTAAATCGACTTAAAACTAGCTTTTGAAAAAGCAATAAAAAGTTTCAATGATACTCTTACTCAAAAACCTGCAGTTCCTACCTTTCCATTTTCAAACCGGATCTTTAGCATTTAATTCGTATCCTTTTGTTTCTGATAATTGCAGTGCAGGTATAAATGGAATACGGGTATTTAAAGAGCCAAACTTAATATCCATTGATTTCCTATTCGCCGCAAAAATAATTTTTGAAATATCTATAGAATCAAAAAGTTCGATGTGCACGGACAGACAAAATAATTACACTAGCACTGTTTCTTACAGAACGTTCTATTAATAGGAAAATATAATGGCATTTTAAAAAAGTTTAAAAACTTTTTTTGACCCCCCTTTTTTTGTTAATCTTACGGATGAAAATTTCTGAGGGGATAAGAAAGGGGGGGGCTAACCTTTTAGCGCCTAGGGCCCCAAAAGATCTAAAGCCGCCTCTGTTCGCTACTGAAATTGTTTCATTTCGTGAGATTGTTAAATTGTGTGATTCAGTTTGGGCTAAACATTTTCGTGACGAAGGATAGGTTGCAAAACACGTTTCTTTATCGGATATGCATTTGCCGCCCCGGTGGCGCAGTGGTCTAAGGCGTTGGCCTCTGATCATTCGTCCGTAAGGGGTCCGGGTTCGAATCCCGGTCAGGCATGGATGTTGTGTTTGTCTTACGGCACTGGCTCTCTCCCTTCCCTGGAACCAGTGACCCTAAATTAGGGACGGGCGACTGCTTATAGCCCATTGAGTTGCTCACGGTGGTCGTTAAACCTCCAAAAAAAGAAAAGAAAAGAAAGGATATGCATTTATTTATAAATGAATTTAATTTTAAATGCCCAGAGAAAAATGGCAAGTCTTCAGTTCGTATAATAAAAGTAAATGATTAAGAAGAAACAATAATCAAATATTTGAGAAGTTTCCACAAAAAAGTTCTTGCGAAATGAGTCTCATGCTTCTCTAAAAACTTTAGAGATTCCTAAGGCTTCCATAACAACAATTGTTCGTAAATATACGAAAATACTTTGTCGAATGTTGCATGACAAATATCCGATAGACTTCCATGACATTTGTGGATTGCTACTGAATTTCTGATTTACCAAAACGACAATCCCAATTATCCTGAAGAAGAAATTTTTATACAATTATTTTTTGATTTTGAAACTGTAATCAGCGCAAAATTCGATTAATTTTCTTAAAAGCAAATCAGACTGTTAGACTATGGGGGGACGCAATGGAAAAGTTATTACCGTTTATAACTTGATACTTCTGTGAAGAACGATTTTGGTAATGACAATAACAAATTTAGTTTCAATGTTTAATATAAACAAACCAGCCCACTTAATGTGGCAATGAGAAAACCTGTTAAAAGATTTTTTAATTTCAATAAGATACATTTTGGAGCAAGAAAGGAAGGAAAACAAAAGTTAAGTCACAATCAATTTCTGATATGCTTATTATCGTACATATTTTCATATCAAAACATTTTTTTTATAATTTAGGATTTTTCAGAGTAACATAAGCTAAAGAAAATTGCTTTCAAAACTATTTCACTTATTTGGGGTTATACACAGTTCGGAGTACTTAATAGTACGACTCAAATTAACAGGCTGAGATAGAGAAATTTGCCGTTTTACTGTTTCATTAAGCAGTTTGAGTTGAGCAGTACTACGACAAAAATTTGTTTGTGAAGATCCAGTATTTGTAAAAAGGAAAGTGGACATTAATTTCCATTATTCTTTACTGAAACACACACACATATGGTCGCCCCAGGCGGTGTGTGTGTGTGTGTGTGTGCCTAAGCGTTGGCTTCTGACGATTCGTCGGAGATGGATCTCGGTGAGGCATGGAGGCTGTGTTAGTCTTGCGGCACCGGCTCTCTCCCTTCCCTGGAACCAGTGGCCCTAAATTAGCGACAGGAGCGACTACTTATATCCTATCCAGTTACTCACGGCGGTCGTTAAATCCCCAAACAACCCCCTCCCTCCACACGCACACACAAATGATAGGTAACAGAAAATAGTTTCAGCGTTTGTGAAACACTTTTCAGGAACTGTTAATCCGAATTTAATCGTGTCACCACAGAACTTAAAGAAACACGTGTTACGTGACAGAGTGTCATTGGTCATCGCATTTGCGCATGGAGGTAGAAATTCAGAGGAGAGGCTGTCCCGTATTTCTCCCAAGCTAACGACATGAAGCCAAATTTGTCGGTTTTTTTACTCTTCTGATGCAAACGTAATATCTGTCAAAAAAAAAAAACCTTTTGTGAGGAAGGAATGTTAAAAAGGCTAGGAAGCGGTTAGAAATTTCCTAACAGCTTATGAAATTTAACTTGTCAAATGTAAGATAAAATTTACATGGAAAGATGAAAATATAAATATTTGTATTTATATTTTCATGTAAAATAAATTTAATTGGGCTCTATATATGAACCAGCTGAAATAACTTATGCAACAAAAAAAATCTACGCTGGGAAATTAGTTTAAGAAGAAGTATTAGTTTCTAAAAATCACAAGTTTTTAAAGCTTTTCAATGGGAGTCACACCGTAGAGGGTAGTCAACGCTCTGATTATAGTTAAGAGCTCGGTTGGATATCGCATTTGACTGGCTTCAAAAAACCAGCATTCAGAGCATCTCCTGTAAATTGTTATCTCCATGTATTTGTGCAGCCGTAGTACTCGAGTTGGTTTTCCCGTTTAGCTGTGATGTTCAAAATAAATTAATCAGGCAACTTATGAAAGTAACGGATGAATAGATTTGCTATTTGGAAATAAACCAGAGAAAAGCAGTTCAGGAAACAAGGAACAGCAGAAATGTATTGTAGGAAATGGATATGGCTACTATGACGTATACTGCCTTTTTAACCTTCCGTTTTTGCTGCCTTTACACTTATGTAAACTTTTTGTGCTTCTCGTTTTCTACACTGAAGGTCACATCTAAACTTCCATGAATATTTCTTCTCTGGGCTATGACTAGTAGTAAGTCAAGTCATGATAACTGGTAAAAGCATACAGCAGCTTCAGAACTCTGTACTGATTAAGAACTTAGCTCGCGCTGGTGCTTAATCCGTTTATGAATGTGTATTTTTACATGACGTGTTAGGTCTGTGACTTCACTATGAGATTGTATCTGTGTTAAATCTTCTACTAGTTGTAGTTACTCAACGAATAGAACCGGAGATTCAGGGGTCCTCGTTTTAATCCAAATTATTAATTGTGTGTTCCTTTAGAGGACTTTGGAAACATTAAATTATCGTAAAACTTAATTTAAAAACTATTCACCCTGTTTCGATGCAGGAAGGCATTATTCTCCACCGGACAGTGCCGAAGATTTTGTATGATTTAATTTACCTAAATCGCACAAGTGAAACACAATCAGCCATTTATTGTGATAACAGCTGATTAATGATACCACTAAATTTCAGTTTCCTGACCATTTACTTACCGAATAAGGTCCGGGATCAACATGATATTCCACTGTACTGAAAGGTCCGTACTGGTCTTTATCAATAGCTTTTATGTTCTGAATTACAGTTGAACCAACGACTGTAACCTTGAAAAGAAGAGACATAAATGCAAACTGTTTCATAAAAAGTCGGTAGTCAAATATATAGAAGTTAAATCTTTATTCAATTACAGTTTTTTGTAACAAATTTAACTTACGATAAAGCGTGGTAATTGCGGGGTGTCCATTTGAAGTAGAAATGTACTATGTTAACTTTTTATACCTTCGTTTTTTACGCTTTCCAAACCGTAGGTAGAAGAAGCGTATATGCTCCAGCTTTTTCCGTCCGTTTGTCTGTCCGTCTGTCCGTCTGTCTGTCGGCACGATAACTCACGTAAAAATGGTTCGATTTCGATAAAATTTTAGTATGTGGTACGGGACCACCAGGAGACGAACCCTATTGAAAATGGGTGAAAGTGGGGTCATAGGTCACGCCATAAGAGCGGGATCCATACAATTGCCCTTATGCGTCATAACTTGCGTAAATATGGTTCGATTTCAATGAAATTTTAGTATGTATTAGAGGACCACCTGGGAACGAACCCTTATTGAAAATAAGTGAAATGGGGTCAAAGGTCAGGACATAGGAGCGGGAATCCATTCTATTGCCTTTATGTATCATAACTTGCGTAAAAATGGTTCGATTTCAATGAAATTTAAGTATGTGGTAAGGAACCACCTGGGAACGAAACCTATTGAAAATGGGCGAAATGGGGTCAACGGTCAGGACATAAAAGCGGGATCCATTTCATTGACCTTAATGCCTCGTAACATGCGTAAATATGGTTCGATTTCGATGAAATTTTAGTATGTGGTAGGGAACCACTGGGCACGAACCCTATTGAAAATGGGTGAATGGGGTCAAAGGTCAGGCAGGGCATAAGAGCGGGATTTATTCCATTGCCCTTATGCGTCATAACTTGCGTAAAAATGGTTCGATTTCGATGAAATTTTAGTATTTGGTAGGGAGCCACTGGGGACGAAACCCTATTGAAAATGGGCGAAATGGGGTCAAAGGTCAGGACACTGGAGTGGGCTCCATTCCATTGCCCTTGCGCATCATAGCATCATAACTTACCTAAAAATGTTTCGATTGCGACAAAACGTTATCATGTTGTTCCGGAGGTATAGTGAACCGGTTTTGTTGAATATCAACGAAATGGGGTCAAAGGTCATTGCACAAAAGCAAGATTGATCCCACAGCCATTATTCTCATAACTTTGCGTAAAACTGCTTCTATTGCGACAAAACTTTAGTATGTTATTCTTGAGGTATACTGAACTGGTTCTGTTGAATATCATCGAAATGGGGTCAAAGGTCAGGACACAGGAACGAGATTTATTCCACAGCCACCATCCTCATAACTTGAGTAATAATTTCTGGTATGTTGGAAAGCGTATCATAATCAATGCATTGCATGATTTTACTACTTGTTATTTTTTGACATGCATATGCATATGCCTGTAGTAAAATAGGAAAAAGTATGTGCCGACTTGCGCGCGCGTGCTCGCGTGTGTTTTAAATTTTGTGGTGTATTTCCAAATAAGACGTGTTTTCCCTTACAGAAATGGGTTCGATATTTTTTTCCTGAGCTATAGCTAAACCACAGCAGTAAAAAGCACACACATTTTGTGCTTTTTACTGACGCAAAACTCAGCCGCTAAGCGGCACATATATCTGCATCCGTATTTTTTCTGATATCTCTGTTTATGGGAAATGAAATGAACTGCGAAAATTAATTTTGAATTTCACAAAAGTAATAATTGCCAAATGTGATACTAAGGATATTAGTATCGTTTGATCAAAACGTTAACATTACACAACTTAACAAGAAGTGTGTATGTTTGTGTAAAAATCTTCACACGTTGTTCTTGAGTATTGCTGTCACAGATGATTAAGTTGGATGCATGTCACAATTCCAGGTAATTTATATTTTCTAGGATTAAATCATATGGTTCTATGTGATGAAATGTCCTCTAATAAAATCTTTAAAATATTTATGAAAACATACCTTATGACGATGATACACAACAAAAAATAACCAATGGAAGAAACTGAAAAGTTAAAACCTAAAACTTCAAGTCATAGTCCATAGCGTCCTCAAGGAGTAGTTGATGATGATCTTAGATTTGCCTTTACCATGGATAATGTTAGTCGAGGAGGAGAGAGTGCCGAAATCATTTTAAAGTATATAAAATTGTAATTTATTGGGAATGGTATCGAATTGTTGTAGTAAGTAATGTGATTTATAGTTGATTAAAAAAGTGCATTTAGTAAACTACAGGAACATATCGATTAACATCGAATAGTTCAGTTTCATCAACACAGGCGGCACGCATTATAGTGGTCATATAGGTATACAGTATAGGGGCCTCTCACAAGGCTCTGGTGTCCTTCAAGTGATGACAACTTCTGCCTGAGGATGGTGTTTATACATCTAAATGCATAGCAATCTATGAAGATCATCAACTACTCCTTGAGGACGCTATGGACTATGACTTGAAGTTGTAGGTCTTAACTTTTCAGTTTCTTCCCTTGGTTATTTTTTTATGTGTATCATCGTCATGAGGTATGTTTTCATAAATATTTTAAAGATTTTATTAGAGGACATTTCATCACATAGAACCATATGATTCAATCCCTAGAAAATATAAATTACTTGGAATTGTGACATACATCCAACTTAATCATCTGTGACAGCAAAAAAGATTATTTCGTATTTGGACTTAGCATATTTAACTTCATCTGACTTTCAATATCATATGAGATAGTAAAGAAGAATTTTCATATATGGACTGAACATATTTAAATATACTTGACTTTTAATAACATTATCTCTAAGTGATTCGTTATATCTGAATAAATATACGCCAAAGAATAATATTGTCAGTTTCAAAGATATAAGATATGGAAAATAAATATTTAATATACAAGAATTTATGTTGTGATTGCATTATAAAATACAAAACAAAAAAAACAACCTGTAGCAGATGATCGCAGATACTATTATGTCAGTAATAAGCTAGCCTATTGCAAATGGTCGCTGATAATATAGTTCTCATACACTAGATGTAATATGCTTCAACGTACATAAATGTCCTTAGCTATTCAAGAACAACTTGCAAAGAGTTTTACACAAACATACACACTTCTTGTTAAGTTGTGTAATGTTAATATTAAATAATTACCAAGATCCTCGATACATTTTTTATCATCTCTCTTCTGTATTTCAATATTTTCCAGGTGACTGAAAGTATATTTACGTTTGTCCCAATATATTCGTTTCTAGAAAATGGATTAAATTTTTGAACTGGAAAACTGAACCTGTTAACTATTTTCTATACATTTTCCAAAAATACATGATTCAAACTTCTCTGCTAGAAGATTAAATGGCATTTGTATGACTTAAATAACCTTTGTATTCACTCCTAAGTTTGTATTTTTAAAAGGTATATTGGTAAAATTTGTTTCAATACAGCACAGACAGGCATGCACAGAAATGTTTAAGTCCATATTTCTTCAGCTTTCTAAGGTGAAAAATTGTCCTGTCCTCGCTTAGCGGAGTTAATCTGCATTGATATTTGTGACACTACGTCTCTATGTGAAATGTGCATTCGAAAGCAATATGCATGCATGCAAGAGAACTGTGGCATAAAAGCAATGACACTGAGATGCAAGAATCGTTACTGAACAGAATAATAATACACAGGCATAAGAGCGTAAGATCGTAGATCTCGAACTAACGACGCTGAGAGTCTCTGAGCTGTATGAGCAAAACGTTCTGTAACGGTGCTCATTACAGGGTCACCATCCCTGGCAGTAATTCCGGAACGTATCATTTGTGGTATGTATTTACCAGGTCGTTGAAGAGATTTTGTTGTAAAGCGTCCTGTTCCTCAATGGCGTTCTCTGGGTGTCAACGCTTTCTGGAGGCACGCATTCATCAGCCTCGCACAATGGACTAATTTTTAGTTCAGAGTAGACAGCTGTGTTATCGTCTTGTAGGACAAACATATTTTCGCTGTCCAAATCGTAGGGTTGCACAGTTGGTGGGGTGATACTGTCTCGATACTGCATAGCGACCAGGCTGAGCTGAACGGATATAAGCGGCCAGGCTGAGCTGAACGGATATAAGCGACCAGGCTGAGCTGAACGGATATAAGCGGCCAGGCTGAGCTGAACGGATATAAGCGGCGTGCAGGCACCATACACAATCCCTGTCCAAAACATCACTGAAATACTGCCTTTGTGACGCTCTCGGCTAGCTGTTGGAGATATGCTGAGCGTCTTGGATCACTCCACAGATGTTGTTTACACAGTCGTTAGGCACCAGACTGATCCTACATTCGCTCGTGAAAATGGCACAGCAACGTGTGCTTTGCATGGGAACTCTTCGAATTTATCCAGGAACTGCAATGGCAGCGTCTGTGAGGGGCGCAAGCGGCTCCGGATATTTTACGTCAACATCAGGATCCAGTAGCCATGAAGAAGTCGTTTTGCAGCTCTGTGGTGCTGTTGCCACAGCACGGAGGTAGTACTTTACGTTTACGGTGATCGTTACAGATCGCGGTGTGTGGTGGTGGTGGTGGGGGAATCCATGGTTTTGCCAATCCTCCACCAAGTTTCTTTTCTGTCAGACATTCTAATTCCAGGAGACGTACTTAAAGCTCACTCCGAGCTTATGACCAATAACCTGCATTCATATTCCTTGTTGGCTCAACGCCATAATGATAATCCTGAGAAATGCTGAAATCGACCTTTGCAGTATGTTTCTGGTCAAATTCTTTTGATGCATATATATTCTGAATAGAGCCTGCGTGGAGAAGTCATAAGTGGTCTGATAGGACCCTCCCCAACCAAAAAGGCGCTCAGCACAGATTCATTTCGGAGAAAGGTCGTTCTCTCGTCCACCGTGGGACACATCCCACGGACAAAAGGACACTCCCTTTCCCCCAGCCATTGTCAGACTCTCTCAGAGCCGGGCGGTAACAATAGGAGCAAGCAATTAAAGAGTACAATTTCTTACGTTAGGGGGACAGACAGAGAGTGAATGGGATTTGGACGGGGCAGCGATAAAGAAGGTCAAGTCGGAGACCTTCAATGGGAAAGAGAAAAGATTTCACGCGGGCACGTAGCCACGCATGTAGCCACGTAATGAGAGGATTTGGCGGGAAAAACGCAGAAAAGGCCGTCCATAACATCCAACTCCCGCTGGAAGTACACTAGCGGAAAGTGAAAAAAGAACACCAAGAAGGAATTGGCGGACGATCATGAAATTTACATATGTTAATGGGGTTGAGTTTACGTAGGTGTGATGTTAATTTCGGGACCAACCGGTGAGCGCTTATGCCACAGCACGGCATAATATGCATATTATCGTCAGTGGTATTTAAGGAGTACCGCGAAGTGAATGTAATCAGTCGTCGGCGTACGGACACGTGCGAAGACCCTGAAGAAGCTGCAATGCCTGGACATGGAAGACGTGTACGATTTCAGCAGTTATCGGACTTTGAGCGAGGTCGTCTAGTCGGACTCCGCGACGCCGGGTGGTCGTATCGTCGTATTGCGGAGCGAATTGAACGGGAAGTATCAGTGGTGGTACGATGGTGGCGTAGATGGCCCGAGGAACATTCCCACACGAGAAGACGTGGAACCTGGAGTCACAGACAGACTGATGAGCGGACCGATCGACGCATAAGAAGAGTGGCGTTGTCAAGCAGAACATCCACTGCGACGCAAATCCGAGCTGCCGGTGCACCTGAGGTGACTGTGCGAACAATCCGCAACCGTCTACTGGATGATGGACTACGTGCACGTGTGCCTCTGGCATGTGTACCTCTGACTCCAGCCCACCGTCAGGAACGGCTGCAGTGGTGTCGCCAACGTCTGCACTGGAGATCGCAATAGCGATCTGTCGGGTTCAGTGATGAAAGCAGATTCTGCTTGGGAGCCTCCGATATCCGTATGCGTGTTCGCAGACGCACAGGGGAGTGTCTCCATCCTTCTTGCATCCGCCAGCGACACACAGGGCCTACACCTGGTCTCCTGGTGTGGGGAGCGATCAGCTATCACTCCCGTACACAAGTAGTGTTTGTACCGGGTACGTTAAACAGCACCTCCTACATCAACAACATCATTCAGCCCGTTATTGTGCCATTTGTAAGGTCGGTCCGTCGTGGTGTTTTCCAGCAAGATAACGCAAGCCTACACACGGCACATGCAACGTAACATGCACTTCAGGGTATGAGACAACTTCCATGGCCTGCACGTTCACCGGATTTGACCCCCATTGAGCACGTGTGGAATTTTATGGGACAACGACTTATCCAGTCTCCACGGCCAGCCACGACCATGCCCGATTTACGCGTCCAGGTTGAGGATGCTTGGAACTCAATACCCCAAACTTACATCCAACATCTGTACGACAGACTCCATGCCAGAATTGCACAGCGTGACGCAGTTCTCGGCGGTTCAACCTCGTACTAACCATGTTACATGGAAATGTTGTTTTCCAATTTACCAGCAAATACAGCTGTATTTTACCATAATGTTTTGATCACGTTATCCTCTGTATTCCGTTATTATGCTGTATAAATGTCGTTGGTATCAGACGTCTCCTTCTTGGTGTTCTTTTTTTACTTTCCGCCAAAGTTTTTACTATTCAATCAGACCAACTATTATTCCAATATTTTCCCTTTTCCCCGATCTGACGAATAAAGATATGTGCAAAAGGAAAGATCTGTCATAACGTTCAAATTTTTAACTACTTGCTTATTTGCTTCCCTGCTCCAACAACAGGAGCCTGCAACCGATTTTTCTGATGAGTTGGCTTGTACTACGATACATAAATTAAACCAAGCCAACACCTTAGAAGGGAAACTATAATTTGGACCAGGGTAAGATCGGCCAGTAGACTACAGATGATCATTTTTCGAACATTCTCGTTAGGTGAGAGAGCACAGGACATGAATGGAAACAGCACATCCTAATGAAATTACACAGCCATACTGAAAATGGTAGCCGTATGCGTGTAACCTTTGCCTTTTTTCAAGATGGCATGGGAATTTCTCACAAAAAAATGATGATGCAAAGGACTGTAGGATGTTGTGGACATTCTGCCTGTTGCAGAGCGCAGAGTCATAACTATACAAGAGCAACAGGTGAGAGCTCTGCATGGAAATCACGTGTGGAAAATTGATGTGCCAACGTCATCTCCATACGCAGATGCTATTATCGTCCCCAGACGCTCTTCCCGGATATTATGTGCTAACCTCACTCTAGTCAGCTTTGCTTTCCCAGTAGCAACGAAAATCGGTGCAATAATACATAGCTGTACCGACGAGAATTTTCCTGGAAATGACTCTGGTAATGATGGAAGAGAGCATGCTATCACGTCAGCCAAATAAATCTAACGATTTGGTTTAATCTGTAATCGCTTGTTGGTTAAATAGGAAGGAATTTGGGACTTTCATTAATCGTAGGAAATCCAAGATTTCACGAAATTATGTCACCTTTGCCTGGTGTGAATTGTAATGGCCTATTGTGACGATCGACAAAATCTTCCTAAAAATATGTGAAGCACAATATAGGTACCAAATTCCTTTGTAGCAATACAGCGTGAACAACACTAACTGCTGGAGGAGAATTTGATGAACCAGTGCCAGAATTTACTTCGAGCTGAAGCAAGCCATTGCACTCTGGTATTTAACATTTATTTACATAACATTAGGTGGATATAAAAACAATAAATTTATTTGTAAAGCTTTATAAATTGTACCTGTTTCACAACTCTCTAAAATGAAAAATAGCTGAAGTAGACGAAGTTTGTGAATTGTAATAGTGTTTCAAGAACGTCACAGATTACTGTATCAAACATGCGCTCTCCATTCGCACTATGTGAAATGTAGGCTTAATTTTGTGCCTCAGGGAATCCGTTCTGCCCATCGCGGTGCCAGGAGAAACGGACAGCAATGACACTACACACAGTATTCAATACCTGAGGAAATATGAGGTTGGGTAAACCTCTTTCAAAGCAATGCCATTCACAAGCAACGCGACTTTTTCAGTACTCTGTCCACTTTACATGCACTGGAAATAGGCTGTTTCCAAATATCTTGATTAGGATAGTTGAGGTGGTTTGTTTCATTTCGGTGTCAATAATGAAGATTTGATTCTGTTGCTAATACCACTCATCATTGCATTTTTTCGAGCTTCACACATCGCTGATATCTACTGACCTTATTCCACCAGAAAATTTTGTCGCACATATCTGTCTCAAAGCTTATTGAACATCCTCCTGCTACGCCATTGGAAGAGATGGCATACATACATTGCGCAGAAGTTACTTTGAGTAGACATATGTCAGTTCTTCAATGTTTCTTCATTATAGTTTCATTTCACAAAATATTACAAGTTTTCTAACCCATATTTTCATTTCATGTATTTATCGAAATGTTTCATGGGGCAAATGATAACGTTCAAAGGCATCAAATGTCAGATAAAAATTACACTGCATTTCATAGGTTACAAAAACTTAGCGGTACAGTAATGGCAAACATTTTACTGCAATTCTAAGACTAATGAAAAGTTTGGATTTTTAATTTTACCTCCTCGGACACATAGGGTATACATAATTAAAAAAGTCAACAAAACAAAATTAATACATCACGCACTTCACTTATGTTGACTGTATACGGTGCTCCGATGAATATTGGTGCATTGTCATTTACATCAGTAACGATGATCCGAACAGGAATTGTTATGCTCTGCAAAGAAATTGTATCCAAATTCAGTTACAGATTACCTCTTCATACAGAATGTAAAATTAAAAAAAGCGCCTCATAAAGTGAGGAATTCTTAATAATTCAGAAATATTATGCAAACATAAATATGCGAACTTACAGAAAAAAGAAAAAAAAAACGTGCAGGAAACCTAAATGACTTCTTGAAAAGGAATTGTGTTTTTTTTTATTTTCTGTACGTTTTGTGTTGTAATATTAGAGATCCTGGTTAAAGTTCCTAGTCGTATTGCATTTCTGTTGAAAAAGGTTTCTATTAAAAGATTCACTAAATTTCATTGAATTAAAAGAAAATTCGCGTATTCTTTCTTCTTCATGAAGGAAATGCCCAAACTCATTAAAATTAAATGAAGTAATAATTACAAGTTTCACGAATTCCACTTGATAATACTTAACGGTAAGTGGCAGTCCCTCAGTAACAATTGTCCTATTTCTTCTAATTTTGGACACTTTCATAGGGCGTTTACCTGTAACGTAAGGAAATATGCGTATTAAGAACAGCTTCGCATGAGTGACTGTCGCTTAAAAAGCTCTTCATCAGGAGCTGAAGTAGAGGAAGAATATCTTGAACTGTATTTTCGAGGAACGCCTATCTCACACTTGCAGGTACCAGGCATCGGCAATAAAGTGCGACGGACGGTCCACTGGTGACTGACACAGCGGCTGAAGTGGTAGTGAAGTGAGGAGGACACGGGTCTTGCACGAATCGAGAACCGCAAGAGCGGAACACTTGCTCAATACACTGACTGAGTGGATACTAATTAAAAATTTCCTTCGCCTCTGCGACGCCATTAATAGCATCCGTTTCGGACCCACTTACCACGGTACTCTGACCCCTTTAACCGCACTAGAATCAAGCCTTCTGGAACATTAATCAAGGTTACGAAGAAGAGGTTACAGGGCATCTTAAGCTTCAAAAAGTCACTACAAAAGATCACTCAGGTCATCTCAGGGTTCACTCATTACCACCAGGGTTACCTTGAAATCAAACGATGTAACGATCAGTTTCCAGCAAGCAAAACGGCCTAGCATATTGTAAGCATGGGTGAGCGTAAAATGATTCCAAGAAAAGAAAAAGAATACAGGAAGGAACAATTATTTTTCTATGGCTTACGAAGACTGATGCACGCGAATATGTTAAGCCTCAGTCCTTCACCCCCCACCCTCTCCTAAATTAACAAAGACTCAACATTCAAGAATTTCAACTATACAGTAACAAATCTACAACTGCAGATACGCACTTTTCATCTGGTTTGTTTTTAAATCTCACTTTCTTCCGTTTCAGAACATCTTATGAAGGATTTACGGTCAAATTCGAGATAATATTTTGATAAGAAGTACATAATTAAATCATCCCTTCTGCAGCAAAAATATATGATAATATTACAATTTCAACTTTGGAAAATTTAGGAAGTAAATAAAACACTGTACTTCTATAGCAATTTTAATATATTTGTTCCCTACAAATTGTAAATTATTAATTTTATTGAAGTAATAGACACTATCATACGCACTCCTATTTACGTGAGAACTTAATTTTAGATTGCTACCTGTTATAGTACTTACTTTTACTAATAATAATTACATTAATGGCCTTTTTTTGGCAGTTGAAGTAAAACAGTTTTCTACACATTTCAATTTGTCGATATAAGGCACAACAAAGTTGATAGGGACAAGTTTAGGCTCAAAGAAATGGAATGTGGAGTGGATTATTCTTATGCTTAGGCTTCTAATGTTCACTCACGTCATGCCATAAAAAACACCTCACAAAGAAGAACTACCTTTTCGAATGCTTTTTTGTAAATAATAAGCAGAATAAAGTGAGATCGCCGTGCTTCTTCATCAGCCATAAGAAGAAAAGTTAACATTTCGCAATTTCGACAATATTCTCGGGAGTTATTCAGTGTTAGAGGAAGTTACGGAATATATTTTCTCTAGTTTGAAGTTTCACATATCTGATCCTTTCGCAACCAAATTACACTAATGTTTTCAAGGTATCATTCCAACTTGGTTGTTTAAGGGTGAAGTGGCTGCAATGCATCTTGACAGTATGAACCCACATTTACTCCGAAGTTCAGTAATTCTAACACTTTTAACAGTTCGAGCTATCTAATGGTGCATGCTGACATTGCTCGAACAAGAAATGTGCAGTAGACAGTTACGACTATATAAGTAAATTACTTTCGAAACACATTTGTAATTAATGCTTGAAAAAATTATGAACGAGACGAAATATACAATTAAAAATCATCAAGCTCTTTGAAGTATATAAATAAATATTGCAAAGCCTTGGAAACGTAGAAGACGCAATGAAAAAAATTGGTGATTCAATTCAGCTACGAGTAATTTATTACAAACTGAAAATCTAATACTGAAATCGTTATATTTGCCAGGGAAGGGTTTACATACAATTTTATTGTTAGCTTAAAGCTTAGTAAATAAGGCGAACATTTGTATTGTAATGACATATTGCTATTTTAGCTTATCTTATATTTTGATGAAAAAATCATTAATTGAGAAAGATGACGCAAATTAATCTTTAACATATTCGTAAAACCTTGATATAAAAAGATAGCTAACTTTTACTTCATTTTCATAACCTCTGCGAGGAATGCAGTGTGCTTAATCTTTCATAGTGTTTTAAGGTTTTGAGGTGAATGCTGTATTGAATTCCGTAAAAAATATTTTTGCGGGTTATTTGCTTTGCCTCTTCAAGCAAAATAAAAGGTGTTGCCGAATTTTCCGTGAAAATAAAATGCTTTACCATAATCTTAAAAGAAAAAAAGAAAAGGAAAGTGAATTATGATGAAATAGGCAAAAAAGATGACAGCAAAACTGATATTCACAAAAGAAACGAGCTGAACTCAAATAGAGAATTCAGTACTTTGTAGTTTTCAAGTTTATTTAAAGTCAGAAAGAGGAAACATAATTTCTGATAATCAGTTTCTTTTACTTTACCATTTGTGTAGTGAAACTGGAAAACAGGAAGAAAAAAATAGAAAAAAAGAAAACAAGGTAGGCCATCATCCTACTTCGCACTTGTTTGTCATCGCATTACTTATAAATTGTTATTTATGCGAGAGCAATGATATTAGAATTCCATAACGTGATGTGATACATCACGCAGGCAATAATAGGAATCATCACCCAAAGTGTATACAGTATATCCATACCTATCTGGTTGCTTAACGTGAGATGAGTGAATTACTTCCAGAATAAGTAAAAGTCCCTCTGAACCAGCTGACAGTAGGTCATGGAGGAGGCGAAACGTATCTTTTACATCTACAAGAAGTGCAAGAAACACAGAAAACTTCTGCCAGCAATGGAAACATTAAACAGACAGGAGATAACAGAAAGCACGTATTCCTCTGATCCAACAGAATAGTGTCACAGCATATACAGCTTGTATCCATGGCGCATCAGCGTAATATGTTCGGCGATAGAAACATTTCAGTGAATAGTTGAACACCGAGACCATCACATCTCTTACCTCTTGATTTCACTTGTGGGGAAACAGTGAAAAGTACTGCCCACAAAGATATTGTCGTAGTCTCTGTGATGTGACGGAAGTCATCACTGTCTATCTCACTTGTACTGCTCATGGCCAACAAGATGAAAGTAGATGCTTCTCTGCAAGCATTGACAGCGACTTCGAATATTTACAGTAAGGGTAAAAACATTCATTATGTCTAATTCCATACAGTCTACTTTCAATGTGCGTACAGGGAGTTTTCGCTTTTTCTGTGGCATATGAGAAGAGTTACAGTGTTGGAAATGATAATACTTACGGGATCATCGGTTTCTTTTTTACTGCAAGCTACGTCCACCATAACACTAGAAGGTCCGGAAACACCCTCTTTGTCTAGTGGTTGTTTCAAAATGAGATTTTTCGTCCCTTTCTGAATTCCAACCGGAGAATTTTCTTTGTCTAATGTCAGTTCAATGTCCCCGAATTCGGAGGGATCGCCTGGTATTGGAAGCGTTCCGATGATACTATCTGCAAAAAGTCATCAGTAAACAAGATATCATATAATTGCTACATATCATGAAATATAGGTATGTATCTATGCAAATTTAGTAGCATACTGGCAAATAGAGCTAAAACAAACTCATAAGAAAATATGTTTCAAGTACATCGACACAACACACACTTACACAAAAGACTTCTCCCTTCAAATGTGATTTAATTATCAAAATCAGTGTGCTGTGAGGTTTTTTTTAATATACATACAGTATATAAGAATTCAAGCTGCATAAAAGTCAAACAAGAGACATCTATATCATGTGGAGTATGATGTTATACTGGAGTAAGTAGAGTAAAATGAGAGTAATAAAACACAACATAGAGGTTTTCAACAGCAACTGTTTCTATTGGCTCTCTCTAGACAAGGATGCCACTCATTATGAACTCAGAACCGAAGTATGAAGGTTGAACAAGTCGAAAAGAAATCAGAAACGAAGTATGAAGTTCGAACAAGTAGAGAGGAATTCACAAACGAAGTAGAGACGAACTCACAAGCGAACTAAACGCAATTCTGTCAGTGAACAAGTAGAGAGGAATTTACAACGAAAATGTAGAGGTCAATTCACAAACGAAATATGAAATTTGAACAAGGAGATTAGTCGTCGAAATACATACACTCACGGACAAAGAAATCTGCGCACCTAAAAGAAAACATGCTACAACCGCGAAACTTTGCAAATAGCTAGAGTGCGTGCTGGTATACAAATAATTCACGTTTGGTGCGATTGTGCATGGTGACGCTGCAAGCACGAACCGGCAGCATTATAAACCGGCGTGTAGTCGATGCCACATGAAAGCGAAAAGCACCGACCGACGCAAACAACGGTACAGAGTGACAAGAATGCCGGGTAGACGCCAGAGACGTCGATTTACCCAACTTACGGACTTTGAGAGAGGCCTGATCATCGGGCTGAAAACCGCAGGGTGGTCGGTGCGCCGTATAGCCCGCCACATGGATCGCTCTAACCATACCGTGCGCCTGTGTTGGGAGCAGTCGACACTTGGCAGCACTGCCGCATGACGGAGCGGCTTCGGATGGACCAGGAGAACAACCAGTAGAGAGGATCGACGGATCATGCGCCAGGCATGAACAGGTCCCACTATAGAGGCAGATGTAGCGGTTATTGTGTGCCTACGAACCATTTCCCGAAGCCTCGCGGAAGCGAATCTGCGATCCCAGAGCCACTTACGTGTGCTGCCATTAACACCGAAACATCGCCGGCTCCGTTTGCAGTGGTGCCAGGCCAGAGCAATGTAGAACACCACAGAATGGCGATGTGTGGTCTTTAGCAATGAGTGCCGCTTTCTTTTGGGGACAGATGATCATCGTGTCCGGGTGTGGAGGACCTCGGATCAACGACACAATCCCAACCTCGCTATCGAGCGCCACACCTCCCCCCAATGCTGGAATTATGGTCTAGGGCGCCATTGGCTATGACAGCCGATCAGCTCTGGTAGTGGTACGTGGATAATTGAGTGGCCAGCGGTATGTGGATGAAATCCTACGGCCCCATGTGCTCCCATTCCTGGCCAGGATTCCAGGTGCAATATACCAGCAGGATAATGCCTGCCTGCACACGGCTTAAGTTGCCCAGGACTGTCTATGTCATGTCCAGACACTTGTATGACCTGCCAGCTGCCCGGACATGTCCTCTATCGAGTATATGTGGGACCAGTTGAAACGCCAGCTGCCACCGTGTCGCACTATCCGTGATTTGGAGCACACCATCCAACACGTGTGGGCCAGTTTGTAGCAGGACAACATCAGGCGTCTGTTCGCCTCCATGCCGGACTGTATTGTAGCATGTATCGCCGCACGAAGCTGTGCGACGTGCTATTGAATATGACCAGACTGCGTGCCACAGATCCCTCTGTAATTGTCCTGCAGTTCTGTTTTTGCCATCATGTGCATCATTCCTCTGTATCGTTACGTCCATAAAATTTTAGTTCAATCCGATGCTTCCTTCTTGTTGCGCAAATTTCATTGTTCGTGAGTGTAATTTTAATGCTGAGCATTTTAACATAGGTTACTCACTATTTAACTTTGAGAAAAGAAAATAATGTTCACTCGCTGAATTGCGTTTAGCTTGCAAATGCATGCCTAATGCACTGGCTTGCAAAAATTTAGGACGAGACGGTTTTTCGAATGTAACGTCACGCAGAAGTGCTCCACATCGACTCAAATCATACCATAAGATCCCCAAAATGTAAAAATTTGGGAAAAGTGAACAAAACCGTCTAAACAAGGAATCAAAAGGATACAAAGGCACTTTATTGAAAAGGTAGCTTAGAGCACAACTGGACAGAAGACAGAAACGTCCATGTGACAGCCGGATGCCAAGAAAAATCCAGTCTTTTGTTGGAGATATGATCACCCCTGACTGCGTTGCAGGATTTACAACGTCTGTCCATGCTGAGGACGAGGTTGTCAAGGAGCTGTTGAGGCATCGCGACCCATTCCTCTTGTAGCACCAATCGCAGCTGCGGAATCGTTGCTGGCGGCTGGTGACGTGCTGCCAGGCGTCTCCCGCGAAGGTCCCACACCTGTTCGATTGGATTTAGGTCCGGGAACTTTGCGAGCCAATCCATGCGTTGAATATCTTCACTCTACAACAGCTCTGCGACAGCCACTGTACGATGAGGTGTAGAGTTGTCGTCCATGAAGAGGAACTCAGGACCCACAGCACCTCTAAACAGACGCACGTGAGGCAGGAGAACCTCGGTACAATAGCAGACAACAGTGACTGAACCTCCTTGGAAGATGTGGAGGTCAGTACGGCTACCAAGCATGATACCGCCCCAAACGAGAACTCCGCCAGCTCCGAACCAGTCCCTTTCGATGATGTTGGAGGTGTGATTGCGTATTCCCTGCTCTCTCCAGATGCCTATAAGTCCAGAATCGCTCGTCGGACTAAATCGGCTCTCATCCGTAAAGAGAACTCGACCCCATTGCTGATGTTTCCAGTTCTTGTTATCCTGGCACTACAGAAACAGCCGTCTCCGATGAGCAGGCGTTAATGGCACACACCGTACTGGTCGCACGGTGTGACCACCTTTGTGCAGCCTCCTGGCCACGGTAAAACGCGATAACGGTCGTCCAGTTGTCTGTTGCATGTGCCTTGCGATTTCTCCCGCTGTCTGCCGTCTGTCTCTTCTCGCCTGTAGGACAATATACCGGTCATCCGCCGCCGTGTTTGCTCGTGGACGACCACTGCTAAACTCTCGGACAGCTGTTCCTGTCGTTTGAAATGCTCTCCAAGCTCGTGAAACGATGCTGTGAGCGATCGCGAACTCCTCGGCCACACTAGTCACACTTCGACCTTCTTCCAACTTGCCAATGACGCGACCTTGGGTAAAGTCATCCAGATGTCGTCTACTGGATTGCCTGTTGGCCATATCACACGGTGGCAGCAACTCGGCGTCATTCAAACCGATGTACACATTGCAATAGCTTTTACCGAATTTCTGAGCGTAACCGCCCGTGTGCTTTATACCCTTCCGACCATCCCCCCGCTACGTCATGCTGCATATATGTGCATGCTCTGCAGTACCGGACCACAGTCCATCTCCTGAGTGGTCTTTCGATCCGTTCTACCTGCTCGTTCCGCTGTTATGCTAATTTCTCCTCTTCGTCCTTAATTTTTGCACACCAGTGTATAATACCCAGGACACCTACAGCACTAGAATATCTCACGACTTGTTTCTGTCATAGACAGAACTAACATGACTGACTGCCAGCGATGCCGTAGTAACTGATCGTCGGCGTTTCAAATGCCGATACTGCGTCGAGTACATTTGTTTTGAAAACATTGGAATTTTATGAATAGTGGAAATAATATTTCCATTAAATACTTCACTTATCACTTTTAAGCTTCCGATTTTGTGATCTGAAGGTAAATGAACGAAAAAATTGATTTTCCTCTATTTCTAATGCTAGAAAAAATAACAGGTTGAAATATTCAAAACGGCTGCATGACAATACAGCACAAGTTTCAGATTGTGCATTAAGATGTTGCATAGGAAAAATTCAAAAATTAGAAATTAATGCATAAGTTATCTATATATTAGAAATGAATACCTGATATATCCAAAATAATATAAAAAATCAAATTAGCGATCATCCACGTTCATAAAATTTCTACAAAGAACTAATAAAGAGCTCATGGTTTTAACAGAGTAATAAATTTCTAACGGAACCCTACAGTGTGCTAATCTATTAATTCTGATCTGGCCAATTGCAATGCTTTAATAGTCGGATTTCGCTGTGATATGTATTATTAAAAATGTTTCACAAGTCCGTACAACATCGCACACAGAGAGAAGACACGACCTAATTCTATCTTCAAATGGAAGCATTTGTCTTTATGCTTTACAAAGAACGTCTAATGACACACACATCGTGTTGAATAAAAACTGCAAAGCAAAACAAAAGTTCACTGGAAGCCGACTGAAACGAAATAGAAGCCACCAAAGGAAAAGGCTTGTAATTACTGGTAGTATGAATAACATCATATAACAATTACATTGAAATGGGCTGGACTGTAATTGTAAGTCTTCAAAAATAAAATGAAGGCGGTCGCTGGCAAAGAAAGGATGTGATAAGAGGGACAGACGCTCAATACCAGGATGCAAGAAATGCAGTTCGTTTTTATTATTTTACTTCAGACGAGTCTGAGAAGCCACGTGGAGAGGTTACCTTTCAAAAAATCCTAATCCATGAATGACACAGAATACCAACTGATGTCCTGAAGCAGTTCTCCAGATGGCAATAACCTAGATTTATATGAATTCACCTTGATACTCTGCAATGTTTTTGTTCATCCTGTACAAGACAAAATGAAGTTATTTTACGTGATTCGATGAACAAGTTAAGATGCTTTCAACACAATGGGTCGAATTCAAAATGCTTCTCCAGCTGACATATGCACAAGCATGCGTTATCGCAGAAGAGCAGCATAATCGTTCATAGCTGCAGGCATTTTAACAAACTATTTCATAACAATAAATCATCCACTTACCAACGGAAAGATCTTCTCTGACTGTAAAAGTTTCTGAGGATCCACCATTTGACAGGTAACAGCGGTCGTCTGTGGAAGGAGAAAAACAAAAAATACTTAGCTCCATTGAACACGAATACGAACAAAGAATGCACATCATTTTGACATTAACTTGACACGCATCACATAAGTTCCAACAGAATATTCTGTCTTCCCCTGGGCATGTTTTAAGTTATTTCACCTTTGTTTCGGAAAATGATGCCAAACTTCAAGTAACTGTACTAAACGCTACTACATAAAGATGTTCAGACAAGGAGACAATATACCCTATGTCTAAGTGAGGCGAAACAAAGAAAATGTTTGAAACGGTTTACTGAGTACTGAGAGCTATAAGTGAGACAAAACGCTGAAATGAAACCAAAATTGCATGTACAGATTTATGGCCTTATGGAAAAATATATAATCAGAGTTTAAGGATATGAGCAGATACTAACTGATACGTAATTTCTCCTCAAGAAAGTGCCTGGGTTCGTTTTCTGGTAAATATCGAGAATATGTTGTGACAGACTAAAAACTTGAAAGAAATTTTTTCTCCGCTGCTGAAATAAATGGCTCACAAATGCTGAATTTTTGCATTGCAGATACAAACAAAGTCGTTTTTAATTTGTATGTCGTATAAAAGAAGTGAAAATCGACACAAGCTTATTTGTGATGTACAATTTCCCAGGCGAAAGACAGATAAACTGCTCGGTGTAATTAATTCTTTATATTTTCTTTAAATTTGTATTCTTTAAATTTTTATTTTTATTTTAATTCTTTTAATTATTTTTAACATTTTTAAATTTTCTTTCTCGGTATAATATATTCTTCGCGCAAAATTTTCAGCAACAGGTCATTTTATATAGGAATAAATAAATCAGCGTTGTAACTCTTTATTTTTTTCGATCGCAGTTTCGATGTGCGCATGATACAAAGAAATTCGGATCGAAACCGAGAGAGAGAAAGACGGTCGTCTTGATGAAGTTGGGACATACGTGCATCGTACCTGCTGCCGAAAAGAAATAAATAGTTACATTGATTTAACGTCGATTTATTTTTTTCAATATAATTTCGCAATTTTTGTAGTCCACGACTTGTGATAGAGTCATTTCATTCATCCAAAGGTTTTATGTACTATAATGTTTTAAAGTTGTTTTGTTGTCATTTGCTTTTTGTTAAACATAGTCACTGAATTCTATATACTAAATCTTAGAAGAGAATATTAACATCAGGATACAGAAAAGGTTAGATAAATTACTTACACTTTTTACTTAGTCTTTTCTTGAAGCATTCAGATCTACTGGTCAAACACAACTTCAAGTAGTAAGTGAACTAATCGCAAACGTATCCTTATAACAGTAGGATATAACATTTCGTCGTATACTAAGAGAAAAACTCCTTTTACTGATTATATCTTTGATCTCACACCTTTTGATAATCTGACAAGTTGCCAATTGTTACCGAAACATACCAAGAAACTTGAAGGTACCGAATATGGCTTTCAGAATGAAAATATACGTAAGAGGCAACAAAATTTACATAAGAAAAAGAAATTCAAAAAGGAAGGGTAAAATCGGGGTATATCTCGTATTATCATTACTTTCATGCTGTTCCTAATATGGTGCGTTACCGAACGCCAACGAGATCATCGTGATCACCGGAAACTATAGTTGCAGCGCAAATATATGTCGTATTTTCAGAATTGTATACTTTTCATACATTTTTCTTGCATTCTTTTGGTTTAGTTAATATTCAATGTAACTATAATGGCTATCAAATATTCATCGTAGCGAATTCTATTATCATAGCATTATTTATCACTTGTCCATCTTGCCGACAGTAAGGCATGTCTCTCAGTCGCACACATACGACTACAGTACATCTAATCAGCTCGTGCTTATAGCCCATTGAGTTGATCACGGTGGTCGCTAAACCTCCTAATCAGCTCGCTGCCCCAGATAAGGTTGAGTCTATGAGACATCTTTGCGGGTTTGGTTACTTGCTTGTGAGGATTTTATGTCATTAAAGACTTTATTTAAAGTCTGCAGACCTCCAACCATAAGATTTTACATAAAAGGAATTATAAACCACGGATGCTTCAATATTTAATCAGACAGCAATATCCTCTAAGGTGGCAATAAAGAACTATCTTTTGCTACAAATAAATGACACAAAATGCTTTCATAACGATCCCAAATCAATCAAATTCACTAACAAGGTTTCCGACAGGCTTCACTTTTATAGTGAAACAACCCACAATTACACATCCGTTAATACATGAAGGGCACGTGAAGCAAATATATGTTCAGGAGAGCCACATTTCTTTCTTGTTTGACCATAAAAGGGTTCACTTTTATGATTAAATAAGCTGCAGTTCCACCTCTTCAAACACATAAGCTGTACACGGAACACAATCACACTTGGTACGACAATATTTTTTTACAGGCTTTTGAATTACTGTGGACGTTGGAAATTAGATATTAATTAATTCGTTCAATATTTCTATCAGATCGAAGTATTATCGTTTTGTGATCAGCATGTCTGTTATCAAGGTGGATGATGGCTACTACAAAAACGTAATAGATTATCCTAGCGCATTCTTATTGCACACACGGAAATCAGAGGTGGGGACTCGTTTTTTCTGTCTTCTTTGTTTGCGGTGTTTAACGGGTGCCATGAGCAGTCGCTCGTCCCAAATTTGGGCCGCTGGCTCCAGAAAGTGGGGAAGACCAGCACAATGGATTGGTGCCCGTCCGTACCATCTTCAGCTGGAGAGAGGCTATATATATGTTCAACTACGGGAGGCTCCAAGTTGAGCCGCGGATGGCTTAGTGGTTAGCGAGTCAGACTATCGATGCACGGTCCTCAGGTTCGAACCTGGGCTGATCTTTCAGAGATGGTGTGATTTACTAACAATCGCTGAATATCGGACGAGCACGTTAAGTGACGGCCCCCAGGCTGGACCAACTGGTTAAATGGGTATCCTTTCCTATGCCACCCCCCCCCCGTGAAATTCTCTCACCCCTCTGTGTGCAACATCGCACTTGTACGGTGGCGCCATCTACTGTACTCTAATCTCACTACAAACTGTTCTGTCAAAGTCGCTAGACTTGCTCTCATTCCTTCCGTTTCTGTGTCCTGCCCCAAAGGCGATCTCGCTGTAGGTAGCTGGGACCTAAACTCTACTCACTGTGGACGGAAGTCCTACAAGAAAATGACAAATACTGTGAATAGCTCGCTAGAGGCTCCAAGTTCAACTGCAAAATATATTTTTCAACAAAAACAGGTGGCACTGTTTTTTTTTTTTTTTTTTTTTTTTTTTGTTAATTTGCTTCACTAGCGAATAATTTCTCTCCCCACAAAAAGGTAAAACAATAAAATAAAATAAATTAAGGATAAGAAAAAAAAAAAGGAAAAGAAAAGGGGAGAAAGAAAATTAAATTCCGTTGAATTACTAAAATTTATTAAATTCTCTGAATTTCATCGAATTGCGGGTTCCTTATTGCTGATGACAAAATAACTCTCAGCTAGCATGGAAAAATTAATTATATTTTTTTAGTTTACTATTCTGTTCCATTCCCGTTGATCCACGCAATGGCACGCAAGAGTTATTCATGTCGTATACCGATTTTTTTAAAACCCACTCAGTTTCCGCTCGCTTTAATTAGGCATTTTTCTTAGCTGGTCATTCCCCCCCCTCCTTCTCTCCGTGGTGAACATCCAAACCACCATTCCGTACCCCCTGAGAACCCCGCCGCAAACCCCTTTTCTCTCATGTAAAGCATCTTAAAAGCACCCCTGCTCTCCTTAGAGCAATAGACAGGAACAAATTAAACGCTCTTTCTCTCTGGCACGCACCAGAAGTTCACTCCAACACTATTTTCCAGCATCTAGAAAGATTTGGTTGCCGTCCCGGTGGCGCAGTGGTCTAAGCGATGGCCTCTGATCATTCGTTCGAACGGTGTCCGGGTTCGAATCCCGTGAGGCATGGATGTTGTGTTTGTCTTACGGCACTGACGCTCTCCCTTCCCTGGAACCAGTGACCCTAAATTCGGGATGGGTGACTGCTTATACCCCATTGAGTTGCTCACGGTGGTCGTTAAACCTCCAATAAAAAAAAAAAAAAAGATTTGGTTAAAACCATCGAGCTTATATTAGATGGAGACACCACTGACTCTACCACCATAGGTCACAGCTAATCTTTGGCGTGACGTCATATACCGGCAAAAAATAACTAAATTATACAACCGATAAAAGAGTAAGCTGGTGTATAATTGATAAAAATGTTTGAATTCCTCATTTTATCTGTTTATACGCCTAGAAGCTTTTATTGCATTGGTTTCAAAGCAGCTTCTCGACTGCGGCTGCGTCGTGCCTTGATGTGACGTCACTTGCAATATGGACAGTGACTTATGGCGGCCAATGCTGCGTGAATAGGAGTGGTGTCTTCACCTAATATAAACTCGGTGGCTAAAACCTTCTGACGATCGACAACACTTCTTTGAAGGCAGTTAACTACCTACGAGTTTTTTTAACAGCACGGGTTTTATCAAGTGACGAACCGTGTTTTAGTCTTAACCGCAATTACGCCAACATCCACTCCATCTTTTCTCAACACGATCTACCGATTTTCATGATTTTCTGAAAAGAGGCATTGCTTTCTTTCCTTGAGGCTTACTTAGCATCGACAAGTCCTGTGTCCATGTGGCAGAGGAACTATGGCACAGTTGTTCTCATTGATTTATCACCAAAAGTCGTTTTTTTTGGGTTTTTTTTTGAGGATTTCCATTTGCTGTTCGGGGGTTTAAAGACAAACCTGGGCAACTCAATAAGCTACAGGTAGGCAACCGTCCCTATTTTGGGGCAACCGCTTCCAGGGAAGGAAGAGATCCAGTGCCTCAAGACAAGCACGCTATCCATGCCTCACCCGGGATTCAAGTCCTGACCCATTTCAGGGAAATAGTCGCTTAAACCACTACGCCACCGAGGCGACTTCTTTCGCATTCTCCACTCTTTGCATCGCACAATTTCAATTTTTCTTTTAAAAAAATGCGCAACAAATGAATGAATAAGACAAAGTATTTGTGCTCATAATTAAATACCAAAGTAACTTTCATAAATCACGGAAAATGAAAGTTCAGTGTAGTTACAACGCACATTTTTAGGGTAGGGCTCAGCACTCTCTAGCCCTGCGCTAGTTCCGATCCTCCCTAACTCAGACGATTAGAGCTCATGACGATTTGCGGTCCTCATTCGGGATTTCAGCTCGGGCCCTAACTCAGACGATTAGCCCGAAATCATCTCCACTGACTGTTATAAGGTCACCGAGGCGGCGTGATAAAGATTCCATCCGCACTTTATTTCAAACGTGATGACCACGCTAAGTATCCAACCTTTTCTTCATACAAAGATATAAAGTTATTGACACTGCTAAATGAACTTGTTTGGATTTTTTGCATCAAACGTAGTTGTGAATGGAGTCACAGGAGGCTGGATTTACGAGACGTGACACCTGTACGATTTTCTTAGGCTAAGGATGTTTGTGAATGAGGAGAGGACTCCTCTCCAGCTGTAACTTGGACAACATCGGATTTCAGCTTTCGTGAAAAAGTATTTACATAATTCTTATAATGATCCGCAAATTTTGCCGTGAGTTGTATTTGATTAAAACAACTTTCGGTATGAAAGTATCTGTGGAGGAAGAAGAGAAGCAGTATTATTCGTTCCCTGCCTTTCCTTGGTGCTGGACAGAATCCAACCCGGAGACGGATAGCATGGCGTCAAAGTAAATATTCAACAGCAAACACGATCCTGATGGGCGAAAATATTATCGACTGCAGCACTAAATTTGAAACTCTTCAGTGAGGCGTCTTTTCACCCTTCTATGGGCAGCTGCCCCGTGGAAACCTAAGAACACCAAAAATTATTACTGGAAACGGACGTTTTTCATAGCCTGCCATATTTCAGAAAATGAACGAGTATTCTAACAGAAAATATCTTGTAGTTCGTAACATTCGAATTGAAGTGTGATTCTTCAAAAGAGGGCATCTCTTCTACTAGGTAAAATTGAACCCGTTCCAGAAATATGAGTGTAGCCACACGAATAAGTAGAAAACCAAATGATCCACTGGGTCTCCAAGAGTCCCACAACTTCCGCAAGTGTATTTCAAGCGACTTCCGGACAGGCTTTATTAGAAAATTAACTGAGTTTAGTGTGTATGTTTATAAAACAACTTAAATTACATATATATATCTTTCACGTATCTTTCTATGGTTTTAAGCAATATTTTTCTCTGATACGATTTCCTTTCTAAAATTGCGGGATTTTTGCATTTTTTTAAATTTTCTACACTTAAAGTAACTTCTACCGCTTTATAAATGAATGTATTCTATCTCATCTTTTTTGACAATGCTCTCAAAGAACACCACCCATTTTGCCTTTCGAATCTCTTACTTTAACTTTTAAATCAAATGCAGCCTTTTAAATCAATTAACTTTTAAATCAATCAGTAACAGAAAGTAACCGACACCTAATTTAACCTAGCGTTCTAAATGCTCGACGCCGTATATTATGCGACCTTTTGAATAATTTTACTCACTTATTATGATTTACTACAGCCAAGCAAATTGTCATTACAGGGTAGAAAAGTTCCCAGTTTTTGCTTTTCATTTTAATTAGTAAGAATGATTAGGTTTCACGGTTTTATGTGTTTTTAAGAAACAGGCTTTTTTATTTAACACTTAATTACAGAGGGTGAGGCAAAAGTTTTGCAATATTTGCATAAACGCATGAGCTGAGGCGGGTATGTCACATGTAGTTCAAGTCGCGCACTGCAGTCAGTCGAAATGGGTATAAAATGGTAGTCGTTGCTGTGAACAGCATTGCATTTCATCGTTCTGTCCGTGATAGGGACGCCTAAATGATGAACAGGTACAACCGGCTAATTAGGGAACGTTTGCTTTACGAGTTTGAACTCGGCCATGACCCTGCTCAATCAACAAGAAACATTTTTCATGCAAAAGAGAATGGTTCTGCGGACCTCAACACCGCAACCAGATGGTTCAAGAAATTTCGCTCAGGTGACAGAAACCTCGACGATCAGCCAAGGTCAGGAAGGCCGCGAACCGTGGATTTGTAGGCCGTGCGCCAGGCCGTAGAGGCAAATCCAACAACCAGAACTCGAAAATTATCAGGCGAGCTGGGCATACCACAGACCATAGTGGTTCGTCACATTGAGGACTTCGGCAAGGTCTACAGGAGCGTCCGCATTGTCCCTCACGAACTGACGCCAGCTAAAGCAAACCGCTGAGTGGAAGTGTGTACGAAACTCCAAGAAAACCCGCGCGATGTACGTTTCATCAAGAGAATTGCTACGTGCGATGAAAAGTGGGTCCATTTCCCTAATCCTAACACACAACATCACTGGTTGAGCCCGGGACAGCTTCCTGAAAATGTTGTCAAACGTGGGCGCTTCGAGCTCAAGGTGGTGCTCTGCATCTGGTGAAATTTCGAGAGGAGAATCCTTCACGAATTTGTTCCAGACGGTCGGACCATCAACGCCAACCTCTCCTCTGAACAGCTGGAGCGGATGTATGCCATTTTGGAGGAGAAGTACCCGGCACTGGTGAACAGAAGACGCGCTCTCCTACAGCAGGACAACGCTCGGCCACATACCGCGCGAACGACCCGGACAAAACTTCAGGAACTTGAGGGCATCAAACTGATGCCACACTCAGCATATAGTCGAGTCCATGGCCCACTTCCTTAGCGGCCGCACTTTAACGACCAGCAGGAGATGGCAGCTGAGGGGGGGGAAGGAGTT
The DNA here is from genome assembly GCA_039090855.1 of Macrothele yani. Lineage (NCBI taxonomy): Eukaryota > Metazoa > Arthropoda > Arachnida > Araneae > Macrothelidae > Macrothele > Macrothele yani. The sequence goes on along the minus strand of CM076995.1, from coordinate 99,825,237 downwards.
CTTTGCCTCGAAGGAGAGGAACTGGTACCACCGCAGAATCGAAGAACTGTCAGACAGATGACTAAAGAAGGGGCAACACGATGACCTATACTTTGAATGCTAGTCAGCTTTCGTCGTAAAGGTGCGTATGAAGACATGAAATGATCCAAATATTGCAAAACTTTCGACTCACCCTCTGTAGAATCGAAGAACTATCAGACACATGGCTAAAGACGGTGCAACACGATGGCCTATACTTTTAATACTAATCAGCTTTCGTCGTAAAGGTTCGTATGAAGACATGAAATGATCCAAATATTGCAAAACTTTCGACTCACCCTCTGTAGAATCGAAGAACTGGCAGACAGATGGCTAAAGACGGGGCAACACGATAGTCTATACTTTGAATGCTAGTCAGCTTTCGTCGTAAAGGTACGCATGAAGACATGAAATGATCCAAATATTGCAAAACTTTCGACTCACCCTCTGTAGAATCGAAGAACTGGCAGACAGATGGCTAAAGACGGTGCAACACGATGACCTATACTTTGAATGCTAGTCAGCTTTCGCCGTAAAGGTGCGTATGAAGACATGAAATGATCCAAATATTGCAAAACTTTCGACTCACCCTCTGTAGAATCGAATAACTATCAGACACATGGCGAAAGACGGTGCAAAACGATGGCCTATACTTTGAATGCTAGTCAGCTTTCGTCGTAAAGGTACATATGAAGACATGAAATGATCCAAATCTTGCAAAACTTTCGACTCACCCTCTGTAGAATCGAAGTACTGGCAGACAGATGGCTAAAGACGGGGCAACACGATGACCTGTACTTTGAATGCTAGTCAGCTTTTGTCGTTAAGGTACGTATGAAGACATGAAATGATCCAAATATTGCAAAACCTTCGACTCACCCTCTGTAGAATCGAAGAACTGGCAGACAGATGGTTAAAGACGGTGCAACACAATGGCCTATACTTTGAATGTTAGTCAGCTTTCGTCGTAAAGGTGCGTATGAAGACATGAAATGATCCAAATATTGCAAAACGTTCGACTCACCCTATGTAGAATCGAAGAACTGGCAGACAGATGGCTAAAGACGGGGCAACACGATGGTCTATACTTTGAATGCTAGTCAGTTTTTGTCGTTAAGGTACGTATGAAGACATGAAATGATCCAAATATTGCAAAACTTTCGACTCACCCTCTGTAGAATCGAAGAACTATCAGACACATGGCTAAAGACGGTGCAACACGATGGCCTATACTTTTAATGCTAATCAGCTTTCGTCGTAAAGGTTCGTATGAAGACATGAAATGATCCAAATATTGCAAAACTTTCGACTCACCCTCTGTAGAATCGAAGAACTGGCAGACAGATGGCTAAAGACGGGGCAACACGATAGTCTATACTTTGAATGCTAGTCAGCTTTCGTCGTAAAGGTTCGTATGAAGACATGAAATGATCCAAATATTGCAAAACTTTCGACTCACCCTCTGTAGAATCGAAGAACTGGCAGACAGATGGCTAAAGACGGGGCAACACGATAGTCTATACTTTGAATGCTAGTCAGCTTTCGTCGTAAAGGTACGCATGAAGACATGAAATGATCCAAATATTGCAAAACTTTCGACTCACCCTCTGTAGAATCGAAGAACTGGCAGACAGATGGCTAAAGACGGTGCAACACGATGACCTATACTTTGAATGCTAGTCAGCTTTCGTCGTAAAGGTGCGTATGAAGACATGAAATGATCCAAATATTGCAAAACTTTCGACTCACCCTCTGTAGAATCGAATAACTATCAGACACATGGCGAAAGACGGTGCAATACGATGGCCTATACTTTGAATGCTAGTCAGCTTTCGTCGTAAAGGTACATATGAAGACATGAAATGATCCAAATCTTGCAAAACTTTCGACTCACCCTCTGTAGAATCGAAGTACTGGCAGACAGATGGCTAAAGACGGGGCAACACGATGACCTGTACTTTGAATGCTAGTCAACATTTGTCGTTAAGGTACGTATGAAGACATGAAATGATCCAAATATTGCAAAACCTTCGACTCACTCTCTGTAGAATCGAAGAACTGGCAGACAGATGGTTAAAGACGGTGCAACACAATGGCCTATACTTTGAATGTTAGTCAGCTTTCGTCGTAAAGGTGCGTATGAAGACATGAAATGATCCAAATATTGCAAAACGTTCGACTCACCCTATGTAGAATCGAAGAACTGGCACACAGATGGCTAAAGACGGGGTAACACGATGGTCTATACTTTGAATGCTAGTCAGTTTTTGTCGTTAAGGTACGTATGAAGACATGAAATGATCCAAATATTGCAAAACTTTCGACTCACCCTCTGTAGAATCGAAGAACTATCAGACACATGGCTAAAGACGGTGCAACACGATGGCCTATACTTTTAATGCTAATCAGCTTTCGTCGTAAAGGTTCGTATGAAGACATGAAATGATCCAAATATTGCAAAACTTTCGACTCACCCTCTGTAGAATCGAAGAACTGGCAGACAGATGGCTAAAGACGGGGCAACACGATAATCTATACTTTGAATGCTAGTCAGCTTTCGTCGTAAAGGTTCGTATGAAGACATGAAATGATCCAAATATTGCAAAACTTTCGACTCACCCTCTGTAGAATCGAAGAACTGGCAGACAGATGGCTAAAGACGGGGCAACACGATAGTCTATACTTTGAATGCTAGTCAGCTTTCGTCGTAAAGGTACGCATGAAGACATGAAATGATCCAAATATTGCAAAACTTTCGACTTACCCTCTGTAGAATCGAAGAACTGGCAGACAGATGGCTAAAGACGGTGCAACACGATGACCTATACTTTGAATGCTAGTCAGCTTTCGTCGTAAAGGTGCGTATGAAGACATGAAATGATCCAAATATTGCAAAACTTTCGACTCACCCTCTGTAGAATCGAATAACTATCAGACACATGGCGAAAGACGGTGCAATACGATGGCCTATACTTTGAATGCTAGTCAGCTTTCGTCGTAAAGGTACATATGAAGACATGAAATGATCCAAATCTTGCAAAACTTTCGACTCACCCTCTGTAGAATCGAAGTACTGGCAGACAGATGGCTAAAGACGGGGCAACACGATGACCTGTACTTTGAATGCTAGTCAACATTTGTCGTTAAGGTACGTATGAAGACATGAAATGATCCAAATATTGCAAAACCTTCGACTCACCCTCTGTAGAATCGAAGAACTGGTAGACAGATGGTTAAAGACGGTGCAACACAATGGCCTATACTTTGAATGTTAGTCAGCTTTCGTCGTAAAGGTGCGTATGAAGACATGAAATGATCCAAATATTGCAAAACTTTCGACTCACCCACTGTAGAATCGAAGAACAGGCAGACAGATGGCTAAAGACGGGGCAACACCATGACCTATACTTTGAATGCTAGTCAGCTTTTGTCGTTAAGGTACGTATGAAGACATGAAATGATCCAAATATTGCAAAACGTTCGACTCAACCTATGTAGAATCGAAGAATTGGCAGACAGATGGCTAAAGACGGGGCAACACGATGGTCTATACTTTGAATGCTAGTCAGTTTTTGTCGTTAAGGTACGTATGAAGACATGAAATGATCCAAATATTGCAAAACTTTCGACTCACCCTCTGTAGAATCGAAGAACTGGCAGACAGATGGTTAAAGACGGTGCAACACGATGACCTATACTTTGAATGCTAGTCAGCTTTCGTCGTAAAGGTACATATGAAGACATGAAATGATCCAAATCTTGCAAAACTTTCGACTCACCCTCTGTAGAATCGAAGTACTGGCAGACAGATGGCTAAAGACGGGGCAACACGATGACCTATACTTTGAATGCTAGTCAGCTTTTGTCGTTAAGGTACGTATGAAGACATGAAATGATCCAAATATTGCAAAACTTTCGACTCACCCTATGTAGAATCGAAGAACTGGCAGACAGATGGCTAAAGACGGGGCAACACGATGGTCTATACTTTGAATGCTAGTCAGCTTTTGTCGTTAAGGTACGTATGAAGACATGAAATGATCCAAATATTGCAAAACCTTCGACTCACCCTCTGTAGAATCGAAGAACTGGCAGACAGATGGTTAAAGACGGTGCAACACGATGACCTATACTTTGAATGCTAGTCAGCTTTCGTCGTAAAGGTGCGTATGAAGACATGAACTGATCCAAATATTGCAAAACTTTCGACTCACCCTCTGTAGAATCGAAGAACTATTAGACACATGGCTAAAGACGGTGCAACACAATGGCCTATACTTTGAATGCTAGTCAGCTTTCGTCGTAAAGGTGCGTATGAAGACATGAAATGATCCAAATCTTGCAAAACTTTCGACTCACCCTCTGTAGACTCGAAGAACCGGCAGACATATGGCTAAAGACGGGGCAACACGATGACCTATACGTTGAATGCTAGTCAGCTTTCGTCGTAAAGGTGCGTATTAAGACATGAAATGATCCAAATATTGCAAAACTTTCGACTTACCCTCTGTAATCTCTAATTCTTCTCCGCTTTCAGTTGATTCATTCACCCAGCAAGTTGCACGCAAAAGATGGATGAAACGAACAATTGTTGGTCAGTTGCCAATTTTTTTTTTTAGTAACAAATTGTACTAAAGTTCATTTCTCGTAATGTTCAACAGTGTCATTTCTTTATGATGAGAGCATCATTTCTTTATAGAGAGAGGGTCATTTCTTATGTTGAAATAATTTCTTATGGTGATCGTTACAAACAGTGTCAGTTCTTTATGGTGATACGTTCAAATATTGTTAGTTGTATTTCCGCACTCGCGTAAGAATGCGCAACATTAATCTCGGCTTGTGTCTTGTCGAAACCTATGCCGGTCATCATCTTATCAGGATGAAAGAACAGAACACTTTTTCAACGCATATTACTTTCATTTCATTAACATCTCTAAGAATAAATTTTTTAAGCATGTCCGCTAGTGTCCAAAATTCCAAGATTCACAGCAACTGATTACGAATGGCAGAAAACATATAAAACGCAAAATGTTTTAGAATACAGAAAAATTACAATTCCGGCTAAAGCTTACAATAAATCAGAGTCAGAATGAATGAATTTGGAGTTTTTCAAGACTTCTAGCAAGAAAAGGAATTCTTGCTCATCTTGTAACAATCTATGTGTCCATAATGATCAAGTTTCTTCCCTTTTTGTGTACTAACGTGAGTTACCGCCCTTGATAAGGTGAAGAAGTTTCATCTACTGATATGCATTGTAGAAGTTCCACAGATAAGCTTTAGAATTTTATACGGTACTACGGATGAAACAAGTTGTAATAGTTATAACACATACAATCCTGACCAAACAATTATTATCATGCAATATGATCCTATAAGGGAACAAACATGTGCATTCCGCAGTCTGCGTCCCTAGGACTCAGTCGCTATTGCATTAATAATATAGGAATTTTATCATATTTTTCACTGCATCGCAGGATAAGGTATTTTCACGAAACTTAACGTGCAGATTCCTATCACGCGTTGGTGCATCTACATTCTTTAAAGTTTTACATGAATCAAAAGTTAACATAAGCCCTTTGAACTACAGAATCCTGCACTACCTGTTTAGGTAACTGATTTAATTTCTTGATTTCATTATTTTAAGGCTAAAGGGAATTGATTGAAAAGGAGATAATGTCCTTTGTTGTCATTTCGATTTCAGAGAACACATCCATACTGGCATCTTCTGCCATAACACGAGTTTCTTCCCTGTTTATGAGAAAGCTTTCTTTTTTTTTTTTCATTCTTTTCACAAGGAGGGTCGTTTATGTTCTGCTGAAACAATGGTTGGCCTTTAGGAGCCATTGTTCTGAAAATAACAGTCGTAGTCCTGTCCTTGACCCGACGAATACCTACTGATTGCCGATATTTTTTGCACGATTCTTCGTAGATGTGCTGAAGAAGAATTCTATGTCGGATTTAATGTCTTGTGAACGAATGTTTAACACTGGGTGAAGAAGCCTTCGTGTTATTTCCACTTCAGTTAAACGTGGGTCACTGAGAGGCAAAACCATGAAACCATGACTTACGCATGCGCTCGTGATTTGTGATAATGGATGTGGCTTGAAGTTCATCTTTTTCTTATTATTATTCTTGAGCATAGTCTACTTTTATATTGGTATTCTGTGTTTATTGCGCTCCTCGTCGTAAGGATGAGGACTGGATGATATTTTTACATTCTTGTACCAGACGTACAATGACAGCTTAGATGGTAATACGTACGCTAGTTATGGAGGGGGAAATGCGTAAACTTTTTTAAACATCGTAAGAGAAAATAAAAATGGAGGAATGCCACAAACGCCTCGAATGTGGTAAGCACCTTTTGCAAAATAAAAAAAAAGGAAAAGAAAATTTCAATAAAATGGATTCAAATGTCCCACAATATTTATAAGACTAGAGCATTCAAGAAATTTTACACACTACGGAGACACTATGTCCAAGGAATAATTGGGATATTTAGGTATTGATAACGTTTCTACAAGACAAAAAGAAGTTTTCTATCCTTTCTGTAGTGACAGATATTCGTTTACACTGCGTAGGAAGAAATTGTGCACTGCGAGGAAGAAATAGAATGGTTGAAAGCTCCTGGGTACGTTCACCTTTGCCTGATATTAAACGGGTTTTTCAATCTTCTGGAAAGTGATGTATTGTGATAAACGCAAACACAAATTTCTTCAATCTTAATTGGCAAATTGTGCATTAGAAAATGTAGAAAATACATGAAATACCCTTGTCACGCGTACATTAAATTTCAAAAGAATATTTCCGAAACCATTTTTGCAAGGGATCTGTCGTGCCAACTGACGAACGGCCTGACGGCCCTGAAAATGGTAACATAAGCTGTTCATTTTTCATACTATAGGGTGAGCCAGTAGTTTTCCGCAGTGTAGTTCTAACTTTGTCCTGGCTTATATCGGGCGCGCATGTGTAGACATGGTTTCTCTGTTGTCATTCTGGCAAAGGTTTGATCTTGCACGATCAGATCTTGTGTTGTTGTCGTGTCCTTAGCATGATCACTCCGTTTTCACTATACGCACCGAAGATGAAGTGTGAGCCGTGATCAGCTCTTTTGTGGACAGAAAGTACAACAGGGGCTTAAATTAATCGAAAGCTCTTTTCTCAGTATGGAAATAGTTTTTTTGTTACAGTGGAGTGCCTCCGAATGGATTTTCAAGTTCACAAGTGGCAGCACTAGTGTCAGAAGCAGTAGCAATAGAACCCTTGTCCACGTCCACTGGGAAACATTGTTATTCTGTGTTGTTTAATCTATTGGCCATTCGCTAGTGGAAGACTAAGTACCAAACTGAGTTGTGTCTTCCTGGATGTCGTTGAGCAAAGATGTTTTTGTATTTGCTGATTCTCGGTTTCATACGTTTAACACCGACGTTTCGATACTGCAAACCATACATACAAACTACATACATACATACATATCACTGAGCTGTTCTCTGATATTCAGAGGTTACTCCTCACAGAAAGAACTTACTGTTGCTGTATCAGACGTCTCCATTTACAGCGATCTCGGCACATAGCTCGAGTTCATTAAGATCCATCACACGCCGCACACAATAAAGAAAATCGATGAATTTTATTTTTCCAGTGAACTAAGGGAAAATATATAAACATACACTACCCTATCATTAATATCGATGCCTATAAATTATTTTTATTTACAAAGAAAAATAACAATAATAATAATATTGGGCGCTGAAACATTTGGCCCTTACTACGGCCTTTAGTCTTCGTGGGACACTTCCACCATTTTAGATAAATGTTCGCGGACACGCTTCTCCATTCAGCCTACAAAGCAGTGACGAGTTTAGCTTTACTTATTGGGTGATCTCTTCTTCTACACATCCGACTATCAGATTCGTACAAGATATAATCTACAGGGTTCAAAACAAGACGCCCATGTCCTCAGATCAATATCTAACAACGCCATCAGTATGACATGGAGCGTTGTTTTGCTGACAGAGGAATGGGCATCGTACGTTTAACAGTCCAAAACGAGTCCAAAGCGAATACTGAGTTTAAGCCGAACCACGAAAAGCAGCTCCATACCATTACGCAGCCTACACAAAACTTTATTTTCTGGACGATACAGTGCGGAAAGTATCTTTCTCCCGCTGTTCCAAGGCCGACCATTAAACTGCTGGAGTATGTACCGTGACGTGTCACTACAAAGCACAGTTTTCTATTGATCTACAGTCCTAGATCGACATTCTTTACCCTACGCTAAACGGCTAGGGACATTAATCGAAGTGATTGACGGCTTTTGGATGGGTGATCGACGGTGGTAACCCATGTCGTGCATCGTCCTGTGCACTCTACTGCTGTACTACTTCCGTCACTTTCTATTAGTTAACACTAGGCCCAATAGCAACACACAGGGTTTGCGTGGTTAGAGACAACGGTGATTTGTGTTTTGAGCTGATAGTCCTCTGCAGAGTCTTCTTGTCACGTTCTGTTAGTTTTGGAAGTCTACCGGATCGTTTCTTGGTACATTCAGCCACAGTCCACCTCCGTTTGCATATCACATCGCCAACCATCGACGTACGATTCTTCAGTACCGCTGAAACGTTATGCACAGAACGACTGCCTGTATGACAGTGTATTGTCAACCTGCGCGAGGTATCATATAACTGTGTCGGTCGAGGCACCTTTTATTTAGAGTCTCGTCATAGCACTACGAGCATTTCTACAATTAGGTTGGTGACGTGGTGCTTGCGTAGGACCTAATACACTATCAGTAGAGTGTTGGATATTGATGGTAGAGCAGTAAATACTTTAATCTGGTCAAATTAATTTATTCCACATAAAATCAATACGCTCAAAGACACGTTTTGAGTTATATTATTCTGAATAATAATTATATCATTTTATGTGTCTTGTGGTGTTTTAGTTAAATATTTCTTACTTTAAACCTAACCGTCTAAGAACTATAGTATATACTATGAAATAAAAACACTGCTTCCTTGTAGGAAACCACTTTCTTTATTCTGGCCTGTAGCAGTAGGTACACATCTTCGAAAACACTGTCGCTTTAACTTGCAGAGTATACACATACGCAATACAGTATAAGATTTCACCCACATAAGCGATAACAAAGTAACTTAAACTAATATTAACGCAAGTTGTATAATAAGTAATTACAAAATGAAAGCAAATATAATAACGTCGTAACATTTCGACCAGCAAGTGTTAAAATCTGATAATATTTCACCACCTAGATCGCACAAACACAGCGATCTTTCATTTTAATATGCTACTTGACTTCTGACCGACCACCAGTGCCACCACATCAAGTGAAACACTTGGGAGTTCAGACTTGACGTTAAGGTCGGAAGTCTAATCCAGAGATAAACAAAATTTACATAAGACATAGCAGCACAAAAAGAGAAAGCTAATTCCATACGACGTTAACACGTCACAACTTTGCAACGTTGAGCTGATTAAATTTCAGAATTATCGTATGTAATGCTTGTTACACCGATAAATACATATCTGAATGGCGAATCACAGGTCCAGATAAAAGTCTATCGATTTCCTCAAACTTATTTCTTACGCATGGTATATTTAGTTTTTGGATCAACGTACTTCATAGTTTACTTGCCCAGCCTTGTTTCAACTGAGGCACCCGATGAACAAATCCGTCCAAACTGAGTGTTGCTGTTCCTCTGTGACGTCCCCTGCACGGGGATAACTGGTTTTCCAGTTATTTGGGGAGCGGCGCCCCCACGGCCCGAGCTGACCTTGTGACTGGTCACCATCTGATGTCATGCCACCGCCTGTTTTTTGTTTTGGTGCTGTTGGTGTTTGCAGGGACGGCTGTTCATCCAGCTGTTGGGGAGTCGCGTCCCCACGTTCCCGAGCTGGTCTTGTGTCTCGCTTTTTTGTTTTTATTTATTTTCTCCACTGGCTAGTTGCCCGTGTTGTATTCTACTTAATCGCTACCATGCTATGTACTAACAACCCGGTCTTGTGGTTTTGTTACCCTCCATCACTAACTGTTTTATATTAACCGCTCAGTTCGTAGGTTGCTGACATTCCGTTTAGGTTCCCTTCCAGGATTTGTCTTCTTTGGATTTCTTTTTTTCCTTTTAGCTGGTTTGGGTGCTAGACCTACCTGCATGTTTGCCGCGTGCGGAGACCCGTGAGGCGGAAATGGGATGTCTGGCGGCTGAGGTCGCAGGAGACCGGTTAAGTGCCTCCTGTGTACAACACTCCTCTTCGACCCCGGCTTCGCTGTAAACGGGAGGCTAGAGACTAACCCACCTCTAGTCAGAAGTCTTGTACCAAGTTGTGTACAGGGCTTTAGCGGCTTTTTTGTCGTATAGCACGGCAGGGTAAGCCCGGGGCTGTGGGATCATGCCAAAGGCGTTGGCATGACGGTACCCGGAGGCCGAAGTGTCCGCCGAGTGCGTGTGATCACAGCCAACGGACTATATCTGCAACGTATAAGCTCCAGAACTGTGTCCAGCGTCATTTTCTTTTGACTTGCAGACCTCCAGTTCTCCCTCGTAGGGCTCGGTGGTGGGTGGAGTAGTTTGCAGACGAATCCTCTTCCTTTTTTCCATGGGTAAAAACAAAAAGAAAACTCCAAATTTAAGTCGCCTGAGAAAATGATTATTGACAATGACTCTCCTTCGTCTTCTCAACCTACCAAGTCTCATAACCTTAAACGATCTTTAGACCTTGACCTGGACCAAGAATGTGGAAATTCTTCTTCGGCAGCTGTTCCAGTCGCTCCGAAGCGTCGTCTCCCCTCGTTTGCTGTGACTACGCATGCTACACACTTAGTTGTGGAATCCATCGATCCGAATGAGAGACTGTCTACCAAATCTCCCTTTTTCATTTGTAAAGCTTTGGACGCTGCGGTTGGCCCTTGAGGTCTGTGAAGAAGCTTCGCTCTGGGGACCTGCTTGTCCAAACTTGCAGTGTTTCTCAGAGTAACACTTTTCTGCACCTCACTAGTCTTCAAGGCATTCCTGTCAAAGTGACACCTCACCCGTTTCTTAACACCTCTCGGGGTGTTATTTCGGAGTTTGATCTCTTGCCATGCAGTGAAGAAGAATTGGTGACTGAACTTGCAGATCAAGGTGTTATTGCTGCACGTCGTATGATGTTTCGGCGCGATGGTTCTTTGATTAAGTCTAAAAATGTCATCTTGACTTTTAACTCCCCGAAAGTTCCAACCGGAAATCAAGGCTGGCTACTTGGTCTGTGGAGTTCGCCCGTACATTCCCAGTCCTCTGCGCTGTTTCAGGTGCCAGAGGTACGGGCATTCACAACGTTTCTGTAAGAGTTCCGCTCGTTGCGCTAATTGTGGCTCCAGTGAACATGACGGGGGAAGGTTGCACTTCTGCGGCCTGCTGTGTTAACTGTGGTGAGGCCCATGCAGCTTACTCCCGCAACTGTATGAAATGGAAGGACGAGATGGCGATCCAGCGCCTCAAAACCCTGGAAGGCCTCTCGTACCCTGCTGCAAAGGCCAAGTTGGGTATACCCACCAATCGACAGCGTACTTTTGCCGCAGTAGTTCAGTCTCTGCCACAACCCGTGCAGCCCTTTGTTCCGCGCCCTGTAGCTCTCGCCGCACTTGCCAAGCGATCTACAGCTGAACAAGCGACACAGGTGGATTTCCCCGAGCTCCAGATAGCTGAGTCTGCGCCTTCTCTTTGAAGACGACCGACTCTTTCAGTTCCCAGCAGAAAGCCTGCACGTGCGGAAGACCCGGCCCTCAATCCGCAAAGGTGTGCAGTGTACATCCAACTGTCGCGGTCCGCCTGACCAACATTGCAACTGTCTCGGACTCAGCGAGGTCCCCACCCTCAACCAACATTATAGAGGAACATAGGGGGAGGAGAATGACAGTTCGTCCCCAGCCTCAACCAACATTGCAGAGGAACATGGGGGGGGGAGGAGAGTGACAGTTCGTCCCCGCCCTCGGCCAGCATTGCAGAGGAGTGTGGGGGGGAGGAATGTGACGGTTCGTCCCCCTCCTGTGACTCATCCTTTGTGTAGTTGTGTTAAATGAAAAACAAATTATAATAATTACAATAGTAAGTTAATAAATTTTTATATAAACCCAATTAACTAACTTGTCTTCACGGCTTTCATCATCCTTTTTTCCAACTTTTACCAAGCCTGTCTGCTCTTAATCATTTTCCACGCTTTTAAAAATCTGTAGCTGATAGTTCTTTGTCTGGCGCTCTTTGGCCAAACCTGCCCCTTGCGCCACTAAAATCAACCAACCAATCAACCAACCTCAGTTTTACTTAATCGGCTTGTTTCTCACCATTGTACCATGTTTTTCATACTGTTTGTTTCTTTGTCTTTTTTTGGCCCTTCCTTCGTACTCATGGTTCGGTTTTACTTGGTCAGCCAGTTTTTGCGATTTATGCTCCGTTTTTTAATTTTGTCTGTTTGTCTTGTGTCTGGCGCTCTTTGGCCAACCATGGCCCTTGCGCCAATAAAATCTAATAACCAACCAACCAACCAACCTCTGTGACGTCGAACGTCGAATGCAAAGTTTTTAGATCTAACGGTAATCATCTGAACATTATCGGGTATTGAATCCTGGGCAGATCTATAGACTTAGTTAGCCATCCCGATAGTAGCATTTGAATCTCTTACGCGCACGAAATGTATACTACATTCCTAAAACAAAATTCATCTCTTTTTCAGTTACAACGCTTTCATCCAAAAAATATAAGAGTACGGAAACTTCTTCAGATTACAGTACCTTAACTAAACGTAAATGTAAGAGTACGGAAACTTCTCCAGACTATAGTCTTTTAACTAAATGTAACAGTACTGAATCATCTCTAGATTACAATCTCTTAACTAAATGTATAATAAATATAAGAGTACGGAAACTTCTCTAGATTATAGTCCCTTAACTTTATGTAAAAGCACCGAAACTTCTCCGGATTATAATAGTTTAACTAAATGTAAGAGTACAGAATCTTCTCTAGATTATAGTCCTTTAACTAAACGTAAATACGTATAAGAGTACGGACACTTCTCCAGATTATAGTCCTTTAACTAAGAAAGATATTCTACTGAAAAAAGGAAGAATTCCAAGATTCACGACGTGATTGAAAGAGTATCGTGAATTACTAGAACGCTGCTTTTTTTTACAGAAGGATTTCGCACATGACAAAAAATTCAATGAAATTAATTCCTTTAATAAGGTATTTTGCACAGTCTAGTTTACTTTTGCAAAAATTCTAAGATATTCGAAGTTTTAATGGCCTGCATCCAGAGGACGGGATATTAGTCTTCTATCAGCATTCTTAACAAAAACAATTCCAAAAATATTATCCCGGAACGTATATTTTTCCAGCTTGTAATATATATAATAACTCTAATTTAACTTTCCTTTTGAGTTTCTGTGTTTATGTAAATTTGATTTCTTCTCCTTAAACGTTCTTTGACTTAACGATACATTATTTTTCCCCGAAGAGTTTTCTAAGTTTGGCATTACTCGCACTGTGTCAGAGGTCAATATAAAGTAGTGACTGGATATAGAAAGAGGAAAGTTTTGAGCTACGATGAACAGCGTAAGAAGAGTCTTTTGAGATCACGATTTGTTAAGCAAGATCATACTAACGATTTGTAAAGAAAGCATTTTACGATAAGGATTTTGAGAGGAATTGAAATAACGTCTTGATATTGTGTATTTTTGAGACAACGATTTAATAGACAAAAGTGCACGTTCATAGTGGCTTTTGATGCTTGTAATATGATCTGAAGTTAACGTTGTTCTTCAATGATGTGCCAACGAAGACAAATAAATCATGGACGTAGAAATGTAAGTGACTGTTTGCTGTTTCATTTCCAGAGAGTTTTCTATACTTATGAGTGCTTAGATATTGATGTTTACAAGTGCATAGTTAAGCTTGAAATCTTGCAGATCGCAACTACTACAGGCAACCATTTCAACCTAACTTTAAACCTTCAAGAGACATTTACTTAAACTTCATAAACAAGCTTAAATCTTCAAAAGTAGCATTAAATCTACATAAGTAAAACTGACCATAAGCACAACATTTACTGAGGTCAGCCACCAAAATTTCTTTTCATGACAATAAACACATCACACGAATTTCACATTTAATATTAATTGTGCGGCAAGAACACTTGAGTTGCACGCAAAGGGAGGGAATCACCCGTGCTAAAAATAATATTACTGATGAAGAAGATGGCTTAATATAACAACAGTAATATATCAAAGTAAATTAAAGAAGTTTGGTCAAGACTAGTGCGACACATGTATATGTTATTTCATTCTGAGCAGGTAAACTGCATTATCACTTTCCGCGTGATTCTCAACATGAAATGTTGAAAACAAATTGAAAAATTAGATACATTCCGATCATTTTTAAACTGTGTAATATTCTGAGGAATACTTATGGTGGACAAAATAACTGTAAGACTACCACATCGTGTGAATGAAAAGTAGATAGTAAAGATAGATAAATTTTGAAAGACCGTATTACAAAAATAACGGAAAAGATGAATCTAAGCAAACTGATAAATTTGCCACAGAGCAGTTACAAATTTTTTTTCCCTCATTGCACCAAAAATATATACATGATGCCGATCGTAGCGTTTACATAAATTTTCATTTTAATCCAAAAACTATAAGTTGTACAACGCATATAAATAATTATTATTGTATTGCAAAGGTGATATGCATAGGGGCATAACGGAAAAAATGACATAAGTTACAAAGCGTTATTAATTTAATATAGCAATATGCATTTATGTGTAATGGGAAGCTTATATTTCCATTTCGAACAAAAAAAGGAAGAAGAAAGTTTTCTTATTTTTTTTAAATTAAAAAGAAAAAGAAGTTCTCTAAAAAAGCTAAATAACCCTGTTTACGATACAATAAATCAAAGAAACTCAAGGAAATAAATATTGCTATGAGAAACCACAGGAACGAAATTAGTTCATGTAATGTAATTTCCATGTGCGCATCTGGGTAGAATATTACAGTACTTGATTCAAACTTAATTAACTCTAACTAAAAATATGATTCAAGATTTAGTTGTAAGAGGTATTTGCTCTCACATTGTCTACAATAATAAAACAAAATGGTAAAGATATCCAAATTCGTGCAGAAATTGTCATACAGTAATCAAGGCAGTTGCCTTTGATGCACGATCATTACTGGAAAGCCCACACAACACAAATTCAAACTCACTGACGGAATCTAAAAATTTATTGCGGCAAAAAGGTTAAAGGTAGAACCATAAGAACTTTCGGGTTTCCTAGAACCCATCACTAGTTGAATGAAACCGAAGAATGAGGGGAAGACAATAAATAGACACACGCATTACGAGATAATGACGTAAGGAGTACAAATGATACGAAGCGCCACAGTTATGACATAGATGAACGTCTTGTGCGGGTTGACATACCGGCCAAGCTGTTCAGATGAGCTAACAACATGGTAAGTATCATTAAAAGTAAAGAATTACATAAGAAGTTTTAAAAACTACATAAGAAGTTTCAATTTAATGAAACTTCTTATGTAGTTTTCTTTTAGAAAACTACATAAGAAGTTTCATTAAATTAAATAATTGAAAGATGGGTAATATATACAAATCAAAGAGAGAAAGAATATTTTACCTTGTCATCCGGAGGATTCAAATAGAAACTCCATAGTAGTGAATGCATAACATAGATGATTGTCAATTAAGTAGTAATGTCCACAGTCTGCTGTATATCTGTAACAATTAATTGTTTCCAGGGTGTCGTAATAAAGATAGGAGTGTTATCATTACAGCATAATTGTCTTTCAGATGTAATTACGAAACTCTCAGTGAACAGCAATAAAGAGATAGCAGTAGCTGTGACGATAATGGAGGCATCTTCCCAAACCGGGTAGTGTAAGCCATCAATCAAAAGGCGAGAAAGTGCAGTATTTGTAAGTCCATTTTCTATCACATATTTATGTTCATTTATTCTAGTCCCCAGGGTTCGTTTAGTTGATTGTATATATTGACTGTTTGGAGCATCAACGTCAATGCTTTTTAAGGGGACGTAGTACACACCAAATTTATTTAAAACCCACCACATGGTCTCAATCATTTCTGATCAACGTGAAAATGTTTGCAGTTCGTACAGCAAAGTCCAGTTGGAAAGTTTTGCAAAGGCCCTTAAGAGCAGGTGTAATGGTTGAATAATATTCCATTGATGCTGATACTCAATGAATAGTTGAATAACAAAGCATTGATGCTGATACTCCAGACAGTCAATATATAGGATCAACTAAACGAACCCTGGGGACTAGACTAAATGAATATAAATATGCGGTAAAAAAATGGACTTACAAATACTACTTCTCGCCTTTTGATTGATGGTTTACACTACCCGGTTTAGGAAGATGTCTCCATTATCATCACACCTACTGCTATCTTTTTATTGCTGTTCACTGAGAGTCCGGTAATTACATCTGAAAGAATACTTATGCTATAATGATAGCATTCCTATCTTTATTCCGACACCCTGAAAACAATTAATTGTTCCAGATATACAGCAGACTGTGGACGTTACTACTTAATTGGCAATGATCTATGTTACGCATTCGCTACTACGGAATTTCTATTTGAATCCTCTGGATGACAAGGTAAAATATTCTTTCCCTCTTTGATGTGTATATATTACCCATCCATCAATTATTTAATTTAATGAAACTTGTTATGTAGTGTTCTAGAATTTATTTACTTTTAATGATACTTAACCATGTTGTTAGCTCATCTGAACAGCCTGGCCGGTATGTCAACTCGCGCAAGACGTTCATCTATGTCATAACGGTGGCGCTGCTTATCATTTGTACTAATAACGTAATTATCTCGTAATGTGTGTGTCGATTTATTGTCTTCCCTCATTCTCCGGTTTCATTCAACTGATGATGGGTTCTAGGGAAACCCAAAAGTTCTTATGGTTCTACTTTTAACCTTTTAACCTTTTAGCCTCATACAATAAATTTTTAAATTCCATCAGTGAATTTGAATTTGCTTTGTGTGGGCTTTCTAGTAATGATCGTGCATCGAAGGCAACTAACTACCTTGATTACTGTATGGAAAAAAATGATTTTATGTAGATGAGTGGTATAGGCTAGATTTCAAAATTCCAGAACTTTGCAGGCGAAGGGTACCATTTACATTAGCGGAAACACGATAGATTAACATCAGGTTCATTTTCAGTTGTTGTTTTCCCTTTCCTCTTCAGGGAATCTTAGCTCTTTAGGAAGGCTTTGCTGAGCTACAGAAGCCTAGAATTATGGTAACTGCTTTGCATCTTTCAAATTATGTCTGGGAATTTGATTAACAACAACACGTCCATTTTCCGAATGAAGTCACTCGATGCCTAAGCTTGCTGTACAAAGATTTTTTAACAGGTCTTCGACATACAAAGAAAATAAAAAATTCGTGTCGTTAGTATAGGTATGTCCATCTGTCTCGCTGTGAAAATTGTGTCCCTGTAAATAAAAGAATATGTCAAATTTGAGAAATTATTTTTTCCTTTGAACCACGAAAACGATGATCTATATTTTGTTCTTTTTCCTGTGCGCAAATCTACAGCTAGGGAATGTAAGTGCATATGGCTACGTTCCTTGATATTTAATGTATTCCACATATCTGGTTTTTAAAAATCTGATTGAAACAAATTTTTTTTCACTGCATATAAGATGACTATTTTATGCACATCTCTCTTTAAAATAAAACAAAGTTTTCCGTGATAGATGGAATAAAAATATGCAAGTACTATACTTTTCCTTCTACCTTTTTTCTCTAAAAGTACGAATCGATTTTAAATTTTTTTTCATTTGCGCTGTAGCTTTAGTTTACGTATATTTTCTTTGTTTTTCTAAAGGCTCAGTTCTACTGCTGAAAAGCGCTGGGGCATATTTTTATTCAATCTATATCTACTCTTCGAAAATGCCGACTGAAAATCCTTTGCAACGGATAACTCGCCATTATGGTCAACATTCGTGTGCATCTTTGAGTTTTAAGGTGGACATCAAGTAATTTTGCTTCCTATACTTCCAATGGAAAAACTTCTGTACACATTTTCTTCACAATTAATGCGTTTCCAAGGATGAAAATTTGAACGTCGATTAAAATAGCATCATATTATAACTTGGGATACCTAATATTTTCTAAAACATAACCATAATTATTCAATCCAACATTTGTTTGGCTACTGACGTCATCAAAGTACAGGTCGTGCCATCTTTTTTCTGGTTTCAACGCCACTAAAGGAAAAGTCATTGACTTTTAATATAATTATGGTTATGCTTTCAGAAAATATTAAGTATTTTATTCCAAATTATAAAATGAAGCTTTTTTAATCGATGTTCAAATTTTCATCCTTCGGAGCGCATTAATTATGAAAAACATGTGTACAGAAGTTTTTCCATTGGAAGTATAGGAAGCAAAATTACTTGACGTCCACCTTAATAATCAAAGTTTTTTTTTAAGGAGCATAAGCTTATACTTCTATTTTGCGAACAAGTCTCCTCTTTTAAAAACGAAACTGATTTATTTTCCTTTCCTTCCTCTTCTTTTCTTTATTTTGCATCGCAGAGGTTTTTATTATGACGGACATTTTGTTTGAATTTTCTACTACCAGTAGTGAGTGTTTTACGTTGTGAACACAAATGCATATAACAATTTGGCTATCACGGTATCCTCTCTTTTAAAGGATCGATTGAAAGCTATTTTCTATGGCGAACATTTTGCTCATTTTCTTTGACGCTTATTTATATTGCTTCGTATATTTCAATAGCAAAATTTTATACTCCTACACTTTCTTTTGTGTCAAACGACGTGCTCATTATATTTGAAAGTTTGGCGGGGTCCGTAATTTCTACTTCCATTCAAAATTAGAAGAAACCGTTTTGTTGAAAATGTAAATTCCACATACTTAAACTTTAATACTTCAGAAATAGAGAGATTCGAAAAAACTGCGTCGGTTTTAAACATGGTTGATTTTTTCGTCTAAAAGTTTATTAAAAACTTTCCATGTGTCTCTGTGTCTAACCCTAAACATTTTGTGGAAGTGTGTTCATTTTTTCATTTCCAAGCTATACTTAGGATGACTGCACACAATACCAATGAATATACTGCAGCAAGCACTTACGGCAAATTGTCAGGGGCATGTCGGTAATAAGGGAGCTATTATATCGCCGGAAGTGACGTCAGTTACAGAGCTATTGTGCATATCGTTTTCAGTGGAATACTTGACGGAAAAGATATAATATTGCAAGTGCTTGGTGTCTTTCTATTGCCCAACAAAAGTGAACAAAGCGTGTTATCAGAAAAGCACAGGTGTAATGAGCATTTCTTTATTTTTTGAACTAAAAACTCAAATCTGGGATACTAAGATAAATATTGTACTACAAGGTGGGATCTTCAACTAAAGTTCAAGGGAATGGAGATATCACCTTTTCAATCAGACCGTAAATGCTTACTTTTTAGATACTGTATACATTATTACAAACTAGCAACACAACTCTACTTTAATAAAAATTGAAAATCTTCGTCATGCTTATATGAACATCAAGTATATATCTAAATTAAAAAAATAAAAGGACTTTTCAGTTCTCTAAAGGGAAAGTCTTTATAAACACACATTTAATTGTCTAAGGGACAATTAAAAACTAAAAGAAAAACTATAATGATAACAACTAAAAGCGGAAAACGTAAGGAAACTCTTGCGAATACTTTCCCTTTTACAATGCAATTTGTCATCTACAAAGGAGATATATCATACAAATACAGACACACAATGAAAAAGACTACAAATTTTCGTCATGCTTTCTCCATGCAACAACAACAACAACAAAAAAAAGAGTTTAGTCAATCCAACTCCACAGATAGACAAACAGAAAAACGCAGTTATATCCACGAAAGAACTACTTAGTGAGGTAGTTTCTTTAGGACATAGTTATGCACGACAAATGTTATATTAAACTGACTTAAAAACTCACCGATTGCGAATGCAGAAAGAAGAAGAAAACGACAAGAAAAACGAAAGTTCAACAATGCTAGGGAAAATGTAAGAAAACAATGCAGTTATGATCCATTCATAAAAAAAAAAAAGAGAAGGTGAGTATTCGTCCATACTAGTGCCCTTGAAGAACACCAAAATTTATGAGAGTGCATGTTGTTGCCGGTCGCGATTAATGACCCGAGAGTAAGAAAAACAACGAACAAACGTAAAACCATAAACCAACGGAAATGCGAATCGAAATAAACCGTGGTTTACGTGAAGGAAGGATGTGATGCCAAATGCCAAAAACTTTGCAGAATCGCAATAAAATGTGTCACCAAACTGCTGTGATTCTCGAAAGTGGTTTCACTCCACCTTTATGAAACATTGACCTGAAACTCTGGTAAAACCTGATGGAAGTATAAAATAAAAGCTTAGATTTGCACGTGATCTGTTAGGTCGGAGAGATACCGTTAACTTTCAGCGCACATTCCGGTGAGCTTGCATATGCGTTATTTTATGTTGATTCCCAGAATCAGAAAATGCAATGGTTTTACTGAATGGGGTCATGAATTCTAGGCCATAAAATGCAAATAAAGTATTAATTCACACATACACTGACTTCCAGAACTGCGAGTCACGTAATCTGTGCAACAGCATTATTTTGGGATCACCATGTACTAACATTTATCCGGGATGACAATTCGCACACGCACCCCGAAAAACTGGGTCTTCCAAGTACATCTCTGAAGCAAAACTGGTCTCTATTATCATATCCTTATTTGACATATGGTGGAATGAATATCCAGAATAAATATGAGGGGGGGGAAGGAAGCTTTGACGTGTCGTTTTTAACTCTTACTAAGCACACCGCACTTGCTGCTGCAGAATTTCTTAAATAACGCCTTTCTTGTAGGCGTTCACGATAAAGAAAGAATAAAAGCTCAGGGGTTTCTGTATCTCAGAGTACACGAAATGATATTCATCGATTTCTCCAGTGGAGAGAATCTTCTACAGGAATTACCTTAAATAACGTATTATTACTTGACGGGAACTGATGACTCTTGGAATACAACAAGCGGTAAACTCTTCGTCATTGGCGTAGGTGCTTACAAGAGCGATATTATGACAGGAATGTGGTGACAATAAATGTCTTATTGAATGGGGAAAATATTAAAAATTAATATAAGAATTACTTTTCGTTTCTCTAATTAAATATTTTTTAGAAAGATCCAGTGTGTCAAATAATAAGGAAATGACACTGGCAAAGACATTTTAATTTCCATTGAACTCGGCTATTACAGTGCAGTAAACTGCCTCACCGTGATTTCCCTGCATGCCAAGAAACTTCCAATCTAAGAGCAACATTGTAAATAAGGCCATTTACAATTTAGTACATTCCCATACACAAGAAAAAACGGCTATACTTACTTTACCGAAACAAAAATTGGTTGAATTAAAAATACACCCAAGTTTCTCGCTCGCGAGTGTAATTTACTCGAAGTACTATAATATTTTTCTTCGGGTTTTATTTTAATTAAAAAAAAAGCAAAAACAAAAAGCGATCATCTCAATTTATTAATTTTCGATTATTACAGAAAAGAACGACCATCAGACTGGTAGACTGTGTACACTGACACGTCACTACAAAGCACAGTTTTCCATTGGGCTACAGCAGCGTTTTTCAAGCGGTGGTACATGAGGTGTTGTCCAGTGGTTCGCGTGGGCGAGACAAGAGGAGGGTGGGTATAAGATTTTAAATCATGAATAGGGTTTAAAAATTATTTTCCCCTGATAGCCTCTGGAATTTCAGGTATTGGTGGTACTAAGATAATTAGAACATGAAAAGTGGTAAATCAGGAGAAAAAGATTGAAAACACTGATCTACAATCTATGATCGACGTTCCTTCAACCATGCTAATCGGCATAGAACCATTAGTCGGAGTGATTAGCGGCTTGTGGATGGCTATTCAAAATTTTGCATCGGTACATCAGTCCCGATAGCCTCACATGGAGTTCGCGTGATTTAAGACAACGCGAAGTTGCGTTCTGAGCTCACAGTTCTTTCTGCACAGCTCTTCTGTCACTTTCTGTTGTTAGTTTCAGAGGTATACCCGGGTCGTTTCTTGGCAGACTCAACCGCAGTATGCCATCATTTGCATATAACATCACAGCCACCTACGCATCTTCAGTGTCGCTGAAAAGTTACGTACAGAGCGATTGTTTATGTGACGCCCTTTTATCAATTCGCACTGGAAATCAGTTACATCTGTCGATCGAGGCATATCATTCACAGGTCGTGCTATATTGTCCGATGCCATGCCTACGAACTTATTTTTCGCTCGGTCTATTACGTGGTGCTTGAGGAATACCGAATTCACTGTCATTACTGGGGTGTCCGGATAACTAATGTTAGGGTATTGTACGCGCGCGCGCGCACAGGCACACACTCGCACACACAAACGTATACATATATATACTGTACATATACGTATATCAGTGTATATAAATTACCGTCCTTCATTAATAAATTCATACATCCCCTGTTTTTGAAGCTTAGTGATCTCATTGAGCATGGGACGTAACAGGCTTTTCCCATTCCTAACTTTAAGTTGCAGACCGGAGTGAAAGGAGAGAACCAGAGCTAAGAAGAAGCGCAATACTTACGTCTTTCATAGCCCAAAACAAACGAATGTAGTGTCGAAATCACTTGGGCAGCAGGAGAAAAATTACGCTCTAAATACGACGAAATATGAACTTCACTAAACTGATAATTCATTTAGAAATGACGTTGCTTTGTGTTATTCATCCACGTCAAAGCATTGTGCAAGGGCCCATGAAAATATTTGTACGTTTTATTATTTGCGGGATTACAATTTCAATATCTTAAGTTTAGAGCACGAAATATCCAACGTATGAAGTAATGATTATCACATATTGAATACAGCTGGCAATACATCACAATTTTTAGATGCCTTTTGATGGTTCCTTGCTTGTTTAGTGTTAGGGATTTTATGGTGAAAAGCTCAGATTTAGGCATAGAGTACCAACATCAAAACGATTTAAAGAAATTGACAATACGGGCTGACATCCCAGTCATTTAGCAAATCAAAAGATATCCAGTGTGCCAAAAAGTTACATGCTAATAGCATCGGCTTTTGCCGTTCTTCTGTGTTAAAGACGTTCGAGCATCTACAATTTGAATTTAAACATTGGATATCTGCGACCATTTTTCCATTGGATATCTGCAGCCATTTTTTCATTGGATATCTGACCGTGAGTTTGATGAACTATGCTTTCCCCCTTTCCCATTATATATCTGTTGCTTCACGCAGCGCAATCGAATATTAACATTTTGGAAAATATTCCCACCCCGAAATTCTTTTTCATTTTTTGTACTGCTTTGTTGTAGGGATGACGTAGGCTTTTCATGGTGAACAGTTTCCCGCTGCGTATAGTCTTTCTCCAGATCACCTTTCCTAGCATCTATTTAAGCGTATGCCCAGGCCTCCTCCCATCATTCTTTTCCTCCCCTCCGTCGATTGCACCTATTCAAGTCATCTTAGCCCCTGTGATTTAATTTCATCAATGAAAGTGGTGGTGATACTTACAAATAATGCATTTCATTATAATATTTTCTTCATTTTCCTTCTTTTGGTTTCAAATATTCTTTTGATAATCTTGTTTCCAAAACAGGAATATTTTCTCACCTTAGATAGTTGTACCCCAAGTTTCTGCTTACACATCACAAGAGGTTTAATGATGGTTTTGCAATCCTTCGCTTTTTGTTTCGGTTTCTGATATTAGTCGGCGCAAACAGTCCCTATGAACTCCGTTTAGAATTATAGAAACATTTAACTACAATGTTTTGCTGTAAATATCTTACTATTATCCAAACAACAATCCCAGTAGGAGATATGAGTTGTCTTTTTATTTATCCATACCTTTCCTTCTTTCTTTCTTTCTTTTTTTTTTTTTTTTTTTTTGTCGAAAGTGAAATCGTGAGGGTTTGATTATCAGGCCGCGACATGATTTAGTTTGAAGCCGTGAGCAAAAACGTCATATCTCTTACGGGAAAATGTTAATTCTGTTCTCGTTTTCGCCGGCTATTGTTCGCCTTGACCGATCGTGGAATTTATGTCCGACCTTTAAGCGAAACGTCAGTGGAGTTCTGATTGTCTTGAGCGAAGAGACTCGGCCAGGACAGTGTTGTGGCGATGATGTGCTGGATATCCGCACGTGACAGCTCACTTTGGTCACGTTAGTATCTCACGAGAAACGGACCTCCACGATGAGTCAGTGAGGCGACCTGTCATTCGCCGAATTGACCTCGAACTCATTTCCACATGAAGACACGACAAGGATTTGATGCATACTGGCAATGTTCGTTGGCGAGGACCATAAATCCTTATCGTCCGAGACGTCCCCGCTGAAAACTGACTTAGACAGCAGCTCATAAAAAGAAATCGATATATAAAATAAGTAAAAGTGGAGATAATGAACATTAGACAGTCAAGAAAAATCGTTATTTTGGCATCGAAGAATCCTAGACAAGAGATGCACTTAATCTTCCGGCCACAGAGACTTACAAGAATTCCCACTCATCTTTCTCGGCTGACACAAAAAACTTGTCGAGCATAGAGAACAAGTTTTGATTAAATACTTTCGGAAATGAGCAGGAAAGTCAAAAATAAATCTTCAGCACACAATTTAACAAGTAATGAATGACTAGGAGGAGAAGATAGTTGTTTCAAATGAAGCAAAATGGAAAAAAGCGTAAAAAATTCACTTTCATCCCCATTAACACTTCTGAAATTGCAGACATTCCCCTCATAACAATTTAGTGACTCAGATTAACAGCAGATGCCTTTATCAAATGAAAAACATCAAGAAATAATGTTGTGTTCACGGAAAACAGGCTTTAAATTTCTACGCATTTGAAAACATTTTTCTATGATCAGCGATTTCATCTTGGAGGATATGTAAATAAAGTCATTTAACAAATCAAAAGAAAGGATAATTTATTTACCTAAAACGATGGAAAAGTCAATACGATCATGAATGTTTGACTATTTAAACAAAAGTCAAGGGTTTTATTTTTGCTATAAGAGAAATTAAAATACACTGTTGGCCACCCAAAATGCAGCACCAAGAAGAAAGCATCCGATTGGCCTGAAATTCGCAGCATGTGTCGCCCGCGAGAGTACATTCAAACGATTAGCATTGCAGGGCATATGCAAATCATGTGCGTCCGGCACGCCACCGAGAAGCAGTATAAGAATGTAATTAGTGGAAGTGTGTTGTGCTGCCGGACCTGTGCGTGGGAAGCTTCCTGATGCCTCGTCGCAGAATACGGCAGTCATTCCAGCACGTTTCGGACTTCGACAGAGGACGAATAGTGGCTTATCGCAACAGCGGTTTACGATACCAAGACATCGGCGCCCGTGTGGGACGACATCCAGCCACTGTGAGGCGAGTATGGATTCGGTGGGTGCAGGAGGGACGGACAGACCGACGTGAGCGATTGCCGCAGCCGTGGCATACCACCAAACGAGAGGACCTGCATGTTGTGCAGCGGGCATTGACGGCTCGCACCGCCACATCACGAACGTTAGCGCAGGAATTAGGGTGTGTTGCGCAACAACCTGTGTTAGCACGTACCGTTCGACGTCGTCTGCAGGAGCGGGGACTTGTCGCATGGTGGCCATTGCTCCGATTAAAATTGACGTTACACCACCGGCGAGTGCGGCGGCAGTGGGCCGTTGAACGCCGCACCTGGACTACGGAATGGCACGACATTGTCTTCTCCGACGAATCCCGCTTCTGGCTGCAACACCACATTGGTCGGATCCGCGTGTGGCGCCACCGCGGCGAGAGACTGTGTGACGCCTGCATCATGCATCACCATACCGGTCCGTCGCCTGGCGTTATGGTTTAGGAACGAATTTGTGGCAAACCCGAATTTGTGGCAAAAATTTTCTACGCAGAAATGTGACCAGAAGTTGATAACGGCCGACAATTAAATTTCATCTTCACATTTGATTCAAGATTCAATTAACTTCAGATTATTCGACTTCTTACAAAACAGTATTTAATACAAAAATCGTACATAGTGTATGATCTTTGCATTAAATACTTGCATTAGACTTGACACGACACGTTTTGGTTATTTTCGGTTTCACCATAGAGATAGATCTACTAATAAATAAATCATAAAAGCCGATACCCAAGCATAATACTTTCATCCTCAAATCTTTAAGTTGGGATTATTTTTTTACAGAAAATCATGATCGTCATGCGTTGTTATATATTGTACCTTTCTAAAAATTCGCTCTTACTGGTACCATTTTGTGACAATCTTCGCAAATACCTCTTCAAAACTGAGAAACCGTTGGACTGGAATTCTGTCATTTGGGACATCTCAAATGCACATGACCACAATCATACGTACAATGTCTAAATTACTGGCATGCACTGAGAACATTCTGAATTCTGCTTTCTGATATATTAGCATTAGAGCAGTAAGAAATTTGATTTTCCAAAAATCTTCAAGTTGGAAATGTGACTGCAATTTCAATTTCCTAAGAGCGGCATTTTGAGAAATGTTTGGCATGGGATTACGGAATTAACGAATATCTGTATTAGAGAATGTAAATACAAGAACAAGATTACAGGACTCAAAGAAGCCCCCTTTTAAGGATTCATACTCCTAACGACGCTATGACCACTTCATGGTGAAGAACTTCTTCATCATGAAGTGGTCATAAAGAAGTGGCCAAGCTCGAAAAACGGGTGAAGTATGTTTAATATTTTAATCCCCTGATTCTGATTAGCTATCTTCCTGAAAGCCTGTAACTAGAAATTGAAAATTAGCAAATTTATCAGTTATTCAACTTTGTAAGCAATTAATGCCGCCAAAAACCAATACTAAATTCTGAAGAACCGAAATAAATTGCTTATGCACACCTTGACTGAGTAGCAATGAGCTCTAGTTTCTCTTGATCGAGCGAGCTAGTAACACGACCGAGACATTTCGAGGGCATGTTTAAAGCTGGAGTCATGAACTAGCGATGCAAAGACGTTCGTTTTAATAAATTATGATTGATCGTGGTAAAAAACATGAACTGGAGTTAGACCTATATTTATAACCAATTAGAAAACTACTTTATCCATGCTATGAATTTCCACAATACGGTTCTGTTACACAATGGTTCATTTTTCACAGCGAATTCGTCCTTTTATTTTTCAAAAGCGAGAACAACTATGGCAGCTTCAAAAAAATAAAATTTACTCTGATTTTCCCGTTGATTGCAACCTATTTTCGTTATTTGTTACATTACTTTGGCCACGAATCTTAACGTTTTTGTTCTTAAATGTCAAAGACGAACTTAAATAATTGCGCTTTAGACAGCAATTCCTATTCTTTTAGCATGATAAATATCTCGGCATAATGTTCAGATCATTTTCGCGCCCATTTCTATTGTTGGGATTAATAATGTTATACTCAATTCTTCTCAATGAGTGATCAATTTGTTCTATCTATAATTGGAATCGACTGAGTGAATAGAAATAATGGATAAAAGTTTACTGCTTGAAGTGAAGGATAGCTGTGATTCGTGGTTTTGGAAAGGGAACACTTCTACAATCAATCGACGAAGATAATAGGCGTGACAACGAGAGCAAAAAAATGTTTTATCGCAGAAACCGGTATCTCGTGGAAGCCTCAACAGGAAGAGGCAGGCAATGTATCTTTTTCAATGGGACAAACCTCCCGAATGATGGATGAAAAGACCACCGGTATCTAACAAAGGGTTTTAAGTTTAGAAGCCCCCGCAGTCTATCAAGCTGATGTGTGCGTCTGTAAAAAATGTGGAGCGAGGAAGATGTGACCCAGTTTGAATCAATAGCAGGAAAACAAGTAGCAGGAGAAATTCTGTAAAGCAAAAAGAAACAAATAACTAAAGTACAAAGAAAGGGAAAATCCAGGATAATTTTAGTACGTGCAAGTATCTTCGTAAGTGCTGAAAATTAATGAGATTGTCGGCAGATAGTACATTGCTAAAAAAAAAAAGGCAAAAGATTAATTCTATGCAGCTACAGTAAGTAGCCGGAATAACTCCATTTCGACAAACGGTAATTTCGCAATGTCCTGCCAACACCTGTTTTCCGATTTTCAACGCATGTGGTACTCATATATAAAACACTCATTTGATATCTCCAAAAATGTTTCGGTACCCCAAACAAGATGCAGTTCCCCACAGCACAGAATATTTCGTATATATTACAAGTAAGTAGCACTGAAACATTGAGATCTTTCAGATACGTTACGCAATGTAACAGTAATGTTTCAGAAACCTTACAGTTACGTCAAAATGTACTCAAACGTTACATCATTTTGAAACATAACCGATACGCTACACTGAAAAGTCATTGTAACTTCAACATACCAACTTTATATTACTGTTATGTATTTGAAAGACATCTGCAACTTCGTTACATTACTGCTACGTATTTGAAAGATATTTGTGACATCATATTACTGTTACATATTTACTACGTTGAACATTATAGTTTTAATAAACTTTGTAAAATCACAGTAAAAAATATTACCCTCGACAGCTGTTTCAAGAGCAACAACAGTCGTATTACGAGTTGTTTACGTTTTCACAGGTTCAACGCAGTCCGCTGTCCATTTGGGAACAGTGGCGGCGTTTATATATTGATAACAAAAGAAATAAAAATCGGTCCCAAATGAGGGTATCGAACTTCTATTGTACATGTGGAATAGACTATATTTCAGCGAAAAAAAGAAAGAAAATCAAATTCGTCATTTCTCTAAATACCTACCAATATGAAATTGCAAGTGCAAAGATTCGGCTGTTTGAAAATACAACACACATAAAAATTGGAAAGGGAGTGAGACAAGGTGACACCATATCTCCGAAGCTCGTTAATGCCACATTGGAAAATGTCTTTCAATCACTGAACTGGGAAAACAAAGGGATAAAGATTAATGGAGATTATCTAACCCACCTTCGTTTTGCTGATGACGTAGTCATTTTTGCAACTACCCCATCAGAGCTGCAGAGTATGATCCAGGAACTTGCTGACAAGAGTAAAGAAGTTGGATTAAAAATGAACTTTCAGAAGACAAAAGTGATGTTCAATGCTTTTACAAGAAATGAAGATTTATCGATTGATGGAGAAAAACTGGAGATAACAGATACGTATGTTTATCTTGGACAGCAGATATCAAGTGAGGGTCACATTGATGAAGAAATTAATCGGCCTACAAAACTTGCCTGGAGAGCTTTTGGAAGAAACAGCATAATTTTCAAGAGCAATATGCCATTATGTCTTAAAAGAAAAGTGTTTGATCAATGCATTCTTCCAGTGCTTACGTATGGTGCAGAGACGTGGACCTTAACTAAAAGAGACATACAAAGGCTGCAGACAACTCAAAGAATCATGGAGAGGTGCATGCTTGGTATAACCAGGAGAGATAAGAAGAGGAACTCGTGGATCCGAAAAATGACGAGAGTGGAAGACATCATGATCAGAGTTAAATCCCTGAAATGGCAATGGGCTGGACATACTGCCAGAAGGACAGACCATAGATGGACAGCCGAAATTTTAGATTGGATTCCAAGGGACAGGAAAAGACCCAGAAAAAGACCCAGAAAAAGACCACATGGGAGATGGGTGGATGAAATTCGTAAATATGCGGGAGTGACATGGAGGAGACTGGCACAAGACAGACCGTTGTGGAGGAAACTTGGGGAGACCTTCGTCCAGCAGTGGATTGATAATGGTTGACAATGATGATGATGATGATGATGATGAAATTTCTCAGCTTCAAGTAAAAAAACATGCTGGTATAGTATACTAATACAACAACACAGCGATCTACTTTGATTTTATAAAATGCTTTTTTAGAATTTAAAAATTCTAATAATCAAAGCAATTTCTTACGTTCAGATGCTCTTCAATCATAAAAAAAAAAAGATAAAGTATTAAATCAACTAACTAGCTAACTCGAGTACGGCAGTATCACCAAAAAATATTCCAGTACTACGTGGAAATACGACTATGAGAGTGCTTCGGTGAAATGGCATAAATGCGCATGCGCATCCACGCCGTTGCCAAACCAAAAATCTTAAATATCGCCGGAATGTAACATCAACGTAGTAATTATGTACAATGGAAACTATAGAACAATAGTATCGGTGAATGCTATTTTTAACGTAACCGTAATGTACAAAGAGTTATGGTCCAAAATAG
Organism: Macrothele yani; assembly: GCA_039090855.1. Taxonomy (NCBI): domain Eukaryota; kingdom Metazoa; phylum Arthropoda; class Arachnida; order Araneae; family Macrothelidae; genus Macrothele; species Macrothele yani. The sequence goes on along the minus strand of CM076995.1, from coordinate 99,794,886 downwards.
AAGATCCTGAAACGTAATTGTAAGATATCTCTGAAAGTGCAACGAAAATGAGAGATTGTAACATTACCGATACATATCTGAAACGTTTTGTGCTGTATGGGGTGTGTATAGTAAGTACGGCAGTTATTAAAAATTTTTGAGGAAGAAAAGAGAAATAATACAGAAAATATATTCAGCATTATAAGTTTCATTTCTTTTATTCACAGCTCCAGCTGCAAAATGAATACGATTTCGTTATTTATTTGATGATTTATGAACAAAAAATGGAATTTTAGTTTTCGTCGGTGTAAGGTGACGGAGTCAAGCCCCCAATAATTATTTCCATGTGGCAACGTTTTCTGAAACAATTTATCATTTCAAGTGTAATGTAATGCAAATTTCAACGCACGTGGACACGTGGCGCATTTCTTTTGTACGCCATATTAGGGAGTGCCGAGCAAGGCATGTGCCTAGTGGCATCTGTTGACCTTGACCAGGACGACTGGGTCTGATGTATCGGTCAAAGGTCACCACTCCCAGAGAGACGCGAACTCCACGAAAACAGGATTTTAGAAGGGCGGAAGGGGCGGGTAAAGAAGGATAAGGATATAAAAGGAAAGTACCAACGTCGGGCCCGTTTGGGAGATTCGGAATCCGTAAGGCCTAGTGGCGGATTGAACTCAGCGGGGCCTGACAATCGGCTTCAAAAGAATTTCGATACGAGCTATTGTAAGAATGGAGAGAACTTTTAAACCCAAAACTTAAGAGCTTCAGTATGCTTTTTTCTTATATATTCCATAGTAGGTGAAAGGTATAAGAAAAAAGCAAAATTCTCATAAAATTTTAAGCAAATTTTCATGCAGTCCGATCCTAAACAACTGAAAGGTTGACCTCGAAGCATAGTAAGATATGTGCCTCTACAGCTGAAAGACATAAGAAATCAATAGCAATTTTCAAACCTGAAAGATGCACTCCTTGCCCGACAATAATGACCTTAAATAATGTCTTCGTATATAATACACAAACAACTTCAGCCTGAATATTACAAGTACTCACAAATATAATAATCGGCATAAACACCAGTTGTTACATAAACAATTCTCTGAGTTGAATATTTACTATGTATTTTTCATGAGCCACAGGAGTGCATTGAGTAGAGAGTAGTAATTAGTCCCAAAAGGAAAAAAAGCGAAAGAAAAAGGACGATACGGTTATGCTTTTCTATTAGGGAAATGTTATTGTTGAACGCTATGCTCCTGAACACGGACGCTCCTCATAATGAAATCAATTTTACCATGTTATCTTACAAATTTATGTAGGAAAAATAGTATGCTGCTAAATAAGGATCACGGACAAACACAACCTAATCCCAACAACTCGATACGTTCCTTCTAAATTTATGTAATTCCTGAAACTCCCCAAAACAAGGAAGCTGAAAGAATGCGCACGTAAAAGTATTGCCCCACGCAACGGGAATATCGTGCGTGCGATACAAACGTGATAAAAGACAGTTGTCTTTGAAACAAATGATCACATTTTGAGCCTGGTTAACGATGCTCATACATGGATGTTAGAATAATATCAGTACAAGGTGTGGTTATCTCTCGCAGCAATATAAGCACTAACACGATTAGGAAGTGCATAAAAAAGTACCTAATAATGTCCTGGTCCACCGTTCTCCAAATATCCTGCTCTTATTTGAAGACCTGTCGCGTATGCGCTGGTGTCAGTTCGGTTCTCAAAAGTAGCTTCATGACGTCCGAGATGTTCTCAACTGGTGACAAACCTGGCGACCTGGATGATCATGGTAGTGCAGGAACGGCTTGCACACAATGTTGAGCAACGCATAATGTAAATGGTTTGATATTATCTGATTGGAAGAAATCATTCGGCATTGCTTTCAGGATTGGTAAGACGGGGGGGGGTGCCAATATATTGCAGGGAGGTAAATTATTAAATTATTTTCAACGACTGTGAGAGACGACAAACTGTCGTAAGAGATGGCGCCCCACATCAGGATCCTGGAAGTGAGTATACTCTATGTTATTCAGCGGTACACGATGTGGAAGTTCTTTCGCTGGTACGTTGCCAAACACGAGTACGGATGTCGTTCTGCCAAAGGAAAGCGGAAGTCTCATAACTGAAGATGATATTTAGCTATTTGTCAGGTCACTTAGCTCGTTCGTTTCACCACTGATGTCTGGCATGCTTGTGACTTTGAGTGAGGGACAAGTGAAGGAGAGGAAGCCTTCCTAGCAGACCAGCTTCCTGCTGGTATCGATAAATGACGCTGTTACAACACATTCTCTTTCTGGATATCTGTCGAGAAGTTATATTTTTGGTACTGACAGCCATCTGTCAAATTTCTTGATCATCCGGATCCATATTCACTAGAGGACGACATTATCCTGAACTGTAATGTAGAACACCTTCTAGTGCCCACTGCTACCATAAGCGGCACGCTTTATGTTAGAAATACAATGTAGCTCATTGCTTCCTTCATACAGACCTATGATATGACTTTGCTCAAATTCGCTGAGGTGATTAAACCTCCATGTACCTCCTACAAACGGCATTACTGTTTGGTGGTAATGAGATTTGCAGGTCGGGTTTGGCTTTTTTCAGTGTAACCGATACTGCCCACTTTTCTCCAGCAATATCCTGTAGTACAACTGATAGAATCGATGTCATCCACCACATTTTAAATGTGTCCCCAGCAGCGATTTTCCTTGTGTGTGTCACAGTGCCATACTTTTACACTAATTTTCATAAACGTATTCTACCCCTTCCTTGTGCGGCAGTTTTTCTTGATGAGGAATGCACACTGCTATACCGACAGTAACAGGCCACAGGAAAACTCATCCTGCTTGATACTGGGTTTCTCTCTGTAAAAGTGATGCTAACAAAAATAATAGCAAACAACAGTCATGGACCCTGACTCTCAAGTGTAATGCGAATATATTTTGATAAAAATATTCAAATTTCGTGTTACATCTGTTTTCGCATAAACGGAATAATTCTACATATAATACAAAAAGCTTAAGTCTTGCTCATGTTTGGTTGTGTTTTTGCAGTGTTGTTTTGAAAAAAAAATATGCGCATTTAAACTTCCAACACCTGTCGTGAAAACTATGCCCAAGGAAAGGCGGCTGAACACATCGAAAATCCCAGGCTACAGGCAAAGATGCCTTCCCATACACACAGTCAGACAAGAAAAATATAGTGTTTGTAACAATAAAAAACCAACCCAACACATGTTTGCCTCTTTTTTTTCATGTTGTATAAATCTTCCAGTCCCGCTTCTGTAAGTGTAAATAATCTATCTACAGCAAAGGATGAAATAATAAAACATGCATGTAAGGGTATGTATGTATACTAGATAAAGTACTCTTATCGAGTATACATACGGTTCGCTTATTCTAGTATACTTACGCTTCTGCGAACTTGGTACTTGGATCGCAAGATATGATAAGCTATTTGTTTCTGAGCAGGGACGCCTCATAAATAAGCCCAGACTCTTCTCTCTTTGGGATCTGGCAAGGGCCAATTAGCCCACTGAGTTAAGAGGCAACTATCCAATGTGCACTTTGTCCACTAAATCTCTTTAAACTAGAAACCTAGGACTTTGCAACTAACTGAGACGCACAGGGATGTGAATTTACAACAAAACAAAAAACTGTCTTAAGTAAAAAAACATAAATCCTTTGGTGTTTTATCTTAAAACACGATTTTCTAAAAGGAAAGAAGAAGGAGCTTTTCGTTTCGGCAGTATGATCGGAAGAGTCACCTTGAATTAACCGGACGAGGCACACACATCGAAGCGAAACATTTTCTGCCAGGTGCACTTAATGGGATGTCACGACCTTTCACGCACCCTGGCATGTTCCCCACGGAGTGAAAGAATCCTCCAATGTTTCTGGTTCATTGTGTCACACTCAGACATAACCATCCGAAAAAGACTGACGCCCACGGTCTCCGTTTAACAGCAGATATTAAGTCAACCGTAAAGAACCAACATATTCATGTTTCAGTCTCGTACAGTTGAAATGGCCTGAAGGAGAATCAATAAATCTTCGGCTGCATACCTCTTGGAAAAAATTCCTATGCTTTCGTCTCAGTGGCCAATCATTGACGGCCATTCTTCGTAACGACAGGCCAACAATGCATCAACCATCCACAGCGTCAACAGGCAGAATTGAAAATAGTATAAGAATCCGAATTTCTTGGTGTAGAATAGAAATATAAGTTTCAAAACTTTCGCACATCAACCAAATGGCTTTTTCAAGGAAGGTAGCCAGCAACACTAAAATAGTTATACTATTTTTAGTATTGTTGGTGTATAGTTCCTTATTATTAATTACAGAAATCCATTATTACTACAATGCGATACATATCAAAATCGTTAAAGAGATGAATAAATCTTATTGTGTAAAAGACAAAGCTTCGACATGGTTTCCCTCACTGGAACGCACACACATATACACATAAAAATTAAAAACGTGGAAATAATTCGAAGCTTTCTATGAGGTTAATTACGGATGGGTCCTAAGTTAATATACCATGTGTTATGATGCACAACTAAGTCTGACTCTCGCTAATTCTAATGCATATGTTTTTTTAATCCACATTTTAATCATGCAAAAATAGTAATCCCAGTTAATGTAAACAATCATACTATTACAAAAATTGTTTAATAATTTAAAATTGTGAGTAACGTTATTGAGTTTATTTTACGCTGACCTGATTTTAGTTTTAATCATTCACACAGTTTTGGAAACATTTTGCGTGAAACGGATCCGATCAAACTAAGTACCATAATCAAACTGAACTGAAGTGAAAAGCATAGAAAATAACAACTTAAGACTCAATTATTCTCAATTATTTGCGATTTATTAACTTTATTTTTAGTGTTTCATGCTTTTAACTCCAACTGAATAAATTTGCTTTCGTTTTTTATTTTTATTTTTCCAACTCTTGGTTAGCTATGTTTTGCACTTGTTTTGCCTTTTCAGGCTATTTCTATCCTTCGAGACAGAAAGTAAATGCTTTTGTAATAAGTGATTTATGGGATGGATATGATTTTCTGCCTTACACACGAAGCCAGCAAAACTTCATTATAAAGGATTTTGCTGTCATGAAAATCTCGAAACATTGACTGGTGGATTCATTCATCTTCTTCATTACGCATAACTATTATTTAACAAGAGCTCACGTTCTGACGGAAGTTTGAACTACAACAGTTTTTTTCAACTTCTTACTGCAAAAGATAAGGTTATCAGTAATCAATGCTCACCAAGTTTCAGAAAATTTTATAGTACATAAATAATCTCTTATTTGTTATTGCTGGCCTGTTAATACATACCATTACATATGCAGATCGTTCCTGCGCGCAAAGTGAAAAAGTAACGGCTCCCCAAAGCGTGAGATTTGCTTGAATCTTCTTTCATAAACAGCAGACGCTTTTTTTTCTGCTTATCGTTCAAAACAAGAACAGCAAGTAAAGCGGAATAATTTTATTACACCTTATTCTTTAGAAAGCAAAATACGGCTTTCGCCTTAAAAACCGTTTGCTTTTCTAAGAAAATACGAGTGCGTTTCATGTTTGCAGTAGAAAAAGATGTACGCTCACTGGAACTTAAAATATTGTTACGACCTCGGCCGCTGCCACCAAAATGTTACGCTCGTGGTCTCGATCACGTCGCTGACCACCAATGTAACGGTCTCGGCCGCAATTTCATCGCGGTCAATCAATTTAACAACCGTAGCCGAGCAATTTATTATATTTCTTTTCCTTGGTCCTTAGACGTATTCTTGGCACGAAGACTGCATCACAATTTGAACCAATCACATGGGGACACATAAATAATGTGATGCACTGACTACCTAAACAAACATTTAATTGGATATAAAAACATAAAAATGGCATACATTCGACTAAAAATTAGTTGTATGCGTCATCTTTGACCTATATCTATTCCAGCTAGGTAGTTTTAATGAACTTAAATTCCACAGTTCATTCAGTCTTACTATTTACCAGTTCAGTTTCTCAATTTATTGCGTAGCAGATGTAATAACAAAAACCAAATGTTTCTACTTACATGGATGCTGTCACGAATAAATCCAAATTGTTACCGGTTGATACACACTTCCTTTATAACATGGAAGATGTCATTGCGGGAGTTGCGTCCCATGGCACTGCCGTACTCACACATACACACATCCAGGCGTTTGTTGAGGAGCCTCTCTTCGTCTCGTAAGATAAGCGCGACTGTTCACTTCCTCCAGGAGAGGATGAATGGGGATGATGATTCCCCACTGCCGTAGTTGGACTCGAACCCGTGTTTCAGCTTGGCTTCGCTTCTCATTTGAGTGACTACTGTCAACTCACAGACTTCTCAATTCCTCAGTAGTTCCGCTTTCACTGGGCCATCCAGTCGCTAATTTCGATTGGGCTTCCAGCCTAGAAATTGCTGCTTTATGAGGCGGATAGGCATTTCGCTGTCTTAATTGCAAACTGGTATCTCCAGTTGCCCCCGAGTTGCTGTATCTCCGTTTTCTTACCAAATGCGGGGAGGTTCGTAGCTTCATTTATCCCAATTTAAATAGCAGATTCAAGGCATCCAATCCAGCCTTTCACATCGGAGAGCGTACAGACAACTACTGAAATTTCTTCCTTATTTTCCCGCCAAAATACGAAACCTTGTTTTTCCACCTAGACCACACAGAAAGAGAGCAATTGTTCTAGAAAATACCCTAAAAATTCGACGAATTTACGATTATTCGTCCAACCTCTTGTCCTCTATCTTCATTCATTTCTACAAGTGGCCCGCTTCGAAACGCACCTCTTTCACTGTTTAGACTGGCACGTCAGCGACAACCTACAATTTATGACCTAACAGAGCACTAAACTCCAGACCATCCAGCCAGAGGGAGAATTCGCCTCTTTTCTTTCCAAACCCCCATATAAAACGTTCTCTGCTGTTCACACTTTTAAACTCCAATCAAGCCTCGATCTTAATTAATACTTAATTAATTTCACACATCCACCAAGCCCATTAATTCCCTAATTAATGGCGGGGGTGTGTCGTAGCAATATTATGGGACACACATTTTCTCTTACTTAACCAATTATTATTGAGATTATTAGCACATTTATGTTTTTGCTAGGTGAAAGCCCGTCAGTAACGACGGTGAAAATGAGATATGTAGAGTAATTTTTTAATAACCAGATATTCTTTTTGTCTGTGATATCCAAATGTGAAAGTATGTTTGAACATTACAATAGAAAAATTATATAGGTTAATGCAGCGATTCGACAATTAAAACAAAAGTACTTAACTACTAAACCATAGTACTTAACTACTCTACTAGGTATGCGGCCAGTGGTCGCCTGAGAAACAACGCTTATTAATATACCAATTTTTGTTTTATTTTCTTGCCGTCAGTCGAAGTACAGATGAAAACGTCAACACAATTTCTCTTTGAACAACTACAAGAGCTTGCAGACTGAATCACATTATTAATCTCGTAGATTAAAGACATGCAGAGCACAGATCACCATAGATACGGTTCAAATTAAATCAGTATATCATTTTTCATCGTACCACCACACTACAGACTTCTTTACTCTCGACGTGGCTTTCCATTTACCTTCGACTGGCTGTTAGTCACTGCCAAAAACGTATGAGGATATTCGGGGAAGTCGAAGTGTCGTTCAGAAAGAATTCTAACGGAGGGGTAACATCATTTACATAAGAACACAAACTCAAAAGGCAAGGCTGAATCAGAGATATACTTCTCAGCTGGTATGAACTTCGTTGGGTTGTAATGCCTCCACAACTCAAGTGTCAGCCCTCACCTACCCTCACTGTGTGCTCTCTATGGCCAAACCAAATTCCCAGCCATAAAATAGCAAAAGCAGCGAAATTATCTTTCGCAGTGAATGTTTGCCCAGAAACAAAACAAAATATTTTCTGGCACCCTAACACTGCTGGGAGTAATTACTTATACAATATTCAGATTACTATTGAACCAACTGAAATTAACTTCGCCGCCCCGGTGGCGCAGTGTTCTGAGGCGTTGGCCTATGATCATTCGTCCGTAAGGGGTCCGGGTTCGAATCCCGGTCAGGCATGGAAGTTGTGTTTGTCTTACGGGACTGGCTCTCTCCCTTCTCTGGAACCAGTGACCCTAAATTAGGGACGGGTGACTGCTTATAGCCCATTGAGTTGCTCACGGCGGTCGTAAAACCTCCAATCAAAAAAAAAAAAAAAAAAAAAAAGAAATTAACTTCAATTTCCAACGCCAGCAAAATCATTTAGCTGTTTTTTAAACCATTCAGACGAGTTTTAAAATTTATTTTAGCAAAAAGAAACACATGCCGCATCGGTGGAGCAGTGGTCTAAGCGCTGGCTTGTGACCGTTCGTTTGAGTGGGCCTGGGTTCGAGTACCGGATAAAGTATGTGTGGTGTGTTTGTCAAATTGAACTGAATTTCTCCTTTTCCTGGAACCATTGGCCCTCAATTAGGAACGGGCGACTGCCAAGAGCCCTTAGTTTTTTATTAATCCCGCCCCGGAAAAAAACGCACAAGTAGTTAAAAGAATGTTTTTCCTAAAGATCCTACATAAACCTAATCCCCAACGGTGTGAGCGTTTCAATCCAGTGGGCTCATCATCTGTGAGCAATTCAGCAAATAACTTCAATTTCCAACGCCAGCAAAATCATTTTGAGAGGAATGCGACTAACAGTTGGCTGCATAGTACGAAGCCCATTAATGAGCAGCCAGGGCAACAGCTGTTTGCTGAAGCCTGAGAGTTGATAAAAGGCAGCTGGTAGACAGTGTTATCCTAAAGGAGCACGTACTTCCGTTTTGATGTATCGCATTACGGTTCGCAAAACTGCGTGTCTAATTCTTCTCTGTGAAAATACTAAGCACTGTTGCGAGGGACGTAAATGACGAATTTCCTCACATAGTTCTGCTTCCAGAGACGTCATATCAATGCTTGAATATAGCTCGTGAACACGTAGGTGTTTTGTAAAACAATATATTTTGCTACGTTATTACGTTATTAAATATTTTGAAATATCGTTATCAAAAAGTTAGGTAAGTGCCGTACGAAGGCAGGATGTGAAGGTGGGACACCTGGAAAAAAAGTGTGCATAGATATTTTTATGAGCAACATTTGACTTCTCCATTAAACAAAGAACAGACACCATTTTATGAGGTTACTTTATATATTGTGGTATACATGGAATGTTACACCAATGGAGCTGGCTAAATGTTTTGCTTCTCTTCAAGACATCATTTAAACGGAACAGCCGATGCACTATTCTTTAGAGAGAGTGGTGTCACACATTCTAAATTATCTTTGCGCCGAGAACTTAATTTTGTCTCTCTTTTCCTCAATACACTTAGCTCCATGAAATGTTATCACCTGAGGGGCCAGTTTCGAGCCCTAGGTAAGTCGCAGGTGATGCGTTTGTCTAACATCGCGTTTATCCTTTCCATAGAACCAATGGCCTTAAATTAGGAGAACAGCGGCTGCTTATAGCCCTCAGAGTTGCTCACTGTGGAAAACCAAAACCAAAACATAAAACACTCTCTAATTGACCATTTTTAGACAGACAGCTAGCTGCTTTCTCAAGGGAGGGACAGTTTGTTCGACGCTCGCACTAACAATCTCCTTTTTTTCGAATTCCAGATCTCTGTACACCTTAAACAGCTTTTGACTATATGTAAATGCCAATTATATATATTTCTATTTTTTATTCTTTTCTTATATGGGGGTTTAACGACCACAGTGAGCAACACAATGAGCTATAAGCAGTCGCCCGTTCTTAACTTAGCACCACTGGTTGCAGGGAAAGGAGAAAGCCAATGCTGTGAGATAAACACAACATCCGTTCCTCACCGGAATTAGAACTCGGCTCAATCTCGGACGAATGGTCAACAGCCAGAGCTTAGACCACTGCGCCCCCGGTGTGGTTTATTATTTATTTTATTATCATGCTTGGCGTTAAGCACACGTATTAACCTTAAAACACCTAAGAGGATAATATCAATTGATATGATTAATAACAAATACATCAAAGTTAAAAAAAAACTTTGATGTATAAAGTTAAAAAAGTTAAACAAAGAAACGGCCGTAGTTCAGAAAGTAATTGACCAATTGATCTCAAAACATGCAACGTTAAAGTTATTTTACTGGGTTTGGAGAATTGACTTTACTCGTACGTTATATTAAATATATATATATATAAGGTCAGGTGATGCACAACATAATACAGCCTCTCCTTGACAAATGTCAACCCCGCTTTCTCGTGGTGCATCCTATTTCCACTAAAGGGGCTCTGACGACCGCCAATAGCGGTATAACTATACCATCGGGATTACAGGAAATGCTATCCCACACTCACCAACCCGCTTGGCCAGCGTGGTGAGCTATGGCCAAACCCCTCCAAAATGACTCCACAACTTAAATCTTGGCCCTCAGTCTCCGGCAACTGGAATGTACCTGGCCAAGGCACCGGCCAGTGCGACATGAAGGCAGAGGGTGCTAAGAAGAGTAACATGGAGGAGACTGGCACAAGATAGACCGTTGTGGAAGAAACTTGGGGAGACCTTCGTCCAGCAGTGGATTGATAATGGTTGACAATGATGATGATGATACAGAGTGCACAGGAAAGTCCTTTTCGCCTGGAATAACTTGCGAACGGAGAGAGGTACAGTTATGCAAGTCAGATAACGGCGACTGCGCCCGGTCGAATGCAACCAATAGCAGCGCCCCTAGCGGCGAAATGCGAAAGTTAGCCATTGCAAATCGAGAACGAAAAGAGATAGAGCAAATTTTCCCCTAACAAAGTTGTAGAGTATCACTTAATTAGTACAAAACGACATTTGTTTCACACGGATAAGATAAATTGTTGCCTGAGTACCCTAAAATGTCCGAAATCGATGCGCGACCATTTGTGTGAACGTTTGAAGGGAACAGGCATAGGTATGAGCAAATAGACACAATTTATTGCATAAATGCGTACTTATGTCAATACAGTTTGATGACGTCAGACAAAACAAAAACAAAAAAGGCAAACCGGCGCACAGTGATAAAAAGTTAATGTCGAGTATGTTCGAAGACTTCGCCATTGCAAACGATACACATTTGTATTCGTAAAAGTAACTCTGCATGCACATTCCTCAGCATGGAAGGTGTCACACTAGTGGAATAATCTGTAACACGACAACGTAGATCCAGCAGACTTGTAGACGCTGTTGCATACACCTGACTTTTTACGTAACCCCAGAAATCCAAGCTCGCCATTCTCACACAGCGTACGTAGACCTAAACTTCTGATCAGGGTACATCCTGCTACTGGTTTTTGTATCGTAGGCACGGTACAACGTCACAATCTGCATTTGCGTACGGCTATATTTGCGAAATGTGAATATGCAGATTCAAATCGTCGCGCATCGATTTCGGACATTTTAGGGTATTCATGCGAAAATTTATCTTAACCGTGTAAAACAAATGTCGTTTTGTACTAATTAATTGATGCTCTTCAACTTTGTTATTGAAAATTTTGCTCTATCTCTTTCCGTTTTCGATTTGCAATGGCTAACTTCCGCATTTAGCCACTAGGGGCGCTGCTATTGGTTGTGTTCGATTGGGTGTAGTCGCTTTACTATACCGTTATAACACTTGCATAACTGTATCTCTCTCCGTTTGCAAGTTATTCCAGGCTAAAGGGACTTTCCTACGAACACTGTATATACACTGGTGTGCAAAAATTAAGGACGAAGAGGAGAAATTAGCATAGCAGCTAAACGAGCAGGCAGAACGGACCGAAAGACCACTCAGGAGATAGACTAGGGTCTGGTACAGTATGGCATGCGCATATATGCAGCATGACATGGGGGAGGAGTGTCGGAAGGGCATAAAGCACACGGGCGGTGTACGCTCAGAAATTCGGTGAAAGCTATTGCACGGTGTACATCGGTTTGAACGACGTCGAGTTGCTACCACCGTGTGATATGTCCAACAGGCAATCCAGTAGACGACATCTGGGTGACTTTACCCGATGTCGCGTCATTGGTAATTTGGAAGAATGTCGAAGTGTGACTAGTGTTGCCGAGGATTTCGGGATCGCTCACAGCATCGTTTCACGAACTTGGAGAGCATTTCAAACGACAGGAACAGCTGTCCGAGAGTTTAGCAGTGGTCGCCCACGAGCAACCACGGCGGCGGATGACAGATATATTGTCCTACAGGCGAGAAGAGGCAGACGGCACACAGCGGGAGAAATCGCAAGGCGCATGCAACAGACAACTGGACGTCCGTTATCGCGTTTTACCGTGGCCATGAGGCTGCAGAAAGGTGGTCTATTTGCACGACGACCAGTACGGTGTGTGCCATTAACGCCTGCTCATCGGAGACGGCGGTTTCTGTAGTGCCAGGAACACAAGAACTGGACACATCAGCAATGGGGTGGAGTTCTCTTTACGCATGAGAGCCGATTTAGTCTGACGAGCGATTCTGGACATATACACATCTGGAGAGAGCAGAGAACACGCAATCACACTTCCAACATCATCGAAAGGTACCGGTTTGGAGGTGGCGGAGTTCTCGTTTGGGGCGGTATCATGCTTGGTAGCCGTACTGACCTCTACATCTTCCAATGTGGTTCAGTCACGTGTCCGCTATTGTACCGAGGTCCTCCTGCCTCACGTGCGTCTGTTTAGAGGTACTGTGGGTCCTGAGTTCCTCTTTATGGACGACAACGCTACACCTCATCGTACAGTGGCTGTCGCAGAGCTGTTGGAGAGTGAAGATATTCAACGCATGGATGGGCCCGCAAGTTCCACGGACCTAAATCTAATCGAACACGTGTGGGACTTTTTCGGGAGACGCTTGGCAGCACGTCACCAGCCGCCAGCAACGATTCTGCAGCTGCGATTGGCGCTACAAGAGGAATGGGCCACGATACCTCAACAGCTCCTTGACAACCTCGTCCTCAGCATGGACAGACGTTATAAATCCTGCAACGCAGTCAGCGGTGATCATATCCCCTACTAAAGACTGGATTTTTCTTGGCAGCCGCCTGGCACATGAACGTTTCTGTCTTCTGTCCAGTTGTGCTCAAAGTTACCTTTTCAATAAAGTGCCTTTGTATCCTTTGGATTCCTTGTTTGGACGGTTTTGCTCACTTGTCCGATATTCTTACATCTTGGGAATCTTATGGTATGATTTGAGTCGACGCGGAGCACTTCGGCACGACGTTACATTTGAAAAACCATCTCGTCCTTAATTTTTGCTCGCCAGTGTATATATACTATACTTTGCACTCTGTCATTAATTTTTGCTGGGCGTTCTTATTTTCAACAGTATGTTAAACGAAAGACTGTACTTAGAGGTGTGTCATTAATATTTGTTGGGTGTGCTTATTTTCAAAAATATATTGTTTTTCAGGGTTTGTGTTACTACGTAAGCAGTAGTTTCGTAATATAAGCCAATTGTATATGTGACGTACGAGTATACGTTATATATATTATTAAAAAAAATACATACTATGTTTTTAAACCCTAAAACTATATGAAACTTCATGTCGTACTATTCCATCGTACTAACTCCATCTCTTACTCATCTCGTACCGTAAAGGTTGTAGCGACCCCTAAAAATATCTTGATATTCATGAAAAATTCAGCAAATTAGTGGTCGTTAAACTCCGAAAATATATATATATATTTATATATGGTATGTAAGGTCAAGTGATGCGTAACATCACAGCTTCTCCTTGACAAATGTCAACCCCGCCTTCTCGTGGTGCATCCTGTTCCCACTAAAGGGGCTTTGACGACCGCCAATAGCGGGATAACTATACCATCAGGATTAGAGGAAATGCTATCCCACACTCACTAACCCGCTTGGCCAGCGCGGTCAGTTATGGCCAAACCCCTATAAAATAACTCCACAACTTAAATCTTGGCCCTCAGTCTCCGGCAGCTGGAATGTACTGGCCAAGGTAGCGGCCAGTGCGACTTGAAGGCCGAGGGTGCTAAGAATCACCAGAGGACCGGACTAGGCTGCCATCTGATGCTGACCTTGGCTACGTATAATGGACGCTCCCTATCTTCTGATTCAAGGCTGCTTGAATTGGAAGAGGAACTACAAAGGATCAAATGGGACATCGTCGGGCTAAGTGAGGTAAGGAGAAAAGGAGAAGATCTCATTGAACTGAAAAGTGGACATCTCTTCTACTATCGTCGGACAGATACTGGCAGAACTAGTGGTGTTGGAATTTAAATAAACAAGAAACTGAAGGATAAAGTTGTAGAAGTTGAAAGTTCCTCTGACAGAGCTGCACGACTTGTTATCCAACTCTCGAAAAGATACCAGGCTCAGATTATTCAAACTTATGCACCCACCACAAGTCATCCTGAAGAAGATATTGAAGAATTTTATGAGGAAATTTGTCATCTAAATAATAAAGGTAAGCAGCACTTAAAGATAATTTTGGGAGATTTCAATGCAAAAATAGGGCAACGGCAACAGAATGAAACTTCAGTAGGTAAATTCGGTCACGGCAACAGAAACCAGCGTGGAAATACTCTCGTTGAGTTTGCAGAGGCAGAAGGGTTTTTCATCTTGAACTCCTTCTTCAAGAAAAAGCCACACAGGAAATGGACATGGAGACATCCAAATGGGACGACAAGTGAAATTGATTTTATTATGTGTAACAAAAAATTCGTCATAGAAGACTGCAGTGTGCTAAACAAGTTCAACACAGGTAGTGACCATAGATTGGTGAGATGTAAGATGCACCTCAACACTAAACTTGAACGTGGCAAGCTCATAAGACAAACAAAATCTATTGACATAACCAACCTTAAAAAACACCATAAAACCTTCAAGTTGGAACTGAAGAACAGGTTCTCTGCTTTAAAAGGCCTAACATCAGAAGAAGTGGACATCTCTGAAGTTAACAGAAAAGTAACCAAAACTCTTATGAAAACAGCAACAAAATTAGCTGGGTCTAAGAACAAGTTGCATGTAAATAAATTATCAGGAAAAACGAAAATGTTGATGCAAAAAGAAGAGAGATGAGGACAACTAAAGAAGATGTGACTGCCAAAGTGGAATATATAGAGCTATGCAAGACAGTAAGAAAAAGTATCACTGAAGACGTAAGAAAATTCAACTGTGAACTAGTGAGGAAAGCAATTGAAAACAACCAAAGCCTAAAGATAGCAAAGGGACATCTCAGTAAGGGAAGAAAACAGATTATGGCACTGAGAAAAGAAGATGTTTCTGTAACAAGAAATAGAGGCGAAATTTTGACAAGAGTGAAAGATTTCTACTCCAAATTATATGAAAGGGATGATACATGCACTCCAGACATCATGAAAGATACCAGTACTAGAGTTCCTCCAGTCCTTCCAGCAGAAGTTGCACATGCAATCAAGAACATGAAGCGGGGAAAAGCTCCAGGAGAAGATGGAATTACTGTAGACATCATACAAGAAGCAAGTGGAGAAATCGAAACAGTACTCGCCCAAATTTTCACTCGATGCCTTAATGAAGGAAAGATTCCTGAAAATTGGAACACCGCTACAATGATCCTGCTACATAAGAAAGGTGACATTGAGGATCTCGGAAACTACAGTCCTATCAGCCTCCTATCAGTAGTTTATAAAATCTTCACTAAAGTTCTTTCACACCGCTTGAAGGTAACACTGGACATGGCTCAACCGAGAGAACAAGCTGGATTCAGGAGTGGCTACAGCACAATAGATCATATCCACGTGCTGAGAGAACTAATTGAAAGAGCGAGGGAATATGAACTTCCATTGTGCATGGCTTTTATCGATTATGAAAAAGCCTTTGATTCGGTGAAACCATCAGCAGTTACAATGGCTCTGAAAACCTGCGGTATTGAAGATGCATACATTAATATTATTAATAACATCTATGAAAATGCAAGTGCAAAGATTAGGCTGTTTGAAAATACAACACACGTAAAAATTGAAAAGGGAGTGAGACAAGGTGACACCATATCTCCGAAGCTCTTTAATGCCACATTGGAGGGTGTTTTTCAGTCGCTGAGCTGGGAAAACAAAGGGATAAAGGTTAATGGAGATTATCTAACCCACCTTCGTTTTGCTGATGACGTAGTCATTTTTGCAACTACCCCATCAGAGCTGCAGAGTATGATCCAGGAACTTGCTGACAAGAGTAAAGAAGTGGGATTAAAAATGAACTTTCAGAAGACAAAAGTGATGTTCAATGCTTTTACAAGAAATGAAGATTTATCGATTGATGGAGAAAAGCTGGAGATAACAGACACGTACGTTTATCTTGGACAGCAGATATCAAGTGAGGGTCACATTGATGAAGAAATTAATCGGCGTACAAAACTTGCCTGGAGAGCTTTTGGAAGAAACAGCATAATTTTCAAGAGCAATATGCCATTATGTCTTAAAAGAAAAGTGTTTGATCAATGCATCCTTCCAGTGCTTACGTATGGTGCAGAGACGTGGACCTTAACTAAAAGAGACATACAAAGGCTGCAGACAACTCAAAGCTGCATGGAGAGGTGCATACTTGGTGTAACCAGGAGAGATAAGAAGAGGAACTCGTGGATCCGAAAAATGACAAGAGTGGAAGACATCATGATCAGAGTTAAATCCCTGAAATGGCAATGGGCTGGACATACTGCCAGAAGGACAGATCATCGATGGACAGCCGAAATTTTAGATTGGATTCCAAGGGACAGGAAAAGACCCAGAAGAAGACCACATGGGAGATGGGTGAATGAAATTCGAAAGTATGCAGGGGTGACATGGAGGAGACTGGCACAAGACAGACCGTTGTGGAGGAAACTTGGGGACACCTTCGTCCAGCAGTGGATTGATAATGGTTGACAATGATGATGATGATGATATATGGGATGTAAGGTCAGGTGATGCGTAACATCACAGCCTCTCCTTGACAAATGTCAGCCCCGCCTTCTCCTGGTACATCCTGTTCCCACTAAAGGGGCTCTGACGACTGCCAATAGCGGTATAACTATACCATCGGGATAAAAGGAAATGCTATCCCACACCACCAAACAGCTTGGCCAGCATGGTGAGTTATGGCCAAACCCCTCCAAAATGACTCCACATTTTAAATCTTGGCCCTCAGTCTCCGGCAGCTGGAATGTACATGGCCAAGGCAGCGGCCAGTGCGACATGAAGGCAGAGGGTGCTAAGAATCCCCGGAGGACCGGACTGGGCTGCCATCTGATGCTGACCTTGGCTTCGTATAATGGACGCTCCCTATCTTCTGATTCAAGGCTTCTTGAATTGGAAGAGGAACTACAAAGGATCAAGTGGGACATCGTCGGGCAAAGTGAGGTAAGGAGAAAAGGAGAAGATCTCATTGAACTGAAAAGTGGATATCTCTTCTACTATCGTGGGACAGATACTTGCAGAACTAGTGGTGATGGACTTTATAATAAGAAAGAAACTGAAGGATAAAGTTTTAGAAGTTGAAAGTTCCTCTGACAGAGCTGCACGACTCGTTATCCAACTCTCGAGAAGATACAAGGCTCAGATTATTCAAACTTATGCATGCACCACAAGTCATCCTGAAAAAGAAATTGAAGAATTTTATGAGGAAATTCGTCATCTAAATAATAAAGGTAAGCAGCACTTAAAGATAATTATGGGAGATTTCAATGCAAAAATAGGGCAACGGCAACATAATGAAACTTCAGTAGGTAAATTCGGTCGCGGCAACAGAAACCAGCGTGGAAATACTCTCGTAGAGTTTGCAGAGGCAGACGGGATTTTCATCTTGAACTCCTTTTTCAAGAAAAAGCCACACAGGAAATGGACATGGAGACATTCAAATGGGAAAACAAGTGAAATTGATTTCCTTATGTGTAACAAAAAATTCGTCATAGAAGACTGCAGTGTGCTAAACAAGTTCAACACAGGTAGTTACCATAGATTGGTGAGATGTAAGATGCACCTCAACACTAAACTCGAACGTAGCAAGCTCATAAGACAAACAAAATGTATCGACATAACCAACCTTAAAAAACACCATAATACCTTCAAGTTGGAACTCGAGAACAGATTCTCTGCTTTAGAAGGCCTAACATCGGAAGAAGTGGATGGTTCTGAAGTTAACAGAAAAGTAACCAAAGCTCTTATGGAAACAGCAACAAAATTAGCTGGGACTAAGAACAAGTTGCATGTGAACAAATTATCAGAAAAACCAAAATGTTGATCCAAAAAAGAAGAGAGATGAAGACAACTAAAGAAGATGTGACTTTTAAAAGTAGAATATATAGGGTTGTGCAAGACAGTACGAAAAAGTATCACTGAAGACGTAAGGAAATTCAACTGTGAACTAGTAAGGAAAGGAATTGAAAACAACCAAAGCCTAAAGATAGCGAAGGGACATCTCAGTAAGGGAAGAAAACAGATTATGGCACTGAGAAAGGAAGATGTTTCTGTAACAAGAAATAGAGGCGAAATTTTGCCAAGAATGAAAGATTTCTACTCCAAATTATATGAAAGGGATCATACATGTCCTCCAGACATCCTGAAAGGTACCAGTACCAGAGTTCTCCCAGTCCTCCCAGCAGAGGTAGCACATGCAATCAAGAATATGAAGCGGAGGAAAGCTCCAGGAGAAGATGGAATTACTGTAGGCATCATACAAGAAGCAAGTGGAGAAATCGAAACAGTACTCGCCCAAATTTTCACTCGATGCCTTAATGAAGGGAAGATTCCTGAGGATTGGAACAACGCTACAATGATCTTGCTACATGAACAAGGCAACATTGAGGATCTCGGGAACTACAGGCCTATCAGCCTCCTATCAGTGGTTTTAAAAATCTTCACTAAAGTTCTTTCACACCTCTTGAAGGTTACACTGGACATGGCTTAACCGAGAGAACAAGCTGGATTCAGGAGTGGCTACAGCACAATAGATCATATCCACGTACTGAGAGAACTAATTGAAAGAGCGAGGGAATATGATCTTCCATTGTGCATGGCTTTTATCGGTTATCAAAAAGCCTTTGATTCGGTGAAACCATCAGCAGTTATAATGGCTCTGAAATCCTGCGGTATTGAAGATGCGTACATTAATATATATATATATAGAGAGAGAGAGAGAGAGAGAGAGAAAGAGAGAGATGCATATATATCACTTCAATAACACTGCTAAGATTCAATGCTACAATAAGTCTATTTGCGATTTCCAAACCTTAGTCTATTTGCGATTTTCAGTCCTTCGTAACATAAGATACATTGAATAGAACGTACCATTGATATTTCACAAAATGAGTGAATGCACACTCAATAAAAGGATCTTATCGATTTCAAGTTGCTCGTACAAAGATCGTTCAACATCTGCAAATTCGTTAATCTGTCTCTCTACATGAATACAGCTCGTTTAACATTGCTTATAGCTCTCCTCTTTCGCTCACTGCTCACTCTCCCTGAGCTTTTTACCTTGGATAACACTTTGACCTGCTGTCAGGATTGCCAACATTATAAATTAATTGAGAGAAATGAAATCAAATTTGTGTAAGAACGCAGGAACTCAAAAGGAAGTTGAATAAACTACAGGTATACATCACACACCCCAGAGTATGGTACAATAATGCATAAACTATCTTTTTTAGGAGTTTAACGACCACTGTATATACAATCGGGGCCAAACGTCCTACGCCAGTAAACCGAAAGTCAATTTTTGATGCTTGAAATCAACTTATACAGACAACGTAATGGTAACGTCAGGAATACATATTATGCATCATGTTAAAGGAAATTGTATGCTGAATTCAAATATTTTTACAGAATGTTATTACCTGTAATAGAAGTGAAGTTACAAGCAAAAGTACGGCGTCTAGTCATGAAAAGCAAACAATAGTGGAATTCGTGAAATTAGTGTACAATGTATTTAACGTAAAATTACTGTACAGTACATTATTGAAACTTGTAGGACTCTTGAAATAACTTACCAACAAGCAAAATACGCTTTAATATTTAATTGAATAACCACGTTTTCTTACTAACAAAGTACACCTTCTTGGCATGGAAGTAGTGGTAATGATCTTCTTTAGTTGTTGATTGGTGATAACACGGTGCCAAAATTGCTGTTAAATGTGGCTGTGATTATTCCACTGTCTTGCGCACCATTAAAAAAATTGCAGAAACTGGATGACTAGCCGCTGTACTTTTGCTTGTAACTTCACTTCTATTACTGGTAATAACATTCTGTAAACATTTTATGAATTCAGCATAAAATTTCCTTTAACATGATGTATACTATGTATTTCAGACTTTACTATTACGCTGTATAAGTTGACTTCAAACATCAAAATTTGGCTTTCGGTTTACTGGTGTAGGGCGTTTGGCCACGACTGTATATATATATACACGGTCGAGTCACATTATTGTGGCCACCAGCTAATATCCAGAGTAACCGCCGTGTGCAGTGCGGACAGCAGATAGACGGGCTGGGATAGACTCAATAAGGTGCTGGAAGGTGCTTACGGGTATGTGGAACCATTCTGACTGCAGTGCATCTGACAGCTGCTGGAGGGTGCGTGGTGGAGGATCAATAGAGCGAACAACACGACCGAGGTAGTTCTACAGATGCTCAATTGGGTTTAAGTCTGGGGAATTAGGGAGTCAGGGAAGTACTTTGAAGTCTTCATCGTGCTCTTCCAACCAATCTCGGATATTTCTAGCTGTGAATAAAAGTGCTGGAACCTCGGTATGTACACGTACCATTCGCAGAGAACTTCATCCATGAGTTACTGTGGTCGTGCGGTTGCTCATAAGCCTTTCATCTCCACTCGGAATGCTACTCGTCGTTTAGCATGGTGTAAAGAACATTTATCGTGGACCGTAGATCAATGGAAACGGGTCCTATGGACTGATGAATCCAGATATGCGATCCATCAGTCTGATGGCCGTGTGTGGGTATTGTGGCAACCGGGGAAATGCTATTTACCACAGTGTACTGTTTTTTTAGTTTATTGGAGGTTTAACAACTACCATAAGCAACTCAATGGGCTATAAGCAGTCGCCCGTCCCTAATTTAGTGTCACTGATTCCAGGGAAAGGAGAGAGCCAGTTCCGTAAGACAAATACAACTTCCATGCTTTACCGGGATTCTAACCCGGGCCCCCTTTTAGACGAATGATCAGAAGCCATTGCTTAAACCACTGCGCCACCGGGGCTGGATGTACTGTTCCTAAAGTCAAGTTTGGAGCTGGGAGTGTACTCGTGTAGGGGCGTTTTTCGTGGTATGGTCCCGGCCCATTGGTTATCGTGGACAAACTTTTAAACCAGCACGTTTACCTCGATATTCTGGACACTTATGCCCTACCAACTCTGTGGCAATACTATGGAACCGAGCCTCGTTGCTACCAGCAGGATAATGCACCGACCCGTAAAACAAGGACTGTTACAGCGTGGTTTGACGATAATTCCGTATCGTGCGTGGACTGGCCAGCACAGATCCCTGATCTTAATTCCATAGAGCATCTATGGGATGAGTTGGAGCGCCGCATAAGAAGTTTGGAACTAAGGCCTACTACTAGGCAACAGTTAGCGGCAGCATTATGTCCTGAATGGAAGAGCATATCTATCTCTGTGTTCCAAAACCCTGTCGAAAGCATGTCTCGAAGGGTCAGTGCATGCATTAAGGCCAAAGGTGGACTGACACCGTACTAATGTATGTCAATAAATGCTATGATGTGTTTCTCGTCTAGGTGTCCTGTGACTTTTGTCAATATAGTGTATATAAGCAATTGTTAGAGATATAAGCAGAAGCCCGTCCGATTTAGGGCCACTGGTTCCAAGGAACGGACAGAGTCAGCACCATCGGGAAAGCACACCGTCCATGCGTCATGCGGGACTCAATCCCTTGCGCACCTCGGAGGAACAGCCCGTGGGCAGTGCATGAAAGCACTCTCCCGCTGGGTGGCATATAGTTTCTATATTTTACAAGTAAGACGCAATAAAGACACACATGAACCAATGAATACATGCCTCAAAGATGCAACATGATGAACGATTGGTACATAAAACTTATAGTTAGTATGGAATGTTACCGTGTCTTAATGTAGCCCAGGTTTAGGAGAGATGAGTTTACCCTGATTAAAATTAATTCAACAAATTGAAAGGTAGTAATTGCCAGTAGTCAGTGGGAGACGTCTTGAGCAATCAGAAGGTACACAGACGGGGTCAGAGGGCAGCAGTATTCTTATCTAGGGCATCCCACAAATAATCAATAGGATTGATTTCAGGACAAAATGTAAACCACTCCATTAGTTGAATACATTTTTAATCAATCTGTGCAGTACTTTGGAGACAAGCGTTATCCATGAAGATGAATTATCCGCCAATTAAACCGGCATAAGTCATCACATGGAAATCGAGAATCTCTTCTTGGTATTTTATCTTACTTTTAGGATCTTTAAAAATAACACAAAGATCGAAAAGGTCACCCAATGAAAACCCAGTTCATACCGTTACACTACGACTATGCAAAGCACTTCGTTTGAAAATATTTCCACATGTGCAGCGAGTTCCAGCCTCTCACCAAACTAACACACATCTGCTGTCGAATCACAGAGAGAAACGCGATTCATCCGTACACAAGGTATTACGTTACTGTTCCGAGGTTCAGTCGATATGATCGTGACACAATATTAAGCTTGCTATCCTGTGCCTGACACGTAATGGAACACATACAAGAGACCATAGAGCATAGAGTCCACAAATATGTAGCCTTCTGATTACAATACATACATGGCTTCCTGTGGTGAATATGAGGGCGGAACGCAGAATGGCTGCTGTTGCTCTGCAATTCCATCTCGTCAGTAATGCGATGTAGCGGACATCTAGAGAGGTTCTTTCTAGAACGGTCCGTAAGAGCCCTTTGCACAGCAGCTTCACTTGTTTGAAATTGGTTTCAGAGCCTTGAGATCCCAGATTTGTTGATATCAAAGAATCGAGCTCCCTCCGTAATCGATTGGATCATCTCAAACTTTCCAACAGCTCCCCATCGTTCTGCATCTCGCAGAAGTCTTCTTTGTAACATGGTGTGGAAAATGGCTATTATTGATTTACACTGAATCATTCCACGTTGTACTGATGATATACTTCCGATGGAAAACGCTTCTTTCTTTATCTGGCCTGCTAATATGCGTATTATTCCCTGCGCGAATCGTTATCCAATACGTGTTTTGACATTTACATGTTTTAACCAAGCGTTACAGGGAAAATTTTGCACAAGTCTCTGTTGCGTCATTTGTTGTTCTCAATTATGTACTGAACTTTGATGGGTAGTGCATTTTGTTTTAAATTCCTTTCATAGAAGCAAACAGTGCACACTTTATCAGTCACGAAGGCGCGAGAATTATCATTAACACGTTTCGGAATTTACAGTTTTCAGCATGTACTCCAGCTGCACCTTTCCACATCATTACAAGAAACGCAAATCACAGAAAATTCATGCGTGTAAAGCTTGTTAACTGCCACAAATATAATACCGATGATTCGCTCATTTGTGTTCGATAATATTCAAAGAAAATTACGATAAAAATCACTTAAATCAAGAACGAATAAACAAATTAAAAGAAGTTCATTTTAAAACCATACCATGCAATTCGTTACATGCTTTACCTTCTGCAAACATATCTCTATTTATAAAGAAAGAACTGAATTTATGATGATACCATTGAATTGCCATTGCAACAACGCTACTTTCATTTCAAAATAAAAATAGATGAATAAATAACCTTAACCGAAAAGAACTATTTACTGCATGACTGGTACCTTCAAGAATCGTTCTGCCGCATTGCGTTGTGTTGTACTTTTCGAAACAAATTCCTGATACGTTGATATCAGATATAGTTTCATATTTTCTCTCTTGAGAGTCCCGCAGGTGGCCTTCTAGTTTGTCAAAGCTCTCCACGGAAAACTGCGCAAATATGAAATTTAGCTTCTAGATTAGTCACTCCTATAACTTTCTTAGTCTTTTTCTCCTTATTCTGGGCTTTCATTCCATTCTGTGACTCAGCCAGTGGCCCTATATTGGAAGCGAACGATTTTTATATATCAAACAGATGTTTTGGCAGCCTTAAATTCCATGAAAGTCTTCGGAAATTTCCTATATTTCAGGGAATGAAAACCGTTTGTGCTACGTTTGTAATAATAACTTCGCTAGTTGCTGATTCTACATGGAGGATTCATATAACAAATATACAAGGCGTTCATAAAGTATTTCACACATTACAAGAATAAATATAAAAATCTATGTAAGTTAAAATAAAACAGTTGGCAACATAATATACAGTAGCAGCACTCAATTGCTTTTCCTTTTTCTGTTCTTTAGGTGAGCGCTACAGTTGAATAACAGCGGCATTACGTCGATAATGGCTTCCATCCAAGAAAAAGCGGCGTGCGTATTGTGGTTCCATGACACCTAATCAGGGGTTACTGTGCAGAAGTTCAGAAAAGAGTACAGACGATCACCACCGGTTACACAAGAAACAGATGCAGCTGTTCAGGAGATATTTCTGCGAAGCGCCAGGAAATCCATTCGTCGTGCTTCACTGGAAACTGGAATTCCACGAGCCACGGTTCACAAAATTTTACACAACGTCTTCATCTGTATGCTTATTAAGGTAGAAATCGTTCAAGCTCTTCAGCCTGATGACCGGCCTTGCAGTGCTGCATTTGCAACGGAGATGTTGCAGCGCATAGCTCCTGATAGTGATTATCTGCATCGTGTCTGTTTCTCAGGTGAAGCCATATTCCACATCTCTAGTACAGTAAATAGGCACAATGTGTAAATCTGGGGATAATAAAAATCTCCATTTTATCACTAAACAGAGAGCTAGCTCGAAAGTGAACGTATGGTGCGGACTGATGCATGGCAAAATCATCGGACCTTTCTTTTTCACAGAACCCACGGTAACATGTAACTGGACATGCTGGAACTTTTTGCAGCACCTCAGTGCATGCACTCCAACCTTCGCTTATTTTCCAACAAGACGGTGCCCCAACACATTGATCAATAATGTTTCGTGAGTTTCTGAATGCCACATTTCCGGATAGATGGATTGGCTACGACGGTCCTATGACATGGTCACCTCGATCGCCCGACACAACTCCTCTAGACTTTTTCTTCTGGGGTTACGTGAAAGACAAAACTTACTCTAGCAGTGTTCCGGATGTCGAGTCGTTGAAGAGCAGGATAACGGACGCCATTGCTTCTGTCTCTGCTGAGATGTTAAACAAAAAATAGAGTGAAATCGAATATCGCTTAGATGTCTTCCAGGCCACAAATGGCGCACATGTGGAGGTGTATTGACACTGGAAAAAAACCTTTACTTGTGCACCATCATTGTCGTGAAATCCCTTTCTTGTACTTGTAATACATTTTTTATATTAATTTTTGTAATGTGGGAAAGACTTTATGGACACCCTGCATAACACACAAATTCAAGTCCATTGAAGAAGCAAATCATTAGCAAAACCCAAGAGCAATTATACACGTGTCAATCTCACTTACGTCCGCAACTATGATTTCAAGGTTTTATAAACAGCTAAGTGCAAATGATTCACACGTGTACGAAGCGCAGATGGCTGCATTATGGCAAATAATCGTGATTTAAGCGACTTTGAAAGAGGCATTATAGTGGACGCTAGAGTGCAGGTGGAAGTATCTCAAACCTTCTCGGTTATGCAAGAAGAACTGTATCGAGGGTGCACAGTGAGTGATGCACAAACAACAACAGAAGCGGATAGTGCGGGTGAAAACGACTGTTTTGTGTTCGAAGACAGCGGCTGTTGGAGAGGATTATACGAAGTAATAGATGAGCTCCGTTGCGTCAAGTAACCGCGCAGCACAACAGCAGTATAAAGAGAAGAATTTCAAAGTCAGCACTCACAGACAGCCGTACATGGTGCGAATGGGCAATAACAGCAGATGTCTCATTTATGTGTCACTCGAATTTGTTGTCTTAGAAGACAAAGTCCCAGCAGTGGATCCTTAGAACTGAAAAAAGGTTACTTGGTCCGAGGAATCACATGTTCAGTAAACATATGCTGATGGGTGGGCTAGAATATGGTGTCAACGACACGAATTGATGAATCTCAGCTGTCTAGCGTTAACTTTACAAGCTGGTGGAGGTGGTGTACTGGTATGGAGTTCGTTTTCATCTAGATAATTGGGCTCCTTTATACCTTTGAAACCGTATTTGGATGAAACCTGCGCTGATGGCCGTGCCAGAATATGGTGTCAACGAAACGAAATGATGGATCTCAGCTGTCTAGCGGTAACATTACCAGCTGGTGGAAGTTGTTTAATGGTATGGGGTTCGTTTTCATCTAAATAATTGGGTTCCTTTATATCTCTGAAACAGTATTTGGATGAAACTTAAGCTGCTGGCCGGGCCAGAATATGGTGTCAACGACACGAATTGATGGATCTCAGCTGTCTAGAGTTGGAAAGGGGTCGAACATTTTGGACCCGGACCCGACCCGGCCGTCACATAATTAAACCCGACCCGGACAAATCATCTTTGAGCTATAAACTCGAAAATATCGTCATCATCATCATTGTCAATCATTATCAATCCACTGCTGGATGAAGGTCTCCCCAGGTTCCTTCAACAACCGATTGTTTTGGGCCAGTTTCCTCCATCGACCCATCTCCCACGTGGCTTTTTCTGTTCCTTCGAATCCAGTGTAAATTTTGGTCCGTTCTCCTGGCAATATGTTCAGCCCATTGCCATTTCAGGGATTTTACTGTGATCATGATGTCTTCCACTCTTGTCATTTTTCTTATCCACGAGTTCCTCTTTTTATCTTTCTTGGTTACATCAAGCATGCATATCTCCATGCTTTTTTCAGTTGTCTGCAGTCTTTGTGTCCTTTTTTAGTTAAGGTCCACTTTTGTGCTGCGTACGTAAGCACTGGAAGGATGCATTTCCTTTCAAGACATAATGGCATAGTGCTCTTAAAAATTGTAGTTTCTTCCAAAAGCTCTCCAATCAAGCTTTATACGCCAATTAATTTCTTTATTAATGTGACCCTCGCTTGACATCTGCTGCCCAAGTTAAATATAGGAATTGGTCATCTCCAGCTTTTCCTCATCAACTAATAAATCTTCATTCCTCGTAAAAGCATTGTACATCAATTTTGTTCTATGAAAGTTCAATTTTAATCCCCATTTCTTTACCCTTCTCATAAAGTTCCTGGATCATACTCTGCAGCTCTGAAGTATTATTTCGAAGACGTCTGAATGATTCTTTAAAATATTTTTCTTCTATTCAGAAATAAAATGGAAATAAAACCCGGTCGCTATCTCTGAATTTTACAAGCTGGTGGAGGTGGTGTAATGATCTGGGGTTCGTTTCCATCTAGGGCATTGGGTTCCTTTATACCTCTGAAACAGTATTTGGATACTATGAGGTATCTAAACATCACAGCGGACTAGGTCCACCAGTACACGTGCATTGTGTTTCCTGATGGAGAAGGCTGCTTCCATCAGGATAATGCGCCCTATCACAAGCTTGGGTCGTCACATAATGGTTTCAGGAATATGACAGTGACGTCAACGAGCTAAAAAATCCCGCAAAGTCCCCAGAACGTAACCCAATTGAACATCTGTGGGATGAGACTGAGAGAGCCATTCGTAACAGAGATCGTGTTCCATCGAACATTCGGTAATTGGAGGACTCCATCACATCTGCTTGGCTGAACATTCCTGCAGAATGATTTCCGCACCTAGTGGAATCCATGCAACATGGAATCGAGATTGTTTTGAAGGCTAAGGTCATCCAAACACATTATCAGGTAGATGTTCCTAATAACTTGTTACACCGGTGTATATTTATCATTTGTTATGTAGAGGGCGTGTATTTCGAATTATAAAAGAATGGTAAAGCAAGAAAAGTAATGTACTAGTTTCCGTAAAGTCCTGTTTTCAAAATACAGATATTTATATTATTTCTTGGTTGAAAAGTTTGATATTAAGTTTGTAGGAAGGCACCATGAGACCACCTTTACAGCTTGGACCATCATTTGCTAACTCATTAAGTTTGTACGTGTACATAGAAATAACTTCCGTTTCCTAAAGATTTTTAAGTGACTAAACTAATGTGTTAAATTTTACTCAGTGGTGGTATGAGGCACGTCCTAGCAACAACACTCCATGAGATAATGTTAAGTCACTTTAACATATGCACACGCAGATTGACTGACACAAAGAGTGAGTGCCTAAGACGTCAGTCTTCTCCTCTTGAGCTCATATAAACTAAGATGAGCCTAAACCGTGATAAAGAAATCCCAGCTGATTTATTTGTCGTCAGAAAACCCTATCAGGTTTAATACTTTTTTGTGAAAAACGACATAATATCCAAATTGAAGCCTGTGTAGTTCTTGGAGTAACGTACTGATTTGATGCCAGATACACACGCAGGCAATCAAAGCTTTAGATCACCCGAACAAATTTATTAGTGCACCACTGAGCGTTCATGCATGTTATATGCGCTTATACGATTCCAAGCAGACCATCAAAATTTTAGATATAGATGAAAATAATACCCTAACTCAAAATGACTCTTCAAAACATAAATCCGTAGATGTATTAAGCAGTTTAACAAAAGCCTGGCGTCATTTATATAATTGCTAAAAGTTTCGGGGTGTTGAATTAATATGAAAAACACAGTGGTGCACTCAAATTTTTGTTAAAACTTTATGGTGAATCCACAAATTATCACTATAGTACAATATAAATGACAAGTATTTTAAGTTACGTGTACATAGACAAGAGTGGAATTGTTATTATGTAAAATATATCACTTTAGATATATAATTTTATGATCTGCTATAATGATTACATTCGAATGTTCATTACAAAAGTCTTAGGAAAATTCTGAGTGTACCACTGCGTTTTAAATATTAATTGAAATAAAAATGAAATACATTATTTTGAGTTTCCAGTTTTTTAATTACATTGCACATTTAGTGTATGCGCATTTTTTGTACTTCTTTCGAAACTTCTGGCCGTGACACCGCTGCTCTCATCTAACGAGTTCTTTGGAAAGTAAAAGAGAGCAAGACTGATTTTTCACCTTTGATGTAACGTACAAACACGTTTTCTTAATGAGATCCCAGTATTAATCTCACGAGTCAATCCTGTTACACAATAGAAAAGCAGACTCTTCCAAGAAAGTTCACACACCTGTAATTTACGGCGCACCTAGCAAAAAATAATTAACATTTTTGATGAACAATAATATTCCCTCCGTGACATACACAAAATATTGAACTATTTTTTTAAAGCATCAGTTTCTCGTCACACAATTTCGGCAATTTCGGAGATATTTGTTTAAGACTTCACATGAAAGCTATAAAATATACTCATGGTCAAAAAAATAGTTGCGCCCAGAAGGGCGTGTCGGATTGGAATACTATTTGGGAGGAAGGTAAAGGTTACCAGGAACAATGAATGATTAAAGATTCAGACTGATATGGGCAATATTTATTGAACTACACACGTATAAGTAAAGTCTCTCAGTATGGCGTCGGGCAGCCATGTTTGCTCACGCAGCATGCCAGACGTCTCGACGTGGAGTTGTACAGGTTCCTAATGGTGTCCTGCAATACGCCATCCCATGCAGCTTGAATCTTCTCACGCAGTCACTTCAGATCGTGAGGTAAGGGTGGAGTGTAGATAACGCGTCCACTAGCATCCCACACATTTTCAATGGGTGATAGGTCCGGCGATGCGGCTGGCCATGAAAGAGTGCCAGTGCCTTGAAGGCAAGCTCTCGAGACAGCGGCAGTATGCGGACGAGCGTTGTCTTGTTGGAAAATAGTACCGGAGTGAGCGTTCAGAAAAGGTAGAGCCACTGGTTGCAGGACCTAATTAACGTAACGTTGGGCTGTCAAATTGCCTGTAATGAACACCGAAGGTGATCTGCCATCGTAGGCAATTGCACACCACAACATGACACCAGGCCTTCTGGACATGTGACGCTCGACAATCAAACAGTTCATCTTGGCGCTGACCATGGTGCTTCCACACACGGATTCGTTGGTCGTCTCCTCCAAGATAACAGCGGGACTGGTCACTGAATATCGCCCGCTGCCATTCTGAGTGGCTCCTTGACAGTCTGGTACGACACCATTTGCAGTCTTTGGCGAATGTTGTTAAGGGCAGTTGTCGTAAAGGTCTGCGTGCGTGTAGTCCTACGTCGTGCAGCCTCCTGCCAATGGTGCTTGCACCAATCGGACGATGCATGGAGGGAACCACTGCTCGCTGAATATCCGCAGTCGTGGCTGTTGTGTCACTCCGCGCATGTCGCACAACCCGTCGGCCCTCTCTCTCTCTCTCTTTCTCCGTGGTTCGTCTAGGTCTCCCAGAAATTTCCTGTCGCTGCTGCGTGCCTTGTTCTATCCACTCCTGCCAACAGGTTGCTATGGTGATATCCGCACGACCGGTATGGCGCGCAATACTGCGATAAGACCATCCTGCTTCCCGGAGCCCGACGATGGGGCCCCTCTCAAGCTCTTACACCAGCTCGAACTACTTCCGACCTTTTCCCCGAGGCATACTTCCCTTGGATGCAACTAATACAACAGCACGAGTAAGAATTGGAAGCGTGCACAACTAGACGACCTTATATAACCGGTCAGGCACAGTGCTACAACCTCTCCTTGCTTGCGTCACACGCGCGGCCGAGCGCGACACCTGAATCGTTTGTATATCTCACAATATCACACCTACCTACCAAGTTTCATTCCTGTCGATTTCTTCCTTCTGGCTGTAACAATTGCTTTGACGATGAGCGTATATGAAAGTTGAAACTTGTTGACTACTTACCAGGCACGAAGTACAATCGAATAAAAAGTGCTTCTGGCCAGCATGCCAACGGAATCCTTGAAGCATTTTATGACCGAATATTTTTAGGGGAAAATTTATCTATTAACTGAATAATTCATATGTTTGTTTCGAATCTCGAAGATTCAGCGGAATTTTCTGTCTGAAGTAGAACAAATTCAGGGTTTAGCGTCTCCTTACGTTTAACGCTACTAGCGGAAAGTAAAAATCAGACGCCGTGGAGAAGCGCGAGTTCGAGTCCCAGATGAGGTACAGGTGTTGTGCTTGTGCAGGGCCGCTGGTCCGCTATTCCCTATCAGAATCAGTGGCTTCACAACAGGGAAGGGACACAGCACTGCGAGATGCTCACGGTGGTCGTTAAACCACCGCATCGAAAAAAGAAAGTGGAAAATGTATATTGTCCATTCCTGTTATCATTTCAAACTAAGAGAATACATAATTTGAACAACTGTCAAGGAACCTGGGCGCTGTAATTCTCTTTAAAAGCCTATCGAAAGAAAACAGAAAATATTCAGTTTCCTAATGTGGCACACTTTTCAAAACATTCACTTTAATTTCAAAATACACTGCTGGCCACCCAAAATGCAACACCAAGAAGGAAGCATCTGATTGGCCTGAAATTCGCAGCATGCATCGCCGGTGAGAGGACATGCAAACGATTAGCATTGCAGGGCATATGTAAATCATGTGCGCCCGGCACGCCACCGAGAAGTACTATAACAAGGGTGCACAGAAGGCGGGGTGTAAGTAGTGGAAGTGTTTTGTGCTGCCGGACCTGTGCGTGGGAAGCTTCCTGATGCTTCGTCGCAGAATACGGCAGTCATTCCAGTACGTTTCAGAGTTCGACAGAGGACGAATAGTGGCTTATCGCGACAGCGGTTAATCGTACCGAGACATCGCGCCCGTGTGGGACGACATCAAGTCACAGCGAGGCGAGAATGGATTCGGTGGGTGCAGGAAGGGACGAACGGACCGACGTGAGCGATTGGCGCAGCCGCGGCACACCACCGAACGAGAGGACCTGCATGTTGTGTGGCGGGCATTGACGGCTCGCACCGCCACATCACTAACGTTAGCGCAGGAATTAGGGTGTGTTGCGCAACAACCTGTGTCAGCACGTATCGTTCGACGTCGTCTGCAGGAGCGGGGACATGTCGCACGGCGCCCATGGCTCCGATTACCATTGACGTTACACCACCGGCGAGTGCGGCCGCCCCAGGACTACGGAATGGCACTGCATTGTCTTCTCCGACGAATCCCGCTTCTGCTTGCAACTCCACGATGGTGGGATCCGCGTGTGGCGGCACCGTGGCGAGAGACTGTATGACGCCTGCATTATGCATCGCCATACCGGTCCGTCGCCTAGCGTTATGGTTTGGGGCGCAATTGGATATGAGACCCGCACCCCTCTGGTACGCATCGCCGGTACACTCTACAGCCACTGCTACATCTCCGACGTTTTGGAGCCTGTAGTCCTCCCTTACCTGCAGGACCTGCCAGCGGCCACGTTTCAACAGGACAATGCGCGCCTGCACATGGCGCGCATCGTGCAATAATTCTTCACTGCCCACCAGGTGTCACTGCTGCCGTGGCCCGCCTGTTCTCCCGATATGTCGCCCATCGAACACGTCTGGTCGGTGATCGGCAACCGAGTGGCCCGGCAAACACCACCTGCGGCTACGCCTGATGAACTGTGGCAACGTGGGGAAGCAGCCTGGACCGACATACCCCAAGCCGCTGAAAGACGCCATGCTCAAGGACTGGTCTGCCATTCCCGTGGGCATCTTGCTAAATGCCGTATCAGGTGTAATAATCGGAACGCATTCAGTACCGGAATGTGGCAGTGGACACATTGAACACTTGAAACTGTAGATTGTGTGAAATAAAGTATGTTTCAGCAACTTAATGTGCATCTAACTTCACTATTACTTACTCTGTAGTTTTTCTCAGGGGGCAACAGCGCCCTCTATTGGTGAGATTTGGAACTGTTTTTTTCTTGACACCATAAACAAAATCTTATACCTTTGATTAATCTGGAAACAACATATACATTATATCTCTGACTAATAGATCTCTTGTTTGCACCAAATGCAAAAAAACTAAAAAAAACCCTAAACACCCGGTATTCTAAATTTACATACAAAATTATATAACTTTAATTTGCAAGCACTTCTACTGTACAATTACCCAAGATGTATTTCATGCTCTCAACGTAAGGGGAAGCAAATGAAACATTATTCAGTTTTCCCGAGGAGAAAAGTTAAATTCAAAATGAATAAACCATTGACGCAATACTGATTTGGAAATATTCCTGGTTAGCTTAATTATTTAGCGAAAAATACGATGCTCCCGCGATAAGAATATATTTATATAGTTCAGATAATATCAAGCAGAATTAGAAGCGTAACCGGAACCGCCCAATTGCGCATGCGTGACGGTTTATCGGAAATATCCATTTTTCAGCTGAATACTAGCTTCGATCTGATTTCGCTTGCTACTGGATTCGTCGGCGGTTAAGCCACAAACGCTACTAGTCCACTTATTTCAAAAAATAGGAAATAATCTGTATCAAAGGAAGTTAAAAAAAAAATCAGGTGCCAGGGACGTCGGCAGGTCTTCTCTTTTATTTTTCTCGTACCTTCCAGGAAGCGAGTGGCTTCCCTCTGTGACGGCAGCAAGCCATCAATGCCGGATAAGTGATAGCATCACTAGTAATCACCGTGCTTGCTGAACCCAAAACGAGACACGACTTTATGCAACTCGCCTGGAAAAAGGTAACAGCTTGGTAATTTCAGCAGATAACACAATTTCGGGGCACAAGGAAAAACAGTTCCGTAACCCTTCATTTTAAAGATTGTGCCTGCAAATTTCTAGACTTTTGCTTGCTTCTCCTAATTCCTCCCTCCCGTGTCATCCCTCCTCTCACTTCTCTCAATTTGATCTAGATCATCGGCATTTCAATCGGGCGTGTTTTTACGTTGCATCCTTTTTTTTAATGGCTTCCGCTTCGAACTTGACTTATCTTTTCTTTTTTTCTTTTCCTTTTTTTTTTTCGGTTCAGTATTTTGCTCATAGTATATTATTGTCCCCCTCAACACTTGACGATTCAGTATTAAAATAATGACTTCTACATCAGAGAGAAGGAAATCTTATATACAGTGCAAAACAAAGAAATTTTAATATAGTTATGCTGCAGAAACGAAAAATGAGCTGGAGTTCAGGGTAAATGCTTTTCAAAACTGAAAAGATTCCTTTACAATCTAAATAAATACTATTACATAAAGGCAATTCCAATATTTTTTTAATTATTTTTTATAATTTCTGTTATAATATAAAAGTAATGCAACTTAAGGATAATAACATTAAATTGATTCTTAAGTTAGATTGCAAAGTAATCTTTCCTAATAAAGATGGCTCGCAAATTGAAAGGCTTTGTAATGTTACCTACATAAACACAAGGATGAAGTCTGAAGGTAGCCCAATTTTCCGTGTACTTTCTGGACGGACTTAATAATTACTCAGTGTGTTGTCACTTTTGCAAGAATCATCTTTTTTCACAACTACTTTCGTGTTTTTAATAATTTTTTCTTTTTAAATAAATAAAGACAGCGAGAGGACAACCATTTCTAAAATTAGGGCGAATTATGACTAAAATAAATTTCATATTCTACGCAGTTACACAGTGAATTCTTAATGTTTTTGTTAATTGGTACAGATTCCCTTTGCAATTATGTTACTAAAAATGATGTGATCGTGTGTGGCTTCACTTCCATTATCTTCTATTGAAAACGGAAGTCTGAGGCTGTTCTACAGCACTCGAGAATGTTTTACTGATAAGTACGTTTTTTGGAAGATATTCCTTCGGTAATTTTTTTCTACATGCTGATATATTCCCTCATTTGGGTATTTTTTAGAACCAAGAGTTACCGGATACATCTGCTCTTCTAGAAGTACCTTCACTTACAATCGATTTAACCAATTTTGGCTATAATTTTAGCAATGAAAAATATTTCATGCATCCTGAAACTTAAATGCTTATATAAAAATAAATTGCAACCTTTAAGGGTGTTTAGAGTGAGCTCTATAAAACAAACACTTCTGCGATGATTCTTCGAAGCAGATTTTTTTTTGAAATATTTCAGAAATCGCAGCACTTTCGAAGTGCCTTTGCACACCCTTGACACTGTGTTATGTTTTAATTTTCAAGATCAATGAATTTCGGAGTGAACGGGAATTTGCTAGTGGAACCAACTCTGTTCCCGAGGCAGTATGAGTGTTAACAAACCTGCCAGATTCCAGTTTTCCACATAGTTTTCTGGGTAGTTAAACATCGGCATCTTTCATGCTCCGTTAAAACCGAAATGAAAAAATGTTGAAAGGTGGATCACACTGTTTAATGCATTTAATGGCTCCGAATATATATATACCTGTTATTATGATTTTCGAATCTGTCCAGCCGTCACACATGACTCAAAAGGTTAACGCGCAGTACCTTTCACAGAAGAACAGCATCGGAAAAGATAATTTTGTTCTAAAATTTTACTAATCAACAAAAAGGACCTTTGAAAATAGCACCTATCTCTCTCTATATATTTATACTGTATATCGCTCGACAAAATCAAACGGTTGTCAATTCAAGGAATGCTTTTTCTTTTTTAGACTTTGCGATCGGTACGATTATATAGAAAATTAGTTTTTTGGATCTCACCTTGAAGTACAAAACCTGGGAAATGCATGATAAACTTGAATTGCGGTTCCAGCAATGAAATAAGAAAAAAAATGCTTTTTCCAGTTAAATCTAAGAATTCAAAATATAATAACAAATGGAAGTGTATTTAAGTAGATGACAAAGTCATACAAATCCGTCAATCAGTGTATAGCGAAAAATATTGTTTATTGTGCCAAGCTTTCGCATTCCAACAGGAGGCTTTACGTTTCACGTATGAGTGAAACGTAAAGCATCCTGTAACAGTAGGCAAAACACGGTGGACATAATTAACTCCGCTAATTCTGTTGAAAGCTCAAGATTTGAGAAATTTATCATATTTTTTAAAGAAATTGCAAAATACTGAGCTAGCGAGGGAAGTCGCTTTCTTATTAGAGGGAAGTTCTTCTGTGTTTCATTAAACGGAGCATATATTTATACTTTTTAAGAAAGTATAAACTATTTATACTTTTAAATGAATCTGATAAAAGTGTTTTAGGCATTCATAGCAAACAAGTTTCATTAGAATTCTAATTTTAGAACGCAAAAAATGTTCAGTAAAAGGAACTATATATGGAATTTTAAAGATATTTTGCACAGTACCAAGGCTTCTCTTTTTACTCAATTTTCTCGTGAGTTTTTCTTTATTTTGACAAATGTGTTGTCCAATTTTACTCGTTTTCTAAAGTTCAACTTTCTCCATACTTTAGTTTTTTCAATTTTATGATATTTTCCCGAAATCTACGACTTTTCTTCAATGCAGTTTCTGATGGTTATTATTTATCTATGTTTTTCCCTTTCAAATTTCCAGTGTCAGTATTCCTTTCAACACGGTACATACAGTACATTCTACACACCCTCTGTCGAATGTGTAGAGTGTACCGAAAATTACAATATAATAAATATTAGTGCTCGACGAAGCACTAATTTTCCACCATAATGAGAAAAGAACCACGAGAGCTTTTCTAAGAAATATTCCAAAACAGAATTACTATTCGAAATCTGTTTGCCATAAGTCACAAAATGAATGAAATCCACATTACGTTTAAAGCTATTTCCGAATATAATGTATTTTAAAATCTATTTCTTGATTACACTGAGTATGAATTTATCCCCTGAAACACTGAAGTTAGTTTATCGCCACATTTTTGTTCAAATTTTGGGGGATGATTTCCACCTTCAAGAGGACTCCTACTCAACAAAATCTGCGAAACGGTGACCTCATTTATATTTCTTAGAGACCCAGTCGTTTGGCAATGCCAGCCTTCACATGATATTACTAAAGTGTTGGTCGCTATGTTTCGTAAATTACGCTAAAAGCTAATGAAATCAAGTTGATTACAATATTCAAACATCTCAGTTTAATAAGGCAAGGATGTTTTACAAATTCATGCATTTGTTGGACACGGTGAATTATGAAAAACCTTCATATCTAACGGATACGATGTGCAGGAAAATAAGCTGACGGTTGTGTTGCTCCATATTTGAAAGCAACATGTGAACATAATAAGTAAAATCTGTCATAAAAATAATATGAAATTTGAGTTCCGAGCTCTGTAAATCTAAACACCGAGTATCATGAGATCTCAAATTTGCTCAAGCATTAAGCGCTGAATATTATAGCTATGCCATGAAATCTAATATATCTTAAGACAACTCGAATTGCTTTAATCGTGGTAGATTCTCGTCAGAAGGCAAATAAGTGTCTGAATATGAAGACTATAACGGCCCTCGCTCCTTTCTGGCTCTTACTCAACATAGCCGAGATCCAGCGAGAACCGTCACGCAATTTTGTGTCGGTTCGTTCCGTAGTAGAATCACACACTCGAAGAAAAATAGAATTCAGGCCCTTTTTTAACAAGAACAAACAGTTTATTCCACTAAACCTATGTGGCTTGGACCTCTCGGCGAGTAGGTTAATGGAATGTTTCATTTGACTTAGTTGCCGTCCGTGCTATGGACACTAGACCCGAACTTCGTGTTTCCCGATAACCGACGTCGCGGCTTTCGCCGACGCCGAAACTTCCGACCCGACCTATCTCTCCAACTAAGGTCCCGCCTCTTTCGCTTCTACTTCCGAAGTAAAATGTCTCCGTTCTATCTTAAAACTTCAGAAAAGCTCCACTATCGGATTTTCGAGTTTATCTCTCTTCCTTGGTACTACCTGCCATACCTTTAAGCTTGTGTCTCACTCCTTAACGTGTTCTTGAGATAATCCCATCGCCACACAAGACAGGTACAATACACTTCAAATACTTATGTACTAAGTCAATTGTAATTCGGCTAATCGCGTGAATCTGACAGCAACAGACTTAAACGTGCTGATTTCGTCCACTCTGCCCAAAAATGACGCAAACAAAGAAATTCCACGTGGGAATGTACATAGGCATGCATATTTACAATTACTTTTTTTGACCTGGAGCTAACGAATCTTACAAAGACGACGATCTGACGTGACTAAAACTATTTTGAAGTCCGAGTCACAATTGCTATTCTTCTAAAAAATGGTCACAATTCGGATGAAACTCGCTTGACAAACAAAGGTTGACGTCTTTAAGGCTGTTACTCTCACATAAACACTAGCATGTGAAGAAAAAAATGTAGATCAAGAAGCTGAAACCCATCAAGCGGACAAACCTCCAAACAAATGATGAAATGAAAGAAGTGCTTTGAATTTTTTTTCGTTCAGGTTAGATCAGTTCTATACTGCGTATGGATATAAAAGTTTAATTAATCGACTGCTACAAAACATTTTAGGCTGCTAATTCTAGCTGAATTTTTGCAATCTTGCTTTAACTGTTTCTCTTTTCCTTAATTTTCTTCATATGTGTCAGAAAGTGTATAAATTTGTCTTTTAATTTTTTAAATACATTAGTTCGTTTCATTGCCAACAGAAATTACCATAGCTGCTGCATTTTCATATATTATTTAGTGTAAACTTCAGCTTACAGTCCTTGCATTTTAAAGTGATCGCATCAAGCGGCGTACGCCGCCTACACGTACAAACACATATACATACAACACCTATACATACATACATAGATGCATGCACGCACCCACACAGATATATACATAAGTTGTTTAGTGCTGAAATCAGGAGTTGCTGATTACCCGTCATCTCTCAGCACTTAAAATTTCAAAAGATTCTTGCAATATTAACTTCAGACCTTTCCGTTTAATGGACGAGAAAGATCACGACCCCTCACGATTACATCCTCCCTCATAAAAGCTTCATGACAATATACTAAATTCCTTGAAAAACAAATGCCTAAGTAGGTGGTCAAACGCAGAAATCACAAAGCGAATAAACAGTACCCACATCAGTTCAGTTCGAATAAGGGGATACAGAGCACAGGGAAACTGCAGGTTAAACCTTCCTTACTATTATGTAACAGTCATATCAACTTCAGGACAACGCGCGATACCACCATAAAAGAAAACAAAGAGGGGATGGACATCATGAAAGAGGGGGACATCACCATCTAAGAATTGTTCTCGCATACAGAGTGAATGCCCCGCTATCAACTTTCTCAGGCACAGACGTTCATTAAAAAAACTATAAAAAAAACACACAAGAGGAAGTTGTCCTGCTGTGTTTTTGCATGGCCCTGGCTACTCTAAGCCATTCGAAGGTCAGATGACACGGGCGGTTGACCTCGCGAGACAATGTAGCGTCCTTTCTCCTTGCCATTCAAGATGGCTGTACAATAGAAGTTCTTGTGATCGTATCCGATGGACGTCTTCGGAAAATTCCAGTTAGCACGCGGTCGATTTCAGAAGGTGCCTTTCTGGGATTAGCAGCCAAGCGCACACTTAACTGCGCGGCAACTCATGCTGTGAAACACTGATCGGATTCCTGAGGTTTAGTCTTTGAGCACGATCGTAATTGACAATGCCAATCTATTTCTTTATCAACAAGTGCACATACACCGCTGGCGACAAATGAGATGTAGATGCACCCAAGAGACGAAACCTCTCGGAAAGGAAACATCGGTGAGGAATAAGCTCATCTGTAGTTGTGTGTACTGGTCATTGTTTATACAGTGTTACGCATATAGTCGTTAAGACAAAATATGGGTTATGGGGACTGATAATAATCGTAACCCCATTCATCAGATGCTAGCCAGAGATGAATGATGATTCTCACCGGGATTCAGAAGAATAATCGCTGCAATATTTGTCGGACGCCAGACAGTGATGAACGAGGTTTAATTCTCACCGGGATAAAGAAAAACGAAAACAAGAATCGGCACACAGCACATTCAAGTGGTGTGAATTTAGGCAACACTAAAAGATTTCCACGATTCCTTTTGATACTATGTAAATAAATCTCGATATATAAGGTACCTCACAGCAGTGGCGCACTAGGATTTCTTTCTTTTTTCTTTTCTTTTTCTTTTGTGTGTGTGTGGGGGGGGGGGGGCAAAGTAACTGACGACGAAAAAAAAATACCCGGGAGAAAACATCTCCCAAAATGTTTAGAAGCAATAAAAATGTTTCCAGTTGTTCGGAAAAAATATGTTTAAAGACATATACAATTGGATTTAAAAGTAAGAAGCCAATAACAAGAACGAAGGACTGAGTGATACCTCATGGGTAGTGCTCATGCCCCTGAGCGAACGCTACTGCCTCACAGCAAAGAATATTTGAAATTAAATAATTTTTCCGATTTCCGATTAATATCACTGTATGACAATAGAAGACATGTCTCAAAATAACACATTTGGTTGCAGAGCACTGTTTAAATATAGCCACATATTTCAAAGGCGTTTAGTCGTTTGAATGGATAGTTGAAACCCTAAATGATGCATCAGTTCATGCCGTTTTATTCATTTAGCACCTAATTCAAGCTACTTTTTGTTTTTGTTATAAGAAAAGATTTGTAAGACACTGCCAACATCCAATATATTTCGAAATCCAAATTTTCAACACAGAAGTTTTCATTATTAAATTCCGCTTGAACTAAGTCCTGGCTATTCAGAAAGAAAAACAAACAAACAAGCAAACAAAAAACTTGGCTATTCATAACTATGTGTGCAACGGTTAACTCAAGAAAAATCTAACAGCCGCCGAAACTTGGAAGAAAACGCAACGATAGCAGCATGTATATATTGCATTATCACATCAACCTGTATAGCGTAAGAACCATTTGCGAGAGCGGAACTGAACCCGCATCCATCTGCTTCGGAGGCGAATGTTTTCCTATTTAAGCTACACCAACGAAGTTTGTCGCCTTGACATGTGCGTTACCTTTGAGGTAGGTACAACACACCTTATAGAATAGATCTAGCATCAGAAAATACTGCATTATATGGGCAGCACTGTTGATGTTGGCTCTCAGAAGCTCTTATTCATGGGTTGATCAAATGTTTAAAAAAGTGGGCATAGGCAGTTCGTAAGATCTCACCATGTTCTTTTGTGTAAAATGGGAATTATATAATTTCTTCAAAAAAAAAAATGGAAACTTTATTTCTGGAGAAGTTTTTCTGTGATATCATTAGAGACTCGGGTGACACTTTACCTCGAACAGGAACTGCACTTCTAACATCTTTGACCTTCCAACTCTGGTGTTCACATACGGAAATGCTTACCCAAGATGAAAATTCAAACTGAAATGTTATAATACTCATGCAGTGAAAATCAGCACTCCAAAACCATTAAAAGTGTTTTTCCTTCGCGTCATCTGAGATCTGTACGAGCTATCTTTGCTGTCTCGACGACTCGACGAGAAATAAAAGTGGTTAGGGGAATCACCTAGAATAACCTCTGTGGGGTCAAGAAATGATCTGAATTGACTGATGTTCACTGATCTTATTATCAAAATAAAGGGATTCTAATTCCAGAACTTACTAAAGTATGTGCATGAAACCCGTACATCAGTTAAAATATATCTGAAAAAAAAATCGCATTCTTTTTTAGTAACCATATAAGTCATTTCCATATTTACATTGTTCAGTTGACATTTTACGAAAGGTGAGTGCAGTAGAATTCCTTAATTAAAACATCGTAATGCCTTAAAAAATGTGTGACACAATTCTTATTTTGTGTACTCGTATTTTGTGTGACCCCGTAGATAGTATTAGAAGAAAAAAGTATTGCCTTATTTCGAATGGCATGCAACGAACTACACCGATTCCGTGTATTTATTTTTAAAACTATAAAGAGATTATTTTGACTTTAAAAATTTTAACTCTTGTGTATGTGCGCTCTTCTAAAATAAGAAAGTTTAATATTGTAAGCAGAGTGAATTCCCGCATTACACATCAGCCGGTGTAAAAACAACATTATGGATTCAGATAGTTTTCGTTACGTTTGGTACTTTTATTTACACATTTATTCAAAGGTATTTCAAACGCAAATGGACTTTATGTGCCTTACGATAGAAGAAGGCTGAAGGCATACTTTTGGTCTAACAGCATAAATCTACTGTAATATACGTATATTTAAAAACAAATCTGCTCAAGTCTGTATTCTGGAACAAATTTCTGAGAGCATATATTCTGGGCAACTGATGTAATAGCGGTGAAGCGTGTTTGTTTTCTTACAGCGACTGATTTCAAAACTGGGTGTGACAGGTTGAGACATTAAAATGTCACCGTCTCGGATCTCTTTTCTTAGAAGATGCGAAAGTTTTCAAGATTTTCTTCTGCTTCCTGGAATTTCAGGATCGACATAAAAGGAACGGCCACAACACAGAAGGCGTTATATACTGAGATAATGTTATAGAAAGAAGCATGATATTCTCTGAGGAAAAGCACTGTGTGTCAGTTGTCTCCATTAATTTCACCAATGAGTGTGGTGAAGCGCTTGTCGTACTGAAAGTATGTTGCACTTTCGGCGCTGTTGCGATTCCATACAATCAGTAATTTTCCTTTTCTTTGTATTTATGCAAATATATAGAACGGGTTTTGTGTTTTAGCGCTATCTTCGCCTTTCATGTGAACTTTCACGAAATTGGTAGACAGAAGCAAATTACAACGTGAATTCACACAAGCGAAAAATCCCTATGGTTTTGTAGAATAGCTTCCATAATTTTTCTTTCTTATTTGTAATTAAGAGTAAATACTATGTATTCAAATAAGAAAATGTCTTTCAGATTTCTCATTCGAGTTGTTGATAAATTAATTTCGTTCCAGTGAGTACACGAAAGTCTGGTACGACTTGTGAAAGCACAAGTTTGTCCGCGACGGACATCGAATCCATGTTACCCTCACTCCGGAGTAAGTCGCTCTCCCAACTGAGCTACGCGGACAAAATGTCTCGTTGCAGATTTCTCGTCTTGACACATGTTTTCACCTCTGCAGTACGTCACAGACTTAATTTAGGAGTTTATTCTTTTCCTGTATGAGAACAGTAAAAAAATATTGTACATGAAACACGAACAGTAAGACTGCATTAAACGTTCCGGGAGGAAATTGTATTACGAATAATATTTCTTTTTCACTTTTATATTGGAAAAATGTAAGTACTATGGAAAGTGACAACTGATAGCGTAAGGATGATAAATTCGTGTCATCGTTAGCGATATCTAATTCAAAAGTAAGAGCTTTACACCTAATCACCCCTGATTATGTAATTTACTCCATTAGCAACAAGCAATCTCTTTAATTGAACAAAAAGTTTCCAATTTAATTCAGTCCATTTCCCAATTTAGTAAATGCGATTTTGGTCTAAATTTCTCGCATCAACTTGAAAATTTAGAGAGTGTGTTTCAACATCGCCTGCTGCGTGAACCAGCTTGTAAGATCCATATCTCTCATATTTGAGTTCTGTGACGCATATCGCCTTTCTTAAGTTCCAGATAAGTTTTCTTTCATTCGCATTTAAAGTTTTGTTGCTTCTTGTTATGCTTTTATTATGAACTCCACATCTAAATCTATTTGAGCTTTTTACCATTTTGGCGATGTCAGTCAATCATATAAATTTTGGCGATGTCAGTCAATCATATAAATTTTGGCGATGTCAGTCAATAAAAAACGGGATGTTATCACCTTTGAGATGCAAATAATTAGGTAATTGCATCGTTTCACTCATGAGCTTACTTAGTCTTAATTTTGAGGAAGTTCAATGCTGCTTAGCCTAAACGGGTTTGAAGGCATCTGGTGATAATGAAATAACTCGAATAAAGAATTTGAATCGATTTTATTTCACAAGGTAATTCATCACTTCCAGTTCAGCTTATATATCTTTTCTTTGGTACTCTGAGTGCATAACGTTAACGTTGTATTTGGCAACCAGCAGGGACCAAGTGTGCGTCTTCAAGCTTTTTTTTCATTTCGTCGTTTGTGAGCTCTATAAAGACACTTCTTTTACACAGGTGGCCTCGTGTGTTTTCCAGATAAGAAGATATTTCTATTCGTTTGTGAACTCTATAAACACTTCTTTTACACAAGAGGACTCGTGTATTTTCCAGATTTCCAAGAATAGCAATGACCACAAACATGTTACTAGACGTGACTGACTCATTCTAAATAAACTGCGGATTAACAGGTTCGGACTCTTTTTGTGAAGATTTAAAATAATTGGGTTACCTATGACAAAAATAGTAACCTTTCACATCGAAACTAGTTTACCGATTAATGCGCATGTCCTCACGATTTTCGAAAAGCACACTGTTTTTTCTCGATTTGTGAACCTAAATGCCTTCGTATGAGTATGTGTCCTAAATACTGTATAACCTATTTCTGTGAGGTACGTTGAGCAGTTTATCCAAGAACAGACTTGTGTCCTTCAA
Organism: Macrothele yani; assembly: GCA_039090855.1. NCBI lineage: Eukaryota > Metazoa > Arthropoda > Arachnida > Araneae > Macrothelidae > Macrothele > Macrothele yani. The sequence continues at coordinate 99,750,537 of CM076995.1, read as the reverse complement.
ACGGATATTTCACGAATAACAGTGTGGTTAGTGAGACATTCTGGGAATATCTGTAGCCAGTCACACAAGCGGTCGGCAGGTCATGTGTATTCCTTTTACTCAGCTTAACCTATTCCTCAAACTTCAGTTAATAAAAGTTACCTATATTTCTTATTGTTCCGAAGCATCCGCTTGTCTCGCGAGCTTCCTTCCTCCTTCAAATGTGACCCACAAAATCACTAACCCGTTCAAAGAACAATTAATACTTTTAATCCCAAAAGATTCAGAAGCATGATGCGAAGAAACAAACAAGAGGGCGGTACGGCGTTTGCGGAGAGCAGAAGCGAAACAAAATAAATATGGAATTCGCCATCTGAGAAAGTGGCGAACGAACATGCATTCACTAGGGCAGTGTTTAATTGAGCTGCGGGAAGTATCTGAATCTTTATCTACGAATGAAACTAGGTTGAAAGCTTCCCGTAGACATACAAGTTAGGAGCGTGGGATGTACTTGAGGAAGGAAATGAAAGTCGTGTGCGCGCTACACGCAAATTTAGATCTTGCTTAGCCACATTAAGATAAATTCCAAATGCTGCACGATAACACGAGTTCATCAATTTCTTCTTTTGCACTTGTTGAAATGAATTTTAAAGCACCTCTACCACGAAAAGGCATATACAACGTGACTCACTTATTATGAGCTCGGATGGAGCGAAATATTAATTTTCACAATTCTTTTTTCTTTTTCCTTGAACTAGCGTTTTAAAATTTATGTTGAAAATGTGGGAAATATATTACGAACCACAAGTGCACAAATTATAAGTTAATGCGAAGTGCTCCGCTTGTGAAATAGGAAAGGCACTTTTTCTTTCACGTCCCGAATTTGATTGAAACAATTTAAATTACAAATTTTCAGCACCATCTCTTCCTAGTCGAATAGGATCAAATTTCGAACGGTATTTTTTTTAATCCTTCTGTGTTCTTTTTCATGGCGGACGGAAGACGTGGAAAGAAGAGTGAAGGAAGAAGATTTAAAGTTTGTCGTTAATTTTTAAGGGAATGCTTTTTCGCCGCATTCCCTTAAAAATTTAGGAGATAATAAGCAATTTGCAGTTTACATCAGAATTCGAGGGATTGGCCAGATACAGACTCGGCCTGCCGCGGGCCGTTATTTTTTTGTTTTCATCAGTTAAAAGAAAAAGCCCAGGCTCGTGCAGGGACCGGCCAGGACTAAAAGATTCAGCATTTTCGTGATTGCTCTCTCTCTCTATATATATATATATAATGTGTGTGTGTGTGTGTGTGTGTGTGTGTGTGTGTGTGTGTGTGCGTATTTTTTGTTACACATAATAAAATCAATTTCACTTGTCGTCCCAATTGGATGTCTCCAGGAAATGGACATGGAGACATCCAATTGGGACGACAAGTGAAATTGATTTTATTATGTGTAACAAAAAATTCGTCATCGAAGACTGCAGTGTGCTAAACAAGTTCAACACAGGTAGTGACCATAGATTGGTGAGATGTAAGATGCACCTCAACACTAAACTGGAACGTGGCAAGCTCATAAGACAAACAAAATGTATTGACATAACCAACCTTAAAAAACACCATAATACTTTCAAGTTGGAACTGAAGAACAGATTCTCTGCTTTAGAAGGCCTAACATCGGAAGAAGTGGATATTTCGGAAGTTAACAGAAAAGTAACCAAAGCTCTTATGGAAACAGCAACAAAATTAGCTGGGTCTAAGAACAAGTTGCATGTAAACAAATTATCAGGAAAAACCAAAATGTTGATGCAAAAAAGAAGAGAGATGAGAACAACTAAAGAAGATGTGACTTCCAAAGTGGAATATATAGAGCTATGCAAGACAGCACGAAAAAGTATCACTGAAGACGTCAGGAAATTCAACTGTGAGCTAGTGAGGAAAGCAATTGAAAACAACCAAAGCCTAAAGATAGCAAAGGGACATCTCAGTAAAGGAAGAAAACAGATTATGGCTCTGAGAAAAGAAGATGGTTCTATAACAAGAAATAGAGGTGAAATTTTGACAAGAGTGAAAGATTTCTACTCCAAATTATATGAAAGGGATGATACATGTACTCCAGACATCATGAAAGGTACCAGAGTTCTTCCAGTCCTCCCAGCAGAAGTTGCTCATGCAATCAAGAACATGAAGCGGGGGAAAGCTCCAGGAGAAGATGGAATTACTATAGACATCATACAAGAAGCAAGTGGAGAAATTGAAACAGTACTCGCCCAAATTTTCACTCGATGCCTTAATGAAGGGAAGATCCCTGAGGATTGGAACAATGCAACAATGATCCTGCTACATAAAAAAGGTGACATTGAGGATCTCAGGAACTACAGACCTATCAGCCTCCTATCAGTGGTTTATAAAATCTTCACTAAAGTTCTTTCACACCGCTTGAAGGTAACACTGGACATGGCTCAACCGAGAGAACAAGCTGGATTCAGGAGTGGCTACAGCACAATAGATCATATCCATGTACTGAGAGAACTAATTGAAAGAGCGAGGGAATATGAACTTCCATTGTGCATGGCTTTTATCGATTATGAAAAAGCCTTTGATTCGGTGAAACCATCAGCAGTTACCACGGCTCTGAAATCCTGCGGTATTGAAGATGCATACATTAATATTATTAATAACATCTATGAAAATGCAAGTGCAAAGATTCGGCTGTTTGAAAATACAACACACATAAAAATTGGAAAGGGAGTGAGACAAGGTGACACCATATCTCCGAAGCTCTTTAATGCCACATTGGAAAATGTCTTTCAATCACTGAACTGGGAAAACAAAGGGATAAAGATTAATGGAGATTATCTAACCCACCTTCGTTTTGCTGATGACGTAGTCATTTTTGCAACTACCCCATCAGAGCTGCAGAGTATGATCCAGGAACTTGCTGACAAGAGTAAAGAAGTGGGATTAAAAATGAACTTTCAGAAGACAAAAGTGATGTTCAATGCTTTTACAAGAAATGAAGATTTATCGATTGATGGAGAAAAACTGGAGATAACAGATACGTATGTTTATCTTGGACAGCAGATATCAAGTGAGGGTCACATTGATGAAGAAATTAATCGGCCTACAAAACTTGCCTGGAGAGCTTTTGGAAGAAACAGCATAATTTTCAAGAGCAATATGCCATTATGTCTTAAAAGAAAAGTGTTTGATCAATGCATCCTTCCAGTGCTTACGTATGGTGCAGAGACGTGGACCTTAACTAAAAGAGACATACAAAGGCTGCAGACAACTCAAAGAAGCATGGAGAGGTGCATGCTTGGTATAACCAGGAGAGATAAGAAGAGGAACTCGTGGATTCGAAAAATGACGAGAGTGGAAGACATCATGATCAGAGTTAAATCCCTGAAATGGCAATGGGCTGGACATACTGCCAGAAGGACAGACCATAGATGGACAGCCGAAATTTTAGATTGGATTCCAAGGGACAGGAAAAGGAATAGAAAAAGACCACATGGGAGATGGGTGGATGAAATTCGTAAATATGCGGGAGTGACACGGTCTGTCTTGTGCCAGTCTCCTCCATGTCACCCCTGCATACTTTCGAAATATATATATATATATATATATATATATATATATATATATATATATCATCATTGTCAACCATTATCAATCCACTGCTGGACGAAGGTCTCCCCAAGTTTCCTCTACAACGGCCTGTCTTGTGCCAGTCTCCTCCATGTCGCCCCTGCATACTTGCGAATTTCATCCACCCATCTCCCATGTGGTCTTCTTCTGGGTCTTTTCCTGTCCCTTGGAATCCAATCTAAAATTCCGGCTGTCCATCGATGATCTGTCCTTCTGGCAGTATGTCCAGCCCATTGCCATTTCAGGGATTTAACTCTGATCATGATGTCTTCCACTCTTGTCATTTTTCGGATCCACGAGTTCCTCTTCTTATCTCTCCTGGTTACACCAAGTATGCACCTCTCCATGATTCTTTGAGTTGTCTGCAGCCTTTGTATGTCTCTTTTAGTTAAGGTCCACGTCTCTGCACCATACGTAAGCACTGGAAGGAGGCATTGATCAAACACTTTTCTTTTAAGACATAATGGCATATTGCTCTTGAAAATTTGTCCAGCCCATTGCCGTTTCAGGGATTTTACTCTGATCATGATGTTTTCCAGTCTTATCATTTTCCTTATACATAAGTTGCTCTTATTATCTCTCCTGGTTACAACAAACATGCATCTCTATGCTTCCTTCAGCTGTCTGCAGTCTTTGTATTTCTTTTTCAGTTAAGGTCCACGTCTCTGCTCCGTACGCGTAAGCACTGGAAGGATGCATTTATTAAACACTTTTCTTTTAAAACATATATGTATATATATATATATATATATATATATATATTATTGTAATATAATATAATATAATATATATATATATATATACATATACACTGAGGTGTCAAAAGTGATAGGATAGCAGTATGCAAATTCGCATTTTAACTGGCGCTGCCGTCGTATAAAGGCTTCGATTCACGCCACGATTTTTATCAGTTGCGAGGTGTAATCTCGTGAGTCAGGTTGAACCACCGCCAGTAGGTTTGTGGCAAGCCGACGTGAATTATCGGAGTTTGAACGAAGACTGGTAGTGGGAGCCATACGGATGGGGCATTCAATTTCCGAAGTTGTGCGAACATTCAACATTCCTGGATCCACGGTGTCACGTATGTACTGAGATTACCTCATGGAAGGCATTAACACCCACCGTGGACAGCACAGTGGCCGACCACGGATGCTGAATGACCTTGACGAGTGGCGTCTGACCACGATTTTCCATGGCAACAGGAAAGCGACAGTGGCTCAAATAACCTCTACATTGAATACAGAAGACACCAGAGACATATCAATTAAGTCAGTGCAACGTAATTTAGCGTCCATGGGGTATGGGAACAGAAGAAGCACCAGAGTGTCAATGAATCAAATACGGGATTACACCATTGTACAATACAAATTTGGAATATATAAATCCGTTAATAGGTGTAAATATGACATGGTTCTTAAGTCAGATAACATCCGAAAACTTGAAAATTTTGTCGTCCTGAAGCGGGAATAGAATCCGCGTCTCCCGGATAACGCCTGAGTATGCTAGCCACTACACCACCCAGAACGACCAAGTTTCAAGTTTCCGATTAATTTGAATATAACCATCACAGGATTCGCTAGTCGGGCGCTAACCGCGAGACCCGGATTCGATCCTTGCTCAAGGATGACGAAATTTTCAAGTTTTCGGATGTTATCTGACTTAAGATCCATGTCATATTTACACCAATAAACGGATTTATATCTTCCAAATTTGTATTGCCCACCAGAGTGTTTTTGTTAACACTACAACATTGGACACAGCGCCTCACCTGGGCTCGTGAACACAGTAACTGGATCCTGGAAGACTGACAACATGTGGCGTGGTCCGATGAGACACACTACCAGAATTGTTACGAGCTGATGGTAGGGTTCCGGTGTGACGCAGATTCCATGAAGCCATGGATCCAAGCTGTCAACAAGCTTCTGTGTAAGCTGGTGGAGATTCCATACATCCTTTGGGTGTCTTTACATGGCAAAGTTTGGGTCCTCTGGTCCTCGTTAAAACGTCATTAACCGGTAATCGCTTTGTTGCTTTGCTGGGTGACCATTTGCAGCCCTTCATGGACTTCATGTACCCCAACAACGATGCGATTTTCCAGGCGGATAATGCACCATGTCATCGGGTCCAAGTTGTCCAAAATTGGTTCGGGGAGCATTCTGGACAGTTTCGACGGATGGTGTGGCGACCATCACGTTCGCCCGACATGAACCCAATAGAGCACTTATGGGACGAGGTGGAAAGGTCCATTCGCACCCAAGATCCTGCACCTACAAATACCAGGGAACTGTGGGCGGCTGTTCAGGCTCAACATCTCTCCAGAAGTCTTCCGGCCACTTGTGGAATCGATGCCACGTCGAGTTGATGCACTTCGCCGGGCTAGAGGAGCTCCTACGCGATACTAGGTACGTATCACATGACTTTTGGCACTTCAGTGTATATATGTCTCGAAAAATGTAGAATTATTTTTGACATAAACAGTTGCTCCTTATATTACTCATGCATAGATTTAAACTAGCAAATACAGTAAAATCAGAATAATTTTGCTAAAAATTCAGATTGGACTTGGACTTGAAAGGTGATTTCCTGCGAAAGCAAGGTCTTTTAAGAGACACTTCGTTTAGATTTGGGAACATAAATTTTGGTCTCTTCTTCCTTCATTATCACCACCCATAATCCTTTTTCCATTGAAATAAAATTCTGTTTTAACTCTAAGATTTTTTCTGTTACCTTTAGTTGTCATTTAAAATGTGTAGGAGTGGTAAGGAACACACAGTGAAAGGAAGGATGTCCAATACAAAATGGGTGATTACATTAGTAGTAGCTGAAATCAGTGGTACGTGCTATAAGTTGGAGTGCTGAAACAGACTGCGAACGAACTGGGCCTTGAGTGTTCGAGAGGAGACTAGGCGGAGCTACAAGTTAGCACGTTTGAAATGGGGTCGAGCTGGGCTTCCAAAATTACGGCGTGTAGACCTCCAGATCTAATCTCTTGTGATCATTTGAACAGTGCTTGGAATCATATTATCCAAGAAAAGCATCTGAAAATTCTGGAAGCATGCTGAGTATTTCTTAAAAGCTAAAGAGGCAAATTATTCACATGAGAACGAAAAAAATGGTTTGTATCAAAATTTCGGCGGAAAAGAAGTTCTGCCAGTCAATGTCACCTTTAAACATTATGCTAAACATGATGCTTACGATTTCACTGAGCGGAAGCCAACTAAATACTCCCCCCCTCCCTCGTTGCATATATATATATATATATATATATATATATATATATCATCATCATTGTCAACCATTATCTATCCACTGCTGAATGAAGGTCTCCCCAAGTTTTTTCACAAAGATCTGCCTTGAGCTAGGCTCCTCAATGTCTCTCCAGCATGCTTTCGAATTAATTTCACCCATCTCCCACGTGGTCTTCTTCTGGGTCTTTCCTTCTTAACCAATATGCAAAGCTTAAAGAATTTATTACGTAAATACAACATACTGATAGCACTGAAGTCCCCGACCCCTTTGTTACATATGCTATCAAGTTGCAAGGAGAGGCAGTGCGAGAAAGAAAAGGCAGGTGTGTACGCTATACCGTTGGTATATCCTGACAACACGGAAAAGTTATACATCGGAATGACAAAGCGTTCCTTGGACACTAGGTGTAAGTAGCACGTGCGAAGTGTCAACCAGGACATGCAGAACACAGCCCTCGCCAGAGAAGTCATGAATTCATCGGCTACACCTCTATGGAATAGTATTAGAAGAATTGCCCCAATGACGACCTTTAAAGAGACTGCCATCAGGGAAACTGTCGAAATCCTATCCAGCAAACTAGCGTGCAATGATATAGTTTCTACTGAACTACCGAGAGCTTGGCATGCGTTATTAAAAGAGGGAAGCACATCGCGACACACCGTACAATTGCGTGATAAAAATTCGTGTAATACGCTCGGGATGTCAATCACGTTATTTTAAAAAATTATCTTTGTTACTTACGTGTTTCAATTCTCAACATTTTTATGTCTACCATTGCCTTGAAAAAGCCTCCCAGTGGAGTACGAAAGCTTGGCGAATCTTTGAATTTACTACGCCGCAAAAATAAACGGATTTATAATACGCTATATGCATTTTTTGAGTGTTCACAGTGTGGTGTATTTATAATTACATTATTGGAGAGGCCCTCAGCAATGTTATGGTAGAGATAAATAAGATTTTCCAGTCTAATTATCCTACCTATGAACAGATCATATCCGCTTCAGCTGTCAGATCAAAAGGTTTCATTTAGTTTCGGACGGAGAAAAACGTACCAAAATTGTAACCGCTCAGTCTGCTTATCAGACGGTCGTGCTTGCGAACGCAATTGCACTCCATCTAGAAGTTAGAATGGAATAATTCTCTTTTTTATCAGATATATTGTCCTAATTGTTTTACAAATTTTTCTGCATGAAAACTTATGAAGCCACTCAGATGCTGGAAACAACATTCCTCTGCGCTTTGAACCACATTAGCAGTGCTTGATCAACATAATTTTTTTCGCAGGAATGTTGGTTTCTTGTGCAGAAAATCTGTCTTTCTCTTTCTGGTCTACAAAGTTGAAACTGTTGATAATGACAAAAGGAATTTCTTACACACTTCAAAACAATTTTTTCACTACGTTCTAACTCTGAAAGAATCTCAACTTCTCGACGGACGGAGTGACGCTTCCTTATGTTTGCAAATGCTTTGTTAGCGGAAGGGCAAATTTCTCACTCGGTTTTGTGGACAACATTCAGAACTTCCTTCTCAAATTCAGAGCATATGAGTTTCAGGATGGGCAAGCGTGTGTATCTTTCCAAACGCCGGCGTTTGAAAAGATACTGGCCGCCCCGGTGGAGCAGTGGTCTAAGCGATGGCCTCTGATCATTCGTCCGAACGGGGTCAGGGTTCGAATCCCGGTGAGGCATGGATGTTGTGTTTGTCTTACGGCACTGGCTCTCTCCCTTCCCTGGAACCAGTGACCCTAAATTAGGGACGGGCGACTGCTTATAGCCCATTGAGTTGCTCACGGTGGTCGTTAAACCTCCAATAATAATAAAAAAAGATACTGGCGCTAGGCTGACCTCTTCCAAGCTGAAAAGTCCTTCCAGAGTGCCGGGTGTCAAGAGAATTCTAGGAGACTAAGAGATTCAATAACACTGTGGTCAGAAATTTAGCCGCGGGGAACTTTCAGGTCACCAACCTAGATGTTTGAAAGGCTCCGATGAGACAATACTAAGTCAATGAATTTTGCTTTGCTATACAGTATTAGGAAGCATGTTTCTTATACACCGATGTGCCATTATATTATGACCACTTACCTAATAAGCTGTAGGACCCCCTTTAGCCCGCAAAACAGCGGCCACTGGGTAAGGCATCGTTCGATTGATGTGGTGATAGGTATCCTGGAGTATCTGGTACCATAAAGTCGACATCAGGGGCTCCAGTTCCCGTAAATTTTTGAGTGATGGCGATTTAGTGCGATCCCGCTTTTCCAAGTCAAACCACAAATGTTCGACTAGGTTCATGTCAGGTGAATTTAGTGGTCAGGGTATTAACAGAAAGTCACCAGCATGTTCCTCGAAACACTCCTTGACGATTCTGGCAGTGTGACATTTTTTTCTTTATTCGAGGTTTAACGACCACCGTGAGCAACTTAATTTGCTATAAGCAGCAGTCGCCCTTCCCTAATTTAGGGTCACTGGTTCCATGGAAGGCATCCATGCCTCACCGAGATTCGAACCCGGACCCCTTTCTAACGAATGATCAGAGGCCATCGCTTAGACCACTGCGCCACCGGGGCGACGTAGTGTGGAATGATGCATTATCCTGTTGGTAATCGCCATCACCAGCAGAGAACACAATTGCCATGAATGGGTGAACTTGGTCCGCAACGATGTCCAAATACCTCACAGCTGTCAGGGATTGTGCTACTGGGGTAATGGGGCTTAAAGTGTCCCAACTAAACATCGCCCACAGCATAACACCGCCGCCACCAGCCTGTTTCCACCCAACAGTGCATCCAGGTGCCATAGCCACTGTTGATAATTGGCGTGTCTGCGCTCGGCCGTCTACGTGATGCACCAGGAATATTGATTCGTCAGACCAGGCCCCTTTCTTCCAATTATCCACGGTCCAATCTCAATGATCTTGGGCCCATTTTATGCGTTGTTGGCGATGACGTGCAGTGAGCATGGGGACCCCGCTGTGTCTTCGGCTACACAGACCCATGCGCAGAAGGCTGCGATGAAATGTGTGCTGTGACACATTGCCCTGATCACCACTGTTATAGAGGCGGGTGATTTTTCTCAGTGTGGCCCTGCGGTCGCTGTGAACAATGTGCGACAGCCTCCGCCCCCTCTGGCATCAATGAGCTGCGGACGACACACGGCTGGATGAAGGTTCGCCGTTTGGCCATCTGTGCACCACTTTTGATACCTACTCACTAGAGCGGCACATGAACAATCCACAAGCCGCGCAGTTTCCGACATCATAGTCCTTTATCAAACTCCCATAGATCGGCAGTTTTTCCTATTCTGACTCCGAACACTCTACTATCTGAAAGCTGGTCCTCGGGTTGTATACATACAGCTCTGTGAACTTCACCTGTGCCACCGTTCAGTCTCCAAGCGTGCTCGTTTCTCTAGGCTGGGGTTGGTCATAATACAGTATAATATCTCATCGGCGTATATCCGTTAGATCTTTGTATTCAATAGTCGGGACCAACCTCCCATAAGCATTTTCTCACTGTATCCATGGACTCGTTTAGCCGTACTTGTTAATAAACGATTTGAACTCTAAATACATAGAAGTTTACGAGCATTTGTATGTCGCCCAAAGCTTATTTTTCCAAATGCGGCGGTGACCTTAAAAACTGCGTACATTGCACATATTTATTTAATTACGGAACAATAAATTCTTGTATTACGAGTGCAAAGACATATTTGAAAGGCCCAGAACATTAACAGCAAATTACTTCTGATATACGAAAATAAAAGATATACATGAATATTTGAATTGGTTTGCATCGATGCCAGCCGAAAAGCCATAATAATTACCAAGAGGCGAAGGACACGGAAATTTTGGCACCAGCACGTTTTTTTTTTTTTTTGCTTGTTTCGGAGCTTAACGACTACCATGAGCAACTCTAAGGGCTACAAACAGTCGCAAATCTTCAATTTAGGGTCAGTGGTTCCAGGGAAGGGAGTGAACCAACGCTGCTTGACAAAATCACAACCCACGTCTCATCCGGAACTCGAGTCCAGGCCCAAATAGGACGGCTAATCAGTAATTCACGCCTCTCACCATACGGCCCCCGGTCGTTACTTTCTTAACTTCTATGCAAAGCAGTTTGTTGGAAAATCTTGACACTTTCACCGTTATTTTTGGGCTCTAGTCATCAATACATCTGTATTACGCGTAAATGATAGAATGATAAAATATGGAGGTCAACATTCTGAAATGGTCGCTCTGAGCTGCTGAGTGAGAATATCAACTGGAAGTTTTGCCCAAAGATGAATGAATCATATCTGCTGATCCAGTACCGGCCAAACTGATGATTCACTGTGTTCATTAATAGCTGTTATCGAAAAAGCCACATGACACTCTAGTCTTATAGTCAGAATAATTTCTTCTTAGATTTATTTAGGCAAGTTTTTGTGTAGTGTGTGTATTAGTTTAAGAGTTCAAAGACACCTACGCGCATTTGAGCATTTAGAAAACAGCTCGAGCTAATTTAAGTCCAGTGGTTCCTGGGAAAGAACGGATTCAGCACATTAGAACAACCGCACTATCCATACGCATGCAGGATTCAAACTTTGGCCCAACCGGGGCGATTAGCCAGAAGTCCGGGCCTCTGACGACTTGTCGACTGGGGCAGCCGGCAGGCGTTTACATATTACAAGGTATACTCACTAATACACTGGAAAATCATTTCACTTCTTGAAGAAATATTATTTAATTTTTTCTATTTACATTTCCTTATCTTATGTGACAATTGATCCTACATGAGCATTTATAGGTTGAGATCAGACGGACAAAGCTGGAGCACAAAAAATTTCTTCAGCAACTACGGTTGGAAAGCGTTATTCAGTGCAAGTTAAAAAACATTCTACCAGTCAAAACACGTAGCAAAAGTTACCGCTGGTAGAGAGAGATACATTATTCACGCCTACACAAAAATTCGACTTTGACTTACATGGTAAGTGGTCAGCAGTCAAGACCATACAGAAGAATGGCTATTATGGTAATTTTTTAATATCAAGTGGTTTGACCTGTATAAAGGGAAATAATTACCATCAATCTTTTTATTTCATCTAATGATGTTAAATTGACTGAGCAAACTTTTCTTTAACTCTGAAAAAGATATGATACTGAGCTTATCAAATGCATCAGGGTCACTATAGTGTTATGCACTACCAGATTTCTATTATATTTAATTTTTCTCCACCAAGGTTGATCAATCGACGCTTTGGCAGGAGCAGTCACTTTTTCTGTTTCCTGTTTGAAAAATAACAAAGTGACCATGCATTTTTTCATGTTTTTGCGTTTTGGTTTTTGTACATGCAAGCCGTTTGCGTGATAACAACTGTCTCGAACAATGCGGAATAGCAAATTTTGAGGGAAAAAGAACGATGAAATAACGGCATTAAGAACTGACCTTGACTGTAATCATTTCCCTGTATGCAAGCAGCCGAGACTAACAGCATCACCAGCCGATACGATAGCCATCTTGTGTGAAGACCACTCCTCGAACACCAACAGCAACTCCTCCTCGCCAAGGACTCCATTTTGACCGCTCGCAAAGTCCAGATCACAATCGCTGATTATGACGAACCACCTGGAAAAGAAAACGTACTTGAAACACAATGAACATACTTAACGCATGTCGTAACTTGCTATGACAAAAGCAAAGCAGAAATAACGGCAGTTTATATGGTCATCATCTCTTATGGAAGAAAAGAACATTGAAGTAGTTATTAAATATTCTGAGTAAGAAGTGCTTTTAATCTAATGCCTCACTGAGAAAGCATGAACTCTCATTCGAAATCCATCTCAAATTACCTTGAATTTATTGCATGTAGGTTGTATAAGACAAAAGGAAATGACATGTCCAAAACCTATGCTTTCGCGAAGAAATAATGTGCAGTATTTTACATCAAATGAACTAAAACATCTACTAAATTCACGGTTTCACTGAGTGCGCAGGGGAGGTTGAATTCCAGTTCAAACTGTTGATTGCGTTTGTGTACAACAGCAACGGTTCATCTCGCACGTGTACAGCAACGGTTCATCTTGCACCTGTACAGGAACAGCAACGAGACTTCCGAATCTGCGTAAGGTGTACGTCAAAATTGCAAGAATGTAAGGGTGAGTAACAGATGTCTAGGATGGTGATTCCAAAGAAGGTATGACAAACACACCCACATCATTAGCGAAAAAAACCACCCGGTTTTCATGCCGAATCCTTAAGGTGGAGCGTCCTTACGGTATATTACGATACATAAAATACCTGAAACAGGAGGAATGGTGTAATGTCATTTAGGAATCAACCTAAATATCTTCCAGACGGCTTACCCCAAATTCTCCCTTACTGAATATCAGTATCGAATATGCTGTTGTCTCTCTCACGGTTGACAAAGCACATTCCAAATGCAGAGTACTCAGCGAACAAGATCACACAGCAGCGCGCCATTCTCTTGCGACTATTGTTACATATTTTCCTTTTCCCCCACTCTAAACTTATTGTCTCGATAAGCAACTAGAATACATAATTATTTTCTCCGTGCAATCAAAAAGCGAATCAGCATATCTTAGAGATAAAATTAAGGAAATACTGACCACTAATAAAATTATTGTTGTGCTTGTATTTACCTGTGAGTGCAAAACAGGGTGAAAAATAAAAACAAAAATAAAACTGGTCTCGAGTTAAGAACGCAGGTTTTTAACATAAAAGGCTTGCGAGTCAGATAGCTCCATATGTTTCAGTATGAATTCAAAATTACTGCATCTAACAGAAGGGTTTTTTATACCGGAAAACAGTCATCAGGTCCAGCTCCATAAGGTCAACGTAGAATTTCTCAAATACGATTTCCACGAACAAAGGTAACCTGACGAACGAAACATACATTTGCACTATCAAGCATGAAAACTTTACATAACGAAATGTATGGAAATCTTGGTCATGCTTTTCCTTGTACGATTACAAGAGAAGTATTCTATTTTGATTTCCAGCTGGAATGAAACCGTATCCGCAAGCACGGCTAGACAGACACACGAAGCGATGACAATTTTGGTACGAAACATAAGGAAATCGTGGTCATACTTTCCCTTATCCGATTAAAAGAGAACTACTCCATTTTAACTTCCAGATTGAGTGAAATCGTATCCGAAATTAGGCAGGCAAAGGGATGACAATTTTTGGTACGTTTTCCTCGGTCCGAAATCAAATAAAATTTTATCTGACTGCTGAAGAGATGACAAGTTAGTAGACAAAGTTATTACACAAGATAATATTGTTTATCTAGACCCATGCAGAACGAATTTTTCCAACCGCTCTTCTAAAAGTTGGTGTTGTGACATAGAAGAAATACATATTTACGCAACTTAAAGGGAAAATTACGTGACAGGAAAAACTAAAAATTGCATGTAATACATAATGCGTATTTTCCAGTACTTGAAACGGAAAGACTGATTCCAATTCGACCTATAAAAGCAGAAAAAATGTTGTGTCCACAAGAAGGAAAATTTGAGATGTTTGCACAAGCAGACACACGGCCAAATCGACGAACATACATGTAGAAATATATGAGCGCAATTTGAACTTTAAAAGGCATGGTGACCAGTGGAAAATTAATGCATAGTGTTAATTACTGATTTTCTATAATCAGTCTTAGTTGTTAAATTGCAATTTAGTTAGAAGTGTTTTGAGATTTTTTTCCCTTAAAACCTGTGTTGAACGTATTTTTGCTATTACAGAAAATTTAATGGAAAATATCAGCATATAACAGCTTTTTCGAGCATTTTCATGCGGCCTCTCAGTAACAGCTTCATTCTTGGAATCAAATTATCCTATACCTTTTTTTTTTTTTTTAATTTCAACAATTTAGTTCCTACCTTTATAGACATGTGCGCATGTATGAAACTGCGACATTGCTTGTGCTACCCACTGCAAATTTAAAAAAAACAGACATCATCATTTTTCTTGAATAAAAAAATATGCTACAGTTATCATAACAAAAGTTCTGCACACGTTAATCTAAAAGGGAAACGGATGATGCAATCGGGAAAATGATTGTGTCATGTCAAGGTCAGGCTCTCAGCAACGCAGTGGTGTCAGAATGACGCTCTATCATTTGCTGTGTGGATGTGGGAGGCTTTGGAAATGGAATCGTGCAGCTTCTCGGGTCGAGTCACGGCGTTAGATCAGCGCTCGTACGTGAAAATAGAAACCCTGCGGGTGAAAAACTCCGTCGCAGATTTACATTGCCTTGCAAAAAATATGTGGGAAAGGAACTCTTGATCGAACCACAATTTCTTTCTGAGGACAAAGTTGAGACCGAAAATTTGTCAAAATCTCCCCAACTTGTTGGAAGCGGGAGCTATCTTACTACATGACAAAGCATCGTGTCATGGTGCAGCGTCGGTACGGGGAATTTTGTCGAAATATGGCTGGAAAACTTTATCCTACCCACCATACAGCCCTGATCTCAGTCCATCCGACTTTGATCTTTTCCCAAAGATCAAAAATCGGCTATGTGGCATCCGCTAGGAATCGCTGAACGAACTGTCATTAGACGTGACCCGAGTAATACGACAGCTAAACAAAGATGGCGAACTACTGGGCATCCAGGACCTACCTCACCGCTGGCAAGATGTTATTAGCAGCGGAAGGGAGTACAATGAACGGCAATAAGGTAAATTCTCTCCGTTACTTCACACTTTTATCAAAAATGGACAAATGGACAGAATTCAGAATTTTTGTTATGACTCCCGTACTCTGATGACCGAACAATCGTATCAAAACTTTCGTTTCCTGTAAAATTTAGTGTTAAAGTTAAAAATATTCCATGGGGCTGCATGTTTCCCGCGAAAGCTTTTAACAGGAGAATCAACAAAAGTCTTTTCCTGTACTACTTGTAACTCCCCCCCCGTGAGAACTTAGCATCAATTATGAACATTATTGATGCTAAGTTTTAAACCAAGCCATCAATAATGGACATGCCTCTATGTCAGAATCGCGTTAACTACTTGGACCGCGTTAACTGATGTTAATTTCAGATAATGAAAGCAGTTGTCAACTGCAGCAGCTGCAAGCAGTTACCAGGACGACGTTAACTGAAGAGCAAATTGTTTCTAGAACACCGACACCCAAGCAAAAATGTTAACAATTTAGCTTCAAACTAATTTTCTCATCATCCTTCACACTATGATGTAAAATACGAGAATGCGACAGCTGCGTAGTGTACTTTTGCGTCGTCTCTGAAGAAATTCTCAGTAAGGTCATGCATAAAATTAATGTTACGGGCTGGGCCCAGGCATGTCGAGTGGCATCTTATAATTAATGCAGATTGAATGGCATTGTATCCAGAAGTGTTCATTCCCGTCCAGCTTTATTATGCAAATGTTCCAAAGTGTTGAAATCAGGAGATTGAAGTAGCTTATGAAGCAAGAAAAAGCCTTCATCGTGATACTGAATCTCCTCCGAAACAACCAGGTCATTGTGGCATGATCCATTGTCCTACTGGAAGTGTTGATCACTACAGAAGTACAGACTGATCAGGAATGGATCAGCTTGATCAACAATAATATTTAAATAGGCCTGGGCATTCAGGTGTGGATCGACTCGAATCAAAGGATTTCCACGAAAACATAGCCCAAACCATTACACTGTCTCCGCCAGCAATAAAAATTCCGACCATGCATGATGGTTCCATTCTTTCATTCTGTTGTCCCCAGTTCTCACTCTCCCATCAGCAACGGGCAGTTGAAAACACGATGACCCTCAAATCGAGGTTATTTGTCACCAGCCCAATATGTGTGTGTGTGTGTGTCTGTGTCTGTGTGTGTGTGTGTGTGTGTGTGTGTGTGTGTGTGATGAGTGAGAATCCCTTTCTTCTAAGCTTAAAGTCTACCTCCGTTTCTTTAGGGTCCTCTGGAGATGTTTTGTCAAATTTGCAGAAGGGGCATCCTGAAAGTAATGCCTCCTCCTTGACAACTTTTGAAATTTAAGTGATTTTAATGAAACTGCACTGACATCTACAATGATATGTTACCAACGTGGGAACACATTTTTTCTAGAAACGGAAACGAAGTTCATGAATGACAGAGAATAGCAGCGAGCCGTAATTGAATTCATGGAAAAAGAAGGATGTAAGGCTCCAGAAATCCACAGAAGACTCTTGGCGGTGTATGGAGCTGCCGCAATCGATATCAGTAATGTTCGAAGATGGATAAAGAGGTTTCGAGAGGGAGAAAGTTTAATGTCGGACAAACAACGGAGTGGAAGACCCGCAACTGCAGTGACAGATGCCAACAGGCAAAGAGTGAAAGACCTCATCACAGCTGACGTCGTGTAACCATCCAGGAGTTGCAACAATAAACAGTGATTACTAAGTGCACACATTGAAGGAGCTATCAGAAGGAAAAAACGTGACATTTTACTTCATAGTGTTGTTTTACACCATGATAACGCGTGTCGCCACACCTCAATGAAAACTTCACAGACTATTGCTAAAATGGGGTGGGCGGTGTTGCGACGTCCATCCCCCCTATAGTCCTGATTTGGCACCCTCAGACTTTTTGCTGCTTGCCCCTTTGAAAAACACCCTTCGTGGTAAACGTTTAGACGATGTGACAGACGTTAAGCTGGCTGTGAACTCATGGGTGAAACTACAGCCTCAGGAATTTTTTCAAAATGGATTTTACCAATGTGTTCAAAGATAGCGGAAATGTATAGAAAGTGATAGACAATACTTTAAATAGGCTAGCATTATCAACAATGTGTGCAAGTATTTTGCCACCAAGTTTCACATTTTTGCTGCTACAAATAAAAATCTTATGAGGGATGAGGCATTACTTTCAGGATGCCCTTTGTACAAACAGTTGTAACGCAGACTAAACAATGTAGGGTTATTGTCTCTGATTCAAACTGGCTGTAATCTGACTAATTATTGAGCGTCGGTTGTCCCGTATATATCTGGCTATTCTCCACTTACCGTCGGCGTAGACTAGCGCTCTCACTAGTGGCATATTACTGCGTTAGCCACACTCTAAACGTGAATGTTCTTACTATTCTTTCTTTTCCACATTCCACAAGCCGCATACTTACATCACCCCTCCGACATCCTGCAAGACCGTTAGGACAGGTCGCATTCCCGAAACACCTCCATAACGTATTCCGAACTACTACTGGGAGTGTTCCCGTTAACCTTTGTTTACACAACTGTAATGTCGCAACGAAAACGGATGACGCATCATCCTACTTGGTTCGTTTCTGACTAGTTGTCAGGGATGGGTCCAGGTTAAAGTACCGAATGAGACATGCTTTATCTTACAACGCTGGCTCTGTCCCTTTCCCATTACCAAAGGCCCCAAATGAGGGATAGAAGGGCTAATTACAACCCTTAGATTTGCTTATAGCGGTCGTTAAACTCCCAAACAACAACAAAAAAAAACATCCTACTTGCATAAAATGGCCACTTAACGAATATATATTGAGATACCAGTGTTTTATGTACACCTGCTTTCGTCACATAAATGGCTGTCTTACGGGATCTTCACGCACAACCATAGTAAGGTTTTTGCGTGAATGGTACGACACGAAAAAAATCTTTCAGCGACGGGCGATCTTGTATGGTGGATAAGAAGGATTAAAGGACATTGGCGACATGGTCATCGGCTGTTGTAGCGCATTGGCGACATGGTCATCGGCTGTTGTAGTACATTGGTGACAAGGTCATCGGCTGTTGTAGCACATTGGCGACATGGTCATCGGCTGTTGTAGCACATTGGCGACATGGTCATCGGCTGTTGTAGCACATTGGCGACATGGTCATCGGCTGTTGTAGCACATTGGCGACATGGTCATCGGCTGTTGTAGCACATTCGCGACATGGTCATCGGCTGTTGTAGCACATTGGCGACATGGTCATCGGCTGTTGTAGCACATTGGCGACATGGTCATCGGCTGTTGTAGCACATTGGCGACATGGCCATCGGCTGTTGTAGCACGTTGGCGACATGGTCATCGGCTGTTGTAGCACATTCGCGACATGGCCCGATACATGGCGCATTCGAAGATGATCGTCGGCACACCAATCTACTGTTCTGAAGTGATTTGCTGGGTAGTGACCCGTCTTGCACGATTTTCCCTAGTATCCTCTGATCTACTTCACTAGATGTTTTGCCCCACAGCATCGCTGATTGCTGGGTGTTTTTTGTATATCACATCATTCACGGCAAACTTTGCTACGGTAGAGCGTGAAAAGTCTAGGACGCCGGCCGTGGGAGATTCTCAAGCAGGTACGCCTGGAACAAACTATCATGTCAGGTACAAAGCCGCTCAGAGCACTCGTTTTGCCCATCCCGACCCTCAATCAAAACAAACTGATACTCAAAGAGCTGGTGTGACTGATACCGCACACCACGTTCATCTGCTGTCTTACGTGTTGTGGTGAGTCATTTACGTGACGAAGGAAGGCCTAACAAAGTGGCATGTCAGTGTCAGGCCTACCTTCGTCATTTCCGTTTTTTTTTTTTAGAAACCTGTTTTCGCATATTTTTGAGTTCGTTCCAAAATTGCAATCCAAAATATGATGATCTACTGATAAAAAGATTCGGAATAACTCACATTGTTCCAAGTGTTGAAAAATATCCTTGTTAAATTTTCGTGTGCAACAACGAAAAAGTACAAGAGTTCTGACGATATTTACAGCTGATGCTTGTGTTATTAATGCGTCTTCCTAAAAAATAAAAAAAACCGACAAAACAATTTAGATAGCATGCAGCTGAGGTAAGATGGCATGAAGTCAGAGCATGATGCCAAGTTTTTTATACTGGTTTGAGGAAATGACTAGCATTTCTTCTACGTGCGCATAATATGACAAGACAGATTTCGGAACTCTTCCCTTAATATAATGTGACGTTGTTACAAATTCCAAAGTTTTGCTTCAAATGCAACTTTCCAATTACAAGCAGAAGTATCTACTCGCTTTTAACCCTTTAAGCGGCCGAAGTGCTTGAATTATACAGTGCCCCAAAATGTCTTCACTTTCTAAGCAGAAATTTTAACGGCCAGGTTTTACGAAAACTACAGCAAAAAATATTTCTTTCCTCCACTCATCTCAGCGTTACTGACCATAAACCTGTTATTCGTGAGAACATATCCCCTCTAGTCCCATATTCTCTGCTCCGTGATCCGAGGCATGATGAGGATAGAATAATCCCTTTGACACAGACATCATGCCAATGGGAAGAAAAAGTGGCTGAAATATCTCT
Organism: Macrothele yani; assembly: GCA_039090855.1. Lineage (NCBI taxonomy): Eukaryota > Metazoa > Arthropoda > Arachnida > Araneae > Macrothelidae > Macrothele > Macrothele yani. The sequence continues at coordinate 99,730,410 of CM076995.1, read as the reverse complement.
CTCCCTTAGTAGATTCGTCACCATTGTTATAGTCCTTTTAGTAAGTAATCAGTCAGAAAGTATTACTGTCAATTGTTAGGGAGATTTAATACTTGAATTTTAGGAATAGATATTAAATCTCATTTCGCAACTTTTATTTCGCTTTTGTGTTCCATTTCCCTTTTTCCCACGAAGCGTGAGAAAATTTCGCTGTGTCACTCCTCTATGAAACATCGGAAGCACGGTTTATTTAGAGACGCCAGTTTGTCTCATTTTAGATTCTGCACCTTTGCGTTTTGTAGACGGATTAGTAATGTCGTGTCCATTTGATCCTTTGCCTTCTTTAATTTCAATGCAGCCGACTGAAAGCGCAAGCCTTCTTAATTTCTACCTTGATATAAGCCGAAGCCGGCGTTTTCTCATGGGGTTTTGTGGAGGTAAAGGGGTGAGTTTGCGTGGGAACAAAAGGAGGATAAGGCAGTCGATTCTGGGAATTGAAGGCGAGCGGTGGCAGGAGGACGAGGGCAGGAAAGGCCATGAGGTGTTGGGGAAGCAGGTCTTAAGCTTATCGGAGAAGTGGAGGTATTCTCCGCAGCACAAAAAAGTGACCGAAGAGAGATTTAGGGAAGGAAATGTGGGTTTTGAGAGGAGCAGGAATGAATGATAGAAAAAGCTGAGCACAACCTTTTGCACTTAAGTAAGGAAGAGAATAAAGTTCTTTATAAGAGATTTATAAGGATTGCAAAACATTATTACTTATAGCTGTTTTATTATCTTCAACCACGCAAGACTTTGCAAGTTAACATAAACATTTAACACAATCATCCCCGTAAATGACCATTTTCTTTGAACAACAAAGCTATGGGGAAAGCAGCGTTTTTTGATGCGCAGGTACAGTTCCAATTAAACAGCGAATGTATTCTTTGGAGCTGATTTCAGTCCATTTTGCTAACCCCGAGTTAAATCGTTCCAGCCAGTTAAAGGGTTAATTAAGAATGTCTGCTAAGTAAAACATAAATTTTATGAATTTTACGCAAAAAACAACATCATATTATGAACTTTTCTCCCTCTATCTGTTCCCTAAGGCCGATCAGCTTTTCATTAGATAAAATAAAAAAAAAAAAAAAAAAGAAGGAAATTACTGCTTTGAATTCTTTGCAATCACTGGCACAACTCTTATTCATGTCTGAATAAAACTTCTCCCTCTCCCCAAAGGAAGTGTCAGTAAAGAGGGTTGTAATTTTCAGTTCTCGGAATCAATGTCGCCCAGGTGATCTGCTCACGTGAAGTCGCCCTTCCGTTACACGTACAGTCACGAATAAACAAACTGGTTGATTCATCCCTACTTCATATTTGTTTTTTTCTTTTCCGCACGACATTGACTCCACACGTATTACGATTTCGTTGACCGAACACTATTTAACGGTTAATTCACCATTGTCTCTGCCGGAGAGCGACCATTACTCCAAGTAAGAGAGCGAAATCACCACAATGGTTTCACGACTCGTCTCCAGCATGTGATGCTGGTAATAACAGTGGCGCAGTTTGTGTTTGGCGGCTCGCATCCAGGAAGCCAAACAGATCTCCCCGTCGTCATAGAAACAAGCAGCACATAATATAATGACAGATAGCTGGGACACTCGCGACTGCCACTTTCGTCAACACGCGGAGCTTGGTTTCGGGAAATTACCAGCTGATTTCTAGACTAGGCGAAATAGTACAGGAAACTTTTGCAGACTGGAGCGTGGAATGTCACTGACTCATAAAATAGGAAGTGGATTAAGAAATGTCACTCATTACTCTTCAAAATAACGGGGGAAAGTGAAAAATACACTTTTTCATCTAAAATTGGCCGCAAAAGTCAAAGCTTCGTAATCATTTCCCTTAAAAAGAAAGAAAATTTCATTTTATATATTTCATTCTATCAGATCATTACGCTATGCGGATGAAAAGAAACATGTCTGTGTTACTATTCTAAAGTTTCTTAAAAAACAAATCTGTCCTCCAGAAAAATCCAACTAACAACATTTGCTTCCCCTTAGAAATGAGTAACCAACAAATTTTCTCGATATATTTCATGCACCTACGATTCGTAGGTAAGCTGAAATCGGATCTATAATGAAAACCCATCTTAGTTTACCTATTTTCTTTTTCCTTTTCCATTTCTTTATCTAATAGCGAAAAGATTAAGTAAAGAAAACACCTCAATTTTTTATTATTCTAACGCTTAGTGAACAAAGTGTGAGAACAACTGCCATTCAATAGTAGCATAACTATAACAGAAAAGGACCTTAGTAGCTAATAAAGGAGCCCTGTCTTTTTTTCAAGTATAAATAAATGATGAGAAATAGAGGTCATTAGTTTTTCTGATTCACTTTCCCTCAAAGCTGAGCTAGTACTTGGAATTTAAGTGAAACTTTTGTACATTCCTTTATGCGTACGACACTGTATACAAACCATTCCCAGGTAATTTATGAGAAATATGAGAAATATCTTGTTGGAACTTGCTTGCCAGTTCCTTCAAAATTGATAATAGGTTTTCTTCAGCATCTGTTGTTCCCATATGATATGATGGGAAGAACGAGACACGTTCTGCATTAAACCAAATCCGAAGCACATTATTAAGAATTATCTGCTTCTTGTGAATTCTTGAAGAATATATACTTTTTATCTTCGTCGAGCCAACGCGGTGCTCATCACCCTGTAGGGTAAATCCCTTCTGCTGCGCCAAAGATATTCCATTCTGCGGATTGATAAATTGATAAATAAGTATTCGCTCAAAATTCTAAGGATGATTTGTGAACTTAAATTTGTAGATCTTTCAACCATCACTTTAACGTTGTAGTTCCATCCCTCATAATTTTCTTCTTTTTTTCCTGAATAAAAATAATTTCCTGGACTTTATTTATATCACACAACGAGATGCCAAAGAACTGTGATATCCTGAAAATGGTTTTTGAAGGAACCTAGTAGTTACGAGAGGTCCTCCTGCGAATCTTTCGTAACCACAATATACAATAAACCTTACATTCTTTCTTCACCTCCACATGTTAAGTTTAATAACACTTAGAAACAAAAATTTAACGCCTTACACTTAGGTATATCGTAAGGTACATACGTATATGCTTGAAGACTGTCTGGAAAAAGAACTTGATTTTCTTAAAAGTAATGTAGCATAGAGCGGACACAACTCATCCATTATAGCCAAGATTTTAAAAATATTTCGGAAACTGAAGCCAGTCTCCACGTTGACTCCTACTACTGCGCATTAATTACGAGAGACGTTTGCTGTAATTTGGTTTTCTTGTGATTTGCCTTTAAAATAAAAAAAAATCTCAAAAATTTTAATATCAAGTTGATTTTTTTAAACTCATAAACAAAATAAAACTTTTTGGAGCAAAAGACTGTGTTGAAGATGTAAATTCTTGGGGAGTTTATCAAATTTGATGTGAATGTGGTCTTTCGTATATAGGAAAGATCGGTAGGGACATGTTTTATCGATTGAAGGAGCACAAGAGTTACATGCGGAACTGAGAACTGAAGAAGTCGTCGATTCCTGCGAGCACTATCTTGAAACTACTCGAAAATTTTTATTTGAAAGCTTATCAACAAACCGGGTACAACCATTAACCTTGATATTTTTTGGAAGCTTTTCTTATGCCATATCAAAATTACTTCGCAACTTGTCAACGACATGGCATCCACTCCATTTCTACCAAGCGCATGGAAGCAGCTGACAAAAATTCGTGATCGTCAATACTGTTGACGATGTCACAGCAATTTAAATATTTACGTGCCATTTTTCTGATTATTTGTGACTAAACGTTAATTTCTCTATTTCTATATAAATAATTCCCAATGCTTGTAGCTGTCACTCGAGCCGCGGAAGGCTTAGTGGTTTGCAGTTCAAACTATCGATGCAAGGTCCTCAGGTTCGAACCTGGGCAGATCTTTCAGAGATGGTGTGATTTGCTAACAATCGCTGAATATCCGCCGTGCATCGGACGAGCACGTTAAGTGACGGCCCCCAGGCTGGACCCACTGGTTAAATGGGTATCCTTTCCTATGTCCCCCCTGAAATTCTCTCACCCCTCTATGTGCAATATCGTACTTGTACGGTGGCGCCATCTGCTGAACTCTAATCTCACTACAAACTGTTCTGTCAAAGTCGCTAGACTTGCTCTCATTCCTTCCGTTTCTGTGTTCTGCCCAAAATGCGATCTCGCTGTAGGTGGCTGGGACCTAAACTCTACTCACTGTGGACGGAAGTCCTACAAGAAAATGGCAAATACTGTACTGGACTGGACTGTAGCTGTCACTCAATTTTTTCTCTTATCAAGGCCCGCAGTCCTTTACTAATTGAGAGCGCTACCTGGGTGAAAGTATTACCACACCTGCCAACCTCTCAGAACCAAAAAATGTAACATTCAGATAGAAAAATTGTAACACGACGCATGCTGATAATTTTTGAAGCCTACTTCAGCTATATAAATTCTTGATAATGAGAATGTAGGGTTTTTTATCCTACATCAAAATTTTATTGAGAAACTAATTAAATTTGATCAGCAAACACTTTTATGTTGTTAATTATTAGAAAAAAATTATGATTATGGAAGAAATCCTTACTCCACCTAATTTCCGTTTTCGGAAATTTTGAGAGGCGGAAAACTTGCATCTTAGGAGGTCTGCAAGATGGTTTAATCGAGTTCTGGGGATGTCGTTTTTGTCTGCAGGACCAAAATAAATCTGCAATGCGCATCGGCCGTCGCCGCGATTCTGCTACGGGGGTGGGTACAAAATAAATCTGTGATGTACGTCGGCCATCGCCGCGATTCTGCTACGGGGATGAGTACAAAATAAACCTGTGATGTACGTCGCCGCGATTCTTCTACGGGAATGAGTACAAAATAAATCTGCGATGTACGTCGGCCGTCGCCGCTATTCTGCTACTGGGATGAGTACAAAATAAACCTACGGAGCGCGTCGCCCGTCGCCGCTATTCTGCTACTGGGATGAGTACAAAATAAACCTGCGATGTACGTCGCCGCGATTCTTCTACGGGGATGAGTAGAAAATTATTCTGCGACGTACATCTTCCTTCGCGAGAAAAAAAAATTACGATTACGAAAGAAATCCTCACTACGCCTAACTTCCGTTTTCGGAAATTTTGAAAGGCGGAAAACTTGCGTCTATGATAGGGAGCCTGCAAGATGGTTTAACAAGGTTCTGGGGATATCGTTTTTGTCTGCAGAACCAAAATAAATATCCGACGTACGTCGCCCGTCGCCGCGATTCTGCTACAAGGCTGAAAAGGAAAAAAATGGGGGAAAACATGACTATTTAAAAAAAATCGTATTTGTGGCTGCTAAATCGTATTAGCGTACTGCAGCATGATTTATCGTTCTAAATACGATAAAATCGTAACAATTGGCAGGTCTCTATTACTAATGTTCACAGTTCTTTCCCAACCCTCATCCATGTGTTCCGTTTTCTGTCCTTTCTTGGTCACCAGTTGTACGTCTCCTCACACATTTTGTGCTGCCTGTATCTCGGCACGTTTTCATTTAATTAGATTTCATGTGATGTACGAGGACCTTATACCTAAAAGAAAAATATTGTTCCTTTAGGAATTAATGGCAACATTCTCTTGAAAGTTATACAGTACTACTGTATTTCTTCAATATGTACTCAAGTCAAGGTTTATACGCCTCTTGATTTCTTTTCTGATGCTATCGATTAATATATTCCAGCTAAAGTCGGCACAAACGCAAATCAGTTCCATTCCGCTTTATCGACCAACAATATTTCCTTTTCGCGAAAGTTAAGATCGCGAGCTTTGCTTTTCCATGAATTCATCTTTGATCGCATTGCTTTACCTTTTTTCCCCCTGAGATTTCTTGCATTATGAATAACAGTTTTGAGAGACAATTAGAAAAAATAGCACTGCAATTAGTAAACTTTTCTTCTAAATTTTTATTCTTCTGTTCTTTCCGATATTTTAGTTTGACAAAGATAATATCGCCGTGCGTTACGTTTTTACTAATTTTCATGATTTTTACATCATCTTAGTTTGTAAATGAACTGTAAGCTGAAACAGGTGATATAACTATATTTTTGGCAAACAGAATGAACGTAATATTCGTAAAGCTTCAAACCTGCTTGAAATATGAATATTTGTAAAAGTCAGGTACCCAAAATTTTAAAATTGAACTTTCACTTCACCGACTATAAAAAAAGTTTAGTAGCATAAGATCATGTGATTAAAATGAAACAGAAGTCATACATCGTGGGTGAGGAGATTTTTTCTCTCCTATGCAAAAACTGCAACCTTTGCAGATTTCTTCCTTTTCTTTTATCGAGTAGGAATTGTGGTTTTTACCAAGTCTATTAGTACCAGGATTATCAAGCTTTCTAAAGATTTCGGGAAATGTGCACAGGCAGAAGAAGTTAAAGGAAATAAACTTCACGTTAGCAATATATATATTGCAACAAATATCGAGGTCCTTTTTGTTTTCTTCGTGCTTGAGCACAGCACATTTCTTTGGATGTAGCACAAGTAAAAAACAAAATATTATTACCCTGTTGTCCAGACATGGTCTAGTAACTCTATTGATATCATTTTAAGCATTCCATTTTCAGAAAAAAAAATCACGCATTTCGGCTGCAAACAGAAAGCTTTCTTTTGTTAAAACCAGATGGCTTTCGTTAAGATTAAGATCTGCATTTTATTTGTTTCTCACATAATTTTGTAGGCATGCTAAAGTGGTAAAAAGGAACAACAGAAGTACGACAGACTAAAACTACAGACATATTATAAGGGATATTAAAAAGATATTATTGTTCATACTGCTTGCAATTTATTCACAAAGATTTCTTCGTATAACGGGAACCAGTATAAGAAGTCCGAGACAAAATATTTGCAAAGCAGTGATGCATTAAAAGAAAATTGAAACGTTAGAGGAAATTAATCGGCTAAAATATAAGAAATTCTTGTATCAATTGAAAAAATGTTTCGGGTATTTAACGGTTATGCGTCTCGACAGTGAGGAAAAGAAATTGATGTTGAGTGGAGATCACGGAAACGCGCAGCTTTTATGTAGCTCATCTGGAATTATTCCAAGTTTTAGCGCTGAACTCCATTTTCAACGTAGAATGGGAAATATACATACATACACACATGTGCATGATAAATAACACTTAGTCAAAACATTCTTGTTTTGACAATAAACAGCCATATCGATTGAAAAGACTGCCCAAGTGATATACAAGTTTTCGATACAGCTGTAAACGAAAACAGATTTTAACGTGTTTACCTAAACATAAATCTAGATTGCAGTCTAGGCGTGTCTTTAAATAAATGCCATAATGCTTGAACTTCCCTTTCATTTATTTATTTATTTATTTATTTACTTATTCGTTCAATGTTTTTGACAGGTGAAAATCAGCAGATGCAAGCAGCAACCTATATATAGGAGAGTCCAGATATTTACAGCAAAACATTCCTTATCGATAGTTTCCTTAAAACCAGTAGTTTATGCGGCCGTTGAAAGCTGAAATACAGATTTATATCTTCTTTTTAATAAAGCCTGCTTATTTCTATGCATTCTTTTAGCATGATGACTTAATTAATGGCAGCAAAACTTACCTCTCAGAAATCTTGATTTCATGATAACGTTGAGTAAAATTAATAAAGAAAGCTGTTTTCATTCTCAACAATAAATAAATAAACAGCGGTGATAATTTTTATACCATATGTTTTTTTATTTCAATTAAAGCAATGCAAGAAATTAAATAAAACGGCCGGCATCAGTCTTAATTTTAGAGTAACTGTGTGAAAAATTTACTTGAATACGATACGGTGTTTTTTCCAGCAATGAAGAAACCTGTCAAAATTTCAACACACGATTTTTTTTTCATTTCTTTAAAATCGATGAAATGAACATAAACCTGCATTTCAGAATGGCATAAAAATCGTCTATAAAAAATTGGCGAAGAAAAAAATATTTCTGTGCTTATTTTCCCTCGCACTGAAACTCAAGCAGATAAAAAAGCCAGAGTTGTGATGGAGTAGAAAACCTAATTAGCAATATTTACACAAACGTTAACCAACTAGAAGAGTTTACGTTCCGCCTCATCATCAGCCATAATCCACGGTCATCTCATATAAAAATATTTGAACTGACGAACAGCAAGAAAACTCTAATTGTTACAAATTTTGAAGATGACAATCTGTTTTTTGGTGTAAATATGACAAGGGTGGTAATTCAGATAATATTCGAAAACTTGAAAATTTCGTCGTCCTGGAGCGGGAATCAAACCAGCGTCTCCCAGATAGCGCCCGGATATGCTAACCACTACACCACCCAGAAAGACCAAGTCATAAGTTTCCGATTAATTTGACGACGAAAAATGCAAGTTTTCGGATATTATCTGGCTTACCACCCTTGTCATATTTACAGCAAAAAACAGATTGTCATCTTTAAAATTTGTATTGTATGGTATAATCACGTATTCCATTCATGATACTCCAATTGTTCGTAAGACGACATTTAATAAGTGAAAAATAAATATAAACCTTTACTGTAAAAATATTACAACAATTTTGCAACCTTAAAAGGCGAATAACTTTGTCACGAAAACTGCCTGTATTTGCATAAACTTATCCCGCACAAAAAAACTACACACGTTGTATAAAAGCGCACATTTCGACAGGCTATGTTTTTTGTGACCTCTATGATTAATGTATTCAGCAATAAACTCTCTCATGCTTTCACTTTCGGAGGTGCGGCTTCGTGCCGAACTCAAAACACTCAGAGTGCCCTCGGCAGTTTCTCAACACATGGTTCTGGTCAAAGATATATGATTATGCCAGTTCCAGTGTTTTTATTTCGACCCAGTTCACTTGTTGAAATTCAGACCTTGCTGAACTCCTCCTTCGCTCTTTCCCCACGTGTCAAGCGGCTTTCTCCACTGGAGAGGTGGCAAAAGGTCTCTCTGCAGGGTGGGGTTCAATTATACTAACAAAGAAATCCGATTCTACCACAGACGATAAATCAAACACCACAGTGCACGAAAAGGATAATGCGTCCAAATAAAACGTCCCACTGTACTTTTCACAGAAAAGGTTAGTGTTTGATCATGATCTATTTCATCGATTTATCAAGTTGCCGGTTCAAACAGAGGATACCGAAAAACGAAGCAATTCATACGCGATTTCAAACAACGTAATAATAGCGGCATGCAGGAACAGATTGAACATTAATGGGTCTCTAAGCTGCAAACCAGTGATATTTGACGCCCATCTATGTATTCTGTAAAAAAAAAAAAATAATATGTATAGGCATAAAATATTGTAACGGGAGACAGACAACAAGACGAGCCGCGGATAACTTAGTGGCTAACGTTCTTGACTACCAAAGGAAAGGACCTATGTTCGATCCTGGGCGGGGACAAATGTTTAAGTTCATCTAAATATCCGCCGTCCCTCGGACGAGCACGTTAATCCTACGGACCCCGGGTACGCCCCCTCCCTCCGGTTATAAATTAAGGGTGTCTTTTCCTTCTGCCTACGACCACTCGTTCCTCGAACCCACTAGGGTGTACTTTGACGTCGTGTGACGTCAGTCACTCCTGCAAGGCACGCTAGTGGCTATATCTACTGTTCTATCTATCTACCTACTATCTTATCGTGAGTCGCTAGACTCCACCTACTTACTTCCATCTCCTACTCAAAATCATTTACAGGAGTAGCTTGCTTGGAAATAAAATCCTCCCTCTGTGGACGGAAGTCCTACATGAAAGGTTGTTGAATCATTCGTGGTGCTCACTCCCTGACGGGCAGGGTACCGTCATTCACAGTTAGTTAAAGCATTAAATGAGATAAGAAGTAAGACTCACAACAAGACGGGATCGCTGATGACCCAGTGGGCAGCGTTTCTGCCTGCTGTTGGAAGGTGACACATTGTCGAGCCCAGATGCGTTAGAAACGTTCGAACCACTAAGTATCCACTGTGCGTCAAATGAATATGTTAAGCCGTCGAGAACCCCGGACACTGGCTCCCCGGTTAAAAACAAGGGCGTCTATTCCTGCCCCTCCTACTAGTGTGTATTTTGACGTTATGTGACGTCACTAGCGTAACTACGTACATTAGTGGCTATATATACTGAGTTCTCTCTGCCTACCCAATTTAATATCGTGAGCCTCTAGGTTCCACCTAATGTCCTACTAAACGTACTCGGTTCAAAAGCCTGTTACAGGCTTTTGAACCTAGTTGTGTCTTAACCTGTTGTAAACCCAACAACCTGATTGTTGAGTCAGTCACTCACAAAAAGTAGGGGGCCGTGGATGGACTTGTGGTTAGTACGTCTGCTTGCCAAGGGAAAGGTCCCAGGATTAACCCCATGTAAGTCAAATGTGCTGAACCGCAAAAATATCCGTTAACGGGATACTGACTACACCGTTAAAAATAAAGATCTCTGTTCCTTCTCAAATGTTTCTCTTACCCCCACTGATAATGTGGTGTCGTCAGACGCATCAGCGACGCAAAACAAAACGTAAAACTGTCGTTATCGCGAATAATTATTAGAACAGCATTTGCATTTGGAAAGGCCTCATCTACATTCATGGCCAAAAATCCTGCACCAGTAGACCGAAGGTCAATTTTTCATGTTTGAAGTCAACTTATACAGCGTAATGGTAAAGTCAGGAATACATATTATACATCATTTTAAAGGACATTTCATGGTGAATTCAAATATTTTTACAGAATGTTATTACCTGTAATAGAAGTGAAGTTACAAGCAAAAGTACAGCGTCTAGTCATAAAGAGCAAAAAATAGTGGAATTTGTAAAATTAGTGTACAATGCATTTAACGTAACATTACTGTACAGTACATTGTAGGACATCTGAAATAACTTACCATCAAGAAAAATACGCTTTTAATATTTAATTGGATACCCACGGTTTCTTAGTAACAAAGTGCACTTTCTTGGCATGGAACTAATGAGCTTCTCTAGTTGTCCATTGGTGATGATAACATGGTGTCATACGGCCCTCTACGGACTAATTTAATCCTATTTTAGATGTTGGTGTTTCTTGACGGATTTTTTGCTTCAATCTTACGCACAGATTCTCTATGGGATTAAGATTCGTTGACTAAAGCGGCCACTGAAGTTTTCTTATAACTTTTCGATTAAACCACTCGTCAACCAACTTTGACTGATGACATGGCGCGCTATCGTCCTGAAAGATAAAATCCCGCAACTCCATGTCTTGTGCACATGGTAGCAGTTTCGACACCAAAATATCTGCGCTTTGCGATCCATTCAATGTGCCATCAACAATGTGCAGACGGCCAACACTACTGGCTGAAATACAGGACCATAACATCACCGAATGTGGGTGCTTGATTGTTGGCTGGGTGCAGCATGCCTTATATCTTTCACCAGCCCGACGTCGTACATAACACCTCCTTTTATTATTATTAGCGGAAACAGTAAGTTGTTTAGATAATACATATAATTGTTTAAATAATACCACATAATACCTTTTGTTTCCATTATTAGCGGAAATAGTAAGTTGTTTCATCACTGAAAATAACATTTTTCCATTCATCAGCAGTCCAATTCTTGTGTGCCTTGGCCCAAGCAATTCTTTTGAGCCGTTGTTGTTCAGTAAGGAAAGGTTTTCGTGCAGTCAGTCCATTTTCTTGTAGCCTACGACGAACTGTACGTGCAAATGCGATAATGCCTACTTCATTATCCCACTCATTTCTTAAATCAGTGGCTGTTTTAAACCTTGATTTTAAGGAACGAAGGTTCAACATGCGATCATTACGTTCAGTACACAGCCTTGGTCGACCTGTTCTTTTTCTGTTTCCCCTACAACCAGTTTCTGCAACTCTTTTAATGGTGTGCAAGACAGTGGAATAATCACAGCCACATTTAACACCAATTTTGGTACCGTTTAATCACCAATGGACAACTAGAGAAGCTCATTAGTTCCATGAAAAGAAGGTGCACTTTGTTACTAAGAAACCGTAGTTCTCCAATTAAATATTAAAGCGTATTTTTCTTGCTGGTAAGTTATTTCAAGTGTCCTGCAAGTTTCAATAATGTACTGTACAGTAATTTTACGTTAAATGCATTTTCCACTAATTTCACAAATTCCACTATCTTTTGCTTTTATGACTAGACGCTGTACTTTTGCTTATAATTTCCCTTCTATTACTGGTAATAACATTCTGTAAAACAATTTGAATTCAGCATCAAATTTCTTCAAAATGATGTATAATATGTATTCCTGACTTTACCATTACGCTGTATAAGTTGACTTCAAACATGAAAAATTGGCTTCGGTCTACTGGTGAAGGGCTTTTGGCCACGATTGTAATTCTAAAACCGTTCCAACATCCTTTTTCACTTCGTGCGATATTTCCAATGTTCAGACGATTCTGTAGGTTTTTGCTTCAGTACCAGCTCGAAAATAGGTATATCAGATGATCGTTATTCAGGGACCCATAATCGGGATGGGGTTCATGTGGGAGGCTTTTTTTTTTTTTTTTTTTTTTTTTGTAGAAATTTAAGGACACTTGAATACATGTAACTATTTCTTCCTGTGGTTAGGATCAGTATTCCGAATTTTTTCATAATTCAAACTATCGATGAAAATGTTTTGTAACAATAAATTTGTACAGGTATCTAAGCTACGATAGTTTCTGTATTTTCGTTTTTCGTCTAAATTACGTTAATTTAATTCCCTTGCTGAGGAGGCATCAATCTCATATTTTTTTTTTGAAATTTTCACTTTTTGTAAATTTGGTAAATAAGTAATTAATTAACATACTCCATTGGTTTCTTCTATAACTGTCATCCTGTGCAGCTTTTAAAAGGAATTAATTGTTTCAAAAATTATGCCACACCAATACCCAGAGTTGACTGTTAATCTCAATCTCATCGATGTTTCTTCTTTTTGGTAACTCTTTCTTCTGTAATTAGAGCATTGTGGTCATATCTCCTTTCGGGCCACAAAACTTTAGTCACTCACATAAAATTTACATGTATTCTAAATAGCATTGAGTACTATGTTTTGAGCAGCAGTTAGTATTGAGATTCAATAATTTAATTTATAAAAGCTACACACACGAAAAAGCAATGTAAATAATCATTACTGGTCAGCCAACAGCAAAATCTCAATAAATAAGTAGATAGAACAAAAATATTTTTTTCGAGATTTAATATTGAAGTCATTACCTGTTTTCATTAAGTAGATATATGACTCGTAAAGAGAATAAAGCCTATGCGTCAGTACTTTATGCAGATACAAAGCGAGTTTAAATAGGTTTCAAGAGTATATCTCCGTTGGATTTCAAACAGAAACGTAATTTAAAAAAAATAATTTAAAGCCAGGAAGCATTTTTTGTGCAAATTAAAAATGTAATTAAAAGTCAGGAAGCATTTTTTATGCAAATTAAAAATGTAATTAAAAGTCAGGAAGCATTTTTTATGCAAATTAAAAATGTAATTAAAAGTCAGGAAGCATTTTTTATGCAAGTTGCTGTAAAACTTAAACAACATCTACGAGCAGAGTTAATTGTAAAAACTTAAATTTAATAAAAAGGAAATTGTATTTAAGTAGCAAACGAACAAAACTTTCATCGCAAAAAGTTTTGTGCAACGGAGGACTGAAAGCATTATGAAATTCCTGGAGAACACTCATGTTCTCAGCGGGCTACTTTTTCAAACATTAAATTTATTTTTATAAAGGGAAGTCAGAAGAAACATTTCTATTGACAACAACAACAACAAAAAAACATTTCTATTGACAAACGGAGACTTCCTTCCTTCCTTCTCTCTGTCCAGTGCATAAAAGCCGAGAACAAAACTCCCACCTTATTAGGGTTAAAACAAGATTACCTTAGTATACAGTTTAATACGCACCAACATATCCAGAAAGTGAAAACGAGATACCGTCGAGGCACGCTAATTATTTATTCATTAAAATACCACTAGTACTTTCGGGACACTCCAAATGATCCCATCATCAGGTGGATAAAACTACACTACATCTAGAAGACATATGGTACGACTACATCATGAACTGTGAAAGGGACATCACGACAACGTACAGGTAGTGGTTAGATAAGGTCAGTTACAGTTATAGGTGAATGTGACACCAAAATGTCATGAATGACTCAGATGTTACATGGTGACGTCAAATTGTGTTTGACGGTGTGGAGCGGAGTTGATGCCAAGAACTGGGTAGTCTGAAAGGATGATCAATGATCATCCTTTCAGCCTACCCAGTTCTTGGCTTGATGATAATGATCTGTAATGATGATCATTGATCATCATTACAGCAGCAAGTCGAAAGTTTATGGATAACAACTGATTCCCCGTATCTCAAGGACCTTTCGTTATTGTAACCTGATATTAATTTAACGCCAGACCAATTGGACGAGAGGTGCTCGTCTAAGCAAGTTCTAGCGAGGGCTGTAGTGCGTGCTTGGTTTTTTTATCAAGCGATGATGTTCTAAAAGTCTGGTTTTCAATCGTCTTTTGGTGCTTCCACATAATACGTTACAGTTGTCTCTGTGGATCCATATTAGTTGATCAAGGAGATTAGGTAAACACCTGCTGAAGTTAAAATGTTATTGAGTTTCTTTGTCCTTCCTAATGGAAGCAAAAAGATTTTTCGTGCGTAGACCAATATTCATAGAATGCTTCAGACAGGACTGTTGTAATAAGTTCGAAATTGCTAGAATATACGATGAGGAACCGATATAGATAGGTACAAGGTTATTCTTAGTCCGGATCAGTGTTGAGTTGAAGGATTGTGTATATATCTGGAGCAAAGGTTATCAATGAGTGTAGGACTGTAGCCGTTGATGAGAGAAATTTTTTAAAAACATTTTTTTGTTTTTGAATTAACAATTAATGTGCCTCGACGGTATCTCGTTTTCTCCCACCTTATATTTACCTGAGAAGCAGCATGCCTCTGGGGGAGTTCTGTAAGAACAGTTAAATCTCTCTCTCGCTTTCTCTCTCTCATCCCTAATTCAAGAAAACTGGCTGCTGCAAATAATCAGAATTTTAGAATACATTAATTATGCCTTGGCATAGACGAATAGGACAGCTTAACCACACGGCGTCTGCTCTAGCCTACGACTTTGGAGACCCATGAGTTAAATCATCTTAGGCGCTCTTTGGCCCTTGGGACAAAGAGCGCCTAAGATGACACTAACCAACCAACTAAATCATCTTATGTATACAAAACGAAGGTTTAATATCTGGCAATGCACAGTCTACTCCGTTAACAGTATTTAAAAACCAAAATCCGATTTCATAAAATGATTCAATAAGGAACAGACCTGCGTTTCCCTTTGCCAAATTATTGATACGCCAGCTGAGACACTACATTCGCAATGTCGACACTTCTCTCCCTGACGTACAGTAACAAACTAACTGCTTTGATATCGATACCTACATATCTTACGTAACTCAATGCGGAATATCGGATGGCACAGGAATCTGCATGAAAATTATGTCAGATTATGGGATTCCTATACGGATAACATAGCGCTCTATAACAAATCTGTAGAGAGACAGGTTTTGAAAAAATCTCAAGGAAATGAACGAAAGCTAGAAATATCAATTTTTCTCAAGCCCTGTGAAAGTGGTATCTGCTCTCAAGGTCTGAAACATCGCAAAACATTTCCTCGACTAGGGCTAAATGTATTAAAATTTTGTGAATAACTTTTGAAATAGACAAAGTGAAATTAATAATTTTACGATAAATAATAAATCATACGACACATTCCCGTGTTTTTCAATATTAGAAAACTGCTGTATGCTCTTTTGCAGGAAAAATAAGCATTTGAAAGCCACATTCTTAATGAAAATTAAAGAATCTGTGCTTTATCTTTTTTTTTCGATGAAAATTGTTGGCTCACTAAAAGTTAAAAACGTTGATTCAATCACAGAGATCTACAATGCCTGCATCCCTATAAAAAAAGCACTAGTAAATAATTGCCATTTTTTTTTAATTCTTTGCATATCATCATTCCTGATAGTCTTGTAGGGTTGTCTACTGTCATCCGTTTTTTTTTTTTTTTTTGGGGGGGGATGGAATTGGAAGATCATCGTACGCATCTTAATGGGCTATAAGGAGTTCCTTATCCCTGGTGTAGGACCACTGGTTCCCGGGAGAGAACAGATACAGTAAGGCAAACACACTAACCACCTGGGATTCGAACCCTGACCAACGATTAGAGACCGGCGTCTCGTACCACGAGGCCACTGGGGCTGGCGTACCTATTTGATTGTCTTTGGTTTTGCATTTCGGAGGATTGCCATTTCGCTTACGCCTCTCCCATCAGGGTCACCTCAATACTGCTACTTCAGTAACTCATTCTTCGTAAAATCGGTTTCAAATTTTTATATACACTGAGTGGCCACCTTATTATGACCACCTGACAGTTTTAAGCAAATGAGCTATGGCTGCACGCTGTTGCCGCTAGAGGGCGAGGCTAGTATAAAAAGGGAAACTTAGTGCTTGCGACAGTAGTAGAATTGATTTTTGGGTGACGAGATGGGTAAAAAAGGCGATTTGAAGGACTTGCAACGTATGATGATTGTAGGAGCTCGGAGCTATAGAGCGAGTATCACCGAAACCGCCGCATTCGTGAAATGTTCCAGAGAAGCTGTTGTTAAAGTGTTTAAAGACTGGACTGTCAGCCAAACAACTGGGTCTCTACGTGCAACGTCTGGTCGTCATCGACTAGTGACTGCTCGGGCGGAACGGAGAGTATCCAGACTGGTAACAGACAACAGAAGTGTAGCAAATTGCAGACCATCTTAATCAAGGATCCCCTTAAATGATCTCTGCACACACTGTTCGCCGTACACTGCATCGGATGGGATATGGCAGCCGCAGGCCTGTTCGAACACCTTTGCTATCTGCAGTTAACAAGAGAAAACGTCTCCAGTTCACACAGGAGCACAAGGATTGGACAGTCGATAATTGGAAACAAATTATGTGGTCCGATGAATCACGTTTTCAGTTGCACCATGCCGATGGCCGAGTGAGAATTTGGCGGAAACGGCACGAAAGCATGGACCCCAAATGCATTGCTACAACCCTTCAAGCTGGTGGGGGCAAAGTTATGGTTTGGGGAATACTTTCCTGGCATGCTCTGGGCCCTTTAATTCGTATTGATCAACGTCTGGCTGGCATATCATATCTAAACATCGTTGCGGACCAAGTGCATCCTGTCATGTGGATGGTTTATCCCAATGGCGATGGCTACTTTCAACAAGATAATGTGTCCTACCAGAGTGCTCGTATTGTACAGGATTGGTTTCAGGAACATGACGGGGAGTTTACTTTGCTTAGGCGGCCCTAGAATCTCCAGATCTCAACCCCATTGAGAATTTGTGGGATGAAGTTGAACGAGCCATCAGGCATCTGGATCCACAACCCTGCAATCTCACGCTCCTGGAAAGTGCTATTCATCAAGCATGGTCTCAGATTCCACAAGCCACCTATCAACATCTCGTGAGTCCATGCCACGAAGAATCGACGCAGTATTAAAAGCAAAATGTGGCCCAACGAAGTACTGGTCATAATAAAGTGGCCACTCAATGCATATATATGTTGGGTTTTTTATTGAAGGTTTAACGACCACCGTGAGCAACTCAATGAGCTATAAGGAGTCGCCCATCCATAATTTAGGGTCACTGGTCCCAGGGAAGGAAGAGAACCAGTGCCGTAAGACAAACAGAACATCCATGCCTCATCGGGATTCGAACCCGGACCCCTCAGGGACGAATGATCATAAGCCAGTGCTTAGACCACTGTGCCATCGGGGCGGCTTGTATATAACTGCATGCCTTTTAATAATATCCGCTGACAAAATACATGCCTTTTTAGTACATTTCCTTTACAGGTTTGTAGGCAGAGGAATAGTCAAAGAAACCGAACTGGATGTCAGATAAATGTTTACCGTTACCAGATCCCAGCAGCAAGCATTTTTGTTATTTGTCTTAATTGTTTTGATTTTAATCTGCGACCTAATAAATCGCGGTACGCCATTAATAACTCTCATAGTAAACTGAAAGATGTATATCAAAACAAATTTGATTATAATATTTACTACATTGTAGCCGAAAGTTTTCAATATTCACTGATGCCCGAACAGAAGTTTTACATGGTTCAATCTGACACCGTAGTCGTCCCTGTCTTCATAAGGAAACAGAATATTACTGAGAAAGTAATAAATAATAAACACGGAGGATATATTATTCAGAGTTGCTACTGAAAACAATCTTATGTTTAATCTTATTTATTCACATACAACATATATTTTAATTGAAGAGCAGTACACATACACTGAAATGTAGTGACGATTAGGTGAGGAACACACATAGGATAAACAATAAACGCTTAGCAGTGCTCAACCTTTCATGCTATGTAACATACGAAATATATTGTAGAAAATTCATCCAATAAGGAGGACTTCGAGATCTGTCAGTCTGTGTGCTGGCTGACAGATCTCAAATACCTCTAAGATACCGGCGGTCTAAAAAGACTCTGTGGTGGTATCAGCTACACAAACTCTTTCTTTGTGCATTAGGTTACTTACACTACTTCGGATTATGGATCTCCCTATATACCTCTTCTGGAAAAACCGCCCAAGTTGAAACATTTTGTAGATCCACAATCGCTATATTTCAAACTGTACTGCACGGTATGAAAACTATAGAACCACAAAGATATTGAAGACATCTGATAAAACTATTCACACGTACGATGAATATCATGACAAGAACCCGAATGAAGACAGTAATTCACAAAAGACAAAGTTCATTCAATAAATGAATGCTGTACTACTAGTTGCAGGAATGCTGTACTACTAGTTGCAGGAATGCTGTACTACTAGTTGCAGGAATGCTGTACTACTAGTTGCAGGAATGCTGACTTTCATACGGCAAGGAAAGCTGACTTTCATACGGCAAGGAAAGCTGACTTTCATACGGCAAAGAAAGCTGACTTTCATACGGCAAGGAAAGCTGACTTTCATACGGCAAGGAAAGCTGACTTTCATACGGCAAGGAAAGCTGACTTTCATACGGCAAGGACAAGTCGTGCAACCATCCTCCCGCTGTTCTTGCAGATCCCGTAAGGAATGTGCCGGAGGAGTGGTTGTTTAATATGGTACCAGAGATACTCGAAGAATCACAAAGGAAATGGCACAGTGCTCGCACACATATCCCCACTGCTAGAGTAACACTTGCAGTATGTGAGCTGGTATTTTCCTCCTACAGCAGCATACTTCCCAGAGCTTTCTGCGGGCATTAAGGGAGTACAGACTGCACCAAAAGACAGCTGTTTTTCCCAGCGATTTCAATGCCGGTAATGTCGTAGAGTAAAAGGCATTGCGTCTTTTGAACAGACAGAGGAATACCACTGGCCCTGAAACAGAAATCTTGAACAGGCAGAGGAATACTACTGGCGCTGAAACAGAACTCTTGAACAGACATGAAACAGAACTCTTGAACAGACATGAAACAGAACTCTTGAACAGACATGAAACAGAACTCTTGAACAGACATGAAACAGAACTCTTGAACAGACATGAAACAGAACTCTTGAACAGACATGAAACAGAACTCTTGAACAGACATGAAACAGAACTTTTGAACAGACATGAAACAGAACTCTTGAACAGACAGAGGAATACCACTGGCTCTGAAACAGAACTCTTGAACAGACAGAGGAATACCACTGGCCCTGAAACAGAACTCTTGAACAGACAGAGGAATACCAGTGGCTCTGAAACAGAACTCTTGAACAGATAGAGAGAATACCTCTCTCGTCCATCGCTGAAGGAGCTCGACACAGAGAAGCAGGCCCCATGCACCATTTGCTGGAGCTAGAAATACTGGAAATAGTGATCCCGCGCTGTGGGTTAGGATTGGTACACTATTTGCTTCGGGATTCTAACCAGAAACATCGCCAGTGCTACACAGATCTATTATGGCAGTCGACCGGTGTAGTAATGGCTTTCATGAACATCACTTTGTTCTCAGATGTTGGAAATTTGTCAGCTGCTGATTTCGCTGTTCTCCCCGTACCTCAGTTTTCCTTATCCAGTTCCCGTTCCCTAGTAAAGTTTGCATGCAACTCACGAAATTCTTCTCATATACCTAGAATTGATTACATGTCAGAGACGACATTACTCTTGATGCGATTTATTTTGCTTTTCCTCACACGCTTAGCAGTGCTTCACCTTTCATGCGATGTAACATACGAGAGTCTCAGCAATAAGTTGAATTGATGACCATATAATGTAGCAAATTCATCCAATAAGAAGTTTTTATATCACTGCTCTGGAACAAGAACAAATATTCAGGACACGAAGATCTGAGTACTTTTCTAATTTTGGATAGAAAATTCAATAAAAATTCTATTGAAGCTACAAAGCAAAAATTATTAAAACAGTCCAGCGTAGATACGCAGTTACAAAAGTAGAATTTCTTTTCGCCTTAACATCAAGGTATTCGGCATGTCTACACTCTCAATCATTCCTATAAAAGTGAAACTTGGGTTCCCGGGTAATGATTTATCAATAAGTTGATCGTTGCTATGAGAAGAGTGAGAACAGCTAAGCCAAAATGCATTACAATGAAGTCGAAGAAATGGCGATGGGCAAAGAAGGTAACAAGAGACAATATCCAAATTTTCACAGTTTTCATCTACTGAAGAACAACGGGTGGGACAAAAGCTAGAATAAGAGGAAGTTCAAAAACAAAATGGGAAGCTGAAGTAAGACATTGAGTGAGAACGCTTGCAGAAAAAAGCAAACGTTTGTTTGTCAGGAAAATAAGAAACTTGACGAGGTCTGTTAAACACTGGACAGTATACGGCCAAAGAAGAAGAACATTACATATCAATACCCCTTATCAATCTATCACGACGAAGTTCAGTAAAAAAATTTTTCAAGCTCTTGCTTTAAAATGCCTTTGAAAATGACAGATTGGACACCATTTTAAACTTTCTCAACTTTACGATTTTTAAGTTAGCAAAGTTTTTTTAGTGTTTCATATTCACTGCATTAGACAAGTTCAGCAAACGATACCAGTATTGTTCAAACACACAGACTACTACATAAGTGCTAAAAGTATAGAAATTCTCTTTTACTGGATTTATTTATTCTGACCGTAATGTTAATCTTTTGCAAGGTATTAAAAAGTGGCAAATTAATTCACAAGTATCACACATTTCTAAAGTAAAACAAGTGATCATAATTTCCCTCTTTTCCAATTCCTTAGCTCCATCGGACCTGCCAGCCTTACCTAATGCCATGCTTCTGCTACATTTCTAGAACAGACAGAATGCGTCTTTAAGTGAATCATGTAAATCTTTATTTCATGATTCTAACCTTTCAGAAACTGGTGAGGGGTAAAATAAAAATAAAAAACCGAATGAAAAATAACTGCATGTTCCGAACTGGACGATGTAAAAACATTTCCAACTTAACGATTTTCTTCCACTGTGTTAAGCGTCGTGCATTCCGATCAGTCACGACGCTCACCCGAGCGGTAGCCACGATCCAAAACACTTTGAGATAACGTTCCTTATTTAAACTGTAAGACCAAGCTGTTTTGGTACGGGATTGGGGGAAGTAGCGTTCACCTTTGGCCCCAGTTGATCACGAATTCTTCGGATAAAAACGTGATGGCAGTTTTTCTTCCTCTACCTGACGTCATCACCCTTAACAAAGGGCTCAAACTCTTAAATGGAAGCCGAACAATTGCTGCTCGCCCTTTTTGTTACGTAATGAGTGGACTGATTCCAGACCTAAGCCGAGGTGGGGGATGAGAGGCCATTGTTAAACTGCGAGGAGTGACCAGATTCCGCTGCCGGTGATGGCCTGTGAAAGGGGTGAGGATATCGCGCGCACTTAATGGTCCGAGCAGTGACTTCCTCATACGCTCTTTCACTAATGGCTATAGATGTCATCAAGCTCATTTGGCAAGTGGTTCGGTCGGCATAGCAGTAGCGAGTCGGTATTCATCCGAAAATGCGATCCCTGGGATGATGATCACCGCTCGTTGCACGCGCTTCTTTGATTTTAGGTTTTCTTTGCTGATCACTAATGAGGATCTCACCGGTGCTGTGAAGACTCACTCAGAAAAACAAAACACAAAAGAATTTTTCACATCATCTCTTTCGTTTCACTTCCTCCTCGCCTTTTTTTCTATTGCTACGACGAATGCATGGAAAACGATGCGTGGAACGACACTGAGCACACTTAGAAAGATATATCTGCTTCTGTTCTTCTACAAGATGAGGACGCAAGAACAAAATGGTAAGAGATAAACCTGAGCAATTCAGAATAAACACGATGTAATTATGAAGAAATTTAAAATTCACCGGGAAGTACCTGGTAGATTTAAAAGAGTTGAAGCCCATTGAAAGAAAAATGATGAAATGCTAATTGAAGCTATTTCTTTTTTCGTTATCGAGCTATTTCTTTTTTTCGTTGCTTTTCTTGAAGTAAATTTCAGTTCGTCTTCGACTTACTGATTCGTGTTGTTTCATAAGACGAGAACTGCTGGCTTGTCGGTTGGCTAATTAAATACAATGGCGGACTGCGTTAAATAAATCTTGTCTCTCTTTCTGAGTCACCCTGAGCTTGGCATTCCGACATACGACGCTTGAGCCACAGAGCCAGAAAGTTTTGTGGCAACATCCATCCATTTGGTGCCCCACTGTTGATTTGCTATCCACCAGTGATGGCCTGTGAAAGGGGTGAGGATATCGCGCAGTATTTTTTAAATAAAAAGTCCGATTCAGTGGTGGAGTGATCTGAGGCCCTGACTTCTGACAATTCGTCCTATCTGGGTTCGGGTTCGAGTTCCAGATGAGGTGCGGGTAATGTACTGTCGAATGGCGTTGGGTTTGTTCCTTACGAGGAAGCACAGGCCCTGAAATAGGGACGGGCTACTGCTTTTAACCAAAAAAGTTGCTCATGGTGGTCGTTAAAACCCGAAACAAAACGAAAAAAAAATGAATAAGGACTGCTAGTGTCCAAAACGTCACAAATATAAAGCAAGAAAAAAGTTATGCTCTATGCCCCAAAACACTTTCTTTATAAACGAGTTTACGGCTGTTAATAAATAAATAAGTAAGTAAATAAATAAATAAACAGGATTTAAAACTGCACACGAAATTCTATTATTGCGAGAAACCTTCCACAAAGCTCCGATTCTACGTAGATAATATTTCAAACATAGGTAACCGCCACGCTACCCAAGTGGTGTCTGATAATCGGTTATGAAGCACTGACAAGACAATAGGTTCGAGTCCCAGATGAGGTATGGGTGGTGTGCTTGTGCTATCATTCTGGCTCTACTCATTGTAACCAATGGCCCTAAATTAGGGACAGGAAAATTTTTATAACACCCAGAGTTGCTCGTGGTAATCGTGGAATCCCGAAAAACAATATAGGTAAAATCATCGAAAGCTTTTACAGCTTTCTGTGCTTTTCAACAAATATTAGAAGGAAAATATAGCAAGAGACCGACATTGGAAAAGTCTATTTGAATTGGAATTTATTGAATATTCTGCCATTCATCATAGCGATACTCTACATGACAGAATTCCACACAACAATACATTATTACAATTAAACAAAACAAAATACAGTTTCAGTAATGCATCCGTAGTGTGTTATAACACAATTACAATAAACATTCCATTAATTACAATTAAATAACTTGCACAATTAAACCAAAATGTATGAAGTAGATGTTAAGAAATGTAAAAGAATAATCTATGTCTACATATAGCACTGTATGTGGATGACATGGAGCCAGGGAAAAAGGCTTTAAAGAAAAAAACTTTAAAGAAAAAGGCTGACGAGCCCCGGTCCCCAAGAAGTGTGTGACAGGCCTAAAACACAGTGCACAGAAATTCAGAATGAGACACGAATCATCATAATAGTACAGGTAAGTTAGGGAATACATGATGATAATCAACTGTAATTAAACATTAGGTGGCATATAGACAGTACAGTTACAATACGTAGTAATCTTAACACATGCCAACATAACCACTGATAAGCAAAGTATAAAAAAATAATGAATGATTTAATTAGGACATTTATATATATATACCAAACCAATACAACCGGAAAATACACATCCCAAGAATATCTGTACAGCACATTAAACAATCATGCAGCAATAAACAAACTAAAATCAACAAGACAAAATAATGTGCCACCACATCCCAGAAACGAAATCAAGGCATCAATTTAAATCATATCAGCCAGCCAATAATTCAGTAGTTAATACTCTCCTGAATGCCCTGAATCTAACAATTTATTTAATGTGCAAGGGTAATTCATTCCACTGTCGCGGACCAGCTGCAATAGCACTGTAATGTAAAAGATTTAGATGTGCCCTGGGAATAACGAAGTTTGCATTACGCCTGGTATCATGAGAATGTGAAAATTGGTGCAATTCCTTGATAATCATTACTGAAACTGTATTTTGTTTTGTGCCTCATAAACTTATTAGCATAAATTCTATTGTGCATAAAAAGTAATAATCGAAATATATAAAGTTTATTAAATGGGATTATTTTATATGAACAGCAAACAGCAGCCATAGCACTATTAGTATCCAATAAGCGAATGTATTTCTTTTGTAAAATATATATTCTATTGACATTACCGAACGTGGTCTGACCCCAGGACAGTAGATAACACGAAAGAAGTGGATATATGAACGAGTAATACAATATTAATTTTCATCTTACCGTCAACATACCCGAAATTCTATAAACCATTCCTATACGTGATCTAACCTGATTTTTCAAATAATTAATGTAATTATCCAATATATATATGCCCGATTGAAGAATTTATTTTTCCCTGTACGACTTCTACAAACGTAAATGCTGTCCCAAATTAAAATATATTAGGGGGAGGTAGAAGTGCCGCTGAAAATGGAAAACATATGGCATATCGCATATTGTACATCCTTTGTCTAAAACGGTATATGCCGATTTTTTTCTAATAATACTTTTAGAAGCAGAGATACGGAATCCTCTGGGAGAAGATCATACAAGGCAATACCTTACTTCTAATAACGACTTATTTAGAGTAAATAGATACATCAAGAGCTGTACTGATAAGGCGCAGCTTTTGCATATTACAGAGCTCTACGCCATTTGGTTTAACGAACGCTGATGAGTAGTGCTAGGAAGCAGGCTTTTAGTCAAGAAGGATCTGATGTCAACTGTAAAGAGTCTCTTTAAGGAGGAAAAAAGCTTCCCATTGGAAAATGCAGAAAGCGAACAATTTTGTTTATCATACCAACTGCTTCATATGTGTATGATTAATTAACAACAATTGGTATACGAAATTAATTTCTCCAAAAGTAAAATCCTTCAAGCTAACGATCATGTGAATGACAAACGTTATACACTACTGTCTGAATGCTAAAGAAATGCACCAGCTTAATAATGGTATTACTGTCATTAACCAAATCTATGTCTTTCTATCTGCCGGGTTCGGTCAACTGCTATACAAAGGCCTCCCTGCTTCTCTCCAAGTATCTCTGCCATTGGTTATTGACCTCCATACTCTTCTTTCAGTTCTTTTGGTCTCATGAACTATGTCTTTCTGGGACTTCAACATTTTCAGTGCCTTATTATAGTCCTTCTGCCAGACCAAAGTTCATTTTTCTCCCGACCAGAGGATCTACCCATTTTCATTTGATTCATATTGTGCTGTAAGGCATCATGTGTTTTAATTTATTGTATTATCTAGCCGCATATAATATTATTATTTCCATAATTCGCTGTGCAGTTCGTATTTTTCTCTTTTTGGTTTACTTTTACACTTAGTGTTTGAAGTTAAGACTGCGACACTGATTAAAAATTTTCCTTTTAAGAGAAATGGGAATGTTTTTTCTGAAAAAATTATTTAATTTTTCCAGAAGCAGTCCATGATTATAGATCCCTTCATTTCATCTCGTTTACCAGTTTCAGTTTTTTTCAGGTGATTAAAGGAACTTATTTCTTCTATGGCGGACTTCTCAGGATAATTGCAGGAATTGCAGTGTAACTCTTTCTCATCACCTTTGCCTTTTGTGCTCTTACTTAAAGAGCTATAATTATGCTTCTCTCGTCCAAGCCTTTCAACAATTAAATTTTACTTTCTGATTTCGCCATTTGAAATGAGGACAATTTGCTCAGCATGTTTTAAGTGGTTAATTCTTTTGTTGTTTATTCCGGTAGCTTAATCCTCCCAATTGAGGTCCTTAATGGCGCATTCTAAAATGCACTTTAGAGCTTAAGTGATAAAGAGTTTAGAAGTCTCTGTTTTGTTTCGTTTTTTATTCAACTATTTTTTTCCTTTTTACCATTTATGATTTTTACTTCAACTGCATTATTATAATACACACACACATACACATTACAATGTAATTCTCTGAAATTCAGAGGTTAGCTTCTCAAAACAAGATAATCGGCCAAATCAAAGTTGCTAAGGAAGTTAGACTTGATTTATTGTTGCTATCAGAAATGCTTTCTTTTTCAAAAACCTTGGAGCGCAACTCGAATTTCACTGGCAATCATCACATGTCTCACATAAGGACTTCTGTACTTCATGTTCATTATCATTTTCTCTTGAAAGCATTCCTGAATCTCGTCGTACCATGCTTTCTCGACCTTCCTGTAACAATCTTTCCTTTCACTTAAGCTGAATGAATTCGCTTAGTTATACTTATCACTGATTCTTTCAGCATGGCCAAACCACCTGAAAATATGTTTTCCTTCGGCTAACAACATTTTGCTTCATATTACACATCGGAAACACAAATCCGTTCCTCACATGATCAGAGCTTGACTTGTCTCAAACGCATCTAAAATCCTTATCAACGTAGGTAACGCATCTCTCCAGCGCAAAAACGAGCTTAGGTCTTATTACCATATGCCCTATGATAAATAGCTATTCGGGACTTTCTAATAACCCATCAGTCTTACGAAATACTCCTGCAGTACCTATGGCTTTCAAAAAACCGAATCCACAGGCCTACTAATTTCGCCATCTGATATGTTTTCACAGTCAAATATATTTCTTAAGTACACAAACCCATTCCCCTCGTCTAACTCTGTACCATTTATACTGATCTTGTACTTCGCACTGAAAGTTCATTGCTCAAAAACCATGATTTTGGGTTTTCCTTATTTATACTCAGTTCGATTTTATTTTATTCTTCCTGAAAAAACACTCTAGGTAATTCAGTTTTGCTTTCAGACAATAGGACTGCGTCATCAGCATTCAATGACTTGAGCACACCGAAATTCTATAGACGGAAACCAGTAGTGTCTATTTTTGCGACACTTAAGCACGCATCCATAAATATGAGGAGTATTTAAAAAGTACCAGGCTATAACAGCTGTAGTAGTTATTGTGCTAAGTATGCAAAACTGGTGGTTTGTGTATAGATATCGCACGCACAGTTTCAAGTCAGCACCTACCTTATTTCTCACTGTTGAATGCTGTGTTTCAGTGGTTCAGCAGGTTTTACAATGGCAGTTGTGAAGGAGCCATCAGTACGCATAAAATGTTGTCCCAAACTTGGAAAAACTACCATGCAAGCATTTGAAATGTTGCGAACAACATTTGAAGAAGAAACTAAGCCGCTCAAAAACTTTTGAATAATTTGAAAGATTTAAATAAAGTTGAACATTTACTGAAGATGATCCTTACTCTGAACGCCCATCAACTTCAAGAACAGGCAATGTGAATGAAGCAATGAGATGTGACAGACAACTGATTGCTAGGGGAGGTGCCTACTGAAACTGACATTTCATATGGGTCATGCCATATGATTTTAACACATGATTCGGGGATGAGAAGAGTGACAACAAAATTTTTGCATAGGCTTCTCACACGTGATCAAAAGGAGCACCGTGTTGTCAAGACCTTCAAAGTTGTGCATCAATGTACCCACACTTTACAGAAAATATTATCATAGATCATAAATTTTAGATATATGACTGTGACCCCGAAATAAAGTCCCCATTATCCGACTGGAATACAAAACAATATCTGCTTGACTCCAAACGGCCCGGCATGTGAAATCAAATGTGACAGTCACTTTGACTGCTTTCTTTGATGATAAAGGTATGATGTATTTTTAATTTGTTCCGATGGAGCAGACTGTGAAACAGACTAATTTCGAAGAGGTTTCGAAAATACTAAGAGAAAAAATTTGGCGCAAACGATCACAACAATTGGAGCTTCAGCCTCTGCCGTTGCACCACGATAATGTGCGTGCACATTCATGCTGTCGATGCGCGAGGTCCTGACCAAATACGCTGTTTTCACCTGGCAGCATAATCGAAAATGCGACATAACAGCTGAATGTGGTCCCAAAAGCAGACTTTCAGACGTGCTTTATGAAGCGGTAGAAACGCTAGAACCACTTCATTAGCTCAGAAGGAAAGTATTTCCGAAAGACATCAGATTAGCTTGTAAGTGTTTTGCATTTTGAATTACAAATATAATCCCCTTCTTTTGTGAACACGTCTCGTATATTGAATAACCCTCGAGACATTACACAAGCTTTCTCCAATGTAAAACGATTTCATTGAAGACCATTTACATTTACACACGCCGTACTAGCTCCATATGTAGTCTTAACGCATATAAATTTCCAGTTACACGTTAGTTTCTGAAAACCATCCGCAGAAGCACCCTTTTAGCATTATTATACACGGAATTTATAATTTTTATGTAAGGTGTAGCAATAATGATGTGGCCACACCCGTGGCAATGCGGTCAGAGACACAGGTTTCTGGCAACCATCTGAACTGGAACCTGGCCCGAATCATGGGTAATTGATGGGTGATGAGCTCGTTCTACTGCGCTGGATCTGACTGTCTCCTCCTGGACACCAGTGGTCTGAAATCAGGGAAGCCAAAGATGTTTGGGGAGGTTGTAACACCCTACCCTCAGAGAGTGATGTGTCCCAGTGATTCATCATTAATACAAAGTTTTTCACAGTCTATAAATTTACACATCTTCATATCTGTTATATTTTATAAATTTACGTATGTTTTCTCCGGATCTCATTTTTTTCTCTTATGCAGCTCGTATTTTTAAGTTCGTTGGTTCTCAAGAGCAGATTTTCTCGTGATAAGGGATATTCAAATTCCAACCAATCTCAGAATGTGAGTTTCGCTGTGGTAATAAATATGATGGATAATATATATGGCATCATATGTATGATGGTGGAATTTGCAAGGCCAAGCTATCGTCTTCAGCGTCCTAATAATGAAAAATATCAGCGACACGATAAAGTTGGTGGTTCAGTTTTTCACACTAACTTTCTGTAGTTCAAGTAGTTAAAGGAAAAATTTAAAGCCGAAATTCCGGACTTTCTGACACAGAAGGATGTGTGAATAGTTTTAGTGATTTTCAGCGTTTTACAGAAATAGTTCTACGATAATTGCAATCAAGGAAAATCACTTTTCATTACTAAAGATTTCCTGGCTGTCTGAGAAATGTTCTTTATTTAGCGATTCTCTGTACGAAGGAGCATAGTGAATAGCAGACGAAAATTCTGAAATCTTTCATAATGCGATCACAGTTTAGAAAACTGAAGTTAGTATGAATGACATGAACAGAAAAGTCAGTGCATTTGAAAACAGTACTATTAGAATCTCGGTTATCACTTAAAGATGAAGCTGACAAAGAAAACTTTAAACAATAAGCTGGTGTGTTAAAAGAAATATCAATCCCAAGTCTCCTGGGGGGTCCAGTAATTTTTTTTATTTTTTTTTTTTTTGTTTAGAGGTTTAACGACCACCGTGAGCAACTCAATGAGCTATAAGCAGTCGCCCGTCCCTAATTTAGGGTCACTGGTTCCAGGGAAAGGAGAGAGCCAGTGCCGTAAGACAAGCACAACATCCATGCCTCACCGGGATTCGAACCCGGACCCCTTTCGGACGTATGATCAGAGGCCATCGCTTAGAGGTCCAGTAATCCAGGGGATGGATCCCCCCTCCCGAATGCTGGATACGAACTTGACGTTGTATTTTCTCAAGCAGTTGTTATGCCTCTTCCACAGACCACCAGCACTGCCAAGCTAATGACAGGCAGTTCGTTATCTTAGTTTCGTATGGCAATTAAACTCGCGCAAGAATAAAAGAAAAAGAAAGGGGAATAATAGTAATTTATTAATAATTAATTAAAGTCAATTTCATTAAGTATGTAAGTAAAATAGGTACTGCATACCTATCAAATAGTAGTAAGTGGGCTTATTTTAAACGTAACAATGTTTATCAAAATGTATTTTGAAGTTCATTAGAAGGAATCTGAAAAGATTGATTAATTTAAAGGCTATCAGAATGTAATTATATAATTACAGCAACACCTCGCTAAAATAGTGTTTCGCTCATTCTCTGATTCAGACTCCCAGTACTGGTTTCACCTGTCTAAATTTTACTAGGGTGATACAATGCAATATTAAGCACATAAAAACTGACTGAAAATGAAAACAATCTTACTGGCTTAGGATGATCAAATATGAAAAGATGTTATACAACAACAGCGAAAAGAATATTAATTTGAAAACTTTAAGGAAGCGGCTAGACGAAAAAAATGAGAATAGATATCTTCGCACAAAAGAAGAAAACAGAGCAACCGCATTCCATAAGGAAAAGCTCTAGAGAAAGTGGGAAACGCATTTGATTATTAAAACAGGCAAAGAAAAGTGAAATTACACATGATCTAAAGCTCCTTGATGCTCTTATTGAGTTTGAGAATTCTGACGATGAATTTTAAGCTTTACGAGAAATGAAGAACGCGACGTTGCGAAACAAATCGGAATACCAAACATTTACTTAACATAAAATTTAAAATTTCTTTAAAAAAAGTGAAATAGCTAACTGGTAAGAGACCTTTTGCATGCAACAAAACTCATAAATTTTCCTCGCTTTAATCAAAGTGTACCGTTTTAAAGAGTTGTGCTCCCCGTATTCCACATGATTTAAATTTTTGCAGTTATTTGCTTTGAATAAATGAATTAAATGAATATAAAATTCACTTTTCTCCATTTAATTTTTGTCATATTTGTGTTCTCATATCTTCAAGTAAACATTTGACATTAGATTATAAATAAATTTGCATTTTTTATGAATTACAGCAAGTATAAAAAAATTACGCTCTGTAGTTTCCACTTTCATAAATTCGGATTATCCCTTACCTTTTCTTCGTCTGAATAAGTAACGTTCTATGGAAGCTATACAGTTTCAGCTTGACATTTGAGTTCGGTGCAATGCCTGTGTTAAAAACTCTTGTTACGTACTAATTTGCATTTTTATCCGATATAAAGAGGCACAGGAAAAAAAGGATATGAAAGAGTATTAATAAAAAAATTCTGTATACATCTCTTGTGGCATATACTCTAATTTAACCTTCCATTTTAGTTTCTGTCTTCTTATGTAAATTTTGATTAATTCTCGTTAAACGTTTTGCATCTGAACGCTACATTTTCTCGCTCAATGAATTTGCATTTGTTAGCCTAACAACAGGCCAAAGCGCTGACGTAATCGAGAGCTGAAAATAAGAGTTGATGTTTTGACTGCATGATTAGGACTGTTTAGAACGAGTACTGTTTGATACGAGCATTTGTTATCATCACTTAATTATCCCTGTGCCTTTCGGTAGTGGCACTTATTGATATCAGATTTGTAAACACTATTGATGTTTGAAGCACGATAATTGATTTTTACGAATTGCTGTATTAAAGCGAGAGCAGCTAAGTATATAGAGAGTTATATTCTGCCGTTGATGCTTTCTGTGATAAAGACTATGCATTTGACGAAATGACTGACTCTGTGTTTGACGAATGATATTGACTCTGTGTTTTGAGGAATGACATACGCACGTAAAGGAAAAATAAATAAGAAGTGGACATAGTAAGTACTTTTACTTGACTTTCATCTAGCCGTTATTATTCCTAGTGCTTAATTACTTAATTCATGTTTCATATACAGTAGTTGCAAAGAAGAGAAGCTATCCGTGATCCATCTAAAGTACAGTGGGTGAGTCGAAGTTTTGCAATATTTGGATCATTTCATGTCTTCATACGCACCTTTACGACGAAAGCTGACTAACATTCAAAGTATAGGCCATCGTGTTGCACCGTCTTTAACCATCTGTCTGCCAGTTCTTCGATTCCGCGGCAGTACTAGGTTTTGTCCTTCGAGGTGAAGAACTCCTTCACCCCAGCTGCCACCTCCTCCCGGTGGTTGAAGTGCCTACCGCGAAGGAAATGGGAGCAAGTAATAATCCGAAGGGGCAAGATCCGGACTATAAGCTAGGTGTGGTTTCAGTTTGATGCCCGCAAGTTTCTGGAGTTTTGCCCAGGTCGTTCGCGCGGTATGAGACCGAGCGTTGTCCTGCTGTACGAGAGCGCGCTTTCTGCTCACCAGTTCAGGGTACTTCTCTTCCAAAACGGCATACATCGACTCCAGTTGTTTTGAGTAGAGGTTGACGTTGATGGTCTGACCATCTGGGAAAAATATGTAACGGATTATCCCCTCGAAATTCCACCAAGCGCAGAGCATCACCTTGTGCTCGAAGCGCCCACGTTTGGCAACAGGTACAGGAAGCTGACCCGGGCTCAAGCACTGCCGTTGTGTGTTAGGATTACGGAAATAGTCCCACGTTTCATCGCACGTAACAATTCTCTTGATGAAGCATACATCGCGCGAGTTTTCTAGCGGCAGCTCCTGTAGACCTTGCCGAGGTCCTGAAGGTGACGAAACTACGGTGGTCTGTGATATGCCGAGCTCGCCTAATAATCTCCGAGTGCTGGCTGTCGGATTTGCTTCTACGGCCTGGCGCACGGCCTCTGAATCCACGGCTCGGGGCCTACCTGACCTTGGCTGATCGTTGAGGTTATTGTCGCCTGAGTGAAATTTTGTGAACAATCTAGTTACAGTGCTGTGGTCCGCGGAACCTTCCCCTTCCGCATGACAAGTGTTTCGTGTTGCTTGAGCAGCGTTATGTCCGAGTTCAAACTCGTAAAGCAAAAGTTCCCTAATTAACCGGTTGTGGCTGTTCATATTTTAGCCGTCTCAACCACAGACAGAACGACGACATGCAATGCTGTTCACATTAACGACTACCACTTCATATCCCTTTCGACTGACTGCAGTGCGCAACTTGCACTAGTTTAAACACGTGACCTACCCGCTACAGCACATGCGTTTATGCAAATATTGCAAAACTTTCGGTTCACTCTCTCTAATTCGGTAAGCTTTAAAGTGAAACAAATTTTCTTCGGCAAGTTAGCCCTCAGTCAGTGATCGTTGAGGTGCTTTACAGTGAAGTTTCATCTTAGGATAATAATTAGAAACAAACATATTCAGTAAAACAGCTGTATTCCACACCTTACACGAAGCTTAATTGCTTCTTTAAGTAATTAAAATTATCAAACTGTAAAAATATCAAACTGTTCTGATCATTTCTCTTAAGCACTCAGTTACAACCAATTGCCTGTAGCGTTACGCCCGTAGTCACTCAATATTATTTAATAGTTCCGCTATTCACTCACTTTCATACTTTTCTCAAGTTGCCTTCTAAACGAGTAAACTAGTTTAGATTTTCATTAAGTACTCTACTGAACTTGAAGCCTGATTTTACCAAGTATATCCCAGAACTTCTTTTAAAAAGTTAGTGTTTAAATCCGAGTGTAGCATGCGTTAAAATTTTGATTTACTCATTTATTTATGTGAAACAGAAACAGAAAAGAATCCAGTTAGTTAGTAGTTGCATACCAAACACATGTCACAGTAATCGCTTTAGACAGAAAAAAAGGGAGCCACTGGCGATTCACGAGACATTCATTTTCACGAGCTGAAAAACAGGAGTAAATTTATGGTAGTGCGAATGCCTCTGAATTAATTTTAAATAAAGAAAACATCGTTGTAGAACGTGCAGTTCGAAATAACCGCAAGTTTAATTCCACTTAAATGAGATTCTCAAAACAACAGCTAGGGTAATTATCATTTCGAATAAGTAATGTCTAAGAAGCTAGCACAAATTGAAGCTATTTATACTCTAATATCATGTCTACACTAAACCATGATGTACAAAATAAAGTCATTTTCCTTTGATAAATGACAACATAATTACTTTACAGTTTTTCGACGAAAACTGAAAGTACACGACTCTGAGATTACAAATGGTACATGGGAGCAAGACATTGTGCTATATATTTCCGTGAAAGAGTATGGCTATTTAATTTAAACGTATAGGAATTTGCAGTGAAAATACAATAATAATGAAGTCCCTTTCCTAAGAAACATGTGAATTAATCTCTTCTTTTTTTTTTTAAATGAAAAGCTATAGGTATACATAATATGTACTTTTTAAATTTAAAAAGCACGTTCAAAAATAATAAACAATATACATGTCGCAGAACCACTTCAAGAAGGGAAGATCACAGTCGTTTCTTACTGTTCTGAACTTTTAAAAATCTTCAAAGAAAAAAAGTGTACAGTAGAGAATGATGTGCAAGTCATCAGCGTTAATAGTTGCTAGACCAAACCTTTGCATACCATCGAACAGTAAGCAAAATAAATGTTTTTTTTTCTAGATCCCCAATGAAATTTTCTCGAAAAAGAAAGGCGGTGGACAAATCATTGTAACAAGCATAAAAATAATCACATTGTTCAAAGGCTTCGCGGAACATCAGCGAGTTCTCCACGGAACCTTTGGCATTCCGCGGTATACTGTGTGATTCCATCTAGAGCTTAGATTCCATTCATGGACGAACTTAATTCAGAGTTTTACGAACGCTGCAATCGTTTGGGTACCAAACGGCAAAGCCGACAACAGAATAATTCCCATTTCTTTGTTTTTAAGAAACTGGGGATTTATTCGTCTACAGAACTAAGCTTCTGTAGAGCGTGAAACATTGGAAAAGATTTCATTCCCACATACCACAAGGACAAAGAGTGGTTCACATTTTATAGAGACGAAGAAAAAAATTATGTCATAATAAAGGCGAAAGGAAAGATATCCGGTCGGAGAAAATGTAAACTCCAATTCTTTGTTTTAAGAACCTCACGGATGACATCACCTCTCTATCTGTGGTTAGGCAGCTGATTTGCGATCGATGAAATCATACATCCTTTTCCTTGACCGAGAAGGACATTTCTCACAAGGACAAAACCTGACTTTCGTCTCGTTTCCGAAAACATGAAAAGGAGGGTGCGTGTGATATTCTAACCATGGGAAATGTTAGTTTTTGTTTGGAATCACGAAGTGACATTCACTGCTAAAAGGTCATGAGAAACTGGCTCTGTTTCTTTCAGCTGTAAATCACGGTAGTGATTTTTCCAAGCTCATTTGTCATAGTTACACGGGAAAATAAAACAATTTTACACGCTTGAAATCTTGTCTATCAATTAGTTATTATGCCCTTATAGCTCCAAATTTTTTATTTGCTTCCAGTTATGCTTCCTATAAAAATCTTGAAAATTTGAAGATGAAGACATATCGCAGGACAAGTGCATCTTGAAATAAAATCCTTATTCGCTGCAAAAATGTTATGAAACGCTAGATTTAGAACCAGAAATTTAATAACTGCGTCAATAAACGAGATAAAACGTTTCCAGCAGTCTCGTTGAAAGAAAGAATATGTTTTTTGAATTTCAAAATAAAGTAAGCAATCGCGATGAAGGCATTCTTTAACGTTGAATAAATTCATTCAGACAAGTGCTTCAGTTTTTCACAAGTCTTCTCTGGATTCTTATTTTATAAAGTTGTAGGTAGTGTTTTCGACAAGATAGCCTTCTTGTCAACAACCCTATAATAAAACAATTTCACACGTTTGAAATATTTTCACAGTTTACCCCAAGGCAAAGTGGGGACTGTGAGACAACATTTCTTTATAGTTCCTATGTCACAGTGCACTTGGTCGCCAGAGTCCTGTTTTGGGAAAACAGGCTTCACCACGTGCAGGCAGGGTCGTCAACTGATTAGAATTGCCGTTATAATCCACATCACTAATTAGGAATGAGAAGATAAGAAGAGAGCAGTTAGTGACGAAACAGAACCATGACTGGCACTTCTGCACTGAGGAACGCATGTATTGAAAGATGGAACTCACGAGAAAGCGGGGAAGAGGAAGATGTAATCTGGGGTGGGGGGAATGATTACACAAGGACGTGAGGAGAGAGGATTGAAGAGCAAGCTAACTTAGTACAGACCCATCTAACTGTGTGGATAATCACGCTGTGGAAGACAAAACATTTTTGTCTTACTTGACAGGCGATCAGTCGGATGGAACATATATTTCTTTCCTACGAGTCTCTAGTTATTTAGCTTCTGGGGTAAATGTAGGTGTTATCCTATTCTGATAACACTAACCCCCTGAAGACGAATTTTGAATGTGTTTGTGCGTTCCACAACGAAGCTCTCTGATTTAAGTAACCATGACAAAAGCCATTACTCCTTTCTTAGAGTAGAGAGACATTCCAGCTATCCACCTATACAAAAAGGACAGGTTTTTGTAACCTCCAAACACTTTGAATGCATTAAGCCAAGCACGGCTTCTTGAAATGTGAGTTTTACAAATA
This sequence comes from Macrothele yani, assembly GCA_039090855.1. Classification (NCBI taxonomy): domain Eukaryota; kingdom Metazoa; phylum Arthropoda; class Arachnida; order Araneae; family Macrothelidae; genus Macrothele; species Macrothele yani. The sequence continues at coordinate 99,693,751 of CM076995.1, read as the reverse complement.
TCTCAATATGCCGAACAGGTCGAAATTCCCTTTAAGACAAAAAAGATGATTAGGAAAGAACCATCTTTGTAGAGCACTGAAAACAGCATATGGTTCTGTTCTTTTAATTTGTGCACACAAATGAGAAATTTGGCGTGGTACAGAAGGAAGGGTCAATAAACTATTTGTAAGTGATGCTTTATGTATGGTGCTAATTACGTAAGGCGTCGCTTGATTAGATTATCTGAAAGATCTCGGTGGAGTGAATTTTCTCTTCGATTCACTGAACTGGCAAGTTAAGCTCACTACCTAGTAGTCAATAAGAAAAATAGAAATAGCTGTTTGGATCAGAACGAAATTTATCGAATCAGAAGAATTAAGTAAATAACTTGAGTTAGCTTGAAACTCTAAATTTGTTAATGCTCTTATTGACTTTATCCTGCTTCTCCTTCAGTGTTCTGGATTTTCAATGCACAGTAAGAACATAAGTTGTTTATCAGATTTTACTGTCATCGTTTCTTTATTTTCAAACAAATATTTTCTAGAAACACTTATGCTTAATCATTTTATATTGTTCTCATTCTGAGAGACAAACCTGAGAACATGACGAGAGGAATTGTTCATGTGCTTATATCTTATTATTAATTTTAACAAAAATCATTACTAAAACACCATCTGAATTAATTGGTGTTTATAGTTGATGAAAACTGTTTTGGAAGCAAACCCGCTTTTGTAAAATTTCTAGTTTTTCTGAAGTACATTCCATTTGGTTTTGGCACTATCACAGTATTTTCCATTCGGTTTTGGAACTCCCAGCAAATCTGGAAAATTGTAACCACGAAAACTTCTATCCAGGATGCGCTATATGAAATCTTCTGTTGTTATGCTCATAATTACTTATTACTGCAATAAAAAATTCATATCTATATAAACTATAACTGAAGCTGTACTTTAATTGGCTAATAGAAAGTGACTTTACATGGATTAAAATGCCGCAACCTGCGCTAACCACTATGTAAATTATAAGAATTAAAACATAGTCCCTCAGGACAAAACAAAGTGTACAAATACCTCATTTCATTTTACGATTATAGGTGTGTTTTGGTCCTACAGAAAGAGAAAAAATATAATTTCATATTAACAGCCCTCAGATTTCGCATGTTCCTCACATTACGCTGCTTTAAAAAGTGTTTGCACACTTTTCAGAGCCCCCCCCCCCCCCCGGTGGCTCAGTGGTCTAAGCGATGGCCTCTGATCATTCGTCCAAAAGGGGTCCGGGTTCGAATCCCGGTGAGGCATGGATGTTGTGTTTGTCTTACGGCACTGGCTCTCTCCCTTCCCTAGAACCAGTGACCCTAAATCAGGGACGGGCGACTGCTTATAGCCCATTGAGTTGCTTACAGTGGTCGTTAAACCTCCAACCAAAAAATAAAAACAATTCTTTTCAGAAGTGCGATTTCAACAGAGTTCATAGTTCAGCGACAAAGGTTGTCTTCTGCTGCTTATCCCACTAGATGAAATGTACGGTTCTTAAAATACTCAACAAATTTCTGCCCCAAATGGCATTTTCACTCCTCCTCCTATGAATTCATTTTATACGTTATTCTAATAACAAACAAAATGTAAATATAAACATTTGTGACACGTACTACAGAGGTGAAAACATGTATCAAGACGAAAATTCTGCAGGGAGACATTCTGTCCGTGAAGCTCAGTTGGGAGAGCGACTTAATACGGAGTGAGGGGACACGGATCCGATGTCCATCGCGGATAAACTTGTGTTATCACATTGGCGCCCGATTGTGGAAAATGGTTTCACTGGACGTTGGGTTCTTCGAAAAATGTGTGATGTTTGTTCCACACATTGTTTGGAATTAATGAAAAATTCCAACTTCGCTTTAAAGACATAAAAAATTAACAGGGAGATGATGTGACGTACTACATAGGTGAAAACATGTGTCAAGACGACAAGTCTGCAGTGAGACATTCTGTCCGCGTAGCTCAGTTCGGAGAGCGCCTTACTCCAGAGGGAAGGGATACGGATTCAATGCCCGTCGCGCACAAACTTGTGTTTTCACACATTTCTATACGTCCTTCTAATAGCATACAAAATGCAAATATAATTTTTTTTTTCCAAACAGAAATCATCGCTCTTTCCACATTAATAAGTGAGTCACGGAAAAAATCTCATCGGCCGCCCACGGGAATCGAACCCAGTCTTCCAATTACGCGCCGGACATTCTACCACTTCACCATAGCGGCCTCAAAATTCTCCAGACTCACATGTGACTAACTGTCAAACAACATGGCAGGTTGCTTCATGGAGCCCCACACAATGCTGGGGATTCACTAAAGATGGAAAGCAGCAACTGAACAAATAACTAGGAGGCGAATGGATAATTAATTCAAACACTCGATGTGGATCATGAAAACCAAACAGAAAACATCGCTCTTCCCACGTTAATAAAATGTGTTTGAATTAACTATCCATTCGCCTCTAGTTATTTGTTCAGTTGCTGCTTTCCATCTTTGGTGAATCCCCAGCATTGTGTGGGGCTCCATGAAGCAACCTGCCATGTAGTTTGGCAGTTAATCACATGTGAGTCTAGAGAACTTGAGGTCACTGTGTTGCAGTGGTAGCATGTCCGGTGTGTAACTGGAAGACACTGGGTTCGATTCCCGGTGGCAGCCGATAAAATGTTTCCGATACTCACTTATTAACGTGGAAAGAGCGATGATTTCTGTTTGGTGTTCATGATCCACGTCGAGTGTTTGAATTAAAAATGTTTTGATCGAAGTTTTTCCATCTGGCGATTTTTCGAGTAGATGCTCAGCTCTCCGTGCGGCGATTTTTTTAGATAGCAGTTTTCCTCGTAGCACATTTTCAACAAAAAGGGCAAACCATGCGGTAAATAAAACAATTACTCGTAGATACTGTGTACTCTGAAAGGCTTAAAAAACAGGCAAGTGGAATAAAGGATGCTGAATCCACCAAATAATTGTGTGTGTGTGGGGGGGGAGACTTAAAGAGATCCGGCAAAGGAAGGGGTATCATCACTCTCTCCTCTGTGAAAAGGAAAAGGAAACGAATGTGAAAAAGGTAAACTAAGAGATTCGACGCATGTTTAAAAAAAAAAAAAAAGAGATCGTCCTTCTTAAATACGTATACATGTTCTTAACCCCTCCTGTAAGGCACGCAAGGTCCCTCTGGAAGATGTATTTATTGTAAATACTCTGAACTTTTGTTTAAGCAAAATTGAAAATGTTTTAGAAACTCAGAAGAAATGACTTTTCGATCGGAGTCAGCAGAAATGACTGCGCCAATAATTATCTTCCACATAGGCAGGGCTTATTGGTGTTAAGGGTCAGAAAAAAGAAATGTCTTTTTCTTTGGAAATACTAAAAATTTGAAATAATATTACGAAACCAAAATGAAAGAACGAAACAGAAAAGAGATTTTAATTGATTTGCTATCAATAGTAAGTGGTGCAAACCCCCCATTGAGTTGCTCACGGTGGTCGTTAAACCTCCAATCAAAAAAAAAAAAAGTGCAGGCTTAGTCGCGCTGAAGACTAAAACACTGTTGGTCACTTGGTAAATGACTGTAAGATGCTAAGCTGCTGCTAAAGTAACGTCCACGTTGTTAATTTGCATAAAGAAGTGTTGCCATAGGGACTTTTAGCTAAATTTAAGCACAGCAATTAGTTCATCAGAGAGAGAGAGAGAGAGAGAGTTTTGGACTGATTTCTTTTCATTGATTTGCTATCAGTAGTAATGGTTTCAATCTGCTTTCTATGCGGATTTGGAGGCGAGATTCTGAAGTCTTTTGGTTTTTGAACGGAGAAGAGAATAGTATTTTCTATTGACCACGGTAAGAACAAGCTTCCTCTGATCTCTGATTACCAGCGAAGGACTATGCGAGATTGCAGGTGGACGACAAAAATGGAACCGAAGAAACAGCGTAGAAAGAATCGAAATACTGCACGAATGACTCCTAAATACCATTGAATAGATCAACAGAAATGGAGCAGAATAGTAAACAAAAAATATGAACAATTTTTCCATGCTAGTTGGGATCTACATTGCCTCCAGCGATAAGGTAAAGAACCTGCAACTCAATCACCGTCAAGTAAATTCAGAGAAGGAAAGTTATTATTTATATTTCAAGACAGTTCAATTTTCTTTCTCTCCCGTTTTTCATATTTTTTTATTTTATTTAATTACTTTCAGTTTGGGCATGAAGAAATTATTCGCTAGTGAAGCAAATTAATAAAAGGAGTGTAATAATAAGCAAAACTTACATCTGTATCCGTGGAATTAAATTTGCATCGTATCCGTCGAATTATATAGCTTGTATTTGAACACAAAGTCTCTTTCCACGGCCCTTCAGCCTTCCCCTTGGTTTCTGGTTCAGGGGCCACTTACGGCCTTGAGTCTATTAAAAAATCTTAAAGCAATCTTAAATAAAAGCATAAAAATTGGTGTAATTTGGTGACACGTGGAAAAAAATAAAACCAAAAAAACCCTCATAGGTTTTGTTTGCTTGTTTCTCAAGTCCCATTTCAGCATTCTTATTTTCCCATTTTATCAGATGATTAAAACCGTATTTACTTCGGCTAATGGTCGACTGCTTTTTTTTCATTAGGTCTACATATACAATGTAAAATTTTCTAGTATTATGCATTTGGATGAGGAGCAGAATTTTGTCGACAAACGTCAAATACCACGCGCCATCAGCTGTGATGACTTCCTGCTTTCTCAATGTTGCAAGAGCCAGCCAATCTTCATCCGGTTTCCCGCATCTGTTAGGTCTTGTTGCCGGATGCACAAGTGGAATGCATGCCGCCACCAATTACCCTGTTTATGTAGGAAGAAGTGTTTCAAACCGCGTCGCCTTTCGAGATTTTTCAGACAAAAGAAGTTGAAAGAAGTAACGGCAGAAAATATGCCTCGGGTGCGAAATTGGAAGAAGTTCACCTCCGCTGCCTTGTTACACGAAGAAAATAAACACTTAAACCGGTTACAGTCCACACAGATATAGAGCACCAGCAGATCAGTGATGTTCCGCGTCCGCACACACACACACACACACTGCTTACGTCACCTGGCTCTTCCAAGGCTATTAACGAGTACAACGCCTTTTGTCCTTTTAATGCTGGAACTCGAAATTCTAATTATTTCTTTTTCCTCGCGAACAATACAGAATCTGCGATGAAAAAGTTTCTCCTAGTTTACAACATGCATGGTTAGCTGAACACTAAGCGAAATCACTGGCAAGAATGAAACTTGCGAAAGCTTTTATTCTACTTAAAAGATCTGTTGAAAACTCAGAGGGACAAAATGCCTTAAACGAAGGGTAAAATAATTCCAAAGATAGTGTAGAAAGTTGCACTGAGATAGAATTCTGGATGCGTATGGTCATACATTAAAAACGCGCCTGAATGGAAAAAAATATAAAATTTAAAATGCAAAAAATAACAAAAGTTCAACTATAAATAATCATAATCACAGTTTTTTTTTCTTACACGGTAAAGAAAATAAGTTGCTACTATTTGCAGTGTGCATCATAAAAACAAATAGCTAACTACAAATTAAATTAGCTTAGCCTTTCGCGCCTTCAATTTGTTACATATTCATCAATAACATCATCAAAAGCTGTTTCTACACACAGATCATTTTACGCACCAACGAAAAATCCTTCCTCCTATTTCTGTCATGTGCATAACTCATGCCGTGTCCACAAATAGTTCAGATTCCCGCTCAGAGGTTGACCTTACACCAGGAAAGCCCCCATGCTGTGGAATACAAATGTGTTAGCTCCGCGCTTATATAATCCGGAGCTACATCAACTTGGCTCCGCAGTTAAGAAAAAGATTAACATTTCTTCCGTGTGCTTGTAACCGAAAGACTTAAGGACAAATTTTGGGATAAATAAATAAGTGCACGTTACCGCTAAAATACAGAATTGAAACACATACAAAAATAATGAAAATATTCAAATATGTAGAAAATTCGTACTCCCGCTGCTGTTTCAAATCTAAAAGTTACTACTTACTGTTTATTTAACTATCTGACACTCCGTTCGGCGCCTTCATTCGATTGGCGACTATGGCATGGGCCACACCCTAGTTACGGTACTGCAATGAGTACAGCGAACGAGGATGCACAAAATTACCCCCTGTACCGTATTAAGGGAAGACAGGACATCAAGATTTTGTCTTTGTTTTGTTTTGTGTGTTTTACGTATCTGAAAAGTCTTTTAATATCATTTCAAAATGTTGTTTCCCAGGCAGGAAACACCGCGCTCTTCCCAAATTCAAAAATTTAGCAATACAAACATATGCATTCCCACCCCCTCGTATGCTGTTTCGCTGTATGGCAATCACTGTAAGCAACGCTAATGTATATAAGCAGTCTCCCGTCTGTAGTTTAGGATCAGTGGTTTCAGAGAAGGCTGAACGCCAGCACCGTTAGACAAGTGCGTCATCCATGTGTCATCCGAGACTCGAACCCTGATACTGCTTGGACTGCTAGCCAGCAACCTACGCCTCTCGGCCACAGTGGCGACTTCCCTCGTTGGAGATTTTGTTTTCCAGAACACACGTACTGAATGTCAAAGACACCATTGTGTTACAATTTCTTCGGTTTGGGATTTTTGGGATTGGAGGTTTAACGACCACAGTGAGCAACTCAATGGGATATAAGCAGTCGCCCGTCCCTGATTTAGGGTCACTGGTTCCAGGGAAGGGAGAGAGTCAGTGCCGTAATAAAAAAACACAACACCTATGCCTTGCTGGGATTCGAACCCGGACCCCATTCGGACGAATGATCAGAGGCCATCGCTTAAACCACTGCGCCACCGGGGCGGCTTTCTTTGGTTCAGTTGCCTATCTATAAATATGCTTCTAGAAGTCGGGAAAGTTTCTGTCAGTTTATGCATGATGAAAACTTCCCATAATTTTCGTTTTTTCTTTTTTTGTTGCGCAGCTTTTATTTCTGGGTAGTGTTTATTTGAAAGGATATTTCATTTTTAGAAAACAGATTCGAAAAAATTCTTTCTAGATTGAGTAGGCGAAGGCATTGCCGAGATTTCCTACAGGCTTTACAACTTTCGTAAAAATAATTTTCACGAAAGTTTTAAAGTTCGTATGTATTATATTTTATGGCTTGTTATTGTTTAAATATGGTTCCGGCTATTTTTTCCGTAAAATTTCTGCTGGATGTCTTGAATGGGTTCTTGTAGCAGATATAATTCAAAGGCATGGTTGGTGCTGTATTGTAAGATATTTTCTTATTGTAATATATAACTTTTCTCTTAATTCAGAATTTCTCAGTGAAAGACGATTTCATTATCATTTGGGATATCTCAGCTTCATCGAGATTACATTCATATCTTGCAAAAAAAAAAAAAAAACCTTTCTGTTCTGGTGCAAAATTCATGCATTTTGCGCCAGAATATTTATAATTTTCTTATTTGCACAATAAAAGTTTGATTTTCCATAATAATATCACGGTATGGTGAATTTAATGCTCCCAAAGTGGAGGAATCGGTTTTCCTGCGGGACTGATGGCTTGCCCATGGTCCAAGTTAACTATGTGGCAAAAACTTTTCAAGTTATTTCTTCACAGCCCATTCTGCGAATGCTGCTCTATAATCATAGTCTCTTCTGTCTCTTGATATATAAAACCCATTCACCGAGTCATTTTCTCAATCCAGCCAACTAGCCCCAATTTAGCCTCAGGTGCATTAGTACATCAGTCTGAGAAAGATATTTTCTCGAGACAAGGAACAACATGCAGTTAATCAAGCGATTTATAAAACAGTGGAAGGAAACGATATGCTGTGTACACATTGTGTAAACGAACGAACAACCACGCGACGTACAAATCATACAATAAGAAAAAAATTATGTTTTGTGCGAAGAAATTTCAATAATTCACCAGTGATGACGTTCAGTGGCGCACACAGAATTTCCTCAATGGGAGGATCCAACAAGAAATCCAACGCGTCATATTATAGATATTGGACACACACACACATTCATACATATATAATAAATATTGTCATAAATCAACGCTAATATGTACATAGGTTAAAAAGAACTTACTTTCTTGAGTAAGATAAATATAGAAAAATACCGATCTTTAAAACCTTTTAGTTGATATATCTCAGAAACATTTCAAACCTAAGGAAAATATAATGACGCACAGCACAATTTAGATAACATGTGTATTGATATGCTTGCCCTGCCTTAAGTCTGAAAGTTTGCCATTGCCACCCAAACACGACCAATATAGCATCTGGAAAGCAAAAGGGCAATCTTGGATGGGTCTGGTTCACTTCGTCGACAGGTACATTTCGTCGACACTATATATGCAAACAATCGATTCCTCAAATTTTGGTAAAATCTACAGTTTTCAATTTAGAACCACCAAATTTGGTATACTCTCTCATGATACTCTAAGTTAGACCGTACACGGTTTTTGGAAGGGGTCGGCGCCCGGGGTCAAGGGGGCCCCATACAACATTTTCGTGAAATCTACAGTTTTCAATTTAGAATCACCAAATTTCCAAACGTTTATCGGTTAATATCCTGTCCCAAATACTTACAGGATATCATCGACAAAAAACGTTATGAATGTTCACCAGCTGATATCCTGTCATTCATTACAGGATATCATCGACTGATATCCTGTATGAATGCTCTCCTTGAAACTGATTGCAAACAGAATCTGCTAGAATCGGAAAAGAGTACCTGTGCCCATTCTTGATGGGTCTAATGAATATGTTAACGATACCGTTCGAAGCGAGCTCTTTTCTGGGGTAAGCACAATAGTCTCTTTTATATACAGATCATCGTCACTTAAACTTCGGTATACTATATGCCGGGATATGGTCCGCCTACTTGCCGCAGTGAGCGTCTAGGCCAGTTGACATGCCGTGTTGGTTGGATTGTGCCTAGCGGTTAATACCAATGAACGGTCTTGTCGAGCAAAAGTGACCTTCTGACATTCTTGCACAGGTCTTCTCGAGATGTTTTCAGTTTCCTGAAATTGTCTCCAGTGGCGGCAGACAACGGATCGATCCACGTTTAACTATCTGGCCATTTCAGCTTGGGACTGTCCTTCTTCTAATCTAATATCTACCGCAATGAATTAGCTAAGCGAATTCTCTGAACTGCGAGTATAATGACGTCTTATCACTGTACTTGACAGTGCAAACCTCAAGATATTCCACATATTCGGCAACAGTCGCTTACATACGGAATCCACTCGTGGGTGGCATATACAAATTTTGCTGTTCCGTCGCTTTCTATAGAGTCGTTTCCGTTTAATGACCACAGCATTTGCTGCTTTACACAACCGGCTTCTTGTGTATATGCATTTACGTGTGATTTCGCAGAAGGAGTCCATTGTTAGCAAGGCTTTTGTGGTTGTTGCTTTAATTTTGATTGTATGAAACATCTTTCGTGAACGTTTTATATCGAAGATTACCTTCTCCTTTCGTAAAACATTTATATCAATCGGATTTTGGACATTAGCGATGACACCTACACTTTGCTTTCTGTTTAGTTTCATTGCGATGAATAAGACCGTGACGTTTCGAAGAATGAGACAGAGCATTTAGTTACGACGTTTATGAGAAGCGGCAGAATGATAACGTTATCTAATTTCGGGGTTTAACAAATTGGTTACGTCCATTTTCCAGTCAAGTTTTCATCTTTTGAGGTGTATTTTACATGAGCTATTCCGGCAGTTTAATTCGTTCATTGCAGCAGCATCAAGAGATTAATCATTTCGTCAAAAGCTGTCGGTTTTTAGAAGTAATAGTGAAGTTACGTGTCCAGTATTAGATTATAGACACCTTTATAGTGGACAGTTATGTACAGTTGGAAAATTACAGCACGCGTAATGTTTAACACAATTGTTTAGCAACTTTTCCAGAAAACGTATTAAAATATTTAGACTATAAATACCAGGGGTGCTGTTGGATTCCGATGCTAAACAAGAGTTGAACATGTGATGGCTCTGGGTCACAAAGCATCACGCACTCCATAGAATTCAGGTGCTTCTGGTTGACCCTGAAACTTTTCAAACAACCAAACCCGATAACAGCACACCGCTCAACAAACAATTGTTCCCAGGTACATTAACATTAGAGGTCATACACGAGATGCAAAGGCTGCACGAGTGGCGCCGGTTACGTGGGGTGGAAGGGACAGACTGAGAGGAAAAGGACTGGTTCATAAATGTCGACCGATTACCTCACATTCGTTTCGCGGCAGCAATTCCTCATGACAGGAGATGTTCTTTCGTTTCTTAATTCGTATCATGAAGTAAAGAGCTCTAAATAACTCTAACCGAGTGAGAGATAGGGAAGTTCTAAAGGAGCCGCTAAAGCATCGCACAAAACTTGTTGCACTCTGCAGTTACAGTTCTCATTACTCATTAATTATTTTAATCGTAGCTTGGGAGATCAACGATCTATAGAAATGTTGGGAAAAACAAAAGCAGGAAAGGAAAATGAGAAACAACAACAAAAGAAATAACAGTCTTGACTCTACTGAAAGATGAATGAGCACAGTTTTCGATTGAAAATAACACACACACACACACACACACACAAATGATTCGCAACATTCCATTATCACATCGAATATCTCGAGAAATTACACCGAAGAGCCAAAACATTATGACCACCTACCTAATATGATGTTGGTCTTCCACGAGCGGCAAAAACAGCTCTTCCCCGGCGAGGATGAACGCTACAAGATTTCTGAAGATGTCACGTGGTATCTGGTACCAACACGTTGCCAGCAGATCCTTTAACACTTGTACATTATGTGGTTGAGCCGCCCCAAATCGGATTTCCTGTTCCAGCACAAACAATAGATGCTCGATTGGATTGACGTCTGAGAAATGTGGTGGCCAGAGCAATACCTGGAAGTCTTCCTCATGTTTTACGAACCATTCTAGAACAATCCGGACAATCTGGCATGGCGCATTATCTGCTGAAAGAAGCCACTACCACAGGGGGAACACCACTGCCATGAAAGGATGTATCTACTCTGCAATAATGTTCAGGCAGGTAATAGTTTCCTGCACGTGAATGACTGGACCCAAGGTTTCGTAGCAGTATACTGCCCCAAGCGTTACACTTCCTCCACTGGCTTGGTCTCGTCCCACTATGCGTCTGGTGCCAACACTTCCCCAGGTAAACGACATACACGTACCCGGACGTCCATATGGTACACTAGGAAATGAGACTCATTGGATCAGACGACTTTTTCCAATCATTCAAAGTCTAGTTTTGATGCTCGCGTTCCCATTGTAGGCTCTTTGAACGGTGAACCCAGGTTAGAATGGACACTCGGAGCGGTCTGCGGTTAAGCAGCTCCATTTTCAGGACGGTTCGATGCACTGTGTATTGAGACACATTACTCCTGTCTCCAGCATTCAATTTGCCGGCGAGTTGCGCCACAGCATCCAGTCTGTTGGCTCGTACCATACGGGATAGCCTTTGCTCACCTCTAGTATTGATGAGCCTTGGTTGGCCCACACCTTGTCTGCGGTTCGCCATCCCCCCCACTTGCCCTCTCATAGGACCACTTTTTGAAGGTACTAACCATGGCTGGTCGTAAGCTTCACCACAGGCCTTGCCGTCTCGGAAATGCTCTGACCTAGTATGGCCATTGCAATTTGGCCTTTGTCAAACTCGCTTAAATCCGCTGCTATTCCCATATGAAGAACAAGAATAACAGTGATTATTATCAGAGCTCAGTACAGATGTTATTTATACCGCTTCATGATTTTCACACGCGCTGTCGTTTACCTATAATTGCTTTGATTTGCATAAAACGCGCTGGTAAAAATGTTTTGGCTCTCCGGTGTACACTATATATTGACAAAAGTCACCGGACACCCCTTCAAAAGCAAATGAACGGTTCCGTTGCATTGTTAAAATGCGCGGTACAGCTGCAAAGAAGTTCAGTGAAAATGTCGCGGCGGGAGAGAACTGACTTTGAGAAAGGAAAGATTGTTGGGTGTTATATTCGTGGGTTGTCCATAAAAGAAACCGAGAGGCGTTTAAACATATCCAAGTCAACTGTTTTGGATGTACTGAAAAAGTGGAAGTCACATGGCGAGCCTGAAATAGCAAAACCTACCGACAGACCAAAGAAAATCAGTGATAGAGGACGTCGAAGCCTCAGTAGAGTCGTTACAGCTAATCGACGGAGAACTACACAAGAACTCAGTGTACAGGTGAGTAAAAATGCAGGAACCTCGGTGTGTACACGTACCATTCGCAGAGAGCTTCATTCCATGGGTTACCGTGGTCGTGCGGCTGCTCATAAGCCTTTCATCTCCACTCGGAATGCTATTCCTCGTTTATCATGGTGTAAAGAACATTTATCGTGGACCGTAGATCAATGGAAACGGGTCCTATGGACTGATGAATCCAGATACACGATCCAACAGTCTGATGGCCGTGTGTGGGTATGGCGGCAGCCGGGGGAACACTATTTACCACAGTGTACTGTACCTACGGTCAAGTTTGGAGCTCGCAGTGTACTCATGTGGATGTGGTTTTCATGGTATAGTTCCGGCCCACTGGCTATCGTGGACAAACGTGTTAACCAGCACGTCTACCTTGATATTCTGGACAATTAGGCCCTACCAACTCTGTGGCAATACTATGGAACTGAACCTTGTTGGTGTCAGCAGGATAATGCACCGAGCCATAAAGCAAGCACCGTTGCGGCGTGGTTTGACGATAATTCCGTATCGCGTGTGGACTGGTCAGCACAGAGCCCTGATCTTAATCCCATAGCACACCTATGGGATGAATTAGAGCGCCGCATAAGAAGTTTGGAACCAAGGCCTACTACTAAGCAACAGTTAGCGGCAGCATTATGTACTGAATGGAAAGGCATACATATCGCCGTGTTCCAAAACTTTGTCGAAAGCATGTCTCGAAGTGTCAGTGCATGCATTAAGGCCAAACGTGGATCGACACCGTACTAATGTGTGTCAATAAATGCCATGTTGTGTTTCTCTTGTAGGTGTCCGGTGACCTTTGTCAGTATAGTGTATATGAAATGGAAGCATTTTGCACAATGACAGAAAGTACTGTGTTTTCTACATTTTTACCTTTAACTATACATACTGTATGTTACAACATTTTAAAGAAAACATTCTAATTGTATATTTTTCCATTCAAGAACCAGAAAAAGTTGGTCTTATTTACTTCTTTACATTCGAGATTAATTTTTGTGAACATGTATGTTCATATCTATCCCACACAGGAGGTATTTTTTCGATTTGCTTTCGACGAACAGGCTCATCATCACAGATAGGAAGACATATATTTGCACTTCCACAAGTAATCAAATTGTACTTGAGGGAAACCAGAAAGTACACGAAAAGCCGTGGTCAAGCTTATAACTTTCCAAAGAGTTTTTTATAATAATATCTGTAAGCGAACACAGACCTCTAGAGGGGCACAAAGACGGGGACAAACCAATAGGAACAACTTCGAGAAATTACTACACTGCTGGCCTCCCAAAATGCAACACCAAGAAGGAAGCATCCGATTGCCTGAAATTCGCAGCACGCGTCGCCCGCGAGAGGACATGCAAACGATTAGCATCGCAGGGCATATGCAAATCATGTGCGTCCGGCACGCCACCGACCGAGAAGCACTATCAGAAGGGTGCACAGAAGGCGTGGTGAAAGTAGTGGAAGTGTGTTGTGCTGCCGGACCTGTGCGTGGGAATCTTCCTGATGCCTCATCGCAGAAACGGCAGTCATTCGAGCACGTTTCGGAGTTCGACAGAGGATGAATAGTGGCTTATCGCGACAGCGCTTTATCGTACCGAGATATCGGAGCCCGTGTGGGACGACATCCAGCCACAGTGAGGCGAGTATGGATTCGGTGGGTGCAGGAAGGGCGGACAGACCGACGTGAGCGATTGCCGCAGCCGCGGCACACTGCCGAACGAGAGGACCGGCATGTTGTGCGGCGGCCATTGACGGCTCGTACCGCCACATCACGAACGTTAGCGCAGGAATTAGGGTGTGTTGCGCAACAACCTGTGTCAGCACGTACCGTTCGACGTCGTCTGCAAGAGCGGGGACTTGTCGCACGGCACCCATTGCTCCGATTACCATTAAAGTTACACCACCGGCAAGTGCGGCGGCAGTGGGACATTGAACGCCGCACCTGGACTACGGAATGGCACGACATTGTCTTCTCTGACGAATTCCGCTTCTGCCTGCAACACCACGATGATCGGATCCGCGTGGGGCGGCACCGCGGCGAGAGACTCTGTGACGCCTGCATTATGCATCGCCATACCGTTCCGTCTCCTGGCGTTATGGTTTGGGGCGCATTTGGATATGACACCCGCACCCCTCTCGTACGTATCGCCGGTACACTCAACAGCCACCGCCACATCTCCGACGTTTTGGAGCCTGTAGTCCTCCCTTACCTGCAGAACCAGGCAGCGGCCACGTTTCAACAGGACAATGTGCGTTCGCACGTGGCACGCATGGTGCAAAAATTCTTCACGGCCCACCAGGTGTCACTGCTGCCGTGGCCCGCCTGTTCTACCGATATGTCGCCCATCGAACACGTCTGGTAGCTAATCGGGAACCGAGTTGCCCGGCACGCAATACCCGCGGCTACGCCTGATGAACTGTGGCAACGTGTGGAAGTAGCCTGGACCGAATTACCCCATGCTCACATCCAAAGCCTCTTTCGTTCGATGCCGCGGCGTGTAGTGGCCGTTATTGCCAGCCATGGGGGCCACACGAACTATTGATATCAGCGTGTTCCGCAAGTCGCACGGGCCTGTAAGCTCAATCGTTTCATCTTTGTATCTGTTGTTATGTGTCCAGTAAATCTGGCTTTGCTATCTCGTGTCCTTCTTGGTGTTGCATTTTGGGTGGCCAGAAGTGTATAAAGATATTTTTTAGATCACCAGTATGTGTGGAATTCTCACTTGTTAGTTTATTTATTTGTACCGAAAAACAAGCTGAAATGGCAAAAGAAAGAAGGATCTTATTATAAAATCCTTATTTAACCATCTAAAAATAATATTTTCCTGCTTCTGAGTAAAATCTTATGGGTTTGAATTTTTATGTGTTTCAACCATATTGTTCTTGACCGATATGTTTAAATAATTGTTACATTTTATTACAACAAAATAAATCAGTTCTTAATTGATGATGGAAGGCCTAACAATGAGTAAATTGGTATCCACATCTATTTGTAATTTGCGATTCAAAATCAGTTCTTGGTATTTTTCTTCATGGCGAGCTGATCAAATTCCATTATATCGCATGATTCTTTCACAGTTTTAAGCGAAATTAAATAGCGTATTCTGTCTTCGAGTGTAACTCTTTCCCTTCACTCTGTTTCTCTCTCTCTCTCTCTCTCTCTCTCTCTCTCTCTCTCTCTCTCTCTCTCTCTCTCTCTCTTTGTCAGTCTACAGATTTATCTATCTGTCCATCTATCTCAATGGACAGATTGATGGAGAAAAAACTCATAATGTTTTGAAACTAATAACTAGAAAACTGAAAATCAATTAATATGTTTTATTTACCACTTTATCTCTCTCTCTCTCTCTCTCTCTTTGTCAGTCTACAGATTTATCTATCTGTCCATCTATCTCAATGGACAGATTGATGGAGAAAAAAACTCATAATGTTTTGAAACTAATAACTAGAAAACTGAAAATCAATTAATATGTTTTATTTACCACTTTATCTCTCTCTCTCTCTCTCTTTGTCAGTCTACAGATTTATCTATCTGTCCATCTATCTCAATGGACAGATTGATGGAGAAAAAACTCATAATGTTTTGAAACTAATAACTAGAAAACTGAAAATCAATTAATATGTTTTATTTACCACTTTATCTCTCTCTCTCTCTCTCTTTGTCAGTCTACAGATTTATCTATCTGTCCATCTATCTCAATGGACAGATTGATGGAGAAAAAACTCATAATGTTTTGAAACTAATAACTAGAAAACTGAAAATCAATTAATATGTTTTATTTACCACTTTATCTTTTATAGCTGAAAAATAAAACATTAGTCCGCTCATGTTGTTTTAATTTCATTAAATACATATTAGTAGGCGTCCGTCCAGCGCTAAAGACTCTCTCATATACAATAAGGGTCATTTGCAATATTCCCATAGCTAGGGAATTAAGGAAATAACTTCGGTGCGACGCTGCGGACAAAGTTCTTTTTTTCACAATCATATTGAACTTAACAGTAAGTCTGCAAAACATTGGATCGCAAAAGCGTTAGTGAGTCTGGAGATTTTTTTTTTGAAGTAAAGGGTTAAAATGGTGTACATCTTTCGATAAAATATAAACATAATTAGTGCTACTTTTATCTTTTACCATTTTTTTAAATCGACAAAGATTTAAGAGAAAATCGGAACAATGTAAAGAGAGCCATTTATTGAACATAAGGGTGCACAATAAAAGGAGGAATAGACCAACTCGTACAGTAATATAAATATTGAACATATAAGAAAAAAATCTCCTATCACAAGGCGTAAATGTAATAAATGACAGGTGAATATTATGCTAGTTATTTTATGCAACGCTGGAGTAGAACGGTAGCCCCAGAAGAGAGAAAGATATGATTGGATCAGATAATAAAATACGGGAAAAAGCAAACTGAAATCAAAGGCCAAAGACAGAGAAAATTGGAAAGAAATGAGGAGGCATTCGTTCAACAATTGACCGAACCAAACTGACAAGGAGAAAAAATGTTGGTTGAAGAATAAATTAGGATTTTCTGTCAGTCCACGATATAAGTAATTATTTCGCCAACATGTTCCGGAATAACCACATATCTTCCATTGCTAAAATCTCTTCGCAGCTGAAATTCTCTGCTGAGCTAGATGACACCAATGATTTGGCCAATTTTTGACTTGTATAAGTTCTCATCTTTGGAACATTGTTCTCACATTCGCATAATTCATCCAAATCAACACAAAATTCCTTGATGGACACGCAGTACTTACTGATTATTTTCAATGCCCCCTTCCTGCCGTGCTCGTGGCGCAGCGGTCTAAGCGATGGCCTGTTGTAAACCTTTCATACGAGATGGGTCCGGGTTCGAATCCCGATGAGGCATGGATGTTGTGTTTCTCTTACGACGCTGGCTCTCTCCCTTCCCTGGAGCCAGTGGCCCTAAATTAAGGACAAGCTCCAGCTTATAGCCCATTGAATTGCTCACGGTGGTCGTTAAACCTCCAATTCAATGCCCCCCGCCCAAACTCCAAGCAGGCATCTAGTTTGCTCATTCTAACTAATCTGTGTATTTATTAGCCGTTGTCACACCAGATGAAAATTTCCACTGCACTGCAAGAAACATACCCGGCAAAGGTAGTTGTTACAGGACTGTTCATTGAGTCTCTTGCCCTGTCATTGGATTCGTTAGAGCTTCGCTTGTGAGGAATTTAGAAGTTCTGGGTGTTCCATAACATTTTTTCGCGATGATGAAAACAAATAAAATACCAGTTAAAGTGAAAACTGGATATTTTGGAGTGAAGAGTAGCTTTATTCAATAGAAGCATATGGGGAAAGATCTTTCAAGCTTTGTTCTGATTTCTTTATGTTATTAGCACGTTGATCTGCTTTTGCTTACTATTCAATTAGGCTTCTTCCTCAGTACACCCCGCTGTTAGTATGCTTTTTCCGACTTCACTTCCCTTTCAAATCTCACATCTTGGCACGAAACAAATAATCTACCTCCATCCAACCAAGTACGGAGAATCACCCTCCAAAAACTCAGCTCCTCCCGGCTTCAAGTCTCAAACGATTCTTCCTCTAGAAGCTAGAACTCCCCTCCCCCCTTACTTTTATCCTTCTTCGAAAACGCGCGAGTAACTTTTATTGCCTTCCCTCTGGCCAGCTCGATTGTCAAATTTCGATGCTTATTATCGCCCCTCCCTTAACGCTTTCGATCCTCTGTGAGAAATAGCTCCAATAAAACCTGGAGATGTTAGAATTGCTTGATACTCTGCCTACAAAGAAAAAGTCGTTATCCATTCATTCTTCGCAGAGCAGTAATACCACAAAATTGAACTTCGCGAATCTCTCGAATCGGACGGTAATTGCGTTATTACGTAATACGGCTGGGAGAGAACTAGGAAAGAAAAAGTCTCCAAATCGTTCCTGAAGCACTAAGAAAAATGGAAATGATTTTAACTTAAAAGATTTTTAAAATGGTTATGTTTTCACTGTTGCTAAAAGCAATGAACCTGAGTTACAAAGTGATGTACAAATCTCGAAAAGACTTTGGAATTGCTTGCGTGGCAGATACGTTAAAACTTCGCACTATTCAAATTTTGGACAAACACACTGCATTCAAGTTTTTTCACATTTTTATTAAACGAAAACGAAACTGATCCCGATGCCACACATTAAATATTCTAACTTTCATGATACGTTTTTCATAAAAATACATTAAAATAATAAGAGTCTTACTTCGCTCTACATTCCTAGCACTCCTCCCGAAAAAATATCTCTAAGCAAGAAATAAGCTAATTTAACTTTATAAAATGACTTTGCAAATAGTATTTTTGAAATTTCTGCACTCCTGTCTGTATATCTAATGGCTCCTACATTTAATAATACACAAAAATGCATTTTGTTCCTGCTATTTTACCACAGTTTACAAAGGTACAGAATTTTTTTCGAAGGTACTTAGTGTTTTTTTTTTTTTTAATTTCCAACGAAAGAACTAAATGCACTCCTCTTAATTTTTTTACCATGAGCATTTTCACGAATATCGTGCTATTATTTTTTATTGATTAGCAAGTGAAGCTTCCGTGAATCCCTACAGTTGTTTTCTTGTCTATTAGATCTGGTAAACCAAAAGAAATACATATCGGACAAGCAAAATGCATGACTAAAGATAGGTCATGAGGGAAAAAAATCGAAATAACTATCAATAGGTGTCGACGCGATTAAGGTGGGGAAGGCAGAAATGGTCAGGTCAGTGTGGCTATCAACCTTTGATGTCAGACATGAAACCACAGAGAGAAAAACTTTACAGTGCAGTGAAGACGACCTACTTCACGTCAAATCTAACACGTTATGCAAGTATGTCACGATAAACAAGATACCTGAAAGGGAAACTACAAACAAAAATTAAGAAAGGGCGGGACTTTGGATTGGTGTTTGGGAGCGAAGTACCTCCAATTATTCTACATTCTAGGGCATTCATCAATTGAGTTCCTACGGTTCTATGTTAAATACAAAGCACTGTGTAGAGTAAATATGTTTTTTAAATCCATTAAGGTAGAGCGAACTCATTAAAATTCATAAATAATTTGTAAAAAGCAAAGCAAATGGCATTCTAGAAAGTAAATATATTAAAAGTTTCATCTGGGGCAGAAATGCTTCATGAGGTTAATTTTAATGAACAGAGTAATAGAAATTCAAAAGGAGTCAATGAATTCTACGCATAATTATAGGGATGAGTTCCCTAAAATTAGAGCTGAATAACAAGCAGTTTTCCCCTTCCCAAAAGGTCCAGTACATAGAGCTAGCGTATGATAATGTACTAGCCTTGAGTTATATAAGCTCATTCTACTAATCAATGAGAGTTGTAAAGTTTCAGTAACCAAAATGATGCTCGTGATCATTTCAGGAATATTGCTGTATTACGCTTTTTAAGAATTTTAATTGAAATTAGAAGATACTTTCTCTTCAAGAGTTATTCGGGTTTTGATTAAAATCAGTGGATAAATGCATGGCACTTTTAATGCGTCTTTTTAGTGATGAGGTGAGGGTGCCTAATTCGATCCTTCTTTACGAAGGCTCATTCAAAGTTTAATAAATTTATACAGCATGTTCTTTTTCAGAAATGCCACGAACAAAACCCATTAATGAAAGACGAGACAAATCCATGCTTTACCCAACCTTGAATGTTCTGAGGAATATTTGACAAATTTCTTTGATGTCAACTTTTCGTACAAAAGAGTCGCCATGCCCTTTTACTGTAACAAAACGGTTAGAGGGTAGCAGCTGATTAAACATGAACACGAGCCGCGACGCAATGCACCAGCACTGCCACACATTTATCCTCAAAGACAAAAGCATGAAGCTTGGGAAAGACGGAGCATAAAGTAAATGGCAATAATTTATCTCGCAATGTAACAGAAAAAATTATGTTTTATGCATTTTAATTCTTTGCAACTTTTTTCTGAAATTTAGATATAAAAATTATCTTAATCATTTACCTCAAAAAATACAATGCAGTTCAGCTTCCGTATTTCGTTACTTAGTGCTGAAATAAAGCACCACATATAAGTTACCGACATCTTTTAGTCTGGAATTTTTTGAGCCATAAACATAAAAAGAAAAGGAGAAAGCAAATTCAGTATATGATGTTGAAACCATCATCATCAACAATCATTATCAATCCACTGCTGGGTGAGTCTTCTCAAGTTCCTTCCACAACTTTGTCTTGAACGAATATTCTCCCTGTCATTTCAGCTGAGTTTCTAATTTCCCCTATCCATCTCCCACGTGGTCTTCATCTGAGTCTTTTCCTGTTCCTTGATATATAGTCTAATATATAAGTTGTCCTTCACTAAATCTTCACTAAAGTTCTTTCACACCGCTTGAAGGTAACACTGGACATGGCTCAACCGAGAGAACAAGCTGGATTCAGGAGTGGCTACAGCACAATAGATCATATCCACGTACTGAGAGAACTAATTGAAAGAGCGAGGGAATATGAACTTCCATTGTGCATGGCTTTTATCGATTATGAAAAAGCCTTTGATTCGGTGAAACCATCAGCAGTTACCACGGCTCTGAAATCCTGCGGTATTGAAGATGCATACATTAATATTATTAATAACATCTATGAAAATGCAAGTGCAAAGATTCGGCTGTTTGAAAATACAACACACATAAAAATTGGAAAGGGAGTGAGACAAGGTGACACCATATCTCCGAAGCTCTTTAATGCCACATTGGAAAATGTCTTTCAATCACTGAACTCGGAAAACAAAGGGATAAAGATTAATGGAGATTATCTAACCCACCTTCGTTTTGCTGATGACGTAGTCATTTTTGCAACTACCCCATCAGAGCTGCAGAGTATGATCCAGGAACTTGCTAACAAGAGTAAAGAAGTGGGATTAAAAATGAACTTTCAGAAGACAAAAGTGATGTTCAATGCTTTTACAAGAAATGAAGATTTATCGATTGATGGAGAAAAACTGGAGATAACAGATACGTATGTTTATCTTGGACAGCAGATATCAAGTGAGGGTCACATTGATGAAGAAATTAATCGGCGTACAAAACTTGCCTGGAGAGCTTTTGGAAGAAACAGCATAATTTTCAAGAGCAATATGCCGTTATGTCTTAAAAGAAAAGTGTTTGATCAATGCATCCTTCCAGTGCTTACGTATGGTGCAGAGACGTGGACCTTAACTAAAAGAGACATACAAAGACTGCAGACAACTCAAAGAAGCATGGAGAGGTGCATGCTTGGTATAACCAGGAGAGATAAGAAGAGGAACTCGTGGATCCGAAAAATGACGAGAGTGGAAGACATCATGATCAGAGTTAAATCCCTGAAATGGCAATGGGCTGGACATACTGCCAGAAGGACAGACCATAGATGGACAGCCGAAATTTTAGATTGGATTCCAAGGGACAGGAAAAGACCCAGAAAAAGACCACATGGGAGATGGGTGGATGAAATTCGTAAATATGCGGGAGTGACATGGAGGAGACTGGCACAAGACAGACCGTTGTGGAGGAAACTTGGGGAGACCTTCGTCCAGCAGTGGATTGATAATGGTTGACGATGATGATGATATAAGTTGTCCAACAGTGGCGAGTTCTAGCAATATGTCCAGCACATTGCCATTTCTTTTTCTTTTTTTTAATGGGGGTTTAACGACCATCGTGAGTAACTCAGTGAGCTATAAGCGGTCGCTGGTCACTAATCTAGGGCCACTGGTTGCTGGCAAGAGATTGAACCAATGTCGTAAGACAAACGCAATATCCATGCCTCCCTGGAATTCGAACCCGAACCCAACTTGGGCGAATGATCAGAAGCCACAACTACACCAATGCCATTTCAGGGATTTTGTCTTCATCATGATGTTATCAACCCTTGTAATTAATTTTCTTGATCCATGAGTCTCCCTTTTTATCTTTGATAATTACACCAAGCATGCACCTCTCCAGGCTTCTTTCAGATATTGGAAGATAAAACAATTAAACAGAAATTGATAAAATTCTGTTTGCGATTATGATAAAAAAAGTGGCAAAAATGCAAGCAACTACTGTAAAATTTTCGATGCAGAAATAAAAGAGCTCTGATTAACCAAATTCTTGCAACACACGCGAAAGTTCAAAAGTATTTTAGTGCTATAATCTTTGCTCTTACTTTCTTTATTTTTCTTTTGTGTAGTTAAATTAGGGTTTGGAAGACATTAAACTGTTTACATCAAGGAAATTAAAACTGTTTCTTTTAGTTCCATGAAATTCGAGTAAGCTTACTTGCCCAGTATTCGTACAATGTATGTACACAACTTAGCAGCTGATAATATTTTAAAATAATTTTGACCAAAACTGCAATTCATAAAGTCCAGAAACAAGTATTTCACATTCTTTAACGTATATTCATCAAGAGACGAAATGTTTACTTTCACCTGTTTCATCCATTTTGTAACCGTGTCTTTTTGAATCCAATGTTTCATTTTCAATCATTTAATGTAGTTTTTCCTACGAACAATGAGTTAGGAATACAGATGTGAAATGGAATTTTCACACAGGTGTCCAAATTACTAGTATAATAATTTAGTAGTAAGTCTAGCGAGTTTTACTGACATACGAGGATCGTTCAAAAAGTTCGTAGTGTAACAACATTGGAAAACTATACCATTATCATTCCTTTTCTATTTTTGGATATAGTCCCAACCGCTGCAACACAATTCTCCACTCATGCTGTAGACGCTCAATACCAGTGGAGAAAAAAATCTCTACTTTGGTCTCCTAATTACGCACCCGCATCTGCGACCACTTCAGAATCGGCGGCATATCGCATAACATGGAAGTCCATTCAGCCTGGGAAACAGCCATAGTGGCAAGTTCGGGACAACTGGATGGGTGCTTACTGCTTCGCAATCTGGAAGATGTGACTCTGAGCATTGACTAGAAGTAGGAAACTCTTTTCGCAGCTTTTTACTCCTCTTTATTTAGATGGCTGCACGAAGTTCTCTTATGACGTAGGCACAGTATGTACCAGTGAATGGTGTGATATTTTCCGGGTAATTAATCATGGTAATGCGTTCTGTATACCAAAAAAAAAAAAAAAAAAAAACAATGGTATCACCATGCCGGCTGATGGAGTAACATGGAGCTTTTTGGGAGGCAGAGAAGATGCATGGCGCTTGAAAACTGTTGAATATGCAGGAGCCTTATCCTCCAATGTCTGCATCGTCTACATAAACTTTCTTCGAGAAAGCACCTGTAGAATGACGCAAAGGAACGGTTAGTCATTTAGGTCAACACTCACACTTAAATGGACTGTAGGAATTGATTCTAATTGCACTGATGAGACATTGATGATGGTCGAAAACTCTGGTCGCAGTGAGATACACTCTGGTCTCCATGAGATACACACGCAACACACACACATAAGCACAGTACTGACACTGACTGATAAGCACAAAATTAACGCGCGCAGGGGGTCGTTTCAAAATCCGCTGGAGGGCTTTAACAGCACCTTTGAAAGATGATAGGCACTTTATCACCTCTCGTAATTCATTATACTTATCGTTTTAATCTCAGTGTCAAAGTGATGTCCATGTTTTATCCATTGAAATAATCCAGTACCAGAAATGCATTGCACCCGTACAAAGTACGTTCAAGTTCGTGAAGCACATTCGTTTGTGGCATGCCCTTTGCTCATCTGTCAATATTCGTTTGCAGTGACCTCTTTCATCTTCAAAGAATTAGTCAGGGCTGAATCGACATTGCCGATTGAAAAGTCTACAGACTGCCATACACCGAGCAGCCATTCGACTGTCTTGCATCATGAGATCGTACATGCGGTTGATGTTTTCCCCAGAGGTGGATGTCGAGGCTCATCAAGGACGATCTGTATCATTGCAAGGTTCCCTGCCACAATGAAATTCTCTGTGCTGCTTTACAAATGTGGAATATGAAGGAACCTTATCACCCAATGTCTCCTGCATATCAACATGAACCTCCTTTGGAAAACCACCCTTCAAAGGCACGTATTTTAACACCACCCGTAGTTCACATTTCTCCATTTCCCACGCTCTACGTTTTAATTCAAATAATCTCCCGAAACCAAAAGAACAAATGAATCTATAACATTGGAAATTGGCACAGTGAGATATGAAAACAGGTATTAGCTGCGAAAAAAATTCTACACTTCCTTTTTTTTTTTTTTCTTTCCGTTTTGTTTTAATGTACAAGGAGATCCATAAGCATTTAAGCCCATCGCAAATTTAGAGTCACTGTTTCCAGGGAAGGGAGAAAGCCAGAACCGTAAGACAAGCACACCACCAATACTTTGTCCGACACTAGGACCCAAACCCAGTTCGGATGACTTGCCAGAAACCTTCTCCTCTGGTTACCGGGAAACCGGGATGGCATATAAATATTCACTAGAAGAAGGTTACAATGCAAACTTTTTGAACACCGCTTCTGTAGAAATCCACCTTCTACATGTTTAGTTTAACATATGTATATAGTTCACATGAATCTCACACCTGAGAGTTTTATAGCTCCACTTTTTGCTTTATGTTCACATGTGTCACAAGGAAAGAACAAGATTGAAAATGTTACATGTGATAAAGAATTAAATTCTTCTTACAGAAAACATGTTTTTCACTAATCAAAATCTACGACTTCATTTGCGCAGTATTTGCGTTAATTTAATAAAAAAATCAGTTCAAAATGATCTTCCTGGAGTTCATTAACCAATCTGGCTCTTCTCACTGCTACGCGCCGGTTCGAAACCAAGATAAAGCATGGACGCTGGGTTTGTCTTCACTGCACTGGAGCTGTATTTTTCAAAGCTAATTGATTTAAATCAGAAACGGAAACTCTTTCTACCTGTAAGTGATCAGGGAGAGTTGTTATACTCGGAGAAAAAAAAGGACAAGTAGGGCGTGAAACAAAGTGCTAATATAAACATAAAGAAGACATTGAAGTTTCGTTTATGAAAAAATAGCATTTACTAACATATTTACACTGTTATTTTTGTTAAAACTGAAAACTAGACCATTTTTTCCTCGGTCGGATAGGGTACCGTAGATGGATATCATTGGAGACTATATTGTATAGTTACAAAGATATTTGGTTTATTCCACCATGTGTGTCTCAAGACTTCTTCATTTACGGCCTTGCTTATATTTTCTTCATTAAATTCGACTGAAAGCTGTATTTCAACGATTAGTACAATTATCTGCGGCTGAAAGTAAAGTAAAATATGCAGAAAATTTTTTATTCCTTCCGCAGAAAAACACCACTTCAAATCATATAGCAAAATAAAGAAAGACCTTTGAAGTCCTGAATATTTAACTACATTTCACATTGTTTTTACTTATAATCATGTCTACAGTGAGAAAACTACAGTATATCCAGATTTTAAATTCGTATCTTACCCTTCACGATAAGATTTGGGGCACCATCCCGATTACAGAGTGGCCAGATGCGCGAACATCCGAGTTGGGCATGGTTCAAGCCCCTAATGCGCCATGAGTGTTGAATTTGTGTTACCTCACTGGTTCTGTCCCTTCCCTAGAATCAGTGCACCTAAATTAGGAACGAGCGATTCTTTACTGCCTTAGATGACCACATGGGGGTCATTAAACCTTGAAACAAGTAAAAAACTAAACGTTTTCAGATTCACGACCTACGATACGTGTAAGTTGGCGAAAAGTGGAAATTTGTTGTACTATTAAAAAAATCTAAACTATCAAATTTCCAGCTGATCCTGTTTAAAATAATGAGTTCTCCTGCGTGCTGATTTTCTCGTCAGAAACTAAATATGGTAATGAGATGGAAATTACACATAATAGCTGTTTTAAAAACACCTTATAATATCAGCCGAACATTCTGA
Source organism: Macrothele yani (assembly GCA_039090855.1). NCBI lineage: Eukaryota > Metazoa > Arthropoda > Arachnida > Araneae > Macrothelidae > Macrothele > Macrothele yani. The sequence goes on along the minus strand of CM076995.1, from coordinate 99,667,612 downwards.
AATCGCTCGAAAAACTTGAGTGGGTTGGGCAAGAATTTAGCGGATATTAATCAAATATTGAAGTGGGCTTGATCGCACTCCTGTAAGTGCATTGCGTATCCTAATATATAAAAGGCTAAGATGCCGACGACGTGGATCACTTTTTAAGTCGTTATAGCAACAGCCGAGAAACAAATGTTTGTGACGTCACAATTAGCTTTTCGTGTTTTCGTGCAGGTGGCGTCATCACCTACACGCGCACAGTTCAGGCATATATTATTGTTTTGTTGTCATGCAACAAAGAACACAGCTGCTGGTGTGACGTCATCTCATCCAAATCATTCTCACATGACATTCAGAGATGCGTTACGTCACACGGTCAACTCTTTAGAAATAGGAAAACTACGTCAGGAAATTTGGTTCTACTTTACATAATCTTGGTATGCTTTATTTCGCTGTTTACCTGAAAAAGACGAACATTTATATCCCGGTGCTCACACTGTGCTATCCGTAACAGTTTCTGTTTACCGTTTTGTTTACATCTTTTTTCTTTCGTTCGAAGTTAATGTTGTTGTTTTTTTGTTTTTGTTTTTTCGAGGGCGGTGGAAGTGGAAGAATACAGTTCCAGGCTGTAAGATGTTTATTATTTATATATTTAAACATAAAAGATTATTATTTTTTCATGCATTTTCCTCCTAAAAATATTTAATAGCCGTTAATACTTATAAATTTATTAATTTTAATACGTACTTGCGACGACGTAAATCACTTTTATTTTAGTAAGGCAAGGACGAACGTTAGTGTCCTTCGTGAACTTGGCTGTTGTTATAAACCTCGCCTATTCCGCATCAAAAAATAAAATTTATCTCCTTCATCAGATGAAGAGATCGAAAATAAACGCCGCAAAACCTATTTGCCGCCCCGGTGGCGCAGTGGTTTAAGCGATGGCTTCTGCTCATTTGTCCGAGCTGGGTACGGGTTCTAATCCCGGTGAGGCATGGGTGTTGTGTTTGCCTTACGGCACCGGGTTTCTCCCTCCCCTGGAACCAGTGGCCCTAAATTAGGTACGGGCGACTGCTTATAGCCCATTGAGTTGCTCATGGTGATCGTTAAACCTCTAATAAGAAAAAACAAGTTAGTAAAATCATGCAATGCATTGATTATGATACGCTTTCCAACATACTAGAAATCATTACTCAAGTTATGAGGGAAATGGCTGTGGAATAAATCTCACCCCTGTGCCCCGACCTTTGATCCCATTTCGATGATATTCAACAGAACTGGTTCAGTATACCTCCGAAATAACACGATAAAGTTTTGTCGCATCGAAGCAATTTTACGTAAGTTATGATGCATAAGGGCTATGGAATAGATCCCGCTCCTGTGTCCTAACCTTTGACCCCATTTCGCCCATTTTCAACAGGATTCGTTCCCAGGCAGGTCCCTACATCATACTAACATTTCATCCAAATCGAAACATTTTTACGTAGGTCATGACGCATAATGGCGATAGAAGTGATTCCGTTCTTATGTCCTTACCTTTGACCCCCATTTTGCCAATTTACATTAAGGTTTGTCCCCAGGTGGTCCCCTACCACATACTAAAATTTAATCGAAATCGAACATTTCTTACGTTAGTTATGACGCATAAGAGCAACCTGACCTTTGACCCCATTTCGTTCACTTTCAATAGGGTTCCTTCCCAGGTGTTTCCCTACCACATGCTAAAATTTCCTCGAAATCGAACGATGTTTACGCGAGTTATCGTGCAGACGAACATACGCACACAACGCGTGACGTAATGAGGAGATGGGAATCGCGACCATCTGCTCGCAAGAGTGTGACGTCATAAAACTTTAACAAGATCCACAATTAACGCGTGACGTAATGAGACAGATGGCGTGACCGCGCGCCAACATCTAATGGGATGACGCCATGATACTACTCTAAAAACGTGGTAATTCGGGATGGTTATTTAACCCCACTAAACGAATTTTCCTAAAGTCGAGATCTAGCTAAATCGATTTCTAGTACCAGAAAACGGTAGGTTAACGACTTTCATCAAAATCCCTAGAGCCGTTTTCAAAATAAAATTTACATACATACAAGAATTGCTCCTTTAAGGTGAACGTCAAGTAATTTTGCTTCCTGTACTTCGAATGGAAAAATGTCTGTACACATTTTCTTCCCAATTAATGCGTTACGAAGGATGAAAATTTTAGCATCGATTAAAATATCTTCATTTTATAACTTGGAATACTTAATATTTTCTAAAACATAATCATAATTATGCAATACAACATTTGTTTGTCTACTGACGTCATGAAAATACACGTCGCGCCATCTTTTTTCCGGACAATTAATGCGTTAACAAAGATAAAAATGTGAACGTTGATTAAAATAGCTTCATCTTATAACTTGGAATACTTAATATTTTCTAAAACATAACCATAATTATGCAATCCAACATTTGTTTGTCTACTGACGTCATCAAAGTACAGGTCGCGCTATCCTTTTTCTGGTTTCAACACCACCAAAGGAAAAGTTATTGATTTTTAATATAATTATGGTTATGTTTTAGAAAATATTAAGTATTCCAAGTTATAATATGAAGTTATTTTAATCGATGTTCAAATTTTCATCCTTGGAAACACATTAATTGTGAAGGAAATGTGTACAAAAGTTTTTCCATTGGAAGTATGGGAAGCAAAATTACTTGACGTCCACCTGAATAATATGGGATAAGGGCGATGGAATGGATCGCAATCCTATGTCCTGACCTTTGACCTTATTTCGTCCATTTTCAATAGGGTTCGTCCCCAGGTGGTCCCCTACCACATACTGAAATTTCATCGAAATCGAACCATTTTTACGCACGTTATGACGCATAAGCAATGGAATGTATCCTGCTCTTATGTCCTGACCTTTGACCCCACTTCACCCATTTTGAATAGGGTTTGTCCCCAGGCGGTCCCCTACCACATAGTAGAATTTCATTGAAATCGAACCATATTTACGCAAGTTATGATGCATAAGGGCAATGGAATGATCTCGCTCCAACGTCGCGACCTTTGACCCCATTTTCAATAGGGTTCGTCCCCAGGTGGTCCCCTACCACATAGTAAACTTTTGTTGAAATCGAACCATATTTACGAAAGTTATGACGCATAAGGGGAATGAAATTATCCCGCTACTACGTCGTGACCTTTGACTCTATTTGTCCCACTTTCAATAGGGTTCGTCCCCAAGTGGTCCCCTACCACATACTAAAATTTCATCGAAATCGAACCATTTTTACGCCAGTTATCGTGCGGACGGACGGACAAAGCTGAAGCATATACGCTTCTTCAACCTACGGTTGAAAAGCGTAAAAAGGCGTGTTACGATCGAGCAAGGCGCGAACAACGCCCTGTTGTCGAAAGACAAGATGTTAACTTCCGGAATGCCGAACATGGCAGAAAAAAAAAAAATGAAAAAAGGCAGTGCAGTTGAAAGAAATTCTGAAATTCGATGTTTGCGTGATTATCGTACCAATATTAATACGAAGCCGGAACATATTGAAGCTGAATCTCAGTGCATGACAAATGTACATATTGCAGAGGCGCAAATACGACCCTCGAACAAAGGAATGAACGCTGCGCTCGAGAGGTTCAGAGGACATTAACGAACCGACAACAACAAACAAATGCTACACGTCATGTGGCTTTAAACCGTATAGACGATGAAAAGACTGTAGCGAGACCCTCATGTTGAGCAAATTTGTTAATTTTGTAAAGCCAAAAACTTTGCCGCAGAAAGACCTTCAGATGGAAAACTTTCTAAATGTTGCTCTAAACCAGCAAAATTAAATCCTATTCGCACTTTCCCATTAATTGAACAACTTATGAAATCAGCACGAGCATTCAAGAAACTTTATGGTTAACATACGGTCGATTAATAGTTCTCTTGCATTTGCATCGATGGGAGCACAAATGGCTTCTCCACCAGGTTATGAACCTTATTGTTTTAGAATGAATGGATCAATCTATCATTGTGAAGGAGCACTGCATCTTGATAATGGTGAACAGCGTTAATACGCGCAGTTGTACATATTGGATCCTGATGAGGCAGCTGCCTTAAGAGTGCAAATGCGAGAAAATAGTGGGGGCAATAAAGATCTGTTACAAACACTGAATACATTCATGACAGAAAATAATCCATTTGTGGAAGCATGTAAAATGCTTTATGAAGTCGAGCAAGAGAGTATTCAAGATGCTCAAATGAATAATGCTGTTTCTTCTAATGTATCAATAGCTATTATTCAAGATCGTAGAAATGATCTTGAATAATAGCTATTGATACATTAGAGCAAATTCCATGAGGAATGCCACTTCACAGACTGAAGTTGAAGATTGGAGCTATTATCATGCTCCTGAGTAACCTCAATACACAACAAGGTTTATGCAATGGAACAAGACTAATAATTAAAGAACTAAAACCCAATTTCGTCATTGCAGAAGTACTCACAGGCTCAGCATGTGGTAAAGCTGTTTTTCATTCCACGAATTGACCTCGCACCTACTGTTATAGACCTCCCATTCACATTAAGACGACGACAAGTTCCTGTAAAACTCGCCTTTGCTATGACCATTAATAAGTCTCAAGGTCAAACACTGGAAAAAGTAGCTATCTACCTTCCTGAACCAGTGCTTAGCCATGGATAACTTTATGTTGCATTGTCCAGAGTTCGACGGTTTGATGATGCCACAGTTAAAGTAGTCCAAGAGCCAGAACAAAGGAAACCACTCCCAGTTTCCGAAAAATTATTTGCAAAAAATATCGTGTACAAAAATGTTTTCCAACGTCGTTAATAAACGCTTGAATAGCAATAAATGATTTCTAGAACCCGTTGTGTTCTTATTTCAACGGGCTTTACAGCTAGTGGTTTCGTAATTTCTATGAAACAGCTTGGTAGTTAAAAAAAATGTTTAAATTTTCTCACAGAACATTTTTAGATATCTCACGCAATTTCATAATGTGACTAATACTATAAAAGACCGGAAAGAGGGTAACATTTTATTAGCATCATTCTAGGCCACTGCGCATGATCGCATAACATTAGAGTACCGAACACTAGCGGCCAAAGTTTACACAAATTTTCACAAGAAACCATTTTTTGCTGAATTATACAAACTTTTACACCTGCGTCCTAGTGAAAAATAAGAGCTACAGACTACACTTTTCACGTTCTGGACGAATTTCCAATAGATCGAGTTAACTTTTAGTATTTTCGTTCACTGTGTGCTCCTTGACTGCACATGCCCTTGCGCTATGAAGATCAATAACTCACTCATAGATACGTAGTCAAAACTTGAATATCCTCTTACTTTCTATGGCGTACATACTAAACATACTCTATATAAATGAAACTTTCGAAAACACTTTCACAAGATTACGCTGCATATTCCAAATAGTGGGAAATAAACGAAATCTATCGTAAAGTACTGAAATGTAACATTAGTTCTTGACCAGTTCACCAAAGCGTATATATTACAAAATATCTAGTAGGTTATCGAAACCAAACGTCATTTTCCACGTTTTGGTGAAATAAATAGGAAGAATTCACACTAACTGAAATATATAAACATGAAGGACATGAATATTGATTTCTTGATCGTTAGTCAAATTTCGAAGTAAAATCTTCCGCACGAATAGATTAATAAAAATTCCAGATGTTTGAGTTCTCAGTAGTAAGTGACTTGTGGATGAAGCACGATTCAGTTGTTTCATGAAGATCCGGCACGAAGAAGTCAGCAAACTATATAGTTGATTTAGTGGTTGCATCTTCACAGCTCTGGTTCTCTATTTCGCTCTTTGAACATTTCACCTTTCCCGGGAGGTCATCCTATGTGAAGAGCACTGGGCTCACATACGTCCCTTGTGACATAAAATCCTGAATTCATCCTCTTAACGTAGATTTATCCACGGCAATAACTTCTTCTCAGTACATTTTCCCGTGAAAGCATCGTTTCATAAGTCACGCCAATCTGCAACATACCTCTTCATTTGTAGCAACATACTGTATAATGCGCTACTCAACAGTTTGACATCGTTGCACTGCACAAAATATATTTTTTTCAGGAAATGAAATCTATTTGACGGTAAAGCCAGCAGGCATTTATTTCGAACAACTTTTATTTATTTATTTATAATTTTGTCCCTACATACCGAGTGGTTATAAAATACGTATCCCTATTTTCGGGTTTCTAGAAAAGCAAGAAACAGAGCTATAATGCCAAACTTGCTAGGTAGCTTGTTGAGAGCATGGAAAAATGATTCTGAGATAATAAACAAGAAAGATGACAGCCATTTTCGGTTGTAATGAGCACGTCTTGAATCCGTACTGATGCGGATTAAATTTAACAAAGCTATTCAAAGACAGTGGAACCGGTTTGGAGAACAATCAACTTGTTTCTGCAATACAAAAAGAATTTTTCAAATCGGAGTTTTAGAAGCAGAAATATCGGAGAACACGCAATTTACCTTAACGCTCCCTAGCAGAAAGTCTATGAATTACTTAAAAATTTTGAAATTATATGAAAAACATTTCGCACCGGAAACGCTATCCAACAAAGAAGGAATTTTTCAAATCGAACTCTTAGAAGCAGAGATATTGACAAAAATAGGATATACATCTACGCCTCCTGGAGGGGAAACCATTCATTATTTTTAAAAAAATATATTTCGAAAAGGTTTGTTGGCTTAAATGGAATCGGTCCACGGAAGAATTTTTTCTGTCGAGATTTTAGAAGCTCAGACTTTGCTCCAAATACAACAGAAGCAGAAATTAAACTTACGTCCCCTGGTGACCAAGCCATTCTTTACCAAATATTAAAAATTATATGCAAAAGATTTTCCATCAGGAGCTGTATCCGGTGCAGAAAGAATTTTTCAAATCGAAGGTTTAGAAGAAGATATATCGGAGAAAACATAATTTACCGTTACTCCCCCTAGCGGAAAATCTATGCGTAACTTGAAAACGTGACCATACGTAAAATTGCCTTCGACATAAATGAAATCGAAAAGTAAAATAATTGTAATAAAATGTACTTTGAATTCGATATCATCTGTATTTACGCCTTTTAGTGACGAAGTTGTGCATCGTAAAAAAAAAAAAAAAAAAGAAAAAGAAATGAAGGATCATCTTTCGCACATTTCAAGCTCCCAAACTCAAGAATAATTTTTCAAATCGGATTAATAGTTGCAGAGATATGGTGTCCATAGACGGACGGACGGACAAACTATGTAGTAACATAAACACGATCTCTTTCTACAAAAGACGTGCTAAAGATAGTTCAAAATTGCTCTGCTAGGAGAACAATATCATTGCAGACACAAGAAAGGAAGAGACAGGTACATTAATTTACTAAATGTTTGCACAGCACAAACGTTTCAAGACAAAATCTGCTCAATATGCTGGCTATCACAAGGCATGACATGCAGCAAATAAAGAACGGCATGTGGCATGGCTGTTCGCAATATGTCGCGATCGATGGTGCCATTTCACGAATCATACTCGTTTTCAGATCTGAGAGAGAGAGAGAGGGCTTACGCCGATCCGATAAATTGTCTTTCTGGTAACCTCAAAGCCAGAAATCACAAGGAGTAACACAACTTCACCTAGCGTAAGAAATGATCATTAAGAAAAATCCAAGACTATAAGCAAAATGTTCCTCAAAGTGAATGACATACAATGTTAAAATAATTTTTTAAATCACACTTTTAGAAGCAGACATGTCGAGAAAACTCGATTAAACGATTAAACATTTCCTCCACCAAGTGAGCAAATTGTGCACTGATTTGAGTAGAAAATGCGTATAAAATGTTTTCGCGGTAAGTATATCTAACGGAAAAGGAATTGTGTCAGTAGAATTATTTAGACGTGAACAAAATGCTCAAAATATGTTGTAAACATATACATATATGCACTTACACCCTCTAGTGCTGAAATTGTGCTTTATGAAAAATTTGAAATTATGTGCAAAATATTCCTCACCATGAACGCTGTCCGACACACAAAAGGAATTTTATAAATAGGACAGTTAGAAGACAGATACGTCGATAAAAATATTTTATACATTTGATTTCCTAGCTAAAAATTCGTTAGTTGTTTTCAGTAGAAAACATACGAAAATGGTTTTCTCGCACGAGCGATATCTGACCGGAAAATAATATTTTCAATAGAGTTTTTTTTAAGAATGCAGATAATACTACCCATATACTGTATTTCAGAAACACAAATACGCACTTCTTACGCTCCTAGTGGCCAATCTGTATGTGTGTGCTTTGCGAAAAATTAAAAATCCTATTTAAAACATGCATTATGACTTCTGTCCGGTGCTCAAAATAATTTTCAGGTCGGACGTCTAGAAGCAGAGATATTGGGCAAAATACAATATACATTTGCAACCCCCAGCTAGAAAACAGTGCATTATTTTAAAGTTATTGTACAGAAAATGGTTTTTGTTAATTAAAAAAAAAAAAAAAAAGATAGGGAAGAAAGAATTTTAATTCTGATTTTTAAAAGCAATGATATGGAATGACATACATATTGATTCGACGAAATCTGAATTTACGTGCCCTAAGGGCGAAGTTATGCATCGGAAAAAAACAAAACAGGATGTAAGGACCATCGTTTTCATAGTTCACGCATCCTAATACAAAAGGGATTTTTAAATTGGACAAACAAATACAAAGCAGAGATGTGGTGCCCATCGATGGACGATATTTGAAAACATAAGCACTTAATTTTTTGAAAGACATTAAAAATGCTCAGCAGCTTAATAAGCATAAATGCTCATCGATCTGTCCTACGTGTTTAGCATTGTTCTTAGCTAAACCCTTTCTACAAAAGCTCGACAAAATGTTCATGTTTACTTAAAACTGAATGAATTTAACCAAATTTTAAAATGCCTCTGTAAAACTTCAAACATCAATCAATGGGTGTTGAAGCCGTTTTAAATCTGTTTAGTCGTAAGGAATGCGACAACATTGTTTTCATCAGCATTTTTGCACGAAACTTTTAAAAAACGCTTTTGACTCAAGCAAACTATGGCCTTTCTTGAACTTTGTTACGTGATGCCGTTGAACAATTGAAGTTTTTAATGTAAAATAGTCTGCGTATAATGTAATTAACACCGTGTTCAGATTATAGAAACATTCAGCAGTTGTTGCATAAGGGTTGCTAACTTTGACATGGAGACACAAGTGGCGTACGAACCGCGGGGTCAGAGAGGGCAGCTGCCCCCGTACCATTTGCGTGCAGGGCCGAAACACCACATTAACCCTCTCACTTTCACTTTGAAATAATGTCCATGATTAGAAATCGGATAAATATTTGATTTTTTTATTTCCTGCCATTTAAAATTACTTCCGATAGTACTAAATATTATTTTCTATTTTAATTACTATCTAGGACTTTGAATTCTTTATTCCATAATTGAGAAGCGGTTTATACTACCCTAATTTGTCCGGTATGAGAAAACGCAGTTCCACAAAATACCAGCCAGCATGGGAAAAAAAAAAAAACATCTCTCACAAAATGCCAGCTAACAAAAAATTAATTAACAAACCTCTGTTATTTAAAAAACTGAAAGATATTGTGTTTCTATAAGAGAAAGAATGTTTCCGATTTCAGTATAATAGAATCAGTCTTTCTTTAAAAAAAGGAAATAGAAAGAGAGGGGGAAAGAGGAATGAGATATTCTTACACGTATATTGTTGGATGTATAACGTAAAGGCTCCGTTCTTGTGGAATCCATACTAATGTGGAGGTCACCAAATCAATATAGTTTAACACCGTTTAAGAGTAAAATGTTTTATATAGAAAAATGATACCGTATAAATATAAAATGCAAGTTTTATATTAATTTAGATTTTATCGATATAAACGTTTCATCTGTATCATATTCAAATGACGTCATCACGTCCTATTTTACAACAGCACAATACGTTTTATGATCTGACGAAAAAGTGCATATGCTGATATCTTGCCCCTGTCGTCAAAAAATAGTTCCAACAACCTTAGAGATGCATGTTTTCAAATTAAAAAATATTACCCAATTTTTAAGGTACCAGATGCTGAGTCCTGCCACCGAAGACATTGGTTTCGAAGTTTGAATTTTTCTTTTGTTTCCATTCATTCCGGTTACTAGACCACTGTCGTTCCACCTAGTCCTCCCTACTAGTGGGTGTCGGTCAGGCGCGACGTATTTACAATGGCCCACCCTTTAGTCCCCTCCCCCTAGAAACATTTTAGCAGTTACAGTAGCACATGGTGAGTGCACCCATTTGAAATTTCAGGGTCTTGGGTAAATGCATGTTGATTTCCGATTAACAAAAAATTCGTTATTTAAAATGTATTTTTTATTAAATTTAGTGTTGTACTATTCTGTTAATTGGAGGGAGCCTTTCTAGTGAATGTCTGACAGAGTAGTAAAAGCGTACCATTTCCGTAATTATATTATAAAAAGATCAGAGAGAGAGAGAGAGAGAGAGGGAGAAAGAGATATTCGTAGTCAGGTTAGAAACTAAAATTCATAAAAAGCCTTATGGCAGCAAATATTAAAAAAAGATAAAAGAAAATGACCTAAATAAGCTAAAATTGCGAAAAAATAGTAACTTTTTAAAAGCCACGGAGGTTTATATCCATGGTATTTTTCAGTACTACATACAATGTACCCGTGGTTCCCAGTACTGCATTCATTGAATCCATGGTTCTGAGTATTGCATTCATAGAATAAATACTACGTATTATACGACCCTGAAAACATTTCTGTTACTGGAGATAACACCACCAATGTCATGAACCGAATTTCTGAAAAAATTTCTCCCAACCACTTCAAAATTCGTGCCTCCCTAACAATACTTAACCCCCTAAGAGCCTCCCAGTTCTGAACTACAGGTGTAATGACTGGTGCCGGTCAGTAACGGAGCAAGCTTCTATTATTTGGGAGGGCGAATCTTGAAATTACGCTCCTCGAGTTCAAAAGTTAACTTCTACTCAAATAGCAGGCACTTTTTACTTTTTCATAACTCTGTTATGAGAAAGTATTACGAATGTTCAAAAATCGAACATCCGGGTTTGGGTATGGTTTTACTAAAAAATGAACACTAGGTAAAGACTCAAGCAAAAGTTGTGTGGATGCCGATACCCAGAACTTCGCAGAAATGCAGAGTGATAAACAAACCAGCACAGAATGAATGGGTGCCAGATGATGAGCTTAACAATTGGAAGACGTTAGGGAGTAGGACTTGGAAAAATTCTGTTCAAGGTTAAACGCTCACAGTGGCTTTCCACGATGGAACACAGATGACTAATTAGCTCTCTATCCCATCAGCATGTTTCGAAAGATCACGGAGTTTAGACATATCCACAAACTGCTTTATATGCCTCTCTTCGATGTTTTGTACAATTCCTCGCGCATATGAGGGGTTCACACCTAATACAGTAGGGCTACACTGTTCCCGGGTTAGCAGTATGGAATACTTTATGAAGCTAACTAATGCCTTTAAAAAAGAAAATACTAAAGTGTATAACCTTTTTTTAGTTAAGATTTTCAGTAAATTGATTCACACTACTTTTTACGTCTCTCAAAGCATGCATTTACGCCCTAGTATGACGATCCTAGTGCCTGTAAATTACAAAAAAAAATGTTACGCTTTTGAAATAGCGCGCTATGAATGCAATAATTAAAACTTAAGTCAACAACAAACTTCATTATGCATCGTAAAGGCCTTTCTTGTAGCTCCTGAACAAACTTTACCCTAAAATATTTGAATGATACGTGTGATATAACATTGGTAACTGTATTACATAAATCCTTGTTCACCCCAAGGAAACTTCAACTAAAATACGCGGACTTAGTTAATGATATTTTCGTGATTCTTCTGCATTATGTTATACGCACCTACGGCGCTTTAAAAGTTCTGGGAAACACACAAATCGATTTTTTGCAGAAACTGCTGGTTATGTGTAGTAGACCATAAGGAAGCTGCTTGCGAGGCTCCCGGGATTTACACACCATTATTTAAAACACGCTCTTACAGCAATTCACAAAGGAATTAGCAATCCGGAAAACAAAAAGTCGCACGTGAGATTTAAGAGTGAAGAAAGAAAAGATAAATAAGCAAATAATAATGAATAAGAATAAGAGTTAGTGTCCCATACGAGTCACATGAACAAGTCTCATGCATTTATTTTCTTTACAAATCCCCAGTCCGGAAAGAGGATTGTTTCTTTTTATTTTATTTTATACATGTAGCATTTATATCAAGTAACGAGCACTTCGTAGAACTGCATAAAGGTATGAGTATAAAGATGTTCAGTTGACTTGCCGAACATTTTTCTTAGATGAGGGAGAAAAATTATTTATTACAACATCACAGCATGCAAGTTCCATTTTTATGCTTTGTGCTAATAAATTACTCACACAGCAGCAGTTTTAATGGCCTGGAACCTCTGCTCTCTCCACGAACAAAGCATTACGTGAAATAACTCACATCCCTATATTTATAATAATGTCAACACGAACATGCACATTCAAACAGCAGTCATTCTTGAAATGTTTGCACTTCCGTGAAAAGAATAGCAATAGTTATTTATCAAATTAAAACAATAATGAAGCTAAGGTACCAGATGTGCTCCATATTTGTTTGTGATTATGTCTCTCCTCAAAAAAAGTAATGTACACATAAACTCATAGAATTCTTCATGATTATTTAACTCATCTTCGTTTTGCTCATGAGGTAGTCATTTTTGCAACTGCTCCTTCAGAACTGCAGAGTATGATCCAAAAACTTGCTGACAAGAGTAGAGAAGTGGGATTAAAAACGAACTTTCAGAAGACTGATGTACAATGCTTTTACAAGAAATGAAGATTTATCGATTGATGGGAAAAAGCTGGAGATAACGGGTACTTTCATTTACCTTAGACAGCAGATATCAAGCAAAGGTCATATTGATGAAGAAATTAATTGACGTATAAAATTTGGTTGGGGAGCTTTTAGAAGAAACAGTACAATTTTTCTGAGCAATATGCCTATATGTCTTAAAAGAAAAGTGTTTGATCAATGCATCCCTCTAGCGCTTACGTACGGAGCAGAGACATGGACCTTAAATACAAAAGTCATACACAGACTGTAAACAACTGGAAGAGCCACGGAGAGATGCATGCTTGGTGTAACCAGGAAAGATAAGAAGAGAAACTCATGGATAAGGAGAATGACAAAAGTGGAAGACATCAGGATCAGAAATAAATCCCTGAAATAGCAATGGGCTGAACATGTTGCCAGAAGAATGGACCACCGATGGACAATTGAAATTCTAGACTGGACTCTAAGGGACAGCGAAAGACCCAGAAGAAGGCCACATGGTTGATGGATGGATGAAATTCGAAAGCGTGGGGTAGTGACATGGAGGAGACTGGCGCAAGACAGACCAGTGTGACAGAAATTTGGAAATTTGGGGAGACCTTCACCCAGCCGTGGACTGGTGGAAAGGGAGTGAGACAAGGTGACACCATATCTCCGAAGCTCTTTAATGACACATTGAAAAATGTCTTTCAATCATTGAACTGGGAAAACAAAGGAATAAAGATTAATGGAGATTATCTAACCCACCTTCGTTTTGCTGATGACGTAGTCATTTTTGCAACTACCCCAACAGGGCTGCAGAGTATGATCCAGGAACTTGCTGACTAGAGTAAAGAAGTTTGGATTAAAAATGAACTTTCAGAAGACAAAAGTGATGTTCAATGCTTTTACAAGAAATGAAGATTTATCGATTGATGGAGAAAAGCTGGAGATAACAGACACGTACGTTTATCTTGGACAGCAGATATCAAGTGAGGGTCACATTGATGAAAAAATTAATCGCCGTACAAAACTTGCCTGGAGAGCTTTTGGAAGAAACAGCATAATTTTCAAGAGCAATATGCCATTATGTCTTAAAAGAAAAGTGTTTGATCAATACATCCTTCCAGTGCTGTCCTATGGTGCAGAGACGTGGACCTTAACTAAAAGAGACATACAAAGACTGCAGACAACTCAAAGAAGTATGGAGAGGTGCATGCTTGGTGTAACCAGGAGAGATAAGAAGAGGAACTCGTGGATCCGAAAAATGACAGGAGTGGAAGACATCATGATCAGAGTTAAATCCCTGAAATGGCAATGGGCTGGACATACTGCCAGAAGGACAGACCATCGATGGACAGCCGAAATTTTAGATTGGATTCTAAGGGACAGGAAGAGGCCCAGAAAAAGACCACATGGGAGATGGGTGGATGAAATTCGAAAGTATGCCGGAGTGACATGGAGGAGACTGGCACAAGACAGACCGTTGTGGAGGAAACTTGGGGAGACCTTTGTCCAGCAGTGGATTGATAATGGTTGACAATGATGATGATGATGATGATGATATATATATATATATATATATATATATATATATATATATATATATATATATATATATATATATATATATATATATATAAATACCTGGTACTAAGAACAAGGTAAATTCGGTGATGGCAACAGAAACCAGCGTGGAAATACTCTTGTAGAATTTTCAGAGGCAGGAGGGTTTTTCATCATGAACTCCTTTTTCAAGAAAAAAGCTTCAAAGGAAATAGACATGGAGGCATCCCAATGGATTGACAAGTGAAATTGATTTTATTATGTGTAACAAGATATTTCTCATGGAAGACTGCGTTATGCTAAACAAGTTCAACACAGGTAGTGACCATAGAATGGTAAGATGTAAGATGCACTTCAATACTAAACTCGAGCGTGGCAAGCTAATAAAACAAACAAAGTGTATTGACACGACCAACATTAAAGAACATCATAATACCTTCAAATTGGAACTGAGGAACAGATTCTCTGCTCTAGTAGGTCTAACGTCGGAAGAAGTGGACCCCTCTAAAGTTAACAGAAAACTAACCAATGCTCTTATGGAAACAGCAACAAAAATACCTGGTACTAAGAACAAGTTGCACACGAACAAATTATCAGGAAAAACCAAAATTCTGATGCAAAAAAGAAGTGATATGATGACAACTAAAGGAGATGTGACTTCCGAAGTGGAATATATAGAGCTATGCAAGACGGTTCGAAAAAGTATCACTGAAGATGTAAGGAAATTCAACTGTGAACTAGTGAGGAAAGCAATTGAGAACAACAAAAGCCTGAAGAGAGCAAAGGGACATCTGAGTAAGGGAAGAAAACAGATTATATCTCTGAGAAAAGAAGATGGTTCTGTAACAAGAAACAGAGGTGAAATTTCGACAACAGTGAAAGATTTCTACTCAAAACTGTATGAAAGTGATGATACATGTACTCCAGACATTACAAAAGGTACCAGAGTTCTTCCAGTCCTACCAGCAGAAGTTGCACATGCAATCAGGAACATGAAACGGGGAAAAGCTCCAGGAGAAGATGGAATTACCGTAGACATCATACAAGAAGTAAGTGGAGAAATTGAAACAGTACTCGCTCAAGTTTTCACTCGATGCCTTAATGGAGGGAATATTCCTGATGATTGTAACAGTGCTACAATGATCCTGCTACATAAGAAAGGTAACATTGAGGATCTCAGGAACTACAGACCTATCAGCCTCCTATCAGTGGTTTATAAAATTTTCACTAAAGTTCTTTCACACCGCTTGAAGGGGACAATGGACATGGCTCAACCGAGAGAACAAGCTGGATTCAGGAGTGGCTACAGCTCTATAGATCATATCCACGTACGGAGAGAACTAATTGAAAGAGCGAGGGAATATGAACTTCCATTATGCATGGCTTTTATCGATTATGAAAAGGCCTTCGATTCGGTGAAACTATCAGCAGTAACAATGGCTTTAAAATCCTGCGGTATTGAAGATGCTTACAGTAATATTATTAATAACATCTATGAAAATGCAAGTGCAAAGATTCGGCTGTTTGAAAATACAACACAAATAAAAATTGGAAAGGGAGTGCGACAAGGTGACACCATATCTCCAAAGCTCTTTAACGCCACATTGGAAAATGTCTTTCAATCACTGAACTGGGAAAACAAAGGGATAAGGATTAATAGAGGTTATCTTCTAACTCAACTTCCTTTCGCTCATGACGTAGTCATTTTTGCAACTACCCCATCAGAGCTGCAGAATATGATCCAGGAACTTGATGACAAGAGTAAAGAAGTGTGATTAAAAATGAACTTTCAGAAGACAAAAGTGATGTGCAGTGCTTTTACAAGAAATGAAGATTTATCGATTGATGGGGAAAAGCTGGAGATAACCAATACCTACATTTATCTTGGACAGCAGATATCAAGTGAGGGTCACATTGATGAAGAAATTTATCTGCGAATAAAACTTGCCTGGAGAGCGTTTGGAAGAAACAGTATAATTTTCAAGAGCAATATGCCATTATGTCTTAAAAGAAAAGTGTTTGATCAATGCATCCTTCCAGTGCTTACATATGGTGCAGAGACGTGGACCTTAGCTACAAGAGACATACAAAGACTGCAGACAACTCAAAGTAGCATGGAGAGCTGCATGCTTGGTGTAACCAGGAGAGATTAAGAAAAGGAACTCGTGGATCAGAAAAATTACAAGAGTGGAAGACATCAGGATCAGATTTAAATTCCTGAAATGGCAATGGGCTGGACATATTGCCAGAAGGAAAGACCATAGATGGACAGCCGAAATTTTAGATTGGATTCCGAGGGACAGGAAAAGACCCAGAAGAAGACCACATGGGAGATGGGCGGATGAAATTCGAAAGTATGCGGGAGTAACATGGATTAGACCGGCACAAGACAGACCGTTGTGGAAGAAACTTGGGGAGACCTTCATCCAGCATTGGATTGATAATGGTTGACAATCTGCAATTTCAGACTGTTACATAGTCAATACACCCTACGAACAATTTTTCAATAGAAATATACATTTTGTGCATTGTTCTCCTCTGTTTCATCAGTTTAATGAGCTGTGATTTTATAATAAATTTAAGTATGAATTTTGTTGCACGTTTAACATTTTTTTCACAGATCAGTGTGTTTTCTAAGTCTGCGTTAGTCCCGCAGTCTTCTCGTTCTCTGCATTCGTGCGACATCTCTTTTTCTGTGGGCGCGGTAAATCTGTTCTGGTTTAACGACCACGGTGAACAATGTTGTTCACCGCGGTCGTTAAACCCACAGGAAAGGGAGAGAGACTGTGCCATTAAACGAGTACACCAGTCCTGCCTCGTTCGGGATTCCAGCCCTGATCCATCTCGGGCGCGTGGTCAGAGGCCAGCTCTTTACACCACTCGGCCACCACGGAGGAGAGTGAAGCTTTCAAGCTGAAGTAACAGGAAACCTTTCTATACTAAAATACCTTGTAGACACAATATACTTAGAAGTCAGATAATGACTAAATTTTTTTTTTTTTTTTTTTGTTCACGTGTTTTATTTGGTATTAGCACATCTTACAGAAGCAAGGACATGCCTGTAATTGTGCCGCCCCGGTGGCGCAGTGGTCTAAGCGATGGCCTCTGATCATTCGTCCGAAAAGGGTACGGGTTCGAATCCCGGTGAGGCATGGATGTTGAGTTTGTCTTACGGCACTGGCTCTCTCCCTTCCCTGGAATCAGTGACCCTAAATTAGAGACGGGCGACTGCTTATAGCCCATTGAGTTGCTCACGGTGGTCGTTAAACCTGCAGGCGAGAAGCCTGAAATTGTCTGCATTCCGAGTGCTACACAAAAGTGCACGTTAAGACCAAAAATAAAATAGATAAAAAGAAACAGTACTATAGATTAAAATATTCATTCCCAATCCACATATTTGCAACTGAAGAACAACCAGTGATTTCTCACTTCACGGAACCATTGGTACGAAGAAAATGAAAAGTTAATTTTCCTACACCAGTAGCGTAGCCAGAAATTTCTTAAGGGGGGTCCATGGGTTTGGTTCATTGGTGAAAGCCTCGTATACATGTATATATCGCTTTAAATTCGTGCTCAATCTCCCCTCAAGGGGGTCAACCCCCCCCCGCCACGGCTACGCCGCTGTCCTACACTAACGTAGTACCCACTCAGCGAGTTAGATCTTGTTGATCATATCACAGAAATCATACTTAGCACTGGATGTCGGTTTATCAAAGTGCATTAATATGCAAGATGGTGGTACGGAAATTCGCTAAAAGAGAAAACACATTTGTTTTAAAATTGACAAATATGCACAGGATAATATTTCTTGCTTCGGACCACCGAGTCGCTGTATTTTGGCAAAATATAGCGACTCGGTGGTCCGAAGCGCTGGTTGTGTCTCTTCCCTGGAACCAGTGGCCCCAAATAAGAGATGGGGAATTGCTTATTGCCTTACGGGTTGTTCATAGCGGACGTTCAAACTCCGAAACAAACAATAAACAAAATAATCAAAAGGAGTGAGAAAAAGTTAAACAGTGTGTGTGTGTGTGTGTGTGTGTGTGTAATCTCCTTCCATAATAAAATCCTACCTAGTTACTCCATCGTTTCCTACATCAAAACAATCAATAGGAATGATCAAAATCCTACTTTTCCAAAGAAACATATATGAGCAGCTATCAACTCCAACATGCCTAAAAACGTTGAATACTTATACAAACATTTTAAGTGCACTATGCCGCACCACACAACTCTACCGTAAACATCCGTCCATCGGCTTTGTGCTTTGATGGAAGCTTTGAATTCCAATATTACCCGAAAAGAAGACGGGCGTTCGCCGAATGTCCAGAAAATAGCAACCCACGGCCTAAACGAAGAACGTGTTGTTTTTGCGACTTTTCAGAGTGTACCGTGTTTTTTTTTTTTTTTTTTTTCCACCGAATAACGTGCAAGGTCATGATCAGGTTAACCAAATTTTTTTATGTACACAAAAAATATTTTGCATCCACATTGCGCTCAACGTATCGTCGAGCTCCTAATTTATTTTCTGTGACTGGAGCATTTTCACTACGATTTGTTTTTTTAAATATCATCATTTAATAGAAAAGATTCCAAAAATATATACTCACGTAAAACAATTAAAGTATTTGTCGAGGTGTTTCAATGTGATTAATATGCATTGCACAATCCTGTATCATCGGGAGTAAATTAAATGTGGTATCACGTGAAGCATATATTCTTCTTGAGAAGCAGATAATATATATCCCACACACTCACAATAAGGTGACAATCAACGTCGTAGCACTGTAAGAGAAGGTGCAGTTTCAGGTTGATTAGGCTTTTGTTTTTCATGGGCGCTCGCTCACTTTTTCAGCATAAGTAGAATCCATATTCCCAAGGCACGACGACATCCGCTGCAGCTCGCACACCCTCACTGACAGCTCAGCACAATGAGCAACGGGCAGACAGTCTCCATCCACCGTTCACTTGGCCTCAAGCGGAAGTGACCTGTCTCAGGTGACGGCTTCTCTCTCGCACCTGGTTGGCAACGGATTCCCGATTCGCGTTCCCCTGAGCCAGCGCCCTCTGTAACAAAACGCCTGGGTGGAAAGGAAACATTGGTAATTTCCACATGCCTGAAAATGCTAATTATACTCTTCAAGAAGTTTTGCTCCTCTTGCGTGTTTCGAAGACACTTCATGAGACATATTTTTTTTTTTTTTTTTGAGCTCTGTTGTTTTGATAGGAAATTTCGTTGTTACATACTCACTTTTGTTCTCAAAGGGAAGATATTATATACCTACTGCTTCTCCTGTTTTTTTTTGTTTTTTTTTATTGTTTATTTCTTTTTCTTTGTCTGTTTTATATACGTCACTAAATATTTCAGTAGTAAAATATTTCGCGATGAATTGTGAGTTGCAATTTTGGGTTGTCTAAACCCCAAATTTTCTACGTTTTATTTATTATTAATTTTTTTTTGAGGAAAATTATCGGTGTGCAGTTATCCTTTGTTCACAAATTTTCCAAATATATTGAAATTTGGAAAAATAAATTGAAATTTGGAAAAGCTGTAAACAAAGTATTTTTTTCTTATTTTTTTCTTTGGGTTTGTCTCTGTCCTTGGTATTTTTTTCTCTCTTTTTTTTTTTTTTTTTTCTATTTGGCTTTTGTGCTTCCTGCAGACAAGGTCACACATTTCTTAAGTGGCGGTGTGTTCCCGAAGTTGGTCACAGCAACGTTTCGTCACGACTTGTCATCTCCACGGCTTGCAAACTGTTTTCTTTCTCGCTTACCGTTTCTGACACGTTTCATAAACAGTAAGAATTCCACAACGGATATCACCACCATCTTTCGTGGATCGTTTAAATTCTGAGCTTCCGTATCAGACATTTTATTACAAATTCTAAATACATGCTTGGATATTTCATTTTTGAAGTACAGCTTTCAAAGATATCTTCACCGATGCGCAGCAATAATGTCTTTATGCTGCTTTCTAATAACGTTGCCCACACGTTCTCGAGTGATAACGCAAAGTCCACACGAAAAATTTCTGGAACTTCATAACACTGGAGAAGAGTTATTGTGTTTAAGCGTAACAATCCTTTGATAGATAAGACAGCAAACGACTCTTGGGCTTTGTGAACGTTGTGCAGCTTTTAGTCGTCAATGCTGAAGAACTTTGTAACAACGTTCCTCTGTTTACAAAGACTTTTGCTATGAGATATCGTTTAGCACACCACCGTCAGGGTCCGTCCACACCTCCACCCACCAAAATAGAATAGAAATTGCGTACGTCGTCCATCTGTTAAAAAATGCAAATAGTTTTCCCATTCAGGGCATCCCCCGCGCAGAGTCAAACAGACCTAAACGTAACGCAGGTGATAAATAGACGGACAGCAGGGCTTCTCAATCGTGTACAGCAATAGACGAACATGGGTAAACGTGGTGATCTGAGCGACTTTGATCATGGACGCAACACAGATGAGTCATTTGATCACCCAGGTAGCAAGAACCCTCGCATTTCCAAGGGCAACCGTATCAAGGTCTAAAGTGAGAATACCATCGACTGACATTCCAGAGCCCAGAAAGCAAGTCGTGACGGATCAGAAGTCATTGATGACCTGGGTCGACGTAGACTATCCAGGCTCGTACAGACCGACCGCTTAGCATTGACGGCGCAAATCATATCCATGTAAAAATCCCGGAGGCCCAAGCAACATGAGCGAGCGACCGGTACGACACACGCCGCATACTCTGGGTTATGCAGCCGACTCCCTACTCGTGTGCCACTGTTGACTGCTCGGCATCGTACATTACGCCTCACCTGGTGTCGGGAACATCAAAACTGTACCTCTGCAGAGTGGCGTCGCGTCGTGTGGTAAGATGAATCCCGTTTTCAGCTGTGCCGAGCTGAGGGGAGGGTGCGGGTGTGATGTCGCTATAATAATGCCCCGTCGTGCCAGGTCGGTTTCGTTGAAAGCGGTGGTGGCTCTGCGATGGTTTGGGGAGCCTTCTCATGGGAAACATTATACCCCTTCGTGCAGTGGTTCTCAAACTTTTGTTCTTTAAGTACCCCTTGGGAATATTTAGCGTACCCCATGTATATTTGATATTAGGGATATTAGCAATCGGCTCCGGTTCCACATTATATCGCTTCTTAATTTCCCATTAATCCATGCTCAACACTTAAGTACTTCAATTGGTTAACTGTAAACGCACCATTAAAAAGACTGTAACTTCAAGCAACGCAAGCGAAATAAAAGCAGAATAAATGAACAATACAGCGGAAGGCACGCAAACACACGAAAAGCCGCCCCGGTGGCGCAGTGGTCTAAGGCGTTGGCCTCTGATCATTCGTCCGTACGGGGTCCGGGTTCGAATCCCGGTCAGGCATGGATGTTGTGTTTGTCTTACGGCACTGGCTCTTTCCCTTCCCTGGAACCAGTGACCCTAAATTAGGGACGGGCGACTGCTTATAGCCCATTGAGTTGCTCACGGTGGTCGTTAAACCTCCAATCAAAAAAAAAAAAAACACACGAAAACCTCACTGTTGTCACTGAGCAATGAAGCTTGACACTGGGTGGCCAAACTGGTTTTCGGCAGTGTTTCGGTGGGGAAAGGGGCCCCACTCCTCTCTCCTCTACGCGTTAGCTTATGCACTCACCCTACCAACACTAGCAGTAAATTCGGATTGTTAATTTTGTTGACATAAAAATCGGTTCACTATGCAACTCAGGGGGGGGGGTTGATAACAAATTGCCTACTCCGGTATTAGTTTCGCGTACCCCACTTTGAGAACCGTTACCTTGGTGTGTATGGACAGGTCTTTAACCGCTGCGCACTATCAGCATGTGCTGGCTGATTACCTACGCGCTTTCATCGCCTTAGCGCATCCTGCGGCTGGTGGTCGGTTTCAGCAGAACAATGTCCGCCCCACCGAGTCACAACCACCCAGGCATGGCTCGAGGATCACTCATTTGAGTCTGGAACCCAAAGTCCCCGGATTTAATTGAACCCAGTGGAAGCTGTCTGGGATGCCGTGAAGCGGAACATTAGGTCCATGGATCCTGGACCTACGTCACAGGTGGAGATGTGGACAAAGCTGCAATAGGCATGGCTGACATTACCTCCGGAAACCCTCCTGCATCAAGTGGAATCGATACCACGGGTTGTACAGGCTGTTATTTCCGCTAGAAGAGGACCAACATCTTATTAGGTAGGTATATCTAATGTTTTGTTCGCTCAATGTATGCATATATACACTGAAGTGCCAGAAAAATTGGTACACCAGTCTAATACTTGGTAAGTCCCCCACGGGAGCGCAGGACTGCATAAATACGACGGGGCATGGACTCCACTATCTTCTGGAAATATGCTGTAGGCAATGCACACCACACTTCCTGCAGAGCGTCCCACAATTCGGGTGTACTCCGAGGTCTCGGATTCCTGTGTTCGATAGCGCGTTGCATGGCATCCCAAATGTGTTCTATCACGTTCAGATCTGGTGACTTGGGTGGGAATGGCAACACCCCAAACTCAGATCAATGCTCCTCTAACCATAATGTGGCGTCCCGACACTTGTGTGGAGGTGCATTGCCTTGTTGGAACAGGACCAACCCATCAGCATGAATGCAGGACATGAACGGGTGTACCTCGTGAGAAAGGATGCGCAAATAGTGTTGGCCGGTCACAAGCGTTTGTAGACGTACCAGGATTCCCAGTGAAGTCCAGCTAAACAAACCCCATACCATTACGGACCCCCCACTAGCCGGTACAGTTCCTTGTTGACAGGCGTAATCCATGGCTTCATGGGGTTTGCACCACACATGAATCCTTCCATCTGCCCGATACAGTTGGAAACGAGACTCGTCAGACCAGGCTACTTGTATCCCGTCATCAAGTGTCCAGTGGCAGTGTTGCCATGCCCAAGCGAGGCGCATAGCTCTTTGTCGTGCACCCATCAAGGGGACTCGAGTTGGGCATCGGCTCCCAAAGCCCATATCGTGCAGGGTACGTTGCACAGTCAAGATGCTGATGCTTGTTGAGGCTCCAGCATTAAGTTCCGATGATACCTCCGAGAGTGTTGCACACCTATCGCGTGAAACGATTCTTGACAGCCAACGATGTTCACGTTCATCCAATGTCTTTTTACGGCCACACTGGTATCGTAAGCTGGAGGTTTTGCCGGAATTCTTGTAGTCACGGTGCACACTTGCAATGGTCGTCCGTTAAAATCCGAACTTCGTTTCTACCTCCGAAATACTATGGCCCATCTCACGAGCGCTAACTACGACACCGCGTTGAAAATCGCTTAAATTGTTATTACTTATTCTCATGCCGAAAACAGTTCTGACAGCTGGCAGGGATGTCTATCGCTTTATACAGTATACGCACTGGCGGACGCAACCGAGTACACGCATTGGTGACGTTGCTATGTATTTTGCATCAAGCTGGTCTGTACCAGTTTTTCTGGCACTTCAGTGTATATATCCTTTCTCGAAGTCCGATAATTGTCCTTTCTCAAGCCCGATAAATCCTTGCGGTATTAATAAGTCAATATGAAAATATTGAATTTTACCTTTCATTAGCATATCTTTCGTCAAAAGAGATACGGCTTATGTTATCGGTTTGTCAATTCGTCCGTTCGTCTGTGGACATTTTATTTCTGTAACTATTAGTCCGATTTGAAAAATTCTTTTTGCATTGGGAAGCTTGAAATGTGAGAATGACGATCCTTGCATTCAGGCCTTTTCTGATGCACAATTTCGCTGCTAGAGGACGTAAATGCAGATGATATCGAATTCAAAATGCCTTTTATTTGATATATTTGCTGCTAGATATCTGATTGATTTTTTTTCTTCCTTTCGATGCTATTTATAACGAATATTATTTAGGGCACAGTTTCTTTTCAAAGTAATGCATATATTTTCTGCTAGAGGCGTAAAGTAAATTGTGTTTCCTCCGATATCTCTGCTTTTAAAAGTCTGATTAAAAAAAGACTTCCTGCATCGGAAATATCTTTTCATATGAGATGTTTTGCATATAATTTCTCATTTTTGGTAAATAATGTTTTGACCACCAGGGAGCGTAAGAATCCATTTCCGCTTCTGATGCATTTGCAGCAAAATCTTAAGGTTCTAGAAACTCGATTGAAAAAACTCTTTCATGGACCGATACCACGTATGCCGATAAACCTTTTCGGAATATTTTCTTCTTAAAATAATGCATGGTTTATACGCCAGGGGGCGTAGATATATGTAATATATTTGTCGATATCTGTGCTTCTAAGAGTCCGATTTGAAAACATTCTTTCTTTGTTGGAGAGCGTTTCCGCTGCGAAAAGTTTTCCATAAAATTTTAAAATTTTCCTAACACATAAGTTTACCCCTAGAGGGCGTAAGTTTACGTTTACCCTTGAAGCAATATCTGCAGGACTCATAACCCTGTATAAAAAATTATTTTTCGCTTAGAGGCTCCAAACTAAAGAAACTGTTTGTGTGTATTTTCTTCGACTAAGTAATGCACAGTTTTGCCGCTAATGGCACCAATATTTAATTTTTTTCTTAACAGCGCTGCTACTAAACGTGCGATTTAAAAAATTCTTTAAACACCAGATGCCATTTACCTTGTGGAACATAAGTAAATGATGAGTTTTATAGTCCACAGTTTTGTCGCTAAGTGGTGCTTAATGTACTTCTGTTTGCAACTGTATCTCCTCTTCTGAAATCCCAATGCCGCCCTGGTGGGTTTAAGCGCTGGCTTGTGAGTATTCGTCCGAGAGGTGTCCGTGTTCAAATCCCAGTGAGGAATGGATGTTGTGTTTGTCTTACGGCATTGGTTCTCTTCCTTCCCTGGAACCAATGGCCGTAAATTAGGGACGGGCGACCGCTTATAGCCCACTGAGTTGCTCACGGTGGTTGTTAATGTTTTACCTGTTGCGGAAAACCGGTTGATTTTTTTTCTGACCGGTTGCGTTGACTTTGAATAACTTTCATAAATTTAATTCGCGTCAGAAAGGGTTCAAAAGACGTGCTCATTACAGCGGAAAATGTGTTGTCATCTTTCTTGTTTTTATTTTACTCCGCGTTATAATGAAATGAAGATACATTTGGGAGTTTCAGACCGATTTTTTTTAAATTCAAATTGCACGTAAAGCTAATCTCTTACTTTTTTCTTATTTACAAAACCATTACTACAAGCAACATTGCTGAAAGGACTGTAAGTAGAGCTTCGTAATATGACCGCATAATGACATAATGGGTACGGGAAGACATCAGAAATAGCTTCTCACAGAGGCGAGATATTCTGCGGGGCCGCCCCGGTGGCGCAGTGGTCTAAGCGATGGCCTCTGATCATTCGTCCGAATGGGGTCCGGGTTCGAATCCCGGTGAGGCATGGATGTTGTGTTTGTCTTACGGCACTGGCTCTCTCCCTTCCCTGGAAACAGTGACCCTAAATTAGGGACGGGCGACTGCTTATAGCCCATTGAGTTGCTCACGGTGGTCGTTAAACCTCCAATCAAAAAAAAAATATTCTGCTGGAGAATGGAAATCGAAAACTAAAGGATGTTTAAGCATTAGTACCGAGCTGAGTTTTTTATGGTGCCTGAGATTTTTGAAAACCGGTATGTCTCTCTTATAACCTCTCTTTTATTCACTTATCTGGGTGTTTCAGGACCTAAAGGCATGCTGGAAACTCCCTATCAGGACCTTTGGTTTTACATAATCCTGCAGATGGCTTCGAAGTTGAATGCCCTGTTTTTCTTTCGAATGCGAAACACACTCGGATGTAAATTTAAATAAACCTCATCATCTCTTATACAGTATATCACACATTTTTTTTATTGAAGGTTTAACGACCACTGTGAACAACACTGTGAACAACTCTATGGGCTATAAGCAGTCGCCCGTCTCTAATTTAAGCTCACTGGTTCTAGGAAAAGGAGAGAGCCAGTGCAGTAAGACAAACACAACATCCATACCTCACCGGGACTCGAACCCGGACTCTTCTCGGACGAATTGTCATAAGCCAGAGCTTATACCACTGCGCCAGCAGGACGGCTATCACACATTGTGGGCAATTAACTTCTGTCACTTTCAGTTCAGTTTTAATTGCCTGGCAAAAGTTGTTAAAGTGGCTAAAATTTATAAGGAACTAAAAATACAGTATAAGAGAAATTGTTAGATATAGTGCGAGGTGCACGTTCATTATTCATCATGGAAATTTGAAACAAAGCAATCAAATACTGTGAGCGTCAAGGAAGAGATGTACACTTAATTACAACTGGAAAGGGTCTTATATGGTGCTCAAAGAGATCGAAAATATGGACTCTGTAATGCTTATTGCGAAATAATTTGACTCCTCCCTCTAAATAAAGGGAGAGGGAGAGAGAGAGAGAGAGAGAGAGAGAGAAGAAAACGTATGTTGCAAAGCAGGGATTTTTTTAACGCCAGCTGTTTGAGAAATAATGTCTTGACTGCCGTGTGCAGTTATCATTCCTTTCTGACCGTTCTGCCTTTCTTAGATTCAGAGATAAAGAGAGTAAAATTTCTGCACAAGGTGCCTGAGTTCTCTGTATGTTTCCTAGTTCTAGTTCATATTTTTTGTTGAGTCATTGTTCCTAAATTAGGAACACATTGCTTTTTCTAACCTTGGATTCTCGTGTGGTCCGTCTCCCAGAAAGTTGACTCGTTTTGCGTTGAACTCGTTGGACAATTTTGGGTGTTTCGCTTGGAAATGCCACTGACTACTTGACCACACAACTACTTTTTAACAATAGCTGATGTTTTCTCTGTAGTAGAGAAACAGTAATTACTACTTCTTTTAATCTTTAATTAAAAATTATGACGCATGCATTGATGCTTTGCAAATGCGCTTTTTATATATTCTAGTAAAGAAGCATATCGCCAAATTCGAATCTAGGCTGGGGAAATTCATCCGAACAGTTTGATCAGCTGTTTTTCTAAAGGAATTCCAACTGTCTGGGGTTTTAATTAGAAGAAATGGTCGCTTGCCATATGTACAACAGATCTCTGACTGGCATACGCTTTTGTTAGAGTCAAGATCTCACCCCCCCCCCCCTCCCTCTTTCTCTCTGTCAATTAAAAACACCTGCAACACTTTAGGTGAAAATACAGCTTGGCGCTCTCGGCTTTGATATCAAAACCACTACTTTCTGTAACGGTGATATTCAGGTTTACCACAGGAACGAAATTCAGATTTCAGCAGAAAAGTTTTATTTCCTGATGGAGCTGCAAAAGTCCTAGCGCAGTTCGATTCGTAGTACAGTTCCTAATGCAGTTCTATCAGGGAAAATTTCATTCCCTCCGAGAAATCTGTGGCAATTGGCACAATACAACGAAGTTCAGAAATAAAAGTAAGGTAAAAATGATACTAATTGTAAATACTATTGCAACTGCTGTGCAAAAGGAAAAAAAAGAAACAGTGGATTGCTACCAAATACTTATCACTGTAAACTTAAATAAGAAAATTGTTAGAACAAGACTGACTATAGCACATTTTAAAGAAAATATCAGTGTTTTTGAACTTCAGTATTGTATGAAGAACTTCTGTAGGTCAGCAAAAACCTGACGTTGTTTCTGATATACAGACTGTACTGGTGCTGCAATGGCTGGTGTGGTTTCGCTTGTTTGGCATTTAAGCTGTCCATTCTAAGCCTGTATCGGCTCGTAAAGCCAGAGCCCTGCCGTACCTTTCTTTCTTTCTTTTTTCCCTTTTAATCGAAGTCCTGGCTTGGGCTTCACCGTGGTTAAAAGATTTAACATTACTCTGTGGGATTAAAGGAAAACATTTCGGCTCTCCAGATGAAAACTGACTTGCAACATAATTACATGTTCCCTACCTTCTTATACTATTGATTTAAATTAATAAATAAAATGAATTCAATTTTATTACCCCTCGAAAAGTGAATCCCTCAAAATGTATATTTTAATAACATGACATTTAGATTATTTTACGAAAATGTCACATTCTCTCCTTTCCCTGTCGTCATCATAAATACTGCCATTCCAATCCAGTCCTCCAGTTGTAACACGAAGAATTGAAAAGTTGAAATGAAATTTAGTTTTTTTACCTGTGAGCTCTTACCCATTTTGGCTTGCGTTCCTCTTTAAAAAAAGGCTCTAGGGGTGACAAAGACCACAGTGTAAAACAAGAAAGATGGAAGCGAATTACGAAAAAGGTGCGTTCATGAATAGCAGCTGAAATCAACAGGTATACTTTAAGTTGAAAGCAGAGGCGTAACTAGAGATTTCTGCGCCTGGGGCAAGTAACAAAATTTGCGCTCCCATTTATCTTTCTATCTTATATGTGTACGTATATACTGTACATATGCTTGGGAGTTCGGTCCTTCTGTGCCACATCCAACAGATCGAATACAGCTGGTAGCCGTGGCTCGCAATTCCAGTACTGATCGAATAGCTCCCAAGGCCAAACGTTTTCAACAATGTTAAAGACATTCCCATGGTATCCATCCGACTAAGGAGAAACGACATCCTATTCCATCAAATTAAGGAAACATCACGGGCCTCATTACTGTCGACAAATGCCGCGGGTCTTCTTTAGTTGAAAGGACTGTAGAAACAGACCTTTATTACTAAACATGAACAATTAGTGTCTCCTGAACATTCTAAAGAAGGAATTCAAATTTTAAGTGTACCAGAGACTGGTAAAAAGGTTTCGATTCCAATTTTAATCGGATTGAAAGTAGTGAATTGTGCGCCCTCTCTTGAGGTGGGCCCGGGCCAGCTCGTCCCTTGCATTAGTCGCGCCTCTGGTTGTAAGCCTGAAGTGGACTGGGCTTCGGCTTTGGGCTGTGTCGAGCTTCCCAAAACCGAAAGTTCAATGCCCAGCCAAAACTAAGACATTATTCAGATCTGTAGTCTGAAGGTTTTCATGCTCGAGCGCACAATTTAGAAAGGGAGAATACGGTCAACTTAGAATCTTATATTACTACGGAAAAGGAATACAATTTCTACCAAGTGTAATCTGGGAAAGGTAAGCTTTTAACAAGCACTTAGTACACCAGTACTTTGTTTCGACGCATAAGAAAGTGTTTCGAAGAGAGTTAGTAAGGAACGACATGCAACAGTTCAGACACCAGAGATGCAATTAGTGTCCTGAATGATCGAGTAGGAACTTACGTTATATTGTTACCTGAGATCAGATTGAGCTATGTAGTATTCCGTTTCTCAATTCACGACGACCTGACGATGAAAGGCGGGCACTCTTTGAATTCTACGTACCTGATGCCGGAGAAGGTGTCCAGTTGCTCATATATCGTGACAGTCATTTGTACTCCACCAAAAGTAAATCTTTGTTATCCATAGATTCCTAGACGCCGCCAGCTTAATAGCTCTATGTTTGAGCAGATACGTAGTGTCTGCAAGGAATAAGCGTGGTAGCTGTTTTAGGTTTCTACAAAGGGAAATTTTAAAAACGAAGCATTAGCCTTGGAGGAGAGGTCGTCAAAGTATTGAGGAATGTGAAACTACAAGACAACGTGGTTTAAATTGTCGTAAGCAAGACAGGTCAGTGCAACGCATTTCTTAACGATGATATGCATTTCTTCTTCTTTTCTGATGATGAGGGCAGAGTTCTGCTAAAACCCACGACTTGCTCTTATTGAATTTGCGCTGGCATGACGAAACAAAATGTCACCATTATTAGCCGTTTCCAAAAACTAATTGCCAAAACTGTTTTCAATGAAAAACGTCTCACACAGGTAGCAGAGCTCCGACAATTCTCAGTTTACAATTATTCGGAAGAGAAAAAGATTGATAGGGAGAAGAGTTCTGCAGTTTTTTCGTGATGAACTATTTTTGTTTTCTTTTTGTATATTCTCACACTGTATCAACACGTGAACAGTCGAAAAGGGCCTCACCCAACTTCGGCAAGATTGTAAACTTGCATTAAATCCAGATTCGGCTGAAGTGTATGCTACGTGTCAATCTCCAAATTCAGCTGATATGGTAAACCACTAAATTTTAAATTTTCTCGTTTTCTCATATTTGAAGAAGAAAGTTGCAAACGTTTCTCAGTTTTTCGTAATGCTGTTAAAGTTTAGTAACAAAATAGCTTTTGACTATGAAACACCTTATACAAAAACGATGGTAAAATCTCTGGACTTGGTTTGGAAGTCAGGAGAAAAAGAGGAACGTGAGATGTTTTACAAAATATGTTTCTGACAAAGTAGCGCTACCAACTTTACTGGAACAAATGTTTTATTAGTACCTTTCAAAATAGTCAGTGAAGTAGCAAATGCAGCCAGAATTCATATGAGTATTTCAGGAACTTGTAAAGCGACAGTTGTCGTTTTAATTAGTAAATTGTATGTAACAGTTTACGTTCTTTATGAATCGTTTTATATTCCGCTGTCGATGATTTTTTTTCCTTTTTTTGACGGTTGCTAATGCAAGTTCGCAACTTTTAAAGCACGCCGAGTTTTCATGTAATTCAAACTTTACTACCTGTTTAAGTTATTTACAACAATATCGCACTAAAAACGAATTGAAATCCCAACTACATTTCCTTTGGTAGAAAATACTCTAAAACTTGGTTTTGAATTCATGAATGTTGTGCTGAACCAAGGCCGTCTAGAAAATACAAGGCCATGACATTTGACAGATGAGTCCCCTCTTTTAGTGACGTCACGCGGAAACCAAGGCCTCCGATTATTTTCAAACGCTGTTCTGATGATGTCACACACGACGCCGACATATCAGGCTGTGTAACATGAGAATGACGTCATAAACGGAGGGAACTCATCTGTCAAATACCATGGTCTTATAACTTCTGGACGGCCTTGGCTCAACACACATCAACCACTATCATAATGGCATATGTGGTAAAACTCCCATCACAATTAAATAATTCATCGAGAATCCAGAATCAGTTATTTAGGTAACTAGGTTTCGAAATCTTCCATTGCAATTAAATAATCCGTCGAGAACCCAGAATCAGTTATTTTGGTAACTGTGTTTGGAAATCATCTGACTTGAAAGACGAGTCATTACTTGTGATTACGGCAGCTGATCATCCTGGCTATCATCCGATCACCGGAAGATCTTCGGCGGAGGATTAGTGTTATGTGAATCGGACCTTTCTACGCCGTTACAGTATTCTGATCAAAGGGCGTTCCTCGGCATAAGAGTTTGAATAAAAAAGCACTGTACCGGGGAACAGATTCAAGTGAAAGTTACGATTCTCTTATAAACATGGCCTCACTCGGAGGTACGTGAAGCGATTAGGGTTTCTGGGTACGGGAAACGTTGGCAAATGATATCAATCGCCAACTGCAAAGGAAAGTCCATGGTCCCCAAGTCATAAGGCTTCACAGCGTGCCAAATGGTTTTCAAAATTCGCACACAGGCGCAATGCGTTGAAACCCAAGATACGCAGTGGGAGGTCTTCAACATCAACAATAGACAGCAATGGGGCATGTGTGGAATCTCTGTGCCACCATACATAAGATTCTGTCAGATCGCTTCAATTTCAAATGATTGTTTCAGTACTACGCGTCACGGTGTTCAACTTAATCACAGCGCGTATCTCTGAGTGAGACCCTGTTTCCAGGCAGGTCGTCGTTTTCATTTGAATCTGTTTCTCAGCACTTTGTCGTTTAATAATAAACTGCTGTGCCAAACAATGACCTGCAGTCAAGAGAGTGTAACGACTTTGGAGACACCAATTTACATATCCGTAATTCGCAGCCGAAGTTGATCAGATGTTGCTTATTGATAAGCCTACGTCGATATCTTCTGAACATAAAATACTTAGATAAAATATGGGTTTTATCGAAGTTATAAAAATGTCACCAAACTCTAAAATTCCTTGAACTCTAAGCTTATTATTAAGTTGATGGTGCAATTTCACACATTTTCAAAATTTTAATATATTGGGTTGTCGAAAAGTCATGACGTATTTTAGCCATGTTTTGCAAAGGTCATTTATTAATAGAAAGAACATAGATCAATCAAGGATATAATGCCCGTTTTGTTCGATAACCTTTTGCCAACTTTCAGTGAGCTGAAGAATGCCTCGTTCATAGAAGGACCTGTCTTTCATGGCGAAAAACTATACAAGGTGCTGATTTACAGCCTCATCTGAATTGAACGTTATACCACGGAAGGACTGTTGAAGAGAGCGAAACAAGTGGAAGTCTGACAGCGCAAGGTCAGGCGAGTATGCTGGGTGTGGCAACACATCTCACCCAAGCTCCAATAATTTTAGGCGGATGATCAAACTTGTGTGTGGTCTCGCGTTGTCGTGATGGAACACAACACGTTTACGATGAACGAGCTCTGGACATTTCTGGATGATGGATTCGTTCAAACCGTCCAATTGCCGACAGTACACATTCGAATTGATTGTTTGGTTCCGTGGTAGGAGCTCGAAAAACACGACACCTTTAAAATCCCACCACACTGAGACCAGAGCATTCCGCTGATCAATGTCTGCTTTGGATGTCGTTTGAGGCGAAGTAGCACGTCGGGACCAAGACCTTTTATGCAGCACATTGTTGTACATAATCCACTTTTCGCCACCAGTTATCAGTCGCTTCAAAAAGGGATGGTTTTCCTTACGTTTAATGAGCTTATCGCAGATGTTTATACGCTCCGTCAATTGAGCTTCTTTGAGTTCATGAGGAACCCAAACATCGAGCTTGCTCACGTATCCTAGCTTCTTCAGGTGGTGAACGCTTGAATGATGAATGTGCAATGTGTCTGTAATCTCTCGTGTCGTGTAACGTGGGTTTGGCTGAATCAATGCTTTGATTTGGTCGTTATCAACTTCGGTTGGCCTCCCGGACCGAGGAGCATCGTTGAGGTCAAAATCACCTGCACGGAATTTTGCGAACCACCGCTGGCACTGACGATCTTGTAGAGCATTATCACCGTACACTTTACGCAACTTTTCACAAGCTTGACACGTGTTTTTCCTGTTACGGAAGTAAAACAGTAAAATATGGCGAAAATTCACAGTTTGGTCTTTCATCTTCAACTTGATGTCAAACCTCCGTAAATCAACCAAATGGCTCACTATTCCTTTTAGACTGCAGCTAGAACTGGCTAATGTCGAATGCCATAGCGATAACAGAGCTGCGCATGCCTCTAGTACTTCTAAAACCGCCCAACCGCCATCGGGTGCCCAAATACCTCACGGCTTTTCCGACAACCCAGTATTTGGACCAGTTGGTCTACAAAATGAATGATAAAGAAAAATCTGATGGAAATAAGCAGTTCAACAGCGTATCTGCAGCAGTAACACAAAAAACGCGTTTTCCTTTTTGTTTCACACTTTGATTACCCAAATAATATCTAACGCTACAAGGTGTCCAAGAGTTTACACCTCTAATCACTCAAAAACTGGGAGGCAAATTAAAAGATGAAAGCATACATTAGTTTTCATTATTAAAATTATAAGGTTAAAATACGAGTATATAGGCTATTAGTTTTCATTCAAAACTTACTTACTTTACATAGTGTTCCCTAAGCTACACTTACCCATGTTTTAAACATTGAAGAACACTACATTTTGTTCCCTATTTGGGAACCAAAACTTAGTGTTCTTCAATATTTTGAAACGTGTATAAGCGTAGTTTAGGAAAGACTACGTAAAGTTTGTTCTTATTCACTCACTCGAAGTGAAAACAGGAGTCACTCAAATAAAGCTCAAGAAAAGCTATTTATAGTTTGTTTTTTTATTCCGTAAATATCCCATAGGCATTTCACTTGATATCTAATACTCATGAAAAACTAATTCTGAGCGGCAGCAATAATGTAATCTGATTATAACATCACTCGAACAGGCAAAACTTCATGAACAGACCGCTTCAGCGTAAAACAGCTTCCACGAATATTACACCACAGATCGACAGACACTCTCTGCATGAAAAATATCACTTATAGATTAAGACAGCCGCCACGACCACGCTAACGCACCACACACATCTGCTAGCTGAACACATCACATATCCAGCGATCTTGCTTTTGCCAGATAACATTCAATGAGCGAGAAAATATAACGTTGAGGTGGAAACGCTAAACGAGAACAAACTCGAAATTTACATTGAGAAAGACAACTAAAAATGAAAAATTAGAGTAGTTTTTGAGTGTCCGTCTATTAATGAACGTGGACTTGCAACTGTTTGCATGATATTATGAATACTGTCAAGATTTTGGTTCATTCTTTTGGGAGCCTTCAACGAAAAAAATAAGTCAATCTGTTACTTTATTAAGCTTTCAAAAAGCAATGTAAATAAAGTTTTGCATAAAATTTGAAGGACAATCTTTAATTTATTACTGTATGTTTTGGAGAGGAGATCTTTATTTATTAACTGATTAAGTCAGCATGTCTCCAGGCAATTTCATTTAACCGCCACCTTAGGCAGCCCTCTTCTTTTCTGTTACTCCCTATGAAAAAGAAGGAAATGCTTCTTGGTTATATCTGGATGTTACGCTTTGTTTAGAAACAGCTCTCTCCTTTTCTGCCTTTTTCTTCTCGCAATATCTAACTATACTCCTAATGAAACTTGGGAATGGGCATAGGCAAACGAGGGATTCCGGTAAGCTCGTGTATGAGATATTGAAAGGAAAAGAGACTAACATCACTCTTCGAAAGCTCCCGAGTAAAAACTCTTCGAAAGCTCCCGAGTAAAAACTCTTCGAAAGCTCCAAAATAAAATATATTCAAAAGTTCCCAAGTAAATACTCTTCAGAAGTTACCAAATAAAATCTTGCGGAGCTAGATCTTTCATCCTTCTCTTTCACCTTTCCCCATATACGCCATCTTTTGTATGTTTCCCTAAGTTTTCTGACGGGATCTATTAATCATTTTTCAGTACTCAATTATTTTGTACTGAACATGGTTTACTTCGTTTTTGCTTTTGCTCTCATGATATTTCTCTTTTAAGCCTAACGACATGCTGAGTAAAATACTACGTGTATTTAGAGCTGTTTAATCTTGATAACCAAATAATTTTAAGAAGAGGACTAGAAGTATTATAAAAAAACTTCAGGTTATTTCGAGTTACCAAGTGCTTCAATTATAAATAAGCATTATGTTAGTTCTTTTTTACCGATTATCCAGAAAAATATCTCTGGAAAAACGGTGTCTAATAAATGCTTTACGGAGCATATCCTTGGACGCTGCTTAAGCACTTAATATTACCAGCCCTTAACGCAAATCCGATATTTAAGAATACAAAAACGAATAAATCCAAACTTGCCAAAACGGTACCTAACCAACGGATGGACACCTGACATCAAAACGTTTAGCTCCGCAAGTCTTTACTTAGGAGTTTTTGAA
Organism: Macrothele yani; assembly: GCA_039090855.1. Lineage (NCBI taxonomy): Eukaryota > Metazoa > Arthropoda > Arachnida > Araneae > Macrothelidae > Macrothele > Macrothele yani. The sequence goes on along the minus strand of CM076995.1, from coordinate 99,631,870 downwards.
GAGTTTTTTTTTTTAGTAGCTTTTGAAAAGTTTTTATTTAAGTACAGTTTTCCTAGCAGAAGAGTAAAAAATGGTGGATGATGATAATTTCTTAATCTAAATTCATGGAAATTTAATTTGCATATTAAGTGTTATTATATTGCAAATTATCGCTTGGAAAAAATATATTTTCCAGTGCTGTATCATGTTACTTTACATCGCAGTTGCTGAATGCCAAACATTCGATGCATATTCTTGCTAATAGGTGATGGACATTCAGACAGAAATACATGTCAGCCTTATGAAATGTTGTTCCACCTCTGCAAAAGAAGTATTTGCCGAAGAAAAAGCATAAATACTTATTCTCATCATGAAACTATTGTCGACAATGATACCCAGACAAACAGAGAGTTCAGTCACTAAACATCCTGCGTTTAAGCTGTCCTACATAGAGAAAGGATCCAAAATAAACTTTTCAAAGTTTTCGAGTCTTCTCTGGGTCACATCGTGCTTTTTCTGCTATTATTCAACGGAGATGAAGAGAATTCACCACTTTAAAATTCTTAACGTGAGGTTCAGTGGATGAGGGAGGCAAGAAAGAGACAGACAGGTTTCGAAAGTGGAACACCGGCTACTTCTCAGAGAAACCCGCCTACACGTTCAAGTCGCTGGCCACCACTCCCTCGTCCTTTCCAAGGCCTAAATCTCGGACATCAGTGTTGATAGTGAACACATGAGCCTGCTGTTGAACCAAACCCGCTCGGGCCAAGGAAGCAGGAACCTGCTTTGATTACCACAAAGTAGAATCTGAGCTCCACCCACCAAGGGAAAAGAAAATATAATTGATTACACTCCTTAATGTAATGTTTCTACTCCAAAAGAATCGAAATGAGTCTGAACAACAAAAACTATGGGAAAAAAGGAAGGTAAGCACCATAATGAAAGAGAGTAACTTTCGCAAACAGGGCGTGTTTTGATCTTATGCATGTTTTTGTTATTTCCTCATTTTTTTATTGGCCTTGCTCGGGTTCCCTCTATGGTACAGTAGCAGGCCTTTATCTAGCTCAGGGCCCATAAATTATCAGTCTTTCTTTACACTGGAAATTTTTACCACAGCAGCGGAAAGAAATAGCAGACTATAGATAGAATCGCCAATTTATTTGTTTGGCTTTGTTACTGTTACTTAAGCACTCATTAGCAGCCTATGTCAATGTACGAGGGTTGACCCCAGAAATAATTCCTCGATTTTTCTTTCTTATCAGAAGACCTACATATCACACTACACAGAACAGGGTAGTTGGATTTTGACAGGCGATAATACAAGTTCTCCGTAATACGTAATTCAGATAATAACATAGATAAGTCGTTGTCCTTAGTTTATGAAATTGATATACGTACTGGGCAAGAATGTGCTGTTAAATATCACGTACTGGGTAGCTTTAAGTTTAATTTATCAAATTATTTTTCGTTAATATTTTTTACTTACCCACTTTCTCTTTCGGGATTCTTCAAGCTGCGTTATCTTGCGATTTCACAAGTCTTGGGGTTTCTTTATGTATTATCAGTTTTTCTTCTGTTATCACAGTTAATAGTGTATCTCCTATTATTTAATTTTTTTATTAATTAACATTGTGTTTGATTTGGTCATTCCACTTAGCTTTTCTCACCATCGCTATGCCCTGTTCTATCACTGACGTTTCTTTCTTTGGTGTGTCTTACGACCGAAAGATTCCTCTCAGAATATTGAAAAAACTTAATGTTTCGCAAGATCCCGCTCTTTTATTGGAAGATGCAGAGGTTTTCTTCAGAATATGTTATTTTTAGGCATGACCAAAAATATTTGTCCGACGGAAATATTTTGGTATCAGTTAGACCCTCAAGTAGTCCAGAAAAAGCATGTTACCACCATGGGAAAGATTATTTCATTAACGAATAAATGATGAATGTAAGTAAGTAAAGAAAATTTTGTTACATAAATGAGTTACTAAACTGCGACCATATTAAGTAGAATTTGACTCCTCGTACTTATTTCTGCTCGAATTTCTCCTAGTTCCGCAGTTGTACAGTACACTTGGAATACCATTACTTAATGCCACCAAGTTGCTGTTGCTATGAAAAAATACACATTGTTTTCTGACGTTACCATTAAAGTAAGGAATTGATCAAGAGTTTGACCAGTTTGACACCTAAAAGATAGAGTTTTAGTATGAATAACAGTAATTAGTGTGCACTTTCCTGCATGCAGACTTTACTGACTTCATGAGTGTTGATCCTATTATTAAAACAAAAAACTTAAACTTTTGGTCATTTAAGCTGTACAACATGTAATGTTTGATTTTATAGTTAGCTGAAACGCACACAATATTCCTAAAGGTATTCACACACCCCGCCGCACTCATACGTCGTACAAAGAACATGCAACTGGGGATTCTACAACCTGTGTACATAAATGACATTTTAGAAAGTTATGTATATGAGAGAACGTCCGTAAGCTGCAAGTTCAGTTTCAGATAAATGTTATGCGGTCGTTCTTAACGTTCTCTGATGTGTACAAGTTGTCTGAGCAGAACTCAGAGGTCCCGAATGCGGACATGTCTGCTATCATCTTGCAAGGCTGTGCTCAAGGCATATTTCTCAGACGTAAAATTTACTCTGTAAACAATTATGGAACACTATAAGAGAATGGACATCAAATGGAAATTTCAGAACGGAAGTTTGGTCTGGACATTGGACCATATATTTCATCAGTGAGGAGTCTCAGAATTATAGAACATGTTTTCAAGTAGTACCGCTGCCTTAAACTCAATTTCTTAAATGAAGCGGTATCAAAGTATTGTAATAGTGGTGAAAAATTTCCCAAAAGAAAACATGATGAAAGACCACCACATTCAGTAAAGAAACTCTGAATATGTGGTCAGAGAGGATTAGCAATGTAAGGACAATACTATGCTGTTCAATTTTTCAATGAACGCTTTAGTTTCCGCAGAGGAAATGTGAAAGGTGACACCGAATTCTCAGGTGTAATGAGCCCGTCTTTTGACTCCCTTCGGACACAAAAACATTATTTCAAAAAAGATTTTTTGAGAAGCAAAATTTTAGCAAAAAAGAAAGCCACACAACGTATAATTTAAAATGTGAAATGTGAGCAGCGTTCTTAATAGTAAATGAAGAATTACCAAGACAGAACAAAAATAAACTATTATTCTACAATCGGTAAAATACCGTTCATTACTAAAGATAAAAAAATGCATGCAAAGCATTCCACACCGGGCACTCAGTCTGTCACAAAAATAATTTTTTAAATCGGGTATTTTAGAAGCAGAGATATCTTGAAAAACCCAATTTATCTTTAAGCCGGGTAGTGGGAAAACTGTGTAATATTTGTGAAAGTAACTGTTGCTAAAATCGTCTTTGTTGTAAAATATCAGAAGAAAAATTATTTTTCAAACGCATATTTAGAAGTAATGATCTGAAGCAAAATCCATTTTGAATTCCATAACATTTGTATTTACGCCTTCTAGTGGCAAAATTATGCATTTGAAAAATATTTTTCCATCCCTTCCCACCTAAAAAGATCGTTCCCACATTTCTGGCTTCCAATGGCAAAAATACTTTTTTAAATTGGGAAAACATGTGAAGAGGAATGGTGTCATAAGGCGGGTGGATGGAAATGCGTGCTTAGTGTTGCATAAGCACGCATTTCTCTTTTTCTAGAAGATGTGAAAAAAAGAAGAGAAATAGTTCTTTAAATAGACAAAAATTACTACTTTTGCATTTTATAAGAGATGTATCAGAACATTTGAAAGCTGCTTTGTGGTTTCTGTTGTTATAAATAAATCACTGGCTTTAAAAACCTTGGAAATGGATATATCTGATTTAAAAAAGTGATTCATATTGGCCAAAGGAGACTTCTTGCAATGTAAAAACTTCTGCTGTATTTGAGATTGCGTAAAGTTTCAAAGAGTGTGTCATTTGAAACGGTACCCAAACAATAAACCCGACCTGTGGTAAAAGCATCAAGTGTGTACCTCACGTAATGGTTGTTCTCTGCTTTCCATGTGATTTTTTCATTCGTGATCACTATAATTATTATTCTATTTCTTAACTCCAGTTATGCGACACCTACGGAGGAGAAAAAATGATATTCACGAGCAGTACATGTATCCCTTTTGTACCTGGCATGAAGCCGGTCTTTGCATTTCGTGAAGTACGCAGTAATGCACGTTGTGACGAGGAAGCACCAAATATGACAAAGATATACCAACTGGCTCAGGGCACAGGAATATTCTCTTCCCAAAACAGATATTTTCAGCTTCGGAAAATATCCCCAAAGGGAAAACCTTCTGTACCCGCTGCTGAATTTTTTACAAGTGTTGTCACCGCTAACTAGATTAACTCTGAAAGAGTGCTCAGGGAGTGGCAAAAATTCTGAAACTGTGGCACTAACAGTTAAAGCAATGTGTCAACGGCAAATAGATGACGATATTCTAAGGATTTAATATTGCCATTAGTTTTATGATTTTGTATTTAGCGCACTCATTTCTTGAAGGTTTCTGCCACTTTTCTGACAAAGCGTAGTTCCATTTTTCCGGTTACATTAACAGCAAAACCAGCTGCGTAAGGAATACTGTAAACCCATAAGCAGCTCTCGGAACTCCTTTGTATTTAATGCTAAGTGTCTCATAATATTAGTTTCACTGTTTTATAAGGTGACATTTACCCGAGATCTTTATTAAAATCTTCTAATCCAGTTCCTTTCTCCGTTGAAGCAAAATTAAAGGCATTCTGGTTTCAACAGGATGAGGCCACTACTCATACTGCGAACCCAGCAACTACTTTTCTGTTGCATTTCTATGATCACAACTTTCCTGTGCTTTACCATTAGTCAACCCGACATTGTCACTTCCCGTCAGCCGAATTCATCCGAAAGAAATTTCTCAAAACGATAGTCCATTCGAAAACACTACGAAACCTGCGGAAACTGAAATTCAGCAAAGTCCGAACTTTTGCTATGAAACTCTTTGCGAAATTGCATGGAGAGTAATATTACATGAAGTTATCTCCATTTAACAGAAATAAAATATTGCTGCGTAAAGGCTAACATTAAATTTCGGTTAAATGAGGCGATAACTAGAAAGTTTTGAACATCTAGCTGATGCTACACAGCACATTTGTACTATACCGTGCAAATTAATTGGGACAAGCTATTTTATTCTCAGAATTGTAATGTGATCGCCAGTTGATGTCGGAAACCCACGTACACCGGTTTTATCAGCTGTGAGGTGGTGTGACTGTTAGAACTTGATAGTAAGAATGTGGTTTGACTGGTTTTAAACAGGAAATAGGTATTTCAGCTTTTGTTGTGAGCTTTCGTGTGTGACAGGTGGATGTTAGATTTTGCTCTCTGTGAGTACGTGTTGCTTTCGTGTATTGAAAAATGGATATTTCCCCAAGGAAGCGTACAAAAATAATTGCTCTGAAGGATCACACTTCTATGACAGTGAGAGATATCGCTTCTGCATTTGGTGTAGGCAAATCAAGTGTATCAAGACTGCTTACGCGATACAATGCATCTGGATCATCGTCTCCAAAAAGGAGAGGTAAATGTGGAAGAAAACGAAAAACAACTCCACGAACCGACGATAAATATCTAATCATAAATAGTAAAATGAATCCCCCCCCCACAAAAAAAACAAGCACCGACCTTCAAATAGATTTATGGGCTAGTGGTTGTGATGTTAGTGATTCAACTGTACACCGTAAGCTTCTGGAAGTTGGCCGGAAGGCAAGAAAACTAACGAAAAAACAATATTTGAATGCGAAAATGAAGATAAAACGTTTAGCATGGGCCAAAAAATATAAATCATGTACTGCTGACGACTGGAAAAAGGTAATTTTCAGTGATGAAACTCATTTATTTGTGCCGGGTTACCAAGCAAATGTCGTTAGACGAAGCAACTGTAAGCCCTTAAGACCTGAGCATGTCAAACAAACTGTAAAACACCTTCTGCAACAGGTGTTTTGGGTTTTTTCACATCAAATGGCACTGGAATCTTAGTTCCTGTTTAAGGTATGATGAATTCAAGTAAGTACGTAGAAATATTATAACGTAGGATTGTCCCATTCTTGCAAACTTTTGACGGATGTACATGACTACATTTCAACATGACTTGGCCCCATGTCACAATTCGAAATTGGTCAAACATTTCATGCTGGAAAATCAAATTCATTTGCTTGATTGGACTGGAAATTCACCAGACTTAAATCCCATAGAAAACTTGTGGAATATTTTGAAGAGACGTTTAGATAAAATGGACTGTACAACCAAAGAACGCATGATAACGAATGCTATGAAAGTGTGGTTCCACGATTATGAAGTCAAAAATATGTGCAATCAATTAGTGGAGTCAATGCCAAAACGAATTCAAGAGGTCATTTCTGTTAAAGGAGGACATATTTCATACTAATACAGGTATTTATCCGTGTATATCAAGGAATAGAATGATATAAAGGCATAGTTTTGGAAAAAAGAGGGAATTTTTTTCTTTGTCCCAATTAATTTGCTCAGTATAGTAGCTTATTTCCATTTTAGAAAAAAATTCCCTGGAGGAACATTCCTACAGCGTCATTAGTGAAATTTTTGGGGTTGGCTTCTTTACAGAAATTCAAGACTTAAACGTAATGACTTGGAAAAATGCGAAGACAGGTCATTGAAATACAGTGTCCACAAAGTCCGTTTACAAGTTTAACAAGAAAGATGACACCGAATTTTCGGGTGTAATAAGCACGTCTTTTGAATCCGTCCTGACGCAAATTAAATTTATCAAAGCTATTCAAAGGCAATGGAACCGGTATGGAAAACAATAGTATCTGACGGAAGAAATAAGTTTTTCAATCGGGTCTTTAATCCGTCAGATATTGCTGAAACGGAATCTTGAGCTTACGGACTCTTAGAAACAGAGTTATCGACAAAAATAAGATGTTACTGTACGTCTCCTGGTGGGAAAACCATGCATTATTTTAGGAAGAAAGTATTCGCAAAAGGTTTATCCATATGAGCGGTATCGGTCCAAGAAAAAAATTTAGTCGAGTTTTCAGGATCCCAGATTTTGCTACAAATGCATAAGAAGCAGAAATTAACACTTAAAACCCCTGGTGGCAAAACCATTCTTTACAAAACATTAGAAATGATGTGAAAAATATTTTCCATCAGGTCTTGTATGCGATACAGGAAGAATTTTTCAAATCGGAGTTTTAGGAGCAGAAAACGCAATTTACCTTTGTGTGCCCTAGAGGAAAGTGTTAAATGATTTACGGGAAAATTTTGAATTTATAGGAAAAACATTTCGCATCGGAAACACTATCCAACAACGAAGGAATTTTTCGAATTCGACTTTTAGAAGTAGAGATATTGACAAAAATAAGATATACATCTACGCCCCTGGCGTAGAAACCATGCATTATTTCAAGAAGAAAATGTTCCTAAAAGGTTTGTCGACATGAGTAGCATCGGTCAACAAAAGTCTTTTTTTTTTCAATCGAGATTTTAGAAGCTCATATTTTGCTGCAAATACATCAGAAGCGGAAATTAAGACTTACGCCACCTGCTGGGCATACCATTTTTTTTTATAAAAATTTGAAATTATGTGCAAACGATTTCCCATCAGGAGCTGTATCCGGTGCAGAAAGAGTTTTTCAAATCGGAGATTTAGAAGCAGAGATATAGGGAGAAACGCAATTTACCTTTACGCCCCCTAGCGGAAAGTCTATGAATTACTTGAAAATTTTGAAATTATATTAAAAACATGTCACACGGAAAACACTATCCAACAAAGAAGGAATTTTTCAAATCGGACTCCTAGAAGTTGAGATATTGCCAAAAATTAGATATACACCTACGCCCCCTGGCGGAGAAACTGTGGGATATTTTAGGAAGAAAATATTCCGATAAGGTTTATCGATGTGAGTGGCATCAGTCCATGAAATAATTTTTTCAATTGATATTTTAAAAGCTCAGATTTTATGGCAAATACATCAGAAACAAAAATTAACACTTACGCCCCCTGGTAGCCAAAGTATTTTTTACCAAAAATTCGAAATTATATGCAAAAGATTTTCCATCAGGAGATGTATCTGCTGAAAAAAAATTCAAATCGGAGTTTTAGAAGAAGTTATCGGGAAATATGTAATTTACTTTTACGCCCCCTAGCGGAAAATCTATGCGTAATTTGAAAAGGAAACTATATCTAAAACACTCTTCGACATAAAGGGAATCGAAAGATAAAATAATTCCTTCAATCGGATGTTTAGAAGCAAATATGTGGATTAAAACGTGATTTTGAATTCGACATCATCTGCATTTACGCCCTCTAGTGGCAAAATTGTAGATCGTAAAAAAAACGAGATGAAGGATCATCATTCGCATATTTCAAGCTTCCGAATGCAAAAGAATTTTTCAAATCGGACTAATAGTTACAGAGATACAGTGGGTACAGACGGACGGACAAACTCATAACAGAAGCATGGTCTTTTTTTGCAAAAGACGTGCTAAAAACGTATTACAAATACAACTGATGGGATAAGTTGATCATATTGTTTGCAATATACTAAGTGATTAACAAAATTTTTATTGATATTACATTTGTCTAATTTTAGTTATCCTGTTGATGTGACTATGAAAAAAAAAATGGTTGCTCCTCAAGGAAAGGCGCAGTGCGTGGCCTGGTTTGTGGAAACAAAATCGGATACACAGACTCAGCGAAATTACAGGACTAAGTATGAAAAAGATCCATTTTCACGTCCGTCGATTTGCAAGTGGCACAAGGTATTTATGGAGGCGGGGTCAGTGCGGGATAAAGAGAGAGCAGGTCGACAAAGAACATCCGATGGAAACAACGATCGTGTGCGTGAATCATTTGTTCGTAACCTGACAAATTCCATCAGTACTGCTACCAGACAATTATAACTATCACATTCAACAGCGCAAAAAGCCCTACACAAAAATTTGCGACTATAAGTATTCAAATTACAACTCTTGTAGGAACTGGAACCAAATGATAAATCAAGATAAAAACAGTTTGCAATTCCCATGCTGGAACTAATTTCTGAACATGCAGACTTCCTCACCCGTGCTTGTTTTACATATGAGGCAACCTTTCATGTCTCAAGAAACCTGAACAAACACAATGTGAATATTTGGGGATCAGAAAACCCCCATGTGACTAGGGATGTTCAACGGAATAGTCCAAGGTGTGGTGTGGGATCATATGCAATTGAATCATTCAGCCATTTTTCTTCGTAGAAAAAAATAATTTTTGCAGATGTTTACCTCGATGTTTTGACCGAATATTTGGTACCACAGCTGGAAAACCATCATCGTCCAGCAAGATGGTGTACCACCTCATTGGAGACTGCGTGTTTGTGAATTCCTGAAATCCCTCGGCAATTTAACGCTGGTGCACAAAAACGTGTAAGCAGCCACACCATCCAGAGCCATCTCCTCGCTATGGGGTACAGAAGCCATCGTCCCACGTGGGTACCGCTGCTGACCGCACATCACAGGGTGCAAAGATTAGCATGGCGCGGGAACATCGCCACTGGACCCTAGACATGTGGAAAAATGTTGCCTGGACTGATGAGTCAAGATTCACGTTGTTACATGCGGATGGCAGGATACGAGTATGGCGCAAACCACATGAAGCGATGGATCCTTCTTGCCAGCAGGGTACTCTTTTAGTTGGTGGGGGTGGCATTCTCGTCTGGGGACTGTTTACGTGGACTGAAATGGGACCCCTGGTGCGTGTGACATCGTTCCTCACAGGTCAACATTACCGGGATATCCTGGACGACCATTTGCTCCAGTTTGTGCGTCTTCAACATCCCACTGGGGACCTCATCCTGCAACAAGACAATGCACCGTGCCATCGCTCCCGAATTGTATCCAAATGGTTAGATGAACACTCCGCCGACATGACCTCGCTTCCTTGGTCAGCTAGGTCACCTGGCCTCAATCCCACCGAGCACATCTGGGATGCTATCGAGAGAGATGTTCGAGGCTCTGACCCCCCTCCATCAAATCTTCGTGAACTGTGGGAGCTTGTTCAGGGGTCGTGGATCCGCATGGCTTCCCAACGCTTCCGGTGTCTTGTCGAGTCCAATGGCCGCCGTCATCAGGACGAAAGGTCGTGATACACGTTACTAGACAGGTATCTCTAATTCAATTGCTCTTCAGTGTATTACTTTTATGGTAAGTTATTATGAATATTTATGATGTCATCAGGCGATATGTAGCCCTTTTTTCATAAAGGTTAGATGCTCTCAGATTTCACCCTCGTCTTCCTCAACGTGTAGGGCTGTTCACCTGATTTAATTTATAAATGCTCTGCGGAACAAACCCACCAGCTTTCGTAGAAAAAGGCAACCAGAAGTAATTCTTCTAAAAGTACGCGAATTCAGAAAGAGGAGATATTTATTTATGTTATTAGTTTTTCTTTTTTTTTTTTTAGAAAAGGAAATGTTAATACTTGAGTGTCCCTAGGTTATTAATACTAATCAGTATGGATTCCGCTGCTGTTCCGTGGTGTGCGACGTTTCAGCATAAAAGTGCGTCTCAATGAATGTGCAACAACGAAGTCAAAACGTCAAAGAATAGAGGAGGAAACGGAAAGAGAGAGAGAGAGAGAGAGAGAGAGAGAACTTGTATTTCGTCCTCTCTCTTCGGAAGGTGAACGGTAAACGTGACAAGCGGAATGAAAAGTGGATTTCTACAACCTTCAGGAAACTGACGACGTCTCTCGGTTTCTGGAAATGAAAAACTCATACGTGATAAGCATCGACTAATGCCGCACTTATACGGAGAGCGATTCGCTTTGGCACTTAATGTTTCTCGTAAAAGAGGATCTTGTTAGATCCTGATGGCGTTTTAAGGTTTCCGTAATTACAGGCACGATTTTGTGTACAAGCCTTGTAATCTCTCTCCTTCACTTCTAAATAATGTTTTTACATTTTCCACACCTATAAATTCCTTGTAATTACGACTTTCATCTAGAACATGAATAATGGTCGTCCGGTTAATAATATGCCGGTTGAATTCCGAATAGTTATAAAGGAAATATAAAATATTATTTTATGGAACAGTAAAGACAAAAAGGAAAATATCAGTAAGTGACAGATAGAACATTGTTCTTATAATGTACAACAACATGGAAGACAATTTTGTTAGCTTGGGGCCAGCTAAGGACACCGGGATGGAGAGATGGAACAAATAATTTTATAACTTCATGAACACTTACTGCGTCATATTTAATAAAGTTACGTAAACCAGTATTATATCAACTTGTTTTCTGCACACCAGAATCGCGATCAGAAAAGTAGAATATTATACTTGTTCACGTAAGCAAAAAAGTACTCATTTGTACAATCAAGCAAGTACAAGGTAATAAATTACAGTAGACATTGAAGCTCCACATGACCTCCCCGGTGGCGCAGTGGTCAAAACGCTGGCTTCAAACCATTCGTCCGTGATGGGTCCGGGTTCGAATCCCGGTGAGGCATGATGCTGGGTTTGTCTGGCTCTCTTCCTTCCCTGGAAACACTGACTCTAAATTAGGGACGGGCGACTGCTTATAGCCCATTGAGTTGCTCACGGTGGTCCTTAACCTCCCTCCCCACGAAAAAAAAGTTTCATTCATAGAAAATGCGATTTATATGAAAGTTCATAAAAAGATCTTGGTCACAGTGTTGATCATTCTATGAGTACACGTGTAGAAGTTCAGCAACCGAGAGTAACAGCAGTAATATACCTGAAGAGAACACTACACTTTCTGAAAGCACATACTCACGCGGAAGTTATGCTGTTGCAATTCGAAATGGCGATTAGGTTGACATTCTGGTCTCGCGAGGAGATGTGAGCAGTAATACTATTGCTGTAGGCAAAGAAATTTCTGCGAGCAGATGGCCACTGGCAGCTTACCGAAGTATATAGGGAGTGTACGTGTGATGTCACATGACAGTATGCTGATGAATAGTGTCGGAAGTTTGCATCTACTACAGCCGACTGCAATCGCAGTGGACGTCCGAGCTGCTCCTCAACGGAAACCAATACAATACGAATTAAAGAAATGATAACTTGCACTTTTCACCACTTTCCACTTTAAAAAAATGGAAAATTACTCTCAAAGAACGGCTGTAGAAGCATGTCCAACAATTTTAAAGAGAGAATTAACAAGCGCATAATACGTAGCGACAAGCGCCTAAATTGATTTAGTGACTATGATAAACATTAGTTTATGAACGGGCGTTTTATTTAGTACATCCTATTATAAGCAGTGAATATTCTGGTTCGAAATACAGGACTTAAATCTTAACTTCTGATCATTTTGTTATGTAAAACAAAAATGTTTATTCTGCGTTTAGGTTCTAAATATTAGCATGATTAACGTTAATTATATATATATATATATTCTTTCTATGCCTAATGCCTATATTTTGATTACAACGTCATTGGCATATTTGTTGATTATAACTACTTACCCCAGAAGGCTCTTGTGAACGAACATATTGAAAATCGAGCATCATCATTTAATTATATTTATTCTTGAGCATTCTGTCATATCTATTCGACTCACTCTAACACATTTCCCAAGAAACGCTATTTCAAATGTTATTTATCTTTGTATAAGTGTGCTGCTAAGAAAGAGTGATATTCATCTTTTTACAATAAATACAATTACGACAGCAAGCATTAGATGTTGGACTATTTTCTTTCCTGGAATATCGTTGATTTTACTCGACATTTATTTGATCGCTTGACAACGATTGAATCTCCATAAATGTCATAGCTTTTGATATTTCTATAAGCCATCCGATTCTCTGAGCATTTAATGCTGGAACCCGTCAAGTGATCTTCTGACTTTCGGTTCAACACTAATTCAAGGATATTAGGCCGCCCCGGTGGCGCAGTGGTCTAAGCGATGGCTTCTGATCATTCGTCCGGAAGGGGTCCGGGTTCGAATCCCGGTGAGGCATGGATGTTGTGTTTGTCTTACGGCACTGGCTCTCCCCCTTCCCTGGAACCAGTGACCCTAAATTAGGGACGGGCGACTGCTTATAGCCCATTGAGTTGCTCACGGTGGTCGTTAAACCTCCAATCAAAAAAAAAAAAGAAAAAAAAAAAAAAGGATATTAGCTTGAAAAGGCAAGGCATGTTTTTACTTGCTACTGGGACTGAAGCGTCTATCTCTAGAGGCTGACTACCTAACAGATCAAGCGTCGAATGAGAGTACAGCAGCAATTTAGAGCTTAAGTACGTTGTCTTCCATTAAACAGTGTCTGTTCCATTTAAAACAATCTCGAACACTGGGACGTTTTTCATAAACTCCGAAGAGTGATTATCACTGATTTTCCAATAAAATGTTCTTGCTGTCAATCATTTTAATGCCGCTAGGTACAGTGTTTGCTTTAGTTCTATGGTTTAATGGTAGTGCATAAATTCCTTCTCCTGAAACAATCGGAATTTTTTATTGATAATGCTTATTTTCATTCCGTATTTGACACTCATTGTGTGCTTTCTAAGTGACAAAGAGCATGTTATTTGAACCAGAAGTTTGGCACACACTGGTTACCTAAAACAGCCGCAAGGGACAAGAACAGAGCGTAATACGTCAACTACGTTTATGAACTGAGATCGCATCAATAGAATTACCACTGTACTTTTGTGCAACATCTCAAGGAAAGAATTTCAGGAGTTGGCATATTATGCATACATGAGACTAATGAAGAAAAAAGTAGTTGAACCCTTTAACTAAGGAAAAAATTGGAACGCTAGCATGAATGTTTGTAGGATAAGCAATACGGAATTGTTCACTACAATTTATGGATGTAAATATTAAACTAGAGCACATTACTGTGCTCACAATGTGAAATCCCAATTCAAACAAAATAAAATGGTTTTACTTTAAGCATAATTTTTTTCTTGTTTTTCTGTACTTGCTGGAACATCAATCAGCTCAAGTTCCCTTTTGCCAGCAAACCTTGCTTTCTTCTCAGCAAGTTCAACAGCCATGTTTGTTTACTGTTGATTCAGCAGCTGTACCTCATCTATTGCTTAATTTTTCCTTCCGTTTCTTTATTGTCGCTTTTCTTGCGTTTTGTATTTTTTGTATTTTTTGCCCTTAAATGACAATAATTTCATCTGTCATGCTGAAAACAATTTCAACCTGAGGACCATGAACGCATGATATCAAAGCTTTCTTCATCTTGGATAAATGGTGTAACTTTGAGAATATGAATACTTTGGAACATCATGCATCAATTTCTAAAAACTTTCCAAATTCGTGACTTCCGCTTTCAGAAAATTTTCTCTCCATTATCAAGCTGAGATGCAAACATTTATGGAGAGAAATAACTTTTAACAACAACACAGGATATATTTAACATCGCGTGAAAAAAGTTACGATTGCAGGAGAAATCTTTGCTCAGTTCGACTTCCGTTTTCATAATCTGTTTCTCTATTTTCAAGCTGAAATACAAATATTTATGGAATAAAATATTGAGAAAAAATACTGGGAAGAAGGGACAACGAGAAAAAAGTGCAATTACGGAAGAACCTTTCAAGCCTGTTGCTTCCATTTTCTATAGGTTTGAAAGACAGAATTCCGTCCTCAGACGGAAAACGTGATGATGGAAAAGGCGACATTTCTCGAATCCGCAGAAGGTTACACGAAAATTTGGCCGCCATTTAACTTTCGTTTTTGGAAATCGTTGCCTACGGTTTTAGGCTAAAAGGCAAACATTATGCAATACAATGGTATTTAACAAAAATACCGGACAGGAGCAGCATCGCGAGAACAAGAAATTACGATTAAAGGAAAAATCTTCGCTCGGTTTATCTACCGTTTTCGAATGTTATGAAAGACGAAATACCGTCCCCAGACTGAAAACGATATAACCCCGCCCCCAAATTATCTCTTCAGTTTTGTCTCAATCTCAAGCATATTCAAATGTTGACAAAAAAGAGCGGAATTCCACGAATCTGCGGAAGAATCTCATGTATGATTACGAGAGTTTGGTTCTCGTTTGACACCAGAAGAGAATCCTAAAATTTGTCGTGTTCAAAAATGCAACTAAGAATGGGAAATACCTTAATTAAGATGATTGTTCGCTTACTAACTGTAAACGAAACTCCTGTTTTTGGATAAGCTGTCTGATTTGTAATTTAGTAAATGAGGAAATCTAGACAAGCGCATTCCTGCCTACGGTTTCCTAGACTGCTCGGTAATTTTTTTTAATTTGGACATGCACTATTTCACCATACCTGGAGTGTCTGCCAGGAATTATAGGAAGATCACTTCAATGTGCCAACTCCTGAAGAATTTGTGTTCATCTTTTAGATTTGCTCTGCGCACTAAGTAGCTTGGAAAAGGGGACAACGGTAAGGGAGGAACCTGCGCACTAAATATTTATCGTTTTCGAAATTAACTGAATTTTGATGACTTTCAAATAATACATTAAAAAATAACTCGAGTTTCAAATTTATTAGGTTTGGAACGAAATTTATTACTGAGTCGCGTAAAAAATTATGGTATTTTTTTTTTTGACATTGAAAAAGATTTACGGACTTCTAATTTTCTTTTATAATATCTCCATGATTGCGATCCGTAGAATGCAGATCTTTAGAAATTTGTAGTTTTGTTGTTTTTCTTCCCACCAGTATTTTAAGTTTTTGTAGCTTTCCAAAAAGGAATGTTTCTAGAACTAACTCTGAAAATAATCCTCCCGAATTTTCAGTTGGTCTTCTGATGACTTTCGGTGAATGCCAATTTTAGAGAATATTGTTCTCTGTACTTCATACGAGCGCGTTTACGTTTTAAATCTTTCATACCTTCTGTCACGGGAAAATGAGTCTTCATTGGTGAGTGTGTGATAAAATGTGGCAGATGAGACAGATGACAGCTTTCGCGTTCTTCAACGTGCATTTTATATTCGCAAACACAAATTCCAATACATTAATAAAAAAGGAAGAGTAATGGAAGTGCTGTTTTCCCGATGATAACCGTCATCTTCAATTTATGCGCCTCATGACGGGTGGCGGTTCGAATCCATCACGTAGTCGAGCAAGCGCTCCACTAACCTGTGAATGTTTTCGTGTGCGCACGGCTGGCCATGATATTCAGCGATGCGTGGGTGTCAGATGGGGAGGTTGGATAGAGGCTGGGTTTGTGGACTCGCCTGGTTTATTCCGTGATCAGTCTTTCGTGGCCATGTGAACGGACGCAGATGAGTCGATCCAGGTGCTTGCTTTCCTCGGGGCTCAAAACGGACTCCAACCCGTGTAGAGCCTGATGCAGCACATCAGTAACATTACGCAGATGCGCGTAGACAGTGTGTTTGAGAAACTGCTTCGTGTATCAAAACAATACGCATCATCGGTTTTTTCACACACGCGGATTCATTTCAAAATCAGAAGAAATGGCGAGAACCAATGGTTTGATTTTGATCAATGAGACTTCTAATCACGGTTAAGACCGTGTGTCAGGAATGGCAGGAAAAAATCGTCATATACTTTACTTTCGCTGGATAAAGTGAATCGAAATTTTAAGAAGCATCCCTGAAGAAATCCTGAACGACTGCTACGTTTCAAATGATTCAGAAAAATCAGAAATACCAAAGTAGTCAACGCAAAGTATATCTATAATTTCAAATTCCAGCAAAGAAATGAAGATGAAATCTTAATTTGAATATTCTTAAGCAAGAAATAAGCAGTGAAAAGCTCTCTCTCTCTCTCTCTCTTTAACACTATTATCATGAAAGATCAGGCTTAAGGATATTCTTTGACGGCTTCTTTATTAAATCATCTTCGTACTTGAATGGAATTTAACAATTTTAGTGTTCTAGCTAGATGTTTTCTTTTTGTTTTTCTGACGCTTCATTTGGTCTTTTAAAAATGTTCATCTATGCTCTACGATAAGGGACTTTTCTAGGCTTAACTACAGCCCATTTTAAGTTGTAAGATTGGGAAGAGAAATTACCGTAATATTACCACAATACTCAATTTTTAATTAATGGACTATCTCGACTGGAAAGACGATTTGTTATCTCGATTGGCAAGACGATTTGTTATCTCGATTGGAAAGACGATTTGTTATCTCGATTGGCAAGACGATTTGTTAAGTATCTATGTTCTACGATAAGGGACTTTTCTAGGCTTAACTGCAGCCCATTTTAAGTTGTAGGATTGGAAAAAGAAATTACCGTAATATTATCACAATACTCAATTTTCAATTAATGGACTATCTCGATTGGCAAGGCGATTTGTTAAGTTGTTTGTCAAAAACAAAATGCTCCTTGATTTCTTTCCTTCTCTCTGTTCATCATTAAGTTTCAACGAAAACTTACTGTTGCACCGAAAACCGATGTTAATAATGAATTGAGCTTAACTATACGGTCCCAGAAACTTTTACATATACATTATACCAACACGCACGCACATACAAAATTCACAGGTACGAAATTATCAAACCAAACTCCCCGACCTTAGAATCGACAGAATAAAGAGCAGAAGAGTAACTTGTCAAAGTACATAATAAAGATTTCAGAAAAATTACTTATGGACATTATTTAACGCTAAACACCTTGTCTTCATATTACCCCTGGAGAATTAAAAGAAAAATAACTAGGCTGAAAGTTTCTCATTGCACAACCTTTTTTTTTTGCCGACAGTGCGATTCGAACCCACATCGTCTTACTCCGGAGCACCTGTTCACCCAATTGAACTATACCGGCACTGTTTTCGCTGTTTCATTGTCCATTTGACGATTTTGATTTTGAGAAAGCGATAAAGCTCTTAAGAGTTTCCACCCCATATTTTTCGGAAGTTAAATTACTCCTGTAATTATCTAAGACAATTAGGAGTTGTTTTTTTTTTTTTTGATTGGAGGTTTAACGACCCTTGTGAGCAACTCAATGGGCTATAAGCAGTCGCCCGTCCCTAATTTAGGGTCACTGGTTCTAGGGAAGGGAGAGAGCCAGTGCCGTAAGACAAACACAACATCCATGCCTCACCGAGATTCGTACCCGGACCCCGTTCGGACGAATGATCAGGGGCCATCGCTTAGACCACTGCGCCACCGGGGCAGCCAATAAAGAGTTGCCCGTTCGTAACTAGGGAAATGGCAGAACCAACGCGTAGTGCAAGTACAAAGCCCATGTCTCATCAGAGCCTCTAATTCGGACACAGCTTGGGCGTTAGCTCAAAGACTCGTGCTTTTGACCACTCGGGCATGGGAGTAGCTTGCTCATTTCGTCTAACGGAAAACATTTCATTTCTAAAATTTTCTGACGAAATCCCTAAAACAATAAAGAAACAGGCTTAAATGACAACACTATCGACAACTGTTTTTGAATGACTGTCCTTACGAACACGTTCTGTATACATCACGCTGTCTAGTTATCTCACTCAAATGTTCTTATAAATCATCAAATCGTTCTTGTGGTGAATGAATTTATTGTGCTGAATTATCCAGCGTTTGATACGCATTCTGAAGAATGTCCCACTCATTGTTACATAAGCGTATAAAATCTCTGAAGATAATTGCGACAAAATATGAAAATTTCTATTATAGAACATCGATTATCTGAAGACGAAAAAGTAAATACAGGGTGGCCAAAAAATTGTGATACAAAGTAAAGTGCTCTCATCAGGTCACTGAGCTCTATAATTGCGGTATGTTTTTTTTCACAGGACAGTATAGAGATTGAAATTTGAAAACGCCTCACCATTTCCGGAAAACGCTTTTTCAAAATGGATTCTCTCAGCATGGAGCAGCGATTGTTTATAGTGCAAATAAATTACGGTTTTGGAGACACTGGGGCGGTGAAAACCCACATGTCCACCTGGTGGCACCTCTGCATTCACAACGTGTGAGGGTGTGGTGTGGAACCAATGCAAAACGCATAATTGGACACATCTTCATCAATGGAACTGTTACTGGTGCAAGTTACATGCATCTACTGGCCGTGGAGTTCGGACCCCCAGCAAAACGTCATCGGATGGTCAACACCTACTGGTTCATGCAGGATGGTGCACGTCCACATAGAGTTGCTGATGCGTTTTCCTGGCTACAGGACACCTTTCAGGACCGTATCATCGTTTTGGACACTGCGAAGTCCATTGGACAGGGAATTGAATGACAACCCTATAGCCCTAATCTGAACCCATGTGATTTTTTTCTGTGAGGTTATTTGAAAGACCGAGTCTTCAGAACTGGCCCCAAGACACTGAAGGACCTCAAAAAAGCCATTGCAGACGAAATCTAGGCTATCAAAAAAGACGTGTTGCAGCATGTTATAAGCAATTTCCAGTCCTGTCTCTATACGATGGTTTGTGGAGACGGTGGCCATTTTAAAAATCTGTTCTATTAATTTCACTTATTGTTTGAGTTTCTCTGAAAATTTCAGTAAATTCGATCCAGTAATAACGAAGTTGTGTCATTTTACTTTTTAACACATTTTCTTGGCCACCCGGTATTTGAAAAGTGATAAGTTTCAGTGATACTCTTTTTTCTACCCCTTCTTCTGCTATACTGAAAAATGACCATATAGTGTACAAAACTGGTGAAAACAGCGGAAGGTAAAGGATATAACTTAACGAATCATCCTTTCACACACGGGTTTATTTGAATAATTTTACAGAATTTCATATCAGATAAAGCAGTGCCAAATTTACATCACCACCTATTGGCACTAGTATAAGCACTGGCTTCTGACTATTCGTCCGAGATGGATCCGGCTTCCAATCCTGGTGAAGCATAGATGATGTGTTTCTCTGATGACACTGGCTCTCACCCTTCCCTGGAACTAGTGACCCTAAATTAGGGACGGGCGACTGCTTATATCCATTTGAGTTGCTCACGGTGGTCGTTAGACCCCCAAACAAAAAACATTACATTATTCATATCTTGAAATATATTCAACTTTAATTCCACATTGTTTTAACTTCTTCGTTTAAGTTGATTTGTTGTTCTAAAGACTTTCTTCCGAAAATTAAAGTGCCACAAGTAAAATTAAGGTAAGTTTAATGATCTGCGTTGTTCTTCAACTAGCAGAAAAATACTTTGCAGTGTAACTATGAAAGGAATTTCGAAGTGATTTTAATATCCTTTCTTTTTTCTTAATTAATTCTCACATCTTTTTAAGAACGCAAAAAAGCTCATCATGCCCCTTGCTTTTTTAAAAGAAGTTTTAAATGATAATGCAAGAATATGAAATACCGCAATGTTTCGTAGAATCAGCAGTTGAGAAGGTTTCTTTAAAAGACAAAATTTCTGTGTCTCTCCGAAGAAGAAGGTCTGACGCATTGACGTAAAGATCTAGATCCCAGCGAAGGGCGAACGCACGGGAAGACCGTCATCTCCCCGGTGTGGCTTTGGCGTACCGAACAGCCACGTCCCTAGGGTTAATACAACAGTGAAGGTCTAAATCAGATCAAGGGTTGTCTGTAAGCTCTGTTGGACGCCCTTTGCTTCAGAGAGGCTTCGTTGCTCGTCGTCCGCTGCTTCGATTTCTCGGGACATTAAACCGCAGACATCAGCGGCAGCAATGTGGCCGAGAACGCAGACATAGGCGTGATGAATGGCAGCGCATAGTATTTTCCGACGAGCCACGGTTCAACCTAGTAAACAGTGATGGACGTTTCCACGTACGGCGACACCGTGTTGAAGAGCTGCTGGCGGCTTACATTATGCAACGCCATACAGGCTCGACACCGAGCGTTCTGGGTGTGGGATACTGTGGGTTCTATTCATGTCCCCGCCTCCTACGCATTACAGGAGCCATGATCATTCAGCGGTACATCGTGGAAGTTGTGAAGGCTGACGTGCTGCTATATTTGCAGATCATCCTCGGAACCATCGTTCAACACGACAATACCCGACTACATGTGGCGCAGAATGTCTTACAGTTTCTGGACGCCAGACACGTGCAATGTCTTACTTGGCCAGCGTGTTCGCCTGATTTGTTCCGCACTGAACATGTGTGGGATATGGTTACCGGACGTGGGCCTATCAGGCCCCGCCGCCAGTTACCAAGATGAACTTTGGGTACGAAGCGAGACAGCATGGAATGACCTTCCGCATTGCGACACTCAGAACCTCTTCCATTCGATGCCACGCCGTGTACGAGCCTAACATGGCACTGAGTATTGTGTGTTTCACATCACTTAGGGGTCTGTACTTTTGATCATTTACGTTTGGTACCATAAGTAACGTACCATATAAATCTCACTCAAATATCTTAGGTCTTTCTTGGTGTTGCATTTCCAAAAGACAACAGTGTATAAAGCATAGGTAAAAATTGTTTTGCTTCGTATAATGCAGAACGCACATCAGGTGTAATTTCCATTAGAATCACAAATTTCTTTTCTTTTTTTAAAAGCAAAAAATTTCTACTTAATTTGGGGTTTCACTTCCTGTTTTGATTTTTGGAAAACACTCAGAACATGCAATTATCATTGAATCCTATCGATAGCTGCGCTAAACTTCTGTTCCGGAAAGGCTTTTATAATGGAAGAGCCCCGGGCAGTTCTCGGGCCACACTTTTTATTAAACACAAATCGGTCAACCTATATTACCCACCTCGAAGCTGATTGCGAATTGTGAGCGAAGATGATTGTTAAAAAGAGCAGTCATTTTCTCATTAGGTGCGCGCAAATCATCGTAATCCTGTAATAAAATAAAAACTATAATTACTTTAACACTTCGCCTATCCAGTTCTAAAAGAATTCTCTCCAAATAGATAAATAGATAGATACCTTGGAGCTTAACATTTTCATGTCAGGCCGATTTTTTCGGAGAGAATGCGTTTGAAAACAAAGGGAAATCTGAGACCGCCTCAAGCGGTTTCATTGTATGAGTAAATGCTGCGCTTGTGTGTGTGTGTGTGTGTGTGTGTGTGTTGCGGAAAAAATCGAATGCGGGTGATTCTACATTAACCAGACTTTCAATTATTAGCCAGTTATGTTGCAACACACCTGTCTGGCAAAAGATAAAAGATATTTCTCGTATTATATTAAGAACATTAAATTTCACGAATTCCATGAAAGTATTAAACTTCAAGAATTACCTTGGCAAATATCTATCCAGTAACAGCACACTGCTGCAAATCCCGAGGTGTTTGTTTCCAAGTGTGTGGGACCCTATTTTTATTAAAAATATGTCTTAGTTCCTCTCGATCTGTCTTTGAAAAAAATCGAGACAGTGCCATGGCACTCTTTGTACATAATGTATGCTATGCATCTTTCGCATTCCAAGATTTTTGTTTGTGTGAAATAAAACGAGTGATCCAAGAGCATACATTTATGTATTTATGTACGTACAACGCATTGCATTTATTCGCGTCACTCACGATCATGCACCAAGCCACAGTTCGGTGCATACCAAGTGGAATTAAATCATAACAGCAAAAAATGAGATTTACTAATTCCTGACATTAACCGGTACTTAGGAAGGTCGACTAATGAATATCATTGTCGTAAAACCAATGAAAGAGAATATGTAAATCATAAAAGCTCATATTTAGTAAACTATGAAGACGGCAATAGTAAATATGTATTTCGACTGTTAAGTTTTTCAAAAACAATATTTATTATTATTATTATTATTATTAAACTGCTGGCCACTCAAAATGCAACACCAAGAAGGACACGAGATAGCAAAGCCAGATTTACTGGACACATAACAACAGATACAAAGATGAAACGATTGAGCTTACATACCCGTGCGACTTGCGGAACACGCAGACATCAATAGTTCGTGTGGCCCCCATGGCTGGTAATAACGGCCGCTACGCCCCGCGGCATCGAACGAAAGAGGCTTTGGATGTGGGCTTGGGGTATGTCGGTCCAGGCTGCTTCCACACGTTGCCACAGTTCATCAAGCGTAACCGTGGGTGGTGCTTGCCGCGCCACTCGGTTGCCGATCAGCGACCAGACGTGTTCGATGGGTGACATATCGGGAGAGCAGGCGGGCAGCAGTGACACCTGGTGGGCCGTGAAGAATTGTTGCACGATGCGTGCCACGCACGGTAGCGCATTGTCCTGTTGAAACGTGGCCACTGGCAGGTCCTGCAGGTAAGGGAGGACTACAGGCTCCAAAACGTCGGAGATGTAGCGGTAGCCGTTGAGTGTACCGGCGATGCGTACCAGCGGGGTGCGGGTGTCATATCCAATTGCGCCCCAAACCATAACGCCAGGTGACGGACCGGTATGGTGATGAATAATGCAGGCGCCACACAGTCTCTCGCCACGGTGCCGCCACACGCGGATCCGACCCTCGTGGTGTTGCAGGCAGAAGTGGGATTCGTCGGAGAAGACAATGTCGTGCTATTCCGTCGTCCAGCTGCGGCGTTCAACGGCCCACTGCCGCCGCACTCACCGGTGGTGTAACGTCAATGGTAATCGGAGTAATGGGCGCCGTGCGACAAGTCCCCGCTCCTGCAGACGACGTCGAACGGTACGTGCTGACACAGGTAGATGCGCAACACACCCTGATACCTGCACTAACGTTCGAGATGTGGCGGTGCGAGCCGTCAATGCCGCCGCACAACATGCCGGTCCTCTCGTTCGGTGGTGTGCCGCTGCTGCGGTAATCACTCGCGTCGGTCCATCCGTCCCTCCTGCACTCACCGAATCTATACTCGCCTCACTGTGGCTGGATGTTGTCCCACACGGGCGCTGATGTCTCCGTACGATAAACCGCTATCGCGATAAGCAACTATTCGTCTGCTGTCGAACTCCGAAACGTGCTGGAATGACTGCCGTATTCTGCGACGAGACATCAGGAAGCTTCCTACGCACAGGTTCGGCACCACAACACACTTACACTACTTACACCCCGCCTTCTGGGCACCCTTCTTATAGTGCTTCTCGGTGGCGTGCCGGGCGCACACGATTTGTATATGCCCTGCAATGCTAATCGTTTGCATGTCCTCTCGCGGGCGACGCATGCTGCGAATTTCAGGCTAATCGGATGCTTCCTTCTTGGTGTTGCGTTTTGGGTGGCCAGCAGTGTAGTTCGACTTTGATAGCCCGGCCATCCGGAACGAGCTCAAAGTAGACCACGCTCTCGGAGTTGCTCCAGAAACACAGTATAACCTTTTTGTCGAATTGCCCACAATTAGGGGAAGGTAAAGGCGATTCATCTAAGTCTAACCACTGCTTAGAGATGTGTGAGTTGCGTTAAACAAGTTGGTGCACTTCTCATTTTCAGTAACTATCTGCTTCATAAAATGAGTGTCACGCAGATTCTTGAGCAGTTCCATGCAGACTTCGACGCGTCGTTGATCCTGAGCTGGGGTTAATAAACCATGAGGCAAGTCACGTCATCGTCTGTAAACCTTTCGGAGCTGATGCCGGAGGTTAGTGATGGTGGATTTGGAAAATCCCAGTTCGTGCGACAATTTCTGCGTGTTGGTTGTTGAATTTGCTTCCATAACTGCTAGCAGGGCGTTCAAAACAACCACAGAGTGCTTTATTGAATATTTCGTCTTCTTGAAGCTCATGTCGCCAGTCGTTTTAAAGCCGTACTGCCAGCAGTGGCTCGACTGAGTCAAGATTTCAAAGTTTTTGTCCATTTTGTGCAATGCGATAAATGTTCAATGCATATTTCAAAACACATGCACGATACATGAATCGGTTTCTTACGCAGCGAACTTTTATACGATCTGCAAACATCGGCTACCTGTCCCGCTGAAATTTACAAATCAGCAACACACACACACACACAAAAAAAAACACAGTGAAGAAATATCATTTTTTTGTCGGACACCCCAGCATCATTTAGCGACAGACTACAAATTATATTATGTTCTGGACTCCACTGAATCCTCTTAGATACAAAGAAATGAAAGGTTTAGGGGACAGAAATAAGCACATTACAAATGGGAAACGCCATTAGAAATTAAATTCAGTTCAGTAGACAAGCTTTTCAAACTGTGCACTTCCTCTTGACATTAAGAGCTTGGACAGTTCCGCGCCTGATGATATGCTCGTGAAGTACCCACGAAGAAATGATGTATGGCATATAAATCGGGTTTCCAGAAAAAATGCCTGCATTTTACATGCACACATAAGTTGAAAAATAATTTTCCAGTAACAAATTTAGCAAATGTAAACATTACTTTGGCCAATAAAGTACTTTATTGGAGGTCACTAAATTTACTTTGAACTCAATTTCTTACTCGAATAAGACTGATATGCATATGCGGAAAATTTCATCAAGTTGTATTTACTGTTAGATGACGCTGCACTCTTAGATTTTTTTAATTGGTTAACATAAAGAGATCAAACTGTGCTAATAAAACATGACATTCGGTGTAAGAATTTAAAGACAAATTAAGAGGCGTTGCTGTTATAGTTAGTACATAACTAGAGCTTTGCTATACTGTGGATGCATGCAGGGTTACGCAAGTAGCTGGCATTGCTTACACAGTTTAACTACCATCATAAACTCCAAGAACTACAAGCAATCATACGTCCATAATTTCGGGCCACCAATTCCAAGGAAGGGACAGACCAGTGCTATCGGACAAGCACAACGTCCATGTCTCATTCGGGTCTCTAACTCGGGCTTCCTCGGAGGAATGGGCAGAATCCAGAGCCTCAGATCATTTGGCCGTCGGGGAGTTTGAAAATGCGTTTCGTAATTATTGAAAATTTTTATATTTTACATCTTAACACCAAACCAACTTTCCCGACACTTTTAGTGATATATTTTAATTTTTGACGCGTATTTTCATTTAAAATTTAGTCATTCTATCCAATACTTTCGAAAAACTTGAATTTCACTTTCGGTTTTTGTCTTAGAGATCAAAAAGCACTATTTGTTATGACGTCATTTGTAACTTGGAAAGGACTGTAATGGTTTTGTTGAAGTTTTGCGCGTGCTTCTAAAATGACATTCCGTTGGGAATATTTTCTTTTGAATTTTATCTGTCTCGAGAAATCCTGCATGATTTATAGCGAGGCTTCATATTTAATATTTTATTATATCCAGCTTTAAACTTCAAAATTTAGACACTGTGCGTTAAAAATTTTGTGTTCGGCAAAGTGGATTTGGCTAAGGTTAATTCCTCTTAGGTTGGAAAGAAAGTAATGTCCGATGGAGAAGTACCCGAAGTCTAATCGCCGGCTACGGCGCACATTGGCTACTGAGATAGCGCAGCACACCGGCGAGACGTCAGCAGGTAGGTGGCTTGAGTCAGTGGCAGTTACAAGGCGAAACGTGTAAGCGCCGGAAAACAAGGTAGTGGACAACGAGCACATTCGCCATTGCATACTGTCTTCATCTCAAGTGCTGTAAGGAACATTACCAGTGTGTACCACAATGCCATATCACATCGTCGGTGCTGTCGTTGGTTCGAACGTTTTCGAGAATGAAATTTTGACCTGTGAGACCGTTCCAAAGCCAGAAGACCCGCAACAGTGGATATGGAAATTCTGAAGACCTTAGTAGAGACTGACCCACGTGTGACCACGCAGGAGCTGGGCAAATAGTTCAGGACTATCCACACGAGCACGATCACGCATCTGCGTCAATTTGAGAAGGTGCACAACAAGAAAGTTTCGGTGCCTCATCAACTCACAGTTCAACTGAAAGCAAATCGCATGAATGCATGCGTTTTCCTGCTTGCACGCGACCAAGTTGAACCATTCTTGGACTGTATTGCAACAGGTGACAAAAAATGGGTCCTGCATGACAATGTCAGCGCTCGGAAATAGTCGTTGGGCACAAAACGCAAACCCGTGTCGACCCCCAAAGACGGCTTACACCTACGTAAGGTCGTGCTGTCTGTTTGGTGGAATATGAGGGGTGTCGTGTTTTGGAGCTGCTGTCAGACAACACCGCCATCACCGCCGATGTGTACTGCCGTCAGCTCAACGATCTGGACGCATCGCTCACGTCGAAACGACCAGCACTGCTGAACAGCAAGGGTGGAGTGAGACTTCATACAGGACGGGTGGCCTGTCACAGAATCAGGGACCTGGGCTGGGATTTGCTGCCGCGCTCAACCTATTCCCGGACATTGCCTCAAGCGACTAGCACATTTTCAGGTCGTTTCAGAATTTCCTGGTCAGACAGCGGTTCATCAACCAGGGCTATGTCAAACGCGCACTTACTCACTTCTTTGCGTCCAAGCCGCCACAATTCTACATTCAGGGTGTCCAACAGCTGCCCAGATTATGGGAGCAGGTCGTGGTAAACGATGGCGACTACATTTTAGCAACAGAAAATAGATAGCACTTTTCTGTTGCCTTGCATTTGGTGATATTACTTTCTTTCCAACCCAATACATTGACGAGGCTTTGTGGCAGCCCGGACAACCCCGAAAACGGAATACCATTGAGAACTTGATGGCGCGTGAAATCAATTCGATGAAACTTTAAATACATAACATTTTCATCCATTATACACAGTGAATATCTTTGTGACTGATTTGAATCTGTGGTCGAACAACTCCCACCCTAATAGCAATTTCTTCACATTTCCTTGAAAAAGCGCGGAGAAAAGAAATTTCCTGGGTGTTTTTACGTGAACTCATGACACTTTAATAAATCAGTACGGAACTCCGATTGCTCTTGTTTTCTCAGCTTGTATAGGTTCTCTTGCTCCATGTACTCCGCCGTAGTTTTCCAGACCGCATATTTACTTTGCTCGGAGATGAACACCGTATGCTGCATAGGTGATGTCCAATACACCGATCGCAAATACACGTGAAAGAAGAAGTTACATATTTAAGTAAGCCTGAGAATGAGGCAAAAAATAGATATGAATTCTGCTGAGTGAAAGCTCTGCACAAGTTCCTAAGATAAGTCGATCTTAAATTTTCTCCCTTTAGTTCAGATTCATTTGTTCTGTCAGGCATTTTGTAGCATTTTCAGAAATAAATATTTCTGTAAAAATAATAGGAATAATTGCAATGCATCGAAGAAAAAGTTATTTTGCCCTAATCAAAATAACCGATTAAAAAGGAAACTAAACATACACGATTTTTCATGAAGCGACCACTGGCGATGAAAAGATACAGATAGGGATTAATTTAGTTAAACGTCGTTGAAAAAGTATGTTTTCCAGCTAGCGTTTCAGTTTATAAGACACGCGGCTTTAAGTTTGAGTATCAAGTGCTTTATTTTAATCGATTTATCAAAACTCTGTCGATCTTCCTTTCCTTTCCAGAACTGGAACCCATTAAAATGCATCGGCCGATTTCAATGTGGCTCCTGACTTTCCATTAGAAATTTAATACAGTTTTTACTATGAAACTAGATTTTTGAATTTTTCTAATAATTTTGCAAGTAAGCGTACCTACAAAATATTTTATTTGTTACAACAGAATAACAAATGCTGCTTTCATGAATAGAACCATTGGAACTGATTCTTTCAAATGACTAGTGATTAGCGGTCCCGAGAACACTTTTATAGATATTTTGTACTAGATTGCGACCCGCTTTGGACAAACATGGCTCCTGCATCAGGAATCCTAAGCCAACAAAAAAACACTACGCGGCATCTGTTTACACAAGCGTAGCGATAAAGGTATATCAATGTGTTTATGTTTTTACCCGAATGAGTAAAAAAGTTCACAAAAGTGTACAGTAAACTGCAACAAACTTCTGTTTTTAATATTCGCTTAAAATAAATTACTTTAAAATTAATTAAATGAATCTATATTAACTAGCTACATCCTAATTTTATAAATAGTATCTTCGTTTGTGTGTAATCGGCACACCTTGCACAGGATAAAAGTAAATGTTAACTTCGAAAATTTGCAATATGTATGCACTAAACATGGCATAAATTAGATTTGCTAAGGTTTCTTAAATCTTTTCAGAGAGCTGTTACATTTTCGCGTTTGAAACAATCTTTTCAGAGAGCTTTTCGCACCACTGATTTTTTATTTTTACGTACATCCACTGCTCCAGAAAAAAGTACGACAGAAGTGGACCGAAGAATACAGATAGAATTTCAGATTTGTATGCAAAATGATGAAGTGATACATAGGTAGTCTCTACGTACCCAGTGCTTTAGTATACATATAAATTGTTTACGAGTGAAAAACTAATAGAATCCGTAAACCAGAAGATGTAAACAAATTACTGAAGATCTGAAAAAAATAAGAAAAACCAGTTTGCAAATTTGTCGGTAGATACATTGATACAATTCAGGTGCAGCACAGAATAGAGTAGTGTAATAATCTATACCGTGGGTAGTTATTCTTGAAATTTATAACCCCAGAACTTTCTGAGGGAAGCTTTCTTTGTGTGTGAGTAAATACTGTATATAGTTTCTTTTTAAATTAGCAACATCAACAATGGTGTCTTCGTTGCATGGGTAGAAATCAGGGGCGAATTAACTACCCAAAAAATGAAATTTTCGCCTGATGAGATTTGTTGGCCCTACTTCTTCGTAAAATTTGCAAGAAGTGTTACCAAGCAGAGACACATGGCTTACTGAAATCAAAAGATTATCTCCCGAAATTAGTTGGAATAGTTAGTCCCTCATTCTTAATTTAGCTGGCTTCAGGAAAGGAAAAGAAGCATAACTGTAAAACAAACGAAACATTTCCTACGTCTCACTTGAGACGTGAACCCATGAGTCTTCTTAGAGTGTTTCCCATTGCCAAGAAAGATGTCACTTGATGCGATGATTATGAATGTCATATAAAATCATCCTGAAATAACAAAAATGACCTTTTTAAAAACGAAAAAGAAATAATGATTTGAAAAAGAGACAGCGCTCAGCGTAAAATTGAAATTGAAGTGCAGTAATATGCTCTTACATATACAGTATGTCGAACGGTGGTTATATTTTATTTGAATAACATGTAATGGATTTATAAAACAGATAGTTGTTGGCAGGATGAAACATTTCAACGAACATGGAACATTACGACTTCAGTTACCTGATTTCGTGACTCTTTATAGAGCCAGAGACCTCAAAAATGCTGGATGATATGTTCTGTAGTCAAGTAATCTATTCAAGAGAAACGTCTCTATATTCAGTTTGGTAAGAAGCAAACAGCTCTTGAAAATGCCAGGGATAAGTCACTTACCCGCTAATTTATACTGCTGCGGAGTGATTTCGGCTTCAAAATACAAGGTGTGTCAATGAAGTTAGGTGAATGCTGTCGTAACGCGTAAAAGGTTAGGTTGTGAACGGTGTGGCAACTACCAACGTGGACCTACATCATTTGCACGACGCAGTCAAATACATGAGCAAACATATCTGTAAGAAAGGGTAGGGACCGTGTTGCGACAGCTGATATAGAACCACGCTGGTAGCGGGAAGAAATGGAGCAATAAACTATCAAATTCTACTTTAAATTAAGGAAATCTGCATTGGAAACGCATGAAATGCTGAAAGAAGTTTCCGGGGATAAAGCGGTAACCTTAATGTGTGCTTTAGACTGGTTCAAGCGTTTTTGTGAAGGAATGGACTACGTTGATCCCCCCTCCTTCCCCCCGGAGTGGAAAGCTGCGATCTACAAAAATCCTGAAACCACTGAAAATGTCCGTGAGTTTATAGCGAATGATCGCTGAGAAACTGGGTATTTGTCATGAAACGATACGTACAATTAAAAAAAAAGGATCTGGGGAAGCTCAAGGTGCGTTCAAGATTTGTCTCACACCTAAACATGGAGCAAAAACTCCACAGATTCGAGGCGCGTGGAGATTTCATTAGCATGTGTGATGTCGACTCCTCATGTTTAGAGTCGATTGCGGTAGGAAACGAGACCTGGTACTTCCAATACGACCCAGAGACGAAGCGTCAAAGCATGGAATAGTGGTGACCCATTTTTCCAAAGCAGCAGAAGTTTCGTCTCCAAATATTAAAGATAAAGACCATACTCATTGTCTTTTTTGACACAGATGGGATCATTCTCACGGAACTCGTTCCTGAAGGAGAAAAGGTGAATGCTAAATGCTATCTTTAAGTGCTGACGCTACATTTGAAACGCATTCGTCCAGTACAGCCGCACTTTGTACATTCAGGATGTTGGTTTCAGTTGCAAGACAATGCACCATTTCGTTCAAGAGTGACAGTAAAAAAATTTCTTGCTGAGTCAGCATTTGCTGTATTGAATTACCCACCGTATTCGTTTGATATGGCACCAGTTAACTATTTTTTGTTTATCCGACTGAAGTTAGTGCTGAAAGGGCAGAGACTTGGGCACATTTTGGATATTCAAGCGAACCTGATGAGGGACGACCCAGCTGCAGACGATAATAAAAAAAGTACTTTTTCCATAGCTTTTAGCAGTCATACGAACGGTACCTGAAGTGTATTGTTTCCGGCAGTATTATTTTGAAATTCGGTAAAGTACGTTTAATTAATAATAACTGTTTTTCATTTTTTTACTGTGCATTCACCGAACTGTATTGACACACCTTGTACATTGGCATGGTGGTAGTCAAGATTTCTGGAATTTTGGACGACTGAGACAAAGTGGCATTCGTACTTTTTTATTTTCAGGGACAACGACCATCAAAACTACCGGGCGTAAAAATTTCCCCCGATTTAATCATAGTGGAGTGATAAAGAACACGAACAGGTAACTTGCGGTGCTTTTCCAGAATTGTCCGATATGGAAACGCGATAGTTTCATTAGCTGAGCATATTTTATGCAGAAAGTTAAATAGGAAAGCGAGATTGAGATTTTCCGCCGTCCGAAATGTTGGCGGCATGCCGTGAGACAAAATCTTGCTGGTCACTGTCTATTTACTTTCCCTCTCAAGCAAATACTGCACTCGCTGCTGCACCGATGGCGTGCGAATTTTGTGATCGAATGATATATACCCCGTAAATGAGAGAAACCCTTCACAGATTGGAAAGGAAGGCAGAAATCAGGGTCATTGACCATGTAGCTAGTGTAACAATCTTACGATGAGAAGATACAAGAGACAGAGACGGTGAATAACGATTTGAGCGGGCCAGTGAATGTCCGAGGCAACACGTGTTACCGTGCGTGCAGACTTCAAGATTCCATTAGCAGACAACTGGTCGCTAAACTCATTTACGTCTGTTTTTTGGCTATGAGTCTCTTTCCCTCGGTTTTACATTAATTTAGGTCTGATCTTAGATTGTTGTAAGGAAACTATTTGCAAGTCAAATCGTTTTTCCTTCTTTTCTTTTAAATCTTCTGCGAATGCCTGTGCGGTCATCTATTTTTAAATTGGAATAAGAACTGCCTTTAGTTCACATTTCCAACATCCGAATTCACGTCGCGGTAATCACCTTGCTGTGAGCATTTTAAGACGAAAAGTTTAAGGGTGACTGAAGAACGCCACATACATGACAAATAAGAAAGCCGAAAATAAGAGCAATGTTAGTCAAATGATCGGCATGAGTAATTGCACACACATACGCTGTGTACAGTACATTGCGATGCACTCTTTCTTAATATATCATCATTGTCAACCATTATCAATCCACTGCTGGGCGAAGGTCTCTCCAAGCCTCTTCCACAACGGTCTATCTTGTGCCAGTCTCCTCCATGTTACTACCACATACTTTCGAATTTCATCCACCCATCTTCTATGTGGTCTTCTTCTGGGTCTTTTCCTGTCCCTTGGAATACAATCTAAAATTTCGACTGTCCATCGATGGTCTGTCGTTCTGGCAGTTATAACGAAGTGAATTTCTCCGTCATTTTTGGTCTACGACGGGATTTGAACCCGAGGCCGCTTATTCCGGAACAAGTCGCTCTACCAACTGAGCTACGCAGACGATTATTCTGATTCCTATCTGCCTTTATGTCGTGTGCGTCCTGCTGGCAGGTACGTCACATCTCCCCCCCCGAAAGAGGGCCGGGGGCATGGCCCACGGGTCAGCCGTGACCATGAATCGTTGCAGGCAGCCATCCACTGTAGAACGTGCACTTGAGAACTCCCAGTCAATCTGCTGTGTGGAATGCAACATCACACATTTTTATTTTTCGAAGCGCTGGAGAAGAAATTCTCTGATTTTTCCTGTCTCGCGGTGTGGAAATAACATCACACCAATGCGAGATTTTGAACGGCCGGGTCATCCGGATAGTTCGGGCGCCATTATAACGAAGTGAATTTCTCCGTCAGTTTTGGTCTACGCCGGGATTCGAACCCGAGGCCGCTTATTCCGGAACAAGTCGCTCTACCAACTGAGCTACGCAGACGATTATTCTGATTCCTATCTGCCTTTATGTCGTGTGCGTCCTGCTGGCAGGTACGTCACACAGTATGTCCCCCCCATTGCCATTTCAGGGATTTTAATCCGATCATAATGTCTTCCACTCTTGTCATTTTTCTGATCCACGAGTTACTCTTCTTATCTCTCCTGGTTACACCAAGCATGCACCACTCCATGCCTCTTTGAGTTGTCTGCAGCATTTGTATGTCTCTCTTAGTTACGGTCCACGTCTCTGCACCATACGTAAGCACTAAAAGGATACATTGATCAAACACTTTTCTTTTAAGACATAATGGCATATTGCTCTTGAAAATTATGCTGTTTCTTCCAAATGCTCTCCAGTCAAGTTTTATACGCCGATTAATTTCTTCATAAATGTAACCCTCACTTGATACCTGCTGTCCAAGATAAACGCACGCGTCTGTTATCCCCAGCTTTTCTCCATCAATCGATAAATCTTCGTTTCTTGAAAAAGCATTGTACATCACTTTTGTTTTCTGAAAGTTCATTTTTAATCCCACTTCTTTACTCTTGTCAGCAAGTTCCTGGATCATATTCTGCAGCTCTGAGGAGTTGTTGCGGTATCAGCAAAACGAAGGTGAATTAGATAATCTCCATTAATCTTTATCCCTTTGTTTTCCCAGTTCAGTGATTGAGGCATTAAATAGCTTGGGAGATATGGTGTCACCTTGTCTCACTCCCTTTCCAATTTTTATGTGTGCTGTATTCTCAAACAGCCAAATATTTGCACTTGCATTTTCATAGATGTTATTAATAATATTAATGTATGCATCTTCAACACCGCAGGATTTCAAAGCCATTGTAACTGCTAATGGTTTCACTGAATCAATAGCATTTTCATAATCGATAAAAGCCATGCACAATGTAAGTTCATATTCCCTCGCTCTTTCAATTATTTCTCTCAGTACGTGGATATGATCTATTGTGCTGTAGCCACTCCTGAATCCAGCTTGTTCTCTCGGTTGAGCCATGTCCAGTGTTACCTTCAAGCGGTGTGAAAGAACTTTAGTGAAGATTTTATGAACCACTGATAGGAGGCTGATAGGTCTGTAGTTCTTGAGATCCTCAATGTCACCTTTTTTATGTAGCAAGATCATTGTAGCGTTCTTCCAATCCTCAGGAATCTTCCCTTCATTAAGACATCGAATGAAAACTTGGGCGAGTACTGCTTCAATTTCTCCACTTGCTTCTTGTATGATGTCTACAGTAATTCCATTTTCTTCTGGAGCTTTTCTTCCCCGTTTCATGTTCTTGATTACATGTGCAACTTCTTGCTGGGAGGACTGGAAGAACTCTGGTACTGGTACCTTTCATGGTGTCTGGAGTACATGTATCATCCCTTTCATATAATTTGGAGTAGAAATCTTTCACTCTTGTCAAAATTTTGCCTCTATTTCTTGTTACAGAACCATCTTCTTTTCTCAATGCCATAATCTGTTTTCTTCACTTACTGAGATGTCCCTTTGCTATCTTTAGGCTTTGGTTGTTTTCAATTGCTTTCCTCAATATTTCACAGTTGAATTTTCCTTACGTCTTCAATGATACTTTTTCGTAATGTCTTGCATAGCTCTATATATTCCACTTTGGAAGTCACATCTTCTTTAGTTGTCCTCATCTCTCTTCTTTTTTGCATCAACATTTTGGTTTTTCCTGATAATTTGTTCACATGCAACTGGTTCTTAGACCCAGCTAACCTTGTTGCTGTTCCCATAAGAGCTTTGGTTACATTTCTGTTAACTTCAGACATGTCCACTTTTTCTGATGTTAGACTTTCTAGAGCAGATAATCTGTTCCTCAGTTCCAATTTGAAGGTATTATGATGCTTCTTTAAGGTTGGTCGTGTCAATACACTTTGTTTGTTTTATGAGCTTGCCACGCTCGAGTTTAGCATTGAAGTGCATCTTACATGTTACCATTCTATGGTCACTACCTGTGTTGAACTTGTTCAGCACACTGCAGTCTTCCATGACAAATTTCGTGTTACACATAATAAAATCAATTTCACTTGTCCATCCATTAGGATGCCTCCATGTTCATTTCCTTTGTGGCTTTTTCTTGAAAAGGAGTTCATGATGAAAAACCCTTCTGCCTCTGTAAACTCTACAAGAGTATTTCCACGCTGGTTTCTATTGTCGTGACCGAATTTACCTACTGAAGTTTCATTATGTTGTCGTTGCACTACTTTTGCATTGAAATCTCCCATAATTATCTTCAAATGCTGCTTACCTTTATTATTTAGATGACGAATTTCCTCATGAAATTCTTCAATTTCTTCTTCAGGATGACTTGTGGTGGGTGCATAAGCTTGAATAATCTGGGCTTGGTATCATCTCGAGAGTTGGAT
Organism: Macrothele yani; assembly: GCA_039090855.1. Lineage (NCBI taxonomy): Eukaryota > Metazoa > Arthropoda > Arachnida > Araneae > Macrothelidae > Macrothele > Macrothele yani. Next base: position 99,596,311 of record CM076995.1, on the reverse strand, counting down.
AACAAGTCGTGCAGCTGTGTCAGATGAACTTTCAAATTCTACAACTTTATCCTTCAGTTTCTTATTTATTATAAATCGAACACCACTAGTTCTGCCACAGTATCTGTCCCACGATAGTAGAAGAGATGTCCCTTTTTCAGTTCAACGAGATCTTCTCCTTTTCTCTTTACCTGACTTAGCCCGACGATGTCCCACGTGATCCTTTGTAGTTCCTCTTCCAATTCAAGAAGTCTTGAATCAGAAGATAGGGAGCGTCCATTGTAAGTAGCCAAGGTCAGCATCAAATGGCAGCATAGTCCGGTTCTCCGGTGATTCTTAACACCCACTGCTTTCATGTCGCACTGGCCGCTGCCTTGGTCAGGTACATTTCAGCTGCCGGAGAATGAAGGCCAAGATTTAAGTTGTGGAGTAATTTCGGAGGGGTTCGGCCATAACTCACCACGCTGGCCAAGCGGGTTGGAGAGTGGGGGATACCATTTCCTCTAATCCTGATAGTATAGTTATACCGCTATCGGCAGTCGTCTAAGCCTCCTTAGTGGGAACAGGATGCACCACAAGAAAGCGGGGTTGACATTTGTCAAGGAGAGGCTGTGATGTTGCGCAGCACCTGACCTTACATCCCTCTTAATATATAAAAGAAGGAAATTAAATGTAAATTGCAAAACTCAGCAATTAAATAAGATAATAGTACTTTCGCTGGAAGCTGCGAAAACTGGGTACTCTCTCGTGTACCTTTTATGTGTATCTCCTTTTTCTTGTTTCTTTTTTTTTAAGGCTCTTCGCTTCCCCTGGCTCTTTCTGCCTCTCCCCACTCCCTGAGTTTGACGTTAGGGGTGCCGCTGAGAAATGCACAGGTCAGTATGTACAGGACAGCTTACAACTTATTCACTCAATGGGAAACCGTATACTCCTTATAATGTCAAATCTCCGCACTATACTATTCTGATCTTTTCTATCAGGATATCCTGTCCCCGTTTCTAAATTTATTTATTTATTTTTCATCCCTCTAATAGGTGCAGCGTGCTGTAGGAGAGTGGACCCTGAACCTTTTAGGATTTCCTCGTTTCGTTTCGTGTAGTACACTATATTTCATTTAATATTTAAATTTAGCTTCATCTACATTCTCGAGAATCAAATTAAACTTTACCGAAAATTTTAGATCATGGTATCCACAGACAAACCATATGCCTAGTTAACTTCAGCTTCAAGTTAACTTCATATTAAACTCACAGTTCATAAGCAAATAGATTGCAATATGCGTATTATTTTAAAATCTTTTGTGCTCAAATATTGTGGTACGGTGGGACAAACCAGTGGAGCAAGTTGGAGTTGGCCCTGGGTATGACAAGCACTGTTTCATGTTAAAAATGCCGTACTACACTCACGGACAATAAAATTTGCGCACCAAGAAGGAAGCATCAGATTGAACTGAAATTTTATGGACGTAATGATACAGATGAATGATACATATGATGGCAAAACCAGAGCAGCAGGACAATTACAGAGGGATCTGTGGCACGAAGTCCGATCATCTTCAATAGCGCGTCGCACCGCCTCGTAAGGCGATACATGCTGCAATACGGTTCGGCATGGAGGCGAACAGACGCCTGATGTTGTCCTGCGGCAGACTGGCCCACACGTGTTGGATGGTGTGCTTCAGATCCAGGATAGTGCGGCACGACAGCAGCCGGCGTTTCAACTGGTCCCACACATGTTCGATAGGGGCCATAACCGGGAAGCAGGCAGGCCATGGAAGTGTCTGGATATGACCCAGGCAGTCCTGAGTAACTCGAGCCGTGTGCGGGTGGGCATCATCTTGCTGGTATAGCGCACTTGGAATCCCGTCCAGGAATGGGATCATATGCCGCCGTAATTTTTCATCCACATACCGCTGGCCTGTCAATGATCCGCGTACCACTACTAGAGCAGATCGGCTATCGTACGCAATGGCTCCCCAGACCATAATGCCTGCAGTGGGGGAGATGTGGCGCTCAATATCGAGGTCGAGATTGTGCCGTTGACACGGGGACCTCCACACCCGGACACGATGATCATCTGTCCCCATAACGAAGCGGCACTCATCGCTAAACACCATACGTCGCCAGTCTGTGGCGTTCTACGTCGCTCCGGCCTGGCACCACTGCACACGGAGCCGGCCATGTTCCAGTGTTAACGGCAGCACAAGTAAGGGGCGCTGGATCGCAGATTTGCTTCCACGAGGCGTCGGAAAATGGTTCGTGGACACACAAAAGCCGCTACATCTGCCTGTATAGTGGACCGGGTCTCCATGGGATCCGTTCGTGCCTGGCGCACGATCCGTCGCGTCAGTCCTCTCTACCGGTGGCCCTCCTGGTCCGTCCGCGTGTGCAGTGCCGTCACGTGCCCACTACTCCCAACACAGTCAGAACGATTCACGCGGCGAGCCATACGGCGAAAGGCGAGCCAAGCACTCTTCGTTTTACAGCCCGATTATCAGGCCTTCCCTCAAAGTCCGCAAGTTGCGTAAATTGAAGTCTCTGGCGTCTACCCGGCATTCTTGTCACTCTGTACTCTTGCTTGCGTCGGCCGGTGTTTTTCTCTTTCATGCGACATTGACTACACACCGGTTTATAAGTCTGCCGGATCGTGCTTGCAGCACCACCACAGGTGTGCGGTCATGCGCAATCGCACCCAACGTGGACAATTTGCACACCAGCACTCACTCTAGCTCTTTGCAAAATTTTGCGGTTGCAGCATGTTTTCTTCTGGGTGCTCAAATTTCATTGTCCGTGAGTGCATGAAGGAATGCTCGAAATCTGACAAAAGATAAGTAGGTGGAAAAGAAGTGATTCAGTTTATGAGTGATTACATGAATACGATGGGCGAGAAGAGAGTATAATTTGACGTGAGTCAGTAGGTTGTGTGACTGTCATATTCAATCATAAGATCGGCAACATGGCGTGACATAGAGTGGTGTCCTGAGATATAGCTGCCCATGCAACGCTGCCCTGTGTGCAGAATTCGTTGACAGTACGAGGGAGTCTTTCAAAGGCGTCACGTTCTCTGCCCACGACGTCCCACGCATTATCTATTGGGGGAAATCCGGATATCGCGCTGGCCAGGGACACCTGGACACCTTGTGGGCGTATCCGCAGTGTGAGGGGAGAGTGTTATCTCGTTGAAATTAGTCATCAGGAATACCACGGAAATACAGAAATAAAACGGGCTGCAGCACCTCACAGACATATCGTCGTGCTGTCATTGCACCCACTATGCGTACGAGCAGTGAACAGCTGTTAAAACTGATACTTTATTAAATCATGACATCAAACTAAGAAGTCATGAGTCGCTCCCGGACGGCAAGAATATCATCCCGGTGATCACATCGTTTCCAGACCCTAAATCGTCGATTGTTGGCACTGAGACAGAAGCAAGACTCGTCGCTGAATGTCAAGAACGATGTCACTGCAACCTTCCGCCACGCATGTCAAGAACGATGTCACTGTAACCTTCCGCCACGCATGTCAAGAACGATGTCACTGAAACCTTCGCGACGATGGACTATAGTGAGTTACAGTCACAACAATGGTTGTAGAGAGAGCAAACCTACCTCACCGAATTTGCGAGATTCGTAGTACGTGATGGTACGGAGATGTCCATAACTGCCAGTACACTTTGTCGAATATCTTCCTCCGTTGATCGTGGAGCAGCTACAGCTTGTCTTCGTATGAGGAGTGCGAGGCATTAGAACGTCCGCTTACGTGCACAAGTCTTACTACGGCGAGGAACGTTACTTTCCTTCAAACATTATCGCCACATTTGGTCGACAGTTGTTGCATCCCGATGCATGTCCGCCGAGATGCGATACAGAGACCAACACGCCTTGCGTAACCCTATGACGAAGCCTCTAGCAAATGTGTCCGTCTGATGGCAGGATTCCTCATGACGTCATCTAGGCATTCGTGTTCCTTACACGCGCTTTCGCCACCGATATCACTCCGATGCGGTGGTCCATACGCCCAGGTGAAAATGACTAAATTTAGCTACGCCGAGTCTTTTTGTCCTTTTATCTTTTTCTCACTATCATGTGCTTGGTTCGTTACTGCAATCTTTTACATAATCCAACTGTGTATGCCCACCAATCTGCATGGCTCTCCGACAAATACTTTCCTGTGTGGAATTCTCTATATTGAGCAGTGTGGATTGCATGTTTGTCTTATTTTCTCTCGTCAACCTGGGTTTGTCACTTTAGATCCATATAACCCTTACTTCCATTCTCGGAATTTAGCTCCATTCATCGGAAGATGGGAGAAATAAAATGACAATGGGACCTCAAGGTCATCCATTCAGCCATAAAGAATACTTCGTTGTGTGACGCGATGAAGTTGTCAACCCATTTTTGAACTTCGTCACACGTCCGGAATCGTACAGCAGACAAACCATGTTGCATCGATCGGAACAAATGATAGGCTGAAGGTGCTATGTCTGGACTATACGCCGGGTGCTCCAAAACTTTTCAGCCATGCGTCAATAAGGTTTCTTTGGCCGATTTCGCGAGATGCGGCCTAGCGTTGTCATGCAGTAATTTCACGTGACCCTGTGAATGGACGTTTCTGACAAATTTCCTGGCTCAATCGCAGCAATTGCTGCTTGTAGCGATCAGCAGTAACAGTTTTTCTTTGAGTGAATATTGCGTTTCAGTGTCGAAGTCGTTGCTTCACCGGGGTGTACCCAGTGTTTTTGCGTTTGGGATTGTCGTACCATATCCACTTTTCATCACCCGTAACTATTTTTCACATGAAATACTTTCTGTGTTGCTTATTCAACAGATTCAAACACTTCATGACACGCTCATCCTTGTTTTCCTGGCGCAGGTTATGTGGCACCCATTTTCCTTCCTTCTGAATCTTTTCTCTTGCGTGTAAACGATTAGAAATGGTTTGTTGAGTTACCCCCAGTTGTTCAGCTAGTTCTTTTTGCGTTTGAGACGAATTTTCATCCAGCAATGCTTGCAGTTCCTCATGTACAACCTTTTGCGGTGCGCCGCTACGTTCTCGATCGCTAACATCAAAATCACCTGCTTTAAACAGTCTAAACCAAAACTCACACGTGCTTTTCGATACAATATTCTTCCCCGGAACAGAACAGATCGATGCACATGCGTTTGAAGCACTTTTTCCTTGATGAAACTCGTAACGATTTCAGTGCCGAAAAATGCAGTATCGCTCCCTATCTTTCACCTATGGATGTGCAAGTGCGTTTGACTGTTGGGCAAACTTCTGTATCACATTTATACTCTAGACCAGTTACGGTCACATGACAACAACGTGGGGAATGTCGGATATGTACATTAGCGGTATACGTCACACAAAAAACGCTTTAAAACTTATTTGCACACCTAATATGTGTTAGAAAGTATTATAAGAAATATGACTGTCAGAGTTCTTCGAACCAGACGCCTCAGCGAACATTTAACAGAATTGCAGGTGGCGCTGCTCGAAACGTTTTTTATTTGTTTTACTCTAGCGAGCGTTGCCTGAAGAAGATCCCCTTCTGCTGCTCACGTCGGTTAGTAATCTAAGTGGTTGATCTTTGACTGAACAACAACAATGTCGGTGATATGTAGAGGGTGTGCGTGTTAGAATAGTGAGTTATTACCTTTTTGTGGAGATGTACAATAAATATTAGTGTGTTGTAATTTGAAGCGTTTATATGTGTGGAATCCCCTTTTTCTCTCTGTGATTACTAAGGATAGATCTTCCTTCCTGCAGCTGGTAAGTGGCTTACTGCGTTACTTAAAGAAATTATAGATTTTAATTGTTTAGAAATATTTAACAATCTTGATTATGAGACTGAAATCTCACTGCTGTCAGGAAGATTAAAAGCAAAGTTCGTCAAATTCATCAAGCATTTGAGTCGAGGGGATTGAAGGCGTATTTGTTACTGCGTAGTTCCTCATTCGAAAATCGAAAGCGGAACAAAATGGCGTCATTCATAGGAAGCGGCATGTACAGCATAACAAAGTTAGATAATTTTAATTATCAAATTTGGAAAGTAAGAATGGAAATGATTCTTATTAAAGATAATTTATCGAAGGTTGTTTCAGAGCCAATTCCAGAAGAAAAGAGTGATGCATGGTTGAGAAATGACGAACTGGCTACAGCTACAATAACACTTTGCGTGTCTGATGATCAAATTATTCACGTACGCAATAAGAGAACAAGTTCCGAAATGTGGAATGCTTTGAAAATGGTTTACGAAAGAGAAAGTTTGAGTAGTAAATTGTATTTGCTTAGAAAACTGTATAGTTTACGTTTTCAAGAAAATGGATCAACTACGCAAGAGCATGTAAATAGAATGCTGGAAATAGTTCACAAGCTTAAAGCACAGGGAGAGAAATTCAAAGACACACATTTGGGGACTATCTTGCTAAATAGTTTACCAAGTAACTATGAAAATTTAGTTACTGCATTGGAAGCAAGACAGGAAGAAGATTTAACACTTGAGTTTATCAAATGCAAAGTGATTGTTACAGTGGACACCCCCCCTCCTAAAACCTGAAGAAAACTTTAAAATTTGTCCGCCATGTCGCGTATTGTATGAGGCAGCTAGGAATCACAGTTCGGCAGGCTCACATGTTCTTTTACAGTTCAGTTTTTTTTATTTATTTCTCATTTACGTTGTTTTTTCTTTCGGATGTTCTCTAAATTAATTAACAAAATTGCGGGATAATTGGGAAGTCGCTCCAATGCTCTTGAAGGCATGCAACGCAATATTTTTGCCATTTTAAATTGTTTCTACCTGTGGGAAAATGTAGCACTCAATGGTTGCTCTGGAAATTGATAAGAGCAAAGCGATAGGCCCAGAAGAGGGCTTCTGGATTTCTTGATTAGGGGCCGATGTTACGACCCACCCCGCCATTAATTTAGTAATTAATGGGCGTGGTTGATGTGTGAAATTAATTAAGTATTAATTATGTTCGAGGCTTGATTGGAGTTTAAAAGTGTAAACAGCAGATAAAGTTTTATCTGGGGGTTTGGAAAGAAAAGAGGCGAAGAATTCTCTCTCTGGCTGGGTGGTCTCAGAATAGCTCTGTTAGGTCATAAATATCAGGGCGCAGCTGACGGGAAACTAAGCAACACGGAATGGTACCTTTCGAAGAGGGGTCCACTTGAGTAAATGAATGAAGATGGGGACAAAAGGTTTAGCGAATAATCGTAAATTAGTCGATTGTTTGGGGCATTTTTCGAGAACAATTGCTCTCTGTGTGGTCCGTGCAGAAAAATAAGAGTTCGCACTTGGCATGAACATAAGGAAGAAAGTTCAGTTGTCTGTGCGCTCTCCGATGTGAAAGGCTGGATGCCTGGGATCTGCAAAAAAATGAATTGGGAAAAATGAAGCAGCAAACCTCCCCGCATTTTGGTAAGAAATGGAGACAACTCGAGGCAGCTGGAGATGCCAGTTTGCCATAAAGACAGCAGAATGCCTAAATCCGCAGGATAAAGCAGAAATTTCTAGGCTGGAGCGTAATGGAACTCAGCGACTGTTTGGCCTAATGAAAGCCAAGTTACAGGGGAATTAAGAAGTCTGCGAGTGGACAGTGGTCATTCCAATGAGAAGCGAAGATAAGCAAAAGTCGGGTTCGGATGCCAACCACTGCAGTGTGGAATCGTCACCCCCATTCATCCCCTACTGTGGAGGAAGTGAAGAGATGCGCTTGTCTTACGGGGCGAAGCGAGGCCCCATGTGTGCGTGTGTGTGGTCGCGTAAGCAGCGAAGCCACTACGTGTAAGTGCGACGGGATAAAAACATGTCGAAAGAAAAATATGAGCGTAAGAGCGGTGGCTTCGATACCTAACAAATATACAGGTGAAATGTTGAGTTGCCGATATACGCTTAAAGTAAAAGCACGTCTGATTTCGCTCGGCCGAGAAAATTAATCTTGGAAACCGCAACATCAGATGTGAGAGGGCCTATTTTGCTTAACGGCCACCTTCAAATCGTCACGAGAATAGATCAGTGTGCACTCTAATCATTGCAACAAAGTGCGGCGTGATATTACCATTTTTAATTGTGTGCTTCATTTACATCAAGCGTCAAAGTGAAGTGTTGAATCATCGGTGCTGCCACATGGTGCAAGTGTCTGTGTGTGTGTGTTTTTTTGTCGTGTGATATTATGTGATGCACAACGGATTTGCACAGCAAAGTCACGTAACTGTAAGTAGATGAATATTTCCTTTTTCTTTCTTCGCACATCTGCGAACTTGTGCCATCCCGACACCCAAAGCTGCATGGACATAGATGCAGTAATGCTGAGTGACTGAACCTCAGAGGAAATACCTGCACATACAGATTTCAATTTCTTACAGGGCCCATTTCCTGATTACTTTTTTTTACATGAATAAGGGAGAGGGTGTGGCCACAAATTCCGCTGGGCGGGACAGTTTCTTTTAACTTTGGTTCAGGACCAACGTCAGCGGGGCAGGGTTCTGCATGTGCATGCTTATTAGATTTAGTTAATTAACTTTGGCAGTATTTCGCACCTATAATCTTATACCGCAAATTAACGTGCTTGTGTATTTTGTGTCGCGAGTATTTTTAATGTGATCGTTTGCATATAATTTTTTTTTCATTCTCTAAGCAATTGTATATGAATATCACCTGCAGCTCTATTTAGTGTGTAAACGAGTAGTATCTCTTGTTCAGATAGTCCGGTGGAGACTCAGTCGGCTGCGTTATCCGACAGTAAAGTGTGACACCGTATGCTGCCCACATATGAGGGGCAATTGTCTATGCGCCTAGAGAGCGCCGGATCTGTTTAAATCTCGCAGAACGTTATTAAATGTTGTGTTGTGTATTTGAGAATCATGTGTTATTTGCGAAAGTGAGTGTTGTACTGGCTGGTTGGGGATTGAATGTACCGGAGTAAGATCCGGACCACTACACTCAGTCACGAATTGGTGATTGCGGGTGAACCTCATCACAACTCTGATCCCAAAGTATCATTTTTTTTAGATTATTTTATTGTTTATTTGTTGTTGTTATTTTGTTCACAAGGTGGATTCACCCAAGCCTTATGCTTCGGGTCATTCTTCAACTTTTCATTTTTTATGTTCTGGTGTGAATCTTTGAGTGCAGCAGTGCACCTGAGATTCTCACCTGGTGCCGTGGCCAACTAAATTGTACTTCAGGTCTCAAGCACCGTTACCGGCAGACTAGGCAGGAACACTGCTAGTGCCGTGTAACATGATAGATGAATGTAATAGAAGGAAAGAAAACTCACAGGCACACACCGATCACACAACTGTTTTGAAAACAAGTTATAAAAAGAAAAATTACAGCTCTAAACAAGAAAGATTTTGCACTTTTTGTAAAAGGAAGAATCGTGTCAAAGATTACTGTTGGCATTACAAAAGGAATCAAAATAAAGGTAACACTGGTAAGTTTCACAAAATAAACCCACATACAGAGTCTCACAGTAATATTGCCGTGAAGACAAGAAAAACAAAATTAGATTGTGAACAAAATGACATAAAAAGAGAAAATGAAAATTTCTCATTAGAAACGAAGTCAAAACCCAACAAAATATCCAAAGGTTGGTCAATTGATTCCGGTGCAACGTGTCACATGACAAATGATGCAACACTATTTAAAGAACTTTCAAAAGGTGAATCAGAGCTAATCACTACTGCTGACGGTTCTCAGATAAAGTCAGAAGGCAAGGGAAATATAACCTTAAACTGCAAAATCGAAAAAGGAAAAGTTCGAAAAGTGGAAGTAAAGGATATGTTATATGTTCCAGATTTAGACACTAATTTTTTATCTGTTAGAAAAGCCACCGAAAGAGGATTTTAAGTTTTATTCAAGAATAAAAAAATGCACAATTAAGTATAGGGATACTATTGTAGCTATAGGATTAATAGATGCCTCAGATAATTTGTACAAACTACAAATATTAGATGAAAAGGTAAATTTGGCCACTACATGTGAAAATAAAAATTGTTTGAATTTATGGCACAGAAGGCTAGGTCATAGGGATATTGAAATGATAAAACAAATGGAGAAAAAGGAGTTAGCAAGAGGAATAACTCTTTCCAATTGTAAAAAGGAAGAAAATTGTGAGTTTTACATAAAAGGCAAACTTACACAGAAGCCATTCTCCAAACAAAGTAGTTTTAAGGCCAAAGCTGTATTAGAATTAGTACACACAGATATTTGTGGTCCCATGGTTGAGGCCAGTCCTAGTGGTTACAAGTATTTTATCACATTTATAGATGACTATAGCAGATACTGTTACATCTATTTGCTTAAAAGTAAAGATGAAGCATTAGTAAAATTTAAGCAATATGTAGCTTCAGTGAAAACCAAATTTGGAAAAATGCCAAAATCAATAAAAACAGATAATGGAGGAGAGTATTGTGGAAGAGATTTTGAAAATTATTTAGTGGAACAAGGAATAGAACACAAAACAACTGTTCCATACTGTCCTCAGATGAATGGAATTGCTGAAAGAAAAAACAGATTTTTGACAGAAATGACAAAAACTATGATGTTAGATGCTAATATGGAAGGTAAATACTGGGCAGAAGCTGTTATAACAGCAGCTTACATACAAAATAGAGTTCCAACACAAGCAACAGGAAAAACTCCTTTTGAATTATGGAACGGATTTAAACCATATCTTGGTCATATTAAAGTATTTATATCAAAAGCTTATGTATATGTACCAAAGCAACAAAGAAGAAAATTTGGCAATAGAGCACAAAAGGGAATCTTATTAGGCAATGATCAAAGATCTAATGGGTACAGAGTATTAAATAAAGAAACAAACAAAATAATCATTACCAGATCAGTAAAATTTGATGAACGTCAGCAAGCTGTAATAAAAAGTAAACCTGCTGAAAGGAAAGAAGATGAACAAGAAATTTTCGTTCAAAATGAAGTATTGTCATCAGAATCTGTGGAAGAAAATAATGATAGAGAAGAACCTGAAAATGTTCAAAGAAAGTCTTCAAGAATAAACAAAGGAAACCCACCAGAAAGATTAGCATATGTTGCAAAAGTTCAGTATAAAAATGATCCTCAAAATTTAAAAGAAATCCAGGACATGAACGAAGTAGAAAAATGAAACTGGTTGAATTCCATAAAGGAAGAACTAGATGAATTGAAGGAACATGAAACATGGACTTTGGTAGATCTTCCAGAAGGAAAGAAAGCCATTAAAAATAAATGGATTTTCAAAACAAAATACAATGCAAGTGGAAAAGTCGAAAGCTATAAAGCAAGGTTTGTTGCAAAGGGGTATACACAACAACCGGGATTAGACTTTGAAGAAACGTTTTCACCCGTAGTAAAACATACCACTTTAAGAACTCTTTTAACAGTTGCAGCAAATAGAAAATGGAATGTTCATCATCTTGATATAAAATCTGCTTTCCTGTATGGAAAGATTAGAAGAAGATGTATTTATGGAACAACCAGAAGGTTTCAGAGAATCAGGAAAAGAAGAAAATGTTTTTAAATTGCATAAGAGCATATATGGTCTCAAACAAAGTGTCAGAAATTGGAATAAAACAATAACAGAATATTTGTTCAACAAGGGCTTCAAACAAAGTACAACAGATCCTTGCTTACTATCACTAAAGGATGGAAAACAAACAACTTATTTAGCTATTTATGTAGATGATATATTAATTGCATCGAATAACACAGAAAATATAAAGAAAACTGCAAATTTGTTGAAAAATCAATTTGAAGTCAAACATTTAGGCCACATAACATATTATCTTGGAATCCAAATAGAAAGAGAAGAAGATGGAAGTTTTCTTCTGAGTCAAAGTAATAAAATAAAGGAAATTATACAAAGTTATGCTACAGATCAAAATAAGGAAAGTAAAACACCAATCAGTACAGACTACAGAAAGAACATTCAAGAAGAAGAAGAACTTCTAAAAGATAATGGACTTTATAGAGAAATAGTGGGAGCTGTCATGTATTTATCTACAGTAAACCTTAAATTAAGACTATCTTCATAAGACCCACTAATTTTAAATGGCTATGCAGACGCTGACTGGGCAGGGGACCGGACTGACTGGAAATCAATATCTGGATTTGTTTTCATGCTTGGAAAGAGTGCCATATGTTGGACCAGCCGTAAGCAGCCAACAACAGCCTTATCGACAACCGAAACAGAGTTCATCGCCACTGCAGAAGCAAGCAAAGAACTATTGTGGTTGCGAGAGTTACTCAAGGATTTTGATTGTGAACAGACTGGAACCACTACAATATTTCAGGAAAACAAATCAACTATACATCTTATAGAAAATCAAAAGATCAATTCCAGTTCTAAACACATTATGGTGCGGTATCAGTTTGTGAAAGAACTGAGTGGAACTGTTCTTCAGTTAAACTACAGAAATACTTCTCAAATGGTTGCGGACATTTTCACCAAGCCATTGGCTGGACCCCAGTTTGAAAAACTTAGACTGACACTAGGCATGATAAAATGAACTCCTCCAGCCAAGTGGGAGACTGTTAGAAATTATTATAAGAAATATGACTGTCAGAGTTCTTCGAACCAGACGCCTCAGCGAACATTTAACAGAACTTCAGGTGGCGCTGCTCGAAACGTTTTTTATTTGTTTTACTCTAGCGAGCGTTGCCTGAAGAAGATCCCCTTCTGCTGCTCACGTCGGTTGGTAATCTAAGTGGTTGATCTTTGACTGAACATCAACAATGTCGGTGATATGTAGAGGGTGTGCGTGTTGGAATAGTGCGTTATTACCTTTTTGTGGAGATGTACAATAAATATTAGTGTGTTGTCATTTGAAGCGTTTATATGTGTGGAATCCCCTTTTTCTCTCTGTGATTACTAAGGATAGATCTTCCTGCAGCTGGTAAGTGGCTTACTGCGTTACTTAAAGGAATTATAGATTTTAATTGTTTAGAAATATTTAACAATATGCACCTCAGTACTAGGCAAAAGGTGATTTTCTAATCTTGAAACAGAAATGTGATAGGAAAAATTGTGTATCTACCTCTATCATACCCAAGGAGGATTTTCCCGTTCCGTTTCCTGGAGACAGAGACTTACAAATATGAATCGAAATTTATGCCACCCTTGTAGTACTTGACGTGGAAAGATTAAGAAATGCAATAATAAGTACTAGCACACTGTAACGTACCAGGAGATGTGACGTATCTGCCAGAAGGACGCACACGACATAAAGGCAGATAGGAATCAGAACAAAAGTCCGCGTAGCTCAATTGGTAGAGCAACTTATTCCGGAATGAGGGGATCCGGGTTCAAATCCCGGCGTAGACCAAAAATGACGGAGAAATTTACTTCGTTATAATGGCGCCCGAACTATCCGGATGACCCGACCGTTCAAAATCTCGCAATGGTGTGATGTTATTTCCACACCGCGAGATAGGAAAAATAAGAGAATCCCTTCTCCAGCACTTCAAAAAAATAAAAAAAAAATAAATAAGGGGGAGATGATGTAACGTACCAGGAGATGTGACGTACCTGCCAGAAGGACGCACACGACATAAAGGCAGATTGGAATCAGAATAAAACGTCCGCGTAACTCAATTGGTAGAGTGACTTATTCCGGAATGAGGGGATCCGGGTTCGAATCCTGGCGTGGACAGAAATGACGGAGAAATTTACTTCGTTATAACACCACGTAAAAGAGTGGTTATATTTTCATTTCTTCATTTTTCAAAGAAATACAGCGTTATCTGTGGGCAAATCGTAAGGTTACTATTATTTCATGTATCAAACATTTTAAATTTTAGAAATTTTTTAAATAAAGTTTACGAATTCGTAGCCTAATGCCAAGAAGGCAAATGGTTCCGTATATCCACTTCACTAACTTCGAAAGATAACTAATAGCTGGCCTGTTTGCTATATGGCAGATGTCGTTCTGCAATATTGCTGAATTAGCTGACCAAAGACGTCTACAGCTCATCCATGTTGGGCACAAAAGGAAGAGGATGGCACACATGTTTGGAAAACCCAGTGTTCCAGAAAGGCGTCAACGAAGGCCACAACCTGTGCGTAAAATGGATGGCTTTGACAAGTAGGTGAACCATTTCTACCCCGATTAGGAGTATTGTTTCTGCTCACCTGATCCCTTGCTCACTTCGCAAGTTCCACTTAACTGTTGCCCTCTCTCTTCTTCCCATCGCCATGAAATTCTTCTGGTATCGTTCACTTGATCGTAAGGTCACTTGACCGAAAATCACTTCGTCGAAAATCACTTAATCGAAAGGTACTTTTCACCGAAAGGTCACTTGACCGAAAAGTTCATTTCACCGAAAGGCCACTTCACCTAAAAGTTAATTTAATCGAAAGCACATTTGATCGAAAAGTTCATTTCACCGAAGGATTACTTCACCTAAAAGTTCACTATATCGAAAGATCATTTCACCGAATGGTCAGTTTATCGAAAACTTAGAATTTTGTTGTTGGAGATCTGTTGGAGTGTGGTGCAGGCTTTTGAAAAACTTGCCACCTAAACATTATCGGATTGTATAAAAAATACACTTTTAGTTTCTATGAAACACCTCCTCATGGTAAGTTTTTCGAAATTTAAGATTAATTACAAAGCCTAGATCTGTGCCTTTTTGTCAAATTTTAATCCCCCGAGCTCATATTCATAAGGGTTACATATCAAATCGAGTAAGTAATGTTCCAGTTTTACTCAACAACAAAACATTATTTTTTTTGGCCGTAGGCCTAGTTATAGGCCATTTTAACAGATTTTAATCCTACTCGTATTCATGAGCATTACGTAAAATGTAAAGTAAAATATGTTGCACTTTTGCTCAAGCCTAAAACATTAATTTTAAGGCCTTATAGGCCTAGATCTGGGAATTTTTAGCAAATTTTAATCCTTATTGTTCATATTCATAAGTTTTACATAGCAAAACAAATTAATAATGTTGGATTTTTACCCAGACCCAAAACGTTGATTTTAAGGCCTTGGGCCTAGATTTGGGCTCTTTCAGAAAAATTGAAGCTACAGTGGTCATATTAATATGGGTTATATAACAAGCAAAGTTAATAATTTCGTACATTTATCCAGACGCAAATAATTAATTTTAAGGCCTTATAGGCTTCAGTTTAGGCCTTTTTAGCAAATTTGAATAACCCACGTCATACTCATAAGGTTTACGTATGAAGTCAAGTGAATAATGTTCCACATTTACTAAGATCCAAAAATCAATTTTAGATCCCTAGGCCTAAGCTTAGGCCTTTTTGGCAAATGTCAGTCATGCATGCTCATATTAATTACCCACGCACTAGAGTAAGTAATTTTGCACTTTTAGCCATGGGTGCTCATATTAGTTTGCACACGAATTCAAATTAATAATTTTGCACTTTTACCCAGGCATAAAACATTTAATTATAAGGCCACGAGCCTGGACCATCTTAACATATTTGAAGCTGCCGTGCTGATAATCATAAGACTTGCATCACAAGTTAAGTTAATAATGTTTAACATTTATTCAAGCAAATAGAAACAATTTTAGGGCCCTAAGACTTCGGCCTCTTTTAGCAAATTTGAATTGTGCGTGCTCATGTTCATAAGGTTTACATAAAAAGTCAAGTTAATAATGTTGCACATTTATTCAAGCAAAAAAGAATCAATTTTAGTGTCCTAGACCTCCGCTTAGACCTTTTTAGCAAATTTTAATCGTGCATGCTCATGTTAATAAGGTTTACATAAAAAGTCAAGTTAATAATGTTGTGCAATTTGTCAGGCAAAAAAAAAAAAATCAATTTTTAGGCCCTAGGGCCTAGCTTAGGCCTTTTTAGAAACTTGTAATCGTACGTGCTTATGTTCATAAGGCTTACATAAAAAGTCAAGTGAATAACGTTGCACATGTTTTCAGGGGAAAATAATCAATTTTAGAGCCCCAGACCTCAGCATAGGCCTTCTTAGAAAATTTTGATCGTGCTTGCGCATATTCATAAGGTTTACATAAAAAGTCAAGTTAATAATGTTGCACATTTATTCAGGCAAAGAAGAATCAATATTAGGGCCCTAGGCCTCGATTTAGGCCTTTTTAGCAAATTTTAGTCATGTCTGCTCATGTTCATAAGGTTTACATAAAAAGTAAAGTTAATAATGTTGCATATTTTTTCAGGCAAAGTGATTCAATTTTAGGGCCCTAGATCGAAAATTCAATTTTATGGCTCCTTTTGAGCACGCACGATTAAAATTTGTTAAAAAGGCCTAAGACGAGGCCTAGAGCCCTAAAATTGATTCTTTTTGCCCAAATAAATGTGCAACATTATTAACTTGACTTTTTATGTAAACCTTATGAATATGAGCACGCACGTTTAAAATTTGCTAAAAAGGCCTAAGCCGAGGCCTAGGGACCTAAAATTGATTCTCTTTGCCTGAAAAAATGTCAAACATTATTAATTTTACTTTTTATGTAAACCTTATTAACATGAGCACTGAACATGACTTTTATGTAAACCTCATGAGCGTGATTAAAATTTGCTAAAAAGTCCTTTCTTGTCTCAAAACTAAATTTGCGTTTTCTGTGACACGGAGAAATCAAAATGCAATTTGAGTGTGATCCTCTAACGTTTCGGTGGTCTGTCTGCTAAACTTGCACCATGCTTCAACAGATCCTGTAATGAAATCCAAAGTTTTCGATAAAGTGACCCTTCGGTGAAATGACCTTTCGATGAAACGAACTTTTAGGTAAAGAGACCTTTCGGTGAAATGGACTTTTCGATCAACTGACCCTTCGGTGAAATGTATCTTTCGATCAAGTGATCTTTCGGTAAAACAATCTTTTCGGTGAAGTGATTTTCGGTCAAGTGATCCTTTGGTGAAGTAAACGTCGGGCAAATGAACCAGACTCAAATTCTTCAATGGTATCGGGCAGGGAATGATTACAGGATGAAATGGCGTTCAAAATTACTCAATATGAATACATTTCTGTTTTGATGGGGGTTACGGAAGAAACAGCTCAGTAGATTCACGGAAGAAAATGAAAATCAAAATGCTTAAGAAAGACAGATTCGTCGCTAACTCCTGGTGGACTCATAAGAAATGAAAGGAAAACAGCCCTAATGGTTATAGAGCCCCATACGACAGCCGTTGTTAGAGGTACCATGAAAATAGTGGTTATTCCGGTTTCGGCTGAGATGCATATTGTGATGTTCCAAAAAGAACAGTGGCCAATTTCATATCGCCAGCATTGCCAGATTGGTTCTTCAAGATGGAATGCTCTCATATCGCTGATGAGATTACTGGATCTCATGAAATAAATACGGAATTACACCATATAATACAAATTTTGAAGATGACAATCCGATAATTGGTGTAAATGGGACAAGGATGGTAAGTCAGATAGCATCCGAAAACTTGAAAATTTTCATCGTTCTGAAGCCGGACTCGAACCCACTCTCCCAGATTGCGCCCGGGTATGCTAACCACTACACTACCCAGAACGACCAAGTCTCAAGTTTACGATTAATTTGAATATAACCATCACAGGATTCACTAGTCGAAGCAACCGGTATTCATGTTTAGCGAATCTGGAGGTTAGGAATCCTATCCCGTGATTGCGCGGAGGAGCAGAAAAATCATGAAAGAAATACGCGATTACACCATATAACACAAATTTTGAAGATGACAATCCGATATTTGGTGTAAATGTGACAAGGATGGTAAGTCAAATAGTAGCCGAAAACTTGAGACTTGGTCTTTCTGGGTGGTGTAGTGGTTAGCATACCCGGGCGCTATCTGGGAGACGCGGCTTTGAGGCCCGCTCTCAGTCGAACATTTCTGGGACGCGATTTGAAGGTTTGTGTGAAAGCCCAGATGGGACCGGATAAAATAACACCAACTGAATATGACATCCGCCACCTCTTCGATCGAATACACAGCAGAATAAGCGCTTGCATAATGCACGTGAAGAACCTAGCCGATATTAATTTTAAAAAACATAACCTTGATATCTATATAAAACTCATTTTAGATTTGAAAATTTAATCACTTATTACTGTAATCGTTTTTGCATTGATGACTGACATTTATCAAAATCAGATATATCTTTGGCGGCTCATTTCCTTTAGTGTATACTAATAACTTTTTTAATGCTTACATACATCCGACACATGTACAAAAATGTTTTCCACTTAAATTTCAGAAACTGCAGCAAGTTATTCACTGACAGACGCGTAGGCAAAAGAATGTTATCACGTCATTCTATACGAACACAGACAAGCCTTAATGTGCTAAAAATACAAAACAGCGATTTTTGATTTTTTACCTCTAAATTGAAACATAACATAAAAGTTTTCTGTTAGGAAATTTGACGTCACAAATTAGTCGTGCAACAAAGGTGTGTCAAGGTGACAGTTTGGGGGAAGTTCTAATTTTTATATTTTACGAAGAGATCCCTTTCGCAATTTTCATGCTTATAAACTTGCAATGCGTTAAAATACAATTACCTGACAGTTTCTATAATTACTACTCAGGTAGTAACAGAAACGTAATTCGCTAATTCATAAGTATATGTATATAATTTTTTTTAACTTTTAAATATGTCAAATATAATTTGAATTCATTTAATTCTGTAGGCTATCTGTAAGCAAATCCATAAAACTGTATACGGGTTTTCACTAAGAACAACATCTGACTTAAAAAAGTATAAGATTCAGCTACAATTTCTGCATATAATTAGATCGATTTCATATAGATAGCATGTAAGAAGCTGAAGTTAGTATTGTTATGATCTTCCTCCCATTAATTCTAGAATTAATAGGTGTGGTGGACGGATCGAATGAATTAAGCATCAATTAACCGTGGGGTTTTGTCTGGGTCGAAAAGGAAAAAAAAGAGCACAGAAAGTTTTGTTCACGGAAAGGGAGATAAATAAGAAGGCTTCTCGCACGGTTTGTGCGATCAGATGTTCTAACGCATTTAAATTATAAATCGCTGTAATTCCGGTCGTAGGACATGTCTAGACTAAATATCGTGTGGCGGCGCGAAGCGAAGCATTACCTCCAGTTACATGATTAACGGAACAAAAGTTAGCAAATAACCATAAAATTGTCCCCTGTTTATGTATAATGTCGAATAGCAATATGCTCCTTGTGGGTTGCCTGGGCGCTATGACGGCACGTGACAAGGATCTTAGAGAAGTAAGAAGAAAGAAACGTCAGTTGTTTGTTTGTGTCTGCGGAAAGAATACATAAGAAAGGAGTCCGCTACAGTCCAGGGGAAAGGAGTGATTCCCCTGCATTGGGATAACTCGCATAGCAGCTCGTTGAAGCAAATACGGTAAGGTATACTGCCCGCAAAGAAAGATGGATGCTTGAAGGTACGCTGTAGTATACTTGAGACATACGCGAAGTAGAAATTTTCGGAGATGTGTTGGCAAAAGGTAGCTAGCACGTGTGCAAAAAAGACCGTGCCATAGGAACCGAAAGAAGTGCCCACTACAGAGAAGGCCATTGACCCTCACCCGCAAGAAAGCGAGCACCAGGGAACCACAGGCGGCTACAAAACCCCTTCATCATCCCCGCACTGTGGCAGCCAATTCCTCCTAGAGAAAGCAAAGATGCTTGTGTGTGTGTGTGTGTGTGTGTGTGAGTTCGTAAGAAAAGTTCTCCGATTAGAAACGATCGACATGATTGCACTAAGGCAAAACATTATTTCGTCTTAATGTGTGTGTATATGCACTGGATTTTGGGATTACTTATCCAGGAAAGAAACTGTAAAGTGCAACCTATTTGTTTATGTTTCGAGTTTGCAGAGAATAAATAATTAATGAGGAACTGTGTCTAGAGCATATTCAGAACGACTGCATACCGACATTGAACAGAACTACTAATTAAAATAGTGGAACTCAGAACCAGGTATAAAAGCTGATTACCATCTTTGCATGTCGGTGATATGGAC
This sequence comes from Macrothele yani, assembly GCA_039090855.1. Lineage (NCBI taxonomy): Eukaryota > Metazoa > Arthropoda > Arachnida > Araneae > Macrothelidae > Macrothele > Macrothele yani. The sequence goes on along the minus strand of CM076995.1, from coordinate 99,576,392 downwards.
CAATCAAATTATATAATAGTTACCAATTATGATACAAATTAATAGACAAGAATATTTGTGCCATGTATCCCTTATTAAATTGTTTTTATGCTGTTCAGGAAGTAATCTGTAAGTCAGTATGCATATATATAATATATATATATATATATATATATTGGATTTTGATAAACCTGTGTTGCTTAAGTATTTGCCCTAACATACAGTCTTCGCGATAAGAATTGCAATAGTGTATTCAAATGCATTCTTGCCGCTAAGATCGGTACGCTACAAAAACCAGCAGCAGAGGTAAAATACCAGGTGGTCGCTATGAAAATGGCAACGAGAAGTGGAATTAAATACTAGCTCGGCCCGGCCACAAAAGTATTAATTCCATTCATAAGTCTTTAGGTTGATATGCCGCCAAGGTGGCCGAGTGGTCAGAGGAGTGGGACTTCGACCGTTCGACCGAGATGACGCATGGTTCGTGTCCCGAATGAGGAATGGGTGGTGCTTCTATCCGATGGTCTGTTTTTTTTCCTTCCTTGGAACTAGTGTACCCCAAATTAGGGACGGACACTGCTCATAGCCGTTTGAGTGGTTCATCGTGGCCAATAAACCCCGTAACGTATAGACAGAAGACATTCTGTGGAATTTTCTTAAACATTGAATTACTTGATTCAAGTTGCAATGCAAATGGGACAAACTCTCCGGTTTTCAGAAAATTTATTATATAAATTTTTAATGATGTAGCAAGTTAAAACTCCACAAGCAGCGTGGGGTTAAAACTGGTCTTCTGACCATTTTTATTTTTTCTCCATAATTTTGACCTTGTAGTTGACGGTTCTTTCTTGGCTCTTAGTAATGAGGAAATGAAACACAACGATAAAACAATTTTTGTGTGACACTTCAGTATAGCTATTGAGATTTCAGATAGAATTCTGCTGAAAAAAAAACTGCATTTAAACACATCTAATCTTTGGTGGAAGGAGAAGAGTGCAGAGGATTCATCCTTTTCACACGCGAAACAAAACAATAGCATCTCAGTTTTGATTCACAGCATAAAAGATTCAGACAGCTGTGACTGTGAAACTGCGCCACGACGTCCCCAGAACATCACAGAAAGCGTCAAGAAGTTATAAAATGTCCCACACTAGGAGAATCGAATGCTTCTTCGTATTATCATAATGATGCCCGTCACTTGCGTTTGAATGTGTGTGTGTGTGTGTGTGTGTGTTGCGCTGCGCATGATGAATAAAGCATTTTCTTTCTCACAAAGTTTTTGGTTCGCAAAACTTTCTGTTCATTTCACTGTGTAAGACGATCAGGAAACTACAAATGTTTTTTTTTTTTTTTTTTTTTTTGTTATACTGCCGAATTTATTCGACAACTGAATACATGCTGTTTAAAAATGTATCCAAGAACTCCTACTGATTTGTTTTACAGATGGAGGACAGTAGGCCACTCATCATGAGAAACAAAATTATTCTTGATTTAATTTAAGTGGAATCTTCTCGTTCAGTATTCCCTGTTGCTTCGAACAAATTTTAGACGCTATAATGTGCAACCATACGACTCGGATAGGAATTTTTAAGGCGGGGGAAGAGAAACTATTCGACTATCTTACAGCTATGCAGGTTTTTGAGTCTCCTAACGTATTTGTAAGCGATGCAAACCGAACTGAAAATAAATACTTAAACTGAATATCGAAAGGATTAAAGAAAACAAATTTTTCATCATTAGGCTTTTTTCTTGCGTGCACCATTAGGCTACAGAAAATATATTAAAATAATTGAAAATTACTGAGAAGTACAGGCCAAAAATAATAATAATAATAAATTAACTATTTAAAAGTTGTACTTATATTAATACGTGTAGGAAGGCAGTATCTTTTTCCAGATCTCTCATACGGATCTTACAGCTGAATGTTTCTTTAGATGTCTTAGGAACATCTTTCATACTGTATGTCCCGCAAGACATCCATAACATCTTAGAATTTCACCTAGCATACCCCTGATAATTGGCCAAAAATTACGAACCTTGACTCAGCAATGAACACTGATTTCTCGCTGTTAACAGCTTGAAAGCGGCGGATCGGGAATTCTAGCAAATGACTAGCCATTCCATTAGCAAAATACCTTTTAGCTGGCGCGTTGTCCACAGCATTGATAATGGACGGCGAACAGCCTGTTCCGACATGTCTCACACATTGCTAACAAGGATGCTTCGAGGGTTTACGAAATCCTAACATTGTGAGTGAATCAGTGGCAAGATGTGCGGAAGCAGTGTGTAAGGATGTTTCCGTTGGGGAAAAATCTCCGTAAGTTGAAACAAAAGTGCAGCATTACGCACTGGTATTAGCAGAACCATTCCGTGTCATTTGAGTGCATTCTATACGAGAAAATCACTAGCAGCATTTTAAACGCTACACTATGTTCATAGTACAGTAGATTCCGGTTAATCGGACTACCGTTTAATCGGGACAGCAGTTTATTTGGCACAATTCTTGAAGAAATCCGAAATTAGCTCTATGGGATACAGATTCGTATAACTGGGGCAGCCGCTTTATTCGGCCAAAGTGTTCTAGTCGCGATGTGTCCCAATTAACAGGAATCTACTGTATTACGCGGTTTGATTATCTTTCACATAGCCGTGACTGTGAAAGTGCTTTCAGCAATTCTCGTCATGCCACATAATTTTCTTTTATTTGTCTTCTTTTTCAGCTTTTGCGTTCAGTGCACGATGCAAATAGTATTCGTTTATTTCTCTTCAAAACGAGCTACTTCCAAACAACAGACAAACTGAACGCAATGTTTCAGTTTCCCTCTTCATACACTGGCGGAAAGTGAAAAAAGAACACCAAGAAGGAATTGGCGGACGATCATGAAATTTACGTATGTTAATGGGGTAGAGATTACGTAGGTGTGATGTTAATTTCGGGACCAACCGGTGAGCGCTTACGCCACAGCACGGCATAATATGCAAATTATCGTCGGTGGTATTTAAGGAGTACGGCGAAGTGAATGTAATCAGTCGTCGGCGTACGGACACGTGCAAAGACCCTGAAGAAGCTGCAATGCCTGGACATGGAAGACATGTACGATTTCAGCAGTTATCGGACTTTGAGCGAGGTCGTCTAGTCGGACTCCGCGAGGCCGGGTGGTCGTATCGTCGTATTGCGGAGCGCATTGGATGGGAAGTATCGGTGGTGGTACGATGGTGACGTAGATGGTCCGAGGAACATTTTCACACGAGAAGACGTGGAACCTGGAGTCACAGACGGACTGATGAGCGGACCGATCGATGCATGAGAAGAGCGGCGTTGTCAAGCAGAACATGCACTGCGACGCAAATCCGAGCTGCCGTTGCACCTGAGGTGACTGTGCGAACAATCCGCAACCGTCTACTGGATGCAAGACTATGTGCACGTGTACCTCTGACTCCAGCCCACCGTCAGGAACGGCTGCAGTGGTATCGCCAACGTCTGTACTGGAGAACGCAATGGCGATCTGTCGTGTTCAGCGATGAAAGCAGATTCTGCTTGGGAGCCTCCGATGGCCATATGCGTGTTCGCAGAAGCACAGGGGAGCATCACCACTCTTCTTGCATCCGTCAGCGACACACAGGGCCTACACCTGGTCTCCTGGTGTGGGCAGCGATCAGCTATCACTCCCGTACACAACTAGTGTTTGTACCGGGTACGTTAAGCAGCACCTCCTACATCAACAACATCATCCAGCCCGTGTTGTGCCATTTTGTAAAGTCGATCCATCGTGGTGTTTCCCAGCAAGATAACGCACGCCCACACACGGGACGTGCAGCGCAACATGCACTTCAGGGTGTGAGACAACTTCCATGGCCTACACGTTCACCGGATTTGTCCCCCATTGAGCACGTGTGGGATTTTAAAGGGAAAACGACTTATCCGGTCTCCACGGCCAGCCACGACCATCCCCGCCGATATACGCGTCCAGGTTGAGGATGCTTGGAACTCAATACCCCAAACGTACATCCAACATCTGTACAACAGACTCCATGCCAGAATTGCACACTGTGACGCAGAGTTCATGGCGGTTCAACCTCGTACTAACCATGTTACATGGAAATGTTATTTTGCAGTTTACCAGCAAATACAGCTGTATTTTGCCATAATGTTTTGATCACGTTATCTTCTGTATTCCGTTATTATGCTGTATAAATTTCGTTGGTATCAGACGTCTCCTTCTTGGTGTTCTTTTTTCACTTTCCGCCAGTGTATTCTTGTGAAGATGGTGTGTTTGCTACGTCAGCTGGACAGCAGCATTCCTATTCCAGTGTACGCTTCATAGAATAGTACGGCGATCTCATTCTTGGAGTATGTTATTCCTTCCGCAATAATATCTTCTGAAAGAAATCAGTCTCGTTTGTTCTTAGCAATAATCTTTGGAACAGCAGGTTTGAAAAGGTCAGTGATATACCGATTACCGAGTTTTCTAGAAGTCGTTGTGTTTTGTAATTACTCTAATTGCTGTGCTGCTTCCATCAATTCTGTTACTTATCTGACATCAGTGATCACACAGCACAGTATTTTCTTGCGCAGTTATACAATGCACAATGTTTACTTGCGTCCTTACGAAGTTTGTAATTTTCTGTCGAAGGAGTGAACATCACACAGGATTTTGATTATGACCTATAACTTTTTATATGCACGAATGCAGGATGCTCCGTAAACTATCATAAGAATGCCTCTGGTATATCATGCAGGACTCTGATAGCGTCCTGTCATAGAATTTTATCTCTTCTGTCCATAAAATGTTTAGCAAAGGCTTCTGAATTCATCTCCGGTAGGTTTCATATTTATTTCCACAGAATGGATACTCTAAATACATCCTACTAAAGATAATCATTAGACATTTTCAAGATCTACATAAAAATACATATCAAAACGACAGTTATAAAGTGTATAGGAAATATTATCGTTATAGCATATTTTTTAAAGCTTTTTATACGTATTCCTCTCGAAAGCATGAAAACTTTAGTACAAAAGATAAAAATACCAGAAAATGGCATTAAAGGGAAACTTTTAAACTTCGACCTGTGTGACGTTCTTGCCCTGATATTTACGAGTAGAGATTTCCATGTAATTTTTTTATAATTTATACACGTTCTCTTTTTACGGTGAGTGCATTGATATGAAATGCAAATTCTTTCTTGTTTTAAAGGAAGGCTTCGGTTGCACTGAATAAATTCTTAAAATAGGTATTACACAATTACCCTGTTTCACGTGTACTATTTTGTGCTGGTAAACCATAGGAAAGTGCCAAGAGCTGCTAAGACCTATAAAAACAAAGTCACCTAGATCATCTGGGCAGGCACGGTCTTCAGAGAAAAATTTAACTTCAATGCACCTTGTCCTTCGAAAATCAAAGCTTGCCATTTAATCGGCTGAAACTAGGTCTTCTAAAATTTTTCGGTGCTGAGAAGAAGCATGCCAAATCACGAGCTTGCATTTGGGAATACATGCCGTTCAGTAATTCACTCTCTTTTTTTCTGCTCAGTGTACTTCAAAATACTATAACAACATTTTGGTATCCTCGAGAAAATGGAAACAAAAAGTTGAGAAAACAAAAGGCGTTAACACAGGAAAGCTAGTTTACGAAGTTAAGCTCTTGAGTCAAGATTAAACAGCTTTGCTCTAAAAAATTCTTAAGATTTATTATAAGAAGTGATTGATTTTGTGAATGATCATGGAATGAAGAACAAATTGAATTAGAAAAACTGACAGCTCAGGATTTCACGGGCCCTCCTCTTCCACCGATCAGCTAGCGAATCAGCATAACCCCTGTGGGTCTGGGGACAACAGCGGAGATATTAGGTGTGCAACTTAATTCTCGGCCTCTAACTGCAAGCAATCATAGAACGTCGGCAAATACAAATAGCTGTGTGCGGTAATGGCGGATTGCAGTGCCATCCAACGGCTTTCCAGGCAACCGTAACCGCTCACAGCTGTAGTGGCAGAAGAGACGAAAGTTGACGCTGAAAGCAATGTCGTTCGAGAAGCAACATTTGAGGCACTGCCTCCTGTTCGCGTTTCAGCTGAAAAAAGGGTCGCGCAAGCCCAGCAAATGATCTTTGCTACTTTGGGTTAGGCTTCTGTGTCCTACAGTAAGTGTAAGAAGTGGTTCCAGTGGTTTAAGCAGGGTTGATCTCCGTGATGCAGAACGTCCGGGACAGCCACAGAAAGTTGACGATGAGGAACTGGAGCAACTGTTAGACGCGGATCCTTATCGCACACAGTCAGAGCTCGCCCAGGAACTCGGCGTAACACAGCAAGCCATCGCAAAGTGCGCATGCACAAGCTTGGACGGATTCACAAGGAAGGCCGTTGGGTGACCCACCAACTCACAGCTGCAAACAAGTCTAGGCGCTACATTGTTGCTGTGTCCTTGCTCTCCAGATTCAAGAAGAAGGATTTCCTCCACAAGATTTTGACCTGTGATGACAAGTGGATCTTCTACAATGATCCTAAGCGGCGCAAATCGTGGGTTTATCCTGGTCGGCCTACCACTAGTACCGCCAAACCGAATATCCATGCCAGGAAGTTGTTGCTGTGCATATGGTAGGATCAGCGCGGTGTGGTACACTATGAGTTGCTCAAACCTGGTGAACCGGTCAATGCTGAGCGTTATTGTCAGCATTTTATTCGTGTGAGTGATGCAATGGAGGCGAAAAGGCCATACACCGGCAAGGACAGAAGGTCCGTCCTGTTGCTTCAGGATAATGCGGCTCCTCACACCGCGAAAACGACTTTAAATACTATCACCTACCTGGGATGGGAGATTTTGTCCCACCTGGCGTATTCTCCAGACTTCGTCCCGTCGGATTATCACCTCTTTCGCTCCCTGCAACATCACCTGAGTGATACGCACTTCATTTCTCTCGAGGAGGTCCACACAAAAATTGATGACTTTATCAACTCGAAACAGCCCTCTTTTTTCCGTAATGGCATTCGGCAGCTCACTGATCGATGGCTCAAATGTATCCAACATGACGGTGATTATTTCCCTGATTAGGTATGTATTAGATTTTCTATAATTTGCTGTCAACATGTGGTGTCTGTGGCCGAGAATTAAGTTGCACACCTAATATCAATGATTAAGTACCCGTATTTTAATGCATCATATAAGCATGCAAATCTCGGTGTCTATGGTATGAAAGACCTGGCAAAATGGAAGTTAACATACGGTAATCATTTATCGCCAGTAGTGTAGATACTGTAGTAATGTTGGGGCCTTGGTGTAGAATCATGCAGTGGGCTACGCTGTTCCGTTGAAATACTGCATAGTTATGCCAGGTATGCTAAGGCCTATTGCCGCGAATTTAATTTTACATATGGCATTTTCTTACATATTATATACCAGTAGCTCATCATCATAGATTACGTAGCTACGACGCTATTTAATCTATGCTTATCATGCAATCGGAAGCATAGGACGCCGAATAGTATAATGTTGTCTATTTCCACCAAAATTCGGATCAACACTAAATTAAAGATGTTTTCCTCGTTCTCTCAACACTGAACAACACACGGTTACACGGATGTTTGTTATTAATACGACAGCCACCACTAGCCCTCTGAGTACGTATCCACCTACAACGTATGCCGCTATGTGAATGATCGACGGGTGTGAACGAAGCAACGTTTCCAATTGGCGGCAAGATTAAAAGCGAGGCATCGCGCATAAGACTTATCGCAGAATACGGCTCAAACAGTTGAGTATATTCTAGGCTAGCCGCGAAGCCCAGAGAATGCACAATTAAAAGCCAATTAAAAACCAATTAAATGTACACAAATAAAAGTCAGTTATTAACGATATTAAGATATGTCGATGCTTTCTGTGCGAAAAAAAAACACGAGCGATTTCGCTCCTTTCGATTATGAGAATCAGTCTGGCGAGCGATGACCAACGGTATAACGCAAGCAGGTCTTCGAGAGTCTTCGCTGTTCTGATGCGAAGAACTTTGGTACGACCGTCTGCTAGCGTTTCCATGACAACATGAATGCACGTATGGAGGTGAATGGACCATTGTTTTGCGCAACGGTTCGCTCAGACAAGAGAAGATTTCGGACAACCCTCCATGCTTCCGCCTTATAACACTGGAAAAAAACGAACGAAGCGCGTGTTTCGCAAGAGTGGTTTCAGTTTGTGTGAAGTGTCAATGAATTAAAATCAATGATATTATATCTTAAATTCGTGGCTTTGTTGGATTCAAACTGTTTTCATAAATTTTGTGAAAGCTTCCCTGAACATCTACTATCAGAGCTTAAAGTACTCTATGCTTCAAATTTTGATACAGCTCGATTAAAATATGAACTGAAGGTGTTATATTCCTTTGATGAATACAAAAAAAAATCAGTAAGATACAATATTTGTTACATAAAATTGAATAATTGGGCATATATTGAGGTGTACAAATTAGTAGATCTAATATTAAACTTTCCATCAACGCCTGCAACTGCCGAAAGAAGTTTTTTCCTTGTTAAAAAGAATCAAGATATATCTTAGAGCCACACAAGAACATGTACATTCGAGCAACTTGGACGGTTTTTTAATAGAGAAAAAACATCAAAAACATTATTTTTTAATATGAAAAAGTACTTGGAAAAAACATTTTTAATATGAAAAAGTACTTGGAAAAAACATTTTTGTGAAAACATAAGACTCAAGTTCACACAAAAGGAAAAAAGAATGGAGTTCATGTACAAATAAGTGTTCAAATCCTAATCCTCATAATTATTTGGAATCATGTTAGCAATAGCATGTATCAAAAATTTAGAAAAAAATGTTACTTCTATTACTTAACAATTCAAAAATAAATTTCGCAATTTTTAAAAAAACAGTACTGTGGGGTGGAGGGGCTAGGGTGAGATAGTCCAGGTCTCGTACCCAAGATACGCCACTGGACTCAAACGAGGGAAACAACAGGAAGTAAAAACATACATTCTCGGAGAAATAACAAAAATAACTGGTTGTTCGGTAGAAACGAAAAAAATACATTAACGGACAAACAACAAATACTTTGTTTTCGTAATAATAAAAATAACTGATTCAACATTACAATCGGCGAATGTTCAATAAGCGTAGTACTTCACGATTAATAATTATATTACCATTGTCTTACATTGGCTTATTGTGAGATAAGTGTTTCACCTTTGACACAAAATTATACAAAAGTCTTTCAGAAACCAGATAGAAATTGTAAAGTTGTTATCTCGTATTTTCATCAATTTTTCATTGCTACTTCTCGTCCTCTCCGCAATTCATAGTTAGCCGACAATGGGTTCCTAAGTTGGGATCTACTGCAACCGCTCCACCTCGCCCAGTGAATGCCACTGTTTCTCGCGGTAGAGGAGGAAATAATTTGACTTTAAACTATATTATATCCTAACGAGATCTCGGTCAACTATATTATATCCTAACGGGGTCTCTTCCTAACGGAGTCTCGGTAGTATCTTTTAACTGCACAAGACAATAAATAATAAACGGAATAATAATTACTTATACTTTTTTGTTGTTCTTACCCAATCCTAGCTTGTACAGTTGAAGTAACTCGTTGAATACTTGATTGAAAATTTAGTTCAAAAATTATAGTAACTAACGCTTTTGTTAACATTAATAACTCGGCTTCGAAGAATTTACAGTATGTTTATATTAATAAAACAGCCAGAAGTTACCAGCTCTATAGCTGAATCACACTTGCCCCACCCATTGCTTAAGGAATGACCTTTTATTCACGTCTTACTGACTTAACAGCCTGCCAGGAATTGCCAAAAATGTTAACTTTTGGGTGATCTGATATTAGGAAAAGATAACGAGAAGCAACATGATTTAAATACGAACAAAGAATCAAAATGGAAAGTTAGACTAGAGCATATGCGTCTCATATGTAGTCGCCTGGAGGCCGAGCAGTTAGGATTCTAATACCTCTTGCAAAAAGTCTAGCTAGACTTGAACCCCTGTGAGTCATGAAATATGTGTTCATTTTTTCATTATATTTATACCCTTTAGTTGCAGAAAAGAAACCTAAAATATGGCTGACTCCTAGTCTTCCCTGATCGATTCCTTTGCATTAGACCACAGTAAAAGGTAAATAAATAAATAAATAAATAAATAAAGCGATATCAGGTCAACGTAGACAACAAGAGACTCTTAAGTAATGATAATAGTGAAAGGTTTAACCACTGAAACATGTTTAGAGACAATAAGAACTAAAAAAGGGACTCTGCTATTAACGGCAGAAAGAGATTTATGACATCTAAAAGAGTATCAGCATTTTAGTTTTGCTTGCACTGTTTGAGATCTGCAGTCGTAGATTAATAATAACATGGATAAGGAAATTTAGCGGTTTTAATAAACACAGTCACAGGTTATTGTAAAACACCGCAGCAATCAGGAAGACAAGTCACTTGGGACATATAATTAGCAAGGAAAGTTGTGAGCACTACAACTAAATGAAAAATTTTATGGCAACAAAAAAAGATTTAGAATTCACAACAATAAAGAGCACAGAAAATGGACATTGTCATTTGTACCATGAACAATGTGCCAGAATAACTTAGAGAGAAAAAGAGAAGAAAAACAATGTAGCCAACCTTCTGGAAAAGGCAACTTTTAATGAACGGAAAGACTTCCTCATCTAATAATGGCTGCATGGACTTCCTCTACCGAAATAATGGATACTCTAACTATTTCTTTCGCTAATGGGTAGATAGATGCCCCTTGAGCAATAAAGAATGCCATAAAATACAAGTAAATAAACATCCAATTAAATTACTAGTTACGTCACTTTTCTTCACTTTTTCTTTTCTGTTGTTACTCTTCTTGCCATGATACTTTTGAAACTGAGTCATTTTTGAACAATTATCTCGTGCTTTTGCACATCGGAATTGTATCCCATATATGCACAATCAATCACTGTGTTAATATAAGAGAGAGACAGTTCTGTATATTCATTTCTCCGAATCCGCTGTCAATAGTAGAGGAACTAATTCCTTACTGCCCACCGCGGGTTAAATTCTCTATATTTCTCGTAGCCCTAAGTGCGTGATCTGCAGAATAAGGACGAATTCTTAATTGGTATGACAATGAAATCCTGTGTTTAACATTGAAATGCTCCTCACGAACTAATCAAGCTAGATACACGATTCTCATCATTTTACACGGATCACCTGGACATGCGTGCTTTTCGCTAGCTCAGTACAAGAGAAATTTCTTTTCGTCTCTCCGCAGGAATTCCACTCGTTTTGTTGAAAGCAAAATTAAGGCAGCTGCAGCGAAGTTCAAGGTGCCAACAGTTTGTTATTCCTGAAAATCCTGGACTCTTTCCTTCGGAGAGAGTGTATTTCACCTGAATCAATGGACGCATTTTGGACCCTCTCATTAATTTATTATACATCCAGGAGTAAACTACTTATTTTTAAGTGATCGTGTTCTTTTTGTGAATTTGATATTTATCTTCTTAAAATACAGATAGTTCATTTTTTCTTGATTTGTGTAGAATTTCGGGAATTAGATGATGCAGTTCTTAGAAGTATGAATATCCTAGACTCTTGAAACCTAAGTAATTACGGCTTTGTATGAATGCATCTCTTAACGGTATCCTTTCTCCCCTAACCTATTTTCTCTCTTTTCTTTCCCCCTCAAAGACGTCTTCAATTTTTTTTTAATTTTAGAAATAATTGAGCAGGCAGCTAAATAATTGTCTTCTCATTTAAAATAAGCACTCATATTTTTCTCTTTGAAGTTCACTCTGCCATTTTGAGCAAATTCCGCTCTGAATTTGCTACAGTGTAGCACTATAATTCTTACACATACACGGCGTGCAAAAATTAAGGACGAGACGGTTTTTCGAATATAACGTCGTGCAGAAGTGCTCCACATTGACTCAAATCATACCAGAAGATCCCCAAGATGTAAGAATATGGGACAAGTGAGCAACACCGTCCAAACAAGGAATCCAAAGGATACAAAGGCACTTTATTGAAAAGGTAGCTTCGAGCACAACTGGACAGAAGACAGAAACGTCCATGTGACAGGCGGCTGCCAAGAAAAATCCCAGTCTTTAGTACGGGATATGATCACCCCTGACTGCGTTGCAAGATTTACAACGTCTGACCATGCTGAGGACGAGGTTGTCAAGGAGCTGTTGAGGCATCGCGGCCCATTCCTCTTGTAGCGCCAATCGCAGATGTGGAATCGTTGCTGGCGGCTGGTGACGTGCAGCCAAGCGTCTCCCAAGAAGGTCCCACACGTGTTCGATTGGATTTAGGTCAGGGGATCTTGCGGGCCAATCCATGCATTGAATATCTTCACTCTCCAACAGCTCTGTGACAGCCACTGTACGATGAGGTTTAGCGTTGCTGTCCATGAAGAGGGACTCAGGACCCACAGCACCTCTAAGCAGACGCACGTGAGGCAGGAGAACCTCGGTACAATAGCGGACACCAGTGACTGAACCTCCTTGGAAGATATGGAAGTCAGTACGGCTACCAAGCATGATACCGCTCCAAACGAGAACTCCTCCACCTCCTAACCAGTCCCTTTTGATGATGTTGGAGGTGTGATTGCGTGTTCCCTGCTCTCTCCAGACGTGTATACGTCCAGAATCGCTCGTCAGACTACATCGGCTCTAATCCGTAAAGAGAACTCGACCCCATTGCTGATGTGTCCAGTTCTTGTGTTCCTGGCACCACAGAAACCGCCGTCTCCGATGAGCAGGTGTTAATGGCACACACCGTACTGGTTGTCGTGCATATAGACCCCCTTTGTGCAGCCTCCTGGCCACGGTAAAACGCGATAACGGACGTCCAGTTGTCTGTTGCATGTGCCTTGCGATTTCTCCCGCCGTCTGCTGTCTGTCTCTTCTTGGCTGTTGGACAATATACCGGTCGTCCGCCACCGCCGTGGTTGCTCGTGGACGACCACTGCTAAACTCTCGGACAGCTTTTTCTGTCGTTTGAAATGCTCTCCAAGCTCGTGAAACGATGCTGTAAGCGATCCCGAACTCCTCGGCCACACTAGTCACACTTCGACCTCCTTCCAACTTCCCAATGACGCGACCCTGGGTAAAGTCATCCAGATGTCGTCTACTGGATTGCCTGTTGGCCATATCACACGGTGGCAGCAACTCGACGTCGTTCAAACCGATGTACACCGTGCAATAACTTTCACCGAATTGCTGAGCGTACACCGCCCGTGTGCTTTATACCCTTCCGATCCCTCCCCCTCCCCCGTCATGCTGCATATATGCGCATGCCCTACCGTTCCGGACCCTAGTCTATATCCTGAGTGGTCTTTCGGTCCGTTCTGCCTGTTCGTTCCGCTGTTATGCTAATTTTTCCTCTTCGTCCTTAATTTTGCACACCAGTGTACTATCTAAACCGACACTGAAAATGATTACTATCTAAACTGTTAATGAATTATTTTGTAAAATTTTATCATATAAGTCTTTAATTTTCATTGTAATGCTTTTACTCGCAGTAAGAACTCAAAATATGAAGAGTCACTTTTTCAAACTTTAAATCTGCAGAGAAGTAAGAACAATGTAACTGAGAAACAAACCGGACATTAATATCTCAATCTGGATCCTGACCTCTGGGTAACTCTAAAAAGTATCATCCCCCTTTTGAAATCTCCAGCTTATTACGCCTTTACACAGTGGCGCACCCGATTTTCCTATGTGGGTTGTCCAAAATATTGAAAATGCAAATAAAAGCATCGTGGAGAAAAGATCTCCCAAATTATTAAGAAGCGATAAAAAATATCACCGCCATATTAAATTGCATTTCTAATTTTTCGTAAAATATATATTTAAAAACATATATGAATATATTTTACAATAAGCAGCCAATAACATAGAATGAAGGACCAAGTGTACCTCATGGGAATGGCCTAGGCCCCTGAGCCAACCCCACTGAGTGCGACATTGCCTTTTCACTTCCGATTCCTTCACCCTTACATTATGACATTTCTAATTTCCTTTCTCTGTCGTACGTGGTCAGAGGGTGAGAAAAATGTGCTAAATCATTGCGTCGCCACGGTTTGAACTGCTTACTCACTCCACGGTTATTTTTATTTTTACCTTTCTCAGTTGTTATATTTTGGTGCTTAATGGACGAATCTGGTTTCTGCTGTATTAACCTTTGTAGGTCATCAACACTGACTCTTGTGGTTTTCTGGGAAATGGTAGTTCATGGCCAGATCTGGTACGCCTTTAATATCTCGTGTCATGCCTTTGTTGCTTTTAAATAAAAAGGTATAATAGTAAGTTTCTCACACTTTACTGCATTCTCTTTTTTGTTAGTTAGAGTTTGATTCACTACTACAGATTGATATTCTCGGGCTCCTTCCTTATGTTACAGGTCTATCTGAAGTCCTCTGGAAAGGCAACATTTCAGAATTTAAAAAATTTCGGATTTCCGATATTAAATGTTGAAGTAGTCTTCATTGCATACTGCCATTCTTATATCCTGAACATTAGTTTGCAAACATTATACCCATCACGTCACGTCTTACAAGAACGCGGGAAAATGAACAGTTGTCAGTTCTGTTTCATTATTACCAGATAAAATGAAATAAATAAATATAATTCAACAGCCGTTTACCCATGGAAAGAGTTACCGGCTATTTTTTTACATTCCTTGTAAAAATATTCATCTTATTTCACCCGAACGGATAACTCCTACACTTAAAGTTGTATCCATTTCAACGAAAATAACTCAGCATTTTCTTTAATAAATCTTATACATGGTATTGATAGCCATAGATGTGTAGCTTTCAGTCAATCAGTTCATATGCATCATGGTCGAGATTTTGTAAAATCCAAAGTTTTTTAGCACTGGCAGTCATTGTGCAGCCATTTCGTCGCAGAGACGCAACTAATTTTTGCATAACCAATTTTTTTACTGTGTCATTAAAAAAAACTAAAAAAATTTCAATTTACGAGTAAAATATTCTCGACTTGCTTAGTCATTCCAGGTGAGCCTGTGTCCTTCATAAAATTCACAACTGGTTATAACACTTGCGCCAGTGAGCTCCTTTAATTGTTTTCTAACAAAACATGTCTTTTTAATAGACCTTTTTTCTTCTTGTGTTCACAATTAAGTTATTACTAGTACTTCAGCAACACGTCGAACGGAAAGGTGATCTTTCGGCAGTATATACCATTAAAATACTGCGGCCGAATTTTCCTTTAGCAGTGTTTGCGTAATGTCTACTAAGATAAATTACGTAACTTTTACCTACATTTTTATTTCATATATTGCATTGCCATTAATTTTTTAGAACACCCAAATAAAAAATAAACATTTGTCTATCAAAAGTATACACTTTTGATATACTTCTCGCGCTTGGTAGCGTTAAGCTTTTGATGTACCTTTTATTCATACAAAACTCCAAACACGATATATCCCGTTCTTTACCTGTACTGGAAGAAAAGTGTAGAAACTGCCAGATAAAAAGTTTTATACTTTCCCCGTGTTTAGACCGTTGAAGGGAGATCAAAAAGGAACCATTAAAACACACACACACACTGGCATGCATACGGAAACAATTTCTCATAAGCCAGGAAAACAACGAAGATCACATTAAAGAATCGTTTTTAGTTTACAGTTTCCGAAACTTTCATACCAATGCAATATAGCAGATAAATTGTGACAAAGATCTTCTGATTCATCTTGATGTTTAGGTAAAGAACGAGAGAGAAATATAGTTCCTCTCGCGTCATAGCGCTCACTGTTTCATACGATTCTTCGTACCTCTTTCAAATATGTCAGTGCTATTTTTCCAACTATTAAATTTCTTTTGATGTCCTCCAAGACCCAAGAAATTTCTGGTATAATCTAGAAAATTTAGATGAATCTATGCTTTAGGGCTGTTGAAATTCGAAAAATCCGAAAACATATGTCATATTCAATTTCCAACCGACTATTTCCAAAACGCAACCCCCCCTCCTTTTTTTTTCATGACAAGTGGACTATCTGTGACACCCTTAATTTTTATACTTGCTTTGTTTTTTTGTGTGGAAATTCTGTGTTATCTCATGCCGTCGTTCTTTTTTTTTTTTTTTTTTTTTGATTGGGTGTTTAACGACCATCGTGAGCAACTCAGCGTATTATAAGCAGTCGCCCGTCCTTAATTTAGGGTCACTGGTTCCATGGAAAGGAGAGAGACAGTGCCGTGAGACAAACACAACACCTCACAGGGATTCGAACCCGGACCATCTCGGACAAATGATCAGAAGCCATCGCTTAGACAACTGCTCCACCGGGCATGCATTCGTTTAATAAAATGCCTGGAATATCTCATTATTTCATCAGTGAATAAAATGCCTGGGATCTCATTTAAAAACATGTTTGGACCGTGCTTTGAGACTGAAACGTCAGTTTTGAAAGAAATTGCATTTCCCTTGTTTTCATGCTGATAAACCTCATCACGCACATTATTTTTATGCTTCGTTTGTCTTTTTATCGTTTTACATTGTTTTTAAACAAGGCATGCCAACTATGTACGTGTTGTTTAGACGCTGTTTCGCGGACATTTCCATTCAGCATACGGATCTTTGTGTGTGAGTGTTAAAATACGATGAGTAGGCCTTTTCAGAGGACACGTGGAATGCTGGTAATAAATGTGGCATTTCAATATCATTTGGTAACATAGCCATGAAAGCGCATTAGTGGCTTGTTTTCCCCGATGGCGGGCGCTACCTTAGGAGGTCGGGTTGTATTGTCACGGTCCAGCAAGTATGAAAGTATCATTAGGGGGATGTCAGATGGTACAACATCAAACTTATTAGGTCACAGAGTTCTCTTAGATTTCCTAAAATAACGGTTATTTTTTCTTTCAAGAAAGGAACAAATGAGTGTAACATTACAAAGATGAAGGAAACCTGATCTCAATGATTTACATCAAGAATCACGTATAATGCATTAGTGAGTTCGGTAAGAGCCCCTATCCTTACACGTTAGGTACACGGAACAACGAAAGAATGGATTGTTTTTGGTCGTATATTCCCACATGTTGCGTTTCCTTATTCAGTTAATGATAGAAAACACTGCTCAGAAACTTCCTGTGTCAGTTTCTAGTTTCTCAGGGAAAAAAATCTTTTCCATGACATTCTTATTTTTGTTCTCCTTTATCACAGTGCAAAATATGATTATTCCTCATTATTTCATACTTCTGGTGGTTAGAATCTTGAGCACGTACATTCTCGTTTTCTACATGCAGTGTGTGTCTGCTTGATATCTTTCCAATTACCAATGCTTTCCTACAACATTGTTTACAATTAAATAAAAGTCATTACTTAATATGGTGCTTGTTGTAATGTCATTAACAACAAGTTAGTAAAATCATGCAATGCATTGATTATGATACGCTTTCCAACATACTAGAAATCATTACTCAAGTTATTACTCAAGTTATGAGGAAAATGGATGTGGAATAAATCTCACTCTTGTGCCCTGACCTTTGATCCCATTTCGATGATATTCAACAGAACTGGTTCAGTATACCTCCGAAATAACATGATACAGTTTTGTCGCAATCGAAGCAATGTTACGTAAGTTATGATGCATAAGGGCTATAGAATAGATCCCGCTTCTGTGTTCTAACCTTTGACCCCATTTCGCCCATTTTCAACAGGATTCGTCCCCAGGCAGGTCCCTACAACATACTAACATTTCATCCAAATCGAAACATTTTTACGTAAGTCATGACACATAATGGCGATGGAAGTGATACCGCTCCTATGTCCTGACCTTTGACCCCCATTTCGCCAATTTTCAATAGGGTTTGTCCCCAGGTGGTCCCCTACCACATACTAAACTTTAATAGAAATCTAACTTTTTTTACGCCAGTTATCGTGCGGACAGACGGACGGACAAAGCTGGAGCATATACGCTTCTTCAACCTACGGTTGGAAAGCGTAAAAAAGCAGAGGAATGTTCTGATCTAACTCAGACTAAGTCATCTATTCTGAAAGCGTTCATATTGCAGTATCGAAATATTTTATATTAGAAATGATTGCTGTTAAACATTTATGATTGTTTTGTTTCCTGCGATACCCAATAAGCAGTTATTTATATCAAGAAATGTGAATTTAAAATTAATTTAATTAAGAAAACAGTTACATGCTTCCTTCGCGGATGGAGAATGTATCATTGATCTTATAAAGGGAAAATAGTTTCGCTTAAAGTTATTGACTTTAGGAACGCAATCTAGATAGGAACTCAATGAATTTAACCTTTTAGGCAGCCGATGTACCTGAACCAAATGATGTGCCATATTTTCTGAGCTCCCCCCCCAAAAAAAGTTTTCCATAACAACCGGGTTTTAGGAAAGCTACGGGAAAACAATTCCTTTCCTCTCTCATATCAACAATACAGACCATAAGCCTGTCAGTGGTGGTAAGAGCTCTCTTCTAATCCCTTTTTCTCTGTTAAATTTCCCAAGGCATGATGGAAAAAGAGGTAGTCCGCCTGATACAGAAATCTTGCCACTGGGTGGAAACAAGTGACTAAAACAACTTTTCTTCTCTTTCTTAGGTTCGTCGTCATTGTTATAGCATTTTTAGCAGGTAACCAGTCGCAATGGATTAGTGTTAATGATTTTCCTAAACGACAGCTTTGAATTACGAAGCTAAGAAAGCAACATTTTGAAGCACAGGTTCACTCGTTCCCGCAGCGTTCAGTCCAGTTCTTAGACAGCAGAAATGTACATTCAGCTGATTTCAGCCCATTTTACTAACCCCGAGTTAATTCGTTAGAACCGATTAAAGGGTTAATTGTGTCAGCAAAGTTTAATAGCTAAAGCATCACGTCAGTATCCCATTCTAGTGCGCGTATATTGATAAAACTAATGTTACCTTCGTTCCGTTTAAAGTCACAATGCAAATTTTGCTCAAGAAATCAGGGGAACTATAAATATTTTGTTATTACAAAGTTAGTAGAACTGAGCAGCCAAACATTGATCTTCAAGGTTCGAGGAAAATCGAGGATGGACTTCTGAGGGGATAATAAGACGTAACTCTTGATTCATTTCAAATAACGTTCACCAAAGAACGGTTTCTGTAATCACTTGATTGTCTCCGAGATACAATGTAAATTATTGTGAGAAGAAAAGAAGAAGAATGATAAATATGCTTTTATCAAAAAAGTTAAGAGATCTGATTCATTTTTCCGACCAAATACTCATTACTCGGATCCAAAGATTCAGATCAGTTTAATGAAGTTACGCAAAAAAGTAACTAGGAAAATTCATAAAAAAAAAATGAAAAAGAGAAAGACGTTTTTCGTATTCACGCTACTGTTCCCGAGATACAGTTAAGATCACATGAGTCTAACTCTAGTGTTCGCAGCGACAACTATAACTGCTTCTGGTCCAGCTAGAGACGGTAACTGCCGCACTTATTGTGATGCTTGCTTTGATAAAACAAAGCCAGTTTAATATATCATTAATTACTAGTACGTTTATTAAATTAATGTAATAAGTAAATATAATAAACGTACTCGAATCCCTTATAATAATAAAACTACTGCATCTGTCTGTTTGTCAGTAGCCTACAGAAGAAACTATTGAACGTAAAGACGCAAAATTTTTCAGACATGTTCAGAAGAAGGTGGGATGAGCACCTCGGAGCCCTTTTCCGAAATTCTAATTTGCAAACTTTTAATTATCTTTTTTAGTTTTTGAAGCTTTCAACTATTGTTGGATTTGATTTTGCGGTATGCTCCGCCAAGAATTCACGAAACAATAGTCTATTTCATTATTACGCAATTGTTTTTCATTACCCTCATGCACAACGATATTTCATTAAAATTTGCATAAACGCTGCAGTATCTCATTGCACTGATGCGTAAAGTACGAGAACGTTATACCAAGAATGATAGAAGTAATTGCAAAAATCCGTATTTTCGGTGGCGTCTCAACTTATATGTGCCAATCTTTCTCACTCCTATAGGAATGGCTTTATCCAGACAAAGTAGTACTACGAACATATGCAAGAAAATACCAACGGGAGAATAGAAGTCACAATATAAATAGATTGAGCAAAATGTTTGAGATGCACTTCGGAAGTTACACCTCCGAATTTTTGAGATGCACTCGGAAGTTATATCCTTTCCCCGCAGTTGTCGGCTGGTTTGTTTACATTTTAGAACGCGGCTTTCCGTGTGTTACCGCACACCATAAGTAGTTCCAAGTTGTTTTTACGGGAGTATTTGACTAGGTTTCTTAACTATTCTTTCAAACTTGACATAACGCCTGCGGTTTACAAGTAGGAATTTGCTCTTTCTTATTGCTGCGTTAGACTTCTAAAGTGTTCCGTTTATTCTGCCACCGCAGTTGCCAGCGAATTTGTTTACGTTTCAGATCATTTCTCTCCGTGTCTAACTATTCACTCTAAATAGTTTTAATCTATCTCTACGGGAAGATTTTAACTAGGTTTCTCCAAATACTATTTCGATTTTGACATAACGTACGCGATTTACAATTAGAAATTTGATTTTGCTGTTTACTGTGTTAGATTCCAAATCTGGTGGGTATATTCTTCCATCACAGTTGCCCGCGGGTTTGTTTAAGTTTAACACCACAGCTCTTCGTGTGTAACTACGCGCTATGAATAGTTCTACTACTTAAAATCCAATTGTTCCATTCTTTTTGAGTGGAAATATTGTTGCAATGAAATATAAATTGATACAAGAAATGAAATGCGAGAAAAAATGTCAGTTTTCTCGCATTTTATTTCTTCACAGCTTAAAATTGCTAAACCTCCGTTCGAGCATTTTCCCACCTCATCTTGTCTATTTATTTATTTTACTTTGATCAAATCTGGATCCATTAACATTATCAATAAAACACGACTGACTGTCAAAAAAACTCAAGTCAAATGTCATCAAAACTTCTATCAGGCCATGTTTCTATTGCACGTGTTCCAAACGTCACATCTGACTTTGCATTTCAGTTTAAAAGCCTACAGTCTCCCGTTCGTCTCAGTTTCGCCATTAATACCAGCAAGACACAGGGTCAATCGTTAAAAGTTTCTGGGCTCAACCTGCCAAACTGATGCCTCTCCCATCGCAAGGAGAGAGTTGCTCGGGTTGCTCCTGAGTCGGTAAAAATAAAAACCTTTTCATCTTGGCTCCAAATGAAAGAACACTCGACGTCATGTGTTCTTTCATTAAATACTCGACGTCATGTGTTCTTTCATAAACTTACTTGTTCTTCGGAATAACTCTAAACAACACTGATCACAACACAGTAGAAAAATGTTTCAAGTATTTCAAATTTCATGTATTCACAATCAACGATAAAGATTGTTAATTTAATGCAATTGTATCGGTACAAGTATAGATTTTGCTCGTTAAAAATATCTTTCTTTTGATTATTGGAACATATTTGAATTAAATATTTTTGTACAATATATCGTATTCATAATTTCAGGAAAGCTCAGAATACGCTATACCAGAAGCCGATCCATGTATTTTTTTTAAACCCGGGAAAGCTGGGTATCATTTCTAATATTAATATATGATTCATTACTCGTACGTTTATGGTTCATCCCGCTAAGCGACTAAATTGACCGTCACAAAAATATGAAAGGCTTATGCATCAACATTCTAATGATTTCAGTTATCCAACGGAATAGTAGTTTTTTTAAAACGGACTTACCGTTGCGAAAAAATAGGGGATAGAGTGAAATTTCCCCCTACTTCATATATAGAAAACCGTAGAAAAATACTGTAAAAGGCATAACTGAAACTAAATTTTTGAAAATGTTTTATTCAAGGGAATTAAAGTGTAAACAGCTTTGTTATAAGTAGTTGGCGGATAATTTAGCTGTAGAATACCACGAACATGAAGAATTTGAAATGGAAGGACAAACATGAAAGTTAGATATATACATAATCAGCTTGAGCGGAAAAGATGATGCCAGTTGGGCAAAACCGAGATGGGTTGAATACTCTTTCTTTTAATTGTAAATATTACAACGCAACAGGAAAGATTCTTTTTTCTGTGTTTAGAACATACTTTCCACCCTACGGAGCCATAAAGTGGGGAAACAGTTGCCAGACCGGCAACATACAAAATTCAAGTGAGAATTATTTCAATAATATAAAGAGTCTGATATTATCATCAATTAATGGTTAAACAAAGTTTACAAAAAAAATTATCAAATACAATTTTAGCAGAGTTACTGCTAGGAAAAATTTATTTATTTAATTTCACATTTGTGATTTATAATTCAGTAAAAATGATAAACTGTTTTTAATTCCAACGAATGGTTCTAATAAACACCGTAGGTCCTCATTACAATTTCGAATCGGATTTTATTATGAATTTTCGCTTGTAGAAATATTTAAACAGATATACTGTACACGCTAATATCACGCATATCAAGGACTAAACTAGTACGGTGAGATCATCATACTCGTAATTAATTGTAGTTATCACAGAGAAATTCATTGACATTTGTTTTCCTCTGTCTTCCTCTGCATCCCTTATGTGACATATTAAACTGCATTTTGCACATGCATACATGCAAAGATTTCTTAAGCGACAATTGCACTCAATTTTAAGCTTCTGGTAGTGCTATTAATATTGCACCAAAATGCTATTAATGTTTATGCATACCGAAGCCCGAAATTTTATGGTTCCTCATGTGAGAAAACACTGATGATTGTTCCGGGTTCATAAAGTGTTAATAAAAGTTAAAAAGTTTAAACGAAATTTCCCTTAGCGCGGAGAAACCAGAGAATCATTCGCATCCTCACCGCCATTTTGCTCATGGTGACATGTGCGGCTGATCAAATTTCTTATGGGTGTTGCAGAAAATATACTTGCACTTTTTCAATAAAAACATGAACACTTTGTCTGCGCTTGCTAGATGTTCTGTTAACCCGTTGCTTTCCATAAAGTTCTGTTTAATAACAGTCAAAGGCAAAAGACAACATTCCAGTAAAGATCTTCACAGGTATTTATGATACCACAACTGAAATAGTAGGTAAACGCTGACCGTGTTCCATTCCTGAAGTTGAGGTAATAACTGTCTTTCGAAGTAACGATCACCTCTTCGAATTTGGTCTGACAAAACATAATATGTTTGTATTTTTAACGACTGAGATTACTTTTAGTTATGGGAATACACAAATAATCACAATGTACATTGCCCTTACATTAATATTCTGACACCTGCGCCTCTAAAAATTTTCTTCATTTACAGAAAATGTAATATCGTCTGCTGTAATCTTTAGTCACTATAACGGCCTTCAATCTTCGTGGAGTACTCTCTACAAGTGTTTTGCAAATGTCGGCCAATATGTTCGTCCATACGGCCTTCACAGAAGTGACCAGTTCAGCTTTCGTTCTTAGGCGATTCTTCTACGCACCTGCCAATCCAATTTGTCCAAGAGATTCTCTATAGGGTTAGGGTCAGGGCTCTGGATTGGCAAGTCCAAAGTCTTGACGCCCATGTCCTCAAATCCGTCTGTAACAATGCGAGCAGATGGTGCACTTTCCTGTTAATAAAGGTATGGGCCTTCCATAAAGTACAGCCACAATGTTAGTAACGCATATAAATGTCCAGGTCGTCTAGGTAGATAGATCTCAGCATTCATGGTTTTGTACAAAACGACTTGTGGGTTCAACAAACCACAAAACCAGCTTCATACCATCCCGATGCTTCTACCAAACTTCTTTGTGGGAAAGATACATTTTTGAAAGTGCTTTTCTCCCGGCATTCACCACACCCAGAAATGATCATCATACTAATATACTGTGTACTGTAACTTCAGTCTATATCACAGTTTCCCATTGATCCACAGTCCAAGATCGACGTTCCTCCGACCATGCTAATGGGCGTGGGGCATTAGCCGAAATGATTAGCGGTTTGTGTATGGCTGCTTGAAAGTGGTAACCCATGTGTCGTAGCGTTCTGTGCACAGTACTGGGGACAATATCAGTTGCAATAGTCTCCCGTAATGTTTGTGTGTTTTGAGACAGTATTGTTTTACGTTCTGAGAGGGCAGTCCTTTGCAGAGCTCACCTGTCACGCTATGTTAGCTTTGAAAACTTTTCGGGTCGTTCTTTGGCAAATTCAGCCCCAGTCTGCTGACATTTACACGTCCCAACACTAACGGTCGAACTAGGGATCTCCAATGACGTTGAAAGGCAACGAATGGAGTGATTACTTATGTGGCGCCCTATTATTAATTCTTGCTTGAAACAAGTTAACTCTGTTGCTCGAGGAATCTAAGATTCACAAACGCGCTATTGCCTATATTAGCATATTAGTAGTTCTGTCTGTGACGTGGACTTGCGTAGGACGAACTCACTATTAGTAGAGGGGTGTCCGGATATTAATGGCAGGACAGTGAATATGGTATGGCTGCCCCGATGGCGCAGTGGTCTAAGCGATGACTTCTGATCATTCGTCCGGAATGGACCTAGGTTCGAATCCCGGTGAAGCATGGATGTTGTGTCTGTTTTACAGCACTGGCTCTCTCCCTTCCCTGAAACCAGTGGCCCTAAATTAGGGACGGGCGACTGCTTATATCCCGTTGAGTTGCTCACGATGGTCGTTAAACCTCCAACCCCCCCCCCCCCCAAAGATAATATGATATGTGCAGGATAAAGTATTTACACCTGTGATGTTTATGAGAAACTTGCAAGCGTAGATGAATATTTGAATTCAACGGAAGTTGTGTGATCTCTTTTTGCCAGTGTTTTTTGCTCTGGTTAAAGAGAATTGGACGCTTTTGTGGCTATGGTAAAGCTTAATTATCACTTTGTGGGGCGCAAATTCAAACTGAACTTAGGGTCCTTTAAAAATGGCCATAATCTGCGTGGTGATAAAACTTATACCCTTTCCAGTGTAAAAAGTTTACTGAAAGTTATTCATAAAATCTTATGTTGCCATTTGAAAAAATATTTACGTGAAAAATATACTTTTTTTTTTTCTGACGATGATTGTGTCCTATGAGAAAATCACTTTCTAGAAGTAGAGGCATGTGATGCACATATCAGCGCAGAAACTATACATATACATTTCAGGTAAGTTGTTTATTTCGAAAACTGCCTGCCCTGACGTCAGCATTACCGGTGTCAGTAAAAACTGGATATTTCCTAAATATTTATATAATAAAACCGTTCATCCTCCTTTTGGTCTGCTGTATATCTGAGTTACATTTAACGAACAATCTATGTAGCGGTTGAACGAACTTTGCAATTGATATTTAATGAAGAAAAAAACATTTCTGGCAAATATTTCACCCTGAAAGAACGATGTCAAATTGTAGTTGAAGTGAACTCTAATAATAATAAGAAGTAAGAAAAACGATAATAGTATATTGTCAAGAACATAACAACCAAGCCCATTCACATAAGGAGAGGCATCTTCCAGGGAGATTCACTTTGCCCACTATGGTTCTGTCTAAGACTCAACCCTCTGTAAACCATGCTCAACGAAATGAAGTATAGGTTCACCATCAAGTGCAACAAAACCAACAAGAACAAGCTCTCCCACCTCATATACATGGATGACATCAAGCTGTAAGCATCGTCGCAGAACCAACTCCAGCAAATAATTCGGATCACCGAGGGTTTCAGCAAGAACATCGGGATTGAATTCGGCCTACAGAAATGCAAGACACAAGGTATGGACCAAGGAAAGCATGATGGACGTAGCTACCAATTGAAGATCGGAGAACAAATCGCAGCTGTGGAGGAAGGAGAAGTCTCTAAGTACCTTGGTATGCTTCAAGCACAACGCCTAGAACACAAAGAAATAAAAAACTATCTAGCCTCCAAATACAGCCAAAGGCTGAGAAAAAAATGAACACCAAGATCAATCAATGCTCGCAACATCACTCAGGCTATCAACACATACGCAGTTCTAGTCCTCACGTATTCCTTCAGAATCATCAAGTGGACCACAGCAGAACTTGAGGAAATAATGCGCAATACCAGGACAACCCTCACTAAACATCGCCAGCACCACCCGAAGTCATCAATAGAAAGGCTGACCATTGGACTGGCAGAAGGAGGACGAGGAATGATTGATCTCGTGGAACACCGAGAAAAAGAAATCAACAGCCTCAGAAAATACTTCGATGAGAGCAAGGGACCCCTTCACCAACCGATAAACCAGAGTGACAAGAAATACACAGCCCTAGACCTCTGTACTTAGAACATCGAGATTGGAACGAGGGAACCAAAAGAATAAGCTTGGGGCAAGAAAATCCTACACGAAAAGCACTAAAGCTATCTGCAATCGGACCATGTGGATAAGACTGCATCCAATGCATGTCTAACAAACGGATCACTCTTCCCCGAGACCGAAGGGTTCCTGATGGCTATACAAGATCAAGTGTAAACACCAGAAACTACCGGGAGCATATCCTGAAGGACACGTCAGTTGAAAGCGATACATGTCAGCAATGTCATGAAGCGCCAGAGACCATCCAACATATCACAGCAGGGTGCAGAGTCCTCACACAGAATACACGAACAGGCACACCAAGATTGTCCATCAGAAATTGGCAAGAAAGCACCACCTCATTACAACTGAGCCAACAACGCTTCTAGAGAACAGCACCCACAAGATGTACTGGGACAGATCGATCAGAACAGATACGACCATCCCCCACAATCTGTCCGACATCGTCATGGTCGACAAGGAGAAGAAGTCAACATACCTCATTGACATAGCAGTGCCCAACATGTGCAACATCCAGAAGACGCACGGAGAGAAGCTGTCAAAGTATAACGACCTACGATACGAAGTCAAGGAAATGTGTCATATGGAGAAGGTCATCACCGTTCCCATAGTAATATCAGCCACAGGAGTTGTACCTAAGACCATTCACAGCTCTATACAGACACTAGACCTTCAACCTAACACCTACATGGAAATACAGAAGGCAGCTATCCTGAACACCTGTAGGATAGTAAGGAAGCTCCTGGACATCTGAGAGAAATAAATACCTCTTCCCAGACTTGGTACGTCGTACTCGTCCCGGAAGGAAGAGAAGAAAAACCTGAAGAAGAAGTGGAATCTCTTACATTTTGTGTTTCTTATAGTAATAATAGTAATAAAGTAAGAAACATATTTTCCATGGAAATAACTTTTTACAAGCATCCATGCTTTTAAATGAACGATTTTTTTTGGAACGCTTACATACCTATGTACTTTTTTTCTTCTTTTTTCCATTTCTTGACACATGCAAAATTTCTGCACGTACATTTTCAGAGAGGGAAATGTTGTTATTTGGGTGAAAACAAATAACTGAAAATTTTCTTGTACAAAAAAGGAGCACAAACATTTAAGTTCTTCTTAGGGCACCCTCGTAAAACTGCAGAGCGCAGAGCCTAAAGTTTGCGTTTATCAGCGTCTGATCGTTAGTCACAAATCAACTGTTAAGAGCAAAATGGTTTAAGTTTTGGTTTCAAAACGCGCTGGTGCAATTTATGATTCTATTTGTGCAACTGTAGGCACATTGTCCACAAACAGGAAATCATAGGAGTGACTAATAGACATAAAATCAGATTCTTTGAATCCTGTCTCACTAGAGGTGGGAGTACAAGAATGTGCTGTCATATTAATTGAAGGATGCTATTTTAAATGCACAGTTTATTAAATTTCATGTTATTTATCGAACAAAATACTTCTGTTTATGCAGTATTCAGACTATAAAAGATTGCTATGTAAATGTTATTTTGACCTTTTTCTGTATGGATTTATATGAGTGGGGTGGACTAGACTGATGATACTGCGGCGCATTTTTACAACTTTGCTTTCAAATAATTCGTAAAACATTTTCTTCCCAGTTAAGAAAAGAGAAAGAAAAAAAAACAATTTTAGATCAAAAATGACCGCAACTTAAACGCCTATTTGATTAAGTCCGTTAGTACAAGATCTGGCAAGTCATGTTTCTCACTTTCTGTCTAGCATGAATTTTTTTTTACTCATTTTTTGGCAGAACAAAACAAGTTTTCGCCGAATAGGTCTTGTGTTCTAACAAAGCGAACGAAAGCTTGTCGTCTTCATTTCCTCGTTTTAATTGTTCTCGTCCACATTCCACGTAGAAGTGTGAAACGGAATTGCGGAAGTCACATAGGCGCACCTTATTTTCTTGCTTTGTTTCTTGAGTCTCTGCATTGAGTGAGAGGATTCGCTTGATTGCCAGTCTTAGCTCGACTACGGATTGTTTGCGGCGCGGCAAAAGAAAAACGAAATCACTTTGTCTCCCAGCAACAGAGCATAGAAAAAGCCTTCCTGTTTGATGAAACGATGGATCACCTGCCTACCTGCATTTTCAACTCCTTTTTCACCTTGATGCAAGAAAACATCACCTGCTTGGCTCATTGTAAACATTAGTCACTTCCCTTGGCATTCTGATAAAAAATTTCAAAGAAAAGTCAAGTTGAGACGCAAATATCCATTCCAAGTGACTTAGTCATACCTGTCTGTTACGATAAAGCACATCTTTACTCTCCGTAGGAAATATTTCCGAATAAAAGAAATTACACAGAGTTTATCAAGAACTCCTTGTTTCAAGAATAAGAGAAAATATACGAAATAATGATCAGTATGAGCAGGCACATAACAAAAAAACATAAAATACACTTATGAAAGTTTTTATTGCGTCTTTATATTTATAGGTGTAAATAACAACATAACATTAATTACCAAGCTTTCGCTTGTCAAAAGACAGCTTTCTGAAGGTGCGTTACAAACAGAATGCTTCGAATTAAATACATAAACAATAAACAACGTTCTTTCACGTGTTCTTACCACATGCCATCATATTATAACTTGCGTGACGTGTTAAACAGCATTCACAGAATCATGCTCTACCTCGTATAATTTCATATGAAACCTCTCCATATTTGGGGGATATCGTATGAAACACTTTCATTACATGCTTCCTTTCTTCCCATTATCTTCATTGACTCACGTATTGAGGATTCTCTATGTGTAGCATACCTAGCTATACATTTAGCACCAGGCCATTCAGGTATAGCTGTATTATTTAGTACCTCTCTAGCAAGTGCTGTAGAAGGTATTGCATCTCTTACATTTCTACTATGTTCCTTAACTCTAGCCATAAGATACCTTTTTGTCAGTCCAAAATACACCTTCTTTGTTCCATCGGTGTATCGTAGTGGAATGGTGTATACTCCTGCTTTGTTTGTCTCATCAGATTCCTTTTAATGTGATATACCTGAATGGCCTACGTGCTAAATGTATAGCTAGGTATGCTACACATAGAGAATCCTCAATACGTGAGTCAATGGAGATAATGGGAAGGGAGGGAGCATGTAATGAAAGTGTTTCATACGATATCCCCAAATATGGAGAGGTTTCATATGAAATTATACGAGGTAGAGCATGATACTGTGAATGCTGTTTAACACGTCACGCAAGTTATAATATGATGACATGTGATAAGAACACGTGAAAGAATGTTGTTTATTGTTTATTTGTTTAATTCTACGCATTCTTTTTGTAAAGTACCTTCAGAAAGCTGTCTTTTGACAAGCGAAAGCTTGGTAATTAATGTTACGTTGTTATTTACATCTATAAATATAAAGACGGAATAAAAACTTCCATAATTGTATTAGGTGTATTAATTGATATAAAATACACTTGTTTCAACAGAAAAATGACTAATATTGGCTCAATAAATTTGATCGATATTAAGTACTACTGAATATTATTATTGTTTGATAGGAATAATATTTTAATAGAAGTTAAACTTAATTGATGTTACGATTACTGTTAAAGGTAATTGAAATCATACTGTCGGAGCACAATTTAGGATAAGCTGACCGTTTATCAAAACTTCTACAAACTTTTTGCAACGCAGATTGAACAGACGCTTAAACGCTGACGTATGATTTTGTATCTCTTATAGTAACTTTAAATAACACTAAATAATTTTCTTTCACTAAAAATGATGTTAGAGTATAATTTGTAACTGCATAAAGTACATTGCGTTAATTTTCGTATTATCTTTCGTGCAGATAGTCTGAAACAAAAAATATTGACTCTTTTTCATTTCATTTTCTGCCTCTGCTACTCATATATTATATTTTGTTTTCAATTTATGCTATTATTGATGTTTTTCTTAAAACTGTTGCTTTCGAGTCTTACAGGCTTTAAAGTGCAAATTCACCTCTGAAGTACGTCAAACCCTTTCGCTCCAATTTTCCTAACTGGAGCTATCAATGAGAAGTTTACAATACAGTCAATGACACTAGAATGGTTTCAACAACATGCAGTGGGGAAACAAAGCACCTCAAAACCGTTATGCTTACACGGTATACAGACAAGTGTCAAAGATCATGTCTCAAATTACTGCTGGTAAGCCAAGCGGAAAAGTGTCTAATATGTTTAGCAGAATTAGCAGAACAGTAGAATAGGACTCCCAGTGCTCTTTCCTATGGGTGGGGTGGTTTGAGGATTTCAATAACTCCTCTGATTATCCAATACTAGGAGTATAAGGAGTCCCCCTCATCAGTTTGGGACAACTGGTTCCTGGGCCACCAGGGTAGCAAAATCCATAAGTTTTCATTTCTTTGCACCTCTTTTGTAAGAAAAAAATGTACGTCGCATCACTTTGCTTCTCTTATAGTATCACGCCTTTCGTCTGTGAACACCATATATCAACAACTATTAGCCCAATTTGAGGATTATTATTATTAGTAGTGTTATTATTATTATTATTATTAAGGTTATTATTATGATGTGTAAAAATAAGTTTCGAAGCGTTTTTTGTGTGACGTATACCGCTAATTTACATATCCGACATTCCCTCGCATTGTTGTCATGTGACCGTAACTAGTCCAGACTATAAAATGTGACACAGAAGTTTGCCCAACAGTCAAACGCACTTGCACGTTGGTAGGTGAAAGACGGCAAGCGATACTGCATTTATTCGACTCTGCATTCGTTACAAATTTCATCAAGAAAAAGTTCCGCAAAAGCATGTGCATCGATTTGTTTTGTTCTGGGGAAGAATATTGTATCAAAAATCACGTGTGAGTTTTGGTTTAGACGGTTTAAAGGAGGTTATTTTGATGTTAGCGATCGAGAACGTAGCGGCACACCGCAGAAGGTTGCACATGAGGAACAGCAAGCATTGCTGGATGCAGATTGGACTTAAACGCAAAAAGAACTAGCTGAACAACTGGGGGTAACTCAACAAACCATTTTCAATCATTTACCCGCAATGGGAAAGATTCAGAAGGAAGGAGAATGGGTGCCACATGACCTGGGCCAGGAAAACAAGGATATGCGTGTCATGAAGTGTTTGAATCTGTTTAATAATATGGAAAGTCTTTCCTGTGAAAAATCGCTACGGGTGATGAAAAGTGGATATGGTACGAAAATCCCAAATGCAAAAAAATCCTGAATAGACCCCGTTGAAGCAACGACTTCGACACCGAAAAGCAATATTCACTCCAAGAAAGTTCTGCTGCGCAAATGGTGGGATATGAAGGGTGTGCTCTATTATGAACTATTGGAACAAGATCAAACTGTTACTGCTGATCGCTACAAGCAACAGCTGCGGCGATTGAACAAAAAAATGTGTCGAAAATGTCCATTCACAAGCAAAGGATGGCGTCCCGTGAAGTTACTGCATGACAACGCTAGGCCGTATGTCGGAAATCGGTCAAGGAAACGTTATTGACACTTGGCTGGGAAGTTTTGGAGCACCCGGCGTATAGTCCCGACGTAGCTCCTTCAGACTGTCATTTGTTCCGATCGAAGCAACATGGTTTGTCTGCTGTACGGTTCCGGACATGTGACGAAGTGCAAAAATAAGTTGACGACTTCATGGCACCACATGACGGAGTGTTTTTCATGGATGGAATCCGTCAGCTGCCGGACTAATGGCGGAAGGTGATAGATAATGACGGCGCATATTTTGATTCGTAAAGGTATTATTGTTTTCTCTCAAATTACATGTTGCGTTGTCTTAAAACGTTTTAAAACTTATTTGTACACCTAATATTATTATTTTGCATTGGGAAGCCCGAAATATGTGACAGAACGATGACCCTTGCTTTCCTGTCCTTTCTCAATGCATAACTTTGTCGATAAAAGACGTAAATTCATAAATTCAGGTGATATAGAATTCAAAATACAGTTTATTCCATATCTTTGCTTCTAAACAGGGCCGTCGCGACGGTGGGGTGAGCGGGGCGGTTGCTCCTGACGTCACAAGCAGGGGGCGCCTCTCTTGCGTATTACGTTATGCGATTGGAGCTGAGAACGTAAAAAAATTCTTATTTTCAGATTTCTTGGCTTTTCTATGAAATTTTAAAGAAAAATGTTTCAAAATATTGCTAGTGCTCGAATTCCGTTTTTGAATGTCTGTACATTACATGTCTCGACATTACAGAATGAGAGTAGCTAAATATTGTTCAACCCGTTTAATATATCATAACACCTGTAAATGTTGGTTATTTTATGTTCCTTTGTTACATTCTATCATGAACTTAAAACTTAGGATTGTCTTTCTCTGGGGGGGGGCGCATTGTGGAATTTCGCCCGTGCGCTAACTGCCAAAGCGACGGCTTGGCAGTAAGCGATATCCGAATGAAAGAAAAAATCTTTCTCTTCGCAAAGCATTAAAAAAACAACGAACAGCGTCGTTTTTGAACTTAAAACTTAGGATTGTCCTTCTCAAGGGGGGAGGGGCGCATTGTTGAATTTCGCTCGGGCGCTTACTGCGAAAGGGACGGCTCTGCTTTTTTTTTTTTTTTTTTTGATTGGAGGTTTAACGACCACCGTGAGCAACTCAATGGGCTATAAGCAGTCGCCCGTCCCTAATTTAGGGTCACTGGTTCCAGGGAAGGGAGAGAACCAGTGCCGTAAGACAAACACAACATCCATGCCTCACCGGGATTCCAACCCGGACCCCGTTCGGACGAATGATCAGAGGCCATCGCTTAGACCACTGCGCCACCGGGGCGGCCGGCTCTGCTTCTAAATATCCGAATGAAAAAAAAATCTTTTTCTTCGACAAAGCATTGAAAACGACGAACAGCGTTTTCAGTGCTGAATGCTTTGCATATAATTTTAATTTTTTCTTAAAGCACAAGTTTGCCACTAGATGGCATTAGTCACGCTTCTGTACATAGCAAATTTGCCACAATATCATCACTTCCAAAAATACGATTGAAAAATTCGTTTTCGGCCAGATAATATCAACTGCGAAAAATATTTTTAGCGCATTTTCTGCCTAAAATAATTGATAATTTACCAGCTAGGGGGCGAAAATTTTTAATATATGTTTTACTTCATATCTCTGCTTCTAAAAGGCAGATTTAAAACATTCTTTCAACACTGGATATCATTCTCCTTGCAAAACATTTTGCATGTTCTCTTGGGTTATTTGTAGTTCTAAATCTGGCTCCAGACGGTGTTAGTGTGTCTCCCTGTATGCAAGGTAATCTCTGCTTCTAAGTTTACTGTAGAATTAATTCTTTTAATGTGCAGTACGTCATTCGCTGCAAAAGTTTTTGAAAATTGGGAATATTATCCTTTTTAAATAGCGCAGTTGTCCCGCTTGGGAGTGTAAATGTAAATTTATTTTCTCGCTATCTCTGCTCTGCTCTGAAAAGACGTGTTTGAAAAATTTGCTTTCCTTAGCATAGCTTTTGCTAAGAATAATAATTTTCGCCAGTATCCTGCTGTTATATCATTCAAAATTCTGCCGCCATGGAACGTCAGCGTTTTTATGTGTGAGACTTTATTCGATTGTAAAAATCTCTCAGAAAAAATCCTTTTCTGGTAGAATCTTCATTATGAAGAGTATTTTGTACCTATTTTCTTCTTTAAGTAACTCACAGCTTTTCTGATTTGAAACGAACTGTTATATCATATTATAATCTGTATCTCTTCTTCAAATCGTTCAATCTAAAAGTCTCTTTTGATCTCTTCTGAGCGGAGATGGGAGTAGGAGCGGCCAAGTAACGCACAGCTTTTCTGATTTGAAGCGAAGTGTCATATCATATTATAATCTGTATCTCTTCTTCAATCATTCAATCTAAAAATCATATCTTCTGCTATGAGAATATGCACAATTGTAAATTTTCGTGTTGCACATTTCAGGTCCTAATGAGATAAAGTAGCTATTTCTGTTTGAGGATGTTTTGTCGTTTATAGAAATAAGATATTTTTTGTAACTGATTCCATTCATTTCTTACAACCCCGCTCATATGCGTATTTTAAATTATGCTAGTTTTTTCCTATGTGGTATAACACGTATTCTTTCTAACCCCGCTCATATTGCGTATTTTAAATTATGCTAGTTTTTTCCTATGTGGTATAAGACGTATTCTTTCTTTAGCTGAACTTCGAGGTTTCTTAAAGATCAGCTTTTAAATGATTGTTTTGTGTCGGAAAAGTGTGACCTACTACAGAGGTGACGTATATATCAAGACGGCAAGCAGCAGTGATAAGCACTTATCGGTGTAGCTTAATTGGGAAAGCATTCAGCTCCGGAGCAGAATGATGTCCGGGGGTTAGAGTCCTTGCACCAGCAAATTTGAGTTTTCACATTGGCGTCTGAACGTAGAAATGGATCTACTGGCCGTTAGGTCCTTCGAAAAATGTGTGATGTTCCTTCCACAGATTGTCTGGAATTACCAGAATTCCTTCTTCGCTTCGAAAAATAGGTGATGCTTCTTCCATACACCGTGTGGGACTAGTGAGAATTCCTTCTTCTAACGAGTGTTTCTTCAAGCATGGTTTGCGGCGGACCTTGGAACCTGAGATTTCATGCCCCAGTATTTCTCAAGGGGGAAGGGAGATATATATGACGAACTACAGAGGTGACGCACATATCAAGATGGCAAGTAGCAATGATAAGCACTGCTCAGTGTAGCTTAGTTGCGAAAGCATTCGGCTCTGGAGCAGAAGAATTCGAGTTCTGTCACCTCCAAATTTGTGTTTTCACAAAGGGTTCTTGCTGATAACAATCAAACACTCGGCGTCATCTTTCTTGCTTATTTTAGTTTTGATGCTTTTTAAACTAATATGATATGCAATTGCACCCCTTGACAGATAAAATGATATTTGGCACATCGGCAAACATCTAACCCACGTCGGCGGACGTACAATGTCCTCATAATGATGCATCTACGAGAGCTATATTTTTTTCGATGTATATACAACTTCTCACTAACGTTTGTGCATAGTGCTAACCTAACAGTTAATAGAATTCTACAAATCTAGCCATTTAAATT
Organism: Macrothele yani; assembly: GCA_039090855.1. NCBI lineage: Eukaryota > Metazoa > Arthropoda > Arachnida > Araneae > Macrothelidae > Macrothele > Macrothele yani. The sequence continues at coordinate 99,541,122 of CM076995.1, read as the reverse complement.
GGTATCATAGGGAACAAAACGCCTTTCCAAGTCGCATTATTGCGGAATGTGAAAGTACCACTGTGATCCGGAGCAAACATCATACGTAGTATGCAACACCCGACATTCTTCGTAAAAAAAAAAAAGGATCAAGGGTGGTATATATATACACTGCTTTATTGTGCTGTACTTACTGCCATTCTGGCTTACTGTAAACATGTATTTTCTGAACGCATACAATAGTCTGTGAGACGCTGGACCAAGGATGTTAAAAAAGATGAGAACAATGTTGAAGAATGTTGTACAGCTGAGCTGATGACAAATAACCTTTCTGTTAACTGTAACAAATGCATCGCCAATACTTTTTGACTTTCCTTTTTTTTTTTTTTTTTTCGAGGTTTTAACGACCACCGTGAGCAACTCGCCTGTCCCTAATTTAGGGCCAATGGTTCCAGAGAAGGGAGAGAGCCGGTGCCGTAAGATAAATACAACATCCATACCTCATTGGAATTCGAATTCGAACCCTTCTCGGACAAAACAGCTGGAAACCAGCGCTTAGACCACTGCGCCATCAGGGAGGCACTTTTTGACTTACTTCACTTCCTTATACATGTATGACATTCTAAAGCCCTTACAAGTAGACTTGATTCTACAGCATCTTGTGGAATTAAGTTTATAAATCATGATTTATATGGCGGCGCGAGAGATATGAATTCCAACTGTCTTTTTTTTTTCAAGTCTTTGACACAGGTATGAGGACATTTATGTCGCAGGTATGTCTGTTTGTTCATCTTCCCATTTGTGGAGATAACTTTTCCGCTACCAGAGTCCGTAGAGAAATTTTGTTTTATAGCATACTCAAAATTCTTCATGTTTGGCAACTATTACTGGTATGGAATTTCCACATTAGACAGTGTAAATATAAATATTTCTTGTTACGATATTTCTGTTTCTAGAGATACAGAAATGTCCTTTTTGATCGTTCAGGTGTAAGTATGTGTAGCTTTTTTGTTTCGTTAAACTTCGCGCTTTGTGGAAAATGCAGCTGAAAGAAAAGTACACGACGGACTGCTTAAAGTGGCTATCTCTATCATCAAGTTCGAAAGAGCATTCACTCAGTGGGTATAATTTAAAAATTAATATTTACTGTTATCAACGCATGCATGCATAGCAATATTGCTTACAGTACTCTAACACTACTATATAAATGTATACGTTCATTTTACGTGCCTAAACTTAAACTTTTCTTCTTTACTTATCTTAATACAGAAACTCGGAATTCTGGTGTATCGATAGCAGTCATAAACCTTGACATAACTGATTCGAAAAGCAGGGTTTGTTTTAAGTCCATCTACAAAATCTGAAAACTGTGGATTATTACCGTTATGCTTTTGGGTGACTTCTCTGAAACCGTTCAATAGGCATTTCATGAGTATTCTTATTCCACTTGAGAAGAAACCTTTTTATAAAGGCTTTCTGCTGTTTAGGCCAAGTATGCATCTTTTCCGTGACGTCTTTCTCATATGGGCGTCCTCCTGGTATGTTTTTTCGGAGTGTTAAAATTTCGACAATTATTTAGAGTGAGGTATGCATTGTACAACTGGCGAATTTTTTTCAAATTTATGATCTTGAATTGTCAGTCACTACATCAGTTGTATATGAGGTCCGTCAGTGTCATGATGCAGAATAATAATTCTTAACTTAAACTTGGCGATCTTTTAGGTCACGGTGTTTTCAAACGTTTACTTTTATGAGAACATTTATTCGATTAACACTGTAGGCTGTTGTTAAAGTTCCCAGAATTCTTGGGCAATCTTCGTCAAATAAATTTGTTCTGAGACTTCTAAACCTTTCCATTCATGCATACATCTTTCTTGGACTTGCATGCTTTCTTCTTAATTCTTAAAATCGAGAAGGTTTGACTTCGTCTTATCACAAAAACCTAGTGATCACATATTGTTTTTATAGATTCATTTGGAAAGTGGTGTTGATATACTTACATCTTAAATATATAACAACGAGACATCATGAGCAACTACGATTGTATGGACTTACAATTGGTTTCATTGCATACAAGTTAAATTCGATTACAAATACCATCTGATATGCTGTGCTTATGACCAAGTAAGTAAGTCCATAATTTTTATGTCAGGGGCAAAATTCGAACCAGCAACTCTCGGCTTCGGAGCTCCGAGTGCTATCCACTATACTACACTGGCATGTGAACTCACTGCTATCTGCCTTTATTTCATGTGCGTCCTGCGGTGTAGGCACGTCACATCTTCCCCCTCCCCCGAAAGAGGTCCGGGGCCATGGCAAACGGATCAGCCGGGACCATGTGTCGCTGTAGGCAGTCATTCCATGAAGAACGTGCATTTAAGAAATCCCAGACAGTTTGGTGTGTCGAACGTAACATCTCCCTGATTTTTTTCTGAGCACTTCAGAAGGGATTCTCCTTTTCCCTGTCTCGCTGTGTGGGAAGAACATCGCACCACTGCAAGAAACCTAACGGTCAGGTCATCCTGGAAGTTCGGACTCCAATATGATGAAATAAATTTCTCCATTATTTTTATGCCAGGAGGTATTCGAACCCACAACTCCTGGCTTCGGAGCTCCGAGTGCTATCCACTATACTACACTGCCATGTGCTCCACACTGATATCTGCCTTTATATCATGTGCGTCCTGAGGGGCAGGCACGTCACATGTTATTCTTACACTCTCTTTTCTTGTGCGGGAAATAAATGAATGCAGTGTATTTTGTGCGCACATGTGTACTCACGCTGTCACCCGTGGACAGTCGTTTATGACTATAGATGCAAATGCACTTCAGAAATCAGCTCGCATAAGGACATCACACATTCAAGCACGAAATAAGTTAGCAAAAAATAAACTAAATTTGTCACAATGCTGTCTGTTGGATAACTGCATTTTCTTTATCGTGAACGTCTTTTTTCTTATTGAATGTGAACCAACACGTTATTCAAACATAATGCTTAAGATATATAAGCATTGCGTTTCCATTAGGCATAATTGTTTTCGTGTTCAAAACTTCGCGGATTCATCAAGTGGACTGAGACAAGGGAGACGCTTATCAGTAAAAATCTCTGGTGACTAATACAATGAGATAACCTCCTGTGGTCACGCAAATTTTCTCTGGTATCGCAGGCCCCGGCGGAGCCAACGCATACCAGACAACGCAAAGACAGGTCAAGGTTAATTTGAAATGACCTCTGAGAATACTGAACGATTAGTTTTGGAGTCTTCTTATAAAGAGTATCATTATCTGAAACTGACTCAGACGAGTACAAAAGATATCCAACACAGCTGTAATTTGGATTAAATATTTTTCTCCGTAGGAGATTGAATCATTTTTAAAAGAACTGTATCTTGAAGAACAGTGAATTCTATGCACCCACCTTTCCTCATTAAAAATAAAAAAGGAAAAACAAGAGAAGAATCAAAAGAATTCTATGAATGTCTTGAGTTACAAAATTAAAGAATTTTATTTCTTGGAAACGTAATCTCGAGCTATAAGCGCAGAAATAACGTAAATGAGAAAAAATGCTGTTATAAAAGCTCTTCAGCTACAATGCGTAATGAGAGCTGAATAACATTTATACGTTGTGATTATCGAAGTACAGGGAAATCCCTAATTTTTGAAATACAGTCCACTTTTGTGTGCATGAGTGCGCTATGGATCCTTTTGCCATTAAGTTTCACAAATAATTCACCCTAATCAATCTAAAAATTTCTAAGAGATAAATTGAGAAAGCTTGCAAGCATATTTTGCTTCACATATTTGCAATGCGCTTTTCATGATTTTTTTACAGCAGATCAAAACGCTGCTGTTGCTGTACTACAGATATAGTACCTGGATTCTGTGTCCATTCCACTTGCACAACCATGCGTTATGACTTTGTGGTTTCTATTCATTTGAGTTTTCAACTGACCACCATAACTTCTAAGCACTGTATCGTCTTTCCTGCCTACTTTCTCAACAGAGGAAAAACCAAGTCTGTTACTTTCATCTGTATGATTATTCATTTGTTTGGCTCTTTAAGCACAAGCAGATATTGCAGATATTAACTGCTCGTAAGATGTCGATACAAACGATGCCTCTTAGGAAAAATAACTAAAACCACATTCAAATTGCATCTTTGATTTGTACGTTAAGAAATCTCAAAATAATGCAGATAAGAAAAATATTAACACAATATTTTAGATTTAACCTTCGTAAGCTGAGCTAACAACGTGAGGCCACTTGGCGAACATCCACTAATTCTGTCCAGTTCCATTCATTGATAGCTATGTGTCTTTCATCGCTACATTCACATGCCTTGCCCCATAGAGTTTATTTAGCCCTCGCACTGCCTCACTCACTTTACATCGCAGTAAAAAGAGAATGCTGTCATGTACGCATAGCGTGTTCGAAGAAGTACAGCGTGATGCATTTAAATCCTCATCGAAATTAGGTACTATACTTTTAACTTGTGTCTTGATGAGAGCGAGTCAGAAATGACTGTTCACAAAATATGCTGAAAAAATTGCTTTTCATTCTGATTGCATGTATCAGTCCTCTTGAAAAATGGTGGAAAAGGACATTTATTTTGTCCTTACCACAGAATATCAAAAATATTATCAGCATTCTTTTAATTGCTGTATTATCCATCGTTTGTTTTATGTCAAGTACTTTTTAGCAAACATATTCACATAAAAACAGTGCTTGAAGGTGTGAGATCCAAAGATTTAGGTAACAATCAATTCAGAAAAATCTTATTATCGCAACATTTCATCACCACATTATTGTTGAGGATGGCTTTGTGATCAGCATCAGCTCTGCTGAAATCAAGAATATCTTCTACAAAGGTATTATGCTTCTTTAGTGATAAAAACTACACGATTATTAATTGATGTATTTCATCTCATTGATTATTTTTTCACAAGGTACTGGATCTTCAATTCTGAGACTTGATGCAGTGAATCAAATCTCAGTCATTTGTAGACGCAAAATCGTTTCTTAAATCGTGTAAAAATAAACAAACTTTTCAATTTAATTATTTTGTTAATTTACATTGCTCACAGAATAGTCAGCTTTAGTCTATTGCGAAGTGTCGGAACCATCTGAAGTATTTTTAATCATTTCTTCTTGCGTCACATGGGTGCTGTAGCCAAAGTGCTATGGATGTTGTACGAAAACGATCTATGTGAAAGTTTGCTTTTAAGAGGAATCATCAGTAGACTACTATTGATATGATACTGATCCTTCAGTTAAACTGGTCAACACGATTTTCGGTACATGGAATTATGAAGCAGCGTTGGAAATGGGTAAAACATTTTGGACCCAGACCCCGTACGACCCATAACTGGTCCCGCCCCGCCCCGCCCCGCCCCGCCCCGCCCCGACCCGCCCCGACCCGACCAGGTCCGGAACGGTAACTGACCCGGACAAATCTACTTTGAACTATAAATTCTAAACTCAATTTATATGCGTATACATACATATAAACGCAATATATATATATTCATCCCAATAACTGCTTGATATTTAATAATTGAAATCCTTTTTTAATTATAAAATTGGGTTACTTGCTAAATTTTGGTGCCATTTTTAGTGCCACTATTTTGCGTAATCCAGAAGTAATGGCTGACTGTGACCGTGACCATGGAGTATATTACAAATGGAAATCATTATTCACGACTACACAAATGTAATTTGTCCGCAAAAAATCAATATTAAAAACAAAAATACAATGCCAAAGCTATCTTTAAGAATATCAAAAATTTAATTGTAAGCGCTGACAAATTTTTAAGACTTGATTATCATATCACATCATAAATAAGATCTTAATTAGTGATGTTTACAATGAAGCAAGAACAATATGCGTGGATTGTATACTCGATTATTCCGAATCAAGATTATATACTGGTTTCGTGGTGAACAAAAGCAATAGGCATATACACTGGCGTGCAAAAATTAGGAACGAGACGGTTTTTCGAATGTAACGTCGTGCAGAAGTGCTCCACATCGCCTCAAATCATATCATAAGATCCCAAAGATGTAAGAATATGGGACAAGTGAGCAAAACCGTCCAAACAAGGAATCCATAAGATGCAAAGTTTCTTTATTGAAAAGGTAGCTTCGAGCACACCTGGACAGAAGACAGAAACGTACATGTGACAGGCGGCTGCCAAGAAAAATCTAATCTTTAGTAGGGGATATGATCACCCCTGACTGCGTTGCAGGATTTACAACGTCTGTCCATGCTGAGGACGAGGTTGTCAAGGAGCTGTTCAGGCATCGCGGCCCATTCCTCTTGTAGCGCCAATCCCAGCTGCAGAATCGTTCCTGGCGGGTGGTGACGTGCTGCCAAGGTCTCCCGAGAAGGTCCCACACTTGTTCGATTGGATTTAGGTCCAGGAACCTTGCGGGCCAATCCATGCGTTGAATATCTTCACACTCCAACAGCTCTGCGATAGCCACTGTACGATGAGGTGTAGCGTTGTCGTCCATGAAGAAGAACTCAGGACCCACAGCACCTCTAAACAGACACACGTGAGGCAGGAGAACTTCGGTACAATAGCGGACACCAGTGACTGAACTTCCTTGGTAGATGTCGAGGTCAGTACAGCTGCCAAGCATATATGCGCCCCAAACGAAAACTCACCCGCTTCCAAACCGGTCCCTTTCAATAATGGTGGAAGTGTGATTGCGTATTCCTTGCCCTCTCCAGATGTGTATACGTCCAGAATCGCTCGTCAGACTAAATCGGCTCTCATCCGTAAAGAGAACTCGACCCCATTGCTGATGTGTCCAGTTCTTGTGTTACTGGAGCCACAGAAACCGCCGTTTCCGATGAGCAGGCGTTAATGACACACACCGTACTGGTCGTTGTGCAAATAGACCACCTTTATGCAGCCTCCTGACCACGGTAAAACGCGATAACGGACGTCCCATTGTCTTGCATGTGCCTTGCGATTTCTAACCGATGTCTCGCCTGTAGGACAATATACCGGTCGTCCGCCGCCGTGGTTGCTTGTGGATGACCACTGCTAAACTCTCGGACAGCTGTTCCTGTCGTTTGAAATGCTCTCCAAGCTCGAGAAACGATACTGTGAGCGATCCCGAACTCCTCGGCCACACTAGTCACACTTCGACCTTCTTCCAACTTCCCAATGACGCGACCTCAGGTAAAATTATCCAGATGTCGTCTACTGGATTGCCTGTTGGCCATATCTTACGGTGGCAACAACTCGACGTCGTTCAAACCAATGTACACCGTGCAATAGCTTTCACCGAATTGCTGATCTTACACCGCCCGTGTGCTTTATACCCTTCCGATCCCCCTCCCCTACGTCATGCTGCATATATGCGCATGCCCTACCGTACCAAACCCTAGCCCTTCTCCCGAGTGGTCTTTCTGTGAGTTCTGCCTTATCGTTTTGCTGTTAAGCTAATTACTCCTCTTCGTCCTTAATGTTTGCACACGAGTGTGCATATACACTGCCGGACAATTGCTAAGGACGGATGACAACAGCAACGATAGCAACCATAAAATGGAAGGCAGGAAAATGTGGAAATTAGCATAAGTGTGGGATACAGTAAGACGTGTTGTGCGTATGCAAATTTTGGATTGCCGAACTTGTTCGTGACGTCATAGCGCTGATAAGAGATATAAAGGATTTGACGCGTATTGACCGTTGTTGTTAAAACGCAAAGTTGAAAGGAAAAGAATCAATTGACGAACTTGCAATTTTCAGTATGTCTTCCCGACATCACCTAGATGATTTTACGCGTGGCCGTATTATTGGCAAGGTTGATGAAAGGCGAAAAATAACAGATGTTGCCAGGGAGTTCGACGTCAGCCACAGTGTTGTTTCAAGGCTTTGGAAATCATTTCAAACAAATGGTGAGTATAGCAAACGTCACGGGGGAGGTCGTGTTCGCAGTACGACACCTGCAGAAGATCGGTACACAGTGCTATCAACAAAAAAATACCGGCGCAGCACAGCTAGTGAGGTAGCAAATCAGTTTATGGCTGCTACTGGCAAGCGGATCTCCCAAAAAACTGTCGCCAGACGTTTGCATGAAGGAGGACTATACGCCCGCCTTCCTGCTGTGTGCATCCCATTGTCCAGACGTCACCGTACCGCCCGTTTGGAATGGTGCCATCAACATCGCAATTGAACTGATAACGACTGGTCTGCTGTCCTCTTCTCAGATGAGAGTAGATACAGTCTATCGTCTGATTGTCGACGACAACTGATCTGGCGTGATAGTGGTACTGCATATTGTCCAGCAAACATACAGGAAAGGGACCGATATCCAACATGTAGTGTCATGGTATGGGCTGGCATCATGATCAATGGCCGTACGTCCCTCTATGTGCTTCCAACTGGGACTATGACTGGCCAACGATACATTAATGATGTTCTGCTACCTCATGTTCGCATGTTCCGTGGTGCTGTCGGTGTAGATTCATTTTCATGGACGACAACGCAACATGTCATCGAACAGTCGCTGTCTAGGAGTGTCTTGAGAGCGAGGATATTCAACGCCTCGTATGGCCAGCACGTTCTCCAGATCTGAATCCCATTGAAAATGTGTGGGACGCTTTGGGGAGGAGTCTTGCTGGTCGCTAATGCCCTCCAATAAACAAGAACGCCCTCATCCGTGCACTGACAGTGGAATGGGAAAAATTACCCCAACGGCTGCTTGATAATGTTGTGCAAAGCATGACACGACGTGTGGAATCTTGCATCGCCCTCCATGGTGGCCATATCCCGTATTGACATCTTTCGCCGGAACGCCTGCGGACGGTAATTGCATTTTTTTCACGTTTACGTATTCTGCACAAAATGGCCTGTTTGTCCCTTGAACACGTTCCAAAACCTTCTGGATTTCAGAGCACAATAAATTGTCTTTCTTGTAATGTCCTGGCATTCTGACATTATTTTATTTCACTTGGCATCCAACGACACTTATTTTTTTATGCGCTATATAGCCGTTTATGATACGTCCTTAGCAATTGTCCAACAGTGTATATTACAAGATTTAAAAAGCAGCAAGATGCATGCAAACGTAACATGATTACTGTAAAAACCGCGCAGAGCTGCAGGTTTCAAACATAATTAGGATAGCAAAAGAGTTAACCACACATAAATTAGAATCCTAATATAAAACCCCCAAATACCACTCCTAAATGTCTTTCCTTAAAGAGTGGTCTGGTGTTCAGGTGCACTTTAATCATAATATGTTTGTATTTAACTTATTTTGGTCCTCTTGTTTTTTGGAATTAATTTGATTTATTTTAGGATTGTACACTGACGTGCAGAAATTAAGGACGAGACGGTTTTTCGAACGTAACGTCGTGCAGAAGTGCTCACATCGACTCAAATCATACCATAAGATCTCCAATATGTAAGAATGTGGGACAAGTGAGCAAAACCGTCCAAAGAAGGAATCCAAAGGATACAAAGGTACTTTATTGAAAAGGTAGCTTCGAGCACAACTGGACAGAAGACAAAAACGTCCATGTGACAGGCGGCTGCCAAGAAAAATATAGTCTTTAGTAGGGGATATGATCACCCCTGACTGCGTTGCAGGATTTACAACGTCTGTCCATGCTGAGGACGAGGTTGTCAAGGAGCTGTTGAGGTATCGTGGCCCATTCCACTTGTAGCGCCAACCGCAGCTGCGGAATCGTTCCTGGCGGGTGGTGACGTGCTGCCAAGCGTCTCCCGAGAAGGTCCCACACGTGTTCGATTGGAGTTAGGTCCGAGAACCTTGCGGACCAATTTAGGCGTTGAATATCTTCACTCTTCAACAGCTCTGCGACATCCACTGTACGATGCGGTGTAGCGTTGTTGTCCATGAAGAGGAACTCGGGACCCACAGCACCTCTAAACAGACGCACGTGAGGCAGGAGAACCTCGGTTCAATAGGGGACACCAGTGACTGAACCTCCTTGGAAGATGTGGAGGTCAGTACGGCTACTAAGCATGATACCGCCCCAAACGAGAACTCCGCCACCTCCAAACCGGTCCCTTTTGATGATGTTGGAGGTGTGATTGCGTGTTCCCTGCTCTCTCCAGATTTGTATACGTCCGACTAAATCGGCATCGCTCGTCAGACTAAATCGGCATCGCTCGTCAGACTAAATCGGCTCTCGTCCGTAAAGAGAACTGGACCCCATTGCTGATGTGTCCAGTCCTTATGTTCCTGGCACCACAGAAACCGGCGTCTCCGATGAGCAGGCGTTAATGGCACACACCGTACCGGTCGTCGTGCAAATTGATCACCATTGTGGATCCTCCTGGCCACGGTAAAACGCGATAACGGACGTCCAGTTGTCTGTTGCATGTGCCTTGCGATTTTCCCCGCTCTCTGCCGTCTGTCTCTTCTCGCCTGTAGGACGATATACCGGTCGTCCGCCGCAGTGGTTGCTCGTGGACGACCACTACTAAACTCTCGGACAGCTGTTCCTGTCGTTCGAAATGCTCTCCAAGCTCGTGAAGCGTTCCTGTGAGCGATCCCGGACTCCTCAGCCACACTAGTCACACTTCGACCTTCTTCCGACTTCCCAATGACGCGACCTCGGGTAAAGTCATCCAGATGTCGTCTACTGGATTGCCTGTTGGCCATATCACACGGTGGCCGCTACTCGACGTAGTTCAAACCGATGTACACCGCGTAATAGCTTTCACCGAATTGCTGAGCGTACACCGCCCGTGTGCTTTATACCTTACCGACACAACCTCCCCCTACGTCATGCTGAATATATGCGCATGCCCTACGATACCGGACCCTAGTCTATCACCTGAGTGGTCTTTCTTTCGGTCCGTTCTGCCTGATCTTTCCGCTGTTATGCAAATTTCTCCTCTTCGTCCTTAATTTTTGCACACCAGTGTATATTGATGCGAAAATTGGGTCTAAATTAATTAGTATTAAAATGGGGGACGGACTCGATAGGCGTGGTTAAATAATGAGGATGATTAAATTAAATATTTGGCCTATTGCAAATTAATTGGAAAATTAACTCTTTAATTGGATAAGTCTTGTAATTCTTTTTGGCTGGGTAAAAGCAAAGCAATCGGGAGATCTCCTTTGGAGGCCTACTGAACAACAAGGAGACCACCCAGTCGGCAACTGAGAGGCATCTAGACCCTCATAAATACGACTTCAAGTGTGCCATTAGTGACAAAATCCGTAGGGAACGCTGAAAATTACGATTATGAAGGGCAAGAATCAGTTGCGGAACTATTCTTGCAAAAGCGACGGCGCTCTGTACGAAAGAGAATAGAGCAACCTCAAGTGTTGGCAGAAAAAGACGAAGCCACGTGACAAGGAATAGAGTTAATTTTGGTTCGTCTCCGTGAAGGGACGGACGAAACGTAAGGATAGTTAGTTATCTTCGTACGCGGTAGTAAGTCCCACGCTAGAAACTGCCACGAAAAGAATACGCAAGAAGGTTCGGCGCTGCGGTAAGACGCACGAACCCGAGATTTGCGAAGCCGACGTCCGGCGGGACCTAATGTAGTCCACTGTACCTGAAGCGCAGCTGTAAGACGCCGGGGTACGAGAAAAAGTAGTGCTTAACGATAATTAGGTGGCTGGGTAAGACCACCAAATATGCCAAATTGAGGAGGCCGACAAGAACGATTCTACCGCCAGTTGAAAAGAGCCGCTATATTCTTTTGTAGAAGTAATAAACCACACCAAGGACACGGGCCCAGAGACCACGACTATCTTCTCATACACGGTTCCCGGCAATATATCATGATGAACCACCTGCTAAAAATAAGGCTCTGAACGCTGAGCAAACATCTTCTGTTTCCCGTCTAGAATGCCTACTGAGAATCACTAGCTAAATACGACCCGCAAACCAGCTTCCCGTAAACGCCGTCTCCATTCAAAGAGGGAAGGTAGCTGACCTGTCCAAAGCCATAACGGAGCGTCCCTCCCTGCTGTCGATGAAGTTTCCGGACGGAGTTGAAGGAGTGTTATCCTCCGTTCCTCTGGCAGCTATCAGCATCACCTCACTGGTTCCGTACTCATCGAAGGAAGTGAAAATCCTCCTGCGCATTTCGCACAGGTGAAATGCCATCGCAAGCCAAATAAAGCGCTCAACAGTGTGTGTGTGTATGTGTGTGTGGGTAAGGGGCCAACAGTGCCTCATAATAATTTAAATAGACCTGGTAAAGACGGATTACCGTGCGACTATAAGCACAAGTGAGCACATTTACTTTTCTGTTATTGTTATCCTTTCGCCGAGTTGAAGAACTGAGAATATTAACTGAACCCAGACTTTAAATTTGAACTTTGATACGCCTTTTGGGGAGGAAGTCTGATTCCACAATCTAGGGTCATATTAGCTCAGAATAAGGAGCATAACTTGTGTTTGTATCGCCGTGGGCAATGACCCGGGGTAGAGTTCCCTTCTACAAATAAAGATGTTTAGGTGTTTTAATCTTACTTTATTTATTCTATAGGCTCTGGTGTTGTAAATAATTCCCGTGTTTCAGCAAGCAGCTAACGTTCTCGCCCATTTATACCAGCTCCCGAATTTAAAAGAACCCACAAGTCTCGAATCCAAATAGCGGATTAATTGCAGACTGCGGCGGGATCAAGATCACGGGTGTTTTAACAAATTATATCGCTCGGCACGTTTGTATCAATATACGTATATACATTAGGGTGTATATATGCACATTAGGGTGCTTCAGAAATGTATGGGGAAAAATAAACTTTATATTTTTATTGATCTCACTCTTTTTTGTGCCAATATATATATAACGATAATTTGTATAAAATTTTGGTAAAATAGGTTTATATTAATAGGTCGCGCAGTCGCATTGAAATTTCGTAATATGTACGAAAATGTGCAAGGATATGTAATGAATTATAAAGTTACTTTACATCTTTTTTATATCTATAAAAACACAAAATATATATTATAGAAAAAATATGAAAGACAAATCAAGTACATAAAATATATAATACCTCGCTCCTCAGTTCTGAAAATATTTCTTAAAGGTACTTTTCTTACAATCTTGGTACTTTCTTCGATGCTGCTGAACCACTTGAAGAAGACACTGTTTCTGTTCTTCGTTCTTTGTGATAGCCTTAGCAAATGCTTCGATAAGGGCCACACCACGCTCCGGGTTGTCGTTCACAACTCAGTTTCTTTGTTATTTCGAAGCCGCGCTGGTAGCTATCTTGAAGTTCCCAATGCTCAGGATCGATTTGCAGAAACTCTCTTTGATCTAAAAAACATGTCTGTGTTTTTTGGCACAAAGTCGGATAACGTCTTAGTCGTCATTTCGTCAATTTCCTCCTTTTCTAATCTTGCGCGCTTCAGTGGTTCATCCTCACCATCTCGTTCATGAAGACTCTCTTTCCATTTTCCTCCGCCGAAACATCCGAATCGAAGGAAGCCAATGCTACAAGATGCTCGCTGAGGTACCAAAAATGTCGTGACAGTTTTTGGACGGCCACAATTGATATATCTGGGTTTTCTTTGTATGCTACAAAACGCTTAAGAAGTTATAAAGTACAAGTTTGTTATCGCAGGGTATCGAAATCGGGTCCACTCACTCCGCAGTAAGTCGCTCTCCCAACTGAGCTACGCAGACAGAATGTCGCGTTGCAGATTTGTCGTCTTGACACATGTTTTCACCTCTGTAGTAAGTCACAACGTCTCCCACTTATTATTTTTTTTTTTTGAAGAAGTAGGAATTTTGTCATTCATTCCAAACAATGTGTGAAACAAACATCGCACATTTTTCGAAGAATCCAACGCCCAGTACATCCATTTTCCACAATCCGGCGCCAATGTAAAAACACACTTTTGTCCACGCCGTGCAGCGAATCTGGGCCCCCTCATTCCGGAGTTAGCCCCTCTCCCAACTGAGCTACGCGGACATGTGCTCTCACTGCTATCTGCCTTTAACTCATGTGCGTCCTGGCGTGTAGGCTCGTCACATCTCCCCCTTCCCCCTCCCCCCGATTGGGCATGGTCAACCGGGACCATGTGTCACTGTAGGCAGTCATCCCATGATGAGCGTGCATTTGAGAAATCCCAGACAATTTGGTGTGTGGAACGTAACATCAGACTGATTTATTTTTTCGAAGCACTGAAGAAGGGATTCTCATTTTTCCTGTCTCGCCGTGTGGAAATAACATCACATCATTACGAGAAACTTAACAGCCGGGTCATCCTGAAAGTTCGGGCGCCAATATAACGCACAAGTTTGTCCGCGCCGGACATCGAATACGGGTCCCCTCACTCCGGAGTAAGTCGCTCTCACAACTGAGCTACGCTTACAGAATGTCTCGCTGCAGATTTGTCGTCTTGACACATGTTCTCACCTCTGTAGTACGTCACAAATTTTCAGGTCATTTCTCGGTGCTTGGAAAGGAAGGAGTGCTGTGAACCAAGCTCTCAGATATTCTTTCACATCGAAAATACATACGTCACAAAGACCTTTACTTTCTCGTGCTGTAAGTTTGAACTGGTTGCGAAACATCCACAGCCTAAAGCTGTAAATAACCTTCGACATTTATCTGGCATAATGGATAGCTCTTGGAGCAAGAAAGCTCCAAGAGCTATCCATCAAGTTGATTTACAAATACTCTTCTCATTCTCCAGACTTCCACCAAATCACTGTCTTTCTTCGTATCCCATTGATTTCGCAGCAGATAAAAGGCTGACAAAACATTTTGTAAGGTTGGAATGTAAGCAAATTCTAGCATATCGAGCACGTTGCTCATTGGAGCTAAGAATTCAACTGTTCCTTTAAGAAGATTTAGGTTTACGCCATCCAGAAGATACTCTTTTCCTCTGCCGCGTAGCATGAGTCTCAATTTACTATTCGTCTTATGATTTTCGAGTATCGAAGTGAACATTCTCTGAAGAGATCGCCATGGCCGAGCCTTCCCACCGTGTTTCAACGGGATATTCAACTCCGATTAAACGGCGGTAGTTTTCTTTACATACGTCTCTAAATTGTGAACACATTGGTCAAACTCGTTAATCCTCTCCATTTCCTTGCATTTCTCCCACGCTCTAGAAACTGCCGTGTTTAGACTGTGGCAAACACAATCAATGTGAACATTTTATTCTGTTGTTGCTACCATATTTGACCCTTTATCTGTAGTGACAGGTGTGTTGGTCTCGTCACATCCTACTTCCCTCAAAGGGGCATTTAACAAGTTTGCAATATTCTGAGTGGTCTTTGTCTCGGGCAAATAAGCACAAGAATACATAGCATGGTAGAGACTCCAATATCAGCACCTCGTTCTTCAATTCAGAAGAATGTAATATCCAAATAACTTCTCTGTACAGTGTTATCAATCCATAAGTCAGTCGTGAAAAGATACAGCTTGTTCTGTTATAGCTGGTTGTAAGGAATGTTTAATATTATTTTTCACGCCTTCAACCATTTTCATACACTTGGAGCTTACTGTCTTCCTGCCCACTAATACACTGTTTACATCTACATTTCCATGCATTGCTCCCAGTTTCACTAATTCTTGAGCAAAACCACGAAAGTATACACAACTGTGTATATTATCTACTACATCAAAAGCTAAGTGAGCACCTGCCACTAGTTCACTTTCACATTTCCTATTTGATCTAAATCAGCATCTCGTACTTTAACTGATGTTCGTTTGAACAGCAAAGTAGATTGTTCACTCTTTCCACGCTTTGATGGAGGTTCGCATACTTTCATATAGTCCATTATATTTTTGGTCCCATAATCTTTTATTACACCGTCGACATATTTCTTTGTAATTATACACTTTCCACATTTTGAACAACAAGCAAGACCAAACAACACAGAATTATTCACCGGTTCCTTAATGAAACGAAACACTTTGCAACATTCACTCTTCCCCTTGTGGTTTTCAACAAACACGTATTTATTGACCTCGACACCTTTCTTAACCTCCTTAATATTGAATCCATCCATATTCAGAAATAAGGAGTTAATTTCGACATGACATGCCATGGGAACGTTATGTTAGCACATCAATTGAAAACCTCTGAATGCTCAATGTAAAAGATGCGATGTGAAAAGTATCTCTTAGTCATACAGTGAACTTCGCACGGAGATACTGAATCAGCTGAGAAGCAGGCGAATGGCGTTTGCCTGTACCTTGCCCTGGACAATCGCACTGTAAAAGAACGCAAATGAAGTATCTTTTTACGATATGGTGTCAGTGTGTCTGACGTCGGTCGGTGAAAATCTTCGTTGCTTTAAGAAAGAGACGACAACATTTGTGCATGGCAAATCATTATTCACTTCGTGAGCACCAGTATCGACTACAGAATTCCACAACGCACATTTTTCTTTGGAATATATTTCTCTCTTTTCCAAAATAAAACGATAATAAAACCGGGTCAAAATCGGGTCAGGAACACCTTGACCCGACTCGTTGAACCCACAATAAATTGTCGATCCGTTGACCCGTGACTTGTTTCCATCTCTGTTATGAAGGTGTTTCTAACATAGTTTTTTCTGGCTGAATTCAAATATGCAATCAGAATTTTTCTGTCACTCACAGTTTTTCTGTGATGTTTTTTTATCAGTAAATTTATTAGATTTGACCTATTTTGTCAAAATTGGTTATATAATTTTCCCCCAGAAAAACACGACACCAGTCGGAACAACCTATGCCTGTAGTGAACTGACATTCACTATGTGCGCAATGAGAGAGTTCGAGTTTGTCTGGTGAACAGATTTTACTGTGCAACTGTGTTGTGGTTCATACTGTGCCATTATGCCAAGGAAGCGTTTAAATAATCCAGATACCTTCTATTATGTGTGTGGGGAATTGACATTTAAAGCTCAACGGCGAAATTTCATACGATTCTTTAAAAAATATTATGATCTATGTTTAGGCTGTAAAGTAGGTGACCAAGATATGAATTGGGCCCCTCACATCTGCTGTTCGACCTGTGTTAAGCGTCTGACAGAATGGGTAAAGGGTTCCCGGCGTGTATGCTTTGCAGTTCCCATGGTTTGGAGGGAACCCAGAGATCATTTATCAGACTGTTACTTTTGTTTAACAAACATAAAATGAATAACAAGTAAATCCAGACATACGGTGATATATCCAAATTTGTCATCTGCTATCAGGCTAGTTCCTCACAGTGAGAACTTACCTATACCAAAGCCTCCAATGAACGGAACGGTAGAAGATGAGGACTCGGACGGAAAACAATGCAGCTAGCCTAGTTCAACATGAGGAGCAACGTGACTCTACTTTGAAGCGAGTACCTGTCCTTTTGAGCCACATCTGTAAACTCAAGGTGATTTAAACCTTGCTTGGGATTTGAATTTGTCCAAAACACAGGCCGAATGTTTGGAGACTAGGCTGAAAAGCTGGAATCTACTTCAGCGAGACACTGAAGTGTGTTATTTCTTAACCGCCAGGATGAGTTTAAATTTTTTTATTTTCAAGAAAATTATTTAGTTTATCATAACAATATTTGCTCTGTGATGGATGCATTTGGTCATGAACATAAAACAACAGAGTGGCGACTGTACTTTGACTCCTCTAAAATTAGTTTGAAAGCTGTCCTTTTCCACAATGAAACAACTTTCCTTCTGTACCGTTAGCTTATGCGGCTAATATGAAAGAATCTTACGAAAATATGAAACTCCTTTTGGAAAAAATTCGATATCACAAGTACAATTGGAACGTCTGTGGCGATTTAAAAGTCATTGCGCTGTTACTTGGTTTGCAGCTCGGATATACATGTACTAAATTTTGCTTTTGTGTGAGTGGGACAGTCGAGACAACAAAGGTCATTATACACTCATCGTCAAAAATTTTGTTGCACCCAGAAGGAGTTGCGGATTGCAATTCTATTCGGGAGGAAGGTAAAGGTGACCAGCAACAATAAATGATTAAACACTGAGACTGGTATGGACAATATTTACTGAGCTACAAGCCAGTAAGTAGTGTCCCTCAGTATGGCGTCGGGCTGCCATGTTTGCTCACACAGCATGCCAGACGTCTCGGCATGGAGTTGTACAGGTTTCCAATGGCGTCCTGCGATAAGCCATTCCATGTAGCTTGAATCTTCTCACGCAGTTCTTGCAGATTGTGTGGTAGGGGTGGAGTGTGGATAGCGAGTCCAATAGCATTCCACACATTTTCAATCGGCGATAGGTCTGCCGATGCGGCTGGTCATGGCAGAGTGTCAGTGTCTTAAAGTTAAGCTCTCGATACAGCAGCGGTATGCGGACGAGCGTTGTCCTGTAGGAAATTCGCATCGGAATGAGCGATCAGAAAAGGTAGGGCCACTGGTTGCAGGACCTCATTAACGTAACGTTGGGTTGTCAAAGTGCCTGTAATGAAAACCAAAGGTGATCGGGCATCGTAGGCAATTACACTCCACACCATGACACCAGGCCTTCTGGACGTGTGACGCTCCACAACAAATCGTTCATCTTGGCGCTGGCCACGGTGCATCCACACACGGATTCGTTGGTCGCCTCCTCCAAGACAAAAGCGGGACTCGTCACTGAAGGTCACCCGCTGCCATTCGGAGTGGCTCCATGACAGTCTGGCATGGCACCATTGCAGTCTTTGGCGACGATGCAACGGTTTTAAAGCAGTCGTCGTAACGGTCTGCGTGCGTGTAGTCAAACGTCGTGCAGTCGTCTGCCAATGGTGCTGGCACTAATCGGATGATGCATGGAAGGCACTACTGCTCGCTGAATATCCACAATTGTCGCTTCTGGGTCACTCCGCGCATGTCGCACAACCCGTCGATCCTCTCTCTCCGTGGTTCGTCTAGGTCTCCCATACCCTTTCTGTCGCTGCTGCGTGCTTTGTTCTATCTACTGCCGCCAACAGCGTGCTATGGTGATATCCGCACGACTGGTATGGCGCGCAATGGGGCGATAACACCATCTTGCTTCCCGGAGCCCGACGCTGCGGATCCTCTCGAACTCCTCCAACTGCTCGAATTGCTTCCGAACTTTTCTCTAAGGCATACTTCATTTTCAAAGGATGTCACCAACACAACAGCACGAGTCAGAATAGTAAGTGCGTGCAACGGGACGACCTTATATAGCCGGTCAGGCACAGACAGCGCTACGACCCCATACTTGCTTGCGTTATATGTGCTGCCGAGCTTTATATTTGAATAATTTTGATGTCTCACGATATCAAACCTCCCACGAAGTTTCATTCCTGTCGATTGCTTCCTTGTGGGTGCAACTATTTTTTTGACGATGAGTGTATCAAGAAGGAATGGCCAGAGCATGAATCACTTATTCCTAGACAGAAAAATGTTGCACATCCCTCGCTGGTCAACCCTGAAAATATTTTTTTCTCCACTTCATATAAAATTAGCGCTTTTTAAGAACTTTGTTAAGACCATGGATAAAAATGATGCTGGGTTTGCTTATTTGAAGTAAAGGTTTCCTCGAATAAGTGATCCTAAAATTAAAGAAGGCGTTTTGGGGGGGGGGCCTCAAGTAGCAGCTTTGATTCAAAATAGAAAGTTCGAAGATCTATTAAATCAAATTGAAAAAACAGCATGTAGGTCGTTTAAATGCGTTGTGGAAAAGTTTTCGGGAAATATAAAGCACAGAACTACCGTGACATTATGAGTGAACTCTTGCTTTCATTCAAAGATATGAGGAAGGGGTAAAAAAAGCACTTGGATTTTCTCCCTGAGAATAGTGCCGTCGGCGACGAACATGGCGAGCGATTTCACCAAGACAACTCAATCATGGAAAAGAGGTAGTAGGAAAAGTGGAGTTCTAGTACGCTTGAAGACTATTGTTGTACAGTTAGGAGGGATCTTCCAGACCCGAAATACAAAAGAAAATCATGAATTAAATGTTTTATAAATGTATGTACCCTGTGAAAAAATTTAGATTTATTTTGTAAACCAGTGTTATAATAAATTATGATTGAATTATAAAAATATATATTATTTATAACAAAATAATAAAAATTTATTTTATCAGCACATTCCTGCTGCTATTAGGTTCACACAATTTTTTCTTTATTGGAGCCACCAAAGAGGTGCTTTTCCAAAGGGATCTCACGGTGCAGTACTTATTTATCTATAAATACTTTACATCCCTAAGCGACGTACGATTTTATAGTGAAACAGTGATTGCAGAATAAGGCGTCGTTTTTCATGTGGCACACGCACCATGCATCGCAAAGAAACACCACAAAAGCAGTTTTGAGTTAATCTTCTCAACATCAGCAACTTTCACTGGATTCAGCTAAGTAGAGTTCATTAGCATGTTTCCAGAATAACAATAACAGTTCTGTCATGCCCATTTAGCATTTTAGTTATTTATTTATATCATTTATTACAATTTTGCGTATTAGTTTCGGTTTTCAAAGGATTGCACCATATTTCTTTGTTCATTCTTTGATGCCACACCAAACCTATTCCCAGTGGCGTAACTAGCACAACGTGCGCCCCCTCCCCCTCCCGCCCTCGCAAGATTTACTTCAGCACCCCTAAGCACAGTAATTTCCCCAAGATTTCGAACTTCGAACACGAGGGAGAATGCATTTTCGCAGTGTGTGTATGTGTGTGGTGATTAGGGGGGGGGTAGGAAGTCAGGGAGAGTATCTGCAAAAGTAATGGTGGTACCTAGAGCTTTGTAGTTTTAACTTTTTAAGTGATAGATTTGACAATACGTGCAATGGCTTTGTCCAAAACTAAAATAAATCACTTGAAGAAATCCCCCTCTTACACGTGGCAGATCTGCGGCTGCCGTGAATAAATGTTGACGCCTGTCGTGGACGTAATCCTAGGCAACTGACTGTTTCCCTCTCTATGGGGAATCCCTTTGTGGCCTTGCGCTTTTCCTCAGCAGCGCAGAGACAACGCAATTGCAGAGCGACCATATTATTTACAACCCATTGCAGAGCGATCGTATTATTTACAACCCGTTACAGAGCAATCGTGTTACAACCCGCAGTCAAAGAGCCGAACTCTTTCAATGTGTAGGACATTTGTGTTTTAAAAATGAAACTATGCATTTATTTAGTCAAAGGTAAATACACTGAAGTTCCAGAAAAACTGGTACGCCAGTCTAATGCTTCGCAGGTCCCCCACGGGAGCGCAGGACTGCAGAAATACGACGAGGCATAGACTCCACTAGCTTCTGGAAATATGCTGTAGGCAATAAACACCATACTTCCTGCAAAGCGTTCCACAATTCGAGTGTATTCCGAGGTCTCGGATTCCTGTGTTCGATAGCGCGTTGCATGGCATCCCAAATGTGTTCTATCACGTTCAGATCTGGGGATTTGTGTAGGAATGGCAACGCCCCGAACTCAGATGAATGCTCCTCTAACCATAATGGGGCGTCCCGACACTTGTGGGAGGTGCCTTGTTCTGTTGGAACAGGCCCAACCCATCAGCATGAATGCAGGACATGAGCAGGTGTATCTCGTCAGAAACGATGCGCACATAACGTTGGCCTGTCACAGACGTTTGTAGACGTACTAGGGACCCAGTGAAGTCCAGCTAAACACACCCCATACCATTATGGACCCCCCCCCCCCCCATCAGCCAGTACAGTTCCCTGTTGACAGGCGGGATCCATGGCTTCTTGGGGTTTGTGCCACACACGAATCCTTCCATCTGCTCGATAAGTTGGAAATGCGACTCTTCAGACCAGGCTACATGTTTCCAGTCATCAAGTGTCCAGTGGCGGTGTTGCCGTGCCCCAGCGAGGCGCATAGCTCTGTGTCGTGCACCCATCAAGGAGACTTGAGTTGGGCGTCGGCTCCCAAAGCCCATATCATGCAAGATACGTTGCACAGTCCGGACACTGATGCTTGTTGAGGCTCCAGCATTGAATTCCGATAATACCTGCGAGAGGGTCGCACTTCTACACTGGCATCGTAGGTTGGAGGTTTTGCCGGAATTCTTGTTGTCACGGTACACACTTGCATTGGTCGTCCGTGAAAATCCGAAATTCGTTTCTACCTCCGAAATTCTATGGCTCATCTCATGAGCGCCAACTATGACACGGCGTTGAAAATCGCTGAAATCGTTATTACTTGTCATTCTCATGCCGAAAACAGCTCTGACAACTGGCAAGGATGTCTACCGCTTTATATACGCACTGCAGGACGCAACCGAGTACGCGCATAGGTGACGTTGCTATGTATTTTGCATAAGCTCGTCTGTACCAGTTTTTCTGGCAATTCAGTGTATATCTTAAAGAAAATATGAATCTTTGGGTTAACTATCGTGCGTGTAAGCATTTTTTCATAAAACTATAAATAGCAGCTGCAGTACGCTTCTTAGTTACCTGCGCCCCTTGCAGCTGCGGGGGCTGCGGGGCTGGTAGTTACGCCACTGATTATGCCACTTCCAACCAGCAAGGGGCTTCATCTTATATTGCGTGACAACCACTGTTTAGATCAAGAGCGAAAACATTAACTTGCATAGTTCCACGCTTCAAAATCTTGGTCATAGCATAGCACAACATCCTGTCGGCTTCATCTCTCAAAACGTTCAAACTTTATGCACACGCATAAGAATTTTTCTAACGGAATAACTCTTAAAAAGCAACAGCCAAAAACACCAGAAGTTTCATAAATGGTTTTGATTCCTAGAACGCCCAAATCTAGGTTACTGCAATTTTTTTGAGAATAATATATAGGGCGTTCAGAATCACTACTTCGAAGTCACATGTGCGGAGATGCGAGAATGATGACTCTTGAGTTTTTGTAAATATCCAGTTTTGTTTTCTCTTAAGAAATTCACCTAGTGGAAAAGACATTTTCGATTTAACAGCACAGTTTAGCAAGAACGTACTTCCGCTGCTTACGTGCAGAAATTTTCCTATGGCTCAGCACTACGATAACATAGTTCAGTGACTCCGCAGTTATTTAATGCTATTCATGTTCACACCAAAGTGTCACGTTACGATTGTTTAAAGCTTTCTGACAATAAGCACTTCGATTTGAATTTGAGGTTACAGAACCGCAGAATGAAGCCTTTTCTACGCAGTTTATATGACTGATTATCAAATCTTTTGGAAAAAGATGACGTGCTTATGTTACCACTATGTCCGTCAGTCCGCGGACACCATGCCTCTGCACCCTTTGGCTCAATTTGAAATGTTCAGACTTTACCGCATGAAAATACACGATGGGATCATAGGGCGTTCAGGATCACAACTTCGAAGTTATATATTGCAGAGATACGAGAATGATGACCCTTGAGTTTTAGTCTTTCACCGATGCATAACGTGGCCGCTAGATTGCATAAAGCAAATGATATTGAATTCAAAATATATTTTATTTTATATCGTTAAAACTGGAGCTTCGATTGAAATTTTTTGTTCCTTTAGAAGCTGTTACTAAAACCATTTGTGCACAGTTTTTTTAAATAACGCAGAGTTTTGCCAATAGAGGGCGTAAAGGTGCATTATATTTTCTTCAGTACCTCTTCTCAAGTAAGTCTCATTTGAAAAATTCTGTTTGCAACGGATGGCGGGCATGTTGAAAACTATATTATATATTTTCATATTCATTGCACATCGCACTGTGAGGTTGAGTGAAAATGTCGCGGCGGGAGAGAACTGACTTTGAGAAAGGAAAGATTGTTGGGTGTTATATTAGTAGGTTGTCCATAAGAGAAACCGAGAGGCGTTTAAACATACCCGAGTCAACTGTTTTGGATGTACTGAATAAGTGGAAGACTCATGATGTGCCTGAAGCAGCAAAACGTACCGGCAGACCAAAGAAAATCAGTGATAGGGGACGTCAAAGCCTCAGGGGAGTCGTTACAGCTAATTGACGAAGTACGGCAGAATACCTCAGTGTACAGCTGCGTAAAAATGCTGGAACCTCGGTATGTACACGTATCATTCGCAGAGAACTTCATTCCATGGGTTACTGTGGTCGTGCAGTTGCTCATAAGCCTTTCATCTTCACTCGGAAAGATACTCGTCGTTTTTCATGGTGTAAAGAACATTTATCGTGGACCGTAGATAAATGGAAACGGGTCCTATGGACTGATGAATCCAGATACAAGATCCATCAGTCTGATGGCCGTGTGTGAGTATGGCGGAAGCCGGGAGAACGCTATTTACCACAGTGTACTATCCCTACGGTCAAGTTTGGAGCTGGCAGTGTACTCGTGTGGGGGTGTTTTTCGTGGTGTGGTCCCAACCCATTCGTTATCGTGGACTATTAACCAGCACGTGTACCTTGAAAATTATGCCCTACGAACTCTGTGGCAATACTATGCTCGAGGGGAGCAACTCTGTGCCAATACTATGAAAACGAGCCTTGTTGGTACCAGCAGTATAATGCACCGAGCCAGAAAGCAAAGACTGTTACGGCCAGTTTTGACGATAATTCCGTATCGTGTGTGGACTGGCCAGCACAGAGCCCTGATCTTAATCCCATAGAGCACCTAAGGGATGAATTAGAGCGCAGCATAAGAAGTTTGGAACCAAGGCCTACTACTAGGCTACAGTTAGCAGCAGCATTATGTACTGAATGGAATCGCATGCCTATCGGTGTGTTCCAAAACCTTGTTGAGAGCATGTTTCGAAGGGTCAGGGCATGCTTTAAGGCCAAAAGTGGGCCGACACCGTACTAATGTATGTCAATAATGCTATGTTGTGTTTTTCTTCTAGGAGTCCGGCGACTTTTGTCAATAAAGTGTATATAAAGAATGGTGGCTTAACAGGCCATTATATACATGGCCATTATATATAACAGGCCATTATATACATTATATGCATGTGTGTGGAATGATCGTGGGTGCTCGAAGCATTGGTGCTCGAATCAGCAAAACGGACTTTGAACGTGGAATGGTCGTGGGTGCTCGAATCATTGGTGCGAGCATCAGCAAAACGGCTGAACTTATTAAGTGCTCGAAGGCAGCAGTTATTATAAGTTTACAGAGAGTGGACCACCAGTCAAACAACCAGGTCTGAGCGCAAGGCGTGTGGTCATCAACGCTACTGGATACCCCAGCTGAGCGGAGAGTAGGCGGACTTGTTCAGTCCAACAAACGGGCAATACTTCGTCAAATTACAGATAATCTGAATCAGGGTTCAAGTCCGATGTGCTCTCAACGCACATTTTGCCTCACATTACATCTTATGGATTACAGAAGCAGACGGCCTGTCCGTAATCATTGTTATCTGCAGCGAACAAGAAGAAACGCCTCCAGTTCGGTCAGTAACACCCAATAAATGAGTGGAAAAGGGTAATGTGGTCCGACAAATCACGAAATCACATTTTCAACAACACCATGAAGATGGGAGAGTGAGGATATGGAGACAGCAACACGAAAGCATGGACCCATCTTGCATCGTCACTACTCTTCAAGCTGGCGGAGGCAACGTCTGGGGCATGGGGCATGTAATGGCGGAGCCAACGTCTGGGGCATGTTTTCGTGGTAGGGTTTCGGCGCTTTGATTCATGTGGAGCAACGTCTGACCGCCCAAAATAATTTAAATATTGTTGCCGACCAAGTCAACCGAATTATGTTTGTGGTTTATCCCAATGGAGGTGGGTACTTCCAGCAGGATAATGCTCCATGCCATGGTGTTCACATTGTACGCGAATTGTTTGAGGAGTACCACGATAATTTTTCCTGCTACATTGGCCTCATTAATTATCGGATCTCAATCCAATTGAGCATTTGTGGGATTAAGTCGAAAAATAGATCTGATGGCTGCATCCGCTACCATCAGGTCTTCAAGAGCGTAGGGTGGTATTCATCGTATTTGGGCTAATACACTGAGTGGCCACTTCATTATGACCACCCCCTCAGTACTTCGTTGAGCCACCTTTCGCCTTTAATACTGCGTCGATTCTTCGTGGCATGGACTCCACGAGATGTTGATAGGTGGTTTGTGGAATTTGAGACCATGCTTGATAAATAGCACTTTTTAGGAGTGTGAGATTGCAGGGTTGTGGATCCAGCTGTCTGATGGCTCGTTCAACTTCATCCCACAAATTCTCAATGGGGTTGTTAAATAACATACACTGAAGAGCCAAAACATTATGGCCACCAGCCTAATATGATGTTGCTCCTCCACGTTCTTCCAAAACAGCCCTTACCCAGCGAGGCATCGACACTACAAGATTTCTAAAGATGGCTTGTGGTATCTGGTTCCAGCACGTTAGCAGCAGATCCTTTAACTCTTGTCAGTTACGTGGTTGAGCCGCCGCAGATAGGATTTGATTTTTCAACACAAACCACAGATGCTCTGTTGGATTGATGTCTGGGGAATTTGGATGTCGGGACAAAACTTGGTAGAATTCCTCATGTTCCGAGAACCATTCTTGAACATTTACGGCAGTGAGGTATGGCCCAATATCTTTCTGAAAAATAAAGGCACTACTAGAGGTGATTACCGTTGCCATAAAAGGACATATTTGGTCTGTAAAAAGGTTTAGGTACGTGGTAGATGTCATAGATTCCTTCACATAAATGACTAACCCAGGGTTTTCCAGCAGAACATTGCCCAAAGAATTACACTTCTTCCACGGGCTTGCTTGCGTCCCACGGTGCATACTGGCGCAAACCACTTACCTAGGTAAACGACCTTCGTGTGGTGATACTAGAAACAAGATTCATCGGACCACACGACTTTCATCCAATCATTCAAGGTCCAGTTTTGATGCGCTTGTACCCATTTTAGGGGTTCTCGACTGTGAACCGAGGTTAGCCTGGATAATTTGAGCGGGCCTTGGCTACGCAGCTCAATTTTCAGAAGGGCTCAATGTCTTGTGTGTTGTGACACACAAGACATCACGAGTATTCAAATTACCGGATAGATGAGCCACAGTAACCCTTCTGTTGGCTCGTACCGTACAGGATAGCCTTCCTTCATCAATGAGCCGTGGTCGGCCCACAGCATGTCGGTGGTTCGTGGTTTTACCCTCCTTGGACCACTTTTTGAAGTTTCGTGGTTTTACCCTCATTGGACCACTTTTTGAAGGTTCGTGGCTTTACCCTCCTTGAACCACTTTTTGAAGGTTCGTAGTCTTACCCTCCTTGGACCACTTTTTGAAGGTTTGTGGTTTTACCCTCATTGGACCACTTTTTGAAGGTTCGTGGTTTTACCCTCCTTGAACCACTTTTTGAAGGTTCGTGGTTTTACCCTCCTTGGACCACTTTTTGAAGGTTCGTGGTTTTACCCTCCCTGGACCACAATGGCTGACCGTGATCACCTCACAAGTCTTGCCGTTTTGGAGACGATCTGATCTAGTAGTCTGGCCATTACAATTTGGTCTTTATCAAACATCACTTAAGTCCACTGCTTTTCCCATCTGAAGAACAAGAATAATATTGATTTACAGAGCTCAGTACCAAGTGTTATTTACACCATTTCATGACCTTCACACGCGCCACAGTCGCTTACCTGACATTGCTTTGATTTGGATAAAGACGCGCTGGTCACAATGATTTGGCTCTTCGGATAATTCTCAATACAAAGAAAAGATATCAGTGTAACACTTTTGATTTACCCCTAGTTGAAAAAAATTCTAACTTGTTGAGAAATATTAAGTGGAAGGCTTTTTATTATCTGCCATTGTAACTGTTATCATGATTCACGGCAGTAAACATGTTTCAGTGAAGTACATTAAAAACGTTCGGTTTATAATATTTTTTGTTTACTACATAAGTTTGGACAATCGACCATCATAACAGAGACGGTAGCTTTTGTAAGACAGTAGCTTGGTTTGCTTAGCAAAAAGTGCTGAGAGTGCTCAACTCTGAGTATTACGAATATTTCATCCCATAGCCTAGGTTTTGAAAACGGGCAGGAATTTGGTCTTAACTACTAGAATGCATTCAGCATTAACGGTGTCTGCAAGAATGATGTGATTTAAATCCAAAAGTTAAATCACTAGCCCTCGGATGAATTCTGTGCGAAACTTTAGTAGGCGAATACTGTTATTAATCTGCTGCAGCTTTGAGGTAGATACAAATATCTGCAAAATGATTCCTCAAGACGATTCTTTGAGGAGTCCGTGTCTTTTATTTTGCTCTGATTTAATTAAAGTCCTTCAGCTTCTTATCAGATCATGATTTTGTGAATATTTTCTATTTGATTTACTGATCTATAGCTTCCCTTTACGTATTCTGTTCTCGAATCTCTGCCTCTCTTGCTCTCTATCTTTCTATGGATATTTTTTTCATGCTTTCCCTTCATTTTAATCGATATTTTTCCGTGTATTATAAATCGGTATTTTTTTGCAGGTATCTGATTCTATGTTTTCCCATTATTCTGGTCTAAACACAAAAATATTAATTGCTCTCTCTTTCTGAATGCATGCTTTTCAATTGTTTCTATTTGAATAAAAGTGGTACAATTTTTTTGTATGCTTAAGAACATACTTTTTCATTGAATCTTTCAACAGTTTTCCCAAAAATCGATGCGTCTTTATTGGTTCCTTTTGACGCCAATGATTTATGATTTCCAAAATCAGACCTCTGTGCTTTTCATTTTTCTTTCGAAGTTTAACAATCCCCGCGGGCATATAAGGATATTAGGAATCATCTGACACTAATTTGTGGTGATTCATTAGAGGGCACAGAGGAAGGAGTGCACCACCCATGTCGCCTTATCCTTAACTCTAACATGGGCCTAGATCGGCCGGGTACCTAGAAACATGTGCCTACAATGATTTGAGGCTCAATATGGCGACAAAAGGCCATCAAAGGCTCAGTGAAATATCTACTAAGTGTCGTATCTTTATCAGCAAGGTCTCTGCATGTTAAAGGGGTAATTATGGAATTCAGTGTAATTACATTACAACTACAAGCTACTAGCAAATATCTGAAATCACTACAGACACAGAAGGTGTCGCGTTCCTTGAAGTTTCCTTATTCGCATTTCTTCATACCAAATTTCAAACTTCTTTGAGTAAATGTTGAACTTGACACTGTCTTCTCACAAACTGACAATGTTTCATACAAATTGACAACTGTTAAAGGAAGTTAAAGACATAAGATCTGTTATCCATCTAATAAACTACTGTTATTCAAGCGTAATAAAAACTAAAAAAAAAAAGCAATTATTGACTAATCGAGTAATTAGATGCTTCTGCCATAAACGCGTGATGCGATTTTAGGAAATGCATAGAGAGATTTGCTTCAGAGCCAAAAATTAAATACTTCTTTGACGAAGATAAGTCCGTATGAATATTCAATAAGTAGTTCAATAAGTAGGAACTGTACACCAAAATATACTCAAAATAGTATAACTATACTAAAAATCCGAAATTGCTTGGCGTAGAGTAGAAATAAAACTTTCCAAGCTTTCGCACATCGACCAGATGGCTTTCTCAAGGAAGGTAGACAGCTAAGTGCGAACTGGATAATAGAACGTTTCAACACTTTAAACGCGGTGACTTGACTAGACAATAAATGATTAGGAGCAAACGTGATATTTCGAAAAAACGAGGTCACGTTGGTTGGGCACGCGGTACTATGGTAGAAAACTCAGCATTATTTGAAGAATTGATTCCAAATACGTGACAACTCCAGAGAGACGCTGTCATTCTAAACCTCGCAGCTGGTCAAGATTTCCAAGGTTTCGCGAATGGCGGTAGATTTGGGTGTGGAGTATGAAGCTAATTTCTTTACATCACTCCATATAGGATCGGCGGACTTGAAGTTGACTTCTCTTGATAGGGCAGTGGTTATTTTCCCGTCTCCTGTATCCCTTTTATGTTCGCTGATTCTAATTCCAAACGAACGTTTGGTCATTCCGATATAGTATCGCCTGGAGACGTCCGGATATTTTAGTGGGATGGCATAAACACCTGCCTCATTGAAAAGAGGGGGATCGTCAATATTTTTCTTAAGCATCGTATATAAAGATGTCGGGGACCTTATGCCGACACCGAAGTTCATCCTCCTGAGCGCGTTTTTGAGTTGATAGGAAACATCTGGTATGTAGGGAATAGAGCCCAGGCAGCGAAGTTGCGGCATAGAAATATTATTAGCACGGCTGGTTCTGGCTTTCCCGATAAAGTTATACATCTGGTTCGAAGTATATCCTGCCACAGTGGCCAATTCGACGATGTTTCTTAGTTCGGATTGTCTAGAACGGACATAGGATGAGACAGCGAAGGCTCTTATAATTCGAGAACGGAATAAGGCGGTCTTGTAATCATCAGGGCAGAAAGAACTGCGGAGCATCAGGTTGGGAACGGAGGTGGGTTTATAATAGACTTCCGTATAAAGGCGGTTGTCATGCGGTTTGCTCACTGAGACGTCGAGATAAGGTAAGGTACCATTGTGTTCAAGCTCCATGGTGAAATTGATCGTAAGGTGTATATAATTTATTTTATCGAGGAAAAACGGGAGAGTCTCCTTTCCGTGTGGCCATATGAAAAATACGTATGAATATTTCTAATACGTAACTTGTATTCACTTTGCATATTTCAAATACACTCATAAAAGATTTTATCAGTATTTTGCAGCAAATTTTTTGCTCTTAGATTTTTAGTTCAGTGCGAATGTTTCACGATTATTTTACCATACATTACAAAACAAATGAGTAATCTTGGTCGTATTTACTTATACACAGAAATGCCTACCTATACAAACATATATGACCGATCTCATTACTTTCACTTTCCCTTTCATTTGTCCTATTTTTCACAGTGAAAATAGCCCTGTTCATGTTGCAAAAAAAAAAAAGGCATCCCAAGGCATAACAAAGTTTAAACCTTTAATACTGGAAACAATATATGTCTGTTGTGTGTGATGTGCTTTGTAACGAGGGCAGACGTTCTAATCTATTGTGTGTTCTGATCTGAGTCAGCTTGTAAAGGTAACGTGACTTAAAAAAAAGTCGACGTAGAAAAGAAAGGAGCAAGAGAGGGAGAGAGGAAGAACTGGAAGAAAGAAAAGTGCTTCTGAAAGAGAGTCGGTCTTCTGCGCATGCGTCTAGTGAACAGTAGCTATTAAACCATGCAGGTGGAACTTCCTCGGCTCGTGGGAAAGAC
Organism: Macrothele yani; assembly: GCA_039090855.1. Taxonomy (NCBI): domain Eukaryota; kingdom Metazoa; phylum Arthropoda; class Arachnida; order Araneae; family Macrothelidae; genus Macrothele; species Macrothele yani. The sequence goes on along the minus strand of CM076995.1, from coordinate 99,510,135 downwards.
TTACCCTTGGATATTACGACTTGTCATCCTTGGGCTGGTGAGAAAGACGATAAAGTCTTCTCCACCCTTCCTTCGTATGCTAAATCACTGACTCAGTGCTTGTATTAAGAGAAGTTGGCGGAATGGTACAAATGTATAATTAGCCCAGAGAATCGATGTACGAAGCATAAAACGCAAATGAAAGGAATTAAAATTCGAAACAGAAAGTAATTTGTTCAATATGCAAAGCATAATTATTAAGTCACCAAGAGATTTTCTGTAACATATTAAGATTTTTGTGTTTGCACAGAAAAAATTTCTTAAAACATTTCTAGAACAATGGTAGTATAAGCAAGCATTTTAAAAAGAAGAAGGATGTTTAACAACGAGCAATCGCTTTATTCTAGATCCAAAGCAAAGCAAAAGCACATTTTTAATGTGTGTTGCCTAGTAATGATACTAATTAGAAATTCCCTGCAATGTTTCAATCTGGTCATAATGATAATTTATAATAAATAAATTAGAAAAAATGTTTCGAATGGTTAAAAAGTTGTTATTCAATGACTACTTGCTCAAAAAATTATTTGAAAACATGCATTTTTTTAACGTAGAAGCTAAGTAGGTTCATCTATGTGAATTTGTTTTCTATTCCATTATCTGGAACTGGAATTGCGACTGCGATAAAGGAACTTATCATCTGCTTTTTAAATTCCCACATCCATCACTAATGTCGATACGTATTGAGAAACGGTGAACGGCGCATGGAATTCAATCACTATCACCGAGAATCAGGCAGAAGTATAAAACAAAGATTATGGTAAGAAAGACGAGCTGGTAAAAAAAACCTCTATAAATTAGAAATATTTAACAAATGAGGTGCCGCAAAAGAGAGATGAAGGAGGATTTCCAACAGTGACTCCGCTGAGCTGTAAAACTAACAGTGCGCTGGAGAAGTTAAGCAGTAAAAAATACATCAGTACGGAAGAGATATAAAATTTCTCAAAAGCGCCATAAAGTATTCATATTAAGCACATTAAAGAAATGTGAATGCTAAAACTTATGTAATTATTTCCTCCGTTCAAAAAGGCTTCTTCTTCTGAGAATGTATCTTTTCTTGGAGATTAACGCTAACAAAATGCAGGCATCCACATATGAACCATGATGTACGCATGAGGAAAAATTAGAAAAAGGTGTTTCTTTTCCGATTTAACCCAATTTGAGAACTGTAGGCGTGTGGACTATGACGCCTGCTTCTGACCGTTCTTACTGGTGAGTCTGGGTTCGAATCCCGCGGCAGGATATGAATGTCCTGTTTTTATTTCCAACTCAGGTTTTTTCTTTTACCTGAAACCAGTTGCTCTAAAGTAGAGAGGAGCGACATCTAAGAGGTTCATCAAACCACGAAAAGAAAGGGTAAATTATTGAACTGGTCTTGTATTCCTGCTTTTCCATATTGCTGTAGACAGGTAAATAACCGGCTTCTAATTTGGATAAACTATACCAAGTTTGGCTTTCTTCAGTAATGATTTTTCATGAAACTATAATTAGAGAATTCATTAAAGCTTAAATGAACTAGCAAATAAAAAGAAAAAACCCCATGAGTAATTCCTTTATGAAAATCATCTAACCGCTGCTGTAACTCAGAAGTGCAGAATTTTGCTTTGACGTGCCTTATACCACAGAAGAAGAGATTGAAGTTATAACTGGATCACGTGGTTTTCTTTTTTCTTTCTTTCTTTTTCTAACTTTTATTTTATTTTTTTATTTTTTTTGAAAAGAAATACGAACAGATAATTCTTTAAACATTCGAAGAAAGCGTGCAAGGGGCGTTAACGTAAAGAAACTGCTTTTCTTTAGTAAAATTTAACAGTTCGGTTTTCCTGTCCTCTATCCTGAAAATGATGCTGAAAAAAAGAAAAGAAAAGGAGCGTGAAGATGGATAGGAAACGTTTCACTTTCCGTAATCAGTGCTCGAGATGCTCAGACAGTTTTAAAAGATTAATATTGGTGAAACATAGGCCGACTCAAACTGGATGAGGAAAAGCAAGTTAAATCGCAGGTGTGAAAATAGCTGATTTTTAATCTCCATTTTGAAGGGATTTTGGATTTAAATGTTGTTGTTTCTTTTGTTCACACTGTGAGAAAAGAGTTTTACGGAGCACATGAACTTTAGAAAGTCAAGTCATGGTACAGAAATTTACCCTGTGCTCCCCTTCTATTTCTATGTTTAATCAGAACGCATTAACATTCCGACGATATTTTAAAGAGTGTGATCTTATTACCTTCTTAAATCAGAATAATGGTTAAACAAAATAGGTTTCTTATAATATAACATACAAAACACGAAGGGCTACCATTTCAACTGAATAAATTTGGAAACTACCCAGAGATGAATTTAGTGCTTTGTCGCTTACAGATTTCCTTACAGATTTCTTCTTCCAAAATTTGTTGCACTTAAAAATCCAAAAATAGTTAATGTTATTTAAATTCTAAGTATGACGGGTTTGTAGATTGGTAGTTCATTTTTAGTTGGTCTTCCATAAAAAAAGGAAAAGAAAAAAGCTAAAAGGCTAACGTAATCAGTTTTTTTTGCCCGTTCGCCCAATGGTGTATTCGTGCTCACTGAGCTTATTTTTTTTAGCTTATTTTAAAAATTCATTTTGTGGATGATTCATGCGGAAGTAAAGATCAATGTACAATGTCCTGTCATCATGTGAATGACAGGACATTGCAAAGTTATGATTTAATGGACCAAAATATACTGCCTCTATCTGGAATATATATATACGCAAGTGCGTATGCATAAATTAATATACCACTGAAACTGTCTCAGCTTATGTTGAAAAATTCTAATATACCACAGAAACTGTTTGAGCTTCTGTTGAGGAATTCTAGCATGCCACTGAAACTGTCTGAGCTTCTGTTGAAGAATTCTAATATACCACTAAAACTGTCTCAGCTTCTGTTGAAGAATTCTTGCTGTTTCTTAAATTCATTCAAAGCCACATTCCAGAGTCTGAACGATCTTTACTTCCGCACGAATCAATCCTCACTGAGTATTAATTAGAAAGAGCCCATACATACTACAGTAAAAGAAAGCATGCCCTTTTATGCTATACTGCTTTCGTGAGGAGGATATCTTTTGAAGAAACTTGAGTTGCTTTCAGGGGGACGGTTTTAAAAGAACTAAGAGAGGAACTGCATACAAGACGAACGATATAAGTGCAGCTGGTTTCAAATATTTCCCTTTTTTTTTTTTTTTTTTCGCTTCTTACATATTGACCACAGCTCCGTTTATACAGCACACTGTGTATCTAAACCTAAAAAAAATTGTATCAATCGAGTCGAAAAAATATGTACTCTTACAAAATTGAAATCATGAAATTTTCATCCAATCCAAGTTCATAAATGTGCTTAAAACCAGAATGAAATAGCATGTTCATTATCGAAATAAAGCTGCTCAAATTTAACTAAGTGAGAGACTATAGTGTTTCATTATTCACCACTTCTACTTACTTTAATATTTCATCCTATAATCTTTATATATCTTGGGTTAATGGGGAATGGTAACAAAATACACACGTAAATATTCCTTCTAAATAACAAATACACACGTAAATATTTTTTTCTAAATAACAAATACACACGTAAATATTTCTTCTAAATAATAATTACACACGTAAATATTTTTTCTAAATAACGCAACTTCTGTGAGTATGAGATTGATAAATTTGTAAGTTTATAAACAGCTGATTTTTTGTAACTTGTGGAAAATACTGCATTTCCATCCTGAAAAATATTCGACATTTTTATTCGGTCATTTCTCAAAACACTTCACCTGTTATTCTACATTTCGTATATTATGAATGACATTCTTTCGAAACAAGGCATTTTCTATTGCCAAAATAATTAGGGGTATGCAAAAGTTCCCGCCGCCCCCGCTAGCGGGCGCTGTAGAGGTCTAACCGGCCGACGACGACCCGTGAGGTCAGTTTGTACATGAAGCCAAGTATGGCGGTCGATAAAGTTCATTTGTAGCACTGTTTGTCATTCATTTTAATTCAGGGAAAAGTGCGAGTGAAGCATACGGTTCAATATGTCAGGCGTATGACGTAACAGTTATGGGTGAGCGGACGTGTCGAGAATGGTTTGCCAGGTTTAACAAGAAAGATTACACCGAATTTTCGGGTGTAATAAGCACGTCTTTTGAATCCGTTCTCAGGCAAATTAAATTTATCAAAGCTATTCAAAGTCAATGGAACCGGTATGGAAAGCAATAGTATCTGACAGAAAAAAGAAGTTTTTTTAATCGGGTTTTTAATCCCTAAGATATTGATGTAAACGGGATTGTGAGCTTACGCCTTTTGGTTGCAGACTTGTGCGTTAAAAAAACATGAATTTATATGAGAAACATTTCACACCGGAAACGTTCTCCAACGTAAAAAGAATTTTTCAAATCGGACTCTTAGAAACAGAGATATCGACAAAAATAAGATGTGACATTACGTCCCCTGGTGGGAAAACCATGCATTATATTAGGAAAAAAGTATTCTCAAAAGGTTTTTCCATACGAGTACTATCGGTCCAAGAAAAAAAAATTAGTCCAGTTTTCAGGAGCCCAGATTTTGCTACAAATACATCAGAAGCAGAAATTAACACTTATGACCCCTGGTGGCTAAACCATTCTTTAAAAAACATTATAAATTATGTGAAAAATATTTTCTATCAGGTCTTGTATGCGATAGAGGAAGAATTTTTCAAATCAGAGCTTTAGGAGCAGAAATAACGCAGAAAACGCAATTTACCATGGTGCCTCCTGGCGGAAAGTCTATGATTTACTTGAAAATTTTGAATTTATTGGAAAAAGATTTCATATCGGAAACACTATCCAACAAAGAAGGAATTTTTCAAATCGGACTTCTAGAAGTAGAGATATTGCCAAAAATAAGAGATACACCTACGCCCCCTGGCGTAGAAACCATGAATTTTTTCAAGAAGAAAAGTTTCCTAAAAGGTTTGTCGACATGAGTAGTATCGGTCAACAAACGACTTTTTTTTCAGTCGAGATTTTAGAAGCTCATATTTTGCTGCAAATACAACAGAAGCTGAAATTAAGCTCTTACGATACCTGGCGGCCAAGCCATTTCTTACAAAAATTAGAAAATATGTGCAAACGATTTCCCATCAGGAGCTGTATGCGGTGCAGGAAGAATTTTTCAAATCGGAGATTTAGAAGCAGAGATATAGGGGGAAACGCAATTTACATTTACGCCCCTAGCGGAAAGTCTATGAATTACTTGAAAATTTTGAAATTATATGAACCACATGTCACACTAGAAACACTATCCAACAAAAAAGGAATTTTTCAAATCGGACTCTTAGAAGTAAAGATATTGACAAAAATAAGATATACATCTGCGCCCCCTGGCGTAGAAACCATGCACTATTTTAAGAAGAAAATGTTTCTAAAAGGTTTGTCGACATGAGTAGTATCGGTCAACAAACGACGTTTTTTTCAATCGAGAATTTAGAAGCTCATATTTTGCTGCAAATACAATAGAAGCGGAAATTAAGATTTACGCCCCCTGGTGGCCAAAGTATTCTTTACCAAAAATTAAAAATTATATGCAAAAGATTTTCCATCAGGAGATGTATCCGCTGAAGAAAAGATTTTTTCAAATCGGAGTCTTAGAAGAAGAGTAATCGGGGAAAATGTAATTTACTTTTACGCCCCCTAGCGGAAAATCTATCCGCAATTTGAAAAAGTAACTACATCTAAAATACTCTTCGACATAAAGGGAATCGAAAGATTAAAAAAAATTTCAATCGGATGTTTAGAAGCAAATATGTGGAATAAAACGTATTTTTGAATTCGACATCATCTGCATTTACGCCCTCTACCAGCGAAATTGTACATCGTAAAAAAACCGAGCTAAAGGATCATCATTTGCATATTTAAAGCTTCCCAATGCAAAAATAATTTTTTAAATCGGACTATTAGTTGCAGAGATATCGTGGGTACAGACGGACGGACGGACAAACCGATAACAGAAGCACCATCTTTTTTTACAAAAGACGTGCTAACAAAGAAGGAATTTTTCAAATCTGACTCCTAGAAGTAGAGATATTGACAAAAATAAGATGTACATCTACGCCCCCTGGTGGAGAAACTGTGGAATATTTTAAGAAGAAAATGTTCTGAAAAGGTTTATCGATGTGAGTAGCATCAGTCCACGAAATAATTTTTTCAATCGATATTTTAGAAGCACAGATTTTATAGCAAATACATCAGAAGCAAAAATTAACTCTTACGCCCCCTGGTGGCCAAAGTATTCTTTATCAAAAATTTGAAATTATATGCAAAAGATTTTTCATCAGGAGATGTATCCGCTGAAGAAAAAAGTTTTCAAATCTGAGTTTTAGAAGAAGAGTTATCGGTAAAAATGTAATTTACTTTTACGTCCCCTAGCGGGAAAGCTATGCGTAATTTGAAAAAGTAACTATATCTAAAATACTCTTCGACATAAATGGAATCGAAAGATAAAATAAATTTTTCAATCGGATATTTAGAAGCAAATGTATGGAATAAAACGTATTTTTGAATTCGACATCATCTGCATTTACGCCCTCTAGCGGTGAAATTGCACATCGTAAAAGAAACGAAATAAAGAATCATTATTCGCATATTTCAAGCTTCCCAATGCAAAAAGAATTTTTCAAATCGGACTGATAGTTGCAGAGATATCGTGGGTACAGACGGACGGACGGACAAACCGGTAACATAAGCACAGTCTTTTTTTACAAAAGACGTGCTAAAAAAGGTGATCTAAGCTTGGAAGACAAACCACGTGCACGTAGACCGCAGGAACTCGCAGACGAGGAGCTGGTATCGCTGTAGCAAGAGAATGCCAGACAATCGACCACGCAACTGGCGAAATGTTTGAAAGTGGCTCAATCGACGGTGGTAAACCTTCTACAGGTCTTGATAAAGATACAGAAGATTGGTAAGTGGATTCCGCATACTTTAACGGAGCGTAATAATAGTCAACGATTGGACATCTGCATGTCGTTGCTGAAGAGGTTTCAAGGGAAGACTTTCTTGTGGAAGTTTGTCACCGGGGATGCAAAACGGATCTATTGCAGCAACCCAGTATTCAATCGATCCTGGGTCGACGCAGGCCAGCCGTCAACTTTCACTGCAAAACAGGATATCCACAAGAAAAAGTAATCTTGTGTGTGTGGTGGGGTATGCATGGAGTGCTGTATTTCGAACTGTTGAAACCGGGCGAAACCATCACTGCACAACGATACAGCGATCAGTTGATGAAACTGAACGCCACAATCGAGCAAAAACGCGCATGGACAGGTAAAGGACGCCACCCAGTCATCCTGTTACATGATAATGCCAGACCACATGTCGGTGCCACCACGAAATCAACCCTTGAACAGTTATACTGGGAGGTTTTACCCCACTCGGCTTACTCCCGGACATTGCACCTTCAGACTTTCATGTGTTTCGCTCTCTGCAACATGCCGTAGCCCAACAGCGGTTCACCCAGCTCAGAGGTGGAAAATTTCGTCACTGCGTTCTTCAGCTCAAAACCCGAGTCCTTCTATCAAATGGGGCATTCATTTGTTCCCTGAAAAATGGCAAAAGGTCATTGATGCAAACTGACAATATTTCGTTGAATAAATGCGTACTAGTTTCCTGATTGTTCTTATCTCCTTTCTCCTTAAAACGGCGAAAACTTTTGCATACCCCTAATACATTACACTATCAGTGTAATTAGACTCAAACAAAAGTTTAATACATTGCATTCATTGATACTGAAACGCAGACTAAAGATTCTTGCTGTAACTAGCCTTTTAATTCGCTAAATTATTCACAGAAACAAACATGCACTTTCGCTCTCTCTCTCTCTCTCTCTCTCTCTTTTCTCTTACACGCGCACAAAGAAAATGAACCTTTTTTCTATATGAACATGAAATACTCTGAATGCTTCAAGTTTGCATATTATGAAGCAAAAACGTGATGATTTTATGCTCCTGAACAGGAAATTTATGTTAATACAGCTTCTATTTCAAAAAAGAAAGAATGTAAAGAATGTAGTAATATTCAAAGCGTGCAATCAGTTATGTACACAAGCAAATTCTTGAAATGGAAAAGCGATCTGGACAGCACATCTTGACACTTAAACACTTTGGCACTTGTCTGCCATCGGAAATAAGTTTAAACGTCTTCTTACATAGTTCTGTGGTCTTTAACCTCAATAATGTTAAGAAAGTGCCCTTTTCAAAACGTTAAATTTATTTCAAAATGGTTTGGAAATAGGAATTTAAAAAGAAATGCAAATAGTGTTTCTGAATATGTCGCTTGGATGGGTGGCAGAACCTTTTGCGAGAATCCATAGAAATGGCGTTAAATGCTCTGATAACAGAGAGCATGCGTATCAGGTTTAAGCACCCCCTTCGAAAAGCATGCTCGGTGAACAGCATCACAACATACAGGATCTTGGTAATAATACAAACTTAAGCCAGTACTGAGAAATTTTGAATGGAAATGTCTGCTCCTTTTATGCTTGCAGAGAAAGTCTTCGAGAAGGAAAAGTACTAAACTGTGAAAAAGGTGAAGATTTGGGGCTCATGATGTGTGATTTATATTAGGAATGTTGAGATGAAGGCGACTTGACTTGGAAAAAGGAATTTTCGATGAGAAGCTAGACAGACACGATAGACAGAAGTCGAGAGCAGAAGCGCTCGACAGAGAGGCTCTCAACATGTCCGGCGGTTTCGTGGCCTTTAAAGGAAACTGCCGTAGAACGACGACTGCTATTTTCAGAGCATGACGGTTGGAAGATGCAATACCGGCTGTCAGAGGATGAATGCTGCGTGAAAGTTTGTCCGTCCACGAGTGTGAATGGTCATAATGGAGATTTAGACGCGCTGGAAAAGTCTGCAGGTATCTAGCTTCAAATCGTCTGAGAGTTTTATGGCTCTGAAATAGCGGTATCTTTGAGCGCATAGGGAAAGATCTGAGTCCACGCATAGGTCTAAGCTGCTGGCCCGTGGTAAGACCGGAAAGAATTCCTGTCGCTCTCCGGAAGTGTGCTACGAGGAAGCGTCTTCTTAACATGTTCGATGACTTGCAGTGTTCGTGCAGTAAGAAGTAATTTTTGTGTGTAGGGAAACGTATCGTTTTTATGTGCAGCGCAAGGCACCTTGTGTGCATCTTGTGTGTGGTGCAACGCATCGTCTCTATGTTCAATGCAGGCGCGCGAACAAAATTTCAACATGAGTCAGAGTGAGCCATGTGTTCATTGTTCTCTGAAGCGTTTGAACTACAGTATGTACCATCATGTGGCGTCTTCATAGTGTTTGTACAACAGTTCAGTGCGCAACAGTGTGTATGCATACATAAAACCGAAAGTACTCATTTTCGTTGAATTTATCCGAAACTGAGACGCGTTGCGAATGGAAATGTCATGAGAGAAAAAGATATATTTATTACAACAGAGCCTGTAGAATAATGTGGAACTGACTGTCAATAAAGGTATTGAAATTTCTTCGTGCATTGAGAAACATATTTTTCCCAAGAATAAGTTCTTTTTTGACGAAGGTAGTTCCACCGCTGTACTAAGTAGCCACATGTATTAGCATTTTTGAATTAATTTAATTGCACTTAACTGCATTTAATTCCATATTGAAGTGTTTGCGCACCTTGAACCTGTGCATCCAATGAATTAAGGAAAGTGCACAGACTGACTAGATTTCATGATGCTGTGGAAATGTTTATTTTAATAGTGCCTTGATCATTACACTCTTTCCAAAAATAGAAAAAAGAAAAAAGAAAAGAAAAGAAACGAGGCACCCAGAAGGAATCATTCAATCGAGATGAAAATTCATTTGTGCAATGTACATGTATAGGAAAGAAAAGTATTGCAATTTCAGAGCAGTCTGAACATTTATTCCGATAAAACAGCTACACGAACGGAATAAGTCACTACATTGTAGCTCCACCTCTGGCTCCAATGCAAACGGCGTGGCTTAGACGCACACAGTTTACAGATACTAACCTGACGTATAGCATGTCAGATGATGGCCAAATTGATGGCCAGTTCGCCGACATTCCGGGATGGGCGTAGGTGCATCACCTCCTTATAGCTTACAGGCCGGCGCACCGAATACCGGAAGCTGGGTGAAGTAGGAGAAGGTAGTCTGGTAATCAATAGTGGGTAGTCGAACGGTCGAGCTTCCTTGCTCGCTGTATAGTGTATAAGCTTCACTGTCAATGTGCGTGGCTGTCGTTGTCAAATTGTCAATTAAGTTTTCCTCTGTTTATTCTCATAAAGGAATGTTTTTAGGACAAACACCTCCAGAAGAAAATTCGTTATGACGTTTAGATGCAGAGTATCCCACTGTCGCGGTAATTATGACGATGTACCATGTGTTATATTGATGGACCACGTGTTACATTATGCACCACGTGTTATTATTTGCTTGTGTTTACTGAAAATCGCGAGAGTATTCAAATTCCCTACTAACGGGGACCTCCTAAGAAAATGGATTACTTTAATCAAGCGGAAAAATTTTCTAGTGACCAAGAACTGACGGGTAAGTGGAAACCTTTTGTGGACCTAAGGAATGCATCCCGTCGCTGAATATAAACAGCATTTAGAGCAAAACTACATATGGTTTCAATTTCCTGTCGTAGGGCATAATATAATTAAAGATGTGATATTGCTCTTTCCTTGGCACTTCATAACAATAATACAACTATAAATGTACGATGTCATCGCTCTGTCCACGTTATTTTATAAACAACGAATAGCAACTGAAAAATTGTTCATCGACACCACTGGGATTAAACCCCAGATCTCTCGATAACTAGCCGAGTGCGTTCGCTTTACGCTACGGTGCCAACAATTCACAGCGCTATTCGTGGTTTTCAGTTGCTGAGCCCATCAATATGGATTTGTGTAGTCAGATGCTGACTGATAAACCACGAATAGCGCTGTGAATTGTTGGCACCGTAGAGAACGCACTCGGCTAGTTATCGAGAGATCTAGGGTTCGACCCCAGCGGTGTCGATGAAAAATGTTTCAGTTGCTATTCGTTGTTTATAAAATAACGTGGACAGAGCGATGACATCGTACATTTATATTATCTCCACGTATTTGAAATTTATTCACCAATAATACAACTTCCGATAAGTAACAATGAAATTAAACACAACGTGAGATGACTTGTCTTTTTCCTTGTGTAGTAGAAAATTCTATTACAGACTTTTTTATTTTAAAATTTAGTTGCCCAGCGTGGGCAACTAGATTTTACTTACCCGCCCAGGCCAATGATTTCCATGCCCCGGGCATCTAGGGCATGGTATTTTTAACCCCTGGATATTGTCATTTTTAAGAGACAAAAAAAATACCTGGATGGGTATGAATCCACATATTGTGGAAGCTGTGCTCTAAACAAACAAGATTTTTAAGATACAAGTAGAAATATATACTCTTATTTTTTTTTTTAAACATCTGCTTAAAATGAGAGATCAGTTTTTTATTCATTCATCTAAACTTATCACTTATCTTTTTGTACACTTCCGGCACCTTTTCTTCAGAAGCTACAGCTGTAATAACTGGAACTAATATATCTCATATTATCCGATAACTACTGGAACGTGTGCTTCCAAATGTGGGTGTGGGTGTCAATCTTTGTATGGTGATAAACTTTTCCAATCCTTCATGGAATTTGTTTTGAACCCAAAATCATAAAATAAGGAAAAAAACAATCTTTTCAATAGCTTTAGTAATGACAAAACATTTGCGCAGAATTTTATGCCATTGCTTTTTATAGTTTCTGAGAAAATGGAACATCAAGTTGGTCAATTTATAATGAGACATGTACGCCTTTTAAAAAAACATCCTACAGTACGAAAACAGTCGTTCAAATTTATCCAGTACGATAACTGCATGTGCGTTTGTCAGGTTCTCAAAAAAATGCAATTCTTATCTGGAAAAATAATTTTTTTTTAAACTTATTGAAACAAATGCCTAATTTCCTTAGAAATTTGTCTTTGAAATTCTTCGAGGAACAACTAACGGACAAATAATTAAATTGTGTTTGTGATACACAAAGAACTACACAAACATTTATATCTGTACATTGACAGTTTTCCTGAATGCTTCTTGAAAATCAAATTTAAGATCAGATCAGATCATATGTAGAGGATTTTAGGAAGGGAGTGTCTGACCCCAGGTCTTAAACAACCCTTAAAAACAGGAAACTAGGAGATTTGGGCTAGAACGCCCGATAGGAAAGTGACACGGAAGCGAAGTAGAAAGGGGGAGGAAGACACCCTTATTTATTACCCGGGCCAGTACCCAGGGTCCGACGGCTTAACGTGCCTATCCGACGCACGGCGGATATTTAGTGGATGGAGCGTTCGTACCTGCTTGGGATTCAATCTGAGGCCATTGCCGTGGCAGCCACGAACGTTGCCCACGAAACGTTGCTCACCCGCGGCCCAAAATCAAATTTCACGAAATTTATGCCAATAAGTACTCGTATTTTTCCAGATAAAAAGTAATGTTTATATTCTGGATCCAAATAGTTTGTTTAATGCTACTAATTAACTTAATACATATGCTTTAAACTTTTACAAGGAAACGTTTTTTAAATAGTGCTCTGGAAGACAAAAATTATAAATTTTACATTTGCGTACCAAAATGAAGTTGTCCAACCATGTAACTAGATGGTACTAAAATTAGGAAAACTTGTTACGTCATTAAAATCTCGTTATTGTACATTTAATAATGTAACAATTGCGTGATTTTCTTAAAATCTTAATTTATTTGATGCAAACAGTGGATCAAGCAGCAATCCACTGAATGTATGCTAAAGTGTTTTATTGAGCCTTTGGTAATAATTTAAAAACACACACACACAAAAAAATTCAGTTTTTCTTCTTAACCTTTTTTTATATACACACGTTATTAGTGAACATGGATCGCAAATAAATTGCTAGTTACTGTCTGGTATGAAAATACATTTTCAGTAAAGGAATTATTTCATCACTCAATATTTCGTTGTCGTAAGCTCGTAATGAATGAAAAATATGATTCCTTAAATTCGTCAATTGACGTCTTTTGAAACGACGGTGGTATTTCGTAATGGACACTCAAACTAATCTTTCAAGTACAAGAATGATTTGTTCACAAGCACAAGAATGATTCAGTGAAGTATGACCACATCATAACTTCAAGTGAAACTATGACGATAGTTTATAATTTCGATTACAGCAATGGATTGTCACTTCCAGTGAAATGACAGCGATGATTTCATTAAGTTGACGAATCTGTCTTGCTTACAATTTTACGTCGAAATTATTGCTACGCTAGATTTACGCTGCAATTCCTTTTTCTTCTGTATTTTGAAAGATTATAAAACAAACGTGTAAACTCTGCAGTTATAAAAAACAATCTAACACAGACGTCCTTATTTAAATGCAGTGAAACTCTAAATAACGCGTGACTTGTTTCGTTGGTGGACGTTAAAGCCGTGTTCACTTCGCATATCGCCGTACTGCTTCCAGCAATTCCCTCTCCCTGACTACGGACTACCCTAGTGAGATCACAATCCGGTGCGCGGGCCTGTAAACTATAAAGGGGTGATGGTAGGTGGCGTCACATCATGTCTCAAACATATTCTATCAGTAGTTCCGGGAGGTCGGGCTGGCCATGGAAGGGTATCGACATTACGGAGGCAGACCTGGGAGATCCGCGCCGTGCGTGGCCGGACATTATCCTGTTGAAAAATTTCTCGGTGATGCTGCGACAGGAATGGCAACACAACAAGTCGTAGGATATCGTCGACGTACCGTTTAGCCATGAGGTGGTACGGATGACTATCGAGGATGTCCGGATATGGTAGGAAATGTCTCTCCAGATTTGCGAGCCGTGTGCAGTTACATGTTAAAGGCAGGATCCGTACGTTGGCAGGCTCGTCTCCAGACACATATACGCTGGTCATCGGCGCCAAATGAAAACCTTGACTCATCACTGAAGACAACACGACGCCACTGGACATTATCCCACGTTGATCGGGCCTGACAGTACTGTAACCGCTACCGGCGATGCTTATTGGTCAGCTGTAGGCGGCGGAGTGGCCTCCTGGAATGTATTCTCCGTGTCGCAAGCTGTCTGGAAACGGTCCAAACAGCCACTTCCATAGTTTTAGACGACATAACATGGCCGCGGATGCTTGAGAGTGACAAATTCGGTTCAGTTCGTGCGGCTCTCACAATCGCTTGATCCTCGTGTTCTGTTACTGCCCGTGTGTCGCTGGGTTGTGCGCCAACATCGTCCGATTGCCACGTCACTACAACCCAAATGCCTGGCGGTACGGCAACTTGACCAGCGAAGGTTCTTCTAATTCGGAATCTTCATCAATACATTGATGAAGATTCCGAATTAGAAGAGCCTTCGTATTTAGATTAGAAGAGCCGAATTAGAATATTATATTAGAAGAGCCGAATTAGAATATTATATTAGAAGAGCCGAATAAGAATTCGTATTTAGATTAGAAGAGCCAAATTAGAAAATTTAGATTAGAAGAGCCTTCGTATTTAAATTAGAAGAGCCTTCATATTTAGATGATATATTAATAAATACACATTGATAAAACCAGTGAAGGCTCTTCTAATTCGGAATCTTCATCAATACATAAGAGCCTTCGCTGAATTAAAAGGCTCTTCTAATTCAGCGAAGGCTCTTCTAATTCGGCAATTTGACCAGCCGGCCTTTCTCAGCCCAATAATACGTCCTCCCTCGAACTCGCTCAACTGCTCGTATAGCGCACGGATCCGACATCGAGGCATTGACCCAGTCCGTGGAGGTTAATACAACTTCAATGCGCTGTCCGTTGTCACAATTGTCCCTGTGTGAGAGTTTTGCTGTTGATACACCCTCCTAGATGCGCGGTTCCCATGCGCTGTGGTGGGCTACTCTTTAGTCACAGGTCGTTACTTTTTAATCATTTGCATATTTGGCCCTGAGGTACTTCCATGCTGAGTTTC
The DNA here is from genome assembly GCA_039090855.1 of Macrothele yani. NCBI lineage: Eukaryota > Metazoa > Arthropoda > Arachnida > Araneae > Macrothelidae > Macrothele > Macrothele yani. Next base: position 99,495,083 of record CM076995.1, on the reverse strand, counting down.
ATCAGGATCGAACAATTAACGGGATGAGTGTTTGTTTTTTGTTTTTTGGAGGGGGTGGGGGTGTATTTCGATTTTAGATGAAGTGCTGTAATAGTAACTGAATTATGCTGAAGCAGATTTTAAACTTGCGTCAGACTGACATGATATTTTTGGAAATTACTTTAGCAATGGACAGCTCAATTATTCTGTGTAGACATAACTTCTGGGATGCCCGAAGTAGAAGTCCACGGAAAAAGTTTGATTTAAAAAGCGGAATTCGGTACTTACCTGTTAAACCGAGGACCTCAGCAGAGACACGCGACGATCATTGTTCCGAACTTCGTTATGGACTTGTGACGTCACATGATAACTTAAAGTTTGAGAACTGTTTTTGATATATCATTGGATTCTTTGTTTCTCGTTCTTACATTGTTTCGCATTCTGTGTGCTTCTACCGTTAATCGCTAATGATGTTTAATTAATTAAGATCTCGCCATTTTGTGGAAATATGATGAAAATTTGGGATCTACCTAACACTGAGGAAGAGGCAGTGAGTTTTTTTCAGAGTATAGGAATATTGCCAAGACAGCATATATGTAAAATGGCCATAATATGAAATTACACTTTTCGTTTAAATCTTGGCAGTGTAATGTAAAAAGCTGCAAGAGCAAAGTATGTATGCGCGTTGGAAATTGGTCCTAAGGATCTCGTATACCTTTCGTAACAGCTTTACGACTTATTTACTGTTGGTGTGAATATCTCACATCTATTGAGTGGTGTAAAAGGCAACTTGATATGTCAGACAAAACTGTAATTGACTGGAACAACTGTATGAGAGAAGTTTGTGTTTAAATTTTGGATAAAAGAAATAAGAAAAAAATCGGAGGGCCGAATATGATAGCCGAGATTGATGAAAGTTTGTTTACCAAACGAAAGAGCAACTCAGGACGAATTTTCCCACAGCAGTGGGTTTTTGGGGGACTTTGTAGAGAGACAAATGAATGTATTATAATTCAAGTTATTATATGTGTAATTTAGGCAGTATATGTTTCTCTTTTTATATTAAACTATTTCACTCTTGTACGTGTACTTTCCGTGGTTAGATTTGCCCCAAAATCGGTCTCTGATGAGGTCTTCGGTTTAGTACGTAAGTACCAGGAATTTACATTCCGTCAGGGTCTCCAGCATGAGAGCCCGTAACATTTTGATTTCCAGAAGCGGAATGCGAATACCAACATCACTATATGATGTTTAATTGTCACGTAATCGATCACCCGTGCAGTTGAAAGAATCACTTGGCATTTGAGTATGGTTGGCTTAATAGGGAACATTTCTTTGTCTCTAATTAAAAGTTTTTAAAATGTTTCTAGCATTCATTACCGTAAAAGAAAACATGCTGATGTCAAAATAGACTGAACGGGAAAATTGATATTTTCAGATCTTCGATTCTACACTGAAGACGTATGGTTTCCATGTAAATTAATAATTACTATACAGGTAGAAAATGTCCTGTTATCTACCTTCCCCTGCCTGACTGCTGCTTTAAATGAATACATATTAGGTGTGCAACTTAATTCTCGGCCCCTAACCGCAAACCATCATAGAACGTCGGCAAATGTAAATATCTGTGTGTGATAATGGCTGATTGCACCACCATCCACCAGCTTTCCAGGCAACCGTAACCGCTCACAGATGTAGTGACAGAAGGGACGAAAGTTGACGGTGAAAACAATGTCGTTCGAGAAGCAACATTTGAGGCACTGCCTCCTGTTTGCGTTGCAGCTGAAAAAAATAACGCGGAAGCCCAGCAAAGGATCTGTGCTGCTTTGGGTGAGGCTACTGTGTCCTACAGTACGTGTTAGAAGTGGTTCCAGCGGTTTAAGCACGGAAATATCGATCTCCGTGTTGCAGAAGGTGCGGGACAGCAACAGAAAGTTGACGATGAGAAACTGGAACAACTGTTGGACGCGGATCCCTATCGCACACAGTCAGAGCTCGCCCAGGAACTCGGAGTAACACGGTAACCATTGCAAAGCGCCTGCACAAGCTTGGACAGATTCACAAGGAGGGCCGTTGGGTGCCCCACCAAGTCACAGCTGCGAATAAGTCTAGGCACTACGATGTTGCTGTGTCCTTGCTCTCCAGATTCAAGAAGAAGCATTTCCTCCACAAGATTTTGAACTGTGATGAGAATTGGATCCTCTACGATAATTCTAAGCGGCGCAAATCGTGGGTTTATCCAGGTCAGTCTACCACCAGTACCGCCAAACCGAATATCCATGCCAGGAAGTTGTTGCTGTGCATATGGTGGGATCAGCGCGGTGTCGTACAATATGAGTTGCTCAAACCTGGTGAAACAGTCAATGCTGAGTGTTATTATCAGCAACTCATTCGTTTGAGTGACGTAATGGAGGCGAAAAGGCCATGCACCGGCAAGGGCAGAAGGTCGGTCCTGTTGCTTCTGGATAACGCGCGTCCTCACACCGCAAAAACAACTTTAAACACGATCACCCACCTGGGATGGGAGATTTTGTCATACCCGACATATTCTCCAGACTTCGCCCCATCTGCTTATCACCTCTTTCGCTCCCTGCAACATCCCTTGAGTGGTACGCACTTCACTTCTGTCGAGGAGATCCACACAAAAATTGATGACTTTATCAACTCCAAAAAGACCTCCTTTTTCCGCAGTGGCATTTGGCAGCTCCGTGACCGATATCTGAAATGTATCCAGCATGATGGGGATTATTTCCCTGATTAGGTACGTATTCTATTTTCTATAATTTGCTGTCAACGTGTCGTGCTTGTGGCCGAGAATTAAGTTGCGCACCTAATATATTTCTCTCGCAACCAATTCTGTTTTACATAAAGAAACGTTACTTCTTATTTATGAATCTCACTTTTAATCGTTCTTTTTTTTACCCCTGTAGAACTCATGATTAGGATAAGGAAATTGATAACGAGGAACAGTACACCATTTATGTACGAAATAGTAATACTATACTAGTGATCCGATTTATTGGTGTAAGATATAGACATATAAGCGTTTCCAAACTTTCGCACATCAACCAAATGGCTTTTTCAAAGAAGTTAGACAGAAACTGGAAACTGAATAATAGAACGCATTCACAATTTGAACGCTGGAACTTGACTTGACAATAAATATATACGACGTTATATTCATTTAAAGATACGAGGCATCATGTTGTTAGTGCGCGCGGTGTCCTGGTAGGGAGAAGGCGTTACTTTCAGAACTGATTCCAAATTCGTAGCAACTCGAGTGAGACGTTATCACTGCAAGTATCGCTATTGGTAATGATCTCCAAAGTTTCCCGAATGGCTGTACGTTTAGGGGTAGAGTAGGTAGCTAATTTCTTTATATCATCCCACATAGGATTAGCGGACTTGAATTTGACTTCTCTGGATAGTGCCGTTGCTACTTTCCCGTATTTTTGTCCCTTTTATGCTCGTTGACTCTGATTCCAAATGAACGCTTGGTCATTCCAATGTAGTATCGTTTAGAGCCTCGTTTAGTTTACTCCCCCTACAATATCGGAACGGTTCTAAACAATACTACATTGGAATGACCAAGCGTTCGTTTGGAATCAGAGTCAACAAACATAAAAGGGACACAAAATGCTATAAAGTAGCAACGGCACTATCCAGAAAAGTCATATTCAAGTCCGCTACTCCTATGTGAGATTATATAAAGAAATTAGCTACCTACACTACCCCAAAATGTACAGCCATTCGGGAAATCTTGGAGATCATTACCAACAGCAATACTTGCAATGACAGCGTCTCACTAGAGTTGCCACAAATTTGGAACCGGCTCTTCAAGTAACGCCTCCTCCCTAACAGGACACCCCGCGCACAAACAACATGATGCTTCGTATCTTTAAATGAATATAACGTCGTATATATTTATTGTCTAGTCAAGTTCCCGCGTTCGAATTGTTAAAGCGTTCTATTATTAAGTTTGCAGTTTCTGTCTAACTTCACTGAAAAAGCCTTGTGGCTGATGTGCGAAAGCTTCGAAACGCTTACGTGCCTATTTCTTACGCCAATAAATCGGATCACTAGTATAATATTACTACACTGCTGGCCACCCAAAATGCAACTATAAGAAGAACACGAGATAGCAAATCCAGATTTACTGGACACATAACAACAGATACAAAGATGAAACGATTGAGCTTACAGGCGCGTGCGACTAGCGGAACACGCAGACATCAATAGTTCGTGTGGCCCCCATGGCTGGCAATAACGCCCGCTACATGCCGCGGCATCGAACGAAAGCGGCTTTGGATGTGGGCAGTTCATTAGGCGTAGCCGCGGGTGGTGCTTGCCGGGCCACTCGGTTACCGATCAGCGACCAGATGTGTTCGATGGGCGACATATCGGGAGAACAGGCGAGCCACAGCAGCAGTGACACCTGGTGGGCCGTGAAGAATTGTTGCCCGATGCGTGCCACGTGCGGGCGCTCACTGCCCTGTTGAAACGTGTCCGCTGGCAGGTCCTGCAGGTAAGGGAGGACTACAGGCTCCAAAACGTCAGAGATGTAGCGGTGGCTGTTGAGTGTGCCGGCAATGCGTGCCAGAGGGGTGCGGGTGTCATATCCCATTGCGCCCCAAACCGTAACGCCAGGCGACGGACAGGTATGGCGATGCATAATGCAGGCGTCATACAGTCTCTCGCCGCGGTGCCGCAAAACGCGGATCCGACCGTCGTGGTGTTGCAGGCAGAAGCTGGATTCGTCGGAGAAGATAATGTCGTACCATTCCGTAGTCCAGGTGCGGCGTTCAACCGCCCACTACCGCCGTACTGGCTGGAGAATTAGGGCACCGTGCGACATGTCCCCGCTGCTGCAGACGATTTCGAACGGTATGTGCTGACACAGGTTGTTGCGCAACACACCCCTAATTCCTGAGCTAACGTTCGTGATGTGGCGGTGCGGGCCGTCAATGCCCGCCGCACAACATGCCAGTCCTCTCGTTTGGTGGTGTGCCGTGGCTGCGGTTATCACTCACGTCGGTTCGTCCGTCCCTCCTGCACCCACCGAATCCATACTCGCCTCACTGTGGCTGTATGTTGTCCCACACGGGCGCCGATGTCTCGGTACGATAAACCGCTGTCGGGATAAACCACTATTTGTCCTCTGTCGAACTCCGAAACGTGCTGAAATGACTGCCGTATTCTGCGACGAGGCATAAGGAAGCTTCCCACGCACAGGTCCGGCAGCATAACACACTTCCACTACTTAAACCCCGCCTTCTGTGCACCTTTCTTATAGTGCTTCTCGGTGGAGTGCCGGGCACACATGGTTTGCATATGCCCTGCAATGCTAATCGTTTACATGTCCTCTCGCGGGCGACACATGCTGCGAATTTCAGGCCAATCGGATGCTTCCTTCTTTGTATTGCATTTTGGGTGGCCAGCAGTGTATTTCGTAAGGAAAATTCTTCCTGAAATCTTACCATTATTATAACATTAACATTATTATAACTCACTATTATTTTATTATAACACTGTTGGTATTCAACCATAAATTGTTCGTTTGAAGTAATGGAATTAGCCCCTTTGTTGCATATACAACGGAAAAAATTGCAGTTCTGAACCAAAGAGTATAAGGAATGAATTCAGCTATAGCTTTTGCTGATTTGGTTTAAACTTTAATAATTGTTATTTAGCATGAAAAAAAGAAAGAAAGCGGAAAATATTTCTATTTCGCAATGGACGACTGCACTGATGAAAGGTTAATGAAATAAGGAACGATCCTGGAAACTGAAAGCTCCTGGAGATGCTGCTTGTTGTTCTTGTTAGAATAAATTCACGTTATCGAGGATATGCAGAGGAATGAGGAAACGACCTTTAAATCACCAAGGCCCTAAACGAGTAGTAGCATCAAAACCGGATGCTTTTAAATGATTCAGCAGACAAACATCCAAAACAATGAAACTGTTATTCGGGCAAACAACTATCAGACATTTCAATGTTTATTAACTTCGATGCTGGGAGACTCGCGAAAGTCTGCAACGTTGAGAGCGCGATAGCTGCGGGTGCTTTTAATCTGTTTGGCATCGGTTGTCCCTGCACTTGTCATTGGCATCACGGGCCGGCATCTGCCGTGACCTCTTGCAGGAATAAATGAATGGGAGAACGACACTTTCAACAAAGGATATGTAACAATGCTAATTACTTGCACAGTTGCGTTCTAATGACGTGTAGAGACTCTCTCACGATGCCTTAGACATCGCTACGTCATCACGAAGGCCATTAGCAAACATTGAATGACAGTATCATATTTTCTCCTCATTATCTCGGAACATTTTAAACTTGTCTTCAAGTAATAAATCCTCCAGAAATGGTGCAGACATGAAATGAACATTGTTAAATGGCGATCTCGCTATTCAAAAAAGTTAGTGACTCTCACAGGACATACAAATTAGAGAAGCAAATTTACATCTTGTCTCAAGGTTAACTGCCATCTTCCGTTGCAGAGAAAATAAGTAAGCAAGTAAAAACGTGTAATTGGTACTTTTTCTTCATTCTGACTCAGCCCGAACTTTGAGTGTCTGAATCTTAAACATGCTCGGGTAATTATTTCGAGTTATTATTATTATTTTTTTGTATACCTTTTGATTCTGAGCTCAGCAATTCTCTTGTTAAGCATATATTTTCATTCGAAACTAACTTCGGTTTCCCGTTCTTCCTTAAAAAGGAGATTCGTTCACCGAGAGTCTTATCAACAAATAATAAGTTAAAAGTAAGAAGTACGGAATTTTATTGTTGCAGACAACTGTTCTAAGCTACCATGAACTAGCAAATTCGTATCTGTAAAATGGGTCTAGCAGGACTCGTTCAATTAGTCCACTTTCTATTCATCCGAGGCCCATTTTTTTGTATGGAAGTTTACGATCACCGTGAGCAATTCGATGGGCTATAAGCAGCCTCCCGTCACTAATTTAGGGTTGGCGCAGTGGTCTAAGGCGCTGGCCTCTGATTGTTCGTCCGTAAGGGGTCCGGGTTCGAATCCCGGTGAGGCATGGATGTTGTGTTTGTCTTACGGCACTGGCTCTCTCCCTTCCCTGGAACCAGTGACCCTAAATTAGGGACGGGCGACTGTTTATAGCACATTGAGTTGCTCACGGAGGTCGTTAAACCTCCAATCAAAAAAAAAAAAAATTAAGGCCACTGGTTCCAGAGAAAGGAGACAGCTAGTGCCATTAGACAAACACAACATTCATGCCTGACCGGGATTCGAACTTGGACCCATCTAGGACGAATGGTTAAAAGTCAGCTTTTAGATTACTGCTTCCCTAAGGCGGTCTCAAGGCCGATTGGTCCCATGCAAATACGGACAAAGGATAATAGGGGACAAGAGGAGATTTATCTAGTATCCATTCGTCCAGTGGTACGTTTCATCTAGTATTCACCAATATGTCCAACCGTACCATTCTTCCGATGGAAAGATTTGTCCAATATTCATTAGCCCAATGCCAGGATTCATTAAACACTCATTCACATAATGGGACGATTCGCCATACTGGATGATCAGTCTAAATATCTAATGGGGCATTTCGTCCAATGCCAATGTGTGTAAATCATTCACAAATATGTTTCTGGTAAAGTATTTATCAAACGTATAAGCACTCTGAAATGCATTTTAATTAGCTCAACACAATTTCTGGATAATATGACATGGGCGGGGGAAGGGATGTTTGATCTACCAATCTCGGGGACCGGCAAAATCTTACGATTCATAAAGCACTGTTTGTTCCCAGCAAAAAGACAAGTGTTGGTAAACTTCTGGCCACCAGATGGCAGTGATGGGTCACTGCTGGCCGAAATCTGCCCCTCACGGTGGTAGCCGTCCATTGGTGGAAGGGCCATCAGTTGGCAGCCATTGATGGCCCTGCAGCATGGCCGTGAATTGTGGGCATACAAGCAAGTGCCACTAGTGACCCGTAGCTGGCAACCGAAGCAACCCTAATACGAGGTGAAAGCAACGGGAATGCGCCTGCGCAGAAGCAACACGTGATGTGTCTTATCTCGTGGTATCAGTTAGTTTAAGATGACGCTATTGCCGTCGTGTTATTTTAGTGAATGTTAAGGAGAAAAAAGCCATATGTAGAAAGGCGAATTAATTTTCTAGTGAAATGCCACGTCAACGTAGATTACCGTCGAATGAAAAATATATAAATAATTATTAATGAACAGTAAGAAATATTCATTTACTCTCGTGCATTTATAGAAAATCACTTCGCAGAAAAATTCCTGCACTAACACACAAAGAATCGAGAATACAGACAGCCATGAAATACATCCACTCCATTCCATGAATAACAAGAAATAATTTCTGTGTAATCTTTGGTTGTAACATACACTAAACCGCTTCAAACAAAAGTCCCTGCAAAACATTCAAAATCGTTATGTTGGAAAAAAAAAAAAAAGATTTATACGCGTACAAAATTTATCAATTACCTTAAAAAAAAAAACAAAAAAAACGCTATGTGGATATAATGTACTCATTCATGGGTTGAATACACAAGATTGAAGGAATTCGCTGCTAAAAATAGCGACAAGTAAAATAAAATATCTTTCCTCTTTAGAACAAATGTAGCTTAGGACAGCGGAAAGAAAAGATACAACGTTAAAAATGTAGCAGAATGTGACAGGAACGTGTAAATATATTACTTATACAATCGCCTTTCAAGACCACAAGGATAGCACAAAACTTTGGAAAGCGCCTTTAAATTTGTACACTCGTTGAAAACGAGTGGTTTGCTTAAGGTAAATAAGAACAACGTTACGTTGAAAAAATAAATTTATGAATTAAATGAAACGGACATTTATGAAAAATACCTCGCAATATTGTAAAATTAAAAATTGAATTTTTCATTTCACATCGCGCAGGAAAGAGGCTCAGCTTCAAGCAAAATCTTGTGCGTGGCAAACCAGTGTAGTAGCTAGAGCGCCTGCTTCTCCTGACTGTCTTTGGTACATTTCCAGCTAGATCCAAATGGGCGTTTTTCAGGATATGTTGAGAAAATTTCCTCAGGGCCGTGCCGTCATGCAGACCTTTAGTAGGGGCAAACAAGTAGTTGCGCCTTTGGGAAACTGCGGTTATCCTTTTTTTATGGCTGCTACAGGGAAAATTGGCGGACAAGATTCAGCAAGCCGTCAGTTACGTCACGTGATTGCCGGCTGTCACTGCCGGGAAACTAGCGGACCACATTAGGCTAGCAATAATTTATAGCACGTGCTCGCAGGGGCGCTTAAGGGTCACTTGTTGCAGCCACTGCCTGTGATGGATAACTGATGACCCTATTCTGGCAAATGACAACTGATGGGGTGCCAACTGTTGGTCAGCTAACATGAACGGCTGGCCCATGTGGTGGCCGCCTGGACATTTTATTGACGGTTGGGCAGTTGCAACATAGTGCTGGGCCACAGCTGGCACTGCTGGCTACCAGTGCTGGTTTTAGTGCTGACCCAGCAACACTGTTTTTGCAAATTGGAAATGTACTTAATGTTTCAAATAACATGCCAGTTTATTCCGTTTTATTATACTATATCCAGAAATAACTTTCATATCCTCAATTTACGTTTCAGTCAGCGTTATTATGCTCCGAATGTCACCATTAAATTGTTATCAGTTATAAGAATTAATAGCTTATAATTTTTTATAAAGATTTGCAAACATTAAAAGTGCATTTATTTCTTGCTTTATTAATATTCAGTAAAATATTAAGTTGTAATTCCTAATTTATTATTAAAATAATTTACACAGTTAAATTAATAGTTTGAAAAATATAAATTTCACTAGCTAAAAAAGTTACTTATAAAGGTCTTTCTCATATATAATAAGCATTGCACATAAAGAAGAATTTTTGTAAATTGCTGTTTTAATACTGGTGAAATGTGTGCTCCGAAGCCACTGCTAATTTTAACATTTTGGTTAGTTTTGCGCTTTAGCATTTTTTTTTTTTTTTATTTTGTTCAAAAGTGAAGTTTTGAAGAAGTGCAATATGGCGTGCTGTCTTTGTCATGCTAAAGTTTATCCGTGCTAAAGTTTATCCGTATTAAATTAATTGCCCTGTTCTGTTCGCAGAAATTTGTCATTTTCCAAAATAATGTTTAATGCTGTTTTTATAAATCTAAAAAGATTCAAACAGAAAAGAAACACTCAGAGTGCGTAATCTTATAATATGAAAAAAAAAAAACAAAAACAGGAGGTACCTGTTAAAGTGTGAAATGTAATGAGCATACTTTTGACTGGAAAAATAAAACAAAACAAAAAAAAGACAAAAAAATTGGAATTTAAAATATTCTATTATATACCTGAATCACGCAGAAAAAAATAAAAATTTGGAGATACCGTGTTTCAGTTCTGTGGAATGTATGCTATGGAGTAAAGTGCAGTAGAATTCTTGTATGCAGCAACGCAGGGAAATAAGGGGTTGGAGGTTTATAGTAATTTTATTTGACTCTAAAATTCTTGGTTATTGTTGAAGCTTTAGTGCGTATGCGCCTCACATCATGAACAGAAAGGCTACTGAACCTTCTGTGAACTCCATCAACAAACAAGGTCACGATGCTTACAACTTTGGCTCTGTATGACATAAAATCAGTTCAGTGAAAAAATTCGAGGCAAACGTAAACAAACATGGAGTGTAAAGCTTCGCGCATAGAAAAACGAAAATAACTGGAAAATCTTGGAAATTCTTTTCTCTACTCGATATAAAATAACTGTTAGAATCCGTGTTCCTGAACGGTACAGCATATAGTTGTAAATACAAACTACTTTTGCGCCATTTTGTAGGAAAACTGTGTTAGGGAAGCCAGAAAAAGTAAAGAAAATTTGTACTGCGCAGAATTCGGTTTACATTGATTATATTTAAAAAAACATTTTCCCTTTGCATCAGGTAGAAACCAGTTGTATGTACGTAGCTGACATCTATGAAATTAAGACAGGTTTTCAGTTTTCCATTCTGTTTTTAGGGAGTACAGATACTATGAAAATATATTTTTAATACTTAGAATAATTATGGGTCCGAAAAAGGGAGGTCGATACGGTACAATGCTCACGCCTGTCCGACTCAGGTTTTGTCTGAAGTGGCGCAAGCCAAGAATGCACTAGGATCTTCAAAGATGGCAAAGACTTATGTTTAGTAGTTCATACATCATATCCAGGGGTCAACTGATAACCCCCGAACGAAACACGGCATTGTGGCCGGTGGGGGTGGGGGTGGGGAGATTTCCGACCTCAGCAAAAACACTTTTGATTTTTCTTGCGGAAATTTCATAATGAAGGTGGTTAAAAAAATAACCAAGTATTTCTGACGACATCTTTAAATAAAGTATTGAAAAGAAAAGCAACTTTTGATTAATTTTTTTCAATAAAGAAATAAAATCTTCAGACATCGTTTTCGCGGTTTCACTCAAGAGACGCATATAACGTATTGAATCCGTTTATTTTTGTGGCGCAGTAAGTTCAAAGATTCGCCAAGCTTTCGCACTCAACTGGAAGCCTTTTTCAAGGCAATGGTAGACATAAAATGCAGGGAATTGGAAAACGTAAGGGACAAAGATGATTTTTGAAAATAACGTGGGTGACATCAGGAGCATATTTTATGAATTTTTATTACGCAATTATACGGTGTGTCGCGATGTGTTTCCATCTTTTAATAACGCATGCCAAGCTCTTGGTAGTTCAGTAGAAACTATATCATTGCACGCTAGTTTGCTGGATAGGTTTTCGACTGTTTCCCTAATAGCAGTCTCTTTAAAGTTCGTGTATGGGGCAAATATTCTAATACTATTCCATAGATGTGTAGCCGATGAATTCATGACTTCTCTGGCGAGGGCTGATTCTACATGTCCTGATTGACACTTCGCACGTGCTCTTTACATCTAGTGTCCAAGGAGCACTTTGTCATTCCGATATAAATTTTTTTCGTGTTGTCAAGATATACCAACGGTATAGTGTTAAAATTCCTTAAATAAAACAAAAAAAAAATAAAAAATAAACAGATTCCTTAAAATAAACAAAAAAATAAACAGATTTAATGCGCTATATGCGTCTCTTGAGTGTTCACAGTGTGATGTTTTTATAATAACGTTTCACGGTTTCAGTTTATAAAAACTGGGTGACGAGAAAGCAGCTATTCCAGAAGAATTGAGTCCCTTTTACACAACCATAGAGATGTATATTAACAAGACAACGCGAAAGAAATATCAGTTCAATCCATTAATTTTTTATACCAATAAGACAAGGTGTCATGTATTACGGTTTTTAGCACATGACTAATCACTCTTCAGATGTAATGAACTAAAAGGTGAGCTTTGCATGGACGAAAAAAAAGAGATCCGTGTCATTTTTTTGTGTAACATTCAAGAAAAACGTTTTACTATGTACAAAATATTGTGGCATTATGTTAAGTGTGTTTTTCATTAAGTAGTCTTCCTTCTTTTTTTCTGTGCCAAAATTCTTAATTTTTATTTATCTGCGTACTTATGTTCTGTATAAATCGGAAAAGATCATTAGACTCTGCCACACGGCAGATATGTGTTTTGTGTGTGTGTGACCATAAGGCGCTTCAAAAGGTTGGTTTTAGTTTTCTTAAGGGATAAAATTTCCATGGTACGATTAACTTTGTCCTAAGTGTTTTGTAGTACTTTTTATTAGTATAAAATATTATATTAATATATAATGTATCCGTTTGCTTTACAAGCAGTAAAGTACAATATTTTTTTTTATGAAAAGTACCTATAGATTCCAAAGAATTTGAATTATTAAAATGCTCATGAAACCTAGTTAATAATATGGAATTTAAACATTTTAGTAAGTGAAAGCTAATAGGTTTTCTCAAAACGGTCTCGAAGATACTTTTTGCTGGGGAGAGTGGGCATCTAGTTTTTCTGGTACGCCCCTGATCACATCTTTGTCGTTCTTGCCCTCCTAATAAGTTATGGCGATTTTTTAATCATTTCTGTAGTGTCTTACACTCCGTAATTTTTCCTCGCCTCATCTACATATGCTATTTCTATGTCCTTTCAGTAGCAGATGCTTTTCGTTTTTTGCAGTGGTTTACGAATTAGTGCTGTCAGCTAACTGAGCGTGAAGAAACGGCTCGTGGCTGAGACATTGGTTTCGGTGTATCAAAAGTGCGGCAACTAATGCCTCATTTAACAGGGCAGGAACATGCAAAATGTTTTTTTAACTTTAAACGAAGAACCAGTTGCCTCTTAGCCTTTTTAGTACATGCCATCCTGATTAAATCAGGTAATCAGCACTGCGTCATTAAGTTAATTTACTGATAAAAGGAAAAAAAAACAAAATTAGATGCACCATGACCACCTTGCATTATCTCCCAGCTTCCTCCCTGAGAAGACATCAGTGATGAAATTCAATGATTGAACAAGTTATACATTAACAAAAAAAAATAATAATAATAAAGAAAGAAAGAAAAGAAAAAGTAAAAAATAACTTAGTAATTCTTCACCAAGGCGACATTTTACCGGTATCGCTATCACATAACATTTCGCGATGCGATTACAAGGCTTATAGCTTATTTTTGCGGTACAAGTTTCATAGCTACTCAAAAGAAGTGTGCATTTTTCCCCCTAATGAGCCTTTTTTAAAGCAGTACTTTTGACTGCTGATGAAACCGAGCGAGGACATTATTGAAGTCGATCTTTTTAGAGCATACTATTGACTGCTTATAAACACGAGCGTGCACATTATTGAATTTGATCTTTTTGTTGTGGATGGCAGGTCCCAAATAAAAATAAACAGTGCCAGCGAAGTTATTTCACAAAGGAAACTAACTGCTTGTGTGCAGGACAGGGCTTATTTCAAAGTTCTTTCTTTTGAGACAACTAAGTAGAGTTGGAATTAACATTGTTTTTCCTGTCACACTGACAACGGCGATAGTTCCGCCCAGGTTCCGCCGAAGAAACGGTGGCTTTAAAGTTTAAACTGTGACGAAATCGCAGTTTACGACAACTGTGACGAAGTCGCAAAGTAGCCGGAACTGAGAATCACCATCTTACTTGAAACAGTGACAAAATCAAGGTTCGTGATTGATACGATGCAAAGCTGGAATACAGAGGATAATTATCGCAGCCGAAGCTGAGCACTAAATGGAGGAAGTAAAAAATAAAAGGTACTGTTCCCTATGTGACGTACCTGCCAGCAGGACGCACACGACGTAAAGGCACATAGCAATCAAAACAAATGTCTGCGTAGCTCAGTTGGTAGAGCGACTTGTTCCGGAATAAGCGGCCTCGGGTTCGAATCCCGGCGTAGACCAAAAATGACGGAGAAATGTACTTCGTTATACCTATTCAGAAAAACTAAACCAGCGCTTTCCCCTATCCTGCAAAACTAGTGTAAAGTTAGTGCTTAGAAGGCCCCACCTTCCCAACATTTACCCCGACGAGATTAGGGTAATAATGATCTCGATCAGTTCATCTTGAGCGGTCAACTTCCTCTTAGGATAAAATTCCCTTGTAAAGGGGAGAATTCTCTTAGAACGTGATGGTCACGTAAAAAACTGTGACATCTTAACAGTGATTTTGGAAATGTTATTTTGAGTCACTGGTCATAACGCCACAGTGATTTCTAAGTAACGGTGACAAAGTAACATGCTTCTTGGGGAAGCGAGGCAAAAGAGAAAATCAGCGCTATAAAGACTGGGAATTTAGATGAAAAATATACCAAGTCCGTCGTGGAGTGGTAATATCGGTTAGTATTGTTATATATATGTAGTAAATCTGATATATCTAAAAGGAATGGCACACAAAATTGGGTAATTGCTATTCAAAAAAATCTGCGTGGCAGATTTTATTTTAGAAATATTTTTGAACTAATTTCACCCGTTCCTCACCAATGTGGAGGGGACTGATTTACTGTAACTTTGTTTAAATATTTACCCAAACGTATGAACATAAGCATTACTGAAAGAAGATACCTCAACAAGAGCAAAAATGAAAATAATAGACATAACTCACTTATGTAAAACCTGTCCAGATTTATCGAAATCAACAACAACAAAAATGTGCCCGAAACTGAAGAGAAATCATTACTGTTCCACTTTGCGAGTAGATGCGTTGTTATTGGAATTCCACACTTGGTTTTATCAAGCGGAAACAGGTAATGATTCATTTAGTATTCAAGGAAAGCTTCAATTGCAATTTCCTACAATATGTACGAAGAAGAACATGCAAACAAAGGAAATGCATCTGCTAAAAGGAAAATGATGACAACAGAGACGACTTATTCGGTAGCGTGACTACTTGATTTAGTCATGTTTGACTAATATTCGCCAAAGCACTTGTTCCGGGAATGCATGATGCATTCCAAGTTGTTTATTTAACTCTGAAACCTAAAACCCGAAAACTTTCCTTAGGAAACTGGGGTCCGAGACATTTGAAACGTAAAAGTTTACGAACTGTTGGTTAAAAAGTTAATCATGCCACAGATTCAAAATATTCATTTGGTCTTTAAAAATATAGTTTTCTGATCCCCACAACTAAAAAAAAGAAGAGAGGTATAGTAAAAACGTTAATTCACATGTACATCAAAACAGCACTTCATAGACGAACACCTTCTCCATCGGGAATTATTCTGGGAAGTTTAAATAAAATCATAACAGTCATCTGTCATTTTCCGTAAAAATAAAAATAATCTAAATATAGTCTTCTTTTGGATTTCTATATCATCCATGAGCGTCTACAGTTAGAAAGGCATGGCCCAACCCCTTATTCAAGGCTTCTGGTTCAAGAGAATTTTGAGAAACGATTCCGTCAGAATGAATATAGTCTCATCGAGGATGTTAACCCCAATCTCGAAATACGAAAAAAAACCTCACTTGTAACGCTCGATCACTGGGAAATTCATGAACAATACTTGTTTTATTCAAGGCACGAAATAATTAAATCTTAAGCCACCCAGAGAAATATTTTCGCGGTAATAACCTTGGGTAGAAACTCAGGTAAGTTCGTTGGGCTTACACAACTCCAAGGGCGAACTTAAACTAATAAAAAGTTTAAGCCATTTTACGCTGATCGTATTTCACAACAATTTCTTTCGAAAATTAGTATTGCTTTACAATCTGCAAATGTGCATTTATTTATGAAAGATTTACTTTTAAAATTTATTAAAACGAAGGAAAACATCTCACATATTCGATTTCCTCAGTGTTTTCAGATAGTTGCAACAATTTATATTTAAAATAATTTTGCTATGGTACTGAAGATGTACGCCGATTATCAGGGATACTGGTGCATATTACTAACATGAATGGCTTCACTGGAAGTTTGTGAATAGTTTCTTGTCTGAAAGCTTTTCTTACGCAGGCACTGAGATGAAGGTTATATGTAGTTTAAATGTTTGTCTCATTTCTTGAACATCCCCCAGATTGTGATGGAGTTTTCAAACTTGATTCCCACGTCTATTTTCCACGATATGATAACAATGCTTATTGTGTTTTAACATCATATTCACATTCAGCATATAATCTCAGCAGTCAGAAGTTCTCTTATTTATTTTAAACCTGTTCTTGAAACTGCGTGATAATAAAAGGCTTATTTGTGAAACATTCTTTAGAGTGGAACATTCAACATTCTTTGTCGAGTCGGCTGAGGATTTGAAGTTTTTAATATTGATGGTATTGCAGTAAGACACTTAAAAATCTCGGTTCTCCCGATGAAGCATGTGAACTTCCTACAACCTTTGTTTAAAGAGCTGTTATCAGCAAAAAGTTGGAAATCAAAAAGGCATATTAAATTGTGAATCACTCGCTAATTTGGGCATATTAAATGCATTTACGTAGAAACACAAACGATTATGGTATCTTGATTTGTTGACTCGATATTTCATGTTTTTCGGCATACAAAAACTACAGATCAATATCTTGGGAGCCTTTTTGTATTTAAGTTGGAATATATGAAATTAAAGGGCAATCCTGGAAAAATGAAGCCAGCACACAAACACATTCTTACACTGAGATAGCTTTGCATCAGAAACACCAAACTAACAACGCGTTGGTCCACCTTTCTGTGCAATCACGGCTCGCAGACGCCTAGGAACAAATTCTACAAGATGTCGAACATCCTCCAAGCATAACTTGACCCATGTCCGCGGTAGCAGTTCGGTCAATTCACCTTGATTCCGTGTAGGATCAGCAGTTCTGCCAATTCACGCTGATTCCGTGGTGGATCAGCCGTTCGGTCAATTCACGCTGATTCCGTGTATGATCAGCAGTTCGGCCAATTCACGCTGATTCCGTGGAGGATCAGCAGTTCGGTCAATTCACGCTGATTCCGTGGAGGATCAGCAGTTCGGTCAATTCACGCTGATTCCGTGGAGGATCAGCAGTTCGGTCAATTCACGCTGATTCCGTGGAGGATCAGCAGTTCGGTCAATTCACGCTGATTCCGTGTAGGATCAGCAGTTCTCACATCCCGTAATAGCATGTTCCACAAATGTTCAATTGGGTTAGTGTCAGGGGAGTTTGGGATCCAAGGCAATGTGCCAAATTTTTTGCTGTGTTGTTCCAACCACTCAGTAGATATACGAGCCCAATTACACGGTGCGCTGTCCTGTTGAAAGATGGCACTGTAGTCAGGGTAAACCTTCAACAGAAATGAATGGAGATGGTCGGCTAAGACCATCTCTACCCACAGGTCCCCTGTAGCGTCCATCACTCAGTGTTTGTGGGATGATAACCAAGGGACCTACCGCTTGCCCCGAAAAAACTCCCCAGACCAGAACTCCACTTCCAGCAGCCTGTTGAACCCTAACTGTTCAACCAGGTAATAGGGCTGCATGCTGTTTACGTCATATGCGAACCCAGCCATCAGCATGTTGCAGCAGAAAACGGGACTCATCACTCCAGAAGACCTTCATCCATATGTCGAGGGCCGACCGACGTTCCTTGACCATTGCAAAACGTTGTTTGCGATGGCTGGGCATCATCATGGGTGATACCCTTATTGTTCTATGGATATGGAACCCCAGGAAATACAAGATACAGGGCATGGTGCATGTAAAGTAGGTGGAACTGCACCGCTCTTGTACTGGTGGGTAAGCTGGGTGACTGTGTCGCGGCTGTGAGACCAGTCGTGACACTCGACGGATCAACCGCTCGACTAATGTGAGCCCTTCTGCTGGATGTCTGTGCATGATTAATCCAGTTCTGGTGCACATTTGATACAGTAGTGCGGGAGCAGAAAAAATGTGTCTGTTTTCAAAATACTGGCACCTGCCCTCGGGAGCCCTAGTTATCTGGGTGCGATAAAATTGGCTTAAGTCGCCACGTTTCCCCATTACCGGCAAATGTTTGCTAATTAAGTACAGAGGATAGATGAGCATAATTTATATTAGCCGCACGTGACGTTGATATTACGTAGTATTTCATTATTATGTAAAACGGGGGATGTTGCTAGTGCAAAGCTAACTCAGTATATTAAGTAATTTATATCTATCAAGAGACTTTGCTAACGAGGTTTGCCTAAATATGTGTTATTGTTCGTTGAATTCTTGGTAAGATGACAATAAGATCGTGGTAAGACGTGATAACTGTGTTCAGTAGGGGAGTTTGGACAATGGATGATGCTACCCTAATTAATTGGTAACCAGATGACTTCTGCAAGTATTAAAATACACTGCCGGACAATTGCTAAGGACGGATGACAATAGCAACGATAGCAACCATAAAATGGAAGGCAGGAAAATGTTGAAATTAGCATAAGTGCGGGATATAGTAAGACGTGTTGTGCGTATGCAAATTTTGGATTGCCGAACTTGTTCATGACGTCATAGCGCTGATAAGAGATATAAAGCATTTGACGCGTATTGACCGTTGTTGTTCAAACGCAAAGTTGAAAGGGAAAGAATCAATTGACGAACTTGAAATTTTCAGTATGTCTTCCCGACATCACCTAGATGATTTTACGCGTGGCCGTATTATTGGCAAGATTGAAGAAGGGCGAAAAATAACAGATGTTGCCAGGGAGTTCGACGTCAGCCACAGTGTTGTTTCAAGGCTTTGGAAATCATTTCAAACAAATGGAGAGTGTAGCAAACGTCACGGGGGAGGTCGTGTTCGCAGTACGACACCTGCAGAAGATCGGTACATAGTGCTATGAACAAAAAGACACCGGCGCAGCACAGCTAGTGAGGTAGCAAATCAGTTTATGGCTGCTACTGGCAAGCGGATCTCTCGAAAAGCTGTCGCCAGACGTTTGCATGAAGGAGGACTATACGCCCGCCGTCCTGTTGTGTGCATCCCATTGTCCAGACGTCACCGTACCGCCCGTTTGCAATGGTGCCATCAACATCACAATTGGACTGATAACGACTGGTCTGCTGTCCTCTTCTCAGATGAGAGTAGATACAGTCTATCGCCTGATTGTCGACGACAACTGATCTGGCGTGATAGTGGTACTGCATATTGTGCAGCAAACATACAGGAAAGGAACCGATATCCGACATGTAGTGTCATGGTATGGGCTGGCATCATGATCAATTGCCGTACGTCCCTCTATGTGCTTCCAACTGGGACTATGACTGGCCAACGATACATTAATGATGTTCTGCTACCTCATGTTCGCATGTTCCGTGGTGCTGTCGGTGATAGATTCATTTTCATGGACGACAACGCAACATGTCATCGAACAGTCGTTGTCCAGGAGTGTCTTGAGAGCGAGGATATTCAGCGCCTCGTATGGCCAGCACGTTCTCCAGATCTGAATCCCATTGAAAATGTGTGGGATGCTTTGGGAAGGAGTCTTGCTGGTCGCCAATGCCCTCCAATAAACAAGGACACCCTCATCCGTGCACTGACAGAGGAATGGGATAAATTACCCCAACAGCTGCTTGATAATGTTGTGCAAAGCATGACACGACGTGTGGAATCTTGCATCGCCCTCCATGCTGGCCATATCCCGTATTGACATCTTAAGCCGGAACGCCTGCGGACGGTAATTGCATTTTTTTCACGTTTACGTATTCTGCACAAAATGGCCTGTTTGTCCCTTGAACACTTCCCAAAGCCTTCTGGATTTCAGAGCACAATAAATTGTCTTTCTTGTAATGTCCTGGCATCTGACATTATCTTATTTCACTTGGCACCCAACCACACTTACTTTTTTATGCGCTATATAGCCGTTTATGATCCGTCCTTAGCAATTGTCCAGCAGTGTATCATTGCAGCTGCTATTCAAATATCTGTCAGCCATTATTTGTTTACCTGATGTCCTTTTTTCTTCGTTAAGGTGGATATAAAGGCATGTTGAACGTAAAGCTTCTGCTCATAGATGGCGCTGAAATTCGCACGGTTATTTCCTACCCCCTTCTTGTGGGGGTCTCAGTGTCATGACCACTTTCCCTTATCAAATGCAGGATCAGTATACAAACATCGAAAAATGTAGAGCCGCTCCGATGGAGCGATGGTCAAAGCGCTGGCTTCTGATCATTCGTCCGAGAATGCTCCGGGTTCGAGTCTCGATGAGGCATATGGATGTTGTGTTTGTCTTACGGTACTGTCTCTCTCCCTTCCCTGGAACTAGTGACTCTAAATTAGGGACGGGAGACTGCTTATAGTCCATCGAGCTGCTCACGGTGGTCGTTAAATCGTCAAAAAAAAAAAAAAAAAAAAAAATACAGTGTGCCTCAGGATTTTAAAAATTTCGTAACGTATGTCTTTCAAAAATAATATATTCAATTAAGAAAAACTGCGAGATATTCTAATGCAAAATTCCATTAGGCAGAGGGACAAACGGACAAACAATATCGATATTGGCATCCCATCTCAATTTCAGCTGGGTTTGGGGAGGGGGAGAAGAAAATGCTTTATGACAATACCTCAAGCATGGCAGGGCATTGTTCCAGTTTACAGACCAGAATTAAAAGGGGAAATGAGTTAGCTGAATATATGCCATGTGCAGGGCATCCCATTTATTTAGTCGGTGTTCAAGCGGCAGATTGCAGGCACGGATATTGTTATTTACTTTGAATTTATCCAACAGATACATAATTTTTTCCCTCTTCAACACATCGTGAGGCAGTTCTGATATCAGTATTAAGTACAAAGCGGAAGGTGGTAAAATGACTGCCTAAAACTCGTTGATCTACCCTTGCAAACTGTTTTTTGACTGTACTTGGCGCTCTTTCTGCAACCCCTTACTCTTGCGCTATTAACCCCAATAAAAAAAAACATGAGCAAAAACGGTAAGCTTAAAGCCATGCTTGAACCTTAGATTATTCTCCTCCCTCATAACTCGTGGCTTTAGTCTGGGTCACTAAATTAATCATACCACCCATGTGCTACATACTTGAAGGCATTCAGATGCTCTTGTTGAGAACAGTTTTGTTTTCAATATATTTTTAGTAATTCAGTTATTTCTTTGATTTATTTACAATATATACTTATATTGATTACTTCATTGTAGACTTACTGAAAATCAAAGAAATGCACCAATACCTGGAATTTCACTTGACTTCGATAAAAATCACGTGCTTGTACATAACCTCCACAGTTTTAAGGTCCGAAATTAATGTCGCATAATTAATTTATTTTCCCGTCTTATTTATATGACAGACGTTTTACGTAAACTTAATAGTATATATCAATTGCATATGGAAATGTGTTGCCAAAAATACACTGCAAGGAGTTTTTATCGTATTTTATTGATAAATACGATAAACTCCTTGCATATTTTTTTTATCGTAAAAGACAAGATATTCCTAGGAATATTTTTCGATTTTAGATGATAAAATGGAATTACATGAGTTCGTGCACAAGACGAAAGGGAGTGTGGACTTCGTGCCACTATACGCCGGGGACACCAGATGTTCTTAAAGCGTCCCTGTCCCTTTCCTCGAATTTCAAAGGTAATCAGCTGTTAAATACGCTTGAATATTTGGCATACACACACACATACAAGATGTTAATTAAAAATATCATATGCGCCATAGAGTCGCCCTTCACCCTGGAGAGCTATTTCTAAAACCTTCTTTGCAGCTTCACAATAAAGAGCATGAAAAAAGTTATGAACACCGCATTTTTTGAGAGCTCATCATTCAGTTCGCTATGGATAGCTTGTCTTTTGATAAACAAACAGATTGGAAGAAAAAAGCTAAAAATAAATTTACAATAAACCACTTTGGTTATAATATTCTCATACGCAATTCCTCCTAAAGGAGTGACTTAAATATCAAAGATACTTTGGTTTTTCAGCGAAACGGAGCGCTGGTGGAGGCCGGAGCGCTGGTAAAGAGATTCGGTTGTCACCTTTATTCTTGGCTGTGGTAGACCCAAATTCCTACAGTTCTTAGGCTGCCATGTTTCCCTCCAGAATATCAGTACTGCTTAATTAATTTTGCTTTTGAAAATTCTGTTATTAAGAACTGTCCCTGCATATTCGCAGCGCTTTATGAACCTCGAAGGTTCCAAAACTGAAACATGTTCTTCTCTGTGTAGTCCCTTAGCTGTAATAAAATGTCAAGGTCCTATGACGACCAGATAATTGAAATATTTTTGTTGTTTGACACTTTTGAGTGGAAGATATCGCATAGAAACCATGAACTTCCACTGAAAAAGAAGGATCGCAGTCTGTTCTACTTATTCTACTATCCCAGTGAAATGATTTTACGCACACGTTATATTCTTGAAATGGTGATTTGGTAGTAGCGTGCTCCTGGTTAATATCTGAAAGAACCATTTGGTCATTTCGTAGCATAGAATGTCATGACTCTAGAGTAATTAGTTTCAGCCTGGTCACCCGAAAGTTATAATTTCTAACGCTCGTGATGGTTTTTGTAAACATATTGCGTCTGCATTTCTGTAATATAAAACAGAGTACGCACTTTCCTTGTCACTTCCTCTTCGTTATACTCAAAAGCAAGCACGAGTGAATTACAAATGAGAATTGTGATGGGTGAAGAGGAAACTACATTATCAGTCTTCAAATCTAAAGTACCGTATACGTATAAGAGACGAACTTATCGGACGTAACCATATTCTATGTACATTAGTGCACGACGTTTAAATTAATTTTGAAACACAGAATTCATTGTACCGCGTTCCAATCTTCTTGCAACAGTCTTTGCTGAGGATTCCGTCCAGAAAGAGAAAGATACGAGTCCTTCATATCCTTCTGTTCTTAAATTTTTACCTATTTCCTCTATTCCTTTTGTTGTTGAGTGCCAGGAATTTGATATCCGTGAGATATCACAGGGACTAGGAAGTAATTAATTTTCTGGTCGAGGTTATGCATTTCTCCTCATTGTGAAGTCTTGCCCACATGACCCAACAGTTAAAGACACTTGTTTCAACTCTTATTTTGTACGGGCATCTTTTCATGTCTTCAAAAATGTTTTCCCGTTCTCCATGCCAATAAAAGAGGATATTCGTCTTCAAAACAATAGCATTTGCCCAAATAACCATAGCATTTGCTCTCTCAAAAGTAATGGGGATGAATAAACTAACGTTTCGCTTTTCTGGAGACTTCTAAGGCCGTCTATAATCATGCGCATGGGTACCACGAGTTGATTTGCTACACCAGTTTTCGGAATATAGTCATAGAAAAAAAAGCATTAAATGCAAGTAGCACTTGTTTAGAAGATTTTTGAGAATTCAGCGAATTTCTGTCGTATAATGCTAATGCTCTTATGTAGTAACCAGCACTCAAGCTCCATTTCTGATATTGTAACACTTGAAGTATTATTAATGATGCATGCCCCAGATTGTTTCTCATTATTGTCGGTGTGAAGCGTAATCAGTTCTCTCACCCAATCTTTTTCTCTTCCATAACAATAACCACTTCTTAATTTCAACTGACCCAATTCGTCGTTCTGCTGATGACTGCATTTTCTTTCATGCCCTGGGGTGTCCACATATATTTCCTATGAACATCAGGAAGTGCGGTGAAATAATTTTCCCTCCTTCAGTTCTCATATTGAGTCTGTTAGGTTAATAACAATTCTTTTAAGATTTTGTTTCAAAAACCAGTTGTGAGAATGAAAAGACGATCATATTAAAACTTCTTCAATCACAGCCCCTGATTTTGACGTGTTGAAACAACTTTGGAACGGACAATCGTTATGCAAATAATCAATGTAACAAGAGCTACAAACAGGTACTTCAATATATTTGTTAGTAGGCTTATATCTTTAATAAAGGATACATTAAAATCTACTGTTTTATAGCTCCTGTTACACTGAAACAATTTTTGGTAACTGTTGGTAACTGTTAAGAACTACTGAAAACAAATAGGAACCCTATATATGTATAAAACATATTAACATATAATGTCGACAAATGGGGACCCTATACATGTATAAAACATATTGGTATATGAAAAAATAAATTCAGATAACATAGTCAAGAAAAAGTAGGAAAACAATTGAAATATCTTGCTTAATACTGTGCTGTTTAAAATCTTCACTGGGAAGAATACTTAAGACAAGGATTCATTCAAACGATCAAATATTCTGTTCTACTAATATGGATTTGAAAATTAGCAGACACTTTACGCAAACTAAAGAAACAAATGAAAAAAATCCGTTTCTATTTAGTTCAGCTTCATTTTTGCGGGTAAATTATAGTTTAAACAACATTACTCCCATGAGCAAGAATATGTTTCAATAATTCAATCTGAAAATTACTAGAACTTTTCAACTAAACTGATCCTCGTGACCAGCTTACTTATCGAACTGAAAATAATGGCTGACTCTCATTTCCAGTTGCTCACTACTCGTTCTAAAGCATATTGCAACACAACAACTTTGGAACGGATTGGTTCACAGTAACACATATGCTGCTTCGTTACATCCATTTGCAAAGTCCACTTTTCCAGTGCACCAAAAAAATTGACATCTCTGTTTTCACGAACAACTTGCAATATGTGTGCTATATATATACATTATACCCTGTCGAGTCACATTGTTGTGACCACCTCTTACTTTTGACGTCAACAGCTCGTAGCCAATGAAAAAAGGTACGTGTCGAGAGCTGGCTTGGTGGGTATACAAAGCGTGCTGTAAGCATTCTGAAAACATATCACTCGTTGCTGTCATGGAAAAAAGGAACGATTTATCAGATTTACAAAAATGGATGACTATCGGCTTTCGGGGTAAGGGTGGCAGTATTTCTGAAACAGCGCAGTTTGTGAAATGTTCGCCTTCACAAACTGCGGTTAAAGTGTATCCTGCTTGGAGAAATGGCACCATTGCGAATGACGTGAAAACTGCAGAGTACCACGTGCCATTGATGTGAGAGGTGAACGTCGGCTGCGAAGGTGTGTGAGGGCCGATCGACGCGCTACAGTGGAGAAACCCACTGGCCGAATGAGCCAGGGGACTACCGGACGTTTGCCTAAAACGACAATTCAGCAAACCCTGTTGCGTATGCGGCTCCGATGCAGACGGATGGTCACTGCACCTATGATAATAAAGGCGCATCGGCAGAAAAAGCTTATATTTGCACGGCAGAATTGGAATTGGACCTCCGCTGACTGGCAAAGAATTGCCTTTTCCGATGAGTCACGTTTTCTGCTTCATCAAGTGGATGGACGTTGGCGTATAAGGCTGGAAGAACACAAGCTGGTGGGGACAGTGTTATGATCTGGAGAATGTTTTCGCGGCATTCGTTGGATCCACTCACACCTGTAGAAGGCACTATGGATCGAATTGGTTATGATTACATCCTTGCAGACCACGTACACCCATACATGCTGATTTGTCTTCCATGGGGCGCATGGAATCTTCCAGCACGACAATGCGACGTGTCACACAGCTAGACATGCCCGAGATAGGTTGGAAGAGCACGATGAAGACTTCAAAGTACTTCCCTGGCCCCCTAATTCCCCAGACTTAAACCCAATTGAGCATCCGTGGGACCACCTCTATCGTGTTGTTCGCTCTATGGATCCTCCACCACGCACCTTCCAGCAGCTGTCAGATGCACTGCAGTCAGCATGGCTCTACATACCTGTGAACACCTTTCTGAGTAACTCCCATCCCGTTTAACTGCTGTCCGCGCTGCACACTGCAGTTACTCTGGATATTAGCTGGTGGTCACAATAAGGTGACTCGACCGAGTATTATATATATATATATATATATAGTGTTGGATTTATAATAAACAAGAAACTGAAGGATAAAGTTGTAGAAGTTGAAAGTTCCTCTGACAGAGCCGCACGACTCGTTATCCAACTCTCGAGAAGATACAAGGCTCAGATTATTCAAACTTATGCACCCACCACAAGTCCTCCTGAAGAAGAAATTGAAGAATTTTATGAGGAAATTCGTCATCTAAATAATAAAAATAAGCAACACTTGAAATTAATAATAATGGGATATTTCAATGCAAAAATAGGGAAACGGCAACAAACTGAAACTTTAGTGGGTAAATTCGGTCACGGCAACAGAAACTAGCGTGGAAGTACTCTCATTGAGTTTGCAGAGGCAGAAGAGTTTTTCATCTTGAATTCCGTTTTCAAGAATAAGCCACACAGGAAATTGACACGGAGACATTCAAATGGGACCACAAAGGAAATTGATTTTATTATGTGTAACAAAAAATTCCTCATACAAGACTGTAGTGTGCTACACAAGTTCAACACAGGTAGTGACCATAGATTGGTGAGATGTAAGATGCACCTCAACACTAAACTTGAACGTGGCAAGCTCATAAGTCAAACAAAATGTATTGACATAACCAACCTTAAAAAACACCATAATACCTTCAAGTTGGAACTGAAGAACAGATTCTCTGCTTTAGAAGGTCTAACATCGGAAGAAGTGGATATTTCTGAAGTTAAAAGAAAAGTAAGCAAAGCTCTTATGGAAAGAGTAACAAAATTAGCTGGGTCTGAGAACAAGTTGCATGTGAACAAATTATCAGGAAAAACCAAAATGTTGATGCAAAAAGAAGAGGGATGAGGACAACTAAAGAAGATGTGACTTCCAAAGTGGAATATATAGAGCTATGCAAGACAGTACGAAAAAGTATCACTGAAGACGTAAGGAAATTCAACTGTGAACTAGTGAGGAAAGTAATTGAACACAACCAAAGCCTAAAGATAGCATCATAGTAAAGGAAGAAAACAGATTATGGCACTGAGAAAAGAAGATGTTTCTGTAACAAGAAATAGAGGCAAAATTTTGACAAGAGTAAAAGATTTCTACTTCACATTATATGAAAGGGATGATACATGTACTCCAGACATCATGAAAGGTACCAGTACCAGAGTTCTTCCAGTCCTCCCAGCAGAAGTTACACATGCAATCAAAAACATGAAGTGGGGAAAAGCTCCAGGAGAAGATGGAATTACTGTAGACATCATACGTACAAGAAGCAAGTGGAGAAATCGAAACAATACTCGCCCAAATTTTCACTCGATGCCTTAATGAAGGGAAGATTCCTGAGGATTGGAACAACGCTACAATGATCCTGCTACATAAAAACGGTGACATTGAGGATCTCAGGAACTACAGACCTATCAGCCTCCTATCAGTGGTTTATAAAATCTTCACTAAAGTTCTTTCACACCGCTTGAAGGTAACACTGGACATGGCTCAACCGAGGAAACAAGCTGGATTCAGGAGTGGCTACAGCACAATAGATCATATCCACGTACTGAGAAAACTAATTGAAAGAGCGAGAGAATATGAACTTCCATTGTGCATGGCTTTTATCGATTATGAAAAGGCCTTTGATTCGGTGAAACCATCAGCAGTTACAATGGCTTTGAAATCCTGCGGTATTGAAGATGCATACATTAATATTATTAATAACATCTATGAAAATGCAATTGCAAAGATTCGACTGCTTGAAAATACAACACACATAAAAATTGGAAAGGGAGTGAGACAAGGTGACACCATATCTCCGAAGTTCTTTAATGCCACATTGGAAAATGTCTTTCAATCACTGAACTGGGAAAACAAAGGGATAAAGATTAATGGAGATTATCTAGTCCACCTTCGTTTTGCTGATGACGTAGTAATTTTTGCAGCTACCCCATCAGAACTGCAGAGTATGATCCAGGAACTTGCTGACAAGAGTAAAGAAGTGGGATTAAAAATGAACTTTCAGAAGACAAAAGTGATGATGTTCAATGCTTTTACAAGAAATGAAGAATTATCGATTGATGGAGAAAAGCTGGAGATAACAGACACGTTCATTTATCTTGGACAGCAGATATCAAGTGAGGGTCACATTGATGAAGAAATTAACCGGCGTACGAAACTTGCCTGGAGAGCTTTTGGAAGAAACAGCATAATTTTCAAGAGCAATATGCCATTATGCTTAAAAGAAAAGTGTTTGATCAATGCATCCTTCCAGTGCTTACGTGGTGCAGAGACATGGACCTTAACTAAAGAGACATGCAAAGGCTGCAGACAACTCAAAGAAGCATGGACAGGTGCTTGCTTGGTGTAACCAGGAGAGATAAGAAGAGGAACTCGTGGATCCGAAAAATTACAAGTGTGGAAGACAATATGATCAGAGTTAAATCCCTGAAATGGTAATGGGCTGGACATACTGCCAGAAGGACAACCGGAATTTTAGATTGGATTCCAAGGGACAGGAAAAGACCCAGAAGAAGACCACATGGGAGATGGGTGGATGAAATTCGAAAGTATGCGGAAGTGACATGGAGGAGACTGGCACAAGACAGACCGTTGTGGAAGAGGCATGGAGAGACCTTCGTCCCGCAGTGGATTGATAATGGTTGACGATGATAATGATGATGATACACTGAAGTGCCAGAAAAACTGGTACACCAGTCTAATACTTGGTAGGTCTTCCACGGGAGCGCAGGACTGCAGAAATACGACGGGACATGGATTCCACTAGCTTCTGGAAATATGCTGTAGGCAATGCACACCTTACTATCTGCAGAGCGTTCCACAATCGGGTGTATTCCGAGTTCTCGGATTCCTATGTTCGGCATCCCAAATGCGTTCTATCACGTTCAGATCTGGGGACTTGGGTGGGAATGGCAGCACCCCAAACTCAGATGAATGCTCCTCTAACCATAATGTGGCGTTCCGAGACTTGTGTGGTGGTGCATTGTTCTGTTGGAACAGGCTCAACCCATCAGCATGAATGCAGGACATGAACGGGTGTACCTCGTCAGAAATAATGCGCAGATAGCGTTGGCCGGTCACAGACGTTTGTAGACGTACCAGGGGCCCCAGTGAAGTCCAGCCAGAAACACCCCATACCATTACGCCCTCCCCCCTACCTAGCCGGTACAGTTCCCTGTTGACAGGCGGGATTCATGGCTTCTTGAGGTTTGGGCCACACACGAATCCTTCCATCTGCCTGATACAGATAGAAACGCGACTCGTCAGACCAGGCTACTTGTTTCCAGTCATCAAGTGTCCAGTGGCGGTGTTGCTGTGCCCAAGCGAGGCGCATAACTCTATGTCGTGCACCCATCAAGGGGACTCGAGTTGGGCGTCGGCTCCCAAAGCCCATATCGTGCAGTGTACGTTGCACAGTCCGGACGCTGATGCTTGTTGAGGCTCCAGCATTGAATACAGATGATACCTGCGAGAGTGTTGCACGCCTATGGCGTAAAATGATTCTTGACAGCCGACGACGGTCACGTTCACCCAATGTCTTTTTACGGCCGCACTGGTATCGTAGTTTGGAGGTTTTGCTGGAATTCTTGTAGTCACGGTACACCCTTGCAATGGTCGTACGTGAAAATCCGAACTTCGTTTCAACCTCCGAAGTACTATGGCCCCTCTCACGAGCGCCAACTATGACACCTCATTGAAAATCGCTTAAATCGTTATTACTTGTCACTCTCATGCCGAAAACAGCTCTGACAGCTGGCAAGGATGTCTATCACTTTATATACGCACTGGCGGACGCAACCGAATACGCGCATAGGTGACGTTGGTATGTTTTTTTGCATAACCTGGTCTGTAGCAGTTTTTCTGGCACTTCAGTGTATATGAGATTTTCCCTATATACATTTTGATTTTTGAAACTTTCTTTTGAACTGTTGCCGATAGACGGCACAACAATACGGTGCGACAGTGGTGTGCGCGTCCTTTCTCCACGAGAAACGAGGAAAGAAGTTGTGGTTGTTTTCGTGGAGGAGAATGTAAGCTTTGACGTGCAAAGAAGGACGATGTTTACTTTGTTGCGAAGTTTGAATACATAATGACGCCTCTTAATATCAACATGTACCGTTAAGTATTAAATGTTATTTTAGCTAATTACGTTAGGTTGGTTCTGCTTAATTAATCAAGATTACTCTCTTTCCTGGATAAGCTCCGAACCCAATTCCTACAATTATGGTGTCAGACAGTGGGATGCAGTGAATTGCAAAATGGCCACATGTTCCTACAATTATATTACGGTGCCAGAAGGGAGGATGTTGTGACTGGAAGATGGCGGTTCGTTGTTCCGTAAAATAAAAGAACTTTCGAAGGGAATCAAAGTTTTCGTTTTAAACTCAAATCTTGATTAGATCAATGTGAAAGGAATGCAAAGTAAGTAAATAGCAACTTTTTCACGATGGCTATAGCGTCTGCCAAATCGATCAAAGCCTTGCATAAACTAATTTTCGAAGTCGAGGGCGACCATTTGAACAGAAAACGTCTACGCGAATTTTCTGGTTTTAAATTTGAAGCTGATAGTGAAGATTATGAGATGAAGTTATATTATATTTCTGATAATTTATCAACAACAGAATTGGTTACGATGTGTAATACTCTAGGATTGGATTACGAAGGCAATATTCAAGAAATAGCGATTAGAATCCTGAGTGGCTTGGTAGACTTGAAATTGCTGATCGAGAATCCCGAAGCTGATGAGAGCGAGTGTGGATATGTTGAAAGCGACGGGGAATTCCAAACAGCAAATGTTAAGGAGATTGATGAGCCTCTAATTAAATCGGCATTCTGATCGGAAGCTTTTTCGAAATTTTCCGTTAGCTACGAAATTTTACGTTGGAGATTCGATTCGAAAGAATAGCGGTGACTCAAACCTTTCCATTGAAAAGTGGATAGTCGACTTTGAAGAAACTGCAAACCTATGCGAATGAATTGAAATTCAAAGGTTGATATTTGCCAAAAGCTCTTTGTCCGGCATAGCAAAATTATTTGTTCAGGAGGAATAAGGGTTGATTTTGTGGAATAAATTAAAATTAACGTTGAGAGAAGAGTTTGCTCCTGGATGTAATAGTGGTCAACTTCCCAAAATGTTATCAAAACGTCGATTACAGAGTCATGAGTCATTGCAAGAATACTTTCTTGTAATAAAGATTGCGAGTAGAGGTAGCATTGAGCCTGAAGCCTTAATGGAATATGTTATCGATGGAATCTCAGATAAAACTGAGAAGAAAGCAATTTTATTTGGAACAAAAGATTTAAGGGAATTTAGAGAGAAATTATTAATTTATGAGAAAATTTGTTCGTCTGCCCAAGAGTTACATACCAGAATGTATACGGCGACAAGGCAAAATTAAAACCAGTCTAAGAGTAGGTATCTGCAGCAAAACAAAACTATAAATGCACCGTTTAATAGAAGCTCTGATATCCGTTGCTTTAATTGTGGTGAAAGAAATCTGGTTTCGAGAAATTGTCTTTCGAAATTTAAAGAAACTAAGTGTTTTGCCTGTAATACGTATGGTGACCATAAATCGTCTAGTTGCCCGTTGAGAAGACATGCTAAGAGCATTGCCATAGTCAATAGTTGTGCTCTAGAACCTGCAAGTTGCGTAATCGAGGCGAAGCGGTACAATCCAACGTTACGAGTCAAAGTGGAATGAAATGGTGTTGACGTAGTAGCTCTTGTCGACACCGGAAGTGAAGTAAATGTCATCTGTGAAGATATTTGCCATAAAACTGGTAATCCTGCGCTGCAAAATCGTATCGTGTCTCTTTCGGGAATCGGACTTAGCAGAGGTGCTACGCTTGGTTCTTTTGTGTGCTCTATATGTATCGGCAATAATTCCTTCGAATAATTTTTTCATGTACTGCCAAGAAGTGCTTTGAAAATGGAAAGTGTGGTCGGAAATGAAATACTTCGTCAAGCTGAAATTCATATTAGTAGAGAGGGTATAGAGATACAAATGCGAATGGCGTAAAATTCTTAATTCACATTATTGGTGTCGCAGACAAACCATCTGATTTAATTGAAACTGACCACATTGAGGATAAGCAGACACGTGAGTTAGTACCTGAACTTGAGCAACAGAGGAAAGAAGAATTGCCGCAGAAACAAAGATTTCGTATAGTACAGGTAAAGGAACAATCCAAAGAAGTAGCTAATGACTTAAGGCTGTCTTTGAATGAGTGTTAGGCTTCATATTCTGCGATAGATGGCGCAAAATATCACTCCTTGGGCGTGACTTTTACGTCTTGAGCGATTGTCCCAGAAGTTGGCGTCAGCGAATGACTGAAGTCACCTTACCATATTCAGAATAGCAGTGGTCTCTCGTTGACTCCACAATGAGAAGACAAAATACGGGTTGTTACGTGTTAACCAATGACATTGCTTGGGGGTGGAGCTTAGTAGGTAGGCGTAGTTTCTGTCTCAAATTCAAGTGTTTTCTGGCAAGGTATACATTTTCTCTTCAAGAAATGAACGTACAGTAGAATTTAAGATGATCTATAGAAGACAAGATTCCAATCTCCCTTCAGTGCCCATTCTTTGATTTCTATTTGGCCTAGATAATTAAAAATATCAGACAGAAATGAGAGGTTTCGTTTTTTCCCCACAGAAACACTGCCAAGCTAACTTCTGGCGCCATATGGCGCCAACTTGGAATACTTTCAAGTCAGATAAATTAAATTTAAAAAAACAAATTAGCAAATTTTTCGGAAAAATAACTGCGACATGTATTAGCTGTGGGTCGTTTTTATTTGTTTATTTGTGCTCAAAATTTAGAACTCTACAAAGTAATAGTTTTCGAGAAAAATGTGTACACAAAAATTTGCTTTACAGATATAGGACAGAATTTCTGTTACACTCATTCAAAGACAGCCTTAAAAGAAAATGTAAACAAAAGAAAAGCAAAGCAAGTGGAGAAGTTGAACGAAGCTGTCTTGCTAGAGAAGCTTGATGGGAAAGAGAACGTTCTGCACAGTCTGCAGCAATTATATCATGAGAGTGTGAGTGATATTGGAAGTGGCTGGCGAGTAGCCCAGAATCAGGCTGCACTCGAAAAAGAACAGAAAGTAAAATCTCAAATTAATAATGTGGCTGCTAGTGAAAGAGGACAGCAAGTTTTTGCCGAATCCTGGATGCAAAATGGCTACCGGAAGGAGTCTTCGAATGTGGAAATGCAAGCTGAAAAACTTGCATTAGAAGTCGAAAAAGAAAGAGCTGCTCATATTGTATCCCCTTCACCACCTGAACCTGATCCTGTTGATGCTTTGATAGATGATTCAGGTAAAAGCCTAAAGAGCTGTGACACAAATATTGAAAAAGCTAATCCAAGTAGAGAACCAGATGCTTCTGAAGCAGCACAGATGGAGACAATTAAACAAAAAGAAGTGGATGTTGAAAAAACAAAGCTTTATCGTAAATGAGATGTAAAAGCCAAGAATCGTTTCCACGAAGTTTAGAGGAAAAAACTTTTAATGGGGAATATTCAAAGACTTTGAATTATATTAAAAATGAAGAGCGGCGCGAATTACGGCAGAAAAATAATTCTAAAAAAGAATAAGTATTTTATGTGCTCACCTTTGGATAAAAAATTAGAAGTGGTAAGTAAGCTCAGATAGAATATGCCGTTGAGAATTGTTTCAATGATATTGAAGGTTATCTGCAGTATGATAACGGAAGTTTTGTAAATTCGAATATGTGTGCTACGTTGTTTACCCTTATGATGGAGCCAGACGAAGTTGTTGATATACAAACGTATTTACCGGGATATGACAGCGTTAAAGAACACGCTCAGGCAGCCGTTGAGTTGCTTTCAGATGCAAACAGTATTATCTTAGAAGATGCAAATATGGCATTAGATGAGGCTACTGGTGTTAAAACAAAGGAACCATTGCCATCTGAGAATTCGGTTGTGGCAAGTATTAGAACAACAATCACAAATATCAACATATTTTGGAACAGAGCACCATCTCCTACCACTCCTCAGGGGCAGACAATCAGATAAAAAACATTCAGAGACCACAGATAAAGTTTAAAGGAAAACTGGACAACAGTAATACACTTTCTGTGCCAATAATTAAAGTGAAGTCTAATTTACTAAGGCCTCTATCTAATTTACCAGAGATACTTGGTGTAAAGGAAGAATTTGGAAAACTAAAGCAGCCATGGAGGAGGAAACGCAGTCGCAAGGAGCCAATCGTAAGGAAGACCAAGATAATGTTCGGGGAGAAGACGGAACAGATTTGCTTAAGAAAGTGCTCGTCCAGAAGTTGAAGAAAGTCTTGGCGGAAAAGATGAAAGCGCTCTCGAAGAAAAACGGAAAAGCAGCAGCGGTATCAGCGAAAAGGAAAGAAAAAGTGAAGTCAGTACAGAAGATAGTGAAGCCGCTGAAGAAGGAACCCAAGTTTTTGGACAGTATTAAGTTACCCGCGTGAGACCTCGAGATCGTTATGATTTTGTCAAGATTGGACAGCACGAAGGTCCCTGTACAACATCGTCTTCTGCCGATCAAATGGAAAAATGGGCACACGATGCCTGTGAATGTTAATGATGAGAACTGACAGACAAAGGAAAATGGATGGTGCGATGAAGTCCTAAATGTAAGTATATTATAATTTTTCATAGGTTATCCCAGAACTGGTTCCGTGGAGTTGTCATCCAAGTATACGGACTGACAGTCAGAATGGCAGAGTCACGGGATTTTCCCTATATATATTTTTTGACTTTTGAAACTCTCTTTTGAACTGTTGCCGATAGACGGCACAACAATACGGTGCGACAGTGGGGCGCGCGTCTTTTCTCCACGAGAAACGAGGAAAGAGGTTGTACTTGTTTTCGTGGAGGAGAATGGAAGTGTTGACGTGCAAAGAAGAATGATGTTTATTTTGTTCCGAAGTTTGAATACATAATGACGCCTGTTAATATTACCAGGTGCCGTTAAAAATTAAATGTTATTTTAGTTAATCACGTTAGGTTGGTTCTGCTTAATTAGTCAAGATTACTCTCTTTCCTGGACAAGTTACAACCCCCCTTCCTACATATATATATATATGCACTATATTGACAAAAGTCACCGGACACTTAGAAGAGAAGCACATCATAGCATTTATTGACATGAATTAGTGCGGTGTCGGTCCACCTTTAGCCTTAATGCATACACTGACCTTTCGAGGCATGCTTTCGACAAGGTTTTGGAACACAGTGATAGGTATGCGCTTCCATTCAGTACATAATGCTGCCGCTAACTGTTGCTTAGTAGCAGGCCTTGGTTCCAAACTTCTTATACGGCGCTCTAATTCATCCCATAGGTGCTCTATAGGATTAAGATCAGGGCTCTGTGCTGGCCAGTCCACACTCGATAAGGAATTATCGTCAAACCACTCCGTAACAGTAATTGTTTTATGGCTCTGTGCATTATCCTGCTGACACCAACAAGGTTCAGTTCCATAGTATTGCCACAGAGTTGGTAGGGCATAATTGTCCAGAATATCAAGGTAGACGTGCTGGTTAACAGGTTTTTCCACGATAGCCAATGGGCCGGAACCATACCACGAAAAATATCCCCACACGAGTACATTGTCAGCTCCAAACTTGACCGTAGGAACAGTACACTCTGGTAAATAGCGTTCCCCCGGCTGCCACAATACCCAAACACGGCCATCAGACTGATGGATCGTGTATCTGGATTCATCAGTCCATAGGACCCATTTTCATTTATCTACGGTCCACGATAAATGTTCTTTACACCATGCTAAACGACGAGTAGCATTTCGAGTGGAGATGAAAGGCTTATGAGCAGCCGCACGACTACGGTAACTCATGGAATAAAGTTCTCTGCGAATGGTACGTGTACATACCGACGTTCCAGCATTTTTACTCACCTGTACACTGAGGCCTTGTGCAGTACTCCGTCGATTAGCTGTAACGACTCTCCTGAGGCTTTGACGTCCTTTATCACTGATTTTATTTGGTCTGCCAGTACGTTATGCTGCTTCAGGCACGCCATGTGTATTCCACTTATTCAGAACATCCAAAACAGTTGACTTGGGTATGTTTAAACACTTCTCGGTTTCTCTTATGGACAACCCACTAATATAACACCCAACAACCTTTCCTTTCTCAAAGTCAGTTCTCTCGCGTCCGCGACATTTTCACTCAACCTCACAATGTGATATGATCGGAGTCAGCTGCAGGCTTGTTTTTACACCGTTTGCATTGTACCGCGCATCTTAACAACGCAGCGGATCCTTTCATTTGCTTTTGAAGTGTTGTCCGGTTACTTTTGTCAACAATATAGTGTATATATATATATATGTATTTAATGCATAATAAAGGTACCTCGGAAATTTTCTAAACAGCCGAATCAGTTGCTCCTGCTTTCAGTTTCGTGGCGTTTTTGTATGTATGTATACTGTATATATATATATATATATATATATTGTTTGTTTGGGGGCTTAACGAGCATAATGAGCAACTCGACGGGCGATAAACAGGCTCCCGACCCTAATTTGGGGTCACTAATTCCAGGGAAGGGAGAGAGCTAGTGCTGTAAGACAAACAAATCAGCACAGTATTAAGAAAAAATATCATTAAGCAACATCCATTCCTCACTAGGATTCTTGCCGAGACCCACCTCAGAAGAATGGTCAGAAGCCAGCGCTTAGACTACTGCACCCATGGGATGGCATATACACACAAAGCACTGCTATATATGCAAGAAACCAAAGCCAATGCGTAGACTGTTGTATAATACTGTCCCAGTCAGAGGAAATGTTCTTAATTTTCAAAATAACAAAAGTTCTTAAGACATTTAACATCGGATGGAAAATTCATAGGAAATTTACCTAAATTTCATGTCAGTATGGTTTTTCGTGTATAGACTAGATCGACAAGTACTTTTCATTCAGATTAATAGAGTTGAAGGAGCAAAGTTAATTGACGGATTTAGCTTGGTCGTGAAGCTAAACGTTTTAAAAGTCATTCATATATGCATAAAACTTTCTCACGACTGGTCAGTGATATAACGGTACTTTTGAACTCTAAAGCGCCGGAAAACGGTTAGAAAATACCACTGACCATGAGCATTTTTTAAGATGTTATAAGGGATAAAGAACACAAAACACAATTTGTTCTCATGTAGTTAAGAATTCTGGATTGATTTTTATACGAACAACAAAAATATTGCAATTGATATGTGAAACGATTGCGCGGATGGTCAATAAAAATAATTTTGTTACTTAATCAACGAAGTGTTAGCTTGCTTGCAGAAAGATAGTGGAAAGGTAATCTGAATTCTCGAAATGCAGCTGGGAAGAATAAGTTTCCGAAACCTTCATTATAAGAGTCTTTTTTAAAGGGGTACATTAAAACTACCTTAACACATAATCTAAAGTGTCAAACAAATAATCATGATCATATATAGAGGATTTTAGGAAGGGAGTGTCTGACCCCAGGTCTTAAACAACCCTTAGAAATAGGAAGCTAGGAGATTTGGGCAAGAGTGCCCGATAGGAAAGTGACAAGGAAGCGAAGTAGAATGGGGAGGAAGACGCCCTTATTTATTACCGGGGGCCAGTACCCCGGGTCCGACGGCTTAATGTGCCCATCCGACGCACGGCTGATATTTAGTGAATCGAGTGTTCTTACCTGCCTGGGATCGAACCTGTGGTCCTTTTCGTGGTAGTCACGAACGTTGCCCACTAGGCCACCCGCGCCCCTAAAGTGTCAAACATTATGTCATTTGTGATTATATATTTCGTTTATTCGTGAAAATAGCTCAGACATTGTCCCGTTTAATTCTCTAGTTACCAAGCACGTCAATGTAATTATTATTTTAGTCCACTCTTCTTTCCGAATGGTCAAAGGTACTTGCTTCTGATTAACTGCTCGAGTTGGGCCCAAGCTGGTGTCCCGTGTGAGGCACGGGTGGCTCATCCGTCTGATAGCGCTACGTCTAGAGATAGTGGCGTCTATTCCTAGGGATAGTGGTCCTCAAATTAGGGAACAATATCTCCCTATAATCCTAGATGATCACGGTGGTTGTCAAACCCAAATGCTAAAAAGAAAAGGAAAGAGACGAACACTTCGGGTATAATCAATTTCGTAAGACCACCATTGTCGCCATAGATGCAAACTGTTCCACATGTTTCTTCTTCGTATTCGCCTAACGTTGCAAACGATTAGCAGCAAATTTAAGTGCTATTAGCAAGTTTTTCAACGCATTCTACCCTGATATATATTCACTTATTTCAACAGCTGCTGGTTTTTGAATATGATTTAACGGATATTTCATAGAAAAATGCTTAAATTTGGCAGCACTAGATTCATTCCATTTTCTACATGCATATTGAATATTTTTAATGTTCACTTTTCAAATGTTTCCCCGACATCGTAAATTTTCCTGAGCCTTTTTTTTTTTTTTTTTGACGTTTTGCTTTCCATATGAATTAAGTCTCTCCAGTAGGGTACATTCTTGCATAATTTCTTGTACAATGTTGTTCCAGGATGTCTTTCTGCATTTTCCTTTTCATATGTACACAAGCACCACATTTCCATGTTTTTATCAGTTAATAAACGCAAAAATAATATACTTTCCCTTGTATATCAAATAATAAGATGCTTGATTTTGGTATTTCATACGTTTATTAAAATTTTAAACAAGGTATTTCTATTTCCTATTGGATCAGGAACCCTGATATATTCCATAATTCCATTACATTTATATGAATTTGTTCAATTTTCTCCTTTTGATTATAATCTACTACTGCGCAACATTGACATGACTACAATGGTAATTACGTAAATCGCAGTTATAATCTACATTCCAGATACCGTGAATGCCCACTGGTACGTCGATCCTATTGTTCAGGTCGTCAGCAGGTCATTTATTCGAATCCTGCAAGGCACAGTATTGAAATATGATAAAGTCCATCCACGCACCGCTCGCACAGTAACCATTTTATTTTGTGGGTACTTTTGAAATCATGTAAACCTATTCGAGGCGAACAAACTGCTTGTCAAATGAAGCCCAACAAATGGAAGCATTTTCCATATTTCTTTTTCATAAGGGGTGAGCACCTCAATGAGCTATAAACAGTCACCCGTCGTAATTTAGGGTCACTGGTTCCAGGGATGGGAGACAGCCAGTGCCGTAAGACAAACACACCATCCATTTTTCACCCCAGATTCGGACTCGGACCCATCTCGGACGAATGGTCATAAGCCAGCTTTTAGACCACTGTTCCACCTGGCTATTTTTTCTTATTTCAGTCTGAAGCTTTTATCACTTGCACATTTGCACATTTCGGGTAGCCGTGTAGGTTTTCACCAGAATCAAGAATATCTTCTTTTAAATAAATCTTCAGTAAAGGGATATCCTGGAAAAATGTACAATATCCAAAATTGCGAATATACACTTAGGTCTCCAAATGCAAAACTTCATACCAGAGAAAAATTCTTGTAAATCCAAGAAGTATTAGTATTGTGCTTAGCTTTGTGTATGATTGATAAAGAAGAACTTTTCCAGTGAAGCTAATGGTAAGGGAGATATAGTGTCTACAGACGGGAGACAGGAAAAAGGTGATATAAGTTTCTTGCTTGCACACACGCACGCACGCACGCACGCATTCAGAAACTTGTTAAAAAGATTTTATCGCCCAGGTGGCGCAGTGTTCTAAGAGCTGGCTTCAGACCAATGGTGTGAGATGGGTCCGGATTCGAATCCCGGTGAGGTATGGATGTTATGCTTGTCTTACGACTCTGACTCTCTCCCTTTCCTGGAACCAGAAACCGTAAATTAGGGACGGGCGGTTGTTTATAATCCCTAAATTAGAGACGGACAACTTCTTACTGCATAAAATAAAAAGATTGCAATGGATATCTTAGACTACGATTCATCTATCTGTAATTCAGTGTTAGTGGCAGCATAGAAGGGAAAAGCAGTGAAGCCGTACCCAGAACTAAACTCAAGCCATCCGCAAGAACGTTTAGAACAGTGGGAAGCAAATACATACAGGAAGTAGGTAGCTTTATTCTTAAAACACATACACACACACACACACACATTTTTCAGTCTAATAATTAGATATAACGAAGACGCAAATCACCTGCAGGCTAATTTCAATCTCAGTGCGCTGAAGAACAACTCCGCGTGTCATGTCATGATCCAGAATGGCGCTCTGGCCATTTATCGCGATGTAATTGGCGTTTGTAGGAGGACGGAAAATCAGTCATTACCGAGGAAGTAAATGTTTGAAAGGGAAATCGTCCCCGGGAGGCAGCAAGCGCCGAGGTCTCGTAACCCGGAGTTAATCCCACGTCAGTGACGCCGGTAACATGCGGATCTAGCAAAACGAGAATTCCGAAATACCTTTTGGGTAACCTTTACAAGAAAACTGGATGTCAGTGTCAAGTGAAAAGTTCGATGGCCGCTGAAGAGCCTGCCCAATGCGCGTTGGTGTGATTTCCACCCAATTTCGTGACTATTCTCCCACGTCTAATGGCATGGATGATTTCAACAACGGCTTAATCAACATTTTAAACTGCGAAGCTTCGAATTTGACGGAAACACAGATTTCGGAACAAAAGTTACAATATAACAATCAAGTCGCCAAAAATTCACGTACTCAATGAAGCTTGCATGGTATAACACACAAGATCCACATCTCGTGGGAAAACCTTCTGATTAGAGGGGAATTGCTGGATATGTGTTTAAATGTCACCACGAAAAAATTGAAAACCTCTAAAGTGTACTACAGAAACACTTTACATGCGGTTTTGCTTTTCCTGTTTGAAAAATAAAAAAATAAATTGAGTTTTTAAAAATTATGTATTCTTTTCTCGAATGTTAGAACATTGTGGAGAACAGCGTATCCACATTAAAATTTACATGCACATTTATTTACATTTTATTTTGTGCGTGTGTGTTTATGTATATATCGAGGATATGGCACACATAAAAATTGAAAATGCAGAGAGGCAAGGTGACAATATTTCTTGTAACACGGGTGAAAAACTCCTGCGTAAGACGTGATAATTTGCGTCATTTACGCAGCTGCACGGATTGGGGAGAAACGGAACCGTCTCCATATCAGCACTAAGAAAAGGAAAGATGATTCCACTATCCAAATTCAAAATGGCTGTTATAGCTTAATCCTGTAAAATTAAATCTATGGTGCCCTGGCCACAATCTCCCAAGCTCTTCAATGCCACATTGCAGAATGTCTTTCTGTCACTGAGCTGGGAGGACAAGTGATAAAAATTAATGTCGATCTTTTGACCCACCTCTGTTCTGCTGACGACATAGTCCCTTTTGCAAGTATTCTTCAGAGCTAACAGGTATGATCGAAAAACTCGCTGACAAGAGTAAGGAACAGGGTTAAAGATGAACTTACAAAAAACAAAAGTAATATACAATGCTTTTACAAGAAATGCAGCTTCAGAGGTGAATGAGACGAGATTAAAGGCAACTGATGTTTACATCTGCCTTGGAAAACAGATATCAAGCGAGGGTCACATCGAAGACGAAATTAATAGGAGTATAAAATTTGACTGAAGTGCATTTGGTAGAAAATAGACAATTATCAAGAGTGGTTTTGATGTCTTAAAAGAAATTTAAACCCTGCAGTTCTTACTTATGGATCAGAGACATGGACCTCAACTAAAAAAGACATACAGAGGCTCTAGACAATTCAGAGAAGCATAAAGATATCTATGGTTGGTGTAAAAGAAAGACAGGAAAAAGAACTCATGGATAAAAAAATAGCAAGAGCAAGAGTGAATAACATCTTGATGAAAGTAAAGACCCTCAAGTAGAAATGTGCTGGACATGTTGCTAAATGAACTGATAACCGTCGGACAACTGAAAAAGTAGACAAGATAGCAATGGAAGAATACAAATGGAATATACAACCCTATAACAACTTATTGAAAAATGATTAGCTTATTTCGTGCCTCTGAAAGTTATTAACATTTACAAACATTTTCTCGTGTCTTCAAATTTTGTAAGTCCCAGACAAAAATATGATGCGGGTGAAAATTTTACTTTTACGTTCTTTAACGTTTAATCACCAGCGTGGGGAAATGTATGAGCTATAAGCAGACGTTCGTTCATAATTTAGTGCCAATGGTTCCGGGAAAAGGGAAGACCCAGTGACGTAAGGCTAACACAGCACCCAGGATTCGAACCTGGGCCAACTAAGACGAGGGTCAGCGCTTAGATCATTGCGCCACCGGGGCTGGCGAAAATTTTATGAAAGAGAACCCTGGAAAGTTTTAACCGTAACAAGAAACAAATGTAATTTAAGAATAATCCTAACGGAATTGAGTGAAAAATTTATGTCCCAGAAATATAAATGAGGTTATGTGTGAGCTGAAAATTAAAAAAAAACTGAGATCTAAATATTCAGAGAAAATATATTTATATTGAAAAAGAGTGAAACGCTTTGCTTTAATATCATATAACCTAATGAATACGATAAGGTTATACAAAGAAAATAAGAATATAATATCTTTCTGAAAAATAATGGGAAATTTGAAGTTAATGCTAAGCACCGGCACTACACAACATTTGCTAATACTACTGTCTCATGGTTTTCATTGAATGATAATAGTATTTACTAAGGAAAAGCATAATTTGTAAGCATGAGAAAAGATACATTTTTTTTGTCTTAATTAAGAATTTCATCCTAATGTGTACATATTTTTGTTAGGCATAGCTTTTGCTAGTAACCGTTCACTAATTCTGAAAGATCAAGTACTTCCGTTTTAATATATTATTTTGATAACGTCAAGAATTTTTGGTAAAATCTAATTTTTATTTATGACTTCATGGTCAAAATTTCGTGTGGTGTGGATAACAATTTCTAAAATTTTGTGAGAATTCTACGTGTCCAGGCGTTTGAATTATGCTAAACTAGAATATACTCACTTACATAAAAATAAAAACATCGCGATGGTTTCTACAACTTTTTCGTTTTGAAACCACTGGCAATTTCGGTGATGCAAGATATTGCATAGACTAATCAAATACCTAAGCCAGGGATGGCAAACTTTTTCCGACTATTATGCCACTTAACGTTTCCTTTACTGCTTTAAATTGTCTGGTGTGGCGCCTCTTGTTTGCTTTTTTTTCTTTCAATTAACATTTCGTCACGAAACTTTTTTAGCGAATAACATAAAAATGACATTGACAGAATGGGTAAGTAGGTGAGTTTTAAGACTAAGACAACTTTAATTTGAACCTGATTTCATTTGTAAGAAGATAATTGAAAAATCATGCTTACATAATCACATTTG
The DNA here is from genome assembly GCA_039090855.1 of Macrothele yani. Classification (NCBI taxonomy): domain Eukaryota; kingdom Metazoa; phylum Arthropoda; class Arachnida; order Araneae; family Macrothelidae; genus Macrothele; species Macrothele yani. The sequence goes on along the minus strand of CM076995.1, from coordinate 99,451,659 downwards.
TGTGAAACTTGTTACTGAATGCTCTGTCAAGGCATTTATGTTCAGTTCATAATCTAATGTCTTCAAGGTTATGGGCACCATCAATAGTCACAGACACTATTTTATTTAAGTCAACACCCATTTTTATTACAAATTCCTGCTTCAATTCACACATATTTTCCCGTTGAATCGTAGTTGGCGAACTCAGCAATTTAATTAATTCCTCCCTCATTACACTTCCGCAGGAAATCTAACAAAAATATCTACTCTTGTTTGTGACGTCAGATCAGTGCTTTCATCAAGACATATTGAAAGCATACCGACGTTGTCCAAATCGGATTTAATTTGGTCCGAAACATCTTCACTCATTCTTGTTATTTTATCTTTGTCAGTGTTCCTGCTGGCTGGCATTTCCTCAGTTCTATTCACAATTTGTTGCTTGTTGGGAAAATCTTCCAATAATGTGTCAGACGTGGCTAAGAAAGCCGCCTTCAAAAAATTACCATCACAAAGTGGTTTCCCATGCTGTGCTATATAGCGAGATAGATGAAAACTAGCCACAGTGATATTATCCCTTGGCCTGAAAGAAGATGCGAAACAACTTGATTGGTTTCGACTTTTTGTAGAAGGTACTGACATGGAACAAACAGTTTTATGATTCCTATTGATTTCTCTTCCTACTGCAAAATGGAGGCTTGAGCTGAAGCAGGTGTTGACGTCTGGTGGTAGAAGTCCGTAGGAGTGGAATTATAAAAAGAAAAATAATAATTGTGTGCGTTTGGCCCTTGTCTTTTGGGAATTAATGCTTAAGGCGATTAAAAAAGGTGAGGTCGATTTACTACCACTTTGGAGGACACTTCTTGGCTAGATTAATTTTTTTGTCAAAGCTCGGTTATTTTTATTTTTTTTTTTGATTGGAGGTTTAACGACCACCGTGAGCAACTCAATGGGCTATAAGCAGTCGCCCGTCCCTAATTTAGGATCACTGGTTCCAGGGAAGGGAGAGAGCCAGTGCCGTAAGACAAACACAACATCCATGCCTCACCGGGATTCGAACCCGGACCCCTTTCGGACGAATGATCAGAGGCCATCGCTTAGACCACTGCGCCACCGGGGCGGCTGCTCGGTTATTTGCAAGAACACACAACAGACATGTTGTCGAAGAATTATTGTTTTCATAAAACTAAATTTTTATTTAATGTTTTCATATCGGTTTACCTGCGTGCTATAGGTTCGCCATCCCTGATCTAAGATTTCTCAAGCCTAAACTTTCATTTCAGGAAAGTTTTGAAATAAATATTGTATGAAGTTTCTATCTAAATGTGAAGACCTTCATTTTTACTCCTTGCATGTTACTTAGCCGCCCCGGTGGCGCAGTGGTCTAAGGCGTTGGCCTCTGATCATTCGTCCGTAAGGGGTCCGGGTTCGAATCCCGGTCAGGCATAGATGTTGTGTTTGTCTTACGGCACTGGCTCTCTCCCTTCCCTGGAACCAGTGACCCTAAATTAGGGACGGGCGACTGCTTATAGCCCATTGAGTTGCTCACGGCGGTCGTTAAACCTCCAATCAAAAAGAAAAATGTTACTTACGTCACAATAGGTACTTAGCGGCCACTTCATCAGACACACCATGGATATGGAAAGAATACTCGCTAGTTGTCTTGTTGTTTTTAAAGTGGGGAAGAGTTAATTACCACGATGAGAAACTCTTACGGCTGGTGGAGTTGCTCATGGCTACAAGTAGTGGCTTGTCTTTAATTTAGGGCCACTGGTTACGGGAAAGGGAGAGAGCCAGTTCCGTAAAATAGGAGTACCACCCATGCCTCATTTAGGGCTCGGCGGCCGGCCTACCTTGGACGAATAGTCCGAAACCAGCACTTGGGCCACTGCCCTACGGGGAAGCTCACAGGTTGTGTAACCGTTGAAATAAGAAGTGCATTTTAAAAGTGTGCTTAAGACATTCGAACCAGACAAAACTTATACTGGTGTCCAAAATTAAAGTCCGAAAGGTACTTCTTGGGAAAATAAATTTTAATGATTGAAATGAAATTACATTTGATAATATACTAGATTGAACATGAGAAGTTCACTTCAGAAACAAATTTTCATGTGGTGAAGCATAAACTTCTCGAATGTGCAAATCTGTTTTCAGATCGAAACCATGAGTGATCGTCGGTAGCGCTTTTAAGAAGTTTCTCTTTGGACCATAATTAATTCCCAATGCCTCATGCGCGTTTATCTGACTCAGTAAGATGGAGAACCATGGGAAGACTGCCAGTGGCAGGCCCACGTGGGAAGAGACTTGAATATCAACCAAGAGTGATTTCAAAATTATTGCAACAATTTAGCAACATCGGTGACGTATTACGAAGGCCTGTTCTGGTCGCCGAAGCATTGCCAAACTACATGATAATCATTACTTGGTTTAACAGTGAGGTGTAACAGGGCATACACAACCATAGGGACAACTATGACAAGTCAAATAATATATCAACTGCTTAATAAGAGCAGCCTTTATGCAAGGACACCCACGTTTGTGTTTCTCACAACTCATCCGAAAAGAAAGCTCAATTGAACTGGTGTTCCCGGAGCCAAGACCCATAGGGCCAGTTAATATTTTATTGATGGTTGAAGATTCAGTTTAGAAACTGTTTGTAGGCGTCATTTTATCTAGTGGGAACCTGGAACACGCAATTATTTATCCAATATCAGAAAAGGAGACCCTTTTAGCGGATGTGGCTTTACTAGTTTGGGTGGGATAATGCTGAACAGCACACCACTTTATATGTTTGCAGGTGGCAACCTCACTGGTCGGCTGTACAAAAAGGTCATAGAGCCGTGTTTCAGGCACTTCTCTGATACTCTTCGTCCTCAATTTATTTTTATGGACGATGACCCTTGTCCACATAGGGCACAGCTGGTTCATCATCTCCTTCGAAGCGAAGGTATTCGAAGTATGGGTAGATCAGTGAGGTCACTGGATCTAAGCTATATGCTTGGTATGCTTTGGAAAGACAAGTTCCAGCTTGTTAGCTCTTCGCAGAACCTTCCATGAGCTACATACTGCCGTGAGGAATGAGATTCATCATCACCAGAACGTATGAGACTACTTTGTCATTAGTCTGACTTATTGCTGTGAGAGTTGTGTGTCTGCAAGAGAAGATCACATTTGCTATTAACCATCTCATTGTACGTATAAAGTCGGACAATCCACTTTGGAGATTCATATGTTTGTGACCATGCGTAATCAAAATGTGTACATATACTTATGTTTCAATAAATTGTTTATGAATCTCACAATTACATGCATTTATAAGTTACATAGCGAATTTCTCTACGTTCTGCTCGGCGTTTATCTTTCTTTCTTTTCCAAAAATATCTTTTGGATTTCAATTTTGGACACCAGTACATATAAATCCTCAAATCGTATCGTCACTGGAGCTTAAAGCTTAAATACACAGCCGAGTCACATTATTGTGACCACCTCCTACTTTTGACGTCAACAGCGCGAAGCCAATGAAAGAAGGCACGTGTCGTGAGCTGGCTTGAAGTGTATATAAGGTGTGCTGTAGGCAGTCTGAAACCATATCACTCGTTGCTGTCATAGATAACAGGAACGATTTATCAGATTTGCAAAAAAGGATGAACATCAGATTTCGGGCCAAGGGTGGCAGTATTTCTGAAACAGGGCAGTTTGTGAAATGTTCGCGTGCTGCAGTAATCAAAGTGCATCTGATTGGAGAAGTGGGACCATTGCGAATAAGTGATGTGGAAATTGCGGAGAACCACGTGCCATTGATGTGAGAGATGAACGTCAGCTTCGAAGGTGCGTGAGGGCCGATCGGCACGTTACTCGCTGGCCGAATGAACCAGGGGGCTAGCGGAAGTATGTCTAAAACGACAGTTCAGAGAACCCTGCAGCGTATGGGGCTCCGATGCAGAAGAATGGTCACTGCCCTATGCTAACGAAGGTGCATCGGCAGAAAAGGCCTACATTTGCACGTCAGAATCGGAATTGGACCTCCGCTGATTGGTAAAGGATTGCCTTCTCCGATGAGTCACGTTTTCTGCTTCATCGAACGGATGGACGTTGGCGTATAAGGCGAGAAACATCGGAGAACAAACGCTCTTCAATAATTGATGGAAGAACACAAGCTAGTGGGGACAGCGTTATGGTCTCGGGAATGTTTTCGAGACATTCTCTGGGTCTACTCATATCTGTGGAAGGCACTATGGACCGAATTCGTTATGAATCCATCCTTGCAGACAACGTACACTCATATATGCTAATTGTCTTCCCTGGGGTGGATGGGATCTTCCAGAACGACAATGCGACGTGTCACACAGCTAGAAATGTACGAGAGTGGTTGGAAGGGCATGATGAAGACTTCAAAGTACTTCCCTAGTCTCCCAATTCCCCAGACTTAAACCCAATCGACCATCTGTGGGACCACCTCGATTGTGTTGTTCGCTCTATGGATCCTTCACCACACACCCTCCAGCAGTTGTCAGATGCACTGCAGTCAGCATGGCTCCACATACCTGTGAGCACCTTCCAGCACCTTAATGAGTCACTCCCAGCCCGTCTAGCTGCTGTCCACGCTGCACACGGCGGTTACTCTGGATACTAACTGGTGGTCACAATAATGTGACTCGACCGTGTATATTACGTTAGTTCTCCGTCTCACAGTTTCTCATACTAAATTTTTTGTTGAACAGGAAAAGATCGACAAGTCATTGTTTATACGAATTTGATAAATGTAAATTCATGACTGGATAAAAACATTTTAAGTCTTGTTTAAAATAAAGGAAAAAGTTCTTCTAAAATAACCGGTTTCCAGTGGCTTCCGTATGCTTGCAATTTAATGAATAACTGATGCCATATTTAGTGCTTTAGTTAGATCAGGTAAAGTGCATGTCCTGAGTGAATGACGAGTTTCTTCTTGCAAAAATGCTGTTCAGAATGTTACACTGACTATAAGCGAGTGCATTTATGGTTTGGAATTTCTCACTGATAAACTACACCGCGTAGACCCAAATTACTTCAAGAACAGACAGATGAACACCAACGACGAACAATTCGTTTATATTGAAGATCTTCTTTTTAGAACGAAAATTTCTTCGCGAATAACACAAAAAAGTGAATGAACGGCTTGAAGGTAGAGAGATGACAACTTATAAAACATTTGTCATTCCTTAGGATGCCCAGCGGCGTTCGAAAAAGTAAAGAACAGCTAATCCAGTTAAAAAAAAAAAAAAATAAAAACACACACCCACTACCCTTTCTGAGATAATGAACTACTCTGTTTCCTAAGTTCGTTTCTTAATGATCTTAATTGGGATTAAAAATGTTAATTAGTTTTCTCATGGCCCGCATTCGGAGTTTCCGTTCTTTGCATCTGCTGTCCGGTGTGTTGACCCTGTTGAGGGGAAAGGCTGGCAAGGTCAGCAAACATATGGCTGCTTGAGTAACAGCTGTTCCTTCCTTCCTTTCTACCTATAGAATGGTATGGGAAGAGTCATGCAGACGAAGGCTTCAGGATAAATAAAAAAACCACCGGGTAAGAGAAGTGAGGAGGGTTAAGAAGGGACAGAAAGGAAGCCAACAGGAGGGCAGGTGTCAGCATACATCCGCGTTTTCGTTGCGGCCTTTGTTATCAGTAGTTTGGTCGAGCAGGTTCTTTAACTTCATTTGTCCCTACATTCTTCGAATGAACTTCTCGGATGCGAAGGAATCTTTCTTGTCCATATGATTCGAGGATTAAAAATCAAGAGAAAATGATTTATAACAATCCCTGCTGCTAAATGAACAGTCCTGCATATGGAATTTTAACCAATGCGTTTTCCCTCCTGAACTCATTGGTTAACGAGAGCGCCTTTTGCTTAAAAAGTACCTTAATTTAGAGTGTTCTTTAAGACTGGCGTATTTTTGCAAAAAAATCTCGTAATGCTATAATTACATTTATTAGTGACTAAAATTGTATTTTTGCCTGCTCTCGTTAGTGGAATTTTTTAATAGGGATGGCAGCTTAAATCCTTTCAGCTGCACATATAATCTCCTTTGATTCTTAATCCAATCAATATTAAAGCGTCCCATAAAGTGTTCTTCGTCTATAAATTTTCCATAGTTAAGGAAAAAAATGTTTGAACATTTTTCTTTCAAATCGAACACTTTAGCATGAAACAATTTTACTGCTTTAGAAATTCCACAAGCGAAAACTCTGGAAAATTTTGTTATACTAGGTTACACATAGATATACTGCTCTAAAAAACGCATGAGTTAATGCTCTCTAGAGAGAAAACATTGCGCAGTGTATATGAAAGTATATGAAAAATTGGGAAAAACTTTCCTATGTCAAAGAAATGAAAGGGAAAAATTCTAACATTTTATGTCCTCCTCCCAATTTCATTTATTTTTTAGCATATTGCGGTGAAATCTTTTATCTAGTTCTTCGATCACTTTTTTTAAACTTTCAGTAAAACACTTTATAAAAGCGCACCTTTGGTGTGATTTTGGAAACTGTTCCGAAAATATTGCACATTGTCGTTTGCAATCGCCATTCCTCCCAGCAGAAGTTGCTCATGCAATCAAGAACATGAAGCGGGGGAAAGCTCCAGGAGAAGATGGAATTACTATAGACATCATACAAGAAGCAAGTGGAGAAATTGAAACAGTACTCGCCCAAATTTTCACTCGATGCCTTAATGAAGGGAAGATTCCTGAGGATTGGAACAATGCTACAATGATCCTGCTACATAAAAAAGGTGACATTGAGGATCTCAGGAACTACAGACCTATCAGCCTCCTATCAGTGGTTTATAAAATCTTCACTAAAGTTCTTTCACACCGCTTGAAGGTAACACTGGACATGGCTCAACCGAGAGAACAAGCTGGATTCAGGAGTGGCTACAGCACAATAGATCATATCCACGTACTGAGAGAACTAATTGAGAGAGCGAGGGAATATGAACTTCCATTGTGCATGGCTTTTATCGATTATGAAAAAGCCTTTGATTCGGTGAAACCATCAGCAGTTACCACGGCTCTGAAATCCTGCGGTATTGAAGATGCATACATTAATATTATTAATAACATCTATGAAAATGCAAGTGCAAAGATTCGGCTGTTTGAAAATACAACACACATAAAAATTGGAAAGGGAGTGAGACAAGGTGACACCATATCTCCGAAGCTCTTTAATGCCTCATTGGAAAATGTCTTTCAATCACTGAACTGGGAAAACAAAGGGATAAAGATTAATGGAGATTATCTAACCCACCTTCGTTTTGCTGATGACGTAGTCATTTTTGCAACTACCCCATCAGAGCTGCAGAGTATGATCCAGGAACTTGCTGACAAGAGTAAAGAAGTGGGATTAAAAATGAACTTTCAGAAGACAAAAGTGATGTTCAATGCTTTTACAAGAAATGAAGATTTATCGATTGATGGAGAACAACTGGAGATAACAGATACGTATGTTTATCTTGGACAGCAGATATCAAGTGAGGGTCACATTGATGAAGAAATTAATCGGCGTACAAAACTTGCCTGGAGAGCTTTTGGAAGAAACAGCATAATTTTCAAGAGCAATATGCCATTATGTCTTAAAAGAAAAGTGTTTGATCAATGCATCCTTCCAGTGCTTACGTATGGTGCAGAGACGTGGACCTTAACTAAAAGAGACATACAAAGGCTGCAGACAACTCAAAGAAGCATGGAGAGGTGCATGCTTGGTATAACCAGGAGAGATAAGAAGAGGAACTCGTGGATCCGAAAAATGACGAGAGTAGAAGACATCATGATCAGAGTTAAATCCCTGAAATGGCAATGGGCTGGACATACTGCCAGAAGGACAGACCATAGATGGACAGCCGAAATTTTAGATTGGATTCCAAGGGACAGGAAAAGACCCAGAAAAAGACCACATGGGAGATGGGTGGATGAAATTCGTAAATATGCGGGAGTGACATGGAGGAGACTGGCACAAGACAGACCGTTGTGGAGGAAACTTGGGGAGACCTTCGTCCAGCAGTGGATTGATAATGGTTGACAATGATGATGATGATGACATGCATACCTTCCATGTATTTGCGAAGAATTATTTCTCCCATGGATCTTTTTCAGAATTGTTTCTTTTGATAATCTACCTGCTCAGTATATTTGCATCTCTTTATTCAAATTAGTTCCTTCTGTTTTCAGTTTAAAATAAATGTTTCGGACACTTATGATCAACTTATTGAACATGTATCTGACTAATATGGCAAATACATGAACCCAGATTTGGACGTTAATTTTCCTCTTAATAAAAATTCATGTAGCAGCACGTGTCTTCTAATATAGTATATATACAAGATGTGATGAACAAATAAGGTGAATGTTTTTACTGAAGACAGAAATTTAATAGTAGAGTTACACAAATTAATCCTCCTTCGAAATAATACCCCTCGGCACACACACACACACACACACACTTATTCTAGCGGTTCTGCCATCATTGGAAACACCCACAAAAGTCCTGCATCAGAATGCCCTTTAAAACTCTCGTTACCTTATCTTTCATGTCTTCCGCGGAGTCAAAACGTTTACCTTTCATAACTACTTTAAGTTTCGGTAGCAGAAAGACGTCGCTCTGTGATAAGTCTTGTGATTAAAGGAACCGGAATGACTTTTGCAGCTAAAAATTGGACGATGGGCAGAGCAGTGTTACTTGGCGCGTTATCGAGGTGAAGCATCCATCCACTGGTCTTTTTCGCCGATTTCTTGCGATAAACTGCAGTCCTCAGGCGTTTCAAAATTTCCGAGTAACATGCAACAATAACAGGGGAGCCACATGATGAGAATTTTCAGTGCACCAATCTTTCGACATCCAAAGCAGGACTTTGACGTGCGATCAAAACTGACGTGCTTTCTTTTTCTTTTCTTTTTTTATTGGATTTTTAACGACCAGCGTGAGCAACTCAATGGGCTATAAGCAGTCGCCCGTCCCTAATTTAAGGTCACTGGTTACAGGAAAGGGAGAGAGCCAGTGCCGTAAGACAAACACAACATCCATGCCTCACCGGGATTCGAACCCGGACCCCGTTCGGACGAATGATCAGAGGCCATCGCTTAGTTTCAATATTCGCTTTTATTCACTTAAAAGAATTACAACAGAACATCCCCAACCTCACACGCAGTGTGAGAGAAGGGGAGAAATAAAACAAAATGTAGATATTTACAATGAAATGATAATGTACAGATGAGCAATGACAGACATTTCATTATTTGTTGTAAACAGCAGTAGCTCTGGGATAATTGTTCATTGAAGTCTTGGAACATCACTGGAGCGAAACAATTTACAGAAAAAAATTCCGTGCAGTTCTAGTGACATGGGAATCACTGGTAGCAGAGAGTCACTGTGAGGATTCAGAAAACTGTGTACAAAAGGTGACATCAGCAGGAAGCAAACACAATCCAGTTCCAGGAGGAAACATGGTGAGGGACCAGTAAAAATTAAAAGTTCCGACGTAGGTGTAATAAAACAGCAGATGAACAGTCTGGGCACTAGAAAACCGAAACCAGGGACGGCACGGCGACTATGTTTTGAAGAAGGCAGGTAACCGTGCCGTGTCATTCGCCAAGGAGTATTCCAGGGTGAGTCTGGCTTTAACCCTGTTGCGATAGTGTGCAACTAAAGAGGTAGAGAATGTGATAGGATCTGGATCTTGTAACTGTAGCAAGTGAGAGAAAATAATATATTTAGCTAGGAAAAATAAGTACGAACAAACTGGTAAAATAGAGGTGAAACTTGTAGAACTGTGGCCGAGGAAACGATAATCTTCTAGGGTGAGATCACTGGTACAAGAAGGATGTGCAAGTTGAAACATACTGTGAAATAGTGGGAGCAGCGTCGGACAGTAAACAAACATGTGTAAGACGTCTCCAACGACGTTACAAAAAGGACAGAGATCTGATGAAACTATATTTCTCCGGAACAAAGTCGAAGGGACAGGCAGTCGATTGTGCAAAAACCTCCAGTGCACATTAAGTTCTGAGGAGAGGGCCGGTGAATATTGGGCAGTAGACCAGACCGAGGTTAGTGCAAAAGAAGGAACAGAGGGAATAGGGCAAGGTACCGCAGAAGAAGAACGGAGAAAACGGTACAGGGTGCGGGTGGAAAGACTGTGGAGAGGGAGGAGATCACCGGAAAAGGGAAGGAAGAACGGAAAGGTTAGAGAGGCATAGGAAACGGAAAGGAGGCCAGAGGAATCGACTAGGGAAGGAAAAAGTGATTGAAGAGCATGTTTAAGTTAGAGGAAGTTATCAGAGAGTTCGGGCGAGGGTGGGAGGGTGGGGAAAAGGTCGGAAACGGGTGTCTATGAAAAATTGGGGAGGACCAGTTGGGAAACGGAGACTACACCAGCGTGTAGCCATGCGGGGAAAAAGAAAAAGTTGGCAGTAGGGGATGGAGGACGGAGGAGAAAAAAGAGGCTCGGAAAGAAGATCAAGAGTGGAAGAGGGGGTTGACGAATGAGCGGTAGGAACTGAACAGCTTCATGGTAGACTAGAGGAAAACGGGGGGGAATGACAGTGTGAATATCCATCTTTAGAAGAAGATGGACGGTGAGGCAGGGATTAAGGGGGAAGTCAGAACATTAAGCAGAAGAATGGAAGCGGAAGAGTCTGGTTGAACTGTCAAACGGAGGAAATTGAAAATTCTTACAGCTTTATAACGTATGGTAATCTGTGGCATATTGAGGCCACCACAAGTCGAAGGTAGAGACAATACTGAGGAAGATAACCAATGAGTAGATGACCAAACAATGCTGAGCATTGCTGATGTTGTTGTTGCAGTTTGAACGTAGGCTGGTGCCGGTTGTGCAATCCAGGAATGATAAACTAACGAGAGAATGTGGGTGCCAGCAAGCCGTGCACGACTATGGTAGGTCAAACAGCACTTCAGCTTGGACCAGTAAGCAGCGGTGTGACGTAGTTCCCTGATGAGGGGTCTCCAGGTGCCAGCCGCTGCTGAGACCCGGCTGCCAATGTGCACCCCAAGTATCTTTTGACTGGTGGAAGTCCAATGAGCGCCCCACGGTGCATCGGGGCGATGTCTCCAGGAGCCACACCACAAACCTGTACACTTTGAAAGGTTTAACGAAGCGCCGGAAGCCGCAGCATACACTTGGTACCATGCAAGAACAATTGTGAATTGCCATTCTTCTCGGATGAGAACTGTGAGATCATCGGCGTAGCCAGTAAGAACGATAGAATGGTGCCTGGTGCTATGCTGAATGGTGGAGGGGGAGGTTGTAGAAGAGAACGGATAGAGCAAAGAAAAGGCTCAAAGACTAGAGAGAAAAGTTGTCCGAAAAGAGGACATCCTTGACGGATGCCCTTACGAAACGGAATGGGGGCTGTAAGGAAGGAGGTCGTCCGAATATGGACAACTGAGTCCTGGTACAGGGCAAGGAGGGCTGTGATGAAGACAGATGAGAAACCGAAGGCAGAGAGCACAGAGGCAAGCCACTGATGACTCACGTTATCAAAAGCCTGCCTCTGATCAAGATTGAGGAAGGCTAAAGGTTCGGAGGAAAGGTGGGCAAGGCAATATGAGTCACGGAGGAGATTAATATTAGTATGAATGCTTCGGCCAGGGATGGTGTACGTTTGGTCGGGATGTATGACGGTGGGAAGGACAGGGTTCAATCGAAGAGAGAGTATTTTAATATAAATCTTGTAGTTAACATTAAGAATGGATATAGGACGCCAGTTATCCAACTCCAGCAGACACCCCTTTTTTGGAAGAAGAATGATGTGAGCTAGAGTAAAAGCGGGGGAAGAACAGATAAATAAAAAGCAGCTGTAAAGCAAGGCAATAGGAGAGGGTGCAGGAAAGAGGAAAACGTACGAAAGAAATTAACTGTCAACCCGTCAGGACCAGGTGACGAGTGACAGTTAAGTAAGGCAAGTGACTGTACTACTTCTGCTAGGGTGATAGGCATAGAAAGAGATGTAACAAGATGCGATGGAATATGTGGTAAGGCACGAAGAATCGAATCAGCATGCGGAGAACTTGACTGGAACTGAGCAAAACGTGACTGGAAATATGTTCTAACACCGGAGCAAATGAGAGTGGGGTCATTAGTAACAGTTCCATCGGGTAACTTCAGATTACGGAGGTGATGAGCAGAACGTTTGTGGAATTCCAGTTGTTGAACCTGTTCACATAGATAGTCATTTGGCTGGAGACAAAGGAGCTTGAGGCGGTGAAGAGCTTGTTGGGAGACAGGAAGTAGCAAAGCACGAAGTTCAGCTTGGTAATGAGAAAACAGCGGAGAATCAAGATCTAGGGTGGAAAAAATCGAGCGTGCAGCATCAATCTTCATAGAGGCGGTAGTACGTTTTTCGTGGGAATATTTTTTGGTATGAAAGACGAATTTGGGATTTCACATTTAACCAGTGTTGCAAGGGACAAGAAGCAAAAGGGAGCATATATAAGGCTTGTTGGAGCTGCGATTGGATGGAATTTACGTAGGTTGAATCAAGTAAAAGATCATCATCAAGGGTCCAAGTTCGGTAGTATTGCCGAGGAGATGGACCGGTGTGAAGACACATTACGACACAGCTGTGGTCGGAAGAAACTGTCGGTGTGTGAGAAAGGGAGATAACTGAAGGAAGAAAAATTGAAGAAACATAAAACCGGTCAAGTCGGGCAGTTGTAGGAGAGGAAGTGGAGTAGGAGCGCAAGGTGTACGAACGAAGAAATGGGTGCAGGTGTCGAAAAGAATCTTGGAGTTGTAGCTATTTGATGGCTGTAGAAAGAGCTCGGATAAGAAAATACCTGGTATCCGTGGAACCGTCCGATCTGTCGAGGAATGGGTCAAGGGTGCAGTTAAAATCACCACCTAAGATGACAATATCAGTGGCTGGAAGACCTTGAGCACAGGAAACAAAATGCTCAAAAAGACAGTCTGCATACTGTTGATTGCCGGAAACATAGATGTTGAAGATATGGTATCGGAAGTTGTGAAGTCGGAAGGACAGAAGCTGCAGGAGGTCACGATACATCGGTTTGACCGTGATATCAGTAATTAAGGATCGAAGATGAAAATGGATGGCCACCGCAAGTCCTGCGTGAAGACTAAGTCGATGGACATGGTAGAATTGAAATGGCCAGGTTCGCCACCGGTGGTATGGGGTGTTGGGATGACAGGGATGACATGATGCGGATATATTATTGCTACAGGAGGACTCCTGTAGCAATAATATATCCGCATCATGCGGTGTAATGTCTTCAAACACTAACGCATTGGTAGGAGGGACGGAGTATCCCTTACAGTTGAAAGAAAGTAATTTTAACCTGAAAGAGGTTGTAGTGGTTGAATATTACTATCAGCACTTCTGTGAAGACTGGTTACACGTTTCTTTAAGTTAGATGTCTGCGCATTAGTGACTGTGTCAATTTTCGGCAAAAGAGCAAGTAGATTCTGAAGTTGGGTGATAATAGTAGGAAGCTGAGCATTACGTGATTGTACGCAGTCTAGCTGCTTGAGAGGACGTGACGGTTAATTGAGTATGATGAGAGCAAGATCAGACGGCGCCAGCGGCCCGTCTAATGCAGGGGAGGTTTCCAGATATTCTGCGAAAGCTTTTTGATCCAACAATTTTGGAACAGCTGGGGACTTAAGAGATGTAGAAACTGCGGTTGGAGAGAAAGACTGTCGAATTGGCGAACGGGAACGAGAGCAGCGTGGAGAAGACATCACCGGCGAGATTGAACTCTGTCTAGTACGTTTCAACGTGGGAACGCCGGGAGAAACTGGTGGGTGTAGGACAGTTAGATCTGACTCCACATTAGGGGATCCAAGGGAAGAAGATGAAGCAACACGACGGAGGGGTTGCCATTCCTTTTCGGAGATAATACCCTCCGAAGAACGTAGAGGTACCACAGCAGCAAGTGGGTCTAACGATGGAGAGGTGGCCAAGATTCCCGTAGTAGAGATCGAAGACTTGGAGACTGCTGACGAATCATCATCTGCTGGGGGAGATGCCTCTGGAACAACAGTAGCAGGGATCAAGGACGTCTGTGGAGCCGAACTTGGTGTGGCCAGAGAAACTGATGTTGAGGGTGGGGAGTTGACTTCGGGCGGTATGGAAATAGGTGACTTGGCAGATGCATGTGGACAACGTGATTTGATGTGGCCATATGCCTTGCATTTAAAACAATGCAAGGCAGTAACGATATCGATCCGGAAAATCTGCTTCCCTACAATCACAGTGAGGTCAGTAGGGCAGTCAGCAATGGCATCTTCAGTGGGGAACAGGATCCTTGCTTGGCGACGCAGGCCTAAGATGTTCCTGTCATCTGGGTCTGTTGGTGCGGAAGACAGAGTGGAAATGGAACCAACTACTTTTCCACAACGGGAAAGGGCCGCCATTAAGTAATGGTCCTTGATTTCTGGTGGTACGGGATAGCACGTAACATGTACGGAGCGCTGCGTGAGAGGGACTCCCAGTAAGGTATGATCCCCAACATGCAGTCCGTCAGATAAGACGCGCTCCACAAACTCTGGCTTCGCAAAATAGATGAGAATAGTCCTATGTTTCCTCGCCATATGGGTGATCGCTCTCTTAGGGAGGATTTGGCGTACGGCTAAGGAGTATTTCTAAAGGCTGGTGTCCGGGAGGGCATCAAAACATATGCCAAGTTTCTGTGTGCGTAAAACCTCTTGCCCAGCAGTTGAAGTTTCCGGAATTTCGATGCGTAATGTCTTGTTGTCTCTAGTGACAATCATATCAAGAGGCATTGTACATGGATTCTTCGCTGTAGAGGAAGATGAACTGGTACCCTTTACAACGGAAGCATAAGGTAGAGTTGCCGTAGGAATGGGCGGAGATGAGGAAGGTCAAGACGCAGTGCTCGCAGGAGCAGATGAAGTACCAGAGGCAACGGATACTGAAGAAGTTAATGACGTCACTGTGGTGGACAATGTCGGGAAATCAACATCCATAAAGTTGGAAGAAGAAGTGGTAACATCAGATAACGCGGCTTGATTTTTTTTTTTTTGATTGGAGGTTTAACGACCACCGTGAGCAACTCAATGGGCTATAAGCAGTCGCCCGTCCCTAATTTAGGGTCACTGGTTCCAGGGAAGGGAGAGAACCAGTGCCGTAAGACAAACACAACATCCATGCCTCACCGGGATTCGAACCCAGACCCCTTACGGACGAATGATCAGAGGCCAACGCCTTAGACCACTGCGCCACCGGGGCGGCAACGCGGCTTGGAAACCAGCTGCGTGTGGTAGTGACCATGACCGAACGTGGCCAGGCGGGGGCGGAGCTTTGCTATCAAGCTTCATACCTGGCCTATCAGAAGCGGTCGCCGCCATTTGCAATGGCTGGCCTGCTAAACCCGACACTGGGCAAAGCCAGGACGGAAAAAGAGTTAGTACAAGTAAAGTTTTACTTACAGGACGTCAAGGTCGGACTCAATCCAAACAGGAGACGTTCACAACACAGGAGATACACAAAATGACGGCACACACACAAAATAACACCAATAAACGCAGGTCAAACACGGAGCACAGGTCAACACAACCTTTAAAAAGCCATCGCTTAGACCACTGCGCCACCGGGGCGGTTGACGTGCTTTCTTGGTTCTTGGAGAAGAAAGCATTTTTCACTGAGAGTTTTAGACATTTGTTTCAGGGTCGTTAAAAGTTTGCATCTGCTGTTTCACGTTTGAACAACCCAGACGAAATGGTGACACGATTGCTTTTCTGCTCGTTGTTCAGAAGATGATTAACAAAGTTTTGGCACTGACACGTTTCATGTTAAATTTGTGAGTGGGAATGGTTTGAACAGGGTATCGTTCACTTGACCGAAAATCACTTGATCGAAAGGTACATTTCACCGAAGGGTCACTCGACCGAAAAGTTCATTTCACCGAAAGATCACTTCACCTAAAAGTTCATTTCATCGAAAGGACACTTGATCGAAAAGTTCATTTCACCGAAAGATTACTTTACCTAAAAGTTCATTATATCGAAAGATCATTTCACCGAATGGTCAGTTTATTGAAAACTTAGAATTTTGTTGTTATAGATCTGTTGGAGTATGGTGCTGGTTTTTAAAAAAACTGGTCACCTAAACATTATTGGATTGTATAAAAAATACACTTTTAATTTCTTTTAAACACCTCCCCATAAGTAGGTTTTTCGAAATATAACATTAATTATAAGTCATAGATAGACCTGTGCCTTTTTGCCAAATTTTAATCCCCCGAGCTCATATTCATGAAGTTTACATAACAACTCAAGTTAATGAGTTGTTATGTAAACACACTTATTCAGACAAAAAAAAATCAGTTTTAGGGCCCTTGGCCTCGGTTTAGGCCTTTTTAGAACATTTTAATCGTGCGTGCTCATATTCATAAGGTTTACGTAAAATGTCCAGCTAATTATGTTGCACATTTATTCAGGCAAAAAAGAATCAATTTTTGGGCCCTAGGCCTCGGCTTAGGCCTTTTTAGAAAATATTAACCGTGCGTGCTCATGTTTATAAGGTTTACATAAAAACTAAAGTTAATGATGTTGTACTCTTATTCAGGCCAAAAGAATCAGTCTTAAAGCCCTTGGCCTCGTTTTAGGCCTTTTTAGAAAATTTTAAGCCTGCGTGCTCATATTTATAAGGTTTACATAAAATGTCAAGTTAATAATGTCACACATTTATTGAGGCAAAAAAGAATCAATATTAGGGCCATAGGCCTCGCTTAGGCCTTTTTAGCAAATTTTAATCGTGCTTGCTCATGTTCATAAACTTTACATAAATAGTAAAGTTAATAATGTTACACATTTTTTCAGGCAAAAAAGAATCAATTTTAGGGCCCTAGGTCTCAGCTTAGGCCTTTTTAGAAAATTTTAATTGTGCTTGCTCATGTTCATAAGCTTTACATAAATAGTAAAGTTAATAATGTTACACAATTTTTCAGGCAAAAAATAATCAATTTTAGGGCCCTAGGTCTCAGCTTAGGCCTTTTTAGAACATTTTAATTGTGTTTGCTCATGTTCATAAGCTTTACATAAAAAGTCAAGTTAATAATGTTGCAATTTTTTTCAGGCAAAAAGAATCAATTTTAAGGTCCTAGGCCTCAGCTTAGGCCTTTTTAGAAAATAATAACGGTACGTGCTCATGTTCATAGGTTAACCTAAAAACTCAAGTTAATGATGTTGCACACTTTTCAGGCTAAAAGAATCAAGTTTAGGGCTCTAGGCCTCGGCTTAGGCCTTTTTAGCAGATTTTAATCGTGCGTGCTCATATTCATAAGGTTTACATAACAACTCAAGTTAATGATGTTGTACACTTATTCAGGCCAAAAGAATCAGTCTTAAAGCCCTAGGTCTCGGCTTAGGCCTTTTTAGAAAATTGTAATCGTGCGTGCTCATATTTATAAGGTTTACATAAAATGTCAAGTTAATAATGTCGCCCATTTATTCAGGCAAAAAAGAATCAATATTAGGGCCGTAGGCCTCGCTTAGGCCTTTTTAGCAAATTTTAATCGTGCTTGCTCATGTTCATAAGCTTTACATAAAAAGTAAAGTTAATAATGTTACACATTTTTCTGGCAAAAATAATCAATTTTAGGGCCCTAGACCTCGGCTTAGGCCTTTATCGCAAATTTTAATCGTGCGTGCTCATATTCATAAGGTTTACCGAAAAAGTCAAGTTAATAATGTTGCACATGTATTCAGGCAAAAAAGAATCAATTTTAGGGCCCAAGGTCAGCTTAGGTCTTTTTAGAACATTTTAATCGAGCGTGCTCATATTCATAAGGTTTACATAAAATGTCAAGTTAATAATGTTGCACATTTATTCAGGCAAAAAAGAATCAATTTTATTGCCCTTAGGCCTTTTTTTTTTTTTTTTTTTAGCTTAGGCGTTTTTAGAAAATTCTAATCTTGCTGGTTTATAAGTTTACATAAAATGTCAAGTTAATAAGTTAATAATGTTGCACATTTATTAAGGCAAAAAAGAATAAATTTTATTGCCCTTTAGGGCTTTTTTTTTTTTTTTTAGCTTAGGCGTTTTTAGAAAATTTTAATGTTGCTTGTTCATAAGTTTACATAAAATGTCAAGTTAAAAAAATCAAGAGGGGGGGGTTACAGATTGCCGTTTCTGGGCATATATTGAGAACTGAATTGGGAACTCCAAACGCATTTCGCGAAAACGGTCCATGTAAGCCAAGCGAAGCGAGAATTGCACTTTAATTTGAAGAAAAAATTGCCGAGGATCCGAGGTACACCTAGTTTTGGGAGGGTGTACCCCCAACTTCCGTAGTATTATGTTCGGGGCCGCTGGAGTCTGTCAGTGTATCCAGGATGTTCCCCTTGAAGCATCCGCGAGGTCCGTCATCTTGGGGGGGGGTTGGCTTTCCCCCAAAACCCCAAAATGTTAAAATGGACATAGAGCTGTAAACATTAGACCCATGCTTTATATAATGATTCTGTACACGACCACGAATTTTCAGGAATGTGGAGTGAAACTGAACCCCCCCGTTTCCAAGAGCTCTTCAGGGGTAACATCGAGGATACACTGATGACCGACTCCAGAGGTCCAGAATATAAAATTACGGAAGTTGGGGGTAGAGCCCTCAAAACCAAGCACCTCGTATCCCTTTTACAGACTTCACCAAATTTCTGGGGGAGGGGGAAGGGCATACATAGTTTGGCACTAAACACAACATGAAGCATAGAAATTGCGAGCAAATCCCTTACCTTGAACACCTGTCTGCGCTCTTAGAAACTTGGGGGAGGGTGAATTCGTCCCACCCTCCTGAAAATTCGTGATCATGTACAGAATCATTATATAAAGCAAGGTTCTAATGTTTACAGCTCTACGTCCATTTTAACATTTTGGGGGAAAGCCCCTCCCAAAGCTCACGGACTTCGCAGACACTTCAAGGGGAACATCCTGGATACACTGACAGACTCCAGCGGCACAGAATATAATACTACGGAAGTTCGGGGTACAGTTCCCTCAAACCAAGTGTACCTCGGATCATCGGCAATTAATTTCTTCAAATTAAAGCACAATTCTCGCTTGGCTTACATGGAACGTTTTCGCGAAATTCGTTTAGAGTTCCTAAAAAGGCCTAAGCCGAGGCTTAGGGCCCTAAAATTGAATCTTTTTTGTCTCAATAAATGTGCAACATTATTAACTTGACTTTTTGCGTAAACCTTATAAATATGAGCACGCAGGATTAAAATTTGCTAAAAAGGCCTATACGGAGGCCTAGGGCCCTAAAATTTATTCTTTTTGCCTGAATAAATGTGCGACATTATTAAGTTGACATTTTATGTAAACCTTATAAATATGAGCAAGCAGGATTAAAATTTTCTAAAAAGGCCTAAGCCGAGGCCTAGGGCTTTAAAGACTGATTCTTTTGGCCTGAATAAGTGTACAACATCATTAACTTGAGTTGTTATGTAAACGTTATGAACATGAGCACGCACGGTTAAAATTTGCTAAAAAGGCCTAACCGAGGCCTACGGCCCTAATATTGATTCTTTTTTGCCTGAATAAATGTGCAACATTATTAACTTAACTTTTTGCGTAAACCTTATAAATATGAGCACGCACGATTAAAATTTGCTAAAAAGGCCTAAGCGGAGGCCTAGGGCTTTAAGACTGATTCTTTTTTGCCTGAATAAATGTGCAACATTATTAACTTGACTTTTTGCGTAAACCTTATAAATATGAGCACGCACGATTAAAATTTGCTAAAAAGGCCTAAGCGGAGGCCTAGGGCCCTAAAATTGATTCTTTTTGCCTGAAAAAATGTGTAACATCATTAACTTGATTTTTTATGTAAACCTTATGAACATGAGCACGCACGGTTAAAATTTGCTAAAAAGGCCTAAGCGAGGCCTACGTCTTTTTGCCTGAAAAAATGTGTAACATCATTAACTTGATTTTTTATGTAAACCTTATGAACATGAGCACGCACCGTTAAAATTTGCTAAAAAGGCCTAAGCGAGGCCTACGGCACTAATATTGATTCTTTTTGCCTGAATAAATGTGCGACATTATTAACTTGACATTTTATGTAAACCTTATAAATATGAGCATGCAGGATTAAAATTTTCTAAAAGGGCCTAAGCCGAGGCCGTGGGCTTTATGACTGATTCTTTTGTCCTAAATAAGTGTACAGCATCATTAACTTGAGTTGTTATGTAAACCTTATGAACATGAGCACGCACGGTTAAAATTTGCTAAAAAGGCCTAAGCGAGGCCTACGGCCCTAATATTGATTCTTTTTTGCCTGAATAAATGTGCAACGTTATTAACTTGACTTTTCATGTAAACTATTTATGAACATGAGCACTGAACATGATTTTTATGAAAAACGTATGAACATGATAAAACTTGCTAAAAAGGCCTATAGGCCGAGTCATAGGGACTTAAAATTAATTATTTTTGCCTTAAAACTAAATCTTTGCGTTCTCTGTGACACGGAGAAATCAAAAGTGCAATTTGAGTATGATCCCCTAACGTTTCGGTGGTCTGTCTGTCAAACTTGCACCATGCTTCAACAGATCCTGTAATGAAATCTAGCGTTTTCGATAAACTGACCCTTCGGTGAAATGACCTTTCGATGAAATGAACTTTTAGGTAAAGAGACCTTTCGGTGAAATGAACTTTTCGATCAAGTGACCCTTCGGTGAAATGTACCTTTCGATCAAGTGACCCTTCGGTGAAATGAACGCTTCGATCAAGTGATCTTTCGGTGAAACAATTTTTTCGGTGAAGTGATTTTCGGTCAAGTGACCCTTCGGTGAAGTAAACGTCGGGCAAATGAACCAGACCCGTTTGAACAGAACCAAACGGCAGACCAGTCTCTGCTGCAATTTCTCTGATGGCAAGGTGTCGGTTCTCTCAGTTCATAGCTCAAATTTCCATGACGTTGTTGTCGGTTACAGCCGTTGATGGTCTTCCACGATGAAATTTATCTTCGGTGGAAGAAGAATGGCCGATCTTCTCTTAGAAGTGGACAAAACAGTTTCAAACAAAATTGGGTATTCTGTTGTTAATCCAGAAGTAGATAATTTAGAGGCCGCTTACGAACTAGTAATTACGTGTCTCATAAGTGAAGGAAATGCAAAATAATTCATTACGGTCGATGTAGATCTGGGTATCGAAGAGGCAACGAACAATGTGCGTGAGTTCGTTGCTTTGAAAACAACGGAAGGAACTGATTTAGCTGAGTTAGTATCTGATGCAAATGCAGAAAAGGTGCACAATTCTTTCAAAGATGCTGTAAAGTGCAGTGAAGAATTACAAAAGTTTTATGCAAACAAAAGGGATACAGGGAGATTAGCACTACTGAGGTATTTAAAAATAAATTTTCAGAAATATCATACGAATTACCCAAAAAAAAAAAAAAAAAACTTTTATCACTTTTTTTGCAGCCTAAAGTTGCTGACTTAAGTAAATCAGCAATTAAATCCTTCAGAAATGTTCGTTAAGTGTGCGTTTTAAAATTCATGGAGCAACATATTTTATTGTTGCATACGTATGTTTAAACACACATCGAAATACGACATTGTATGTACTGGATTTTAAAATGAAAACATGTTGTATTGTTTGTATCCACACGTATTTGTATTGCAAACAATAGCAAAAAAATCTATTTTATCCAAAAACATAATTTTAATTGTATATTGTACGTAAGTATTTAATATGATTTTTTTTTTTGTATTGTGGGCAGGGCCGGAGCAAGTTTTTTTTTATCATTATTTCTCTTAAGTTTCAAATTTTCTACTTCTGCTCAAATAGTACGCAGTTTTTACTTTCTCATACCTCTATTACAAGAAAGTATTATAATCTTTCAAAAATCGCACTTCCTGCTTATGGCATAATTTTACTAAAAATGTGAAAACAGGTAAATAACCAAGAGTCAAGTTAAACATAAAAGCTCTCCGCAGAAATGCAGATTGAAAAACGAACCAGCAGAGAAGGAGTTAGTATTAGATAGCGAAGGTAACAGTAGAAGAAGACGCGTGCTCGCTTTCGGGATAGGAAGCGCGCGCGTGTCTTCTTCTACTGTTACCTTCTGTTGAAGGTTAAATGCTCAGGAAGGCTTTCTGCGACGTAGCATAGGTGACTAATTAGCTCTTCATTCCATTATTGTATTCGGAAAGAACATGAAGGTTAGTCATATCCACATATTTTTCATCATTTTAAATATCCATGTATCGTTTTATATTCGTCGCTCCGCTATATTGGCACAATTCCTTTCGTGCAAATAAGGGGTCTACACCTAACAGAGTATGTTACTCTGTACAATGGTTAGCTGCAAGGAATACTGTATGTTGCTATTCAGGTCTTCAGAAAAGGAAATACTCAAGTGTATAACTTACTTTTCAAGTTACAATTTACAGCCAATTTATTCACACGTCGCGCATATCTATTTTTGCGTCCCTCAGAGCATGAATTTATGCCCTGGTATGGCCATTCTGGGAGAGCAACCGCACCCCTAGCCCTCCAGGTAGCTTCGGCCCTGATTGTGAGCCTAGTTAGACTCAGACGTTAGCCTTCCAAATAGCAAACACCTCCCAATAGGGAACAAATAATGAAAGCCCAGAGTGTGCTCTATACAGAGGTTTTACTGTAGTATGCTGTTTATTCAAAATTTATATAAATGTTTATTCAAAATCTTCTTCTCTTCAAGTTCGGCTTTCCGCAAATTTTTTTATGGTCATAAATTTCATAATTATGTGAGGGAAATTTTCGTATTTAAGTTTCTCATACTTTTCATTTAGGAATAAAATTCTGAGACGAAAACACAGAAAATGTAAATATTTGGAAGACGTAGAACAAATGGTTAGTGTCCCAGAAACGAACTTCTTGTTCCTTTTTCTGATTCTGTTTGTCTCCTGGAGACTGTGGTACTAAACTATGATGAACCTGCCTTTGGTGTTTCATTCCTCAATGTTTAAGTGGTATGTAGTTTATTTTTCAACTAAACATCTGAAAACTAAAAGTAAAGTTCAGTTCGCGCGTTATTGAAGTACGTAACCGTTAATGCATAAAATATGTTGCAAATATATAAATGCATAGTTTTCATATTTAAAAAAACGAAAAACCTACATAGCTGAACTTAGGTAACAGAATTCTGTACAGTTTTCATGTAATAAAAAATATTTAATATTCTGTATTTATTTCTCCCTAAAGATTTTTGTTTTACGAGTAAGCATACGAGAGTCAAAACAAAAGTTCTGCACACGTTAATTTAAATCGGAAGCGGATGAGGCAATCGGGAAAATGATTGCGTCATGTCAAAGTCAGACTCTCAGCAACGCAGTGGTGTCAGAACGATGCGCTATCATTTGCTGTGTGGACGTGGGAGGATTTGGAAATGGAATCGTGCAGCTCCTCATGTCGAGTCACGGTGTAAGACAGCGCTCCTACGTGAAAATAGAAACTCTGCGGGGGAAAACTCCGACACAGATCCACACTGCCTTGAAAAAGTGTGGGGAAGGAACTCTTGATCGGAGCATACTTTCTCGCTGGGCATCGCGCTTTCGGGAGAGACGAAGCAGCATTGAAGATGATCACCGCTCAGGCCGACCTCAAACGGGGACAGCAAAAACATCTGTCACCATCGCTGCACCGCTTCTCGAAGAGAATCGCCGTTTGACAGTCGGAGAGAATGCTCTTCAGACAAATTTGTCCACCATGTCTGTTCACCGGATTTTGATCGACTCACTGGGAAAAATCAAAATCGCCGCAATCTTAGTTCGCACAGGATCACCTCCACAGGCTCGAAAGGGAGGGCGACACCTTCCTGAACAGAATTGTCGCAATTGATGGACCCGTGTTTTAGAGCCGGAAATGAAGTCACAAGCAGCCGAATGGAGGAATCCAAGTTCCCCACGACCCACAAAGTGTCGTCGGCAAAAATCCAAAGGAAGCAAATGATGATTTTTGCGTACAATGCCCAGGGTGTTGTGGTCTCTCATCGAGTGCCGGTAGGGGAAAATGTCAACGCACAATATTATCGTGAATTTCTGAGGACAAAGTTGAGACCGTAGATTCGTCAAAATCACCACAACTTGTTGAAAGCGGGAGCGATCTTGCTGCGTGACAACGCATCGTGTCATGCAGCAGTGTCGGTACGGTGACTTTTGTCGATATATGGCTGGGAAACTTTATTCTACTCACCATACAGCCCTGAACTCAGTCCATCCGACTTTGATCTTTTCCCAAAGTTAAAGAATCGGGTCTGTGGCATCCTCTACGAATCGCTGGACAAACTGTCATTGGACGTGACCCGAGTAATACGACAGCTGAACAAAGATGGTGTACTGCATGGCATTAAGGACCTACCTCACCACTGGCAAGCTGTCATTAGCAGTGGAGAGGAGTACATTGAACGGCAATAAGGTAAGTTTTCTCCGTTACTTCACACTTTTCTCTAAAATGGAGAGTGTGCAGAACTTTTGTTAGTACCCCGTAGATATAATAAAATGCTGTCAATTGTTTGTGTAACGGCATTTTGTTTAATTTCAAGGTCAGTTATAAGTTAAAACTTGTGACAAACAATTTTCTAGCTTTCATTTTCTAAAGCCATTAACAAAAGTCAACATTGCTCTTTTATATTCGTGAATAAATCCACTGAGGAATGCACATTATATTTCCCTGTCGATATTTGGAATTATTTCAGAATGTGGAGATAGTAAAAATAAAATATATCGTGCAAGTGCCTTTCTTCATGGTTTGATTCGACGAATTTGTCCCTGAGATGTAGAACCAGTCCTTTGATTATGTTAGCATGTTCCCTTTTGTACACAGGACGCATTGCTTTTCTGCAGGAGAGAAGAATCTGGTAAGAGGTTCGACAACTTCTACGAGATATGTAATGATTAAGAGATATGAGTGTTTGCTAAATTTCTGGCTTTAGGTAACTTAATTTTAAGACCCCATTCCCACAAGATTTATTGTCATCAGTATCTTGGGACTTCTTATTAAATATTTCAGACAATCAGAATTTATTCTGTTACTTTTCTTTCTTCTATCAATGATAAGGATTTATAGCACAACTTTGTTTTGTTTTTTTATCTCATTTCCTGCATTTTCTTCATACGCAATTCGGAAAACTCCCATTCTTGTTTTCTTTACAGCAATTTTAAGTTCTTCGACACTCTTTATCTTTTCTTTTTACTCTTTTATATAGACACATTTTATTTTGTCTGAAATGCGTTTATACTGGAACTAGCTTGGTAATGTTAGTAATTAGTAGTCAGGTGCCTTTGTTTTGGTTTTTCAAGGTTTTGCTGCAGAAATTACTTGCGCTCGCCAGATGTTTGTGTGTAAGCCTTCCGGATTAGTGCAAATTCATTAGATACATTGAAATGCTGTGCTATTGCAAAATTTCTATTTTTTTACTGTTATTTCTTAATTTTCAAGTATGCCTGCTTTCTTTCTAGCACCTTTCTGCCCTTCTGTCATTTGAATGCAACAACTGGAATTAGTTAATAACTAACCCTGAAAAGTGTAAATTTTCTCAGTTTGTATCTTCTTCCCAGTCTCCTTGTTATCCGAAATTCCACGGAAAATCGAAATCCATCAATACCATAAGATTTGAGTTTTCAATGGACATCTCAATTCCTTTTCAAGTCCATCTTTTGGAAGTCACTTGCTTCTGTACGAGTGATATTTTCTTAAATTGGATAAGATATTTCCTTCATGCTGTAACACAGTGATAACCATAATAAAGTGACAGGTGGGGGCTGGCCTTGCGAATGCAAAAAGTAAGAGCATAATCGATTACCTTGAACGGTAAACTTTCTTTAGGAACGTACATGTTCTCGTTTACTTAGACAGTCTGCTACGACGACCTTTTACATCCCCACCTCGGAAGAAAACCAGCAGTACGGGTACCAAGCTCACAACTAGCGCTAGCTGGTCAAGGATCGACAAGAAAACGATATAGATCCTGGGAAAGTGCCGCCTTGTCTTATGGACCAATTTTCCGCTGTGTGACTTTGTGAAGTTCCTAGCGAATCCCAACGAACAAAGACTGTGATCGCCTGGAAGTATAACTAGACTCAAGGAAAGAGTTTGATATAATTGCTGCAGTAATTTATCTCACTTACTAACTAACTTTCCAAGGGCTATGTGCCCGAGATCCTGCTACTGTGAGAGGTTACACACACACACACACATACAGTATTTGCTAACCTGCGGGACTTTACTTGTCAGAGTTTGCTTTCCGAGCACGAAACACTAGGCACAAGAAGTGAGACAGAAGTAGCGATAGAGCTCAACCCTTCATTCGGTGACTTTTAGCCGCCGCTCAACCTCTCAGAACCGTCTCTTGGCAACTCGATGTGGCGATTCGATCAAAATACACTGCTGGCCACCCAAAATGCAACACCAAGAATGACACGAGATAGCAAAGCCAGATTTACTGGACACATAACAACAGTTACAAAGATGAAACGATTGAGCTTACAGGCCCGTGCGACATTGCGGAACACGCAGACATCAATAGTTCGCGTGGTCCCCATGATTGGCAATAACGGCCGCTACACGCCGCGGCATCGAACGAAAGAGGCTTTGGATGTGGGCTTGGGGTATGGCGTCCAAGCTGCTTCCACACGTTGCCACAGTTCACCAGGCGTAGCCGCGGGTGGTGCTTGCCGGGCCACTCGGTTGCCGATCAGCGACCAGACGTGTTCAATGGGCGAAATATCGAGAGAACAGGCTGGCCACGGCAGCAGTGACACCTGGTGGGCAGTGAAAAATTGTTGCACGATACGTGCCACGTGCGGGCGCGCATTGTCCTGTTGAAACGTGGCCGCTGGCAGGTTCTGCAGGTAAGGGACGACTACAGACTCCAAAACCGTCGGAGATGTAGGCGGTGGCTGTTGAGTGTACCAGCGATGCGTACCAGAGGGGTGCGGGTGTTATATCCAATTGCGCCCCAAACCACAACGCCAGGCGACGTACCGGTATGGCGATGCATAATGCAAGCGTCATAAAAGGACGAGCGACTGCTTATAGCCTATTGAGTTGCTCACGGTGGTCGTTAAACCCCCAATTAAAAAAATACTTATGAAAATTTAAGGGACTTCCTCCTACATGTAATCTGCGTTTGCAAGAACTGGTGTGCTCTCTCATCAGAGTCACTAAATCGTATACTACACACGCATTTGTTTCGGTTAAGCAGAATTGTGAAGTGCCGTACTCTAAGTCACAGAGAACATCCACAAACTCGTAATGTATGTAAGGCCGCCCTCGTGGTGCAATAGTCTAAACGCTGGCTTATGAACATTCGTCCGGGTTAAGTCCGGTTCGGATCCTGGTGAGGCATGGATGTGGTGTTTGTCTTACGGCACTGGCTCTCACCCTTTCATAGAACCAGCGGCTCGAAATTAGGGACGGGCGATTGCTTATAGCCCACTGAGTTGCTCACGGTGGTCCGTAAACCCTAACTAAAAAAATGCATGTAAAAGGAAGACAGCACATCTCGAACAGAATACGCATAACTGTAAACAAGGAAATGTAAAAGGAATATAAAATGTCTCATGAACTAAAGGAGGACATTGATGAGGGAACAAAAAAGAAAAGAACCCTTTTGGTGAAAGAGACTGTTCGACGCTATCGGCCATTACACTTGACCCGTCTTATATAGGTGTTTGCCCAAAATTTGACAAGAGTTTTGACAGGGTAACAATCGTCAACTAGACGGGGTGATACTCAAAAAAGGGATAACCACCCCGCTATGAGAACAGATAAAAAACTAATAGAAATAGAATAAAATGAGCAGTAATTAAGTATATTGAAAACCTTTTTTTTTTAAGTTACTTAAAGGAAACATGATTTTTCCATTAGTCACTATTGCATCAATTTTGTTTGCTTTAACAGGAACGGTTCATAAAAGACGAGGAAAACTACACACGTACTGGGTTCTTGGAAAGTACCTTTTTCATCTGTCATTCACTACACATGAATGACAGATGAAAAATGTACTTTCCAAGAACCCAGTAGCTTTATTTTGGGGGGCTGGCAAACGGATGGACAAATTGCAAAAAATCTCGGTTGGGTTTTCAGTTTCAAAATATTACAGAACGAAACGAATTGTCAAAGTCTGCATTCTTTTCATTTCTCTGATGCATCATCGAGTAATTAGATGTCGTATACTAATTTATATAATGTTTCGCTTTGCTGTCTTTTTCGGTTTTAAATCGTCCAAACATGGGGAGACTTTTACTGTATCTATGGGCTTAGCGTGTTTCAGGAATAATATCAATCAAAAAATATTTTACTGTTACCGGATAGATACCCAATTTTCATACGAAAATTTTCAGATCAATACATTTGTGTAATATGAATGGATTGTTACCAATTTGAGTTCGATGGTCGTCATGGCAACTCCATATGCGAGGCAAGTGATGCACAGGACGCTCGCCGTCCTATTCATCAAGCTCATTGATTGCATGAAGCAGGCCACGTGACTTTCAGCATAAATAACGGTGTTATTTTTTTTCGATGAAATGAGATGTGACGCATTTTTAAAATAAGCCAGTATTTGCCTAAGCTCAGTGTCAGTGGTCTAGTGCATGTCGACTTATCACACATCACTCTGCTTCTAGACTTCAGAGTACTCTCTACTTTGAAATGATTATTAGCGATTACAACAGAAAGAAATGGTAATATAATCGATGTATCAGTAGCTTTGGTTAAAAATTTTGTTACACGACTCATCTAATGTATTGGCAAATAACGCACATGGCTCACTCACTCCGAAGCATGGTAATCCATATTCGACATGATATACTGAAAGGAAAATCTTGTTGATCAGATGTTCTTAGTTTTCGAGGAGGGCAGACATGACACTAAATCGGTTACATTAATTTCTGAAAAGATGAACTAATTGCGGTCTTTTCTACAACACAGGAAATTTTTTATGATAAATGATTATGAATAAAAGATACGCAAGTCAAATAAAATCTAGGGATTTTGTAGCCCGTTAACTAAAAGTCACAAAAATTATGACCCCTTCCAAAGATAAGAGTTATAGACGCTTATGAGTAAAACCATATAAGCACGTAATATGTTGTAAAGAAGGCACAATATGGGGATATTTTTGCACAGCTCAAGCACTTTACAGAATTTTTTTTTATTTTTCCCTTTTTCTTCGGTAGAAACAAATATCTCAAACGCTCTACTTCTCACGAATGCTGACTTGTTTCGCTGGAATCAATAATTTCAGCAAAAGTTAGTACCAATAATCTTCCTTTAATTTCATCTCATAATTTAAAATAATTTCTCTTTTTGTTAATAATTTTGGGAAGGCACTGAGATGGTCCTTTTTTCTAGTTTTCAGCAAGTTGATAATGAGAGAGGTGATACGGACACTCCCTTTTATGCTTCCTAAGTTCGGATATAACACTATTACTGACCGTTTCCCTATACAGTCTGCTCAAGAAGTTTTCTGTTTGGAAATTTCTTTATTGCTCTGGAAATAATTTCTGATATAACGTCACTGCAGGAACAGATTGGAGCACATGATACTTTCTTAGAAAGTTAAGTTTTTAATAAGAGATTTCTCATCAAGAAAGTGAGAGTCGAGATAATGAGGATTCAGCAACTGTCCAGATGATTGGTGTGGAAAGTATATTTCGCGTGTTTTCGCTGGAGGAAAAGAAAGAACGACAAGCACGCAGGCGTTTGAGTACAGCAGAGAGAAGAGGTTCCTCTCTCTCTCTCTCTCTCTCTCTCTCTCTCTCTCTCTCTCTCTCTCTCTCTCTCTCTCTCTCTCTCTCTCTCTCTCTCAGACGAGTGGGAATGACGATTTTTAATGTCCAATACCGAGATAAGAGTTCGAGGGGGAAAAGAAATTGGTAACCGAGATAAACGCGTGATAGAATAAGCAGAAATAAAACAATGTGTAAACAATACAAGTTAGTAAAATCATGCAACGCATTGATTATCATACGCTTTCCAACATACCAGAAATCATTACTCAAGTTAATACTCAAGTTATGAGGATAATGGCTGTTAAATAAATATCGCTTCTGTGCCCTGACCTTTGAGCCCATTTCGATAATATTCATCAGAACCAGTTCAGTATACCTCCGGAACAGCATGATAACATTTTGTTGCAATCGAAGCATTTTTACATAAGTTGTGAAGCATAAAGGAAATGGAATGGATCCCGCTCCTATGTCCTAATCTTTGACCCCATTTCGCCCATTTTCAATAGGGCTTTTTCCCAAGTAGTCCTCTACCACATGCTAAAATTTCATCAACATCAAACCTTTTTTAGTTAAGTTATGGTGCGTAAGAGCAATGGAATGGATCCAGCTCCTATATCATGACCTTTGACCTTATTTCGCTCATTTTCAATAGGGTTCGTCACCAGGTGGTTCCCTACCACATACTAAAATTTCATCGAAATCGAACCATTTTTACGCGAGTTATCGTGCGGACGGACATACAGACAGACAGACGGACAAAGTTGGAGCATATACGCTTCTTCAACCTACGGTTGGAAAGCGTAAAAAACGAGTAACATGGATATAATATGGAAATCGTGACAAGCAAATCCGTGACTTTCATAATATACTGCTTTAAATAAAGAGCTCCAATGCAGAAGAGGGAGTTATCATTTAACTAGCAGCAATTCATTCATTTCATCATTGGGGGAAAATATGGGTAAATTCTGCTTAATTACTGAGAAGCTAAGGGCTGACGAACCCACGCGACGGAGCACTGAAATTAATCAAGTGAACAACTCTGTCACACATCCATTACGATCCTTTGTTTTCATCCATGAAGATCCTTCGTTTTCATCCATTAAGATCTTCGTTTTCGTCCATTAAGATCCTTCGTTTTCGTCCATTAAGATCTTCGTTTTCATCAATTAAGATCCTTTGTTTTCATCCATTAATATCTTTGTTTTCATCCATTAAGATCCTTCGTTTTCACCCACTAAGATCTTCGTTTTCGTCCATTACGATCCTTCGTTTTCATCCATTAAGATCTTCGTTTTCATCCATTAAGATCTTCGTTTTCACATCTTGAAGCAATGGCTCCGTATTTACGCTTTCCAACCGTTGGTTGAAGAAGCGCATATGTTCCAGCTCTGTCCGTCTGTATGTCGGTCTGTCCGTCCGCACGATAACTCGCGTAAAAGTGGTTCGATTTCAATGGAATTTTAGTATGTGGTAAGGGACCACCTGGGGACGAATCCTATCGAGAATGAGCGAAATGGGGTCAAAGGTCAGGACATAGGAGAGGGATTCATTCCATCGCTCTTATGCGTCATAACTTACGTAAAAAAGCTTCGATTGCAACAAAACTTTATCATGTTGTTCCGGAGGCATACTGAACCAATTCTGTTTAATATAATCGAAATGGGGTGAAAGGTCAGTACAGAGGATCGAGATTTATTTCACAGCCATTATCGTCATAACTTCAGTAATAAGTTGAGTAATGATTTTTGGTATGTTGGAAAGCGTATTATAATCAATGCATTGCATGATTTAACTTACTTGTTCAAAATAAAATCGTAAATATATTCTCCACTTAAAGCCCATGTTTTGTGGCTCTGAAAACAAATGACAGCTTTATTAGGATCAAGTTTCGTGTTTATTCCCTTTGTTAAATTGAACGCTTCTTTACAGCCGAAACGGTTATGCCTGTTGTCGTGGCATATGAAGATCCTGCAGTAATTAGCAGAGGTAAAATGTAACTTATGTCTTTTAGCTTAGTTGGAAATGGGAGCTAATTCAAGGATAATCAACATTGGGTAAAATTTTCTGTATCATTACGAAACATTTCTCCCTACATCTGCATTTCTGTTTTATCAAGGTCTCATTTAAACAGGCTTAAAGATTGCTGGCGCAAATGCATGAAAATGCGTAGCTAGACGATTACTGTAAGAAACATAATGAACCTAATTTAATACCAGTAGTGGCTTCACCTTTTCCATAATAATATTGTAGGTTTTACATAGATGGCATGCCAGAATTTGTCAAGACACGGAGAATAATGTTCGAAGCAGCAGTCTCATCATTTACATTTATGAACTGGAAGGTGTGTTTCAACTAGTAACACCCGATTTTGAGCCTATCGCTATTTTCATAACTTTTCTAGCGAACTTTCGTGAAAAAAAAAACCAGGCTAGCGGAAAAAGCTATTAATGAAGAGTTCAGAATTTGGCCAGTACATAAACCCTGAACTCGACAATATTCGTGAAGAAGTTGGTTACGAGATTTGTCGAAGCAAAAACATAAAAATCCTCCTGACAGAAGGTGGTACAATGAAATCTAGTCTAAGATTTATGATATAAAATATCTTCCATTGGCTTAAGTTCCAAATAATGATTATTTTAGATTGGTAAAAGGATGATTCGAAATATTACGAAAAATTTACATAGTTATCAAACTGTATCTGCCAAGCCAATTCAGGCTTCTAGAGATTCTATTCTATCCATCATAACAAGAAAAAGGCGAATTACAACAATGTCTGATAATTCATATTTTTAGTCGATTGCTTTGTTTTCTTAACATACGTTTTAGAACGTTCTTTCATATACATATCGAAGCATGCTTATACTTAAAAAATTGCTTTATAACTACACTGGTCACAAAAAGTTAAAGTATACTGCATGAAATGAAGGATGTACGTATCTGACTCAAGTAACATGCACTGAAATAACATCAATGAGGCTACGTAACACAAACGATAAAGAATGAGTTTACAAAAGCAAATTATTGGGCAATTTCTGCACACAACAAAGTAGCACTGCAATATAGATAAAATAATAAATTCGGAGAATGTCGGTGCCTCTGGGTTTCAGTATTGGGTAACACCACTTCTTTGTAGAAGAACGCCTTGGTACCTACGGTTCATACTTGCAATAACATTCTTGATGAGAATGGGGCAGCTCTTCAAATATAACAGGCCAACACGTTACGAAGATTTTCGAGTGTACTGGGGTATGGAACGAGGTTAACCAGACATCGCTGTACAGAGTTCCAGAGGTTCTCAATCAGATTAAGGTCAAGAGACCTCGGATGCAGCTGTAACGATTCAATCCCATGATTTTCCAGTTCCTGAAGCACGCTCCAGGCATGGTGACTGGTGGCATTGTCATCGAGAAAAAGGAATGCATGTCCAATATCAATGTGAAACAGGGTCACAATGAGCACAATGATATCATTTCGGTATACGGAGGCGTTCATATTGCCTTGACAAACATACAAGGAAGTACGGCTATTGAAACACACACCTGCCCAGACCGGAACTGACTGCCACCGATAAGGATGGACGGACTTATTCCATGACATGTACTGTTGAATCCAGGTATATCTTTAACGACGGCGAGCTGTACTCGTAAAGACGGTTTCGTACAGTTTGAGTACATACTGTGACACCAGAGCAGCTCGAAGCGATTCCTGGAATTGGCTACTGGTGATACTAGGCCTTCTTCAACCACTTGCTGTCAGGTAGCGATCTTGCCTCCTGGTGGTTATCATCGGGAGACCACTCCTGGAACGATCTGCAACATTTCCATGCCGTAGAAATCTTGTGTGTAGAGGACTTACTACACTTTGCGAAACTCCTAAAGCAGCAGCTACATCGATGTGCGGTACACCTGCCTGTAACATGCCGACAGCCCTATTTGTTTTGTCAATGCTTAAGCGTTGTCTCGACATCATTTCAGGTTAATCCCACACTGAAGGCAATACATCCAGCAAACTTCTAGATCAAGCGGTGAAACAACGCGTTTATCACGTCTCGCAGCGTACTTTTATCGGAGCTAGCACGCCACGTGGTGGGTTCTCGTGATGCTAATTCACATATGACCTAGCCACCTACGCTGATGACCAATCTCCAGTCGTCGCTAAATTTGCATATCACCAAGTTCTCCCTTATAAACCGCAATATCCCTAACTTTCTGTGACCAGTACATTTGTTTGTAGGTATTCGGTCTTCTCTTCCATCATTTTTGTAACTTTTTGTGCCGATAAAATGAAAACATAGCTACTATCTATTTTACATATTTTTTTCTGGTTAAAAGGCACGAAAAGTTACAAAATGATGGCAAAAACGTATATTTTTGTTTTCCACGATATTTCTATTCTAGAGATGGATTAGAAAATAGATTTTAGACTCGCATACACGTAAGCATGACCAAGAAATTTAAAGGTTTTTTTAACGTGCGCATGCTTTTTAAGTGACAGCAGCACACAGCGTAAGTCTGAAAGAAAAGCTCACACAATGGAAACACAGTGTCTTCTGCATAGGAATTTCAGGAATTTTATTGATTGTTGTTGATTGGAGGTGTAACGACCCCCGTGAGCAACTCAGTGGGCTATAAGCAGTCGCCTGTCACTAATTTAGGGCCACTGGCTCCAGGGAAGAGAGAGCCAGTACCGTAAGACAAACACAATATCCATGCCTCACCGGGATTCGAACCAGGAGCCGTTTCGGACGAATCACTGCGCCACCACGGTGGCGGAATTTTACTGAAGGTTTCGCTATTTGTGCCTTAAGAGAAACAGGCATCTTAGAAACATTTATCTGTTGCCATCGTGCGCAAAACTGGTCAATAAAGTAAGAATTTGGTTTGAAACTCTTCAGTAATTTTAAAGATGGAAATATATAAATCCTAAGAGAACGAAAATATTCCAGTGCTATTTTATTAGGAATAATAATGCTGCTATCCTTTCTTTCTTTTCGAAAGAGCGGAAACAGTTCATAACTGAATGTGCTTGCTTTTACATATTCATTTATGTATGAGTAGGATTCATGCTTTCGCTCTAAAAATTTTCTAATGCTCGCTTCTGATAAAATGCTTAGTAACACACATACCTCAGAAAAGGTTCAAGGGCGAACTGTGAATTTGTGTCAAAGTCACTTATCATCGGAATCTCGGATTCAAACGAGACTGCGCACCCAGCTCGTTAAAGCTGATCTATTTCTGCGTGGCTGAGCAATTTTATTATACGACATTCCGACATAAGAGCGTTTCCTTTGTCACAAGTACAAAGATCTGAAAAGCAGGGGAAGAAAAAAAGGAAAGAAGAGAATACAAAAAAAGGCCATAATCTGGAGAAGACAGTGAAAAAATGCTGCTCTGGAAGAGTCGCTGAGATTCGCATTTCCCACGATTACCTGGATCTGTTCTGCGTGAAGTGACGCTTCACCGGAGAAATCGGGGTCCATGCTTCCCATCATTTTGCTTGCCTGCGTGATTTTGGATCCTCAAGAACTGCCCACTGCGCACGCGCAGGATGAAGCCGGTCGTGTGCGCCCTATTTGAATTTAATGGCTGCACCCTGGCAGGAAGTTAGAAAATTACCGGAATTACCAACCACAGAACTGAACGCATTTTTCAAAAACCATTACGGTTTCGGAATGTGTGGTTCCTCTTTGCCTCATGGTGGAAGATGAAGGTAGTGACCTCGTCTGAGGGGGCGCTCGATGGGGGTAGTTACAAAAATTGTTATTCACTGTCGCGGGACAACATATAGAAGAACCACTAATTTTGTAATTTAAAACAATATTAGTTTGGATATCAAGTACTGAAATATATGTTTAGGAAAAAACAATAACATTTTAACGTTTTTTGGAATTATCTTTTCTTCAATTGTAAAGGGAACTACGTTGGTAGTGATTCCCCAGAAATAAGCCTTTGCTGTTTCTTACTTTTAGAAAGAGTAATTTTGCATAAAACATGTTTTTCACATCCTTGCAACGTCTTCAGATTGCTGTTCCATGTTCA
Organism: Macrothele yani; assembly: GCA_039090855.1. Lineage (NCBI taxonomy): Eukaryota > Metazoa > Arthropoda > Arachnida > Araneae > Macrothelidae > Macrothele > Macrothele yani. Next base: position 99,415,892 of record CM076995.1, on the reverse strand, counting down.
TATAGTAAAAACTATCGACATCTACGAAACAATCAGCGCACTGGACCGAAAAATTTTGCACTTGTAGGAAATTCGTATAAAGTAATGGATGTCCACGTGTCATTTGGAGTACTATTATTACAAAATAAATTTCTGCATCCGCATTTTCTCAGATTCTCGATCATTATTTTTAGAATAGTGGCTGCAAATTTATTAAGAAAATAAGTGTATGAGGTCCCGCATACCATTGTAACACACGAATGCAATACAAACTCTTCTGTTTATCCCTTGTTACACTGCCAGAAAGTGAAAAAAGAACACCTTTAAAAATTTCAGCTGCAATTTATGTCGTAGCAACAACTTGTTAAGGAACGAAAGAGATCACACTTGTGAAGTGATTTAATGCTTATTTTATCTTTTAATTCGTGATGCAGTGTACATAAGGCACGTTTTAATAAGGTGCTGCACCTCCTCCAGCAGCAATACAAGCTTCCAATCTGTCATGCAATCGATCGTACAAAAGCTGGATATAGCATGCCATGCGCTTTCAACTTGCATGCGTAATTCAGAGATGGTCTCTGTCTGCCGGGGTCCGCGGAAGAGTCTTTTTCTGATCCAGTCCCTGACATGCTTGATTTTTTTTATTATTATTGGAGGTTTAACGACCACCGTGAGCAACACAATAGGCTATAAGCAGTCGCCCGTCCCTAATTTAGGGTCACTGGTTCCAGGGAAGGGAGACAGTGCCGTAAAATAGCACAACATCCATGCCTCACCGGGATTCGAACCAGGACCCCGAGTTCGAATCCCGATGAGGCATGGATGTTGCCATCGCTTAGACCACTGCGCCACCGGGGCGGCACATGCTCGATTGGAGACAAGTCCGGAGAGCGTGCTGGCTAATGGAGTTGATGCACATGGAAGTTGTTGCCCGAGCGTAGTGTGGGCGGGCGCTATCCTGCTGGAATATCGCATTTGGGGTCACACTCAAAAATGGCAGGACGACCGGCTGCACGATGTCTCTGACATACGTACTGCTATTCAGTATACCCCGTACAAACACCAGACTCGTATGAGAGTGATAGCTGATCGTTCTCCACACCGTGATACCTGGTGTGGTGCCTGTGTGTCGTTGGCGGATGCACGACAGCAGAAGTCGCTTACCTCGTTGCTTTCGGAAGCGTACACGACCGTCAGTTTTATCACTGAAGAGCACAGACCGCCGTTCTTCCCTCCAATGAACTCGTTCTTGACGCCACTGCAAACGTGCTCGACGGTGACCAGGGGTCAGTGGTGACCGTGCCCGTAGTCCTGCTTCCAACAAACGATTCCGTATCGTTCTGGTAGACACCGCTGCTATGACAGAAGCTCGAATTTGTGACACCGTAGCTGTCAGCCTCCTGATACGCCGATCCTCTCGTGCGTCAGTAACTCTGTGTTTCCCGTAACCACGTATGCTAGTATGCGAATGCTCCTCTGACCACCGACGCCACCATCTTAGCACATCCGATACCTCTCATCCCACTCGGACCGCAATTTGACTGACGGATCAACCTCCTTCCTGCAGATCCACTATACGGCGTCGCTCGAACTCCGATAACTGAACAAATATTACGCGCCTGCGTCATCCAGGCATGGTACCTTCTTCAACGAGCACTGGACAACCGGACACCAGAAGAATGACTTCGTTCATGATCATATGTAGAGGATTTTAGGACGGGAGTGTCTGACCCCAGGTCTTAAACAACCTTTTGAAATAGGAAGCTAGGATATTTCGGCTAGAGTGCCCGATAAGAAAGTGACAGAGCAGCGAAGTAGAAAAGGGGAGGAAGACGCCCTTATTTTTCAACGGGGGCCAGTACCCGGACAACGAAGGACTTCGTTCTGCTTGCCCTAGTCCTTAAATACGCGCTGCGTACATTTGATTGTTGTCATTCGCAGTGACGTCATTATTTCATCCAATGACATTCCAACTTAGATCACAGTTTCTGCTGCCCCTAACAATTATCATATTATAATATGACGTTCTTACCGGCATCCTTTCCGGCTATTCTTTTTTCACTTTCCGGCAGTGTGTATGAGCCCAATTCGTTTCGAAAAGTTAGCATTTAAGCAAATTCTCTTATAGCGAAAATTCAACTGAATTTACGTCTCATTCTCGAGGCCCAGAAAATTCTTTAAAATAACTACTAATATTCGTATTAGCATGGAAGTATTTAAGGAGACAAATAATACTCGTACATGTTCACAGCAGAGCACGTCTTTTGATTTCTTTCCTGCTGAAAAACATCGATGTCAAATCAGATTTTTAGAAAAAGAAAGAGATTCAACGCAAAAGCTAATACATTTACGTCCTCTAGTGAAAAACTGCTAATAATTTAAAACATGCAATGTGAGAAGTGCTGTTTATAGTGGACGGAGGTGGTTACCAAAAAATGTCAACCAGAATTTTAGAATCGGTAAAGCACACACAAGTAGAAATAGCTTCTCGCCCATTAGCAGCTGAAATGTGTCACGAAATATTACAAATTTTGCGCAAAATTTTTCTCATAACGAAAGATATCAAAGGGAAAAGGAATATTTAAAAGCAAACAATGAGAAAAAGACATATGGAGGAACAAATAATATACTTTACGCCATCTAATGAGAAAACTGTGTTCTACTTAAAGATAAAAACCGGCACAAAGTATTCTTCATAAAAGAGTATCGTACCAAGCAAGGATTTCATCAAGGGATTTTTAGAATCGGAGATACACTTTCAAATAGATATATACGCTGACGTTCTTTTGCGGAAGAACTGCGAATAACATAAAAAAAATAGACATATGTACGAAATGTTCTTCATGGCAGAAGCTATGTGAAGGAAAAAGAACCCTTTAAAATACGATTTTTAGAAGCAGAGATAACGAGTAGAAAGTTTTTACTCGTACGCTCCTATCGGAAAAACTGTGCAGTATTTAAAGAGAATAATGTTCCCAATCTTTACAGTAGCGAATTTAATACAATACAAAAGGAATTTGTTCATTAGGATTTTTAGAGGCAGAGATTTAGTTGCAAACAGAAATACACAGTAACGATATCCAGAGTCAGAACTATTGTAGAAAGAATTTTTCAAATGAGACAGTTAGAAGCAGATATCATATACTTTCCCTGGTGAAAATACTGTGTATTATTATGGAAAGAAAATATAGACAAAATGTTTTTCTTAAAGACCGATATCTGACCACTAAAGAATTTTTTTCAGTAGAATTTTTAGCAGCTTTGATATTGCTGCAATCAAAAACTTACACTTATGTTCCCTAGTAGCAAAATGGTTTGTAACGGAAAAAGAAAGCAATTGCATTCAAAACATTTCTCACAATGAAATCTACCCGAAGCAAAATTAATTCTTCAAATCGGACAAATAGTCGCACACGTATATATTGTCCACGAGTGGATGATTTGATATAGTTATAACATAAACACGTCCTTTTTTCTTAAAAGACGCGCTGAAAATTTAATGGAATACATGAAGTCTTGTTGGTAAAATTTTGAGCCACTTTTAATGGTCTCCTTTTCTTTTTGGATTTCCTAATTTTGAAATAATTGCACCAAATATTCAAACCATGATTCACCAAATAAAGATGTTTAAAATAAAAATTGCCTTGAGATTATATATTAGAGTCACAAAGAATGATGCTGACACATTGCTAACTTTATGTGTGAAATAACGAAGACCGAGTGGTAATCCAGAAATGATGAGTTGTCAGATATCTTTAGTCGCTCTCCACATTCTTTTTCATTAGGCTCAGAAGCGGCGCCAAAATATTTCTACATTTTCTACCAGAAGTGGAGGCAAGTAATGGAAGAACGAAAATTAAACGCTCTAAATAATTGTTATCACCACGCATTTTTAAGCTAGTTGCGTCTAATGTACTGAACTGGCAAGACTACTTTCTAAAATATAATGAAAACTTCAAGAGAAAAAGTAACATAAACAAGTGTGGAACATAAGTTGTTTACTGAATTCCGATAGTCTAGAAGCTCTTAAACATGGGGAAAGTTCTCAGTTTCAAATTTGTTGAATTGAATGGCAGCATCGAAAACATTCCCGGAAAAATTAATGGAAATATATTATGCAAGAAAAAACATTAAATATTTGTTGCTTTTTTTATTACACAGATGTTTTTTTGTAAGATCTCTTTCACATAAGGAAATCTTAATAGTCTGTTATTTTCCACGCCGTTTTTGAGTTAATTTTTCCAGAAAATGCAACTCTTCGGTGGTTCCAACCTGGAATTTTCCAGCAAAGTAGATCAGGTATTTACGTGTCAAAGGTGTGCTTATCCTACCACTTTCCACGTGGTCGATTAAACGCAACACTCAAAAGTCCCCCAGAGTCACTGCCTGGTATTTTCGCAAGAGCTCTTGTTACGTTACACAGCGTATTTTGAAAAAGATGTCTGAGGCAGTCAAAGACTGTGGTTGTGTGTGTGTCATGCCTGCAGAAAAAAAATATATCTGCCAAGCAGGAGACTGGGTAAATGTTGCATTATTTCTGCAAAGCGCTTTCATTTGTCTGGTGAATTATTTAAATGCAAAACATCCGCACATCACCGATAAAATATTTACGAAGTTCGTTCTCAGATAACGCAAAGTTTGCTGATGGAAATGTTCTTGAGAGTGTGTAGATTTCGTATAAAGATGATTCAGAGAGTTTGCACAATTCATTAATAAAATATATTCTGAAGATGCGCGTAACTGATTCATAAAACTGGCTTTGAGGAAATGCATGGATCATTTATGACATTGGCAGACAATCACATCAAGTCCCGGGAAGTAACGACTGGAAGCGACAAATAAAGGGACATAAAGAGATAGGATGATATTTATATGGCTTCCGTTACCATTCAGAAGCAGCAAAGACTGTTGCATTGAGCGAGCACGTTGATCTAAATAAGAACAGAGCAGTAACCGCTTTATGTCCAACCGGAAGATGTTCTTCTTATACTTGCACGTAAAAGTGTCGTAATGATTTTCATCTACCATCGCTCTGACGACAATAGTTCGAAGAATCAATTACGAGAATACGCTTTGTCATATTTAAAAAATTTACCAGAAGACTAAAACATTACTTTTTTTAGTTCATATGAATGACTATCATATCAAATGGGAGTTCAAGATTAATGATGCTACAATAACTTTTTTTCTGTAAAAATATAATGATCGAAGTCTAATTTGTTTGGATTTCTTTTAGCAAGCTCTGAGACTTTTAGCAACTGTGAAAGCACATGTTTTGCCCACGCCGGGCTTCGAAGCCGGCCCCCTCACTCCGGAGCAAGTCGCTCTCCCAACTGAGCTACGCGGACATATGCTTTCATTGCTATCTGCCTTTATCTCATGTGCGTCCTGCGGGGCAGGCACGTCACACAACCTGATATGTTTCTAATCAGAAACGCAATGAAATATGGAGGGAAATATTATGTGGCAACTTACCTAGGTATTTACAATAGCTTTATATCACAAATTTACTATGAAAATGAAGTATATTTTCATTTTTGCTCTGTCGCCCTAATAACTGAACCACATATTTCTAGATAGTTTGATCCTTCAAAATTAGGAGACAAACAGCAAAACTCTTGTGGTTTAGAACAAGCAGCTTCAAATCATTTTTAAATATCATAAAAAGCTATTCAAAGCTAGGAGGAACAATCTGTCTTAAATACCTTCCGAAATATTAATAGCATGGCAAAATTAATGCAAACACCAAGTAACAATCATAGTTTAAAACTTTGACCTATCGTATTTCCTTTTTACTTTTGAATTTCCAGAAGATAAACGAGAATCAAAGTTCAACCATTAAAATTATGTCATAGTTGTTCACTTTGCTCCCTAGTAAACAAGTGATTAAAAAATATTGTCCCGCGCTTGTCTGAGCGCTGGTTTCTGGCTAAATATCCGAGTTCAGTCCCGGGCAGCTGGAGTCCTAGATGAAGCATGGGTGGTGCGTTTGTTTTACAGTCCTAGTCCTAGTCCTACCGGAAACCAGTGGCTCCAAAGCCAGAACGGGCGACTCCTCATGGCCCTATAAGCGGTTCATGATGGTTCTTAGACTCCCTTCCCTTTCCCTCTATAAAAAATGGAGAAGCTGGGAGTTTCAGTAGAATTTATACAGTACCTGATCAAAGTATTTTCTTCCAAAGATGGAGCCACGGAAAATTTGACATTCTGATGGCACCTCTTTGGCATAGCCTAAACTACATGATTACAATCTGATAATTTAAGTTTTAAATTTGTGACTAAAGTGCCATTAACATATTTCTCCTGTAAACTATTGTGCAATTTTTCCATTTTACACTTTTTTCGCATTAAACGATAAATGAACAATTTCACTTAAGGCGAAAGTGATCCCTTCATTTGTGCAGTACGACGAAAAACGAAACGGAGAAAATATTGGCAGGTACACCGAGGAGCCATTACATCAAAACCACCCCAGCCTAGAGAAAAGAGCGCACCTGGGGACCGAACACTGGCGTTGGTGAAGTTCCCAGAGCAGTATACATACAACCCGAGGACCGGCTTTCTGTTAGTACGGTGTTAGAGTCAGAATGGGAAAAGATACCGATTTATCAGAGTTTCATAAAGAAAAACTTCTGATGGCAAGGCGCCTCGGAACTACGATCTCGGAAAGGGCCAGCTTGTGGGTTGCTTACATGCCACTGTAGTGAGTACGTATCAAAAGTGGTGCACAGATGGCAAAACGACGAACTGTCTTCCAGCTGTGTGTCGTCCGAAGCTCATTGATGCCAGAGGGGTGCGGACACTGTCGCGCACTGTTCACAGCGTTCGCAGGGCCACAGTGCGACAAATCACCCGCAGCTACAAGATTGGTGATCAGGGCAATACGTCTCAGCACACAGTTCATCTCAACCTTCTGCGCATGGGCCTGCGAAGCCGAAAACACATTAGGGTCTCCATGCTCCCTGCACGTCATCGCCAACAACGCATGGAATGGGCTCAGGATCATCGAGATTGAACCGTGGATGATTGGAAGAAAGTGGCCTGGTCTGACGAATCAAGATTCCTGGTGCATCACGTAGACGGCCGAGTGCGGATATGACGATAATCAACGGTAGCTATGGCACCTGAATGCACTTTTGGGCGGAAACAGGCCAGCGACGACGGTGTTATGCTGTCGGCGATGTTTTCTGGGGACACTTTAGGCCCAATTATCCCAATAGCACAATCCTTGTCAGCTGTCAGGTATCTGAACATCATTGCGGACCAAGTTTACCTATTCATGGCAACTGTGTTCCCTGCTGGTGATACCCATTACCAACAAGATAATGCGTCTTGCCACACTACCATAATTGTCAAGGAGTGGTTCGAGCAATATGCTGGTGACTTTCTGTTAATGATCTGGCTTCCAAATTCACCTGACATAAACCCAATCGAGCATATGTGGTTCGACTTGGAAAAGCGGATTCGAGCTAAATCACCACCACCCCGAAATGTACGGGAATTGGAGGACCTGCTGAATAAATAAATACATCGCTCTTTCCACGTTAAGCAACGCACAGCAACCGAAAAAATTTTATTCGGCCGCCGTCGGGGAATCGAATCCCAAATCTCTCCATATCCAGCCGAGCGCGTTAGCCTTACACCACAGCGGCCAACAATTCACGGTGCTATGTGTGTTTTTCTTTTTCAGTCAGCATCTGACATCATAAGTCCGTAAGATGGGCTCAGCTACTGAGACGTCTTGTGACGTACCTGCCAGCAGGACGCACACGACATACAAGCAGATAGGAATCAGAATGAACGTCTGCGTAGCTCAGTTGGTAGAGCGACTTGTTCCGGAATAAGCGGACTCGGGTTCGAATCCCGGCGTAGAACAAAAATGACGTAGAAATTTACTTCGTTATAGTCTTCATCTGGTGGGCATTAACGGCACTGGCTATATATAATTACATCAATAATCCAAAAGGCGAGATTCAAGGTGAAATATCATCTAAACACGTGGCGTCAGTTGAATAAATAAATCCATCCCTTTCCACGTTAAGCAACGCACAGCAACCGAGAAAAAATTTCGGTTGCTGAGCGTTGGACCTGCTATTGACATTATGGTACCAGATACCCCAGGGTACCTATCGCCACCTCATCGAATCGATGCCTCGCCGAGTGGTCGTTGTTTTGCGATCTGAATGGGGTCCGACAGCTTATAGGTAGGTGGTCATAATGTAATAGCCCATCGGTGTTTCTCAATTGTTACTCTGTGCTAGAGAGAGTATTAATTTTGGTGGGTCTCACGTTGTAAAGCCCATTGAAAGCTTCTCTCTGCACAGCATATCCGCCTTCTCACGGTATTCCGGATGTTCGCTTTCTGGCGTTTCTTGTACTTGTGCGGTTTTCCATTTTACTATTTGCTTGCAACCATGTCAGCCGAAATTTTAGTTCAGCAAAAGTGAAAACGTAAATAGTGAAGCTTAGTGCAAATGTAATAATGTTACGCAATACTCCTTAAAAAGTTTTCTCAAATTTTACCAACACTGTGCAGAAATACTTGCGAAGATGTGATGCCGGCTCAAAGAATACAAGTATACGTATGTTTTACTTAATTTAACACCTTCTTTGTTCAACTTGAACTTCGGTGGTGAACCTCACTAATTTTTATCCATGGCCAGTGTTGTTTCATATTTGATCCGCTGATTGTTGTAATAACCAGTCGATCACAAACATTCGATCCCGTTGCAATAGGATTGACCACGAATAGGTCGAATTCTTTTAGAAGGTATCGTTTGATAGTTTGGTAGTAGTCTGACTGCAGGTGGTTTCCACTTGGGTTCTTCGCTGCTGGTATCGAGATCGCTTGTGAGAGAGACAAGCGATCTTGCTGCAGCCGGAACACCTGTCCTAGCCATTTCCATTAGCTAAAAGTGATGCTATTCGATATGGGCATTGGTATTCGGCATTTGATTCTAACTGCCTGGAAAGTTATGCATTACGAATCTACGGTCTGGTTAACCCCAACCCCTTGTAGTCTTGATAAGCTTAGCTGGTATAGATTACCACTGGTCTAATTGGAATTTTACATGGGCCGACTCTGCGTTTTCTTAGTGCACTTCTTTCAGTCCGTATTTTTCCTAGCATGCGGAGTGTAATGTCAGATTTACGAAGGTTTTCGGTAAAGTCCTATGAATTGCTATAATAGCTGATTCTGTTTCTAAGATAACTGAACTGCGTTTTTTTTTTTGTTAGGGAGTTTAACGACCACCGTGAGCAACTTAGTGGGATATAAGCAGTTACCCGTCCCTAATTTAGGACCACTGATTCCAGGGATGGGAGAAAGCCAGTGCCGTAAGACAAACACAACATTCATCCCTAACGGGTATTCGAACCTGGACCCATCTCGGGCGAATGATGAGAAGCCTGAGCTTAGACCACTGCGCCATTGAGGTGGTCTGAACTGCTTCGATAGCCAGGTAGCCAAACTTTATGATCTGTTCATCATGTACCATAACAGTTTATTGGTAGACTCGATTTTGTTCTGTGTCTGCATTAGACTAAGTTGATCAAAAGTAGCGTAAATCTTCTTGACCGTGTATTGAAGGAGTGTGCGTTATGTAGTCAGCAAGGTGATATCGTCTGCGTATATGGGGTCAGTAATATGAGCTTTGGATGGTTAAAGGGTTTTGCTACCTAAGGCATTGTCCAGAGCTTCTCGTAACATATATATATTCCATAACTACACAGCTGGCCACCCAAAACGCAACACCAAGAAGGAAGCATCCAATTGGCCTGAAATTCGCAGCATGTGTCGCCCGCGAGAGGACATGCAAACGGTTAGCATTGCAGGGCATATGCAAATCATGTGCGCCCGGCACGGCACCGAGAAGCACTATAAGAAGGCTGCACAGAAGGCGGGGTGTAAGTGGTGGAAGTGTGTTGTGCTGTCGGACCTGTGTGTGGGAAGCTTTCTAATGCCTCGTCGCAGAATACGGCAGTCATTCCAGCACGTTTCGGTGTTCGACAGAGGACGAATAGTGGCTTATCGCGACAGCGGTTTATCGCACCGAGACATCGGCGCCCGTTTGGGACGATATCCAGTCACAGTGAGGCGAGTATGGATTCGGTGGGTGTAGGAGGGACGGACGGACCGACGTGAGTGATTGCCGCAGCCGCGGCACATCACCGAACGAGAGGACCGGCATGTTGTACGGCGGGCATTGACGGCTCGTACCGTTCGACGTCGTCTGCAGGAGCAGGGACTTGTCGCACGGCGCCCGTTGCTCCGATTACCATTGATGTTACACCGCCGGCGAGTGCAAGAGCAGTGGGCCGTTGAACGCCGCACCTGGACTACGGAATGGCTCGACATTGTCTTCTCCGACAAATCCCGCTTCTACATGCAACACCACGATGGTCGGATCCGCGTGTCGCGGCACCGCAGCGAGAGACTGTATGACGCCTGGTTTATGCATCGCCATACCGGTCCGTCGCCTGGCGTTATGGTTTGGGGCGCAATTGGATATGACACCCGCACCCCTCTGGTACGCATCGCCGGTACACTCAACAGCCACCGCTCCGAAGTTTTTGATCCTGTAGTCCTCCCTTACCTGCAAGACCTGCGAGCAGGACAACAGGACAATGCGCGCCCGCACGTGGCACGCATCGTGCAACAATTCTTCACGGCCCACCAGGTGTCACTGATGCCGTGGCCCACCTGTTCTCCCGATATGTCGCCCATAGAACACGTCTGGTCGCTGATCGGCAACCGAGTGGCCTGGCAAGTGCCACCCACGACTACGCCTGATGAACGGTGGCAACGTGTGGAAGCAGCCTGCACCGACATACCCCAAGCCCACATCCAAAGCCTCTTTCGTTCGATGCCGCGGCGTGTAGCGGCCGTTATTGCCAGCCATGGGGGCCACACGAACTATTGATGTCTGCGTGTTCCGCAAGTCGCACGGGCCTGTAAGCTCAATCGTTTCATCCTTGTATCTGTTGTTATGTGTCCGGTAAATCTGGCTTTGCTATCTCATGTCCTTCTTGGTGTTGCATTTTGGGTGGCCAGCAGTGTATATTAAACAGCAGTAATTATAAACTGTCGCCTTGACTAATTCCCGTTGTGATATCAAAATGTACACTAGTTTCGTTGTTCACTCTAACAGTGCTGCATGTTCGCTTATTCAGGGTGATTAACAACTTGCAGGCTTTAAGGAAAATACTTACGTGACGTCATATGATCGCCACGAATGCTACAAAACTATGAATTTTGATTTCTTGAGTATAGTTCTAAAGAAACACCTACCCAGATACACTGTATATAGCTGATAAAATAAGTGGTTTACCTAGAAATCCTACGTTCTTGAACATTGTGCTTCTTAGATAACTCTGAACAACAGTTATTAGATGGACTACTTCAAACCTGAAAGCAAACTATAGGGTTAGGCAAACTTACAGCCTGATACTGCCAGAAACTATCCAAAGGAGAAATATCTTCTAGTTCGAAGGAGAAAAACTACCTTTTCGTCAAATAGATTCAGAAATGGAAGACATGTGACTATACCAAGATATCTTTGAGGAAACATTCACAACAAAGAATTCGTTTTTAAAGAGCTAGCTGACATAGAAGAAAAAAATATCTCAACATTATGACGACAAAACATCCGAAGAAAGATGAACAGTAATGAAAAGAACTTGTTATATTAGGGCAACATCGGGCATACCTGAGTGAAGAGCGACAAAAATGATAAAATATTTTTAATAACGTCAGTTTTTTTCTTCGCAGTGTTTCTATTTAATTCCTTCCTTGAGCGCCGTATTTGGTATCGCATATTACTGGTTTGGGATAACTTGTTCAAACGGTGAGAAAGGGGTCATAAAGGAGGAAGAAACACACCCTTCGTAACTGAGATTTAATTCATTCCTGAGTTTGTTACATGTGACAAAAACAGCTATTTACGCCACAATGAAATTACCATTCTAGAACTTTCAAGACGTCAAAAATACATTCGTTTAATTCACAGGTGGCAGATTTTTTTACTGTTTTTTTTTCATATTTTTGTTTTAATTTTTTATACTAAATTATTACATACTGCTTTAACTTCTGTATTTTGAGCTTAAGGAAGAAAACAGAATGTTATGGTTTCATACCATTATTTTTGAAAATCGAGCTGATCCTAAGACTGACTCAGCAACCATGTGCTCTAGTCATATGTGCTATGTGGACAGAATTGAAATTCTAAGTAAGGCATATGCAACTGTCACTGGAATTTAGCTCTGGACAAGGCATGGGATTAAAACATGGATCAAAACCAATTTTATTTTTCCCTTTTCGTGAAGCATAAGGGACAAAGGATTTGTACAGCCAAAGCGCTCACGGAAAAAAAATTGTGTATTTCCATATAATTTCACTGAAATTAACATAACCGTTTATTATGAAACAAAATGTAATGTTCTGATGCTACGCATCTTTCTCCACAGTAGTAAAGGAAATCCCAAGTAAGCAATTTCGATGTAACGAAAATGGGTAACGGAAATAGTCCAAACCATTGTTGAAATCTGATTTTCGAATGCTGTCCCACGAAGTGACGCAACAATAGTTAATTTCATTGTTATTCAACAATATACTTTACTAAACTATTGCGAAGTTATATTTCATCACGTTTTGCATTTTTCCCGATGGTAGTAAAACATGCGCCGTAGCAAAACTTTGGTTTTCTTTCGACCCCCCCCTCCCCCTCCTCCCAAGGGGTGTGGTTAACGGCTATTGATGAGAACTTTAAAATGATGTATAATACCATGGGATGTAATCTAGTTATCCTAGACCAAACGTAAGCAAGAAAACAGAATTAACATCATTAACACACTTACGATGCAGCTTTTCTTTCTATCTTGAGGTCAGATTTTAGCTTGCGCATGCGAAGATGGACTTTTGTAGGTACATCACATTTCATCGCTGTCAGGATCGTTTCTTACGTTCGTCCAAATCTGACTGAATAATATAAAACTAGTCGAAACTCATCGAAATCGACGGTTAGTTTTTTTTTTTTTTTTTTTGAAAAGGATAAACTTATCAAGCAATAAAGTAAACTTTGATTGACAAGAAAATGTTACAAATTCATTCAAACATTTTAGTAAAAGCAATATTTTGAGTCCATCCATTTTCCATTTTTGACAGGTAATCCGGGTGCATCTTCGCGATTTACTGCAACAGAATCCTTTGATCTTGCTCGAGATAGAGCAACGTAGAGCATGCCATGTGAGAAGACTGGATCTGGCAGGTATATTCCGACTTTGGCAAGTGCCTGTTCTTGACTCTTATTAATTGTCATCGCAAAGGACAATATATGATCGGAAATTGAATCCGTTTGATCGTAAAAGGGAAAGTGCTGTCGCTTGGAGTCAGCGAAATGTGTGGCAAGGTGTGCAACGGCTCCTTATGTTCTCCGCACAAAATTTCCACAGAAATTGCATTTTGGAAGAGCGACTTTACAATCACACGTGTGCCATTGACTAAACTTTTCCTTGTGTCCAGGTTCCTGATGAGCATCATGTCTGCACCATTTTTCAATCGTAGAATGTGAGGCGAAAATCCACTGATCTCGATCGTGTTCAAAAATTCATCACGATATAGCGCACTCTTTCACTCTCATCTTCAGTCACAACTGCGTCGAGACTGAAAGATACGCTCTTTGCCTGGAAGTTGTTCAACGATCTTGTTGTTGATCTCATAACAGTGAGAATTCTTCGGAACAATTGCTCTATCTTTCAGATCATTTTCAGACAGTATTTGAATGTTAGTGCCGTATATCGTTTCAATAACGTTACCTTGGCATAACAATTTATTTGGCATTTAATGAAAGGCGAATCTGGAACATTAGAACGGCCAGAACCAACCGCAGATAGAAATTCGATGAATGCAGCTCCGTTAGGGTTTTTACGCATATTCTGTGTCAGGAGATACACTTCGAAGTGTGGCCATAGTGGGCACCATTTCAGTCAGTTCTCGATAATGGTTCCGCGTGCTGAGTGAAGGCCTACGGGTAGAATATTTTGAAAATCTCCTCCAAGTATCCATAAATTTCCATCAAATGGTTGTTGGTTATTTTCGATGTCGCGGAATAAATGATCAAGGCAGGTCAGGGTATTAGCAAAGATCATGGAAGCTTCATCAAAAATGTAAACCCTTATCGATTTCAATTCTTTTTCCAGCTTTCGAACTCGGCTTGAGAGAACTAACTGAATTCTCGAACAAAGGAATCGGAAATTTGAAGACGCTGTGGCTTGTACGTCCTCCTGTGAGGAGCATTACTGCGATGAATGTCCATGCTACAGCGGAACATTTCATTCCTTTGCCACGAAAGAAATGTAACAATGCTTCATGCCAAAACGTCTTTCCACAGCCACCAGCATCAGAAATGAAAAAGGCATTCGTACTTGTTTCTTGGTTAATGACGCACACCACTGTACGATCAAAGGTCGCTTTTTATTTTGAATTAAATTTGGGAATCATAGTGTTAGCAATCGCTTGTTCGGTTTCTGCTTCGAAGACAGTTTGTGACATGGTTTCTAGTGACACGTAGCAGATCTAAATCTCCGAGGCTCAACGAATGTGACAAAAGTATTGTACCAATTAAAAAACCGCCTTGTTGCGACTAATCTTTAGTGAGAGAGTTCTACGGAAGTCTTCAGTTAAAGTTATCTCGAATTTCAAGAAAAGTGCCATAGGGTTTTTTAGTCCACAAAAAGCACAAAGGTAAGCAAACATTGCTGTGAACTGTTTGGGCATCTAGTGAGAGAAAGCTTCTTCGAGTGCAATTTCATACTGTGTGTCACATTGAAAACGATTTTGTGCGATAGCAGTTGGCTTGAAAGTTTCGTGTGCTGTTCCATTAAAGGTCTTCAGGTCATCAAAGCTTGTCGGCCCGAGAACACTGACCTATAGAAGACGAAGTGCGAAAGATTCCTCGTGTTTCGGGCTGACGGTGTAGACATGGCCGATAGCTAAACGAGTACTTTGTCTTCTTTTCCAATGTTTGTTGTCGAATAAATACTCTTTCGGGA
This sequence comes from Macrothele yani, assembly GCA_039090855.1. NCBI lineage: Eukaryota > Metazoa > Arthropoda > Arachnida > Araneae > Macrothelidae > Macrothele > Macrothele yani. The sequence continues at coordinate 99,400,865 of CM076995.1, read as the reverse complement.
TGTCCTGGTACAAAATCGATCTGGCTTCGGGGTCACTGTGACTGAGTTCGAAAAATGCTGCCCAACTTGTCTTGGAATGTTTTTGTCGGCCCAAGTCAGCGATGTCTGTGTTCTCTCGGATGTAGATATCGTGATGTCCTGGCAGATGAGTAGTTAACTTCTGGACAGTATGCGATTTTGCTTGCATTGGGAACTCATGTAACCTCTAACATACCTGAGGTGCACTCACATAGCGCATGTTGACCGATCGTGAAATCTCATCATAATCAGCTCGTTCATTTGGGCCAATGTTCACCGTCTTTACATTTGTACTATCGTAGCCTTCGTAGATATATTTGTGTAGGTACTTGACTGCTTCAACTGTCGAACATACTTCTTCTGCGTTGATATGAGCCTGGAATTTCTCACTCAAGTACGGGTTATACGGCCCCACCCACTCATTTGTGGTTTCGAGAAACTGACCATTAACTTTGGTTAGAAAGGTTCTGCCATCGTTTATTAGCTTGTAGATGGGATAACCGTTTCAGTTTTTCTTTGTCACAGCTGCTTAAGGTTTCGAGAAATTCTTCGAGCATTTGCCATTTTTCATACATGGTGACATTGGATTGAGCCATCTGCAAGGGCCGTGGATCATGCAAGAATTCACAACTTCGAAAGGAACAGTGCTGTCAAGTAATGGAACTTCTGCTGAGACGACTTTATCGATGTGTTCAATCTCACTTATCGCACCTTCTTCTGGGTGAGAAGCATGTGGCAATGAGGCAGTCCTCGTTTCTGGAATTCGATGACGTATAGGTAATAGATCACCTTTCCAAGGACTTCTTTCTTGGTCAAAATAGAGATGAGCTCATTAAGTTTTGCTTTGAATACTCGAACGATAAGTTCAGATCTGAAGTTGGACTGAGTTGCGTATCCCAGATTCTTAGCTTAGTGATCTCTTTCCATTTCGGATTACATGTGAATGTGATGATCAGCGATGGTTTGCCGAAGGCTCTGACTAAAATCATACCATCTTGGTAACGCATGTTTATGTTCGAGAGGGGGTGTCAAGGCCCTGTTCAAATCGGGGATTTCAAGGTTTGCCATCAATGTCTCCATTTCGGATGGCTGTTTAGTGGTTGATGGCTGTAGGCTGGATAGTATGACCTCTTGGTTTGGTTGTAAATGTTGTTGGAATGAGATTCGCGTTCGGAATACTTTTCATTCTCTCATGTCTGAGACATAAAGTTGCGACCCATTGATCGCTCACGCCTCCCAATAAGGCTCTTTTTTTTTTTTTTTTTTTGCTGCGGGGGAGACATTCTGTTAAGGGTAAATATGCAATAAAGTATTTACTTACTTTAGGACTGATCATAGAACATCATGCACACACCAAGTCTGACCCTGAACTGAGCGCCTGATGCAGATAAGGGCCGCACGCTTTTCCTATATAACCGAATGGTTACGACCTAGATTAAATGAGTTCCGCCATTTAATCTAGGTCGTAACCATTCGGTTCAGACCTAGATTAAATGGCGGAACTCAATGTGTACATTCTAAATCTCGTCACGAGCAACGGTCAACGGAATGTTTATTATTTACATCTTTACATAACGGGAAACGTCTTACCTACATGAATAAACTCGAACGAATTAATATTAAATTATATATATCTCACAAGTCTCTCGAGAGCGCGCGAGAGATATTCCGCCTCCACGTTGCAGGTGACGTATGAAAACAATTTGAAACGCCATCTGACGGGCAACGGCACATACTTTACATGGGAACTTTGCCGCTGCGCCACGCCCGAACCGTTGCCGCAATCTCATTTTTTCTCATCGACTGGCACATTTACTTGGTAAGACCTTTACCTTAGCCTTATTTTTACGTTCAGCCGTTCCCTCAAAATAGGTCTCACAGTAAAAAACCTTATAGAATTAATATATGGGTAACAATAATAAAAATATTGTGTTTGAAAAACTGAACAATCGAAATACTTACTATTGCCGCAGCTATGGTTTAGTAAATATTTACTTTTGTGACTGACATATATTCTTTCATTCGTTTTATGGAAATAACATTCATTAATCCACATACATAAGTGTCGCTCAATGTCAGGAATTAGTAAATGCTACTAATTCCTGACATTAGTTATTGTTTGTCGTTTTGATTTAATTCCACTTAGTATGTGCCGGACTGTAATCATGAGTGACGGAAATAAATGCAATGTGTTGTACGTAGATAAATGTATTCTCTTGAATCACTCGTTCTATTTCAACCCCACAAAAATCCTGGCATGCGAAAGATGCATAGCATAAATTTTCTACAGAGTACCGGAGTACTCTCTCGATTTTTAAAATTATGTCGCAATAATCTAAGACTATTTTTTTACTGTTATTTACTCCTGTTTGTTGAATAATTTCTGTGATTCCCCCTGAACCCAACGTTTTCGTTCCGCTCCTAAATAGTAAAACCAATAGCGAAAATTTTTATATAAATTTGAAATTATTACTATAGGTCAGTTATTTAAACTTCTGGGAATATCCTCTGCTGAGAAATATAAAAGAAAATATTCTGTTGTATCGTCCATGAGAGATACTGATATATATCTTTATTATCCCAGAAGGAGCTCAAAAGTGCTAAAATGTCTATAAATTAGTATGTTGAAATTAATTTTTTTCATTTTCTGTATATCCAGTACAAACAAAATACACACATGCATTCTTTTCCAACTTAAGTAATGTTTGAAATACTTTTTTTTAATTATTTTCTCGTGCTGATTTTCTGAATGCTTCAATACTTGACTAAAATATACGTTGTTAAATAGGAGTGTTTGTAAGCAACATTTTGAGGCAATGCCGCAACACACGGGATCTTTTTCTTTGCCAGGTAACGCAGTGTGACTACATCGGTGAATGATCTTGGGTTCAATTAGCAGGAATTTATCCGGCTGTTACGTAGAAAAAGATAACATGGAGCCTTTACCAAACTGAAAAACAAGTTCATCAGTCATGCTACATTTCAGCTTCAACGATGTTTATTTTAGGGTAATGGGTTAATGCGATGCATTCAGCGGTTTGCTTTATTTAACTTATCTTTTCTTAGCAACGGAATTTCTTTAATTCTGCTGCATAAAAGAATTTCAGTAAAGAATGGGAAAAAATGCATCTGAACTTTAATGATTCACTAAGTTGGTCAACTGCTTATGTTTTATACTCCGTAGCAGAGAAACTTTTCACTTTATAGACATGAAAACATCATTATTAACTTATAATAGCACGTTCTCACAAATATCTCCTATTTGATTTTCAGAATTCTTATTACATATTTCTCAATTCATTTCCCGAAGTTACTATCATAATAAAAGAACATTAACAAAATATTTAAGACGAAAATTGTGCTTTTGAGGTAGACTAATAATAGCGTATTTTCTACGATCCTCACTTTTAGTTACTGACGGTTGTTCTACTGTATTTTACAAAATCTTTCTTTAGTAGTAAGCATAATGTTTATGCACAGGTTGAAGGAACAGAAAAGGCTAAAGTTTATTCTTTATTAGTTAATTTTCACATAAATGTTTTTCCTGTCAAAATTCAGAACATTAATGGAAAAAAATATTGTAAAGGATAAGTGAAAGTGCAAAATAAATCAGAAAAATAAATATTTTTATTTATTTTTGGAATGAAAATATTCACAGACAGATCTACAGATTATTTAATAATTTATTCAGTGTGGTATTGCTATTAATCTTTGACTGCGCTTACTCATCCTTTTCTATTCAAAAATGCTGGTATTTTGTTCTTGAAGAAACAATGAGGATTTTTATTAAGAAGAAAAAAGGAAATATGTAGAATATAAGTTTTTTCAGTGACGATCCCTTCAACGATCCGTTCTTCAAATTACGGCATGAAAAAATGATTCTGATGTATAGCAAGTTAATCTGTTGAATTTCCATAATGTAAATAAGAAACTTTCCGATGTTTTAATTGCACAAGTTTTACTGAATTTTGAGCGGTTGCGTGGTGTCAATCTCATAATAGCCCGTCAGATACCAGTTATTTAAAAGCCATTACGTGTCTTCTACACTGCTGGCCACCCAAAATGCAACACCAAGAAGGAAGCATCCGATTGGCCTGAAATTCGCAGCATGCGTCGCCCGCGAGAGGACATGCAAACGATTTGCATTGCAGGGCATATGCAAATCATGTGCGCCCTGCACGCCACCGAGAAGCTCTATAAGAAGGGCGCACAGAAGGCGGGGTGTAAGTAGTGGAAGTGTGTTGTGCTGCCGGACCTGTGCGTGGAAAGCTTCCTGATGCCTCGTCGCAGAATACAGCAGTCATTCCAGCACGTTTCGGAGTTCGACAGAAGACGAATAGTGGCTTCTCGCGACAGCGTTTTATCGTACAGAGACATCGCCGCCCGTGTGGGATGACATCCAGCCACAGTGAGGCGAGTATGGTTTCGTTGAGTGCAGGAGGGACGGACGGACCGATTGCCGCAGCCGCGGCACACCACCGAACGAGAGGACCGGCATGTTGTGCGGCGGGCATTGACGGCTCGCACCGCCACATCACGAACGTTAGCGCAGGAATTAGGGTGTGTTGCGCAACAGCCTGTGTCAGCAAGTACCGTTCGACGTCTTCTGCAGGATCGGGGACTTGTCGCACGGCGCCCATTGCTCCGATTACCATTGATGTCACACCACCGGCGAGTGCGGCGGCAGTGAGCCGTTGAACGCCGCACCTGGACTACGGAATGGCACGACATTGTCTTCTCCGACGAATCCCGCTTCTGTCTGCAACACCACGATGGTCGGATCCGCGTGTGGCGGCACCACGGCGAGAGACTGTATGACACTTGCATTATGCATCGCCATACCGGTCCGTCGCCTGGCGTTATGAATTGGGGCGCAATTGGACATGGCACCCGCACCCCTCTGGTACGCATCGCCGGTACACTCAACAGCCACCGCTACATTTCCGACGTTTTGGAACCCGTAGTCCTCCCTTACCTTCAGGACCTGCCAGCGGCCACGTTTCAACAGGACAATGCGCACCCGCACATGGCACGTATCGTGCAACAATTCTTCACCGCACACCAGGTGTCACTGCTGCCGTGGCCCACTTGTTCTCCCGATATGTCGTCCATCGGACACGTCTGGTCGCTGACCGGCAGCCAAGTGGCCCGGCAAGCACCACCCGCGGCTACGCCTGATGAACTGTGGCAACGTGTGGAAGCATCTGGACCATCATACCCCAAGCCCACATCCAAAGCCTCTTTCGTTCGATGCCGCGGCGTGTAGCGGCCGTTATTGCCAGCCATGGGGGCTACACGAACTATTAATGTCTGCGTGTTCCGCAAGTCGCACGGGCCTGTAAGCTCAAACATTTCATCTTTGTATATGTTGTTATGTGTCTAGTAAATCTGGCTTTGCTCTCTCGTGTCCTTCTTGGTGTTGCATTTTGGGTAGCCAGCAGTGTATTATATTTTTTGCAGGATTTCAGTTAAAATGTCGCACATTTAGCATATGTATAAGTTCGAAAAAGTCATATTAGAGATAAAAATATTGGCAGTTTAGACGAGCATTTCCCATAAGAACCTAAATAAAGAATGAAAAACTGTCTCTAAATTTAATTTTTCTGAACACAGAAACCTTTCTTCAATGAAAATATATTTATCTGATCATGCCAAAGTGAAAATAAATAAATAGCAAGAAAGATGACACCGAATTTTTGGTTGTAATGAGCACGTTTTTTGAATTCGTTTTGACGCGAATTAAATTTAACAGTGTTATTAAAAGTCAATGGAACCGGTTAGTAAAGTAATCAATCGGTTTCTACAGTCGATACAACATCCATCAATAAAACATCAATTTAGTTCCCACAGCGGCTAAAAAAATCATATTATGAGTTTCTCATGTCAGAGGGAAGGTATCAGAGGCAAAGAGATTTTCAAATGGAAATGTTAACAGAAGAAGTATAGAAGGAAACATGATATAAGTCTATGTCTTCTAGATGAAGAATTTGGCATACTGGAAAAGTTGAAAATTGGCGAAAAATGTTCTTCATCTTAAAAGCTACGCTACGAAAAAAGAACTTTCCAAATACGTCTTCCGGAAGCAGAGATAGCGAAAAAAAAAAAAAAGGTTTCGACCTTTACGCACCTAGCGGTAAATCTTTGCATTATTTAAAGAGGATAATGCTCCACATCTCTATTGTAACGAATGACATGCAGTGAAGAAGAAATTTCTCAATAATGTTTTCGGAAACAGCGATACAGCTGGAAACTGAAGTATACAAACACCACCTACCGACAGAACTGTGAACTACAAAATTCCTCATATACTAGCCTGAAGTGTGCTACAAGGTAAATGGAATCCGGTGTTGAAAGATTTTTTTAAATAGTACATGTAGAAGCAAAGATATTGAGAAAACAGATTAAGCATTCACGCCGAAATTATGCATTATTTTGGGGGAAAATACACATACAGAGCTTGCATTGTTACAGTGGACACCCCCCCCTTCCAACCTAAAACCTGAAGAAAACTTTAAAATTTGTCCGCCATGTCGCGTATGGTATGAGGCAGCTAGGAATCACAGTTCGGCAGGCTCACATGTTCTTTTACAGTTCAGTTTTTTTTATTTATTTCTCATTTACGTTGTTTTTTCTTTCGGCTGTTCTCTAAAATTAATTAACAAAATTGCGGGATAATTAGGAAGTCGCTCCAATGCTCTTGAAGGCAAGAAACGCAATATTTTTGCCATTTTGAATTGCTAGACCTCACACATAGCCCTGAAGTGAAACATAAAAATTCCTATCTCAAGTGTCTTCGAGGGACTGCAAAACGAACTAGGGAAATGTGCTTTCGAATGCGGATGGAAGCAGCAATGTTCGAAGTGGTTTTTCACTTTTCTTTTTTTCTTCTTTTCCGCTTGTAGCTTAACGCTGTGGTCCGTATGTTTACTTCAGTGGGTGGGCCAAGAGACCCTCAGCAGACACATAACTCTGTCAGCGAGAAAGATACTCTGACGTCTGCGAGGGACAATGGGCAATTAAGAGTATAGAATTCGAGCGTTGTTTTCGGTCAGCAGTTGCTGGTATACGCTTAAGGTAAAAGCACGTCTGATTTCGCTCGGCCGAGAAAATTAATCTTAGGGCTGGCGGTCGCAACTCGATAAAAAATGGAAACAAAACCTGCGAGGGGCATATTTGAACTGCGTACTCAGGCAGGGTAGATGTTATGCTAAAGGAAAGGAACTGGCTGAATTGGGAATGAATGGTCAAAAAGGACGGAAAGTAGCGACGGACGGAATCTACTATAGCAGCAGCGGAAGTGAGGGAGTCCCAATCTCCAAACAGCTAATTGTCAGAATCATTTCTTCACGACAACAGAAATCATTTCCCAGGAACACAGAAAATCAATCTTGGAAACCGCAACAGCAGATGTAAGAGTGCCTATTTTGTTTAACGGCCACCTTCAAATCGTCACGAGAATAGATCAGTGTGCACTCTAATCATTGCAAGAAAGTGCGGCGTGATATTGCCATTTTAATTGTGTGCTTCATTTACATCAAGCGTCAAAGTGAAGTGTTGAATCATCGGTGCTGCCACATGGTGCAAGTGTCTGTGTGTGTGTGCGTGTTTTTTTTTGTCGTGTGATATTATGTGATGCACACTGGATTTGCACAGCAAAGTCACGAAACTGTAAGTAGATGAATATTTCCTTTTTTTTTCTTCGCACATCTGCGAACTTGTGCCATCCCGACACCCAAAGCTGCATGGACATAGATGCAGTTGCAGCAATGCTGAGTGACTGAACCTCAGAGGAAATACCTGCACATACAGATTTCAATTTCTTACAGGGCCCATTTCCTGATTATTTTTTTACATGAATAAGAGAGAGGGTGTGGCCACAAATTCCGCTGGGCGGGACAGTTTCTTTTAACTTTGGTTCAGGGCCAAAGCGAGCGGGGAAGGGTTTTGCATGTGCATGCTAATTAGATTTAGTTAATTAACTTTGGCAGTATTTCGCACCTATAATCGTATACCGCAAATTAACGTGCGTGTGTATTTTATGTCGCGAGTATTTTTAATGTGATCGTTTGCATATAATTATTTTTTTCATTCTCTAAGCAATTGTATATGAATATCACCTCCTGCTCTATTTAGTGTGTTAACGAGCAGTATCTCTTGTTCAGATAGTCCGGTGGAGACTCAGTCGGCTTGTGTCTTCCGACAGTAAAGTGTGACACCGTATGCTGCCCACATAAGAGGGGCAATTGTCTATGTGCCTAGAGAGCGTCGTATCTGTTTAAATCTCGCAGAACGTAATTAAATGTTGTGTTGTGTATTTGTGAATCATGTGTTATTTGCGAAAGTGAGTGTTGTACTGGCTGGTTGGGGATTGAATGTACCGGAGTAAGATCCGGACCACTACACTCAGTCACGAATTGGTGATTGCGGGTGAACCTCATCACAACTCTCTGATCCCAAAGTATCATTTTTTATTTTTTTATTTTTTTTATTGTTGTTATTTTTGTTCACACGGTGGATTCACCGAAGCCTCATGCTTCGGGTCATTCTTCCAAGTTTCATTTTTATGTTCTGGTGTGAATCATTGAGTGCAGCGGTGCACCTGAGATTCACACCTGGTGCCGCGGCCAACTAAATTGTACTTCAGGTTCCAAGCACCGTTACCGGCCGACTCGGCAGGAACACTGCTAGTGCTGTGTAGCATTAATGGTGCCGTTGTCCTAGGATCGATACCTATATTTTGCAACTAGCGGAACAACACTCATGTTCGTAAAATACGTGCGAATTGACTGCCATTACTATTTTTATTTAGTTTTGTTCGGTGCGAATTTTGTATAACTTAGCATTAAGTAAGCCTTAAGCTGTTTTCTAAGAACTGCCATAATTTTAGTGGGTAAAAAAATGGCTAACACGAAGAAATCGTCATCTGCGAGTCACGTGGATTCAGATGATTCTGATGGTCACTCTGACGGAGAACATGTGAGCACTGGGGTTGCAATTGTTCCGGAAGAGAATACACCTGTTACAAGTACAGCGGGAACATCACAGCTGAGACAAACAGCTTTAGCCGCACCTATGGTTTACGGTGAGCAAATAGCGGGATGTATAAACATGTTGAAGCTATTTACAGGCACTGATCCGCTGTATCGTGCCAAACACTTTTTTCAGGATGTCGAAAGTGTAGCGATGGTGGGTAGATGGAGTGAGCAAATTAAACTCGCGATCGCAAAATCTAAATTTCGGGAGAGAGCTGCTGAATTTCTATCTGATAGCGATGAGCTGAGGGCTGAAACCGAACCCTTTGCAGCGCGAACCCGCATGATTGTGGATCCCTTACGAGTGCAGGAAAGCCAGGTCAAAAGTCCTCCAATCATTTCGAGGGCGTCGCTGAGACCAAGGGATGATTACGGGCGGCTGTTAAGGGCTAGTAACACCATGTCACACACTGACAGACGGGGAGCAGTCGACATTATAGTGGATCCCCAGGAAGACTGTGACACCACGATTATCTACGATGTTGAGAAGGAAGTCGAAGACAGTGGAACGCAAGAATTTGGCATCGAACGCAGATAAAAGCGGGTGATGTAGGAGCATCGAACGTGAGAGATCTGTGGAACTCGTGGATTCTCGAAGCTATGCCTCATATTTAAATTTTCTTTCCGCCTATCTCGACGGGCAGCAATGAACGTGCGATGAAATCCTTAAACTTTCCTTCCGCTCTCAGGGCACTTAAGTCCGGAATTAGGTGCCATGCGACGGTGGGAAAGGGTCGAGTGTTTACAGTTAAAAAAAAATAGAATGATTGGATGAATAAACTTCACCCAGTCATCCCTTTTTTTCTTTCATGGGGAAATGGAATTTACAGTGGACACCCCCCCCCCTTCCAACCTAAAACCTGAAGAAAACTTTAAAATTTGTCCGCCATGTCGCGTATGGTATGAGGCAGCTAGGAATCACAGTTCGGCAGGCTCACATGTTCTTTTACAGTTCAGTTTTTTTTATTTATTTCTCATTTACGTTGTTTTTTCTTTCGGCTGTTCTCTAAAATTAATTAACAAAATTGCGGGATAATTAGGAAGTCGCTCCAATGCTCTTGAAGGCAAGAAACGCAATATTTTTGCCATTTTGAATTGCTAGACCTCACACATAGCCCTGAAGTGAAACATAAAAATTCCTATCTCAAGTGTCTTCGAGGGACTGCAAAACGAACTAGGGAAATGTGCTTTCGAATGCGGATGGCAGCAGCAATGTTCGAAGTGGTTTTTCACTTTTCTTTTTTTTTCTTCTTTCCGCTTGTAGCTTAACGCTGTGGTCCGTATGTTTACTTCAGTGGGTGGGCCAAGAGACCCTCAGCAGACACATAACTCTGTCAGCGAGAAAGATACTCTGACGTCTGCGAGGGACAATGGGCAATTAAGAGTATAGAATTCGAGCGTTGTTTTCGGTCAGCAGTTGCTGGTATACGCTTAAGGTAAAAGCACGTCTGATTTCGCTCGGCCGAGAAAATTAATCTTAGGGCTGGCGGTCGCAACTCGATAAAAAAATGGAAACAAAACCTGCGAGGGGCATATTTGAACTGCGTACTCAGGCAGGGTAGATGTTATGCTAAAGGAAAGGAACTGGCTGAATTGGGAATGAATGGTCAAAAAGGACGGAAAGTAGCGACGGACGGAATCTACTATAGCAGCAGCGGAAGTGAGGGAGTCCCAATCTCCAAACAGCTGATGGTCAGAATCATTTCTTCACGACAGCAGAAATCATTTCCCAGGAACACAGAAAATCAATCTTGGAAACCGCAACAGCAGATGTAAGAGTGCCTATTTTGTTTAACGGCCACCTTCAAATCGTCACGAGAATAGATCAGTGTGCACTCTAATCATTGCAAGAAAGTGCGGCGTGATATTGCCATTTTAATTGTGTGCTTCATTTACATCAAGCGTCAAAGTGAAGTGTTGAATCATCGGTGCTGCCACATGGTGCAAGTGTCTGTGTGTGTGTGCGTGTGTTTTTTTTGTCGTGTGATATTATGTGATGCACACTGGATTTGCACAGCAAAGTCACGAAACTGTAAGTAGATGAATATTTCCTTTTTTTTTTTCTTCGCACATCTGCGAACTTGTGCCATCCCGACACCCAAAGCTGCATGGACATAGATGCAGTAATGCTGAGTGACTGAACCTCAGAGGAAATACCTGCACATACAGATTTCAATTTCTTACCGGGCCCATTTCCTGATTATTTTTTTTACATGAATAAGGGAGAGGGTGTGGCCACAAATTCCGCTGGGCGGGACAGTTTCTTTTAACTTTGATTCAGGGCCAAAGCAAGCGGGGAAGGGTTTTGCATGTGCATGCTTGTTAGATTTAGTTAATTAACTTTGGCAGTATTTCGCACCTATAATCGTATACCGCAAATTAACGTGCTTGTGTATTTTATGTCGCGAGTATTTTTAATGTGATCGTTTGCATATAATTATTTTTTTCATTCTCTAAGCAATTGTATATGAATATCACCTCCTGCTCTATTTAGTGTGTTAACGAGCAGTATCTCTTGTTCAGATAGTCCGGTGGAGACTCAGTCGGCTTGTGTCTTCCGACAGCAAAGTGTGACACCGTATGCTGCCCACATAAGAGGGGCAATTGTCTATGTGCCTAGAGAGCGCCGTATCTGTTTAAATCTCGCAGAACGTAATTAAATGTTGTGTTGTGTATTTGTGAATCATGTGTTATTTGCGAAAGTGAATGTTGTACTGGCTGGTTGGGGATTGAATGTACCGGAGTAAGATCCGGACCACTACACTCAGTCACGAATTGGTGATTGCGGGTGAACCTCATCACAACTCTCTGATCCCAAAGTATCGTTTTTTATTTTTTATTTTTTTTATTGTTGTTATTTTTGTTCACACGGTGGATTCACCGAAGCCTCATGCTTCGGGTCATTCTTCCAAGTTTCATTTTTTTATGTTCTGGTGTGAATCATTGAGTGCAGCGGTGCACCTGAGATTCACACCTGGTACAGCGGCCAACTAAATTGTACTTCAGGTTCCAAGCACCGTTACCGGCCGACTCGGCAGGAACACTGCTAGTGCTGTGTAACAGCATACTTAGCAGTATCTGACCTCAGAAAGAAGTTTTTCAATCGGGGTTTTTTTTTTTTTTTTTTTTTTTATTGGAGGTTTAACGACCACCGTGAGCAACTCAATGGGCTATAAAGCAGTCGCCCGTTACTAATTTAGGGTCACTGGTTCCAGGGAAGGGAGAGTGCCAGTGCCGTAAGACAAACACGACATCCATGCCTCACCGGACCACTGCGCCACCGGGGCGGCATCGGGTTTTTAGTTCCGCAGTTATTCCTGTAAATGGAAATGTGAACTTACGCCCTCTGGCGGCACACTTGTGCGTTAAGAAAAACCTGAAATTATATGAGAAACCTTTCACAACGGAAACGCCATCCAACAAAGAAAGAATGTTTCAAATCGGACTTTTAGAAGCAGAGATATCGACAAAAATAAGATATGCGTCTGCGCTCCATGGCGGAAAAACCATGCATTATTTTATGAAGAAAGTATTCTCAAAAGGTTTTTTGATGTGAGCGGTATCGGTCCGAGAAAGAATGTTTTCAATCGAGTTTTCTGGAGCTCAGATTTTGCTGCAAATGCATCAGAAGCAGAAATTGACACTTACGCCCCCTGGTGGCCAAACCGCTCTTTCCAAATATTAGAAATTATATGCAAAGCGTTTCCCATCAGGAGTTTTATCCGGTGCAGAAATAATTTTTTTAAATCGGAATTTTAGATGCATATATATCGCAGAAAAACGCAATTCACCTTTGTGCTCCAGAGCGAAAGTCTATGAATAACTTGAAAATTTTGAAATTATATAAAAAACATTTCACAACGGAAACTATCCAGCAAAGAAGAAATTTTCCAAATCGGACTCTTAGAAGCAGAGATATTGACAAAAATAAGATATACATGGTTCCTCCGATATTGGCAAAATATTGATAATGGTTCCTTCGATATTGACAGATATTGACAAAAATAAGAATAACGCATGGTTCCTCCTGCGGAGAAACCTTGCGTTATTTTAAGAAGAAAATATTCCCAAAAGGTTTATCGACGTGAGGGGTACCGGTCCACGAACGAATATTTTCAATCGACATTTTAGAAGCAAAATTTAGAAGCAAAATAAAATGTATTTTGAATTTGATATCATCTGCATTTTCGCCCTCTAGCGGCGAAATTGTGCATCGTAAAAAAACAAAATAAAGGATAATCATTTTGCACATTTCAAGCTTCCCAATGCAAAAAGAATATTTGATATCGAACTAATAGTTTCACATATATGGTGCGTACAAGCGGGCGGACGGACGGACAAACCGGTAACATAAGCACGAGCTTTTTTACAAAAGACGTGCTAAAAATGGTAGAAAATAAAATAAAAATGCAAATATCACGTTTACATCGTTTAACTGATAGCCAAAGTGTGTAGTGCGTTTCACGCCAACGTTTTTACCCACCAGCACTCTACAAATGATTAACAAAAGATGTGATATTACAGCATGCATGGAAAAATTGAAGTCAAGAAGAACACTTTGATTCTGCCCATTTTACGGAAACGCGCGAAGCGTTCACCTGTACCGTACCACATTCATTTTCTTGTTAAGGCGTCATCAGGAGCTAAAGGCCGGCACGTAAAAGAAAAGCTAGCATCGCTGTAAAAGAAATGGATTTCTGTTAGATAAGTTTCAGTAGGAGTCTGCAACACCGAAAGTGTGAGAATGAAGTGAGGGTGTGCACAAAAATGTTGAGCCTAAAACTACGTGTATCCGTCCGGTTAGCTCCAGTTATTGACTGATATACAGACTTAATATAAAGTAAATTTATCATTTAAAGATATTATATAATGAAACAAAGCGTCGAAACTGTGAAGAAAATTGGAATTTCAATTCTGACGGAAAGGATGCTGTACTCGCCGATAAAAATATAAAACAGCTGCATGTACCTGTTTTCGAACTCAATGCTGTTTCATGAAGTTGAGATATAGAAAATTACAGCGATTAGTACCACGGAAAAATTTCTGCTAAGTTTCCTCTCAAGTATAAATTGCATAAAGAAAGAGAAAAACGGAAGGGGGAAAGGGAAAAGGAAAGAACTTGCTGCTGCTACATCCACCAATAACTGATGTGAATGAAAATAAAAGAAGATAATAATAACTACATAGTTTCATTTTTAAACACTCTTAACCTTTTACTGTTTGAAACACTGAACTGCATCCTGAAAGTCAACATTGTTATGTTGTAATTAAGTCTCAGCACTAAATTGGGATATAAAAACAACTCAGGCTTCTACGTTCTAGCGGTCACACCTGAGCTTGAGATAAAATTTTGACAACTGTGTACTTCAGTGGTAAGCTCTCAATACTAGTTTTGTTGAAAAATACTAATTTCAATAGAATGAACTGTGTTCTTGTGAGTAGGAAAAGTGAACGCTTTCTTGCGAGATATGAAAAGTGTTATTGGACAACTGAATAATTATAGACCAGGAAAAACTTTTTATTCCAGGATTATGCGCCATTTAACCTTGTTTCACCATCATTTGAGTAGACTATTATTTTCTCTTACAATGGTCATTTAGCAGTTCAGAAGCGTTTTGGATTACAAAAACAGAATCGCTCAAGTCTGCTGAATGTCATACATATATATTTCTTTCTTTCCTGGTATTTCAGTGTTCTTAGTGGAAAGATCAGCTCAAAGGTCCCAATTAAACGTTGAGGTTCTAACACAGACACTCACAATGAGGAATACAATGGCAGCGTGTCGCGATTGTTTAGCAGTAAATTAAAATAACCTAGAATCAGTGACCGGGTAAAATGATTCCCTTACCAAACTTAAGCCGACGAACAAATATCAGTCAAACTAATCTAAATATCTTTCTGCAAGGTCTATTTATAGCAAATAAAAATGGTAAAGATCAGGAATGGGTACAAGAGCAACACGATTTGGCTTCGTATCAGACATCGAGACGAAGACCTTATTGGATGAGCGGTTTCGGACGAGTGCACCTGTGAATAGAAGGGACGTTATTCGTGCCTTGACTTGGGGTTCAACAGGATGTCGCCACCCATTGTTGTTTCATAATCGTCCTGCTTGACCATGATTCTCAATGATTAAAACAAGTCATTAGACCAAAAAGAATAATAATGATTAACCAAGAAATAATCGATTCTGTTTTGAGGCATTGTGTTGCTACTGCTATAATTCATGTGCGGTGCGTAATCTTACCCGAACGGCGTTTAATTTTTTTATCTATATTTAGTTCACAATTGGAGGATTAAAGAAAGCTTGCATTATCTACACAGCGCTTTGGTATTTTTATTTTCCCATTATCAACCTGTTCTTTCTTGATGAGACGAATTTGCGCATTCCCCTGCTAACTCTGACGCAATTACATTTTGGCAGGGAAGTTTACTGACTGGCTGTTTCATAACGAAGGCCTTTGGACTTACGATTTCGTAATAAACCTGCGTACAAAAAAACTGTGGTGCTCGTGTCAAGAGTTCGAGATTGCAGTTATTATTCATCAACACAAAGAACAGGGAACTTCAAACGTGAGAATTTCTTTTGATAGCTGAAGTATTTTTCTGAATACTCCTCAGAAAAAAGAAACCAAGAGAAATAGTGAATATGTATCTGCGTTTTAACAATTGTTGAGACGTCGAATTCTTTCCTTCCCATTGACACCAGGTTTCGATAGATAACCTTTGAAACGAAAAATCGAGCCTAGGCCCGGGTTTCCAAAAACACCGCTTCTAATCTTTACAAATTTAACATTCTTGTATTTTTACAGATAAAAGCCATGTGCATGATAATGCGCAATACTTGGTCATATTAGCAGTGACATGTGACGAAATATTTTGGTATTAGTCCATGGAAAAGCAGCATGTTTCTGGTTTTTAGCAGAGTTGAATTCTGAGACATGATGCCTCAAGGACAGAGTATTGTAATGATGCTTAACTGCAAGACATCCTTGCCGACAGTAACGTAAAAGATATTTGATTAAAATATGTGCGCATATCAACTTGTGGACACGATAGTCACACTGCTTTGGAATTTTTCGAAAGTTCCCACGTGACTGTGTAGCACTGAGATAAATTTCAGATTTTGGATTTGAATAAAATTTTCAAATTAATAACGAGGAACTGTACACCAATTGAACATTTTTATAGTAAATTTATACTAGTAATCCGATTTATCAGAGTAAGAATATAAATCAACGTTGACTTATATTCTTACGTCAATAAATCGGATCACTAGCAAAATTTTACTATTTTATAGAAAAATTCAAATATATTTCCCCCTCAAAACGAGTCCATTTTCTTTAAAAATATGGTGCAGTCACTCGTTATTACTCGTACTTCGTCTGAAGGAAAGCTTCTGAAAATATATCATAGCGGATGACCTTTCTGTTTTAATCGAAATTTGGCAACCAAAGCTGGACCTACTTTTGTTTTTCGTTTTATTTTTATATCTCTCTTACATGAGTCATCTCATAACGAAGATGCATTCTATCTAAATTTCATTCATGCCAGTGAAAGTTTCATGTGACATCATTAGAAACTCTTATTCAATATTTCAAATGTATGAGCAGTTATAAATTTCGAAGATACTGTTTTATGTATTTAAAGAACACGAAAAGAATTTTCAGGAAGTTATGTTGTACATAAGAATTTAAATGAAGCAATGTTGTACACATAAGAATGTAAATCAAGCAACGACTTACTCTGACAAAGGTTTAACCGTTATGGTACGCGTATCTTTTTGGAACAAGTTTAGCATATTC
Source organism: Macrothele yani (assembly GCA_039090855.1). NCBI lineage: Eukaryota > Metazoa > Arthropoda > Arachnida > Araneae > Macrothelidae > Macrothele > Macrothele yani. The sequence goes on along the minus strand of CM076995.1, from coordinate 99,384,010 downwards.
CTTCTATACGAGAAACAAAAGAAGGAACTTCCTAAGAATATTCTTGATATTCATATCTCATATATAGCATGTCTGCATATACAATATATTGACAAAAGTCACCGGACACTCCTTCAAAAGCAAATGAATGAATCCGCTGCGTTGTTAAGATGCGCGGTACAGCTGCAAACTGTATAAAAACAAGCCTGAAGCTGACTGCGATCATATCGCACTGTGAGGTTGAGTGAAAATGTCGTGGCGGGAGAGAACTGACTTTGAGAAAGGAATGATTGTTGGGTGTTATATTAGTGGGTCGTCCATAGAAGAAACCGAGAGGTGTTTAAACATACCCAAGTCAACTGTTTTGGATGTACTGAATAAGTGGAAGACACATGACGTGCCTGAAGCAGCAAAACGTACCGGCAGACCAAAGAAAATCAGTGATAGGGGACGTCAAAGCCTCAGGAGAGTCGTTACAGCTAATCGACGGAGTACTGCACAATACCTCAGTGTACAGCTAAGTAAAAATGCTGGAACCTTGGTATGTACACGTACCATTCGCAGAGAACTTAATTCCATAAGCCTTTTATCTCCACTCGGAATTCTACTCGTCGTTTAACATGGTGTAAAGAACATTCATCGTGGAACGTAGATCAATGGAAACGGGTCCTGTGGACTGATGAATCAAGATACACGATCCATCAGTCTGACGGCCTTGTGTGGGCATGGCAGCAGCCGGGGAAACACTATTTACCACAGTGTACTGTTCCTACGGTCAAGTTTGAAGCTGGCAGTGTACTCGTGTGGGAGTGTGTTTCGTGGTATGGCCCCGCCTCATTAATTATCGTGGGCAAACCAGCACGTCTACCTCGATATTCTAGACAATTATGGCCCACTCTGTGGCAATAGTATGGAACCGAGCCTTGTTGGTTACCAGCAGGATAATTCACCGAGTCATAAAGCAAGGACTATTACGACGTAGTTTGACGATAATTCCGTATCGTGTGTTGACTGGCCATCACAGAGCCCTGATCTCCATTCCATAGAGTACCTATGGGGTGAATTAGAGCGTCGCGTAAGAAGTTTCGAACCACGGCCTACTACTAAGCAACAGTTAGCGGCAGCATTATGTAATGTACTGAATGGAAGCGTATACCTATCGCTGTGTTCCAAAACCTTGTCGAAAGCATGTCTCGAAGGGTCAGTGCATGCATTACGGCCAAAGGTGCACTGACACCGTACTAATGTATGTCAAGAAATGCTATGTTGTGTTTCTCTTCTAGCCGTCCGGTGACTTTTGTAAATGTGATGTATATCAACCACAGCAATATGTTTGCAGAATGACAGATAGCTCTCCTTTTCTGATATTTCTGATTTTCATCAATAGATCAATAGGGAAAGTATTGTGATAGGAACAAACGGAAACAGATCCCGAAACGACTTTTGCCCGTCGCTGAAGAATAATACCTTATACTTTTATTCACCCTACATAATCAGAGTAAGAGGCCCCCTCCACTTTCTAGCGGGCGTAGTCTCTCTACCCACTAGAAAGTCGACGCCCTGGTAGTAGTGCAGTAAATGGAACAAATAACAAAAGAGGTAGAGAGAGAGAGAGAGAGAGAGAGAGAGAAAGAAGAGGGAGATTGTGGGAAGCAAAGAAAAAAGAAGCTTCTTTTTCGTGATGGCATGTTTTTTTGTTTTTTTTTTTCATTTGGTTTTTTAATGCTCCCCGCATTCCGAAAGTCGTGCAAAGAAGAGGGAAAAGGGATCGTTTGCTAGGTTTCTAGCGCTTTTTGGTGGGTAACATTGATCATGGTATACGAAAAGAAAGTTAAAAGCAGTTGATGCAATGAATTTGGGAAAAAATGTAGAACGGATTTTTATTTTACGAAAAAATGTTTCCTACAGAGCAGCCACTGGCCACGACAAAGGAAAGATGGCGAAGAACTGCAATTGTTCGGCAGCGTTTCTTTACAACGCTGTCGGTAGCATGAAAGTTGCTTCAGCTGTTTCAGTTTTTTAGTTTCTTGATGTTCCTTTTCAGCTCAAGCTCATGTCTTATTTTTTGAGTACCATAACGTATATATTTCGACAGGGTAAATACAAATTTTCATTATAATAATAAATCGCGAGAATTAATAGCGATGCAAATAAAACAATAATTCCCAATATTATTTGTCTAAGAAATTTGTCGCTTTGTGAAGAGACCCTACAGAATTTAACAAAGAATTTGCTTGTTTAGAAAATTAAATCTTTAGTATCTCAGAAATCACATTACTTCAATAAAATCATGAGCACTCTTAATTAGTATTTAAGACAGAGGAAATTCAAAAACAAGCTTCAAATATATGGTATTTATTTCGTGTTAGGTCTTCAGCTTTCTAACTCCCTTTCTAAACGCACTGTACGTACTGTTACGGCTGAGGATAAATTTATTTCCTTTTCTTGTTTATACATTTTTGAATCAGCATTAGCATTTAGTCTCTTTTTGCATATCAGTGAACGTTTTCAAGGGTATGGAATAGGGTTATGTTGTCCTGGAATCATAATATTGAGATGTGCTAAAAACGTAAAAATAACTTCTTGAAATTTTGTTATTGGGGATAAAATTTTCTCTCTTTCTCCTATAAGCAGGAAAAAGGACGGAAACTTTGGTCCTGTTATCACGTCAAACAACTCTTTTGCAAGTTGTATAATACTTTTCTGTTTATTCTTGATGTGAATATATCGCTTCTAACATGATACTTATAGCCAGTCTGAAGTGCCTTTATGAGCTAGAAGAGTATTTTTATTGCTGAATGCTCTTGCTGCAGAATAAATCCTTCGTGTGTCCAAAGTATCACTATTTTTCTCACATTCGTGAAGGATACATGAGTTTGGTAAGTTAACAGTCTTGCATTCACTGGCTATCTTCCGCACCTTACACGCCTGTTGCAGTAATAGCGGTCCACATGTCCTTTACGAGGACTGTTATTCGTATCACATTAAAACAGTACTCCGGAACCACAGCTTGGTGAATAGGGAAAATAATAAGTAAATAATAAATTTTGATATCAAGCACCACACGATGCGTTGGCTCTCGTCCACCTTGGCTGGATTGCCTTCTGTACTATTCTTCTGTGCTATAAAAATCGAGACGTGCAATCGTATCTGTTTTCTGCATGGGAATTAATCAGACGCAAATTTGTTTCGTTGTGGAGAAAGCGTGATCCCTCATCGGAGGTAAAGAAGTGGAATGCATATTCCGTACTTCTACTCCGAAACTGTAAATTCAGCAACATGCATACGTCATATGATACCTGAAAGTGAGACACGCCCATTTGCTTCCACTTGTTCGTTACACATTTGCCATGTCAGCATTTAGGAATCTCCTACAGTTGTATATAGGCAAAATTTTCTTTTATAGCTACGATATTTATAGAAACTTATTTCTGAATCAAAGACTAGTTTTACCAAAATATTGTAAACAATGACAGACATAGTAATACTGCAACTAAAAAGAAAACAAAAACAACAAATATGCAAATCAAAAACTGTACGCAACCGTTTGATTTCCTTAGTGTGATAATTCCTCTCCAGAATCTTAGTATATTTTTTGTAGAACAACACCAAATATATATTTAACCACTGAAATATATTTGTTGTAAAATATTAATTATATTTAAAAGGTTTAACCTGTAGCTGTCAGGTTTACGCTATCTTAAATGATTAGCTGTGAACTTTGTCTCTGAATTTGTGAACATAAATATCAATCACTAGTAAATACAGAAATCACCAACGGCCAAGGTAATGATAAATCTGAAACGACTTACATGAGTCCACGTTTAATCTCATCAATGTCACTTCAGAACACGTAGATTAACATTAGCCAAAATACGAGCTCACTTACTTCAATTCATAAAACATTCAAAATACATGCGTTTCTAGCAAGACGCTATATCATATCTACTTCTACAATTTGACATATCGAATGCTCTTATAAAAATGTATTTCCTTCTAATGAGTCGCTCGTACTATCGGTTCTTCAAACTAACAAGTCGTTCTCGCAAATGTACCTTTTCTACATTCAGTGTTGACGTTATATTGATCTCTAACCTACGGTTAGTGCTGCAAAACTTAGTCTAATCTCAGTAATCTCTTTGGGAAAAAGTAATGTGTCTTTAAGTCAGAAATGTTTAACGAGAAGCTAAATTTGTATAAGAACACCAAAACTCAAAAAGAAGGCTGACTAATGTATATGTCACATGGCACTTGACTTTTAAGAACTTTACATTTACATAACATTGAGCTGGCTAAAGCCGCCTAGCTTGCTTTTGTTTGATGTAATACATGTGTGCTACTAGTGTATTTTGGAGTCCTGGTCATTAGTCAGAACTTCGGGTAAGGCATAAACACAGGAGTATTCTGGGTCTGTTCTTTCTGTGCTTCAAATTGAAATTGAAAAAGCGGCAATTTCTTTGAGCATGTTATAAAACAACACACACACACACACACACACACACACACACACATTGAACTCCGTATTTTTTGTGGTTTTTACTCCGTTTAATCTCAGTAATCTATTAATAAGATCAAGCCAGATCAAGTTTTCCTTTCTTTCCGCCCATTATTCATTTTTTAATAAGTGAACACTCCAAAGATTCTCTTACAGTTCATTTCATAGATTCTCAGATTGACAAGAATCTTTAGCTTGATAAAGGGATGCTTTCGCTATGTGCGACCATAAAGAAATAAGAAAGAACTTAATCTTGTTCGCTGTCTTACAAAGGAAGGAAAGAATAAATACGAAACGGGTGAAGGTTGTGATTACGTGAGATATATCTCCAATTACCCTGAATCTCTTAAAGGGGATATATGCTACAGTAAGCAGGGATGTCTCTTTCCACTCCGAGGAACATAGCATTCTTTATCCGCTAAACATTTTTGTGTGCAAGAGAACATTTAAAAAAAAATTACAGAAATAATTTTACATATTCCTGACAGCTTGTACAAAAAATAGAACGTTTAGCAAAACATTTCGCGTATTCTAATTGCATGTGATTAGATTTATGGGATAAATTCCAGACAAGTACTTCCCATTTACTACAGCGTATCATGAAATATTTATTTATTTTAAAAAATAAAAGTCAGAGTTATTTTTAAATAACAGCCATGCGCAAAACTTCTCCTGTGTTTAGTTTCACAGTTCAGTAGAAATGATGTGAGTTATCTAATGGAAAATATGATATCTAAAAATAGACACAAGTCTGACAATGCCCTTCTTCAACTGAATCAAAAAAGTTGCGGGACAGTAAGGAGAAGTATCATATGACTTGAAATCTAAAACAGAGAGCACTGAATGAGCCAATAGACAAAACAAGCACATATAGTGAGTTACATGCTTTTTGCAGTGGCTTTAGGGAAACAGATGCGATCACTAGGCAATAGAAACAACAAAAATTATTTATTGAATTTGCTGATAGATCCACGTTAATTTATTCAATTCTTCTTCTAGTTTCAGTTCCTAACACTAATTAGACTTAATTCCTTGCAGTTTGAAATTCGAAAGGTGAAATTTTGTCCCTCAGTGGTAGGCTACCTACGTATTATTTTGCTTTTTAAGCATGCAGATTCGGAAAATTAGAAAACGTAACTCAGATATTCTGAAAGTGTCTCAAGTGAAACAATTACAATTGTTGGATGCTTTTATATTTTCAGGTGTTCATTGCGTCTGGTACTGTAGTTACACTGAAAGTAGAAAAATTAGATTTTTGTAAGGGCTTCTACCGATGCTTTTAGAATTCTAATTTAGCATTTGGAACATCCCATTTAAAGTTCTCAGTATTAAAGAAACTGAAAATCAGTAATCGCGAGTGTTCTGGACACAGCGATTTCTTAGCAAGTCTTTTTTTTTTTTTTTTTTCAAACTACGCGCTTACAGTCTCACCTTTTCCGTCTGTCTTGTCGGCAATGAATGCCATATCTCTGCAACTATTAGTCCTATTTGAAAAATTATCTTTCTTTGAAAAGTTCGTGTTCGTAAGGTGAGAACGATTATCCTTACTTTCGGATTTTCCCCTATGCATAACTTCGCAGCTAAAGGGCGTAAATGTAGATACTAATGAATTCAAAATACATTTAATTCAATATCCTTGTTTCGAAATAACCGATTAAGAAAAATCTTTCTTCCCTTCGACACCATTTATAACGAAGAGCATAGCATTTCTGGGCATAGTTTGTTCCAGTAATGTGTATTATTTACGCGAGAGGCATAAAGGTAAATTACGATTTCTCAGATATTCCTGCTTCTAAAAGTCATATTTGAAAAACTCTTTTTGCATCGGATAGAGCTCCTTGTGGAAATTATATTATTCACAACTTCTATTTTTTTTAGTAAACAACTTATTTTCCACTAGGTGTTGTAAGCGTATATTTCTATTATTAACGAATTTTCAGTAACTTATGCGTTTCTGCAATAACATGGTTGAAAAAAATCTTGTTTTCAGATACCTCTCATCATCGAAAAATCTATGAGTACCTTACCTGCTTAAAGTAATGCACAGTTTATTCGCCAGAGGGCATAGATATATGTCTTCTTTTTCTCTCGATATATCTGCTTCTAACTGTTCGATTAAAAAATTATTTCTTGTCCGGAGACCGTGTCTGCTGGGGAACATTTTGCATGCAATTTCAAATGTTCTTTATAGCACAAGTTTGTCACTATAAAGGGCATAAGTTCAAGCTTCCTTTTACAGCATATTTAAAGCGATATCTGTGCGTCTAAGAACCTTCTGTCAGATACTACTAATCATGAAAACATTTTATGTGTATTTCCATTCCCAAATAACGCAGAGTTTGCCCGCCAGGAGGCGCAAATATTTAATCTGTTTTTTTTTCTCGGTACCTCTGCTTACAAAGGCGGATTTGAAAAATTCTTTTCACACTGGACATCACTCACCTTGTGAAATATCCTGCTTGTACATGTGGGTTTTCTTTTTTGTAGTTCACAATTCGTGCGCTAAGTAATGTAAGTTTGTGTTTCTGTTTGCAACTGTATCTTCCCTTCTAGAAATCCCTTTTGAAAATGTGTCTTTTTTACTGTATGCCATGGCCAAGGGCGCGCCAAGAGCATTTGCCGCCCCCTTGTACGAGAGTATTTTTTCATTTTTATTGATTTTAACATGAAATAAATATCTCAGCAACAATATTTCATATTTCCTATAAATTAAGAGTTTTCATAAAACACAATTGTCTCATATAAAACTGAAGGGAATATAAATCTGTAAAACTCTAGTTCAGATGACGCTACGAATAATCCAAGAAGTCAGCTTCCTCTTTCTCTCTCTCTCTCTCTCTCTCTCTCTCCGGCAATTTGCACAAGTCCTCTTTACGGGGGAAAAAGTTTTGTCATTTACGATGATAAACATATTACAGCTTCTTGATGGAGGGGGAAGCATATATATATATATATATATATATATATATATATATATATATAACAAAGAAAGATAATAAAAGAGAAACTCGTGGATAAGGAGAATGGCAAGAATGACATCATGATCAGAGTAAAATCCCTGAAATGGAAATGGGCTGGGCATATTGCCAAGAGAACGGACCACTGATGGACAACCGAAATTTTATATATATAACATTGAACATGACGGGCATTTCTTTAACTATTCTAACCAAAACATCTAATATAATATATAGTGGATTACATCGAAATTGTATCCCAGTCCTCGTTATCCTTATTGCATCGACCCTATTTTGTTTTCCCACCTTGTTTCAAAGCACGGTTTTACGGTCAACGCTGGAAGCTCTTTCTTTAAAATTTGCCAACGGTAAGGTAATTCAGAAAAGAAAGAATATATTTCCTGAACAATGCTGAAAATGTTTACAGTCTGTAGAGAAATCTTTTCGTCGTTATATACGACCAGATTTAAAGTATAAGCCGCTCAAAGTAGATAAACTGCATAAGGGTTTTAAGCAGAAAAATTATGTGTTTTGAAGTTCATTGTGTTTTTCCTTCATAATGGCGTCATTGTCATAGCGCTGGTCACACATATCAGGAATGCTGAAATCTTCAAGATTTAAAAACGAATTAGAAAACGAATTTTTAATCCTTTGCCTGCGGTATCCATTACTGAGCAACACAGCAAAAAGTATTCTCTGGTTTCAAGATATTTTCTGTTGAATTATGTAATGAATTATTTTTACTAAAAAAATATACGTAACAAGTAGCATTACGATTTCTCACAGTAAAACGTTTTCTTAACTTCTCCCACATCACTGTAATTAATTTATCAACCGAAAAATTTGATAGAGGTGTCCAGCCGCTCCCCAGAATCTCGCGCCCAGGGGCTTCGCACCCGTTAAACCCCCGTTCGGCGCGTCCCTGCCATGCGCTACAGTAAAGATGGGGATCATTACCACCTTGATATAACGCACACATTTGCAGCAAAGGGGCGTAAATGTCAAAACACTTTTCTCGATATCTATGCTTCCAGAAGACGTATTTGGAAAATTATGTTTCTTTAGCATAGCTTTTACTGTAAAGAATAATTTTCGCATACTTTTTATTTTTCCATTTTTCAAAATTCTTCTGCCAGGGAGCGTCAGCGTATATTTCTATTTGAAAGATGATGTTCAATTCTAAAAATCTAGAAGAAAATCCTTTTTTTGATTGTATATTCTTCATACGAAGAGTGTTTTGCAGCCATTTCTTTTTAAGTAACATACAGCTTTTTTTCCAGGGAGCGTAGAGTTATAAGTATCATGTTTTCCCCTATATCTTCTTCTAACTATTTGATTTCAAAGTGCATTTGTCTCTGATATCTTCCTTTCGCTATGAGAAACTTTTTGTGCTGAATTTATAAATTTTCGTCGCATACTTTTCAGCCTGGAGTGGAAATAATTTGCTATTTCTGTTTCTGGAAGTGTGTTTTATCGATTGTAGAAATCTTGTTGAATTTTTAACCAGTTCTCATGAATATGAATAACCTTACTCACATTACGTATTTTAAATATTGCATAGTTTTTCCCTAGGTAGTGTAAATGCATCTTCTCCTTTGCTGAAATTTTAGGTTTCTAAAACTCTGCTTTAAAATAATTTTACGTGTTGGAAAGGATTCAAAAGACATGCTCATTACAACAGAAAATTCGGTGTCATCTTTCTTGTTCATTATTAAATCTATTCTGGCCGTTCTTCAAACTACAAAATTTAGTGCAGTTGACATTTTTACCAAATTCATACTGTATATCCTCTCAGTGAAGGAGAAATCTGAATATCACAGAATGTTAAGCTAATGTCTTAAACAGACTAATGTAGATAAAGAAACAGAAACAGCTCAGTAAATTTAATATTGTTGCAAGCAGAAACTAAAATGTCTCCATGTACTGTATTTTGTGAAATTCAAAATAAATATTTTCCTATTATCTGAAAACAATACTCTATGATTTTTTTACTCTCGTGGCTCTGACACCAGAAAATTTCAAAACTCTGAACATTTGCTGAGCAAATTTTATATAAACTGTAAAAAGGAAGAGGTTAGTTGTGATGCTAAACTGCACTTATAATCCTTCTGCAATTTTGGTGAAAGTTTTATTTTTGATGAATTTAATAAATGACTCCAGATAATAATGCGTTTTCATTCATGAGATATATTCAAATTTCCTGTGAAACATCCTTTGTACACAGTTGGATTATAGTTGGATTAAACTTTGCAGTGCTACATGCACAAAAAAAAAATCTATCATCCAAATGCGAGAGCAGCTGACGCAGCCGAATCCGTATGTAATCTATTTATTCAGACTTGTGATTACATCTTTTGCAGCGCACAAAGAGACAAAGTTTCGCAAATTACAATTACTTCAGTCAAGAGTGATCGATTATTCTGCCTGTAGTTTGTCCTCTCCATAGAAAGAAATAAAAATTTCTTCTCGCTCGCGTTCGGAAAAAGGAATGGCCCGAAATTCAATATTCGCACTATCTTCTCGCTGTACTTCAATATCCGCAAAGAGGCCCTTGTTTATCTTCAAAGCAACCGGCTCCTGTGTTTTCTCAGAATAAAAGCACGCGCGACAACTAGGGATATCTCTTCTTTGCGCATGAGTAGAAAGCAATTTCCTTAAATCGATTTTTTTTTCAATTGTTTTGTTCCCATGTGCTACCAGGAGATGCTTCGTTCTGATTTGGGTAACTCTCGAAAAAGAGAACAAACCAGAAACGCAGTACAAGCATTACTCTCATAACATTCCCAACCAGACTTCGTAATGTTTATTCTTTTCACGCAGTGATATGTTTTAAACTAGTTTACTTTAAAATTCATAGGAAACACTCGGGGGGCTTAAAATAATGTTTCACCAGTTTTTCATCACGTTTTCTGAATATGCAGCAATACGTGGTTGCATATTTCCATTTCGAACTTTGGTTTGTAGATATACGTAACGTCACAGCTTCTTGGAGTGCAGAATTTTCAGTTACGTGACAAATTACCTACTCACAATTGCTCTTCTTATTTGTTGCTGTTGAATAAACGTAAAAATCATGAAAGTATTTTGGGAACTCGCTGATCGTTTCAATGATCGATACTTTGCATTTTCAAAAAAGGTCTTCAACTGTAACATATATGTTTTTAAGCAAAAGTTATATTTGAGAATATATTCGCCTCATATGAAGATTGACAGACAAACTTAAAGCAAACAGTCTTTTTTCTATTCACTATCTAGGTGAAAGCAATTCATTCAAATTTCCTAGCAAGTCGATTCGCTCTAACTCTTCTCGTCCTCCTTTCAAAAATGTACGTACATTTCCACTGTTTCCTCCAAGATAACAGCAATGCTGGAGCATCCATAGTATTTCCAGAGAGTAAGGGAATAGCGTATGCTTATTGATTGGAAATGTACAAGAGAAATATCAAATGCCATGCAATATTTTTTAAGCATTCTAACCACTCCTATCCATGCAACTACGAATGACGTTATACAAGTCTCATTCGTTCTTTTAAAACAGTAATAGCACACTGAAGACTCATAGCTGATTTGACTACCCACATTTTGCCGTTTTACCATTTTTTTTTTCGATAACATAGTGTACAAAATTTTACTGATACTTTACCACTTTAAGCTCTCTGCTGGTTGACGAGTACGTACTCACTAAATTACACAGCTGGTCACCCAAAATGCAACACCAAGAAGGACACGAGATAGCAAGGCTAGATTTACTGGACACATAACAACAGATAGAAAGATGAAACGATTGAGCTTACAGGTCCGTGCGACTTGCGGAACACGCAGACATCAACAGTTCGTGTGGCCCCCATGGCTGGCAATAACGGCCGCTACACGCCGCGGTATCGAACGAAAGAGGCTTTGAATGTGGGCTTGGGGTATGTCGGTCAAGGCTGCTTCCACACGTTGCCACAGTTCACCAGGCGTAGCCGCAGGTGGTGCTTGCCGGGCCACTCGGCTGCCGATCAGCGACCAGACGTGTTCGATGGGCGACATATCGGGAGAACAGGTGGGCCACGGCAGCAGTGACCCCTGGTGGGCCGCGAAGAATTGTTGCACGATGCGTGCCACGTGAGGGTGCGCATTGTTCTGTTGAAACGTGCCGCTGGCAGGTACTGCAGGTAAGGGAGGACTACAGACTCCAAAACGTCGGTGATGCAGCGGTGGCAGTTGAGTGCACCGGCGATGCGTACCAGAAGGGTGCGTGTGTGTCATATCCGATTGCGCCCCAAACCATAACACCAGGTGACGGACCGGTATGGCGATGCGTAATGCAGGCGTCATACAGTCTCTCGCCGCGGTGCCGCCACACGCGGACCCGACCATCGTGGTGTTGCAGGCAGAAGCGGGATTCGTCGGAGAAGACAATGTCGTGCCATTCCGTAGTCTAGGTGCGGCGTTCAACGGCCCACTGCCGCCGCACTCGCCGGTGGTGTAACGTCAATGGTAATAGGAGCAATGGGCGCCGTGCGACAAGTCCCCGCTCCGGCAGACGACGTCGAACGGTATGTGCTGACACAGGTTGTTGCGCAACACACCCTAATTCCTGCGTTAACGTTCGTGATGTGGCGGTGCGAGCCGTCAATGCCCGCCGCACAACATGCCGGTCCTCTGGGTTGGTGGTGTGCCGCGGCTGCGACAGTCACTCACGTCGGTCCGTCCGTTTCTCCTGCACACACCGAATCCATACTCGCGTCACTGTGGGTGGATGTCATCCCACACGGGCGCCAATGTCTCGGTACGATAAACCGCTGTCGCGATAAGCCACTATTCATCCTCTGTCGAACTCCGAAACGTGCTGGAATGACTGCCGTATTCTGCGACGAGGCACCAGGAAGCTTCCCACGCATAGGTCTGGCAGCACAACACACTTCCACTACTTACACCCCGCCTTCTGTGCACCTTTCTTATAGTGCTTCTCGGTGGCGTGCCGGGCACACATGATTTGCATATGCCCTACAATGCTAATTGCTTGCATGTCCTCTCGTGGGCGACGCATGCTGCGAATTTCAGGCCAATCGAATGCTTCCTTCTTGGGTTGCATTTTGGGTGGTCAGCAGTGTACAATCACCAAAGTGAATTACACCAGATACTAGTGTAACAAGAAGAAAGACGTGGCGTGTAGATTAAAGGGGTGTTTATAAAACGTTGGTGGTTCAGTTGAGAGCGAAGTAATGGACGTGAAGGATAAAACCAAAGATTTATCGGAATTTACGAAAGACCGAATTATGGACCTACGAAGGGTTGGTCAGTCCATTTCGGAAACGGCGAGCACTTGTAGGTTGTTTGAGGACTTTTGCAGCAGCACAACTGTAAAAGGCGGGGAAATGCACCTTGTACAGGGCAATCGATGCAGAACAGGGGTGCAGTTGACTGCCCAGTGCAATATGGGTCAACCAGAAGAAATATCCCACACGACTATGCATTGTACGCTGGCACGGATGGGATACAAGAGCAGACGCCCTATATGTCATCCACTCCTAACAACAGTTCATCGATGTAAACGACTTCCTGGTACCAACAAAAAGCTATGGATCTTTCATGCACGGCATCGACTATCTAGTCCACTAGAGGAGATTCTATATTAGGTATGTTTAGCTGGCATGAACTGGGATCCATGATGTGTGTGAATCAACGTACAGACTTCGACTAATGCTATACCTCACTCAGAGGCTGAGGAATTATTCCAGGACGTAATGTCCCATGTCATCGGGCCCGTGTTGTGCAGGAATGGTTCGAAGAACTGAATGCTGAAATGAGACATCTCGAACAACCAACAAACTCATCTGATCTCAACCCAATTGAGCATCTCTTGGGATGTTGCGGAACGCTAGATGTGACATTTTACACACCATCCCGCTTTATACCGGAACTGTGGACCGCAATACAAACAGCTAGGTTGCAGATTCCCACACATCTGTACAGATACCACGACGGGTGGCGGCCGTTCTTTGGGCAAAAGCAGGGCCCACGAAATATTAAGTAGGTGGACGTAATTCAGTAAGCACTCTGCATATATTAATCGAATCGTTACTGCTAAAATCCTACCAACAATTAAGAAAAAAACTCAGTTTCATCATGAGGGTCTGAATAAAACTTTTTTTTTCATATATATTAATCACCCCACTAGCATCTAAGGTTAGGAACAGTAACTAATTCACAGGCGCCATAATGACGATCACAGGATCTCGATTTGATTTTTTGTTTGTAGGATTCAAAATGCAGAAGATCACGTTTTATAGCACTTAACTACATTGGATGTCTTCATAATCTTATTTTTTTTCGGAAGGGGGAGGGTTAACGTCCATCGTGACCAACTCGATGGGCTATAAGCAGTCGCCCATCCATAATTTAGTCATCGGTTCCAGGGAAGGGAAAGGGCCAGTACCGTAAATCAAACACAACTTCCATGCCTCACCAGGATTCGAACATGGACACATCTCTTATGAATGATCAGAAGCCGGCGCTTAGACCACAGCACCACCGAGGCGGTAGTTTCATATTTTATTTAAAAGACTACTGCCAGTTTTGTAAATCGTTTTAGAAGGTGCTCCAAAATGAAAAGACGGCTTTTTCAAAATTCATATGGTGACCACACTAGATACCTCCTGCGTAAAAGCCTCCTCCAAAATAATTTTAAAATGATTCGCTGAATGCAAATTCTGAAAAAAGAAAAAAGGTGGAAGGAAAGAAAGGAAGAAGGGGGGGTGATTGGTGAAACTTAGAACTGAATGTAATATCACGTTGTCTGCTGACAAAAAGGGAAACTTATTAAATTCAGAATATTTCGAGAAAGAGATATTATTGCACTGTTTTCTTTTGTACAACTGAGCTACATTATACCAACATCTAACTAGAAAATTCCTTTTTAGGAAAAACAAAGACCTTGAATAAAAATGAGAACAGCGAATTGCTCAAATGCCAACAATCACGCGAAAGGACCTTATCTTGAAATTAAACTTATGGATACATTTACTTCTTAGCACAGCTCGAAATAAAGCCGGCTACTACACAACAAAGGAATTAAACTCAATGTTGTTGAAATAACTTATTGACAGGTACTACACTTGAATAAAATAAATAATAAGTCAGAGCAAACACGACCTTGACGACTTGACCTATACGCCAATACTTTTAGTAAGCACACAGACACTCATAAAACTATGATGGTTGGAACTTGCTAGTTGCGTTCAAGTGGCCGTTATTGAATATTAGTTCCTTCCATTTAATGTCACGTGTGTGTGTGTGTGTTTGGAAATCAACAGCTTTGGGTAAACATAGAATAACATGCATTTCAAGACATTGTTCTGCCTTAACCAGAACAGTAATAACCATTTTATTCTTAAGAAGAATTCAACATATTATTTGTCGAAATCGCAGAGTGGGGTCTTTTTTCCTCTTAGCGAGCAAACATATATTTCTTGACCTCTAACGGCTTCAAAGAATGAACCTCTATAAGTGTTCTTAATTTATTGTTCGATACGTTTTATACTCATTTGATATTAGACACAGAGGAAAATGCAACGGGGTAGCGTACATAATGAATAAAAATAACATTAAATAGTTAAAAAAGAAAAGAAAAAGGCGGGGCTCACCAAAGCATGTAGAATTCCCTGATTTGCAGTCACAGTTAACAAATGAACTATTGGACATCAATATGCAGTAAAACCGGTACTATTTTGTTGTATGTTAAAAATACACTGGTGTGCAAAAATTAAGGACAAAGAGGAGAATTTAACATAACAGAGGAACGAGCAGGCAGAACGGACCGAAAGACCACTCAGGAGATAGACTAGGGTCCGGTACGGTAGGGCATGCGCACCTATATGCAGCATGACGTAGGGGGGGGAGTGTCGGAAAGGTATTAAGCACACGGGCGATGTACGCTCAGCAATTCGGTGAAAGCTATTGCACGGTGTACATCAGTTTGAACGACGTCGAGTTACTGCCACCGTGTGATATGGCCAACAGGCAATCTAGTAGATGACATCTGGATGACTTTACTCGAAGTCGCGTCATTGGGAAGTTGGAAGAAGGTCGAAGTGTGACTAGTGTAGCCAAGGAGTTCGGGATAGCTCACAGCATCGTTTCACGAGCTTAGAGAGCATTTCAAACGACAGGAACAGCTGTCCGAGAGTTTAGCAGTGGTCGTCCACGAGCAACCATGGCGGCGGACGACCGGTATATTGTTCTACAGGCGAGAAGAGACAAACGGCAGAGAGCAGGAAAAATCGCAAGGCACATGCAACAGACAACTAGACGTCCGTTGTCGCGTATTACCGTGGCCAGGAGGCTGCACAAAGGTGGTCTATTTGCACGACGACCAGTGCGGTGTGTGCCATTAACACCTGCCCATCGGAGACGGCGGTTTCTGTGGTACCAGGAACACACGAACTGGACACATCAGTAAAGGGGTCGAGTTCTTTTTACGGATGATAGCCGATTTAGTCTGACGAGCGATTCTGGACGTATACTCATCTGGAGAGGGCAGGGAACACGCAATCACACCTCCAACATCATCGAAAGGTGCCGGTTTGAAGGTGGCGGAGTTATCGTTTGGGGCGGTATCATGCTTGGTAGCCGTACTGACCTCCACATCTTCCAAGGAGGTTCAGTCACTGGTGCCCGCTATTGTACCGAGGTTCTCCTGCCTCACGTGCGTCTGTTTAGAGCTGCTGTGGGTCCTATGTTCCTCTTCATGGACGACAACGCTACACCTCATCGTACAGTGGCTGTCACGCAGCTGTTGGAGAGTGAAGATTTTCTACGCATGGATTGGCCCGCAAGGTCCCCGGACCTAAATCCAATCGAACACATGTGGGACCTTCTCGGGAGACGCTTGGCAGCACGTCACCAGCCGCCAGCAACGATTGCGCAGCAGCTATTGGCGCTACAAGAGGAATGGGCCGCGATGCCTCAACAGCTCCTTGACAACATCGTCCTCAGCATGGACAGATGTTGTAAATCCTACAACGCAGTCAGGGGTGATCATATCCTCTACTAAAGACTGGATTTTTCTTGGCAGCCACCTGTCACATGGACATTTCTGTCTTCTGTCCAGTTGTGCTCGAAGCTGCTTTTTCAATAAAAAAAAGTAGAGATAAATCAATAAAGTGCCTTTGCATCCTTTGGATTCCTTGTTTGGACGGTTTTGCTCACTTGTCCCATATTTTTACATCTTGGGGATCTTATGGTATGATTTGAGTCGATGTGGAGCACTTCTGCACGACGTTACATTCGAAAAACCGTCTCGTCCTTAATTTTTGCACACCAGTGTAGTAGCATGATGTAATTAAAAATCGAAGTAGAATATGAAACACAGATGCAATTCTACCCAACTTATTTTTTTTTCTCCTTTTTTAGCTATTGAATGTTGTTTTTATTCATTATGTACCCTACCTTTTTGCATTTTCCCCTGAGTCTAATATCAAATTAGTATAAAACGTGTCGAAAAGTAAATCAAGAACACTTAGGGAGGTTCATTCTATGAATTCATTTAGCCACGTAATAGTTTTGGCTGTATGTGTTTCCCTGCATCCAATTTTTAGCTCAAACGGTTTTTTTACTGTTACTCTTTTTAATACGGGTATGCTACCCAGCTTATAGGTACTTTTTGGGTCACAATAATCTCTTTGAAATGAAGAAATGTGCAACTAAACCTTCCCCTTCAAGAAAAAAAAAAGTAGAGATAAATTTTCATAAGATGGTGTGTTCCTCAAAACTATGGTACATCTACTATGCTGTCGGTCTTTCGATCCAAATATATTTGCGTTCTACTTTTCCAGACATAAAAAGTCTTGTGAGATGGAAGTAAGCCTAAACAAGCCTGAACATCCTCTCTCACTCTCACTCTCTCTCTCTCTCTCTAAAAAATAATTTAAAATAAAATACAAAAAAAAATGATTTAGTAAGATGACACTGACGAATTCTGCATTCAGTGAAACATGTATGGCTGACAGGGTAGTCTTGAATTTCACATAGCCTCTGCTTATATTGTACGATGCCGATAATTAAATCAGCAGCTGATATTACATATCCATACTGCATGCTGTGATATGCTTCTACAATAAAATAGTAATTTGTTATACACACCAACCTACTAACGTGTGAGCTGACCTTTCGTGCTTATAGCAGCAACGGGTCGCGGCATGGAATCTACCAGATGTGGGAAAAGTTCTAGTGACATTGCAGCCTATGATTCGAGGACCTCGGTTCGTAAAGTGCCAACAATTGCGGGTGGTTGGCTTCGGATTTGAATGCATAGTTTCCTCCATCCCACAGTTGCTCAACTGGGTTCAGATTTGGAAAGTGAGAGAGCCATTCGAGGGTTGAACTCACTCCAACCATTCCTTCCCAAAACGAGAACGATGAGACTGGGATTTGTCTTGTTCAAAGTAGACATCCTCCTGGGAGGAATCGATACCAACGAGGAAGGGTATGTGATTGGAAAATACCTGAACATAGCATTGTGCAGTAATGTGAGTTTCAGTAGGTGTAAGGGGCCCCAAGACAACAACGCTCCACAACATTACACCGCCTCCACAGGCCTCTGGGCAGTTGTGAACCGTCATTTCATGTGGTATACATCACACACGCACCCCTTTCGTTGGCATGTTGCAGCTGAAACCTCAATTTATATGACAAAGCTATCCTTTGCTTGTTGAAGCCTCACACACCGTTAAAGTGCTGCTAACAAAGTTCTCAATATGGGCACCTTCTGTCGTTACCCATTAATGTAATTGTACGTTTAATGGTCTTTTTTTTTTATTGGAGGTTTAATGACCACCGTGAGCAACTCAATGGGCTATAAGCAGTCGTCCGTCCCTAATCTGGAGCCACTGACTCCAGGAAGAGAGAGAGAGAGCCGGTGCCTTAAGACAAACACAACATCAATGCCTCACCGAAATTCGAACTCGGACCCATCTCGCGGCCAAATGATCAGAAGCCATCCCTTAGACCACTGCACCACCGGGGAGGTATAATGTTCTTTGCACAAATATTCGTAGGTGTCGACGTCGTCTTCTCCACTCTTGGCCTCCGTTCCTATGTCAAGATGCGAGAGAAGCGGCGTTCACTTCGGACATAATTTACAGCAAAAATTTCCCCGGCAGCTGCCGGTTATGTTGTAGGCCTGGTATTCACTTGCTCCGGAAGCACTCATAAATCCCAGGAATTCCACCGTCGCGGAGAGGGAAAACCCCGTCTTCCTTGCACCAACTATCCGCCCAAGATGGAACTCACTCAGGTATCCATGTTTATCCATCATTAGAGTTGTGGATACGCTATACGTCAGGTAAGTATCTGTTCTATTTTATAGCCCACGGGTGGTTCGGCTAACTGTATCATTGTGGTGAAGTATGAAAGACTTCAAAAATTGTGGTAAAGTATGAAAGACTTCTGGGTGGGTAGGGTGTATACATCTATCTTTCATAAGAATCGGGAACAGATTAGCTATTGCTTAAATGAAATTATTGGACGTGGAAATGGCGATTTTTGGGGTTTAACTCGCACTAAGATATGAAACTTTTTGCACAAAACAAATATTTCCACATGTTTGATCTCCCGCAGCATTTTTAAAAAAGAAGGCTGACATTCAGAATTTAGGGATATTTTCTTCTTTATCAGATTCAAGTTTTTTTCCGGAGATATGCCTGAATTACCATCTTTTATTCACCAGATTACTGTAGTTGAAACAAAGATTTTCTTTCTTACTTTATTAAGTTAGAGTTTGCTTTCCTCGGAAATTTAAAGGAATGGATCGCAGTAAAGCGTATCAACTTTTGTTAAGATAATTGATGGGAGTGGACATTCGAGCAATGGAATTCTGCAATTCACAAATGTCATTAAATGCTTCACTGAGAAATTTCTGTTCCTCTCTGTGACACAGTGTACACGACGCAATACTAACGATTGAAAAAGAAAACCGAAGTATATCATCACAAATAAGTGAA
This sequence comes from Macrothele yani, assembly GCA_039090855.1. NCBI lineage: Eukaryota > Metazoa > Arthropoda > Arachnida > Araneae > Macrothelidae > Macrothele > Macrothele yani. The sequence goes on along the minus strand of CM076995.1, from coordinate 99,364,592 downwards.
TAATAATTCGTTGCCCTTGCGATGCTAATTCAAATACCTCGAGGAAAGACAGCACCGAAATTCAATTACCTTTCCTACTGATAACCGGGAAACAGGAAAATCCCTGAATATCGGAATAACGCAAATTCTGCTCTGAACCATGATCCCTCAGCACCAGCTGATTTTCTTTCTTTCTTTATTTTTATTTAAATTCTTTTAGGGAAAGAACATTATTGCCTCAGTTTGATGCACATAGTATATAGTCTTTGGGGAAAATTGGCACAATTGTCCAATTTACAGCCCAACCAGTCTCCGGCAATTGTTGTGGATAATGGACCGCGAAAAACTGGGTCTTTGAGCCAGGATGCAGACTTCCAGATTACGCAAGTCACGTGGTGTTTCGATGCGGATGACGTGAAGATGGTGGGCGGGTGGACAGAGCCGCAACAATGCGCCTAAAAAGAACTGAAGCACCTGAGATGTCTCGTGAGGGAAGGAAGGTTGGCGTATTATTAGGATAATGTAGGCGTAATGAGTTCGTTTCGGAGTTTGTTTCCCTATTTGAGAGTTACGTGGAGGGAACAATGGCCCTTCTTCTATTTCCATGACAGGGATTTTCTTGTTCGATGTCCATAGGCGAGCATAGGTCGCAGGTGATTTTCAGGTCTCTGCCCTGTCGTCGTCGCAAACTCCCTGCCTCTCCACCCAGATTATTATCACTTTCACCAGGAGTAATGGCCAAATGATGGCTTGTCCTTCATTTCACTTTCTGCGTCTTCAGAATTTTTTGGCCGGCGTCCATCATTATTTCCACTTTCTCCGCATTCTTTCCACGTTCAGTGTCCACCAAGGTCGCGTGCCTTAAAGAATGTTGACGGTAGGCGGAAATTCACTCAAAATAAAAACATATTTCAAAGCATGAGTGACCGCAAATTCTACGTCGTCTCTTATTAGCACTTTTGCTCTTTCGAAATGCTGAGTTGAAAAACTATGACGAGTTTCCCGAGTTCACCTGTTTATCTGACAGCTCTAATTTGGTAAGCTCACTAGATTGTTTGACAATAAAGTCTCAAAATTTCGTTACATTTTATAATTCGTTCGAAGGGTTTTTTTTTATTTGAGAGCTCCGTTCCTGTCGAAGTGCATTTAAAGGAGGTAAAAACCTCATTACGAAAGCAAACCATTCTCAGTCACAGCTGCATGACGGTAACGATATTTTCACGCACGGTACCAGCTGGTTCGCTGGTTGACTGAGGCATGGGGCACCCACGGCCGAATCTGTAAGTTCCCCCTTATTGGTCTTGATCTTAATATGTCATGACGTTATAAAACCTACAAAGAAAACCATCCATCCATTTTTTAATCCAATTGGGATGCTTAACAAAAAGTTGCAGTTTTTGAGCTACCTTTATTGTACCGTGAGTCAGGTCACGGTAGATTCTTAAATAATTCTTTCGTGACTAAAAATGCACTGAAAAAAATTTCTCTTGGAAAAATTAGCTTAACACGTACATATCCATTTTGTTGCAAATTACGAGCCCATTCTCCATCTCACATTATTTTTCAGTGTTTCGGTAAAACATGACAGAAACACCACAGTTCTTGTTGAAATTAATTTATCCAAATTCCTGGAGTATTTCAACTGCGACGTCTTGAGTGCTATGCGAATTCGAAAGAAAAACTGTCCTTTGGTTGGAGGGATTAATTTCTTATGAAAGAACTGTTTATTGCATGGGTTAGTTCCATATACGTAAAACGTTGATGTTATTTTGTCCTATTATATGTATGTCTTTCGTTTTCACCAAGGATAAAAATTATGCAGTATTTAGCAGATAAAACATGGCTTTGGGCATAAATCTTTGAACATCTGTTAGATATAGGGTTGAACTTATGCAGACGTTTGCGACTTGTATGTGCACATAAACTTCTTGTACGGCCGTGTTCTTCAAATAAGTTCACATGCTTCATAATTACAAATAGACATGCTTTAGAAAATTAACATCAAATAATACAGAATTTTTTAGCCTATTTTAAAATTTAAAGCAAGCTTAAGTGAGGGGGAAAAACCTTAATTAAAGTTATAGTATTTTAATACACTCTGTGCGATTAGATAGGTGTATGAATTTTGCAACACCCAAAATTTAAATAAAATTCGGTTATCGTCTTAAAATTCTGAGTAAATATGTTTGTGCATTTCTGCTTACAATTAATCATTCATTTGCCCGTCGCAATCGCCTGTGATCCCAGTAAAGCGAGATACAAGGAAGTGCGCAGTATCAACTTTGGGAAAATATGTGATGCACATCATGGTGGTTTTGCCTAATATAAGGGTAAGGCTTCGAGAAAGAAAGCTAAACAATGACAAAAGAAAATTTGCTGCTACCAAATGCAGTCCACATTGCAAAAAAAAAAAAAAAAAAATAGTAGTAATACAAACTACTGCGCTATATTCCAAGAATTCATGGAAATATTTCAAAGCAACTTTGTATTACACGGTAAAACATTTCTGAAATTCACGAGCAATTTTCCGTGATTACTTTTGTAAATTAATGAAGTATATTCCTGATACAACCTTTTCCGTGAAATGACGAAAAAAATCCATAATTTTTTACGCTCTCGCCAAACCATTTCTGCACGACTCTAGCACGATGTGGTGTTGCATTGTCATCCAAAAATAAGATATGACATGCTGGATAAAAACTGTAACATTACGGATACACTTGGTCAGCTGCAACACTCAGTTATTTCCGGGATGTCATCTTACCTTCCGCAATTATCAGTTCGTTCCAAGAGAATATCCCCCACATCATGGTGCCACCTACAGTTGCTTGGATTTTATTGACAAGGCATACTGAGTCCATCACTTCATGAGGTTCTCGCCTCACTCTCTTCCGACCGTCCAGACGTAAAAATACGTAGCGTGATTAATCTAAGCACGTCGCTTTCTCCCGTTGCTCTACTGTACATTCACGGAATCACCGTAAGCGGATTTTTCTGGGGGTTTTTTTGTTTTGTTTTTTTACGGATATAAGTAGCTTTCGAATGGGCAGGCGACTTCCAAGACCCAATTTCTTTAACTCCTTATGCACGGTTCGATTCGAAATGGGTTTCTCCTGGTCTTCATTGAATTCAGAAGTTAACTGCTGCAGCGGGGAAAACCTGCTCTTCCGTACAATCCTTCTCACAGCACGACAGTCACGATCTTTAAGTCTAGTTTTCCAGCCACATTTATGACTTTTGTATGAAAAAGGGCCACCTGTCTTTCTGTCGCTAAACATTTTTAGGCCGCCCCGGTAGCGCAGTGGTCTACGCGATGGCTTCTGATCATTCGTCCGAAAGGGGCCCGATTTGGAATCCCGGTGAGGCATGGATGTTGTGTTTGTCTTACGGCACTGGCTCTCTCCCTTCCCTGGAACCAGTGACCCTAAATTAGGGATGGGCGACTGCTTATAGCCCATTGAGTTGCTCACGGTGGTCGTTAAACCTCCAATAAAAAAAAAACATTTTTAAAATGGTTGTTATTCAGAAGCCGGTAATTATTTTTGTTTTGCAAACCGTGGCTCCCGCTAAACGTGCGCCTACGATTAGACTAGACCTTTTACGAATTCTGATGGAACTAGTGCTTGAATTTCCCTCTACACGAGTTACTACAGCTGAATAATCTGTAAATTCTTTATAAAGGAGAAGGCAAAATGTCACAAGTCCATGTGACCATTACATTTGCATATATTGGTGTTCATTGTCTATCAAAAATTCTATATACCTATGAATGAATTAACAAATCCACTGATGGAAAAAAAAAATCCCAACACCAAGAAGGGGTTGTGTTAGATAAACGACAGTTGGTAGGCGGTGAGAGTACATCTGTAAGATGACGTCTATGCAAATTTCGCGTTCGGCGCATACGTGTGGCGCTAGTAGCGCCCTCGGAACATGCAAAGCAGGTTTGCTGTTAAATACGCACTGTAACGTTCGTGAGCGTGAGTTATCGTTGAGATTCGACGTAGTGTGTTGATGTTAGTCAAGAATGCCTTTAAGAAGACGAAGAAGCCATTATCAACAGCTCACGGAGTTTGAACGAGGTCGTGTAATAGGGCTACGAGAAGGTGGATTTTCTTTCCGCAATATTGCAGAACGGCTTGGCAGGAATGTAGCCACTGTGCATGATTGTTGGCAGCGGTGGTCAAGGGAAGGTAATTCCTCAAGAAGACCGGGTTGCGGCCGGTCACGTGGCACTACTGAGAGGGAAGATCGCCGTGTACGGCGTATGGCCGTGGCGCATCGTACCGCGTCTGCGGCAGCAATTCGAGCTGCAGTTGCCACCACAGTGACACAACGAACTGTTACAGATCGGTTACTAAGGCCAGCTCCGAGCCAGACGCCCTGTAGCGTGCATTCCACTTACTCCAAACCACTGCCGTTTGCGACGTCAGTGGTGTCAAGCTAGAGCTCATTGGAGGACGGAGTGGAGATCTGTTGTGTTTTCTGATGAAAGCCGGTTCTGCCTGGGTGCCAGTGATGGCCGTGTGTTGGTTAGAAGGAGGCCAGGTGAGCGCCTGCAACCAACCTGTCTGCGGCCGAGACACACTGGACCTACACCTGGAGTTATAGTCTGGGGAGCAATTTCCTATGACAGCAGGAGCACTCTCGCGGTTATCCCACGCACCCTGACGGTACTGTTGTACGTCGGTCTGGTGATTAAACCTGTTGTGCTGCCATTCATGAACAGCATCCCAGGGGTGTTTTCCAACAGGATAACGCTCGCCCGCATACCGCTGTTGTAACCCAACATGCTCTACAGAGTGTCGACATGTTGCCGTGGCCTGCTAGATCACCAGATCTTTCTCCAATCGAGCACGTATGGGATATCATTGGACGACAACTCCAGCGTCACCCCCATCCAGCATTAACCGTCCCTGTACTGACCGACCAAGTGCAACAGGCATGGAACTCCATCCCACAAACTGACTTCCAGCACCTGTACGACACAATGCATGAACGTTTGCGTGCTTGCATTCAACATTCTGGCGGTTACACCGGTTATTAATGTACCAGAATTTCACATTTAAAATGGCTCTTCTCGCGCTTATAATAAGCTGTGATCTTGAAATCTTAATCGATTAAATATGTTACCTATACAAATGTATTGCCGCCATTTCATTCCTCTAGAACTATTTTTTCGTGGTGTTGGGATTTTTTCCCGTCAGTGTCGATACGGTCAACGTACACCGCTACAATCAACAGATGTCATCCATGGGTCAAGGAAGCCCATCTGATTTCTCGTATAGTGGATAGGACCGCACTTAGACCCACGGTAGGTCAGGGCTTTGTAGGATCCCGCTCATCATAGGCACAAAAAATAGTTAAGACAAAAATGCAATATACATAATAAAACAAATAATTATAAATGATATGCACAGCTAAGCAAATGTGACCTTGTTTTGTATAGTTAATATTGTTTGAGACATGAGAACGTGTGTATAGTTGTTTTGTATAGTTAAGTTGTTTTGTATAGTTAAGTTGTTTTGTATAGTTAATATTGTTTGAGACATGAGATCAGCCAATTATCCTGGATTAGACTGGATAGTTCCGGATTCCTATGGCCACGGATTCTAGTGTGTACTTTTTGTACTGATTCATTTCCAAATTTTAGTATTACTTTAAAAAAATTATGGACAATTCCAGTTACTACTGTCTCAGTAGCGCGAAGTTTCTCTACATTGAAACTAATAAAAAAACTGTCTTAGAACTACAATGACGCAAAAAATGCTATCTAATTTGGCATTGACGTCGATAGAACATGTATTATATGAAAATCTGGATTACAATAACATAATTAATGATTTTGCTGAAATAAAGACAAGAAAAATAAATTTTCTATGATAAACTTGTGATAATTTATGAATTTCGTAGGTCATTTTATATCTTATGTCTTCTGCTGGTCTATGAACAGAATACCTAAACATACGCGATCTCGTATATAAAGGAATGGATCTCTTTTGTAATAGGGATTTCAGCTTTGCCTTCGGTATTTTTTACAAAATCGCGTTCATCTCAATGTGATACATTGCAATAAGGCTTGCTGCCAAAAAAATCAATAGACAAGTTTTTCGTTGGGATTACGAAAACAAGTGAAAAACCTGCCCTTCTCAGCACTTGTTTTATTATCGATCGCTATGGAACATGCCCGTGGTCATGGCTATAAAATAAATTCCTAGAGAGACCACGGTCAACCAACATTGATACAGATCACATTCAATGAATGCAGTGATTAATGCTTAAAGAGTTCAAGACAGCATGGATTGGACAATAAACACAAATATGTACCTCTTTTGTACTCATTATTATAAATTATCGATAGATCAGTATACCTCTCATAAATTTTCTAATACGTTTTTTAATAACATTGTTTATACAAACAAGCGCCAGCAAAAATATTTCCCCGGGGCCCCACAACCCGAGGGGCGGCCCTGACTGGGTTCGAATTCTGGAGCAAGTGATGGATGCTATTTTTATTCATCCACGGCTGTTTCTCTCTCTTTCCTGAAATCAGTGGCTTTATATTTGGGATAGGTTACTCCATAGAGCCTTAAACGTTCGTGGAGCCGTTAATCCCAAACAAACGAAACAAAACAACCAATTAATAAATTTTAATCTCCCTTTTCGCCTATGGGAGTCAGCTACTTTAAGAAGTTGCCACATTTTCAAATCTGCATCTTCTGTGCCACCTTTTCCTTTCTTTATTTTTTGATTGGGTGTTTAACCACCGCCGTGAACAACTCAATGGATTATAAACAGTCGTCCGTCCCTGATATAGGGCCACTGGCTCAGAGAAGGGAGACAGCCAGTGCCGGAAGACAAACACACTTTCCGTGCCTGGAAGCGTCTGTGCCATCATAGTGCTGAACCTTTAATTAATTTCGGTAAATCATGGGTGCAATCCCAAATTACAACTAGAAAACATTTTCAGTGGTAAGTTATTAGCTAAAAGTTATCGAATCGTAACCACCACAATTACATTACGGAAACGAATCAAGCTCACAGCTAACCCAATGTCTTTAATTTTTTTCGGTTAATACTTGACGGAATGCCTAGATTCGATATTGGAGGGAGATGTGTTTTCTTGTGTTTATATTTCAGTTCTGGCTCTGCCCCTTCCCTGGAGTCAATGCTTCTTACTTAAAGATGGGCAGTTCTCCATAAACTTCTATACCCAGAGACATAGTAATTTAAGGATAAATACAGGTAAACAACGAGAAGGATAAAAGAACATGAAGCCTAAAAATATTGTGTAATACCAATGATGAATTTTAAGAAACGCATTGGTGTCATCTTGTTTTAACTTCATAACTATGGTTGAAAATATTAAAAGACAGGTCAAAATAGAAAACTTCACTTGAGAAATTCTTTTCACATAACAAATGTTTTTGTCTTGTATTTTAATCACATATGCCAACTTCAAAAACCCTTCAGAAATAAGCATGCTTCTCTGCACGATCACCGAGTTGCTGTCATGGTAAATTTAGAATTTATAAAACGGAAATGGAAATTACAACGCATCAGACCTTTCACGCTGTTTTTTAATGTAGTAAAAAGTATATGGGAAGATATAGCGAAAGATTAGGTTAAATTATTTGCAAATAATTTTTCATGGAATTTCAAAATGCCGAAGTGGATCAGCTGTCTGATGTCTTTTAAAGGTTTGCTTTATATTGTGCGGCACAGACTGTAGGTGAATCACGAATCGTTGATATTCTGCATCGCTGCTTCCATCCTGAATGCCGACATCCATTCTAACCTCAGCAGCTGCCAAACACATTAAACAAAATGACAGAAAACTTTGATATTCACCAACCGTTGATCTCAATTTTTACGCTTTTGGAGAAACTCAAGATAAATATGACCGCCATTTGTGAACTCACGTTTTTTGAATTCTATTGTTATCAACTGATAATATTTATTGAGTTTTTACATCACTATACATCTGTGTGTATCAAACCCATAATCCGAGACGGTCTGGGGACTCACCCCCCCCCCACTGGGAGAATCCATGAGCTTCCTTAAAAAACTCTTTATTTTGGGATTTTCTTATTGTTTTCTTTTGGAAAAATTTTCTATTGTTGAATAAAATAAAAAATGCGAGTTTTGCTTTAACAAAACTGCAAGTTAACAGCAAAATTGCTTTAAGAGTTGCGGCTGGGATTAAACACGGCTTCATCATGAAATCGAGCACAGAAGCAGATGAGAAATTCCCCTTACTTGAATTTTAGCATTAGCTACTAGTTTCTAGGGTGAGCTCATGTACTGTACCAATCGCCTTTGTGCATTTGCTATTTATAAGCCATCGTCGTCGTGTCTTATTTGCATTGATGTTAAATGGTGACATCTTTACATGCCTGTAATATACCACGGGAAACATTTAGTGGTTATAAAGGTATTAATGTAATACTTTTAACTTCTAACAGGGTTATAAAAGAAATTATAACTTCTGTCAATTGGTACTTTTATTAGTTGTTTTATCATAAATGCTATGTCTAAGTTGCAATCATATGGTATTTTTAACCATGCATCGGTAAGCAAAAACATATTTGCGTAGCAGCGTTGCTATCCCACTTCCTTTATTTAAATTCTGATAGGAGAAGAGTAAATTATTTAATTCACTCTTCTCCTTTACTTCCTTTATTTAAATTCTGATAGGAGAAAAGTTGGTTAATTAAATAGCTATGCTTATTTCTTCCACGTGGTTTGCAATAGCTACTAACTTTCCGGGCAATCACGGGATAGGATTATTAACCTCCAGATTCGCTAAACATGAATGTCGGTTGCTTCGACTAGCGAATCCTGTGATGGTTAAATTCAAATTGATCGGAAACTTGTAACTTGGTCGTTCTGGGTGGTGTAGTGGTTAGCATACCTAGGCGTTTTCTGGGAGACGCGGGTTCAAGTCCCGCTCCAGGACGATGAAAATTTTCAAGTTTTCAAATATTATGTGACTTACCATCCTTGTCACATTTACGCCAAAAATCGGATTGTCATCTTCAAAATTTGTTTCCTTTCTATGTTGCAACAATAAGTTTTACCTTCCTGATACTGCGATTATTTTTCCATATGTAAAATTCTCAGACCCCGTTCAATGCTAAATGTTGATGATAAATTGAAAGTTCCAAAGAAAAGGTAAAGTGTTTTACAAGAACAAAGAAAATGGAGATGAGAAAAATGCTAAAGATTTTAAATGCTAAATATATATTTAGTATTGAACGGGGTCTGAGAATCTATATATCTACCTCTTAAATATATCTATTTACACTGAAACGATGAAAGTTTTCCGTTTTTAGCACGATTTAATGATTAAAAGATGAGAAATATATACAATTAAAACCATGAGCACTTTCGAGGCAGCCGCTGCCTCGAAAGTGCTCATGGTCAGACAAAAATCTCATGGTCAGACAAAAATTTCAAGTAAATCGTGACTTTCCACTAGGGGGAGTAAAGGTAAATTGCGCTTTTCCCGATATCTCTGCTTCTAAAGCTCCCATTTGAAAATTTCTTCCTGCACCGGATACAGCTCCCGGTGGAAAATGTTTTGATTGTAATTTCTAATTTTTTATAAAATATGGTTTGGCCACCATGTGGCATAAGCGTTCATTTCTGCTTAGTATGTATTTCCATCAAAATCTAAGCTTCTAAAATCTCGATTGAGAAAATTCTTTCGTGGACCGATACCGCTCATGTCGATAAACATTTGAGAATATTTTCTTCTTAAAATCATGCATGGTTTATTCTCCAGGAGGCATAGTTGTATATCCTATTTCTGTCAATATTTCCGCTTCTAAGAGTCAGATTTAAAAATTTTCTTCTTTGTTAGATAGCGTATTTGGTGTAAAATGATCTCATATATTTTTTTTAATTTTCAAGTAGTACATGTACTTCCCGCTAGGGGTGTTAAATTAAATTGCGTTTTCCCCGAATCTCTGCTTCTAAAATTCTGATTAGAAAACTTCTTTCTGCACCGGATACAGCTGCTGATAGGAAATGCTTTGCCTATGATTTCTAATATTTGATAAAGAATAGTTTAGCCACCGGGGGCGTTAGCGTTAATTTCTGCGTCTGACGTATTTGTAGCAAAATGTGAGCTCCTGAAAACTCGACTGAAAAAATTATTTCGTTGGCCGATACCGCTCACATCAAAAGACCTTTTAAGAATGCTTTCTTCTTAAAATAATACGTGGTTTTTCCGCTAGTGTGCGTAAAGGCATATCTTATTTTTGTCGATATCTCTGCTTCTAAGAGTTCGATTAAATTTTTTTTTTTTTTTTGTTGGAGAGCGTTTCCGTGGGGAAATGTTTCTCATTTAATTTCAATTTTTTCTTAGTGCACAAGTCTGCCACCAGAAGGCGTAAGTTCCCGTTTCTGTTTCCAGCAATATCTGCGGGACTAAAAACTCGATTGAAACACTTCTTTCTTCTGTCAGATCTACGCAAACTGTGCGTGTGTTTTCTTTCCAAAATAGTGCACAATTTCGCCGCTAGGGAAGCGTACGTTTATTCTGCTTTTCTCAATATCACTGCTTTTACGTGTGCGATTTAAAAAATTCTTTCAACACCCGATGCCATTTACCTTGTAGAACACTTAAGGCTAGTATATGAGGAAATGTGTAGTTCACAGTTCTGTCGGTAGATGGTGTTTGTGTACTTCAGTTTGCAGCTGTATCGCTACTTTTAAAAACGCTATTGATAAATTTCTTCTTCACTGTATGCCATTCGCTACAACACAGATGTGGAGCATTATCCTCTTTAAGTAACGCAAAGATTTCTCACTAGCTGCGTAAAGGTCGAACGCTTTTTCCATGAAGAATAATTTTTGCACATTTTCAATTTTTCCGCTATGCAAAATTCTTCTGCCAGCAGACGTAAACTTACATAATGTTTCATTTTTTATATTTCTTCTTTTAACTGTTCGATTTGAAAATCTCTTTGTCTCTGGTACCTTCCTTATACATAACATAGTACGAGAAACTTTTTGTTCACCATTTGTCAATTTTCGTAACATGCTTTTCAGCCGCTGGTGGAACTAAGCGCAGATGTTCTATTTCTGGATGTTTTATCGATTGTTGGAACCAGTTGATTGTTTCCCAAACCGATTCCATTGATTTTTAATAGCTTTGATAAATTTAATTCGCGTCAGAACGGATTCAAAACACGTGCTTATTTACATCCGAAAATTCGGTGTCATCTTTCCTGTTTTTTTTTTTTTTTTTATCACAGTTCAGTAGAAATTATCATTGTTGTATGTAATGCATAGTGATCACCGTCTCCATAGCAGTGTTTCGCTCACCATTTAAGGAATTCATCTAAAAAGGCTTCTAACCTCTCTTAAAATGCACTGGTGTGCATAAATTAAGGAACCAAGGCATAAACTCAAGTACCTCGATGAAATTTTTGTAGACATTAATAAAACTTTACGTGGATACATATGTTGACATACTTCGTCAAAATTCTGCAAAATTCAAAATAATGTGCATTTTGATCATGATAAATGTTACAAACAGGTAAATGTCAAATTTTAGACGTCAGTGTTTCAGAGTCAGCTTGTAGTTAGAAGGTGTTTGGCAACATCTAAGTGCTATACGGCCTCATAATGATTTATCATGTTTCCAATGAATGTACGGCCTCATAATGATGATATACGGCTTAATAGCTTATTAAGAAGATGTTCCCCATTCCTCTGTCAGAGCAGCTTTCAGCACACAAGTTGTTCTTAGAGAGGTGTACGGACTTGCAACTTGATACCATAAATCATCCCAAGCATGCTTGATGGGGTTAAGCTCTGAAGACCTGGGTGGCCATTCTATTCTTTCTATAGCGCCACTTTTCAAGTGTTCATTTACAAGCCTTGCCCTATGAAGACGGGAAATATCGCCCGTGAAAATATCTGGACCAACAGCACCTCGAAAAACCTATAAATAGGGTTCGAAGATCTCTTATCGAAACCTGTGGGAAGTTAAAGTTCCTTAGTCGAAAACATGTAGAGAGACCATCAGTTGTGATACCCGTCCAAACCACTACCCTTCCACCTCCAAAACTGTTCTTTTCTATTATATTTGAGGTTGCGAGTTTGGGTGCCAACTTTTCTCCAGATGCACTGGCGTCGAGAATCACTTGTTAGCGATATTCTTCGTTCATCTGTGAATGAAGAATATCGCTAACAGGTGATTCTCGACGCCAGTGTCCAAATTTCAAACCACATACTTTCTGGTTTGAAAGTTGGACAACTTTAACTCGATGTAGTAAAAAAGATATTTTTTTGATATGCACAAATGCTTGTTTTCACTCTGAGAATTCTTTTCTTTAAAAGAATTTGCGGTGAATTCACTTCTTTTGCAAATTCTTTTACGTCGGATAAGAGTAATTATGAACAGCACTTTCACGTTTTTTTTTATTTCTTCTGATGCAACATCTCCTCCCGCAATCGGCGTAATTTACATTTTTGTTTTGTACGTTATTCAGCTTCTACTTGTCCAATCAGAATTTGTTTCGACATCGCTTTGCTGTGATCACAATCAGATTTAATTTTTCAGGTGTGCTTCTACTGTAGAAATCAGATCGAAAAAAGTAATGAAAAATATTTTTTTTTTTGTTGGGTAAGCGTACTCATGACCAAAATTCAGCGTGCTTTTGGTTTCCCTTTCGGGTTTCTTTTTGGATCAGAATACTATGAGCATAACCAAAGTTATCATCATGTTGTCTGATTTTTCCAGTCGCAATTGTTCTCTGTATTGCTCAAAAGTACATGTACTGAAGTATTTAAGCGTTATTGAAAATTATGTTGAAATACAGCCCGAATTTCGTGTTTTAAAGTGCTGCAGTTAGTGTTAATTGATTGGATTATCGATTATTGGGGTTTTAACGCAGAGCGCCAGAAAAAAGACGAAGAAAAAAGGCAGCGGGAGCACTGCTGCCTGAACGCAATAGAATCAGTTGAGTGGGGAAGTGACAATCTGTACGTTCACACGACGTGCACCTAGTTTTTTTTAGTTTTTTTTTTGGTAAACGTTGCATGAGAATGCCGGAGCAAAACGAATAATCATGTATAAATGCAAATCACTTGGAAGCAAACGGTAACCATCACCAAGTCAGACGCTGAAGCGATACACAGGCAGTGATACGTAAATGTAATTTAAAGAAGCTGCACATAAGAACCATTCATTCGACGGTAGTGGGGGTACAGGTACATGACGGGAAGCCAATGTGCTAGAGAAACTCCGAAGTCAGGCGGGACCGACCGCTTGTCTAGAGTTAAACAAAGAGAGAAACACGAGAGGAGCCCACACGAAACCAAGCGGTTTAAGATACCACTATGTATGGAATAAGGAAAGAGTTCGAAGGCGTGGTGAATCGGCGTATTCTAACGCAGTGCGTGAGATCAGGGAAGTGCGGAAGCGGAAAACAAGATCCGAGAAAGGTAGAACCAAATTTCAACAGGTGAAATTTGGTTCTACCTTTACCTTTCTACAGGCACGTCACTAGACTTCGAAATCAGGATGGGCGACGGGTGGGCGAGCATTATTTTTGATGGGGCAAGCTTGATAGCAACGAAACACTGAAATTACTCATATTTAATGCTTGCACTATCGACTACAAAGGAACACGTGCAATCCTCACCTTCCTCCACCTGGTCACACATACATGAGTCTGGCTAGTTACGCCACTGGTGTAAGATACAAGTGTTGCTGAAATGTTGCCTTCAACTTTTTGCTTGCTCCGAATGCATTGTCTTAAATTGCTTTTCCGAATTTTGCATTTTTGCTAACGAAAACAGTACTGTATTTGAACAATTTAAAGGAAAACGTCGTTTTTGTTTATCTAAATCAAATTTTAAGTCTTGCCACTAAGACACAATACCTCCCCTCCCCTATCCTTAACACTCCCTTTCTTCAAGCCAGCGACTTGTCCTTGCACTCATCTCCTAAAAAGCAGTCGTCAGCCACTAATTGCACTTTTCTGACCCGGGGCAGTCTTAAGAGCGCTACTGTATCTTTAGACTCCACTTTTCGTGTTGAAATTCCCTTTTTTGTAAAGAAAACAAACAGCAGAGCAAGTAGAGGAGACCCCCACCCTTAGTTAATTCCTATCCCCCTCCTCATTAGCCCCCCCGACCATACGAACATGAAAAAGAGGCTTAAATTACAGAATTGGAAGAGTCCTCCACTCTTCCAATTCCTTAATTTTGAACCCAGTCCTCCACTCTTCCAATTCCTTAATTTTGAACTGGGTGGGTGACAGGGTGGGCAAGACAAATTTCAGAACCCACCCTCGCACCCCCTTGGCGACGTCCCTGCCTTTCAAAAATCCTGAACAGAGAAAATGTCGGACAAAGAAATCTAAAATAAAAAACCGAAACTGCTTTGCTTCGCCGTCATAAAAAAAATTATATTTCTTTAAAATAAATTTCTCAAAAAAGATTTCGTCAGATTTCAAACCCCTCAATAGAAACATATCCTCCGAAAATTCAATCCACTTGCTCTCATCCTCCGGATTCTAATACAATAACAAGCGCACCATCGGAAATACCCTTCTTGAAGGTTTTCATCTGCGTCAGTATTTCTTCCGTGATTTTCCATCCATATTTCAAATTCGACGAGGATAAATGAAGACAGAGTAGAGAAAAAAATATAGTTGCCCCTCGATATATCGCGCCTCCGCATAGCGCGTTTTGGATATATCGCGGATTCTTTCTTGTCTCCCATTTTTTTCTACTTCGTACATACATTTGTTTCACTAAATTAACGTCGAGAATTCCTAACTAAACTGTTGCTACAATCCAACGAGACTGTTGAGCATTCCATTGCATTGAAAAAAAAATTGAAAGATCTCATGTGCTTCTCAGCAAAAGCATGGGAAGACATTAAATAGTCGTGCATAGAAAACTGTTTTATGAAGGCTTTGGGTTCGGCATTTCTACCTGATGCCAAAATTGAAAATTCCGAGGTACTGGTTGGTTTCAACGAAGCCGACAGAGCTCTGGGTGTGGATGTCCCAGAAAACAAACTTTGTGAATGCATCACGCCGATGATGAGCCAATCTTTCAGACTTTAAAACCGACTGCGAAATTGTTGCTACTGTACAAGGAGTAGAAAATCAGAGCATCGATGATGAAGAAATTCTCACAGATCCTCCAGTTCATATGCGGGAAGCTGTAGAGTTGATGGAAAAGGCGTACACACGCAGTGCGTTGGAAGCTGCAAACGCTAACCTCACTACACCAATGCAACTAGTGCAGTTTTGCTGGCTGATATCGAGCCGTAATCATGTGATAAGAGAAAAACAAAAGTAAATGACTTTGGGTTCCTTTTTTTCACGCAAATAACATTTTTAACAATAGCATTTAGCAAAAGAACTTCGTAAGTATATGTACATACGCAAAAAGTACTGCATTTTCATATGTTTAATCAGCTTTTTTTTAATATGTATGTACGTATAGTACAGTATGTAGGTACTGCATATACACTGCTGGCCACCCAAAATGCAACACCAAGAAGGACACGATATAGTAAAGCCATATTTACTGGACACATAACGACAGATACAAAGATGAAACGATTGAGCTTACAGGTCCGTGCGACTTGCCGAACACGCAGACATCAATAGTTCGTGTGGCCTCTATGGCTGGCAATAACGGCCGCTACACGCCGCGGCATCGAACGAAAGAGGCTTTGGATGTGGGCTTGGGGTATGTCGGTCTAGGCTGCTTCCACACGTTGCCACAGTTCATCAGGCGTAGCCGCGGGTGGTGCTTGCCGGGCCACTCTGTTGCCGATCAGCGACCAGATGTGTTCGATGGGCGACATATCGGGAGTACAAGCGGGCCACGTCAGCAGTGACACCTGGCGGAGCGTAAAGAATTGTTGCACGATGCTTGCCACGTGCAGGCGCGCAATGTCCTGTTGAAACGTGGCCGCTGGCAGGTCCTGCAGGTAAGAGAGGATCACAGGCTCTAAAACGTCGGAGATGTAGCGGTTGCTGTTGAGTGTACCAGCGATGCGTACCAGAGGGGTGCGGGGGTCATACTCAATTGCGACACAAACCATAACGCTAGGCGACGGACCGGTATGGCGATGCCTAATGCAGGTGTCATACAGTCTCTCGCCGTGGTACCGCCACACGCGGATCCGACCATCGTGGTGTTGCAGGAAGAAGCGGGATTCGTTGGAGAAGACAATGTCGTGCCATTCCGTAGTCCAGGTGCGGCGTTCAACGGCTCACATCCGCCGCACTCGCCGGTGGTGTAACGTCAATGGTAATCGGAGCAATGGGCGCCGTGCGACAAGTCCCCGCTCCTGCAGACGGCGTCGAACGGTACGTGCTGACACAGGTTGTTGCGCAACACACCCTAATTCCTGCGCTAACGTTCGTGACGTGGCGGTGCGAGCCGTCAATGTCCGCCGCACAACATGCCGGTCCTCTCGTTCGGTGGTGTGCCGCGTCTGCCGCAATCACTCACGTCGGTCCGTCCGTCCCTCCTACACCCACCGAATCCATACTCGCCTCACTGTGGCTGGATGTCGTCCCACACGGGCGCCGATGTCTCGGTACGATAAACCGCTGTCGCGATAAGCCACTATTCGTCCTCTGACGAACTCCGAAACGTGCTGGAATGATTGCCGTATTCTGCGACGTGGCATCAGGAAGCTTCCCACGCACAGGTCCAGCAGCACAACACACTTCCACTACTTACACCCCGCCTTCTGTACACCCTTCTTATAGTACTTCTCGGTGGCGTGCCGGGCGCACATGATTTGCATATGCCCTTCAATGCGAATCGTTTGCATGTCCTCTCGCCGGCGACGCATGCTGCGAATTTCAGGCCAATCGGATGCTTCCTTCTTGGTGTTGTATTTTGGATGGCCAGCAGTGTATATCATTTCTGTTAGCGTGTTCTATGCATAAAATATCAGTGCGAATTGCACACTTTTCCCATTATCATTAATTTGTAATTAAAAGATTTATATTTTACATACTTAATTACTAATACAATTTAATACATAACTAATTAAGGTTTAGGTATAAATCGGATATATCGCACCCTCGATATATCGCGCTTTTTTACGCTTTCCAACCGTAGGTTGAAGAAGCGTATATGCTCCAGCTTTGTCCGTTATTCCGTCCGCACGATAACTGGCGTAAAAATGGTTCGATTTCGATGAAATTTTAGTATGTGGTAGGGGACCACCTCAGGACGAACCCTGTTGAAAATGGGACAAATGGGGTCAAAGGTCACGATGTAGGAGCGGGGTCTTTTCATTGCCCTTATGCGTCATAACTTGCGTAAATACGGTTCGATTTCAATGAAAGTTTACTATGTGGTAGGGGACCACCTGGGGACGAAACCTATTGAAAATGGGAGAAATGGGGGCAAAGGTCACGACGTAGGAGCGGGATCCTTCCTTTGCCCTTATGCGTCATAACTTGCGTAAATATGGTTCGATTTCAATGAAATTTTACTATGTGGTAGGGGACCGCCTGGGGACTAATCATATTCAAAATGGGTGAAGTGGGGTCAAAGGTCAGGACATAATAGCGGGATGCATTCCATTGCCTTTATGCGTCATGACGTGCGTAAAAATGTTTCGATTTCGATGAAATTTCATTATGTGGTAGGGGACCACCTGGGGACGAACCCTATTGAATGTGGACGAAATGGGGTCAAAGGTCAGGACATAGGATTGCGATTCATTCCATCGCTCTTATCCCATATTATGAAGGTGGACGTCAAGTAATTTTGCTTCCTATACTTCCAATGGAAAAACTTTTGTACACATTTCCTTCACAATTAATGTGTTCCCAAGGATGAAAATTTGAACATCGATTAAAATAACTTCATATTATAACTTGGAATACTTAATATTTTCTAAAACATAACCATAATTATGTTAAAAATCAATAACTTTTCCTTTGGTGGTGTTGAAACCGGAAGAACGATGGTGCGACCTGTACTTTGATGACGTCAGTAGACAAACAAATGTTGGATTGCATAATTATGGTTATGTTTTAGAAAATATTAAGTATTCCAAGTTATAAAATGAAGATATTTTAATCGATGTTCAAATTTTCATCCTTGTGAACGCATTAATTGTCCAGAAAAAAGATGGCGCGACCTGTATTTTCATGACGACAGTAGACAAACAAATGTTGGATTGCATAATTATGGTTATGTTTTAGAAAATATTAAGTATTCCAAGTTATAAAATGAAGCTATTTTAATCGATGTTCAAATTTTCATCTTTGTGAACACATTAATTGTCCAAAAAAGATGGCGCGGCCTGTATTTTCATGACGTCAGCAGACAAAAAAATGTTGGATTGCATAATTATGGTTATGTTTTAGAAAATATTAAGTATTCCAAGTGTGGTGTCATGGCGTCGCCCCATTAGATGTTGGCGCGTTCAAGCCATCTATCTCATTACGTCACGTGTTGTTTGTTGATACTATTAAAGTTTTATGACGTCACACCTTGCTAGCAGATGGTCGCGATTCCCATCTGCCTCATTACGGCACGCGTTGTGTGCGTATGTTCGTCCGCACGATAACTCGCGTAAACATTGTTCGATTTCGATGAAATTTTAGTATGTGGTAGGAGAACACCTGGGAAGGAACCCTATTGAAAGTGAACGAAATGGGGTCAAAGGTCAGGACATAAGAGCAGGATCTATTCCACTGCTCTTATGCGCCATAACTAACGTAAAACAGGTTCGATTTCGATTAAATTTTAGTATGTGGTAGGAGACCACCTGGGGACAAATGCTATTGAAAAGTGGCGAAATGGGGGTCAAAGGTCAGGACATAGGAACGGAATCACTTCCATCGCCATTATGAGTCATAACTTACGTAAAAATGTTTCGATTTAGATGAACTGTTGATATGTTGTAGGGACCTGTCTGGGGACGAATCCTATTGAAAATGGGCGAAATGGGGTAAAGGTTAGGACACAGGAGCGGGATCTATTCCACATCGCTTATGCATCATAACTTCCGTAAAATTGCTTCGATTGCGACAAAACTTTATCATGTTATTTCGGAGATATACTGAACCAGTTCTGTTGAATATCATCCAAATGGATCAAAGGTCAGGGCACAGGGGTGAGATTTATTCCACAGCCATTTTCCTCATAACTTGAGTAATAGCTTGAGTAATGATTTCTAGTATATTGGAAAGCGTATCATAATCAATGCATTGCATGATTTTACTAACTTGTTTCCTATTCCCCGACAGGTACTATATACATATATCGAGAGGCTACTGTAATAATATCAACTCAGCCTGCATTTCTATGTTTGCTTTCAAAGAATTGCAGCACAGCTAAAAAAAATGTGTTGAAAAACAAAGCGGTAGCTGAAAAGGCGTTTCAACTAAAAAGGTCGAGTAGTTTGAGGCGCTGGCTTCTGACCTTGCGATCGAGATGGACTCGGGTTCAAGCCTCGGATAAGAAATGGGTTCTGTGCATGTCTAACGACGCTATCCCTGCCTCTTCTCTGAAACCATTGGCCCCAAATCAGGGACGGGCGACCAGCAGTAATACAACCCTTAGAACCAAATACTCATGGTGATAGCTCCCCCCCCCCCCAATAATAAGAAAAGGATTTATGTAGTCATTAATACAGACATTTAACGTGGACCAGGAACATCAAACAAAGATCTTTGCTCTTTCCATGTTTATAAGTGAGTCACGGAAAAATTCTCATCGGCCGCAACCGGGAGTCGAACCCAGGGTCTTCCAGTTATGCGCCAGATATGCTTCCGCTACACCACAGCGGCCTCGAATTCCTCCAGACTCACACTCGCTAACTGCCAAGCAAATTTGGCAGGTTGCTTCTTAGAGCCCCGCACAATGCTGGGGATTCTTCCAGCATTGTGCGAGGCTCTGAAGAAATAATTAGAAGGCGAATGAATAATTAATACAGACATTTAACGTGGACCAGGAACATCAAACAAAGATCTTTGCTCTATCCACGTTTATAAGTGAGTCATTTTTCCGTGACTCACTTATAAACGTGGAAAGAGTGAAGATCTTTGTTTGATATTTATGTAGTCTTTTGTAACATTCGTCTTCATCTAGAGAATGCTTAATCACAATATATCTGCTGTCATCACTGATGTCTTCCTTTTCGCCCAGATAAGCGTTACGTTTGAGTATCGTTTGTAGCGACGACAAAGTGAGATTTGGTGCAGTACACAACACCAGGGAGTAAAAACAAAATCCTCTGAGATTTCTTGACAAACCGGTCTTAAGGTCTCCGTATCGCCCTGAACAATCTCAGATAATTCAGGAATTTAGTTTTTAATGACGAAAACATGTCTTCGGTGGAGAACCCATGTGAGAAGTCCATCCTGTCCAGAGGGACTAAGCAAAAACTTTCCCCTACACTCACGCAAAAAAGAAAAAATTGCGATCACTAACAGGGTAAATTAGATAGTAATTAAATGTTTTTTTCTTAATGTGATGTATGTTGTACTTCTCTCTCCTTTATGTGTTATTTTAATCACAGTTAGGTAAACTAATTTTGTATACGGAACTGATTTAATAACTGTGAACTCTCATTGTCTTGAAGTTCAGGAAACATTTTTTACGTGAGGATTTTTTTTAAATTAATGACATGAAGGTGATCCCCTTCCCCTAGTTAATCAAAACTATGTAATATTCAAATTGTTGCTGCTGATAAAATTTTCATTACAGTAACTGGAACAGAAAGGTCACAAAATAAGTATCAATTTTTGATCCGAATTTTCATCTTTCTGGAGAAATGAAGAGACACTATTTGGGTAAAAACATAAGTTAGAAATCTTTTTCTTTATTGGGTGTTTAACGAAGACCGTGAGCAACTCAATGGGCTATAAGCAGTCGCCCAAATTAAGCAGTCCCATAAGCAGTTCCTAATTTAGGGTAACATTCATGCCTCACCGGGATTCGAACCCGGATCCATCTTGGACGAATGATCAGAAGCAGGAGCTTAGACCACTTCTCCAACGGGGCGGCTTAGAAATTTTGTGTCTAAACACTGCGCAGTGAAAATTATTGAGAGGAAAAGATGTAGATGCCCTACTATTTAAAAGGTATTTTGAAGGCAATCAAATTCTCCATCATGTCGATGCTATCTCTCCGGATAAAAAGCAATAAAAACATACTGGAAAGGAAACCTAAGACGTTCAATACCTCTTTGTTCAGGAGGTTTACAAGGCTGACACATCTGACCTGAACAAAGGATCCCGTTTGTACGTACTATCAGACTGCCTCGTACATCTTCATTGTCATACATATTTCTCGCTTATCACGACTGACATACAAATTAAATGATCCATTTCAAGCAGGGATTATTTTTAGAGTTATGTTCTTTTCGTTGGTTTATAGCTGCTACAAAGCAATATGGCAGACGTCACGAAGTTCGTTACTGGTTCTGCACTGAGTTGTAGGAGGGCACTATTATCGTTGGAAAATCATAATTACAATTCCAATTGTGAAAGATCGTGCACATTTTCTTATGAAACGAGGTACAAATAGAAGATAAGATAACGCTGATTTTCACTTAAAATACACTAAGCCATTTGAAGTTATTTCGTATGTGTTCATAAATTATACGCATGTCTCAGTGACTCTTCCATTAAACGGTAACACTATTGATGGAAAAAGCTGACACCATCAGAATGAAACATTTGACATTACGTAACACGTCATTTATCCGAATTTCCACTTCAGTATACATTTTCTAGAAACAGGCAATCGATTCACTGACATTTCGAATTATTTCTACTACGTAGCAATGCTGAAAAAGTCTGACGCGTACGGTAATGCATAGTTACATTTAAATGAATGTACTTCCTCTGAAAATTTAATTGCATTTTTACATGGAAGTAATAATTCTTTTCATTACTGTGATATAAAACAAGCACGTAAGTACTCGTATTTTCGTTCTTACATAAAATTTAGTGTTTTATTGTAAAAAGTCAAACTCTGTGAATTATCTATGCATAAATGTACCCATTCAACATCAGAGAAGCACTTCTGCAGTTCGCAAATCTCCTTGATAATTTTCGTTCGTATATAAATTTTAGTGTTTTCATTGTAAAAAGTCAGGCTCGTTATGAATTTTTAAGCATAAATGTACCCATTCAATATCAGAGAAGCGTTTCTGCAATTTGCAAATCTCCTGGATAATGTAACAGCAGTCTAAAACAAAATGTTTTACTTGTATCAAGAGAAAAAATCTTGGTTTGTTCTATATCGTAAAGTACTAGGAGCTTTGAGCCTTCAGCATAGTTGTTGTAAATGTTCCTTAAGTCGCTACAGTCCTTTTCCACATTTCTTGCGATATTAAATGTGATAAAAGCAATTCAATTTGAGCCTCTCTTCTTTCAGTTAGTTATCCACAACTTTTTCTGAATTATAAAAATATTTAATAATGAATACCAAAAAATTGAAGAAATAACTCAGAGGTGTTAATATTTTAATGGTAATATTTTTCTTCTGGTTCTTTTACCAAACGAAAGTTGAATCAGACTCTCATTAGAATAGTGATTAGTGATCAGTTACTGTATATTTTAGAGGAGGGCTCAAGAAACCATTCCTACCAAACAAAAACTAAGTAATTAAAATAAAAACAAGCATGGGATGGGATAAGGGATGGGATTTTATGCCCCTACCCCTCAAAGTACATTGAATTTCGCGTTGTTTCTTATATGTACTACAAGAGCTGTGGTTTTAACTGACAGAATTTCGGATTAGGCAAATACATTGCTTGACAGAGAAAATGCCACACCACGAAGACGTGAACGCAGCGCCATGAAAATTGCAGGGTGGGTGCACATATACAAGTTATGCAAACGATTGCATTTACAGGCCAATCGCACGAACGCCGCGTGGAATATAAGCAGACAGTCAGCCCGTGAGGCCATCAGTTGAGACGTCGTCACGGCTGCGATAAGTAAGTGGTTCTGCTATAACCGTGTCTGGAGAACGAACAAGGGGTGCCAATGTCGTTTAGACGCCGTCGTACGCGATTTCGTCAAACGAATGAGTTCACGAGAGGTGTCATCGTAGGCTTTTGTACCGCAGGATGGTCCTTGGGTCGTATCGCGGAAGAAAAGCAACATGATGCCACAACCGTCAGTCACATTTGACGACAGTGGTTCTAGGAAGGATCTGTGCAACGTCGTAGGGGGACGGGAGCACGGAGACGGACGGACGTACGAGGGCCCCGATCGTCGTATCCGATGTCATGCAGTAGCGGACCCACAGGCCACAACGGGCAACATTTTGTGAAATGTACGTCGATGTTCCGATATCGACGCGGACAATGTTGCGCCGATTGGCCGCACCTGGTTTGCTGTCAAGCCGTCCGTTGCGAAGGCTACCTTTAACAGCGAGCCATCGTCATCATGGAACAGTCTGGTGTTCAGCAACGAATCCCTGTTCTGTCTTACCACGGATGATCGCCGTGTGACAGTCTGAAGGCAACGTGGCAAACGGGAGGATTCTTCCACCATTGTGGAGCGCCACACTGCCCGGCAACGTGGAATCATGGTGTGGGGGGCTATCAGCGCCAACAGCCGCTCACCGCTGGTACGCATTGCGGACACATTGACGGCGCGCCGCTATGTTGACGAGGTGCTGCGGCTCGTGGCACTACCGTATCAGCAGGGCATCCCAAACGCTGTTTTTCAACAGGATAACGCCTGGCCGCATACTGCTCGGATCAACCTGAATGCTTTACACAGTGTGCAGATGCTTCCGTGGCTAGCACGATCCTCCGACCTCTCGCCCATTGACCATCTGTGGTACGTCGGTTGAGTACCCTCCCACCCCCACAAAAGGAAAATGAACTGTGGACTCGGTTCAACACCACATGGTTCACGATACCCCAGGACTCTATTCGGACTCTCATTGCCCCGATGCCACGTCGGATTCAATGCTGTTTCGCCCAAAATAGGGGCCACACTTTTTATTGATCATCCTATATATTGGGCCACTGAAGCCTAGTTTGTATGTGGCAATTAAATCATTTGTTCAGGACCTACTTGGCTATCTGTGTGTGCCGTTTGGTCTGTTTTCGAACATTCCTTCATGGTGTGGCATTTTCTGTATATTTCAACAGTTCATTGGACTGTTGTTAACAGTTGAAAATTCTTTCTAAAAACTTCTGTGATTCATACTAGGTATATCGAAAAGTAAACAGTAATAAAAAATGACATCTACGTTTCTAGAAAAAATATCAGAAACTTTTTTTTCGTTAAAGCAAAAGCTCAGCAAGGCAATTATTGTACTTGTATTTACCTCTTTCCTGGTGACTAAACGAATATTCGTGATTGCCATACCTTTACTCCTGAAGGAATGATTGCAGAAAGGCTTTTGTGATTAGGTGGAAGTAAACTTGATCTGTTTTTTTTTTCATATAGCACGAGTTTCCTGCCAGCTAATCCAAATGTACGACGTATACAGTATTTTCGTTTATTGCGGCTTCGCAATCTACAGAAAGCCGCCCCGGTGGCGCAGTGGTCTAAGGTGTTGGCCTCTGATCATTCGTTCGAAAGGGGTCCGGGTTTGAATCCCGGTGAGGCATGGATGTTGTGCATGTCTTACGGCACTGGCTCTCTCCCTTCCCTGGAACCAGTGACCCTAAATTAGGGACGGGCGACTGCTTATAGTCCATTGAGTTGCTCACGGTGGTCGTTAAAAACCTCCAATCAAAAAAAAAAAAAAATCTACAGAAGACAGACCCGAGAACTTATCTGATAGAGATAAACACGGGAAGATTTTCCACATCGTTTTCAGCTGTCACCGCAACATAATTTTGTCGCTAGATGGTATACACAAATATGTGTATTTCTTATGATATCCTTCATGCAGAAGGATTGAAAACGTTCTACCTTTGGCTAAGGTAGATTTAAGACTGCGTGAGATTTTCCATACAGATTATCCTGATTCTGAATTTTGGGGATAAATGTTATAATTATATGTTTTATTACGATACCAATTATCTGGAAAACTGCTTATACGATACTTAGAAGTCTCGACGGGAAAGAATAAAAACCTTATTCTAATGTGCGAAATACGGTATGTGTGACCTAGGGTTTCTACCAGTTTCTCCTAACGAAGAATTTTTCCACTGGACGGTACGAACATATTGTGTAGTTAACATGAGTACGTGATCGTTGCAGCAGACGCAGCGCTGGTAAAGGATTTTTATGCTATGTCAATTAAAAAGGGTCATTACTACTTACATTAGTTTCTGGAAGCGCATATGTTGGGCATGTGTTATACTAAGGTCGAAACAATTGCGTTTGATTCGTGTTGCAATTCCATAGATCCGCTGGTTACTATGATTTCGGCGCTCCGGTGGCCAATAGGTCAGAAGTGTGAGTTTCTGTATAATGGTACTAATTGGCCCCTGGTTCAAGTCCCTGATGAAACATGGATGGTGTGCTTATTGTACTGCGCTCGATCAGTGTGCTTATTTCTACATCTAAATTAAGAACGAGCTGCAGTCGCTCGTTCCTAATTTAGGGCTACTGTTCTCCTCATAGGGACCAGTAGCCCTAAATTAGAAATGAGCAACTGCTTATAGCACTTAGAGTTGCTCACAGTGATCTTTCATCCTAAGGTGGGTCTGAATTATATCGCAGGTGATTGTTACCCATTCTTAATCACTGCTCTCACCATCGTCTCAAAGCCATCCATATTCGTGGAGCAATATGTACTGATGCCAAATAAATTATGAAGGTCTCTCCAAACAAGACACCGTCCGGGTGGTCGAGTGGTTTGAGGCACTGGCTTCTAATGATTCGTCCGAGACGAGACCGGTTTGGAGCATCGGCCAAGGCATGGGTCTTGTGTCTGTCTTACGGCGCTGGTCCTCTGCTTGCAACCGGTGGCCCTAAATTACGGACGGGAGGCTACTTGTAATCCTCAGAGTTACTCATAAGAGTCGTTAGACCTTGAAATAAGCAAATAAAGTAAACAAGTGACACTCTGCTTTTCTTCCAGAACTCTCCTGTTCGGACAACAACCACCCTTTTGAGGATGCATATCACACGAGTTAGAAAGTAGTGTGAGAGCTTGTGTTCCTGCAGTGGATTTTCGAAAAACTCTGTGCTTATATCTAGTTGCATAGAGAGCCCAAAACATAAAACAATCCACCGAATCGTGTTGGGTGAAGGAATTTTGAATTTCAGAAACGAGCGATCATTTGATTTTTACTGAATTAGGGTCACTTTTCTCATACACTTTTTTGTCCATAAGCTCTAAATCCATAACTTCGGTTTTGAAATTTGGAACGAAAGAGCCCATTTGGTCTCTTTCCGTGAGTTCGTCGGTAGCGGCTACATTTGCATCATTTTGTGTTTATTCTTAAAACCTATTTGGGGTTTGAATCAGCCGAAAAATCGATAGATTTTCTTAAACTCGTTTACCATAACGTGAACTCAAGCATGAAGCTGGAGAAATGTTATCATCCGCGACGCTTTTGTGAACCTTACTTGTGAAGATAGAACAGTGTTCCTAAGTGTTTGCATTTCTTTAGCGATCTGTACTTTTACGCCAGTGTTGAAGTTCTCGTTTCCTTGTTTTTCTTTCTCTCTTCCCTTTTTTTTTTATTTGTATGCGGTTCAGTAGAATAGATAAGAATGTTTCATTTAGGATTTTCTGTCGCCATCATTTGAGGTTTTGCAGCAGTGGCTTCAAAGGGTCGCAATAAACAAATAAACACTAATGAATAAATAAATACATTTTCATAGGTTGATAAAATCCAAAAATATTTGCCTAATTTTAATCGATAAAACAACTTTTGCAGTAGTTATGGTAAGGATGAACAGATTAAAGAATGAAAAATCGTAGAACGTAAATGCTTCATTTACAACACCGAAATATTAACAAGTGTTATTGCGACATTGTTGATCAACAAAAACTCCAGTTTCGTGTAAATATACAAATACTCACAGATTCTTTCACAGCCCAATTTTCCTGTTTTATGTATTTTAGAAAGTAAAACAGATTTTACGTCGGATGCCAAAAATAGTTTAGTTACCTGTTTTTTTAGTTAGTTTTTTTTTCTATGTATTCTTACTCGAATTTTTGGTGCTAAAAAAGAGTTTTCTACTTTCTTTTCCCACATAATCAGCCACCTTTTCCATAGCCTTAGCCCAACTGTGCACAAGTTAATAAAAATCCCTTCTTCTTACAGAAATTAACTCCGTGATTATAATTTTCCATCTGCAGTTTTCTTGAAGATTATATTGGGTTGTCGGAAAAGCCATGACGTATTTTGGCACCCGATGGCGGTTGGGAGGTTTTGGAAGTACTGGAGGCATGCGCAGCTCTGTTATCGCTATGGCATTCGACAGGTACCATCTAGCTGCAGTCTGAAACGAATAGTGAGCGATTTGATTGATTTTCGGAGATTTGACATCAAGTTAAAGATGGAAGACCAAACTGTGCATTTTCGCCATATTTTACTGTTTTACTTCCGTAAAGGGAAGAACGCGTGACAAGCTTGTGAAAAGTTGCGTAAAGTGTACGGTGATAATGCTCTACAAGAACGTCAGTGCCAGCGGTGGTTCGCAAAATTCCGTGCTGGTGATTTTGACCTCAACGATGCTTCTCGGTCCAGAAGGCCCACCGAGGTTGATAACGACCAAATCAAGGCATTGATCTAGTCAAACCCACGTTACACGACACGAGATATTGCAAACACATTGTACATCCATCATTCATGCGTTCACGACCACCTGAAGAAGCTGGGATACGTAAGCAAGCTCGATGTGTGTGTTCCTCATGAACTCAAAGAAGCTCAATTGACGGCGCGTATAAACATCTGCGATAAGCTCATTAAACGTGAGGAAAACGATCCTTTTTTGAAGCGACTGATAACTGGTGACGAAAAGTGGATTGTGTACAACAATCCCAGCAAAAACAGTGTTGCTGGGCCGGCAGTGGGCCATTGCTGGCAGCCAGCACTGCCAGCTATGGCCCAGCACTATGTTGCCGCTGCCGAACCGTCAATAAAATGTCCGGGTGGCCAACAGAAGGGCCAGCAGTTCAGGCCAACAGCTGGCCAACAGTTGGCACCCCATCAGTTGTCATATGCCACAACAGGGCCATCAGTGGTCCATCACAGGCAGTAGCTGCCACAAGTGGCCCTTTAGTGGCCCTGCAAGTACTTGCCAGAAATGATGGCTAGCCTAATGTGGTCCGCTAGTGGCAGCCAGCAACCACGTGACGTAACTGGTGGCTTGCCGAATCTTGTCCGCCAATTTCCCAGTAGTAGAAATAATGAAAAAAAAAAAGCAAGAATAACCGCAGTTTCCTAAAGCTACAATTTTTTTCTACCCTTACGAAGCTTGTGAATTAACGCACTGCGCTGGGGAAATTTTCTCGACAGACCGGAAAAACGCCGTTTGCATCTGACTAGATTCGATCCTGGGCCGTTTACATGGAAGCCGCGCTCGCTGCCGACCGGACTAATTCACGACGTCTGGATACGTGCTGGAAGCTATCTGTTTGGCATGCAATTTGTAATCGAATGCTTCCCTCTTTCATTTCATAATATTGCGAGGTATTTTTCATAAAAGTCAGTTTCATATAATTGATAAATTAATTTTTTCAACGCAACGATAGTTTTTTTTTTTTACCTTAAGGGAACTTCACTCATTTTCAAGGCGTGTACATACTTAGAGTAGCTTTCCAAAGTTTTGTACTGTACTTGCCGTCTTGAAAAGAGATTGTTGAATAAATATATATTTACCCGGGTTCATGTCACATTCTGTTACATTTTTAACGTTGTGTCTTTCCTTTCCGTTGTCCGAAGCTACATTTGTTTTAAAGAATAAAAGCTATTTTATTTTACTTCTCGTTATTTTTAGAAACGAATTCCTCCCAGTCTTGTGTATTCAACCCATGGATGAGTACACCACATAACGTTGCTTTTTTTTCTTTCAAATAATTAATAAATTTTGTACGCGTGTAATTCTTTTTTATTCCCAACAAACGCTATTTTTATGGTTTTCCAGGATATGTGTTTCAAGCGGTTTCAAATTTTTTCTTGTTATTCATCCACTCCATTCCATGAATTGTTATTCATTGGAATGGAGTGGGTGTATTTCATGGCTGTGATCTAGTATTTCACGGCTTAATCTGATATCTTCGTCGACGTAAAATTTCATTAGGAAATTAATTCGCCTCTCCACATATGGATTTTTTTTCTTAACATCCACTAAAATAACACGATGGCGATAGCGTCGTCTTCAAATAACTGGTACCATGAGAGACACAGCAAGTGTTGCTTCTGCGCATACGCAGTCCCGATGCTTCCACCTGCTGTTGGGGGTTGCATTGGTTGCCAGCAACGGGCCACTAGTGGCACTTGCTTGGAGGCCCACAATTCACGGCGATGCTGCAGGGCCATCAATGGCTCGCCAACTGATAGCGCTGCCATCAACGGACCACTACCGGGCCGTGAGCGGCAGATTTCAGCCAGCAGTGACCCATCACTGCCAGCTGGTGGCCAGCAGTTTCCCAGCACTTGTGTTTTTGCTGGGATGTTCTGCACAAAAGGTCTTGGTCCCGATGTGCTACTTCGCCTCAAACGACATCCAAAGCAGACATTCATCAGCGGAAGGTTCTGGTCTCAGTGTGGTGGGATTTTAAAGTTGTCGTGTTTTTTGAGCTCCTACCACGGAACCAAACAATAAATTCGAATGTGTACTGTCGGCAATTGGACAGTTTGAACGAATCCATCATCCAGAAACGTCCAGAGCTCGTTCATCGTAAAGGTGTTGTGTTCCATCACGACAACGAAAGACCACACACAAGTTTGATCACCCGCCAAAACTTATTGGAGCTTGGGCGGGATGTGTTGCCCCACCCAGCATACTCGCCTGACCTTGCGCCGTCAGACTTCCACTTGTTTCGCTCTCTTCAAGAGTCCTTGCTTGGTATAACGTTCAATTCAGATGAGGCTGTAAATCAGCACCTTGTATAGTTTTTCGCCACGAAAGACAGGTCCGTCTATGAACGAGGCATTCTGCAGCTCACTGAAAGATGGCAAAAGGTTATCGAACAAAACGGGCATTATATCATTGCCTGATCTTTGTTCTTTCTATCAATAAATGACCTTTGCAAAACATGGCTAAAATACGTCATGACTTTTCCGACAACCCAATAGAAGGAACACCATGAACATAGATTTAGGCCAAGAGAAGCCAAATTTTATCTCAACACAAGAAAGGTCACAGTCAAGAGATTCTAGCAATGTCCAACATTTTTTAAGGCCTTTCTTCCCTCCTGTGCGGTCGCATCATTTAGCTGAATGCTTGTTCTTTGCAACGAAAATGATTCATATCTTTTTAGCATGTCTTTTGTTGAAAAAGTACGTGCTTGTAGTATCACTTTTCCGGTTGTCTCTATCCATCCGTCTGTGGACACCATATCTCTGCAACTATTATTCCTATTGAAAAATTCTTTTTTGTATTTGAAAACATGAAATGTGGAAACAATGACCGTTGCTATCCGGCTTTTTCCCATGAATAACTTCGCTGCTAGAGGGCGTAAATGCAGATGTTATCAAATTCAAAATATATTTTATTCCATATATTTACTTTTAAATATCCGATTGAATTTTTTTCTTCCTTTCAATATCACTTATAACGAAGACTGTTTTGGGTACAGTTTCTTTTTCAAGTAATGAATAGACTTTCCGCTAGGGGACGTAAAGGTAAATTGCAATTTTCCCGATATCTCTGCTTCTAAAAGTCCTATTTGAAAAATTCTTTCTGCATCGGATACAGTATCTGGAGGACAAAAAAAATTTCTAATTTTTGGTAGAAAATAATTTGGCTACCAGGGAGTGTAAGAGTTTATTTCTGTTTCTGATGTATCTGAAGCAAAATCTGAGCTACAGAAAACTCAGTTGAAAAAAATTATTTCGTAAAGTGATACCACTCATCTCTGAAAACCTTTTAAGAATATCGTCTGCTTAAAACTATGCACAGTTCTTCCGCAAAGGACGTAGATGTACGCATATCTTACTTTTATTGATATCTCTGCTTCTAAGAATACGATGTAAAAAATGTTATCGGAGAGAGTTTCCGGTGCGATATGTTTCTCATATATCTTTAAAATTTTCTTAACGCAAAAGTGTGCCACTAGAAAGCGTAAGTTTGCTTTTCCGTTTATAGAATGTTTGCAGCAGTATCTGAGGTATTAAAAACTCGACTGAAATTTTTTTTCGGTCAAATACTACACTGCCGGACAATTGCTAAGGACGGATGACATTAGCAACGATAGCAACCATAAAATGGAAGGCAGGAAAATGTGGAAATTAGCATAAGTGCGGGATACAGTAAGACGTGTTGTGCGTATGCAAATTTTGTATTGCCGAACTTGTTCTTGACGTCATAGCGCTGATAAGAGATATAAAGGATTTGACGCGTATTGACCGTTGTTGTTCAAACGCAAAGTTGAAAAGGAAAGAATCAATTGACGAACTTGCAATTTTCAGTATGTCTTCCCGACATCACCTAGATAATTTTACGCGTGGCCGTATTATTGGCAAGATTGAAGAAG
Organism: Macrothele yani; assembly: GCA_039090855.1. Classification (NCBI taxonomy): domain Eukaryota; kingdom Metazoa; phylum Arthropoda; class Arachnida; order Araneae; family Macrothelidae; genus Macrothele; species Macrothele yani. The sequence continues at coordinate 99,333,008 of CM076995.1, read as the reverse complement.
GGCGAAAAATAACAGATGTTGCCAGGGAGTTCGACGTCAGCCACAGTGTTGTTTCAAGGCTTTGGAAATCATTTCAAACAAATGGAGAGTGTAGCAAACGTCACAGGGGAGGTCGTGTTCGCAGTACGACCCCTGCAGAAGATCGGTACATAGCGCTATCAACAAAAAGACACCGGCGCAGCACAGCTAGTGAGGTAGCAAATCAGTTTATGGCTGCTACTGGCAAGCGGATCTCCCGAAAAACTGTCGCCAGACGTTTGCATGAAGCAGGACTATACGCCCGCCGTCCTGTTGTGTGCATCCCATTGTCCAGACGTCACCGTACCGCCCGTTAGCAATGGTGCCATCAACATCGCAATTGTACTGATAACGACTGGTCTGCTGTCCTCTTCTCAGATGAGAGTAGATACAGTCTATCGTCTGATTGTCGACGACAACTGATCTGGCGGGATAGTGGTACTGCATATTGTCCAGCAAACATACAGGAAAGGGACCGATATCCGACATGTAGTGTCATGGTATGGGCTGGCATCATGATCAATGGCCGTACGTCCCTCTATGTGCTTCCAACTGGGACTATGACTGGCCAACGATACATTAATGATGTTCTGCTACCTCATGTTAGCATGTTCCGTGGTGCTGTCGGTGATAGATTCATTTTCATGGACGACAACGCAAAATGTCATCGAACAGTCGCTGTCCAGGAGTGTCTTGAGAGCGAAGATATTCAACGCCTCGTATGGCCAGCACGTTCTCCAGATCTGAATTCCATTGAAAATGTGTGGGATGCTTTGGGGAGGAGTCTTGCTGGTCGCCAATGCCCTCCAATAAACAAGGACACCTTCCTGCGTGCACTGACAGAGGAGTGGGATAAATTACCCCAACAGCTGCTTGATAATGTTGTGCAAAGCATGACACGACGTGTGGAATCTTGCATCGCCCTCCATGGTGGCCATATCCGGTATTGACATCTTACGCCGGAACGACTGCGGACGATAATTGCATTTTTTCACGTTTATGTATTCTGCACAAAATGGCCTGTTTGTCCCTTGAACACGTTCCAAAGCCTTCTGGATTTCAGAGCACAATAAATTGTCTTTCTTGTAATGTCCTGGCATTCTGACATTATTTTATTTCACTTGGCATCCAACCACACTTACTTTTTTATGCGCTATATAGCCATTTATGATCCGTCCTTAGCAATTGTCCAGCAGTGTATTAATTATGAAAACATTTTGTGTGCATTTCCTTCCCAAAATAATGCAAAATTTCGCCGCTAGGGGGACGTGAATATTTAATTTGTTTTTCTCAACATCTGCCTCTAAATATACGATTTAGAAAAATTATTTTAACACCGAATACCATTTAGCTTGTGAAACACTTTAGATTTGCACTTGAGGAGTTTTTTAGTTCACAGTTCTGTCGCTAGGTGGTGTTATGTACTTCTGTTTGCATCTGTATCTCCGTTTCTAAAAACTTATTGAGACATTTGTTTTTTTCACTGTATGTCATTCGCTACAATAAAGATGGAGAAGACTATCCTTTTTAAATAATGCACAGATGTCCTGTTGGTAGCGTAAAGATCAAAAAATTTTCTCGCCATCCCTGCTTCACGGAGACGTATTTGAAAAGTTCTTTTTCCTTAGCCTAGCTTTTCCCATGAAGAATTCTTTTCGCCTATTCTCAACTTTTCCATTATGCAAAATTCTTCCGCAAGGGATCGTAGAGTTATATCATGTGCCCTACTATATTTTTTCTTCTAACTACTCCCATTTGAAAATCTCTTTGTCTCTGATACCTTCCCTCTGATATTAGAAACCTTTTTTGCACAATTTGTTAATTTTCGTTACGTACCTTTTAGCCGCTGATGGAAGTAAGTAGCTGTTTCTGTTTCTGGATGTTTTACCGATTGTAAAGTTCGGCTGATTTTTTTTCTAACATGTTCCACTCACTGATAACTGATAAATTTTATTAGCGTCGGTAAGGATTCAAATGACGTGATCATTACAATCGAAAAATTAATGTCCTCCTTCTTGTTTTCTTCATGTGAAAGCACATCTCTGAGTTTAAAATGTATAAAATGGTTCTAATATAGCGATACAAGGATATCTCACGTGAATGAAAAACAATAGGCAACCTCAATTTCAAACTCTTCTCCAATATCTCTGGAAGTTGGTGAGCGCAGCGAGCAGGAGACATATATCGCTTGAAAAGAACTGTTTCGGATGCGCACAAAAAAAACCACGTTTGAACTAGGAATAAAACGTTTCCAAATGCTACGTGTGATCATCGCCTTCAAGCTCTTCATAATTTGAGCATGCCACTTCACCTGGAATGCAAAAAAGTAACGCTTTTTTGTAACGCTTTTTTTTTTTATACAGGAGAATTTAAGTAACGCTTTTTTTATACAGGAGAGTTTGCAGTAGAAATGCCAAAATTTCTTATTTCCGCAACCATAATGTGGAAGCACACTGTTTAAAAATTCGTGGTAGGTTGCACCAAAAAGTGGTGCTACACAGGTGCACCACATTTCGAGAAAAGATACACCATTGTGTGGTGCAAACAAAACTCAACAACATGGTTCAACTTTACGTCGTGTTATAGTACAAGGTTGCACCACATTATAGTGCAAGGTTGCCCCGTGATGTTGAGTTTTATTTGCACCACATTATGGTGCACGGTTGCCCCGTGATGTTGAGTTTTGTTTGCACCACAAAACGGTGTATCTTTTCTCAAAAAGTGGTGCAGCTGGTGTAGCACCACTTTTTGGTGCAACCTACCATGGAATTTTTAACAGTGTAAACAGGAACTCTGAAATTTAGAACACTAGTTTTCGATGAAATAAAAATACCAACGTTTACCACAATCAGAGGTTTATTATACATCAACTATAGTTTCGAAGAGCGTTTGGCTCGGCATGTGTAATAAACCTTTGATTGTTGTAAACGTTGGTATTTTTATTTCATCTCAACAGCTCAAGTTCTGTAGTTCATAAACTATATACTAGTTTTCGATATTAATTCTATACCTTTGAATTGAATATTAAAGGTTTTCCAAGTTTTCGTTTTCTTTTTCTTCATTTTAAATCGGCTTTGCGGGATAAAAGTTTGCACAGTATTGAATTCAGGTTTACAAAAGAGATTTTAAACATATTTATTATAATGTTTTTTTTGTTCGTAGTTTAATGAGTACCTTGAGCAACTCAGTGGGGTATAAGTAGTCGGCGGTTCCTGATTGGGAACACTCTTTCCAGGGAAGTGGAAACAAAGCCAGTGACGTAAGACAAAAGCATTATATAGATATGCCTCCCCCGCGACTAGAACCCGGATCCCTCGTATAAATGATTGAAAGCCAACGCTTGGTACTACTCGGCCACCTGGACGACTGTTCATTTTTTCATGGTGCAGAATGATTGAGGGACATTTACAAAGTATATTCAGTAAAAAAAAAGCTATTTTCCTGTAATACAATACGATTTCAAAAATTTGAAAATGAATTGACAAGGATACAGTGTGTGAATTTTGAAGCTGGACCATTGTGGTGTGTCTCCTGCACCGGTACATAGAGTAAAAAATAAGAAATTAGAGCGAAAAACGAAAAAAAAAGAAAGGAATATTTCGAAACTTACGAGAAAGAAAAGGAAAGATTTACTTTCAGCCCTATAGGCCATAACTTTATTACGCCACAATTTGTGTTTTCCATTTTCTGCATGTATCCGTCATATGATCTCAGAATATAGTCAGCCCTAGACCCCAGGAGACCTTACCAGAGCCTTGTTCGAGAGTATAAAAATTAATGAACCGCAGCCATATGGCGATTTGGATTAACTCGTAACAGGGAACTTCTGAAATGCGTAGCTCATGACTTTTCCTATTTCTGGGTCTGGGTCCGAAACCCAGAACAAAACATGGATGCTATGTTTATCCCTCCGCCAGTAGTTCTGTGGTTCTCTTGAACCAGTAGGTATAAATTAAGGTCCTAATCGCTTGGAAACCGAAAAACATGATTTAAAGTAAATATGCCACGGAACTATATATTGCCGATTTATAAAAAGGCAGCCGGTCCGGTGGCCGAGTGGTACGGAACTGTAGCTTTCAATGATTCGGCCGAGATGGATCTGGGCTCAAATTCCGGTTGAGGCATGACTGGTGTGATTGCCTTACGGCATACGCTCCGCTCCCTGGAACGATTATCCCTAACTTAAATACTGGCGACTGCTTATAGCCCATTGAGTTGCTGCTCGCGGAGTTCGTTAAACTCCCAATAAAAAAATAAAAAAAAGTTCTAAGGTTAAGGTGCAGAAGAATTTTTATTTGGAAAAGTATTGGTGCACTGAAGGTTGTGTGTGCTTCTTTAAGGATTCCTGAATAACTTGAATTATAGGAAAAGTATTTTTATGCGCAATTGGGCAAGTTCTTATGCGAGACATTCATCTGACATACCTGTATCAGAATGACAACAATAGATCGACTGCTATTGTAATTTTCACACCTGCAATCCGAGCGTCCTCAGGAAATATTGTGGTTGGTTACAATGTCTGCAATCGTATAGGTAGATAGCCCTAGGAATATTCAGATTTTCCTTTTTGATTTTCGTTTATACACTATGTTTCAACATTGGCGTATTTTTAAGTTTGTACCCATCCAATCATTTTATTTTGGGAGCCTCCAGGTAGAAGATAAGTGTGAGTAACAAATTAGGTTAAAACTGTTAGTTTTATTCGATTGGATTTATAACACAGCAGTTCAACTAGGTTTGAGGACAACGTATTTTACTTTACTATACAAAACCCAATTTTTGGCGGAATCTGAGAAGATACTGCAAACATTAATTTTAAATTATACATTTATTTTCTACAAGTGAATATAGTCACAACATTACAATTAATACTGCAATTTCTTTAAAAATTAAGGAAAATTAAGGACCTTTTATAAAAGTATTTACTGTTTACGTTTCAATAAAAAAAAATTTCGCAGTTTATTTATTTTATACGAAAACCATTCACATTTTTTTTTCAGAATAACAATGTCCTGCGAATCAGAGATAATGCCATCAGGCTGTGTAAAGCCCGTAAATAAAGCAAGACACTTCTCTGTGTCACTTCCTCTGAATCTCACATTTCTATTCCTTCTCAACTGAAGGGTGGAAAGCGTGTCTTTTTTTAGAGATTTCAAAATGTATTTAATTTCACGGGACGCCAGATATGCAGTCTGGTATGGTAGAAATCAGAAATGCATTTAGCTTCGTGAATCAAACTTTGTTTGTGAGCAAATTGCTTCCGTGTTTAGGAGAACGCATAATAATGAAGACCAACGACAAAATATCATCGAAGTAGATTCATGTAGTCAGGATTCTTATCTATTTCCACTCATGAGTGACATCTTTTAATGAGAACTCATTCCACCGGAACCCACGGCTGAAGAACAGATTACCTTACTGTAAAGTCTCCAAATTATTCCCCAAACTCCTCGTATGTGCATCAAAGGAAAACGTTTCACTTTACCTCAACAACAAAAGAAAGATATGTCAAATAAACGAATAAAAATATATTGAGGAAGGAAACAAAGAGAAATTCGAAGAGTCATCATGGAATTTCGCAAATCTGTTATCCAATAACATGTTTTATGAAATCTAATGAATTTCAAAATGTACTGACTTGCAGAAAGGTCTATTCCTATTCACTCTTCTGATTTTACGGTTGTGAGTTAAAAAGCTGAATAGCCCAAACTAAACCTTTTGTAAAAACTCAGTAAGAGACTATTAATGATTGTATAGCATTGTGTGAACTTCCTAGTATAGCACCAGTTCATCACCAGAAGAAAATACAGCATACGCTTTTACGACAAGAAGGAAAGCCAATAGACTTTGAATTGCAGTGATGCTTTTATTCACTACATCAATAAAACTAAGGTATCCGTCTCTTACAATAGCAAAATGTACGCAACACTATGACACTACGCGAAACATTATTACTATTTCCTCAAAAATCTGAGAGCCGTAGGAGTTCTAAACGGTTACTATTTTTTCAAAAACCTGAAAGTCCTAAGAGTTATATCGGACGGTTCTATACTTAAATTATGATAAACTATTCCTGTGTGTGTGCGCGCGCGCACCTTATTTTTTAAAGTTATGGCTCTTCTCAGCTTGAGTTTTTAAAACATTTTAAATTTTAGGACACAGTACATTTCTCAAAAACTTGGAAGTTATACTCTTAATACTTAATACTCATGTCATACACTAAAGAAACTTTGCGAATTGCCTTAGTATGTAGTGCAAGTTTTCAAAACGTGAGTCTGATGACGCTTTAAAATAAAGTTATGCTTATGGACTTGTATTTAACGAATACAGAATTATAGAATGAAGACATTTCTCCAAAAGCAAGAAATGTGCAGTTTCAGAATTTGCACAATTTCCATTGTAGCATTTTATCTTGATGTCAGTTTTCAAAACTTTTTCCTAGGTTTCTTATTTTTCAAATTCAAAATTTTACAGTACACCAAATAATTATGTAATTTCACGTTTCTGTTTACTCTCAACCGAAAAGTGGAAACATATCTTTTGCTAGCGATTTTGGTTTTCGGCTTTTCAGCGTCATCAAGAAATAATTATTTGCTAACCTTATCAACGTCTGATTTAGTTTTTACTAAGAGAAAGACAAATGATATTTTACTACAACTCGGGGACTTCTGAGATACTTCATTTTTGAACCACCATTGTTTTATGTTCAGTTTCAGTCACAGGTGTTCAGTCTCAACAATTTCACCAGTTTCCGGTTTTATTCAAGACTGGAGACATAGGTCTTTAGACACCACATGGAAAGTGGACCAACGTAAGCCCAACGTAATATATTGAGTGATTTGTTGGCTAAATGACATGGCGATATGAGCTAACCTTCAAGTAAAGATTTTCTAACGATTTTGTCTCAGAAAATTATTTTTATTCTACGCATACTATTGATAAAAAAAAACTGTGATCGAAGCAGTGAAGTGGTTTTACATGAATTAGGAAGATGCCAATGTTCCTGGAGTATTTGAAAGCCAAAAATTAGAAAAAGAAGTAAATTTTTCCTTCTCAATAACAACAACCATCGAGAAGGAAAAAATTATGAAAAATTATTAACAGTTGCTCTCCAGCTGCATAGACGTTGGACATCGAAATTTTTCATCGCTAGGCCGATACGCTTTCGCATACGTTTTCCCAACATAGTATGCATTGGTTTCTTCTTTCATTTAGAGGCACAAGGCGCTGTCAGTGAAATTCGCTTAAGGAAATTCAGTTGAAGTACATTTACACTTTTGAGAAAATATAACCAGGAAGCAAATTCAGAGATTTTATTTAATCAGGATTGAATTTTACGACTGATCTATTAACGCTGCAATTATTTAGGCTCACATAAAAAGAGTTGTTGGATGACTGCTTTTTCTTGAGAAGCGGAAAACTGCAACGACTCTAAACGAGAAAGGCCTATGATAGTTTCAGTAGAAGCACACCATTGCACACTTGTGGGTAAGGGATTAGAGAGAACTCATGAGTGTACGCTTTTTACTCTGAACTATTGACCTTTCCTGTACATCATCAAGAAGTTTTAGTTGGCTCCGATGAACTGACTGAAACGTCACCAGTAGTTCAGAACTGGACGAACTTAGGATTTATATAGTTTAAAGAACTGTTCAAATGAAAAGTATTGTAGATTCGAAAGTAAATTCTATCCTTTCTAAAGAAGGTGTCACAATAGAAGAAATGTGGCCATTCCAAAATAAGGTGGAGAAAATATTCAGACCCAGAATAAAAAGAGATCTGCTTCTTGTTACAGGGTTACTTGACTTGGATGTATCAAACAATTCTTCTCTTTGTTATACAAGACAAGGTTACTCAAGAATTACAACTAAAAGTTTATGTTCAGCACAGCGATGAAATTCTTGGAATACCGCAGTTCAAGGAGGAGACAGTGTTACAGCAGTGTTTATGATGCAAATTAACAGCGCGTGGCCCATAATGTCTCCGTGCACAGAGATCTGATTTATCTTACTCCATTGTCTGAAATCACAAAAAGCAAGTGTATATTGGGCGCAAAAATGTTGGTTTGCATTGTCAAAAACTTCAGTAAAGCGGCTGATATAAAAGCAGATATTTTTCTGGATGAGAAATTACCGATTTTGGCAAAGCCAAATTTCCCATTAACTAAAAAAATCTGTCTAGATACACCGCCTAACAATAAAGTTCCAGGACAGCTGCTGTTACGACGAAAGTTTAATACACTGAGTCTAACTGTGGTTATGGTTTTTCAAAGTAGTCCCTCACCGCCCCGGTGGCACAGTGGTTTAAGCGATAACCTCTGATCAATCGTCCGAAGGGGTCCGGGTTCGAATTCCGGTGAGGCATGAAGGTTGTGTTTGTCTTACAGCACTGGCTCTCTCCCTTCCCTGGAACCAGTGACGCTAAATTAGGAACGGGCGACTGCTAATAGCCCATTGAGTTGCTCATGGTGGTCGTTAAACCTCGAATCAAAAGAAAAAGAAAGTAGTCCCTCTTCTTATCGATGCACCATTTTGATAGCTCCACTAGATGTGTGAAACACTTTTTGAATTAATTTACCAGAACACTGTTCATTTCCGCGGTAACGGTTTTCTTGATGTCCTGAACAGTCATGAAACGTCGTCTTTCCAAACACCAATTTCGCTTTGGTAAACAGGAAGCAGTCGGCGGGAGCTAAGTCCGGGAGTAGGGCAGATATCTGAGCCTGGGTACTCCGGGCTTGGCGAGGAGTACCCAGGCTCAGCCATCTGCACGTGGAAGTTGGTTCCTTCTGGAAACATCCAGAAGGAACCAACTTCCACGTGCTCGCAGGTGCAGCCTCACACGCTGAATTCCCTTCCGTAGGCGATCAAGAATTTGCAAGTAGAAGGCACTGCTGATTGTTGCGCCCTCCAGAAGCCATTCCCTGTGAATGATGCCGCTGCTGCCAAAAAACGTGAACAGCATTGCCTCGATTTTCGACTTATGCAGGCGAACACTCTTGGGTCTCGGTGAACTTCGTGGCCTTCACTCCATGCTTTGCCTCTTCGATGCTGGATCGTGTTGAAAGCACCACGTCTCATCACCTGTCACAATGCGGTCCAGAATCGAAGAGTCCGATTCCACGGCCGCAATGAACGCGTTGCAGCTTTCAACCTTTTCCCGAGATCTTCCTTTGGAATCAACCGGATTGTTTCACGGTTAATTTAGAGTTCGACCTCCATCATCCGTACTGTGTGACGTGCCTGCCCCGCAGGACGCAAATGAGATAAAGGCAGATAGCAATGAGAGCACATGTCCGCGTAGCTCAGTTGGGAGAGCGACTTACTCCGGTGTGAGGGGACCCGGATTCTACAAAACTGTGTTTTCACAACCGTCATTCGTAGGCCTGACTGCAACAGAGCGCGGACTTTCTCCACCATTTCCTCAGAATCGCTGGTTGACGGTCTTCCAATCCTTGGGTCCTTCCCAACGTCTTCTCTTCCCTCACGAAAGCGAGCATACCATTCAAAAACTCGACCACGGGATATGACATTGCCCCCGTAAACAGTTTTGATCATTTAGAAAGTCTCCGTTGCTAACTTCCCGGACTTTCAGTAAAACTTGATGTTCACTCTCTGCTCTCTGTTCAAATCCATGACAATGATCTTTGGGGTACATTCTATTAACAGTCTTCAGAATCGGACAGGTCTGCACTTTCTTCCATCTTTATGTTTCTTTGCAAGAGAGGGAAAACACAGTTACAATTTGACCCATAGAATATATTTTTACCACTACCATTAACAGAGTAATACCCACTGTCCTGGAACTTCATTGCCAGACGGTGTATTTTGGAAAACTGTGGTGCTCTAAAATGGGACATGTGATCAGCTCACATCATTGCAATACACCTCGCAGTGGTTAGTTCTCCAGACACTGGAAAAAACATCCAAGACAGGAAAAAATAGTCAGGGAAAGAGTTTACAGTTTGATTACCGAGTCATTCGCTTTGCAAGTTCCTTTCGAACAGGTCAGACCTGAGCAATTTGCGTTGGAAAAAAGACAAACGTGCAACTCGAAAAACGCATTGTTATGATTAATTTAGTTTCGCAGCATTCCTCAAATTTCAGAACTCAAAATTCTTATTAGAAGTTACAGTGACATATCCATTTGAAATCCGCCCGGGATTTTTTTTTTTTTTTTTTTTTTTTTTACTTTTGCGAAGCACTTTGTATAAAAAGTGATCCAGAGAAAAAGTGAGATTATTTATTTTCGTTTTCAAAAACGGCATGCATTTGTCTTTTGGAAAGAATAATACTAAATCTGTGTCGTAAATTAATGACATAAATTTTGCATTCACTTCATTAAGTAATGTCATGAGTATTAAACCTTAACTTCTGACTCTAAAATCGCTCCTTAGCATTCATTTTTTCATTATTTCATATGATTTTTTCATCATCAGCAGCGATAACAATGCTCTTTCTATTTCAGTGGTCTACTAGTAAAATTTTCAATAATTTTTACTTCTACAGTAAAATAATAGAAACTTAGATGAATATCATTGAGTTATATTGTCATTATTATCACGGGTAAAACAATATCTTCCATATTTTTCACAGCTTTTATATAACACGTGTTTTTCAGTAATGAATCCCAGTACCAGTATTCTTTCCGGATGGAGAAAATAAAAGTCTTCCAAGCAATTCTGATGTTAAAATATAATTACAGTTCTGCCATTGCAAATATGGGACATGTATATATTTTCAGTTTAAATGGCAAAAAAATTTAACATGCATATTTGCAATTTTATTGTTATGAATATGAAATGCTTCATGTACCACATATGCAATTCTAGATATCGAAATCTGTTCTATAATTCTCCCTCGTTGAGTTAGTTTGCTGGCAAGAACGGTAAGATAAAAAATTTCCTATCATTCCGCGCTTACACTAACTCAGTTACAGAGTCTCATTGTTTTAGTACTTTCAGAATTCTTTTGGTCTTTGCCCATTTTCAAAAGTGCACTTCAGGTTTTCTGCCCTCTTAAATGTTACTAAGAGGTCGGACATAACTCGCTGGGTGCCTTGGTTGCGCTGTAGTCCAAGTGTTGGCTTCCGAGATGAGCCTGGGTTCAAATCCCGGTGAGGTATGAAAGGAGTGTTTGTCTTACGGCACTGGCTCTACCTTTCCATGGAGCCAGTGACCCTAAATTAGGTACGGGCGACTGCTTATATCCTATTCAGTTGTACACGGCGATCGTTAAACTCACAAATAAATAAAAAAAAAACTTTCTGGGCATTACGAAAGTATCTTGATAATTTCCACAATAGTATATACCATTACAAAAATGACTTTCTGAGCCTTACGAAAAGTCAACCAATTTAATCGATGGAAGCTATTAGGTGTTAGCGTCAGATACAGGCATGCAATGTATAAAAAATATTATTTGGGTATAAATGTTTGATATTGACTCAAGGAGAGTGTAGTGTTTTTAAGTTTTTAAATAATTGTTTAAATATTTAATTAAGTAAATAATAATGTCTAATAACGGCCAAGGTGAAAGAATCAGCATTTACGGGTAATGTCAACTTATTCTTTATGTTCCACGTACTAGAATTTCAAGTCATCAATAAAATACAGTCGTCAAGTTGTAATGTATCCACTGACATTAAGCAGCTATTATATCAACATAAAAATCTTAATCCTTCAGCAACAATGCGTTATTTGTCAGTTCACATAGATATAGAACACGCTTCAGCCCCTTTCCTAACCAACTCTCTACTTTTCACCATATTTGCTATATCCACATTCAACGTCGTGTATTTACTTTTTCCAAACTCACTGTCAACGTTGCCAAAATGTACAAGCTGTTCCGTGAATTAAGTGTGTCTCTCAGTGACAAAATCTTAAACCGAGAAGTAACGAAACTATATAAGGAAACAGAAACTCAAATTGTAGGTTAAATAGAGGTATACGTCACCATTGAAAATCTACAAAAAAAAAAAAAAGAAAAAAAAAAACGCGAAATGTAATTTTTTTTATTGATAATTTGGGTAGAAAATGTTTTTATCTACCTATTGCTTTTAGCGATACAAGTTCAACAGTGGGCAGTTCATAACATTTAAGATCTTACTAAGAGAAAATATTGCATTTAAAGTTGAAAGTTAACATTTTATCCACAAGGCACTGCACGTGTGCAGGGCGGCGTGACCTCAAAAATATTTTAATGATTTGAAGGGCATCATTAAACAGAACGATAATTCTTTTCTGCTCTGTGTGTGTGTGTGTGTGTGTGTGTGTGTCAGAGCTGGGGGGTAGCAAAGTAGTGGCGATTTCTTCAATTGTTGTTTCGCCCCAGTCGGTCTCTTCATTATGACGATGATACCATGCATTCACGATCGCTGGCGGCAGGATTAGGACAGCATTTATCTTTAACATTTTATTTCCAACTCCGCTGTTTTACAAAGGATGGTGTGGAGGAAATGAGCATCCTCCGAACATCATTAAATGTCACGTGCTGCCTCAGATCAGTGATGACAGCAAAGATTCGACACGGCTAATGATCGAGGATTATTGTTTAGATTCGTGACCATGCTGCACACGAGCAAAGGATCAAAATTACGGTTGTTGGATCTTAATGCCATTCCCATGCAGTTTTAGTCATGGGTTTGCCTCTACACTCAGGTTGTTGCCCTTACTTACTCAGCTGGTTGCTTTCCCCACTTAGTGGTTAGTACAGATGATATTTTGATATTTCGTTTGTCCTGAAGCTGTCTAGTCAGATGAATTCAAAGCCTAAGTTTTTCAGATTAAAGCCAGATATCATCATGAAAGAAATATCGTAAAAGACTGTAGGCAATAGATTTACGATATGTTCAAACGTATATGACTAATATATTTCGCTTCAACCTTCTTTAATGATTTTAACTTAGTAAAGTTTCAGTACGTTTTGCATTCACTTCAAACTAAGGTAGGAGCAGTACCAACAGAAGTAATAAACATCCCTATACTATAACCATATACCTATGAGTATAGCTACACTATGTAATAATTTTAGAGTACCTAACATTAAATTTCAAAATTATAACAGCTATAAAACTCCTTGGGTAACATTTGTGCTTGTTAAGAAGAATATTGTTAGGATTCCAGATTTTGAGGCATGATTTATTTTGGGTTAGGCTTAGCTGTTTCTTTAAACATTTTAATGACAGCTAATGGATTCGAGCATCGTACACTGATTCGAATATCTCCTGTTTTGGGAGAACAAACATAGTGAGCAGTATTACAGAAAGAGCCTTGTGGCGTACTACAGAGGTGAAAAGATGTGTCAAGAAGACAAGTCTGCAGCGTGACATTCTGCCCGCGTGGCTCAGTTGGGAGAGCGACTTACTCCGGAGTGAGGGAACACGGATGCGATTCCAGTCGTGGAAAAACTTGGGTTTTCACTTTGGCGCTCGATTGTGGAAAATAAATCCACTGGCTGTTGGGTTCTTCGAAAAATGTGTGATATTTGTTCCACACATTGGAATTAAAGAAAAATTTCTACTTCGCATCAAAAAAATAAATAAAATAAAAATAAGAGTGAACTGATGTGACGTACTACGGAGGTGAAAACATGTGTCAAGACGACAAGTCTGCAGCGTGAAATTCTGTCCGCGTAGCTCAGTTGGGAGAGCGACTTACTCCGGAGTGAGGGGACACGATTTTCGTGAGTGACAAACTTGTGTTTTCACAGGCTGCTGTTTCTAAGTTAAGTTATTTGCATTGAATTTATTAAATATTTTCATGCATAAATCTTCTGCTCTTTCAGCTAAGTTGTGCTGTACAACTCGATGTTCACCTTGGATTGCATTTTAGCGATCGTTTTGATGTGCCGTCCCTTTAACGTTGTTTTGGTAATTTTTCAATTTGTGTAATCTCATTTCATGTCATGTTTGTGCATTATTCCTTCTAAGCATCGCTTTTCAATATTTCGCTGTTACCCTTTCTTTTTGTCTTCGTGAGTACCCGCTATTCGTGGTACTCTTTGGCAAACTGAGGCCTCTGTGATACAAAACTCAATCATCCAACCAAGTCCATACTCTTACAATCCGTTCTAACTGGTGCTGATCGGCGAATAAAGCTAATTACAAAACCTCTGTTCTCAAATTCGCTGCTTTCCCAACTTCCTTTCGTTTGCAATATTTAAATTATTATTTTCGGTTGCAATAAATGCCTGTTTTAACTACCCTAAAAGGATATCACTTCTGAAATCTTTCCCTTGCGTGTATACTTTCGTCATTTCGAGTGCATCTTATATACGTTTCCTTTCTTTTCCGCTTAATGATGGGGGAGAAAGATTTGCGAAAAATATTGTGGAAGAACACGTCATATCATAATACAATTTTAAAGATGTTGCCAGCTTGTGCTCTACAGCCGTAAATTTTCATAAATTTGAAAATAGGGTGTATCAAAATTTACGTTTTCGAGATTCATGAGTTAGAAAGACTGCTTCATGCTTCAAGTTATCATGTATGCTATCACAATGATCTGAAATTTTGCGATTTTCGGACTCGTCGTGTGCTCAACAGAAGCAATAAGTAGACTTGCCTCTCAGAGCCGTAAAACGTCGTTAAAATTTTGAGTCTCAAGTCACTGAAAAAAAAAATGTGCACGCACAAGAGAAATAATTCACTTTTCAGATTTCAGAAGAAAAATTGCGCCTGGCAATTTGTTTTCCTCAAACAAACACGCATCGATATGATATTCAGCTGCATTTCCGTTACGGACCTTTTGCTTGTAGAAAATTATTGTGAGGTATTTTCGCTATTCCTCTTGGTAGTGATATAATAATATTGTTTCTTTAACTTCTGAAAGTGACACATTAGCGTGTTCGCTTTTCTTTTGGCAGAAGTGTAGAAATACCTTTGAACAGAACAGACCTTGTGCTTTTGACACGAATGAAGATGTTACCATGTTTGTTTTTTCAATCAATCATATCGCTCCCACATTAATACATTTTGTACTCTAAATTATTCCTCCGTGATAGAATCGTGGCGACGTACGTCACAAATTTCAAATTGGTCATGCAGACAAAAACGATATCACCAGAACCTGAATTTTGGTGTTGCAGAAACGAAAAACCTTCCCAGAACCCTTTTTAATCCTCTCTTGCAGACTCTCCATTTATGCACAAGTTTTCCATCTGCGGAAGGAATTCTGTCTTCCAAAACTTTTCGAAAACGGACGAAGTAAAGATTTCTACCATAATTTTAGTTTTTCCCTCTCGCATTGTTTGCTCTGTCCATGCTACTATTAAATATACATACATATACATCACAGCCTCTCCTTGACAAATGTCAACCCCGCCTTCTCGTGGTGCATCCTGTTCCCACTAAAGGGGCTCTGACGACCGCCAATAGCGGTATAGCTATACCATCGGGATTAGAGGAAATTCTATCCCACACTCACCAACCCGCTTGGCCAGCGTGGTGAGTTATGGCCAAACCCCTCCAAAATGATTCCACAACTTAAATCTTGGCCCTCAGTCTCCGGCAGCTGGAATGTACCTGGCGTCAAGGCAGCGGCCAGTGCGACATGAAGGCAGAGGGTGCTAAGAATCCCCGGAGGACCGGACTAGGCTGCCATCTGATGCTGACCTTGGCTACTTACAATGGACGCTCCCTATCTTCTGATTCAAGGCTTCTTGAATTGGAAGAAGAATTACAAAGGATCAAGTGGGACATCGTGGGGCTAAGTGAGGTAAGGAGAAAAGGAGAAGATCTCATCGAACTGAAAAGTGGGCATCTCTTCTACTATCGTGGGACAGATACTGGCAGAACTAGTGGTGTTGGATTTATAATAAACAAGAAACTGAAGGATAAAGTTGTAGAAGTTGAAAGTTCCTCTGACAGAGCTGCACGACTTGTTATCCAACTCTCGAAAAGATACCAGGCTCAGATTATTCAAACTTATGCACCCACCACAAGTCATCCTGAAGAAGAAATTGAAGAATTTTATGAGGAAATTTGTCATCTAAATAATAAAGGTAAGCAGCACTTGAAAATAATTATGGGAGATTTCAATGCAAAAATAGGGCAACGGCAACAGAATGAAACTTCAGTAGGTAAATTCGGTCACGGCAACAGAAACCAGCGTGGAAATACTCTCGTTGAGTTTGCAGAGGCAGAAGGGTTTTTCATCTTGAACTCCTTCTTCAAGAAAAAGCCACACAGGAAATGGACATGGAGACATCCAAATGGGACGACAAGTGAAATTGATTTTATTATGTGTAACAAAAAATTCGTCATAGAAGACTGCAGTGTGCTAAACAAGTTCAACACAGGTAGTGACCATAGATTGGTGAGATGTAAGATGCACCTCAACACTAAACTTGAACGTGGCAAGCTCATAAGACAAACAAAACCTATTGACATAACCAACCTTAAAAAACACCATAATACCTTCAAGTTGGAACTGAAGAACAGGTTCTCTGCTTTGGAAGGCCTAACATCGGAAGAAGTGGACGAAAATGTTGATGCAAAAAAGAAGAGAGATGAGGACAACTAAAGAAGATGTGACTTCCAAAGTGGAATATATAGAGCTATGCAAGACAGTAAGAAAAAGTATCACTGAAGACGTAAGAAAATTCAACTGTGAACTAGTGAGGAAAGCAATTGAAAACAACCAAAGCCTAAAGATAGCAAAGGGACATCTCAGTAAGGGAAGAAAACAGATTATGGCACTGAGAAAAGAAGATGGTTCTGTAACAAGAAATAGAGGCGAAATTTTGACAAGAGTGAAAGATTTCTACTCCAAATTATATGAAAGGGAAGATACATGCACTCCAGACATCATAAAAGATACCAGTACCAGAGTTCCTCCAGTCCTTCCAGCAGAAGTTGCACATGCAATCAAGAACATGAAGCGGGGAAAAGCTCCAGGAGAAGATGGAATTACTGTAGACATCATACAAGAAGCAAGTGGAGAAATCGAAACAGTACTCGCCCAAATTTTCACTCGATGCCTTAATGAAGGAAAGATTCCTGAGGATTGGAACACCGCTACAATGATCCTGCTACATAAGAAAGGTGACATTGAGGATCTCGGAAACTACAGACCTATCAGCCTCCTATCAGTAGTTTATAAAATCTTCACTAAAGTTCTTTCACACCGCTTGAAGGTAACACTGGACATGGCTCAACCGAGAGAACAAGCTGGATTCAGGAGTGGCTACAGCACAATAGATCATATCCACGTACTGAGAGAACTAATTGAAAGAGCGAGGGAATATGAACTTCCATTGTGCATGGCTTTTATCGATTATGAAAAAGCCTTTGATTCGGTGAAACCATCAGCAGTTACAATGGCTCTGAAAACCTGCGGTATTGAAGATGCATACATTAATATTATTAATAACATCTATGAAAATGCAAGTGCAAAGATTCGGCTGTTTGAAAATACAACACACATAAAAATTGGAAAGGGAGTGAGACAAGGTGACACCATATCTCCGAAGCTCTTTAATGCCACATTGGAGGGTGTTTTTCAGTCGCTGAGCTGGGAAAACAAAGGGATAAAGATTAATGGAGATTATCTAACCCACCTTCGTTTTGCTGATGACGTAGTCATTTTTGCAACTACCCCATCAGAGCTGCAGAGTATGATCCAGGAACTTGCTGACAAGAGTAAAGAAGTGGGATTAAAAATGAACTTTCAGAAGACAAAAGTGATGTTCAATGCTTTTACAAGAAATGAAGATTTATCGATTGATGGAGAAAAGCTGGAGATAACAGACACGTACGTTTATCTTGGACAGCAGATATCAAGTGAGGGTCACATTGATGAAGAAATTAATCGGCGTACAAAACTTGCCTGGAGAGCTTTTGGAAGAAACAGCATAATTTTCAAGAGCAATATGCCATTATGTCTTAAAAGAAAAGTGTTTGATCAATGCATCCTTCCAGTGCTTACGTATGGTGCAGAGACGTGGACCTTAACTAAAAGAGACATACAAAGGCTGCAGACAACTCAAAGAAGCATGGAGAGGTGCATGCTTGGTGTAACCAGGAGAGATAAGAAGAGGAACTCGTGGATCCGAAAAATGACAAGAGTGGAAGACATCATGATCAGAGTTAAATCCCTGAAATGGCAATGGGCTTGACATACTGCCAGAAGGACAGATCATCGATGGACAGCCGAAATTTTAGATTGGATTCCAAGGGACAGGAAAAGACCCAGAAGAAGACCACATGGGAGATGGGTGGATGAAATTCGAAAGTATGCAGGGGTGACATGGAGGAGACTGGCACAAGGCAGACCGTTGTGGAGGAAACTTGGGGAGACCTTCGTCCGGCAGTGGATTGATAATGGTTGACAATGATGATGATGATATCATCATCATCTCTCCTGGTTACACCAAGCATGCACCTCTCCATGCTGCTTTGAGTTGTCTGCAGCCTTTGTATGTCTCTTTTAGCTAAGGTCCACGTCTCTGCACCATACGTAAGCACTGGAAGGATGCATTGATCAAACACTTTTCTTTTAAGACATAACGGCATATTGCTCTTGAAAATTATGCTGTTTCTTCCAAAAGCTCTCCAGGCAAGTTTTGTACGCCGATTAATTTCTTCACCAATGAGACCCTCACTTGATATCTGCTGTCCAAGATAAACGTACGTGTCTGTTATCTCCAGCTTTTCTCCATCAATCGATAAATCTTCATTTCTTGTAAAAGCATTGTACATCACTTTTGTCTTCTGAAAGTTCATTTTTAATCCCACTTCTTTACTCTTGTCAGCAAGTTCCTGGATCATACTCTGTAGCTCTGATGGGGTAGTTGCAAAAATGACTATGTCATCAGCAAAACGAAGGTGGGTTAGATAATCTCCATTAATCTTTATCCCTTTGTTTTCCCAGTTCAGTGATTGAAAGACATTTTCCAATGTGGCATTAAAGAGCTTCGGAGATATGGTGTCACCTTGTCTCACTCCTTTTCCAATTTTTATGTGTGTTGTATTTTCAAACAGCCGAATCTTTGCACTTGCATTTTCATAGATGTTATTAATAATATTAATGTATGCATCTTCAATACCGCAGGATTTCAGAGCCATTGCAACTGCTGATGGTTTCACCGAATCAAAGGCTTTTTCATAATCGATAAAAGCCATGCACAATGGGAGCTCATATTCCCTCGCTCTTTCAATTAGTTCTCTCAGTACGTGGATATGATCTATTGTGCTGTAGCCACTCCTGAATCCAGCTTGTTCTCTCGGTTGAGCCATGTCCAGTGTCACCTTCAAGCGGTGTGAAAGAACTTTAGTGAAGATTTTATAAACCACTGATAGGAGGCTGATAGGTCTGTAGTTCCTGAGATCCTCAATGTCACCTTTTTATGTAGCAAGATCATTGTAGCGTTGTTCCAATCCTCAGGAATTTTCCCTTCATTAAGGCATCGAGTGAAAATTTGGGCGAGTACTGTTTCGATTTCTCCACTTGCTTCTTGTATGATGTCTACAGTAATTCCATCTTCTCCTGGAGCTTTTCCCCGCTTCATGTTCTTGATTGCATGTGCAACTTCTGCTGGAAGGACTGGAAGAACTCTGGTACTGGTACCTTTCATGATGTCTGGAGTACATGTATCATCCCTTTCATATAATTTGGAGTAGAAATATTTCACTCTTGTCAAAATTTCGCCTCTATTTCTTGTTACAGAACCATCTTCTTTTCTCAGTGCCATAATCTGTTTTTTCCCCTTACTGAGATGTCCCTTTGCTATCTTTAGGCTTTGGTTGTTTTCAATTGCTTTCCTTACTAGTTCACAGTTGAATTTCCTTACGTCTTCAGTGATACTTTTTCGTACTGTCTTGCATAGCTCTATATATTCCACTTTGGAAGTCACATCTTCTTTAGTTGTCCTCATCACTCTTCTTTTTTGCATCAACATTTTGGTTTTTCCTGATAATTTGTTCACATGCAATTTTTTCTTAGACCCAGCTAATTTTGTTGCTGTTTCCATAAGAGCTTTGGTTACTTTTCTGTTAACTTCAGAAATATCCACTTTTTCCGATGTTAGGCCTTCTAAAGCAGAGAATATGTTTAGAAGGCCTACATACATACATATATAGCATTGTATAAATGTTCATTTCAGCTTGAAAACGGAGGCAACAATTTTCGAAAACAGAAGTTTGACGAAGGGCTGTAACTGAAATTTTCTTTCTTGCGATGTCCTTTCTGCTCTGTATTGCTGCTAAATGTTTTACTCCATAAGTATTTGTATTTCAGTTTGAAACTGAAAGAACATTTTCTGAAAACGAAAGCTAAATAAATCGAAGATTTCACTGTGATTGTAATTTTTCTTTCGCAGTGTTCCCCTGTTTTGTATTGTTGTTAAATGCCATTTCATTACATGAACGTTTATATTTAAGATTACAAAATTGGGGAAATTTTCCGAAAACGGAAATTGACGGAGCAAAGATTTCTCTCATAATCGTATTTTATACGAATATTTCTCTCATATCGGTATGATGGTAAGACGAAACATCTTACTTTGCACTTAGAACTTTGAAATGTGTATAAAGGAACGCATAATCTATGCCGCCGTCAGTTATTGCGTAGCGTGGCTGAAATCAACAGACCTTGACTTCTGTAGAGTGATATAATTTTCAAAGAGATATTTAACAGATTGTTAAATTTGACGGTACTGTGAAAGCTCAAAGCATTTCCGAAATGGGTTGACATTTTTCACTTTTTGTATGCATTATGGTAAGGAAAAAATTTAGTGGATAAGACCGGATATTATTTTTGATTAATTTTTCCTCAGAACAAAGTGGCACTCTAATATGCAGTGTATTTATATATACATATAAACACTTCCAAAAATAGGTGACGTAAGATTCAAAAAGGAGGATAAAAGAGACAGCTATCAGCATAGTGCCTAATTTATGATAGTAAAGTGGGAGGATGTTGTAGAGTGAAATAATTTTCAGTCCCGGTAATGCCTTCTAGGTTCGACCGATAGTTATATCAGAAGTTGTTTGTAAATCCAACAAAGAAATTCCAGGTTCAGAGTTCAGTATTCTTGATCCTTGTCATCATTGCAATTGCTCTAGCCCACATGCTAAGCCTTTTTAGGTAAAAAAAATATGAGGGGGAGATTTTCTTTTTTAATTTCTACCTGCGCAAATTTTTATTATTTTTAGCACCCAATAGTTGTTTTGCCCAGTGGTCTCCTGCAGATTATTTTGCGGCACCCCGGTATCCGTCGCAGATTACTTTGCGGCACCCCGGTATCCGTCGCAGATTATTTTGCGGCACCCCGGTATCCGTCGCAGATTATTTTGAGGCACCCCGCTATCCGTCGCAGATTATCTTGCGGCACCACGGTATCCGTCGCAGGCTGATCAGGAACTTTCGGCTATGGGTGTTATTCTAACTCAGCTAATGCATTTGCTGGTAAGAGCAGTTTCCACATTCGATACGGTCTTGCTATTTTTAAGTGAAAGAAGTAAGAATGTGATTTACGATTTAGTGTTAAGACTTTCGTGAGCATTTATATTGAGCTTGCATGTAAATGAATTACGAAAACTCCTTTGAATGTTGTTTGGAAAAGCTAAACATTTCTAATAAATTAAAACAGATCGTGTACTGTATAAAAACCGAAAATGATGAATTAGTTATAGAAGCGAATATTGTTACCCTGCACTGAATTTCATAGGCACATGGAATTATATTTAGGGAGATATTCTATAATCTTTCAAGGTTCAAGATTTGTGTGTTTTTGCAAAAAGCAACAGTTACTTAAATATTTAATACTTTAACAATGGCATTTAATCAGTACGGCCAGAGTTCGTTCGATAAGTAACACTTACGTAGAAATCCAAGTTATCTGTATTTCTTTGCTACTTGTCAAACTGTGTTTACAACACAACTTGACAAGTGGCGTTTACAACAAGGTGCGGTTACAACCATTGGTTGTAAACACAGTTTCATGCAACAGCGTTTATTTGGCACACAGAAAAACTTTCACGCTCGTACTATTAAGATAACATGATCCAATTTAAAACCGTATATCGTCCAACATTCACACCATACACTTCTTACAATAGGTAAAGCTTTTTCTTTACCTTAGACTCACTGTCGGCCGTTATCGAAATGTGTAAGGGAATTCAAAGGAGTCGTCGTGACATTCAGAGAGAAATATAATGGAGAAGTAACATAACTTACATAAGAAGAGGAACTTATAAAGGACCGTTAATTTAGAGATATATATATCACAATTCATTTCCAACAGAACTGCTAAAGCAGATGTGTACCCCATCCAAGTTACGTCTCGTCCACATCAGAATTGCTATATCTGCAGCGTTTAGCTTATTCCTTACTAGATTCCTCAGAGGCCCATTCTCAGATACTTATGGTAGTCTAAAAGCTTTAATTTTCAGCCTCTTATGTCACAGAGTACACTAGCAGTTTTTCTCCAGCTATGTTATCCCACCAGATTGCCGTTACTCATTTCTTTCTTATCTTCATTTTCCTCTTTTCTAAGATCTTGGGATTTCTTTTTCTTCTTTCTTGTTCACTACTTCTACTTCAATATTAACGCTACCAATTCGAATTTCTTCTTGCCATCTGTTTCTGATCCACATATGTTACAGTACAGAAAACTCCGTGTTTGCTAACGTTACTTCTCCCAACTTTCTAGTTTTTTCCCCTACAGTCCGTTTAGTTTTGATACAGTGCTTTTATAATCTGCAAACAGTATGGCTCAAGGCTCTTCAGCGTTTACGAGATCCACAACGTTTTCAACTAAGAATGGGCTTAATGTGCTTTTGTATCAATTTTCATCAAAACTTTCTTTATCTGCTCAAAGCTACTTTTGACACGCGATGACGTCTTTGTGCATTTGCATCATCTATCGAAGACTTCAGTACATTCCATGTATTTTTTCTGAAAACTAAAGTGCATGCCACTTTGCACATATAACTATTTTTTTATTTAGATCTACAAAAGTCTGTTTCTTGTATTGCTACCATAAGATATAATAAAACTTAATTCTAAACGCAATAGCAAGGTGAATTGAAGCAGCATTTTACAATAAAATAGATAATTCATTTTAATTACACGCTTTATTGAAAAAAATATGAAGGCTTAATATCTCAGTCTTTTTTTCATTTTTGTGCTATTCATGGAATTCTTAGGAGAAAAATTGTTTTCTGAAATGCTGAGCCATTTCTTGGTTAAATTGTTTTTCTGCTTTATTTTACTTCCTTTTCTTTTGTCCGCTTCTTATATAGGCTTTGATTCAATTCCTGCCACATATTTTTCTATTTTGTTTCATTTCTTCTCATCGATGGCTGCTTCCACCCCACCCCTCATTTTTTCACTTCATTGTTTTTCACCCCTTGTTTTGTTTTGATCGCTGACAGGAATTTTTGCTCACAATCTCTGCCTTTGGATACTCCTGTTTCCCTGGCTTTGTTTGAAATTCTCTCTTGTTTTGTTTTCCGTTACTTGCATTTCCTGCATTTTTATCTTCTATGTATTGTTTAGCATCGCTTCCTGCATCATATAATTCATTTCTTCCTGCACTTTAATTCAATCTAATGTTATATTTTGTACTTCTACTTCGTTTCTTTCATATACATGTCATACTTTAACGATTTTCTTTGGACAAATTCGTCTGTTTCACTTTCTGTTCTCATTTCTTGTTTCGTCTTCAATTGCTTCAAGTGTTTTGGTTATAGAGATTCGTAGTTTTACATTTTATGCTTTTTTATTTTGCATTTATGAGTGTGCTATACTTTTCTCAGACATTTTTTCTCTTCGTAAACAATGCTCCAAACCAAAAAAAACTGCCTTTTTCATTTTCCAAATAATAGTATTCGAATGTACCTTTAAAGTAATGTACAAAACGTTGCCAACAGTAATAATTCTTATTCCAGAAAGTTTAATTTCAGTTTATTCTTCTCCTTTGTTTTATACCAAAGTAAACTGTTATACAAATTACAGGGTGTGGGCAACCTTTCAACCTCTGTTATTCTGATTCTCAATTTATTTCCCTTTGAAAATTCTTGCAATTCTCACAAAAATCTATGAATATAAAGTCACACAGTCATTCAGCATAAAATTACTGAAACCAAGAGAGAATGAGAGGACTTGAACTACAGAAAATGACAAGTATTTTGACTTAAACTCTAAGGCAGTTCCTTTCAACATTTCTTGCAAAAAAAAAAAAAAAAAAAAGATTGAATAAACGGTCATAGTACTATTTGAGAAAAACTTCGCATTCCTAAAAAAAAAACTTTTTTGAAGAAGGTTATCATTCTTCCTGTTCTTGCTGTGTGTTATGACAAAATAATTTTATTTCGAGGGAACAGTTCTGATCATTAACTGATATTTTTAGTTTTCTGATTAAGAAACCTTTCCAGGGGTTTTTAGCTTACATTGAAAAAGCAGAGCATTTTGCTTTATTAAATATATTTTCCTGAGAATCTCCCCAAAAGTAAATAAAAACGGGCAAAACGACTAAAGATCAGCACTGGAAAATGTTCTTTAAATTTGTTAAGTTTTGTGTAAGTGTTCGTCTTTTCGTCCAACCGGTTTTCATTTTCCTGGATCTCTGACCCTGTCACCGTCTGGCAGCTTGGGAATTAAGTGTCTTCTTTCAGATATTGGATCCAGCTTTTCCTTGGTCTTTTCACCTGTCTCTTGCACCAGAATCCTCCACTGTATACTGTTGTATATTGTATACCTTTCTAACAGCATCAGTTCAACACGCGACTGAACAACGCTGCAACGGCTTTTACACTTTATAAGTGTGTTTATTACACTACTGTGGTAGTTTAATTCTGATTTCTCACTTGATTATTTATTTTACTCATATTTGAAACCAACATGTGAATTTTTTAAGCATTTCATTTCGAAAGCCAAGAGTTACCCCTGCTCTATTTTATTCAGTTTCCACGTTTCAACTAAACTGGTTGCTTCTAAGGTAATGTAATGATACTTTCACAAAACTGATATTTACTTGCTTAACGAAATTTCTATTATTAAATGTTTACCGATACATTCACATTCTCTCAGCCTAATTCGATTTTGAGTTTCGCGTGTTTCTCGAATAAACAGTTATTAATCCTCTAAATAAAGCAATCTTGTTTACTCGTTCCAGTGTCTTCTAGAGGGTGTACAACATTTACACAAAAAATGCATGATTTTCTGGTAAGAGGAACGAAAATGGTAATAACTGAAAACTGTTTCTGTCTTGGCCAAGAAATATTTGATTGGGATCATGTTGAGGAAGAAATAAAGACTTTAAAGCTTATATGAAATAACTGTACCCTCCTAGAGTTACTTCTCCCATGCCCATTTAGCTTAAATACTTGTACGTTTCGCATAACGTCGTGAGTTTTAAGAGAAAAATATCAGTATGCTTCCGAACAGAAAACTAGTTCCGACTCAAGACATGAACCATGAATCGTAAAAATGGCAAAAGTCATCCAGTAAAAGAACAACTGAATGGGAATAGATTGAATACATTGCTAGAAGTGAGAATCAGCTGTAAACATAAGTACTCAAATGCATGAAATAAGGCCAGAAAAGACTCAGGAATCGTCTCCGTGGAAGAAAGGCAAACAAAAATGTTAAACCGGACCAAAGTTTCTTTGTGAAGAATTTTTCCAGGTATAAATTCATACAAGAATTTGAAAAAAAAACGTTTTCCAACATGAGGTCGAGGGGACATACATTAACTACAACGATAGTGTCTTGGGGTCAAAAATTCAATGAAAGTTTCAATATGTTTTCAGTTGGGTAATCTCAAGGAAATAAGCATAATAATAAATAATCATCGTAATGATAAATTTAAGTTGCATGAATGCATGCAATATTATCATCGTAATAAAAAATTGCACGAATGAATGCAACATTATCAGCATAATAATCGATTTAAATTACATGAATGCATGCAATATTGTTATCATCATAATAATAGATTTAAGTTGTATGAATGCATGCAATAAATTTGTATTTATGAACTTGTTTTGGTGCAGACGATTCAGCGCCGTTTATTGCAGAAAAAGTTTTTCATTTCGGCATTTTTCCACTCCCGATTTTTCTTTGTGGTCAGTCTCAACTTTTCTCAATCTTGCAGCACATCACAGTTGGATAATGCTCCTTCGCTCTTTTCTCCACGAAAAATAAAGTACGCAAAAACGTTTCTGTTGATTTATTTCTTTTACCTGTGCAAACTAGTGATCCAACTGTACTCTACGCGGAAGTGGACGGGCAAGTTAACATTCATGATCAATAAAAGCTTGGCGATCAACAGGTAGTCTTTCTAGATTCCGGATCTTCAAATAGGAGTTCTATGCAAGCTCGGGGTTCACCCACCCTGCTTTCCATTCCCCATAACCACCTTGAACGTGTTCCTCGAGAAATAATGAGAGGTTTCTAACAAGATCGTGCCATTTCTGAGTCAATCGGTCAAACGGACAACCCCCAGGAAAAATATTTCGACACAGAATGACGAGCGTAATCGAAACTCATGCAATCTTAGAGAATTACAAATCTTCAAAGAAAAAGTTGTAAAAAAGCTATCAGTCGGAAAATTCTATAATTTGACCAGCCATTTTCTTAAAAGAATGCCTGAGGTTTTGATAAAAATCTCAAGTACTATTTTAGCAAAATGGTAAATATGTTGTGCAATTTTTTTTTTTTTGGCAATTTTGATAAACATGTTGCGCAGAAAACTGCACTTATATCCTCTAGCAGAAAAATGTTCCGTTACTAACAATTGGAAATCTGCAAAATTGTTTCACCTAGAAACAATGTACTTCGAAAAAGAAATTTGAAAATCGAACTTTTAGGAGACGAGATATCGAAAAAATTACGTTATACATTAACAACATCTGGTGAGAAAACTACATTATTTGAACAAGAAATTAAGCAAAATGGTCTTCGTGGTAAATGGTATCAAAGGACGGAATATGTTTTCAGTTGGGTTTTTAGAAGCAAAAATATGGAATAAAATATATTGGAATTCAAGAGTGTCGACATTTTTGCCCTTGGTGGCCAAGGTATGCATCGGAATAAGAACAAAAGGCAAGGATGTTATCGTTCTTATATTTTATATTTCCAAATGCAAAAAGAATTTTTCAAACCGGGCCAATAGATGCAGAGATATGATGTCCACGGACGAACGGACGAACACAGTGATAACGTAAGTAGGCCTACGTATTTTATTTCAAATGACGTCCTAAAAGAGAAGAAGCAAAGTATAACTTCCATTTTAATAGGCAAACATATCCATTTCAGGTCACAATTCCCAACCAATGATTTTTGTTACGGAGAAATTTAATTTAGGAACCCATATTTCAATTAGTACTGCATAGTAACATGCAAAAATCTGTATATCTTAGGCCTCTCCATTATGATTTCACCAGTACAGCGTCACTTAATAAAGTGTGCTTAAGAATGTTGGTTGAAAACGATGATACGCAAGGAAATCTTTCGGAAGTGTGTTTATGGTAATCGGACATTTAAAATCGAAAATTTAAAATAACATAATCAAATGAAAGAGAATTAATTCTCCTCAATTATTATTTTAAGTGACTTAAAATTTTCTTCATCTGAGCTTTATCAATTACAGTTGTACGCAAAATATGTAGTCATATTCTGAGATTCACGCACTCACTTACTAAATAGTTTTGTGGAGTTTTACAACCAGTATTTTGTAAAGTTCAACGATTCACATCTTCAGCATCCCTCATGGAGTTTTAGAAATTTCTTTGATGCAGTTT
The DNA here is from genome assembly GCA_039090855.1 of Macrothele yani. Lineage (NCBI taxonomy): Eukaryota > Metazoa > Arthropoda > Arachnida > Araneae > Macrothelidae > Macrothele > Macrothele yani. The sequence goes on along the minus strand of CM076995.1, from coordinate 99,305,243 downwards.
TTTAGCACAACTTTTGAAAAAAAGTGAAAGCTCGTGTTATCACTATGTTCCTCCGTCCGTCATCCTGTGAAAACCATATATCTGCACCTATTAGTGTACTTAGAAACATTCTGAGCTGTGAGAATGATGACCTTGCGTTTTGGTCTTTCTCTCTCTCTCTTTCAGATGCATAAATTCACCTTTAGCGGGCGTAAATGCAGATGCTATCGAATTCGAAATATATTTATCCCATATCACTGCTTCTAAAAATCCGATTGAAACAATTCTCTCCTTTCTTCGATACCTTTTTCAACAAAGACCAATTTGGATACATTTACTTTTTGAAGTAATGCATAGTTTCCTCCTCAAGTTGGAGTAAACATATATTGTGTTTTCTTAGATATAACTGCTTCTAAGTTATAATTGAAAAATTCCGTCTGCGTCGGATAAAGTTTGAAGGCGAAATGTATATTTTTATTTTTGATATACACTCTTCGCAAAAAAAAAAACCAAAAAACAACAACGATGCATCCAAAAGGAATCATTCAATCAAGATGAAAATTGGTATATGCAATACACATGTATACGAAAGGAAATGATTGCAGTCCCAGAGCAGTCAGGTAATTTATTCGAATAAAACAGCTACACGTGTGGAACAAGTCAGAACGTTGTAGCGCCACCTCTAGCTCGGGTACAAGAGGTTACCCGGCGTGGCACAGACGTATATAGTTCATATACGTCTATGCCATGTTCGATCGGTGAGAGGTCGGGCGATCGTGCTGGCGATGGAAGTGTGTCGTCATTACGGAGAAAGGCCTGGGAGACCCGTGCCGTGTGAAGCCGGGCGTCATCCTGTTAAGAAATTCCTCGGTGATGCTGCGACAAAAATGGCAGCACAACAGGCCGTAGAATGTCATCGACGTACCGTTGAGCCGTTAAGGTGGTACGGAGGATCACTAAGGGTGTCCGGCTATCGTAGGAAATGGCTCCCCAAACAGTCACACCCTGTGTGCGATCCGTGTGTCATTCCACGGTACAGGAAGGATCTGCGCGCTGGCCGGCTCGTCTCCTGACACGCATGCGCTGATCATCGGCGCCAAGTGCAAACCGTGACTCATCAATGAAGACAACATGACGTCCCTTTAATCTGGCTGACACCACTGCAACCGGTGCCGGCGATGTACGCTAGCCAGTGGTAGGCGACGGAGTGGCCACCTTTAATGTAGTCACCGTACCGCGTCGTCAGGCAACGGTCCGGATGTCAACTTCCGTACCTGTAGACGACGCAATATGGCCGCGGATGGATGACAGCGATGAATTCGATTCTGCTCGTGTTGCTCTCACAATCGCTTGATTCTCGCGTTCTGTCGTTGCCGTCGGCCGTCACTGCCCGCGTGAAGCTGGGTTGTGCCCTCCTCGACCCATTGACACGAACATTGTGCGATTACCGAGTTTTGACCCAAATGTCTGACGATATGGCGACTTGACCAACCGGCCTCTCTTGGGCCTAGTTATACGTCCTCTCTCAAACTCGCTGAACTGCTTGTATTGTGCACGGATCAAACGTCGAAGCATCCTCACAAGTGGGCGGGGGGGGGGTAATACAACCGTAATACGCTGTCACAATTGTCCCTGCGTGCGAGCTTTGCTTTTGATATACCCACCTCGATGCGCGGTTTCCATGCGCTGTGGTGGGGCACTATTTACTCATCGGTCGTAATTTTTTAACCATTTGCATACTTGGTCCTGAGGTACTTGTACGCGTATTTTGATCAGTAACGAACGACTTGCTCGGGATGTTTCTTTTTTTTAAGCGTGTAATTGCAGCAAGCTCTCCGCTCCACAAAGTACGATTGAAAAAATAAATTCGGTGAATGTGATACACAGTTTTCAGCAAAGGATGTAAATATATAAAATATTTTTCTCGATATCTGTATTTCACTCGGATTTGAAAAAAATCTGTGTTAGACAGCGTTCATGGTAAAGAATATATTTGGCATATAATTATTCGTTTTGTTAAAGCATAATTTCATCGCTAGAGGTCTTAGATACACATTTCTGCCGGTAACATACATAGTCCAGTCGAAAAATTATGACCACCTGTCAGTATGAGGTTATGATCTCCTCGTGCCGCCAATACCGCAAATATATGGCGTGGAATTGATTCAATAAGGTATCTGAACGTTTCTGTAGGGATGCCATACCATGCAGACACCAGAACTCCTCATAGATTGTTAAGAGTCCCCAATGGTGGATCCATACGTCGAAACTGTTGGTCAAGATAGTCCAACAGATGTTCAATGGGATTGATGTCCGGCGAGTACGATGGCCAGGATAGTAAGCTAAAATAATTGGAATGCTCCTCAAGCCATTCTTCCACACGCATAGTAACACGGCAACGGGTATTGTCTTGCTGAAAGGAACCCGTGCCATCGGGGTAGATATAGTCATCGTGAATGGAAGCACCTGATCCACCGCAAAGGATAGGTAGCCTGAAGCGCTCATCGTGCATTCGAGGGGGATGATTACTGCCAGTATTTACTAGGAAAACATGCCCCACACGAGCACACTGTCACCTCCTGCCTATTTCCTCTCGAGCATGGTGTCGGGATGATTTCTGTCAGCAGTTCTTTGCCGTACTCTACTTCGACCATTCACGCGATACAGCAACAAGAAAGATGACACCGAATTTTCGTATGTAATAAGCACGTCTTTTAAATCCGTTCTGACGCGAATTAAATTTATCAAAGCTATTCAAAATCAGTGGAATCGATTTGGGAAACAATCAACTGGTTCCAACAATCGATAAAACATCCAGAATTAGAAACATCTGCTTAGTTCCACCAGCGGCTAAAAAGCATATTACGAAAATTAACAAATGGTGAACAAAAAGTTTCTCGTACTACAAGGTAGGTACCAGAGACAAAGAGATTTTCAAATAGAACAGTTAAAAGAAGAAATATAAAAAATTATAAAAAATGAAACATAATGTAAGTTTACGTCTGCCAGCGGAAGAATGTTGCATAGCGGAAAAGTTGAAAATAGGCGAAAATTATTCTTCATGGAAAAAGCGTTCGACCTTTACGCAGCTAGTGAGAAATATTTGCGTTACTTAAAGAGGATAATGCTCCAGATCTCTGTTGTAGCGAATGGCATACAGTGAAGAAGAAATTTCTCAATAGCGTTCTTAGAAGCGGCGATACAGCGGCAAACTGCCGAAACACCACCTACCGGCAGAACTATGAACTACAAAATTCCTTAAGTGTTCTACAAGGTAAATGGCATCCGGTGTTGAAAGATTTTCTTTAAATCGCACACGTAAAAGCAGTGATATTGAGAAAAACAGAATATGCGTATGCGCCCCTAGCGACGAAATTGTGCACTATATTGGAAAGAAAATACACACACAGTTTGCATAGTTAATAGTATCTGACCGAAGAAAGAAGTTTTTCAATCGAGGTTTTAGTCCCGCAGATATTGTTGTAAACGGAAACGTGAACTTACGCCCTCTGGTGGCAGACTTCTGCGCAACGAAAAATTTGAAATTATATGAGAAACATTTTCCCACGAGAAACAGTCTGGGCAACTACATGAGAAACAGTCTGGGCAACTAGATTTTTTATTTACCAGCTTAAGCCAATGATTCACATGCCGTGGGCATCTTGGGCATGGTACCCTGATACATATAAGTAAAAATATATACCGTACATAATTTCATACGTATAGATTAATTAAAGCTTATATATTTCATTATTACTACTTTAGCAAAAACTTCCCATCACACAAAAAAAAAAAAAAAAAATTACCTGCTTGTCTCTATGGGCACTATTTCGCAATTACAGCGTTGCAATCTTATGCGTAATGAAAATTTCCGTTGTACATACTAACTTTTTAATGAAAATTTCGTAATGTTTTAAGGAAAATACATTTCTACAGATTTTTTCTGTCCCCCTTGAATTTCGTTATAACAAGCTTCGACTGTTACACCTTTTTTTTTTTACTGAATCTGGTAAATGCTGGCCATGAAAATGACAGGAAGCTATATCATGTACAGTTTCTTTTCTTTGTAAATGTAATTAATGTTAAATGAAAAAAAAATCGAATGCATTCTAAATTTCTGTGAGTGAAATCTTTACCAGTGTCACTTTAAACAGGACTTGAAAAATATCTGAAATGTCACAAGCCCAGCTGGTATGTACACAAATTATTTACGTACCCAGATAGTAAAACCTGAATGCCCAGGAAAATTTATATTTTAAGATAAATCAGAAGCCAATTCTTTTTTAAGTTAAAGGATATGAATTTTTTTACATGTTTTGCATTTCTGTTTTAAGATGATAGTGCACAAATGTTTCTTGTTTCATGTTTCAATGTTTCATGCATTTACTGTAAAGGTCAGGTAGCTACTTGCCATGAGGCTTAACTAAATATGGTCAAACTTTATAAATACAAAATGATACGATGAAATTGTTTTTTTGAGAAATTTAGGGATTCTGCCGTGTTCCTTTCATTGAAGTTTTTTTGCCCATTGTCACTAAACACCTGATTTGCACATCAATGAAAAATTGTTTCACTATCTTCAGGTATTCCCAAGATATTATAAATACAACTATTTAATAGCATTCCAAAAGGTTTTTGTGTTTCGAAATGGTTTCCTTGTGGCAACACACCAAGGGAAGGACCACCTTAATCACTGAAGTCATTTCTAAAACATCCCAAACGGGAAAATTTAATATTTTAGAAATATTGATGATATCCGTTAATGTTCTAGAATGACTCGTTCAGAATCAGGGTCTAAGCAAGCGTTTCTTCTCTGGGTGGGAGTCTGAGATTTGAAATGATGCCCCATCAAGTTCAAGCTCCCACTTCTATTCAAGTATTTTTTTTTCTGAAACCTTAACTATAGGGAAGCAATATGGCCTTACAAAAGCAGCACTTCCAGTTTTTGACATAATTTTACCAAAAATGTGAAAAGTAGGTAAATATCCAAAAATTAGAAATGAGAAACGACCGTAAAAGTTGTGGAAAGACTGACAACACAGTGCTCAGTAGAATGTAAAATGAAATAGCACACAAGGTAGTGAATATGAAAACAAGAAAAACATGACTCAACCCTATGTGAAATGCAGTACTAGCCAAAACCTTAATGAAAAACCAACTTGGACACCATTGTGGATTGAATAACCTATAGACACAATGTACTCGGTTACCAGTTCGTAGATCTGTTTGCCATTAATATAATGTGTAAATATAAGAATATGCCTGTATGTGGCTTTACTACATAACTGTCCTTTGTATTCATTTATGCAAATACTGTATTAGTACATGTACAAATTAAAATGTTTAAAAGAAACAGTGTATTGTTCAACCAACTGTGTGTACAAAGTTCGTAAAGCCTAATGTCAAACAAATATGTGTGTAACTGATGTCATTATTTATCAAATTGTAATAAACCTAATTTTAAGATATGAAAATATCATTACTCACATTTAAAACTGAATTGATTGGTAATAAACCAAGAATCAAACACTTTCACACTCACACACTTCCACAAAAAATATGCATTTACCTGCACACTCTTCCACAAAAAATGTGCATTTACTGTAAAAGTCGGGTGGCTACTTGCCATGAGGCTTAACTAAATATGGTCAAACTTTATAAATACAGGGATTGCTCTGAAATTCTAATGAGCAAGGTCAAACTTTTTAATTTCAGATTACGGCTTAACTGAGTCTTAGCTGAATATGATGAAACTGTATTTTTAAAGAATTGCTCTTCAAATTACAGCTTAACTGAAAACGGTCAAATTTTATTTTTACGGCCATTGTCCTTCAAATTATGATTTAACTGAAAGCGGTCAAATTTTATTTTTACGAGCATGCCCTTCAAATTACAGGCTTAGTATTTACGGTTGAGATCTTAATTTTACTGGCTTTCACAAAAACGGGCCAAGCCGTAATTTTACGGGCAATGGTCGGACTCCTAGCTGCCGGACGCTGCTCGTAATCCAAAGGCGAAATTTTTAACAGTGTGTAAGGGTAAGTTTACTTGTTAAACTATTTGTTATTTTTTAAGTGACCCGTGCATGTTTTAAAATGTGATGTTTTAAGTTTATTTTAAGCACTTATACAGAATGGTAGATCACAAACCCTAAGCCTTATTTGTTACTAAAAAAGGTATGGCCACTGTTTATTTATTTTTTTATTTTTTCAAATCTTATGATTGTAATAATTATTTTATAGCCTAAACTTATTACATATTTTTTTTAGAACAATTTCCCAAATACCTGTATTCCATAATTTTTCGACTGCCATCTGGCGAACCCCCCATCCCCTCAAAAAATGGCAAGCAATGACCTATTTGCAGTGTCAAAATTAGAAATAAATCTTCTACAGGCCCAGCGGACCACTCTAATTTCCAAATCGCTGGTCCGCCAAAAAGGAAAAAAAACCAGTACACATTTACAGTATATGTGGAAAATAAGGTATCGTTTTCATTGGAGTAGTATATCGCAAATTTAGAACAATGTGTGCATGTACACATGAAGATATTTCTAATAAATAAAGCAAAACATGGCATGCAGCGGGAGAAATTTGAAAAAAAAAATTTTACCAGTGTATACCAAAAGTTGTTAGTTCCCTCCTTTTTATTGGTCCAGAAACTGCACAAAATATACTGATACATTCTTGCCAACTTTTACGATTTATCTGTAAAATTTATGGATTTCTGCTTGATTTTACTGATTTATGGATACAGGTCATTTTTTTACGGATTTTTTAATATTTCGATTGCTCAATCGAAATGATTGCAATGAAATTATCAATGAAAACTCAATCAAAATTATGTGCAATGATTGCTCAATTGCTAATCATTGCACATATCGCAATAAGAAAGGTCACACTAAAAATGAATGTTGGCATACTTACACCTAAATATATCTATTTATTTTAAATATAATAGTATTTGATTTTATATTTGACAGTAGCTTACTTGCAGCTAATAAATCATTTGATATGATCTTTATTTACAGCCCATTTTATATAAATAAGGATCAGTATATGTTGTCAGGTTGAACTGAGCATGTACTGATCCTTATTTATATAAAATGTGCTGTAAGTGAAGAGCATAGTAAATGGGAAAAAAAAATTCGGCGTTAGGTTGAACCATAAGTAGGCGTTAGGTTGAACCAAATTTTGGTGTTAAGTTGAACCATAATTTGGTTCAATGTAACGGCAAATTATGGTGAAAGTTGAACCAAAATTCGGTATTAGGTTGAACCATAATTTGGCGAAAAGGTTGAACCATACCTTGGTATAAAGGTTGCCCCAAGTTATGGTTGCAGCTAATTTTTTCCTTACTTACTACATGTTTTGGTGCAACCTTTCACCAAATTTTTAACAGTGTAGTGAGCATTAACTATTTCTACTTGTGGATGTTTTACCGACTCTAGAAATCCAGTTGAAAAAAAAGTAACTGTTTACATTCACTGTAAAGAACACACTGCGCACATTGCGAATTTAAAAAAATCGCAGTTTTCCGACAAAAGGCGTAAATGCATAAATGTTTTCGCTATTTTTTTCTTATGTTAAAAATCTGCTTTTCAAAATTTGTGTCGGAAAAGATTCAAAGAACTTGATCATTACGCCTGAGAATTCGTAAAAATCTCGTTTAATGTGAAAATGGTATTTCATTGAAACGGCTTTTCGACATTTATATAGTATATAGCACAAAAAGATGCGTGAGGTTCCTTAACGTTTCCTACAAGAATGTGAAATATTTCGACATTTCCAGCAACTAGTTTTTGTAATTGCAAGATATTACATCTCATAAGCTGTTCATTCTATTACATCTCATTCAATGGATATTCTATGTATTTCTTTTTCTTTTTGAACAAATTAGTGCCCCTTTTGGAAAGTAAACGGCTTAAGTAGACATAGAAGTACTGCATAAAATTTTAACTTTTAAATGAAATATCATGATGGAACCGCTTTAAAACGAGACACGCTTTACAGCTGATCTGTGAATACAGAGTTATAAGAAATCATTCAAAAATGCACTTTTTTTGCCTGTTCTCTCTAAAAACATATAAAAGAATGAACTTGAACTTCAGGTGCAACTGATGCGCAAAATTTGCGATCTATTGCCCTTATTCGTACTGTTGAACTTTGAGTAACCTTATTACGATTGATGAAATGCGTAGTATTGACTTCCATACATATGCATTAGGAATAAAGAGATACAGGTCGGAAACATTGAGACAAAACGGCCACGAAGCGCAGCGACACGGGAACACCTCAAAACCTAAGAACCTCCCTTTAGCCTCTTTTTTGTACAACACTAGCTCTGTTACTAGGTCACAACAATTTACGTTGTTTTTGTATTACATATTCACTGCAATGCCACTGCGTAATATTCAGTCGGACTTTAAATTTCTACAATTTTATTTGCATCCATTTGCTTGATATGCGTTTATGTTCTTGTTTTAGTCGCCTGCCTTCCATTATTTAACAAATATTATGTATTACTGACGTTTTTTGTCATCTCAAGAGAGCAACAAATTCAAGAATTCCACGAAATTCTGCAGTTGAATGTTTACAATGTTTATATATTATATTTCACAATGACAAGGAACTTACCAGAATATTCCAAAGCAAAGGAGAAATTGTTTTAGCGAATACTTACATTGTGATCTTTTTTTCTTTTTACCACGTCGTTTGTAAAAAATGCACGTGTTTGTAGTATTGTCCGTCCGTCCTTCAGTCTGTCTGTCCGTCTGTGAACACCATATCTCTGCAACTATTTGTCCGATTTGAAAAATTCCTTTTACGTTGGGCAGCCCGAAATGTGAGAACGGTGTTCTTTACTTTCAGGTTTTTTTCCGATGCACAACTTCGCCGCTAGATGGAGTAAATGCAGATGCTATCGAATTCAAAATACATTTTATTCCGTATACTTGCTTCTCCAAATACATTTTATTTCATACATTTGACTGCAAAAATTCTTTATTCCTTTTGGTATCATTTATAACAAAAACTATTTTTTTTATTGGAGGTTTAATGACCACCGTGAGCAACTCAATGGGCTATAAATAAGCAGTAGTCCCTCCCTAATTTCGGGTCACTGGTTCCAGGGAAGGGAGATAGCCAGTGCCGTAAGACAAACACAACATCCATGCCTCACCGGGATTCGAACCCGGACCCCTTATGGACAAATGATCAGAGGCCATTGCTTAGACCACTGCGCCGCAGGGGTGGCAAATACTATTTTGGGTACAATTTCTTTTTCAAGTAATATGTAGTTTTTCCGCACGGAGCGTAAAGGTAAATTGCAATTTCCCGGTACCTACATTTCAATGATCAATTTGAAAATTCCTTTTTGTGTCGAATACATCTCCAAGTGGGAAATGTTTTGCATATATTTCCTAATTTTTGGTAAAGCACGGTTTGCCGCTAGGGGGCGTAAACGCATATTTCTGTTTCTGATATATTTTCAGCAATATGGCGCTATATATACTGACAATCGATTGAAAACATTCTGTGTGGTCACTACGAAAACCTTGCCAAAATATCTTCTGCTTAAAATGATGCACAGTTTATCCGCCAGGGCGTAGATGTATATCATATTTTATTCGATATCTTTGGTTCTAACAGTTCGATTTGAAAACTTCTTACTTTGTCCGAGAACGTTTTTGGTGCGAAATGTTTTGCATGTAATTTCAAAATTATCTGAACGTACAAGTTTTCCACCAGAGGGCGTAAGCTCACGTTTGTATTTACAGCATATTTACAGCAATATCTGCGCTTCTAAAAGCCCCATTGCAAAAATCCTCTATCAGTCCAATGCTACTAATGACGAAAAATATTTGTTCTTGTTTCCTTTCTGAAACAATGCAAATTTCTTCCGCTAGGAGGCAGAAATATTTAATATGTTTTTCTCGATGTCTCTGCTTCAAAGAGGCCGTTTAAAAAAAAACTCTTTTAACACCGAAAATCATTTGCCTTGGGGAATACTTTGCCTGTACTCACAAATTTTTGTAATTTACAGTTTTGGGGCTAGGTGGTGTTAGCGTGCATTTTTTTCTGCAGCTGTATCTCCTCATCTAAAAATCATTATGAAAAATTTATTTTTTTACTGTGTGCTATTCGCTACAGTAAAGATGGGTAACATTATCCTCTTAAAATAATGCACAATTTTACCGCTAGGGGGCATAAATCTCAAAAAATATTTTCTCGCTATTGCTGCTTCTAGAAGACTTATTTGAAAATTATTTTTCCTTAGCATAGCTTTTAATACTAAAAATACCTTCCACATATTTCCTACCTTTCCACTTTTCAAAATTCTTCCGCTAAGAGGTGTAAATTTTTATCATGTGAGAAAGCACAAGTTTGCCTTCGAAAGGCATCGAACCCGTGTTTCCTCACTCCGAAGTAAGTCGCTCTCCGAACTGGTCTACGTGGACAGAATGTCTCGCTGCAGATTTGTCGTATTGACACATGTTTTCACCTCTGTAGCACGTCACACCATCTCCATCTTAATTTTTTTCTTTGAAGCGAAGTAGGAATTTTTCTTTGATCCCAAACAATGTATGGAACAAACATCACACATTTTTCGAAGAACCCAATGGCCAGTGGATACATTTTCCACAATCGGGCGCTAATGTGTAAACACAAGTTTATCCGCGACGAGCATCGAACTCGTGTTTCCTCCCTTCGGAGTAAGTCGCTCTCCCAACTGAGCTACGCGGACAGAATATCTCGCTGCAGTACTACGTCACACGTGTTTTCCTCTACATCTCTTCTTGAAACTATTTGATTTGAAAATCCTTTTGTCTCTCATATCTTCATTCATGTACGCGAAACGGTTTGTGCACCGTTTGTTAATTTTCGTGACATACTTTTCAGCTGCTAGTGGGAGAATAGCTATTTCTATTTCTAGATATTTTATCGATTGTAAAAATCCGCTTATTTTTTCATTTTCTTTGTACCGGGTTCCTTTGATTATGAATGAATTTGAAATATTTTATTTGCGTCGAAAAGGATGAAAAAATCGTCCTTATTACAACTGAAAGTTTGGATTCATCTTTCTTGTTTATATATACACTGGCGTGCAAAAATTAAGGACGAGACGGGTTTTCTAATGTGACGTAATGCAGAAGTGCTCCGCATCGACTCAAATCATACCATAAGATCCCCAAGATGTAAGAATGTGGGACAAGTGAGCAAAACCGTCCAAACAAGGAATCCAAAGTGTACAAAGGCACTTTATTGAAAAGGTAGCTTCGAGCACAATTGGACAGAAGACAGAAACGTCCATGTGACAGGCGGCTGCCAAGAAAAATCCAGTCTTTAGTAGGGGATATGATTACTCCTGAGTGCGTTGCAGGATTTACAAGGTCTGTCCATACTTAGGACGAGGTTGTCAAGGAGCTGTTGAGGCATCGCGTCCCATTCCTCTTGTAGCGCCAATCGCAGCTGCGGAATCGTTGCTGGTGGCTGATGACGTGCTGCCAAACGTCTCCCGAGAAGGTCCCACACGTGTTCGATTGGATTTAGGTCCAGAGACCTTGCAGGCCAATCCATGCGTTGAATATCTTCACTCTCCAACAGCTCTGCGACAGCCACTGTACGATGAGGTGTAGCGTTGTCGTCCATGAAGAGGAACTCAGGACACACAACAGCTCTAAACAGACGCACGTGAGGCAGGAGAACCTCGGTACAATAGCGGACACCAGTGGCTAAACCTCCTTGAAAGATGTGGATGTCAGTACGGCTACCAAGCATGATGCCGCCCCAAACGAGAACTCCGCCACCTGCAAACCGGCCCCTTTCGCTGATGTTGGAGGTGTGATTGCGTGTTCTATTCTCTCTCTAGATGTGTATACGTCCAGAATCGCTCGTCAGACTAACTTGGCTCTCATCCGTAAAGAAAACTCGACCCCATTGCTGATGTGTCCAGTTCTTGTGTTCCTGGCACCACAGAAACCGCCGTCTCCGATCAGCAGGCGTTAATGGTACACACCGTTCTGGTCGTCGTGCAAATAGACCACCTTTGTGCAGCCTCCTGGCCACGGTAAAACGCGATAACGGACGTCCAATTGTCTGTTTCATGTCCCTTGCGATTTCTCCAGCTGTCTGCCGTCTGTCTCTTCTCGCCTGTAGGACAATATACCGGTCGTCCGCCACCGTGGTTGCTCGTGGAAGACCACTGCTAAACTCTCGGACAGCTGTTCCTGTCGTTTGAAATGCTCTCCAAGCTCGTGAAACGATGCTGTGAGCGATCCCGAACTCCTCGGCCACACTAGTCACACTTCGACTTTCTTCCAACTTCCCAATGACGCGAGCTGGGGTAAAGTCATCCAGATATCGTCTACTGGATTGCCTGTTGGCCATATCACACGGTGGCAGCAACTCGACGTCGTTCAAACCGATGTACACCGTGCAATAACTTTCACCGAATTGCTGACCGTACACCACCCGTGTGCTTTATAACCTTCCGACCCCCCCACGTCATGCTGCATATATGCGCATGCCCTAACGTACCGGACCCTAGTCTATCTCCTGAGTGGTCTTTCGGTCCGTTCTGACTGCTCGTTCCGCTGTTCTGCTAATTTCTCCTCTTCGTCCTTAATTTTCCCACACCAGTGTACCAGTGTATATATATATATACGGTACGTATATCATTGATTTATATAGAGTACCGAGATCTAAAACGTAAAATTCTACATTAGGGAAAATTGAAAAACTTAGTCATGGATTATTCGAAATAAAAAGAATTTTCCTATTCGACCTTTTAGGAACACAGATGCTGCAGAAAACACATACCTACGTTAACAGTACTGAGAGAGGAAAAAATATGAGAAAATCGTCATTACAGAGAAACATTATTCTGAGAAATATGAGAAAATCGTCATTACTGGTATTTTTCTTTTTTTACGATCCAAAATAATTTTCCAGTCCGTCTTTTACAAATAGAGATTCGTAATAAATGGTACTTTAACGCTACTCATGCCACAAAGCAAAAAAATTGTGCGCGGTATGATGTACGAAAAAATTAATGTATTTAAGAAAGGAAAAAACTAATGATATATGAAAAATATTTGACATGAATATCTCTACTCCATCAAAGAATAATTTTCAATTCGGTCTTTAAGAAACAACATATATTTCGTCATGAATTTATACACTAGTTTCCACAAATTAAGGAAAAACGCGAAAAATTGCGATAACTCAAAACGATACATGATGAGAGGTTATGCAATTTAGTGAAAACCTATACAGTGTCGTACGTTAGAGAAAGACCCTAAAACGTTTCGTACGAAACATTCATTTCGACAAAAATGACGACATACAGAATCATGGAAAGAAGAAGGTGTCGAAACGAAATAGTCAAAAAACCTCAACAGGGAATGTGATCACCTCTCACAGCACTGAAGGCCTCACAACGATATTCTATGCTGCTGCTGATGGTGTCTAGAAGTTCAATAGGTAGCAACGACTATTGTTCGTAGAAGGCTTGTCTAAGCCCCTCTAGGTTTAACGGTGGGAAGTTGAGGGCAGCAACACGTCGCACTAGAGAATTTTAGACATGCTCGATGGGTTTAAGGTCTGAAGACCTGGCTGGCCAATCCATACCGCAAATGATCTTCGCTTCAAATATTGTTCTACGAGCCTCACTCGGTGGAGACGAGCGTTATCGTCTTGTAAAGAAATGTATCTCCTATGACTTTTGCGTAATGTCGAGGACATCATCCCTACAGCGTCTCGCATTCCTGGTACGTCTTGGAAGCACATAGAGGTATGTGCGTTATTTAACGAAATTCCATCCCAAACCAGCACGCAACCACCACCATAAGTGTCCCTTGCACGAGGCATAGAAAGATGATAACGTTTCCGTCGTTCTCTCCAGATCAGAGCACGCCTGGAATCGCCCTGAAAAACAAAGCTGGGGTCATCTGTGAAAAGTATTAACCTCCATTGAATCTCAGTCTAATTGACGTGGTCTTGTTCAATTCAAACTTTCTCCCTTGTGACGGGAGAAGGGGGTAAGGGACACACAAAATGCTAGTCTCCTTCCATAAAGACCTCCTTCGTTAAATCTCCTGCTCACAGTGGAAACGAAAAACAGCGATTCTACAGTCGCAGCAAGGGCAGATCGCCGCTGTGCTGGGGTAGCCGTCCTGTTCCTCCGCCTAGTTAACCGGAGATTTCGGTCCTAGGTTTTAGTCCTAGGCTTTTCTCTGCTGTACCTTCGGGAAGCTGATTGCAAAGTGAAATTGGTTTCACAGTATGTGGGCCACAGGACAACTCATATTCAAAAATCTTGTAACTTCCACCTACCTGTCTTTGGCCTGCCTCAAGTCTTCACTTCAGTTCATCTGTTAAACGATGTCTTTCAGCCGTTAGAGCAAATCTACTATCTCAAAATCCTTTCTTAACGCTCCACAAACGATGTGACGCACACCTCCCCAACAACCCCGTTTATGCTGCGGTTCATTTGTATAAACCGATGTCATCGCCACTGATTTACATACGATACCCTGACTTCATATCACATTTCCCTTCATATACCAAGTTTCGTGCATTTTCACCTTTTCTTTCACAAATAATCACGATGTTTCTGTTTTTACCTTAATTTATTAAAATCAATTTAATTACACCATCTGCAGGGACAACTGCGCATCAGAGAAAAAAAATCCAAAAATGTATGGAAAATTCTGGAAATGTTTACATTTTTATGATCCAGAAACAATTCTTTGCGTTCGGCATCCATAAATTCAGTCAACAGACGGGGAAAGAGTTTACAGGGAATCACGTGAGTTTTTGGCATGCGTATATACTATGTAAAACTAAAATTGCAACAACCTGTAGAAATGACCGGATGCGCATCCAAACCAGAAGGCGGTTAAGTTGAACAAAGATATGCAACTAATTAAAATATGGTAAATGTTGAAACTAATCCAATTTTAAGATTTGCCAATATACGTTAGAACGCCTCTGATGGAACTTTACAGTTAAGACTGATTTACTGGTAAAAAGTTTCTTCCAGCTTCGAAGTTAAATTTCTTGGAGGAAGCCAACTTCGTACAGAATGCCAAGGCATCAAATTCGTTGACCATATCACCTGCTGTGTGCATTTGGGAGGGCACAGAATGTAGGTCTCAGCGAGGGTCGATGGTCGACATGCCGCATTCTGTAGTATTTGAGCCGTGACAAAACAACGGTGTATCAATGCTGGCAGCATGCTTTGAGAAGAGGTACGACCTCTCATCGGTGGCCAACGTTATGTGGGAACCACTCTCAGTTGAGTTCTTCCGCCCATTCTTGCTTACGGTGTCGGACGTCCTTTTTCTGCGTGACAATGGATGACCATATACCACTCGCATCATTCTAACGATATCACGAACATAATGCATTTCGATGACCAGTGCGATCCTGGCACACTTTTATGCTACTGTTTGTGTGTAATACCACGGGAACGTAACTACCCTGAGCAGTCTTTTGACAATAGTTTCGACACAAGGAGTGTCATTATTGCAGCGAGATATGCTACAGAAGGACACTTTTCACTTCTTTGCCTCTGTCTCTCCACCTGTCACTGTTTGCGATACATGAACATTCTGGTGAATGGAACTTCTCGGCTTCATTGCTCAAAGACTAGACATAGCCACAGAGAATCAAATAGAGGCCGACAGGTGCGGCAATGATATCTAACCGCTGTCTTAGGTCTCCGGAAATGCTGCCTTTCTACGATTGTTTTGTGTATAACGTAAGCAAATTCCTTTGACGTTACCAGAAACTTTGTTCCTTCTGCCCTCTTATTCCTAAGTCATTCCTAGTGACGAGCAAAGCCCTGTCTGAATATACTGTATAACAGTGCCTTTACTTGCTCGTTTGTAAGGGAATGGTAAGAATAAACACAAATGCACACTTTGCAGTACGACTGGATTTATAACCTTCAATCTTGCCACGTAATCGGTCAAGATGAAGACCGTTCCGAAAAACGTCTTGTGTGACATTCCGCCAAATTTATTTTCGAGTCAATGTTCACATCATGTTAAACGCTTTTTGAGATTCAACAAGAGTTGAAGGACATAAAACTGAAAAAAAAAAAAAAAAAAAAAGGATTACCTACTAATCTATGGCAGGGGGAATAACAAGACTCGTCATAATAATGAAACGCATATAGCGTATTAAATCCGTTTATTTCTGTGTTGTAGGCAGCACAAAGATTCGCCAAGCTTTCGCACTCCACTGTGGGGCTTTTTTAAGGCAATGGTTGACATAAAAATGCAGAGAATTGGAACATGTAAAGAACGAAGGTGATTTTTGAAAAAAACGTGGGTGACGTCACAAGCATATTACATGAATTTTTATCACGTAATTATACGGTGCGCCGTGATGCGTTTCCATCTTTTAATAACGCATGCCAAACTATTGGTAGTTCAGTAGAGACTATATCATTGCATGCCAGTTTGCTGGATAGGATTTCGACTGTTTCTCTGATGACAGTCTCTTTAAAATTCGTGTAAGGTACATTTCGTCTAATATTATTCCATACAGGAGCTGCCGAGCAATGCACGACTTCTCTGACGAGGGCTGTATTCTGCATGTCCTGGTTAACACTTCGTACGTGTTCTTTACATCTAGTATCCAAGGATCACTTTGTCATTCTGACATATATATTTTCCGTGTTGTCAGGATATACCAACGGTATAGCGTACATACCCGCCTTTTCTTTCTCACACTGTCTCTCCTTGCAACTTGTTATTATATGTGATAACGGGGTCGGGGACTTCATTGCTATTAATATGTTGTGTTTACGTAATAAATTCTTTAACCATTATGTAAAGCCTGGGATATATGTGATGGATCCTGCGTATCTCATCGTCCTACTAGGCGATTTTGGTATTGCTGATGTTATACGATTTATTACAGTCCTATGTATTCTATCTATGTCATCCTTCTTATATCCAGCCTTTAGACCTTTGCTATAAATATTATCAATTTCTTTATTATTTAGGTAGTCGGGTTTGCATACGTTGTACGCTCTATAGAACCATGCTCTAAATGCGGAAAGTTTGTACTCTTTTGGGCAGTGCGAATCAGGAGGGACAAGGTTCGGTAACGCGGTCGGCTTATAATAAAAATTAAAATCGAAACTGGATGTTCTGTTTCTTCTGAGTGCGACGTCAAGATAATTCAACGTCCCGTCTTTTTCAAGTTTCATGGTGAAATGTATTGTATTGTGTAGGCTGTTTATCTTGCGCATGAAATCATTTAATTCGTCTACTCCATGTTCCCATATGAAGAATATGTCGTCAGCATAGCGGATCCACACTCAGGGTTTCTTGATACAATTTAAAAGGATGAGATCTTCTAGCGGTCTAAGTACTGCTTCCGCAAGGGCTCATGATAGAGGTGAACCCATCGGTGCTCCTCTGGTTTGTTTGTAGATGTTTCCATTCAACTTGAAATAGTTGTGGTTAATAAACAGATTTAAGGCGCCCATAATGTTCTTAGTTTGCGTCGGTGTGAATTCACGGGAAGAGACGATTATTTCTTCAAGGTTTGCGACAGCTTCTTGTATAGGTATAAACGGATATAAAGAAACTTCCCATTATATCATTATTAAATATATTTATCCTTCTTGCGCGCTCCAGAAATTCATTTGTTGACTTGATTATGTAATCGGAGTTTTTTAAACGTTCAGAGAAGAATTTAGCTATGGATTTTTCTAATATGGTGCGTCGCATAAATATAGAGACAGAACAAATTCTCGAATAAAAAAGAAACAACAACGAGCTGAAATGTACACCTCATATTTACAGCAAAAATAGCATAAGACACGCAGCTGCACAATAGTTTGACGGAAACATAACAATTCCAACGCCAAGTACAAGAAAAACAACAGAAATACGCTGTCTCAAAAATATAAAGACTTATTAGTTATGAGCACCTCCGGTACGAATAGTGGAGCCGTTGTTCCGAATAACACTGAAAACCCGATTGGGCATGCTGTTCACCAAGTGATGCAATTGTTCTGGACGGAATACGTACCAGCTCCGTTCAATCTGCTCTTTCAATGCCACCACACTTGAGAACTGCCGTCCATTCGCATACACATCACGAGCTAGGATACCCCAGAGGTTCTCGATAGGGTTCAGATCGGGACTGAGTGCTGGCCAATCCATTACGGTCACATGATGAGTGTTAAACTAGCTTTTCGTTGATGCAGACCGATGGATAGAGGCATTGTCTTGCTGGAACAGATAATCAACACCCGCTAGAGTTTCGGCAAACGGTAGAAGGTGGCTGCTGAGTATGTCCTGATACGTTTCGGAGTTTTGCCTGCCTTGCAGAAAAGCGATATCAGCTGTCCCATTGAACGCAAAAGCTCCCCAGACCATCACAGATCCCCCTCCTTTCTGTCTGCTGAAGAAGTTGCGTGGCTCGCGTCGTAAATCATGCCAATTGCAGTTCCAACCGTCAGGGCCGTCCAGGTTGAACTTTTTCTCATCGGAGAAAATAGTTGTGATCCACTCGTCCGTCCAGTGCATGTGGCTGCTTGTCCATAATAATCTAGCTTCCTTGTAGTGCCGCGTGAGGTGTAGCAGACGGCGTATTTTACGGAGCACAATGTTGCGGCTTTCCTTGATTCGTCGATTAACTGTGTCCTTTGAGACGGTGACACCACCAGTCCGAGAAACTTGACGTAGTGATAACCTTTGGGATGAAATTAAACGCATGATGGCACGATCATCTCGTTTGGTTGTTATTCGAGGCCTTCCATGCCGTTTTCCGGCAGTTAACACACCGCGTTTCGATAAAGTCTTATAGCCGCCCCGGTGGCGCAGTGGTCTAAGCGATGGCCTCTGATCATTCGCCCGAAAGGGGTCCGGGTTCGAATCCCGGTGAGGCATGGATGTTGTGTTTGTCTTACGGCACTGGCTCTCTCCCTTCCCTGGAACCAGTGACCCTAAATTAGGGACGGGCGACTGCTTATAGCCCATTGAGTTGCTCCCGGTGGTCGTTAAACCTCCAATCAAAAAAATAAAAAATAAAAATAATAAAGTCTTATAAATGACTGCCCTACTCCTTCCCATGGTTTACAAAGTTTCGCTACAGGCAATCCATTTGCTCTCAGTCTCCAAATCTTCTGCACCTCCTCACCAGAAAGTTGACTGTTACGTGGCATTTCGGCAAATGAATGTCTGACGCTGTCTTTTTTTGGCTGGACCGAATTACGGCCCATGCGCGTGCGTACAACATGTTAATTTGTACATCTCATTTGCATGTGGCTACTTTACATAGTTGTCTTTATATTTATGATACCAAAAATTACACTATTTCACTTTGTGGTGTTCTTTTCACACAATCCGGTCATCTCGACGGAACGAAACGTTGTTGTAGGGTTATGTCTAATTAGGTACCACTTCAACTTCCTACCTATATTCGCATTGCGTTCACGGCGCAAAGTCGACTGTCACTATATTTATGCAACGCACCTTATGTACGTAGGAGCTTTGTTTTTTGCAACTATAAGTCTAAGGGTAGATCCAGGTTTATGAGTCTTTAGTCGTCCAAAGAGTGGTGGAATTGTAGGACCCGATGGAAGCTTCGCTGACATTCTAATAATTTCCGGTAGATCTTTGTCCCTGGCCAGAGCTTGAACTTTCCGTACTATGCTGTTTAGAGGATTCGTCGACTGCAGAATTGAGTCCGATTGATCAGCAAATTCTTTAAGTTTTCTAATATAATCAGACCTGTTCATAATGGCAATCTGATTCGACTTGTCGGTTAGGGTACTCGATATTCCAGAGTCATTGCGTAGATTCTGTAAAACTTTCTTAATCTGCCTGTCACTTTCCTTAAAGTTTTTTTTTTCAATATTCCTCTTGTTAAAATTCAATACACTGCTTCTTAACTTTGATACCGCTAAACATCTTGTCATATCACGATCTTCTACTGGAACTTGGGAGATTATACTTTCTACTTCTGATATTAACTTCTTGATTTTAGGCTTCGATGAAGGGCAATATTTTGACCCATGCTTCAAAGCTTTCACTTGTTCATCCGTCATAGTCAATGTCGATTCATTTAAGAAGGGGACTCTATAATTATTAGTTCGAATCTGAGTTGATCGAAGAATCTCTAGCTTTTTACGATGCTTCTTATTCAGGACCTTTTGCTCTCTTGAAATTAGAACACTGACTTTTCGGAGAAGTATATCAAATAAAATGGGTGGGGCTATGATCTCTAACGCCTGGTAATGTCTGAGAGTTCTGGAATGCAATTTCATTACCAGGATTCTTTTTTTCCTCACTATGTGCAGCAGTGTTCTT
This sequence comes from Macrothele yani, assembly GCA_039090855.1. NCBI lineage: Eukaryota > Metazoa > Arthropoda > Arachnida > Araneae > Macrothelidae > Macrothele > Macrothele yani. Next base: position 99,284,923 of record CM076995.1, on the reverse strand, counting down.
TCGCGCAATTCTTTCTTACGTCGATGGAACCAGTTGTCATTCAGCGCTGACTTAAACTGCAAAAACTTCGGGATGATTTTGTTCTCTTTGCAGGACATCAAGAACTCTAGGTTTGCGGTCTCACTCGCTAGTGCTAGACGAGTCTTCCGAAAAAGTTTAAAAGTCGTTGATTCCGTGCCCGGATGCAACCTCGGTAACTTTATTTTAAATACACCAGATATGAATAATAATGAAACGCATATAGCGTATTAAATCCGTTTATTTCTGTAGTGTAGTCAGCAGAAAGATTCGCCAAGCTTTTGCACTCCACTGAGAGGCTTTTTCAAGGCAATGGTAGACATAAAAATGCAGAGAATTGGAACATGTAAAGAACGAAGATGATTTTTGAAAAAAAAGTGGGTTTCATTATTATTCATATCTGGTGTATTTAAAATAAAGACTCATCAATCATTATTTAATGCTAAGATGCCGTACTTTCTTAAATGTATGACAACGTGAAAAATAAACCGTTGTAATAGTGCCACACTGTGCAGAGTCCTAGGACTTCGAATCTGGCTGTAGATCACAACTAAGTAGTTTAAGATCAACCAAACGGGAAAATAAAATTGTCTATCGTAAAAGTAGCCTACGTTTTGCATTTTCTTTGACAGTGTAAAATTTGCAAAAAAAAAAAAAATGACGCATTAAATTATTCAAAATTCAGTAATTTTTAAGACTTACAGAAATGACATCGCAAAACTTAAAAAACAAAACAAAAAGAAATGGACTTTAAAAGCACCGCATCTTTATTTAGGAAATATACTGAAAATTAAAGAAAAATACCGTAGCGTTTTGAGTCTTACGTACACTCATCGTCAAATAAATAGTTGCACCCAGAAGGACGTGTCGGATTGCAATGCTATTCGGGAGAAAGATAAAGGTTACCAGGAGCAATAAATGATTAAAAATTGGGAATGATATGGGCAATATTTATTGAGCTACACGCCAATAAGAAGTGTCTCTCAGTATGGCGTCGGGCTGCCGTGTTTGCTCACACAGCATGCCAGATGTCTTGGCATGGAGACTTGTACAGGTTCCTGATGGTGTCCTGCGATAAGCCATCCCATGCAGCTTGAATCTTCTCGCGCAGTTCCTGCAGATTGTGCGGTAGGGCTGGAGTGTGGATAGCACGTCCAATAGCATCCCACACATTTTCGATCGGAGAAAGGTCTGGCGACGCGGCTGGTCACGGCAGAGTGTCAGTGCCTTGAAGGCAAGCTCTTGAGACAGCAGCAACATGCCGAGGAGCGTTCTCCTGTTGAAATATCGCACCGGAGTGAGCGTTCAGAAAAGGTTGGACAGCTGGTTGCAGGACCTGATTAACGTAACGTTGGGTTGTCAAAGTACCTGTAATGAACACCAAAGGTGATCTGTCATCGTAGGCAATTGCATCCCACACCGTGACACCAAGCCTTCTGGACGTGTGATGCTCGACAACAAACCGTTCATCATGGCGCGTCATGACCATGGGGCCTCCACACACCGATTCATTGGTCTTCTCCTCCAAGAAAAAGCGGGACTCGTCACTGAAGATCACCCGCTGCCATTCTGCGTGGCTCCATGACAGTCTGGCACGATACCATTGCAATCTTTGGCGACGATGCACGGTTGTTAAGGGCAGTCGTCGTAACGGTCTGCCTGCGTGTAGTTCTACGTCGGGCAGTCGTCGTAACGGTCTGCCTGCGTGTAGTTCTACGTCGGGCAGCCGTCTGCCAATGGTGCTGGCACTAATCGGACGATGCATGAATGGCACCACTGCTCGCTGAATATCCTAAATCGTGGCTGTTGGGTCACTCCGCGCATGTCGGATAACTCGTCGGTCCTCTCTCTACGTGGTTCGTCTAGGTGTCCCAAACCCTTCATCTCGCTGCTGCGTGCCTTGTTCTATCCACTGCCGCAAGCAGCGTGCTATGGTCATATCCGCACGACCGGTATGGCGCGCAATCTGGCGATAAGACCATCCCGCTTCCCGGAGCCCTGCGATGAAGCCACTCTCGAACTCCTCCAACTGCTCGAATTGCTTCCGAACTTTTCTACGAAGCATACTTCACTTACAAAGGATGCAACCAATGCAAGAGCAGGAGTCAGAATGACAAGCACGCGTAACAGGACGACCTTTTAAAGCTGGTCATGCACAGCGCTACAACCCCTCCTTGCTATCGTCACATGAGCGGCCGAGCGTGATACTTGAATCAGTTGCATGTCTTACGATGTCAAACCTACCTACCAAGTTTCATTCCTGTCGGTTGCTTCATTCTGGGTACAATTATTTTTTTGACGATGAGTGCATTTAGGAGCTCGATTTTCCTTACTGTTTTAATACTTTGGTAAATTCTGATGAACATACTTGAGCTTTGATTTGACTAGTGCCCGAGAGCCGCGATCCGAATACTTACACGTCAACAGCCCAGGGCAGATAAATTACCTGTAGTGTACAGTTGATGTGTTCTGTTTCTGTATACAAACAGTATTATGATTTAACAGACTATGCAGAAACTGCATTTGGACTTATCGTGGTGCTGAGCCCAAATATGTCGCCACAGAGAATGGCGTGCTTCTCTTCATTATATCTGCATACCTTGCTGGTTGAATTTCACACGTCTAGTCACTGTAACGTGCGAGTAAATTAGCATCTCTTATGCACAGCCTCAGTGAGCTTCTCCTTATCTCTTCAGCGGCGGCGGATGTTTGTTGTTCGCGCATCTGAAAAATCTTCTGAGAAATTCATGGTCCATTAAGTATGGTCAAGTAACCTATTAAGTTTCCGGTGAATGATGCTCCTCTGCAAGTGTTACAAAACTAGTGATGGCAATTTGCAGTGTTTAAGCAACACAATGCTTGTTCGTGCTGCGACTTCATCAATTATGGCGTAATCAATTAAGGTAATAAACCTCCAGCCTGTGAAAAAGAAATGGACAGCCCCTAGGCAATTCCGGCGTTTGTGCTGTGGAACGGCTTCTCTATCATCCTGCCACAAGCAACTCTCCCCGTCTCAATGATTAGAGCGGGTTCATTATTTCTCATCCTTAAGATACACGTAGAGAGGCTGTCACAAGCAGGTATCAGATTAGCTTGGTGAGAAATCGTGGAAACATTCTCTTCTGAAGTCACGCAAAGCTGGATCATTGGTTAAAATGGCAGAATGCACTTTTCGTAGTCAGGATTTGAAAAAGTATTTTATTTCTTCAGGGGAAGAAATGCACTACTAATCCCAAGATATCAGATAAAATGAATTATCTGCATGAATCAGTAAATTTATTTCGTCGCCTGAGAGTATTCAAATCTGAAGTTTTTCTGTTTATTATATTTGCCATCTACGTACAATGAAGAACATGGAATTATTTTTCAGATGTACAAAAGGTCATTCACCTTTGAACCTAAAACATATAAAGAAAGATAAAGGGAAGAAAAGGAGTCAGTCTAGCAAATTTGATAGATAGAGACAATGACGGACAACTCGCGGTTTTTAGGTAGAAACCACGATAGTAAATTTAATTCATTCCTTTCCCAAATGTTGAATGATGTTTTTGTCTTCCAAATGCATTCCTAAGGCACTTTTGTCCTGTTTAGCAGCAACAAGTAAAGGAAAAATCATGACTCTTCTTCAAAATTGTGGGATTCTGCTTCATACATTCAACTTTTTTAGGCACAAGGTAAATTAATTTTTTGCTGCGATTTCGCTGTGCATATTGGTTCAGCTTCAGTGGAGCAATATGAATTAAATTTGTCCTGATGACTAACAAAATATTTGTACATACACTACTGTTTGTAAATATCGCAGTTACCATGCGATTCAAATGAAATTTGTACCACACATTACTGATATGATTGTACATAAGTGATTTAATTTTCAGAACAACACAACAATTTTTACCTCGAAAAATTAGTATCTTGTGAAGCCTCTGCGAGCTGCAATAAGAGCTTCGAGACGGCGTGGCTTTGAATCGAAAACGCGTTGGATGGTGTCGTGGGAAATTGCTTGCCAGGAGGCTCGTATGCGAGCCCACAGATTATTGGTACTGACTGCTGGATGATTTTGATGGGCTTGTTGCCGAGTGACCATATCCCAGACATGGTTAATAGGCGACATGTCCGGCAAACGTGCAGGCCAGGAAAGAAGCGGTATCTGCTTTGCTGCGAAGAGGGCTTGAGCAATCCTGGAAACATGTGGTCGGGCATTGTCCTGCTGGAATATAGCACCAGGAGTGCTCTTAAGGAAGGGCATGACTTCTGCCTGCATAACTTCCCTGATGTAACGGTCGCTGTTGGGATTGCCCTCAAGTCGTAGCAGCCTAGATCGCGAATGGTACCCAATGGCACCCCACACCATCACACTTGGCGTTCGGCCCGTATGACGCTCGACGATGCATGCTATAAGAAGGCGCCAATACAATACCGTCTAATGCGTATGCGGCCATTATGGTTGTCCAAGTTGAATCGGGACTCGTCCGGAAACGTGACATGTTGCCAATCTGTATTGAAAACACCCCATTCCAGCATGAGGCGTCCATGGTTCAGCGTCAAAGAAATCCGCCACAAAGGGATGCGTGTAACCGGTCCTGTGTGCAGCAGATGGCGTCAAACTGTGGAAGCAGACAATGCCACACATGTTGCAGTGCTCCACTGTTGTGCTAACACTAGGGAAGATGCGGAACGGTTCGTCACTGCCATGCGGACGAGGTGTCGGTCATCCCACTGTGTCATCACATTTCTCGGACCACTGCCGGATTGTCGATGCACCTGGTTCTCCTCGATCCACTGCCGCCACACGAGCATCACTGTCGTCCCATTATGTCTCGTCCGAGTCGTAGTACGAAAATGCATCTTCACGTAGACCAATCATTCGTCCCCGTTCAAACTCTGTCGTATTGGGACATTGCACCGTTCGTCGTCGCCGAGGCATTATTGAATCCTGGGGACCCTTTTACAACTCGCTGTCCGCGATGCACTACTGGTGTGTATCCTAAATAGCTCCCTCTTTATAGCTCCACTCGACTGTTCAGAGGCTGCCGGGCCCAGACATGCGCAATGACTCTTCACTTCTAATCATTTGCATGTCCTACCCTGCTCTGCATATCCTGTAAGTTTCACGTGATTACCACCATTCTTTCATGGTGTTGCAATTTTCACAAAAATTAGTTTATTTGTCAGTTGTACAGTTTTATCAAAATGTCCAAGCATTCGGTCATATATGATCGATAAATATATCGATTGTATGCTGCAACATTACATACGTACACAGGATCCAAATTCACGCAATAGCAGCTTCACGGGCGAACGGAAGGCTTCTAACGATCCGCAATCAACAGGATTGGTGCAAGAGCCCAATGGTTGATCATATCAGTTCAACGGCAGCGTCCCTAATGTAGAATCCCAGAATTTAATTCCTCGAACTCCGCAAATATAATATATAACTTAACAATGCCAACTGCGATGTTGGTGAGCATCATTCGTTCGCCAAAAATTGGTTATAAAAAGTGTAGGTTAATGGGCGAATTTAGGCTATATATTGAGACGGCCAATGTGGAAAGACTTGTGAAACTTTATTGTGACGAAGAAACAGTGCCATTATTAGAGCATGACAGTAAAACAAGGTGAATAAATAATAAGTTAGAATGAGTGTTAGACATTCAAAGCAATCATCTTACAACCGACTTACTCAAACCACCACGTGATGCGAAATGTCTCCAACACATAAGCGTCAGTTTGTACCTTACAAGAAGGAAACATACCTCTCACGATTCAGCGTAATTCACATGCCCATCTTGCACTACACTGCCGGACAATTACTAAGGACGGATGACAATAGCAACGATAGCAACCATAAAATGGAAGGCAGGAAAATGTGGAAATTAGCATAAGTGCGGGATACAGTAAGACGTGTTGTGAGTATGCAAATTTTGGATTGCCGAACTTGTTCGTGACGTCATAGCGCTGATAAGAGATATAAAGGGTTTGACGCGTATTGACCGTTGTTGTTCAAACGCAAAGTTGAAAGGGAAAGAGTCAATTGACGAACTTGCAATTTTAAGTATGTCTTCCCGACATCACCTAGATGATTTTACGCGTGGCCGTATTATTGGCAAGATTGAAGAAGGGCGAAAAATAAAAGATGTTGCCAGGGAGTTCGACGTCAGCCACAGTGTTGTTTCAAGGCTTTGGAAATCATTTCAAACAAATGGAGAGTGTAGCAAACGTCACGGGGGAGGTCGTGTTCGCAGTACGACACCTGCAGAAGATTGGTACATAGTGCTATCAACAAAAATACACCGGCGCAGCCCAGCTAGTGAAGTAGCAAATCAGTTTATGGCTGCTACTGGCAAGCGGATCTCCCGAAAAACTGTCGAAAGACGTTTGCATGAAGGAGGACTATACGCCCGCCGTCCTGTTGTGTGCATCCCATTGTCCAGACGTCACCGTACCGCCCGTTTGCAATGGTGCCATCAACATCGCAATTGGACTGATAACGACTGGTCTGCTGTCCTCTTCTCAGATGAGATTAGATACAGTCTATCGTCTGATTGTCGAAGACAACCGATCTGGTGTGATAGTGGTACTGCATATTGTCCAGCAAACATACAGGAAAGGGACCGATATCCGACATGTAGTGTCATGGTATGCGCTGGCAACATGATCAATGGCCGTACGTCCCTCTATGTACTTCCAACTGGGACTATGACTGGCCAACGATACATTTATGATGTTCTGCTACCTCATGTTCGCATGTTCCGTGGTGCTGTCGGTGATAGATTCATTTTCATGGACGACAACGCAACATGTCATCGAACAGTCGCTGTCCAGGAGTGTCTTGAGAGCGAGGATATTCAACGCATCGTATGGCCAGCATGTTCTCCAGATCTGAATCCCATTGAAAATGTGTGGGATGCTTTGGGGAGGAGTCTTGCTGGTCGCCAATGCCCTCCAATAAACAAGGACACCCTCATCCGTGCACTGACAGAGGAATGGGATAAATTACGCAACAGCTGCTTGATAATGTTGTGTAAAGCATGGCACGACGTGTGGAATCTTGCATCGCCCTCCATGGTGGCCATATCCCGTATTGACATCTTACGCAGGATCGCCTGCGGACGGTAATTGCATTTTTTTCACGTTTACGTATTCTGCACAAAATGGCCTGTTTGTCCCTTGAACACGTTTCAAAGCCTTCTGGATTTCAGAGCACAATAAATTGTCTTTCTTGTAATGCCCTGGCATTCTGACATTATTTTATTTCACTTGGCATCCAACCACACTTACTTTTTTATGCGCTATATAGCCGTTTATGATCCGTCCTTAGCAATTGTCCAGCAGGGTATAATGCATGCCTGAATGAGCTGTAGTATATTATTCCGAACATCACCCAACGTAGAGTTATGGTAACAGTGCTGCAAGCTCGAAGAATTCGCTCTTGCAAATCCTCCACCAAACCTACTGGGATTACAACACAGCATTGGTTAAAGATTTCCTCACCGCCACTTTCCAGGGACACACCTTGGATATAAGGTAATCCCCACACGAAAACATCTAGTGGAGCTAATCTGGTGACGTCGGTGGCCACTCTACTAGAACCACCGTAACCCATGATGTGTCCCTGGAAATCTTTAGCAGATGCTGTGTTGTATGCAGGTGCTTCGTCATATTGAGACCATATGTGAGACCGTAAATGAAAAGAAACGTCATCCCAAAAGTCTGCCATAACACAACCCATCAAATGCAGACGCCATTATCTAGTGAAAGTTTCTTGGGAGAACAACTATCCACGCTCGCGCAGATACTGTATATTCCAGATGCCATGCCCGACGTTATGACCAGCTTCCCGATGATTGGCATCTTGTGGCCATCGTTGATTGCCTATGCTCCAATGGCGATGGTTTTGTCTGTTACAACACCTTCCCCCATATGTTCCCCAAAAAACAAAGTTCGCTCTGTCTGACACAGCAGAACTTCTGGCGATAAGGGAATCACTTGTTTGGGCACTACCAAACAGAAGTGCAGGGGGCATAAAAGTGTATTCAGACAGCCAAATTCATGTGTAAGAACCTCTGGTGAGGGAAATCAAAGCTCAAATGCCGAGAAATTCTAGCGGTGATGTGAGTATCCACTGGGTCCGGAGCCATATCGGTACCAAGGGAAACCAAGGGTAGATCATTTAGTGAAAGAGGCCACTAGGAACACTAGGAAACGTTAGGTGGGCTTTTCTATGAACGCATCACTACAGAGCGTGCGGACAAGGATGAGACAGCCATCCTAAAAAGAGGCAGAGTAGATGGGACGGAGGAAATACGAGGAGAATAACACACGCGATAAGGTCTCAACCAAGAAGATCTAGTCTGATCGGTTCCTTAATCAAATATTAACGGGGCATGGCACCTCTCCGGAATATTTCAACAGGTTTGCGATTAGGGAGAGAGCATGTCGCTGCGGTTCCTAAACCGCGGATATGTTTTACTTGATTTTTGAATGCGCCTTTGTCAGCAAGAAGAGTGGTACTCATTCCCGAAACCGCAAAGACGAAGAACATCTCCAACCTGATTCAGTCCGCAAGAGTGAGGGAGGGGATCGTTCAGTTGGTCAAAGAGGTCATCGACGGGCAGGATGATCTATGCACGTGCTTGGAAGAGGAGGAAGGAAAACCTACCAGCCGTGGATAGAATGATGAGGGTAAGCACCTGAGCACCAGGTTCACGGACTAAATAAAGATGCTTAAAGGGAATCCCTCAAAGTAAATATTGTTATCATCATTTCAGTGAACATATCATCATTTGCATGCTGCAGACATGTGAAATAAAGTGTGATTTTAAAACATAACCAAGTAACTTCGATGTAGAAGTGTATTTAGATGCATTGTAATCGTGGTTAATAAAGGGCAGTTCTGGTTTCAAAAAATTTCAACGGGAATAAACATTTCTCCTAGAATAAACCCCAATTTTAGCCTACCTGGCCACATCAGCACGTCCCGTCGCGAGCGTGTTTGGGGCTTGGAGGAGTTCGGTGGTGGGCTCCGGGCGGAGCAACGGCTTGCCTGTTTGCCCGGCATGTTTTGACCGAGTTCCGTGTCTGGGCTTCTCCAGCGGGAATACTCTCACACCGCCTTGAAACCATATGAATTCTAAAGGGTTCATTAGTCCCTGTTAAGCCACCTGGTGGCGGTACAGGTTCAGTCATCAGTCTTATTGAAGACACTGATCAATTCATGCAACGCTAATAATTACCAGGGAACATGGCCTTCTATGTTACTGTAATGAATGGGGAAGCCCATGCTTGCCGCCCCGGTGGCGCAGTGGTCTAAGCGATGGCCTCTGATCATTCGTCCGTAAGGGGTCCGGGTTCAAATCTCGGTGAGGCATGGATGTTGTGTTTGTCTTACAGCACTGGCTCTCTCCCTTCCCTGGAACCAGTGACCCTAAATTAGGGACGGGCGACTGCGTATAGCCCATTGAGTTGCTCACGGTGGTCGTTAAACCTCCAATAAAAAAAAATAAAATAAAAAAGAAGGCCATGCTTCTGCAGTATCATCTGCACACGTTCCGCAGACAGCTCACAGGATTGCTGAGTTCTCGTAATTCCACCAACAACAGTCACTCTATTCTAGAATTGAGTTTGGTACTGTAGTGTTTTTGAGTCACCATTCTGCCCATTTGAGGTAGCCGTTGTAAGAACCGGATGATCGTGGAAGAAGTGATATTCCTCAGCACTTTGTAACAAAGTGGGGACAGAAAGCAAAATAGCAAATAGTCAAAATCATCTGAAGAACTACACGCAGCTTTGTTCGTGATCATGAATCATCTGAGAATAAGACCGGGACAAGAATTTCTACGAGACTTTACATCCTTCAAAGCTGATAGATACATTCAAATTCCTCAAGACTTTTTTCTTCAGTATCACCCTCACCTTTGCAAACAAATGAAATTATCTGAGCATTTCTTCAACTGAATCATATCATGAATTCCCAACAATGGGTGGCTAAGAGGAGGCGGCAAGATGGTCACTTGACGTCTCCTGGAAATTCCACTATACCATTTCAGTGCTTGGATATCACTACAACGTTTTTCGCCATAACTCAAATCCTGATTGTTAATTCTTTTGTTGAACTTCTGGATTCGTTGTATGCAGCAAAAATAGGAAAAATATTAGGAATTTAATGGTAGAAAAAGTGGAAATTTATAGTAGAAAGTAGTAGTTTTCAATTTTTGCATTGCCTACCATTTGGAAAAGCATGAAAGGCGGAGAAATAAAAACTATGGTAATATCATCTGCAGCAGTTATTCACTACTGGAGAAAAAGTTCCCCGAATTTTCTTCCATTAGTCTTGAGGGTATTGTTTCCATCTTGATCACTGATTGAGCGATTGCTGGGATTTTGTGCCGCGATGGACACAAATGACCAAAAGGCGTAAGGCAACAACTAAGAAATTTCTTTATTGCCCCAGTAAGCTGTGAAATTTCATTTATCCATTTTTTATGTAGCTTTTTATCTTCTGGGTATCAATTTAATTTATCTGATCTGTGCGTGAGTGGTAAAAACGAATTAGATAACAAGAAGGCACAGACAAATTCGGATATGTTGTTTGTGTATGTTATTTGTTGACACACACACACACAAGTTCTGCTTGACCCCTACTGGAAACTAGGCTATGAGCGCCCATGTTTCTAATCTAAATCGCGGAGAAGACAGAAGCTTTTTTTTTGTTGAATTTAAAAACTTGTTTCAAATAGTAGCAACAAACTACGTTTTGTTTCTGTAGTTGATTACAGATGGCAGCACACTTAAGCGCAGTGAAAACTATATTTTGAGGAGTGAAAGAACACCTCACTGCTAATTTTATTATCTCATCCCCTTTTCTAATAACAGTTTAACAATTGGTAGTTTTAAATCTTTTGTCAGTGCAACGTACTTTCCACATGTTTTTTTTAGCCGTTTTGACGTTTTAAAGACGGATGCCATCACAATCGCTAAGTCATCTCTTGTTGGCTTATCTCGGAAGCACACACTTCTGCAAATCGTGCATACTATAGTCAATAGATGGCGCCACATCGTCATTTTGAAATGAAATATGTAAAAAATTGTTTAGCCATTGTTCATTCCAGCTAATACCTATTATTCCCATGCTTTTTGTTTTCTACAAACGCCACAGTTTTTCTAGTTAGATTAACGTTTCACTGTTTCGATTTTGATTCATCAAAGGTCAAAGGAATTTTAAATAATAATAATAGCAATGTACAGCCGCGTCGGAATCGCGGGGGCAGAGGAAGCTACTGCCCCCGTACTTATTTACATGTAGGGGCGAAGCATCACATTTGTTCCCGCATTTTATGAATTTGATAGGCACAATTTCACGGAATTGAATAAAGGCTTTAGAAGATGATCTATTTAAAAAAGTGGATCGTGATAATGAAAGGTATGCATTACCATAGGCGCCGACTTGAAAAATTATTGGGGGTTCCGGGAATTTTTAATCGAATTACCCATGCCTTTTTCAAATATTTAAGTCTAATTTAAATTTCATTCAGTCAGATTATCTGGCGCAATAAGACACCTGAAATACTAAAATGAAGCAGATTATAGTTAATTACAGATTGTTTTTTATCTCTAAGTAATTATATATTTCATTTATTTTGCTTTTGTAGGCGCGACATTGTTATATACAATACACAGATATTGTGTGAATTTGCAACTTAATTGTCTTATAAAAGTAACAAAAACATGTAAAACTTATTTCAAGGGTTTTTTTTACCACTATTAAAAATGCCAACAAGTTTTTTCTTCGAATGATTTTTTAATTAAAATAGGAGGTTGGAAGGAGATGACATGGTATCAGCGGCACGCCCTGCGTTTTCCGTGGGCTCGACTTCGTATCAGCTGCGTATGCCCAGTATGCGCAACTTGGGCTGCTTCTGTATTTTTCTATGGAGAAATCGTTAACTTTGAAGAGGTTTTAGAGGCGCTTGTGCAGCATGTACAATCAGGAAAAATGAAACCGTAATATGCATGCACATAATTAAAAATTTGCAAAAAAATACAGAAATACTGTTTAGTATTTTCTAAAAAAATCAAACAAAATTATGCTACGTAGAGCGGAAGTGCATATTGTGCATTAACCAATCACGGCCTTGCTAAAGCTATGGGTGCTTTGTTGATCTTCAGGTACTGCTGCAGAGAGTAAGAGACGGTTGCTATCAACCTGTGCTCCAGCACAGGCCTTCAGTGAGTGGCATCACTTCATTGACCCCCCCCCCCCCACACACACACACACACCACCACCCACCCGGAGGGCGCATGAAACCAGATAATCAGATTTGAGATTTGGCTTCTCCAGCGGCGGAAGATAATGTGGGTCAACTGACTGTACAACATATTATCGCCTTTATCACTATGACCTCGAATAGGTTCTCGTCTCCGAATGTAGATCCAGGCTTTTGTATTTTGTGGGAACCCAGACAAACCGAAGAATTGTCTTTTATAAAGGAGGCAGTTTTAAATTCTTTTAAACAACTGTACTTGAGGTATTGTCTGTCGCGCCAAATTTGATGAGCACGAACAAACACTAATTCTTTTTTGAGGCACAATAAACAGTCTGAGGGGTAAATTTCTATACACACTTTCTATATATAATAAACGGGGAATGAATAATAAAAATCTTGAAGAATTGATAACGAATAACGAAATTTATGTATATATGCGTACGTGTATTTTTCCCACGAAATACGCGCAAAAATATTAGGGGTTCGAGGAACCCACAAAAATTATTCGGGGTTCAAAAAGTGTCTCGAACCCACGAAGTCGGCGCCTATGTGCATTACACAGTGGTGTAGGGCTGATTCAAAAAGTACAGGAACGCGCGGTGTCTTTACGTCCTCAATACTTCCCCTTCTTATCACCCGCTTCCCATTCCTACTCTCTCCTTTTACTTCCTTATATTTACAGTACAAGAAAGCATAGTGATCGATCGAAATCAGACTTTCGGATTTACACGTTTTGGCATTCAAGGAACAAGATTTCCCCATTTTGGCAAGAAAACTCTGAAATGTTAGAGCCCAAATTGGGGCCGTTTGAAGTGCAAAAACTAAAATCAATCCCATATTAACGAGTAAGATGTCATTGGAAGCGGAAACTAATTTAGACTAGATGGTGAAAGCCATTTATTATTGGAAGACTTACTTCTTCAGATATTTGGATATGGGCAGTTTGGGTACATCATGTATAATTCTACAGCCCATCTGAAAATAAACGGTAGAACAACATTTATTGCTTCAACGGATTTCTTCTGCCTGTGTGAAACGAGAGAAAAAATAATATCCTCTGCTTCCAGCGTGATCAAGTGCCACTCGTAACTGGACTAAATTCGCTGAGACTCACAGCTAGACTCCTTAATAATGACTAAATTAATTAAATTCCCAATTACAATAACTTCACTACTGCAATATCTTCACCTCGACGTTCTTAACGTCTGTATAAAATGGAGTTTCAAGGGACTGCCAAGTGAGAATGGATTTAAAGACTAATTCTATCTTCAAACAAACATGGGACGTTAATTCCACTAACTGTTCAATTTTTCTGTTGTATTTTTTTGTGTGTGTGTGTGTGTGTGTGTGTGTGTGTAGAAGAATTAAAGGACATTCGCATTTTAGAAACAAAACAAATTATGCTGTATAGGGTTTATCGGAACGCGTGCAGGCTAACCACTTTAAAAACATTTACAGAAGATGGTCTGTGGGATGAGTGAGTGGTACGAGATGAAGAATGCTTGTGCAAGGGCTTTATATTTTCGCATTTTTGCCGTTGCGGAAAAATGCTCTAAATCAACCTTTGAAATTCAGAATTTTGAGCAAACTGATGTCAGTAATGGCTTGCATTTAAGAGTCAACTGCAAGCCAGCTGTGAACGTGAATTTCGTATTAAAAATCAAACAAAATCAAACTACAGGAGAAGACACAACAGAAACAACTACTGTTAAGCTCACAATTACATCAAATGGAATTTCACTAACTGAGTTTGATGTCCTTCCAGCAATTTACAAATGGCTAAAGACAACAAACAGGAGTCTACTTTCTTGAAATACTGCCTTAAGTTCTTTCGTTAGAACTTATGGATGTGCAGCGCAGTTCAGAGTTGGAAACGGGTCAAAACCTTTGGACCCGGACGTCTCATAATTGGACCAGACCCAGATAAATCTGCTTTGGACTATAAATAAGAAACTCAATTTATAATTACACATAATCATATATGTATATGCACAGGGCGTTCAAAAAGTCTCTCTGTAGTGCATATCGCAGATTATATAGAAATCATATAAATATATTTTTCGGAAACCTATAATTTACTAACTTTGTACTTACATAAAGTGTTGAAAGTTGAAACTGTCGTTCTTCACATACATAACTATTTTACATGTTTTCAAACACATCCGCGACAGTCAAAGAGTCCCTCCGCAGTAATGTTAACGCTGTTCTGCTTAATTTTGATGGTGCTACAGACAAAACTTTTGAATTAAATAACTTATTGTACTTTTAATTTCAGTTATTGCTGTTTTCTTGATAACATATCAAGCTTCAGAATATATTTCACAACACACCAATGTTCACCAGCTTCTGATGAGTTGAAAGTTGTTGTTGCTGTGAAACATATCCTACCTGGTTTGTTAATGAGAAGAAACAACTACCAGCATTCATCCTTCCCCTTTTGTTTTCAAGAAGAACGTATTTGTTGACCTTGACGTCTTTTTCAATTGTCTTAATATTAAATTCATTCATATTAACAAATAAGGCGTTAATTTCAACACGACATGCAGTGAAACGGGATGTTAGTACGTCAAATGAAAACCTGTGAATGCTCAATGTAAAAGATCGATGTGAAAAGCAACTCTCAGTCTTACAATGTGACACGCGAGGCGTGAGAGAAGAAATCACCAGAGAAGAAAGCGACAGGCGTTTGCCTATATCTTGCTCCGGACATACTCACTGAAAACAAACGCAAAGGAAGTATCGTTTTACGATATGGTATTGTCGGTCGGTGGAAATCTTTGCTTTACGAAAGAGACGGCAGTGTTTTTGTATAACAAATCATTTTTCACTCCGCTTGCACCAGCATTGAGCACAAAATTCCACAGTATACATTTTTCTTTGAAACACTTTTTTTACTTTTCAAAAATAAAAAGGGAATTACAACCGTATCGAAATCGGGTGTGAAATTGTTGAACCGTTGACCCGCTCACCCGTGACACGTTTCGATCTCTGGCATAGTTCACCATAACAAGCAAAACGTTTCAACTTTGATTAGAAATTCCTTTTTTACATTTTATGGAGCCAAGATTCATAAATATCAGACGTCATCCAGGCCTTCCTGTTGCTTTCGGGAAAAACTGGGAGAGTCTTAACATGTGAAAACGTCCTTGGACTTTTAGATTTTCCAATTAAAAGAAGTAGCAGTTTTACTTTACCGGACATGTTGGCACTTATCAAGGGGTACTACGTTTTCCGCCATGACATGCATCGGATTTGAAGGTCATGGTTTTATCTGGCAGATAAAAATGTCATCCTCCTCATAATCACTCAAAGATCTAGATAAAAGGTCTAGATAAAGAATCAGTGTGTCGTAGTTGCTTTCACCCAGAATGGCGCTTTCTACACGCGTCGCTTTAAAAACAGCAGTTTCTTCCTCGAAATTTATCATATCAACTAGAAATCAATATGTCCAAGTTTCGCAGCTGATCACTGAGCTTGTTTTCTAATCAATGATAATGAAACAGAAAAATTCTGTTCTCTGGAAAGTCTGAACCATTTCAGAACGTATTCTTCTAGATCTGGGTATTTCAGTACTTCCTTGCGCTTTCGCTTAGAACCTGTGGCTTCGTTGGCAACATTTAATAAATTTTCACGGTTTCTTACAGTAATAGAATACTGGCGGGTACATGAAATTTCTCAGCAGTATCCTTTTTCTTTTTTCTTTAAATTTCCACTTTTTCTATCAGTTTTGCTTTTTTATGTAATGGCAACACTGTTAGCATTCTTTTAGTAATCAGAGCATTCACAAAATGAGAGGACTGGCTACTTCAGCTCAAATACATCTGAAAACCAATTAAAAGTGCTGCAGGTAAATGAAAAATTACATGATTTTGAAGAATGTCACCTCACTTCTACATCAGTTCGCACGAAGGATGGGGATTTATCACTAAACATAACAAGAATCCAGCCTTTCCTAGAATGGTGTGTTTCAGAAGGATGATCACAGGAAAGACAAAACAGACAGAAATTTGTTGGATGCTTGATGAGAAGACATTTCCCCCATCCCCTTATTAATACAATGTTGTGAGAAAGAGATGATGAGAGAGCCAGATAATTTTTTGTGCACTGCGAAAGCAGCACAATGAGATCGCTAAGTAAACAGTGCCTCGTCCTAACCTTGTTTGACTATAGTTACAATTTCAGTGGGACCAGACGCAAACAGTGTTATGTCCCTCGGGTGTAGGGAACTGTAGATTCCATGAAACGTACCCAACTGTCGTGTGCAGTATTCGCTCTAAGGCGGAGTCAAATCTAAGCAAAGATGACATCAATTTGTTTCTAACAGCTTGGATTTCTCTTGAAATTCGAGTTACGGAATGAAAATTGAACTACAAAACATTTAATGTTACTTCGAGCTATAAAAAGTTCGACTTAAAGAAATTTGGCTTACGGAATTAGAAATATATAAAAAAATAGAAATTTTGAGCAAAGAGCTGAAACTCTTCGAGTTGTACAAAAATTTGAATCGTAGAAGCTCGAGTTACAGAAGGCTTACTTTACTTGAAGATGGAACACTGCTGATATAAAAGACTCTTTCCGTATACCTTTTTCCGAAGTCAAGTATCATGGTACTGCATTCAACCACTCTTGAATACTGCATTCAACCACTCTTGGAAAACTTACGAATACTGAGTGGTTGAATGCACTATGAATACTGCATTCAACCACTCTTGGAAAACTTACGTTCAATGCCGATATAAATATGCTATGAATACTACATTCAACCACTATTGCGACCGCTCGATATCTGTCGAACTCTTTGCCTACTTCCCAGGTTTAGTACGCAGACTTAGCTTAAATACTTCTGTGGACCTATAGTCAAGGATTGATTTGGCGACCTTAAGTGTATTTTTGACTGAAAAACGTGGATTAAAATATAAATTTTCAATCAGATATCAACAACATTTTTCATTTAATGAAACCAAACTAAAATTTAAAAATTATGCACATAAAGTTGTTAAATATCTGAACTATTTGTTTTTTTATTGATTTTTTTTTTTCAGAAACGATGCAGATGAAAACCACGAATCCACATATGAAGAAAATACGTGGCCCCTACAAATGGTGACCCTGAGTAGCTGCCTTGCTCATCTATTTTAAAGGCCGACCCTGTTCGCACTCCTTCCCTGGTGTAATCTCAAAGAAATTTAAATGGCTTAGTCATCTATTCAGAAAAGATGTTCTGTGAACTTGTTCCCTCTTCACAGATACTATGAGAAAGTCAATGAAAAATCGCGCATTACAGCATTTTAGAGTTAGCAAAAGGCTTTAATGCGTCCTTTTCGTGACATTAAGTCAGCCTTTTTCGTGACACATGCAGAGTCGACCGAAAAATAAATCACACGGCTTAAATTAGGTATTAAAACATTTCAGAAATGTATATTATAGATCATTGGCGTACCCACGGAGGGAGCTTTGGGGGCTTAAGCCCTTTCCAAGCAGATTAAGAGCGATGTACGTCACAAATTAAACATTCAACAAAATCATTTTACATGTTCAAAACATTACATAGTGTCTTCCATTAAATGGTGTCTTCTTCCCAAAGCGCCAAACAGATTAAGAGCGACGTAAGTCATAAATTAAACACTTAAAATATAATTTTACATGTTGAAAATTACAGTGTCTGGCATAGTGTTTTGTATTACGTAGTGTCTTTTTCCCAAAGTCCCAAAGAGATTAAGAACGGCGCACGTCACAAATTAAACATTTAAAAATATTATTTTACATGTACAAAACATTACATAGTGTCTTCCATTACATGGTGTATTCTTCCCAAAGCGCCAAACAGATTAAGACCTACGTACGTCATAAATTAAACATTTAAAAATATAATTTTACATGTTGAAAATTACATAGTGTCTGGCATAGTGTTTTGTATTATATGATGTCTTTTTCCCGAAGCCCCAAAGAGATTAAGAGCGACGTGCGTCGCAAATTATACATGCAAAAATATTATTTTACATGTTAGAAACATTACATAGTGTCTTCTATTACATGGTGTCTTCTTCTCAAAGAGATTAAGAGCGACGTACATCACAAATTTAACATTCGAAAATATAATGTTACATGTTCAAAATTACATAGTGTCAGACATAGTGTTTCCTATTACATGATGTCTTCTTCCCAAAGAACCAAAGAGATTAAGAGCGACGTACGTCTCAACCGTATATGAACTATAGGCGTACACTGTAAACTGTATATATATATATATATATATATATATATATGGGATGTAAGGTCAGGTGATGCGTAACATCACAGCCTCTCCTTGACAAATGTCAACCCCGCCTTCTCGTGGTGCATCCTGTTCCCACTAAAGGGGCTCTGACGACCGCCAATAGCGGTATAACTATACCATCGGGATCAGAGGAAATTCTATCCCACACTCACCAACCCGCTTGGCCAGCGTGGTGAGTTATGGCCAAACCCCTCCAAAAATGATTCCACAACTTAAATCTTGGCCCTCAGTCTCCGGCAGCTGGAATGTACCTGGCCAAGGCAGCGGCCAGTGTGACATGAAGGCAGAGGGTGCTAAGAATCCCCGGAGGACCGGACTAGGCTGCCATCTGATGCTGACCTTGGCTACTTACAATGGACGCTCCCTATCTTCTGATTCAAGGCTTCTTGAATTGGAAGAGGAACTACAAAGGATCAAGTGGGACATCGTGGGGCTAAGTGAGGTAAGGAGAAAAGGAGAAGATCTCATCGAACTGAAAAGTGGACATCTCTTCTACTATCGTGGGACAGATACTGGCAGAACTAGTGGTGTTGGATTTATAATAAACAAGAAACTGAAGGATAAAGTTGTAGAAGTTGAAAGTTCCTCTGACAGAGCTGCACGACTTGTTATCCAACTCTCGAAAAGATACCAGGCTCAGATTATTCAAACTTATGCACCCACCACAAGTCATCCTGAAGAAGAAATTGAAGAATTTTATGAGGAAATTTGTCATCTAAATAATAAAGGTAAGCAGCACTTGAAAATAATTATGGGAGATTTCAATGCAAAAATAGGGCAACGGCAACAGAATGAAACTTCAGTAGGTAAATTCGGTCATGGCAACAGAAACCAGCGTGGAAATACTCTCGTTGAGTTTGCAGAGGCAGAAGGGTTTTTCATCTTGAACTCCTTCTTCAAGAAAAAGCCACACAGGAAATGGACATGGAGACATCCAAATGGGACGACAAGTGAAATTGATTTTATTATGTGTAACAAAAAATTCGTCATAGAAGACTGCAGTGTGCTAAACAAGTTCAACACAGGTAGTGACCATAGATTGGTGAGATGTAAGATGCACTTCAACACTAAACTTGAACGTGGCAAGCTCATAAGACAAACAAAATCTATTGACATAACCAACCTTAAAAAACACCATAATACACTGCTGGACAATTGCTAAGGACGGATCATAAACGGCTATATAGCGCATAAAAAAGTAAGTGTGGTTGGATGCCAAGTGAAATAAAATAATGTCAGAATGCCAGGACATTACAAGAAAGACAATTTATTGTGCTCTGAAATCCAGAAGGCTTTGGAACGTGTTCAAGGGACAAACAGGCCATTTTGTGCAGAATACGTAAACGTGAAAAAAATGCAACTACCGTCCGCAGGCGTTCCGGTGTAAGATGTCAATACGGGATATGGCCACCATGGAGGGCGATGCAAGATTCCACACGTCGTGGCATGCTTGCACAACATTATCAAGCATCTGTTGGGGTAATTTATCCCATTCCTCTGTCAGTGCACGGATGAGGGTGTCCTTGTTTATTAGAGGACATTAGCGACCAGCAAGACTCCTCCCCAAAGCATCCCACACATTTTCAATGGGATTCAGATCTGGAGAACGTGCTGGCCATACGAGGCGTTGAATATCCTCGCTCTCAAGACACTCCTGGACTGCGACGGTTCGATGACATGTTGCGTTGTCGTCCATGAAAATGAATCTATCACCGACAGAACCACGGAACATGCGAACATGAGGAAGCAGAACATCATTAATGTATCTTTGGCGAGTCATAGTCCCAGTTGGAAGCACATAGAGGGACGTACGGCCATTGATCATGATGCCAGCCCATACCATGACACTACATGTCGGATATCGGTCCCTTTCCTGTATGTTTGCTAGACAATATGCAGTACCACTATCACGCCAGATCAGTTGTAGTCGACAATCAGACGATAGACTGTATCTACTCTCATCTGAGAAGAGGACAGCAGACCAGTCGTTATCAGTCCAATTGCGATGTTGATGGCACCATTGCAAACGGTCGGTACGGTGACGTCTGGACAATGGGATGCACACAACAGGACGGCGGGCGTATAGTCCTCCTTCATGCAAACGTCTGGCGACAGTTTTTCGGGAGATCCGCTTGCCAGTAGCAGCCATAAACTGATTTGCTACCTCACTAGCTGTGCTGCGCCGGTGTCTTTTTGTTGATAGCACTATGTACCGATGTTCTGCAGATGTCGTACTGCGAATACGACCTCCCCCGTGACGTTTGCTACACTCTCCATTTGTTTGAAATGATTTCCAAAGCCTTGAAACAACACTGTGGCTGACGTCGATCTCCCTGGCAACATCTGTTATTTTTCGCTCTTCTTCAATCTTGCCAATAATACGGCCACGCGTAAAATCATCTAGGTGATGTCGGGAAGACATACTGAAAATTGCAAGTTCGTCAATTGATTCTTTCCCTTTCAACTTTGCGTTTGAACAAAAGCGGTCAATACGCGTCAAATCCTTTGTATCTCTTATCAGCGCTATGACGTCACGAACAAGTCCGGCAATCCAAAATTTGCATACGCACAACACGTCTTACTGTATCCCGCACTTATGCTAATTTCCACATTTTCTTGCCTTCCATTTTATGGTTGCTATCGTTGCTATTGTCATCCGTCCTTAGCAATTGTCCGGCAGTGTACCTTCAAGTTAGAACTGAAGAACAGGTTCTCTGCTTTAGAAGGCCTAACATCGGAAGAAGTGGACATCTCTGAAGTTAACAGAAAAGTAACCAAAGCTCTTATGGAAACAGCAACAGAATTAGCTGGGTCTAAGAACAAGTTGTATGTGAACAAATTATCAGGAAAAACCAAAATGTTGATGCAAAAAAGAAGAGAGATGAGGACAACTAAAGAAGATGTGACTTCCAAAGTGGAATATATAGAGCTATGCAAGACAGTAAGAAAAAGTATCACTGAAGACGTAAGGAAATTCAACTGTGAACTAGTGAGGAAAGCAATTGAAAACAACCAAAGCCTAAAGATAGCAAAGGGACATCTCAGTAAGGGAAGAAAACAGATTATGGCACTGAGAAAAGAAGATGGTTCTGTAACAAGAAATAGAGGCGAAATTTTGACAAGAGTGAAAGATTTCTACTCCAAATTATATGAAAGGGATGATATATTCACTCCAGACATCATGGAAGATACCAGTACCAGAGTTCCTCCAGTCCTTCCAGCAGAAGTTGCACATGCAATCAAGAACATGAAGCGGGGAAAAGCTCCAGGAGAAGATGGAATTACTGTAGACATCATACAAGAAGCAAGTGGAGAAATCGAAACAGTACTCGCCCAAATTTTCACTCGATGCCTTAATGAAGGAAAGATTCCTGAGGATTGGAACACCGCTACAATGATCCTGCTACATAAGAAAGGTGACATTGAGGATCTCGGAAACTACAGACCTATCAGCCTCCTATCAGTAGTTTATAAAATCTTCACTAAAGTTCTTTCACACCGCTTGAAGGTAACACTGGACATGGCTCAACCGAGAGAACAAGCTGGATTCAGGAGTGGCTACAGCACAATAGATCATATCCACGTGCTGAGAGAACTAATTGAAAGAGCGTGGGAATATGAACTTCCATTGTGCACGGCTTTTATCGATTATGAAAAAGCCTTTGATTCGGTGAAACCATCAGCAGTTACAATGGCTCTGAAAACCTGCGGTATTGAAGATGCATACATTAATATTATTAATAACATCTATGAAAATGCAAGTGCAAAGATTCGGCTGTTTGAAAATACAACACACGTAAAAATTGGAAAGGGAGTGAGACAAGGTGACACCATATCTCCGAAGCTCTTTAATGCCACATTGGAGGGTGTTTTTCAGTCGCTGAGCTGGGAAAACAAGGGGATAAAGATTAATGGAGATTATCTAACCCACCTTCGTTTTGCTGATGACGTAGTCATTTTTGCAACTACCCCATCAGAGCTGCAGAGTATGATCCAGGAACTTGCTGACAAGAGTAAAGAAGTGGGATTAAAAATGAACTTTCAGAAGACAAAAGTGATGTTCAATGCTTTTACTAGAAATGAAAGATTTATCGATTGATGGAGAAAAGCTGGAGATAACAGACACGTACGTTTATCTTGGACAGCAGATATCAAGTGAGGGTCACATTGATGAAGAAATTAATCGGCGTACAAAACTTGCCTGGAGAGCTTTTGGAAGAAACGGCATAATTTTCAAGAGCAATATGCCATTATGTCTTAAAAGAAAAGTGTTTGATCAATGCATCCTTCCAGTGCTTACGTATGTTGCAGAGACGTGGACCTTAACTAAAAGAGACATACAAAGGCTGCAGACAACTCAAAGACTCATGGAGAGGTGCATGCTTGGTGTAACCAGGAGAGATAAGAAGAGGAACACGTGGATCCGAAAAATGACAAGAGTGGAAGACATCATGATCAGAGTTAAATCCCTGAAATGGCAATGGGCTGGACATACTGCCAGAAGGACAGATCATCGATGGACAGCCGAAATTTTAGATTGGATTCCAAGGGACAGGAAAAGACCCAGAAGAAGACCACATGGGAGATGGGTGGATGAAATTCGAAAGTATGCAGGGGTGACATGGAGGAGACTGGCACAAGACAGACCGTTGTGGAGGAAACTTGGGGAGACCTTCGTCCAGCAGTGGATTGATAATGGTTGACAATGATGATGATGATATATATATATATATATATATATATATATATATATATATATATACAGTATATGGGATGTAAGGTCAGGTGATACGTAACATCACAGCCTCTCCTTGACAAATGTCAACCCCGCCTTCTCGTGGTACATCCTGTTCCCACTAAAGGGGCTCTGACGACCGCCAATAGCGGTATAACTATACCATCGGGATTAGAGGAAATGCTATCCCACACTCACCAACCCGCTTGGCCAGCGTGGTGAGTTATGGCCAAACCCCTCCAAAATGACTCCACAACTTAAATCTTGGCCCTCAGTCTCCGGCAGCTGGAATGTACCTGGCCAAGGCAGCGGCCAGTGCGACATGAAGGCAGAGGGTGCTAAGAATCCCCGGAGGACCGGACAAGGCTGCCATCTGATGCTGACCTTGGCTACGTACAACGGACGCTCCCTATCTTCTGATTCAAGGCTTCTTGAATTGGAAGAGGAACTACAAAGGATCAAGTGGGACATCGTCGGGCTAAGTGAGGTAAGGAGAAAAGGAGAAGATCTCATTGAACTGAAAAGTGGACATCTCTTCTACTATCGTGGGACAGATACTGGCAGAACTAGTGGTGTTGGATTTATAATAAACAAGAAACTGAAGGATAAAGTTGTAGAAGTTGAAAGTTCCTCGGACAGAGATGCACGACTCGTTATCCAACTCTCGAGAAGATACCAGGCTCAGATTATTCAAACTTATGCACCCACCACAAGTCATGCTGAAGAAGAAATTGAAGAATTTTATGAGGAAATTCGTGATCTAAATAATAAAGGTAAGCAGCACTTGAAGATAATTATGGGAGATTTCAATGCAAAAATAGGGCAACGGCAACAGAATGAAACTTCAGTAGGTAAATTCGGTCATGGCAACAGAAACCAGCGTGGAAATACTCTCGTAGAGTTTGCAGAGGCAGAAGGGTTTTTCATCTTGAACTCCTTTTTCAAGAAAAAGCCACACAGGAAATGGACATGGAGACATCCAAATGGGACGACAAGTGAAATTGATTTTATTATGTGTAACAAAAAATTCGTCATAGAAGACTGCAGTGTGCTAAACAAGTTCAACACAGGCAGTGACCATAGATTGGTGAGATGTAAGATGCACCTCAACACTAAACTCGAACGTAGCAAGCTCATAAGACAAACAAAATGTATTGACATAACCAACCTTAAAAAACACCATAATACCTTCAAATTGGAACTGAAGAACAGATTCTCTGCTTTAGTAGGCCTAACATCGGAAGAAGTGGATATTTCTGAAGTTAACAGAAAAGTAACCAAAGCTCTTATGGAAACAGCAACAAAATTAGCTGGGTCTAAGAACAAATTGCATGTGAACAAATTATCAGGAAAAACCAAAATGTTGATGCAAAAAGAAGAGTGATGAGGACAACTAAAGAAGATGTGACTTCCAAAGTGGAATATATAGAGCTATGCAAGACAGTACGAAAAAGTATCACTGAAGACGTAAGGAAATTCAACTGTGAACTAGTAAGGAAAGCAATTGAAAACAACCAAAGCCTAAAGATAGCAAAGGGACATCTCAGTAAGGGGAAAAAACAGATTATGGCACTGAGAAAAGAAGATGGTTCTGTAACAAGAAATAGAGGCGAAATTTTGACAAGAGTGAAAGATTTCTACTCCAAATTATATGAAAGGGATGATACATGTACTCCAGACATCATGAAAGGTACCAGTACCAGAGTTCTTCCAGTCCTTCCAGCAGAAGTTGCACATGCAATCAAGAACATGAA
This sequence comes from Macrothele yani, assembly GCA_039090855.1. Taxonomy (NCBI): domain Eukaryota; kingdom Metazoa; phylum Arthropoda; class Arachnida; order Araneae; family Macrothelidae; genus Macrothele; species Macrothele yani. The sequence goes on along the minus strand of CM076995.1, from coordinate 99,259,876 downwards.
GCGGGGAAAAGCTCCAGGAGAAGATGGAATTACTGTAGACATCATACAAGAAGCATGTGGAGAAATCGAAACAGTACTCGCCCAAATTTTCACTCGATGCCTTAATGAAGGGAAAATTCCTGAGGATTGGAACAACGCTACAATGATCTTGCTACATAAAAAAGGTGACGTTGAGGATCTCAGGAACTACAGACCTATCAGCCTCCTATCAGTGGTTTATAAAATCTTCACTAAAGTTCTTTCACACCGCTTGAAGGTGACACTGGACATGGCTCAACCGAGAGAACAAGCGGGATTCAGGAGTGGCTACAGCACAATAGATCATATCCACGTACTGAGAGAACTAATTGAAAGAGCGAGGGAATATGAGCTTCCATTGTGCATGGCTTTTATCGATTATGAAAAAGCCTTTGATTCGGTGAAACTATCAGCAGTTGCAATGGCTCTGAAATCCTGCGGTATTGAAGATGCATACATTAATATTATTAATAACATCTATGAAAATGCAAAGTGCAAAGATTCGGCTGTTTGAAAATACAACACACATAAAAATTGGAAAAGGAGTGAGACAAGGTGACACCATATCTCCGAAGCTCTTTAATGCGACATTGGAAAATGTCTTTCAATCACTGAACTGGGAAAACAAAGGGATAAAGATTAATGGAGATTATCTAACCCACCTTCGTTTTGCTGATGACATAGTCATTTTTGCAATTACCCCATCAGAGCTACAGAGTATGATCCAGGAACTTGCTGACAAGAGTAAAGAAGTGGGATTAAAAATGAACTTTCAGAAGACAAAGGTGATGTACAGTGCTTTTACAAGAAATGAAGATTTATCGATTGATGGAGAAAAGCTGGAGATAACAGACACGTACGTTTATCTTGGACAGCAGATATCAAGTGAGGGTCACATTGGTGAAGAAATTAATCGGCGTACAAAACTTGCCTGGAGAGCTTTTGGAAGAAACAGCATAATTTTCAAGAGCAATATGCCATTATGTCTTAAAAGAAAAGTGTTTGATCAATGCATCCTTCCAGTGCTTACGTATGGTGCAGAGACGTGGACCTTAGCTAAAAGAGACATACAAAGGCTGCAGAACAACTCAAAGACTCATGGAGAGGTGCATGCTTGGTGTAACCAGGAGAGATAAGAAGAGGAACACGTGGATCCGAAAAATGACAAGAGTGGAAGACATCATGATCAGAGTTAAATCCCTGAAATGGCAATGGGCTGGACATACTGCCAGAAGAACAGACCATCGATGGACAGCCGAAATTTTAGATTGGATTCCAAGGGACAGGAAAAGACCCAGAAGAAGACCACATGGAAGATGGGTAGATGAAATTCGAAAGTATGCGGGAGTGACATGGAGGAGACTGGCACAAGACAGACCGTTGTGGAGGAAACTTGGGGAGACCTTCGTCCAGCAGTGGATTGATAATGGTTGACAATGATGATGATGATGATACAGTATATTGAAAAAAGTCACCGGACACCCCTTCAAAAGCAAATGAACGGATCCGCTGCGTTGTTAAGATGCGCGGTACAGCTGCAAACGGTATAAAAACAAGCTTGCAGCTGAACATGATCATATCGCACTGTGAAGTTGAGTGAAAATGTCGCTGCGGGAGAGAACTGACATTTAGAAAGGAAAGATTGTTGAGTGTTATATTAATGGGTTGTCCATAAGAGAAACCGAGAGGCGTTTAAACATAGTATAGTCAACTGTTTTGGATGCACTGAATAAGTGGAATACACATGGCGTGCCAAAAGCAGCAAAACGTACCGGCGGACCAAAGAAAATCAGTGATAAAGGACGTCGAAGCCTCAGGAGAGTCGTTACAGCTAATCAACGGAGTCCTGCACAAGACCTCAGTGTATAAGTGAGTAAAAATGCTAGAACCTCAGTATGTGCACGTACCATTCGCAGAGAACTTCATTCCATGGGTTACCGTGGTCGTGCGGCTGCTCGTAAGCCTTTCATCTCCACTCGGAATGCATCCCATAGAGCACCTATGGGATGAATTAGAGCGGCGTATAAAAAGTTTGCAACCAAGGCCTACTAATAAGCAACAGTTAGCGGCAACCTTATGTACTGAATGGAAACACATACCTATCGCTGTGTTCCAAAACAATATCGAAAGCATATCTCGAAGTGTCAGTGCATGCATTATGGCCAAAGGTGGACCGACACCGTACTAATGTATGCCAATAAATGCTATGTTGTGTTTCTCTTCTAGGTGTCCAGTGACTTTTGTCGATATAGTGTATATGTACACACATTGTGTACGTATAAGTTTTCTATAATCATCTTCTTTCTGTTTAATATAGTAACAGATGAAGAGCATGGGTCGGGCCACGAAAGTTATGGATGCAAGCTAAATTGTTAACTAAAGCTTGGTCATACAACTCTGCGGAGGTCATGACATATATATATTTTTTTAATTTTTTTTTTGGTGGGCTTATTACTTGCATCTATGACTTTGCAGAAACCCATTTCCAAATAGATCTTTGTGGAAGTGAGAAAATGCAGAGTTTTTGCTGGTCCTTGATAAAGCCAAGGCTCAGTATTCTCGACACTTTCTACATTCAGTTGTTCTGTTTTTTCTCTTTTTACTCACACCGGTCAATACATAACCTTTTCTATGTTGTACTTGGTATGAGTCAAACATTTTTTGCTTCAGTCTCTTCTTAATAGAATGTGAATTCTGAATTTTCATAACTGCTGCGTTGCGCGTTTTGATCTTCAGGTTATTTTGCAACTTTCGTTTTAAATTCTAAAGTTTTTCTTATGTTTTCGACTTTGCTCTTTAGTATATATATATATATAGCCCCCTCCAACAGGGATTCCTGGGTGCGCCACTGTTATACACTGCTGGCCGCCCAAAATGCAACACCAAGAAGGAAGCATTCGATTGGCCTGAAATTCGCAGCATACGTCGCCCCCGAGAGGACATGCAAACGATTAGCATGTGCGCCCGGCACACCACCGAGAAGCACTATAAGAAGGGTGCACAGAAGGCGGGGTGTAAGTAGTGAAAGTGTGTTGTGCTGCCGGACCTGTGCGGGGGAGATTCCTGATGCCTCGTCGCAGAATACGGCAGTCATTCCAGCACGTTTCGGAGTTCGACAGAGGACGAATAGTGGCTTATCGTGACAGCGGTTTATCGCACAGAGGCATCGGCGCCCGTGTGGGACGACATCCAGCCACGGTGAGGCGAGTATGGATTCGGTGAGTGCAGGAGGGACAGACGGACCGACCGACGTAAGCGACTGCCGCAGCCGCGACACACCACCGAACGAGAGGACCGGCATGTTCTGTGAAGGGCATTGACGGCTCGCACCCCCACATCATGAACGTTAGCGCAGGAATTACGGTGTGTTGCGTAACAACCTGTGTCAGCACGTACCGTTCGACGTCGCCTGCAGGAGCGGGGTCTTCTCGCACGGCGCCCATTGCTCCGATTACCATTGACGTTACACCACCAGCGAGTGCGGCGCAAGTGGGCCATTTTGCCGCATCTGGACTACAGAATGGTACGACATTGTCTTCTCCGACGAATCCCGCTTCTGCCTGCAGCACCACGATGGTCGGATCCGCGTGTGGTGGCACCACGGCGAGAGACTGTATGGCGCCTGCATTATGCATCGCCATACCGGTCCGTCGCCTGGCGTTATGGTTTGTAGCGCAATTGGATATGACAACCGCACCCCTCTGGTATGCATCGCCAGTACATTCAACAGCCACCACTACATCTTCGACGTTTTGGAACCTGTAGTCCTCCCTTACCTGCAGGACCTGCCAGCGGCCACTTTTCAACAGGACAATGCGCGCCCGCACGTGGCACGCATCATGCAACAATTCTTCACGGCCCACCAGGTGTCACTGCTGCCGTGGCTCGCCTGTTCTCCCGATATGTCGCCCATCGGACACGTCTGGTTGCTGATCGGCAACCGAGTGGCCCGGCAAGCGTCACCCGCTGCTACGCCTGATGAACTGTGGCAACGTGTGGAGGCAGCCTGGACAGACATACCCGAAGCCCACATCCAAAGCCTCTTTCGTTAGATGCCGCAGCGTGTAGCGGCCGTTATTGCCAGCCATGGGGGGCCACAGGAACTATTGATGTCTGCGTGTTCCGCAAGTCGCACGGGCCTGTAAGTTTAATCGTTTCATCTTTGTATCTGTTGTTATGTGTCCAGTAAATCTGGCTTTGCTATCTCGTGTCCTTATTGGTGTTGCATTTTGGGTGGCCAGCAGTGTAGATGTAGTGTAGTCGAAGGCGAAAGCTTCAGGCCCCGCATATACCGACCTCTTACACTGAAAAACGTATACGATATGAATGTTGTGTTTGTTCTTGCGGTACTGATTGTTTTCCCTTCGTATGAAGCAATGGCAACAAATTGGAGACTCCTTTTAGCTTTAGATGCCCCTGGAGGACGGCGGTTTTTTTTTCAAAGGAAAAAGAAGGGCTTCACCATGCTACAGAACCCAATGATTCAAAAGATTTCTTAAAATTCTTACGGATGTGTAGAACACAACAATGATTGAATGATCTTGTTGTGTTCTACACATCCGCAAATAACAGCACTGAGTCAGCTTTCATTACAGTTGATTGGGATTGACATTCTCACGACGCGAGTGAGCCTTGTGCGCCACGTTTTTGACATGGCTTTCAGTGTCAGCCATATTGCACAAAAGATTCCTATCAAAGACTGGCATTAAACTATTCGATTCTCGTTGTAGATAAATAGAATAGTTCAGGTTGGAATTAAACTTTTCAATTATCTAGTCCTCTAAGATGTTCTTTTAACTCCGGAAAGAAACAGCAATCTGGCGGAAACAGCAAACAAACATTTTCCGCTCACATTTTTCCAGAAGAACTGTTAGTTTTGTGAAGTCTTAAAGCGCCCATTTCTCGAACCCATTTAAAACACGATTTTTATCGTTTAAAGAGTGCATACGTCAAGCTTCCATGTACTACCCAACTTTATGAGTTGCTTAACACAGCAGTGATTTCTGATTTCAAACACTTATTTACAGAGAAATAGAAGTGCTGTAGCTTCATATTCCTAATCCAACAGTTTGCAGATCAACTGTTTACTCTTGAACTGCTCACCTGGCGTTCGGAAGCAAACTACGTTTTAGTTTGCAATGTGATTCCACTGAATCTTATCGGATGGGCACACTAAGTCTTCGGAATCTTGGTCACTGGCCTCCCGGTTAAAATAAAGGCGTCTGTTCCTCCTCCGCCTCTTTTTCTGTCCCCTACAACTGTTGTGTACTCTGACATTGGGCGGCTCCGTCGCGCTTGAGACGCGCAGCAGTGGCCATATCAACTGACTTCTCTCTGTCTACCAATTTTCGTATAGTGAGCCACTGGGTTCCTCCTAATGTGCTTCCGTTTCCCTAATCTGCTCAAAAGCCTGTTACAGGCGTAATTAGTAGAACCTAAATCTTCTCTATGGGCAGAAGCCCTACAAGCTGACTGTTGGGTGAGTTCCACAGAATCTTCAATAGATTTCAGATTTCTGCGGTTTTCAGATTATGGAATGTCCCGCTACTAGGTAATTTACCACCTATACGAGAATTAATAGATTTCATCTTTCATTTCAAGGTCTCGTTAGATACGAACCATCTGCAAACAAATTAAACCGATAGCTGAAACGAGTGAGAAAACGATTGACCTTCGACTAATGACATACTAACAGCAACTGCTTTGCTCAACTGCGCATGGGCCATGCGGAATAACATTTGGGGGAACTTAATTCTCAGGACAGTATCTTAAACAGTAATATAGCAACGGAGTTGTGCTCAGGTGTTCGCGAAGTGACATCCACTAGGTTAAAATGACTTCAGTAAGCGTCTTGTCCATAGTTTCAGGTAGAATTTCCTACAACTGATGTCAATTTGAGCATGTAGTACACAAGAAACTGCTTATACAAAAGACGTTACACTTGAATCATTAATGGATGAGGCTACCCTTAGCTCTGAACGGCGCAAGGGCCTCTTATGGGAACACTTTCAATTAAATAATGATAAAATGGACATGGTATTTGTTTCGATTAAATCTTCAAAGTAACCCCCATTGAGCAGGAGGGCCATCCCAATAGCTGAGGGATTAGAGACGTGGGCTTCTAGTTAATCGCACTAGTTGAACACGGGTTTGAAGCCGGGATGAGGTATTACTGGTGTATTTGTCCTACTGCTCTGGCTTCCCTGCCTCCTAATTTGTTCCTTCCCTGGAACCAGTGGTCCTAAATCGTGGACTGGTGACACTTTATAACAATAGATACTCACGTGAGTAGTTTACCCTTAAAAATAAAACAAAAACATAGCAGCATCAAATTTGTGGTTTCTTGGACCCTTCTCTACTGAAAGATATAGGATAGGATTTTGGTTTCTAACAGTGAACATAATTATAAAACTGTGTGACATATAAACTCCTTTCTGGTAGTTCCTAAAGATTATTCTCGTTCTGCTTGGAATATTCTTTTCAAGATTCGAATATCTCTATCTTCCTTGTTTCTTTTTTTATTAGGGGTTTAACGAACACCATGTGCAACTCAATGGCATATAAGCAGCCGCTCGCCCCTAATTTAGGGCCACTGGCTCCAGAGAAGGGAGAGAACCAGTGCCGTAAGACAAACGCGTCACCCATACTTCACCGAGATTCAAACCCGGACTCAACACAGACAAACGGTCAGAAGCCAGCTCTTAGACTACGGCGCCACAGGACGGCTTCGGATAATTTACAAACACTTGCTCTGCTTAAGACTGATGCCTATGGTCCGGACTACTAAGTAGAAATTACTCGCAAATAAGGTACTAGTTCACTCTTAAAGGAAAATCTGTCCGAATAGTTTCGACAGAGGCGTAGCGAAGGTGAATGGCTCCTTGGGTAAGACATATACCGTTGCGTCTATTAGAAAGAAGAGCAGTTTACCAGCAAACTTTTTACCTATTTTTCTGGCGCCCTGAACGCTTGACACCCAAGGGCAATTGTCCCCTTCCTCCGCGGGCGCCTGTAACGAGGGTCAAGTCACCCTTCCTGGAAAATGGAATCTCTCCAAAAATAAAATTGTAATTTAAAAGATAAATAAAAATAAAGGCAGAATAGAGAAGAAATGAATTTCCATTTTTATTTTAAGGACTAGAGGCTGCGCCTCCAGCCCTGCTCATTACACTCACTACACGTTAACCATAGTCCTCTCGCATTGTCTTTCCAGTGGACCTCAAAAAAGCTGAAATCCGTTTTATTTTTCTCTTCCACCCCAATGTGGCAAAAACAAGTAGCATGGTTTTAATGTACCATCAAATTCGGCGAAAGAATATTACCCGTCCATCTATCAACACTCCGTATTTGAATAATTTAATAACTTCTGTGGAAAGTAGATTCTCAAAAGAGAAGGGACCTTCATTTTATATTTTTAACTTACTTTCCAACACTAGTAGCAAACTTGACGAGGCTAAATTTAATTTTTCAGTCAAAGACATTTCAGCAACGTACGGCGTTTCGCGTATCTTGATAATTTAGACGCACAATCAAGGTCGTAGTGTCACTTTTCGAAAGACGAATCAGTAGCGGAAACAGAAAAGATTCCCCTTTCAGAATGTATGTAGGAAGCGGAGAAATTTTACCCGGCGGTTTCAAGGGCAATGCAATCGTAGCCACTCTCCTCGCAACAACATATACCATTGATAGATCTTTCAGTTCTATGCGTAGGATGAAGTCGGGTGAGATCAGTCATAACAGAGGAGAGACTAAATTGGTCTGTGTGTACTTGTAATGTGGGCTCAACAGAACTGGGTGTACGGAAATGCAGATTTTATTAGAAAGGTTGTCGACCGATTCGGGCAAAGAACTAGAAGACAGCAAGTTTTATTATCTTCCAACCAGGAATTTTTTTTTTTTTGATTGGAGGTTTAACGACCACCGTGAGCAACTCAATGGGCTATAAGCAGTCGCCCGTCCCTAATTTAGGGTCACTGGTTCCAGGGAAGGGAGAGAGCCAGTGCCGTAAGACAAACACAACATCCATGCCTCACCGGGATTCGAACCCGGACCCCGTTCGGACGAATGATCAGAGGCCATCGCTTAGACCACTGCGCTACTGGGGCGGCCAACCAGGAATGACACAATCATTATCCAGCTTAATTGTCATAGGAAGTTGCTCTTTGCTGGCAACATTTATTCATTTATGTTTTACTTAAATTATCATTAAATACTCAGTAACGTTATCTCTTTGCCTTAAACAATAAATATATTTTCCTTTACGCAGTGAGAGGGAGACTGAATTTGCTGTCATTTATCTTGAATGACGTAAAGCTTAGAGACGTCTTGTGTAACGGAAGTTTGCTTTGACCCTCCACCCCCTCCCTAGAAATAATTCTGCTGGTGGGTGTGCCCATACCTTTATCCTCTTCTTTTGCGACGCCCTTGACTTTGGTACGTTAGCGTAGTACCTTACTCAGACGTCCGTAGACTTATCCTACGACCAATACCCTTAGTCCTTTCTCTGGCAATTTCTCGCGGCTTTAGTGTTGCTTAGTTCTCATGATTATTGGATGCACTGAACAAACAAAAGGTTAGTGTGCATTACCCAATTTCACATCATCAGCAGTGGTGTAATGCTAATCGAAAAAGTCCAGGTGCTCGCGAAGCCTTTTCGTCTTCAATACTTTTCCATTCTTGCCTCCCTCACCCCACAATTCCTCCTCTCCCCTTTTTGCTTTCTTATATTTACAATATAAGAAAGTATAGTGATCGGTCGAAATCAGACTTCAGGATTTATACGTTTGGGTATTCAAGGAACAAGATTTCTTCGCCATTTTGGTAAAGAAACACTGGAATATTAGAGCCGAAATCGGACCGTTTTGGGGGTTGGAAAACTAAAATCGGTCCCATATTATCGAGTAAAATGTCGTTTTTTTTTCAACATATTTTAACTCATTGGTTGTTCTAGTGTTTTGCTTCACTATTCTGTTTGCACTAGTACTTGGTTCCTTGTCACGTTCGTGTTCTTGCGTAACTTGTTGATTGTATATTTTTCCTGTTGTGCATAGCCTCATTTCTGTTTGCACTTATACGCATATCATGTTGTACCATGACCTGATATAATTGTTGCTCGTCCACAATAGCTGTATATAGTGATGTCTTCGTATACCTTTCTGTGTTGTTCATCAACCTGTGCATGTACATTGCGAATCAGTTATAGTGTCATCTATTGCTTTTGTCGCAAGGTATTATACCTTATGTTACCGTATTTGCTCTCTATTGATGTTCTTCTTTGTATTTATATGACACTGCCTATGCGCCTGTTGTACATACATTACTATTTTGCTCATCTGATACACATCTGTTTCACTTGCACTTATCACAATATGCCTTTACCTTGTCTGCCGTGTGTCACGGATATACTTATTGTCTCGATTGCACTATATTTCATGGTACTGCACATATTGTCTCATTTTACGGAGTGTCTGCCTATACTGTTTCACCTGTTTCTCTTTGTTGTATCCACTTAAGTATGTGATACAATCCCTAGAATATGAATTTGTTATCACTGTAAATAGTACATTTTTCATTTGTACATATATCATCCTCGCTGTATATATGTTGTCATTTCATTTTTTTCTGTTTGGCGCTGTAAATCCAGGCCTTATGTACTTGCTTAATTTGTTCAATAAAGTGAAAGCAAGGCGCTAAAAGGTTCAGTTTCAGTACCCTAATTCTTATCGCTTCAGAAATTTTCATCCGTCAGATTAACAAATAAAAAAGAAAAAAAAAAAGAAGGGGAGGGGAGGGGTCAAGAAAAAGGTTTCTGCACTTTTTAAAATGCCATTCCACCTTTCTATTATGAGAACGTCCTGTAAGAAACAGTGAAGTGTAATCGTTTTGTCTATCCGTGCATATCGAACTTTTTGATTTTAGAGATATTTCGAAAATTATTTTTGCGGATAATAGGAAATTAAAGGACATTAAGTTTGGCACTTTAAATATCCATATACTTCATGAATTTATCGCTAAGGACTGTCAAAGTTGAAAATTCAAAAAATAAACTTCTATTCAACTTAGAGGGGAAAAAATATTTCTGTGCCTTTCAGATTAGGCTTAACTATTACTTCTCAAGTATTTAAATTTTCCAATTAGTTAGTTAATTTCCTGTTACAGGCACTAAGTTTAAAGAATTTCGTCTTCACATATTTTTGAAACATTATTTTTGCGAATGGTAGGATATTAACATTCATTAAATTTTGCCCATTTAAAATTTCACTACTAGTTCATAAATTTTCCGCTAGGAGATCTCAAAGTGGAAATTTAGTAAATTTTAGCTTTATGCTACGAAGAGACCATTTCAGTTACAGCAAAAGTTCTTTTTGAATTTGATACTTTAGGCAAAACTGATTATTTAGCAACTTTTCATTCGCAAGTTATTTGGCAAATTTAACGCTAAGGGTGCTAAAATGGAATTTCTCAAAATGTATCAGTACATTTCGTATTTGTCATGAAATTCGAATACGTTTCATTTACAAAACGCGCTTTTTCTATCGCTTCAGCTTTGGAAAACCATCTTGTTTTTACGTTATGAGCAAATTAGTAGGCAACGAGCATGGTGTCAAGCAAAAATAAAATTCTTGAAGACATTAGCAACCAGAAAAGTCCTCCACGTTAGAAAATTCGTGTAAAATGCAATTTGTGCACAGTACTTCACTTGAAAAGAGTGGATAACTTTTCGTGGAGGAGTTTTCCTGTGGTGAACAATTCCCTAAATCGAAGAACTTTTCGTGGAGGAGTTTTCCTGTGGTGAACAATTCCCTAAATCGGCGTGTAGCAGCCGTTATTGCCAGCCATGGGGGCCACACGAACTATTGATGTCTGCGTGTTCCGCAAGTCGCACGGGCCTGTAAGCTCAATCGTTTCATTTTTGTGTCTGTTGTTATGTGTCCAGTAAATCTGGCTTTGCTATCTCGTGTCCTTCTTGGTGCTGCATTTTGGGTGGCCAGCAGTGTAGAATGCTACAGGAAACTGGAAGATGCAAACCAAAAAGAATCCGGAAAAGGATAGGTACATGTCGTAAACGTCGTCTTCCACTCTGCAAGGAGGTCAAAGCTCAAATGAACAAAGTCATGTGGTTCGCGGTGATTCCTGGGAAGCCCAGCTGTCAATCAACTGTAGTTCTGTTTTAGTTCGCGGGTGCGCTGCAGTCGACTTCATGACGTCATGAGTTTCAGCTCAATACAGCCAGTGTCTTCTCTATTTATGAGTCCAGTTCCAGTTAAGAATTCACCTTAAACAACGAAACGTGTGGGAAGGGTGAATACTTCCTTTACCTACCACTAAAATGAAGGTAAAATTATTTTAACCGGTCCTTTCAAAATAAGAACAACGATAAGAACTCGAAAATTCGGGATATCAGCAACAGCAAGAAAAAATATATGTTACTAATATGAGAAACAAAACTATCAATTAACCATAGAAAGTAGTCGCTTTAAGGATTGGTTTGTTTTGGTCTCTTTTTTTTTTTTTTTTTTTTTGCTTGGAGATTTAACGACCACCATGAGCAACTCAATGGGCTATAAGCCGTCGCCCGTCCCTAATTTAGGGTCACTGGTTCCAGGGAAGGGAGAGAGCCAGTGCCGTAAGACAAACACAACATCCATGCATCACCAGGATTCGAACCCGGACCCCTTTCGGACAAATGATCAGAGGCCATCGCCTTAGACCATGCGCCACCGCGGCTGTTTCGGTCTCTGAAAACCGAAACAAAACTGGAAATCCGATTATACGTTTTTGGGGACCCTCAAGTTGTGAGGCCCTAGGCATGCGCCTAGTACGCCTAGCCGGAAATCCGCCTCTGCTTGGATAGGGACAGTTTGGGTACAGCACGTACAATTCTATTGCCCGCCTAAAGCTGAGCGGTAGAACAGCCAGGAGATTTATTGCTCTGACGGATTTTTCCGCCTGTGTGAAACGAGACTAAAGCTCTAGAGAGAAAAATATTCTCCTCTGCTTCCAGCGTAATTAAGGGCACTCGTAACTGGACCAAATTCTCCGAGACTTACAACTAGAGTTCTTAATAATGACTAGATTAATAAAATTCCCAATTACAATAATTTCTCCACTACAATATCCCCACCTCAACGTTCTTAACAACAGTAGAAAAAGGAGTTTCAAGGGACTGGCAAGTAAGAACGAATTTAGAGACTAACTCTACCTTCAAACAAACATGGGACGTTAATTCCACTTTTTATGTTGCATTTTTTTTTTCGTTTGAAAATAATTATAGGACATTCGCATTTTAAAAAAAGAAAGCAAATCATGCTGCGTCACTGGCACCAACTACGGGGGTGCTCAGGGGCTTGGGCACCCCTTGAAATCATTTGGGGGTGCCCCGCACACCTCCGAATATTTGTTATATGTACTGGATTCATACTTAAATATTTAGTTTCACTTTACATAAAATTAAAAAAGATAATAGGAATACAGCGCAAATATTTTGTTTCCATAAAAATAATCAATATGTTCAAAAAATCGTGTTTTAACTACCAATACCGAATAAACACTTAAGAAATTAGACAGCCAAGCAAGCGAGAAATCGGGGGTGCGGGATGTGGTTTGTACCCTACCTTCCTAATTGTTTAAGGCTACAGATTTTTTTTTTTTTTTTCGCAATCACGTTCCTTGCGCATTAGTAAGTTGTCAGCAGCTCACCATACACGCAGTGAGCTTCGGTAGGGTCATAAAGCCATAAATGTCAGAGCGGAAGTAGTGAATGACCGTCCGAGAGCAGAAGACACACAGCGAGACTGCGAATGATCTTTTCTCGTTCAAAGGATAATTTTGAAGTTATTTTTGCTGTTGTTGTTGCAGTTATTATTTGTTTGACATAATTCTGTTGAAGATTTTTTTTTACCTAGCTTTATAAAACATATAAGCAGTCACCAATAGTAACACCAAACAATCCACTTAGGGTTGATATGCCAAATCGATAACAACCGGTTCACATGGACGGCAAGATGAATGATGGCGGGGTGGGGGTGGAGATTTCGAAGTTACACTTGTTGATCAAAGCAAAATTTGCACTGTGATATACACTGCTGGCCACCCAAAATGCAACTCCAAGAAGGACACGAGATAGCAAAGCCAGATTTACTGGACACATAACAACAGATACAAAGATGAAACGATTGAGCTTACAGGCCCCAGCAACTTGCGGAACGCGCAGACATTAATAGTTCGTGTGGCCCCCATGGCTGGCAATAACAATAACGGCCGCTACACGCCGCGGCATCGAACGAAAGAGGCTTTGGATGTGGGCTTGGGGTATGTCGATCCAGGCTGCTTCCACACGTTGCCACAGTTCATAAGCGTAGCCGCGGGTGGTGCATGCCGGGCCACTCGGTTGCCGATCAGCGACCAGACGTGTTCGATGGGCGACATATATGGAGAACAGCTGGCCCACGGCAGCAGTGACACCAGGTGGGCCGTGAAGAATTGTTGCACGATGCGTGCCACGTTCGGGCGCGCATTGTGATGTTGAAACGTTGCCGCTGGCAGGTCCTGCATGTAAGGGAGGACTACAGGCTCCAAAACGTCGGAGATGTAGCGGTGGCTGTTGAGTGTACCGGCGATGCGTACCACAGGGGTGCGGGTGTCATATCCAATTGCGCCCCAAACGATAATGCCAGCTGACGAACCGGTATGGCGATGCATAATGTAGGCGTCATACAGGTTTTTTTTTAATTGGAGGTTTAACGACCATCATGAGCAATTCAATGGGCGATAAGCAGTCGCCCGTCCCTAATTTAGGGTCACTGGTTCCAGGGGAGGGAGAGAGCCAGTGCCGTAAGACAAACACAACATCCACGCCTGACCGGGATTCGAACCCAGACCCCTTACGGACGAATGATCAGAGGCCAGCGCCTTAGACCACTGCGCCACCGGGGCGGCTCGTCATACAGTCTTTCGCCGCGGTGCCACCACACGCGGATCCGACGATCGTGGTGTTGCAGGCAGAAGCGGGATTCGTCGGAGAAGACAATATCGTGCCATTGCGTAGTCTAAGTGCGGCGTTCAACGGCCCACTGCCGCCGCACTCGCTGGTGGTGTAACGTCAATGGTAATCGGAGCAATGGGCGCCGTGCGACAAGTCCCCGCTCCTACAGACGACGTCGAACGGTACGTGCTGACACAACATGCCGGTCCTCTCGTGCGGTGGTGTGCCGCGGCTGCGGCTATCGCTCACGGCGGTCCGTCCGTCTCTCCTGCACCCAACGAATCCATACTCGCCTCACTCTGGCTGGATGTCGTTCCACACGGGCGCCGATGTCTCGGTACGATAAACCGCTGTCGCGATAAGCCACTATTCGTCCTCCGTAGAACTCCGAAACGTGCTGGAATGACTGCCGTATTCTGCGACGAGGCATCAGGAAGCTTCCCACGTATAGGTCCGGCAGCACAACACACTTCCACTGCTTACACCCCGCCTTGTGTGCACCCTTCTTATAGTGCTTTCGGTGGCGTGCCGGGCGCATATGATTTGCATATGCCATGCAATGCTAATCGTTTGCATGTCCTCTCGGGGGCAAAGCATGCGGCAAATTTCAGGCCAATCGGATTCATCCTCCTTGGTGTTGCATTTTGGGTGGCCAGCAGTGTTAGTTGCGTTACACACTAAATGCTGACAATAACAAGTACAGGAAAATAATACAGTGCAATGATTATGAAGCGAGTTCCATTCCAACACTGAACACGTCAGTTTGTTTGGTACTGCTAGAGCGAGCTCCTCAAAGGTATCACTATTAGCCTACTGTCTGTTTTGACTAATGAGTATACACTGAGTGGCCACTTTATTATGACTACCCCCTCAGTACTTCGTTGGGCCACCTTTTGCCTTTAATACTGCGCCGATTCTTCGTGGCATGGACTCCACGAGATGTTGATAGGTGGTTTGTGGAATCTGAGACCATGCTCGATGAATAGCCCTTTCCAGGAGTATGAGATTGCAGGGTTGTGGATCCAGCTGTCTGATGGCTCGTTCAACTTCATCCCACAAATTCTCAATGGGGTTCAGATCTGGAGATTGTGGTTGCCACCTAAGCAAAGTAAACTCACCGGCATGTTCCTGAAACCAATCCTGTACAATACGATTACTATAGCAGGACGCATTATCTTGTTGAAAGTAGCCATTACCATTGGGATAAACCATCCACATGAAAGGATGCAATTGGTTCGCAACGATGTTTAGATATGATGTGCCAGTCAGACGTTGATCAACACGAATTAAAGGGCCCAAAGCATGCCAGGAAAACATTCCCCAAATCATAACGTTGCCTCCACCGGTTTGAAGGGTTGTAGCAATGCATTTGGGGTCCATGCTTTCGTGCTGTTTCTGCCAAATTCTCACTCGGCCATCGGCATAGTGCAACTGAAAACGTAATTCATCGTACCACATAATTTGTTTCCAATTATTGACTGTCCAATTCCTTGTGCTCCTGTGCGAACTGGGGACGTTTTCTCTTGTTAACTGCAGACAGCAAAGGTGTTCGAACAGGCCTTCGGCTGCCATATCCCACCCGATGCAGAGTACGGCGACCAGTGCGTGCGGAGATCATTTAAGGGGATCCTTGATTAAGATGGTCTGTAATTTGCTGCAGTGTAGCCCTTCTGTTGTCTGTTACCACCAGTCTGGACACTCTCCGTTCCGTCCGAGCAGTCACTAGTCGATGACGACCACACGTTGCACGTAGAGTCCCAGTTTTTTGGCTGACAGTCCAGTCTTTAAACACTTTAACAACAGCTGCTCTGGAACATTTCACGAATGCGGCGGTTTCGGTGACACTCGCTCCATGGCTCCGAGCTCCTACAATCATCCCACGCTGAAAGTCCGTCAAATCGCATTTTTTACCCATCTCGTCACTCAAAAATCTCTTCTACTACTGTCGCAAGCACTAAGCTTTCCGTTTTTATACTAGCCTCGCCCTCTGACGGCAACAGCGTGCAGCCATAGCTCATTTGCTTAAAACTGTCAAGTGGTCATAATAAAGTAGCCACTCAGTGTATACTGCCAATCTCAGCCTTTTTCAACAGGTTTGGTTTTCTGGTAGTAGTCTTCAACAGAATGCTCAAATTTTTTCCAAAAGAAAAAACAAATATAGGAGCTCTTGTCCGCACATTACAGAAAAGTAAATCGGAAGAGTTAAAACGGGGTTCAAGAATTTGGTTGCTATAAAAAAAAAATGCAATGTCTTCATCATGAAATCATGTATCGGTTTGTTTGCGTTTACACTGAAGACAAAGTCAATTTAAACATCTAAAATTTCAACACTGGGAACGGTACCTGCCTTTTGAATTTCTTTTTTTTTTTTTTTTTTTTTTTTTGATTGGAGGTTTAACGACCACCGTGAGCAACTCAATGGGCTATAAGCAGTCGCCCGTCCCTAATTTAGGGTCACTGGTTCCAGGGAAGGGTGAGAGCCAGTGCCGTAAGACAAACACAACATCCATGCCTCATCGGGATTCGAACCCGGACCCCGTTCGGACAAATGATCAGAGGCCATCGCTTAGACCACTGCGCCACCGGGGCGGCCTTTTGAATTTCAGCACCCTTCGAAATTTTCAGAAGTCGGCGCCTATGTGTGCGTAGTGTTTACCGTAAAGGGTGCAGGCAAAAAAAAAATATGGCACTGGAACGCCGTTCCGGCCCCACTGCATCACTGATTATCAGACAGTTCCTCCCTGGCAGGAAATCAGTGCGTTTGATTTATTCTGCTAGATAGAATAAAGATAGGCTCTCATTAGTGAGGAAACAAAACTTTTTCTTTAGAATAAATGTTTTAGAGCAGCTACGCAATTAACATTCCTAAATATCCTTTTAAGGACCAGACAAAATAACAACGTAACGCAATCGATACAGAAGTTACGCGCTTTTAGCTTTCACATCGGCGGAGAGATGGCAGCACGTCACCGCTAAATCTTCTTTCGCTCAAAATGGAAGTAACCAAAAGCGTGTTCGGAAACGCTTTTTTTTACTTATTGGTCTTGATTTACAGACAAACAATGACATATAATTTCAACATATATTGGACTAGGTTGACAGATAAATACAGTACAGATTTTTTTTGTTTCAACGCCAGCGATGTACATAGGTGAACAAGGAACTCAGTGAATAAACGCCCGAAAGACAAACACAAACAACCATGCCTTGCCTGACATTCGAACCCAAACCCCTCCGTTGGGCGAATAATCAGAAGCCATTGCTTAGATCACTGAGCCACCGTGGCGTGGCGGCCTCCCGAAAGGTTCGATAAGAATGAACAAATGTAAGAATTTTTTTTTTTTTTTTTTTGCTTGGAGTTGGAGATTTAACGACCACCATGAGCAACTCAATGGGCTATAAGCAGTCGCCCATCCCTAATTTAGGGTCACTGGTTCCAGGGAAGGGAGAAAGCCAGTGCTGTAAGACAAACACAACATCTATGCCTCACCAGGGATTCGAACTTGGACAACTTTCGGATGAATGATCAGAGGCCATCGCTTATACCATTGTGCCACTGGCAATGTGAGAATGCAACATCCGTTCCTGCTGAATTGATGAAGTTGGAATATTATATTTTCCATGTTTACTGAATGTTGCGCTTCGTATATTTTCTTTAATTTTTGAGTTGTGTGCTAATCATGTGTGTTGTTTTTTTATTCAGTAACGTGTGTGTGTGTGTGCCTATGAGCCTTGATTACCTTTTTTTACGCTTTCCAACCGTAGGTTGAAGAAGCGTATATGCTCCAGCTTTTTCCGTCCGTCTGTCTGTCGGCACGATAACTCACGTAAAAATTGTTCGATTTCGATAAAATTTTAGATGTGGTAGGGGACCACCAAGGGACGAACCCTATTTAAAATGAGTGAATTGGGGTCAAAGGTCACGCCATAAGAGCGGGATCCATACAATTGATCTTAGCAAAATCTGGGCTCCTGAAAACTCGACTAAATTTTTTTTTCTTGGACCGATTCCGCTCATATGGATAAACCTTTTGAGAATACTTTCTTCCTAAAATAATGCATGGTTTTCCCACCAGAGGACGTAAAGTCACATCTTATTTTTGTCGATAACTCTGTTTCTAGGAGTTCGTAAGCTCAAGATTCCGTTTACGCCAATATCTGAGGGATTAAAGACCCGATTGAAATACTTCTTTCTTCCTACAGATACTATTGTTTTCCATACCGGTTCCATTGCCTTTGAATAGCTTTGATAAATTTAATTTGCGTCAGAACGGATTCAAAAGTCGTGCTTATTACACCCGAAAATTCGGTGTCATCTTTCTTGTTTCACTTTCCGCCAGTGTATTTCTCACTTGTAAGATATGTACCGGGGCAGGTATTTTTAATAATAATCTGTTCATATATTCAAGAGTTCATGCTAAACTAAAGATGAAATTTTGCATTCCTGTAATCTGAGAATTGTAATTTACGCTTTAGGTCGTTACTTTTTGAAAAAAAGCGAATGATTCTTTTTTAATTTCCTCCCTAATGTTTAATGACCCCATAGGAATTTAAGCAATCTTCCATTTCTAATTTTGGGGCAGCGGATTCCAAGGAACAGACAGGACTAGAACCGCGAAGGGCAAACGCACCATTTATGTCTTCCTGGGATTAGAACTCAACCCCAGGATTAGGAGAAGATAGAATCAGTGCATTTCAGTGCTTCATTGCACGTCATCGTAGGTAGTGTTCCAAAATTTAAAGAGGTTTCTGCATGACCCGACGCATTCAGGATCTAGGTATAACTCTGAAAACTTATAGTGTTTGCACGGAATGGAAATCTGTTTAGGCTGAATAAAGGTAGAATACCATAAAATAGACAGGTTTGACAACTAGCTGTATTACATTTATAACGGCACGGTGAATGAATTATTTGCACGTGTTTTGAAAAAAAAATAGAAATGAACGTGCTTATACATAATATGATGATGTCAGACAACGAACACCATACCATATCTGTGCATCCATTACTCCGATTTGAGTTTTCCCGCTAGGGGCTTACATGCTTATTGCATTTTCCGTAATCTCTCTTCTTCGAAAAGTTTGATTTCAAAAATTCTTTTTGGATCGGAAAGCGTTCAGACTGAAGAATAATTTGCATGTAATTTCCGATTTTCCATAGCGTGCACTTATGTCACTAGCGACCTTAATTGGATAATTTTATAACATATTTGCAACTTATGTACGCTTTAAAAAAAAGATTGAAAATTGTTTTTTTGACGAGGCGCCACTCATCACGAAAATGATTTTTGCGCACATTTTCTGGTAAAAATAATGCTCAGGTTTCCTATTAACGGCACATGTTGTATGCGTAAACTACCCTATGTAAAAAAAGTCTTCAGACACCCCCTTCCGCGATAAAAATGGAACATTCCAATTGATCACGTGTACCAGATTTCCTTTCAAACTGCGGGTAAGCTGAGATATGACTACGCGTGTTGAGCTAAATGACTTTTTTTTTATTGGAGGTTTAACGACTACCGTGAGCAACTCAATGGTGTATAATATATATAAACAGTCTCCCGTCCCTAATTTAGGGTCACTGGTTCCAGGGAATGGAGAGAGCAAGTGCCGTAAGACAAACGCAACATCCATGTCTCACCGGACCCCTTTTGGACGAATGATCAGAGGCCATCGCATAGACCACTGTGCCACTGGGGCGGCTGTTACTGACTTCCAACGAGGTATACATGACACTAGGGTGTCATGTTACCGGGGCTTCCATATTTATCAGAAGCGAGATTCTGTGGCAATTTTTAGAGATAGTGAATTTGAATCACTTTCTTTCAATTCCCGCCATTTGGATGGAAGGCCAGCGGAAGCATAGTATTTCTTTTTCTCACGCTTCGCAGCAGAGCGGACAGCTAAGCAATTAAGAACATGGAGTTCTAAGAGTGAAGGCCTGGCCGCGCTTTCTAGGAATAAGTCGGACGAGGGGACAGTTTTTTAAGGGGGTTTCTCTCTCCGGGCGAGAGAGGGGAGACTCGGTCGCGAAAGGTCGAAGGAGGAGCAGAATATTTTTAGGAGGCTCTGAAAACCTCTCGGCTTTTTCGGAACGGATGAAGGGAGAGGTTTGGATGGCCGGGAGAATTCGTCGAGTTGGACAGCGAGGGACAACTAAAAGAATGAAAGCACGAAAATGACGGACAAAAGCTTGGTGACATTCCTCGCAATATCTCAATAAAAGTTTTCCTCACTGCAAAATTTAGCCTCAGTAGATTCACCTTTCTATGCTTTGTATTGTTTTTATCTGCTCCAGTTGGGAGAATTACGGGCTAAACCACCGATACCGAACTTACTGCAAAGGAAGCATCAAGCGAACTCTCCACACAGGGCGCTGTAATAGAACTCAGCACCAAGTCCTGTAACAGTCATATCATGAACCTGTCCGTGCGAGGGATTACAGAAAAATTGCAAGACCAACTGTCAACTATTCAAGACGTTGTTAGTAAATGGAAACTGCCGCCCCAGTAGCACAGTGGTCTAAGCGATGGCCTCTGATCATTCGTTCACAAGAATTCCAGGCTCGAATCTCGGTGAGGCATGGATGTTGTGTTTGTCTTACGGCACTGGCTTTTTCCCTTCCCTGGAACCAGTGACCCTAAATTAGGGACGAGCGTTATAGCCCATTGAGTTGCTCATGGTGGTCATTAAATCTCCAATAAAAAAACCGCTCAGGAAGGCCAAATAAATTGATGGGAAGGGACAAGAGAACTCTGACGTCGTCCGCGGGTACAGTCAGTCAGTCCTCTGCACAAATCATCACTAAAGAATTTCAGGATTCAACACGGGCGAGTGAGTGTGTGCACAAAGATAGTTCGTACGGAACTGCAGAAGTTAAATTTCCATGGCCGAGTTGCTGCATACAAGCCGTTAATAACTCGTAAAAATGCGAGTAAGCTACTTCGTCCATAGGCCTTAGACCAGTGGAAGCGAGTATCTTGGACTGACGAATCACGCTACACCGTTTTAAAATCCGATGATCGCTGCTGGGTGCAGCGTATGTCAGTCGAATGGTATCTAGCAGGTGACCGAAGAATATACCGATACTTAACACTCAGATACTTGGGACTTTGTCGTCCTGGATGGTGTAACGGATAGCATGCTCGAGCGGAAATCGGGAAATGCGGGTTCAATTCTCGTTCCAGGTTGATGTAATTTTCAAGTTTTCTGATGTCATTAATTAAGTGAGAAACAGTAAAAAAAATACTGGACATTCAGAGATTTCGGATTGCTGCGTTAATAATAGTGGTGTAATCCCAACTGTTAATTCTGGTGGTGGCAGTGTCATGGTCTGGGGATGTTTCTCGTGGTATGTACTTGGACCGTTGGTGGTTGTGGATGAAAACATGAACGCCACGAAATAATGGGACATTCTAGACAACGCCGCACTGCCTATACTTTACCAATTTTACGGAACGGGCCATTCTTGTTTCAGCAAAACAACATGTCGTGCCATAAAGCACGCGCCATTTCAACATGATTTGAGGATATGAGTGTACAGAATTTGGAGTGGTCTGCTCCAAGCCCTGACCTCCATTTCATAGAGGCCCTTTGAGATGAACTTGAACGTCGGATTAGGGCTAGAACGACATGTCCAACTTTGTGTCTGAGCTGACCACTGCTTTGAGGAAGGAATGAAACAATATAACTGGGACTACGTACCAGAATCTCATTCAAAGTGTGCCACGGAGAGCGCACAACGTAATTGTAGCTCAACTTATTGATTTTGCCATAAATGCAGTTCTGTATGAAAAACACTGCTGTCCAGAAACTTTTTTCCACATTGTGTATTTTCTTGATATCTGAGCTTCAAAAAGTTCTATTAAAAATTGACTTTCTACACCACAGTTTGAGCTGTTAGAAACATTTTTTGCAGAATGTTTTTTACCCTTACATAATGCAGAGTTCTGCGTTAGGCGGAGTCTTTTTGTTTCTTTTCAACTTTAACGACCACCTTGATTACTGTAGGCATTCTGCCTTCCCTAATTTTTTTTTTTTTTTTTTTTTTGAGGTTTAACGACCACCGTGAGCAACTCAATGGGCTATAAGCAGTCGCCCGTCCCTAATTTAGGGTCACTGGTTCCAGGGAAGGGAGAGAGCCAGTGCCGTAAGACAAACACAACATCCATGCCTCACCGGGATACGAACCCGGACCCCTTCCGACGAATGATCAGAGGCCAACGCCTTAGACCACTGCGCCACCGGGGCGGCCCCTAATTTTATGCCAGGCAAAGTAAGACATCAGCCATTGCCATAGAGAAAACACATTACATGCCTTATCTGGGACTAGAGCCCAATTCGGACGAATGATTTGAAGCCAGACCTATTAGACCACTCGGCCAGCAGTCTGAAAAGTCATCGTTGTATATTTCTTTTTACCTTTTTCTTTTTTTTTTTTTTATTCATCGTTATATATTTCTTTTATTTTATCCATTGTTGTATATATATTTTTTATTCATCGTTGCATATTTTTTGTTTTTTGATTGGAGGTTTAACGACCACCGTGAGCAACTCAATGGGCTATAAGCAGTCGCTCGTCCCTAATTTCGGATCACTGGTTCCAGGGAAGGGAGAGAGCCAGTGCCGTAAGACAAACACAACATCCATGCCTCTTTCGGACGAATGATCAGAGGCCGGACCCCTTTCGGACGAATGATCAGAGGCCATCGCTTAGACCACTGCGCCACCGGGGCGGCTTTTTTTTTTTTTTAAATTCGGAAGAGCATCTCTGGTGCTAGAAAACCATTTAATTTGTTTTAATCAAATGGTCTGAATTTATTTTTTTAAACAAATAAATGGTTATTTTCTAAAAAAATTTAAATTTAAAATTAATTTTAAAATTTAATTAATTTTTTAATTATTTTTCTTTTTAAAAATTCCATTCTTAAACGGATACACTTAACTATGAAAAGATCTTGCGTCCATTTTCTTCTTCAAACAGCGCATAATGTAGCATTCCTCGATATCTCTACTTCTATAATCGTCTGTGAGAAAAAATTTGCTTACTATTCGTGATATTCTGTAGCGCACGTTTTTTCCGCTAATGAGCGTAAGTAGATATTTTAACTTTCAAATGTTTCACCAATTCTAGTTCGTTCGTAAATGTTTTATTACTGCTTCCATTCACCGCGAACAGCATGCCGTATAATTTATACTCTAAGTAATGCTCAGCTTTTCTGATAGAAAGCATAAACACGTTTGTTTGTTGTTGTTTTTTTTTTTTGTTTTTTTGCTGATTTCTTTTCCTTCCCTTAAATTCCGCTTTGAAAATTCTTTTTGGTCGGAAAGAATTAAAACGCCGTGTTCGTCACACCTGAGAACTCGATGCCATCCTTCTCTTACACAGCTAGCTTTCGGTTTCACAATTTTTATTCATGAAATTGCCTTCACTATCTTTAAGAACATAGGAGACTACATAAAGCTATGCGCCGTCCTGGTGGCTTTAGGCGCTGGTCTCTGATCAATCTTTTTTTTTTTTTTTTTTTTTTTTTTTTTTGAGTGGAGGTTTAACGACCACCGTGAGCAACTCAATGGGCTATAAGCAGTCGCCCGTCCCTAATTTAGGGTCACTGGTTCCAGGGAAGGGAGAGAGCCAGTGCCGTAAGACAAACACAACATCCATGCCTCACCGGGATTCGAACCCGGACCCCGTTCGGACGAAGGATCAGAGGCCATCGCTTAGACCACTGCGCCACCGGGGCGGCCTGATCAATCTTCCGAGGTGAGCCTGAGATCTACTCCCTGATAGGCGGTGCGCTTGTCTGGTGGCACTGTTTGTATCTTTTCCTTACTGGTGGCCCTGCGTTAGAGATGGTAGACTGCTTATAGATCTAACAGATGCTCATGTTGGCTAAGCATTAGTCGTCGCCTCTCCCCCGAAAGAAAAAGAATCAATCTGCAAGGGAACTCAATTTATACATTTTTTGTATTCAAGTAAATCCCATTCCACGTTTTCTTTTTTTTTTTTTTTTTTTTTTTTAATTCCTGTAGTTTAGACTTTTCGTGATCATCTAATTGCTAGAGGAATTAGTCGTTCCTAATTTAGTGGTAACAATTCCAGGACAGTTAGAGACCTACTGTAACATTCGTTCTCAGAAATGATAACTCCGATTCCGCAGTACTAAGAGAAAAGACCCTGTACCAGTCAGTACCAACCGCCCACAATGCAACATATAACTAGCATTCTAAAGCCCGTACAGAAATCTAATATTTCGTGTAAACTAATTACAGAAACTAACCATTTGTGGCTAAAAATTTAACTTTTGTCGTAATACTGAAGTACGGATAGAGGTATGAACTATACATTTCGACTATTATGATTTTTGGATTAACTGTGTTGCAAGGCCTAGTGAGGAAAAACAAAAAACGCACAGTTCAACAGCACTACTATGTACAACACTGAAGGGCTTAACTATTGAGCTGGATGAAAGTAATTCTCTAAGCTGAATACAGAAAACTGGAGGATGTAGATTTTTTTTTTTTTTTTTTTTTTTTGATTGGAGGTTTAACGACCACCGTGAGCAACTCAATGGGCTATAAGCAGTCGCGCGTCCCTAATTTAGGGTCACTGGTTCCAGGGAAGGGAGAGAGCCAGTGCCGTAAGACAAACACAACATCCATGCCTCACCGGGATTCGAACCCGGACCCCGTTCTGACGAATGATCAGATGCCATCGCTTAGACCACTGCGCCACCGGGGCGGCGCCGGATGTAGATTACATTAAATTATACGTACATAACTGAAAAATTCCGTTTCATTGGTGCGAGATTATAGTATAAATTCGGAACTTCCGCCCTCCGTAAAGAAGCTCAAGGCTAGAAATAAAACTACTAACAATTTGAATTGATTTTCAACCTGATCATGATTTAACATAGCAAGAAGTACATGATATATGACGCTAAAAACATCATGCTCTGATGGCATAAAGCATACTGCGAGATATCAGTTCAAACAATAGGACGCTACTCACCTTTTGAGGAAGGCGCATTACACCTTAGGATACCCGAACAATTCAGAGAAGCTACGTGTGTATGACCATTCAAGCTCTCACTAGCCATATAAGACGTGAAAAGCACAAGAACGATAAGAAACTGGGAAATAAAACACAGCACTATTTAAGGGCGTTTCCCGCAAGTTCCTTCTGGAATAAAAACCGAAAAAAAATTGTCCCTCTATTCCAATCTTTGAAAGAAAGCTCATAAGACATTGAGAATTCTCTCCAGATATGAAGTTTGATAACTATGCCGAAGACTGTCTCCAATTACGAAATTGAATTTTATAGGTCGTTCAACTGAAACGTCGCCTCGAGAGATGGCTCCGTTGCAATCGAAATGCGCTCGCTCGTGTGATGCCACTGTACATAAACAGATATTAGCAACGCGACAAGGCAGATGGTTAGTCGGGCCGCAAGGTTCCTAGTAATTAGAATAATCGCCTTCTGACCAAATGGTAGTGTGTTCGATCTCAGTTAGGATCAGTTACGCTAAACCCCTGTGTCCTCGCCGTGGGTCGGATGGACACCTTAAGATCAGATCAGCTGTAGAGGATTTTGGGAAGGGAGTGTCTAACCTCAGGTATTAAACAACCTCTAGAAATAGGAAGCTAGGAGATTTGGGCTAGAGTGCCCGATAGGAAAGTGACATGAAAGTGAGGTAGAAAGGGAGAGGAAGACGCCCTTATTTATTACCGAGGGGGCCAGTACCCGGCGTCCGACGGCTTAACGTGCCCATCCGACGCACGGCGGATATATTTGGTGGTTCCAGCGTTGGTACCTGCCGAGGATCGAACCTGAGATTTATCCGAACGTTGCCCACTAAGCCATCTGCTGCCCTGGACACCTTAAGTCATTGGACCCCGTTATATATAAGGTCAACTGCTTATTCCTCCTGCTTTTACCGTTAACTAGCCAATAGTAGACTTGTAATTCCAGATCTGTCTTGGGGGAGTTCGGAGGTGATCCTGCGGTGGCAACAATAACTGGCCTGTCTGTGGACCGATCATTTGCAGAGGCTACACCACCTGTCGGGTAGGGTGGCCTTCGCATTGCCCTCTATCAAAATAACACCAAAGGAGTTCTATTATTCATCGGGGAGCTAAACTCTTAGAGGGTTGGGGTTAAGTCATCATAGCTTACCCTCTGTCCTTCGTGAGCCTGTAGGTTCAATCTAACGTAACTTCGTTTGCGTCACGCGGAGACATAGGTGTAGGTTCAATCTAACGTAACTTCGTTTCCGTCACCCATGAGACATAGGTTGTTGCGTCTAAACCTTTTATGTAGATGTAAATCCTAAGAGATGTTGTAAAGCGTATGAGTGCAGTTAGTCAGCTGGCGTAGCACAGCTGGAGAGTGCGACAGGTTACCACCTGACGCACTCTACGGAGTGGATATGTCCAAGCAATCGAGACGTGCTGTGATCCAGTTTCTGACCGAAGAAGACAAGACGCCTGCATAGATTTTTCAGAGATAAGAGCCGAGGAGTAGGAAGTACACAGAAGAGCAATTGAATTAGAGATACCTGTCTAGTAACGTGTAGCACCACCTTACACCCTGATGACGGCGGCGATTCGTCTCGGCATGGACCCGACAAGACACCGGAAGTCTAAGGTCCAGTGGCGATGTTCACGCGCCCATGCTAATCTTTGCACCCTGTGATGTGCGGTCAGCAGCGGTAACGTCGTGGGACGATGGCTTCTGTACCCCATAGCGAGGAGATGGTTCTGGATAGTGTGACTGCTTACACGTTTTTGTGCACCAGCGTTAAATTGCCGAGTGATTTCTTGCACTGTGGCCCGTCTATCCGCTGTTACAATGCGAGCTAGCCGACGATGACCCCGCTCATCCACACGCTGTTGTCCACGGCAGTTGGCCCTTGCAGGGATGGTTTCACCGGATTCGATATACTCACGGTGCACCCATGACATAGTGGCTCGTGAACATCCCTGTGCCTGTACGACTTCCAAGATGGAGTTACCCATTCGTCGGGCCCCGACAATTTGCTCAAGACCAAATGCGCTTGGATCCTTCTTGTTACCCATACGGCGTCCGACTCTTACTGATTCCCGTCGCATCACTGCATACGTCATATCGTTTCCGTTTACAGGGCCGCCCACAGCGCCACATTTGTATAACGCCAGCTATCTCTAATTAAATTGCTCTTCAGTGTATAAGACGAGGCCGCTTAGCATGCAGTACGATGGTTAAATGGGTGGGAAGAATTTAGAGGACGACATTACAGGACCTTCCTACCTGAACAATTTCTTTAGGCGGGCACCTATTGCAGTTGTTGACAATGCAGTGAAGAAGTACCTCAGAATGCGAGACCTTTCAGCAACTAGCGTAGGACCTTGACGTAAGCGTGGGATCCCTCAGCAGTATCATCTCGAGTATCGAATGGCGTGTCCACGATGGGTTCCGAAGCCATGGTCGTCGGAACAACGCATAGGTGGTGTGCATTGGTACGCTTTATTATGTGGTATCATGAACCGAAAAACGAGTTTCTGTAGTAAGCATTTAATGTTACCGTTTCGCGCCGGAGATGAAACACCACAACCCCCAACTGAAAAGAAAGCCCGCATCTCCGCTAGTGCAAGCAAGGTCAATACTCACTTGTTTCTTTTATCAGAAGGACCCATTGGTCATTGACTGGCTACATGGTGCGACCATTAATACTGAGAAATACTACAACGCTCTACAAAGTCTCCGCCGTGCCATCAAAAACAAGCGTCCAGGAATGAGCACACGTGGTATCGTGCTCCTACACGACGGCCCCAGGCTTCATATTGTCCATCGAAGAACAGATACTGCAGTACTTCTGATGGGAAGTGTTTGCGTAAACTCCCAACCTGTAGCCATGGAACTCTTACACCTTCCGACTCTTGAAAATGTTCTTGAAGTGTCGATGTTTCACGTCAAAACGAAGATGTCCGAAAAACTGTCGAGGACTGGTTCATACAGCAGCCACCCTCCTATACGGAAGGTATTCCAAAAGTCGTGTAGCGAAGGGACATATCTGAACATAGGAAATGAGTACGTGCAGATAGTAAAGCAACTTTGTCCTTCAACTGTATTATCCCGAGGTAAACCCATTAAACCTAGATGGAAGTGAAGAGCAGCCTCAGTCGGCGGTTCGTTTGAAAGACCATTACATATACATGTAACATTCTGTTCTTAATTTAAGGTATGGAGAAGGAATTAATAGCTTTCCTCTACCTACAAAGAAAATAATGAGAAGTTTCCGGGCATTCAAGAGATTAATTTTCCTCTTTTAAAAAAATACCAAGCTGTCCTGTAACAACGAACTTCTTGCAACGCCCTTCTAAGAAAGACGCAATAAGAATGTGGCCGCTTTTTATGATTATAAATTATATTAAAACAAACATTATTATACTTGAAATAACTTTTAGGTCATCCTTCGACTCAAACACTCGTATTTTAAAATGTAAGAAAACTTTTTAGTGAGTATCGTACATCTCAGGAGAAATATCGGTGCAAATACTCAGGAGCTATTTATTTGTTTGTTTCGGGATTTAACAACCACCCTGAGAAACTCCTAAAGATATATAAGTAGGCGCCTGTTCTTAATTTAAGGCTACTGGTTCCAGAGGAGAGAGAAAGCTAGCGTCATAAGGCAGACACACCATCCATACCTCATCTAAGATTAGAGTCCGTGCCAATCTTAGACAAACAATCAGAAGCCAGCGTTTCAGGCCAGTCGTTCAAGTGGTTGACCAACCACTTTCAAAGCACAGTAAGAAAGAGTTGACATCGCGTAATTTACTTCATGCCACCAGCGACGTTTTTTACTTTATATCCTTTAATAACGAATTTCTTCTTGATACATTACAGATCTAAATTTTAATCAAATCGAATGTACTGGAAAATTCAAATTGCACATGATTAAATTTCAAGCCTTACAAAAAACCGAAGAGCCTCCCGACAGAGGAGGGAAAGCTTTGAGTTTGTACATATAAAAAATGTACAAATGCAGAAAAAAAAAACGGATTTTTGCAGTTGTAGGAATTAGTTTTCTGAATAACAGAACTCAGTGGAAAGATAAAGGGAAAAGTTCGGATCACGCCGATTTGTAGTCGGTAGAAAAGACAAATTTATTGGATTGAAGAGCAGAGAATAATTTGAAAATCACTACTTATGGTTCGTTCTGTCGATATATCAATTAGCATGAAGGAGGAAAAAAGTGTTTACTGTTTTTGTGAAAGTACTGAAAGTGTTAATGCCGATTCTTCAAAACTACTGGTAGAGGTCAAATAAACAGAAAACAAATGCACATCAAAACACAAGAATAATTATTGAGAACAGGCCACAAGAATACACATGGTAATGTTTATTATATAACACACAAACTAAGAAAAATTCGAGACTACACCGATTTCTTTAAACACGCATTTACAATGTTTCATATTGATGATGTTTTACGAAACACAATGACAGCTATTTTGAGCGATGCACATTTAATTTATTTATTCACATTTTATTTTAAACATGAAAAAAGGTAGATCTGAAACTTGCAAGCGAAGAGCGAAGGAAAGAATACTGCAATACCTTGTCGCTCAATTCCCTTCTTTTTTTACCGGACTTGTACTGAATTCACCACATTTACCATCTGATTGTTTGAAGTTAACTCAGTACAAATGGTTGAAACATCGCTGAATAATTTGCATGTTCCGAAATTCACGATGTATAAACTTAAGTGTAGTACGTACGGTGTCCAAGAAATTATCCGCCTGGCCACGAAGAAATAGGAAATAGTTGTAGGTTCGCGATTTTTCGGAGGTAATAATACACATATACGTATTTACATGCATACAGACAAGTTTACAGCTTCAAAGTTATTTTTGTTAGTTTTTGTATGTCCTAGGTAACTAGTTGAACGAAGGAAGGAAAAAATAAAGAAGAAAGAGCTCAGGGCTGTGATAAAGTACCTAAATGAAAAAGGGTTGTAGGTGAACGACATTCATGAAAATATGGTGGCAACACTACAAGAGGATGCCACTTCATATAATACTGTAAGGAAGTGGGCAGCGGAACTCAAGCGCAACATCTGAGGATACCACCCAAGAAAACATGGGCACGGTACACAAAACAGTAATGCAAGATAGACGTTTAATGACTACGCAGATTACCGAGACATTACACAAGGTAAAGACAAACCGTTGATCACATTCTGACAGAACATCTGGTAGTGACAAAGGTTGCTTTCCATTGGGTCCAAAAACTCCTGACACCTGAGCAAGAGCTGATCAGAGGCAAAGTGGGAAGGGACAATCTCGCACTGTTTGAAGCCGATCCGGAAGAACTTCTGCAACGATTTGTAACAAATGGATAAAACGCGGGCACACCATTATATGCCAGAGTCAAAACAACAGATGCATGGTGTGTCACCCACTCCAAAGAAGGCGAAGTCTGTCACTTCTACTTCCAAAAATGATGATGGAAATACTTTTCTGGGATGATGAGGTGGTGATAATAATGAGAACCAAACCATCACTAGAGCATGCTATGCTAACCTACTGAAGAAAAATTTACAACATTTGAAGAATATATGCCAAAGAAAGTTGACGAAAGGGCTGTGGTTTCATGAGAATAATGCTCCAAGCCTAAAATCAACAGCTGCCGTGCCTGCCATTCATAATTATGGGTTTGAACTGCTACCAAATCCATCCTACTCACTTGAACCCATTGGACTAGCATCTGTTTATCAATCTTAAAAAGAAGTCGTCTGATGTACATTTTGGGATCGAAACAGACCTTATTGATGCTGTGGAAATCTATTTGGACTGCTTTGACTAATCATTTTATTTGGAGGGTATAAGAGTCCTGGAGTATCTCTGGGAAAAGCGTGTGGACCGTCAAGAAGAGTATGTAGAAAAATATGCCTACTATATTTTCCCACGAACATTTCTCCACGGTCGCGGGCTAAGAATTTTTGGGACACCCGTGGTATATACTACTAGTTTCTGAGTAGTAGAAATTAACAAATTTTCAATAAAACGGTAAATACTTTATTGAATCACATTGCTTCTTCCACACTTAAAATGATGGATTTTATAATTTCTCCTGCACTTTGTGTAATGAAACTCAAAATGTATTTGATAGAATTTTTCAGGGTTATTCAATCCTGACACTTAAAACAATAGTCTTTTATTTTTTTACTAGGTGGAGAAAAATCAAATAACATGCAGAGAGGGGTGAAATTATGATGAATAATTTAATGCTTTTGAACAACAACGACGAATTCATGTCAATCATCGAGAACGATATTCATTAATCGATTTAGAAAATTATGCAAAACAAATTAATTGGAAAAATACAATAGTGCTATTGGAAGTTTCTTGAGGATGAAGTTGTTCAGGACAATATTTTTACAATAGATAATTCATAAACATTTCCAAAGCTCTAAAACAAAGCATTCTACAGCGATAGCTGGTGTTCGTTATAACTTTCGAGGGTAAATATATTCTGCCAATGATTTTTGTAACCAGATAAAGGGAGGTGCTGGTTGCTCATTCTAAACTAAACAAATACTACTCGTATTATGATTACTCCAGCACTGTCGACATAGCCCTTGGGCCAGGATACTTTACTTTTGCATTCCAGGATGGCTTCAACAAAATTGCTGACTTCAAGATGCAGGGAGGA
The DNA here is from genome assembly GCA_039090855.1 of Macrothele yani. Taxonomy (NCBI): domain Eukaryota; kingdom Metazoa; phylum Arthropoda; class Arachnida; order Araneae; family Macrothelidae; genus Macrothele; species Macrothele yani. The sequence goes on along the minus strand of CM076995.1, from coordinate 99,228,176 downwards.
TTACTTAGAAACATAACTTATGACATTAGTATCAACATTGGAAATGTCCTTTCTGGATTAATATAGTAGTTGTGAGAAAAAAAAAAGAAAGAAAAAGCTTTCCGACCCTGTTTCCCCATAATTCACTGACTTGCTGAATCGCTTTGTCATTTATGGGTAACAAAAACACTTTTTTGCAGTCGAGCTTATTGATATGAATAGATCGAATCGAAGTATGTAATGCAGACACTACTAACGGATGTGTAACCGATCACAAGTTTTCATGCAAACAAAGTGACACTCCAGTACAAAACAAATTGTAGTCTAATCAGGCTTGAGTTCTACTTCTAGTCGCATCGTAATTACTAAAATTTGAATACATCACTGCTGTTTTGACGAGAATTCTGGAAATATCGTCGTATATGTTTAGCGGCCACCATGAACAGCTCTGGAGCTAGAAGCAGTTGCTCTACCTAATTTTGAGCCGATGGTTCCAGGGAAGTGACAGAGTCAGCGCCATGAGAAAAGCAAGCCGCCTTAGCCTTGTCCGAGACTCAAACCTGGGCCATCTCGGACGACTAGAAAATCAGTGCATCTTAAAAGTAGGGCACATGGAAGACCATAATATTTGTCCGGGTTATACAGTTTTAGTGGTCATAACACGAAAAGATCGCAAAAGATTCCGACGTTACATGAGCTCTGTATCCACTCAGAGAATGGCATTTCTTGACCCATAAGTTCTGTGTTTGGCGTTCGATATGGATTACTTATATATTTCAACAGCAGCAAGAACATTTCTAAAGGACGCCATTTCAGTTAATAAATTCTTTCGGAATCTTTCACAAAAGTAGTAAATTCCTTCCCAATGTATACACCTACGGCGGAATTCAAAAAAAGCTTAATGTCACATATCGAATGTTTACATAACGCATTCAAGTTATTGTCCAATCATAGGTGAGAAGTTCGTCATCAAACCGCGAGAAAGGCTCGAGATTTCAAATTTCTGAACATCGGAAGTAGTAAAACTGTATCACTGTGTTAGACTTGCAGTTTTTAAATCTCTGTAGTGCACGAGACATTAACAAATCTGCACATTAAATGCTGTTTCATGCAGAATTATTTCTTAAGTAGTGCTAATACTCCAAAATATAAACGAGATAAAAGTTAGGACCCAAAATCAAAAGATAATTGAAAAATTTGTGATGTTGATTCAGAACTTCCGGAATTAAATCAAATACCATGCAAAATTACAATACATTAGAAACTTATGCGATTCCAATGAGTATATTATCTTTTTCAACAAGATTATAAAATCCTCGTTTATATTTTGCACCGTTTCATTGCTTTGAGGGAGCAAGTTGAATATTTCAAATTCATAGTTCAAAAATCCAACTTCATCTATTTCTTTGAGTGAAATATTTCTTGTGAAATGCTCCACATATAAAATCTTTCGTGTCAGCATTTCTCTCAGTAATATTCGCTATATGGAAAACAGAACCCCTTCCTTCATTTTTTTGCTACCATTAAAGTTCTAAATATATATATTTTTACCCTTTTCTAAACGGAAAAGAAATCAGTTACACTACCCACGTGTGTAATCATTTTACGGTCGTTGAACGATTAAGATGGAAGTGTGGATAAGTAAAATAAAAGACATAGCATTTTTAGTGGTGAGTGAAACAGGATAGGTAATAGTTAGTTTAGATAAAAGTAGGATCGCAATTCCTGGATTTCAAAGTGTTTGATGCACAGAGCTAAATTGCATTAACCAAATTTTTCTTCGTTTTACAATTATTTCGATTCCCAGAAGTAGAGAGGCATCGAAGAAAGTAACAGTTTACAATACCAAGGCAAATGAAAGTATAATCCGTCTTCTAGGATGCAAACCTTGTGAACTTCACTGAGGAAAAATATTTGCGCTTTAACATGCATATACTACAGTCCTGGTGAACAAAACATGTGCATGTAAACATTAACTGGAAAAGTATTCACTTAAATGTGAAGCATTTGATTTTTCTCGTTATTTCAAAACGTATGAGCTCTAGTTCAAATATAATCAGTTATAAGGCACTGGAACTCATAAGCTAAATATGTTCGAAACGCTCTTTCGAAGAGTGAATAAAAATAAAGCACATAGGAACACTGAGAAATCACAATAAGCCAAAGTTCAGAAAAGGCGTATATGGTCGGCATCTCAAAATTAATGTTCTCTTGAATTGCGCCTTTCAGAGACTTTACATATAAAAATATATACTACGCAGATCTACAAACACGTTAATTCTTGTGTAAGTCGTCAGTGTAAAGGGACCTCTACTTTGGTCCTCATTTGTAATATGATTTAAGAGCGTAAGCTATGAAAGTGTTATGGTGCAAGTACACATGATATCTTACAATACTCACTGCTCATATTAAATGACATCTACGAGTGTACATTGTTACTAGTGTCAGCATCTACCACAGTCCACCATAATCATTTTACAAGTAATTCATTCTCTGATGCGCAATCGTTTTTGCACGTGTACAATTGCACGGTGTTAGTTATCAGATGAATATTTTCTGCATTCTCCGATGACAGCAACGCATTTCAGTTCAAAATTACTATTTAGTGCCGGAGACTCCAGGCACTGTTAAAATGTCAATTAGGCAGGAGTCTCACAATCCTGAGGTTAAGGCAGTGAATAAACATTCTGTTGTCTCTTCGAATCAGCCTGTTGACAAGAAAAGACAAAGCGTCGATTTCAACAAGACACACACGCACTATGTTACACGACACCAGCAGCAGCTGTTAAGATGGTTATCTGAAGAGGACGGCGTTAGTCTCTTTCAAAGAACGTCCACCTATGGTTCTTCTGATGGTGGTTGTGATTATTTTTTCGTTGGTGATCTTCGGGTCTTCTGGGGCACCGACCCAGCATAGCGTCAAATGTACCATATTCACACTCTGGAACGTGACACTTCCCCAACTCTACACACCTGGAAGAGAAAGGAAAGTGTATAATCACCTAAGATCAATAATGTTAATTTCATAATGAACTTTGGAGCAAATAATCATGTTCAGAGAAGAGCATGACTTTTAAAAGGTTTCTTTAAGAACTACCAATATCTAGTGGGCTCATCTTTTACCTGAATTACTTCTGTTCATTAGAGAAGAGATGGGACGCATTAGTGTTACTCTACTCTAGCATTTCCAGTTCACTCAACTGTGTTAAACAGGCTTCAAATCACGGATTTTTTCAGGCGTTCATACCTCAGCAATCAACAGGATTCTTACTAAAACTGTCTTTCTGACTACTACAAAAGTTTTACAGAAATTTTAGCACACTGAGGAAAAACAACCAGTATAGAAGAAATCAAAAGGTTGCGATGACATAATTTTGTCAATTTGATTTGAAGGAAAATCCCGCAAAAAAAAGTGTGAACTTAAATTGCAAAGGAAAAAGAAAAGGCGCAACGTGCTCACTGCTACAAAAATTTTAAGTTCAATACATAAAGAATCGGATGTCGTTGGCACTGAAACTCACGAACTTAGTGAAGTATAGATTGCAATCGCAGTAAGTGATGAACCTTTAAAGAGGAGAAGATACCCCGCAAGATCTGAAAAGGTTACAGCGTAAATCATTTTGACAGAAATGAACAGTTTCGTGTTGAAGATCCGTGACCGCTCTCTTCACAAATTCCGAGAAAGTAGGTGTTTATATCCTAATATATAATTTGCTAGAGCCCTCCTCCGTGCCACTTTTTAAGTCGTTATAGCAACAACCGAGAAACAAATGTTTGTGACGTCACGCTTAGCTTTTCGTGTAGGTGACATCATCACCTACACGCGGACAGTCCACACGTATACCATTTTATTTTGTTGTTACAGCAACAAAGAACACAGCTGTTGGTGTGACGTCACTAATCCACATCATTCTCACATGACATCAGAGATGCGTTACGTCACACGGTCAACTCTAGGGATACGAAATCATTTTTTTTTTTTTTTTGGTTGGAGGTTTAGCGACCATCGTGAGCAACTCAGCTATAAGCAGTCGCCCGTCTCTAATTTAGGGCCACTGTTTCCAGGGAAGGAAGAGAGCCAGTGGCGTAAGACAAACACCACATCCATGCCTCACCGGGATTCGAACCCGGACCCCTTTTCGGACGAATGATCAGAGGCCATCGCTTAGACCGCTGCGCCACCGGGGCTACGAAAAACTTTACATCAGGAATTTTGTTTCACTACCTGAACCGGTGTTTAGCCATCTGTATGTGGCAACATCAAGAGTACGACGATCTGACGACGTCAAGATAAAAACAGTTCAGGGAAAAGAACAAGGGAAATTGATACAGGGTTCACAGTCAGTGTATACGAAAAATGTTGTGTACAAGAAAGTGTAGACGAAATAGGTACTAAAGGTTATACAAAACACATAAACAGACAGCCCGTCGTATCAAATTCCATAACTGACTGCTCGGGAAATTTTCAGAAAGCTGTGAGCCAACGGCGCCATCTATTGACGTGGAACTCAAAAACTCAATAAATAAATGTCAATTTCTGTATCATAAATTTTATTTTTTCTAGTCATTATTGATGGGCTTTCATCTAGTCATTGAATATTTGCACAAAAGCTGACAAAGAAAACCTTTGTTTTCTGTCGAATTTCACATATATAAATGTAACTATTATACTCGGATTCAAATATGCACTTCCAAATACTTTTTCTTCACAGATGGAATACTAGATAATACGAAATTTTTTCATAGTATAAATCTTCAATCCAACTTTGCGTCATAGTTATCTGAGAAGACTACTGGAAATTGTCTTTCAAAAACATTCGACGTGTCTTTCGAAAAATAATTGTTTGGTACATAGTGCGATGAAGATACGGGAGATGCGAGAAGAAAGAGACCTTTCTGAAGCACAACTTACTCCTCTTTTCTTCTTTGAAGAGGATTAAGTTGTGCTTTTTTATCATACGTGAATTAGTCGTGATGAAATCTTGGAATAGTGATTAAGAACATAAAATTTGGTAGTAAAATTTACCTTAAAGCAGGGTTTGTCATCCTTTTTGGCCGTGGTACCTCCTGCCAAGACCTCAGGTACACCCCTAAAGTTATCGTAGCGTAGAACGTTAAGTAAGAAAGGAATGTTTTTTTTTTGTTTGTTTCTTTTCATACATGTCCTGTATTGCATATTGCAGTGGAACTAAAAAGTATTTTTATAACTTTAGACTAAAAATACGTAAGTATTATTAAAACTACAAACTAAAAATTAGACTTACTCAGTGAATGTAATGAAACACCTGGTGCAAGAGATTTTGCTAAAATTAGGTTCAGAACATTAGTTAGAATCTAAGTAATCTCGCAGTTAGCTCAGAAAAATTTTTTTTTTTTTTTTTTTGGACAACTGAACACATGAAAATCCATTATTTTGTTATTTTGGATACAACACACAAGAGGCACCAATACCTTTGTTAAGCAACTTTGTCCTGAAGCGCTATTTGATCTCTAAAAAAAGTGAGACATACCTGGCATCATAATATGTCGGCATATAGTTGTAGTACTCTGTGCTTAAAATATTGTACATGACTGTATGGGAATACAGTTTTAAGGATGACGGTAAACAAAATAATTTGAATCGTGGTACGAATGTGAACTATTCGGTGAATATTTTCAACAATGACTCAATTTCACCGAACACACACATACGCTATGGACTAATATTAAAAAAAATGTGGTACATGTAGAGATTCTTATCATGAAAATGTGGTACATGTAAAAATTCCAGAAGTCATGTGCGTCATCCTTGAAATTAGATTACATTGTATGTGACAGCGAAATATGCAGTTGTATAAAACCTGTAACAGTCGCAGTGAGTTTCTCAGAGGTGGAGTGGGTGTAGCGTACGTGGGCGAAGCGTACAACCCAAAATCGTGGGCGAAGCGTACACTTCTTCGTCGGTTGGGTTATCCCCCTGGTTGCCATCCCCCTTGCACGTGCGGGCCGGGCCGCCTCCAGGGCTGGTGAACACGTGTAACAAACACGTACAATTGGGGTTGTCATTAGCCGGGTCCGAGTGTTTGTAATTATTTCCTTCAGAAGAACATATTATATTGTCATGGAATCTGGTGAATTGTTATCAACTAGAAATGGAAAACCTTGTTTGATAGCAGATGGCTACCAACACCGATTGCATAGAAAAAGCAAACAATGTATCAGTTGGCTATGTACAAAAGAGAAAAAGAACAGATGCAGGGGAAGTATTAAAACGAATTTTAAATATGAAATAATAAGTCGAACGGATCATTCTTGTGTGCCAAATATTGCAGAAATAGAGGTAAAAAAGACAATGGATATCTGTAGAAAAAGAGTTAGAGACGAAGTTTCAGTACCAGTACATAGGATTTTTCAAGAAGAAATGAGAAATATTTATTCAAGAGGATATGACCTAGTAACTGAAGTACCAATATATGGAAATGCCAAAACTTCACTGTGTGCAGAAAGAAGAAAAGTATTAGGAAGTACTCAAAACCCTACAGAAAGTAATGATATTGTATTTCCTGAAAATGTTCTTCACCTATTGAACGACGAAAGTTTTCTTCGATTGGATTTTACAAATAATTATGTGAAAAGAATTCTCGTGTTCGCAGGTGAAAACGTTAAACATCTTTTGACAAGTGGAGACACCTTTTTTTTTGATGGAACATTCAAGAGTTGTCCGAAACAGTTCACACAATTGTATACTGTGCATGTTGATTGTGGAAGCACGGCACTTGAAACAAATGTTTATCCTGTGATATTTGCATTATTACCCGATAAACGAGAAGAAACATATTATGCTTTGTTTAGCGAATTAAAAAGTTGGTGCCCAGAATGGACACCAAAAGTTATAAAAGTAGATTTTGAAGTAGCAGCAATTTCAGCAATAAAAATGATCTTCTCTCAAACAACAATATCTGGTTGTAATTTTCACTACAATCAATGCTTGTGGCGAAAAATCCAGGAAGTAGGACTCGTGACGGAATATAAATCAAATGAAGAGATAAGGAAGATATGCAAAATGTGTTCGGCATTAGCCTACATACCACTTTCAAATGTAGAAGATGCATGGCTTATCATAATGGAAGATACTCCAAAAAACGGTAAGTTATCCACATTTCTTGATTATTTCGTTGAACAATGGATGGATAATTCTATTATTCCTGTCGAGATCTGGAATGTTCATGGTCAGCGCCATAGGACAAATAATGCAGTAGAAGGTTGGAATTCGAAATTAAATAGAATTATTGGCAAAAAGCAACCAAATGTTCATTTTTTAATTAAGACCCTGAAAGAGGAATCCGAATATGTCTCGTTTTTGCTAAAGTCTAAAGAATTAGGAGAAACTGTTGGAAAAAGGAGAAGAGTTTACATAAAATTAGACGAAAGAATAAATAATATTATAACGGAGTTTGAAAAAACACAAAACCTGCGAAAATGCTTAACAGCTTTAAGCTATGCAACAAAGATAGATTAATTTAGTGGTGAACCAATGCTAAATAAGGCATTGCCCAGTCACAAGACTGGGGAAAAACTGTGGGGGAAAGTTTGCAGTAAAATACAATTGAAAATCACATTTTCAAAACAAACATGTACAATTTTGTTATTATGTACTTTGTAAATTGAATGACGGCTCCAATTGTATTTCACTTAATTTTTCTGTATTTTCGTATGCGTTACAAATGAATTTCAAATAAAAAAAAAAGTAATAAAATAAAATTAAACAGCTCAAATGATTTTTTTACTTTCATAGATTCCTTCTGGTAAAATTTTTTTTATAGCTATAAATGCGAACTGTAAACTGTGGCCATAAAACCAACTTGTATGAGTTACGAAAGAATCCTCAAAATTTCTCCCTCCTCCCTACCTTCCAAACATGCTGTACGCTTCGCCCACGGTACGCTTTGCCCACGGTACGCTTTGCCCACGTACGCTTCGCCCACGTAACCTTCTCAGAAGTCAGATTTGAAGAAATGAAAACTCAGCGGTATTAACGCTCCTAACAAATGACTGGCAAGGTGAAAAATATTTACCGACAAGATTCATCGAGTTCTAAAGAAATATCGAACAAAGATCTTCGCTCTTTCCACGTTTATAAGTGATTCACGGAAAAATTCTCAGACCCTGGGTTCGACTCCTGGTGGCGGCCAATGAGATTTTTTTTCCCGTGACTCACTTATAAACGTGGAAAGAGCGAAGATCTTTGTTTGATGTTCGTGGTCCACGTTAAATGTCTGTATTAATTCTAAAGAAATGATCGATCTCAGGTAGTCAACTGGCTCTACAAAACATGAACTTAAAAAATGCAAGCACAAAAAGATATTCGTTTCCATGGGAATATGGAATGCATTACTGTTAAGAGCTGCGCCATCCATGAAGAATAAAACCTGATGCGCAAGCTAAATTGTTATAGGGCAAAAAGTTTATCAAATATGGATCGCAAATAAATGGAAATCTCTTGTAGTGTGAAATCACGATGCTTGATATTCCATGTTGGGCTATAAAGAATACAATGACGCCAAATACTTGAATGTTTTCTACTTGAGTATGTTGTAACTACTAGAAAATATGGTGGTAAAAGCGTTACGTTGTTGTTATTTTTCTCATGCCCTGGTCTAGAGTCACGAAATCAGTAGGTGGAACAATGACTTGCTCATTTAATTGATGTTCTGATTAGTTTCGCATGGCTTACAACGACGAAATGTTATGAAATTGTATTTACCATCTACTTACAATTTAGAGAAGATTGTGAAGGATAAAGACATTTCAATGGTAACAAAGATCAGAACTGTTTAACCAATGGTTTTTCCTGTGCTAACGTATGGTTGTGAAAGTTGGACATAAAGAGTGAGAGTAAGATGTTTTTGAGTTATGGACCTGGAAACGGCTACTCAGAATTAGATGGACTACAAGACGAACTAATCAATCAGTACTTGACCAAATCAAGCCCAGATGATCTCTTGAGACAATAGTATGTAAGCACACTGTTAAAAATTTCAGTTAGATTACGGGCAATGGCCGGCAACTGGGGGCCCGGCCGTTGCCCATAAAACTACGGCTTGGCCCATTTTTGTGAAAGCCCATGAAATTACGGTCTGAACCCTAAATACTAAGCCCATAATCTGAAGAGCAACGCCCACAAAAAATAAGTTTGACCGTATTGAGCTACGCCATAATTTGAAGGGCATTGCCCATAAAAAAATAAGTTTGACCTATTGAGCTACGCCATAATTTGAAGGGCATTGCCCATAAAAAAATAAGTTTGACCGTATTGAGCTACGCCATAATTTGAAGGGCTATACCCGAAAAAATAAGTTTGACCGTATTAACTTAAGCTGTAATTTGAAATGCAATCCCTGTAAATATGAAGTTTGGCCATATTCGGTTAAGCCTCACGGCAAGTAGTCACCGACTTTTACATAAATGCATTTTTTGTGGAAGAGTGTGCAAGTAAATGCATGTGTTTTGTGGAAGAGTGTGTGAGTGTGAAATTGTGGGATACTTACATTATAACTGAATCAATTCAGTTCTAAATGTGAGTAATGATATTTTCATATCTTAAAATCAGGTTTATTACAATATGATAAATAATGACATCAGTTACACACAGATTTGTTTAACATTAGGCTTTACGAACTCTGTACACACAGTTGGTTGAACAATACTTACGTTTCTTTTAGACATGTTTTAATTGGAGAATTATTTCTAAAGCACAGTTGGTTGAACAATACTTAGTTTCTTTTAGACATTTTAATTTGCACATACGTACTTATGTAGTATTTGCATGAATGAATACAAAGGGCAGTTATGTAGTAAAGATATGTACAGGCATATTCTTGTATTTATATGTTATATCAATGACAAACAGAACTACGAACTGGCATCCGAGTACATTGCGTCTATAAGGGTATTCAATCCACAATGGTGTCAAAGTTGGTTTTTCATGTAGGTTTTGGCTAGTATTACATTTGACATAGGGTTGAATCATGCTTTTTGTTTTCACATTCACTGCCTTGTGTGCTGGTTCATTTTACATTCTACTGAGCACTGTGTTGTCAGTGTTCCCAGAACTTTTACTGTCTTGTTTCCTATCTCTAATTTTTGGATATTTACCTACTTTTCACATGTTTAGTAAAATTATGTCAAAAACTGGAAGTACTGCTTTTGAAAGATCACATTGCTTCCCCATAATTAAGGTATCAGAAAGAAAAGAAAAAAATACTTGAATGGAAATGAGAGCTTTTGAACTTGATAGGGCATAATTTCAAATCTCAGACCCCCACCCAAAAGAAGAAACACTTGTTTAGACCCTGATTCTAACTGAGTCATTGTAGAACATTAATGCATATCAATATTTCTAAAATATTAAATTTTCCTGTTTGGAATGTTTTAGAAATGACTTCAGTGACTAAACCTGTTCTTTCATTGTTGTGTTGCCACAAGGAAACCATTTTGGAGCACAAATTTTTTTTTTGGAAAACTATTAAATAGTTGTATTTATAATATCTTGGCAATACCTGAAGATACTGAAACAATTTTTATTGATGTGCAAATCAGGTGTTTAGTGACAAAGGAAAAGAACACGGCAGAATCTTTAAATTTCTCAAAAAACAATTTCATCACGTCATTTTGTACCAATTTCAGCACTATTATCTTAAAACATGAAATACATGCTTTGCATATTGAACATTTTGAATAGACCTTTAAAATAGGAATTACAAAATGTGTAAAAAAATTTCATATTTTTTAACTTAAAAAAAAGTGGCTTCTGATTTATCTTAAAATATAAATTTTCCTGGGCATCCAGGTTTTACTACCTGGGTAGGTAAATAATTTATGTATATACCCAGCTGCGCATGTAACATTTCGGATATTTTCCAAGCCCTGCTTAAAGTGACACAGGTGAAAGATTTCACTCGCAGAAATTTAGAATGAAATCAATTCTTTTTACATTTAACTTTAATTACTACATTTGCAAAGCAAAGAAACTGTTCATGATATATTTTCACTGTCATTTTCTTGGCCAGCATTTACCAGATTCAGTAAAAAAAGAATAACCGTCGAAACTCGTTATAATGAAATTCAAGGGGGACAAAAAAAAAAAAAAAAAATTGTAGCAACGTATTGTTCTTAAAACATTACAAATTTTTCATTAAAAAGTTAGTATGTACTACAGAAATTTTCATTACGCATAAGATTTCAATGCTGTAAAAGTGAAATAGTGCCCACAGAGACAAGCAAAGGTAATTTTTTTGTAATGGGAAGTTTTTGCTAAAGTAGTAATAATGAAATATATAAGCTTTAATTAATATGTATGTATGAAATTATGTACTGTATATATTTTTACTTATACATATCAGGGTTTGAAAAATACCATGCCTGAGTCGTGTGAATCATTGACCTGGGCAGGTAAATAAATAATCTAGTTGCCCTAGGTGCCAGACTGGGCAATTAAATCTAAAAATGAAGTTCAGAATATAATTTTCTACTACAAGAAAAAAGACAGTCATCGCATGTCATGTTGCTTTTCACTGCTAATCACTGGAAGTTGTATTATTGTTACGCAGTGCCAAGGACAGAAGAATATCACCTTCTTTAATTATTATGCTTTAGGTCCATAAATTGGAAGCATATGTAATTTTGCTCCAAATGTTTAAAGTCAGCGACTGAATGCATGCCTCTGATGGAACTAGCCTCTTGTGTTTATTGACAAAGGGTTAAAACTTCATATTTTTCATATTTTAATGTATTTCATATTTTTTCAGATATTTCATATTTTAAACGTTTTAAAGATTTTTATTGTAATATGGACCTGTGAGTCTGACAATGTGAAGAGAAGCTGCGATAGGAATAATGCATCGCTCTAGTGAAGATGTGAAGCTTTGGTCCGTTAAAAGGAAGGTTTGTTGCTGTGTGGAAATGACGGGTACAAGAGAAAGAGGACTTACGTTATTGGCAGAAGAGCAATAAATGTTGTAGTTATACGCTACAGAAAACAGGTCCACAGCAGCCACCCTTTCTTTTGTTGTATCCTGTACGTTGTTGGCAGGAAAAACCGGATAAAACCTTTTCGATTTGCAAAAGATACATATGAGTAAGATAGAAACTCGCGTGCGAACAAGCTATTAACAGAAGAACCAAAAGTGCAGAGACACAGCAAATCTGTTCAAACCAAAACCGAAATTTATAGTTCCCCAGTTTTCTGTACAACATAGAAAAGCATATTAGTACTTTCGGTAAATGTGTACTTCAGCGTCCTAAACTATTTCGTTGGAAAAATTTAACTGTGGGTGAAAAGTTCGATGCACACATTTTTTTAAGCATGCAAAATAATAGGGAAAGGTTAAAAATTATATTTTTAAATAAAAAGGAAATAATTTTTCTGAAGTATTAACCTGCGAGTACGATGGTTTGTAGCAGGTGGTGCGGGAGGCTGAAGCGATGCTAACGGCCACCACGTGAAGGTGCTGTGCGACGGAGCGAAGTAAGAGTTGGTAGCAAATGCGTGGAAGAATACGACAGCAGTAGGGTATATTTTTCGGAAGAGTATCGTGTAATTGTGCGCAGAAGTAGTTCAAACCTGTTTTATTCATTTTTGAGAAAGATATGTGCAGAATGTCGTTATTAGTGGTTTCACAGTGTCTCCGAATGGAAAGAAATTAAGGAATGTAAAATAATTTACGTACGACAGAAGTTTTGAGGAAGACGTTTTGGTTCCGGTTGAACCCAAAGTTTTAGTTTTGGTTTGGAAGATGTGCACAGGTAGGTGATTTCTTCAAGCACTTCATTTGCAGTTCTGCTGTTATTCAGTACATCGTAGCTCACATTTTTTTCCTCGTGACATGGATATTTTTCAAAATAAGCAATTTTCTTCAATTCATATATCGCACTATGACAGGGAGACAGCTTCTTGTATTGTGGTGGATAATGAAATTTTAAGCCCTGACGAAATCCGAAATGACTGACGATTTTGTACTTCCGCTTTCTCAAAATTACCCTTAAAAAAAACAAAAACTTACAATGCTGCACAAATTCAACCTCTTTCTTTCTGCATATGCCTACAAGACTTTTCGATGACTACGTACTGCTAAACCGCTTCCTTCTTAATTCTTCCGCCCGTTACTTGCCCTTCTCAACGAAGCTTCCATTCACCGGACTCCACCTTGATGCTGTTGCCGCTCTCTCGTCCTATGCCTATACCGCACGTACTCTTCCAAACCATCGCACTCTCAGGTAAATACTTTGGAAAACTTATTTCCTTTTATCTAAAAATACTATATTTTTGCACTTTTTCGCATTATTTTGCATGCTTAAAATATTGTATGTCACACTTTTCCCACACAGTTACATTTTTCCGACGAAATAATTTAGACGCTAAAGTACACATTTACCAAACTTTCTATTTCGGATCAGGGAATCATATGCGAAAGAATGAAAAATTTCACGTCTGCTTTAAAAACAATTACAAAACATGAACAAACTATATTGTGTAGCATATGAGTATAAAATGGTTCGCTCTCCTGGCAAGAAGGTACTTGCTTGGACTTGTAGTCATCCGCACATGAATTGCACGGCGAAGCGAATCTTCCTTTCAACAAAGCAAATCTTCACATCGTTGCCGTAGTGATGTGTTAGGCCTACCACAGCGTCGCACTCGCAAGTCAATATTACAAGTTTCCGACAAAATAATTTAGGACGCTAATCTACACATTTACCGAATAATCTGCCAATGATGAAGATTGGAGTGCCATTTCAGGTGGATTCAGTAGTTTTAAAGAGTTTGTAGAAATCAATGAAAATGCATTATTGGGGAATTGAGGGATATTCAAGAAATAGCCAATGAAATTCAGGATGATGATGAAGAGACATAACAAAGAATTAACAAAAGATCCCCAGACTGTCACGAAAGCAGTGTAGAAGCTTTGGAAACACTGTCACTACATACAACTCACCGATACATCTAATTGCCACACATTCCTGTTTAAACAAACTTGAAAAAGCTGTTTTCAATGAGAGGTAACAGCAGAAACAGTCTTCAATTTTACATAACTTTAAAAAGCCATAAATATAAAAAAGGTATGTAATTAAAATTTTGAGATCAAGTAATTTACATTTTTGAGTAATCTAAGCTTTAAAGTGTTAAATTTAACTAAGTAAATTCAATCATTGATATTTTTCTTATTTTGCATGTTATTCTCATGTAAATTACTTTTTAAACTTAATTTTGGCTGGAATTACACTAACTTTTACTTATGCTGCGCTCTTATTTATGCGTGCTTTGGTTTGCGCTGACATATATGTGAAATATTACTGTATACATGTGATATGAATAGAGGTGATTATAGATATAATTAAAAAATATATATTTTTTGGCTCTTCTGGTTTCCAATTAAATTTATGTAATTTATGTGTTGAGTGGTAAAAAAGCTGTTTTCAATGAGAGGCATATGGGGTTTGTATATATGCAGATTTCCATTGTTTGCTTCTTCCTGCTGAAAACTAAGCTAGGGATGCCTATGAGTTAACTGAATATACCATAGTCACAAAATGATTGATAATTATATACTAAGGAATGTGAGTGAAATGGTATTCCTAAAAGCAATCAAAACCATGTAGCAGTCAGGGAGAATCACAAATGTGTTTCCTGAACGAAAATGTGACATTTCATCACATGAAACTTTTTTCCCGCCTCTAAATTGAGGCCACTGGTTCTAGGGAAGGAGAAAGCCAAAGCTGTTATGCTATGTAAAAAACAGGTTTCTTTTTAAAGGTTTTAACGGCTAATGTGAGGAACTAAATGGGATATAAGCAGTCCCCGTCCCTAATTTAAGAGTCACTGGTTCAAGGGAAGAGAAAACGCCAGTGCTGTAAGACAAACACAACATCCATGCCATACCGGGATTCAAACCCGGACCCACTTGGACAAACAATCATAAGATGGTGCTTAGACCACTGCACCACCAGGGTGGCAAAACTAATGCCTCATATGGGACTCAAACCATATGTTAAATTGTGACTGCTAGCCAAAAACCTTGATGTACAACCAACTCTGATACCAGAACGGCTTGAACATCCTCTAGACCAATAGTTCTCAAAGTGGGTTTCACTAAAATAATGGGGGGGGGCATATGCGGATTTGTTAGCAACCATACCGAGTCACATAGTGAACCAATTTTCAAAACAAAATTAATCTGAATTTATGGCTAGTGCTGGTAGGATGTGTGGTGAAGTTTAGCATATTTAGCTGAAATTTCTGAAAAATGAACTAGTGGAACTTCTCATTACAGGGTGAAAACAATCTGTTCAATGTTGAAAAAACAAAACACAAGCAATGACCAAAAAACTTTATGAGAAAACCAAATTACAGGGAACAGCTCTGACCAATTTTCATAACTGAATTCATTATCATCAGAAAATGAGCAAGCAATTGGAAACTTGATGTTAAACAGCTAATAATCGTCCATCTCTGCACTCTCCAAACATTTACAAGGCAGTATTTCCCATTCCCACTGAATGAACTAGTTACTCATTCACATACAATGCAGAAATGTGTAATCTTCTATTGCCAAATAAAAAACTTATGAGACATCTTTTAACTCTGGTTGGTTTAAAAAGCATTTGTTCTTTGAAATCACTGACTAGTTTTGTTTTTTTTTTTTTTTTTATTGGAGGTTTAACGACCACCGTGAGCAACTCAATGGGCTATAAGCAGTCGCCCGTCCCTAATTTAGGGTCACTGGTTCCAGGGAAGGGAGAGAGCCAGTGCCGTAAGACAAACACAACATCCATGTCGGACCGGGATTCGAACCCGGACCCCTTACGAACGAATGATCAGAGGCCAGCGCCTTAGACCACTGCGCCACCGGGGCGGAGACTAGTTTTTGGATTCCAATGGAAAAAGAATTTCCAACATTGTCGAGCACTGCCTTAAGTATTTGTTGCCTTTTACAACTACATATTTATGTGAAACTAGTGTTTTATCCTTAACCACCATAAAAACTAAATATTGAAATAAGCTGGATGTTGAAGATAACTTGTTTGTACATAAGCAAGAAAACTCAAAATATTGATGAACTTTGCAAGAGTAAATGAGCTCATACATCTTACTGATACTAAACAAATGACTTGACCAGTTTTATTTGATTTTTTTTTTTTAGCCATTTGTGCAATTTCTGTGACATCAATGTATGTAATTTTAGCAAATATACCTGTGTATTTGTATTTTTTATATATTTTATACCCACATAAACACACTGGAATAAACTTTTCATTAAAGAATATGCCTGTACATATCTGTACTCCATAGCTAATCTTTGTATTCATTGGTGCAAATATAATACTTCACAAGTTCTTAAGTACATGAGCAAATGAAAAGGAGTCTTAAAAAACCGAAAGTATTGTTCAGCCAGTTTGTGCTTTAGAAATAATTCTGTCTAAATTCAGGAGTTGAACACTATGCCGTAAAAAAAAAAAAAAGCACAAAACGATAAGACAATATTTATGCGTGTTATATTCATACATGAGACCGGCCGATGACAAAAAAAGCTGAACTTTTTAACTGGGTGGAAAATTGGGACACGCGAATGCGCGGTGAGGAAATTTCAAATACAGCATATATACTATATTTAAGAGTACGCTAGCCATATGGAATTATTTTCTGTAAATTATGTAAGTAAATATTAAAGTGAAGCACATTATTATATTCACAATATAAAAGTAGGGATTTAAGAACAAAATAAAATGAAATATTTAAAAAAATCAGATTTAAAACTTACATGTGAATCTTTACTAGCTAAATTCTGAGGTGAAAAGTATTTGTCTAGGAAAGTTTGTGAATTTAGTCAAGCAATTAGAAACTTGCAAGAATTAGAAACATATATCCACAGCTTAGTTTTTAGTCATTGAAGAAGTCAATAAAATATTTCTCAATGTAACCTTATAAAATGGCTTGCAAAATTTTTTGCTTGCATTGTGAATATGGTGAGATGAATCTCCATCAACGTCAAGCAAGTGGGGAGATTTTCTCTGCCGAATTCTTGTTATTAACCCTGTTTTTGAGCCTCTCATGACACATTCTTTCCACTTAGCTTTCAAACAAGCAAAACAAATTCCTTCTTAGAAAGAAAGAATGAAAAAAAAAAAAAAAAACGGGAAACTGCGTCACGAACTTTATTTAGATGTTTCAGGTCGACGTAATCCCGGGCCACGGCGAAAGAAGCACGACGGGCATTTTTTTTTTTTTTTGTTCACACTTTGAAACAAGCAAAACAAATTCCACCACCTGAGAAAAAAAAAAAAAAAAAAGACAAAGGGCTGTGTTACGAACTTTGTTCAGAGGCTTTTACGTCGATTATTTACAAAATCAGTAAAACTTTCTTAATAACAGCGAAAATCTGAATATCCATAATTTTTTTGTTAGTCACCCGTAATCCCGGGGGAAATCCGTAATAATTACGGAGATTCCGTATTTTTTGGCATCCTCCGTAGGAAGAGGATTCACGAGAGCTTCGATTCTCGAACGATCTCAGAAAAGCGGGAACGCATTCGGGTACATTTGCAAATTACAAGAGAGAGTTTCTGGCGATGACGTCACGGATAGAATCAAGCGGATAGTTTGGCCCTGATAGAATGCAGAGTGGCGATTTCCCGCAAGACACGGAAAGGGCTGCAGTAGTTTCCCTAACGCACGAAGTAGGCGGAGCTTCCACAGTTTGCGCTGCGATGCTCAAGTGACTGACAACCCATCCATTGTTGACAGCATTAAACGAATTGAGCTCCTGACTCCACCCTCCAACATTTCTTCTTGCCCCCCGCGTCTGCTCCAAAAACAACGCTTTCAGCTAGAAAGCGCTTAGTTCTTTTTCGGAATTCCGCTTTTTTTTTAATTTTTCTATAGAACGACGACCCCCCCCCCCCCCCCTAAAAAACCCTGAAAAATTTCTCTTCATTTTTGCAAAGACCTCGAGAATGACCAAAATGATGCCGAAAAAAGCTGAATTCCGCGAATTTGCGGAAGAATCTCATGTATGTATATTGCAAAATGGAATTCATTTCAGACTACAAACATACGAAGAATGCTGCCCTACGTAATTCCCAAATCAGCATGTACAGATCGAATTTATTCGACATCCTAGTCAACGCTAGGTATATACCTGGCGATAAAGACTTGCACAGAAAGTAAAGCACTGTATCATATTGATGGTAAAATATATATGGATGTGAGAGTTATGCCCCTACCCCAGTCAAATGAAATCTTAGCTACTACATAGATTTTCCTGTGTGACAATGCTTCAGCCACCCTCGTTTGGTGGTGAAACTTTTAAAATTATATATATATATATATACATACACAGTTCGTGAGCTTAATATCAAACAAAAATGTGTGTAATTGATTTCGTTACTTTTACATATCATAATAAACTTAATTTTAAAAAATGTCTACTCACATGTTTTCATGGCGTCTTTCCTGCACATGTTCGTGGCTTCGTGTTCGTCAGTTAGGGATGGGCGATATTTATCAATATCTCGAAATATCGATATTTTTGTCCGATATTTCGATATATAGTATTGATATCCAAGTTACGATATATCAGAAAATCACTATATCGGTGCGATATCCAATATATCAGCCCATGGCTGATGTGATTTAATTTGTGGAATGAAATCTGTGTTCTTTCCTCTGGCATGTCACGAAAATTATGTTGCTTGAGGACTATCAAACTGCGATCTCATTATCGAAATTCACATGATATTATGTCACCTTCCGATTTCTAGAACTTTACAAGGAAAAATATCTGCTGTGTTGAAAACCTCGATGGTTGAAAATTTTAACTATTAGTTGACAGTAGGCACCCAGAAAACAAATTTAACGAACGGTTGATAGCAGATTGTTCTTTTGCCTATGAGTATTATGTTTGAAGTAAACTGGCACTTTGACCAAAATTAAATACATACCAATGACACACAATTTGAAGTGAAGCATTTTTTTTGTTTTTTTTGTTAGTGATAAAGTATGTAGATCTTAACAGCTGGGTAAGGAAATGCAAAACAGCTTTTCCAGAGTTTTCTTGATGTCTTACAAGTTATGTAGTATAAAGTTTGTTGTAATTCAGGCTATGTATATATCAGACGTAATTTTTTTTATCATCCTTTGACAATTATCTTGTTAATACATAGTGAAACTTCCTGAAGTAATTATATAATCTGGTAAAAATATGAGCATAACAACTTTCGTCTTGATCTGCTGATTTTCCCACACTTACAGCATGTTATTTCCTCTGATTGTCCATTCGTTTTTTTGTTATCTAGGAGAGACAGGCTTTCATACATTAATTAGTAAATATATACTTGATGAATTTGGATTATGATATTTTTTTTATGTTTTTCATACATTAATTAGTATGGCTTTCATTAATTAGTAAATATATATACTTGATTAATTTGGATTACGATATTTTTTGTTTTTATTTTTATAATCATATTTTAATGGAGGACTAATAATCGTTAGCATTTTTTTAAATATCTTTCTGGAAAAATAATTGCTTTCTATGAAAAGGCCATCACAAATTATTCGTACTCTAATTACTGTTTTTAACAAAAATGTCACTTGTAAACATATTATATATCAGACTTAATTAAATTTTTTTGCTTTAATTTTTTTGCTTATGCCATGGGAACTATTTTTGCTTACACCATAGAAGTAATTATATCTGTATACTCCATTAACATTGTGTTCTGTCTTAAACGATAAAAAAAATAGCAAACATTGTTCACACCTTCTGAAAAATATAAATGTATACAAAATGCTCTAAAAATTACAATAACAAAGTTTTTTTAAAGATTTTTTTCCATAACATTTCCTTGCAAGCTGATATAATGTTAACTTTGACATTTGCATCCCAACAAAAATAGTTATTCTTTCTATAATTCAGTTATTCCCACGTTAATTGATGGTTAAGATTCCAGTCTGCTGGGATTAATAAGTACTTTTGTTTTTTTGTCATTTATGCCATACTGAAGCTTCAACTTACCTTTTCTCGAAATGTTGGAAATACATATTTCTCGTAATCTCACATTGATGAAAAACTCATGAAAACATTCCTTTGCAACTGGGATTTTTGGAAACTTCTTAGCAGAAACCATATCCCTGCTCGTCGAGCAATGCCCACACATGAAACAAGAAAATCACCTTTTGGGTTTTGGAAAGTATATTCAGCATTTCTGCAGATTACAAGCTCACTTCTGTTGCATGATTTTTTTATTTATTTTTGCATCAAAACTTTCTGCTATATATTTTTTTTTATTTTAGGATCTGAAAAACAATATTTTATGTGTTTTTCATATCATTAAAAATACAGCTTGAGAGCTGCAATCTTGCATAAAGATAGTTTTAAGCTATAAAATGTAATAATAAAGGACAAATAAAATTGCTCCCTTTTAGCAGGAGAAAGCAGCTCTTGAAAAAAAATTTCAGCTGATGTTTCTAAGAAATTATCTGAGAAAACTGGTAGGATATTTATTCCCCACATTCACTGCCAAGCTTGTGTATTATAATTAGTTATTACTTATTACCAAAACAATTTTTTAAGGTAAAGAATATTTTTATGTCTTAAGAGACACATATGGTTGAGTCGTCATTAGACTATGTAAATGCTATCTGTGGAGAGTAGTTACTCAATTATGTTTGCTCATGCTGATGAAACAATCCTGTTGGCAGAGAGCAAAAGTGAGTTGCAGCGTATGTTGTCCCACATGTATGAAGTTTGTATGAATTTCAAACTTAGTATATGAAAGGAAAAACCCAAAGTTATGTTTTTGACAGATGAATTGTTAGTATTAAATCAAACAGATCAGTCTAAATGGCAAAGAGATTGACCAGGTAAATCAATTTACATATTTAGGAAGCATGTTTGACAGAGGAAACAAATTAGGTGGTGAAATTAGTAGGCTAGTAAATTCATCTTTGAAAGTCACAGCTGCTTCAGGAGGATTTTGAATAAATGATGAATGATAGGTTCTCAAAAAAGTCCCTAATAGTTGTGTGTGAAAAAGTACAGTAATTGTTCCTACTCTGATGTGCAGCAGTGAAGGTGGAGTACTGCAGATGAAACATAGGAGTGATTTGTGAGCTGTAGAGATGTGTTACTTATGGGGGTGGGGGCAAGATATGTTTTGGTCATGTGAGGAATGAAGATGTTTTGTAGATGAGTAGTGTGAAGCAAAATATTGTTTGTAAGGTGGGGACAAATATTCTTTGGTGGTTTGGAGAATGAGTGGTGAGATGATTACTAGGAGAATTTATTCTGCACAAGTGACAGGAAGAAAATGTAGAAGATCAAGGGAGGACCAGATTCAGGAATTCCTGCATGAGAAAAAGAGAATAAATGTGAAGTACAAATGGTCTTGTGTGTGATGGATGTCAGTGAAGCTCAAGTTGTGAGCTGAGATCACTGTAAATGCAGATGTTTGATACATCAAGAGTAAATAAAATGTATTGCCATCAGTTTTAAACTTTAATCCAGCAGATAAGCTCTCATCAAGAAACTAACCTATGATCTTAGAGAACAGCTTAGTGATATATATGCATGTAAAGAGAAAATCCCTCATCTACAGCAGGTTGAATATAACTAGAGGTGAGAAATCAGTACTTATTTTTGTGTTGTTTTGGTGTTAATAAGTGAAACATTAAATGTTATATCCCATTTGAGTTCAAAACTGTAAAAAAAATTTTTAAATCTGCTGACTTCCTTAATTTTAAGGATAGACTCCACCAATGTGCATTTAAAATGTAAAAAAAAAAAAAATGATATGATATGATATCGAAGATAGCTCCTCAGGCGTTTTAGACTTGATAAAGAATACTTCAGATATTTATTGTGTACAAGTTTTTAATGGAGATGAGAAATCCAAAGAAATGGACTGAGAACTGGAAAAAAATGCTTGAAGTGAAGTGGTGTGTGTGTGTGTGTGTGTGTGTGTGTGTGTGTTGATCTCCATGAGCATCTAAAGTTGTTCCCGAATGTGTAGAAGCTCGATTCACCATAAGCAGACACATGTCCCTAATTTAGGGCGAGTGGTTCCAGGAAAGACAAGACAGGAACAACTTCTTTATGTATTTTACCACTTGGTAGGCACATTTTCCATGATTATTTAGATACTGAATAGTTTCCATGACATTTAATGAACATTTCATGACTGAATAGATTTTACTCATGACATTTAATAAATAGATTTCTTGACTGAATAGATTTCATGACATTTAATTGCTAAAACCTGGAAAGAGCGACATCTTTGTTTATTCACTGACGCCACATATTTGGAGGATTTTCACATTTAATGAACAGTGCTTCTTATTTTGAAAATTTGACTGTTTTCTAGCAGTTTCTGAGGAAGAAGTAATCTTTTTGTATGAGAATTTTCCTGATATTGATGCTGAATCAGTTGTAGCAGGTATAAAATCACATACAATTTTTGCAAACTTGAACAAATGTAAAACCGATGGGTGCAATGCAAGGTATTCATATAATCTTTAATGGTAGTCTAAGAACTCCCTTCCTACAGCTAGTGTCAAACATTTGGCACAATGTATTGCCTTTTAATCAAACCAAGAACCCATATTTATGAGTACAAATGCAATTTTTACATTGCACATTTATTAGATTTTAGCAGCAAAAGAATTTTGAAAAAAGTAACTTTGTATACTGTAAAGAAACACTAGAGAAATCAAATGAGGAAGAGCACTGCACATTAAAACTTTTCTGGACAACAGAATTTTGTTAATGCCATTCCGTTTAAGAATAACAGTTTTCACAAAAAAAAAAAAATATGTTCACAGTTATTATCAAGAGAGAAATAGACATAATGACAAAATGGATAACACTGGGCAAATTAGGCCGAAACCTGTTAACAAGGTTTGTTGTATTTTCAGTTTGTTTTTTTTTTGTTTTTTTTTACAAAAAAAAATTATATATGTATCTATAGTGTATATGCACACTAACTTTGAAATAATATATTTTCATGTATGTGTGCAAACTTCTTCAAAATTGCATTAAAAAGCTCTAGCCATTTACCTCTCAACAATATTATGACTTTGCAGAACATTCTGCATTAGAAATTGCAATTATATGCTGTGATTACAGGCTAAGGGGGTAATGTTTCAGACAGAAGTAACCCAGTGATTTTGTTTTAGGCATTTTACTCCGCTTTTGTACTTAAATAAACATTTCGAATAATGGAAAAACCTTAACATGTGTAGAATAATCAAATCAATGAGACTTATTTACCCAATTGCCTGTGGTTTACTGGTCTATGTAGCAAAATATTTCTGCCACAAATTCCATTTCAAGTGTGTTTTTTTATTCATGTATATTCTTTAAAAAGATGTTGAGTGTGCTTAACAGGAAAGTTGACATCTAATTTGTTTACTTTCAAATGATAACCAAAACCTTCAAATATCGTTGGTGACAGTTGATACTATCCACAGCCACAGCCCCCCCATTAGTGGAAGGGGAGTGCAGATGTTATATAAACACAAAAGTGCACAACACTTTTATGATTGCTTTTTTGACTAATTTTGTCTCGCTGTATCAACAATCTTGCATAGGTAGCAATGTTAAGTACAGAGAATCATGATAACATGTTTTGGTAAAAAAACAGTTTCCGCATTTATGTTCTGTAAATTTATGTGACAACTTCCTGCCCTTTGGCCACTTTCATCCCATCTGTGCTCTGCCCCTTCATTAAGAAATGCAACAAGGGGCATATATAGATTTTTTCTGAGGGCGTGCCGTGCCAATGAAATGAAAAAAATTAAATCCACCAGGACAAAATAAAAGAATGAGAATAGAAAAAAAAAAAAAAATTTAACGTAAATTAATGAATTTTTTTATTAAATTAAGCATTTTTGTTTCCAATGTAAGGCACATTTTAACAATAAATAAAACACATTTAAACACTTTGGGGGGGGGGAGTGGGCATAAATATATGCCACCTTACATTACATAAATGTATAAAATATATAATATAAATACGCCCTTACATTACCATGGCTACGATGTAAACAACCCTGATGTTGGCTTTCCAGCTCAGCATACAAGATATATTTTTAGCGAATTTTTATGAATTATAAAAACGTAAAATGTTAATTCCGCTGTCGAAAATATTTATTTACGCAACAAAACAACGTAAAAGGGCGAAATAACAGCACTAAGTTTTTAACGAGTTTTAAAGTCGTAAAACCCATGGCGTCGGTCTTGTAAAAAAACGTTAAATATCAATTCCGCTATCGGAAATAATTATTTACACAACAAAACGACTGAAATGGCAAAATAAACGCACTACGTTTATTTCCAAGTACAGCGACCGTCTTGTAAAAGGTACGAAGTTAGTAATATACATTACTTTTCTGAGATATCACTGTTTTAATGGTATTAACAAAACTTGATTGCAGCTATATTTTCAAGCTGCAGGATAATTTAGTACTGGCTGAGATTTGTGCGAACAAGCCAACAGCCAATTAGTCCCAAGTTCCCAATAGCCAATACTTAACACAACATTGGATCGGATTCAGTAATAACCCAAATGCAGTATGCAGTGAATAAACCGAAATATCAGTCTTATTGAAATCAGAAGTATTGAAAAATATCGAAAAATCAATCCGATATATTGATCTTTAAATACAGATATTTTCGATTCAATATATCGGTCTCAGAAATATTTAAAGATATCATACTTTTGAAAATATCGTCCATCCCTTCGTCTTGGTAAAAAAACGAGCAGCCACCGTAAAATCACGTGACGACTCGCTGACCAATAGCAGAAAGCGACGCATGCCGCATTCCTTTTCTGTCATTATCGTTCATTGGCTAGCCCGTGCCTCTTAGCAACGCCCGTAAAATTACGATTTGGAACAGTTGTCCTACATATTCATGCCCGTTAAAATACGGGAATCGCCTTGAAACTGCAGAAACGAGCCTTGATCGTAAAAATACACGGGCAACAAGACTTTTTTTACGGGAATTTTTAACAGTGCAAAAACGCATATACTTTTGACATGTGATGCGTGCTAATAATGGGTTTGAAAAAAATTATCATGCTTGTCGGTAAGGCTGGACGATGCATAAGAAAAGGAAGACAGAATGAGATGGAATCAAGGACGCTTGTAGAATGGTCACAGAAATGTTGATATTTTGCTGAGAGCTGATCCAGATGACGGGCTTTTGTTCATACAGTCACCAAGAGTCAAAAGCGAGTTGATTGCCCCTAACTACAAACTTTACATCTTCTGATGCAACAACTCAATCTGCTACATACCTAGGACTTGAACAGAATAATATGGAACTTCGTAGTGCCTAACTCACAATCCCGACTTTTTTCGGGAAAATCGGTTTAAGTACCATCGTGGGTATCTAACGCTAATAGGATGTCGCCCGTCAATAATTTATGGCCACTGGTTCCAGTGTAAAGGGCTATCAAAATAACACACCACCCCATACCCTATTCAAGACTCCAACCGGAGCCCAATTTTGAGATGACCACACCCAGCCTAGAGAAATGAACGCGTCTGGAGACCAAACGGTGGCGCAGGTGAGGTTCACAGAGCAGTATGTATACAACCCGAGGACCGGCTTTCGGTTAGCAGAGTGTTATGAGTCAGAATGGGAAGAGGTGGCGATTTATTGCAGTTTGATAGAGGACACGTTGTGATGGGACGGCTCCTCGGAACTACAATGTCGGCTTCTGGGTCGTTCGCGTGTTGCTGTAGTGAGTACGTATCAAAAGTGGTGCACAGATGGCCAAACAACTCTTTGTCGTCCAGCCGTGTGTCGTCCACAGCTTACTGATACCAGAGGGGAGCGGAAATTGTTGCGCATTGTTCATGGAGACCGCAGGGCCACAGTGCGACAAATCACCCGCAGCTACAACAGTGGTGATCAGGACGTGTCACAGCAGCACACAATTCATCGCAGCCTTCTGCGCATGGGCCTGAGTAGCCAAAGACCCAATGGGATTCTCATACTCACAGCATGTCATCGCCAACAACGCATGAAATGGGCTCAAGATAATCGAGATTGGACAATGAATGATTGGAAGAAAATGGCCTGGTCTGACGAATCAAGATTCCTGGTGTATCACGTAAACGGCCAAGCGTGGATACGCCGATTACCAACCGAGGCTATGGCCGCTGAATGCACTGTTGGGCGTAAACAGCCCGGCGGCGGCGGTGTTATGATGTAGGCGATGTTTTCTTGGGACACTTTAGGTCCTATTATCCCAATAGCCCGATCCCTAACAGCTGTAAGGTATATGGACATTGTTGCGGACCAAATTCACCCATTCATGGCAACTGTGTTCTATGCTGGTGATGGCCATTACCAACAGATAATGCGCCGTCCAGGAGTGGTTGGAGGAACATGCTGGCGACTTTCTGTTAATGTCCTGGCCTCGAAATTCACCTGACATGAACCCAATCGAACATTTGTGGTTCGACTTCGAAAAGCGGGTTCGCGCTAAATCACCACCACCCCGAAATGTACGGGAACTGGAGTACCTGCTGTTGACATTATGGTACCAGATACCCCAGGATACCTATCGCCACCTCATCGAATGGATGGCTCTCCGAGTGACCGCTGTTTTGTGGGGTAAAGGGGGTCCCACAGCTTATTAGGTAAATGGTCACAATGTAAATTGCTCATCGGTGTAACTATATGACCACAGAAGCGGCAGAGCCCCCGACTTCAGCCAGCAAGACAGAATATTTCTCAGATCAACTGGAACGCAGATCAGAGCACAGCCGAAAATTTAATTAAATGCACCTTGACTGCAGTGGTTGTTAAGAATCTTTAAAAAGTTCACGTTTTGGTGTTAAAATTATTTGCACATTTTTTCACACGATTGTGTTTTATGTCAGTACAAAGATCATCATTTCTAAATACCAATTTCTTTCCAAGAATTTTAAGAATGCCATTCGTCAACATTTTGTGCACCGGCAGTTTCCCATAAAGGCAAAACACATTCTTTGATTCAATCCTTCATGACAAAAAGTTTCAAACACATTTTCCTTAAATTTTTTAACCTGATTGATAGTTCGCGAATAAATATAATTACAAATACGATGTTAGTTAAATCACTTCAGTACTTGTAACGCTAGACTCATAAACACCAGGTATTTGCGGTAAACCACTGACAACTGTGCGTGCAGAGAAACTTATAATCTTAAAGCGTATGATCAGTTTTCGAAAGAAATCGGAATGGCATTCACACGAAAACGGCTGATTCGTGACTACACATTCGTCATTACTTAACTAATGTATTACAGGAATAAAAGTCTGAGCGCGCGGAATAAGCAGCGAGTTTAATACAGTTTAACTACGCAATAAAAATAAATGTCCGTACCTTCTTTCTGATTCTTGCATTGCTTCCCTCCCACGCTTAATTCTAAGGCAAGGCCTTTGCCTATCGAAACAGTCACAGGAACATCTACCGTCGGGATATTCTCTCTTGCAAAAGGGAAGTGGGCATTCTTGGCATCTGCAAAACGAATATAAAAAATGTTACACAAGTTACAGGAAATCATTATTAAAGAACTTGAGACAAAAAAAATCTTCCGTTTCTATGCATACTCATTATTAACGAAATATAAATGCACTACCACGAAAATTGTATAACAATTTGTGAACTCTGTAAATAGTCAAAACAATGGCAGTTACATCAGAGGTCATCGCTCTTTCCACGTTTATAAGTGAGTCACTGAAACATTCGCATTGGTCGCCACCGGGAATCGAACCCAGGTCTTCCAGTTACGCGCCGGATATGCTTCAACTGCATCCCAGCGGCCTCGAATTCCTCCAGACTCACATACACTAATTGCCAAGCCAATTGGCAGATTGCTTCTTGGAGCCCCGCATAATGCTGGGGATTCACCAAACATGGTAAGCAGCAACTGAACAAATAATTAAAAGGCGAATGAATAATTAATACAGACATTTGACGTAAACTAGGAACATCAAACAGAAGTCATCGCTCTTTCCACGTTTATAAGTGAGTCACCGAACAATTATTTGTTCAGTTGCTGCTTACCATCTTTAGTGAATCCCCAGCATTGTGCGGGGCTCCAAGAAGCAACCTGCCAGATAGGCTTGGCAGTTAGTGTGTGTGTGTGTGTGTGTGTGTGTGTCTGGAGGAATTAGAGGCCGCTGTGGTGTAGCGGAAACATATCCGGCGCGTAACTGGAAGACCCTAAGTTCGATTCCCGGTGGCGGCCAATGAAAATTTTTCCGTGACTCACGTATAAACGTGAAAAGAGCGGTGACCTCTGTTTGATGTTCCTAGTCCAGGTCAAATGTCTGTATTAATTAATCAATGGCAGTTAATTGACTGAACTTAAGGGGATTTTACATTCACTGCTCGACTGGTATGTTCAAAATTTAAATCAACATGGCAGATTGCATTCAGACAGACTGTTAGTTTTCACAAGAACAAGTTAGAAATAAAAGTGGTTAAATGTATTCTTTTTAAACGGACATAACACGCATGCAGGTGAGAAGCGGAAAGAAAATAATTCTTATTTATTATGGAGGAATAACATTTGGAATAACATTATGGAGGAATAACGGCTGCAGCATAACACCTTGAAAGCATAGTTTTACAATTTCATAACTGCTGAAAATAATTCATTCTCAAGAGTTTTATTTCAAGCAATCGATGCAGCAATCAAGTGTAATCTTATCATTATCTTCTTTATATCAAAAATGAAGTAGAAAACGAATGAAGTCTGTGCCTACCGGATAGTTTAGCAACTGGAAACGCCTACTTACTATTTTGCAAGGGGAGTAACGTTTTTCTGCCTTCATGTTATTTCTCCATGTGCTGTGACTTACGTTATATGAAAAGGAAAAAAGGTTTCTACTTTTGAAAACATTCTATTCGTTTATGATTTAAAAAAAAAAACAGGAATAGCATTGTCAGTTTTGGTGTACATTAATCTTCACTCAGACTCTTATTCCTCAAGCTTTTCTACAGTATCAGTGAAACGCGTTAGGGTGTCTTGCCATAAAGAGAAATCACAGTTCGGAAATATTACTGGCGTCTAGAGTAATTTTTTTAGTGTTTGCTACAGCAGGCCAATTTCAGAATTACTAAAAGCCTGAAAAATATCTTAGTTGTGTTCTTTAAGATCAAACTCTTCTTCCCATCAATAGACCATCTTTTCAATAGACCATCATATCCATAAATTTATAAGTAGTATGCCAAATGTAAATTACTACAATTACATGGATAAATTTCTGAAAGCTTTTCAAAAATCCGGTCCGTGACTGAATTTGCTGCCTTTCTTTCTTGGTCCGAAGTTTTAAGAGCTCAAGGAACTGAATTCGCGGAAATTTCTTTCACTTGGTTAATATTGAAGGGAAATATGTGCTGGAGTTTAACATTTGAGCAACACAGAACCGGATATAAAGGTCCGCAGCATATTTGGTCGTGTAACTGCATGGGCTGCATGTAGTGAGCAGGTGGAAAGTAGAAGGATATTTTAATACTTTCAGCATCCTTAGCGATCTCTAGTATAACATACACATGCAGCTCTTAGGTAACTGCTTTGCAAACTGCTCTGGGCTACAAGCAGTTAACTAATGTAAGTAAACGGTGTACTCCAAAACAGTTAATTAACTCTTAGTTAACACGTATTATGGAGGGTATTTGTAGATAACTAGCAAATAAACATTTATCGTAAAAACGGCCCCCTATTTTTTTCTAGCTTTACAATGGGGCTATATATCCTGTATTATGATATGAACTAGCACTATGAATTAAATATTAATTACAAAAATAATTTAGCCAAATGAGATCAAGTTTTTTAAAACTCAAAACTGCACTCTTATCTCACACTTATTTTGAATTTTTTAGGAGGAATGCGCTTATATGGAGAGAAAATTCCAAGTTGGCCTGATGAGGATGAAAGAGCACTCCGTTTATTTACATCAGTATAGAAACAGTTGTCACAGAGCGTTGGGAGACAAAATTGAAATAGATACAAAGGAGAAACGCTCAGAAGTTGTCATAATATGGGAGTATAGTATAGCCAACCAGGTCGGGAGAGGCCGGGAGATTTCATGCAATTTACCTGGCATTATTTGGATGAGTGCTGCGTGTCCTTAACCAAAAGTGCTGTTCACGAAAATAAAAAACGAAAAAAAAATTAACCTTTTCACAAATAAAAACATAAAATCTTTAGAAAAATCTCCTTTGGTTCCCAGTACAAAGTGCTCTTACGTCCTCAAAGATTGGACAGATTAAAGCAGCTCTTTAAGAGGTTAAGCTACGGGATGAAAGCAAAAAAAAAAAAAAAAAAAAAAAAAGATATTGCACCTCTTTGCAGAAACTTCCACACACAACTGCCTAAACTCCAGGAAAAAGAACTCCCCGGGTTTTTGTGTGTTAAAAAAAGTTTGCATCACAGAAGAATTCCTTTATTCTCCACTCACTTCGCAGACTTGGCTTGGGAACCATTACCTAACGAACAATGAGACATGTTCAAGTTTAAAGAAAGGATTAAGATCGAAATCCACTCATCAGTGTTAGATGCGAAATATTCTCTAGTGTTTTGGAGGATGAGACAGACGTGAGAGGAAAACAAGATTCCGGATCTCCTCACTGTGCTGGCTATTTACTAGACGTAGCTCAAGTGGGAACGTACTACAATGCGCACTCGATCACAGTGACAAGAACAAGTCTATTCAGATTTACGGATTTCATGCCCTAAGTACATTCCAAAAGTAAAAATAAAAACTTACGCAGTAAGACGGCTCTTACCAAAGTTTTATAGGAGAATCGAAACTGAATCAAAAGCGAATGAGAAGAAACAGCTTTTGTTCCTCGTAGATGACGAATCTGGATATTTTGTTATTTTTTTTGGTGAATGTCATGTTGACAAGTATGTTGTCAAAGAAAGTGTTACATTTTTTGATTCTAGCGTAAGTTAGTGATCGAGGCAAATTTGACAGACGAAAAAACAATTTGCATTAAAACGTAACTAGCTGGTTATCGATATTTCTTTTAAAGCGCCATCCAATTTCGAAATTTTAAATCCTCCATTTTTTTAATTTTTAGAATATCCTGTTTTTTCCTTTTAGAAAGAATCTACTCTAAAAAGGTAAAACCGATAGCACATAAGCAAATCTATTTTTAAAAGCAGTATGGATCAGTTTATTTGCCCATAATTGAAAACGTTGGAGGCTGGGGTATTTCAATTTTCGATGTGCCAGGGAAAAATGAGTTAGGAAAGACATTAGTTACAAAAAATAGGTATTAGATACAGTGTCACTTTTAGCGCGGCAGAAAAAGGAGGAGAGTGGACTGATAATTTTTTAAGAAAAGTACAGATGAAGATTCATTAGTCCTAGTTGTCTGTGTGAAAGCGATTAAAAGGAACTTATAAGCGTCGGACAGACAAATTGATCTTTCTTATACAGCGTTAGAAAGATTTAAGGTTGTTTGAGATCCAACTCCTATATAAGAAAAATACTCCAGAACTGGACGAATTTGTGACATATAATGTCAAGCATTTTTCAGATAGTTCTTGTCTAGCTGGAAAGAGAAATTCTGTTTCAAAACAAACTGAGATGCCCAAAAAATGTGGCAAGTCGAAGGAAACATTCAAAACGAAAATAGACAGAAGTGCTTCTCTTCACAGGTGCCTGACAAAGAAACTAGAGAAATATTTTTATAATTTTTCTGTTTCCAATAAAGTACTTTGTTTTTCAAGAGTTAACAAAATTGTCCTTATTTGGGCAGCACGCTTAAAGTGGACGCCTAGGGATTTTCTCTCCTTAGACTTCTAATGGAAAAACATTGGACCCTAATTCCTCAGCTAAAAAAGATTTTTCTATGCATTAAAATTGGCCCAATGATAAAAGACATCCTAACTTAGATTGTACAATCAGTGCTTTTTGCAAAAAATCTTTCCTGAACTATATTAAAAATCAGTAATTTTACTTCGATGTAGTGGTAAGGAAGTGTTACAAGGCTTGGTGCTGAACAATATTACAGCGCCCTGTGTGGAGGGTTCGTTAGATGCTTCGTTTGCCGCAAGTTGTGTATCGGGGTTTCCTTCCGTATTTCTCCCGACTGTAGCAGATAAACAAAATATAAGATAAAAATAGAATCGACTAAAGTTAAATCTTGCTCTTGCAGTGAGGAAGATGTATATTCAAAATGTTATGAGGAATGTCTCAAAGCATTGTCCTGATCTCCTTTTCTCCATTATCATCAACAAGCTGAATGCCCTTTTCCTTCCCGACCAGTCTTCGCCTTGCACCTTCTCATTCTCCGTCCATTCTCCGCATTTTTCCTAATTCCCACTGACCGGCGAGATTTCTCGCCTCCTTTACCCCGAATCCCCTGCCACCGAGTGCCACGTCCTCTTGCAGAGCCCCCTCCCCCAAGACTCCCCTGCCGAAAGTGAAGTACAACGCTTTCTAAGAAAGCGCGGACACTCCTTAAAATGCCTTCTCTCTGAAAACGCAAATTTCGTTAATTGGCTGAAACTGTGCCCTTTTCTTACTTCTTTGCAGGAAGGTGTCCACGTAACCATAAATCTAACACCCCTCTGTTGCGACGCGTGAGAAAAAGAGTACTTTAACAACCGTCGCTCTGCTCAACAAAATGGCGGGAATAGGAGGAAAATTATTGCAATTCACTATCTCTAAAATAGCTACTGAACTTCACTTCTGATAAATATGGATGCCCAGGTTACAGAAGAGTGGCGTCACCTGTAAGCAAATCATAACAAATATAAGGCAATATCGCAACTCGATCGCTGATGATCATTATTCACGTCATGTGTTCACTTAAGGCATAAGATATAGAGACACTGATATCAGCAGCAAAACTGGAAATTAAATTAGCTGCTGTAAAGGAAAGCAGAGATAGTTAATGGAAACAAAAAAAAAAAAAAAAAAAAAAACCAAAAAGGAGTGGATATGAAAACTGAACTAAGATATCCTAGTGGCCATGACATTTCCGTTTAGACTGCAAGTGATTTTGAAATGTGATTTTTTAAAGAAAAATCTCTATCGTTACACTAGATGCATCAGTGGCTTCAATATCACTGAAATATGTGCAGGCCCCTGAAAAACACTGACCAAATAAAAAAAATCTCTTACTTTGCTGGATGATTTTGAATCGTATTAGGGTCCACATGGTGGTGGTGATCATTTTGTTGCGATGTGGATGGCTTTTCCGTTACTCTTGATAAATTATCTACAGGAAGACATTCACATTCTGTGTGGTTAACGAAGAATAGCTTTGTCACAGAACCGCTCAAATCAGGAAAATGGGATTCTTTACCATTGGGAATAACCTGAAAGTGTAAAATAATTTGAAAATTCATTAAAACAGTTCAATAAAAATTTTACATCTCCAAAACTGTATAAATGATCAACAACATTGAAGAATCTAACAAAATCTTCAACTATATGACCAGTATACTGTATAAGTTAAGGCAATGCAGACAAAGCTATAAAAACGGAAAAGAAATGTTAACAAAAATGGATTCCCGCAATATGAAACTATAAGACCTGTTTTTCAAAATCGACGATTCGCAGGTTGTGGGATGCTTCGTAACTGATATTATTTACCTGCTAGTGCGTACCACTCCAGCCCTTACCAATTTGCATAGGCGGTTATGAAAGGACTAATTTTTTCCCTTTGTCCTTGAGAATAAGGATGAGGTTGAAGACAGCGGAAATTTCTTCACGAAAAGATTTTCTTAGCCATGCTTAACTGATGTGAAATTGCTTTGTTGATCATCTTTCTTGTTGACGCCTCCTCTACCCAACAAAGCTGCTTTTTGTGTGCTGGATTGTACGATTTTTCAGTCACACATGAAAGATATAAAATATAAACTGATAGTTGCACGCGTTGATCCCAAGGTCGACGCCAAAACCAACGCACCTTTTGGAGTGCAGGAGAGCTCGAACACATTACAAATATATAAAAAAGTATCTTGTTTTCGGTGTTTAACGACTACCATGCGCAAATATAAGGACTACAAAGCGGTCGCTAGCGCCTAATTTTGAACCATTAGCCCCAGAGAAGGGACAGACTGGACCTACTGACAAGCACCTCATCAGGGACTTGAACCCGGACCCATCTATGACGACTGATCCGAAACTGGGGCCTGACTACTCGGCCATCGAGGGGACATATGCAAAACTCTGTTCGAACCGTGAGGATGCAACACCTCCCAATTAAAAGGAAGAATTGCCTACGCACGTTCTTCCTTTCTCTGTTCTCCTCCATTCCAGTCACAATGATGAAAAATAGCGGATATGAATAGAGATTTAATTTTGTATATCATATTTAAAGAACTAAACAACCTTGCTCTTTTATAAATTATATTAAAGATCTTATCACAACCGTTTGATACCCCATAATACTATGGTGCCACACAAAAACTAAACAGTGTTGCGCTCAGAAACTGTTTTAGCCCTAGGCTCATTAATTCTTAGAGAAAGTTCACATTAATACCCATCTTTGATATGATAAGTTAAAATCATTTCCGTTGTTTGTCACTTCTTAGGAGAAATATTGAATTGGTCTCCTTTTGCTAGTTTTCTGCTAGCCGAATTAATAACGGAGGGAGCAACCACTATCTCTACACTTGTAAAGTCTGGAGGAAACACTATTCCTAGCCATTCTCTATGCAATCTGCTGTTAGTGAAGTTTAGTTTGAACTATTTTAGTATTCTGAGTAGATGGTTAATTATTTAAAGTTTTATAGCGTCAACGTTCTCGTAGGGAAGGTATTCAAAGCACGTGAATTTTTCTTACAACTTCAGGTTTTAACGACGCATTTCTCACGGTGGGTAAGAATGGCGGTAATGAGCATTTAGAAACTGGTCAGATGGTCCGAAAGAGGTAGGACACGCAAAGGGAAGAAGGGGATAGTACCAGCACTTTTCTAAGATAAGGGATAAGCAAGGGACATTGAAGCTGGTACTTGAAGGTGTGGAAAAGATACTGAAGGCTTCTGTGGGCTACAGAGAGGATTTTCGTCTCCCCGAGGAAAGAAGGTGGAAATAACGAACTCCAGAATTTCTTATGCTGGAATGAGGGAGATTGAAGGAGAAAATAAGTTCGAAAAAGGAAAACTACAATAAAGAAATCAGGTTAAAGCTCATCCGTGACCTGACATTAAATAAAAAGCATAATTGCAGAAGCGCTAGGTTTTATTTAGAGCTAAAAGCTCGCAATTGTTTGATTTCCATACAAACGGAGGCCTGACGAACCCACGCAACAGGGTACTGAAAGTTACCCAGTGAATAGACATGTAACAACATTTCATCCACTGTACGTTCCTGATTATGACCTACTTGAGCCTCAACTTAATCAGAAGTCCAACTACTATTAGATTTCCATAAATAAAAGTAGGATCAAAGCTTTTTTTTTTAATGACACTGGAAATCTAATGGAATGAGATTCAAAGTCTCATTTAATTAATGCATTTATTCCCGAAGTAGAAAACTACATCGATTTACAATTTTCTTAAGTAATGAAATCTATAAATCAGTGTCTTCTATAAAATAATTTTCATTTAATCGATGAAAAGAAACTCAGTTTTTTTTAAAATGTCTCGGGATTTCTTGTAATGCATCCCAATTCCATGCAATGAAACTTATTCCCCACAATTGTAGAACCGGAATCTATTCCGGAGTTTTACGTTTACTTTCGTTTTTTACGACGCTGAAAATTAACTTGTCACGAGAAAACTTTGTATCAGTTGGAGGATATATCATATCCGCTGATTCCTTGTAACACCAACTGCGCACTGAAGACAGTCATTGAAAAATTGCCCTCTGAAATCACTGCAGAGACAGATGTGTTTGACTAGCGGTAATGGTCATTATTGGCGCTTTTCTTTTTCTTTGAAGAAGATCCTATCCCCTTTGATTATCCTCATCCTTTGACGTCGACAATGACAAATGATTTTTAAGATTAGCGCCCTATCTTCCACACCGAAAAGGAAGTCTCATTTGTTTCCGCTGAGTTGAAAAATTCAGGATGGTCCCGATGGAGCAGTGACAAAAGAGCTGATTGCCGGAAATTTGCTAACGGCGTTGAAGTGCTTTTTTTCCAATACTCAACTCCAAACAAACAGGATTAAAATGACACTGAACGTTTTAGCAGAGGAAGAACTTTGCAGGACCAATTTATTTGCCTTTCTATGGATAAAAATGAAAAATAATTAAGGATTACTCCGACTAAAAGGTCGCAAAAACCTGGACCTTTCAGATCAGTGACTCAATGCTTACTGGAATTCTAAAACAAACTTGAATTATTTATAGCAATCGCAATTCCGCGCATGCATGTAAAAAACTCTTTCGATGGTCGTAAAAGCAAAAGATAAGTCTTTGGTGAGGAAATACACTTAGTTACAATCAGCCGTAAATCAAGAGTACAAAGTGAGAGAAAAGACAGAAAGGCGCTCTAACTTTTAGATTCAAAGACCTAATTCTTACTTCACAGATTGGATTGCAAATGAATTGGAAACGCAGGGTAACCCATACAACTTAAAACAAGAAGCAGCTGAATTCTCATAAAAAAAAATATTGTGAAGTTAACGGTAAGAACTCCAGTTCTGTTGTAGTACAGTATATGTATGTGGTATTCCATAGTGTAGTATATGTTTTGTGTATGTATAAAAGGATATTTCAGGCGCATTCAAATAACTCAGAAAAAGACTGACTAATTTTAGGCTGGAAGGTAAGGTGTTAATTTACTGGGATTAATATCTAACATTTCGTTCGTTTTCTTATTATTCATATTTGGCAACGTTTGATAGTACTTTCGTTTCCTATTGTTTCCACGGTAACACTTGCCATGTTGGCGAAGCCCCGTTACCAACACGAAAGGTTAACATTAATAAACTTCATCTCATGAGTTAAAATCACTTTGCTCTTTCCACCAGTTTTTGGGACGGCATTGACATGGAGATAGGAAGATAATCAAACCTGTTTTCTGAGAACACGGTGTAGATGCAGTTCGGTGTTAAAATAACTTTATTGGTTTGAAAGTGGTTTAATGGCATGAGCGTCCGGGTACGAAAAGATTCTAACACTTATCCCATTTGGAGATATCAGGATTGACATCCCTCTTTTCACAAGGACATGGAAGGAACAATTGTTTATACCTAATAATGCACACTTGTAAAGTAAATTTCTAATTAAAGGGAACCTGGTGGCACCTAGTTGTCTTAAGTATTCAGCAACACTACAGGTAGTCCGAAAGAGAGGGTGAGGCACAAATGGGAAACATTCGAGTTTTTCTTACTACAGTAAGGGGAAAAAGATAAAAGCTTGCTCTGGCGATCAAAGAGGTAGGAAGCAGATTTGGTGATCCTCCGTACGGCGGGAAGAGTTTATGGATCCCTGACAAAGAAAAGATTTTTTGATGCTCGAGATGGTAGATCAAGGTATAAATTAAGATTGAAGACGAAAACGAGGGACCTTAGCAGCGAGGTAACCGAGAAAAACGCCTGATAGGATAAACAGGAACTGATCAATGTGTAAACAAATAAAATGAGTAACATAGATGTAATACGGAAATCGGTAGCTCCCCCATACGTTACATTAAATAAAAAAAACAATTGCAGAAGAGCGAGGTCTCATTTAGCTGGTAATTCATTCACTTCATCGGTAGGGGCTAAAAAAAACCGAGACTGCCTAATCACTTTAGAACGAAGGCCGAACGAAACCATGCGGCAGGATACTGAAAGGAATCCAGTGAACAGCCTTGTAGCAGTTAAATCTGGGTGAGTCAAAAGTTCATCTTGTTTTGAGCTACACATAATTTCGGGCCTTCACTCCAGTACCAAACACGCGCCAGAAAAGACTGGCTGCGTCGGAGACGTGGAACACATGGTACTAATGACGTCCATTTGACACGAATCCACAGTGCGTTATCATCCGACCAAAGGATGGAGGTCGATAGACGTGCTGTTCGGGTGCTCCCACAACATTACTGAGAGGAAAAAAGGTTAAAGGTGAGCGAGAGAAATTTGTGCAGTTCAAAGCGAGGAAACATTGGATTGTAAAAAGGGCATCATAGATTCAACAGGATTAAGCTAAAATAACCATTTTGAATATGCTGAGTTCAAATCATCACGTTTTCTTAGCGTTAATTATGAGACAGTCCTTCTTGCTGATTTCCGTGCAGCTGCGTTAATGGGCTGGACACTTTTGCTTCTTAGTCGTTCCAATCGAAGGGAAAGTTTGATTTTATGACTTCACTTTTCTGCGCGGAAGTAACGAGAGGGTTGTAAAGACAGGAAGCCACGCACTGGCCAGTGTAAGGAGGAAGGACTAAAGGCAAGGGAGAGAGAGAAGTGTCTCCACACGCTCGGAGGCTAAAAAAATGCCGGGTGGAGGAACGGTGATGGTTGCCTGGGTTGAATGAAAAGAAAAGTGGGAAGCGAAAACTTAGAACCTAGTTGTGTAGCAATAAGCAAAAGCTGATCCTCGAGTAAATATTACGATTGGAAACACAGGACAAAGATTGAAGGACCATCCCTTTAACTCCACAGAATAAATATATTCATCACTGCAAAACAAAGAACTTGTAATTTTAGCAGATGTTTTATTTATTTGTTTCATCATCGAGGAATAATGCAGGTTAAACCCCAAAACTTTGAAGTTGTCTACAAGCAAAGGTCCAACGAACCCTTCACACAGGGCACTGAAACACAGTTCAGTGAGAAACCCTGTAAATAGGATAGCAGCACTGCACGAAAATGGTTCCGTTGTTTCAATGCAGGGGACACTAGCCTTGAAGACACGTCGAGGTCAGGACATCCAACGACCACCTACACTCTCACCGTAGTCAAACTGTGGCAACTAGCCCCTCTCCAGTACATGGTATTCAGGTGAGGTGGGGATTTCCAACTACACCAGCTTGGTTTTTCCTCTAGGCGCCATCGAGTGGTCTTCATGAATTGACATCTCAGAAGGCGGAACAACTTGTCACTCTCTATCGCAGATTGCTGGTAAATCTACAGGACGATAACTTTCGGCGTTGTATAGTCACAGTTGATAAAAAAAATAGATACTATGTATTTTAATATTATCCTACTACTGACAAGGAAACGGTCATGTGGTTGTGGCTGATTGCAAAACCAAAGTGTGTTGTTTACATAGAGGATCATAAGATATGTTTATATCCAAACTTTGAGCTACTATGGACAACGGGGGAGCCACTAGAGCCTTTTTCATGAGCATCATATTATGTAATATTAGAACTTCTTACAATTATCTTCTATAAAACTAAGTGTAAGAAGTCCCTATAAAAATATGGTTCAATTCATAACTGACACTGTGTTGGTAACATCAGACATGAACTTTTGGCACAGAGACCACTTTCTCCGTCTGCAGTCTTTTGCTCATTATCAGTTTTCAGCGCCTCGATTTCAAAACCCAATCTGCTTTGCATTTTATAAGTGTGGTTATGTCACTACTTGTCCTGGATACTTCCAAACACCTCTCCAGTATTGTTTTGAACTGGCCCAATTGAGGAATGTGGTAGAGAAGAGTGCGAGGAAACAGCATTCATGAAATGTGCTCCCTGTGAGTACTACTTTTGTTTGGATCATTCCATAATTCAAGATCTTCATATTTTTTGTAGTACATGAAAGGTGACTGCAATGTATATCCATTACTGAACACGCTATACTGAATATCCAGTCATGAATACTTTGTAATGTATACCAACTGCTTAAAGCAACTAAAACTATTCCTGTACGGGCCGCAAGAGTAATGGAGATTCCATGGATATTGTCTCTGCCAGTGTTCTTTGATGTCCTGTAACTTCATTTATATTCCATAGGACCTAAAAGTTTGTCATTAGCCATTACCCCTTCAGTACTATCGAATGATATAACAAGCACTGTGCATCTAGCGACAACGGTCCGAACCGTTCTCTTGTGAGAACCAGTGGCTGAGGCCCATACAGGAAACAGCCAGTGGGGCAAAGACTGCACTTAGAAATTAAATTTATGCTGTACATTTGGCTGAATTGCGAGGATCCTATGTACTAGGAACTCATGCCGGATGTCAGACTGTGGATGGAAACCTTCATGCCAAACAACTGCGGCGGTTTCATGATGTTCAGCACTCATCAATAGGAAAAATCGTGTTGCAGCAAAAGGATAATGAATCCAAGTTACAGCTTCACACTGGGTCGCCAAAAAATTGAAGAAAAAGAAGGGGGATGAGATCCTACATTATTTTCCATACAGTCCAGATCTTACCCTATTATAGTTCTACCTGTTTCGCTTCACGGCCCATTTCCTGCAAGGACGGCACTTCGTTTCATTGGTGAATGCGGAATCTGGCATTCGAGTTTCTGACATCTCAACCTACCAAGTGGTACTGCCGTGGGATCGTAGCTCTGGTGTAACATTGGCAAAGGACTGCAGGAAACAACGGCCTGAATTTTGCAGAATGAGGTAAGCGCATGTGGCCTTCTTGTATCAATAAACGTTTCAGCTGCGAACGGGACGAACTTTCGACTCGGCCTGGTTTGTATTGTGTTTCCATAAAGACTCGTTCTGATTTGAAGAATTTATTGCTGCCCCCGCTGTCGCAGTAGTCTTACCGCTGGCTTCTGACCATTCATCCGAGATGAGCCTGGGTTCGAATCCGTATGAGGCATGGATGTTGTGTTTTTCTTACGGCACTGGCAGGGTTGGCAAGGTAATTTACTTGTTACGTATTTTACGTAAATTACGCGTAATATACAGGTAATTTACTTGGCGTAAAAAACTAATTTTCTTTCATGTGTGTGTATAAATAATATAATATAAAAATCACTTTAATTATATTACATTTTAAACTTAAAATTTCTTGTACATTTCACTACGAAATCATTATTCTCTTAATGTTCATACAGCTCAGTCACCTATTAACAGATTTCGTTTTAGAAATTATAATGTATCTGTTCTTTCTTGTATATTAAAAATGGAGAAAATAATCTACCTCTTGCACTAGCATCGATAAAAATCACAATGCATATTGAAAAGAATTCAAGATTTTATTAACAGCTTCAAATTTGTAGAGTATATTTTAATATTTATGTAATTCTATAAAATAAACAATTTTATGTTAAGTTTGTTCACAAAAGATAATATTTTGACATGAATGTGAATGGCATGTCTATAATACAAAATATTGTACATTTTCATTTAATAATATTTGTGTTTGACATGTTATCCAGGTGTACACTTCAAAATCATAATTTTACCCTTTTAAAACTTTAAACGTTTTTCATATTTATTGTGCTATACTTATACCTTTGAAGGAAAAAACTAGATTTGACAAAACATTAAACTACTTGTTTTAAATGTAACTCTTTAAATGCTTATAATTGTCACTCTCAGTTCTCACACACCCTTAATAACACTAATAATCCTCACTGTTATGATCTTGTAACTTAAGAGTATAATATATTTGAACGAATTTCTTCGAACGTTCGAAGCTGAGCCGGTTCCTTGTAGTATTATGGGCAAAAGACCAATTAGAGAAAAGTCTTTCAAGTTGGGCTGAAGATGCTGGGATGTTGATTAACTTCAAAGTAAGTGCTGACAACTCCTTATGGTGCCGACTGGCGAAATACCAGAATGTCCGTGGTGATTTAGCACCCTTCTTCATAAGCGCTCCAAACTTTCCAGATTTTTCTTGATACTGATAGAAAGTTAATCAACAGTACAAAGATTACATAGCCAGTTAATTAACAGCACAACGCCATGTTTTTTTTTTAATTTTGTTACCTATTTTACACGTTTTTTTACGTATTTTACGCGTGATTTACGTGTCACGTAGAAAACCTTTTTTTACACGTAATTGCACA
Organism: Macrothele yani; assembly: GCA_039090855.1. Taxonomy (NCBI): domain Eukaryota; kingdom Metazoa; phylum Arthropoda; class Arachnida; order Araneae; family Macrothelidae; genus Macrothele; species Macrothele yani. Next base: position 99,186,281 of record CM076995.1, on the reverse strand, counting down.
ACCCTCGTTCTCTCCCTTTTCTGGAACCAGCAGCCCTAAATTAGGGACGGACGACTGCTTACAGCCCTGTAAGTAAGGGAATCATAGATTTCACAGGATTAAGCTATAACAACTATTTTGAATATGGTAAGTTTTGAATCATCTCTTTTTCTTACACTTATATGGAAACCGATCCCGTTCCCCCCCCCCCCCATTCCATGCAGCTGAAAAACAGTTCGATTTTATGACTTCGCTTCGCCGAAGGGGTTAAAATGGACAATGATCTTTGTGGGAGGCATCAAGAAATTCTCACATGTTACGGGAAGAGTTTCAACTGTGGGTCGAAGATGTGCTGATAGATCAGAGGAGGCTGAGAGAGAAGGCAATTAAATGTTTACTCCCGCACTCTCTGCGAATAGTTGGACTGGGGTGTAAAAGGCGGGGGACGTACTGACCGAAGTGAGGAATAAACGAAAGCGGGGGAGAAGGATCCAGGTTGAGGGAAAGCGCGATTGCGAGGATTCTTCCACCGAGACGAAAAATAACGGCGGGCGTAGGAGAGCATGCTGTCGTCAGAGCTGAATGAAAAGAAAGTCGGAAACAAAAACTTAGAAGCGAGATAACTGTAGAAAAACCATTTAATATAGAAACAGATCAACGTGTTAATAACATAGAGAAACGCAAAACAGTCACTACTAAGTTTGAAAGATCTTCCCCATAAGTTCATAAAATAAACTTACTCTTTACTGCAAAGAACGATTTATAATTTTAGATTGTATTTTATCCATTTGTTGCACCACCTTGTAATAATACAGGTACAACTTCGAAATTCTATACAAGCGAAGGCACAACGAACCCTTCACACAGGGCACTGAAACTCAGTGAAAAGTAGTGAGCCCATCGAGTAGCTCATTGTTATCGTTAAACATCCAATAAAAAAAAAAAGAATTTATTGCAACACAACCAAACGCGATAACCTGATGCAGTCTTCTCAAACTTAATGTGTAAACTGTAACTAAAGTTTTCTTTTCATTTCTTTATATGTGTATTATTCGTGGGTTGTAGTTAGTGTGTATGTGTCCAATTGCTCATGAGAAGCTTGGATGATATTATCAAAGAAGGGCAAATGAGTGATCATGTTTGCAGAGGTCAAATTGTTTTGTTTGTTTGAGGGTTTAACTACCACCGGGAGCAACTCTATGCGCTATAAGCAGTAGTCTGTCCTAATTTTGGGCCACTACTTCCAGGGAAGGAAGAGAGCCAGTGCCATAAGACAAACACAACATCCATGCACTACCGAGATTTCAAATCCGGACTCATCTCGGACGAATGTCAGAAGCCAGCGCTTAGACCACTGCGCCACAGGGGCGGTAGAAGTCGAATTGATAATAGTGTAGTAAAATTAAACTGCTTCAATATACAAAGAATTGGAACCAGTATTAAGTGATTTTAGAAATTACAGGGGCAAAGGAAGCGTGAAGGATTTGGATTGAAGTGATTGCCCCGATGCTTCTGAAGAAACCGCGGGAGATGACAGGATGTGTTGTTTCAGTTCATCCTTTCAAAAGTCCGTTCTTCATCCAACTGATGCCAAAAGTTTTTTCCTTTTTTTTTTTTTTTTTTCAAAATATCTGTTCTTCTTCCAAATAGAGGTCAACGGTACACGATTGCTTTTTTACGAATGTCAAGCGCTAAACGTAGAAGCTAAATTATTAAATTATCAGTTGAGTTCTGCACACACTGCACTGTAAAAAATTGCCGTGAATAGCCAGTGTTTCACCCGGATTAAGACAGTTTACATATCGCAAACACGCTACCTTGCAGTCAACCATAAATTTTCGGTAGATAAACTACATCTTCAAGGTGTTTAAACTGTTTGAACTGTTACTGTATTTTAACCTTGACAATCTGGCAACGATCTTGTTAAAGTGGTTATATACCTGTTTTTTCATGTGCAATCAGTCGACTGGCAACACGTTTTTATTGAGTTTAGGATATTTGGGCACCCGGACATTTTGGCACAAATCTTTAGGTGCCGTATAAAAATTGCCGTTTCTTGGCGCTGTGAGGAGAATTGAATGGAGAAAACGTTTCCAGTAAGACAAACGACAATTATAATTGAATTTAAAAAAATATTACAATGCAAAAATTGTGAAGATGACAATACGTTTTTCTTTGGGGTGTAAATATGACAAGCATAATATCCGAAAACTTAACAATTTCGTCGTCCTGGATCGGGATTACATAGCTCATAATCATGAATATGGATTACATCATATTCATGATTACATAGCACCAAGGGGGCCCATTGTCGGGGAGACCCCCTCCCGCCATTAATATAGCCAAATTTTTGATAAATTTAAAACATTAAAATAGACGAAACCTTTTTTTAAATGTTTGACAGCCTTGAAGGAGGTAAGGATTTTTCTTAGCCCCCCCCTTTTTAAGAGTAGGCACGAGCGCTAAGATGTGTCGAGTTGTAGCTTGTAATTGCTGAAAATCTCCCGATCGGACGAAATTTTTTTCATATATTTCACTTTTAATATTTACCACCACTTCCAAGCCCCCTCCCCCCCCCGACGGGTTTGCTCAGTAGGTTCATGCCCTGAGATAATGTCTCCAGTTGTAGTTTGTAAATGCTGAAAATCTTCATATTTTACACTTTTGATATACCCTCCCCCCCCCCCCCCCACACACACACCCGACAAGTTTGCTGAGTAGGCACGTGCCCGTAAATATTTAGTGCCTAAGTAACTTACGGCGAACATTTTCTCGGTCAAAATCTTACTATTGGGCCAAGAAACGGCAATTGTTATACTGTCCCTTAAACATTTGTGCCCAAAATGTCCGTTGCCCAAATGTCCGCCCTGTCTTTCAGACAGAAAATCGTAAATATGTCTCAATTTCTTAATGATTATGAGATATAAGTGAAAAAAATTTTGTGCACACCACTTGCTCAAGTAGGGAGAAATATAGGAACACTATAATTTTTAACGCAGCGCAATTTCATTGCTTTAAAAGGGAATGTGCCAAAATGTCCGGGTGCCCAAATGTTCGAACCCCGTTTTTATTTCCCAGTCTGTAGACATATTATTTATTCCCAGTCATTAAGACATATTAATGAACATTACAGTATTAGACATGTTAATGAACATAATATGTTTTATTATTTATTTGTCATTAGACATGTTAATGAACTTTATTGGTCGATAGAAGTTTTTATTTCCCGGTCATCAGACATGTTAACGAACATTACGGTATAGTACTGTAAAATTACGGTTTATTTAACTGGCCACTCAGCTGCCGGTGTATCTACCGTAGTTTCATTTTGCAATTTTTAGTGTGTGTGCCGTGACTGATAAAGGCGAATACACAAAAAGTAATTATTCTCATATGAATTCAGTTTACTTTTGCCCAGAGAGGGATTTGTTGGCAATCCACTTCCGACCGGATACCACTACTGATTCAGTTAAATGGCCCAAGCTAAAGTCTCAGAGGTAGGCAGATAGTTTTTTGTGCAGTAAGTAAGTCTGTACCGCCGGAAAAAGGAGTTAACGCGTGACTTTGGCATCATCGCGAGCGTTTGGTGGCAGCCAGACACGAACCACAGATCCTCCTTCTCCAACAAATCATAAGCATTACCTAGGCAATCACAACTCGCATGCTACTGCTTTGGGGGGGGGGGGATCAGGCTTTCTAGAAGCTGTAATAGAAAACCTGACCATCCAGAAAACCGGAAAATACATGGATAATTTTGCTCCGGGTCACGTCTGTTACGCCAAGAGGAGACACATAAGGATTTTTTCCAATCTTACTTCAAAATATACGAAAATGTCGGATCACGTTGCGTAAAAATAGCACCAATAAAGCAAGTGATCTTTTGACTAGTAGATCACATGTTTATAGTATTATGTGATACTACTCAGCCGATTTGAAATGGTAAAAAATCGCGTTAAAGTTTTTTTTCGTTGGAAAGAACTGAAACGTACCTCCAGAAATACAGGCCTGTTGCTGTGTTAAGCAAGATTTTCTGAGGGGAAAAGAGGCTCAGATTTTTATGGGCAAACACTAATACATAAAAGAAAGGTGAAACTTCACACTTTGTAATACACGAGGATTTAACGGACAATGAATATCATGCTAAATTATGATGAGCTTGAAAAACTGGCTCAGCATCGACGTAGTGCCAACAGTTCTCGAGGTCTTGCATTCTCGCCTGCTTTTCAAAACTTTGACGAAAAGTTTAGGGAACTTTTATTTAGTTTTTTTTTTTTTTTTTCTACCCGATACTAAATTCTAATTTTTAGATTTTTTTGTTCACGGTGAAGTAAATTTTGCCACTAGCTTGGTTCCACATTAAAACCTTGATCCAAAAATTATTGCAGATTTGACATGATATATGTGCTTCAAAGGTTATTACGTTGCTGGCATAAAATATTTACTTTGAAATTATCATCTTATGAAACGTTATTAATGACTCCAAAATATGTCACGAAGTCTTGATGAGCAGCTTTCCCTCCTCAAGAAATGTTCTGGGTGCGTCTCTAAATTTGCCACTGTTCTCCTTTGGGGGCCTTTAAGTTTTCAGAGAATGCGGTATGTCTCAGTAAACTGTTACCATACAGAGCATTATTTTAATATATCCGCAAGTTCTTTATCTCAGGTAATCTCTAGTGAAGTATAGATCTTTATGTTATTGTAATTCCCTTCTGAGTAAATCAAAAGCAAACGTGATTTAAGTTCCGGGTCATTAATTATGCTCATGGGTAAACGCCCTCTTCGACAATGAAATATCCACCGTTTGCGTAATGTGATGACTGATCGTATTTCGTGTTGATGAATTGGAGTGGGTTCCTAACAAGGAAGGTCAACATAAAGAAACATGGTCGGGACTGTGTTAGAGCGTGTGTGGTCTCTGTTGCAGCCGGTTTTTCTTTTTATAATAACTGCACTTTCTTTTATGGGAAGCTATTAGCTCTCCTTGCTGTTCAAAGTCCTGTCGATTAATTTCATTGGGGTCGTCTTTCCCTTACCGATCAAGCAGCATTTATCAGCAAGATGATGAGCCATGATAAACAGGAGCATTTCCTTATAGCTCTGACGAAAACAAGACAGCTGTGAAGACCAAATAATGTTGTTGCTGAATGCAATTGACACAGTTACTGTACTTTGAGCAGGACCATTTTGGTAATGTGTTTACACAAAGTAACAGTTCAGTCGACTCCTTAGCACCACATATAAACAGAAGGAATGAAAGAGTTCATTGAAAGTTCTTGAGGTGATAGTGACAAGCTGGCTCAATTTCGTAGGGAAGAAACTACTTCATCATGAAAAGAACAAGCAACATCCATGATTGACACATACAAGTAAAATAATTTTTAGCATTTTTCTTTCACTCACATGTCGAAAACTGATGCTAATGAATTGTCCCTTCGTCCGTCCACCAGTTGACAGTCGTGTCCAGTAATCAGTTTCGAACATTCTTGCACCAGAAGCAAGCAAGACAAAGATTTTTCACATAATTTCAGGCGAAAAATCATCCGGCTGGGGAAGGAGTGATGTCTTTGACAGGACATGTTCATAAAAATCGACTGGACAAAACTCTTGAAAAACAGTTAATGGACGGTGTTTTATATAATTTTAAAATTTTCTAGGAGTGCAATTTTTTTGATAGCTGATAAAAAATGCCCATTCTTATTTGTGGTGATAAATTCCCTCGCTGCCTGAGAGTAATTTAGGTTTCACACTATTTTAAGAATACAGGACTCCGGTAGAATAATTCTGACAAACTATAGATGAAAAGAAAATGTGCCATGTATGTCCATGGAGGCAAGATTTCCCAGTTGCTTAACAATTTCCATATAAATTCCACATGATTCTATTGAATTGTGTTATGATAGAAGTCTCTTGTTCGCTTTAAATTTGAACGTTCATAATCTGGGTAAGGTTACCTGTAACATAATCACTTCTGTAACATGACAAGTAATCTTACCTAAATTATGAACGTGGAAATATTGTGGAAGATTAAGGTCTTAGGACGAAGAACTAAGTCAGTCGTGAAGGCAGATTAGTTTACAGACACGGAGAGATTTACCGAAACTGTTTTTATCAAACAGAAGTTCTTTCAGTTTCTCAGTTATGAGTTTTTTTTTGGTTTTTTTCCATTTCAGAAAAAGTCCAAACTTAGGACTGCAATATGCCGAACAGCAAGAGCAACTGTTAGGAAAACAATTACTCGTTATCCCATAAATATTTGCCTTTTTTCAAGCACTAAAAAGCACACGACGTAAAACATATTTCATAAACAATGTACACAGATGAATCATTAAATTATGACCAATTAGTTAATAAGCTGTAGGCCCCCTTTAGCAGGAAAAACAGTGGCCACTCGTCAAGGCATCGATTCGATGACGTGGCGATAGGTATCCTGGGGAATCTGGTAGCATATTGTCCACAACAGGTACTCCAGTTCCCGTACACTTTGGGGCGGTGGTGATTTAGCGCGACCCCGCTTTTCCAAGTCGAACCACAGATTTTTGATTGGGTTCATGTCAGGTAAATTTGGAGGCCAGGGCATTAACAAAGTCACCAACATGTTCTTCGAACCATTTCTTCATGGTTGTGGCAGTGTGGCGTGGCGCATTATCCTGTTGGTAATGGCCATCACCAGCAGGGAACACAGCTGCCATGAATGACTGAACTTTGTCAGCATTGATGTTCAGATACCTGACAGCTGTCAGGGATTGTGCTATTGGGATAATGGGGCCTAAAGTGTCTCAAGAGAACATCTCCCACAGCATTACACCGTCGCCGCCCACCTGTTTCCTTTTGACAGTGCATCCAGGTGCCATAGCCCCAGTTGGTTATCGTCGTATCCGCGCTCGGCCGTCTACGTGATGCACCAGGAATCTTGATTCATTACATCAGGCCACTTTCTTCCAATCATCCACGGTCCAATCTGGATTATCTTGGGACCATTTCATGCGTTGTTGGCGATGACGTGGAGTGAGCATGGGGACCTGGCTGGGTCTTCGGCTACGCAGACCCATGCGAAGAAGGCTGCGATGAACTGTGCGCTGCGACTCATTGCCCTGATCACCATTATTGTAGCTGCGGGTGATTTGTCGCATTGTGGGTCCTGCGGTCGCTGTGAACAATGCGCGACAGTCTCCGCACCCCTCTGGCATCAATGAGCTGCGGACGACACACGGCTGCATGATGTTTCGTAGTTTGGCCATTTGTGCACCACTTTTGATGCGTACTCACTAGAGCGGCACGTGAACTACCCACAAGCCGGGTCATTTCCGAGATCGCAGTTACGAGGCACCGTGCCATCACAATTTGTCTTTTTTTTTTTTTTTTTTTATCTAACTCCGATAAATCGGCAGCTTTTCCCATACTGACTCCGAACACTACTAACTGAAAGCCGGCCTACGGGTTGTATATATACTGCTCTGTGAACTTCACCTGCGCCACCGTTCGGTCTCCAGGCGCACTCATTCCTCTAGGCTGGGGTGGTCATAATGTAGTGGCTCATCGGTGTATTCACAGTCAGAATACACACTTTTCCACGGAACAATCAAATTTGTTTTATCACTCGATAAATTCTTGCAAGTTTGGACATGAAAAAAGGCAACGGATAATTTTCTGGATGTCCTCCGCCTTCTAAAGCTTCATCATCGAGATGTACCAATAATAAGAGGAGGCCGACGGAGAAAAGCTCCAGCGAGTACCGGGGATTGGATATCAGTTATTTTTTTCTTTTCTTTTTTTGTGTGAGTGGTGGTAGGGAGGGGGGTCTATCTTGCTGTGTGGAGGCAAGCGCTGTTCTAGTGTGGCATAACTCTTCTTCGATTATTCACAGCAGGGCACGATTACCCCGGAAAGCAGACTTCATACGGTGGAGTTCGTGACAACATATTTCAGCAGCAACGGTTTTGCATGAGGCAGTAACAACTCAACAAACAATTAACAGCTTCTTTGACATGTCCCCCATCAGCTTCAATTAATGCATTGCCGTCTACTTTTAACATTGATTCAACATCTGCCATTGCAACATATAGCAGATGTTGAATTATTCCATACGATTTTGTGTTGACAGATCTTGAGAGACTTATCAGTTGGACTTGCACAGATTTCCTATTTCCGAAAGATGACAATTGACGGTTGAGTGAGTCAATCCAAACCGAAAGGATATTTATTCTACCGATAAACTGGAATTTGCCTTCATCATGTCCTATTAAACCTTGATGTCCTTGTGTTATGCTCCTTATATGGGAGATGACGATAGTCGAACTGGAATTTTTCAGACCTGTTGCCGCAGGTATTTTCTTTCCGGCAAACTATTTTCTCCACAGATGTTCATAATGTTTTCCCAAGAGTCCAAGACTGCCTAGTGTTTACATTTTAGGCCTTTCTTAATCTTGTATACCATAAAATGTTGAATAGTCTGTTCTAACCTACCGCGTAAGAGCATCTCCCACTGATATAAACAAATACTACTGCGCGTGCGCCTTTGACGCTGTGACAGGGCGTGCGACCTATGCTCCAGCTGGCAATTATTATGGCCATTCTCGTATGGGAACAAATAGACGCCAAAGGCCAGTCGAGAAATCAAATGATTCACGAAGTGATCATCAGTATTTCTTTACTTAGGACGTCTGAATCTCCCTTCAACTCGTACGAATGGCGCTGCAAGCGGTTTTGCCTGCAAGCATTGTGGGACAGTTGAGTGTGGCACCTCAGAAAATCGGCCATTATTATCCGAACGAAATGATATATTAAAGGTACATTTTAGTGTGCTTGCGTTTTGTACTGCCGGGTAAAATGTCGTTGCTTCTCGCATATTTTCTGAAAGGGAAATCTTTTCTGTGTTTTCGCTATCAAATTGTCTTTGCAAGAATAGTATCCGACCTTGATTCTGCGTCTCAATTATCAAGGTGCACGCCGTACAATTGCTAAAATGTCTCTGACTGACAAAGTAAATTTAGGCTCGAATAAAAATAACAACGTTTCTCACAATAAAATGTTTATTATACTTCGACTACAGTTTCTCAGAGCGTTTGACTTGGCTTCCTCAGGACGAATGGAGTGTAAACATTCAAATCATTGTGACATCATCAGAATTCCGACGGTCACGGATTTTGGTGAGTTGTTTCCACGCGCTTAACAGAAATTGAGTCGACGTCATTGTCGTTGAAAAGCCGTGACGAGTTCCGGTATATGTGAAAAGCTTCTAATACATTAAGCTTGATATTCGAATCAGGTTTATCAATACGCGTAGCGTTTCGAAACCGAAATTTATGGTTATTTTCGTGACAGTGTTGGCCTATTGACGACTTCTTCAGTTCATAGTTCCGTACGTTGGTCTTGTGTTCCTTCACACGGAAACCTAAAAGCCCTGTGGGTCTGTCCTATATATGAAAGTCTACATTCACAAGGTATCCGATTAATTTCCCCAGAAGTTTATGTCTTCGACGTAGTCTTTTGATCCGTAAAAATTTATATTCTTTATGGGTTTGAAAACAACTTTGAAATTAAAACTTTTGAAAATGTTTGAAATTCCGAAACAAATCTGAGGAGAAGGTGGGATAACCGCTCAATTCTTTCGTATTGGGAGGTCTATAGGCATGAACGTGAAGACAGGCTTTGGTTTCTTAAGTTTTTGGACAGCTTTGTCTATAACGGAAGGGCTGTATCACCTGTGTACTGCAATTCGTTTAAGAAACTGAAGCTCTTTCTGTGAGGAATCCTCAGTTAAGCGGATACACTGGTGTGCAAAAATTAATGACGAAGAGGAGAAATTAGCATAACAGCGGAACGAGCAGGCAGAACGGACCGAAAGACCACTCAGCAGATAGACTAGTGTCCGATACGGTAGGGCATGCGCATATATGCATGCAGCATGACGTAGGGGGGGGCGGAATGGTATAAAGCACACGGGCGGTGTACCCTCAGCAATTCGGTGAAAGCTATTGCACGGTGTAAATCGGTTTGAACGACGTCGAGTTGCTGCCACCGTGTGATATGGCAAACAGGCAATCCAGTAAGACGACATCTGGAAGACTTTACCTGAGGTCGCGTCATTGGGAAATTGGAAGAAGGTCGAAGTGTGACTAGGGTGGCCGAGAAGTTCGGGATCGATCACAGCATCGTTTCACGAGCTTGAAGTGCATTTCAAACGACAGGAACAGCTGACCGAGAGTTTATCAGTGGTCGTCCACGAGCAACCGCGGCGGCGGCGGCGAACGACCGGTATATTGTCCAACAGGCGAGAAGAGACAGACAGTGAGAGAAATCGCAAAGCACATTCAACAGACAACTGGAAGTCCGTTATCGCGTTTTACCGTGGCCAAGAGGCTGCACAAAGGGGTCTATTTGCACGACGACCAGTACGGTGTGTGCCATTAGCGCCTGCTCATCGGACACGACGGTTTCTGTGGTGCCAGGAACAAAGGAACTGGACACATCAGCAATGGGGTCGAGTTCTCTTTACGGATGAGAGCTGATTTAGTCTGACGAGCGATTCTGGACGTATATACATCTGGAGAGAGCAGGGAACACGCAATCACGCCTCCAACATCATCGAAAGGGACCGGTTTGGAGGTGGCGGAGTTATCGTTTGGGGCGGTATCATGCTTGGTAGCCGTTCTAACCTCCACATCTTCCAAGGAGGTTCAGTCACTGGTGTACGTTATTGTACCGAGGTTCTCCTGCCTCGCGTGCGTCTGTTTAGAGGTGCTGTGGGTCCTGAGTTCCTCTTCATAGACGACAACGCTACACCTCATCGTACAGTGGCTGTCGCAGAGCTGTTGGAGAGTGAAGATATTCAACGCATGGAATGGCCCGCAAGGTCCCCGGACCTAAATCCAATCGAACACGTGTAGTACCTTCTCGGGGGACGCTTGGCAGCACGTCACCAGCTGCCAGCAACGATTCCGCAGCTGCGATTGGCGCTACAAGAGGAATGGGCCGCGATGCCTCAATAGCTCCTTGACAACCTCGTCCTCAGCATGGACAGACGTTGCAAATTCTGCAACGCAGTCAGGGGTGATCATATCCCCTACTAAAGACTGGATTTTTCTTGGCATCCGCCTGTCACATGGACGTTTCTGTCTTCTGTCCAGTTGTGCTCGAAGCTACCTTTTCAATAAAGTGCCTTTGTATCCTTTGGATTCCTTGTTTGGACGGTTTTGCTCACTTGTTGTCCCATATCTTATATCTTGGGGATCTTATGTTATGATTTGAGTCGATGTGGAGCACTTCTGCACGACGTTATATTCGAAAAACCGTCACGTCTTTAATTTTTGCACGCCAGTGTATGTATTGCACGATATACGTATGTGAAGAAGGCAGAAATCTTTTGTTTCCATGGGTGATTTGATCTTGCATGTGGGAGTAAGGAGACAGGAAATGGTTTTCGATAAACTGTTGTACTAAAAGATCCTTCAGAGCGTGACACAAGGACATCAAGGAATGGTAAGCAGCCATTATTTTCAGTCTCACACGTGAACTGCATATGATGATCAACTGAATTGATAAGTTCAATTACATGTAATTTAGGTATTTCAGAATTCATGCCATTCCAGAGAACAAAGGTGTCATCTACATATCGAATCCACAGATCGAATGTAACAAGCTGAAAGAGTTTGTCCTCAAAGTGACGCATGTAGACTTCGCATAAAATAGGTGTCAGTGGGCTACCCATTGCAAGGCTTTCACAGTCTGGTGGAAAGATCTTCCACGAAAAAAGAAACTTTTGTCTTATACAAATTTCCACTAATCTCAAAATTTCTTCTACTTCCAGTTGGCTGAAATGATATTCTTTGAGACTTGCTTTCAATGATTCGAAGGCCCCATTCAGTGTGATACTTGTGAACATGGATTTCACATCGAAGCCTAACATGAACTGATTGTTGAATGGGTGTCGCTTTAGCAGATTGAAAAATCCAATGGAATTTTTACGAGTTTTGTTCGAAGAAGCCGTTAAGGTCAATAGTTTCGAAGATAGAAATTTCCTTCGATGTGAAAGTCATGTTCACAAGTATCATTTGAGTTTCAAATCCATGTTCATAAGTATCTCTTCTGCAATGCTATCTCTAATCTTTACGCTAACGCCTCGTTTCGTGTTCGCACTCCACTTTCCTTACCTTGGCCACTCCTTTCACTAAATGGATCCGGCATGGTTGCCCCCTGTCGGGTCAACTCTTCTGTATTGCTTTCGATCCACAACTGATCAGTTTACGAACTCTATTACGTCTATCCATCAATTCTTCGCAGTATTAACTTTACAAGACATCACAAGACGATACTCAGCATATGCCGATGATTTGATTGTCTTTATACGAAATGACTCTGAATTCCTTAAAAACTTACTACACTATATCAAGAATTTGCTGCAATTTCCGGCACTTCCATTAATCCAGAGAAATGCACAGGCCTTTGGGCTGGAGCGATCCGCGGTGATCGGCCCGCTGCTCGTGCACTGCAGTAAAGTTACTTGTTTACATCGGCCAACAAACTGCCGTGACTGAAGCTACCTGGACTCTCGTGCCACAGACTATTGCTCAAAGTATGACTCCATTTTTCCGTGTCAAGTGCAGTCTTTCTTATCAACACCTACGTTCTACCTAAGTTATTCCATGCTTGGATTGCAGGAATGCCACCAAGCCTCCTCCTGAAAAACTCCAACGTGTTTTCACCGATTTTATTTGAAATATTATTTACTGGACCGACATGATGACTTGGGTGCTCCCAATATCTTTTGGTGGAATGAATCTTGCAGATGTCTCTCTGAAACATAAAGCCTTTTTCTTTGCAAATTTTCTTCGTGAATTAATCCTTTCGCCTCCACACACTCTTACCATTATCGATACTCTTTTCTGTCCCCGGAATCTCCCCCTTACTGTCTCAATGTTTCTACGGATGGACCGGCCCTTTACCCCATCACTTCCCTCTACTTAAAAAACCGCTTTACACCTTTGGTCTTAATTGCATCCTGTCTGTCACCTACCCTCCACGACTAACGATCTTCTGGAAGAACCGCTTTTCTATACTTCTACTATCCGTAATCTTCTCTTGGCTCGCCAAAGGAGTTGTGAAGGTTTCACAGCTAATGAGTACAAACCTTCAATGGAAAGAACTTACTGAAATCTCGCCATCTCTGCCGAACACTCCGTTATGTCGTTCACAGCTTCGCCTGACCAAAGCCTCAATCTGCCGTTTGTATCAGTATCTTGCCAACCAATCCGGTTTGATATCAACTTCCTCTGCTCAACACAGCCTTCTATTAATTATTTATCTGAACGATGTACCACTCATGCCTTATACCGTCACCATGAAACTCCTTTACCAACATTTTGTGACTTACTTTGACAATCCTAATCCACTCATTGATGTCTCACCACCGGACCTGAAAGCAACTTGGACTGATGCACATTTAACTTATGCGTCACGGAAATCCATAGATACCCACTGGATGTACCTCCACCAAAAGATATTTACCTCCCGCACTTTGCACCGCTTCCAGGGACTGACTTCCCTCAACTGTTGTTATTGTGCGACAATAGGAGATGTTAGCCATGTTTACCAATTTTGTCATTACTGTTTCAACTGCTTCAGAAAGTCTGTTCATCCCCTCACACGATGCACAACTACAGTTATTTACAGCGGCATCAACCGGCTTCAACTCGCCATAACACTGTTTGTAAAACTATCATCCTGCAGGCCAAGCATACGATATACCTTTTTTATCACAGTAGTGTGGATAATCCAAAGCATCGTTCGTATACTGTGGGACGAAGATTTCTTTGCTGCAGCTTTCGGAAATCGCTCTGAGCGATTCTCCAAGCGGATTATGACGCTGCAGTTTCAAAAACACTACACATGACTTTCATTCCAAATGGACTCCTAGTCTCTAATGATACCGGATTCATGATTGATTCATTTAACTTCTACCTTAAGTTCTGCAGAATTTTTGGTTTTGAACAAAGTATAAACTCTTTTTATACCTCAACTGACGATAATCGTCTTAGAGTGTGATTGGTCATTGCAGCCGTTCTTGTCGGTTTTCCCCTTCTGCGATGAAGTGACTTCTTTACTTACCAGGTGAGCCGTTTCTATCGTCCATCTGCCATGATGTGTGTGCTCTATACTTATCTAGTGAGGCGAGTTATTTCGTTATTCATCATCATCATCATTGTCAACCATTATCAATCCACTGCTGGACGAAGGTCTCCCCAAGTTTCCTCCACAACGGTCTGTCTTGTGCCAGTCTCCTCCATGTCACTCCCGCATATTTACGAATTTCATCCACCCATCTCCCATGTGGTCTTCTTCTGGGTCTTTTCCTGTCCCTTGGAATCCAATCTAAAATTTCGGCTGTCCATCTATGGTCTGTCCTTCTGGCAGTATGTCCAGCCCATTGCCATTTCAGGGATTTAACTCTGATCATGATGTCTTCCACTCTCGTCATTTTTCGGATCCACGAGTTCCTCTTCTTATCTCTCCTGGTTATACCAAGCATGCACCTCTCCATGCTTCTTTGAGTTGTCTGCAGCCTTTGTATGTCTCTTTTAGTTAAGGTCCACGTCTCTGCACCATACGTAAGCACTGGAAGGATGCATTGATCAAACACTTTTCTTTTAAGACATAATGGCATATTGCTCTTGAAAATTATGCTGTTTCTTCCAAAAGCTCTCCAGGCAAGTTTTGTACGTCTATTAATTTCTTCATCAATGTGACCCTCACTTGATATCTGCTGTCCAAGATAAACATACGTATCTGTTATCTCCAGTTTTTCTCCATCAATCGATAAATCTTCATTTCTTGTAAAAGCATTGAACATCACTTTTGTCTTCTGAAAGTTCATTTTTAATCCCACTTCTTTACTCTTGTCAGCAAGTTCCTGGATCATACCCTGCAGCTCTGATGGGGTAGTTGCAAAAATTACTACGTCATCAGCAAAACGAAGGTGGGTTAGATAATCTCCATTAATCTTTATCCCTTTGTTTTCCCAGTTCAGTGATTGAAAGACATTTTCCAATGTAGCATTAAAGAGCTTCGGAGATATGGTGTCACCTTGTCTCACTCCCTTTCCAATTTTTATGTGTGTTGTATTTTCAAACAGCCGAATCTTTGCACTTGCATTTTCATAGATGTTATTAATAATATTAATGTATGCATCTTCAATACCGCAGGATTTCAGAGCCGTGGTAACTGCTGATGGTTTCACCGAATCAAAGGCTTTTTCATAATCGATAAAAGCCATGCACAATGGCAGTTCATATTCCATCGCTCTTTCAATTAGTTCTCTCAGTACGTGGATATGATCTATTGTGCTGTAGCCACTCCTGAATCCAGCTTGTTCTCTCGGTTGAGCCATGTCCAGTGTTACCTTCAAGCGGTGTGAAAGAACTTTAGTGAAGATTTTATAAACCACTGATAGGAGGCTGATAGGTCTGTAGTTCCTGAGATCCTCAATGTCACCTTTTTTATGTAGCAGGATCATTGTAGCATTGTTCCAATCCTCAGGAATCTTCCCTTCATTAAGGCATCGAGTGAAAATTTGGGCGAGTACTGTTTCAATTTCTCCACTTGCTTCTTGTATGATGTCTATAGTAATTCCATCTTCTCCTGGAGCTTTCCCCGCTTCATATTCTTGATTGCATGAGCAACTTCTGCTGGGAGGACTGGAAGAACTCTGGTACCTTTCATGATGTCTGGAGTACATGTATCATCCCTTTCATATAATTTGGAGTAGAAATCTTTCACTCTTGTAAAAATTTCTGCCTCTATTTCTTGTTATAGAACCATCTTCTTTTCTCAGAGCCATAATCTGTTTTCTTCCCTTACTGAGATGTCCCTTTGCTATCTTTAGGCTTTGGTTGTTTTCAATTGCTTTCCTCACTAGCTCACAGTTGAATTTCCTTACGTCTTCAGTGATACTTTTTCGTGCTGTCTTGCATAGCTCTATATATTCCACTTTGGAAGTCACATCTTCTTTAGTTGTCCTCATCTCTCTTCTTGTTTTGCATCAACATTTTGGTTTTTCCTGATAATTTGTTTACTTGCAACTTGTTCTTAGACCCAGCTAATTTTGTTGCTGTTTCCATAAGAGCTTTGGTTACTTTTCTGTTAACTTCCGAAATATCCACTTCTTCCGATGTTAGGCCTTCTAAAGCAGAGAATCTGTTCTTCAGTTCCAACTTGAAAGTATTATGGTGTTTTTTAAGGTTGGTTATGTCAATACATTTTGTTTGTCTTATGAGCTTGCCACGTTCCAGTTTAGTGTTGAGGTGCATCTTACATCTCACCAATCTATGGTCACTACCTGTGTTGAACTTGTTTAGCACACTGCAGTCTCCGATGACGAATTTTTTGTTGCACATAATAAAATCAATTTCACTTGTCGTCCCAATTGGATGTCTCCATGTCCATTTCCTGTGTGGCTTTTTCTTGAAAAAGGAATTCAAGATGAAAAATCCTTCTGCCTCTGCAAACTCAACGAGAGTATTTCCACGCTGGTTTCTGTTGCCGTGACCGCATTTACCTACTGAAGTTTCATTCTGTTGCCGGTGCCCTATTTTTGCATTGAAATCTCCCATAATTATCTTCAAGTGCTGCTTACCTTTATTATTTAGATGACGAATTTCCTCATAAAATTCTTCAATTTCTTCTTCAGGATGACTTGTGGTGGGTGCATAAGTTTGAATAATCTGAGCCTGGTATCTTCTCGATAGTTGGATAACGAGTCGTGCAGCTCTGTCAGAGGAACTTTCAACTTCTACCACTTTATCCTTCAGTTTCTTGTTTATTATAAATCCAACACCACTAGTTCTGCCAGTATCTGTCCCACGATAATAGAAGAGATGTCCACTTTTCAGTTCAATGAGATCTTCTCCTTTTCTCCTTACCTCACTCAGCCCGACGATGTCCCACTTGATCCTTTGTAGTTCCTCTTCCAATTCAAGAAGCCTTGAATCAGAAGATAGGGAGCGTCCGTTGTAGGTAGCCAAGGTCAGCATCAAATGGCAGCCTAGTCCGGTCCTCCGGGGATTCTTAGCACCCTCTGCCTTCATGTCGCACTGGCCGCTGCCTTGGCCAGGTACATTCCAGCTGCCGGAGACTGAGGGCCAAGATTTAAGTTGTAGAGTCATTTTGGAGGTGTTTGGCCATAACTCACCACGCTGGCCAAGCGGGTTGGTGAGTGTGGGATAGCATTTCCTCTGATCCCGATGGTATAGTTATACCGCTATTTGCGGTCGTCAGAGCCCCTTTAGTGGGAACAGGATGCACCACGAGAAGGCGGGGTTGACATTTGTCAAGGAGAGGCTGTGATGTTACGCATCACCTCACCTTACATCCCATTTCGTTATTATGTGTTATAAATAGTTATATATAGTTACTTTCTAAATGACTGTGCGCCGTTATTACTCTGCATATTTTAGAAGGGCATACCAATCACCTGTAATGTGCACATCTGAATGTGATGTGTGATTTTTGAATCATTGACTTTTACTTAGTGTTGACTAGCAAAAACTTTTCTTCTCATAAACTCCTAGCGCGTTAGCAGACTATGCCAATCTTAACGTTGCTCATTTTGCTGAGGCAACTTTGTGGTGACTTACGGTCTCATCTGAAAGATGGGGGTTTGTTATTTTTCTCTGTAAATATTTGTACATATTTTAATTGTATATAGTTTTTCTGTATTTTACCTTTTCGCTACAATAATAACAATAAAGAACTTTTGAGGAGCCAAACGCTCAGCGAAACTGTAGTCGATGTATAATAAACATTTTATTGTGAGAAACGTTGCTATTTTTATTCTACGTTGATTGTTGTTCTTGAACTATAGAAAACACGGTTGTCAGTTGTAAAAAATACGTATTATGAACTAATGGAAAAGTTCAAACTTTTTGCATTTAAATTAATACTCTTTAAAGAAAATCATTTATTCTAAGAATAATTTATATACTCACATAAAAATTAAGCGCAACCTCTTGCATGGCTTTAGGCATGCATTGGAAATCTTCGTTGTCGCAACAGCCCGCTTGATCATTGCACCTGTGCAAAAGAGTACATCTGGGGGCATATTCTTTAGTAGGATCAGGATAGATGTCTTTCACTCGGACCACCTGAGCTCTCGGTTCTTTACAGCGGCCTAGGTCTCTCATCAACAAGAAATGCTCATTCGCCAGTTTGACGTTCTCCAGTTCTGCAAAAAGATCAATACAAAGGTATCAAAAAAATTATTTTTATGCGGTCAAATGTTAAGAGTAAAAATGGTTTGTTCGACGAAATAAAACGATTTAACGCCCACACCTGAAGCTAGCATTTCTGCAATTCAAGATCTGGTTGTAGAAACCAAAAATTATCTTTCAGGAAGCACTGTAACCCGGGCATCATAGATTTCAGTAGGATTGAGCTGTGGTGAATTTGAGTCATCTTCCTTTTCCTTAGCTCTTTCTTTCGCCATTTACATGCAGTTGCGTTAATGAGCAGAGCTCTCTCACTTCTTAGCGTTCCGTAGGAAGAAGGAGCAGAGTTCGATTTTATGACCTTACTTTTCTGCGAGGGAGAAAGTGGACAATGATTTTTGTTGGAAACATCGAGACATTCGCATCTTTGAATAAGCAGCGCTGTAACAGCACACGATGCTGAAAATACTGATCATTTGCAAAAGTGGAGAGATCTCCGTTGTGTTTCGTGCATGTGCAGCATTTGTAAACACAACAGCAGCCCGGAAAAATAATTCAGCAAAATAATATCAGTAGCATAAATATCTTACAAATATTAAAATACTTTCATCAGGACATTTCTGTTCTTCACGTGTTGTTTCGGAATTAAAAGCTTGACGGGTCACGTTACAACTTTTGCGATAATCTTTTATAACAGCTATAGTGAAGAAATCCTGCAAGTGATGGCTGGTCTGACTCAAAAGGAATATATACGGGTAATTGTTTTCAAGTTCAACGTTTTTTATAATATAGCATGCGACGGGAAAGGGAAAAAAATCCAAAAAATTCCGATGGAAGCGCTCACACGAGCTGTGGTTATAGGTTTGTTTCTGACCTCTTATCGGTGGAAGGAGAGAGAGAGAGAGAGAGAAAGGAAGTCATTGGACGGACGACCTTGGGGATGAAGTGATGAGACTTTATTCTAAATTCTTGTACAGGACTATAGTTTTCATAAACATTATCGCGAAAGCTCCACTTTGACTAGTCAAGCCTTTAATACCGAAACAACACGTAAAGAACTGAAATGTCCTCGTGAAATTACGTTAATGTTTTCAAGATATTTATACTATTGCACCACGTAACTAATTGTACAATCTCTGATTATGAATATTTTCAAGATTCGAATGAAACATAATATATATCGCTTTAGCAGATTTTTAGATCAAAGAAGGAAATGAAGGTGACAAGAGTATTAATCTTAAAAATGCGGCAGCCAAACTAGATTAGAAGCCAACTTTTGGGGACCTTAGAAACAAATTTAGGGGGTAAACTCAAATCTACAGAATATTGTGTGCGTGCGTGTGTGTGTGTTTAACATATTTTAAGTAATCCGTATCATCACTGTGAGGCATCCATGGCTTTTCAAAGTCATTGAAAGTCTACCCAGAGAAACTTCGGTCGAACATCAAACTCCAGTAAACTACACCAACAATGTGTACTATTATATTTTAGTGTCTGCAATTAACCCAGTTTACATGAAATACTTCTGAACAGGACTATTTCTAGCGCCCATGGATTAAATGTTAAAGTAAACATGAAGGACTGAGCATAATCCTATACCGTGCTATAATGATAATGTAAAAATGGAACATCTACAGATTAACGACATAGGAGCGAGGTATAAAAAAAGAACGCCAGGGAAGTTTAGGGATAATAGCTAAAATGACGAATTAGCGCTTTTATTAAGCAAACATTGCAAGAAACAATATTTTAAAAAAGGATCTTCCAGCAGATATATTGAAGAAACAGTTGTGTGCGATATTTCATGAAATGTGTAACGAAGCGTTTTTGAATTAAAAATTTTCTAAGGTTGGCATTGTCATTTTATGATTGAATAGACTTGCATGTAAACACACCAATCTGTACGTACACTGTGCTGGTCAGTTCAGTTTTACCTTAGAATTCCACACATTTCTTACAACTTGTAAACGAGGGACTAAATTCCTGAAAATTTAAGTCATTACAGGATATTAACGACCCTTACTAAGTTATCTGATTTCTTAAGTTGATGTTTGTCCCATGCTTCTGCCAACGCTTACAGAACTGTAAATGAATCCACGAACAGAGCCAAGAGAGCGTGTGTCCGCGGCCGTCTCTGAAGGCGCAATGACTCCTAACTGAACACAACTACACACAAGAAATCCTGCATCGAATCGCCATCGAAATGTTTGTACGGTTACTCATCCGAAAAAACGCAGAACAAATATCTGCGTGAGGCATGTGGTTCCGATGCCAACAAGCAACTACTTTATCTTCTTGCGAGTTTTCTCTAAAGTTAACAGTAAAAATTACATTTTACAGTCATGAATGAATTCTTTGGGTATGTAATTACGCGCTTTATACTTATCTTGAACAGAAAGTAAAGTGCTGAAGAAAAACGAGGGGTTTCATCATGGATTTCCGCTTTCGTTGCCTATTGATGCAATTCGGATGTGGAGTGACAAAACTATTATCCATCGGTGATAATAATACAGGTGTGAAAGTGAGAGAGACTCACAGGAAGAGAACAATGATGAATTCTGTGGTGCTTAGACACCTCCGATTAGACAGTGTTCGATAAAGTTAAACTGATTAAATAATGAGAGACTGAAGCTCTAGCTACTGCTGTGAAATTTTGAAAGTTAACAGTAGTAATGCCTGAACTACGTAACCTAGGCTGATGACTTTACCTGCACCGTCTTAGTGTAGACCTCACAGGAAAATGTGGAACTCTCTCGAATAGTTTGGGATTAATAGGATCCCTGACGGCGTTCCGACAGCTAGAACGTAGGTCACCGGGAACCACAGTCTTCCACTCGGACAGATTCGGTCTAGAGACCTGTGGGGATCTGCCTCCCGCACGGGACCGGTACCTTACACCCTTCTGTCACAACCCGTGTGTGCGACGTGCTATGGGCAGTTGGGGCAAGCAACTTTTCAAAAATATCCCATCTCGTGGCAGGGAGATCGCCCGCCAACGCGAGTTTTTGGGACAAAAGTCCTTTATTTGGTATCTAAACAAAAATTACACTCACATTACACTACGAGGGTCTCATGCACCCCTCTCACAAATATTCAGGCACTGAAAACACATTGTTCACACAGAAATATTTACATAGTCCACAGCGCTAGGGCCAGTGCTGTGGTGATGATCCCGGGCCAGGGTCATCAAAAATACCTTGGTCAATAGACCCAAAAGCTCAGTGTCGAGAGCAACGTACCTCCGAGGGTACAACCATCTGTCAACCATAGTTGACCCGGCTCTTCCTTTGCTCAAGTTTCCTAATAAGACTAGGGCATGTCTTACTGAAGCTGGAGTGAGAGA
Source organism: Macrothele yani (assembly GCA_039090855.1). NCBI lineage: Eukaryota > Metazoa > Arthropoda > Arachnida > Araneae > Macrothelidae > Macrothele > Macrothele yani. Next base: position 99,164,762 of record CM076995.1, on the reverse strand, counting down.
CGTCCAGCTTCAGGCGGAACTTGGCATTCGCAACAGTGCAATTGCTGCACTTCGGTGCGGCTGCACACTGGTGGTGCTGGTGCCCAACTTCACCGCCATTGCCGCACCTTGCTTCTGACTCGGGGCAGTTGCCTCGGAAATGACCGAAGCCATTACACCGAAAGCACCTGACCTCCCTCAAAAATTCCTTTAGGCGGAGCACTGACCAACCCAAGTTCAGTGTCTTCCGCCTCACCAAGTGCTTGAAGGCCTTGGGCTCCACGTCTGCCACCCGGTGGACCCTACCTCCCTTGCCCTTGATGGAAAAACAGGCTTTAAACCCATTCTCGAGTTCTGGGTTCTGCCCGCAAACCGCCTCCTCGAACTCTTTCCCTGAGAGATCCCCGTCGACCCCATAGTCTATCAACCGGGGTGTCTCTTTCGTGGGGCCGTGGAGAGTGTGCATTCCTTGGTCAGCGGATTGCTTCTCAACTCCTGGGCAAGGCTGTCGAGCTCCCCGGGATGGGAACACTCCACCGCGACCCCTCTTTTCCTAATGTTCCGAATGCTCTTGACCCCTATCTGCAGTTTAGTTGGGTTGACTGCAGTTTGCAGGGTCTTCGTGTCCTCTGAGGACACACTCTCGACTGTCGGGTAGACCAAAAGCACGTGTCTCCTGTCTCCCGACTTTTCCTTATTCTTTTTATTCTCTATCGGGGCGGGCGAGGACCCTTTCGCCGTACTAGCCCCTTTCCTAGCCACTTCGGCGTAGGAAACCACTTTGGTGTCGGCTTTGCAGCTCGACTCCTGCCGAACGGACAGCCTGCTTTCAATATAGGCCACCCGATCGGCTTGCACGTAACAAGCCTTATCGATACTCTTCAGGGCCGCTTTCACCTTTTCTCTCCCTGAGGAAGTGACCCGCGAGTCCTTGAGAACGGACTCTACTTCCCCAATGAGGGTGAAAATGCAGCTCATGAAAGCCTCAGGTGTTAGCACCGGGGGTGTCCTGAGATGCTGGTAGCGCTCCAAAGGTGTCTCTGGAGGACCAGCGGACTACCCCTCAGGAGCCCGAGAGGGTTCGGGCTGGGGTGGTGTTTTACCCTTCCTTGCCATGGGCGGAGGTGGCAAGGGCGTGCTTACACCACAAGCTGACTGAGAAGGCTCAGTCGAGGCTCCCTTCGTGGGTGTAGCGGCTTTTGAGCCCTTCGCTGGGGGAAGCGTCTTTGACGGTTTCCTCCTGGCATTGGGCTCCACCTTCCGGCTGTTCTCGGAGGTGGGGTTAAACCCTTTAGCACTGCCGACAGGGCTTGGTAGTGCTTCGGCCGCTACCTTCTGCGTCCGGGTTGACCCGGACGATTTGGGGGCTGACCCCTTAGGTTTCACTTTACCCTTCTGGGTAGTTGACATCTCTGTAGGAGAGATGAAAAACACAAATTTCTTCTAAGTACTGAGTGGGCACCCTGGGGTTCTCCCACTCAAGTCTCACCTTAGAATCCGGGCGCTCGGGCTTTGGGCTGAAAAGGGATCAAAGAGTCCCTTCGTCAGCGGGACCGGAACGACGTCGACGTACCCGAATCTGATGCCAGAGTCTCTATGTGGGCTGAACGAAACTTCGCCCTTACAAGGGCGTTTTCACTAAGTCCCGTCACTGCTCTGATTAACTGGTATTAAATATTACAATTTTTCTAAAAAAGAAAAATCGCGAGATCGGAATGAAACCCCGTCTCGCGCTTGAAATCGTCAGTTCTGGTTAGCAGTGCAGTATAGCTCAACCTAGACACGCAAAGAACTCTCACCCGGTCGGCATCAGAACGACCGGTCGTAAATAAAACAAAAAATTAAAAATGCATACCGCCACCAGTTCTGTAGAATAACACTCGCTACATACTGAAATGATGTTTTATACGGCCTCACATATGATGATACTACACGCAATAGCACATTCACAACAAATAATGCTGCATGTAATAGCAGAGCCGACGGAAATAATACTACACAGGAACAGCTAGTAAAATAGCTTTGCTGATGGCATACGTGGACGACAGGTACATCCAAGGAAATTACAAGAAGAAATTCGGCAAATTAGGCTGCAGGGCTTTCAGTTGTAACTTTGAGATGCTGGCTGCGCTGCGACCGCTTTTGTTTCGCGATCAGACGACATTTTACGGTTTACAGTACAAGCAAACTGTGTACGTCACTCATATATAAGACAACAAAGTCAGTGTTCCAAACTTTTTCTTGGAAATATTCCAGAGGCTCGAACATGAATATCTTCTAGGAAGTTATGGCGCAAGAGCTGCATGTGGCCACAGTCCATAGATAAATACCACTTCGTGTGCAACGAGTGCAGTTTGCTACCATAATGATATTGCACCCAACAGTTTCGCAATTTTCCTTTGAAAATTAATAGACATCAAATTTTAGATGTTAGAACAGCTAACTTCTAGCTTTATGTAGACAAGTTGAATTCGTGTTTGGTTCACTGCTGTATCCATTAATGAGTACCTGCTACTTTTACACTCTTTCATAGCATTCTGCTTTCACTAGATAAGAGAAATGCAGCATCTTCAAATATGAGCGTACTTCTCTTGATGACCTGATAAACCGTGTGTATCTGAGAATGAAAGTCAAATTCTCACAACTTTCATTAAAAGAAGACAAAACAAAGTTCTGTATTGCTACCAATCATCCTGGCTTTGTTGCGGCTGTACGGAGGTTCATGAGTCGTGGCAATGTTCAATAAGGAATCGTGTAGTGAACAAAAAAGACTTTGTAAGCCATTATGAAAACCAGCAAGTTGTTTTAAATAGGCTACCATTTTAGAATACTATTTTTCAAAATGTCTTGCTATTTTATTTAACTCTTTATTTCAAAATTTCTAACTCACTTATATTTATAGCTATAAAATGCTTCATTCACTGGTTACGACTTAAACATAGTCTAACTGCATCGATTTATGCTCATTAAGTTACCGCACTAACAATCATACTCGTACATGGATGCAAAACATGGGAACTGTGCTTCTGCCGTAACGTAAAAGGGGACTAAATTTAAATAATCTTTTCCATTCTTTAAGCTATGAGAGCTACAAAAAAATTTTTATATGAGATATTGCACATTGTTAGATTATTCCAAAATGTACAAATGATATATTAATCTTCAACCTTAAATAAGAATTACGTTCGTTAAACAATTTATTCATTAGACTAATGTAAATTTTTCTGACAAGAGACAACACTGAACTTACCGTTATAGCGGGGGTTTTTCTTGTGTGTAAAGTTTTGAATTTCCGAGTGGGAAAAAGTCTTTCTGAGGAAATTACTGGGGCGCAAATATGATGCAAAGAAAACTGTCACGGAGTCACTCATGCCTCCGCTCTTACAGAGCCATCTGACTCTAGGCTGAATCCTGGAAAACGGGTTTCAAAAGTTTTTAAGTGCATGTCGTCGTTAAATAGATGCACTCCCACTCCTTTCACTACACCCTCTCCTTTCACTACACCCTCTCCTTTCCCTACATTTTTCTGTTTGTCTTTCCTATTGAGTTCACTTACTCAGATCTCCTAGCGTCTTATTTCTAAGGGCAGTTTTAGACCTAGGGTAAGACACTCCCTTCCTAAAACTTCTTCAAACATCATATCAAATAGCTGCACTTTTCATTAATCTGTGACACGCGTCTTCTTCTGTTTGAGGTTTGATTTGTTCTGTGATTAATGCCTGATTCGCAGAGTTTGTAATTTCGGCGCAACTCTCTGCGATCTTAAACGTGCAAAAAACTTTTTATTGAAAAAAAAATGTTAATATGTAGTATGAAAAAAAAATCACATATGAAGATTCTGAACAAGAGTGAAAATGAACACCTTTTAATCACTCCTATTTATACAGACGTTATTTGCATAAGCAACAAAAAGGAAAATTAAGAATTTGAAGATTTATAAAAAGCACAGCATAATAGTTAACAAAATATTTAAATGGATATTTTAAGGAAACCATCGTTACACTATTTATTGTGCACGTATTTACATATTTGGAAGTCAGGGTAACAAAAAATTAAGTATTCCAAGTGGACTAGCTTTGGACAGAGATCATTAGAGTTCAGTGTGATACATGAAGAAATGCATTCCAAGAAAGAGGCAAGCACGTTTTTTTTTTTTATGAAAATATGTTCAGTAGAACATTTATTATGGCTTAAAATAGAACTCCACGATATAACGGTGTGTTCCTATGGGGAAGCTGGAGATGTTTGCTTGTGCAGGAAACATTAGCTAATACATGCAACGAAAGAGCTGGAATAGAAAGAAAGCAATTTCTTCCAATTTGTTTAATTGTAAGATAAAAGCAGTTCTCTTGTTTAAAAGCAAATAAAAAACTACGCCATCATGACTTCGATTATAATTAGAAAAATGCTTCCTCAGTTCATCAGCGGAAATTTTCTTTTCTCTTCCTGAGTGTGGGAAAAAATTGATTAAGCTAAATTCTTAGATCATACCTAGGAAATATTTTGTAGGTGGAGATACAAAATATTTTCTAGGTATGATCTAAGAATTTACAAATTTTTACGAATTTTTTTGTAGGTGGAGATGATCAATGAGTGTACGTGAGGACGTAAGGGGTATTATTTAAGTTAGTTCCAGCAGTTGTTTTTTTAACGAATTTTTTTTTTGTAAGTGGAGATGATCAATGAGCGTACGTGGGGCTTCAATTAGTATATTTAAGTCAGTTCCAGAATATTGATGGAAAACTCTCACTAACAGGAAAAGTTCTTCAGACCTCTCCTTGCGATGGGTAAAATACATTAGATTTTTATCTTTGATGCCTTCTATGAATAAATAAAGGTTTGATGCTGTGAAACTTCAGGGTTCACGAGTTTATGATGACTTAAATCTAGTCTCTCAACCCTTATGTTTTAATATGCATGTTCGTAAAAGCTATAAACATAACCATGCATTTGTAAAGTGTCTATACAAACACTTTAAAGCCAACGATCCAGGGTAAATGATTAAACAGAATCATGTACTGACTAAATGTCCAATTTATTCCGTATCCAAGACATCACGGATGCGCAACGTTGAAATCACTTACTTGCAATACGTAACAGGATAATTCAGGGAATTCAAAATATTTTAACGAAACCCATTTAGCAACAACAGCTCGATGTAACAAAACGTAATTCACAGATTTATTCGTTCAATATTAAAGCTCTTCACCTAGCACACAACTCTTGGAACAATTTTACCATCGTTTTATTTACCATTGATCCACTGTCAGGAAGCCAACTTTGAAAAACTTGTCGGGAGAAATAATGTGTCGTTAAGTCAGAAACTATTAAACGACAAAAAACCAAATTTACATAAGAAAATAAAACTCAAAGAGAAAGTTAAATTAGAGGTAAAAGACACGCTTTTCTTTAAAAAAAAAACTTGGGCTTCTCTGAAAGAAGTTTAAATACTAAAAACCCGTAGCCTGTTTTCTTATTCACTTGAAACTTCGAATTAAGTCTAAGCTGAGAAAAAAAATGGCATTTAAGAAATCTGTTCTGAGCAGAAATTATTATTCTTAAAAGCTTTTTCAGTACACAAGTCTAGGACAAAAGTGATGATAAAATTTTAAAATGAAGGTAAACAAGAAAGATGACACCGAATTTTCGGGTGTAATAAGCACGTCTTTTGAATCCGTTCTGACGCAAATTAAATCTATCAAAGCTATTCAAAGTCAATGGAGCCGGTATGGAAAATAATAGTATCTGACGGAAGAAAGAAAGTTTTACAATCGGGGTTTTAATCCCTCAGATATTGCTGTAAACGGAAGCATGAGCTTACGAACTCTTAGAAACAGAGTTATCGACAAAAATAAAATGTGACTTTACGTCCCTTGGTGGGAAAACCATGCATTATTTTAGGAAGAAAGTATTCACAAAAGGTTTATCCATATGAGCGGATCGGTCCAAGAAAAAAAATTTAGTCGAGTTTTCAGGAGCCCAGATTTTGCTACAAATACATCAGAAGTAGAAATTAACACTTATTACCCCTGGTGGCCAAACCATTCTTTACCAAACATTAGAAATTACGTGAAAAATATTTTTCGTCAGGTCTTGTATGCGATACAGGAATAATTATTTAAATCGGAGTTTTAGGAGCAGAAAACGCAATTTACGATTGTTCGCCCTAGCGGAAAGTCTATGATTTACTTGAAAATTTTGAATTTATAGGAAAAACATTTCGCATCGGAAACACTATCCAACAAAGAAGGAATTTTTCAAATCGGACTTTTAGAAGTACAGATATTGACAAAAAAAAAAAAAAAAAAGATATACATCTACGACCCTGGCGTTGAAACCATGCATTATTTCAAGAAGAAAATGTTCCTAAAATGTTTGTCCACATGAGTAGTATCGGTCCACAAAAGACTTTTTTCAATCGAGATTTTAGAAGCTCATAGTTTGCTGCAAATACATCAGAACCGGAAATTAGGACTTACGCCACCTGGTGGCCAAACAATTTTTTACAAAAATTTGAAATTACGTGCAAACGATTTCCCATCAGAAGCTGTATCCGATGCAGAAAGATTTCTTTAGATCGGAGATTGAGAAGCAGAGATATAGGGGGAAACGCAATTTACCTTTACGCCCCCTAGTGGAAAGTCTATGAATTACGTGAAAATTTTGAAATTATATGAAAAGCATGTCACACGGAAAGCACTATCCAACAAAGAAGGAATTTTTCAAATCGGACTCCTAGAAGTCGAGATATTGACAAAAATAAGATATACATCTACGCCCCCTGGCGGAGAAACTGGAATATTTTAGGAAGAAAATATTCCGAAAAGGTTTATCGATGTGAGTGGCATCAGTCCACGAAAGAATTTTTTCAATCGATATTTTAGAAGCTCAGATTTTATGGCAAATGCATCAGAAGCGAAAATTAACACTTACGCCCCCTGGTGGCCAAAGTATTCCTTACCAAAAATTCGAAATTATATGCAAAAGATTGTGCATCAGGAGATGTATCCGCTGAAAAAAATTTTCAGATCGGAGTTTTAGAAGAAGAGTTATCGGAAAAAATGCAATTTACTTTTACGCCCCTAGCGGAAAATCTATGCGTAATTTGAAAAAGAAACTATATCCAAAATACTCTTCGACATAAATGGAATCGAAAGATGAAAGATTTTTTTCAATCGGATGTGTAGCAAATATGTGGAATAAAACGTATTTTTGAATTCGACATCGTCTGCATTTACGCCCTCTAGCGGCGAAATTGTACATCGTAAAAAACGAAATGAAGGATCATTATTCGCATATTTCAACCTTTCGAATGCAAAAAGAATTTTTTAAATCGGACAAATAGTTGCAGAGATACGTGGGTACAGATGGACGGACGGACGGACTGACGGACAAACCGATAACATAAGCACGATGTATTGTTACAAAAGACGTGCTAAAAAAGGCTGAATAACAGTCTACATACATTTTAAGAGCAGCAAAGCAACTGAATGTTATAATGCTGAGAAACCGCAATTTCAAATATTGCCTTTCCTAGGCAGCAGCTGGTCTCATTCTTCACTTACTTTTCATACTGTAGTAATACTGCGTACAAAGTAAAACCCGTATCTCTTACAATACAGCAGATATGCAAGCTCACCTGTTTATAGACAATGAAACCCTTAACTACAAATTTCTAGTCATGCACACTAGAGAGAAATTCCAAATTCAGTTTAATTTCTGTCGTAATAAAAAACTGCGGCACGACTTAGGTTCGACAATTTTGCTGGATGATGATGATTCATTTTACTCACGGAATTAGACTCCCTGATATTACTAGTGATGAAATTAGGCACGAGTAATTTAGAGCTAGCATCACTAGAACGTACCAAAGCGAAGCACACAAGTTCGAAAAATTTTCTAAGAAAAAAAAACGAACTCGTGCTATATGGCAGCTAGAATCCAAACCAGCGCTTGCTCTCTACGTTTCTTCAAAATAGTAGCTTTAAATAACAGGTTAGTAAAATCATGCAATGCATTGATTATGATACGCATTCCGACATACCGGAAATTATTACTCAAGTTATGAGGATAATTGCTGTGGAATAAATCTCGCTCATGTGTCCTGACCTTTGACCCCATTTCGATTATATTCAACAGAACCGGTTCAGTACATCTCAAGAATAATATACTGAAGTTTTGTCGCAATAGAAGCAGTTTTACGCAAGTTATGAGAATAATGGCTGTGGAATAAATCTTGCTTTTGTGCAATGATCTTTGACCCCATTTCGTTGATATTCAACAGAACCGGTTCACTATACCTCCGGAACAACATGATAACGTTTTGTCGCAATCGAAACATTTTTTGGTAAGCTATGATGCACAAGGGCAATGGAATGGATCCCACTCCAGTGTCCTGACCTTTGACCCCATTTCGCCCATATTCAATAGGGTTCGTCCCCAGTGGCTCCCTACCACATACTAAAATTTCATCGAAATCGAACCATATTTACGCATGTTATGACGCATGAAGGCAATGGAATGGATTCCACTTTTGTGCCCTGACCTTCGACCCCATTTCGCCCATTTTGAATAGGGTTCGTCCCCAGGTGGTTCTTTACCAAATACTAAAATTTCATCGAAATCGAACCCTTTTTACGCAAGTTATGACGCATAAGGGCAATGGAATAAATACCGCCTTTATGGCCTGCCTGACCTATGACCCCATTCGCCCATTTTCAATAGGTTTCGTTCCCAGTGGTTCCTTACCACATTCCAAAATTTCATCGAAATCGGACAGCTACAAAGCCAGTTCTTTTAATTGCATTTAGTACTAATCGATAAAGCTTACCTCGTGCAGTTGTTAATATTTCTACTTTGCTTAGAAACATATTCAGACAACGCGAAGTATGTTTTAAGAGTAGCTCAGTTTTTCAAAAAATAATCTGAATAGAAGTAACTTCTTAGCTCGTAGCGAATTTCAAAGCTAATCCTGAAATGTTTAAAAACCTTTACGAGCAGTATCCAAATGTAACCATGGGATAATAGATTTAGCAAAAGCACATATAGTCATTTTGAATATCTAGTTATCTAGTTAGTTAAAATAATTTCTTCTTCAGTTAGCGTTTCGGGGAATTTGAAAGCTGTCCCCTTTTCACCAGTTTTCTAGGGCCAGCTGCAATAGTGAGACAGGACACTCCCGTTTCTCAACTGTCCGATTAAGGGGTGAACACCCATTTCACCTAATCCGTTTCCCTAATCACGTTTACCCCAATGGCGTTTCCCCGAATTCCCATTTCTCCTAATTTCGTTTGCCCTAATCTCGTTTCCCCTAAATCGCGTTTACCCTAATTCACATTTACCCTAAACACGTTTACCCCCAATGGCGTTTCCCCGAAATCGCTGTTACCCGAATTCCCATTTCCCCTAATTCACGTTTGCCCGTATCAAAGTTTCCCCTAAAAATGTTTGCTGTATCAAGTTTGTTCTAATTCTCCTTTGCCTTGATTCGCGTTTTTCCCAATTCATGTTTTCCGTAATTCATGTTTGTCCTGATTTTCGTTGAGCGAAATAAAACGTTTCTTTTATCGCCAAAATGTAGGGCAAAAAAATCGGATTTATCGTTAAATTCAGGAAAAAAAATCGTATGTAATTTCTTATTGTCAAATTCAGGAAAATATATGTATATTTAATCATCAACCATTATCAATCAATCTACTGCTGGATGAATCAAGATCTCCCCAAGTTTCTTCCACTACGGTCTGTCTTGCCCCAGTCTCCACCATCACACACGCGCATGCTTTCAAATTTCATCCACCCATCTCCAATGTGGTCTTCTTCTGGGTCTTTTTCTGTCTCTTGGAATCCAATCTAAAATTTCGGCTGTCCATCGATGGTCCGTTCTTCTGGCAATATGTCCAGCCGATTGCCATTTCAGGGATTTTACTCTGATCATAATGTCTTCCACTCTTGTCATTTTTCTGATCCACGAGTTCCTCTTCTTATCTCTCCTGGTTACACCAAGCATGCACCACTCCATGCCTCTTTGAGTTGTCTGCAGCATTTGTATGTCTCTTTTAGTTACGGTCCACGTATCTGCACCATACGTAAGCACTGGAAGGATGCATTGATCAAACACTTTTCTTTTAAGACATAATGGCACATTGCTCTTGAAAATTATACTGTTTCTTCCAAAAGCTCTCCAGGCAAGTTTTATACGCCGATTAATTTCTTCATCAATGTAACCCTCACTTGATATCTGCTGTCCAAGATAAATGTAGGTATATGTTATCTCCAGCTTTTCCCCATCAATCGATAAATTCTCATTTTTTGTAAAAGCATTGTACATCACTTTTGTCTTCTGAAATTTCATTTTTAATCCCACTTCTTTACTCTTGTCAGCAAGTTCCTGGGTCATACTCTGCAGCTCTGATGGGGTAGTTGCAAAAATGTTCTGAATATTTATAATTGCTGTGTTGCGCGTCATGATCATCAGATTGTTAGTTTAACAAAATTGATTGTGTTTGTTAAACAAATTTCGTTTTAAATTCTTAGGTGTAAATTAAGTCTTTGACTCTTGGGTATATATATACAGGGTGGTTCAAAACTATATGTCAAAAATGTAAAGGCAGGTAGAGGGACCTAAATAAGCAGATTTCGTATAGGAATGTGTGTGCGGTAGTGCCGCGTTGAGCCGGTAGAGAGCGCTGATGAGTACGGCGTATAAAAGCGCTTCGCCAGCTGGATTCTTCATTTCGATCATAATTTGAATTGGAACAAGCATATTAAGGAAGCCCTGGCTAAAGCTCTTAAATTAAGAGGATGTCTCCAACCCATAATTAAAAATAAAAGGCTTAGCAAAAAAAATAAAACCTCGTTATGGAAAGCATGCTTCAGCCCGGTGATTACCTATGGCTGTCCTATCTGGAGTAACTGCAGAAAGCAGCAAAAAATAATATTACCTCGTTTCAAAATAAAACTCTTCGTATGATGGTAGGACTAGATGGAAAAACATCCAATAATGCTATCCGTAGTATACTAAATATCAGCTCTATACATTATACTATGTATGATCTAGCGCAAAGGTATTACGAGAAAGCCAAGAAACATCCCAATCCTCTTGTCAGGGAGGCCCTTAATTATGTTGTCAATGATACTGACAAATTTAAAAGACCGAAGGCTATTTTAAATAAAATTCCTGAAAAGAATCCAGTTCACAGTTATACTTCCAAAAAATAAAAAATAACTGGGACTAAATTGAAGTTATTCCTCACACGTAGGACGAAAGCAAAAAATTGAATAGCAGTTTTGGACAAAAAAAAAAACAAAAAAAAAAAAACGGCTCGTTTAGGGGCCGAGCAAAATGTTGCATAAAAGATTTATCTTTTTTGTACTAAATATCTCTGCCCCTAAAAAACAAGGTATTGTTGGTCTTGTCTTTTATATTAAAATTTGTTGTTGTTTTTTCCTGATTAAAAGAAACAAAAAAAAAAAAAAAAAAAGGCTCTTTTAAGAGCCGAGCAAAATGTTGCATAAAAGACATCTTTTTTGTACTGAATATTCTGCTCCTAACCAAACAAGTTGTTGTTGGTCTTGTCCTTTATATTAAAATTTGTTGTTGTTATTTACAGATTAAAGAAAAACAAAACAACAACAACAATAAACGAAAAAAAAAAAAAACGGCTCGTGTAGGGGCCGAGCAAAGTGTTGCGTAAAAGACATCTCTTTACGCATTAGTTCTGAAAAAAAAAATAATATTATTATTTAAACAAAACAGGACTAAATTTTTTCCGCTGTTGCACATAATTGTGCAACAAGCAGGCAAGTAGCGAAGGTAAAAAAAAAAAAAAAAAAAAAAAAAAAATTATGAATGGTTGGCCCATAAACTACCGGCTTCCTAAATAAGGAATAAAAAAAAATCCTGGTTGTGGCTTTTTTTTTTCTCGGTTGTTTACTCAAAATGAGTATCTTAAACCTCGATCGGTGTAATTTTGTGATCACACTACCTCAGCTATGGTTACTCTGACATGCCTGTCAAGAATCAACAAAAGTAAACCTGTGAAAAAATTCTGAAAACCAATGGGGAAAAATCTTTTCTCTCATTGGCTGGCGAGAAACACTGAGCAAATAGCCAGTTTTGTCTTACCCGGTGTTCAAAGACGATTTTTCTCTGGGAAAGATGTTCTGTGTGTGATGTTTTTTTTTTCCAGGTTCCCCTCTCCCGTGTCCTTTCCCCCTGTACTCTTCTGTGGCACAGGTGTACCGGGCATTTTTCTGCGGAGAGAAATATCACTTGAAATGGCTTGTTGTTACAGGTAAGTATGTAGGGCAGCTTACAACTTCACTTCTTAACGGGTAACCGTCTACTCCCTCTCCTCTAATATTTCCATACTTTTCTTTCGTACTATTCTATCAGGGAAATCTGTTCCCAAATATCTAATATTCATCTTTTTCACCTGACAAAAGGCGCAGAGCGCTGAGGGTTCGGGTCTCTCAACCTCTGATAGGAAATCTCTCTCTCGATTCTTCATTTCCCGCACGGATCTCGAGCAGCATGCATCGTTACACCAATGCGGAGCTGGCCGACATGTATTTCATGTATGGGGCTGCACAAGGAAATGGATTAGCTGCTCAACGGATGTATAGGGAGCGATTCCCGGATAGGAATCAGCCGGATCGTCGAACATTCGAGCGGCTTCATCGGGAGTTAAGCACGAGTGGATCGTTTTATGCTTCCAGGCGTGATACTGGCATTGGAAGATATCGCAGAACTCCTGCAGTGGAAGAAAGAATACTAAACACAGTAGAGGATAATCCGTCGACAAGCTCGAGAGCTGTAGGACGTGCGTTGGGTGTGAGCCATCCAACTGTTTTGAGGACTTTACATGAAGACGGAATGCATCCGTATCATTTACAGAGAGTGCAAGCAATGACCCCTGACGATTATCTTCCACGTCTCAACTTTGCCCGTTGGTACCTACAGCAGACTGCAGCCAATCCAACCTTCCCTGCAGATGTTTTATTCACTGATGAGGCCACCTTTACGCGGTCGGGTATGTTTAACATCCATAATTCTCACTTGTGGGCTCATGATAACCCACATGGCACAATAACATACGCCTACCAAGAAAGGTTTTCCATTAATGTTTGGGCAGGCATTGTGCACAATAATTTAGTAGGACCGTACATTCTACCTAGTCGTTTAACTGGCCACACATACGGCATGTTCCTACAGGTGGTCTTACCTGAACTTCTGGTCGATGTTCCTCCAGATGTTCGCAAACAAATGTGGTTCCAGCACGATTGAGCCCCAGCTCACTTCAGCCGAAACGTCAGGAATCACCTGGACGCTGTCTACGGTCAGCATTGGATAGGACGGGGCGGACCAGTTCCCTGGCCACCGCGTGCTCCTGATTTAACCTGCTTGGATTTCTTCTTTTGGGGTCATATTAAAAGCCTCGTGTACGAGAGTCCCGTCACATCTACAGAAGATCTTGTTGCCCGCTTGTCTGTTGCTGCTGGACATGTGCTCGACATGCCTGACGTCTTTTCTAATGTACGCCGATCCATGCGCCGCCGCTGTGAATCTTGTATCGCTGTTGGTGGCCGCTCTTTCGAGCACCTCCTGTAAACTGTTAATAATTTTTTGTTTTCTTTTGTCTTTACTTGTCTTTTCAGTTTCCTGAGATTCATACTGCTTTACGTGCTAGCGCTTTAATGCGGCATTACCGCACACACATTCCTATACGAAATCTGCTTATTTAGATCCCCTCTACCTGCCTTTACATTTTTGACATATAGTTTTGAACCACCCTGTATATATAATACATAAATAACGCAGACACTACAAGCACAATAGGTAGAACTTTATTAAATATGTGACTACCATAAATAATATAAATAGTATAAGGTCAGCCACCGGGTGCCAATCTTCAGGGGAGTATGCACCCGACGGATGAGCTGACAGGTTTCATGCGGACGTCCTGATTTAGCAACCCCGACCGAATAAAAACAAACTGCACATCCCATCCTCTCTACCTGTCAGGAAATATACTTTAAAATCAACTTAAGTAACAAATTTAAACATTCAAAATAGACCTACCTTAAGCCTGACTGGTGCCCACGACCGGTAAACACAATTTACCGTGGCCATCCACCTTTAGAGTTCATCATTAGGTTAATGCGTAGGCAAAGGGTACGTTCAGAATTATATAGAAGAGTGTAGTTGTCCTTCCCCACTGTAAAATATACCATGTATGCTAGGAAGAATGGTTAAATTCTTCGGGGCAACTCGGAAGAAAACAGTTTTTTTTATGTAGCCCTGAAAGTTAGTAAGGATGGGCTTCTGGTTTATTGATCTTACAAAATCTTAATCGTAATGAAGTAAGTAGTTCATGTGTTTCTAATAGTTTACTGAAATGGTAGTTACAGAAGGCCTCTGGATATTCATTATTTAAGGTAGGTCTATTTTGAATGTTTAAATTTGTTACTTAAGTTGATTTTAAAGTATATTTCCTGACAGGTAAGGACGATGGGATGTCCAGTTTATTTTTATTTGGTCGGGGTTGCTAAATCAGGACGTCCGCATGAAACCTGTCAGAAGCTCAGCCGTCGGGTGCATCCTCCCTGAAGATTGGCACCCGGTGGCTGACCTTATACTATTTATATTATTTATGGTAGTCACATATTTAATAAAGTGCTTGTAGTGTCTGCGTTATTTATGTATTTTATTTCAGGTGACATTGACCCCTGCAGCAGAGCGCGAGGTCATGGCATTATATTTTTGCAATTTTATGTTTACTATGTTTTTGTATATATCATCATCATCATCATTGTCAAATATTATCAATCCACTGCTGGACGAAGGTCTCCCCAAGTTTCCTCCACAACGGTCTGTCTTGTGCCAGTCTCCTCCATGTCACCCCTGCATACTTTCGAATTTCATCCACCCATCTCCCATGTGGTCTTCTTCTGGGTCTTTTCCTGTCCCTTGGAATCCAATCTAAAATTTCGGCTGTCCATCGATGATCTGTCCTTCTGGCAGTATGTCCAGCCCATTGCCATTTCAGGGATTTAACTCTGATCATGATGTCTTCCACTCTCGTCATTTTTCGGATCCACGAGTTCCTCTTCTTATCTCTCCTGGTTACACCAAGTATGCACCTCACCATGCTTCTTCGAGTTGTCTGCAGCCTTTGTATGTCTCTTTTATTTAAGGTCCACGTCTCTGCACCATACGTAAGCACTGGAAGGATGCATTGATCAAACACTTTTCTTTTAAGACATAATGGCATATTGCTCTTGAAAATTATGCTGTTTCTTCCAAAAGCTCTCCAGGCAAATTTTGTACGACGATTAATTTCTTCATCAATGTGACCCTCACTTGATATCTGCTGTCCAAGATAAACGTACGTATCTGTTATCTCCAGCTTTTCTCCATCAATTGATAAATCTTCATTTCTTGTAAAAGCATTGAACATCACTTTTGTCTTCTGAAAGTTCATTTTTAATCCCACTTCTTTAGTCTTGTCAGCAAGTTCCTGGATCATACTCTGCAGCTCTGATGGGCTAGTTGCAAAAATGACTACGTCATCAGCAAAACGAAGGTGGGTTAATTAATCTCCATTAATCTTTATCCCCTTGTTTTCCCAGCTCAGTGACTGAAAAACACCCTCTAATGTGGCATTAAAGAGCTTCGGAGATATGGTGTCACCTTGTCTCACTCCCTTTCCAATTTTTATGTGTGTTGTATTTTCAAACAGCCTAATCTTTGCACTTGCATTTTCATAGATGTTATTAATAATATTAATGTATGCATCTTCAATACCGCAGGTTTTCAGAGCCATTGTAACTGCTGATGGTTTCACCGAATCAAAGGCTTTTTCATAATCGATAAAAGCCATGCACAATGGAAGTTCATATTCCCTCGCTCTTTCAATTAGTTCTCTCAGCACATGGGTATGATCTATTGTGCTGCAGCCACTCCTGAATCCAGCTTGTTCTCTCGGTTGAGCCATGTCCAGTGTTACCTTCAAGCGGTGTGAAAGAACTTTAGTGAAGATTTTATAAAATACTGATAGGAGGCTGATAGGTCTGTAGTTTCCGAGATCCTCAATGTCACCTTTCTTATGTAGCAGGATCATTGTAGCGGTGTTCCAATCCTCAGGAATCTTTCCTTCATTAAGGCATCGAGTGAAAATTTGGGCGAGTACTGTTTCGATTTCTCCACCTGCTTCTTGTATGATGTCTACAGTAATTCCATCTTCTCCTGGAGCTTTTCCCCGCTTCATGTTCTTGATTGCATGTGCAACTTCTGCTGGAAGGACTGGAGGAACTCTGGTACTGGTATCTTTCATAATGTCTGGAGTGCATGTATCATCCCTTTCATATAATTTGGAGTAGAAATTTTTCACTCTTGTAAAAATTTCGCCTCTATTTATTGTTACAGAACCATCTTCTTTTATCAGGGCCATAATCTGTTTTCTTCCCTTACTGAGATGTCCCTTTGCTATCTTTAGGCTTTGGTTGTTTTCAATTGCTTTCCTCACTAGTTCACAGTTGAATTTTCTTACGTCTTCAGTGATACTTTTTCGTACTGTCTTGCATAGCTCTCTATATATTCCACTTTGGAAGTCACATCTTCTTTAGTTGTCTTCATCTCTCTTCTTTTTTGCATCAACATTTTCGTTTTTCCTGATAATTTATTTACATGCAACTTGTTCTTAGACCCAGCTAATTTTGTTGCTGTTTCCATAAGAGATTTGGTTATTTTTCTGTTAACTTCAGAGATGTCCACTTCTTCCGATGTTAGGCCTTCTAAAACAGAGAACCTGTTCTTCAGTTCCAACTTGAAGGTATTATGGTGTTTTTTAAGGTTGGTTATGTCAATAGATTTTGTTTGTCTTATGAGCTTGCCACGTTCAAGTTTAGTGTTGAGGTGCATCTTACATCTCACCAATCTATGGTCACTACCTGTGTTGAACTTGTTTAGCACACTGCAGTCTTCTATGACGAATTTTTTGTTACACATAATAAAATCAATTTCACTTGTCGTCCCATTTGGATGTCTCCATGTCCATTTCCTGTGTGGCTTTTTCTTGAAAAAGGAGTTCAAGATGAAAAACCCTTCTGCCTCTGCAAACTCAACGAGAGTATTTCCACGCTGGTTTCTGTTGCAGTGACCGAATTTACCTACTGAAGTTTCATTCTGTTGCCGTTGCCCTATTTTTGTACTGAAATCTCCCATAATTATTTTCAAGTGCTGCTTACCTTTATTATTTAGATCACGAATTTCCTCATAAAATTCTTCAATTTCTTCTTCAGGATGACTTGTGGTGGGTGCATAAGTTTGAATAATCTGAGCCTGGTATCTTCTCGAGAGTTGGATAACGAGTCGTGCAGCTCTGTCAGAGGAACTTTCAACTTCTACAACTTTATCCTTCAGTTTCTTGTTTATTATAAATCCAACACCACTAGTTCTGCCAGTATCTGTCCCACGATAGTAGAAGAGATGTCCACTTTTCAGTTCGATGAGATCTTCTCCTTTTCTCCTTACCTCACTTAGCCCCACGATGTCCCACTTGATCCTTTGTAGTTCCTCTTCCAATTCAAGAAGCCTTGAATCAGAAGATAGGGAGCGTCCATTGTACGTTGCCAAGGTCAGCATCAGATGGCAGCCTAGTCCGGTCCTCCGGGGCTTCTTAGCACCCTCTGCCTTCATGTCGCACTGGCCGCTGCCTTGGCCAGGTACATTCCAGCTGCCGGAGACTGAGGGCCAAGATTTAAGTTGTGGAGTCATTTTGGAGGGGTTTGGCCATAACTCACCACGCTGGCCAAGCGGGTTGGTGAGTGTGGGATAGAATTTCCTCTAATTCCGATGGTATAGTTATACCGCTATTGGCGGTCGTCAGAGCCCCTTTAGTGGGAACAGGATGCACCACGAGAAGGCGGGGTTGACATTTGTCAAGGAGAGGCTGTGAGGTTACGCATCACCTGACCTTACAAGGTCAGGTGATGCGTAACGTCACAGCCTCTCCTTGACAAATGTCAACCCCGCCTTCTCGTGGTGCATCCTGTTCCCACTAAAGGGGCTCTGACGACCGCAAATAGCGGTATAACTGACATTTGTCAAGGAGAGGCTGTGATGTTACGCATCACCTGACCTTACATCCCTTTTGTGTGTATATATAAATATATATATATATATATATATATATATATATATATACATACATACACACAAAACAGAATAGTAACCAAAGCTCTAATGGAAACAGCAACCAAATTAGCTGGGTCTAAGAACAAGTTGCATGTGAACAAATTATCAGGAAAAACCAAAATGTTGATGCAAAAAGGAGAGAGATGAGGACAACTAAAGAAGATGTGACTTCCAAAGTGGAATATATAGAGCTATGCAAGACAACACGAAAAAGTATCACTGAAGACGTAAGGAAATTCAACTGTGAGCTAGTGAGGAAAGCAATTGAAAACAACCAAAGCCTTAAGATAGCAAAGGGACATCTCAGTAAGGGAAGAAAACAGATTATGGCTCTGAGAAAAGAAGATGGTTCTATAACAAGAAATAGAGGCGAAATTTTGACAAGAGTGAAAGATTTCTACTCCAAATTATATGAAAGGGATGATACATGTACTCCAGACATCATGAAAGGTACCAGAGTTCTTCCAGTCCTCCCAGCAGAAGTTGCTCATGCAATCAAGAACATGAAGCGGGGGAAAGCTCCAGGAGAAGATGGAATTACTATAGACATCATACAAGAAGCAAGTGGAGAAATTGAAACAGTACTCGCCCAAATTTTCACTCGATACCTTAATGAAGGAAAGATTCCTGAGGATTGGAACAATGCTGCAATGATCCTGCTACATAAAAAAGGTGACATTGAGGATCTCAGGAACTACAGACCTATCAGCCTCCTATCAGTGGTTTATAAAATCTTCACTAAAGTTCTTTCACACCGCTTGAAGGTAACACTGGACATGGCTCAACCGAGAGAACAAGCTGGATTCAGGAGTGGCTACAGCACAATAGATCATATCCACGTACTGAGAGAACTAATTGAAAGAGCGAGGGAATATGAACTTCCATTGTGCATGGCTTTTATCGATTATGAAAAAGCCTTTGATTCGGTGAAACCATCAGCAGTTACCACGGCTCTGAAATCCTGCGGTATTGAAGATGCATACATTAATATTATTAATAACATCTATGAAAATGCAAGTGCAAAGATTCGGCTGTTTGAAAATACAACACACATAAAAATTGGAAAGGGAGTGAGACAAGGTGACACCATATCTCCGAAGCTCTTTAATGCCACATTGGAAAATGTCTTTCAATCACTGAACTGGGAAAACAAAGAGATAAAGATTAATGGAGATTATCTAACCCACCTTCGTTTTGCTGATGACGTAGTCATTTTTGCAACTACCCCATCAGAGCTGCAGAGTATGATCCAGGAACTTGCTGACAAGAGTAAAGAAGTGGGATTAAAATGAACTTTCAGAAGACAAAAGTGATGTTCAATGCTTTTACAAGAAATGAAGATTTATCGATTGATGGAGAAAAACTGGAGATAACAGATACGTATGTTTATCTGGGACAGCAGATATCAAGTGAGGGTCACATTGATGAAGAAATTAATCGTCGTACAAAACTTGCCTGGAGAGCTTTTGGAAGAAACAGCATAATTTTCAAGAGCAATATGCCATTATGTCTTAAAAGAAAAGTGTTTGATCAATGCATCCTTCCAGTGCTTACGTATGGTGCAGAGACGTGGACCTTAACTAAAAGAGACATACAAAGGCTGCAGACAACTCAAAGAAGCATGGAGAGGTGCATGCTTGGTATAACCAGGAGAGATAAGAAGAGGAACTCGTGGATCCGAAAAATGACGAGAGTGGAAGACATCATGATCAGAGTTAAATCCCTGAAATGGCAATGGGCTGGACATACTGCCAGAAGGACAGACCACCATAGATGGACAGCCGAAATTTTAGATTGGATTCCAAGGGACAAGAAAAGACCCAGAAAAAGACCACATGGGAGATGGGTGGATGAAATTCGTAAATATGCGGGAGTGAGATGGAGGAGACTGGCACAAGACAGACCGTTGTGGAGGAAACTTGGGGAGACCTTCGTCCAGCAGTGGATTGATAATGGTTGACAATGATGATGATGATGATGATGATATATAGCATTGAACATGATGGACGTCTCTTGAACTATTCTAACCAAAAAATATCTTCTATTGGTACATATTGAAATAAATTGTATAAAACTAAAAGTAGAATTCGAAATAATTGGTTTTCGTATTAAATGAAATTATTTTTCCTGTAAATTAAAAACTAAAGCTTTAAGAAGGCACAAAAACAAACGTAGTTTCAGGTAAAATTAACTTTTGTAGCTTTTTTTTCTTTTTGTTACAAACTTTACAACTATGTCCAAATTGTCTAAGTCTGTAGCAATTTTGTTTTAAATACTAACGAAAGAAAAAAAAAGTCGTTCCTGTTTCACATTTAATCAGAAGTAACTTTTCATAATTTTAAATTTGAAAAAGGATCTTTCGGCGTAAGCCACTGCTACAGACAGTAAAAATTTGAAAAGAGGGGTTTCTGCACCTTATTGCCGCTATCAATTCTCAGGAATGAAAAAGGGGGCATTGTAATTTTAATTTTTAAATTACAAAAATTTTTCTTTATCCTTTTTGGATTTCAAGTTCAACAGAAAGAAACGGAAAGATGTTTATTTTCAGGCAGTTTAAGAATCCATAAAATCCAAAACAAATTTCGTTTAACTTAACATTGTACACGTTTGCTCCCCCCCCCTCCCCGGCAGGTTTTTTGAAGCAGCACATGCCCTCAGATAATTTTTTGACTTGTAGGTTGTAAATGCTGAAAATCTCCCGATCGGACCAGAAATCCTTTATATTTTATACTTTTGGTGTTAACCCCCTCCCTTCCCCCCGAAAGGTTTCGTGAGGCAGCACATGCCCTCAGATAATTAATTGCAGACTTGCAGTTTGTAAATCCTGAAATCTTTTGTTCAGTTGTAGATCATAAACATTTTTTATAAAGAATTACATTAATAATCGCAATTAAGAAAAGACGAAATTACGGAAACTTGATGTGATTCAGATAACCAACTTCCGGGAACGTGCCCACAAAGCGGTCAAAAACGTAATTTTTATACGGCCTGTTAAAATTTTTGTGGCCAGTTTACCGATGGCCAGTTCTCCTACACCCAATCAGTGATGTTGCTAACAGGGAAAACATTCAAACTGGACAAACTGACGTCTATTGTTAAGGGGCAACTCAATTAGCAAAAGGCATTTCCACGGCTCATGCTTAGAGTCTCGTACGGTGGGGAGAGGGGGTCTAGTACGCTAAGAACTCTTAAAAAGTGGGCCTTCTGCGTTCACAATTCTAGCGAATGCTTTTCAGTACTATTTCTTGCTTTAATAAAAGTTTAATGCGATGTAGTACTTTATCTGTGAAAGAGGGCAGCGGGGGCCGCGTTAAGGACTAACCGAATAATGGTCCTCACCATATGCACTTCTTTACACTTTTTTTGGCATGGTTATCGACATCATCAACAGGAAAGGAAAGAATAATTCTCTTGAGATATCAGGACCCACAGTTTTATTTCGGTTAATAAAAATGAGGAAACACATGAAATAGGGCAAACGCGAATTAGGAAAACCTTGGTACGGGCAAACATGAAATAGGGGAAACGAGATTACGGCAAACGAAATTAGGGAAAACGAGATTAGGGCAAACGAAATTAGGGCAAACGAAATTAGGGTAAACGAAATTATGGTAAACGAAATTATGGTAAACGAAATTAGGGCAAACGAAATTAGGGCAAACGAAATTAGGGAAAATGGGAATTCGGGTAAAAGCGATTTCGGGAAATGCCATTGGGGTAAACGTGTTTAGGGCAAACGTGAATTAAGGGAAACGAGATTAGGGCAAACGAAATTAGGGGAAATGGGAATTCGGGTAAAAGCGATTTCGGGGAAACGCCATTATTAGGGTAAACGTGAATTAGGGCAAACGAGATTTAGGGGAAACGAGATTTAGGGGAAACGAGATTTAGGGGAAACGAGATTTGGGCAAACGAAATTAGGGGAAATGGGGATTCGGGTAAAAGCGATTTCGGGGAAACGCCATTGCGGTAAACTAATCATGATTAGGGTAAAAAGGGAATAAGGGGAAATGGATTAGGGGAAGTGAGGCCACGCGGATACGCGGAGGACAATTTAATGGCTTATATTGCTCTGCTAGGGAATGAGTGGATAATGACCTTTGTAGGGAAAGTATCAAATAATTCTCACATATTCAGTTTAATGGAGGCAGCTTTCACAGTGGGTCGAACAACAGTTGATAGTCCAGGGGTCGGCAGTAGAAAATGCGCAGTGAAGTGAATTGGTAGCGAGGAAGTCTACAAGTAGAGGGGACACGCGGAAGTGTCCTAAAGGGAACGTAATAAAAGTAAGTCGCGCGCTTTCTGAGAAGAGGTACAATAAAAACAAGGGTAGTTTGCATCTAGCGTTTGTAGGAGGAAGTTGAAGGTGAGATGTCCATGTCAGGAGAGAGCGTCTTCGGCCTTCGCGAACAAAGGAGAAAAACGACAGAAAAAATATTTAGAATGTCCGATGCCGAAAAGTGAGACCGAAGCAGAAATTAAATTTGGAAATGGAAACTCAACAGCGTAGCCAACCAAGAAAAATGTCTGACAGCGTAGGCAATGAAGAAAAATTTCTGTTAGATACGCAGGATACAATCGATACGGAAATAGTGAAGAGAAACGTAAAATCAGGGCAAAGCTTGTATTACGATTACTCCTACACTTCACTGAATAAACATATTCATAACAAAAAAGCAAGTCTGCTAGTATTTTTAATTGTTTCATCATCGGGGTGGAGACTATGATTTCTTTACAAGCGAATGTCTAACGAACCTTTGAAACGGGGCAATGTAACAAATTCAGTGAACAGCCCTGTACACAAACATCACATTTTTACAGATTGTATGAAGCAGAATTTTTAAAGAGGCTTCTTGTATTGCGCACGAAGGGAGTGGAATTTCGATATGAAGTGGCATTAGTCGTCCTGTTCGTATTATGTAAATTGTCTCGACATATGCATTTCATAGCAATCGTGTCTGAATGCCATCCGGTATGCAGAAGTAAAATGAAGACAGCGAAGCATCTCTTCATCTGTTACACACCGACAGCTGATGCAATTTCAGGAGAAATGCAATCCACCAAAATTGTCAAAATGATTGATTTCGCTTGCATAAAGAACGCCTTCTGTTTGTAAAAATACCACGTATTTGATCAGTCACAGCACATGAAGGAATTTATTAAAGGAAATCTCATGCATATATACATATGCACCTCCCCGTGCCATTCTAACAAATGTACTAGAGATTTAATCAGAAGAGAGGACGAAAAACAAAACAAAGAACGTCCGACTTCGTGATTTGATAGTGCAAGTACACTCGAATGTTGTTTTTCTCTAGTGTCTCCAAGCAGATTATCTCGAATTGGACAGTTAATTCAATAATCACTAGCCTTAAAGACATTTGATTAGTTTATGATAGAAGTAGACGCACTTTTGCCTGAACGTTTCTGCAAAAGTAATTCGTCATATTTCCAGGATGTTAACCTGTATCCTTGACCGAGGGCAGTAATCACTGTCGTTGACATAAACTGTTTTATGCACTTGTGTATTCAAGTGACGTAACCTACCTGGAAACATCATCTCGAAGCGTAATTTCACGCACTTTAGATTTTAAAGACCATCTCGGGGCTTAATAACTTCTTTGCCGAAGTTTTTATTAGATTTCCAAACAGCGATCGTTCTCAAAGAACAGTTGTTCGTAATGGTAATTTATAATTTAACGATCCTGGGGTTATTTTTAGGACTGTTTTCTATAAAAGTGGCATTACGAGGTATCTGCAACTTTGTTTATCCCTATGTAACGTTGGCCGCAAATGGCTAACATAAATAAAAAATAATCAAACAAGTCAAAGGCATTCCATAGGAACAGCAATAATTATTCCACGCTGAGTTTTATGGGTAATTAACAAAAACAATGTCTCTTCAGCAACGTAGGAAATAAAGATAAATTAGTTATAAATAATATGCAAATTTATCTGCGAAAGAGCTAAGAATATTATGACATGAGCATTATCAAAGTCATTTTTATAATCTTGTAATAAATTGTTAGCCACGCAGGGATACTAAAATCCAGCTATGCACGATTAAAATTTTGAGAGATGAAAGAAAGCTAATTATCTGGCATAAAATCTACAAGTAGCTGTAGGGGAATGAATGAGAAGGTCGGGAAGCAAATAATGCTTGTAACAAATATACTAACATGCAAATAGGAAAAAAATGTTTTCTTGACAATAACTTTATTTTAAAGCGGAACTTATTTTCAAATACACATCCGATCAACACAACTATGCAGCATGAGAAAGCAAACATATGCAAAATATTCTTCATAGAGAAAACTATGCGATGGAAAAGAATTTCAATTACGACTTTTGAGCAGTATTAGCAAAATAAAAAAAAGGTGATTCATAACACCCGTAGAGGGGGAATGAGCTTTATTTAGGGTGAATGACAACTAAAGAAGATGTGACTTCCAAAGTGGAATACATAGAGCTATGCAAGACAGTACGAAAAAGTATCACTGAAGACGTAAGGAAATTCAACTGTGAACTAGTGAGGAAGGCAATTGAAAACAACCAAAGCCTAAAGATAGCAAAGGGACATCTCAGTAAGGGAAGAAAACAGATTATGACACTGAGAAAAGAAGATGGTTCTGTAACAAGAAATAGAGGCGAAATTTTGACAAGAGTGAAAGATTTCTACCCCAAGTTATATAAAAAGGATGATGCATGTACTCCAGAAATCAAGGAAGGTACCAGTACCAGAGTTCTTCCAGTCCTCCCAGCAGAAGTTGCACCTGCAATCAAGAACATGAAGCAGGGAAAAGCTCCAGGAGAAGATGGAATTACTGTAGACATCATACAAGAAGCATGTGGAGAAATCGAAACAGTACTCGCCCAAATTTTCACTCGATGCCTTAATGAAGAGAAGATTGCTATATAAAAAGGTGACATTGAGGATCTCAGGAACTACAGACCTATCAGCCTCGTATCAGTGGTTTATAAAATCTTCACTAAAGTTCTTTCACACCGCTTGAAGGTGACACTGGACATGGCTCAACCTAGAGAACAAGCTGGATTCAGGAGTGGCTACAGCACAATAGATCATATCCATGTACTGAGAGAACTAATTGAAAGAGCGAGGGAATATGAACTTCCATTGTGCATGGCTTTTATCGATTATGAAAAAGCCTTTGATTTGGTGAAACCATCAGCAGTTACAATGGCTCTGAAATCCTGCGGTATTGAAGATGCGTACTTTAATATTATTAATAACATCTATGAAAATGCAAGTGCAAAGATTCGGCTGTTTGAAAATACAGCACACATAAAAATTGGAAAGGGAGTGAGACAAGGTGACACCATATCTCCGAAGCTCTTTAACGCCACATTGGAAAATGTCTTTCAATCACTGAACTGGGAAAACAAAGGGATAAAGATTAATGGAGATTATCTAACCCACCTTCGTTTTGCTGATGACAAAGTCATTTTTTCAACTACCCTATCAGAGCTGCAGAGTATGATCCAGGAAGTTGCTGACAAGAGTAAAGAAGGGGGATTAAAAATGAACTTTCAGAAGACAAAAGTGATGTTCAATGCTTTTACAAGAAATGAAGATTTATCGATTGATGGAGAAAAGCTGGAGATATCTTGGACAGCAGATATCAAGTGAGGGTCACATTGATGAAGAAATTAATCGGCGTACAAAACTTGCCTGGAGAGCTTTTGGAAGAAACAGCATATTTTTCAAGAGCAATATGCCATTATGTCTTAAAAGAAAAGTGTTTGATCAAGGCATCCTTCCAGTGCTTACGTATGGTGCAGAGACCTTAACTAAAAGAGACATACAAAGGCTGCAGACAACTCAAAGCAGCATGGAGAGGTGCATGCTTGGTGTAACCAGGAGAGATAAGAAGAGGAACTCGTGGATCAGAAAATTGACAAGAGTGGAAGACATCATGATCAGAGTTAAATCCCTGAAATGGCAATGGGCTGGGCATACTGCCAGAAGGACAGACCATCGATGGACAGCCGAAATTTTAGATTGGATTCTAAGGGACAGGAAAAGACCCAGAAGAAGACCACATGGGAGATGGGTGGATGAAATTCGAAAGTATGCGGGAGTGACATGGAGGAGACTGGCACAAGACAGACCGTTGTGGAGGAAACTTGGGAAGACCTTCGTCCAGCAGTGGATTGATAATGGTTGACAATGATGATGGTGATGAATATCCGCAACGTCACCATTGCGAACAGCATGCAGTGCAAACATAAATTTTTCAGTTTGTGCTTTAGAAGCGGAAAGATACCTCCCAACAAAAATACTCACATGAGCCACCTAGTGGCGGAAGTGTGTATAACAAGAAGCTCAAAATTGTGTAAAATCTTTTGTGCACTGAATATTATATGATGCAAAAATATATTTTTTAAATCGTACTTTTAAAAGGAGAGATAACGAGAAAACAAATAGAATTTACATTTGCGCCGCTAGCGGATAAACTGCTTTATTTTGAGCAAAAGAAATATGAACATCAAACAAAGATCTTCGCTTTTTCCACGTTTTATAAGTGAGTCACGGAAAAATTCTCATTGGCCGCCACCGGGAGTCGAACCCAGGGTCTTCCAGTTACAGAGGCCACCTGCCAAATTGGCTTGGCAGTTAGCGTGTGTGAGCCTGGAGAAATTCAAGGCCGCTGTGGTGTAGCGGAAGCATATCCGGCGTGTAACTGGAAGACCCTGGGTTCGACTCCCGGTGGCGGCCAATGAGAATTTTTCCGTGACTCACTTATAAAACGTGGAAAGAGCGAAGATCTTTGTTTGATGTTCCTGGTCCACGTTAAAAGTCTGTATTAATTATTCATTCGCCTTCTAATTATTTCTTCAGTTGCTGCTTACCATCTTTGGTGAATCCCCAGCATTGTGCGGGGCTCCAAGAAGCAACCTGCCAAATTGGCTTAGCAGTTAGCGTGTGTGAGTCTGGAGAAATTCGAGGCCGATGTGGTGTAGCGGAAGCATATCCGGCGTGTAACTGGAAGGCCCTGAGTTCGACTCCCGGTGGCTGCCAATGAGAATTTTTCCGTGACTCACTTATAAAACGTGGAAAGAGCGAAGATCTTTGTTTGATGTTCCTGGTCCACGTTAAATGTCTGTATTAAGAATTATGAAGTTATCCACCATGAGAGATGTGTCACCGAAAAAAAAATCCCAGCAGGTTCTTAGACGTGACGATAATGTTGCAAACAGAAATACGATCTTACGCACCTAGTGGCCAAACTGTGCGTTATGAAAATCAGAAAGTATATGAAAAATATTTTTCTCCATAAGAAGAAACGGAATGGGCAGATGTATAAAAAAATATATACTTTTATTCGCTGTAACGGGAGAACTACGCATTATTTTGAGCAGAAAATATGCAGAAAATGTTTCCCGTAGTAAGGTTGCAAATATGTTTCAAACAGAATTATGCACTTGCAACAATTCCCCTTGTGGCAGAAGTGCGCACTAAATCAAAAATATTATTTAATATGATCGCTAAGAGATGCATTTTTGGGGGGGGGGGGGGGGCTGTTAAAAGCAGAGATACCTAAAGAAATTCAATATATTTACGCCTCGAGCGGGGAAAATGTGTATTATTTGAAGTAAAAACTGTACATAGAATGGTTTTCGTACAAATTGCTGTCGAAAGAAAAAAAAAATCAATGGGACTTTTAGAAGCAATGAATTAGAAAATATTTTTTTGAATTCAATCCCTAATCCCCCTAACGGGAAGTTTTTAAATCAGAAAAAAACCCAGTAAGTAAGGAGCTTCGTTTTCGCACATATATCGGGTGTCACACATTTTTTTTTTAAGTCACACTACAGTACAGGTGCACAGGCATGGTACCCACAGAAGCACTGGCATAAATTATACTGCCTATCAGTCGGTTGTTTCTTCTCTTCTTTCTTGTATCCCATAAGACGTCCCTGACGGCAAGCTGAGCTCACTAAAACTAAGGAAAAACCTTTAAATTTTGTTTTCAATTGTTTTGGAATAGAACGTCGGCCATGAGCATCTAGGTTAGCAAGATGTCATCCGTTAACAATTTAGGACCTCTTGTCGTAGAAAAGCAAGAGAACTGCTGCGAAAGGAAATTCCGCTATTGTGTTGCTGCTCAGGGATTCGAACCCTGACCCAGCGGTAGGAAAAGTAAGAAGCTAAATCGCTCGAAGAAAAAGCCTTGAACTACAGCGTGAGTTTAAGATATTTTAAAGGCACAGAATTACACTATGAGGAAAATATTTTTGGGTGTGATTTTAAAAATTTACATCAGCATTTTGTGAATTCATTAATTAATTAGTTATTTTCTTTCTATCTTAAATAAATTCAGGGCAATTTTTCTCCGCGAATTTGGAACAATTGGCTGAAGGGAAGGAAATAACTTCCCGAAAAAAAAAAAAAAAAAAAAAAAACTATGTCGCGTCAGTCCTCACACCATTAGGTTACGTTTCCAAATCTCTCAACCACCAGCCAATAAATTTAGATAATCTGAACAGATAGCGTATCACCAGATACCACATGCTTGAGATTGGAAATTTATTGAATTAGGACTTTTCGGAGACAGGTTTGATTGATTTCTACCTGAATCTGCGCAGTCTTTGTTTTCCAAAAATTTCTTAATCTTAAACATTGCTTGTGTATGAAATGAGTTTATATATAGATACACGAGATTTGCTTCTGATTTCTGTGGTCGGGACGCAGATGTTAACGCGCTAGTTTTTCGCCCTATGGATTTGTGCTCCAGTGCCGGATAAGGCTATTCAGGTTTGACTCCTTCCCTTGCCTGGAATAATATATAAATTCCCTTCCCGTCCCTTCCTTGAATAATAATATATATAAATAGGCAATTATTACTGGTATATGATGTTCAAAGGTGCCATTAAGAATTATTTTTTTTGTTTGGAAAAATGTGTCTAAGAGAAAGAAATCAACACCCATTAGCTTTTTAAATGACACTTGGCATTTAATTATCAATGAGTGCTTGCAAATTGCCTGTTCTTTTCAAGAGGAAAGCATCTAAAGAATTTGTATCCGCAGATAAAATGCTGAAATGCATGGGGGAAAAGCTACCCCTGTTTTGCTCAGTCTTTTTTCTGCCACTAAAGTTGTCAAAATTATGCTGAGCAAACGACAGAAGTGTTACTTTGATTTCAACATCATTTATTTCGCTCTTCCCTGCAGGGCTGTAAAACAAAAGAATTACTGGAGTCAGAGAACCCTCCGTGTGATTTATTATTAGAATCACTTCATTAGAAACGAAAGACACAGGAAAACGTTTGTAGTCAATAAGGGAAGAATGAGTTCCGGTTTTGCTTCTTAAGCGGGAATCAAAGATGCACTAGTTCCGGCAATGAACGGAACACTCAGCTTTAAAAACAACGACCAGCTTTCTTTAAACGCAGTGTGTAATTCAAGTGGTTGAAAATGATCTTAATTGCGCATTTAGTCAGGCTACTTTTCACATACGATTTTTTTCTCGTGTAACAGAACTGAGTGGCAAGGGTCAAGAGGGATGAACTTTTCAGACTACTTGACACTTTAAAAAGTATTCTAATACAGTGGATTTTTTAGCTATACAAAGTAAAAACTACTGCTGCAGAAATTAGTACTGGAAGTGATATGAGATTTTGTTTTTCTTGTATTGCATTTAGAACTGTATAACTATCTTTGAATCAGCAAACATTTCATGCAAGATTTTATCAAATGAATATAAGTTCTCTTTACGTGAAAAATAAGACAGTTTGATCTGTTTTTCTTTTCATTTATTCTTCAATGACGCAATTGGAATAAGAAGAATCAATGGTCGAAGTGGTCGAAAGTAAACGGAGGTGAGAAATTTCTGTTGTGTTCGTTTTTCGAAATAATACACAACTATAGTCAGAGGGAAAAAAAAAACAGGAAACAACAGAAAGGTCTCTTCTCGATTCTCAGGACAACGTCTTGGCTTAGGAACTACATCAGAACAATCATGGATGGGTATGAAACACTTGGCAAAGGTAATTATGATTTTGTAGAACATCGACTCAAACGCGAATTCTTTCGCACCAGAACCACTTTCCCAGAAATCAACTAACTTAACTCTCGGCAGAATATAGCTGCTATTGCGAATTCTACACACTGCCTTATGCCAACATAGCAGAATCACCATATTACCTCTAACGATAGGAATAATATTTGGTGTAACCGTTACAGGGGTATTCGCTGGATTTCTTTCAATGCCCTGTTGATTGGATTCGTCAGCCCTTTACTTGTGAGGAAATGTAGCAGTTCCGGCGTTTCAACTATACCTTTCCCTCGATGATGAAAAGAATCAGTTACTAGGTAAATGAGCAGTGTATGGAGAAGTTTATGGATTTGTTTGTTCTGATTTCTATATTACTTATTTTATTGTTATACATTGATCTGTTCTTGCTTATTCTATGAGGAGGTTTTCTCAGTTGCCTCGCTGCTAAGTTCCCGTTTCCATTTAATTTTTCCCTCGCTGTCATATCTCGGCATCGGACATTTAAAGTCTCTATTATCCCTCGTCTTCCCTTCTTTTCCTACGGGGAGTCGAAAAACACTCCGTCGCGCGGAAAATAGTCAAATCTACTTTCTATCGCATTCAAGTGCCAAATTTAACCCCTAGTTTTTGTGCTTTTGTCGCTTCCGAGAAAAAAAGCGAGGACTTTCCCCTATTCTACTTTGCGTGTTCCCTCCATCCTAGGACCATCAGGTCAGTTCTATTCCACTTTCATTTCTCTCACATTCTTTCATTAGCAATTTACTTCGCACGCGTGCACATTTTAATCATTTGCCTGCCCCCTTACGTGTTAGCCATTGTTCGTACCACATCGTCGTGAAAAAGAAGAAGAAACCTGAGAACTCCAAACGAGAAGTTTTAGAATATCTTCTTGCCACAAAACCCGTTCCAGATCATTAAAGCAATCCCAAACTAAACTTCGAAACTGCCAGTAATAGCTTTTCCTCCGAACATCGGAAGTATAGAAGAGAGTGGTTACCTCCTCCCTCATTAAGATATACAATGCATTGAAGTATGGCTTCAGGGTTTGCAGGGAATTTCAGTGATACGGGATCTTAACTTTTTGAGGGCAATTTCTCTAGGGAATGAATTTTCTCCCCGATTTCGGATAAAAGTTTAAACAAATTATTTTGGTTATCAACTTTCACATGTACCGAGTTCATGCGGAAAATAATTTTCATGTCTTTTTGGAATTTTTAATCAAATATCGCTACAGAAGCTGTGACACAAAAAACGGATTTAGGATATTCAATGTCTGATATTAATGTAGAATGAATCTTCGGAAGTGCATGGCGCGCATACAAGCATACGTTTTAAAGCTGAAATACCGTATGATGAAACCCTCACCGTTCAAGTTTTCTGAGAAGTAAGCTGCGTTGTAATCGCTGAATACAGCATCCCTATGCCATATGCCAAAAAATAATGTGTGGGTATGTCTGCGATGTATTTGTGAAGATTTATTTATTAATTTTCATATCACTATCTGAAGAACTGGTGATTCACGTCTTGGATCTGTTTTTTTATTTACTTGTAGTATTGTTTCTTCCTCGAATACACCATTGTTCCAGTAAATATTCGCTAAACTGAGTTAAAACGGCGACGAGTGCTTTTACTGAATCCTTGATCAATTTTCTGACTCCGTTCCAAATTTCCTTGAGCACTTTTATTAAATTGTTATCTATTTTTCACCTCAGTTTCAAAATTTTGGCGCAATGTACATAAAAGTTTTTTTGTTGCAAATCAGCAGTTAAATCACTTGAGTTTCTAATAATACTAGATAGTAAAGGAGAGACTTAAGCCATCCCCCCCCCCCCGTCTTTTTTTTTTTTTATCGCTACGGGACTTTTTATTAGGTAAATTGCAAAGTGCGCTTTGTTTTTCTCTAAAATTTCGATAATGTTTTCACATCAAAATATACCATTCCCATGTGTTATTATATCTCTCTAAACTGTATGACAAAACGAGCAGCATATATATATATATATATATATATATATATCTGTTTTTTTATTTACTTGTAGTATTGTTTCTTCCTCGAATACACCATTGTTCCAGTAAATATTCGCTAAACTGAGTTAAAACGGCGACGAGTGCTTTTACTGAATCCTTGATCAATTTTCTGACTCCGTTCCAAATTTCCTTGAGCACTTTTATTAAATTGTTATCTATTTTTCACCTCAGTTTCAAAATTTTGGCGCAATGTACATAAAAGTTTTTTGTTGCAAATCAGCAGTTAAATCACTTGAGTTTCTAATAATACTATTCTCGTTATCCAACTATCGAGAAGATACCAGGCTCAGATTATTCAAACTTATGCACCCACCACAAGTCATCCTGAAGAAGAAATTGAAGAATTTTATGAGGAAATTTGTCATCTAAATAATAAAGGTAAGCAGCACTTGAAAATAATTATGGGAGATTTCAATGCAAAAATAGGGCAACGGCAACAGAATGAAACTTCAGTAGGTAAATTCGGTCACGGCAACAGAAACCAGCGTGGAAATACTCTCGTTGAGTTTGCAGAGGCAGAAGGGTTTTTCATCTTGAACTCCTTCTTCAAGAAAAAGCCACACAGGAAATGGACATGGAGACATCCAAATGGGACGACAAGTGAAATTGATTTTATTATGTGTAACAAAAAATTCGTCATAGAAGACTGCAGTGTGCTAAACAAGTTCAATACAGGTAGTGACCATAGATTGGTGAGATGTAAGATGCACCTCAACACTAAACTTGAACGTGGCAAGCTCCTAAGACAAACAAAATCTATTGACATAACCAACCTTAAAAAACACCATAATACCTTCAAGTTGGAACTGAAGAATAGGTTCTCTGCTTTAGAAGGCCTAACATCGGAAGAAGTGGACATCTCTGAAGTTAACAGAAAAGTAACCAAAGCTCTTATGGAAACAGCAGCAAAATTAGCTGGGTCTAAGAACAAGTTGCATGTAAATAAATTATCAGGAAAAACGAAAATGTTGATGCAAAAAAGAAGAGAGATGAGGACAACTAAAGAAGATGTGACTTCCAAAGTGGAATATATAGAGCTATGCAAGACAGTACGAAAAAGTATCACTGAAGACGTAAGAAAATTCAACTGTGAACTAGTGAGGAAAGCAATTGAAAACAACCAAAGCCTAAAGATAGCAAAGGGACATCTCAGTAAGGGAAGAAAACAGATTATGGCACTGAGAAAAGAAGATGGTTCTGTAACAAGAAATAGAGGCGAAATTTTGACAAGGGTGAAAGATTTCTACTCCAAATTATATGAAAGGGATGATACATGCACTCCAGACATCATGAAAGATACCAGTACCAGAGTTCCTCCAGTCCTTCCAGCAGAAGTTGCACATGCAATCAAGAACATGAAGCGGGGAAAAGCTCCAGGAGAAGATGGAATTACTGTAGACATCATACAAGAAGCAAGTGGAGAAATCGAAACAGTACTCGCCCAAATTTTCACTCGATGCCTTAATGAAGGAAAGATTCCTGAGGATTGGAACACCGCTACAATGATCCTGCTACATAAGAAAGGTGACATTGAGGATCTCGGAAACTACAGACCTATCAGCCTCCTATCAGTAGTTTATAAAATCTTCACTAAAGTTCTTTCACACCGCTTGAAGGTAACACTGGACATGGCTCAACCGAGAGAACAAGCTGGATTCAGGAGTGGCTACAGCACAATAGATCATATCCATGTGCTGAGAGAACTAATTGAAAGAGCGAGGGAATATGAACTTCCATTGTGCATGGCTTTTATCGATTATGAAAAAGCCTTTGATTCGGTGAAACCATCAGCAGTTACAACGGCTCTGAAAACCTGCGGTATTGAAGATGCATACATTAATATTATTAATAACATCTATGAAAATGCAAGTGCAAAGATTAGGCTGTTTGAAAATACAACACACATAAAAATTGGAAAGGGAGTGAGACAAGGTGACACCATATCTCCGAAGCTCTTTAATGCCACATTGGAGGGTGTTTTTCAGTCACTGAGCTGGGAAAACAAGGGGATAAAGATTAATGGAGATTATCTAACCCACCTTCGTTTTGCTGATGACGTAGTCATTTTTGCAACTAGCCCATCAGAGCTGCAGAGTATGATCCAGGAACTTGCTGACAAGAGTAAAGAAGTGGGATTAAAAATGAACTTTCAGAAGACAAAAGTGATGTTCAATGCTTTTACAAGAAATGAAGATTTGTCGATTGATGGAGAAAAGCTGGAGATAACAGACACGTACGTTTATCTTGGACAGCAGATATCAAGTGAGGGTCACATTGATGAAGAAATTAATCGGCGTACAAAACTTGCCTGGAGAGCTTTTGGAAGAAACAGCATAATTTTCAAGAGCAATATGCCATTATGTCTTAAAAGAAAAGTGTTTGATCAATGCATCCTTCCAGTGCTTACGTATGGTGCAGAGACGTGGACCTTAACTAAAAGAGACATACAGAGGCTGCAGACAACTCAAAGAAGCATGGAGAGGTGCATACTTGGTGTAACCAGGAGAGATAAGAAGAGGAACTCGTGGATCCGAAAAATGACGAGAGTGGAAGACATCATGATCAGAGTTAAATCCCTGAAATGGCAGTGGGCTGGACATACTGCCAGAAGGACAGATCATCGATGGACAGCCGAAATTTTAGATTGGATTCCAAGGGACAGGAAAAGACCCAGAAGAAGACCACATGGGAGATGGGTGGATGAAATTCGAAAGTATGCAGGGGTGACATGGAGGAGACTGGCACAAGACAGACCGTTGTGGAGGAAACTTGGGGAGACCTTCGTCCAGCAGTGGATTGATAATGGTTGACAATGATGATGATGATGATATATATATATATATATACTTAAGAGCAAAACTGAAGACTAAGGAAAAAAATTTTAGAATTTAAAACGAAGGGTGCAAAATAACCTGAAAATCAAAACGCGCAACGCAGCAGTTTTGAAAATTCAGAATTCACGTTCTATAAAGAAGATACCTAAGCAAAAAAATACATATATAATTTTGACTCACACTTAATACAACATAGAAAAGGTTATGTATCTACCTGTGTGAGTAAAAGGAGAAAAGATAAAAAAATAAAATAAAACAACTGAATGAAGAAGGTGTCGAGAATACTGAGCCTTGGCTTTATCAAGGACCAGCAAAAACTCTGCATTTTCTCACTTCCACAAAGACCTAGTTGGAAATGGGTTTCTGCAAGGCCATAGATGCAAGTAACATTCCCACCTAAAATAGTTTAAAAAATATATATATGAGTCATGTCCTCCGTAGAGTAGCATGACCTAGCACTAGTTAACAATTTCGCTTGCATCCATTAACCTTCATGGCCCGAGCCATGCTCTTCATCTGTTACTATTAAACAGAGAGAAGAAGATTAAAGAGAACTCAAGCTGTGAGAGTGACATAATAAATAGAAATGATTTTCAGCTATAACGAAATTCCAAGTTCGTTTGAGAGAGAATTTAAACCTGAAAAACAATGCAAAAGAAATCCAAATTTTACATTGCAATTAAAAAAAGGAAATGTTAATTTATAACGAACAGATTATTGAAAGAAAACTTGAGTCTAAAACCCCTACTCTACAACTTATGACAGCACGAAAACGAGAATAAGTTAAAGATAATAAATAACTAAAGAAAACTTTGTGAAAGTTATATACCTTAAACAGTTAGTTGCAATATGTACAAAGTATTTCAGCAGTGCTTTAAGTGCATAATTAATTAGTTATTAAGAATTTAACTACTTTGAAAAAACAGCGCATAGACCGCGCATAGAAAAGGAACAAGCTTAGCCTTCTTCTGTTCCTAGGTACCCCAAAAGACGCTCAAAGTTACAAAGAAAAGTAAGAGTTAAAACCCGCATAAATGTTAACAGACAAACCAATGCTTAAAAGCTGAAAAGCTAAAAAACGACAGAGAAAAGGTACATAAAGTACAAACATTGAACTTATAAAACCTAGAACCCAAAAACAAGGAAGAGAGCTTACCTCTTGTGTGACAAAAACTTTTCTCCTCACAAGAGGAGAACATGGCTGACCCCTTCCGCCACTCCCTAGACGCTGGGGGGCAGTGAGGGTGGGGCTGATGGCCTCCTCATACAGCAAGAAACCAACGCGCGGAGATTTTAACCAGAGAAAAAAATATATAAACTTAAGACTGTGGATCTCTATGATCAGAATGAGCAGAATTAACTCTCCAGAATACATGAGAAATATTATAAAATACACGAGCAGTTTATTTAATAATCTTTGCATGTATTAAATCACCTTAGTGAGCTTCTATAGATTAATCAGAATCTTATTAATTTTAATGTTGGTTTTACTATTTTTAGTATAGCTATCCTAGTGATGAATAACTAGTTTTCTTTTTTATTTGTTTTTATTTTCTTTTATAAACAGATTTTTAAGCTTTTTTTGTGATTTTGTTTATATTATTTAATTTTTTGTTTTAATAGGACCGTCATATCCATAGCACTAAGGTTCCTTTAGGTAGTTAATAGGCATCCTCTAGCCAACTTCCTTACGGCTTTGATTGGTCAGAATCATATTATTAACTGTGTAGAAAATTAAAGCAGATCTGCCAACCTTACTCTATTATTCAGAATAATTTTTCTTAAAGTTCTTTTGATGAAAGAAGAAGGAATTTCGTTCTCTAGAAAACTTTCTAATAGTATGTTAATGTGGTAATTGAAATCCAAATTGTTGCTGCAAATTCTTGAAATTCTTAGGACCTGAGAAATTAGTACATTCTCAATTACTTTGGTTGAAATGTTATTATTCCAGTGTAGATATTTAATTACTTTGAAAGGAAAATTAACTCTTTTATCAAAGAGGCTAATAGATGGGTTACCTCTGTTGAGCTTAATGCTTAAGTCTAGGAACTCAAGTTCCTGATTACTGTGGTTGGTTTTACATAAGTTAAGAGAGCTAGGATAGATATTATCAAAATCACTCTCTATAACTTCTGAATTATTGATACACAGCAGATCATCAATATATCTAAAAGTGTAAAGGTAGTTATCTGAGCAGGTGGGGTGATTTTTAATGAATTTATATTCCTTAAAGAACAGGAATAGATTAGCGATATTTGTGGACGTTGATGTTCCCATTGGAATACCGTTCACTTGCTTATAGAGAGTATTATTATATAAGATATGGTTATTTTTTATGCAGCAATTGAGATAAGAGTTCCAAGTTCCTACATCAACAAATTGGTTAAGTTTAAATTCTGCATACAGCTCTTTAAAGGTAGTGATTATATCTGATAGAGGCAGATTAGTATATAGGTTTTCAAAATCATAACTATTAATATCTAGGGGACAAACTTTGAGTATAGTAGAAATTACTTCTGCATTATTATTAATTATCCAAAAATCTCTGTACATCAAGTTAGAACAGTTTCTAATGTGTTTCAAAACCTTCTTTAAGACATCTTCAAAAGCAAGATCTATTTTCTTTTTATGACTCCTTACTCCACTAGCTATGAACCTGAACTTTACAGGATCCTTATGAAACTTAACCGTTGCAAAAAGAAATGGAAATTCAGGCCCATATCTTCTAGTTTGTGGAATTTTAAGTTTCTTGAAGAATGCCTTAAACCGATTTTCTAACTGCTTGGTAGAATAACTTACGGGCTCGTATGTTACTCTATTATTGAGTTCCATAGTTAACAATTCAAAATAGAACTTCTTACAGATAATTGCAAAATTATTGCTAGCTTTATCCGTAGTGGTAAAAATAAATTGGTCTTGTAGTTTGGAGAGTGACCTTTTAGCTTCTCCAGAGAAAAAGAGATTTCTGTCGAAACAAAAGTCCAGACCTGCCAACTCACCGGTGAAGCTATTGATTATATTATATTACCATTCTGCGAAGGCCTCAATAGGCTGATTGTACGTTAAACTGGTTTTTACGATGTACTTATTTACATCTTGAGTGAAGCTCTCAAGAATCCTTTCTTTGGAAATTGTGAAGGAAGGTCTGAATTTAGAGCCATACTCTAATAAATTCCTATTTCAACATAACTCAAGTTTCCGGTGATAATATGGTTGTAATTCTTATCATAGTGAACTGTTTCTTTATATATATATATATATACTGAAGAGCAAAGCTGAAAACAAAGGAAAAACTTTTGAATTTAAAACGAAAGTTGCAAAAAAACCTGAAGATCAAAACGCGCAACGCAGCAGTTATGAAAATTCAGAATTCACATTCTATTAAGAAGAGACCGAAGCAAAAAAAATTTTTTTGACTCATACCAAGTACAACATAGAAAAAGTTATGTATCTACCGGTGTGAGTAAAAAGAGAAAAAATAAAAAATAAAATAAAACAACTGAATGTAGAAAGTGTCGAGAATACTGAGCCTTGGCTTTATCAAGGACCAGCAAAAACTCTGCATTTTCTCACTTCCACAAAGACCTAGTTGGAAATGGGTTTCTGCAAAGCCATAGATGCAAGTAATAAGCCCACCAAAATTTTTTTTTTAAAATATATATATATGTCATGACCTCCGCAGAGTTGTATGACCTAGCTTTAGTTAACAATTTAGCTTGCATCCATAACTTTCCTGGCCCGACCCATGCTCTTCATCTGTTACTATTTAACAGAAAGAAGAAGATTATAGAAAACTCAAGTTGTGAGTGACATAA
Organism: Macrothele yani; assembly: GCA_039090855.1. Classification (NCBI taxonomy): domain Eukaryota; kingdom Metazoa; phylum Arthropoda; class Arachnida; order Araneae; family Macrothelidae; genus Macrothele; species Macrothele yani. Next base: position 99,125,893 of record CM076995.1, on the reverse strand, counting down.
TAATTAGAAATAATGTTCAGCAATAACGAAATGCCAAGTTCGCCTGAGAGAGAATTTAAACCTGAATAGCAATGCAAAAGTTTTCCAAATTCTTACATTGCAATTAAAAAAGGAAATATTAATTATTTAAAACTCAGATTCTTGAAAGAAAACTTGATTCTAAAATCCCCTACTCCACAACTTCTGACAACACAAAAACGAGTATAAATTAAAGACAATAATTAACTAAAGAAATGCTTTGTGAAGGTTATATGACATAAACAATTAGTTGCAATATGTACAAAGTATTTCAGAAGTGCTTTAAGTGCATAATTAAGTAGTTATTAAGAACTTAACTACTTTGAAAACACAGCGCAAAGTACAAGAACTATGAATGGCCAGCTGCTTGGCCTAAGTTTCCTAAAAAACGCGCAAAGTTACCAAGAAAAGAAACATCTACCCGGAATTATATAAAATAATAGTCAACTACAGACCACAACACATAAAACCAAAAATCCACAACAACAAACCCCACCCCACCAAGCTCAAAACAAACCAGACCAAACCAAACAAACCGGACCAACAGACTAATAAAAACACACCTATACCTACAACTGAAATCCCCAAAGGCAAGTACACCCAATTTCACACTACGTTGTTTTAAACACAAGATTCACACGTTCCTCAAATTCCCAAATATAATAAAAATCCCACATTGTTTCACTTAACTTTGAGATTGGAGGTGTGTGGTCACTTTGGGGCCAGGTATTTTGTTTCCGGGATTGTGGTTTGATGGTGGTGTTTATGCCTTGGATTTTGTTCCGGTCTTGTGGCTTCGGGAACACGATAGCAGATTTTTCATTACGCAGCCTTTGCTATCTACGAAAAGTCCTATTCCACATGTCGGTGTTCCCTTGATAAGTTACGACATGTACCTCACCTGTCTCGGTTCATTTCATGTGGGGTAAGTTTTGTGCATTTTGGCACTCGTTTTAGGATTTGTTGTTCTATTTGCCTCATACAGCTTTTTATATATTTACTCGTTCCGCTTGTTTTTTGTTCAATGTGGGATTTTTATTAGATTTGGGAATTTGAGGTACGGTACGAATACTGTGTTTAAAACTACGTAGTGTGAAATTGGGTGTACTTGCATTTTAGGATTTCAGTTTATTAGTTTCTTGGTCCGGTTTATTTGGCTTGGTCTGGTTTGGCTTGGTTTGTTTTGAGATTGGTGGGGTGTGGGGGTGGAGTGGTGTGGAGTGGTGTGGGGTTGGGGAGTGGATTTTTGGTTTTCTGTGTTGTTGTCTGCAGTTTACTATTATTATATCATCATCATCATCATTGTCAACCATTATCAATCCACTGCTGGACGAAGGTCTCCCCAAGTTTCCTCCACAACGGTCTGTCTTGTGCCAGTCTCCTCCATGTCACTCCCGCATATTTACGAATTTCATCCACCCATCTCCCATGTGGTCTTTTTCTGGGTCTTTTCCTGTCCCTTGGAATCCAATCTAAAATTTCGGCTGTCCATCTATGGTCTGTCCTTCTGGCAGTATGTCCAGCCCATTGCCATTTCAGGGATTTAACTCTGATCATGATGTCTTCCACTCTCGTCATTTTTCGGATCCACGAGTTCCTCTTCTTATCTCTCCTGGTTATACCAAGCATGCACCTCTCCATGCTTCTTTGAGTTGTCTGCAGCCTTTGTATGTCTCTTTTAGTTAAGGTCCACGTCTCTGCACCATACGTAAGCACTGGAAGGATGCATTGATCAAACACTTTTCTTTTAAGACATAATGGCATATTGCTCTTGAAAATTATGCTGTTTCTTCCAAAAGCTCTCCAGGCAAGTTTTGTACGCCGATTAATTTCTTCATCAATGTGACCCTCACTTGATATCTGCTGTCCAAGATAAACATACGTATCTGTTATCTCCAGTTTTTCTCCATCAATCGATAAATCTTCATTTCTTGTAAAAGCATTGAACATCACTTTTGTCTTCTGAAAGTTCATTTTTAATCCCACTTCTTTACTCTTGTCAGCAAGTTCCTGGATCATACTCTGCAGCTCTGATGGGGTAGTTGCAAAAATGACTACGTCATCAGCAAAACGAAGGTGGGTTAGATAATCTCCATTAATCTTTATCCCTTTGTTTTCCCAGTTCAGTGATTGAAAGACATTTTCTAATGTGGCATTAAAGAGCTTCGGAGATATGGTGTCACCTTGTCTCACTCCCTTTCCAATTTTTATGTGTGTTGTATTTTCAAACAGCCGAATCTTTGCACTTGCATTTTCATAGATGTTATTAATAATATTAATGTATGCATCTTCAATACCGCAGGATTTCAGAGCCGTGGTAACTGCTGATGGTTTCACCGAATCAAAGGCTTTTTCATAATCGATAAAAGCCATGCACAATGGAAGTTCATATTCCCTCGCTCTTTCAATTAGTTCTCTCAGTACGTGGATATGATCTATTGTGCTGTAGCCACTCCTGAATCCAGCTTGTTCTCTCGGTTGAGCCATGTCCAGTGTTACCTTCAAGCGGTGTGAAATATATATATATATATATACACTATCTACCAACAAATAATTGTACACCCCTGCAATCGACGATATCTGCGGTCCTGATACACGTCACGGCCGCCGCTGTTAAATATCGTGTGGGAAACAACAACGCAACCAGTCGCATACAAGATGCCACGCAGTTCGGAGCTCTCTGATTTCGAGAAAGGTGTAATCGTCGGGTATCACAGAAATGGCCGATCCATACGTGACATATCCAGCAAGTTGAAGTACCCAAAATCGACAGTGGCCTACGTGATTGGCAAGTGGAAGATCAGAGGTGACTGTCGGAATGTGCCCCGACCCGGCAGACCCACAAAACTGGAAGTTAGAGACCGACGCGACGGGTGCTGGCCAGAAAAATTCGGAAGAATCGCACCAAATCGATGGCTCACATCCGCAAGGAGTTTCAACAGGCATCCGGGAGTGTTCTTTCGATGAATACCATCCGTAAGGAAGCCCATCTGCTCGGTTATCATGGACGTGCTGCCGCCCACAAGCCTTTGATCACCAAGTCCAATAGCGCTGCTCGGCTAACGTGGTGCAAAGAACGTCGACAGTGGACCGTTGAACAGTGGAAACAGGATCTCTCTCTGGAGCGACGAATCAAGGTTCACCCTCTGCCATTCGGATGGTAGGGTCTGGGTTTGGCGTCTGCCTGCAGAACGCCTCCTGCCGGAATGTATTGTACCAACTGTAAAATTCGGCGGCGGTGGAATTACGCTATGGGGTGTTTCTCCTGGTATGGCACGGGACACTTGGTCACAATTCCTAGTAGACTGAACGCAGAGACCTACTGCACCATTTTGGATGACCATGCGCTTCCTACGTTGTGGCAGTTTTACGGGGTGGACCCATGTTACTTTTAAGATGACAATGCCACCTGTCATGTTGCGAAGTCCACCATGGCTTGGTATGGTTACAATGGAGTTAATCGAATTGACTGGCCTGCGCAGAGCCCGGACCTTAACCCTATCAAGCACCTCTGGGACGAGTTGGAGCGTCGACTTAAGGGGTGCCCCTACCGTCCGAAATCGGTGAATCCCGCTAGCAGTCGTACAACGCCTGATTGAGAGTATGCCCCAGAGGGCGCAGCTGTAATCACCGCTCGTGGAGGCTCAACCAGCTATTGAAGGTGAATAAACTTCGTTTTCCTTTGCTATCAGAGGTGTCCAATTACTTGTTGGTAGATAGTGTATGTGTATATATATATATATATATACTTAAGAGCAAAACTGAAGACTAAGGGAAAAACTTTAGAATTTAAAACGAAGGTTGCAAAATAACCTGAAGATCAAAACGCGCAACGCAGCAGTTTTGAAAATTCAGAATTCACATTCTATAAAGAAGATACCTAAGCAAAAAAATACATATATAATTTTGACTCACGCCTAGTACAACATAGAAAAGGTTATGTATCTACCTGTGTGAGTAAAAGGAGAAAAGATAAAAAAATAAAATAAAACGACTGAATGTAGAAGGTGTCGAGAATACTGAGCCTTGGCTTTATCAAGGACCAGCAAAAACTCTGCATTTTCTCACTTCCACAAAGACCTAGTTGGAAATGGGTTTCTGCAAGGCCATAGATGCAAGTAACATTCCCACCTAAAATAGTTTAAAAAATATATATATGTCAGGTCCTCCGTAGAGTTGCTTGACCTAGCACTAGTTAACAATTTCGCTTGCATCCATTAACCTTCCTGGCATGACCCATGCTCTTCATCTGTTACTATTAAACAGAGAGAAGAAGATTAAAGAGAACTCAAGCTGTGAGAGTGACATAATAATTAGAAATGATTTTCAGCCATAACGAAATGCCAAGTTCGTTAGAGAGAGAATTTAAACCTGAAAATCAATGCAAAAGAAATCCAAATTTTTACATTGCAATTAAAAAAGGAAATATTAATTTTTAACGAACAGATTTTTGAAAGAAAACTTGAATCTAAAACCCCCTACTCTACAACTTATGACAGCACGAAAACGAGAATAAGTTAAAGAAAATAATTAACTAAAGAAAACTTTGTGAAAGTTATATACCTTAAACAGTTAGTTGCAATATGTACAAAGTATTTCAGCAGTGCTTTAAGTGCATAATTAATTAGTTATTAAGAACTTAACTACTTTGAAAAACCAGCGCATTGAAAAGGAACAAGCTTAGCCATCTTCTGTTCCTAGGTACCCCAAAAGACGCTCAAAGTTACAAAGAAAAGAAAGAGTTAAAACCCGCAAAAATGTTAACAGACAAACCAATGCCTAAAAGCTGAAAAGCTAAAAAACAACAGAGAAAAAGTACATGAAGTACAAACATTGAACTTAAAAAACCTAGAACCCAAAAACAAGGAAGAGAGCTTACCTCTTGTGTGACAAAAACTTTTCTCCTCACAAGAGAAGAACATGGCTGACCTCTTCATCGCCACTCCCTAGTCGCTGGGGGCAGAGAGGGTGGGGCTGATGGCCTCCTCATACAGCAAGAAACCAACGCGCGGAGATTTTAACCAGAGAAAAAAATATATATAAACTTAAGACTGTGGATCTGTATGATCAGAAAGAGCAGAATTAACTCTCCAGAATACATGAGAAATATTATAAAATACACGAGCAGTGTATTTAATAATCTTTGCATGTATTAAATCACCTTAGTGAGCTTCTATAGATTAATCAGAATCTTATTAATTTTAATGTTGGATAATCTGTTTTTTCCCCTTACTGAGATGTCCCTTTGCTATCTTTAGGCTTTGGTTGTTTTCAATTGCTTTCCTTACTAGTTCACAGTTGAATTTCCTTACGTCTTCAGTGATACTTTTTCGTACTGTCTTGCATAGCTCTATATATTCCACTTTGGAAGTCACATCTTCTTTAGTTGTCCTCATCACTCTTCTTTTTTGCATCAACATTTTGGTTTTTCCTGATAATTTGTTCACATGCAATTTGTTCTTAGACCCAGCTAATTTTGTTGCTGTTTCCATAAGAGCTATGGTTACTTTTCTGTTAACTTCAGAAATATCCACTTCTTCCGATGTGATTCACATATACGAACAATTAAATAGCTACGATTGGAGATGAGCGCGGGCTAGGCGGGCTCTTACATCAGATCTTTGACTAAAACACTGGGACGTTCGGGTCCGGGCTCAAGTTAATTTTCCCTTTCACTTTTTAATTAATTTTAGATCTTTGACTAAAACACTGGGAGGTTCGGGCCCGGGCTCAAGTTAATTTTCCCTTTCACTTTTTCAATTAATTTTAGATCTTTGACTAAAACACTGGGAAGTTTGGGCCCGGGCTCAAGTTAATTTTCCCTTTCACTTTTTTAATTAATTTTAGATCTTTGACTAAAACACTGGGACGTTCGGGCCCGGGCTCAAGTTAATTTTCCCTTTCACTTTTTTAATTAATTTTGTTTAACACGGCTAACCGAATTAATTAACTCAATGGGAAAAGCACAACTGAGTGGTTAAGACGTAGTCTCTTTTTCGTTATTTGCCTAAAATTCTTAATTTATACTATCAGTTTTAGTATCTTGAGTGTTTTAAGTAACAACTATGTATTTTTTCCAAGATACGCTGAAAACTGATAGTATAAAGTCTTCTGGTGACAAAAAATTAAAGTTCTGCTAGCTACAATATGAAAAATGGGAACTTTTCGGTCATTCGGCGAGAACATTGAAGGTGAGCCGAGGTAAACGAATTAACTTGATACACTTGGGAAACGAAATGAATGACATTTTGTTACCTGAATATAATGCATATAAATTCTCTCTTTCTTTTTTGTGGGAGTGGGAGAAGTCTACTTTTAAGAAAAGCACTAACATCCTTATCTGATGCAAATATAAATAGGAATAAAGCAATATGCTTCATTGTTTTTCCTATTCACATTGGGAAAATTTGCACAAATGTTCAAACCCGGGACGGGCCCGGACCAGTCATAATGATATGCCGGACCCGGGCCATGAAAAAGGAGCCCGTACTCATCTCTAGCTACGATATCGATAATCTGAAGATCACAGACGGACGAAGCGTACCCGATATTCTTGTAGCGATAAGTACATCTGTGAAATCGTATCACGAAATCAGGAAAACAGATAACTGCTTAAAACAGTCTATGTAATCCCACCACACTTGAGTTTGACAAGAATTTTTTGCAAGTACTCCTTGTGACCAAGACACAAACAGAACGTCGTATAATCTGAGCAAAGTATCTCACGTAGGTGGAAATAATCTGAGAGAACTCAGTAAAGGTTTCATACAGTTTTGGTGGCACTATTCCAAAATTAGCTTGACGACATTCGAGCAGCCTTTCGGGCGCATTCCCGAGATCATCAGCACGTGCCATCATTGATTGGCAGAAACAACAATCATCTTTCCTTGCCAAAACGGAATCACTTCCATCACTAGTGAATCATTGCAATTTACATATGACACATGCGTGGGCGCTTCGTTTTGCTGAATCACCAACTGTTCACAACGCGGAGAACAACGAAATGCTCTATGAGAAGGAAAACTGAAGGAGGTCTCAAGAATATTCTTTCGAGAATATTTTTTTCAATAAAGCAGATTTTTCAGCAAATTTCCTTGAACAAAGAAAAAAAAAGGTGCTTTATTTTTTCATTGCAGTATCTGTATATTCCAGCACTGATTTTTTGTTTCAAGATAATTTATGTGTGTATATGATACTGGAAACTGCATACATATGCTTGGGTATTTAACTAAATTGTGACGGAATCAAATTTATCTCTCAGTTCCAGAACTCAAATAGTCTGCATTTATTCTAGATGTTAAAGTGGCCAGAATTAAAAGATATGAAGAGAATTAGGTTATTTCTAAAAAGCTTCTAAAATTACTTCAGTGCCTTAAACATCCAAATGATTTCTTATTTCGGGATAGAATGATCGTAGAATTAAGTACTTTAAGACTGAATAGCGAATCGAAAAGGTACATTTCGAGTGAGAAAAAGATATAACGTAATCCTACGGAAACTCCACTTTAACAACATGGAATTCTGTAACTTTTCTGTTTTCCGCAGAGTAGCTGAAAATATCTTTTCCAGTCACGGGCTTTAAGGACCTCTCATGAGCATCTAAGCCGATCAGAAGTAGCCCATCTTTAATTTAGAGCCAGAAATACTATACAAGGGAGGGACAACACCAACTACGTGAAAGAAACACACCGCCAAAGCTTCATCCAAGATTCAAATCCAGGCCCAGTTCGGTAGATTACCCGGAAAAGTTTTTAATACTCTCTGAAACATTAGCCATTTTGTGAGCTAAGTTTCTTAGATAATTTTCTAAAAACTTTTTCCTGTACAGGCAAATTCGTTAAGCATAAGTGCCAAAGTATCTCAAACGGAAGATTCATATAAAATTGAAGAGTTAGTTCTTAAGCAAAACAAAATGCGAAACTGCATATGGTAAAACGGATCGGTTGCAATAACAAGCCGTCAATTTTCTTTTTGATAAAATCGAAAATCATTATTTTAATAAATTATTTCCAGTTCTTGTACTAATATTTCACTATAGACATAATTCTCTTCAAGGTAATATCACCACTGTTCAATATATCATGGATGAGGGTGCTATTATTTTCATTGGTATCAAGTATTTCAGTGAGATCAAGATTCTTTAATTAATGGAACTTTTTGTATTAAAAGTAATTCAAAAAGAATTCGAATATTTTGTCGGACATTTCTGGGGAATCTGAAAGCTTAGTTTTTAGTCTTTTACTTTCAAGATTTATTCACAGTTTTGCTTTAACAAAGTTTTGTACCAGTACTGATGGTATTGCAACTTTTCATTAGTGAATAATGCTTTCTGAAAATTTCGAAGTACTCTTCCTATGTTGAAAACCAGTTTTATTTGCCAAGAAATAAGCTAAAGCACCAGAATGTTGAATTAAGTATTTTAAGACTGAATAGCGCATTGAAAGGGTCTTATCGAAAATTACGAAGTGCGTTAATAATTTTCATGGGGGGGGATTGAACGAAATGAGTCCAATGTTCTGTTTAATCGCAAATTGGAGTTCAAGACCTACAAATTAGAAAGTATACTACTCATATCCATCTACTTGTGTAAAGCAACAGTGATCAGAGTATAAGGCATGCGACCATTATAAACTTGCATGCATGCACTGTTTGGGATTGCAGTAAGATCCATAGCATCAGGAGATAGCACGTGTTTTTGGGGTAAATCTTAAAATACCCCGTAACAGACTGAAATTCTTAAAGAGATTTGCAATATCAGTGGTTGTCAAACTTTTTCAGATTGTACCCCTTTGGTCATAACGAAACGTTTAATGTACCCCCCGATGAAATTTCCCCAAATGACAGGGTTTTAATTTTTTTATGAATACCTGGCAATTTATTGAGGAAGTTTTAACCTATTGAGAAAAACACATCTTTAATAAATATATTTGAAATGTGGCAACGCTATTTAAAGAATCTTACTTTTATTACCTTAATATTATGGCTTATTGAGAATCGCTATGATCAGTTAAAAAAATAATTTTATTGAGAAAAGCCTGCAGAAAAATATTATCTTCAGTAAATCGTTAAAAAAATTATGAACAAAAAAAAAACAGTAATTTTTTTAAATGAAAATTGTTACTATGGAGTTCGGAGATTATGAATCCTCGAAGTTTTTCAGCGAGAGAGGTGTGCCTGCATAGCTTCACACAGCTTTCTGATCTCTGGGTGTCCAGTTGATACTTACAAGCGGAGGTCCTGCTCCAAGTTTAGCCTATTGCGGTCCGTATTTTTCAGGTACACCATGGATGAAAAACCTCTCTCACATAGATACGTTGTGGAGAAAGGCATCATAAACTTGATATCACTATGACTGGCAAGCATAGTGGGGCAGCGATATGTAGAAACTCGTTCAGTCTCTGCAAACAAAAGTCTGTCAAAGATGTTTTCTGAAACTGGATTTGAGTGTTTCATCACAGGACAGTTCAATTTTTTTCCTTTTCTTTTGTTGAAAAGAAATCTGGTAGCCTGAAATCTTCCACTGCAGAAAAATGGTCTCTCATCCAGAACTGGCTGTCTAAAATATCAGAAAAATATTCGTCAAGGTCTTCAATCAAACCCAGACAGCGCTGTTTTACGTCGTTGACAACAAAACCATGAAGCTCAAGTTCATTTTATTCTACGAAATTTTCTAAGAACGGAGAGAATGACAGTTGTCCATTTACAACTTCCGTTGCTGCAAATTGAGGGGTTTTGTTTTCAAAGATTTTATGTTGTTATGAACCCATAAAGGGTGTTTTGTATTTACACTGCATTCTTTTGTTCAGCTCATTCAACCGCTGGAAGATGTCAACCAAGAAAGCTAGCCTGCACAACCATTGTTCATCTGTAAATCTGTCGCGAAGCTCACGCTTACTGTCAGAGAGGAAAACTTGAACTTCTTGTCTCAATTCATACAAACGAGCAAGACAATTTCCTTTGGAAAGCCACCTTACCTCGGTGTGGAAGAGGAGATGTTTAAGCTCGCTACCCATTTCTTCACCCAAGATAGCAATCAATCTGGAATTGCCTGGTTTTGATTTTATGAAATTAACGGTCTTCACTGCTTCTTGCAATACTATTTTCGTACCATTTGGACATTTCCTGACTACTAGAGCCTCCCTGTGAAAACTACAGTGGAAGAATTTTTGCCTGTGGCACAACATTCTTTATTTGGGAAAACACACCACTATGCTTGCCAGTCATAGCTCGTGCACCGTCGGTGCAAACTCCGACACACCACGCTGAGTTATAAAACCATTAAGAGTGTCAAATATCTCCTCTGCCGTTGTCCGACCTGGGGAGCTCCTTGCAGAACAAAATGTCTTCTGCCACAGCGGGGGTAGTATCAATATATCTAACAAATGCTAGCAACTGAGCTATATTTGTGCAATCTGTACTCTCGTCCAGCTGTACAGCAAAGTATTTTGCTGACTTCAGTTTATTGATAAGTTGTTGCTCCAAATCATTAGCCATACATGATATCTTGTGTGACACAGTGTCATTGGACAGAGGGATAGCATCCACCTGACATACTTGTTTTTCACCAATAACATTTGACACCATGTATTTGGCTTCAGGCAGTAAATACGATTCACCATCAGTGTGGGGTTTTCCAGCCCTTCCTATTCTTAAACTGATTTTGAATGACGCTTCAAGGCTTTTCATACTCAGAGATGAAAAAAAAGTAATTTTTTGTTTACCAGATTTTATTTCTGCTTCCTTTTGCTTAAAAAGCTCAAGCGGCTTATTTTTCAGGTTTTCATGTTTCGTATGAAAATGCCTTTTTAGTAACGATGGCTCCATTGAATTGGTGGAAAGGGTCTCATGACAAATAACACATAGGGGTGTAGGTTCTGACTCATTTCCTGCGTAAGAAAATCCTAAAGAAAAGTATTTTAAATCATACTTTCTTACCTTAGGCTGAGATTTCTTCTGATGAGTAATCCTAAGTAAAAAAGGTCCCGCTTCCGTTGCCTCACCAACGTTTTTACAATCATCATCTTCACTACTGGTAACCTCACTTTCCGATTTGAGTCTTTGCTTTTTAACAGGCCGGGTTTGTTACATTATTTACCTGTCCATCTTGACCGATAAGAGAAAAGGGTGAAAAAGGCTTCAAAACTCTGCCAGTCTATTTGCTGGAGTTTCGTTTGAAGCCTGACCGAGAAATGATACTACCGCAAGAGGGCGCTGAGGAGGGAAGCCAGGAGAAGAAGACTAAGATTGTTGTTGTTTGGAGAGGCGAACGATGTACGTATGTATTATAGTTGAGTGTTTTGTTTTAGATTAAAATTAGATTTTAGAATAAATTGGAGTTAGTAGAGTTGATTACGTGTGAGTGATGCGAGTAGTGGATTATCTTTATCATCAGCAGGAGAAGACGCCAAAAGCTAAGAGAGATAGTTGTGAAACCTTGGTTATATTAAAGGAGACATATATAACTTTGTAATATTTCACTACTCTATCGTTTGTGAAACAAAAACAACGAAAATTCAATACAAATTCTACTACGTAAACTCGCGACTCTTATTTTCAACACGCGTAACTGACATCAGTGATGCCGAACATCCCATTCTGTTACAGTTACACAAAAGTCTCCAAATCAAATTTCACCTGAAAACTCCCTAAATTTGGCGAAAAGTACTTACGTTGCCATCGTGCTGCAATCTGTTTTTCAATCTGTGAAGTAACTATTATAATTTTTGTTTGTTTTCTTTAGAAATTGTAGCATATCAAAACACAGTATAAAAACAAATAGAAATCAGTTCTTTTATTTACTTATTCATACACGTAAATAAGAACTATTTAAAATGTTCTCATAAATAAACGATTATACTTGGAATTTTTGAACATATTTTATTAGAGTCTGTGAGAGCTACTCGCATACCCCTGAAAGTCGCGCGACGTACGCCTGGGGGGACGCGTACCAAAGTTTTAGAACCACTGTGCTATATGATCTACCGAAAAGCAGAAAAATTTTTTGTGAGCCGTAAGTATGAAATAGATGAGGAAGTATGAAATAGATGAGGAAGTATAGTATGTCTTACTATTGATTCTCACTTTACTGTCATAGAAGTTAGAAGCAAAGAAACGCTTTAGTTTTGCTAAAGGCCTTACGACTCCGTTCTTGTTCTGCTTATCATAGTCAGTTCTTACAGGGGAGACTTCATTATCACTAGAAGACACAAAGCCGCCTTCCCGCATGGTGTCATTTTAATGAGGAAAATTCTATGAAGGAATACAGACTCAACAACTTTTCGTCTACCTTCATTCCCTCATAAAAATGGGTACGTTTTTGGAACATTTGAAATTTGTTTTTCTCAATTTATCTTTTTTTCATGAATTAAACAGTGAAAAGTTCGTACTTTCTAGCTCATTTGGAAATAGACAATACTTTGCGTTACGTTACATTTGCAAAAAGAAAATACAAATAGTATTGTAACACAATATCTCTTTAAATTCTGGTGTTTCATATGCACTTGATGAAAATTAATAAAATTTACTTTTTAGAAGGACAGTTGCAAAAGTTACTGAAAATAATTAGAATTCTCATGGTGGATCTACAAAACGCCATTCCTGCTTATAACAACATATTTTTGCAGTTAATATAAGCAATCACTCTTTACAGAAATTGAAGAAAAATTGACAATTTCTTCACACAAAGTCTAGACAACATAAACATATTCATGTATATTCGTCCGAACGGGTGAAAATCATTTTCTAAATGAGTATTTCTGCGAGAGTGACATTCCTAAATCAAGTTGTTCGGTAACAACTGTGTTAAAACTGATTTAGTTTTCTATTAAGATAATATTTTCCGGATTAGCTTCTAATTTCGTGTACGGTTTGAGTTTGTTACTTATTTATAGTGAATGAATTCGCAGAATACTGCAACTGATGCCTTAGTTAGAGTTACGAAAACTTCCTTTGGCGGACATCTCGTAGTTCTAAATAAGTCGTGAATGATAAATGTGTTTTGCCCGAAAAAGAATGAAAAAAAAAAAAAAAAAAAAAACATTTCGGTAGCACTTTTCCTATCGAAGGCAAACGATATCCGAAGTTCCTAAATAGAAACTGGATGCTCAGCTGGCATTTAAATTGCGCAAGTGGAAAACAAAATTCTTTAGGGGAGCACTGCATATTTTTACCAGGGGTAGTTGTCTGCTGTGATAACATCGCACTTCGGAATCTTACTTTGTAAACTTTCTCAGCAAAATAGGCAATTTATCTACGCCTGTAAGTCGCGCCTGTTCAGAATGAATGCACGGGGTTCGATTTTCAATTAGGATGGGTGGATATATTGCATTTTTTACTGTAATTGCCTACCCACGAACGCCATAATATAGCTTGTCGTTTAAAACGGGAAGAAGTTTTCGAAAATGGGGTCAACAGGATTGATAAAAGGCTATTTCTGCTCCATTTTTATATAAAACCAATCGATCAGTTGTCCAAACAGCTTTTCCAGGTGAATTTCAATGACTATTAACGCCATCAAGATGACAAACGATCAGAAAAGTCAGCAAAGGGCGTTCTAGAATAAAACATTTAACATGGAAAAAAAACAGCACAAAGGGAAAACGCCTACACAAAGAAAAGCTTGAGTAGCAATATGTTAGCTCAACCTCCATCTGCGGTAAAACACTTCAGCGGTTGTCCTTTGAAAAATTCGTCAGATGAATCGTAGCTTGGCAAAATAACCGTTTCTTCGTAACAGAATGGCACGTGTATCTTCAATCTATTGTAGTCCTTCAGCTTCTTAAGAAAATTATGCTAAGTACAGATTTTTGTATGTTTAATGACTCTCTCAATAACAACTTCTGAACAAAGGAACCAACATTTTACGTAACAATTAGTCATCGGTATTAGCACTAATTCTTGACCTAAGCCAGCAGAACAACAGCTCACAAGACTTAATACAGGCCTATTGCCTATTCAGAAGCAACATAGATATACAGGAAAAGAAAGCAATCATAGTTGTCAAAGTGAACAGTCAAAACCGCAAAAAAATGCATGATACCCACATTATATTAATATAAAAACTTATTAAAAAAAATCACTAAATAATTACTCCATATCATCGTCGGTGATGGCCTAGTGGGCAACGTTCGTGACTGCCACGGAAAAGACCGCAGGTTCGATCCCAGGCATTGATTTCTCAAATTGTTCTGTTGTAACAGTGCTGGCGCTGTTGCTATAGAACAGGGTGCAAACCTCCGTCCGGTGCGCAAGTCAAACACCTCGTAAAACAAAATGTCCGCCCACCATAAACTGAAGCTGTTTTTGTCTGTTGGAATACTTGCTACCTCGAGTGAAGACACCGGCCATAAAAAATAGTTATGCCATAAACTTTGCCACTTAGTATACCCTGAAATCTGACCTCCCGAAAAAATCATGAGTCCGACATCAGATCTAATTAAGGAAGCACTGACATTCATAAATCAAACAAAAATCTATACACGGAAAAAGGTTCACGCATATTTACAGCTTTTAAGGACATTGAAATGAAAGTTAAGTATTTACAAAACACTAAAAATTAAAATTAAATCATAATCCAATAAATAGCTTATTACTTTAAAAGTTATTAAAGAATAAACCTCATTATCAAGTATAACTATTACAATATCGTTCCCAGTTAAAAGCGTCAATATAATTTTCAGTGTGTGTTCAAAGAGTCTTTACTGCGAAATCATAAATAATCCCGAGGTAAGAGAACCTCAAGGTGAAAAGGTTCATTCCCATGTGAACAGCATTCCTTGCGAAAACCTTATCGCTTGAAAACTGTCCGATGGAGCGATAAAGTATTTTTCCAGAAGGACATCTATAGCCTTCAAATGGCACTCCATACTGAAAAATATCCCTAGATTCAACTGCAATACTTGGTTTTGTCACTTCTCAAACAAGTTCAACATTTTTGCTTTTCACATCTCCTTGAAGTCTCATTGAAAATCATTACAGGGACGAACATCAACAAGCTTTGCAATGAATCCAAATTAATTTTGAGAGGAATGAATATTTTGAGAAGATTAGGGGTTTATTCGGAAATCTAAATTTTCATTCTTGAGTCTCCGCACTTGATTACAAGGGCTTGTTTTTAATGTTATGAAAACAAGAACTTCCGTTTTTGAAATTCAAATCGTGTATGTACTCTTTTGTATTATTATTTTCCAAACAATTTGTATGATACTCACAAAGTCGTATAACAGGACGATCTGAATATTTCTAATATTTTTCGAAATTTGGTTAAAGGAGTGAAAGAAGCAATCTTTTAATACATAAAAGGATAGCTTTTTAAAAAAAAATGCTGTTTTGATAACTTATAACTTAACTGAAATTAAGCTTAATTTTAAGAGTTCATAAGTGTATGTATGACATTCACGAGACGGCTCTCATGGGATTAGGTTATAGTAGAACTTAATGCATCAAAGTTAGACAAATATTTTTTTTTTTTTTTTTTGACACGGGAAATAATTGTTGTCCGTCGGCATCTGTTCCTGAACCAGAAAAACTAAGTTCGTGTTCTTGAATCAGCATCAAACTGATAGTTCCGTATTTTGAATCAAAGAAATTCATTTTTTGGAAAATTGTATACCACATTTTGAAATGCAAACAATGAAACAACTACATGCATATTCCTCTTAAAAACACGTACATCACCTTTCGTGGAAACGTTAGAGAATGTTTGATGTTCATGGACGTGGACAAGAAGTTACTGGGCTTGTCACATATTTTGCATATTTTTATCGACAAAAGGGTACTTAAAAGCATTGTTAAATAGCATACATTAAAGCATAATAATAAAAAAAACTGTCTTAACCGTAATAATAAAAAAACTGTCTTAACCTTCGATCCTTCTGAAATTCAACCAGTTGTAATCTTCCTTCAGTAACTCTTCCTACGTTTTGTGGAAAAGTTTTTAGCATGTTGTTTATGGATAAATTATCAATGTTTTTGAAAATAGATGCGTAAGTGTGTCATCGTGTATCTTTGCAGAAACTTAATACAAATGTAGCAAAATTCGTGAATACCTTTGTGTTCACATAAAACTAACTCTAAGAGAGAATAATACGCACTTAAAAACTAGTGAAAAAGTTCAGAACAGTGAAAGAGTATCTGATATCGAAAAAAAAATTAACACGGTTGTCAAAGTGAATTTTCCGATACAAATTATCACTAATGATGCCATCCGTATGTCTGCAGTGCAGCAGTTACTAAAATGAACAAAACGAAATCTTGAAAACATGGCACAATAATAACAATAACGCGAATTCAGTAATTGGAAAGAATAATTCTCCTCACATGCCGCAAAACCTCTTAGAATTCACACGTCTACAATGACTGATCAGAAAGTTATGAGACTGAATTTCTGTTACTGACAAACAAGTATTGTAGTTAAATCTATTGTACGTATCGGTTTCAGTATACGAGCGCAGATCAGAGGTTCGGACTGAAAGTTTTGTGATATGAAAAAAATTAAGTCAAGCGTTAGCTATTTATTTATTCATACACCAGGAGCACGCTTTTTTCATCAAAATAATCGTACTAAATTATTAAATCCCAAAATGCAAGCAACAGCTGTAAAGTCACCATTTTTTCAGGTCGAGTGATTGCCTGCCTTCAGATGAAATGATTTTTAATGTCTTTTAAATTTCAAGTTCTGCCATTAAAACCTTTCAAACTACGAACAGCACTAAAACTTCGTCACGGCAGTGGATTGTAATGAGATTTCAAGAAATCGAGTGAATATCTCATGAAAAATGTAGCGCAGCAGAATTCCATATTGAAGATATCTATTCTTAGCATAGCCCAAAATTTAGAACTCGAAATAAAATGTTAGTCAGTGTAGGACAGATTAGAACTAAAGATTCAATAATAATAGATAAATGAGTACCGTATCTAAGAAACCTAAAATACCATACTTCATCATCATAAACCTTTCTCAATCTACTGCTGTTGAAGATCTTCAAGATCTACACAACTTTGTCTTGAGCAATTTCCTTCACGTCACTCCGACATGCTTCCAAATTTTATTTACCCATCTCCTATATTGTTTTCTGGGTTGTTTCCTGTCCCTAGGTATATATCCAAAAATTTCAGTTGTCCAACGGTGGTCAGTTTTTCTAACAGTATACCCAGCCCATTGCCGCACGAGGGCCTTTTCTTTGATAATGATGTCATGAACTCTTGCCATTTTCCTGGTTTACAAGTCCCTTTTCCTATCTTTCTTGATTACACCAAGCGTAAATGTCTAGTTGTTGTTTTTTTGTCCATAGCCTCTGTATTCCTGATCCACCAGGAAGATAAGAAAGATGCGTTGATTGAATACTTTTCTTCTAAGACATAATGGTAAATTGCTCTTAAAAATTGTACTGCTTCTTCCAAATGCACTCCAGCCAAGTTGTATGCTACTATCAATTTCTACTTCGATGTGGCCATAACTTGATATCTGCTGTCCGAAGTAGATGGAGGTATCAGTTATACTCCTAAAGTTTCCTTATCAGACTAAATCTTCAGTTCTTGTAAAAACATTGTACATCAGTTTTGTTTTCTTTAAATTCATTTTCGCTTCTTTACACTTGTCAACACACTCCCCGATCATACACTGTAGCTCTGAGAGGATACTTAGAAAACTAGCTGTCTTGAGCAAAATAAAGGTGGTTTACACTATGTTCTTTGATCTTTATCATCTTGTCTTCCTATCCTAGTTCAAGGAAATAAATACATTCGGTAATGTGAAATTTTACTTTTAGGAATGGAAATATGATTTTAGAGTAGACTCGTCTCTCTTTCTTTGTCTCTCTACCATTCTCTTGTCACGATTTCTGCAAATGCTGCAAGTAGTACCTCTAAAATAGCAGAGAGAAATTTTGTCGTATCTTGCTGAATTGCTACGGTGTTAAATTGCTTCGTATTTTAAACACTTTTGCACTTTTTCTAGCGAAGTAACAGGTAATGAACCTTTTTCTTCAATTTTTGTATGACTAGAAGTGGTACGCGTGTGGTACTAACGTAAGTGTGCCAATGTTGTTGTGTATATCAATTGCTTCGCCAGGTGTCTTACAGTTTAGTGTATGATTTAGGCGTAGTTACGCTTAGTCCCTATATGTGGCATAGAAATAGGCTCCTAAAACACAAAGCAGTTTTTCACTACCTTTAATTGGGAATAATGAATCATTTAGATTCCAGCTAAGAACTGTAGACTGACAGTTTCCGTTGACTGGTCACAGGTTTTCGTAGCGCTCGTTGCTACAAAAGATTGTTAGTGCATCTCAGTCAAACTTTTACGCAACTGATTTCTTCATGTGCAAACGGTAGCTGCAGCAACAAGTACAACTAATGACTAAGATTTTCTTGCAAAACCTAGTGCATAGTTCTGTAACCTTATCAGTTTCATTACAAGCATGAAAAATCAGTAGATTTAAATGAGCATCACTAATGTCCAAAGTAGCGAATTCAACTGAGACGCCCAGCCACTTTTCCGCACGTATGACTGAAGAAGTAGTTCATCGCAGTCGAATTTACAGATGATATTAAGATACACGATATGAACTCAGATCATTTTTTTTTTCTATTTGTCTAATAGTGTTTTCTGCTTGGCAGAAGCTTTGAGAGTCCATTAAACATTTTGTAGGTTGATAAGACTTGATAGAGCAGGTGAATCGTTAATGTACGAGTAATTGTTATTCGGTACACATGCGTACAAATCAAGTGAACACGGAGTCGCTGATGGGATAGTTACTAACACAGAGGCGGCAATGATATACCTCAATAGAGCAACTGCTAATCCTCAAGAAGTCCTGTTCGTACACTTTCTTGCATGATTTTCATATTCTTCTACCTAAGAGAATGTAACGAATGCCGTTGGGAAATTAAAGGTCATAATAATGGTAGAAATAGAAAACAAAGAGCTAATCATCTCTGAAACCAGGCAGTAAGAATGCACTTGTTGAAGCCTTCTTCACGAAATGTATATAACAATTGACTTTTAATGGTGTTAAATATTTACTTATTTTCTCAGTTATGGATTTTTAAAATTGTCAAAGGTTATATTTGCCTCTCGCAACTGATAATACAATTCAGCATTTGGAAAGAGATCAGGAGTTTTACAGAGACAATAGGGCATACTCAGAGATTCAAAATCGAAAATATGCCGGGTGTCTCAAAAAGGATTGAAACAAACTTATCTCTTCAACAGTTGATCACAGATGCATAATTTTAATTAGAAAATACTTAAAATGACGTAAGGCTTGCGACATGGCAGTTGCAGACCGTGAGGGTAACATCTGCATAAAAAGAAATGTATACTGCCTTCGCAGAAAAAAGTTAAATCAAAGGAAATTGCGTATTTTCCTAATTAATCGAAAAAAAACCCCGTCATTCTATTGAACTTGCAAAACTCGTGGAGATATTCGCCATGAAAATTGTAAATGTGTATCGCGTGGAGCGATAATTTCCTGCACGCGCGACAGCTCTTCTCTTACTCGTTTTGAGTGCTACAAACTACCGTTCGTCCGCGTAAATGGGCTCCAGAGGATACATTTTTTATAATTTTCATCGCGAATATCTCCGCGAGTTTTGCAAATAGAACAACGGGGCTTGTTTCTTAGACTAATTTGGACATTGCGCAACTATTTTTAATCGAACTACTTTTTGTGCGAAGACTGAATAAAAATAATTTTCTTTATTTTTATTCAAATGCCACCCACAGGGTGCAACTGCCATTTCGTAAGTCTTTTTCTAACTCAACGTGCACTGGCGGAAAGTGAAAAAAGAACACCAAGAAGGAAGTGGCGGACGATCATGAAATTTACATATGTTAATGGGGTCGAGTTTACGTAAGTGTGATGTTAATTTCGGGACCAACCGGTGAGCGCTTACGCCTCAGCACGGCATAATATGCGAATTATCGTTGGTGGTGTTTAAGGAGTGCGACGAAAGGAATGTAATCAGTCGTCGGCGTACGGACACGTGCGAAGACCCTAAAGAAGCTGCAATGCCTGGACATGGAAGACGTGTACGATTTCAGCAGTTATCGGACTTTGAGCGAGGTCGTCTAGTCGGACTCCGCGAGGCCAGGTGGTTGTATCGTCGTATCGCGGAGCGAATTGGACGGGAAGTATCGGTGGTGGTGCGATAGTGGCGTAGATGGTCCGAGGAACACTCCCACACGAGAAGACGTGGAACTGGGAGTCACATACGGACTGATGAGCGGACCGATAGACGCATAAGAAGAGCTGTGTTGTCAAGCAGAACATCCACTGCGACGCAAATCCGAGCTGCCGTTGCACCTGAGGTGACTGTGCGAACAATCCGCAACCGTCTACTGAATGCAGGACTACGTGCACGTGTGCCTCTGGCATGTGTACCTCTGACTCCAGCCCACCGTCAGGAACGGCTGCAGTGGTGTCGCCAACGTCTGCACTGGAGAACGGAATGGCGATCTGTCGTGTTCAGCGACAAAAGCAGATTCTGCTTGGGAGCCTCCGATGGCTGTATGCGTGTTCGCAGACACACTGGGGAGCGTCTCCACCCTTCTTGCATCCGCCAGCGACACACAGGGCCTACACCTGGTCTCCTGGTGTGGGGAGCGATCAGCTATCACTCCCGTACACAACTAGTGTTTGAACCGGGTACGTTAAACAGCACCTCCTACATCAACAACATCATTCAGCCCGTTGTTGTGCCATTTGTAAGGTCGGTCCATCGTGGTGTTTTCCAGCAAGATAACGCTCGCCCACAGACGGCACGTGCAACGCAACATGCACTTCAGGGTGTGAGACAACTTCCATGGCCTGCACGTTCATCGGGTTTGTCCCCCAGTGAGCACGTGTGGGATTTTATGGGACAACGACTTATCCGGTCTCCACGGCCAGCCACGACCATCCCCAATTTACGCTTCCAGGTTGAGTATGCTTGGAATTCAATACCCCAAACTTATATCCAACATCTGTACGACAGACTCCATGCCAGAATTGCACAGTGTGACGCAGTCCATGGTGGTTCAACCTCGTACTAACCATGTTACACGGAAATGTTATTTTTCAGTTTACCAGCAAATACAGTCGTATTTTTGCTATAATGTTTTGATCACGTTATCCTCTGTATTCCGTTATTATGCTGTATAAATTTCGTTGGTATCAGACGTCTCCTTCATGTTCTTTTTTCTCTGTCCGATAGTGTATGTATCTGTGATCAAATGTTGAAGAGATAAAAAGCTTGTTTCAATCTTATTTGAGACACCCGGTAGAAATCCTGAGTCTTCAAGTTCTTATCTTAATTTCATTTTTTGAAATAAGATTAGCCGAAAGAATGAGATTTTAAACGTGTCTCCATTTTGAACTGAATTTGTAACTTATGATTCCTGTAGAACTTATTTTTAGTGGGCATCTTTCCTGCTCTCTTACTGAAATTATCTGAATAATACACAGCATATGATAACTATGTTCTTGTTCTTCGCAGTTGTAGGAATAGGTTAACGCAATACTGCCAGATTAGATTTTAATCCTCAGAACAAATGAATCTGAGGAACTGTGGTGCGCTGTTCACTGATATGAGTAAAAAATATATATGAGTAAAAGTATACTTACCTCTGAACCTCAGTTTTTGGAACTTTGAAAAGATGTGCCTTTGTCTTTTGCCGATTGTTTCCCTTCGACAAATCTATTGCATTCAAAGCTTTTCGTAAATTCGGGAGTATATCAGAAAGCCGCGCGCCACCCCGGTGGCTGTGTGGTAAGAGGTGTTGGCTTCTAATCATTCGAGATGAGTTTGGGTTTGAATCCTGGGTGAGGCATACATACAGATGGTGTGTTGGTTTTAAAACAGCGACTGTCTCCCTTCCTTGAAGCCCTTGATCCCAGATTAGGAACTTATAAGTCCATTGAGTTCTTTACAGTGGTTCCTGATCCCACCCACCTATCTCTCTCCCACAAAAACAACAACAGAAAGCCGTATTTTGGTAGTAAAATGGTTGTCATATTTCTGCATTTCCAAGTTTGATCAAACAATCTTTGTACAAGTAGACCGAGTGTGAAGGTGCATCATGATGTCGAAGATTTAACATTAGACTTCCACTTTTCCGGTAATTTACGGCACAATGTATCACAGATACGTTATAACAACTCTAAGTGAAACTCGTTGGTTGATAACTTGACCTCTTCATTCATACCAGTTGTGCACAAGCAATGAGCGTTTCCTAAGTCTTGTTTCAAATTTAGCAACGTTATTTTTCGCAATCGTGAAACTACCCCAAACCTTACGAATGATGATTTCTTGTTTAGATTTTCTTCGAGTCTTACAGAGATTAAATTGATAAAGGATATTAAAAATCAGGAAAGTAATGGCTCAGTGCTGACAAAAAATGTTGAATAAAATGAAAGACTAAATAGAATGAAAGACTAAATAGCTCTTCGCTATAAATAAAATGAAAGACTAAATAGCTCTTCGCTATACATCAAGTGCAAATATATTTCCTGTGAATCTCATTGGGATCATTGGACTGCATGAACTGAAGGAAATTAGGAATAACAAATCGGAACAAAGTGATTCCTCGAACATTTTGGAGAATGTGTTTCTTTCTGCGAAATTCAGTGTATTTCGAAAAGCTTTACAAATCCTCAATTTTTTTTTAATTTCGGGATTTAACGACCGCTACACTCACCAACCCGCTTAGCCAGCGTGGTGAGTTATGGCCAAACCCCTCAAAATGACTCCACAACTTAAATCTTGGCCCTCAGTCTCCGGCAGCTGGAATGTACCTTGCCAAGGCAGCGGCCAGTGCGACATGAAGGCAGAGGGTGCTAAGAATCCCCGGAGGACCGGACTAGGCTGCCATCTGATGCTGACCTTGGCTACGTACAACGGACGCTCCCTATCTTCTGATTCAAGGCTTCTTGAATTGGAAGAGGAACTACAAAGGATCAAGTGGGGCATCGTCGGGCTAAGTGAGGTAAGGAGAAAATCTCATTGAACTGAAAAAGTGGACATCTCTTCTACTATCGTGGGACAGATACTGGCAGAACTAGTGGTGTTGGATTTATAATAAACAAGAAACTGAAGGATAAAGTTGTAGAAGTTGAACGTTCCTCTGACAGAGCTGCACGACTCGTTATCCAACTTTCGAGAAGATACCAGGCTCAGATTATTCAAACTTATGCACCCACCACAAGTCATGCTGAAGAAGAAATTGAAGAATTTTATGAGGAAATTCGTGATCTAAATAATAAAGGTAAGCAGCACTTGAAGATAATTATGGGAGATTTCAATGCAAAAATAGGGCAACGGCAACAGAATGAAACTTCAGTAGGTAAATTCGGTCACGGCAACAGAAACCAGCGTGGAAATACTCTCGTAAAGTTTGCAGAGGCAGAAGGGTTTTTCATCTTGAACTCCTTTTTCAAGAAAAAGCCACACAGGAAATGGACATGGAGACATCCAAATGGGACGACAAGTGAAATTGATTTTATTATGTGTAACAAAAAATTCGTCATAGAAGACTGCAGTGTGCTAAACAAGTTCAACACAGGCAGTGACCATAGATTGGTGAGATGTAAGATGCACCTCAACACTAAACTCGAACGTAGCAAGCTCATAAGACAAACAAAATGTATTGACATAACCAACCTTAAAAAACACCATAATACCTTCAAATTGGAACTGAAGAACAGATTCTCTGCTTTAGAAGGCCTAACATCGGAAGAAGTGGATATTTCTGAAGTTAACAGAAAAGTAACCAAAGCTCTTATGGAAACAGCAACAAAATTAGCTGGGTCTAAGAACAAATTGCATGTGAACAAATTATCAGGAAAAACCAAAATGTTGATGCAAAAAAGAAGAGTGATGAGGACAACTAAAGAAGATGTGACTTCCAAAGTGGAATATATAGAGCTATGCAAGACAGTACGAAAAAGTATCACTGAAGACGTAAGGAAATTCAACTGTGAACTAGTAAGGAAAGCAATTGAAAACAACCAAAGCCTAAAGATAGCAAAGGGACATCTCAGTAAGGGGAAAAAACAGATTATGGCACTGAGAAAAGAAGATGGTTCTGTAACAAGAAATAGAGGCGAAATTTTGACAAGAGTGAAAGATTTCTACTCCAAATTATATGAAAGGGATGATACATGTACTCCAGACATCATGAAAGGTACCAGTACCAGAGTTCTTCCAGTCCTTCCAGCAGAAGTTGCACATGCAATCAAGAACATGAAGCGGGGAAAAGCTCCAGGAGAAGATGGAATTACTGTAGACATCATACAAGAAGCAAGTGGAGAAATCGAAACAGTACTCGCCCAAATTTTCACTCGATGCCTTAACGAAGGGAAAATTCCTGAGGATTGGAACAACGCTACAATGATCTTGCTACATAAAAAAGGTGACATTGAGGATCTCAGGAACTACAGACCTATCAGCCTCCTATCAGTGGTTTATAAAATCTTCACTAAAGTTCTTTCACACCGCTTGAAGGTGACACTGGACATGGCTCAACCGAGAGAGCAAGCTGGATTCAAGAGTGGCTACAGCACAATAGATCATATCCACGTACTGAGAGAACTAATTGAAAGAGTGAGGGAATATGAGCTTCCATTGTGCATGGCTTTTATCGATTATGAAAAAGCCTTTGATTCGGTGAAACCATCTGCAGTTGCAATGGCTCTGAAATCCTGCGGTATTGAAGATGCATACATTAATATTATTAATAACATCTATGAAAATGCAAGTGCAAAGATTCGGCTGTTTGAAAATACAACACACATAAAAATTGGAAAAGGAGTGAGACAAGGTGACACCATATCTCCGAAGCTCTTTAATGCCACATTGGAAAATGTCTTTCAATCACTGAACTGGGAAAACAAAGGGATAAAGATTAATGGAGATTATCTAACCCACCTTCGTTTTGCTGATGACATAGTCATTTTTGCAACTACCCCATCAGAGCTGCAGAGTATGATCCAGGAACTTGCTGACAAGAGTAAAGAAGTGGGATTAAAAATGAACTTTCAGAAGACAAAAGTGATGTACAATGCTTTTACAAGAAATGAAGATTTATCGATTGATGGAGAAAAGCTGGAGATAACAGACACGTACGTTTATCTTGGACAGCAGATATCAAGTGAGGGTCACATTGGTGAAGAAATTAATCGGCGTACAAAACTTGCCTGGAGAGCTTTTGGAAGAAACAGCATAATTTTCAAGAGCAATATGCCATTATGTCTTAAAAGAAAAGTGTTTGATCAATGCACCCTTCCAGTGCTTACGTATGGTGCAGAGACGTGGACCTTAGCTAAAAGAGACATACAAAGGCTGCAGACAACTCAAAGCAGCATGGAGAGGTGCATGCTTGGTGTAACCAGGAGAGATAAGAAGAGGAACACGTGGATCCGAAAAATGACAAGAGTGGAAGACATCATGATCAGAGTTAAATCCCTGAAATGGCAATGGGCTGGACATACTGCCAGAAGAACAGACCATCGATGGACAGCCGAAATTTTAGATTGGATTCCAAGGGACAGGAAAAGACCCAGAAGAAGACCACATGGAAGATGGGTGGATGAAATTCGAAAGTATGCGGGAGTGACATGGAGGAGACTGGCACAAGACAGACCGTTGTGGAGGAAACTTGGGGAGACCTTCGTCCAGCAGTGGATTGATAATGGTTGACAATGATGATGATGATGAGCAATTCGTAAGGATGTAATAGTCTTCCGTCCCTAATTTTGGATCATTTGTTCCAGAGAAGAAAGAAAACCAAAGCTCTCGACCCATCCTCATCTGGGTTTAGAACCCAGGCACTTCTCGAACGAACTGTCAAAAACCATAGCCTGAGACCACTCGACCAAAGATGCGGCCTTATTGATTACCTTGTTCATATTGTAATTAGTTTAAATAAAACAACAATTTACCTTACTCGGAAGTTTCCTCGGACTATTTCTCTGCCTATTAGAAAACAGACTGAAGTGGCAATTTGTGATTAGAACATCTTTTTCAGTCCCTTTCCCCAGGCCTCAAAAATAAGAAGACACCTCCATAACGCAGGTATAAAGCAAACATAGTTCACGTGATCCAGAACCTTTTCTTCAAATTCTTAAACCTACGCAGTCTGGACATAATGCACTGAAGGGAAAATAGCAAGACTCTGAGGCAAAATAATTTAACTCCACTCCTTGATGATTCCCCAAGTCCGCGAAAACCCACGAGAAGCCAACGTTTTCCTTTAAGTTTGGTAAACAATAATGAAAATAGTTTCCAAGAAGACCAGCAAGTTTGGAAAATTTCTACCGTAATAACCCGGCCAGTGGCCAAAAGGAAAGGTCGCCAATGTGATATCGTGATATCTAATAAACCACATGATCATGCCTGAACTCTCACTGGCCTTGGCACTGGCTCTTTAAACCTTAAGTAACAATGTCGAGAACCTAGAGAGTAATTACATAATATTCAAAAGCCCGATACTTTCGTCTAAGAAAGCAGTGGTTAAAAGCAAATCAGAGCAAATAATTTTGGGCTCAACGTATGAGTCATGTGACAATGTTAATAACGCGTAATGGAACGTTAGACGCTGTCCTAGCACAAGGATGTCGCCCCACATTTTTACAAATTTCCATTTATTCTTACAGGCAAGTGGCGACAACTAGGAGCCCTACACTCGCCAGTTAAATTATGACTCATCCCGTATGCATAGGATCAGGAAAACACAAAAGTATTTTCCATTTTTCAAGGGAGAAAATGAAACACCTTGTAATGACTGAATTTGCGGTGAGATGGCAATCCGCCCACGGTATATCATCAGCTGAGATCCCAAGATGTCTACCGGATATAAACTAGATGGGTAAGCAGTTTGGTAGTGAAAAGACGTGCTATAACAATGGCAGTACCAGTGGAGATTATTCGTGCATGTTTGTTATATGAATTTAAAATCCGTACATCTGCATCAGAAACAACTCGTTGCATCTGCTTAGCATTTGGGGCAGATGCTGTGAAGGAACGCACCACTCGGGATTGGTTTTGAAAGTTCAGAGACGGAGATTAATTCCTTCAGTAAAAGTCCCGGAGTGGTTGCCCAGTCAGCCTTGACACAGAGGCCGTGAAAGTTGCTACTGAGCAAAACAGTAGCCAAACATGCCAGGAACTATCTCAGTCATTTGGTATTAGTGATGAAAATGTCCTAAGTCATCTGCGTGGGTCCCGCATGAATTGGGTGACGGATCACTTTGTCCGTGTTCATTACATCCACGCTCACTTCGTCCAGTTCATTTCGTCCAACGTTCACTTTGTCCACTGTTCACTTCGTCCGCTGTTCACTTAGTCCAATGTTCACTTCGTCCACTGTTTATTTCGTCCACCGTTCATTTCGTCCACATTCATTTCGTCCTCCGAATGAATGGAATACTGTGAAAATTATCTGTCTTCATGGAGCTTTTGTGATAGGTAGAAGAAAAGGTCAGCGGACATAGCTTGCACGAGATTTTTTTTTCCTGTCTGAGTTTCTCGATTAAAATATAACGATTTTAAATGTAATTTAAAGTAAAACAAGGAACTTAACTTTGAAGAACTTTTTCAATCACTATAACATCACTCACGCTATGTTCATAAAAGGAGTGTAAAGTGGGATTTTTTATAACGCTGCACTTTTATTTAAGCACTAAATATTTACATAAGATGCCAAGTTATTAATATTTCTCTTTTACTTACTTAAGCACTAAATAATAATTACTAAACCTCATGCGTAGGCCCTTTTGGCATTTTTTATTCTATCGATGTCATTCAAAACATTTACGTATCCACTTAAGGTAATCATATTGTGCTTTTATTGAGGTACGAAATATTAATTCATAAGCCCTAGGCCGTTTCAACAGTTTTTATTCTACGGATGTCATATTCATATTGCTTACGTGTCAAGTCAGGGTAATAATATTGCGCTTCGCTGAGGCAGTAAATTTAATTTAATAGGCCCTAGGACTAGCATTTTTTCACAGTTTTTATTCTGACCATGTGATATTTGTAACGTTCATGTATCAACTCAATTTAATTATACTGCGCTGTTACTTTGACACTAAATATTATTTCATAGGCCAGTGCCTTTTTTACAGTATTTATTCTACGGATGTCCTATTCATAACGTTTACGTATCAAATTAAGGTAATAAAAATGCGCTTTTGCGCAGTCATTAAATATTATTTCATAGGTAGGCGTTTTTTTTTTTTTTTTGATTGGAGGGTTAACGACCACCGTGAGCAACTCAATGGGCTATAAGCAGTCGCCCGTCCCTAATTTAGGGTCACTGGTTCCAGGGAAGGGAGAGAGCCAGTGCCGTAAGACAAACACAACATCCATGCCTGACCGGGATTCGAATCCGGACCCCTTACGGACGAATGATCAGAGACCAGCGCCTTAGACCACTGCGCCGGCCATAGGTAGGCCTGAGACCTAAGCCTTTTTTACATTGGTTATTCTACGGATGTCATATTCATAATGTTTACATATCAAGTTATGGTAATAATATTGCGCTTTTACTTAGGTACTAAATATTAATTAACTGGCTTAGGCTTAGGCGGTTTAACAGTTTTTAATCCGCCGATCTCATATTCATAAAGTTTACATGACATAAAAATTTTGTAATATTGCGTTTTTTACTTAGACACTAAATATTAATTCATAGGCCTTAGGCCTAGAATTAATATTTAGTATACCGATGTCCTAGACCCTATTAATTAATATTTTATGGCTAAGTAAAAGATCAATATTAATAACTTGATATGTTATGCAAATACTATGAATATTTAGTGTAATGCCTTAAAATCTGTTAAAAAGGCCTAGGGCTTACTAATTAATGTTTAAAGCCGAAGTAAAGGTGCAACATTAATAACTTGACTTGATATGTAAGAGTTATGAATACAATATATTAGAACATAAACTGCGAAAAAGGCCTAGGCTTCGGGCCTATGAAATAATATTTAGTGCATGAGCAAAAGCGCAATATTATTACCTTAATTTGATAAAAAATGTTACGAATATGACGCACTTAAAATAAAAACAGTGATAGAGGCCTAGGCCTAGGGACTATGAAATAATATTTAGTGCCGGAGCAAAAGCGCAATATTACCTTGACTTGATACATAAACATTATGAATATGACATCCGTAGAATAAATACTGTAAAAATGGCCTAGGCCTAGGGATTATGAAATAATATTAAGTGCCTGAGCAAATGCGCAGTATTATTACCTTGATTTGATATGTAAATGTTATGAATATGACGTGATTAGAATAAAAACTGTGAAAAAGACCTAGAGCATATGAAATAATATTTAGTGCCTAAGTAAAAGCGCAATAATGTTACCTTGAGTTGATATGTAAACGTTATGAATAAGACATCCGTAGAATAAAAACTGTTGAAACGGCCTAGGCCTGGGGCTTCTGAATTAATATTTCGTGCCTCAGTAAAAGCACAATATGATTACCTTGAGTGGATACGTAAACGTTTTGAATGACATCGGCAGAATAAAAAATGTCAAAAGGGCCTACACATGAGGCTTAGTAATTATTATTTAGTGCCTAAGTAAGTAAAAGAGAAATATTAATAACTTCGCATCTTATGTAAATATTTAGTGCCTAAGAAATAAAAGAGAAATATTAATAACTTCGCATCTTATGTAAATATTTAGTGCCTAAGTAAAAGTGCAGCGTTATAAAAATCCCATTTTACACTCCTTTTATGAACATAGCGTGAGTCATGCTATAGTGATTGACGTCGTACCATACAAAAGAGTTAAATAGCTCTTCAAAGTTAGGTTCCTTGTTTTACTTTAAAGAACATTTAAAATCATTATATTTTAATCGAGAAACTCAGACAGGAAAAAATCGCATGCAAGTAATGTCCGCTGACCTTTTCTTCTACCTATCACAAAAACTCCATGAAGACAGATAATTTTCACAGTATTCCATTCATTCGGAGGACGAAATGAATGTGGACGAAATGAACAATGGACGAAGTGAACAGTGGACGAAGTGAACAGTGGACAAAGTGAACGTTGGACGAAATGAACGTTGGACGAAATGAACGTTGGACGAAATGAACGTTGGACGAAATGAACGTTGGACGAAATGAACTGGACGAAGTGAGCGTGGACGAAATGAACACGGACGAAGTGATAGGGAACCCATGAATTGTCTGCAGTGAATAAACAGCAACGTGTCTCAGCTTGTGTTCTATTGCTGTTTCGCTATGACATTCTGGATAGGGTACTTACACGTGATGAGAAGTGGATCCAGTACAACACCCCAAAATGTTCCAAATATTGGTTGTCCACCAGCGACTCAGCTATTCACTGCATCCACATAACGTTATGCTGTGTGTATGGTGGACAGCACGTGGTGGTGTTCATTATGAACTCTTGAAACGCGGCCAAACGATCACCGCTGCAGTGTACTGTGAACAACTGAGACGTGTGCATGAGGACTTAAAAAGAGGGAAGCAGCGCTGGTCAATAGAAAGGGAGTTATGCTTTTTCAAGATAACCCTCATGCATGCCTACTACGCTTCATTGTGGGAGCTTTTATACCATCTAGCTTACTCACCAGATATCTTTCCTTAAGACTATCATGCATTTCTTTCACTAGACAATCATTTGCGTGGACACGACTTCTCTAACTTTGATAAGTAGCATGCTGCCTCCAAAGCATTTTCTATTCCCATGACCCAATATTATATAAGTTGTTAACACGTTGGCAAAATGTTGTTGATGCCCACTTTCCCATGGTAATTATTTTGATGAATAACTTGCTTTATACTTTGTCTCAGAAAACGGCAAATGATTTTGTGGTTACCTGATTGTATCGACCATTAATGAACTCTGGGCGAAATTTTCCCAGTACCATGGGCAGTAAAAAGATTAATTTGATGCGTACCCGTATATTAACACTATCAGTATATTTATACGCCCCCCCTGAAATGGTAAAATGGGATTTAACAGTAGTAATACATGCAACAAGAATTGTTTCGGTGTAATTTCTAACAGTGCATAACTGTGTGAAGCTTGTGGTCAGAAGTACAAAACAGAAAGTACAAAATGCATAAGCTAGGAGCGAGTGATTCGTAATGAGAATTAGTTTTTCACTTTATTTCTAGTCCACAGTGGCGGTCCCAGGTACGGGCATACCGGGTAACCGCCCAGGGCCCCACCGCCAATTAATTAGTAGTTTTTGCCTGGCGTTACCTAAAATATTATAGTTCACGATCATACACAAATAAATAACCAATTTTAATATTTCATCTGCCGAGGGAGTTTTTCTAAGCTGAAGCTCATTAAGACCTACCTATAAGGAACACCATGACCCAAGACCTGCTGTCAGCTCTCGCTCTTCTGTCCATAGAAAACGACGTGGTATTTACTCTGGACTATAATGATTTGATTGAAGACTTCAGCCACAAGAAAAGTCGCAGAATTCTTCTTTAAATAATAGGCTTATCTTATAATTATACAGCTAACCTTGTTTATTTCATAACAGGCCATTTTGGAACAGGTAATATTTTGAATTCCTAATTATATTAATAAACAATGTATTGTATTACATCGTGTTTATTTCATATAAATCAATACAACTCCCTATAAAAAAATGCTTTGGGATCACATTCACCTCAAGTGAGGGTTTGTGTAAGAAACAAAACGCGAGCGACTGGTTTACGGTCAGAGTAAGCAACATGTAATTTTTTTATGTATAAAAATGGGTTTATTGTGATGGTTTTGGGTTAATGCGATGATCCCCGTGTAAAACCATCGCCCAGGACCCCGCAAACGCTAGGGCCGCCACTGTTACCTAAAACGTTTTCCAAAGTGAGGGGAGAGAACACAGCTGACATAAAGGCGAAGTCCAGCAGACAAATCGAGCCAAAGGCCGGCAAGCGAAGGAGCAGGTGCTTTCTACTTCATTGGGTCTAACATACATCTCACGGAATCAATTGCTTTTTAAGCACAACAGTTTCCAAGCTACCGGCATAAGGTGCTCAACTTTTAGAAACAACTTTATAGCAGAATAGGGACGATAGATAATTTGGTCTAAAAGTAACTTATTTCATCGTTACTCGTGTACATATTTGCAAGTTCATTTCGAAATTTTTTTTATTTTAATTTTTTTAGTTAACCTGAGTCCCCCGCCTAGTACTCAAATATATAATCTATGATTGTTTATGGTGTTTGTTCTCAAGATGTTTAAGCGTTACATGTGTGCTTCCTATTAAATTTACCATTAAGAATATAGAAGGGAATGGCGAACCCATAACTTTCTCAAATGAATTTCAGCGCGATGCATTATGCTTAATCTTGAGTTTTGAGTCATTGGAATGGAGATCCCAACCTCATTGTTGACACCAATATACACAAATTTCGCAGTATCAAAGATTGTTACATAATCGAGCTACATCACATACATAGTAATAGTGGCTTTCGGTAACCATATGGGGGCTGTAATGCGTTGGTTAGCAGATTACTGACCGGCAATTTAGAGAAGCTTCTTTCATTTTATTAAAACATTATTTATTTCAGTTCTACCCTCCCAATTACATGAACTGCGTCGATCTGGAAGCAACCAAATACTGGGACTTGAGCACACCCAGAGCAGGCCTTTTGAAGGGAAAAAATAGCTACGTATGATCGTAATAGTCCGCGGAAAATTGAAGAAAGCTTTACACCCGTGAGGAAGAAGTTAAAGGAAATACCACATAAATACAGAATAAAGTCATATACTGGCTTGTTGAGAAGCATCTTATAAATAAATATTAATAGGTGAGCCCATAAAATAATTAGCAAAGGGCCTCTCGCCTTTTATGTCAAACAGTAAGGAAACTTAATGAATAGGCTTGTTTCCCCTTTTTTTAAGGCAAAAGCTTCGTAGAAAGTGCAGGTGCGCATAATACTCTGGGCGGCAGAACTATCGTGCCAGTCACCGCCCACATATCTTCTTCGTTTCCTTCCTGAAATTTAATCGAGGGATGTACAAGTCACGATTTTCCACTCACCGTCAGTGTTCCGAAGCGATGTTCATTCTTCAACGTGTCAACACCCACGCCCAGGTTGTTCGCTCCGTCCATGGGAAGAACTCGAGCTCATTACCGACCTGTTATGCATCTGTGGTGCACGCAGAGTTCAACGGGGAAAATGCAAATTACATTTGTTTGCGTTTTAAAATACTGTACAATACAACGGATGTAAACAACATTCCTACTGAATGAAATAATTCAAGACTTGTTTTAGACCGTTCGCACACTGAGTCACAGTTTGAAAAATTAACAAAAATTATATTTGGTTCCGCAGTTTACATTCAAACTAATCACGAAACAGAAACACATAGCATCGTGATCAGTTCTCCGAAATTAGAAAAGATCAAAAGATCAATACTATATATTATTCATGAGCACAACCTATCAAAGCATTTTCCCCTCCACAGCTGAGGAGCAAATGCTTTTTCGTTTGCGTTTTGCTAATGTTTATGGAGCTCGATATATAATTTTACATTTCCTAAGTTGTTCGTTCATAGTAAAAAAGCATCTGAATCAAAGGGATACACAATTCAGTATAAACGCAATGCAGCACATAAACCTAAGTTCTTCTTTTTATGGAAATCGATTAACAGTTCAGATTAGATTGCAGGGAAATGCGTGAGGTCAAGAAATGCACCGGAACAAATACGATTTAGGGAAATTGTTACTATATTACTGGTTTTAAATGTCAATCACACTAAGTACCTACTGAAGGTCTTGCCATGATAGACGCCACTAGGATTATTTTTTTCAATTTTTCGGAGAGACAGCGAAAAGCAACTAGAGAAGGTCTGTGAACAAACTTACGGTTATTGGTGTAAAAGTGATGAACGAGCTTTCACCACATGCTATGTGATGAAAGCTCGCTTGTCATTTGTACACCACTTTTACGCCAATAAAATTTGCGGATTTCACTAACGTAGTACCTACTTATATCTTGGTGTATTTACGAACACTTTTTCCTCATCACTTACGGTTATGCCTAACGTAAGTATTATCAGGGATAACCTCACAAAACACTTTCAAGATTTACCGTGGGAAATTCAAGCTGGCTGTAGTAATTTGGGTAGTACCGGCAGTGTCGTAGCTTCAGATATCGAGTCCGGAAGTTTTATATTGGCACCTTGAATTCGGAGCCCCTACTACTTGAAGAAGAAAAACTACAACGGATATACACTTAGTAGCAAAACTTAGTACCATGGAATCACTTGTTTATGCAGGGTGCTGAAAAACATCTCTCGACAACAGGAGCGGATTTACAATTAAGCCAACCAAGGTTGTGACGACCTCACGGCCCTAGCGAAATGCAAACTAACCGCGCAGGACGATGAAGCTGTTCGGAAAACAAATGTTAAGTATCTTAGGAACTTATCCACAGATTTGAGAATTATTCAGTTTGGCTAGTTTTGTCGCAAATCTTCTAAACGAACTCTATTTTAAAGATATAATTAAAGACTTTGTTGCTATGAAAGCACGTCGAGTGAACGTACAGGAAAACGTATAATCAAAAATCATTTTTTAATGGTGTAAAGAAAAACAGAGAAAAATAATTTTCTTTCCCATATTAAAATAAAATATTAATGAATCAGCTACGAATACAATCATTTGAATGGAAAAAAAATTTGGAAAGTCACGACTGCATTAAAATCTTAAAATTTACCTTGACCTATTATTATAATAATAGGTCAAGGTAAATTTTAAGATTTTAATGCAGTCGTGACTTTCCAAATTTTTTTTTCCATTCAAATTATTGTATTCGTAGCTGATTCATTAATATTTTATTTTAAATATGGGAAAGAAAATTATTTTTCTCTCAGTGCTTTTGTTATGATAAACACATTCATATGCAATTTTGAAGAGGAGTACGAAAACATTTGTTGCAGATTATCTAAATGATTGGTGATGCATTTAAGTTTGTTCAATATTTTTGGCTATAGGAAGTCGGGGAGGGGAGCGGGGGGGGGGGGGGGGGGCTCCAAGCAAAGTTTGACCAGGCCTCCAAAAATTCAAAAACCCCACTGAGTGGCAGTGTGTGCGTGTGGAGAGGGGTAGACGTCAGCAACTGACAACAGCTGAGAAAGATAGGGTCAATGCATACCAATGGAGATGAAAAGGGTGTTCGGAGTGGAATCTACCTCCTTAAATTTGCGGAACTTCCAAAATCATCCACAAGCCATGGAAGCTGTAAATTAACTACATCATCATCAAACTAATAAAATGAGGTTCCTATGAAAATTCAATAAAAAAGATTTTAAAAGAGAACATCACCTAGAAAAGAAAATTTGTACCCCTCGTGCTCCGCTAGATTTCATCATATCTATGAACACTAAAGCGAAATGTGAGTGAAATTTCTGGGAGTAATATTTTAGGTTCTTTCATAGAATTGGGCCTTTAAAACACGCTAGATGCCCTCTACCTACTTTTTTAGAAATCTTCAAATTCCGGTTACAAAACGCGAATGTTAGAATCCAATGCATAATTACGACCTCGTCGAAAGATATTGTATAATTAGTACCTGTTCACCCTAAACGTCTTTCGAAACTGCTTTTCCCCACGGTAAGAGAGTTCTGAGTTTCATTTTTCACAATCGTATTGTACCACTGCATATCTCCATATCTTTGAATAGATTTCCTCTTTTAGAATTTGGGGAATAAGCTCCTATCTTGCTAACGAACAGAAGTTTTGCTTTGAAAAACAGCAATTTACAAAGATATCGTAGCGGAGTTTTGAGACGCATTCGTGATCTGCCACTGGACTGCATTTTAGATTATGATTTAAAAATTATAACTCGTCGGGTTTTTTAATAAACAATTATTATCTTATTAAGATGCATTTAGTGTGTTCGTCAATTTAATGGTTTTCAGTATAAAAAAATTATGCACCTAAATTCTAATGTGCTTTCCTTTCTTCGAACCTTAAGTTTTTTTGAAATTTTCCACCGAATTGTTTTGTATTGGGCAACTAACTGGCTCACCGTTGCTAAGAGAAAAGGGAAGACAAATATACTTCCAGGGAAGCTCTACGTGAATAAGAAATACATTTAACTTCTGTAACTGCATATCAAAGCCGTGAGGAAAAAAGAGTACATAGACCGACAAATGCGTGATTTTTCTTTTTGACGAAGCTGATTTTTCTTTAAATAATTTAAACCTGTGTAGAACCTTCAGGTTTAAAGAAAAAATTGATGTATGTCCTGACAGGGACAGCTACCATAACAGTAATTACTGCACTAAAAAAGAATTTCCGAGCAAGCACGATATATATACAATATACACTACTGGCCACCCAAAATGCAACACCAAGAAGGAAGCATCCGATTGGCCTGAAATTCGCAGCAGGCGTCGCCCGCGAGAGGACATGCAAACGATTAGCATTGCAGGGCATATGCAAATCATGTGCGCTCGGCACGCCACTGAGAAGCACTATAAGAAGGGTGCACAGAAGGCGGGTGTAAGTAGTGGAAGTGTGTTGTGCTGCCGGACCTGTGCGTGGGAAGCTTCCTGATGCCTCGTCGCAGAATACGGCAGTCATTCCAGCACATTTCGGAGTTCGACAAAGGACGAATAGTGGCTTATTACGACAGCGGTTTATCGTACCGAGACATCGGCGCCCATGTGGGACGACATCCAGCCACAGTGAGGCGAGTATGGATTCGGTGGGTGCAAGAGGGACGGACGGACCGACGTGAGCGATTGCCGCAGTCGCGGCACACCACCGAATTAGAGGACCGGCATGTTGTGCGGCGGGCATTGACGGCTCACATCGCCACATCACGAACGTTAGCGCAGGAATTAGGGTGTGTTGCGCAACAACCAGTGTCAGCACGTACCGTTCGACGTCGTCTGCAGGAGCGGAGACTTGTCGCACGGCGCCTATTGCTCCGATTACAATTCACGTTACACCACGGCCGAGTGCGGCGGCAGTGGGCCGTTGAACGCCGCACCTGGACTACGGAATGGCACGACATTGTCTTCTCCGACGAATCCCGCTTCTGCCTGCAACACCACGATGGTCGGATCCGCGTGTGGCGGCACCGCGGCGAGAGACTGTATGACTCCTGCATTATGCATCGCCATGCCTGTCCGTCGCCTGGCGTTATGGTTTGGGGCGCAATTGGATATGACACCCGCACCCCTATGGCACGCATCGCAGGTACACTCAACAGCCACCGCTACATCTCCGACGTTTTGGAGCATGTAGTCCTCCCTTACCTGCAGGACAATGCGCGCCCGCACGTGGCACGCATCGTGCAACAATTCTCCACGGCCCACCAGGTTCTCCCGATATGTCGCCCATCGAACACGTCTGGTCGCTGATCGGCAACCAAGTGGCCCGGCAAGCACCACCCGCAGCTACGCCTGATGAACTGTGGCAACGTGTGGAAGCAGCCTGGACCGACATACCCCAAAGCCCACATCCAAAGCCTCTTTCGTTCGATGCCGCGGCGTGTAGCGACCGTTACTTCCAGCCATGGGGGCCACACGAACAATTGATGTCTGCGTGTTCCGCAAGTCGCACGGGCCCACCTTTGCATCTGTTGTTATGTGTCCAGTAAATCTGGCTTTGCTACCTCGTGTCCTTCTTGATGTTGCATTTTGGGTGGCCATCAGTACACACACACACACACACACACACACACACACACACAAAGTCGAGTCACATTGTGACCACCTCCTACTGTTGACGTCAACTGCGCGTAACCAATGAAAAGTCACGAGTGGTGAGCTGCTGGCTTGGAGGGTATATAGGTGTATTGTAGGCATTCTGAAAACATCACTCCTTGCTGTCATGAATAGAAGGGGCGATTTATCAAATTTCAAAAAAGTGGTGATTATCGGGCTTTCGGGCCAAGGGTGGCAGTATTTATGAAACAGCGCAGTTTGTGAACTGTTCGCGTGCTGCTGTGGTTAAAGTGTATCGTGATTGGAGAAATGGCATCATTAAGCGCCGTGGAAACTGCGGAGTACCACGTGCCATTGATGTGAGACGTGAACGTCGGCTTCAAAGCTGTGTGAGGGACGATCGACACGCTACAATGGAGTAACTCACTGCCCGAATGAACTAGGGGGGGCTACCGGAAGTGTGTCTAAAACGACAGTTTAGCAAACCCTGCAGCGTGTGGGGCTCCGATGCAGACGGATGGTCACTGTACGTATGCTAACGAAGGAGCATCGGCAGAAAAGGCTTACATTTGCATGTCAGTATCGGAATTGGACCTCCGCTGATTGGCAAAGGATTACCTTCTCCGATGAGTCACATTTTCCGCTTCATCGAACTGATGGACGTTGGCATATAAGGCGAGAAACATCAGAGAACAAACACTCTCCAACCATTGCTGGAATAACACACGCTGGTAGGGAGCAGCGTTATGGTCTGGGAAATATTTTCGTGGAATTCCCTCGGTCTACTCATACCTGTGGAAGGCACTATGGACCGAATTCGTTATGAATCCATCGTTGCAGACTACGTGCACTCATACATGGTGATTGTCTTCTCTGGGGCGGATGGGAACTCCCAGAACGACAAGACGATGTGTCACACAACTAGAAATGTCCGAGAATACTTGGAATAGCACGATGAAGACTTCAAAGTATTAGGTGCTTGAATTAATTCCCGCTGTTGCCCAATAGAGCGCAGCAGTGGTGCGCTGTGACCCGGGCAACAACGTGACCTCCCTTGCACACGCACGTACCGTCCGTACTCTGGGCGAAGCAGTGTGGTACACGCGATCGGAGGGCACAGAACTCGTCAAAAGGGGCATTTGCAGGAAGCATTACTCTTCTGCTTTCATCTCAAGAAATCTGCAGCGGAAAGTCATCGTTTGCTAGTGCAGGTCTATGGGGAACATGCCCTATCGGAAACAACATGCAGAGAGTGGTTCCGAAGCTTCAAAGCCAACGAATATGACGTGAACGACAAAGAGCGCCCTGGGCAGCAGAAAAAGTTCGAAGATGGTGCATTGGAGGCCTTATTGGACGAGGATTCATGTCAGACGCTCTACGAGTTGTCTGAAACACTGCGGGTCGATGAGTCAACGGTTAGTAAATTTTTAAAGGCAATGGGAAGGATCCAGAAGCTCGGAAACTGGATCCCACATGACAAGGTTTTTCTTCTCCACGACAACGCTCGACCTCATGTCGACAAATCCGTGAAGGAACTTCTTGGAGGCACTTGGCTGGGACTTCTTACCCCACCCGCCTTATTTCCCGGATATTGCTCCCTTGGACTTCCGTTTGCTTCGGTCGCTACAACATGGATTGTCAGAGCAGTACTTCCATTCTGTAGCGGCTATCCGAAAATGGCTCGCTGAATGGTTCGCCTCGAAAGAACCTGCATCTTTCTACCGCGGAATCCATTTTTTACCCCAACGATGAGAAAGGGTCGTAGCTGCCAGCGGACACTACTTTGAATAGACTATCCTGTACCGTTCTGTGGCAACACACAGGTGTCTGTGAGGTAAAAAACAGCGGGAATTCGCTGGCCCCTAATTCGCCAAACTTAAACACAATTGAGCATCTCTCAACGCAATAACCCGTTGTTCGCTCTATGGATTATCCACCACGCACCCTCCAGCAGCTATCAGATGCACTGCAGTCAGCATGGCTCCACATACCTGTGAACACCTTCCAGCATCTTATTGAGTCACACCCAGCCCGTCTAGCTGCTGTCCGCACTGCATGCGGCAGTTATTCTGGATATTAGCTGGTGGTCACAAAAATGTGACTCGACCGTGTATATATATACACTGAAGAGTAATTGAATTAGAGACAGCTGGAGTTATGCAAATGTGGCGCTGCGGGCGGCCCTGTAAACGGAAATGACATGACGTATGCAGCGATCCGACAATATAAGGAGTGATGCGACGGGAATCAGTAAGAGTCGGACGAAGTGTGGGTAAGACGAAGGATCTAAGCGCATTTGATCGTGGGCAAATTGTCGGGGCCGGACGAATGGGTCACTCCATCTCGGAAGTCGTGCAGGCACTGGGATTTTCACGAGCCACTGTGTCACGGATGCACCGTGAGTACATCGAATTCGGTAAAACCATCCCTGCAAGGGCCAACTGCCGTGGACAACAGCGTGTGGACGAGCGGGGTCATCGTCGGCTAGCTCGCCTTGTAACAGCGGATAGACGAGCCACAGTGCAAGAAATCACTCGGCAATTTAACGCTGGTGCACAAAAAAGTGTAAGCAGCCACACCATCCAGAACCATCTCCTCGCTATGGGGTACAAAAGCCGTTGTCCCACGAGGGTACCGCTGCTGACCGCACATCACAGGATGCAAAGATTAGCATGGGCGCGGGAACACCGCCACTGGACCCTAGACGTGGAAAAATGTTGCATGAACTGATAAGTTCAGATTCACGTTGGTACATGCGGATGGCAGGATACGAGTACGGTGCAAACTACATGAAGCGATGGATCTTTCTTGCCAGCAGGGTACTCTTCAAGCTGGTGGGGGTGGCATTTTCGTCTGTGGACTGTTTACATGGGCTGAAATGGGGCCCCTGGTACGTGTGACATCGTTTCTTACAGGTCAACGTTACCGGGATATCCTGGACGACCATTTGCTCCCGTTTGTGTGTCTTCAACATCCCACTGGGGACCTCATCCTGCAACAAGACAATGCACCGTGCCATCGCTCCCGAATTGTATCCGAATGATTGGATGAACACTCCACTGACGTGACCTCGCTTCTTAGTCAGCTAGGTCAACTGACCTCAATCCCATCGAGCTCATCTGGGATGCCATTGAGAGAGATGTTCGAGGTTTTGACCACCCTCTATCAAATCTTCGTGAACTGTGGGAGCTTGTTCATGGGTCATGGATCCGTATGGCTTCCCAACGCTTCCAGTGTCTCTTCGAGTCCATTCCGAGAGGAATCG
Organism: Macrothele yani; assembly: GCA_039090855.1. Lineage (NCBI taxonomy): Eukaryota > Metazoa > Arthropoda > Arachnida > Araneae > Macrothelidae > Macrothele > Macrothele yani. The sequence continues at coordinate 99,084,937 of CM076995.1, read as the reverse complement.
GCGCCGTAATCAGGGCGAAAGGTGGTGCGACAAGTTGCTATACAGGTATCTTTAATTCAATTGCAATTTAGTGTACTTACCATCATTGTCAACAATTATCGATCCACTGATGGATGAAGGTCTTCCGAAGTTTCTTCCACAACGTTCTGTCTTGCGCCAGTCTCCTCCATGTCATTCCTGCATACTTTCTAATTTCATCCACCCAGATCTCTCATGTGGTCTTCTGGGTCTTTTCCTGTGCCTTGGAAACCAGCCTAAAATTCCGGTTGTCCATCGGTGGTCCGTCCTTCGGGCAATATGTCTAGCCCATTGCCATTTCAGGGATTTTGCTCTAATCATGATGTCTTCCACATTTGTCATTTTGCTTATCCGCGAGTTTCTCTCCTTATCTTTCCTGGTTACACCAAGCATGTCTCTCAATGCGTTTTCAGTTGTCTGCAGTCTTTGTATGTCTTTTTTTTTTTTTTTGTTAAGGTCCACGTCTCCTCTCCATATGTAAGCATTGAAATGATGCATTGATTAAACACTTCTTTTAAGACATACTGGCATATTGCTCTTAAAAATTGTAGTGTTTCTTCCAAAAGCTCTCAAAGTTTTATACACCGATTAATTTCTTCCTTAGTGTGGCTCTCGCTTGGTATCAACTGTCCAAGGTGAATAAAATGTAGGTATCGGTTATCTCCAGCTTTCCCCCATCAATCGATAAATCTTCATTGCTCGTAAAAGCATTGTAGCTCTATGATTTTTGTCTTCTGAGAATTATTTTTAAACCCACTTCTTTTTTACTCTTGTCAGTAAGTTTGTGGATCATACTCTGCAGGTCTGAAGGGACAGTTTCAAAAATGACGTCATCAGCAAAACGAAATGAAGTTAAATAATCTCCATTAATCTTGATCCTCTTGTTTTCCCAGTTCAATCATTGAAAGACATTTTGCAATGAGGCATTATTCAGTTTGGGAGATATGGTGGTATCTTGTCTCACTCCCTTTCCCATTTTTAATGGTGCTGTATCCTCAAATAGCCGAACCTTTGCACTTGCATTTTCGTAGATGTTATTAATAATGCTAATGTATGGATCTTCATCACCGCAGGATTTCAAAGCCATTGTAACCATTGATGGTTTCACAGAATCAAAGGCCTTTTCGTAATCATCGAATCGATGCCTCGCTGAGTAGTCACTTTTTAGGGGGCTAAAAGGGGTCCTACAGCTTATTAGGTAGGTGGTCATAATGTAATGGCTCATTCGTGTATATACTTATATATGCTATACTGGTCAATATATACCCGGGCGAGTCAGAGTGCACGTGACAAGGTCGACCACACGGAGATATAAGCGGCCGGCCAGGACAGATGAGAAGTAGTGCATAAACGTAAGCATAATGGGCAGAGGTAGCGATTTGACGGACGTTCAGAAAAGGAATGATCGTTGGCTACCGCGACAAGGATGGAAGCATTTCAGAAACAGCAGACTTTGTGGGCTGTTCCCGAGGTGCTGTAATAAGGGTGTACCAAGCATAGCCTGTTGGCACACCCAGATGCGTGTCTCCGATAACAGTAGAGTTACGCATGGGTCTTCGGAGTCCACGCTGCGTCAAGGCGCCCATGTTAACCCAGGGCCATCGACAACGAAGCCTGCAGTTCGCATGGGACAACCTTATTGGACAGCGGAAGAGTGGGAAAAGGTTGCCTTGCCTTCTCCGACGAATCGAGGTTTCTACTCCACAGAAGCGACGGGTGGTGGCGTATACGGTGTGAGGCACACGAGAATCAACACTTGCGCACGCTTGTCGGTCAAGTACACACCGGCGGTGGGCATGTCTGTGGAATGTTTTCCTGGTATGACCTGGGACCGCTGCTACCATTGGATGGGTTCCTGAACGCCAGTAGCTACCTGTCCTTTGTCGCTGGCCACATGCATTCCTTCATGTTCGACGTTCACCCTAGTGGTGATAATGGTGTCTACCAAGAGGACAATGCGCTATGTCATGTCGCAAAGGGAGTGCGTGACTGGTTCCAGGAGCACGACAGCGATGTCTCCGTTCTCCCTTAGCCGGCGAAATCGTCTGACCTCAATTCCATAAAAAAAACACTTGTGGGACTATTCGGATCAACAGATTCGACGTGCTGACCCACAACCACGTCATTTCCGGTATTTGCGTGCTCTGCTGCAGTCCGAATGGGCACATGTGCCTCAGGCAACCTTCCAGGGCCTCATTGCGTCCACGCCACGCAGTCTCGCCGCTGTCATCAGGGCCAAGGGTGGTTAATTACCATTATTAGGTAGGTGGTCATATTATTCTGACCGACTGTTTATATATGTTACTCTGGTTAACAGCATACGGTACGCAGACAAATGTGTTCGAACATCACCAAATATACGTGTATTTGTAAAATCAAACGTGCACGCGTGGTATATGTTGGGTGCTGTGTGTATGTATAAATATATATATTTGGCACAACTCTCAAACTGACACTGGAAGCTGCGACTACGCTGGTGAAGATGAAATGGCATATTTTGAAAGGAATATGGTGGTTGGATGCCAGCAATCAGTGAGTAGCATTGCTGTTATTCTGAGATTTTCCATATCAATAGCCGTTGATGTTCTGCATCGTTGGAAAACAATAGGTGACACTACAGTGTAGCCGCGCTTTGGGTGCGCGCACAAATTGGGATCGTACCGAACGAAGCTTACAGCGGAGTCTGAAGAAAGCACAGCCGCAGGCCGGACTAACGACGTCGTCCGTAGGGAACTTCACGCCCATAGTTACCATACTACGTCAGCTGCACATAAGTCCTACACCATTCCAGGTAATGCCAGACGGCGACTGCTGTTGTTCCTCACTCGCCGTTCGTGAACAACAGGCGAACGAATGAAGATCGTGTGGAGTGATGAATCAAGCTATACACTTTTTCGTTCGTATGGAAGTATTTGGGTGTGACGTTTGCCTCAGACTACATTCGTCCTTACAGTTAAGTTCGGAGGAATATCTCTGATGGTGCGAAGCTGTTTCTGCTGAAAAGATTTAGTCCTTTGGTTGTAACATCCAGCCTAACGACCGCCAGGTATGAAAACATTCTGAACAATCTCGCACTACCTACGCTGTGGTAGCACTTTGGCGCATTTTCATTTTCATCATGATTGAGCGCCTTGGCATACTGTAAAGCCTGTCTAGGCCTCACTTAAGGAGCAGAAAGTGTGTTGGATTGACCGGTCCATAGTCTCGATTTAAATCCAAAAGAACACCTGTGGGACGAGCTGGAACACACAATTCAATCTCAGCCACAAACACCTTTCTCTAAGGAAGCTCTGGTAGAAGCTTTGCATGAGGATTGGAAAGCAATTTCGGGGTACACACATACTGTTTATGACTAGAAATCATAACCGCCCACATATGGGTCGACTATATGCTGGTTAAAAGAAAATTGTTTCCGTTCGACCTAGGTGACAGAATACTACTGTATAATGCATATTATATGTCCTATATACCAAATTTATTTATACGAAATTTCTTGAGCTCACATAAAACAAAGTTTTTTCCACTATTTAGCCCAATCTCTATGCAATCTACAGTAAGTATATAAAAGAAACAAACCTTTTCTAATGGCAGAAAGAATGCCGGGTTTCTTTGGCTGTTCACTGGATTCTGGATTCTCTCGCTGTGCGTGAGAACCCTCCGGAGAGCCATCAACATTATAATAATCCCGTGGTGGAAATGTAACAGCCTGAGATCTTGAACGGGCGGCTGGCGTGGCGATTATAGGTGTTTCCCTTGAAGATGCTGTCCTGCTGGGGCCAGCATACGGTGAGATAGTCGCAACTGAAGAACTCGGAGGCTCTCTTACAGAGGACGAATTGTGGTTATTCGCTGCATGGTGTCTTGTGTTCGACTCCGTAACTGAGGGTCGTGAAGTAGTAAAGTAAGTCCTTGAAGCCACAGTAGGAGATTTCGTGAAGTCCGTTGTTGTGGTCCGTGGTGCTTTGGTTGTACTTGTATTTCTTGAGTACAAAGTCTTTGGAAATTCAGTTGACACACCCTGAAAAAAGAAAAAAGAAATTAAAAACTTAAAACGCTCATCGTACTGCTTAAAATGTACAGTTTGATGTTCAAAATTTAAGAGTCGAAGCCCCTTTAACGATTGAATCCATTAAGGTGGGCCGTCTAATGATTTTGCTCCTTATCCTTCCAATAGAAAAAATATTCGATACAGTTTCCTCAGCGAAGAAATATTTCCGATACATCAAAATTGGCCATTGATAATAAAAATGCCCTCCTAACTTACATTGTGCAATCAATGTTTATTGAAAACAAGTTTCCTGAACTATATTAAAAATTAATTACTTTATGTAGCGGTAAGGCAAAGTGGCGCCACCCGTAGGCAAGTATCATAATTACATCGAATTAAAGTCATTGATTTTTAATACAGTTCAGGATTGTTTTTGCAAAAAACACCGTTTGCATAATTCTAAGTTACGATGTTTTTTTTATCAGTGGGCGAATTTTGATGTATGAGAAATCTTTCTTCGCTGAGGAAATAGGTTCCACATTTTTCCCATTGGAAGTATACGGAGCAAAATCACTGGACGTCAACCTTAAGGATAAATAGTTTAATCATTATCCTCTCCTAGGGCTACACTGATCTCATTATAGCTGATTAATGATTTCTTAACGATTACTGCAACGGTTACAAGTCAGAGCCACCGTTGACCAATCGCAGAGCTCGAATAACGTTTTGAGCGCATCCGGCCAATTAGCAACGCTTGCATTTTGTAAACATAGTTTCTGGTATAAATGGCTGATGTGTTTGTCTGAAACTCATAAAAAAAAACAAAGAAAAACAAGCACAACGTATCATTCTATTTTCGGTGCACATGGTGGCGAAGTTTGAGGACGAGAAAAGAGGCAATAAAGAATCAATGAACCTTAATCATAGCGATACATGATGACGTGGTACCTCTACGAGGTAGTACCCAAAAGTTCGAGGAATTGGCGTATGGTTCCTTATCATGAATACTTTAAAACACCGATGCACAACCACCTTCAAAATAATCCCCTTGGGCGACGATACACTTTGGTCAGCACTCGTAAAGCTTCTGGAAAAATTGGCGAACGCCATGTTTTGCAACCCCTCGTAATGCCTCCTGCGTTACTGCTTTACCTCATTTGTTGACACAAAACCACGTTCCTGCAGATTTTGTTTCTTCAGTGGAAAGAGGTGAAAATCGCAGGGGGACTAATTCAGGTGAATAGGCGGGATGTGGAAGCACGATTTCTGGCGAGAAACTCCATGACCAGTAGGGACCGATGTGCAGGCGCGTTGTCATGGAGAAGGTACCATTGTCCACTTCGCCACATCTCCGGCCGTTTACGATGGACTGACTCCTGTAAGCGACGTAAAATGTCCAGATAACATTCCTTGTTAACTGTTGTGCCCTCAGGAATAAATTCGGAATGGACAATGCCGGGAGAATCAAGAAACACCACCAGCATGACTTTCTCTCTGCTGCGATCCTGTCTGAATTTCTTTGATCGCGGTGAAGACTGATTTCCATGTTGAAGAAGCAAGCTTTGGCTTAATATCAAACAAGAAGCACCACGTTTCATCACCTGTGATGATGTTATCCAAAAATGTAGGATCACTATTGGCTTTGTCGATTAATTTGCTTGATATCCGCATCCGTTCATAATTTTGTTCGGAGGTCAAAAGGCGAGGAACAGTGTGCTGACACACGCAGTGCATGCTAAGATCCTCCTTGAAAATGCGCTGGCATGTGGTCTCCGATACGTTAGTTTCGTTAGCGATTTCCTCAATGGTTCGGCGACGATCCTGACGAACACACTGCGCCACCATCGTAATGTTTTCCTCACTCCGTGAAGTCACATGTCGACCAAAGCGCTCATTATCTGCGATGGATTCTCAGTCCTCTTTGAAATGCCGATGCAACTGGTACACCTTCGATCTCGCCATCGTAGAGTGACCATACACTTTCGAAAGCATTTTTAAGGTCACTGCAGCTGTTTTACCCAAACGCTGACAAAATTTAATGCTACGACGGTGATCTTCGAAAGCCATGTTTCTCACATCGCAGAAGACACACGACTAACCACAGCAGACGCCTTAACTTTAACTACACACTTGCGTTGTCACGGGTAGGCGCTGTCCCCGAACTTTTGGATTCTACTCCACAAATCGTTTAATTGAAAGAATTAAGGGAGCTTACCGGGATTTTAAGGGTTACAATGGTGTTACACATTTTATCAAATTTTTGAGCTATAATGGCCTAACTCGTCATTAAGACTATGTCATCTGATTACTTGTTGCAACTCAGTTGGAAGTTCCAATTTACTATGCACGTTTAATGTTGCTCCTCTTCTAGCTGCTTCCGTTAGCTCCCTCTTAAACCCGCGTGGCTGGAGAGTAATTTTTTTAGTGTTCTGTGACTTGAATACTCCAGTCCAAAACACCTTTGGCCGTTCCAGTGGCGCAGTGGTCTAAGCGCTGGCGTATGATCATTCGTCCGTGAGAGGTCGAGTCGAATCACGAGAGGCATGGATGTTGTGTTTGTCTTACGGCACTGGTTCTCTTCGTTCCATGGAGCCAGTGACCCAAAATTAGGGACGGGCGACTACTTATAAGCCCATTGAGTTGGTGGTCGTTAAACCTTGAATCAAAGAAAAGGAAAAGAAAATTGTTAGCACTTTTATGTGTGCTTTGTATTTATCCTCAAATGGAAACTGCAAAAACATTTTATCTGAAAACAGCTTTCCCTTATTGTGTAATAAAAAGAATATTTTTAGTAAAACAAATTAAACAGCAAAAAGAACAAATTTAATCTCACCAGGAAAATTACTTATCACACAGGACTACTTAAAAAATTGCAAAGAATCTGTGAAAGATATAAGATTTGCACCTGAGCTGTGTTTGTGAGTAGCAATAAAAAAATCCTCCTGACCCTGAAAGAAAAAACTTCCTGCTGCAAGGAGTGCCCAACACTGCGAGTGCGGAATTAGCTACACAAGAGAAGCGGGACGAAAAGAGAAATTCTATGTGGAGGAACATAAAAGTAGCCATAAAAAATACCTGGATAACAAAAATGGTTTGGATAGCCATATTCAACCACCGGACACTATAAATTGGGACTCGGTGAAAATACCCTTCAGCCACTTGGTTTAAAAAGAAAACTGGAGGTAAAATAGCTGAAAGTGCCAGAGGAGTGGGCAAAATAGCTGAAAGTGCCACCTGAGTAGTAACGAATACTCTGATGATGTATTTCTCACGTGAGCAAGGATATATTAGGTGTACAAATAAGTTTTAAAGCGTTTTTAAGAAAACGCAACATGCAATTTGAGAGAAAACAACAATACCTTTACGAATCAAAATATGCTCCTCCATTACCTATCACCTTCCGCCATCGGTCGGGCAGCTGACGGATTCCAGCAATGAAGAATACTTCGTCCTGGGACGCGATGAAGTCGTCAACCCATTTTTGCACTTCGCCACCTGTCCGGAACTGTACAGCAGACAAACCATGTTGCATCGTTCGGAACAAATGATAGTCTGAAGGTGCTATATGTCGGGACTATACGCCGGGTGCTCCAAAACTTCCCAGCCAAGCGTCAATGCAGTTTCCTTGATCGATTTCGCGACATGCGGCCTAGCGTTGTCATGCAGTAATTTCACAGGACGCAATCCTTTACCTGTGAATGGACGTTTCAGACAGATTTTCTGGTTCAATACAAGCAATTGTTGCTTGTAGCGATCAGCAGTAACAGTTTGACCCTGTTCCAATAGTTCATAATAGAGCACACCGTTCATATCCCACCAGATGCACAGCAGAATTTTTTGGAGTGAATATATTGCGTTTCGGTGTAACTGTTTTCCACAGGAAAGACTTCGTGTTTTTTATTCAACAGATTCAAACACTTCACGACACACTCATCTTTGTTCTTCTGGCTCAGGTCATGTGGCACCAATTTTCCTTCTTTCTGAATCTTTCCCATTGCGCGTAAACGATTGGAAATGGTTTGTTGAGCTACCCCCAGTTGTTCAGCTAGTTTTTTGTTTTTTTGGCGTTTGAGATGAATCTTCAGCCAGAAAAACTTGCAGTACCTCACGTGCAACCTTCTGAGGAGCGTCGCAACGTTCTCGATCGCTAACATCAAAATCACCTGCTTTAAACCGTCTAAACCAAACTCACACGTGTTTTTCCCTACAACATTATCCCCCAAAACAGAACAGATCGATGCACATGCTTTTGCAGCACCTTTTCCTTGATGAAATTCGTAACGAATGCAATGTCGAATAAATGCAGTATCGCTTGCCATCTTTCACCTAACGATGTGCAAGTGCGTTTGACTGTTGGGCAAACTTCTGTGTCACATTTTATACTCAGGACAATAACGCGGGAAAATGTCGGATATGTAAATTAGCGGTATACGTCACACAAAAAAGCTTTAAAAGTTATTTGTACACCTAATAGCTCAAAAATTTGACAAGTTAACATTGCAACTAGGAATACGCTCAGCTTCCATCGCGTCACGGCCGAGCCTGCATTTAGTGACTTGCTTTTGCGTGACACTTCATGGGAAAGAGAGAAACAACACATCGTAAAAGGATGAGGAACTGTTCAGAGGAGGAAAAAATGGATACATACGTTGCAGGGCAATGGATAGCAGAAGGCAACACAAGATCTTAATTGGGTAGTTGAAGGTTCTTAAATATATTCGAAAATATTCCGAAGACAACAAACCGCTTTTGGTCACCTTCGAAACATAATGTTGCTTGGACGCTGAGAAACTGTTTGAAAACACAGAATTTATAAAGAGAGGAGTGTGATAGTGACCAGTTAATTATAGGTACGTAATGATATATTTTACCACCAGCATAGCACATCTGGTAAAGTCGCTATGCACTGTGCGGGAGGCGAACGCTTCTGACGAGTTTTGGAATCCCGGTCCTGCCGGCCATCTAGTCTGCGATTTTTCAGGGGTTTTCCGTAGACTCCCTGTGTTTGGGGACGCGAATGCGTGGATTATACAGTAGTTAAGTCTGCTCTGGACGCACTTTGCCCCTTCTTGTTCCTCCAGGTTGGGGTTGGGCGTGGGACTAACGATCCCACCTCGAGAAAAATCTCTCGTTATGAAATCTCAAGAAAAAATTCTTTGAGATGGTCAGGGCATACACAGGGTTGCTGAGTCATAGAAGAAGAATTATATATTTTATCGAAAATTAAAGATATGAGCATTGTTCGTCGATACCTGAGGAGATTTATTATTTTAAGGATAGCTGACTTTGTTAAAGGTTTACAATCGTCATATATAATTTATGACTACTAAACCTGCGGTGTTAAGGTGGACGTCAAGTAATTTGGCTTCCTATACTTCCAATGAAGAAACTTCTGTGCACATTTTCTTCACAATTAAATGCGTTCCCAAGTGTGAAAATTTGAACATCGATTAAAATAGCTTCATTTTATAACTTGGAATACTTAATATTTTCTAAAACATAACCATAATTATATTAAAAATCAATAACTTTTTCTTTGGTGGTGTTGAAACCAGAATAAAAATGGTGCGACCTGTACTTTGATGACGTAAGTAGACAAACAAATGTTGGATTGCATAATTATGGTTATGTTTTAGAAAATATTAAGTATTCCAAGTTATAAAATGAAGCTATTTTAATCGATGTTCAAATTTTCTTTCTTGGGAACGCATTAATTGTGAAGAAAATGTCTACCGACGTTTTTCCATTGAAAGTATAGGAAGCAAAATTACTTTACGTCCACCTTAATATAGAATAAAAATACCAACGTTTCTCACAATGAAATGTTTATTTCACATCGACCTATAGTTTCGCAGAGCCTATGGCTCGGCTTCGTCAAAACGAATGGAGTGTAAACATTTAAATCATTGTGGCATCATCAGAGTTCTGACGGTCACGGATTTTGGTGAGTTGTTTCCGCGCGCTTGAAAGAAATGGAGTCGGCGTCATGTCGTTGACAAGGCGTGAAGAGTTCCGGTATATATGGAAAGCTTCTAATGTATTAAGCTAGATAGTCGAATCAGGTTCATCAATAAGCGTGGCCGTTTCCAAACAAAAAAAATGTGGTTATTTTCATGACAATGTTTGGCCATAGACGACTTCTTCAGTTCATATTTCCGTACGTAATTCTGGTGTTTCCTTCACACGAAAATTTAAAGCCCTGCGCGTGTGTCCTATAAATGAAAGTCCACATGCACAAGGTATCTGATAAACTCTCCAGGAATCTATGTCTTCGACGTAGTCTTTTGATTCGTAAAACTTTATTTTGCTTATGGGCTTGAAAATGATTTTGAAATTAAAACTTTCAAGAATTTTTGAAATTCTGAAGCAAATCTGAGGAGAAAATGGAATAACCTCCCAATTCTTTTGTATTGGGAAGTCTATTGGCGGGAGCGAGCAGACAGGCTCAGGTTTCTAAATTTTTGGACAGCTTTGTCTATAACGGAAGGGCTATATCCTCTGCGTGCTGCAATTCGTTTAAGAAAATCAAGCTCTTTCTGCAAGGAATCTTCCCAAAATTTAGGAAACCTAAGCCTGTCTGCTCGCTCACGCCAATAGACTTCCCAATGCGAAAGAATCGGGCGGTTATTCCATTTGCTCCTCAGATTTGATTCAGAATTTCAAAAATTCTCAAAAGTTTTTAATTTCAAAATTATTTTCAAGCACATAAACAAGATGAAGTTTCACAGATCAAAAGACTACGTCGAAGACATAGATTCCCGGGTAATTTATCAGATACCTATGTGTATTAGGACTATCATATATAGGACAGACGCGCAGGACTTTAAATTTTCGTGTGAAGGAACACAAGAACTACGAACGGAAAAATGAACTGAAGTACTCGTCTATAGCCAAACACTGTCATGAAAATAACCACAAATGTTTGTTTGGAAACGCCACCTTTATTGATAAACCTGATTCGACTATCAAGCTTAATATATTAGAAGCTTTCCACATATACCGGAACCTTTCACGCCTTATCAACGACAAGACGTCGACTCCATTTATTTCAAGCGCGTGGAAACAACTCACCAAAATCAGTGACCGTCAGAACTCTGATGTCACAATGATTTTAATGTTTACACTCCATTCGTCCTGACGAAGCAGAGTTAGACGCTCTGAGGAACTATAATCGATGTCATCTGGAACTATATACGTCATTTGGAGAAACTATAATCGATATCAGAAACTATATGTCATTTGGCAGTTTGAATTTTCTATAAAAATTTTACGTAGTTTTAGAACGTTGACGAACTTCGGGAATTTGAGTGTCACCAAAAGAAGTGCTCTTTACAACCAAGACTAGATGTGGAGTTCGTCCTTTCAGCTGAATTTCCGAAATGCTGATCACATAAAACATGCTGTGATTGCCGCAATGATTGATAAATTCCATCTGTCTTCTAGGAGGTAATGTTGGCAAGTGGTGCTTGATACTGCATTTGACTCCAAGATCTTCTACCCCAAGCCACTTCGTGTCCACACACAAAATGTTTGTGTGTGTGTTTTCTAAGACGTTTTAGCGTAATTCAGTGTCGAACGGAAAAGAAGGCAGTTTTAAAATCAACTCTTTAAAATCAGCTTTCGGCTAATTTTCTCTTACTTGGAAAGTCTTGTAAACGCTGTATGTGGAGACGGAAATAAGACCTCTTGGAGTTTTTTTATACACTGCTCATTAAAATTCGTTGGCAATCTTCAAATGGAATGAAACCTTTGCATAAAATCTGTACACGCATCACGTCTCTGCATCTGGTTGTCTGCTCAAATTAGGGGAAGTATGTCAGCGTGCCACTAGTTGCTCTGATAGTACAGGAATAATAAATTGCTTTTAACATAGTGCGGTGTAAAAAAGGCCCCCGGCGGTATTGGCCCACTGATCTTCAGGGTCGCCCAGCAGCTGAACCGGTATGTGTGTGGTCCACCAGCACAGAAAACTAGAATGGACGTAGTTCGTCCTCCCTAAGCTCCAAACAATTACATACTAGGTATTTACACGGTAATTATCTCGGAAATTTGCCTCAATTTCTTGTTTAAACAACACGTAATTTATACACTGGTGTCAAAGTGGCGTGCAGACCTCCGCATCATTGGCAAACACACACAAGAATTTATAATCTGCAGATTAACATCGAGTCAATAAAAAAAGGTACAAAAAATCAAATTGTTAGTTTGCATCGCGAAAATTTCAAGAATTATTTTTACAGATCTGAAAATATTCATTTCAGTTTCCATCCGTCTTATTCAGTCATGACTTAATTTACACTCACGCAGAAATGAACTTGGCATTTTTGATCAAATTCTGCTTCAAATATTCTTTCGAAAATTCCATTTCCGGATATTGTTTAATTCCGTTGATTTTTAAACATTTTTCTATAAAAGGAGTAAAGAATTAAGAAGTTCATTCAATAACTCTTCTTGCCTTCTTTAACAAGATGTAATTTCTTGAATTCACATAAATGTCTAACTGCAAATCTGCAGTGTGGTTCAAAAGTCACAAGAGCCAAACTTTTATTTATTGTATAGAATGTTTGTTAAGAAACAGGGTTTTTATTTGGAAACAAAAGAAAAACTTTTGTACGCAGGAAGGATTATTTTAAGTGTTGAAATGGCTACGAACAGCTTCCGGGCACAATTTTATGCGACATATCTGGCTAAAATTGTTAGTCCTAGTGAGTTCAATATTTTTAGAAATGTTTCTCAAATATTCCTCTAATGTGCTTCGATTTCTTCCAAAACCATGCTCCCCAAGGAAGAAATTAGGCTACGAAAGATTCCGCGAGAGGGAATGAGAAGAGCGAGCAGAGGTCGTGGATGTGCCACGCCTACCGAAATCACGCGTTCTTTGGAAATCAGCAAAATCTGTCATATCATTCTGATGCATGGAATGTTGCTCCATCGTGTTTGAAATAACCTTGGGACTAGATGCACTCCAGCAAATTGCTGAAAACACCGAAGATGCACAAATATTACCCGGAACTCAGAATATTTTCAAAGAAAAAGGGGTGGATTCTTAACCAGAACGCCGAACCGCTGACGCACATTTGAGACCTTTGCATAACTAAATTTGAGACTTTTTATCAAAAGACAGGCACAGTTTCGTTAATATTGAAAAAGTATCAAGACTTTCAACGGGAATTAGTTTCTTTGCATAAATAACGTCTAAGAAAACTCAGTTTTTATAAATATGGATATCAAAAAATAAAGTGCTCTAAAACGTTCAGACTTAATATAACAAACAAAATGCATATGCGTAATAATTTTAACCTTTTTTTCGTACATAAGTTTTGCACTACAAGTCAAGCTTTTATTCACACTTTTTTTCCTAGGGGATTTCCATAATCAAACAACACAAAGGAGTTGTCCATCGTTAATTTTAAACTAGTGGCTTCAGTACAAGGAAATGATCAGCACAGGAAGGAAAAACAACATCCATGTCGCAACGGATTCGAACTAGTGAAGGGCGAAATGTATTCATAAACCGAATACGTTATTTGTGAACTGAGTAGTTATTCGGAAACCGAATACTTCAGTCATACACCGAATACTGTATTCGGAAATCAAATACTTCAGTCATACACCTAATACTTTAGTCATAAACCGAATACTTTATTCGGAAATCGAATACTTTAAGTCATAAACCTAATACTTTATTCGTCAAGAGAAAACAGTATTCGGAAACGGAATGAGTTATTCAGAAACCGAATCATTAATCCGGATACCAAATGAATGACTCAAACCAAAAGAAAGAAATATTAAGCGGAAGAAACTGCTCTGTTTGATCCCGGAAGCTCAGGACTTGGACTCAGTGGTGTCTCTTTCCATCACAGTAGTTAGGTCCCAGGAGTCTATGACGTTACCGCACAGCACAGTGATGAAGCGACCGGTACCTCAAAAGACTATAACCTCGCCAGCTTTTTATCGCGTCGAACGCAACCTGTGACCCGGAAATACTAGTTTCAGGACACTTGTGTACAGTGGTGAAATGCTCCTGTAGTTAGCGAAAGTAACATAAAATACAGGAACAGAACTAATTGGGGATCCGCCTCCTCCAATCCGGAAATGCCATTCTTAGTGCACTGTGAATGATTAATTGCTGGAACTAGTTTGCTAGCTGTCGGAATTGAAATAAAAAGCTGCAATACATGCACACAAGAAAATTGGAGTGACGCCCTAGTTTGTGGTATTCATGCATTTTTGTATTTTATTCAACTTTATGGCACTGCTAACCAAAATTCAGCACTGTACCCCAATGAATTATCGTCGTAATTATAAGCCTTTCAGATGTGGAGGGGACATCGCCCCCCAGTGTGTTATATTCACTTTATATATACTAGCATGTAAATCGAATGTCCAAGCAGCCACCCCAATGTAGTTCTCGTTATGGCATCATTGCATTCGACTTTCACGAACTGCTAAAACGGGAGGTCACTTCGCACGAGATAAAAGAATTACGAGGTAAAGGCATGTGAGGTAAAAGCCGGGCGGGGTTCTGTCATGCGTGGTTACTCCGTGATACTATAGAGACAAGCCTCTGCCTATTTAAAAAAGAAACTGAAATTCTCTGTGTAAGCCAATAATGGCGGTACAGAGCTGAAATGTGGTTGGTGTATGGAGAAAGTAAATTACAACAGGACAACACGTCAATGACAATGTAACAAAGAGGTGGGGTGGCGCCCCCGTTATTTCTGTTTATATATTGTGTTGTTTGACTACTTCATTGTGCTACTTATAACATTTCATATGCATAGTACCAGCATTAACGCCTGAAATATACAATTCAGGCTGGGAACGTTACGCACTCCCTAATGTGTTACGTATTCCCCTAATTGATATCTGCTGTGGCTAAGTACACAGGACATTTCACCACCATTAGTGTCATAATAAATCACATGTCCGGCAACGATATCAACGACGTTGTCGGTCGCGTCCCAAGGTAATGTAGAACGAGTACGTACCTGCAAGATAACATCACGATACGCATTGCAGTCCACTTTGGGGATGTCACGCCAAAGTGGAGTGGACTGAGTATTTCTTTTCATTTCTACAAATAAAAATAAAGCATTCGCTAGAGTCGACATCGCCCGGTGAGGCAATCCATCCTCCGTCATCTTCTCCAGGGAAACTTTTTATCTAGGAGCAATTCGAAGATGATAAATCGCAGATGGAATCTACAGTGACGCCAGCAAGAACTGGTGAAGTGTTAGTACATAGAGTATTTACAATTACCGTTACTAAGCAGGCAAGAAAATCCAATGGATTTTTGGGAATCATATAATTGTCGCTACATGAACTTTACGAATTATCAACAAAATTTCTGTGTGTACCCGCTACATGTCTCTTCGGAAAGATTATTTCCTAAGGCTGGACAAGTCGAAAATCACAGAAGAAACCGACTTTCACCTAAGCACCTGAATTCCATCCATCCTTTTTTTTTTTTTTTTAAATGGAAATTTAAAATCAGTGATTTCACATGAACAGAACCGAAATCATATTCATTTGTCTCATTAAGCTTTTCTTGCACGTGGACCGTACGTGCACATGGACTAAATAAGAACGAGAACTGTACATTATTTCGTATCCTTGCTACACAACTTACTTTTCCTGCCCTTTTCTTGTTCCGTTCCATAAGTACTTATTCAGTTTACTGATTTATGTTTTTCATTTCACAAGTAAACGAATTCGTTTCGTCACTTCTGTAGGGTAGCGTATATGGTTTTGCATTTATTACATGTTTTACGAAATAAATCTCCGGTTTTCAACTGAGTTCGTCGATAAGCGAATTGAAATACGGGATTGAAGAAAACTTGCACACTATTAACGTCGTCTGAACATCATTTCAGATTTGCTGTGGCGGGGCCCCCAAAATTGCTTACGTCCACGTATTTCCTCCTATTTTATGTACGTACTTCCACAAACTACAATAAACCCTCTAGCATTTCACTGCCTTAAACATAACACCTCAGGGTTGCAGCGGCATGCGCTCCAGTTGGTTGTGTGCGTGTGGGTTATGGTCTATGTCATTGTACTTTATATCACTCAAGTACTAATCAATGTCAGTTCTATACAGACATTAACGTTATCATTACATTTTCCGCAGGACAGCACCTCGCGCGACGATTCCACCACATTATGTTATCTCCCGTTTTAGTTGTTCGTGAAAGTGGAACACAACGGTGCCATAACGAGAAATACATTGGAGTGGCTTCATAAACATTCGATTTACATGCTAGTATATAGATTAACTGAATATAACACACTGGGGGTTATATCCCCTCCACACCTGAAAGGCTTATAATTACGACGATAATTCATTGGGGTACAGTGCTGAATTTTGGTTAGCAGTGCCATAACGTTGAATAAAATACAAAAATGCATGAATACCACAAACTGGGGCGTCACTCCAATTTTCTTGTGTGCATGTATTGCCGCTTTTTATTTCAATTCTGACAGCTGGCAAACTAATTCCAGCAATTAATCATTCACAGTGCACTAAGAATGGCATTTCCGGATTGGAGGGGGCGGAGCCCCAATTAGTTCTGTTCCTGTATTTTATGTTACTTTCCCTAACTACAGGAGCATTTCACCACTGTACACAAGTGTCCTGAAACTAGTATTTCCGGGTCACAGGTTGCGTTCCACGCGATAAATGGCTGGCAAGGTACAACAGTCTTGAGGTACTGTCGCTTAATCACTGTGTTGTGCGGTAACGTCATAGACTCCAGGGGCCTAACTACTGTGATGGAAAGAGACACCACTGAGTCAAAGTCCTGAGCTTCAGGGATCAAACAGGGCAGTTTCTTCCGCTTAATATTTCTTTCTTTTGGTTTGTCATATTCATTTGGTTTCCGGATCAATAATTCGGTTTCTCAATAACGTATTCCGCTTCCGAATAATTTTTCTCTTAACGAATAAAGTATTCGGTTTATGACTAAGGTATTCGGTTTCCGAATAACTACTCAGTTCACGAATAACGTATTCGGTTTATGAATATTTTTGCCTATCACTAATTCGAACCCAGATTTAGCAGTACGAGGAATCAGAAGCCCGCGGCCTAGACCACTGCACTACAAGTGCTGCGTTCAACGGAAAAGAGAAGCTTTGAACGGGGTTGTGCTGCATAAGATTTCAGCAATTGGAGAATTTACTTAAATGTTAATAACAAATCCCTTTCATAATTTTTTTAGATAATTTAGCTTACAAGTTCCAAGAAGGGCATTCATCTTTTATCGAGAGAAAACAACTTTTTGTTACTCTTGGTTATTACAGATATTATTCCTTTCTTTCGCAGCCAGTCAGCACAATTTTTAGAATAATTTGAGTTAGGATACAGATGGGAAGGGTTCGAAATCACGGGGTCCGAACCTTTTTTTTTTTTTTTTTTTCAAATTGTAGCTCCCCACAACGGCTTACAAATCCGAGCCACAAATGTCCTCAGTCTAGAGTAGTTTTAATTTTGCTTATGTGACAGGGATTTCTTAGACACAATGACCAATGCAATTAAAGTTCTAAAGGAAACAAACATATCTGGAGCTGCTTCAAATAACTTTCGACTGCAACGGAAGTTTCCCCCGATTAATAAAATGGCAGCTTAATTCATGGGAAATTACTCTCCAGAAAAAAACATTATTCGCAATGATTTACGAGTTAACTGTTGATTGAATGTCCAAAATTTGGTAACTTCAAAGTCACACAAATCATTTATCTTTCTTTCGCGTTCAAGAGAAAAAACTAGACTCTACACCGGTCTCACTAGAAAACTACTCATGAGAAACCCTGACATCATTTATAGAAAAAGTATTTTCAGGAGCCATCACAAATGCATATGTCAAAAGACTGACTCAGCTTAGATTACTCACAAACCGAGAGCCAAAAGAAATATTTGTTTGGACGTTTCATTTTTTCCTCCTTTCGAGTCCCTCTCTGTTTGAATCACGCCTTTCGTATGAAAAGAAATGCTGTAACACGGTGCAGCTGGATGAAAACTTATGTCAGGGACCTCGTCATGGACATCTGCCAAGATCCGATCGTTTACAGTTAGTTCAGCGTAGCCGTGTGAAAATTCACCAAAGCACTTTCAATCGAAATTGGCAGATGGAGATGAGAGGAAATGGCCATTGAAACGTCTCAAAACAAAAATGTCGAGTGGACGCAGAGCTGTAAAAACAGCGACTTCTAGAGAAATGAAAAGGAACTTCTTGTTCGGTTTCTAACAGTAAACAGTTGGTTTAAACAGCCCACCTGAAACGTAACACCAGCATTTTAATAAAGTCTCTAACATAAAACCTGTTGTGGAAGAAGTCATTCCCCTCATCGTTGCATCTAGAAACATGGCACGAATAATCTTTGGTGCAAACTGAACATCTTTTGACAAGTCTGGAAGTTAGTGTCCTCAAGCTACCTTTGGGCGGGGGAGAAAGGACTGCGTTTTCAAAGACTAGACTTTTTTGTGTGTGTGTTCGGAAACTGAATTACCTACCAATCCTACCAATTTTTAAATTGTTCTCAATTCAAAATTGTGCCCAAATAAAAATCTATGTTTAGACAATCTAAGTAGAATACCAGAAAACCGAAGTATAT
Source organism: Macrothele yani (assembly GCA_039090855.1). Taxonomy (NCBI): domain Eukaryota; kingdom Metazoa; phylum Arthropoda; class Arachnida; order Araneae; family Macrothelidae; genus Macrothele; species Macrothele yani. The sequence continues at coordinate 99,066,318 of CM076995.1, read as the reverse complement.
GAACAGGCGATCTTAATAACATTCCCATTTATCGGATGGTTAAAAATTTCCACTTCGACTTGTTACTGCAGGTAGGGGGATAACGTGAAAATAGCAACCACAGATTTACACTCATAAACAAAAAGAACAGTGTTAGAAAAATGTACAAAGATCCATTAAATGTGTTGAAGGAAACTGATTTTATCATGCATTTAAAGCATTTTCTTACCCCATAGAAACAAAACATTTTCTTTCCAGCCCCTAGAAATAGAAATATTGTGCATAACACGATAATTTGCTTTCACGTTTAGGGCAAAAGTTACATGAGCTAAATTTGGAAAGCAAGTGGATAATCTTGGGCAAGGTGTCAGCAGAACTTTTCAAAGACAATTTTTACCTTTCAAGTTTTAGAACCAGCGATATCACGTTAAGTGCAAATACAGCGGTACATCACCCAGAAGGGAAATTGGGCATCTGAATGTGTGCCCAAAACTGCTCACATGGCTATTCAGTGTTAAAAGATTCAGTACATGCGATGGCAGCCTTCTTCGTTGTGCCACGGAGCGCCGTACTGGTCTTAGTAATAGTTACTATTCAGCTAGCATCCGGGTATGCTATGTTTTCCGAGGTCTTAAGATGCTAGTTTGTTTGTTCTTCGGTTCACCTTGTACACTGCTTAGATGGTGCTGCGTATGCTCCTTCGCGGTTGATGTAATGTTCTGCGCTAATTAGCAGTGCGGGCTGTCAATGTATGTAAAACAGAGCCACAGCACCCACACCTAAAAGCAAAACTGCTGGGAGTGGAGAAACTCTGGCACTTCAGACATCTCACAGAATTAGGAATGTCATCATCATCATCATTGTCAACCATTATCAATCCACTGCTGGACGAAGGTCTCCCCAAGTTTCCTCCACAACGGTCTGTCTTGTGCCAGTCTCCTCCATGTCACTCCCGCATATTTACGAATTTCATCCACCCATTTCCCATGTGGTCTTTTTCTGGGTCTTTTCCTGTCCCTTGGAATCCAATCTAAAATTTCGGCTGTCCATCTATGGTCTGTCCTTCTGGCAGTATGTCCAGCCCATTGCCATTTCAGGGATTTAACTCTAATCATGATGTCTTCCACTCTCGTCATTTTTCGGATCCACGAGTTCCTCTTCTTATCTCTCCTGGTTATACCAAGCATGCACCTCTCCATGCTTCTTTTGAGTTGTCTGCAGCCTTTGTATGTCTCTTTTAGTTAAGGTCCACGTCTCTGCACCATACGTAAGCACTGGAAGGATGCATTGATCAAACACTTTTCTTTTAAGACATAATGGCATATTGCTCTTGAAAATTATGCTGTTTCTTCCAAAAGCTCTCCAGGCAAGTTTTGTACGCCGATTAATTTCTTCATCAATGTGACCCTCACTTGATATCTGCTGTCCAAGATAAACATACGTATCTGTTATCTCCAGTTTTTCTCCATCAATCGATAAATCTTCATTTCTTGTAAAAGCATTGAACATCACTTTTGTCTTCTGAAAGTTCATTTTTAATCCCACTTCTTTACTCTTGTCAGCAAGTTCCTGGATCATACTCTGCAGCTCTGATGGGGTAGTTGTAAAAATGACTACGTCATCAGCAAAACGAAGGTGGGATAGATAATCTCCATTAATCTTTATCCCTTTGTTTTCCCAGTTCAGTGATTGAAAGACATTTTCCAATGTGGCATTAAAGAGCTTCGGAGATATGGTGTCACCTTGTCTCACTCCCTTTCCAATTTTTATGTGTGTTGTATTTTCAAACAGCCGAATCTTTGCACTTGCATTTTCATAGATGTTATTAATAATATTAATGTATGCATCTTCAATACCGCAGGATTTCAGAGCCGTGGTAACTGCTGATGGTTTCACCGAATCAAAGGCTTTTTCATAATCGATAAAAGCCATGCACAATGGAAGTTCATATTCCCTCGCTCTTTCAATTAGTTCTCTCAGTACATGGATATGATCTATTGTGCTGTAGCTACTCCTGAATCCAGCTTGTTCTCTCGGTTGAGCCATGTCCAGTGTTACCTTCAAGCGGTGTGAAAGAACTTTAGTGAAGATTTTATAAACTACTGATAGGAGGCTGATAGGTCTGTAGTTCCTGAGATCCTCAATGTCACCTTTTTATGTAGCAGGATCATTGTAGCATTGTTCCAATCCTCAGGAATCTTCCCTTCATTAAGGCGTCGAGTGAAAATTTGGGCGAGTACTGTTTCAATTTCTCCACTTGCTTCTTGTATGATGTCTATAGTAATTCCATCTTCTCCTGGAGCTTTCCCCCGCTTCATGTTCTTGATTGCATGAACAACTTCTGCTGGGAGGACTGGAAGAACTCTGGTACCTTTCATGATGTCTGGAGTACATGTATCATCCCTTTCATATAATTTGGAGTAGAAATCTTTCACTCTTGTCAAAATTTCGCCTCTATTTCTTGTTATAGAACCATCTTCTTTTCTCAGAGCCATAATCTGTTTTCTTCCCTTACTGAGATGTCCCTTTGCTATCTTTAGGCTTTGGTTGTTTTCAATTGCTTTCCTCACTAGCTCACAGTTGAATTTCCTTACGTCTTCAGTGATACTTTTTCGTGCTGTCTTGCATAGCTCTATATATTCCACTTTGGAAGTCACATCTTCTTTAGTTGTCCTCATCTCTCTGCTTTTTTGCATCAACATTTTGGTTTTTCCTGATAATTTGTTTACATGCAACTTGTTCTTAGACCCAGCTAATTTTGTTGCTGTTTCCATAAGAGCTTTGGTTACTTTTCTGTTAACTTCCGAAATATCCACTTCTTCCGATGTTAGGCCTTCTAAAGCAGAGAATCTGTTCTTCAGTTCCAACTTGAAAGTATTATGGTGTTTTTTAAGGTTGGTTATGTCAATACATTTTGTTTGTCTCATGAGCTTGCCACGTTCCAGTTTAGTGTTGAGGTGCATCTTACATCTCACCAATCTATGGTCACTACCTGTGTTGAACTTGTTTAGCACACTGCAGTCTTCGATGACGAATTTTTTGTTACACATAATAAAATCAATTTCACTTGTCGTCCCAATTGGATGTCTCCATGTCCATTTCCTGTGTGGCTTTTTCTTGAAAAAGGAATTCAAGATGAAAAATCCTTCTGCCTCTGCAAACTCAACGAGAGTATTTCCACGCTGGTTTCTGTTGCCGTGACCGAATTTACCTACTGAAGTTTCATTCTGTTGCCGGTGCCCTATTTTTGCATTGAAATCTCCCATAATTATCTTCAAGTGCTGCTTACCTTTATTATTTAGATGACGAATTTCCTCATAAAATTCTTCAATTTCTTCTTCAGGATGACTTGTGGTGGGTGCATAAGTTTGAGTAATCTGAGCCTGGTATCTTCTCGATAGTTGGATAACGAGTCGTGCAGCTCTGTCAGAGGAACTTTCAACTTCTACCACTTTATCCTTCAGTTTCTTGTTTATTATAAATCCAACACCACTAGTTCTGCCAGTATCTGTCCCACGATAATAGAAGAGATGTCCACTTTTCAGTTCAATGAGATCTTCTCCTTTTCTCCTTACCTCACTTAGCCCGACGATGTCCCACTTGATCCTTTGTAGTTCCTCTTCCAATTCAAGAAGCCTTGAATCAGAAGATAGGGAGCGTCCGTTGTAGGTAGCCAAGGTCAGCATCAAATGGCAGCCTAGTCCATCAAATGGCAGCCTAGTCCGGTCCTCCGGGGATTCTTAGCACCCTCTGCCTTCATGTCGCACTGGCCGCTGCCTTGGCCAGGTACATTCCAGCTGCCGGAGACTGAGGGCCAAGATTTAAGTTGTAGAGTCATTTTGGAGGTGTTTGGCCATAACTCACCACGCTGGCCAAGCGGGTTGGTGAGTGTGGGATAGCATTTCCTCTGATCCCGATGGTATAGTTATACCGCTATTTGCGGTCGTCAGAGCCCCTTTAGTGGGAACAGGATGCACCACGAGAAGGCGGGGTTGACATTTGTCAAGGAGAGGCTGTGATGTTACGCATCACCTGACCTTACATCCCATTAGGGATGTATTACAGATATATTGCCTTGATGGATGTAGGCAGGGACGGTGTGTCAAAAGTCCAAATTAGGTTCCAAGATGGTACAGACTTTCAATCTGTCAATGAGGATCCGGCTAACACTAGTGACATAGAGCTTGTGGTGAGACTACTCGACGAACTGAGCTATTAGGTGTGGGCAAAAGTTCTACCCGTTTCTTTAGTACAGAAGCAAAGCAATTTTTTTAAATAAATAACATTCTTTTACATAATTTCAATTATTATCTATGACCTCTTTCCATCTTTCTGGTAGTAACTGAATTCCCCTCCTGTAGAACTCCTCCGTTTTGGAGTCAAAAAGTTCTCGTAATGTAGTTTCGACATCTTGAACTTCATCGGAGGTTTTACCAGCGAAGTTGTTCTGAAGAGATCCAAAAAGGTTGCAGTCCGTAGGCGCAAGTTCTGGGGAATACGGAGGGTGAGGTAACACTTCCCATCCAATGTCCAGTAATTTTCTCTGAGTGGCTAAAGTTGTATGTGGTCTTGCGCTGTCATGCTGCAAGATGACGCTTAGATTTCAACTTTTTTTCTTTCAGCCTTTTAAACTGTTTGTGAGCATTCACCGTTTAGTTAAGAGCAAGCAGCTCTCAGTGGATTATCCCCTTGACCTCCCACCATACACTTAACAAAACCTTTCTCGGATGCAGGCCTCCTCTTAAAGTCGATGGAGCAGGCTGTCAAACTCCGCATACTATCCTTTGACGCTTCACATTTCTGTAAAGGATAGACTTTTCATCACCCGTAATTAATCGTTCCGAGAAAAGTTCATTTCTGTGACGCGCGAGTAAAGAAAGACTGTTGGTCATTATTCTCGATCGATTTTTTTTTTTTTTTTGCTGTTAGGTCAAGTGGTACATATGCTGGACGAACTTTGTGATAAACTCATCCTCCTTTCTACTGTTGTTCTGTGTACAGAAAACCTTTCTGATAATTCTTCAACGGTTAGATTCTGGTCATTTCATATAGCTTGGCTGTGATCCTCTTCAGGAATTTCTTATGGGTGTCTAGAACATGATTGATCTCTGCAAATTCTGTGTCTCAAGGAATTCCAGGAACCAACGGCAACATGTTCTTTTATCTACGGCATCCTCGCTACACTCACCTCACAAATGTTGCGGCAGGCTTCAGCTGCATTATTGACTTTGTCGAACTCATACAGCAAAACAATGTCTAGTGTGATTTTTATTACATGACATGTTAACCCTTGTGTGGCTTGTTTAAAAATGAGATGCATCTACATACTTAGTGTAATTGTATGGACTACTCCTTCAAGCATTTTGGCCATCACGCGCGTTATCTATTATTGCATTTGTTACTTAAATTTTTACTTGGAATTTGCATTAAGGAAAAACGGTTAGAACTTTTGCACACATCTAATAGTTATGAGGTGTAACTGTGACATGAATATCTATCAGCAATGGTGTGTTCAGAAGCGCTGTGCGATGCATCGGACTTGACATCTCAAGAAGATCGTCAGAATGAAGTTCTTTGGACGCTAGTCGGGAGCCAGCCTGTAAAGAGCTTTATGAATTCAAAATGGTGATCTGGCACTTAAAGGATGGGCAGCTTCCAACAAGCGTATGATTAACAAGAATGATGGCACCGAATTTTCGGGTATAATAATCACGTCTTTTGAATCCCTTCTGACGCAAATTAAATTTATCAAAGCTATTCAAAGTCAATGGAACCGGTATGGAAAACAATAGTATCTGACGGAAGAAAAGTTTTTTCAATCGGGTTTTTAATCCCTCAGATATTGCTGTAAACGGAATTGTGAGCCTAAGCTCTTTGGTTGCAGACTTGTGCGTTAAGAAAAACAAGAATTTATATGAGAAACATTTCGCACCGGAAACATTCTCCAACATAGAAAGAATTTTCAAATCGGGCTCTTAGAAACAGAGATATCGACAAAAATAAAATGTGACTTTACGTCCCCTGGTGGGAAAACCATTCATTATTTTAGGAAGAAAGTATTCTTAAAAGGTTTTTCCATATGAGCACTATCGGTCCAAGAAAAAAAAATTTGTCGAGTTTTCAGGAGCCCAGATTCTGCTACATATACATCATAAGCAGAAATTAACACTTATGCCCCTGGTGGCCAAACCATTCTTTACCAAACATTAGAAATTATGTGAAATATATTTTCCATCAGGTCTTGTATGCGATACTGGATGAATTTTTCAAATCGGAGTTTTAGAAGCAGAGATATAGGGGGAAACACAATTTACCTCTACGCCCTCTAGCAGAAAGTCTATGAATTACTTGAAAATTTTGAAATTACATGGAAAACATGTCACACTGGAAACCACTATCCAACAAAGAAGGAATTTTTCAAATCGGACTCCTAGAAGTAGAGATATTGACAAAAATACGATATACATCTACGCCCCCTGGTGTAGAAGCCATGCATTATTTCAAGAAGAAAATGCTCCTAAAAGGTTTGTCGACATGAGTAGTATCGGTGAACAAACCACTTTTTTTCAAACGAGATTTTAGAAGCTCATATTTTGCTGCAAATACATCAGAAGCGGAAATTGAGACTTACGCCACCTGGTGGCCAAACCATTTTTCAAAAATTAGAAATTATGTGCAAAGGACTTCCTATCAGGAGTGTTTCCGGTGCAGAAATTTTTTTCAAATCGAAGATTTAGAAGCAGAGATATTGGGGGGGGGGGGCAGTTTACCATTACGCCTCCTAGTGGAAAGTCTATAAATTAATTGAAAATTTTGAAATTATATGGAAAACATGTCACACTGGAAACACTATCCAACAAAGAAGGAATTTTTCAAATTTGACTCCTTGAAGTAGAGATATTGACAAACATAAGATATACATCTACGCCCCCAGGCGTAGAAACCACGCATTATTTTTTTTTTTTTTTTTTTTTTTTTGAGGTTTAACGACCACCGTGAGCAACTCAATGGGCTATAAGCAGTCGCCCGTCCCTAATTTAGGGTCACTGGTTCCAGGGAAGGGACAGAGCCAGTGCCGTAAGACAAACACAACATCCATGCCTGACCGGGATTCGAACCCGGACCCCTTACGGACGAATGATCAGAGGCCAGCGCCTTAGACCACTGCGCCACCGGGGCGGCACGCATTATTTTAAAGAGAAACGTTCTAAAAGGTTTGTCGACATGAGTACTATCTGTCTACAAACGACGAATTTTTTCAATCAAGAATTTAGAAGCTCATATTTTGCTGCAAATACATCAGAAGCGGTAATTAAGATTTACGCCCCCTGGTGGCCAGACCATTTTTTTACAAAAATTAGAAATTATGTGCAAACGATTTCCCATCAGGAGTTGTATCCGGTGCAGAAAGAATTTTTCAAATCGGAGATTTAGAAGCAGAGGTATAAGGGGAAACACAATTTACCTCTACGCCCTCTAGCGGAAAGTCTATGAATTACTTGAACATTTTGAAGTTATATGAAAAACATGTCACACTGGAAACACTATCCAACAAAGGAGGAATTTTTCAAATCGGACTCCTAGAAGTAGAGATATTGACAAAAATAAGATACATCTACGGCCCCCTGGCGGAGAAACTGTGGAATATTTTAAGAAGAAAATTATCCGAAAATGTTTATCGATGTGAGTGGCATTAGTCCACGAAAGAATTTTTTCAATCGATATTTTAGAAGCTCAGATTTCATTGCAAATACATCAGAAGCCAAAATTAACACTTACGCCCCCTGGTGGCTAAAGTATTCTTTACCAAAAATTTGAAATTATATGCAAAAGATTTTCCATCAGGAGATGTATCCGCTCAAGAAAACATTTCTCAAATCGGAGATTTAGAAGAAGAGTTATCGGGGAAAAATGTAATTTACTTTAACGCCACCTAGCGCGAAATCTATGCGTAATTTGAAAAAGTAACTACATCTAAAATACTCTTCGACATAAATAGAATCGAAAGATAAAAGAATTTTTTCAATCGGATGTTTAGAAGTAAATATGTGGAATAAAACGTATTTTTTGAATTCGACATCTGCGTTTACGCCCCCTAGCGGCAAAATTGTACATCGTAAAAAAAAAACGAAATAAAGGATCATCATTCGCATACATCAAGCTTCCCAATGCAAAAATAAAATTTTCAAATCGGACTAATAGTTGCAGAGATATCGTGGGTACAGACGGACGGACAAACCGGTAACATAAGCACGATCTTTTTTTACAAAAGACGTGCTAAAAACGATGCATTTGAATTAACTGAATTATGCTTTAGTAAACGATTAATCTTTTCTCCGCTTAGGCTTAGTTTGTATAGTAAGAAGGTATGTAATTCATGAAGAATTCGGCCTGCCGACCTCCCTGCCCCCACCAAGCAGACGCAACACACGCCTGTAGGGGTTAGCTTGAAGGTATAAGAACATTGGTAGAGCAAGCACAAGCTCGACGTTAAAAAAAAAAAAAACTTTTCTCAGTAACACCCCTTTGATGTAACTAGACTATATCAGGCTTATCCCCTCATACTGGACTCCACTGGGCCACAAACTTCTTTTGTTAGGAGTGTGTTAGTTCCTAATAAATACACAGTTGACGTGGATTAGGAACATCAAACAAAGATCTTCACTCTTTCCACGTTTATAAGTGAGTCGCGGAAAAATTTTCATCGGCTGCCACCGAGAATCGAACCCAGGTCTTCCCGTTACACATCGGACATGCTTCCAGTGCACCACATCGGCCTCGAAATTCTCCAGACTCACATACGACAAACTTCCAAACCACGTGGCAGGTTGCTTCTCTGGAGCTCCGCACAATGCTGCGATGACTTCTATTTGATGTTCCTAATCCACATCAACTGTGTATTTGTTATTCATTCGCCTTCTAGTCATTTGTGCAGTTGCTGCTGTTCATCTTTGGTGAAACCCCAGCGTTGTGCGGGGCTCCAAAGAAGCAACCTGTCATGTGGTTTGGCAGTTTGTCATATGTGAGTCAGGAGAATTTCGAGGCCGCTGTGGTGCAGTGGAAGCATGTCCGGCGCGTAACTGGAAGACCCTGGGTTCGATTCCCGATGGCGACCGATGATAATTTTTCCGTGACTCACTTATAAAAAACGTGGAAAGAGCGATGACTTCTATTTAGGTTAGTTCCTAGCCGCCCGTTTAGAATAAAATAAAAGGCAAAAATGAGTGTTGGTAGCTGGGAACAACCACAAACTGGCTTCCAGAAACCTCAGCTTTTATAGCCCCTTCCCCTTTTACGGGTCACTGTACACTGCAAACATGCAGGTAGAGCTAGTTTACCTAGTCCGCAAAACTAAGAGCGGAAGTAAAGCGTAGAATAAAAGAAAGATAATGAAAACCCAAACCCTGGGTGGGGTACAAAATCGCAACCTCTGCAGCCTATGACTGAAGCGGGGGCCTGTCATGTTTCTCTCAGTCATGATGTCAGCTCGGGTGGTGGGGGCGGTACTACTTAAAATATCATAGCTAGAAATCCAGTTATCGCCGCTCCGGTCTAGCTCGCCTGCTGAAATACCTGAAATGTAATTTAGTCATAAAAAAACATCCAGCGCCTGCCAGTGTAAACATTTCAAGTGCACCTGGTTGAGCGTTAATGTTAACTGAAAACTGAGAAATCAGAGTTCAGCTATGTGTAACAATATCTATATACGCTTACATCCTGTATGTAACAGTCAAAACCTCTATTTACATACTGTTACATTAGTATGTATGAAAAACCTGCCCCGAAACACAATTTAGTGAAACATCTGTTCAGCTGAAAATGACATGGAAGCCACATGATTGCATAAGTTTAGGTTGAAGAACTGTAAGAAACTACACGAATGTTCTTTCTCAGCTGCGCAGAGTACCGTCAGAAAGCTGTTAGAAGCCTATGTGTGAGTGTTTCGAAGTGGCCGTGACCATCCTTTGTAATTCCAATATAGAAATAGTGACATCGAATGAAAAACGGATAATCAAGCACACACAGAAAAAAAAAATAATGATAATGCGCTCCACCGTAGACTACATCATGTAGCGCACAACCTGTAAGGATAAATCAGAATAACTAATTAACAGAAAAAGGCGAAACGCAACAGGGAATAAAATAATAATTGTACTGCCATTTCTTCCGCACATTCTTTCATCGCACACTTTTCCCACACTTCACTAAACAATACACTAATGCTACATTATATTTCGTGTATTGCTTTATTTATTTGAATAAAGATCGTACTACTTTATTCAAATAACTTTTCTATTCTAAATTATGTATGCACTTAGCAGCTTATAAATGAATGATTCTGTTTGTTTCCTGGTGTTATACACAAAACATAAACTACCTTTGCGCATATCTTTAAAACCCTCAATATTATCACTACCAAACTGCAATTAAATGTTTCATACAATTGTTTGAAAACCATTATTGGGTCAATTTATGTTTCACTTTATCAATCCTTTTTAATTAATCGTAGCATATTATACTACTAAAACCAAAATTACATACTCATAAACGTAAATTAAGTCTAGCAGCTAAAATATTAATGTATTTCACAGAGGCTACAAAAGCTTGTAACTCAAGTTCTAGCATATTTTACTTCAGTTTCTGCATTACGTAACGTTGACTGATCGATTTTTTTCGAGGGTATAGAAGAAACGAGAGCAGTTTGTAGAAACGGTTGTCCCTCCACCGATCGCTGATTCTCTTACGTACGCTCGGTAGGGAAAAAAAAACAGGCAAACCTTTTAAAGAATAGGCATCAAGTCCTTTGCTAAAGTTTTCCAGAATGTATTCGAAAAAACTTCTAAACAAACTGAGTATCATGAGGAAATTTAGGTATAAACTACATTATAAATTTTATTTACTGCATTTTCTCAAAACAAAATGCAGTGTACTGACAAAGCATCCATTTGAAATTAAAAAAAAAAAAAAAAAAAAAAGACTGAGGACTATTAATGTTTAATATGCAAAATTCTGCAAAACTGTAACAAAGAAAATCTTCGAAAATAGATTTCAACTAAAGAACTGGAAACTCCGGGATGTTTTCCGAAAATAAACTGCCATGTATTGGAATTTCATATAATTTCGCCTCGTTAGGTCAAACTATTAAATCGAAGTAATAGCGCAGTAATTCTGGTATATTTCAGATCAAGGTTTCACAGGATCTACGCAGTTGAATTCTCGCATTCTTCCCTTGCTTTTCAAAGAAAACAAACGGTCTATTAGATTTTTAGAAAACACAATATTTATGAAGAAATTTTATGTCTACCAACGGAAGTAGAGATAGGAGGTGCATGCATACATCCGCTTCCGAATGTATGTACGCACTTCGGCTGGGCGATGGCATTACTTTGACGCTAGCACGTGGCTCAGCTACTAGAAACTTGGGGGGGGGGGGGGGGATGTGATCTGGCATTTATTTATTTGCTCACTTTTTAGGTTCACAAGTCTGTTTCCCGACCGAGCACTGTTTGATTTGGGTCCTACAAATACACCCTATAATTAAGTATAATAGCTACAGAAAAACCTCCGCAAAATTATTTAAAAGCAAAATGAACATTTATCTTCAACACGGGAAGGGGGGGGTGCCACACACAAACGGTGAACAAATGTACAATGATAGGTAGCTGTTGCAAATACTCAAAGCTGTGCACAGACATAACAGAGCTAAAAACAAAAAGTTTTTTTTTTTTAAGATATCTCCCCCTCAAGAAAAACAAAACAAAAACAATATATATTTATGCAGAAAAATAGTGATTCATATTTTTAAATATACCTACACAAATTCCAAAATAGATAAGTGAAAATTTCTTTTTCAGATCACTATTTTTTCCACGCGAATCCATTTCTTTCATTACTAAACTGAACATAAATCCACATGAAGGTATTATACCTAAGAACAGGAACTAACGCTTGGCTGAAAATACGTAATAAAGTTTTAGAAACTGAAAATCAGTGAAATGTTTCTTTCTCACTTTTCAATAGTTTGATCAAACATCTGCTATCTTCTTTGATTTTTCTAATATCGTAGCCAAATCACGCGTATAATTCTGAAAGTTTTGCTTTTCAGTCTCAATGCGATTGTGACGACAATTGCTGTCTTCTCACCCATGAGTGTAAAGCTTGCCCAAAAAAAAAAAAAAAAAAAAAAAAAACATATTGCAAGTTTCTTGTAGCTTTGCTCTCCGAATTACTTTTTAATTCCTTTTTAAAGGTCGTCGTTTTTGCTACTCAGATTAAAGACAATAGCCACAGTGCTTTCGTGACTTTTTAAAATAACCATTTGATTCATAAGCTATTAATATTTATAACGAAAAAGCATGAAATAAAGAATAGCTTATCCTATACTGTAGTCTTCGTTCTGAAAAAGTTTAGCCAAGTTAAATTCCTGACCGCCTTTTTAAGAACTAGAAAAAACTTTTTGCTAATGAGATACTTCCTGACAAACTTCCTAAGAGGCAAAAAATTGCAGCAGAACACTAAAGGTTTGTCATGGAATGGAATTTGGGAAGCAATCGTCTACTCAGACCTTAATCAGCTTCTATTTCTCACTCTTGTCCATTCTGTTCCGCTGCTGTAACTCGCATTATGAAATATGTTATTGTGAATGTACGACATGTAATGGCGATGTTTGCAAAGGAAGTTTGGTTCAACTCGGAAACTTTAAAATTTTAACTCCGAATTGCCACAAAAATGTTTTGAATAATACAACAATCTAGTTTTTCTGTTACTTATTGAGTGAGTTATGCTGAACAACCAGCAAGATCAGTTCGTAAAATTCCAACCCGGGTTAGTGTTTCAGAAATCTGAAGCTAAACAAGAGCTCTAGCTACTCTTATTAGTTTGGTAGGTTCGACTTAATAAAACAAGCTGCGTATAAAATTATATTTTTACCCACTGATTAATCTGTTAGAATGTTAAGTTTTGACTAACAGAAAAGCAGCTATTCTCTCAGTTCATAATCGAGGAGACATTCTTAATTTTAAGAAAGTCGTGGCGCTGAGAATTGTTGACGCCGTAGCGTAAATGCGAACGCAGTCGACTAGTTATCGAGAGATCTGGGGTTCGATTCCAGGGGTGTCGGAACACAATTTTTTCAGTCGCTATGCGTAGTTTATAAAATAACGTGGACAGAGCGATGACATCGTCCATTTTTTTAAAGAAAGTCACCGATTTCAACTAATGGCCGTTTCTTATTAAAATACTAATGAAGCGATTCTTATTTAAGCTTCCTGCCTTGCTTTCCGCAGAAATCGTGACGATTCTGGGTTAGAATTAACTGAAATTGCATTATTATTATTATTTCAATAAAATTATGCGTTTCTTTATCAACATCATATTAGAATAGTGCTTTGCCCTAAAGCTGGAATCTCAGAAGTTAAAACAAATTAATCATGGTAAGTAAGAAACGTCCCGCTCTTAGGTATATCGAAGGAGGAAAAGTTCACTTTATCATCGGAGAAAGGTTTTCAGTGGCGAACGTCCTTCCCTTAATGAGTTTCCTACTTGTAACTAAACCTATTATGTTGGTGACAGTGGTCATTAAAAGACTTATGAATAATTCAAGCAGTCAATCACTGGCTGTGTAAATTGAGCAGCGGTTATTACGAACTCGTGTTGTCGGGCACGTGACAATCAATAAAAAAGTGTTATCTATGGTCGGGCGTGTGAACCTGTCGAAATGAAGGACCTTGAGGAAGCATACGCAGCATGCTACATAGTGTTGATTGAAACGGATTCCAAGCAATTTCATATTTACATAAATCCTCAGCCATAAAAACAGGGTGTGAAGCGAATACATTCATATTTTAAGTTGTCAATAAACGAAGGGACATCTCAATAGCTTCTTTTCCCAATGCTCAGTGAAATGTGATGAAAACTTAATATAAAATTCATCAACATGGTAATTTCCAGAAAATCAAATGAACACCAGTGTTTTTTTCCCTTTCATATTGAAAATAATGAGTCCGTTTTTATTTTTCCTAGCTGTTAAAACAGCATTGAAATGTTTTGCCTTGTAGCATATATAATAATCTTCATTTAAAAGTTTTGTTTGCGACTGCGCATTCGTAATGCCGACCTGAAAATAATAGACACCCAGGCTGACATTCATTTTCGAAGCTCTCTTCACATTAACTTCGATACCTTTCATACTATGTAGGGCAAATCAATTTTTATTACTGTACGATGAAGCAGTTTATGGTGCAAAAGATTTCAACAATAAAATATTTCGCACGTTTTACCGTTCCGTCCGTAAGTAAACTTCTTAGGTATTTAATTAATACACCAGATCAAGACACAGGGGCGTATATAGAATTTTTTTCAAGGGAGGGGGACGAAAAATGGAAGATTTTGAAATCCACATTACAAAATAAAAGCTAATGAAAAACAGAAAAAATTAAAGCATCCTTTTTCTAATATAAGTTGGTGCATTTTAATTAAATTAAAGATTTTTTTACTGTAAGTCGCATTTTAACCAAAAACAAAAAAATGAAACACTTTCGGTCCCCTCGAAATACGCCCCTGTATAGGCAGTTTCATTGGAAATCATGTCCTCAAATTTGGGGGAAAACTTCTTTTGTGTCAACTTATATGAAACAAGTCGATGGTGCATTTGCAAATTTCGCCAAAACTCTTAGGTTTTGTGCACAAAACTTTTCTTGATAAAGTAGTTTATCCACGGAAGTTTTACCGTTTTATTCCACGGAAGTTTTACCGTTTTATAAGATTTATTTCTTTTTCTGGACATCTCGCACTTTAAAAGCATTCTGTTACTGTGTTTGAATATTAAATTTCAGTCCCATTTGCTTGGGACTCGCATCCAGCTAAACCTTTGGGAACTTACAAACTTTGCTATGTAGTGGTTCTCCAAGACTTTCAATGAAGCTTAAAACTACTGCAGAATCTTATCTCAAAACATAGCCAAAGGCGCGATAGCTAACCATTTCATGTTCTTCGTCGAAACCCTTACTTCGTTTTGAACTGTTAATTTCTCAGAGGAGCTTTCCATTTTTCTACTCGGTAAAATCGTATCTTTTGCGGGGGTTGGGTTCTAAAGTCACTGCGCGTAAGGCGAAAATATTCTGTAGTCAAAAT
The DNA here is from genome assembly GCA_039090855.1 of Macrothele yani. Lineage (NCBI taxonomy): Eukaryota > Metazoa > Arthropoda > Arachnida > Araneae > Macrothelidae > Macrothele > Macrothele yani. Next base: position 99,051,207 of record CM076995.1, on the reverse strand, counting down.
TGCCCTTGAAACTCTTTAAATCTGTTATGAAGTACAGTTCAGGATTTTGTGTATACAACCCTGTATAGTAATATGTACTGTACATGAATTTACATATCACAGTACTATACATTGGTATATTATATAATAAAGAATGCATACGAAACATATAATTAGACAGTACGTACATACAATTTTTACTACGTGAGAGAGACAGAAGAATGTTAGGCTCTCGTTCAGACAGAAAAGTTGATTACACAGGTTCATCTACTGCTGGTCCATTAAGAAAAAAAAAAAAAAAAACGGTGATCGTCAATTGCCATTGTTTTCTCTTTAGCTGCTCAAACATCTGTACGATTTAAAACCATCCGAAACACTAAGTGAAATTTTGATGCTTTATTTTGTGGAGGGATCACATTAAGAAATTAAATCTTTCAAGCTCTTTGCTAAATATTTGAAGATTCCTTCGTTTTGGTTTAAGAAACTAAGGGAAGATGAACATCGGAGGGTATAAGGATTCGTCAGTCCCTGATTTTGGGCAACTGGTTCAAGAGAATCCGAGGACAAACATAACATAAATGCCTCATTAAGGACATTAGCCCGGATCCAAGTTGGACGCTTAGCCAACAGACCCTGCCCCTGACCACTAACTAGGCTACCAAAATGGCTTTCATCCGATGTATAGATGATTGGACGGTATTATCAGTTCCTGTAACTCTTCATTAGTAAACATTTCTCTTCCGGCTTCAATTTTCCACTTCTTTGAAAATTCCGGCACCTACCTCCCTGGGGTAAAATTCCGGCACCTACCCCCACTTGCCTGAACAATGCGTTTCCAGCGTTGTATGAAAGCTTATAATCATTCATACAATGTTTCCATAGGTTTAGACAACAGGTTTTGGCTGTTTCAAGCTCGACTGCATCTATTGCCCTCTTAATACGAGTATAAGTGATACAATCGGTAATGTTGAAAGACTTTCACACTATCAAGTCCAATCTTTTTCTCTTGCAGATTTTACCTCCGGAATGGAACACCTCTGAATCCAATCCAGAAGTAATGCTGCCATCACCCAAACCTTTTCATTCATTTATTACGAGAACGCTAGAAGGAAACATTGCTCTGTCATGTTAAATCGCAGGGATTTGAAGTTTTGTGCAGCATGTCCGACTTTATTAAATGCATAGCCGCGCTTCCACCAAGCACAATCACACGGTCTTTAGCTGCTTTGAAGACATGGGGTTTGTCTATTTGATTTCGAAATACAAGTGAGGTTGAGTCCCGAAAACCCAGTCTCGTCACTATAAAAACTTTTGACGTAAGACTACGTCTAACTCAGCGGATATTATGGGGCGACTTACGGCCGACCGCCTGTGACAAAAATAGGCCCCGATTGAAATCATTATATCGCTAAAAATATGTGCTGCACACTAACCGTGTTAGAATATTCGTAAACAGCATGGAGTCCAATTCGGGTATTGCGCAATGCATCGTGCTCGCGACTCCATGTGCGCGGGGAAGATGATGCAATATTTCTGGGTGTGCCGCCGCGTTTGAATCAGTCTATCTCGGCAACTGTGAGCACAACACGACTGTGCATGGTATCATTTTTAAAGCCCTCGATGAGATCTATCGAAATATACAAAGAACAGTTCGCAGTGGTCTGAACTGGTCATTTAAAGAATTATTTTCTTGTGAACCGGTGAACACTTTAAAATATCGCGGTTTATTTGGACAACGGTTAGTGCAAAACGACTATGCGTGGTATCGTTTTAAAGATCTCGATGAGATCTATTCAAATATATAAAGAACATGTCGCAGTAGTTTAAAATAAAAATTTTAAAAATAGTTTTCGTGTGAACGGATTAACATTTTCGACAATACCGTGGAGTTCGCAGGATGAACGCAAGCAAAAGTGGAGAAAATCAAAACGAGAGGCAAAGAGGCAAGTGATGAAGAATGTAAGAAACCCAAGAAGACAGAGCACCGCGTTAGGTAATTTGTGTATCGATCTGCTTTGTGTTGGCAATGTATCCAGCGTTATTTGTTAAAATTATGTAAGCTACTTTTCACATCATAGACCTTTGTTGGCTATAACATTTTAAATAAACGCTTTGAAACCATACACGACTAGCTCATTTCAACTCTCCGATCTGCAAGTCGTAGTCCTACGTTCCAAACTGATGGCTCAATCAGAACTGAGCCTACCTGTATTTTTTTCTTTAAGTAAAGGTAGACTTTTTCTTCTGATTTTTCACTAAGTGTTCGGCTTAGGGTTTTGCTACTTCTTAACCGGCAGATGTACGTAGTAGGTTTTAGGTTGATGCGGTTAATACGCATAAAACTTTGGTTTGCTTGAAATCTTTTTCATCAGAAGGCTGTACCTTTTCGACGGGAGCATTAAGTAGGTTGAGGAATTCCTCTTCCTCAAATCTTAACGGCACGACAATAAACTCACTGCTGCCATATTAACAAGAAATGCACCAGACCAATCTATCGTCCCTCAGTAGATCCAACACAGCCAAAATTACCTCCAGCGTTACAACAGGTTTCAGTCTTTTTGGTTGAGCAGCAGATGAAGTAGTTGTCTTGAATTTACGAATCATATTATGAACACAAGGATCATACTCAGAGCGCATGTAGTTGAATTTGTGGAAATAAAATTCGTGCATCATGAGGCTTCACTGAAGATTTTGAGCCGTAGTTTTTAATTTGACCTTTTGTAGAATGCGTAACACAACTCAGAGAATTCAAAATTTACAGATCATGATTGACTCAACTGAGAGCATTTCGCAGAAGATGGCGATTTAAAGAAACGTAAAATGTTAAATGAATAAAAATAATCTCATGTGATGAATTTAAACCACCGACATAACGCAGTTGGTTAAGTCGCTATGCGCTGTATGGGAGGCGGACGTTTATGACGGGTGTTCGAATCCCGGTCCAGTCGGCCATCTAAGTCTGCAGTTTTTCCGGGGTTTTCCGCAGGTTCCCTGTGGCTGAGGACGCGAATGCGTGGATGGTTTCATGTGAAATCTGTCCCGGGCGCACTTTGTCCCTTACCGTATGCAGCAAAGGAATGGCAATCCGACTGCATTAATTTGCCAGTAACCCTCAAGGGCGAATTGTCATTTTTGCGGGACTCAACTAGCCCTGGGCGGACGAGATGGATGGATGAATCTAAAACAACTTCCTTATCCCCCCCCCCTACACAAAATACTAGTTTCCTGAATTTTGGATATTGCCCGGTTGTTAAAGCATAGAAGTTTGAAAGACACAGTCGGTAAAGAAACTAAATCTTACTTTAAAATGAAAACCTGAAATATTTGAGTTTAAAATACGATGCTTTGAAACAAATTTAATACTCCATTCTTAACGGCAGTTCTAAAAGTCGGCAATATTCTTTGCAAAGAAAATATTGCTGACTTTTGAGAATTAATTTCTAAACAAAATGATAGAAATTTACTTCAAGTTTTGTGCAGTGATTTCGTTTACAAGTAGAGCCTGGGAAACTGCGATACCTCTGTAAATCACGCCCTGGAAGTAGGCTTTCTTCAGCTCCACCCTGAACAAACTCGCGCGCGCGTGCGTGCGTGCGTGTGTCTCTCTCTCTCCATTTGGTTGTTTGTAGAAAGTTATTTTCTATTTCTAGAATATTTTGAGTTTCCTACGCACTAATTTTCTTTCTAATAACATATGCAATATATAGGGTGCATAGGAAAGTCCTTCATCAAATTTGTTCTCTCTGTCAAACATGCTTCCTAAATACACAAACGCATTCACCTGGTCAATCACTGTGCCATTTAGACTTTCATTACTACCAGTTCCTCTCTCAAAAACCATAACTTCGGTTTTTCCCTTATATATACTCAGTTTGAATTTCATGCTAACTAAAATGTCCGAAATCGACGCGCGACCTTTTGTGTGAACGTTTGAAGGGAACAGGCATAGGTATGAGCAAATGCACACCATTATTGCATAAATTCGTACTTCTGTCAATACAGTTTGATGACGTCAGACAAAACAAAAAAGGCAAACTGGCGCACAGTGATAAAGAGTTAATGTCGAGTATGTTCGAAGAGTTCTCCATTGCCCACGATACACATTTGTATTCGTAACTCTGCATGCATATTCCTCAGCATGGAAGGTGTCACACTATTGTAAGCATCTGTAACACGACGACGTAGATCCAGCAGACTTGTAGGCGCTGTTGCATGCACCTGATTTTTTACGTAACCCCAGAAATCCAAGATCGCCATTCTCACACAGCGTACGTAGACCTAAACTTCTGATCAGGGTACATCCTGCTACTGGTTTTTATATCGTAGGCACGGTACAACGTCACAATCTGCATTTGCATACGGCTACATTTGCGAAATGTGGATATGCAGATTCGAATCGTCGCGCATCGATTTTGGACATTTTAGGGTATTCAGGCGACAATTTATCTTATCCGTGCAAAACAAATGTCGTTTTGTACTAATTAATTGATGCTCTACAACTTTGTGATTGGACATTTTGCTCTATCTCTTTTCGTTTTCGATTTGCAATGGCTAACTTTCACATTTCGCCACTAGGGGCGCTGCTATTGGTTGCATTCGATCGGGCGTAGTCGCTCTACTATACTGTTATCTTACTTACTTAACTGTACTTCTCTCCGTTCGCAAGTTATTTGAGGCTAAAGGGACTTTCCTATGCACCCTGTATAAATGTTATCTAATCATTTTCTCGCAAGAATGGCATATACTTATTTACGTACATGGTTTTGGATTACATCCTTTGATCATATAATATGCGACCGAAGTACAGTGAAAATGAAATATGCTTCCTAATTTGTTTTGGTCGCCATCCATTCAAACATCTAAACACTAAGACCTAAATGTATTCACATCTCGAAGCATGAGCCACACAGACAAATGTATGCTGATCATTAAAAGTTATTTCTGGATTTTTTTTCTTTCTCAATGAGTAATTGATACATACAGAAACACGAAAAACGTCTTTGCTGTTTAAAGTATTAGTTGGCGTCTTGTCCATAAAAGATGGTATCTAATTTGTAGAAATCTTGAGCGACCCTAATTACTAGAATCGGTCCTTAGAGTGAAAATTTCACCCATGTATCCTTTCTGCTCGTCTAGCGACAAAAATAATTTGTGTGAAGCAAACGTTGATAAAGATCTCTATAAAGGTACACAAACATTTTTTCCATCGGTTTGAACTTCTCAACTACGTCTTCTAAAGTGCTTCGAGGTTAATTAATATTCTGAAGACGATAAGACATTTCCTTGTAGCTTTATTTTTTTCTTTCTTCATCTTAAAACTTTTTGGTGATCAATTTCAGATCTAACCACAGTTGACATGTCGCGAGAAAATTACTGACCATTCATTTTCAGGTGTCAAAATGAAGTTGGCTAGACATCAATTAAGTCATGTGGTATTCCGTTTGCGTTGAACTCCAGGGATGATTAAGAGCGGCAGGGAAAGTTCATTAAATTATTTCTCTTCAAGGCGGAACTCTTATGTCATCAGTCAAGAAATAGATAGCTTTAATATAAAAAAATATGGAGACAAACTTGCTTATTGTCATCACGAAATCCAAAAGATAAATATTTTTACACACTCAGTCAATAACATCTACGTGGGTTCTTCTGAATGTTTTTGTTTTTCCTATGTGTCTGGCTCTAGAGCAGGGACAAAAACCGCTCCGGTAAGACTAATAACACACCCCACACGACTCCACTTGCAGCTCGAACCGAGGCTCATTTCAGCCGATCAGCCAGAAGCCCGTGCCTTTGACCACTCGGCTACCAGGGCTGCTGTTTAAACTACAAAGGCCAGTGCACCCGAAGGTCTTCACGCACCGGCAGCATCACAAAACAAGTTAGTAAAATCATGCAATGCATTGATTATGATACGCTTTCCAACATACCAGAAATTATTACTCAAGTTATGAGGATAATGGCTGTGGAATAAATCTTGCTCCTGTGTCCTGACTTTTGACACCATTTCGATGACATACACCTCAAGAATAACATACTAAAGTTTTGTCGCAATAGAAGCAGTTTTACGCAAGTTATGAGAATAATGGCTGTGGAATAAATCTTGCTTTTGTGCAAAGACCTTTGACCCCATTTCGTTGATATTCAACAGAACCGGTTCACTATATCTCCGGAACAACATGATAACGTTTTGTCGCAATCGAAACATTTTTTGGTAAGTTATGATGCACAAGGGCAATGGAATGGATCCCACTCCAGTGTCCTGACCTTTGACCTCATTTCGCCCATTTTCAATAGGGTTCGTGCCCAGGTGGTTCCCTACCACATACTAAAATTTCATCGAAATCGAACCATTTTTACGCAAGTTATGACGCATAAGGGCAATGGAACAAATCCCGCTCTTATGTCCTGCCTGACCTTTGACCCCATTTCCAATAGGGTTCGTCCCCAGATGGTTCCTTACCAAATACTAAAATTTCATCGAAATCGAACCATATTTACGCATGTTATGACGCATAAAGGTAATGAAATGGATCCCGCTCTTATGGCATGACCTTTGACCCCACTTTACCCATTTTCAATAGGGTTCGTTCCCTGGTGGTCCCCTACCACATACTAAAATTTCATCGAAATCAAACCATATTTACGCAAGTTATGACGCATAAGGGCGATTGAATGGATCCTGCTCTTATGGCGTGACCTTTGACCCAACTTCACCCATTTTCAATGGGGTTCGTCCCCTGGTAGTCCCCTACCACATACTAAAATTTCATCGAAATCAAACCATATTTACGCAAGTTATGACGCATAAGGGCAATTGAATGGATCCTGCTCTTATGGCGTGACCTTTGACCCCACTTCACCCATTTTCAATGGGGTTCGTCCCCTGGTAGTCCCCTACCACATACTAAAATTTCATCGAAATCGAACCATTTTTACGTGAGTTATAGTGCCGACAGACAGACTGACAGACGGACGGAAAAGCTGGAGCATATACGCTTCTTCAACCTACGGTTGGAAAGCGTAAAAAAGAAAGGGAAGAATCTGAAAAATAACCCAGGTCAAGCGACGGGAGCGATTCTTCTGTGGCAACTGGCTAATCAGTATCTTTTTTAATTTAGATCATAAGTAAACGGATCAATGAAATATGTTGTTGCCAATACTGTATATTTTTTAAATAATATTATTTCAGAATAATGGAATGAGAGGTGTATTTTATGAAACTTCACGATCTTTCCGCTTCGTGGAACTTATTACGGTAATCCAAAAATATGGAGTCCCTTTGATCACCGTCCATGGTTGAAAAAAAGAGAAGTGTTTGTTTTAGTTATCGCAAAGTGAAATATGCATACGAATGCAAATCTCAACAGAAAAAATGGTACTGATATTTTTTCAAAAATCAAAATTAAAGCAAATCTCATTGTATGACAGAAACGGAGGTCTAAACTTTCAGTCGAGTGGCCAACTCTTCCAAAAACTTTAAAATTTCTTTGTGTTGAAGGAAGAACCGTACCCGCATCTCTTTGTTTCAGTCTAGAAACATGCTACCATCACATCATCCAGACACTGCAATTATAAACAACTGAAGTCTGATGTAGGAATTTAAAATAACACGCAGATCACTCGGTATTCTCCGTGGTGCCGTGATTAGCCCACTCTGGCGGAAATGAAGAAAGGCGAATTAGATTGCTAAGCCAGGATGCTAAATTTTTCAACTTTTCGAAGAGAAAATCTCGTGAAAGTTAATTGTGTCACTGCCTCCTACATGAATTCGATATTTCTTCCTGTTTTTTTTTTTTTGTTTTTTATATTTTATGGATTACCTATATTGTGGTGAGTTCACTTGTGTTAGATTGTACGTGGAGCTGTCTTTTGCTCTGACTAGCTAGAGCATAGATTAATCTTCTACGATAGGCTTACCAAGTGGATGCTACGAACTCTCTCTCTCTCTCTGTGTGTAGATTATCTCTGCGAGACTATCTGACTATAAAGTCCAAAATCTTAGCTTCTTACTTTGAAGAGCTGTTTTGGACTCGGGGGCCAGACTTTTCCTTCCTAAAATCTCTATAGCGTCACTTCATTTCACTTCGTAAGTACTAGAGGAGATCATTTCAGGTTTCAGTCTATTTCCTGGCCTGCGGGGTCCATTATGATTTTCCTCTCTTGACTGATCATGTGCTTAGTTCTGACTTAACTTCTGTTTCTTAATTTTTGTTTCTTTCCTATTGAGCTCCAAAGTTTTGATCTCCTAACTACTGATTTCTATGGGCTGCTTTGGACTTGGAGACATACAGTACCTCCTAAATAATGCCCTGTCTTTGTAACATGCAAGGACATCTCCATTTTGACTTCCTGATGCAATGGATGTTACCTGCGATACGTGTTTTGATCTAGTCCATTCATTGTTCGGTCCATTCTTTGTGTAACTCATCTTATTTTATCATTCTTTCAGTCATACTTTGTCTCACTTCCGTAAATCATTACATGAAGCATAGAATCGTCAAAAGATTTCCTTTTCAAGCACCATTGGGACTTCTTTGAAAATGTTACGTTTTTCCAAATACTATCCAACCCAATTGCGTTCATTATACTTGTTAAGCTTAATAATTTGCACCAAACAGATGAAAATATTTACTGTTTCAGTCTCTTCGCCTTTCAGCGGGACGAATTGCATGCATGCATGCATGCGCGCACGCGCGCACACACACACACGTATCACTAAGCTGTTCTCTGAGATTCATAGTTAGCTCCACAAAAAAAATACAAACTACTAGATAATTTTTACTTCCTCTTGTTGTATCAAACTTCTCCATTTACAGCGATCTTGACATACAACTCGAGCTTCACTGACATCCGTCACACGTCGTACACAAGACCTTCTATACTTCATACTCATAATATTTTTGTCATGCAGATACTCCTGAATCTGATCCTACCATGACTGCCTTGGCCTTCCCTTTCCTTTCCTTTCCTTTCCTTCCAGCCACTTGGGCCAAAGAAATTTTCTTAGTAAGCATCTCATCAATCATTGTTCCAACATGGCCAAACCAACGAAGAATATTAGTCTCCACCTTGCTAACAATATTTTGCTTCACTTTACACAACTACAACACATCTTCATTCCTCACACAATTAGAACGTGTCTTGCTACAAACCCCCGTAAGTAACGCATTTCTCCAGCACACAAACGACTCCTATGTTTCTTCTGCATTACCCAGGTTTCACTGCCATACATCAGAGAAGGAACAATTACACTTCCTAACACAGCCATGTGGGACTCTCTTGAGAACCCATCAATCCTGTGAAAACCTCCCAAAGCCGCTATGACTTTCAATGAAGAATTCACTCGCCTACTAATGTCAGTATCCAATTTGTTCTCTCTGTCAAACATGCTTCCAAAATACACAAACGCATTCACCTGGTCAATCACTGCGCCATTTAGACTTTTATTACATTCATTACTACCAGTTCCTCTCTCAAAAACCATAACTTTAGGTTTTACCTAATATATACTCAGTTTGAATTTCATGCTAACTTCGTACATCCGGGACAACATACTCTGCAAATCACTTTTGCTCTCTGGAAACAGGACAGCGTCATCAGCATACAGCAATCTGCACACATGGATATCACCAATACATAAACCAATACTATCTATTTTGGCATCACGCATCCATAAATATATTAAACAGCCATGGTGACATTACACAACCTTTACTGACTCCAGCACTAATAGAAAACCATTTTGATTAAACTCCATTCACTCGTACACAAGCTCTACTGCCAGCATACATGACTTTTTCACTATTAAGTAGATTCCCGGTAACACCCTATTCGCTCAAAACCTTCCACGAAAATGTCCTATTTACTCAGTCGTAAGCTTTCTCTAAATCTATGAAGGCAGCAAAAATTTTCTTACCAACAGCCAGATACTTTTCAATCATCATACGTAATGCAAAAATTTGGTTACTGCCGCCTTTAACAGGCATAAAAACCACTCTGAACATCCGACACATTCTCTGATGTAAGATCCCGTACTTTTTTAATGACGTCCTTACCGAATACTTTCCTTGGCACACTCAGTAGGCTAAAACCACGATAGTTCTTGCAGTCAGTCTGATCACCTTTTCCCTTATACAAGGGAACAATGATAGCGTCCTTTCAATCCCGAGGGACAATTCCTAACTCCCAGCATAACTGGCAAAATTTCAGTTTACCAATCAATTACAGTCACCACCATATTTCAACATTTGGCAGTTATGCCATCATTTCCCGAAGCGTTACCGTTCTGGAGAGATTTTAGAGCTTTACACAACTCTTCTCTTGAGATCCCTCTTGTGCTTCGATCCTTTTTTTTTTTTTTTTTTTTTGATTGGAGGTTTAACGACCACCATGAGCAACTCAATGGGCTATAAGCGGTCGCCCGTCCCTAATTTAGGGTCACTGGTTCCAGGGAAGGGAGAGAGCCAGTGCCGTAAGACGAACACAACATCCATGCCTCACCGGGATTCGAACCCAGACCCCTTTCGGACGAATGATCAGAGGCCATCGCTTAGACCACTGCGCCCTTCTATCCTTCACTGGGATATCATCTGCCTCAGAATCATCTTTGTTTTCCTGATCTAATAACTCACAGAAGTATTCACCACATCTTTCACTTAACTCATTGGGTTCTCATATCATTTCCCCGATCCTATTCTTCACACAACTTACAACTTTGTATTTCACTGTTGAACATAATTTTTTTCTGAGCCCAATCGTGAAAAAGCCTGCTTAAAGTCATGTATTTACTTTTCCATAACCTTGCAAATTCTCAGTCAAAAGAACATTTTTAGTCTGCAAGTTCATCAAATTCTTGCCATTAATTTTTATTGCTCCATTTTGCCAATCCAATTGTTGAAACAGTTCAGTTGTGGTTACAAAACGTCCGAATGAGATTTTAACTTTTTGATGAATTATTTTTAATATAGAATTTATTAATGCTTTTGTGTAGATTTATCATAAAATTAATCGTACCATGAACATGTGTACTTTGTAGTTTCAATATAATGTGTACCTATGGCTTGGTTTAAAACTGCATTTCAAAATATATTCTGCATGTATGTCTTGGTCTAAAAGTGCACTAGAAGAAGTAGCATTTTTAACTAAATAAAAATCTTTGAAAGTCGATGAAAGCTGACACCGGGACTTGTTTCATTCATGTTTTTTTATTGCCTTAAGGTATGGATATTTTATATAGTGCTATAATTATATCTAAATACTGCTCCTTCTTGATACTAAGCAATGAGATGCTTTATTTTCCATTATTGATGACGTTCGTAGTTTTATGTTGTTGATAGCAAATGAAGAAGTCTATAGCTTAGGTCTTCTTTTCCATTCTTTATATAGATTGCGATAATTAATACATTACTCCATAACTGTGGCATAGTTCTCTGTTTAAACAAATTGTAAAAAGCTTTCAAGTGAACAACCATCAAATTTTTCAGCTGTAGTAGCTCCACCGGTACATAATTCACCCCTTTCTGAAGATTCCCCATCCTTCATTAATTTTAAAGCTAAATCACAACTTCTCTCCAGCACTTCAGGTGCATCTATGTTAGCACACATATTCCATGTTACTCTCTGCATCACTGTATAATTTCTTAAAAATATAATCCTAAAAAGAATTAAATTTTTACATCAAATTAACTTAAAGTTATAGGTGCTCCTTGCCTGACGGATTAAGTGACATAACCACTTCGCATTTTCAAAAATATTATACTGTGAACATATACTCACGGACAATGAAATTTGCGCACCTAGAAGAAAACATGCTACAACCGCGAAACTGAAAATAGCTAGAGTGCGTGCTGGTATGCAAATGGTCCACGTTTGGGGCGAGTGCGCATGGCCTCACACCCTGTGGTGGCGCTGCATGTACGAACCGGCAGCCTTATAAACAGGCGTGTAGTCGATGCCCCATGAAAGCGAGCAAGAATACAGAGTGACAAGAACGCCGGGTAGACGCCAGAGACGTCGATTTACGCAACTTCGGACTTTGAGAGAGGCCTGATCATCGGGCTGAAAATCGTAGGGTGGTCGGCGCGCCGTATAGCCCGCCACGTGGATCATTCTGACCATACCGTCAGACTGTGTTGGGAGAAGTGGAGAGGTGACGGCTCTTCCATACGACGGAGCGGCTCCGGACGGCCCAGGAGTTCCACCTGTAGAGAGGATCGACGGAAAGTGGGCTAGACAGGAATGGATCCCACGGGGTCCCGGTCCACTATACAGGCAGATGTATCGGCTCCTGTGTACCCACGAACCATTTCCCGACGCCTCGTGGAAGCGAATCTGTGATCCCAGCGCCTCTTAAGTGTGCTGCCATTAACACCGGAACATCGCCGGCTCCGTGTGCAGTGGTGCCAGGCCATAGCAACGTGGAACGCCACAGACTGGTGACGTGTGGTGTTTAGCGATGAATGCCGCTTCGTTTTGGGGACAGATGATCGTCGTGTCCGGGTGTAGAGGTCCCCGGGTCAACAGCACAATCCCAACCTTACTATCGAGCATCGCACCTCTCCCACTGCAGGAATTATGGTCTGGGGAGCCATTACCTGCGATAGCCGATCAGCTCTAGTAGTGGCACGTGGAGCATTGACGGACCAGCGGTATTTGGATGAGATCCTACAGTCCCATATGCTCTCATTCCTGGCCAGGATTCCAGGTGCGCTGTACCAGCAGGATAATGCCGGCCTGCACACGGCTTTGGTTGCCCAGGACGCTTACGTCATGTCCAGACATATCTATGGCCTGCCTGCTCCCCGGACATAACCTCTATCGAGCATGTGTGGGACCAGTTGAGACGCCGGCTGCGCCGCACTATCCGGGATTTGGAGCACACCGTCCAACACGTGTGGGCCATTCTGCCGCAGGACAATATCAGGTGTCTGTTCGCCTCCATGCCGGACCGTATTGTAACATATCGCCGCACGAGGTGGTGCGACTCGCTATTGAAGATGACCGCACTGCGTGCCACAGATCCCTCTGCAATTGTCCTGCAGCTCTGTTTTTGCCATCATGTGTATCATTCATTTGTATTATTATGTCCATGAAATTTCAGTTCAATCCGATGCTTCCTTCTTGGTGAGCAAATTTCATTGTCGGTACATATAGAATCCAATAGCCTCTTCTCGCTTGTTTAGAAACCTTGAGAAAGTCGTCCGGTAGACGTGCGAAAGCTCCGTGTTTTTATATTTACATGTTTACACCAATAAATTTAGGGATAGAAACTCCTAGTTTTCCTAAGTATATCTCCTTTCACTTTCTTAATTTCAGTTCATTCACGTTTAAACTTGAAATGATAAAATTTTTTTATCTATACATAATACAAAATAAAGTCTCCGGTAGGCGTCTGTCTGTTTGTTCGGGCTAATCTTCAGAATCGCTGGACGGATGTTGATGCGGTTTTCACCATTCCATAGAGCATTTGCCGAAGAAGCTTTAGGTGTATGAAACACTAATCTATGACAAAAGGGAGCCGAGCAGTAACAATTTTAGTGACAAATCAAAGAAAAAACTGCCGTTCGCATTCTTTCGTGGTTTTCACTGCCTATGAGGATGTAGCAGACACGTGACTTTCACTATGGCAACGATACTTAGTAACGTAAGTGAAGGACAACCAATCCCCGTAGAAATGATGGTGTCTTACTATGAAAGTTTAACTTTCGAGTACAAAATGCGGTATTTGGAAAAAATTAATGAGATTGAAGGAAAAGATTCCTATGTGCTGAATGTATCTTCGAAGGTGACGCGAAAAGTTTTCCAGAAGTGCAAATAGTATATATTTTCTAATACTTCGTCTTTGGTCGAAGCGCCATTACCATACAACAGTTAAAGGCATTAGAATCATATAAAATTCTTGAAGCATATAACAATTTCTTATCGGGGATATTCTTTTACATGGTAATTTAGTGAGATCACTAATTAGTGAGCAATTAGTAACTCTTCAATAAAAAGTGTTTTTTATCATTTATTTGCATTTTTCCGAAAAAGTGTGCTTCAGCTCCAGTTAATAATCCAAGTGTACTAAAAGAAAATCACCGGTGGTTTGGGGAGGAAATGTCATATAGAACAAAATAGTAAAGTAAAAAACAAAAACTCCCAACACTGAGAGCCAAATAATCTTAAAAGTGAAAATACTAAGTGAAAAGCCGAAAATTCGCGAAAAAGTGGGTCAAGCTCTCCTAAAAAATCCATAACAGCCAAAGAGATTTGATTCTGACTAAAAGTCAGGATGTCTAACAAATTAACTTTCAGCTCTATAAAATGTCAACAGCTCCTAGATCAGTCAGGAACTTTCTGAATAAAAGTCCCCGATGGTGAAAGAGCCACGTGTGTATAGAAGTGCCGATTGGGTACCGAAGCGTTGATTTAAGAACATGTTTGACTAAGAGACAAACTGTGAAAGGAAAATAATCAGTAGAAATAAAACACCTACGTAAAATATGAAAATAATCAGTAGAAATAAAATACCTAGGTAAAAAGATAGCCAACATCTTAAAATAAAATTGAAAACTTGAAATCAACAAGTGAAACGCCTGGCCCAAAAAGTGCAAACACCGCACGTCAACAGCATTTGAACAAGTAAAAGATATGTTTTCTGCTTTACCAAAAATCACGTATTTTTGAATAAAACTAACCTTTAAAAGGTTCTCTGTCTTTGAAGAGTCTAACTCTTCAATTGTGTTTTCTAAGCTCTTAGAAGCAATCTCTCTTCGCTTGGCAGATAAGAAAATCTTTTCGGTACTGCCTTTAGAGACAGCAGCTGGCAGTCTAAAAAAGGACTTCCGGTCTCGATTTCCTCTACTGCAGCAATTAATAAAGCCACAAAATCTAGGCATTTTGGCTTCAAATTCTTATAAACACCGACCGCTAATAATCGCACTTTACAAACTAACTGCAGGGCAGCCAGCTATGTTTGTCCTTCAGGAACTTGCAGAAACTGTTGCCACTTCACTTAAACTTCTCGATGACGTCACGTGCTACATACTTATTAGGTCCATTAGCGATCTACGCTCTCATTGGCTCATTCATTTGACGTCACTATGGAGGCACGGAAGTACAGTGCCTAGAAGAATTAGTGTGTCGTGCTCGCAGAAACACTTGCTGCCCGCAATCATGAAAGTGGTAGATGGCGCTGCCATCGGATGTCACGTCGCTTTTCAGGGAGAAAGGACGACGAAAACGCACTTCTTGCTATGACACACACCTAGCTCGTCAGTATTATGTGTATTATTCCTTGAACGATTTTTTATAAGCAGATAACTTAAGTATATACGAAATAATCGACACACCTCTGTTACCCCCTCCCCCCCCCAAAAAAAAAAAGAACGAACGGGGTGCTCAAGATTCATTAATAAGGGTATAGTAGTTTAAGTTAAGCTTTGCATTGTGCTAACGTCAACATTAATGTTAGATATTTCGGAAGTTTTAGAGTCATACATGGGTTATATTATGCAAAAACACTGGAGACCAATATGCAGTTTACAATCACTAAAACATCAACTTACAGTATAAAGTAAAAAAAAAAAAAAATGTTCTGCCCCTCAAAACCTTACCGAAAAAAAAGGGGAAAATATTTTCTCAATGAGACATCGGCTTTATAATTTGCATTCCAATAATCTAATTAGGTCTTGAAATTCAGTAACCTAAAAACTTTATAAATAATTTAATAATGTACTTCATTCAGCATTGGTAAGAACAGAACATGGGAAGCCTTTTAATGGGTTGAAAATACTATATAACAAATGCGATTACTGTTATTAAAATTGGTCTATTTTCTAATAATATACCAACTGTAATCCATTTATAAAAATCATTCCTAAAAAAACTTTGCCTGTGATTTAATCATACTGACAGAAGTAAATATACAAAAACAAAATTAATCATACTGGACAGAAGTAAATATACAAAAACTGAATGTACATCTCTGAAGTTAACAGAAAAGTAACCAAAGCTCTTATGGAAACAGCAACAAAATTGGCTGGGTCTAAGAACAAGTTGCATGTGAACAAATTATCAGGAAAAACCAAAATGTTGATGCAAAAAAGAAGAGAGATGAGAACAACTAAAGAAGATATGACTTCCAAAGTGGAATATATAGAGCTATGCAAGACAGTAAGAAAAAAGTATCACTGAAGACGTAAGGAAATTCAACTGTGAACTAGTGAGGAAAGCAATTGAAAACAACCAAAGCCTAAAGATAGCAAAGGGACATCTCAGTAAGGGAAGAAAACAGATTATGGCACTGAGAAAAGAAGATGGTTCTGTAACAAGAAATAGAGGCGAAATTTTGACAAGAGTGAAAGATTTCTACTCCAAATTATATGAAAGGGATGATATATGCACTCCTGACATCATGAAAGATACCAGTACCAGAGTTCCTCCAGTCCTTCCAGCAGAAGTTGCACATGCAATCAAGAACATGAAGCGAGGAAAAGCTCCAGGAGAAGATGGAATTACTGTAGACATCATACAAGAAGCAAGTGGAGAAATCGAAACAGTACTCGCCCAAATTTTCACTCGATGCCTTAATGAAGGAAAGATTCCTGAGGATTGGAACACCGCTACAATGATCCTGCTACATAAGAAAGGTGACATTGAGGATCTCGGAAACTACAGACCTATCAGCCTCCTATCAGTAGTTTATAAAATCTTCACTAAAGTTCTTTCACACCGCTTGAAGGTAACACTGGACATGGCTCAACCGAGAGAACAAGCTGGATTCAGGAGTGGCTACAGCACAATAGATCATATCCACGTGCTGAGAGAACTAATTGAAAGAGCGAGGGAATATGAACTTCCATTGTGCATGGCTTTTATCGATTATGAAAAAGCCTTTGATTCGGTGAAACCATCAGCAGTTACAATGGCTCTGAAAACCTGCGGTATTGAAGATGCATACATTAATATTATTAATAACATCTATGAAAATGCAAGTGCAAAGATTAGGCTGTTTGAAAATACAACACACGTAAAAATTGGAAAGGGAGTGAGACAAGGGGACACCATATCTCCGAAGCTCTTTAATGCCACATTGGAGGGTGTTTTTCAGTCGCTGAGCTGGGAAAACAAGGGAATAAAGATTAATGGAGATTATCTAACCCACCTTCGCTTTGCTGATGACGTAGTCATTTTTGCAACTACCCCATCAGAGCTGCAGAGTATGATCCAGGAACTTGCTGACAAGAGTAAAGAAGTGGGATTAAAAATGAACTTTCAGAAGACAAAAGTGATGTTCAATGCTTTTACAAGAAATGAAGATTTATCGATTGATGGAGAAAAGCTGGAGATAACAGACACGTACGTTTATCTTGGACAGCAGATATCAATTGAGGGTCACATTGATGAAGAAATTAATCGGCGTACAAAACTTGCCTGGAGAGCTTTTGGAAGAAACAGCATAATTTTCAAGAGCAATATGCCATTATGTCTTAAAAGAAAAGTGTTTGATCAATGCATCCTTCCAGTGCTTACGTATGGTGCAGAGACGTGGACCTTAACTAAAAGAGACATACAAAGGCTGCAGACAACTCAAAGCAGCATGGAGAGGTGCATGCTTGGTGTAACCAGGAGGGATAAGAAGAGGAACTCGTGGATCCGAAAAATGACAAGAGTGGAAGACATCATGATCAGAGTTAAATCCCTGAAATGGCAATGGGCTGGACATACTGCCAGAAGGACAGATCATCGATGGACAGCCGAAATTTTAGATTGGATTCCAAGGGACAGGAAAAGACCCAGAAGAAGACCACATGGGAGATGGGTGGATGAAATTCGAAAGTATGCAGGGGTGACATGGAGGAGACTGGCACAAGACAGACCGTTGTGGAGGAAACTTGGGGAGACCTTCGTCCAGCAGTGGATTGATAATGGTTGACAATGATGATGATGATGATATGATGACATTCTTTTAAAGAAAAATAATTATAACATTTTTCTTTACTTTTCTTCGCCTTATAATAATTATGTGATTAAAATTGCTATTCAAATGGGTTTGCAGTGAAGAAAGGAAAATTCTTTTGCACCTTAAGTAAAAAGTTTAATAAGGTAAAAATTAAGAAGTTTGTGTTCATGGAGTCTGTCTAAATGGGATAATTCTATGCAGTTCCTGTAAACTATTTTTACCCTTAAAAAAAGGAAATTATTAATGCAGCATACACACCAGGCGTAACGTGGTGAAGGCACAGTAGGGCATGTGCCCCCCCCCCCCCACACACACACACACACTTAAAATTGGAAAAACTAATTAGTTGTTCGCTTTTTAAATGTCTTTTAAATTTGGGAAAATAGTAGGTATGGCGTCAGGCTTGAGTAATGGTTTGTCTCGGCATGTTAGAACTTCCTTACCTTGAATAGTGGAACGATAATGCATCTCCATGAATTTAGATTCAAAGTGCAAGGCACATACAACACAACTTTCATCAAGTTTATTATCAGTTCTGGGAATTGCCTTATCCCATTTGCTCAACATATCAGGAATTTTGGGGACAGCAAAGAGTGATTTTTTTATTTTTGCAGGATTTATAGCCAGTATTACTTCCTGGCACAAAATAGCTGCTTTACCTTTTCCGTTTTCTATGTTTTTTATTATTTGCTAATGCAGAATTTCCCAGTCCTTTCATAGCTGACATTATTTCCCTATGATCTTATAACTGTTGCAATCGATTTCAGTACTGCACTTAAGTTTAACCACACAGTAGGTTTAACGCGTGACAGCCAATACTTGATCAACTTCTACATCTTCACGAATAAAAAGTTACTAATTTCGGAAATAAATTTCGTTATAAACAATCCACAATTGAATAAAACTAGCACACTAACACCCGAATAAGCCTATTCCGTTTTAGTGATCAACTGTTGAATTACCTAGTGTATTACTGTTATGATCGAGCTACAACGAATTAGCAGAGATACTGCCAAAAAGATTTCCCTCCACTAACCTTTGTTTTGTGAAAATTTGAAGTTTCGTAAGGCAGCAAATCTTTGGCAAACAAACTTCCCACCATTGAATAGCATGAAGCCGATGAAGCATCCTAACGTAACTTCCGATGCCAGCGCCCTCTGTCATTTCATGACGTTTGGTCACAAAACCGTGAGGGACATCTTAGGGAGCACGTCACACTAATTCTTCTAGGCACTGTAACGGAAGGAAGCAAATCACACACATTCATACGCAACTCAAGCCAATGAAGAGAGCTTAAAGTATGAGCAAAACTTAAAATTTTTCTCCATTGAAAATTGTTCACTTCGTCACGCAATTGCTAAAGAAAAGAAAAATGTCCATTTCGCAATGAATTTTTAACTAATATAATAAAGTTACGTTCATCGTTTTCATACGCGTTTGTGAAACAACACGGTGGGGATCTGAGATTTTTACTGAAACAAATAAGGAATTTTTATCGACAAGAAAAACATTCCGCGATCTTTCTAATTTGTGCAGTTTTAATAACTAGCATCATAACTATTCCCATAGGTCAATAGGACAAAATTTAGATGCAAAATAAAGGTTTGTATTGAAATATACCAGAAAATAGTTTGTTTCGTTTCTGTACCAAAATGTGGTTGGCTTTCTTTTACACACGGCATTGTTACTTTTTTAATCTCCATTTTTACATTTCTGACTTCGAAATGGCGAGCATTTTTAAAAATCTGGATACAAAGTATGCTTGAAATTTACTTAGAAAGTCGCTAAATTTCGGTGATGCAATCTGTATGTTTAGACTTTTACTGCAGTGAATGAACGTTTTTCTAAAACGCGTTCATAATCATCTTCAGTAATGTGTTTAGAGCAAATTCTGGCATGTTTCACATTCACAAGATCTTTTCGTTAACATTTGAGTAGCCAGCCACGTTTTTTGCAACATCTGATCTTTTGGGAATGCGTGATTAATAATCCCAGTTCCTTTGGTTTTCTTAATCTGCGATGGGCACATGGCAATGGCAGGCATCGTTCTTTCGAAATAATAACACAGAATGGTGGGCGTGAAGTTTTCTAACTAACAAACACACAGCAATAGAACGATTTCGTTTTGTTATCACAATAATTATCTTATAACGCTTAGCTTTTTGCTAACACAATAGTTATCTGTATACTATCCGAATAAAAATGACTCTCGATCATAATGACTCATCAAATACCACTAATTAAACAGAAAACTAACAGTAACCGCATAAATACAAACCATCGAAAAAAGTGATCTGCCTCCACAGCTACGTCATGCAAGAGTAGCCCAAAAAGGATTTCGATGCGCGGCGACCGGTTTACAAAACTTTTTTGCTCATCGGGAAAAAGACGCGAGGCGCATGCGCCGCAGCCGGTCTAACAGCATGTAAGGCCACAGGCTAAATGCGTAGTTACATCGGACGCTGAAAGAATTGGTTTATAGGCGCTCGCACAGACTAAATGCGTATTTACATCGGACACTCAAAGAGAATTGGTTTATCGGCGCTCGCACAGTCTAAATGCGTTGTTACATCGGACGCTGAAAGAGAATTGTTTTATCGGCGCTCGCAAAGACTAAATGCGCAGTTGTTTTCGTCCATACGTACGTATCTCTTTGAGTAGTTCTTTAATTAAAATTTAAATATTGTATTAATATTATGCAGAGACGAAAATCGAATATAGGTCGTAGTACATCGGACGCTGAAATAATTTCTTTATCCCGTCATAATGAAACTGTCCAAGAAACAGAATCTTGATTGGCAAATGACAGACAAAGAATGGCTTTACAAAGAGAAAGACTGTCTCCTGTTAAACGTAATAATAGTCTTTTTATATTCGCCGTAAATTCTAAACTGCTACCGTGCGAAGCCGGGCCGGATCGCTATTTTGGAAATAAAATACAACGAAGCAACTGTTGACGATTCCAAAAATAGAACTGCACGAGGTGCTCCCATCGAACTTTGATATAAACCGTGAAATAAGTAACTGCTTTCCTAAACCGTGGGGAAAAATAGCACAATTCCCCTGAGCGAAATTTCAGTTTTACAGATTTAAGAACCTATGCTTTTTCCCTTTGAACTGGCTTGAATGATAATTAGGTGCATAAGTAGGAGTTATTATTATTTTTTTTTATTGGAGGTTTAACGACCACCGTGAGCAACTCAATGGGCTATAAGCAGTCGCCCGTCCCTAATTTAGGGTCACTGGTTCCAGGTAAGGGAGAGAGCCAGTGCCGTAAGACAAACACAACATCCATGCCTGACCGGGATTCGAACCCGGACCCCTTACGGACGAATGATCAGAGTCCAGCGCTTTAGACCACGGCGGCAGGCGTTAATTACAGTAACTCTTTTGATGTGCTCTTCGTTGAAATGGAAATTTATGATGCTGAATTCATATATTCATCAAGTCTGTCTTAATTTCGCATTTGAATTAATATGCTTGGAATCCAAATAGCAACACATTTGTTCATGATTATAACTTGATTAAGTGGGTAAAATATTACCTGACTGATTACGCTTAGATCTCCCGGATCGTGCTAACCAGAAGCTGTGGTTTTAAAACTGTCTGAGACAGTAAGAATTTCTTTTATGGCTCAGCATAAAAACTAACTTATACCATTTGGTATTCTAGTTTAAATATGAAGATGGACTTAAAAATAACTAAATATGAAGATGGACTTAAAAATAATCAAGTGGGTTGGATGCACTACGGCACGTAGCAAACAGTACTTTTTACGCCAACAACGCAGCAGTATAGCCTCAAATTCCTTTAAGTTCGTGAAAAAAGTGATTAAAAGAATAAAGCGCAAAAAATATAAAACCCTAGAAGAACTATTTTTCTTTAAACCAGAAGGTTCAGTGTTATTTTTTGTACCTTCCTCGTTCACTTGGTTCGAAGCACAGTAAACAAAGATTATAGAAGAAGAGGATGACATACATGAGCCCGTCACGGAAACAACAAGCGACCATCCACTAATTGTTTGATTGATTAACTGTTCAAGAGCTCAAGTTCACGACATTTAGGAGAGTAAGGCTCCGGTTTTGCCAACAGCTATGCATTACAGAAAACTGCGTACTATGAAAATGGACACAAAACACAGCGTGTGGTCACATACTCAGTTGCCTAGTAATATGTTGTTGTTTTTTTTTCATTCATTGCCTTACCTCAAAATCAAACTGACTAAAGTATGTTTTTGAGGTAAGGCAATGAATAAAGAAAAAAATATATTACCAAACTGACCATAGCAGAAACTTAAAACCGAATCGTAATTGCCTAGTGTAATTTTGCAAATTCCAATTGTTTTTTTAATCCATATGTTCACATCCCTAGGGTTTATGAACAGCAACCATCCTTGAATGAGGATGACCTATAAGTGAATTTTAAGCTAGGGATATAATTAGCTGTAGTGGCCTAATCCCTTGCTGCACGGATGTACGGGACAAACACGCCGCGCATGTCTTAGTTGAGATCCGAATTAACTCCAACAAGTACAATTGACTACGCTCTAGACCGCTCTATAACCTGGACGACTTCGATTATATAAAAGAAGATTTCATCATTGGTGTTTCCCAAGTTATGGACATAAAATATTTTTCCAAAAAGCGCTGTTTCGGGTTTTAACGACAACTATAAGCAAGTCTAAGCAGTCAGTCGTCCGTCTCTGACTTAGGGTCACAGGTACCAGAGAAAGGAGAAGGCCAACATCCTTAAGACAAGCACACCACTATTTCTACATCCGGGACTGAAACCTGGGCGTATCTCTGACAATTAGCCACACAACTACGCCTTTGCAAATTCTCTTTGCAAAAAAAAAAAAAAAAAAAAAAAAGAAGCAGCCTGAGAAAATTATTCTATCCTGATGAAACTCCGCACGCAAGTACCGCAGGGCCGAATACGGAAATGATTTAAAAATAACGACCAATGACTAAATGGTGGCCCGCCAAGGCGCATGGATACAGCGCATCGAGGAGGGTATACCAAGAGCAAAGCTCGCACGCAGAAACAGTTGTGACAGCGGATTTGCGGTTGCATTAACCTCCACGCACTGTGAGGATGCCTCGACGTCAGATCAGTGCAAAATACGAGCAGTTGAGAGAGGGCCTATAATTGGGCTGAGAGTGGCCAGTTGGTTAAGTCACCGTAACACCGGGAATTTGGGTCGAAGCGACGCGACAATCAGACAATGTTAGTGCCAATAGGTCGAGGAGGGCATAACCCAACGGCACGCGGGCACTGGACGGCCGAGGGCAACAGCAGAACGCGAGAATCGAGCGATTGTGAAAGCCGCACGAACAGATGAAAAGTCGTCGTTCTCAACCATCTTTAGTCATGTTGAGTCGCCTACAGGAACGAAAGTAGCCATCTATCCGGACTGTTGTCCGACGATTTGCGGCACGAGGACTACATTCGACCACCAGTGACCAGAGAGCATCGCCGGCACCAGTTGCAGTGGTGTCGGGCCCGATCAACGTCGGATAGTGTCCAGTGACCTCCTGTTGCCTTCAGTGATGAGTCACGGTTTGCACTTGGCGCCGATGACCAAAGCATACATGTCTGGAAACGAGCCGGACAGCGCAGGGATCGTACCTTTACTGTGGAACGGCACACGGCTCACACAATGGGAGTGACTGTCTGTGGAGCCATTTCTTACGATAACCGAACGTCATTGGTAGTTCTCCGTACCACTCTCACGGATCAACGGCACGTCGAAGACATCCTACGACGTGTAGTGATGCCATTTTTGTTGGAGCATCACCGAGAAAATTTTCAACAGGATAATGTACAGCCACACAAGGCACAGCTCTCCCAGGCCGGCCTTCGTAATATCGGCAGTATTCCATGGCCAGCCCGATCTCCCGACCTCTCACCGGTCGAATATGTTTAGGATATGATGGGACGCCACCCATGCTTATCCCGGAATGTCGGCGAACTGGCCAGCAATTTGGAAACGGTCTGGCATGCTATAATACCTCAAAGACAGTATTCGTGAACTGTATATGCATCTATGCCACGCCGGGTGACTGCTGGTATCCGAGCCAGAGGTGGCACTACAACGTACTGACTTGTTCCACTGGTGTAGCTGTTTTATCCGAATAAATAGACGAACTGCTCTGTAATTGCAGTCATTTTCTTTCCTATACATGTACGTTGCACTTATCAATTTGCATCTCGATTGGTTGAATCCTTCTGGGTGCTTCGTCTTTTTTTTTTTTTTTTTTTTTGCAAAGATTGTATAATACTGGTAACATTGCTTCGACGGTGATATTTTACAACAGGAGCTCCCAAACGAGAACCTCGACTACAATGGCAAGGTGTGCCTTTCTTATTAGTAAAATAGACAACCTAAACTGACGGTTATAATTTGCCGCGTAGAAATCATACAGAGTCTAATGTAAAGTTCTAGTGTCAGACACTGGTGAAAGTGTTTCATGGAAAGACAATTGTCGATTGAACACAATTTTTCGTTTAGTTGCTGAATAAAATTGTTGACGCTTAACATTTCTTCCAAACGTCGTCTTCAGTATACGGTGTAAATGAAGAAATTTTCAATCTGTGATAAGTAGGTATCGGTGACTCTTGAATCACAAGACAAATGAAGTACGAAAATTTCCTTATTACGTTTGAGACCTTTTCTTGAATAGACAGTAAATATATACGATTTTTATTATATGTTCTTGAGAGAACCGGATTTCTTTTGTGGGATTTGCGACAATTTGCGTGAGACATGCTTCATATTCCGCTGCGTATTAGAATTCTATCATGTTTTTTGGAGGGGGAGAGGATGTTTAACGACTACCATGAACAACTCAGTGGGCCACAAGCAGTCGACCACTCCGTAATTTAGGTTCGCTGGCTCCAGCGAATGGAGAGAGCCAGTGCCGTAAGACAAACACAACATCTTTGCCTCGCTGGGATTCGAACCCAGACTCATCATGGACGATTGGTAAGAAGCTAGCACTTAGACCACAGCGCCACCTGGGGGACGTATCATGTTCTACAGTTGCTGTTGGTTGGTAGATCACCCCCTCCCTTAACCGGGCAGGACTTATTCTACACAACTGGCTAAATGCCCCAAGGAATAGGAAGGACTTACTTGTAACGAGGAGTGTGTAAAACTTGGCCAACGGCTTAACAGGACTTCCGGACTGCGGCGTATGTTTGACGGAACACAAAGAACTCTTCAACATCAAATCGTATGCATTACCAACTAGGCCACCGCGGCACTTTCCAGCGTGGTATCACGTACTTCGGAATCTCAAAATTAAAATTACGTCGAAGTGTACAATTACTTTTGATAAGGGAATTCTGCACTCGCGCACATTAGGAATTTGTCAGTGGTTGGCCCAATAAATGTTCCCAGAAAGAGACAGACCGATTTTCATGACGTACAACCTTAATGAAGATGTACGTTATGAAAATGCACAACACATATGTTGAACAGAGCCGCTTAATGAGAAATGTTTCATACATGTCAATTTGGGCGTCACACATTTTTCACTAAACTTTTCTGAAAGAACTTCATTTTTACAAAGAACATATTGTGACTTTGATCCGACTCAAAGCAAACAGTTATCGTAAATAGAAAATGAAATACGCAGCTACAAATGCGGCACACTGTACACGCTTTTACTTTCATGAACTTTCTTAAATGAATTAGGCTACTAACTGGGTTTAGAAATTCAGAAGTACTGTCATGGAAAAGTTGCATTTAGCCGCTTAAATAACAGAGGATGTTCACACATTTTTAGAACGTTTTTGATAAGAAATTACAGAAAATTAAAGAAGTTCAAAGAATTGAAACTGCCAACAGCGTGTTAGATGAACACGAAAAAAACATCTGCTGCAGTAAAATATCGTTTGCTAAGAAAATGGCGCACGTAAACAAGCTGTGGACCTCCTTACGAACAGAAACAGTCGTTCTCTGCAATTAAGAAACGCTGTGAAAATCATGGAATTTCTAAACGTAAAGTAAGTAATCTTAATAATAGAGTGGGAAATCGTAAAACATTGCTTTTAATAACAAAAAGAACACGAAACAGGTATCCAAAGGTACGTACTTGTACGACTATTCCAAAAGTAAGGTCTCTGGTCTTAAAAGAAAATCCACCAACACAGAGAGCAGTAGCTAAGTCTTTGGAAACCTCTGTATCAACTGAAAAACAAGGTAATAAACAAAGATTGGAATCTGAAAAAAAAAGGTTCACCGCCTTTTGCCTAGGCACGTGGCTGAGCGTAGAACACGGTGTGGACTTCATGAAAATCCCTTAGACGGAGACAGATGGAAATTTATTGTGACTATTGATGAAGCATGTATCTAACTTAAAACGACTAACAGAAAAGGGTCGATTTACTATCGCAAAAGAGCAGAAAAAGACTTAAAGACTTGGTTTCAAGTATCCAAAGAAAGTTTCAGTAAAATATTCGTGATTATTGCTACAATGGGAAACTAAAGTCAAGAAAAGTTGAACAGAATGTTAAAATCAATTCTACATATAACCAATATATTTGAAGAGCAAATACCATTCCTTTATGAACAGAGCCTTCAAAGAGTAGAGCTCCATCAGGATAAGGCTACCAGTCATAAATCCAAGTCTACCACTTTTTTTCTTGAAAAACTGAAAAAAAAAAAAGACTGATATTAAGTCTATATCTTTTGCTCACATTTCTTCAGTCTCCTGATGTATCGCGAATGGACTACTGTGCCTTCGGACTGCTAAAAAGAGCTCTTTCTAAACGCAGACATAAAACAATAATTGGATTATGGAAAGCAGTGGAAAAGGAGTGGAATAAAATACCACAACCAATTTTAACAGAAATGCCGTTTTATCTTGGATAGGTTCATCCAGAGAAAGGGCCATCAGATATAACATTTAAAAACAACTAATTTTATTTTAAACATTAATTATATGCCTGGGAAATCGTTCTAAATGTGTGTGAATATCCTGTGTACACTTCAACTTTCTCTACAAATAAAATTTATTTAAATGGGAAATATTTCAAGAACATTCAGTTTTATGAAAAGCTACTGTAGAAATGAATTCTTTGACAGACGGCTGCACCGCAACAAAGCGGATACTGGCTTTGTTGCGGTGCAGCCCTGCTTTTGATAAACTCACAAAATGAATAAATAAATTAATAAAAACAAGGTTTCCATCAAAACGCTTCCGTTTCCAGATTTCACGGAATTCCACGCCTGCAGAAATCAGGAAGACCTTGAAACGTTTTCGAGTGTATAAATGAAACTTCCTGTTAACAGAGTTAGTACCACGGAAGTAGGCAGGAAGGTAATGGAATATTTACGCACAAAATGAGCATCTAGACGATGGAAAAACACACATAAAACATAAGCAAGTCAGCATTTTTTTTTCTGTCTTGGGTGAAAGGATTGCTGTGGCTCACGTTAATAGAAACTGCGAGTGTGGAACTTAATAGTTTCACGGTATGCGTCATGTAACACTGCAATGAGATGTAACAATCAGGATCACCATTTTCGTGTTTAGCATCAACTGTGAAATGTAATTCGAGGATAAGGCCGTATAATTAATTAGCACGGAGTAACAAAGATTTGAAGAGTTAAGACCCGTGAAACGAGTTCGTTTTAATACTAGCGAAAACTCATTGTAAATTTATGTTAGAGATACGAGGGAAAACCTTAAAAGCACTGACATAAACGAAATAAGCATTTACTGCCAGTGTTCAAAAAATAAAACGTACAAAATTATAAAATTTGCTTTTAGCGCGTATCTTCTTTTTAGCGTGTCTTTTATTAATGTACGATGTAAATAAAAAAAATACAATGTGCTTTGATAGTATCGCTGGAATCGTACTGTCGTTACTTAAGCTTGTAGAAATGGTATCGAAGCGCCCAAGAAGTTACACAATTCATTGGTACCTGCTAAGGCATCGAGACCTGGTAAAGCAAGCAGGAGCCAAAACTAAAAGTCGGAAGTCCCAAATTTAAAGCCACTGATTTTAGGGAAGGGGAGGAGGAAGCCAGTACAGTAAAAGAAACACACCACCTATGCTTCATCTGGACTCGAACACAGACCCACTCAACGAACGGTCAGAAACTAGCGCTTAGAAACTGCGCCACCAGATCTGCTTTCAAAACTTCCCTTCAGAAAGACTTAAAAATTCTAGCAGGGCAATCTTTTGGAAATTTGGGCTTCAAGCAATAAATAGTATCTGTGGTCTTGAAGTGATCTTGGAGACTACTTCTGGAACAACTGGTATGCCTGTGAAGCCCAAACGCAACTCAGTGTTTGGATAGAGTTCCCGTCTGGGGCTGAAGTGAACTCAAGCGGTCTATCCTGGAGACTCGAATAAGCTCATTTGTGGACACAGATGTTGTTTTTATCGAAAAGGAGCAAACGGTATGCAGATCAGCATAAAGAGTATTTGATACCACAGGAGCAAGCTATTAAGGCAAAGCATGAGAACTGTTAGAGATGAGATGCAACCTTGAAGGACGATCTTAAGGAGTAAAAGCGTAGATACCGTGGTATCCAGACTCAACTGTAGCACAGGACTGTGTAAGAAACCAGCAATGAAAGTCTGGAGATTTTCCCGCAGTACAAACTCTTGGTCTTCACGGGGAACGCTCAGCCATCACATGCCGCAGTAGCCTTCTCAAAAGAAGAAGAAACAAAAAGTGGATTGATTCGTATAAACGCCTCACAGAGGGATAAATCATCAGGAGCTGTTCGATGATGACAGAAGCATGTTGTAGGGCAAAATTATGCTGACAGTTTTGGTACTGACGTAACCTGGACATTTAACATGCGTTCCATTACTTTCCACTGAAATTTTGTAAGTACAACAGGCTGGTAGCTTGAGAGAAGCTTTGAATTTTCGCAAGGCTTTGGGAAAAGAAAGAAGCTTTACGCCGAGAGCCCAAGAAATGGTGTTCCGACCAAATCCTGTGAAAGAAGAATTACTGTTACAGATGCAGTAGTGTATCGTAGTGAACGCAATCTGGATCGATGAACGTGGCATCGGGCTGATGCAGAACTACCTTCATTTCCACCATTCTAAAGGGACTGTTATAGTCCGTCTGCATGCACGCCGCAAAGGGTTATTTTTTTTTCCATGCGCTTCCTTCTTCGCCAATAGGATGGGCATGATATCTTCTCTGGAAACTGGGGCAAAAGTTGCACTCAGTATGCAGTATTCCGGATATCGGCATAAATGAGTCGTATCCTCTATAGGATGAGGATCTCATGAGAACTATAGTTTCCTCAGAACTATCTTGTCACCGGTGATTTTGAAACCCGGACGAGTGGCGGTTGAAAACACGTACAGCGTGCAAGATTCCTTTAAGCTGCGCAGATGTTCCAGTCAAGCAGAAGTCTGAACCCTGTTAAGAGTAATCAGAATCTCGCCGGCTAGGTTGAGCCAGAATTTATCCCACGCCTAAGCTGCGCTCTTCTAGCATCTCTGCATTCAGCTCATACTTTTACCAAGATTTCACGTGTTTTGAGAGCTTTGTCGAAGTTTTAGGAAGAGCAAGTACAGCTGCCTGAAGAGTGCACTTAAACAACCGCAGCATCAACTGAGATACCATCGCATTTTTTATCATTTGCTTCGTTATTTAATAACTTCGTTGATGAACTCGAAGTTGAATCTAATTTGGTGCCTCTAGTCCTAGCGAAAGAAAAGAGAGCCAAAGCCGCACGACAAACACCACTCATGCTTGCCTCATCCGGAACCAGAACCCACATCAGCATCAGGACGACTCTGCTACTGGGCCACACATTTCTTCTGATAAAACAGTGAAAGATGTGAATTCTTTTTCTTTTTTTTTGAAGGTTTAACGACCACCGTGAGCAATTTAAAGGCCTATAAAGCAGTCGTCCGTCCCTAATTTAAGGTCATTGAATCCAGGGAAGGGAGGGAGGGAGAGAGCCAGTGCCATAAGACAAACACAACATCCATGCCTCACCGGGATCCAACCCGGACCCTTCACGGACGAATGATCATAAGCCAACGCTTAGACCACTGCGCCACCGGGGCAGCAAAAGAAAGATGTGAATACATCTCTCCTATTCTCATTCAATTTCCATCAAGAAGGAATGGTCTGATAAACGCGCCCAGCCTTCCGATTAAGAGAAAGTGGTGGGGAGGCAATTGCCACTCCCATGGAAGGGCGTCATGAGCAGTCAGCATTCACAGCCGGTGAACTCAAAGGCAGGTCGATAGCCCAAAAGTTGCGTGTCGGTTCCTGAAAGTGGATGTCGTTCAGTACTCAGTAGACAATACGATTACAGCAAATATTTCACCCAACGTTCCTTTAAAACAGTTTGTGCTACACCAGAATGCGTTATAAACATCAAAGTCGCCCAGTGACAGAGCAGGAGAATGCGGCTGATGCACTATTCCTTCCATATTCTTTACGCTACGTCCACATTAAGTAGCACATACGAGATACAGCAAACAGTGAACAGAGCATGCACTGAAAGATGTATGACCACTGTCTATTACGACGTGGATAGGATGAATTGCGTGATAGGAGAAATTCCCCCTGAAGTAATGTTACACACAAGCTGTTTTTACAAAAGTGCATTGTGATATCTCATTTGAAAGCGTATCAGGTCGTCGGAGCTTTCGTTTTGCTGTTGGAGACAGAGGCACACAGGTGAATACGATTAGAGAAGTAGCTTCACTTATTAAAACCGAGAACAAAAACCTCGTCAGCTGCACTGAGGGATGGAACGTATGGAGATCTCCAAAAAGAAATTCACGACACTTAAATGCACTCAGAGTCTACTGATTTCTTTGAAAATTCTTCCACTTCAATTACTGGCGTCCGATCTGGCGAACGAATGGGAGGGTGTTTTGATCCGGAGACCTTGGTCAACCACGTGTAATTTTAAAGTTTTAGGAGAGATTTTAAAGCCTGTTTTTGTTTAGATCACTTCTTACTCGCCAATTCCGGTAGCTGGATGGATTTCTCAGATGAAAGTGTAGATCGAGAATTTTTTTGGGGGGAGCTAGTTGAAATAGGGTGGTAGGATGACAAGCCAGAGTTCATATCTTTGAGGCTGGCTTAATGTATCTCCCGGAAGCTATGAGGACAATCGCACATATTGACAATCTGGGTGGTTGCCGTCTTCTTCGATTTTACGACAGAATTGAAGTTCTCGCCGTGCTGTTCCTCCTAGCTTCAGAGGAGGGGATATTCTCAACGGTTTCGATATTTTATTCAGTTTTTTATTCTTCTGCTCACTTCCGGTAATTTTAGAGTTCGCCAATTTCTTCTCCTTGCAATAAATGCAGAGCAGCCAGAAATATCATGAGCAACAACTCCACGGCAATGGTTAACCGAAGCATTACAAGACTGCTGGGTCATTCCATGTCAAATCACCTAGCATTTTCACGAGATGTCACCCACCCATCTCAGATTTTTGTGAAAATTGGTACAAACTATTATACTGGTGAGATACGAAATCAATTAAAATTTTAGGTCAGTCGGTCCAGTAAATCTTGAGTAATGCCACTTTAAAAGTTGGGTAGCTCCGCCTTTGAAGTTTTCGTGCTATGAGCTTTCACAACTACATTGTACAGGACAAAAAAAATTCACACAACTTCACAACTAACTGTTGCCCCCACATAATTTTTTTCTTAAATCATCTACATGATCCATACATTTGGGAACAACTTGTTTCTGCACATTTTCAGAATTAAAAGAGCACTTTTTTTAATTTAATGACAAAAGACATGGAAAAATGAGGCCATACTTTTATTAAACA
Source organism: Macrothele yani (assembly GCA_039090855.1). Classification (NCBI taxonomy): domain Eukaryota; kingdom Metazoa; phylum Arthropoda; class Arachnida; order Araneae; family Macrothelidae; genus Macrothele; species Macrothele yani. The sequence continues at coordinate 99,019,494 of CM076995.1, read as the reverse complement.
AAACAATTTTTTTCTTTCAAAATGAGCCCCCACTTCATATTTGCTAAAAATATTTTCATGTGTGTATTATAATGTAACCTTTCATTAGAAGAGAAAAATACTTTGGGAAATTCGCAATTTTGCCGAGGAAAAAAAATTTAAAATGGCGTGTTTTATTTGATGAACATTCCGACATGATATTACTCAATTTTTTAATTAAGTGCTTGCTTGACCATTTTATATACCTTTCCCCCATTAGTTTAACCCTACAGTGAGTAGCTCAAAACATTTTTTTATTTTTTTTTTATGTACCACCATCTTGGATATAGGTTCATCTTTCTTTTCTGCGGCAGGCCAAAATAGGGCCTAACAATGGTTTTGTAAAAAGAGTAATTGCATTGCTTTCTCTTATTGTAGATCGAAAGTTTTGGTTTTCACTACGTTAAAGAGGACATTTTAGTCTTACAGAAAATGTGTAAAAATGATAGAAAATATGTTTTTAACCTTGATTAAAATGGCATTGAAATCTGCTATACTCGCAAGCATAAAGCACTATTTTTGATGGACTGTTAAAGGTGACTGGGAGTTGGAACTCCAAGTTGGGAATTTCTGTTTAATAACAATAAAGTTCTTTCCTCACTTGCTATATCTGTTTTTGCCTAATACTAAAATCTTTAGTCATTGTGGATGTTTCTACTACCTTCAGTTTAGAAAAAAATGTTGAGGTTTACCACAGACTGAGAAATATTGAGTATTTCACTGATGGTTGTTCTGCATAATCTAAAAACTGCAAGAATTTTCTGAACTTGCGCATCATGAACAGGATTTTTTTAGATTGGTAGGGAAGTGGTTATTTTTTGCAGCAAGCCATGGCAAGTCACCATGTGAGGGTATTGGTGCAGATTGTAAAATGGCTAACAACAAAATCCAGTTTGCAGCGACCTTTAGCTCAACAAATAACATCTGCTGCAACAATGTATAACTTCTGCAAAGATAATATAAAATAAATTAAATTTTTCTTTGTGTGTGCAGAAGAGATGAACAAGTGTGTAATCAGCTTAGTCCCCGTTTTGAGAAAGCCAAAGGCTCTTCCTGGTACATGCACAATGCATCACTTTACACCTCTTCCCAATTTTAGAATTGGTGCTAAGAGATTAAGTTCTGATAAATATTACAGTGTTATTTCCGAAATCAGTGTAACTAATTTTCAAGATGAGTCACAGTTACCTGTTAACTACTACGTAGCATGTGTATATGATTCCAGTTGGTATGTGGGATTTGTTGAAAAGATTAACTATGATGAAGGTGATGTGACTGTTCGATTCATGCATCCGCATGGGCCTTCTCCATCTTTTTATTGGCCTAAGAATGATTGTGAAGTACCTCTGACACATATATTATGTTTGGTTGATGTAAACACTGCAAGAGAAAGAACATACAGCCTATCCAAACAGGCTACAGACCTGGATCAGTCAGTTTTTTTATATGAAAATTAGTAATTGTGTTTAGTTTTAATTCAAACTGACAGAGAAAATAATTCATTCATCAGAAAAGTTCGTTTATAAATCATACATAAACATATCATTCAATGTCAAAATAATTCATAAAATGGTTTGTTCCATTAGTTTATATTTTTATTAAAATTAGTAAGAAATTTAGAGACACCTAATCTTTGCAGTTGCTTGTATTCCTGAAAACAAACAAGTTAGTAAAATCATGCAATGCATTGATGATACGCTTTCCAACATACCAGAAATCATTACTCAAGTTATGAGGATAATGGTTGTGGAATAAATCTCGCTCCTATGGCCTGACCTTTGACCCCATTTTGATGATATTCAACAAAACCGGTAAAGTATATTTCCGGAACAACATGATAAAGTTTTGTCTCAATCGAAGCATTTTTAGGTAAGTTACAACGCATAAGGGCGATGGAATGGATCCCGCTCTACGTCCTGACCTTTGACCCCATTTCCAATAGGGCTTGTCCCCAGGTGGTCCCCTCCCACATACTAAAATTTAATCGAAATGGACCCATTTTTACGCAAGTTATCGTGCGGACGGACAGACGGACAAAGCTGGAGCATATACGCTTCTTGAACCTCCCGGTTGGAAAGCGTAAAAAAAAGAAAAGGAACAGCTTGAGATAGCATAAGGGGCCCTTTCGGCCGCTTTTATCGCAATTGGCGATTATTTTTAAGCACGGCAACTATAAAAAAAACTTTGGTGATTTGACTGGCGATTGTAAGCACGGTTTTGCAGGCTAGGGTTTTGATCAATTACAAATTGAAATTGGTCAAAATTAAATTCAACAGTAACAAATATAGTGAGTTGCAGCGCACTCGCAGAAGTAAGGCTATACATCTAGACAAGTGTTGCTGCTAAAGTTTGTGAATTGCAAACTGTACAATATGCTCTAGTAAGTTGGGTTTTTTTTTTCAGTTTTTTTATTTACCTTATGTATAATTGTGCATATAGTATTTGGTAGTTAAAGGCATTTAAATATAATTCCATAAGACTTAAAAAATATTTTTAAAACAGAAATAAGCATAAATATTCATCAGTTTCTGTGCATTTCAGAGTGCTGAAATGTTACTATTTATTCACAAATATTTCAGAGCCTGTAACTTCTAAACCAGTTTGAATCACAAAATAAAACTCACAGATTTCGTTGAGTATCAGTAGGGGTATTCTTGGTGGAAATTTTTTTGATCTGATCCCCGTTTTGAGATACGTAACCTTGAAATCTACTACAAAAGTTGCAAATTTGAGGGGGGGCAAACCCAGACTTAAATTCTCCATTGCTAAAAACTCTACTAGCCATTGTTATTGCACAAAAATTCCTAACTTGGAGTTCCAACTCCCAGTCACCTTAACAGCCCATCAAAGATAGTGATTTATGCTTGCTAGTATTGCAGATCTCAACGCCATTTTAAGCAAGGTAAAAAAAAATATATTTTTTATCATTTCTATACATTTTATGGCGTGCCTGCACCGCAAGACGTACATGAGATAAAGGCAGATAACAGCGAGAGCATATGTCCGCGCATCTCAGTTGTGAGAGCAACTTACTCCGGAGTGAGGGGACCCAGGTTCGAAGCTCGGCATGGACAATGGAGAAATTTACTTCTTCATACAAGCTACTACTCAAGTAATTGGAATAACAGCTATAACGTGCAGAGAAAGCCAACTGTCGTGGCATTTATTATTATTATTATTATTATTATTATGAGACAGCTACAATTCTACATAGCATTACTGGAATATCATGAAAGAAATACGGGATTACGCCATATAATACAAATTTTGAAGATGACAATCCGATTACGCCAAAAATCGGATTGTCATCTTCAAAATTACTGGAATAAATTTCAGCTACTGACTCAAATATATATAATAAAATGGAAATATTTTCTCTTGCACTTCACAGATAAAATCTGTTAAGATAGCAAATGCTACTTAATCCCTTTGAAATGATAAAGCAAGAAATAGCATGTAATCGTCAACACTTGAACTTCATCAAAATATTGGTCCGATTAGTGATAACGGTACGTGTATGACCGTTACCAAGCAGTGCTGTTAACTTTTGAAAGCACTCCAAAAACGATGACGAAAATGGGGTGTGTCGATTTGAGACATTGTTCTGATTGGAGCTGTGCCAGCATCAAAGAGATTCGGCTGTCAACGCTGAGTTATTTAGAAGCAGTGTATGTTCTCAAGCTGAGTAATTGATAATGCAAACTAAATTTTTTTTATTCCTGCTGAGATTTGAAATGAATCAAAGCCTACTAAGCTCCAAACATATATCTTAGCCGCCGTTTGTTAGACAGGCACTACTTTTTTCTTTTTTTAGTTTGATAACTGCAGAAGTACTTTGAAAATGCGTTAACTCACGTCGAAGAAAAACTTACGATTCTTTGAAGCTTCACAGGCATCAACAAATCTCTTGAAACTGAAAAATGTTTTATACTTAGTCACATGTATTCTTAAGTGATTATGAAAAATAAAAATAAAAAATTATTTCTAGATATTAAAGCATTGCGTCCTTAAAAATATCGCGTAGTTCACTCGTTTGCCATTAACTTTACTTATATGTGTTTAATTACATTTCTGATTACTTAAGATTCTTGGGAATAAATATGGAAAATTTGGGCAAAACTTTACTACGCATCACATTAAATTAAAAATTTTCACGTTTCTACAGAACTAATGCATTTAAGTGAACAGAGTTACTTATTCATTTTCAGATGTTCTCTTGAAGAAGGCTGGATTTCAGTTCCCGTAAAACATTTCTAGTATTTGCTTTAGCTCATTATGCTACTGTATTAAAATGAGTGATAGTCGGAAAGCATGTTTCGTTGCAAAATTTAATCACGTTTCGGCAAAACAGCGTTAAATCTTGATCCCGCGACAATTCAGCGATTCAAGTTTTTTCAAACCGCTGCGGTTCATAAGGCTTCAGGCAAAGCAGATAAGTTTTATTAGTCGAGTGTTACATACAGATGGTACAAATCTATACATTTTTTTTTTTGAACGACGTGTATTAAACATTATCCGTTAACTCCTCATATGGTAAATTTCATGGCGCCAAAAGGAAGTTCATAACTGAGATTCACGATTTTTCTTTGTTTCATGTTACTGCGAATGCGGCGCATTTATTAGCACATCTTTTGTAAAACAAGTACGTGCTTAGTGTCGCTTTGTCCGTCAGTCTGTCCCACTGTGGACACCAGATCTCTGCGGCGATTAGTCCAATTTGAAAAATTCTTTTTGCTTTGGGAAGCATGAAATGTGAGAACGATGATCCTTGCATTCTGTTCTTTCCTCGACACATACTTTTGCCGCTAGAGGGCATAAATGCAGATTGAGTTCAAAATACACTTTATTCTATATCATCATCATCATCATCATTGTCAATCATTATCAATCCACTGCTGGACGAAGGTCTCCCCAAGTTTCCTCCACAACGGTCTGTCTTGATTTTTTTTTTTTTTTTTTGATTGGAGGTTTAACGACCACCGTGAGCAACTCAATGGGCTATAAGCAGTCGCCCGTCCCTAATTTAGGGTCACTGGTTCCAGGGAAGAGAGAGAGCCAATACCGTAAGACAAACACAACATCCATGCCTCACCGGGATTCGAACCCGGACCCCTTACGGACGAATGATCAGAGGCCAACGCCTCAGACCACTGCGCCACCGGGACGGCACGGTCTGTCTTGTGCCAGTCTCCTCCATGTCACTCCCGCATACTTTCGAATTTCATCCGCCCATCTCCCATGTGGTCTTTTTCTGGGCCTTTTCTTGTCCCTTGGAATCCAAGTGAGTTGCAGCGCACTCGCAGAAGTAAGGCTATACATTCATCACAAGTCATCCTGAAGAAGAAATTGAAGAATTTTATGAGGAAATTCGTCATCTAAATAATAAAGGTAAGCAACACTTAAAGATAATTATGGGAGATTTCAATGCAAAAATAAGGCAACAGCAGCAGAATGAAACTTCAGTAGGTAAATTCGGTCACTGCAACAGAAACCAGCGTGGAAATACTCTCGTTGAGTTTGCAGAGGCAGAAGGGTTTTTCATCTTGAACTCCTTTTTCAGGAAATGGGCATGGAGACATCCAAATGGGACGACAAGTGAAATTGATTTTATTATGTGTAACAAAAAATTCGTCATATAAGACTGCAGTGTGCTAAACAAGTTCAACACAGGTAGTGACCTTAGATTGGTGAGATGTAAGATGCACCTCAACACTAAACTCGAACGTGCCAAGCTCATAAGACAAACAAAATGTATTGGCATAAATAACATAAAAAAACACCATAATACCTTCAAGTTGGAACTGAATAACAGATTCTCTGCTTTAGAAGGTCTAACATCGGAAGAAGTGGATATTTCTGAAGTTAACAGAAAAGTGTCCAAAGCTCTTGTGGAAACAGCAACAGAATTAGCTGGGTCTAAGAACAAGTTGCATGTGAACAAATTATCAGGAAAAACCAAAATGTTGATGCAAAAAAGAAGAGAGATGAGGACAACTAAAGAAGATGTGACTTCCAAAGTGGAATATATAGAACTATGCAAGACAGTACGAAAAAGTATCACTGAAGACGTAAGGAAATTCAACTGTGAACTAGTGAGTAATGCAATTGAACACAACCAAAGCCTAATGATAACAAATGGACATCTCAGTAAGGGAAGAAAATAGATTATGGCACTGAGAAAAGAAGATGGTTCTGTAACTCGAAATAGAGGCGAAATTTTGACAAGAGTGAAAGATTTCTATTCCAAATTATGTGAAACGGATGATACATGTACTTCAGGCATCATGAAAGGTACCAGAGTTCTTCCAGTCCTCCCAGCAGAAGTTGCACATGCAATCAAGAACATGAAGCGGGGAAAAACTCCAGGAGAAGATGGAATTACTGTAGACATCATACAAGAAGCAAGTGCAGAAATCGAAACAGTACTCGCCCAAATTTTCACTCGATGCCTTAATGAAGGGAAGATTCCTGAGGATTGGAACAACGCTACAATGATCCTGCTACATAAAAAAGGTGACATTGAGGATCTCAGGAACTACAGACCTATCAGTCTCCTATCAGTCGTTTATAAAATCTTCACTAAAGTTCTTTGACACCGCTTGAAGGTAACACTGGACATGGCTCAACCGAGAGAACAAGCTGGATTCAGGAGTGGCTACAGCACAATAGATCATATCCACGTACTGAGAGAACTAATTGAAAGAGCGAAGGAATATGAACTTCCATTGTACACGGCTTTTATCGATTATGAAAAACCCTTTGATTCGGTGAAACCATCAGCAGTTACAATGGCTCTGAAATCCTGCGGTATTGAAGATGCATACATTAATGTTATTAATAACATCTATGAAAATGCAAGTGCAAAGATTCGGCTGTTTGAAAATACAACACACATAAAAATTGGAAAGGGAGTGAGACAAGGTGACACCATATCTCCGAAGCTCTTTAATGCCACATTGGAAAATGTCTTTCAATCACTGAACTGGGAAAACAAAGCAATAAAGATTAATGGAGATTATCTAACCCACCTTTGTTTTGCTGATGACGTAGTCATTTTTGCAACTACCCCATTAGAGCTGCAGAGTAGGATCCAGGAACTTGCTGACAAGAGTAAAGAAGTGGGATTAAAAATGAACTTTCAGAAGTTAAAAGTGATGTTCAATGCTTTTACAAAAAATGAAGATTTATCGATTAATGGAGAAAAGCTGGAGATAACAGACACGTACGTTTATCTTGGACAGCAGATATCAAGTGAGGGTCACATTGATGAAGAAATTAATCGGCGTACAAAACTTGCCTGGAGAGCTTTTGGAAGAAACAGCATAATTTTCAAGAGCAATATGCCATTATGTCTTTAAAAAAAAAGTGATCAATGCATCCTTCCAGTGCTTACGTATGGATTTATTCTACATATTTGCTACTAAATATCAGATTGAAAACAATTTTCTTCCCTTCGATGCCTATTACAACGAAGATTATTTTGGGTACAGTTTCTTTTTCAAGCAATGCATGGATTTTCCGCTAGCGGCGTAAATGTAAATTGCGATTACTTCGACATCTCTACTTCTAAAAGTTCGATTTCAAACATTCTTTCTGCATCGGATACAACTTCTAGGTGGGAAAAGTTCTACACATAATGTCTAATTTTTGGTAAGGAATGGTTTGGTCATCAGAGAGTGTAAGCGCTTATTTCTGTTTCTGATGCATTTGCAGCAAAAACTGAGCTTCCGAAAACTCTATTTAAAAAAACATTTTACGCGGACCGATACCGCTCACCTCGGAAAACTTTTATGTGCTACTTTCTGCTCAAAATAATGCACGATTTTTCCGACTATAGGCGCAGATTTATATCATATTTTTGTCGATGTCTCTGCTTCTGAGAGTCAGATTTGAAAAATTCTTTCTTTACCGGAGAGCGTTTTCGTTGCGAACTGTTTCTCATATAATTCCAAGTGCGCCACTAGAGAGCGTAAACTCAAGTTTCCGTTTACAGCATGTTTGCAGCAATATCTGTGGAATAAAAACCCGATTGAAAAAATTATTTTTTAGTCAGATACTACAAACTATGAAAACTGTGTGTATTTTCTTCTCAAAATAACGCACAGTTTCTCCGCTAGGTGCGCAAATGTTTAATCTCTTTTTTTCAAAATCTCTGCTTCTCAATGTCAGATTTAAAAAATAAAATCTTAACACTGAATACCATTTACCTTGTGAACACTTTTGGCTTGTAAGTGAAGAGTTTTTTGTAGTTCACAATTCTGTTTCTAGTTGGCATTTGTGTGCTTCTGTTTACAGTTGTATCTCAGCTTCTAAAAACCCTATTGAGAAATTACTTTTTTTATTGTATGCCATTCGCTACAATAAAGATGGAGAACATTATCTTCTTTAAATAATGTACAGTTTTTTCGCTTGTGGGCATAAAAGTAAGAACCTTTTTGTCGCTAACTCTGCTTCCAGGAGACGTATTTTAAAGTTGGTTTTCCTTAGAGTAGCTTTTGCTATGAAGAATAATTTTCGCGTATTTTCAAATTTTCCATTAAGCAAAGTTCTTTCGTTAGGAGGCCTAGAGTTACATCCTACTTCCTTATACGTTTCTTCTTTTAACTGTTCGATTTGGAAATGTCTGTTCCTGTTACCTTCTTTCTACTATGAGAAACATTTTGTGCACCATTTGTTAATTTTCGTAACATACTTTATTGCTGTTTCTATTTCTGGATGTTCTATCGATTGTAAAAATCTGGTTGCCTTTTTTCTATCCTGTACCATTGACTATGAATAACTTTGATAACTTTATTTGCGTCGGAAAGGATTCAAAGGGCGTGCTCATTACAACCGGAAATTTGGTGTCATCTTTCTTGTTTTACTATATGATACCTTTCGGTTCGCAGTTTTTGCTGCTTTGATAAACTAGTCAAAAAAGTTAACTGTTCTAGTTTGATCATACCCTATACTATCTACGGTAAGATGCTAGTTTATTAGGCACACCTGCCTTCTGCATGATAGTTGGCGTAGGGGTTCATGCGTGGCGATTCGAACATCTCCCAAAATGGCCATTCTGCTAGGATGTTCACTCAAAACCGAAGCAAGCGTTGTTCTTGAATGGTATGATTTGCAAAAGAACTTCCAGCAATCGGAAATCCTATGCACGTAAACAGCTGGCGGATCAAAGAAGACTGGCGACAGGGTCGGACACGTGCTGTGTTTGGAGATGACCCTCGCCACATTGAATTCTGCAGTGATTTGCCGGGTTGTCGTGTGGCTGTACGCTTGCACAATTCACTGCAGCACCTTCTGATCAACCAGCTGTTTTCAATCACAGGATTTACTACATGGCTGTTCAATGAGTTATGTTTCACTGTCCTATGTCGAGGGTTCATTAGACCTACGCTTATTGAGACTTTCAAGGTTCTGGGGGTTTCACTTCTATTTTCCCCCGAAGATAAAAACAAATAAATAAAATACCAGCTAAAGTTAACAGTCGTCCCTTTGCAGTGAAGAATGTATTTATTCCATGAAGATATGGGTAACATCTCTCAGCTTTAACCTGATTTCTTTGTATTGCTAACTCGATGGTCCGTTTCTGCTTATTATTCTATCGAGCTTCTTTCTCATTTATCACTATGCTAAATTTACTTTTTCCTGCTTTGTTTTTCATTCTGATTTGCAGACAGCAGATATTCCTTCTCCTGCAATTTTCACGACCCGGAGAGGAAAACCTTACCAGCCGCTCTCTTCCCGAACCTCGCCAGAAATCCCCTGGTTTGCTCATTCTCATCTCGGACACTCCGTGAATACCATTTTGCACCCTATTCCCGCTCCTCGCAGAAGGCGCGAGAGTTCTTTTTAATTGCCTTCTTTCTCTCTCTCTCTCTCTCTCTCTGACACTTTCGCGTGGCTCCTACTTTTACACCCTACGTTAAAGCCTTACTTCGATGTGCATTCTCTGCTGCTGAACCCCTTAACCTATCAAATGTTCTTCGACCTACCATGAAAACTGCCTCCATTGAGCTCAAGATGAGAGAATTTTTTGATACCTTCCAACAAAGATCGTTGTCCACTCACTCCCTCACTCACTCAGCAAAAGTTATAAAACCGTACTCGCCTATTCCCACGGATCGAATAATAAAGAAACGAAAGAGAGTGTTCTGCATCATATACGCAGCTGCATAAAATCGGGGGAAATGGGACCGTCTCCAAATAAGCGCTGAGGAAAAGAGTTGATTTAAACTCACCATATTCAAAATGGTTATGAAAGTTTACTCTTGTTAAAACCTGCGACTCTACAGATCACCGAACGTCTATGTGTCGTACCATTCACAGTAAACATTCCTATGATGGTGCGTGAAAATCCCAGGAGGAGGGCGTGGGACCGGCAAGCCTGGCGGGAAACTGTTGCGACACGTTCAAAGTCGCCCAGATCAGTCATTGTGCCTATTCCTACCCTCAATCGAACGCTTACTGTTGCTAGATTAGCTGGTCTGCCCAATTCATACCGCACATTGCGCTCATGTTCCGTCTTATATATCGTAGTGAGCCATATTTATTAGAGGGCGGGTGTACCTAATTAACTAGCATATGAGTGTATACAAGATTTTTTTTTCTGAAATGCACTTGAAATTTCACGATTATCAACAAAGTATTTATTGATGAGGTGGCTTTCTCATTGTGTTTCCGGAAAGTTTACCTTGTGGGTCATGTTGAGAAAAGTTTGGAGGAAGGTTTAGGAATTGTTTTGAAATATTTCTTACTTTTTCTTATTGTCGTACGTTTGTGTTATATGTATGTTATAAACAAGTTCTTAAGCTCACACGAGCACTTTGAAGTTATCCTGATGTATGCATACGAAAGACTGGTACGGCAAGAAACAGATATAGATTTTAGTAAGAATCATCGCTGTAGCAAAAATGAAATTTCTAATCCTTCAATCTGCAGTAATAAACCTTTATAAAAAATCATTAAAAAAAGCAGGATGAGATGCTGACAAATCAGATTGTTTGTTCCAGCTCACCAGAAAAAATTCAAGACGTAATAATGGCAGAAGTTCCCTCCAGACCTAAAAAGTTAATTAGGCGTACACCTGTTGAACTGGATATTAATCCCTTCAAGCGGCCCATGCACCTGAACCAAATAGTGTCCAAAATTTTCTGCTCCCCTATAAGAAGAAATGTTGATACAGCCAGTTTTTGCGAAAGCTGTGGGGAAATAATTATTTCCACCAGATCTCAGCTGTACGGGCAACAGAGCTGTCACTGATAAGCGCTCTCTTCCATGTCATTCATTCTCTCCTCCATTACCCCAGGCATGTCCCCCTGACACGGATATCATGCCACTGGGTAGATACAAGTGGATCAAATATCTTCTATCTCCTTTCTTAGGTTCTTAGACAATATTATAGCTCTTTTAGCAGATAATCTGTCAGAAAGGATTAGTGTCAACAGTCCCCCTAAATAACCACTTCGAATAAAAGTTTACAGGAAAGCAACTCTTTCCGACGCGCAGGTTCACTCGTTCCAGCCGCGTTCCATGAACTTCTTAGACAGCGAATATATTCGCTCGAGCTGTTTCCCGCCCATTTTGCAAACCCGAGTTAATTAGTTCCAGGCGGTTAAAGGGTTTGGCATTCACACAAACACACAAACATTTCATTGGACTTGAATCCTATATGGAATTTTCTGAATGGGAATACTCGAAGAAGGTTTATTCTCTAGAAATTATGAATTTCTAATATTTTAAGATTCAAATCATTCAAGAAGAGTGTCTATCAAAGTTATAATATTGGAAAATACTAAGACAAACTACACCTTTTGGAAGCTTTTTTCGAAATTGACAGCTATTTTTGACTATCTTAGCTATATTATATTTTTTATATTTGAAGAAATGTTTACAATTATTTTTGACTTATACACTGCTGGACAATTGCTAAGGACGTATCATAAACGGCTATATAGCGCATAAAAAAGTAAATTTGGTTGGATGCCAAGTGAAATAAAATAATGTCAGAATGCCAGGACATTACAAGAAAGACAATTTATTGTGCTCTGAAATTCAGAAGGCTTTGGAACGTGTTCAAGGGACAAACAATCCATTTTGTGCAGAATACGTAAACGTGAAAAAAATGCAATTACCGTCCGCAGGCGTTCCGGCGTAAGATGTCAATACGGGATATGGCCACCATGGAGGGTGATGCAAGATTCCACACGTCGTGTCATGCTTTGCACAACATTATTAAGCAGCTGTTGGGGTAATTTATCCCATTCCTCTGTCAGTGCACGGATGAGGGTGTCCTTGTTTATTGGAGGGCACTGGCGACCAGCAAGACTCCTCCCCAAAGCATCTCACACATTTTCAATGGGATTCAGATCTGGAGAACGTGATGGCCATACGAGGCGTTGAATATCCTCGCTCTCAAGACACTCCTGGACAGCGACTGTTCGATGACATGTTGCGTTGTCGTCCATGAAAATGAATCTATCACCGACAGCACCACGGAACAGGCGAACATGAGGTAGCAGAACATCATTATTGTATCGTTGGCCAGTCATAGTCCCAGTTGGAAGCACATAGAGGGACGTACGGCCATTGATCATGATGCCAGCCCATACCATGACACTACATGTCGGATATCGGTCCCTTTCCGGTATGTTTGCTGGACAATATGCAGTACCACTATCACGCCAGATCAGTTGTCGTCGACAATCAGACGATAGACTGTATCTACTCTCATCTGAGAAGAGGACAGCAGACCAGTCGTTATCAGTCCAATTGCGATGTTGATGGCACCAGTGCAAACGGGCGGTACGGTGACGTCTAGACAATGGGATGCACACAACAGGACGGCGGGCGTATAGTCCTCCTTCATGCAAACGTCTGGCGACAGTTTTTCGGGAGATCCACTTGCCAGTAGCAGCCATAAACTCATTTGCTACCTCACTAGCTGTGCTGCGCCGGTGTCGTTTTGTTGATAGCACTATGTACCGATCTTCTGCAGGTGTCGTACTGCAAACACGACCTCCCCCGTGACGTTTTCAACACTCTCCATTTGTTTGAAATGATTTCCAAAGCCTTGAAACAACACTGTGGCTGACGTCGAACTCCCTGGCAACATCTGTTATTTTTCGCACTTCTTCAATCTTTCCAATAATACGGCCACGCATAAAATCATCGAGGTGATGTCGGAAAGACATACTGAAAATTGCAAGTTCGTCAATTGATTCTTTCCCTTTCAACTTCGCGTTTGAACAACAACGGTCAGTAGGCGTTAAATCCTTTATATCTCTTATCAGCGCTATGACGTCACGAACAAGTTCGGCAATCCAAAATTTGCATACGCACAACACGTCTTACTGTATCCCGCACTTATGCTAATTTCCACATTTTCCTGCCTTCCATTTTATGGTTGCTATCGTTGCTATTGTCATCCGTCCTTAGCAATTGTCCGGCAGTGTATTATGCTGTAGAATGGTTAACCAACAAACTACTCTGAAGAAACGGAGCTCAGATAAAGTTCACAAAGGATTGGAATGAAAAACATAGTCATAAGTTCTCAACATAGTACGTACTACAGCGGCAAATTTTCGCTTTGTTTGATTAATGAAAATAATGTACAATAATAATAATGCCCACTTCATCCTCGGTATGAAATTTAATATTTGATTAATGAATAATGGTTGCTATTTCAGGTAACTGCTATGTAAAATTCTTGGTAAAAAATAAACTTGTGTAGTTTGTCTTGTACAGATGACAGATATACCGATACAATGTATGGTAGAACTGTTTTACAAGAAGCACGGGTATAACGAGTTTAAAAGGTATACTGAGTGAATCAATGCTTCTAGCCATTTGCGTAGAACACTATCTTGTACACGGCGAGTCGACTTTACTGATATATCGCGAAAAAGCTGTTTCTGTGAAAAAATAATTCTCTCAGATTTCTAAAATGAGTAACACGTGTGTTCAGTTTTACGAGTCGAGGGCAACGAGAATTCAAGAAGTGTTTCTATGTTTTGTGGTTCATTTGATGAAAAAGACAAATGTATGCATTGTACCAGAGTTTCTTTTTGAAAAATAAAGTTTATCTATAAGGATAATTTTACGTTAGGAACAAAAATGGACATGAAAACGCTGAAGGAAATGGAAATTTTGACTATTTAAGTAACACTGGCAAATTGTAAAATGCTGCTGATTCAGTTTGATTATACACTGATCAAAACAGTCTAGGGGATAATGAGGTGTCAGCTTCATTTCGTATTGGGAATATTCTAAGGAGGTTTATTTCTCTAGATTTCGTAGGCAATCAGACCCTATTAATCGGAATGTCATGGCAGGCACCTAAGTGAGAAGTCTGTTCTGAAAAATTTAGCAAGGAATAAGCAAATTATCCTTAGTGACGATTTTATGCACGCGACTCACGTTAGGAGAAATCGTGTTAAGTACAGCACTTGACCATTCCTTCACATTTCACTGTGAATGAAGAAATTTGGTTTATTATTACTAATTGAATGTTAATGTCATCTCAACGTGATTTTCAGGAATTTACCAGTCTATAGGAAGATTGGAAAATAATCACACACAGTGCGCAGTGTTACAAGACTTTGGAGCGTAACAAGCAGACTGTGGAATTGTTTCAACGAAACAGCAACAACATGAAGGACGTCAGGTCAAGGCGTCCACCAAAAAAGACAACAGGAAATACCATTACTTGTCTTTGGTGATCCGTCGAAATCGCCGACTGAATGCTACCGAACTGCAAAGTGTGTTCACTACAGCCCCAGGAAGGAAAGTATCCGCGCAAACAATGTGTAATCTCCTTCTCCATATATGCCTTTGTAGCTCAATGACAGATAGCATGCATTTCTCTAATGGCTTTTCAGCGCAGAGCTTGCAAAGAATGGGCTTAATAACTTTCTTCTTGGAACTGTGACAGTGCTCGTGACCGCGATACTACTGCACGTCCAGGTGGAAAACCAATCTCCGAATTTATTTATATATTTAATTTGGGTAATGAATTTTGTGGAATGGGTACGTTTCATCTACATTTTCTTTTTTTTGCCATTTGACCCACGTTGTCAGTAGAGATTTCTAGGGATGAACAAGCCGCAATTTCGGATGCTTTCTTTTTCTTCCTCCCTTTACCCAGCCGTCCCTCCGTAGAGCGAGCAATTGTTGGATGTCACGCTTAGCTGCAGGACAACGGGTTGACCGGCAGGTAGAGTCCTCCGTACAGCGACATCCCCCTTCGGTGGCTGGCAGCTCTGCCGTAATCCCGGCAGGGGGCATTTCCGGATTGCGTAAAGAGATAGGAAGGCAGATCGAAGTCGGAAATTTTTTGAGCACTGCGAGATATTTTATATAGGGCTATGAAAGTGTTAGCCATTCTCTGCATTTTCAAAGGACTCGAGTAGTCAGAGTCTGGCTGGCGTCTGGAGACACTTATACGGCTGTTAAATTTATTGGTATAGTGGTTGTTACATCACCCGAAGAGTCGGAACTAAAGGAATTTTCCCATGTTTGTCGATTGGTTAAATAGTCAGACACTCATTTGGCTCCCTAACGAATCAATTGATTTCATGTTAATTTTCCGACCAGTAAAATTTCGACTTGGTGATTTAATTCAGGGGAGGCCTGCGTTCCCCAGCACGGGATTGGAGGTAGCATAATTTTAGTTGCGTAGTGGGTGGATCCCGGAGAAGCTGTCGACAATTTCGAGATGAGAATCACTTCGACTTGACTATCTGATCTCGTCACTTCAGCTTGGCACGTTCGGACGCTGCGGCGTTAGGCCCCAGCATTTTTCTTTTAAATCTGCACATGTCTGAGTCGGGCTTAAAATTTCCGGCTACGATGGAAGACCCAACTAACATGCACAGAAGCAAGCAGGCGGAAAATAATCCCGAACTCCGAACTGACGGGGAGCCCGAGTGAAAGAGGACAGAGGAGGAACCCCTTAGCATGGCAAGGACTCAACTTCGTGATAGAATCCGTTGAGCGGTGCAGTACTAAATGTAGTGTCTACATTACTCCAAGGCGTCTACATCGCTCCATACCCCGTGAATAGGACAATTTTGCGCACCATCGTGGTGAAGCACTTACATTCTTCTATCCCGGACATAAGATGGTTCAAGGCGATGCCTCCAGGCTAAATTTGGAATTTAAGGTAGGAGTTCCATTCTCCAGCTTTGAGCATTCCCCTCAGTTTTTTTTCTTTTTTGTTTTTTACCAGTCGTTAGTGATATTCGATAGGCTGAGAAATTAATAGTAACTATTTTATGCTGAAAGCTGGTGTATTGTATATTGCACAACATGTTCCTGTCAGAAAAGTCGGTCGAAATACAGTTATGCTTATTATTGAAACTCATTCATGAAGCAAATTTATGCTAATCATAAAAGCCCATTAATGAAATACAGATATGCTTGATCTAAAAATTCAATAATGAAATGCAGTTGTTTTTGTTTTGACATTGAAGCTTACTAATGAACGACAATAATTTAAAAGTTGCAAATAATTTATCTCATGTGATAATCTGAGTAGCAAGAAAAATGTTCGCGTGAACTGAGAAGTAAGGTCTTGAGTTTAACGTGTGCTGTGTTAATGTTTACCTAAGAAGACTAATAAATTTGTGTTGTGTTCATATATATACGTATATGCCTACTCTCTTGAACGTTTGACTAATCTCGTATTTGGGTTATCAATCCTGGATTGGTTAGATTAATTTTTTATGCTTGGCACCCATTTAGAATTCTTTCAAAATTATAAAATCTCAGCAAAATCTAGGCTGTCTAAAATTATTGCGGCACACGGCGGACCCTTTGACTCCCAAAGTTAAATCTGCTGTGTGAACATACAACGCCCGTCAGTGGATCCTGAAGCTGCGTCAACCCTAATTCAGGGAATCGCGAGTCACAATTCACTTGACACCCCACTTGGTTACCAATATCACGTCGGGTGCACCTCCGCTGGGTCTCGCACGACAGAACAGTGATTTGTTGCAGTCAGTTCTGTTCAGCGACCAGTCATGGTTAAGCTTGCAGCTTATAATGTTACTAGTCCTCATCTGACTTGAACGGGGAACACGCGACAGGCGCTCTTTTCTTTTGTTCAGGAACATGATTTCGGGGAGGTGATGTTATGCTTCGGGTATGCATCAGTTCATCATCAGGAATTGATTTCTAACATGAATAAGGCACAAAAATCAGATTTTTCAACTCATTGTTCTTCTGCATGTGACAGCAATGGTAGATTCATTCATTTTAACAGACAATAACGCTCGCTCTCGAAGGGTCGAGCTGGTTATTGCGATGCTTAAGAATGGCACTTCGCATATGGATTGGCCTGAAAACTCATCCGAACTTAACCCTGTCGGGCATTCTCAGAACATACTACGCAGACGTGTTGCAGCAAGCCGAACACCTTCACTTACCTTGCAGGAACGGGAACAAGCCCTCGAGGAGGAGTGGCTAAGGATCCCCTAGCAAATCCTTGATAACTTCATTTTATCAATGCCACGCAGATATGCTGCTGGGTTGTCAATTAGGGATCAATCACCACGCCCAACTAGAGGCCCTCGATTTGTTTTTGTTCATTACTTTCCCGTGCGTTTTTTTTTTTTTTTTGTTCATCCTTGTACCACAAGTTGATGTTTTTCACTTAAAACTGCATTCAATTTACGTTCAAATTTTATTTACTTTGTTATGATTCATCTTATTGTTGACTGACAGTCAGGTTTTTAATCTAAACTCATCAACTACATTTCTGCGCACATTCGGTATCACCTTATTTCTTAAGAGCTTTGAACGGTGCATTTGTAAACTGAGTACCTTCCAAATTCTTATTTAGAATTCGGAAATTCTTATTTAGAATGATGTGATGAAGTCTTTATAGTCACAAGGAGAAAAATGAGTATGACAAACTCAACTGTAGCTAGTTCAAAATAGTGTTTTTAACCTTTAGCAAAACTTGCAGATCACGTGGCGCTTGTTTCTTCATATGTCTGCGAGATATTTCTTAAAAAGAAAGAGCAGTATTTTTTTCTTAACTGAATATTTTCAGACAGTGACGTTTCTGATAGTGTTTCCATAAATAATGAAATAAAATCTTAAAAATGAAATACTTGTGAAAGAAAAAAATTATAAATTATCTGTCAAGAACAGGGAACTTAATTTTTCGGGTTCCCAGTTGTATTTACACATGCATGTCTTAAACACACACTTAAATTCTGACGAAGAGTTAATTTTGCATTACCTTGATTTTCAGTACATAAAATATCATCATCACACACGTTATCACAGGAAAAGTCTTCCGTTATGGATGTAACAAATAATAGCCATGCAAAACTTACAGATCACGTGGCGCTGGTTTCTTGATATATGTGCGAGATATTTCTTAGAGGTATATATGCCCTTGTTGTTTTTCCTATTTTGAAAACAGCCAACTAACTTTAAAATAAATTATTTTAAAGTTAGTTGGCTGTTTTCAAAATAAACAGGAAATTTTCCGCAATGCTAAAACTAAAAAAATCAGACAATTCAAGTGACAACAAAATTACTTTTGCTACGGCTGGACCCCAAAATACCTTTTTAAATTCCGTTTTGAGATGCAGTGTTTCCTCGTAGTCACTCAATATGAGTGTCGAACGGAAAAGTTTCTTACAGTCGGATGATAAAATAAAGTTACTGTCTGAGAATCACTTTAGACTTCTTCGGTGACCCTGAAAGTGCGTTTCAGACAGCAAGCAAGGAAACCTCCTGAAAGCAAACAAGATACTAGCATCAGCTAAAGCTTAAGGAATAATAAAAAAAAACCTAAGTGTCACTAATCCTCTTCTGCACATATTCCGTTTCCCTGCGCTCTTTACAGTCAGCTGCTTTAAAAAGAGACTTCCAACTGAAAAAGAAAAAGGAGAAAGAGCAGTATTTTTTTTTTCTTCGTTCTGTAGTTACTCGCGTCACGGAATGTTTGTGATTTCAGAATGCGAATGTCAGCTTAAAGAAAAAAGAAAGATCCCTCTGAGGAATTCTCCCTTCGCGCCTAGGTCATAGGTGGTCAGGAATTTGGCAAAGTACAAGCTGGGAAAGAACAACACGAACACGTGCACAAATACATCCCGCTGGGGCTAGTAATATTCGCATTATACATACACAAACGATGCCCGAGAGCTGACGGCCTTTGCTTATTGCCCAGTTATTCTGAATTTGTATCATGTTGGCAAAACATGAGAACTATTAGTATCACATCTACGCGTACATGCGAATGAGCTTTCACAATAATTAAATTCACTAACCACTTTGCATCAGTTGGCTACGGCTCACTAAATAACATCAAAAAAAAACTCGCAGAGAAGAAAATGTCTTTGCTTACTTTTAAAAAGAGACTTCTATTGTTGTTCAAAAAATTCTCTGTACCGCCATGAATTAAAGCGGAATAATTTATTTCGTCACGTCAATTTCAAGGTATAAGAAGGTTAACGCAATTAAGTGTTAAAAAAACAAAACGCTACCGGATTCGACAGACATTCATTCCTTGCAGTTTGTCGAATGCTCCTTAGTACTGCCTCACACAACATTAAATACTTTATTTTTTATTTATGTGCATGTCTCTCCAGCTACCTCAAATGGATTACCTCCGTTCAAGCTTAGGATATCAGGGAATTTTACGACCTAATTCGTCCCAGTCTGCATAATATAAAGCTGCAAACTTTCCTTGGTAGCACATTGTTGCTTCTATTTATTTTGTAGAAAGTACACAACGGTTCCAATCAAATTTTTGTGTGTAACGAGTACATATTTTTGCGAAAAGCCTTAAACCCACAGCAACGCCTCATGACATAAAATCCTGGAAGGGGTAATTTTATAAAAACCTATGATTCCCGAGACAGAACGTGGAAAATCTTTGTCATATAATCTGCTGTCCAATGAAAAAAACAATGTTTAGTCTGGTTTGTAGAAGTAGCGGAGGTATTACGGTACATGTAAATAAGCACAAAGTGTGTATTTCTGTCACGAAGCAGAAAATTACGTTAAAGACGACCAGAAATTTTCTGGGTATCTTGTCGATAGTAACAATTACCTTTAAGCAGTTTTTCAAAGAAAACGTGGAAGCGCAGATAGTCATCCCGGTGGCAGAGTGGTCTAAAGCGTTGGTTTCTGACCATACGTAGGAGATGAGTTCGGGTTCAAGTCACGTTGAGACATGGGTGATATGGTTGTCTCATGGAGCTGGTTCTCTCCCTTCTCGGGAACTAGCAACCCCAAATTAGGTACGGGCGACTGCTTATAGAGCAAAGAGTTTTTCATGGTTGTCGCTTAGACCCGGAAAGAAAAAAGCGCAGATAGTGTCATATATAAATTTACCGTTTTTCCACCTATCGTGAAAATGGGGTGTGGTACAAAATGTCCACGTTCAAAATGTCGGCAGGGTCTGAATGTCGACAACAAAGACGTCGACAGTCAAAATCCCGAAAGGGTCCAGAAAATGTCTGCATTGTACTCTAAACTTAGACCGTAGACGGTTATTGGAAGGGGTCGGGGCCCAGGGTCAAGGGCCCCGACCACTTCAAAAACCGTCTACGGACTCTCTCATACTCAACCACCAAATTTGGAATACTTTCTCATGGTGCTGTAACTTGATCCGTTGCCGGTCAAGTTACAGCACCATGGACCCGCAACCCTTTGACTGCGGGTCCTGAGGACCCGCAGTCAAAGGGCCCCATATACAAAATTTTCGTAAAATCAAGTTTTCAATTTAGAACCACCAAATTCGGTATACTATCTCATGGTACTCTAAATTAGACCGTAGGCGGTTTTGGAAGGGGTGGGGGCCCGGGGACAGGAGCCCCCATACAAAATTTGCGTAAAATATTTTTTTTTTTTTCAATTTAGAACGACCAAATTTGATACACTACATTATGGTACTCTAATTTAGTCCGTAGACTGTTTTCGGAAGGGGTCTCCATTCAAATTTGTTATGTACGGCCTCTAACTTAAACCGTAGGTCGGGTATTGGAGGACCGTAGGTCAAGGTATTGGTGTGGTATTGGGTATTGGTTTTTTTAGAAAGTCTTTCGTAAAAAAAGATATTTAAAAAAAAAGATCGTATCCTGTCAGGGCCTTTTCTCGTCCGTACTCTGCATTTAATTTGTCGAAGGTTCGTGCAAAAAGACGCAGATTTTCCAGCAGTATTACTCTTTTTGTAGGGAAGGAAACATTCCAGGTGTGTTTCCCAGATGTAGATATATGGATACCCCCTCTAACTTTTATTTGTAAATATCTTCGCTATCAATCATCCGATTTGGACGATATTTAAAATTTATGGGTTTTTCCATGTGCTAAATAGAATGCGCATAAATAACATAACCCTTATATGGAAAAATTCGGAGATAGTGAGCTAATTAACATATTACCTTAATTAGCATTTTTCTTCGCATTAAGCGATACCTCTTTTAGAGTGCTCTCCAACGGTACCTTACTTGTTTAACTGCGGCAAATGGTTCCAAAGATAAGGGGGTGGCTCGTTTTTTTTTTTTTTTTTTTTTTTTTTTGAGGTCTGTACCTAATTGGTGTCGCGTGCATGCGACATGGCATTGATCATTCTTTTTTAACCATTTTGAATAACTGGAACTCTATTTACATTACATTCTATTTCTGCCTGATAAGCCGCCCGTTGGTGTTGAAAGCTAACGTTTATTAATTTGTGTTTTTAATACACCATTTACCAGATATTTTTGCACTTTATTGTTATCTACTGCCTTTAACTTAGACCTTAGGTCGGGTATTGCAGTGTTGAATTGTGTGTTGCAGTTCTTAAGAGTAAAAAAATTGAACTTTTTACGAAAATTTTGAATCGTTAATTTTTTCAAAAACCTTGCACCGTCTAAGTTATAGTGAAATGAGATAGTACACCAAAGTTGGTGGTTCTAAATTGAAAACGGTAGATTTTACGAAGATTTTGTATGGTGGGCCCCTTGCCACGACCTCTTCCAAAAACCGTCTACTGTTTAAGTTAGAGTACCATGAAATAGTAATACCAAATTTGGTGGTTCTAAACAGAAATTTGTAGATTTTACGAATATTTTGAATGGGACCCCCTTGATCCCGGGCTCCGACCCCTTCCAAAAACCCATCAGACTAAGAGTACCGTGAGATTGTATACCAAATTTGGTGGTTCTAAATTGAAAACTGTAGATTTTACGAAAATTTTGTATGGGGGTCCACGACCCTGGTCCGTTCTAAAAATCATCTACCGTCAAATTTAGAGGGCCATGAGATTGTATACAAAATTTGGTGGTACTAAATTGAAAACTGTAGATTTTACAAAAAAAATTGTATGGGGGCCCCTTGACCCCGGGTCCCGACCCGTTCCAAAAACCATCTACCGTCTGATTTAGAAGGTCATGAGTTAATATACCAAATTTGGTTTTTCGGAATTGAAAACTGTATATTTTACGAAAATTTTGTTTGGGTGCCCCTTGACCCCGGGTCGAGACCCCATCCAAACACAGTCTACAGACTAAGAAGAGTATCGTGAGATAGTATACAAAATTTGGTTGTACTAAATTGAAAACTGTAGATTTCATGAAAATTTTGTATGGGGGCCCCTTGACCCCGGGTCCCGACTGGTTCCGAAAACCGTCTACGATCTAAGTTAGAGTACCATGCAGACAGTTTCTGGACCCTGTCGAAATTATGACCGTGTCGACATTTTGATTGTCGGCATTATGACCGTGACGAAATTTTTATCGTCGGCATTATGACCGTGACGAAATTTTTATCGTCGGCATTATGACCGTGTCGACATTTTGACTGTCGACATTATGACCCTGTGGACATTATGGTGTCGACATTTTGACCGTCGACATTATGAACGCCACCGTGAAAATGACACATATGGGGATGCTAAATAATAATGGACATTAGAACTAGCCGGTGTCATAGAATTTTTAATACTACCCATTGGCAATGGGTAATATCGTCGAACTAAATATCCAAATTTAAGTTACCCAAGAGAAACATTTTCCATCAAAGACTGGAAAATGCGCAGAAAATCGAGGTTGCAGCAGTCAGATGCAAAGAATTCATAAAGAGTACTTTTAGGGGTGTAGATATAGCTATTACCATGATTAGACTAACAAGTGTTAAAAAAAGGAGTATTTTCAATAAAATCTAAGATGTTCAACCAAAATTCGCATTTTTTTGCCTCTTAGGGAAAAGCTTCTAAAATAGAACACGCCACAAAACATTAAAATTTTGTTCCTACACTGCTGGCCACCCAAAATGCAACACCAAGAAGGAAGCATCCGATTGGCCTGAAATTCGCAGCATGCGTCGCCCGCGAAAGGACGTGCAAACGATTAGCATTGCAGGACATATGCAAATCATGTGCGCCCGACACGCCACCGAGAAGCATTATAAGAAGGGTGCACAGAAGGCGGGGTGTAAGTAGTGGAAGTGTGTTGCGCTGCCGGACCTGTGCGTGGGAAGCTTCTTGATGCCTCGTCGCAGAATACGGCAGTGATTCCAGCACGTTTCGGAGTTAGACAGAGGACGAATAGTGGCTTATCGCGACAGCGGTTTATCGCACTGAGACATTGGCGGCCGTGTGGGATGACATAATGCCACAGTGAGGCGAGTATGGATTCGGTGGGTGCAGGAAGGACGGACAGACCGACGTGAGTGATTGCCGCAGCCGCGGTACACCACCTAACTAAAGGACCGGCATGTTGTGCGGCGGGAATTGACGGCTCGCACCGCCACATCACGAACGTTAGCGCAGGAATTAGGGTGTGTTGCGCAACAATTTGTTTCGCACGTACCGTTCGACGTCGTCTGCAGGAGCGGGGACTTGTCGCACGGCGCCCATTGCTCCGATTACCATTGACGTTACACCACCGGCAAGTGCGGCGGCAGTGGGCCGTTGACGTCGCACCTGGACTACGGAATGGCACGACATTGTCTTCTCCAACAAATCCCGCTTCTGCCTGCAACACCACGATGGTAGGATCCGCGTGTGGCGGCACCGCGGCGAGAGACTGTATGACGCCTGCATTATGCATCGCCATACCAGTCCGTCGCCTGGCGTTATGGTGTGGGGCGCAATTGGATAAGACACCCGCACCCCTCTGGTACGCATCGCCGGTACACTCAACAGCCACCGCTACATCTCCGACGTTTTGGAGCCTGTAGTCCTCCCTTACCTGCAGGACCCGCCAGCGGCCACGTTTCAACAGGTCAATGCGCGTCCGCACGTGGCACGCATCGTGAAACAATTCTACACGGCCTTCCAGGTGTCACTGCTGCCGTTGCCCGCTCGTTCTCCCGATATGTCGCCCATCGGACATGTCTGGTCGCTGATCGGCAACAGAGTGGCCCGGCAAGCACCACACACGGCTACGCCTGATAAACTGTGGCAACGTGGAAGCAGCCTGGACAGACATACCCCAAGCCTACGTCCAAAGCCTCTTTCGTCCGATGCCACGGCGTGTAGCGGCCGTTATTGCCAGCCATGGGGGGCCACACGTACTATTGATGTCTGCGTGTGTCGCAAGTCGAACGGGCCTGTCATTCTTGGTGTTGCATTTTGGGTGGCCAACAAGTGTAGTTACGTCTATCAGGTTTAAAAGGAATTTTTGGAATCTGAATTTTTAGTTGCGGAAATCTCTCAAAATGGAAAATGTTTGCGCTTCCTCGCAGAGACTGACATCTTCGTCACTCAGAAAGAAATTTTCCACAGAAATTTGAAAATTCATGGATTATCGTAACCATCCGATGTAAAATTATTCTTCTATTCCGGCTTCTCTATCCGGACATACATTTGCAGAAGTATGGACACACTGATAAAAAAAAAGTGATGCCATAAGCAGGATTTTTTTTCTTAAAATATCCACGTTTAAAAAAAGAAAAGTAAGGATATAAATTTTTGCAGTAAGACAGGATTTCCAGAATAAGGCGTCTATGAAGTGTTTACCTTAAACAGAAGTCTTCGTCCTTTCCACGTTAATAAGTGAGTCACGGAAAAATTATCTTCGGCCGCCATCGGGCATCGAACCCAGGGTCTTCCAGTTACGAGCCGGACATGCTACCACTGTGTTTACCTTTTTTAGACTAGCATCAGATACATTTAAAACTATTTGTTTAAGATCTTAACAGGGGCAATCGGTCATTATGGGAATGTAGTTTTGCTCATCTCGTCTTAACAGGTTTACTGTTAGGATCTATTCAAAGTCTTTATTGATACGAGACAATTATTAATAAATTATTTATTGAACGAGACGCGACTTTAATAGGAAGAAAGACGATTTATTCTAATGAGGTTGAAACAGTTCCGTGAATCTTTTCACAAAGAGTCGGGAAATGCTGCAGAACTGATTCAGTCCATTCTAAATTGCATGTACCTTGGACGTAGATTAGTTTGAAATTGATTAAGGAACTTTGGAAATAGTCTACGCCCCTTGAAGTTTGAGATTCTTTTGAAGCTCAGGGGTGCGCTCTTTCATTCTGCTTAAAGGGACCGTCAATTATTCAGTACGCTATTCGACGAGTATCTTGAATTAAGTAGTCTTTCTTTTTTTTTTTTTTTTTTTTTGCAACAGCAAAAACTTGTGAAGACACACCTTTTAATCTCACGGAGTAAGCAGGGTTTCTTTTTTAGCAGCTCCTGGAAATTCGGAACTGGAACCAGTCAAACATTCTAATAACGAGAAGTTGTTCTAGATGTTATCTCGTTATAATGACTCTCAATTTAAATAAACGACTCGTGCAATGATTTTTACCCTGTTACTGCAGAAAATACGATACTTAAACAACAAACTTATAAATTTCTTTCAAGTCTTTGTGCATATCCAAGACATTTTTATTAGACTATAATTCAAAGAATTGATACTTTCGATTAACTTAAAATGTTGCTTGTTTAAGAATCACCTCAGTAGCGTGAATTAGCCAAAACAAAATCCCCAAAATAAAGACCGTCTTCCACATAAATCAATTCAACATTAATATTCGTTAAGATAAAAGCCTGGAATTTGTGTGTTAAATTTTAAAAGAATGAAAAAGCTTATGAACAGAAATGAACAGAGTCGGAAATATGACGGTGTACCCTACCTCAAACGAGCCTAAACTTAAAATTAGAGAAGTCAGTACAGCTACCAAAGTTATTGCAACACTTCTTCAAGCGTTCCTCTACTCTAATTGGGTCTAATATTCATGACGAAATTAAGAAACTTGAACATGGCCTGTATATAAAAAAAAACGTTAATCACAGCGCTTCGCAGTAAGTTTTGTTTAACGAGCCGATTGCCCTCAGCTGGTCGTGTTGTTAAGTTAACATTTTAGAGAAATTTTAATATATCGTACTTTAAAAAAGCGGACACCATATTTGAATATTGTGAATAATTAAATACTAATCAAACAATGCACAAATCTGAAGTGGCGAACACCATTGTAGGGCAGCTTGTGTGATTATAAAGTTTAGAAGTTATCCATCAAAATATTCCATCACTTCTTCGGAGGTATTATGTGAATCGCCCCCGGTGGATATCAAAATAACTGGCAGTGATGAAATGTTTACCTCCGGTAGTGAGTAGATATTTTGGATCGTGAGATATTAGTATCGGAAAGGAGCACAGAAGCATTCTTGTTTAGAATGATAAAAGAACCACTCGAGCTACTTCTCACTCAGTGGGAGCAATAGATCCCGCACCTACCAAAACAAAGTAAAAATTTCTTTTCCTCATATTTCGCATTTCTTGGTACCCTTGTGACCTCTCTGGCGCTGAAAAAGCAACAGATGTGAGAAAAACTTGTCCATCGATCATTACTGACAGGCCATTAAGCAACAACATAAACTCACTGACTGGCAAAGTACGAATCTTAGCGGAAAAAATTGGAAATATATTATCTTTTTTTCTGCCCTGAAAATATAGCTTGCCGTCTCTTTCCTCTCCAGCCAATATTAAACTTAAAAATCGCGAAATTTACTATATTTAACAAAATAAAATATAATATATATTATTTCACGAAATTTAAACGGTTTGGCTTTCACTAGAAGCGTATCCTGAAAATATTACCATACATTTTTATAGATCTCAAAAATAAACTTCTGTTTACGCGTGAAATGTTTTGAATGCTCTTGCAATCAATTGTATATCGCCTAATTATATAAAATAAAGATATTGCAGCTTTTTTGCATTGGCTTGTATTTTTAACTAATAAACGTGCATTTCGTTATTTACTGAATGTTCGAAAGTGACTGCGACAATCAAAATTTAATTAGAAAGCCAACTCAGGAAGTAAATCTTTCATTTTCAGACAATTTTCTTTATTAATCATTAATTAAGAACATAATTACGATACGTGTCGAGTAAATAATCTTCAGTAGCCTCCTAAATCCGTACCAGCTTATTTAACGAATTGAAAGTTGCCTCACGATTCAATTATTTTCTAGAAAATTTCTTAAATCTGGTTTCGCTGATCACAGCGGTTTGCAGAATGACCTCTTGTTGAGCATGCAAAATTACATGGTCTTACCACTCGTAACAGGTTAGGACAGATACTTCAATTGATTCGGGATCTCAACGTGTTGGTGGTGGCGCAGTGGTATAAGCGCTGGCTTTTGACCGTTCGTCCGAGATCGAATCAAAGAATTTTTACGCTTAAAGAAGGTGAACTCTCATAGAGATAACGTAAAACAGGCGACAACAGCGCCACCACATCTTAAGAGGTAATATGCTCTGCGGGAAAGTTTACATTCAGGCGCAAAACACGTTAGGGGGACTACGGCAGTGAAGCTTTTCTTTGATCCACGATGGTTTCCTTCGATCTGATGATTATTTGCTTACAGCAACTTTTTGTAATTGTTTTCTGATATCCCGCCCATCCCTTATTTTGGTGAGAAAAATATGCAATAACATTAGTATTACTATTTAAATTAAATTTCAGCAAGTATTACAGTTAGGCCTAAGGATCCGTACAAAATGCAGACATTCCCTAATATTTGGCAGTACTGAAAATGTTTCTGAAGAACAAACAAAAGTCTTAACTAACCCGATTGACGTAACAAAACTAACATATCCAATTTGCGAAGTAATTATGCTGCCGAGAAGGTAACAATCACGTGCTGTGAGTAGCTCGGCTGACTGCTCTTTACCCAAAGAATTGAAGTCAACAGAAATACGCATGCGCAGCCTGCTCCGGAATCAGCCTATATGTTGGCTTCTGTGCACTGCATTTTTTCCCCTGAAGATATGGTGGCGCTAGTTACGTCTCGCTGAGCCTTAACTTCTTCTCGTTAGATATTCTTTGTTCGAATCCCTGAGGCATAGATGTTGTTTTTGTCTCTTACGGCACTGGCTCTCTTCCTTCCCTGGAACCAGTGGCGCTAAATTAGGGACGGATGAATGCTTATAGCCTATCAAGTTGCTAACGGTGGTCGTTAAACTTCAAAAAAACAAAACTTGTTGATCGGCAATATCGTAACTCACACCGAAACGGCCACTGCATGCGGTTCGCAACTGATGAATCGTCAAGCCAGTGATATTATGCCCACTCTGCATGTGGTAGCCAGTGCAGTCAATATCTGTGGTTCACCTGTCTTCTTTGCATAGCAGTCTGTATCCATGTGTTTGGACGGAAGGTCTAATTTAACAACGGTAACAGGAGTACTGTACATCAAATTTTAAATGGAGACTGTATGTATCCTCTCATATTATGTCTTATCAAGCAGCATTTTCGAAAGAAGGAGCTAAAAAAACCACACATAGGCTCAGTTCTGATTGAGCCATCCGTTTGGAACGACTTACAGATCGGAGAGTTGAAATGAGCAAGTCGAGTATGGTTGCAAAGCGTTTATTTAATTTGTTATAGCCAACACAGGTCTATAATATGAAAAGTAGCTTACCTAATTTTTACAAATAATGCTGCATACAATGCGAACACAAAGCACATGGATGCACGAATTACCCAACGTGGTGCACTCTGTCTTCTTGGGCTTCTTACATTCCTCATCACTTACTCTTGCCTCTCGTTTTGATTTTCTCTACTTTTGCTTGCGTTCATTCTGCGAATTCCGCAGCACTGTCAAAAGTGTTAATCGGTTCACAAGAAAACAATTTTTTAAATGTTTAGTTCAAACCACTGCGAAATGTTCTTCGTATATTTGAATAGATATCGTAGAGAGCTTTAAAACGATGCCACGCAAAGTCGTGTTGCGCTCACTGTTGCCGAGATAGATTGAATCAAACGCTGCGGCACACCCAGAAATATTGCATCATCTCCCCGAACACCAGGAGCGAGGGGAGCCTCGCACACACGATTTATTGCACAGTACGCGAATTGGACTCCATGCTGTTTACGAATATGCTAACACGATTAGTGTACGCCACGTATTTTTAACGCTATAATGATTTCAACTGGGACCTATTTTTGTCACAGGCGGTCGGCCGTAAGTCGCCCCATACTATCCGCGGAGTTAGACCTAGTCCTACATCAAAAACGTAAACTTTTCAATGTCTCCAAAGCACCAAAATATGAACTACTTATTACTTTGGAAAAATATGAAAAGCTCAAGTTTTTGAGGTGTAGTTATCCAAGATATGAAATTTCCCTCTGATCATGGTGAAACTTTAAAAACAGCTTACTCAAGCTTTCACAGACGTATATTCAATAATCTCGCTCTTTGTTCATTTTTATCATTTTCATGAATAAGATCCGTGACAAAACGTATTCAAATAAGGCTGGGAAACTCTACACTGTACCCTTTTCCAGCAAGGTTTCGTCTCAAAAAGAAAAAATAAATAAAAGTAAACTTAATTCTACTACGTATTATATATATATATTTTTTTACTTTTTATCCATTTTTTATAATAAAAAGTAGAAAGAATATAATGAAAGTAGATATGCGCAACACCATAAGTCAGCTACATATTGCTAATTCCTTACGCCTACATCTATTACACTGAGCTGGAATTATATGAAAATCAAGCATCATCACTTCATATTGGCTTCAAAGCACTTTTCTTCATATTTTCTTATGCGAAATGCAAACTGCAGGAAACGGACAGCAGTGTTGAGAAGTAAAAACAGATGTTTCCACGTTGAACTACATTTTCTTCACTTTTTATCACCTCCCACACATAAAATGATTAATGAATATTCATAAGCAATATGAGCAGAAATTTGTCATACACTTCATTCAGGTTTTTATGAAGTCCTTATACAGCAGTACTACATTTGGTTCTAATTGACTCTAGACCACTGGGTGGGTCGCCATGCAAGTTTCTTCACCTATCACTAGGTTAATGAACTCATATCAGTTGCTTTCTATTATCAGGTTGTTTAATTCATTACGTACGGGACAAACGAGGAAAGAATCACTTTCGAATGAAAGCATCAAGAGCTCTGATGCTTAGCGCCAATGCAAAAGGCAACGCAGTAATATTTTTGATCAGCTTTGAGGGATCTTGAACCATTAATCACGGTATATTACTCAAACTTTCCTTTTCCAGAAAACGAAAAAAATAATAATACAAAAGGCGGGTAAAGAGCGTTGTATAGACCTTAAATCATCTTGTAGGGATAGCATATTTAAGTTATCAAGCAAAAGAACATATCAATTAGGATGTCTTTAATCTACTGAAATAGCTTTGCATTACTGCATAGAACACTGATCTCAGTATTTCAATATGAAGCACCTTCTGCAGATATTTGGATTCTGTTTCGATACAGTCTTCACTATATTATTTAGACCACAGGTCTTTGCTGAGTAATTTGATTTTCCACTTCTGGTAAATTAAGTTACTCAGAAAATCTTAACACTGCAAAAGAATTGTCCACAAAATGGTAACGCAGCATGAAAACACGCTTTTCAACCCTTTAGAAAAAGGTAACATTCAAAATTCGCATGTACGTCACGAATATGTTCGCACGCAGTTTCGCAGTGCTCTTACTGCGTCCCCACATGTATCCCTGGAACCAGTGCTTCTGTCTCTTACGGCGTAGTACAAGACCGAACCAGTACTTCTGTCTCCTACAGGGTAGCAGAACATCGAACCACTGCTTCGGTCTCCTACGCCGTAGTAGAAGACCGAACCACTGCTTCGGTCTCCTATGCCGTAGTAGAAGACCGAACCACTGCTTCGGTCTCCTATGCCGTAGTAGAAGACCGAACCACTGCTTCGGTCTCCTATGCCGTAGTAGAAGACCGAACCACTGATTTGGTTGCCTACGGTGTAGTAGAAGACCGAACCACTGATTTGGTTGCCTACGGTGTAGTAGAAGACCGAACCACTGATTTGGTTGCCTACGGCGTAGTAGAAGACCGAACCAGTGCTTTTGTCTCCTACGGTGTAGTAGAAGACCAAACCAGTACTTCTGTCTTCTACAATGTAGCAGAACATCGAACCACTGCTTCGGTCTCCTGCGGCGTAGTAGAAGACCGAACCAGTACTTCTGTCTCCTACAGGGTAGCAGAACACCGAACCACTGCTTCGGTCTTCT
This sequence comes from Macrothele yani, assembly GCA_039090855.1. NCBI lineage: Eukaryota > Metazoa > Arthropoda > Arachnida > Araneae > Macrothelidae > Macrothele > Macrothele yani. The sequence continues at coordinate 98,987,997 of CM076995.1, read as the reverse complement.
ACGGCGTATTGGAGTTTTGCATTAATAACCTTAAGAACGCATTGGTAAGACGGCCAAAATCACTATACCAAATCATGCCGTTCGATTCTATATTCCAGTCTCTTAAAACTCTTGGTGGAGCATAGAGCATTGCGTTGTTAAATATGGAAAAGCTATGGGGGCATTTACCATGCATTTCCATATTCCTCATAAAAAAATTTAATAGGATGCATTCACTTAACAATTTAACATCTTGCTGTGACCAAACATAATAAACACACTCAAAGAAAATTTACACTGAGTGATCACTGAATTATGACCACCTACCTAATACTTCGTAGGTCCACCTTTCACCCTGAGTAACACAGATATCCGACGTGGCTTTAATTCAATAAGATGCCGCAAGCATTTGGGACGTATCGTCAACCAAGCTGTGGGTAATGTGGCCTTCAATTCAGGTATGGAGGTGATTGGTGTATCCAGATACCTGATATGCCGCTCCATAGTGTCCCACAGGTTATCTGTGGGATTGATATTGGAAGAATTCGGAGGCCAATCGATATGCTGGAAGTCTGAACTGTGTTCTCAAACCATTCCTCCAAAACATTGGACCTGTGGCTCGGCGGACTGTCATCTTGGAAGACACAGTCTCCACTCGGGGGAAAATGCAACATTGCTGGGTATACATAGTCAGAAAGCAATTAACGCTGGTAGGCACCAGTCATACGTTGTTCCACATGCAACAGGGGTACAATATCCTGCCAGGTAAACATGCCTCACACCATACAACTATCTCCACCGGCTTGCACTGTGGAGACCATGTAAGATGGATGGAGTGCCTCATGTTGTTTGCGCCAGATATGTAAACGACAATCCACAGAGTGGATTAAAAAACCCGACTCGTCAGACCAACACACATTTTTTTCAGTCATCCGATGTCCAACTGGCATGTTCTTTGCAACAGGCGAGTCTCTTGCGCCGATGAACCGTGGTTAGGAGAGAATGTCGTCGGGGTCGTCTGCTATTGTATTCCATACATGCTACGCATGGTCATGACGATACTGTTCCGGGTTAACCTCTGTTGCATTCAATACGGATAGTCAACTGTTGGACAGTGCTGCGTCTGTTGACCTGCACTAGTTGTCGGACTCGAGGCTCACCTCAACCTTTCGCTTCCCTGAGCAATTTCGTCTATGGGTCGTTGTTTGACCATTTTCACGCCAGTCCTGATACACTTTTTTTTTTTTTTTTTTTGATTGGAGGTTTAACGACCACCGTGAGCAACTCAATGGGCTATAAGCAGTCGCCCGTCCCTAATTTAGGGTCACTGGTTCTAGGAAAGGGAGAGAGCCAGTGCCGTAAGACAACACAACATCCATGCCTGACGGGATTCGAACCCGGACCCCTTACGGACGAACGATCAGAGGCCAGCGCCTTAGACCACTGCGCCACCGGGGCGGCCCTGATACACTTTAAGTACGGCGGTTAGCGAACAACTTACTAGTTGAACAGTTTGGGAAATCGAGGCACCCACCACTCTCCGAGCTCTCACAGTCTGCCCAATTTTAAAGTCCGATAAATCCTTCCGTTTACCCATCATGCTCCCCATTTTACTACCTACTGCTCCACTCACAAATTCGGTATATGCTACGTATGTCGACAATCGCGCCCTGTTGGAAATCACTGGTCAACGGACCGCATCCATTTTTGATAGGGGTGGTCATAAATCATTGATCACTCGGTGTATATATATCTGAGTACTTACCGAGTAATTTAAATTGTATGAATAAGATGTTTATTCTTCAAGAAACTTAAGTACTTGGGTACCGATGGAGTAGATTAATTTTAGACAAACGCAATTGAATATTTCTAATCTGAAAGAAACATTGAAAGTATTTTTTTTATTTTTTTTTATTTGAAAGGAACATTGGACCTTTTAATTCGGAAACTGTGGTGGGCTTAAGAATCTATTTGATCACCGAGTTCGAGAAATTAGATCCTGTGTAGTACATGCATAGCTATGAGATAAAAAATATCATGCCCGTTCTGCCTTCCTTAGAGATGTCAGTCTCTCGTACAATACAGGCGCAAAGCTTACTTTTCCTGAATATAATCATGAATGGAATACGGGATCATACCATACAAATTTTGAAGATGTGAATCCGTTTTATGGTGTAAATATGACATGGATGGTAAATCAGATAATATCCGAAAACTTGAAAATTTCGTCGTCTTGGAGAGGGAATCGAGCCTGCGACTCCCGGATAGCGCCCGCGTATGCTAACCACTACACCTTTTCCTGTTCGGTTCTCCCTTGCAGTTTCGTCTAATGTCTGTATTTCCAAAGAGAGTTTTGTTCCCTGGGTTACATTTACTCTTATCCATCTAATCACCAACTTCCTAACAGACTTTAATGCAGTATTATTACATTACATCTCAGACTTCAATGCAGTTCTAGCACATTACCATCTCTTAACCCTTTTTATTTCATCTTCATATTTTTTGTCCCACAGTCTCACCACGTTACGGAGAGGACAATATCACCCGATGGACTTCCGTTGGTTATTATCAACATTTCCACACGGCTGATATATTGAACCCAAAATTCACTGCTCTGATTTGCTTCCCACACATCCAAATGTCTTTAAATATCACACAGTCCCGATCTCTAAGATCTTGGAATGTTGCTTTGGGTTTAAAGGGACCATTTTCCTCCAACCGAGTACACGTGTGCCACTGTAGTCTATTGCAAATCACAGTAGCGATCTCTTCTTTTTGACCACTGCCAGATGGTTATGACTAAACAACAGCAGAAACGTTCGGAAACAGTTTCTGCTGTTGTTTGTGACGTAGAGGACTTTTAGGACTTCTCATGGCTTTTCTCTGCTTTGAAAACACGAAGGAGAAATTGCAATACTTTTGCCTCAGCGCGTTGCGATTTCACGTCCAGATTCTGCGAGTTTACGAATTTCCAAAAGCGTTGCGAAAGAATAGATTCTGGAACACCTGTACCTCGTTAACTGTATGTGTGTTACCGAGATTATTCAAATTTTTAGGCCTGAGGAGAAAAAGAGAAATGTGGCAACCCCAAATTACTCTTCAGCTCTGTATCCTTTTGGAAGAGAGAAACTTTCAAATGTGTAAATCTGATTACAAGTAATGCGATAAAATGGATAATCTGTAATTTAAACGAATAAATCAATGAAACTAATTAGAATTTCAAACTTCGCTATAAGTAACAACGGAATCAGCCAGGTAGAACTACTTGGTGCATAAGAGAGGGATATTTCAAAATGATTTCACTCAATACATTCCACGCAAAGACCATAACGTATGCACACTCAACTTTCAGTGTGGTTGTTGTGAAGCATACCTCTTGATAGCATACAGGATCTACATTATTTGCTTCGAAAATATTGTTTTAAATCAAGGGTCCTCGTTTTTCAAACACCGATCTTCCAGTTACTATACGATTGATAGTTCGTAGGCAGCCTATAAAACAGCAGAATTAAAATGAGTAGGGTTATGAGGACTGCGTTACGAGAAGCTGCCAGCGATGGACTAAATCATTATTTTTTAAAACTCGAAGAAACGGTCGTGCAGCAACTGAAGGGTTCAATCATCGATTTTGAAACCAACATATAAACTGCACATAAAAAATCAGCGGGGATATCACGATTCAGAAAACCACGAGTGAATTTGGTAAATGTTGTCAGGTCAGAATTGTGGTTAGGAGAGTACAAAACATAAAACTTGCAAATTTCGGGTTCCACAATGCTGTCACGTACGCATAGGTGCAAGAAAGAAGTATTAGGGATAACTGGACTTAGAAGTTAATGTGCTAAGGCCTGTCTTAAGGGTGGGCTTCTGTAAACGCTAACGCCACTATATGAACAATGCAGAGAAGACATGAGGTGGCTGGAAAATGCAATAGGGTTATCGAATGCTGAAATCCGAAATTAGATAGAACGGATCGACTTCATGTGGGTTGTTGGAAATAAGGCGATGCAGTAGAAAATTGGGAAGTGGTCGTTTGAGGACAACTGTGGCTCAACAGGATTATTGTCTCGCAATGAACCCTCACAGAAACCCCGCAATGTCGTGCAGCCACATTCAAGATGCCCTGAGAAGTGGCACCAGTATTGCACTCAGCGATCAAATGATGCAAAATCGACTGCACTGGAAAGGTCTCTGGTAGAGACATACATTGTGCTGAATAACACTATCTGAGGCAACCAGCAAGAAAGATATGAGTGGGCGCAACAACACCTATTGCTGCAGAAAAAGTGTCAAAGCGTCCTATTCTTCGATGAGTCCAGATTTGGCCAACATTCCAACAGTCGGAGAAAAACAAGATCACGCAGCGGTCAGTATTTGTACCTACCTGTGCAACTCTTCTGCGGCGGCACAATCATGGTATGTTTGTGTGTGGGGAATCTGCCTCGATGACGGTATAAGATCTATGTCTTTCGAGTGCATACGAACGCTAGCGTGTACAGGACAAGAGCACTGACACTTTTCCACTGCGCGATAGTCCATAGTTTCTACTTCGTGGATGATAATGCACTGCCTCATCCAGATCATATCGTGGTTCGCTACCTCAAAGATCGTGGTATTCCACATTTCCTCTACCGCCAAGGTTTTTCGTCCTTAATCCCATTGAGCAAGTTTGGAACGCACTGCAAAGGAGCTTAGCCCGGTATTACTGCTCTTCATAACTTTATGACCTTTGTCGTCATTTGTAGTGGCACTACTTCTAATCCAACTGAATCATCTTATCTGCAGTAGGCTCTGGAAGTGCCGAGCGGTCATGAACAACCGAAGAGGTGTCGCAATGGACTGACTCATGGAAGTCTATTATGTGCATTTTATTTCTTCTGTGTCAATGAGGTGTTCTCTCGTTTAAACGCCAAAATTGCCACGCTAAAGCTTTTGTCTGAATATTTCACGTCTCTTCTGCATTCTATGCTGTCCACAATTAAGTTCATACTGTTGCTTTACGTGTTGTCACTCTCCTTTTTCTGTAGCATCCCTATCTTTTTTGATCAGCTTATTTTTTTCTGTCGCTGGTTTCTTACTTCTTTTAGTGTGCTCTCACCGAAATAAAAAATTGAGGAAAACAAGTTTTCGCCCTCGTTAAAGTGAGCAATCCATCAATTAGCCCATTTATCGCATATAAACAGCCGTTAGTAATGAACCAATAATATGTCTCGCAGTGGCATAACCTACATCTGCGGCTTTCTTTGTGTCTGAGATGTCATCAAGGCAAAACCGAACTGTTGCCAAATAATCAGAAGGGAATCTATTGCAAAAATGATGCATAGGTTTGATGAATCTGTTTAATATATTAATAATTACAGATGCCACTCACATTATGAACTCGGTATCAAGCATACTAACTTGAGATAGTATTAGAAAATCAAAACTATGTACCAGACATATGCAACACTTGACCACAATTGACCGATAATTAACAAAAAAAGTTAGGGAAACACAGCTGAAGTAGCAGTTTTCCTTACAGAGAATGTCAGCAGAACCATGTCTTTGAAAAAATCTAAATGCCTAAAATTAATAATAAAAATACAGGTAATATGGAAACTGAACAGCAGTTGTCGAAATGACAGTGATTATTTCGACTGTTATTTTTGAAACTCAAAGTAATTTTCAAAAACCTTGAATTAATATATTCACTACAGTTGCTTCACCTAGTTCAAAATGCAATCAAATTTCTCGTATAACTCACAAATTTCTAAGGTTCAGTAGAAAATTCACTTCCGGCGTACAACGAGGTAGCAACAATAGTAATAGTGCAATTTTATGGGTTCTACTGTGCGTTACACTGTATGAGAGTAACCTGTCTACTCCGTCCTTTAATCCGATGTACAAAAAGCATCTAAAATGTACGTAAAATTATCACTCTTTAAATGAGCTACAAAAACTTAGTTTGTTTCAAACCTATAAGTCTCCTAAAACGTGCAATCACCAGTTATACTAAAAATAGAGTATTTGGACATGGCTTTTAGAAAAAAAAAAGGGTGTGTGGGGGGGGAAATCCCATTTTGAACAATATAAATAGTAATCAGAGTTCAAACTATGTAAAAATAGATAGTACTTCAACTTTCACGTTCTCCTTACTTGCTAAATGCAGAAAGATTATCGTGAACTTTAAGGAATTTATTAAAACGCTGCTGAATAACAAAAATACCTAAAATAAGACCCATAAGTCTATTTTATTTTGATTTATATATATATAAATCATTGTCAACCATTATCAATCCACTGCTAGATGAAGGTCTTCCCAAGTTTCTTCCACAACTGTCTGTCTTGAGCCACTCTCCTCCATGTTATTCCGGCATGCTTTCGAATTTCATCCATCTCCCGTGTGGCCGCCTTCTTCTGTCCCTTGTAATAAAGTCTAAAATTGCACTTGTCCATCTGTGGCCCGTTTTTCTGGCAACATGTCCAGCTTATTGCCATTTTACTCTCATCATGATGATGTCTTCCACTCTTGTCATTTTCCTCGTACACAAGTTTCTCTTCTTGTCTTTCCTGGTTACACCAAGTCTGCATCTCTCCATGCTCCTTTCATTTATCTGCAGCTTTTGTTTCATTTATCTGCAGCTTTTGTATGTCTTTTTTAATTAAAGAAAGTGACAGACAGACACACAGACAGAAATAGATTTACCTCTAGTCTCTCAAAGATTCTTCCAGAATTGTCTGTCTTGAGTCTGTCTCATAAATGTCACTCCGGCATGCTTTAGAGTTTCATCCATCTCCCATAGGGTCTTTCTCTGTCACTCGGAATCCAGTCTAAAATTTCGGTTGTCCATCGGTGGTCCGTTTTTCTGGCAACATGTCCAGCCCATGGCCATTTCAATGATTTCACACTGGTCATGATGTCGTACACTCTTGTCGTTCTCCTTATCCACAAGTTCCTCTTCTTATCTATCCTGATTATAATAAGCGTGAATATCTCCACGCTTCTGTAACCGGGGCTTCCATATTTATCAGAAGCGAGATTCTGTATCCATTTTTAGAGATAGTGAATTGTAGTCATTTTATTTCATTTCCCGCCATTTGGATGGAAGGCCAGCGAAAGGCAAAGAAAGTATTTCCTTTCCCACGCATCGCAGCAGAGGGAGCCACTAAGCAATTAAGAACAGAGTTTTGAGAGTGAAGGCGTGGCCGCGCTTTCTTGGAATAAGTCGGATGAGGAGACAGTTTTTTGAGGGGGTTTCTCTCTCCGGGCAAGAGAGGGGAGGCTTGGTGGCGAAAAGTCGAGAGAGGAGCAGAATATTTTTAGGAAGCTCTAAAAACCTCGCGGGTTTGGTCGGAACGGATGAAGGAAGAGGTTTGAATGGCCGGAAAGAGATCATGAGCGGGAGAATATGTAGAAAGAACGGAGATCAGGACAAGGCTTAAAAAGACATTCCCCGTAACATCTGAATAAAAGCTTTCCTCCCTGCAAAATTTAGCCTCAGTCGATTCACTTTTCTATGCCTTGTATTGTATTTATCTGCTCCAGTTGGAAGAATTACGCATTAAACCACAGATACCGAACTTACTGCAAAGAAAGCATCAAACGAACCCTCCACACAGGGCGCTATAATAGAACTCAGCACCAAGTCCTGTAACACTTCTTTCAGTTGTCTGCAGTCTTTGTATGCTGTTTTTAGTTAAGGTCCATGTCTCTGCTCCATACGTAAGCACTGGCCGGATGCACTGATTAAACACTTTTTTTTAAAGACATAATGGCACAATGCTCTTAAAAATTGTTTTGTTTCTTTCAAAAGCTGTCCATTCAAGTTTTATCCGCCGATTAATTTCTTCATCAATGTGACTCTCACTTGATATCTGCTGCCCAAGATAAATGTAGGCATCGGTTGTCTCCATCGATCGAAAAATCTTCATTTCTTGTAAAAGCATTGAACACACACATACATATATATATATTATTTCTCGGCGCCTTCTCTCCGTCCCCTTCACTCTAGTGCTGAGACGGGCCCAGCCCGAGCATCTGAAGTCGAGCCCTGGCCCGAACGGGTCTCGGGCTGCATAATACTTACTTGAGTTCGGGCTCTAAGAGTGGGAGAGAATTTTTTTTCCTGTTTATTTTAAATGTGATTTTGTATGATTTAACACAGGAGACCTTATTTGCACTTTCTAGTTGTCAAATAGAATTATTCGGCAACTGGGTATAGATGGGGAGTGGGAACTCGGCAGGGCTATTCATTCCGGGCTTGGGTAACAAATCCCATAGGCCATGAATTACTGAATTTCGACGAAGGAAAAGTTTCTTTAAGAACTATAGATAGTAGATGGGGAGTGGGGACTCGGCAGGGCTATTCATTCCGGGCTTGGGTAACAAATCCCATAGGCCATGAATTACTGAATTTCGGCGAAGGAAAGGTTTCTTTAAGAACTATAGATAGTAGATGGGGAGTGGGGACTCGGCAGGGCTATTCATTCCGTGCTTGTGTAACAAATCCCATAGGCCATGAATTACTGAATTTCAGCGAAGGAAAAGTTTCTTAAAGAACTATAGATAGTAGATGGGGAGTGGGGACTCTGCAGGGCTATTCATTCCGGGCTAGGGTAACAAATCCCATAGGCCATGAATTACTGAATTTCAGCGAAGGAAAAGTTTCTTTAAGAACTATAGATAGTAGATGGGGAGTGGGGACTCGGCAGGGCTATTCATTCCGCGCTTGGGTAACAAATACACCATAGGCCATGAATTACTGAATTTCCGCGAAGGAAAAGTTTCTTTAAGAACTATGGATAGTAGATAGAAAACTAACGAAATTTTGCTCCCTACCTCAACGGGGCAGCTCCCTGCTAATTCTATTGAGCAACGTACGACCTAGATTGTTGTGCCTTCCGATTTTTTCAGATGTCCGGCCATCCGAAACATTTAAGGAAGAACTGCATTGTCAAAGAAACTATAAAAATAGATTGCCATTCCTTTTCCACTCCACAGCTGAGAAAAACATCATTGCACAGACAGAAAACAGTTTAAAAAAATCTTCTCTTCCATACTTAATGTCTAAACTGGTTAATCATAGTTTTCAGGATCGCTCGGGTCCGGGCTCTATTTTGCAATATAAAATTCTGGCTCGGGCTCTTAAAACTGAGCATGAACGCAGGAGTCGATAACGCCTGGACCTGTCTTCTGAGCGCCAGGCCACTTCTTTTTCCAGGACTGCACCACTGCTGCACGAGGAAAATTGTTTTTAAGCAGTTTGTTTAAAAACATGTGTAACAGATTTAAAGTGTATAGAATATAAAGCATTTTTCTTTAATAACTGGTAAAGTTAAAAAATGCCATTTAATGATCAATTAAAGTTTTTGGGACTGCATATTGCATCCAAAGTATTTAATGGGAGGGCACTATTATTGCGGTCATGTAGTCATGGTCTATGTCAACTGCGATCTTGTCCTCTGATTTAATTTTAATATCTATGATTTCAAACTAATGGGAAGAACTGCAGCATATTTTAGAAAAAAGTCTATGCACATACAGGGCGTACGGTTTTAAAGGAATTAAAGTTTGATTTACATCTCACTAAACTTCAGATTTCTAAGTACTTTAATTTCTGTCTTCTGGAACTGATGCTTGTCCAAAATATATTTTGTGCTCTCTTTTCATAAAACCGAATCTCTGATCAATGTGCATCTTACATTTTTATATTTCAAGGTGCATTTTAGGGTACCCCCATCACCACCTAGGTGATATAAATTGTCCATCCTTAAATTAGGGTCACTGCTTTAGGGAAGGGAAAGAGCCTGCACCGGATGTAGAAACACAACATCCAGTGCAAGCCATCTTCTGACCACTCGAACACTGCTTGGTGTGTATCTATCTCCCAAAGGAGTCAATAATTCAACGGTTACGACCCTTCAACGCATGTGTAATTAATTATAACTGAGATCTATAGATTCTTTTTCATAAGGCCAAAAGGAAACCTGAAGTTAACACAAAGATCACAGCAGTTATCTGTTATCTTAATTCTGAAAACTAGAATTACTTGTGCTTTCTTCTTCTGCAAACAAGCAGTTCGGTAAATTCCGTATACAATGTTTCAATTCTCCGATTTTTTGTAAGTTTGCTGTCGCATTTTGTTTCTACGCCACCCAGTGTTCTTCTGACCACTCGAACACTGGGTGACATAGAAACAAAGTGCGACAGCAAACTTACAAACAAGCGGAGAATTGAAACATTGTATACGGAATTTACCGAACTGCTTGTTTGTAGAAGAAGAAAGCACAAGTAATTCTAGTTTTCAGAATTAAGATAACAGATAACAGCTGTGATCCTTGTGTTAACTTCAGGTTTTCTTTTAAGCTTATGAAAAAGAATCTATAGATCTCAGTTATAATTAACTACACGTGCGTTGAAGAGTCGTAACCGTTGAATTATTGACTCCTTTGAGAGATACATACCAAAGAAACTACGATAAATTGCAATACTGGGTATGTACTGCAATGGGGCATCGTAGTGGCCATAATGAACATTTATAATCGTTCTTTCTTTCTGTAAACAGGAAAAATTGCAAGATATGTGCGATTTTTTTATTTTGCATTTCTATTTCGTGAAATATAAATAATTAAGTTCATTTGTAATCACTATACACAACTTCAAATAATATAGCTTTGTTTTGAGATGAACACACTGTTTCTGAAGAAACTCAATCACAGTTAAGTGATATCTTATTACTGATGCACAAAAATTAAGTCACGAAAATATCTGGGTAATTTGGCATCCAAAGCAATTTTTTTCAGATCTTTATTTAAGGTTGCTTTTCAGTAAAGGCATTTTACGAAATTCACTTTTGTTACAAATGAAATCATGTATGAAGTGTTTGCCCTTGTTTTTGTTTTTGGAAGCGTGAACACAACGGGATTACTTTCCGATGTAGCAAATCTTGAATGCTAAAAAAGTCACTTCGTAACGTTTGGTGACTGAGTCTTCCTTGTAAATGTTTTTAACCTTCAGTGTTCCACTTTTGCTTCCCCCATCTTGTAAGTCAACACGAAAAGCGAAACGTTTGGATGAAATTGCCAATCAACACCAAAAAGGCATGACAGTCATAAAAACTGATGACTAAAAGACCTCATACTGCGATGATTTCCGCGTTCGCGCCAACCTCGTAAATATGCAGAGAATGTCTTCTCGAACACGTGCTCTTCTTCCTGCAGGGCTTGCAGGAGCGTGGGCCTTCTTAATGGCTTTAGAATATAACCCCGGCTTCTATTAACAAGATGTGCTTAGATCACTCGAGCCTTGCAATACCAGCGCGCATAGACAACCCACAACCAAAGAAGAGCAAACGAATTCAAGGACGGTCACAGCTCGTAAATTCTCGATAAGAAATCTCATAGGCTGTTCTAGTTTAAAAAAAAAAAAAAAACTTCCACATGAAAAACACTCAGCCGAGGTGCACAGAAAATCTCTCAAAATTCTACGTTCATGAAAATGTTAACACGTCAGAGAAAATGAAAGCATTGATAATAATTATTTCTCGAATGGAATATTACTAATGCCCTAAGAAAGCGAGGCGCAAAAGGCAGCCCCTCTTCCATATTTCTGGTACATCAAACCGTGACTAACTCATACTGCTGTATCAGTATGTATGTATTTGAAAAAGATATTGCCGCCTCAAAATGTATCCGATAAATGAGAATACGCTTGCAATATGTTTTCCACAATTCTCATTCACAAAGTTTTTTCTGCAAGCAAAAGAAAAGTATATTTGTTTCTTGAAGACAGATTTAAAAATTCTTCTTACAGAAGTAAAACATAAATTTTCCAGGATTGACAAAGGCAAAACTTTTCCGCCCAGATAGTCAGATAGTGCATCTTAACGTTTATCACGATATTCTGTTCCTAGAAGACAGAATTGTAAATTTCTCTGTAACTTATACTCGTTAACCTATCAACAATGACTTTCCCCTTACTTGTGTAAGTACAATTTTTTATTGTAAAGTAATTTTTGCATTACCTATTTCTAGATTAACACTAGAGAAAAATATTTACGCCGAATACGGTTAAGCGCAACTAGAATTTTTTAGTCGCTAAGAGAAGAAACGGAAAAGTTCTCTTCGGATCGTTTCTAAATAAGCGTTTTTGAGATTGTAGCTGGTCAGCTTGTCACATTTAAAAACAAAAAAAATCAACGCTACCGTTGGAACACAATAGAAAGAGGAAAAAGAAGACGTCAGGAGGTGAGCAAAATAAGGGAAACACCTGCAAGTACTATTCCCATGAACTTGAATAGGCTGATGGGTCAACTTTTGCTTTTATAAGATTTGTATTAGACTTGCAATAAAATCAAATAAATTGTAAAGATTCTTCAGAGGAATATTGGATCATTCTTCAAGGAAGAAAACCTCAAGATCTTTCGGTAACACTTGTGGAGAAATTCTGTTTCTCACTCTCATCTCCAACTCTGCCCACAGAGGCTCAACAACGTTTAAGTCTGGTGATTGTGAAGGTCATGGAAGGTGTTTAAGTTCAGGTCCATGCTCCTAAAACCAAGATGGGACACATGTGTGTATCGGAACATTTTTGTCTTAAAGGTTTCCATTGTGTGCGTAAAACAATGTTGACACAATGAGATGAACCTAGTCACGCAGAATATCAAGGTATGCAGTGACTGTAATTTGCCCTTTCAGAGCGATAATTGAACCTAAAAAAGCATACAACGATACAGTTACCCAAACAATTACAATTCCCCTGCCATGTTTGACAATTGGTGCAAGACATTTAGGGTTATGCGCTTCCTACGGGAAACGTAATTTCTCCCCAAAGTTGACAAAAGGGTGAATGATAACTCAACGGACCAAATCACATTTTTTCAATCATCTAGGTTTCATCTTTTGTGTTCTTCACACTATTGCATCCACCTTTTTCTATCAGCATCAGTTACGAGTGGCTTGGAGGCTTTCCCCGAAATTTCAGTACTATGAAGTTCCCACGAACTGTTTAGCTAGATTCCTGATCGCTGAGACTCGCATTAATTTCTGCTGTCATTTTGGGAGCAGTAGTTTTATGTTTTCAGGCAACAACAATTTTATTTTCCGGCAGTCGCTTTCACAGTCAGTTTCTGTTTCCTACCACAATTTGTTCTATCGGATTTTGTTTCCCCAGACTTTGTGAATGCAATCATAAGTTTCAATAGAGTTGCTCCGGATACATTCACCAAATTCTCAGTGTCAGTCACCCATGCCCTGGGCAAAACGCGCTTCAACAATTTGCTTCCTTTGGAATTCAGACAAGTCAGTCATTTCTCATGTGCGATTTTTTTACCGCCTCTAAAGAAGCTACTGCTTGTATCCTTATTCCTTGATAATACTACCTTCAAGAAACAAAAAAAATAATTGTTACTGAATGCTCATAAATAATCAAGTCAGCCATTACAAAAAAAAAAAAGGTTACTTCTGTAGATGCCACGATTATTTTGTCCACACTCTTAGTTTCGCAGCGTTTATACCTACAGCTTATCTATTCCAAATCCTTTCTCTGACATGAAACCTCTTAAAAGATAAAACCAAACTGATAGCAGGTAACGTTCTGCAATTAAGGACACATTTCATATAAAATGGCGGAGGTGTGTGCTCCATGCCCCTAATAATGTACCCTGTTGGATCCAAGAAGGTCAACGTAGAGACACGAAAAAAACGTCCTTTTCTACAAGACACGAAGAGCATAAAAGGGATGTCAAACATGGCAGGCTCACGCTTGCTCTGTCATGAGAAGTATCACATAATGAAACAACCCCACTCTGGTGCGAAATAAGGGGTAATGTATTGCCATCTACACCACCATAAGAGGAACCTTACTAAGGGAGACCCTAGAGATTATCACAGAGTGGTATATAATGATAGATCTACCTCATGAATGGACAGATCTGTTGGGGATAAAGTATACGGCTTCTAACTTGTGTATATCTGCTGTACAGCGTGAGATATTAATCCCATGTTATTTCACGTGACCATTGTTTATTTCATTTAAACCTCTGTTCTATTTATGCTTTCCAGGTTTTAGTCTATGTTGTCCTAGTGTCTTGAAAAAGACGCCCGTTCGAGAGTGAAAATTTGGCAGATCTTGTATGATCATTTTACACCGATAAAAACCGGCTTATCTTACAACGAATTATTTAATCCAGGATGGATAATTTACTAACAAAAAGCACAGAACAGGATTAGCTTTAGTTTCTCGAAGTATAATGCCAATGTTTATTACTCTTCATATATATTTTGAAATAATAAAGCTAGGTTTCTTTGTATGCTAACGTCCACTTCCGAACTAATTATTCGCGTTCGCTGACAGAGCCACAAGACGCGTCATCTTTAAGCTGCCCTGCTTATTTTACCCTCCACTTGAATGCTATAAGATCGAAGAATGGGAACAAATGAGCGACTTTCTTGATTTATTATTACATTTTGCTCAGTATTAAACAAATAAAAAATTAACAGAAAAATGGGCATACTTTTTTGTTAGTTTATTCTTTCTGTGTGTTCAATCAAAATCAAAAACCCCGAGACAATGTTCGGTTGTGCGGTACCAAAAGAGATTAGAAACTGTTGCAAGTGATTTTCCGATAAGAGAAATACAGTATATATGGGAAACAATAGTAATAATTGTGTCCAGTTTTAACTAAGATGTTTGGTGAAAATCTTACAGATTTCGAAAGAGGAGAGCAGTCGGATTTCTCACGTAGATATAGATAAAACATCGATTTTGATTCGCTGAACTTACATCGCAGTTCTATGGAATGTTGTATGAAAATGGAAACCGAATGGAATTATCAGAGCGGAACTTGAGCCGCTGGACCAGGTATTTTCAGAGAAAGGTAACTACTTTAATTGTTTTATATAAGTAAGAACTTTCTCTTAGATGCACGGATTTGCATGATGTGTAATTTTTATTACATACTTTATATGTATATAATCGCTTCTATTCCAAAGCCTGAATTTGCAAACTTCTACTTGTAGCTATATCACTTGTATAAATCAGTAAGGACCGTAAGCACCGAATGACTTATGAAATTTCCAAAATTTTTATTTATTCACGTAGATTAAAAGTGCATTAAACTTCAGTATTAATCGGCTCTCGAACATGTCAGCAAGATCAGCTGTTCGAAAGTATTTCACAAAATTCTAAATAAATTAATTTGTGCCAGTTAATTTATGAGAACATAACTTTTAATTTTCACATCATGGTGTAAAAATGTAAGTTATTTATTAGCCATGTGTGTAAGAAAGTCACTGCATTATTTTATTCTTGTGGTCGGCTTTTCGAAACAAAAGTGCAAAGTTAATTTAACGCATCGTAACGGCACGTGAAAAGCTCCTGAATCAGTAACTACGCTAAAACAAATACAAAAAAAAATTGCACTCTGTGTTTTCGGCATTAACAAAGGTAGAGTAAAATTAGGTTACTATGAGTAACGCTGTTGAAAGAATCGCCTGACGTGAGCGCAAGGCCAGATGATGTTCTGAATGAGATATCTTGTTTTTAGCACGTGCTATTTGTATTTCAAACAAATGCCTGCTTAACAATGGGCACAAAGAGCAGTTACTGCACTTGACTAATATGAATGAAATATCGTTGCGCAGATATTTCAGTGAAAATCATAATTTTTGATTCATCGAAATCTTATCAGCTGACAAAGGAAAGAGTTTAACGTCAATCAAAAAATTTATAATCATGATGCTGCCAGCATCAACTATACTTTTGCGATAGTAGTGAAGAGGAAAAAAATCCATCTTTTTTTGTTTTGTTTTAGGGTTTAACGACCACCATGAACAAATCTGCTGGCCACAAATAGTCGTCCGTCCTTAATTTAGGGAAACCAGTTCCAGGGAAGGGAGAAAGCCAGCTCCGTGAGACAAATATATCACCCATGTCTCATTCTGGATTCTAACACAGGCCCGGCTCGGAAGACTAATCAGAAACCTACGCCTAACCACTCAGCCATTGGGGCGGCACCAGTCTGCTCCCCTTGAGAGTTGAGCCCCTAATGTATGAACCACGAAACTCATTTAATTTTTAAACTTATAGTTGGCTGCCATGGGACAGTTTCTGACTTAATTTTCGTGCCACGAGGCAGTTTCTGTAATAACGCCAATATTTTAAAGATTTCTTAAACATGACTGAACGTTGTGATTAGTGCTGTATGTAGAACTTTTGTCGGAAAGCGGGGAAGGAATATCAAATGGAAGTTTTTGAAATCCAAGAGAACAAAATAAAAGTTTATGAAAAAGGGAAGAAAAAATTAAAGCATTTTTAATATAAGTTCGTACATTTCTGTTTAATTAAAGCATTTTTTCTAGGGTAAGTCGCATTTAAATAAATACACTCTACATAAAAGGAAAATAGTTGCACCCAGAAGAAAGCAACCGACAGGAATGAAACTTGGTGGGTAGGTTGGACATTGTGAGACATGCAAATGATTCAAGTGCCACGCTCAGCCGCGCATGTGACGCAAGCAGGGGTGGGAGGAGTCGTAGCGCTGTGCCTGACCGGCTATACTGTATAAGGTCGTCCGGTTCCACGTGCTTGGCATTCCGACTCGTGCTGTTGTCGTGGTTGCATTCTTTTCAAGTGAAGTATGCCTCGGAGAAAAGTTCGGAAGCAATACGAGCAGTTCGAGAGGGCTGCATCGTCGGGCTCCGGGAAGTGGGATGGCCTTATCGCCGTATTGCGCCACACCGGTCGTGCGGATATCCCCATAGCTCGCTGTTGGTGGCAGTGGATAGAACAAGGCACGAAGCAGCGACAGTAAAGGTTTGGGAGACCTATACGTACCACGGAGAGTGAGGACCGACGACATACGCGGAGTGACCCAACAGCCACGATTGCGGATATTCCGCGAGCAGTACTGCTCTCCATGCATCATCCGATTACTGCCAGCACCATTGGCAGACGGTTGCACTACATAGGACTACACGCACGCAGATCGTTAAGACGACTGCCCTTAATACCACTGCATCGTCGCCAAAGACTGCAATGGTGTCGTGCCAGATTGTCACGGAGCCACTCAGAATGGCAGCGGATGATCTTCAGTGACAAGCACCGCTTTTGTCTTAGAGGAGATGACCAACGAATCCGTGTTTTGAGTCACCGTGGTCTGCGCCAAGATAAAAGGTTTGTTGTCGAGCGTCACACGTTCAGAAGGCCTGATGTCATGGTATGGGGTGCAATTGCCTGCGATGCCAGATCACCTTTAGTGTTTATTACAGGCACTTTTTGGCAGCCCGACGTTACGTTAATAAGGTCCTGCAACTAGTGGCCCTACCTTTTCTGAACGCTCACTCCGGCGCGATTTTCCAACAGGACAACGCTCGTCCGCATACTGCTGCTGTCTCAATAGCTTGCCTTTAAGGCACTGGCACTCTGCCATGGCCAGCCGCATCGTCAGACCTATCGCCGATTGAAAATGTGGGGGATGCTGTTCGACGCGCTATCCACACTCCACCCCTGCCGCACAATCTGCAGGAACAACTGCGTGAGAAGATTCAAGCTGCATGGGATGGTTTATCGCAGGACACCATTAGGAACCGGAACAACTTCATGCCGAGACATCTGGAAAGCTGTGAGAACAAACATTGCGGCCGGACGCCATACTGACAGACACTACTAATTGGCGTGTAGCTCACTAAATATTACCCATATCAGTCTCAATGTTTAATCATTTATTGTTCCTGGTAACTTTTACCTTCCTCCCGAATAGCATTACAATCCGACAAGTCCTTTTGGGTGCAACTGTTTTTTTTTTTTTTTTTTTTTTTTTTTTGGTTTTTTTTACGTAGAGTGTATAAATGCAACTCTTTCGGAGGGTGTCAAACCCTTTCGCCCCCTCGAAATATACCCCTGGTAGTGATATGAATTTCGTAAACCAAAGATAGATTACATTTCACGATTTCGCATTATTTTGAACGATTTTTCGTATGTGTGCACTTCACAATGATTTGCACATCAGATCTGTTCTGTTCTGTTCTAGTTCAAACCTATAGTTTGTATACTCCCATTCGGTTCACATATGGCCGCCAGGTCACGCACCATTCCAAACTGAGAACAGACGCACAGCTTTGTGGAAAGGTCTATAAAGAACGGTGACACCGAAGTTGCATTTCCAGAAATCAAATAAGCTCTTGAGACCTCAATATGATGACGAGCAGGAACGTCATTACACTAAATAAGGTTGCAGAACTAATTGAGAGGACGAGGCAATATGAATTCCCGCTATGTACCGCTTTTATTTATTATGAAAACGCTTTTGATTCCATGAAACCATCAGCAGTTATAATGTCTTTGAAATCCTGTAGTATTGAAGACGCTATCATTAACATTATTAATAGTATCTATGAAAATGCAAGTTCAAAGGTTCGACTATTCGAGGATACATCGCCAATCAAAGTTGGTGACGGCGTGAGAGTAGGTAACACCAAATTTCCAAAGCACTTCAATGCCACATTGTAGAACATCTTTCAATCAATGAACTAGGAAGGAAGGCCAAGGGCGATAAAGATATATGGAGATTACCTTCGTTTTGCTGATGGCCTAGTCATTTCTGCAAGTATCCTCTCAAAGCTGATCCAGGAGCTTGCTGACAAGAATAAAGTAGTTGGATTAAATGTGTACTTTCAGAGAACAAAAAATATGTACAATGTTTTTACAAGAACTACAAGATATAGCGATTGATGGAGAAATCCTGCAGAACGGCCTTGAGAAACATACATATATCAAGCAAGAGCCACATCAATAAAGAAATTAATCGGCGTATGAAACTTGGTTGGAGAGCATTTAGAAGAAACAGTACAATTTCAAGAGCAATTTACCATTATGTCTCAAATGGAAAGAGTAATCAGTGAATGCCTCCAGTTCTTATTTATGGATCAGAAACACGAATCTTAAATAAAAACGATATACAGAGGCCATAGATAACTGAAAGGGTCATTACGAGGTGCACACCTGGTGTAACCAGGAAATATAAAAAAAGGAAATCGTGGATCATAAAAATAATAAGTGGAAGATAACTTCATAAAAAAAAAAATACCTAAAATGACAATTTGCTGGACATTTTGCTAAAATAACGGACCACCTGTAGACAACTGACGTATTAGACTAAATATCAAAGGAGAGAAAACGACCCAGAAGAAGACTACTTGGAAGATTGGTGGATGAAATTCGATAGCATGGTGGAGTATAGCATGAAGGAGACTGGCTCAAGACAGTTGCGGAAGAAACTTCAGCCAGCAACGGATTGATAATGGTTGTTGTTGTTGATGATGATGATGAGTGTGTGTGTGTGTGTGTGTGTGTGTGTGCGCGCGCGCGCGCGTATAGTATTTTACACAAATTTTATCTTCAGCGAATGGCATAGCAACCATCTCTTCCATATCATTCCGCATGCTTTTGAATTTCATCCACTCGGCCACATGCACTTGTTCTGGATCTTATCTTGTCCGTTGGTATTCAGTCTACTATTCCAGTTGTCCAACGACTGTCAGTTCTTCCAGCAGTATATCCAACCCATTGCTACTTCCGTGTCTTCACTTTCATAATGCCCTCATTTTCTCATTTTCCTGATCCATGAATTCATCTTCCTATATTGTCTGGTTAAACTGAACCTGCATGCTTCTTTGAGTTGTCCGTAGACTATTTCTTTCTTAGTGAAAGTCCATATTTAAACAACAGATTATTAGTAAGTTCAAAGAAAGCATACCGCAAGTTATTTAAAATATATCTTTCAAGCAACTTTATTAAAGACTTCGCTTCCTTTATTTGCTTCTTCTAAATTCAACAAAATCAAATCGAACCCAGGTTCACGACAAGCTGTGTAAAAAGCCATAAGAATATTGACATCCAATCTGTCTTTTCTTAAAAGGGTTCTTCTACAATTCAGCTTCATGCTAATTCAGAGTTTAGGATCAACTGGATCATTAGTTCAAATAAACAGATGAAAAGTACAATTTAGGAACCGATATTGTTACAGTAAATAGCTATGATTCTGAAAACTTTTGTACCAGCCTGCTCCTGCAGGATATTGTTGAAGTTTTGCTAATGGTTTTCCAGAACTTCAACCTTAGCAATACTGTGGGCCTAAAAAACTTGATAAATTTTCCAGGAGTACTGGCTTAAAAATAATTATGTCTCAAATAATAGGATCTACAAAAATATCTCATGGTATTTCTACGGGATGTTCGCATTCCTCAAGTGATTGCAACTTGACCTTTCAAAAAGTTTAAATTTTTGCGAAACAGTTAACACAACACCTAAATGCTTACAATCATGTCATACACAAAAATGTCTGGCTCTTCATTAACAATTTCGGAAGAATACAACTGAGTAATAAAAATTTTATCCATTCTGCTTTTCATTCAACTAGAACAACAAGAGAAGAATGAACTTGAAATTTTTGACCTTATTACCAAGGTTGGTGCCAATAGAGCCAGTGTAGGTTATAATAAGAGACGTACGTTTGCATTCAAATCACGCTCAGACTGAGGATTTCAAGAATTTATTCGACTGAAGAATTTTTTTAAAAAAAATTTAGAGAACTTTGTACAAAAACACTCAAATAACGAAACACCTCCTAGGTTCACTGAAAATATATTTTAAAAATTCAGATTTAAATACTTCATACTATTTACACCTTAAAATAAACTATTCCTGGGAAATTGTTGTACGGACGCTTTTAAACGGACGAATTTTTTCCTATAACCTGATATGACTATATTGTAACAGAATTTGAACTACTTCATATAAAAAAGGAATAAACATGTAATAAAAATTATAAAAGGATATAAATTAAAAAAAATTAAAAAATATAAAAACTGTGTGCGTGATGTCATACATTAAACTATTTGTATATAGTGTTGCGAAATATAATTATATAAGTGTCCGATTCCTTTACAAGTCCATCCATATTATAGCGGATTAGTTACTTTTGTGAAATTAGGTACTTTTATTCTGCCTTTTGCTCCAATTTTTAGACAATATGGAGTTACTTTTGTAATTCACATTTGGACAATTATGTTTAGAAGCATATTTTTATTTACACGCGCGTGTATGTATTAACGGTAGTTTTTAATCAAGTTAATCCCGCTCTCACTTCATCACTCTTATTTGTATGGCTTTTAATTGGGTAATGTGTTTCGTAAGCAAAAGCTTCTTTACGACAGTTTGCATTCCCCCTAAGTGCATGAACTGCTTAAAACTAAACTTCTTGCAAACGTCAGAAGCTGAAGGGACAAAAATGTCCACTTAGTTCGTAACTTATACTCATGTTGCAATAAAACAGTTTATTACTGTATTGAGAGAAAGCACGGAATAGAAGTGTAAAAAGAAATGCAAATAGCAAATGGGATTTTCTCATTTTCTAAAAATTCATATTGTCACCAATGGCTTGCTATCGGATGAGCCACAGACTGATGAATTCCAACGGGTGCTTAAACCTCATCGTCAACATCCATGAGCAGCCACTATTCAGTATGAAGATATTCAGTCGAAATTTGCCCGTTCGAAATAACAAAAATTTCATTTCAAACCGGCTTTGAGAAAGGTTTTATTGGGCTTTTTTCCACTTAGTAGGCAGTTTTAATCAGAAATGACAAATTCGTTTTGCTTGCTAGAAAGCGAAACTAAAAGGGAGACAACGCATGACGACCTAGATACAAACGAAAATTACAAGAAAAGTAATAAATTTCCCAGTGCATGCTCGCCGCAGGACATATGTTAGAAGCCAAAACGTGAAGAAACGCTCAGAAGTTTTGAACTGTGCATCTAACTATAAGAGTGATTTGAACACTTGCTTTCAGCTTAGTGAAGCAAGCATACAGTCATTTACTCTGGGAGCTAAACAAAAACTATTAAATGTACGAGGAATTTTGTTCAGTTCATTTATTAAAGCATCATGAAAAAGAGAGCACGGAGTGATATTTTAAAATATGTGTGCTAAAATAATTTAGAGCTGATAAATTAAAGGCTAATTAAACACAATTCATTATCTTCAAGAAAATGGAACGTGCGGAGATGTCCTTATTTACGCTTTCCAACCGTAGGTTGAAGAAGCGTATATGCTCCAGCTTTGTCCGTCCGTCTGTCGGCACGATAACTCGCCTAAAAATGGTTCGATTTCGATGAAATTTTAGTATGTGGTAGGGAACCACCTGGGGACGAACCCTGTTGAAAATGAATGAAATGGAGTCAAAGCTGACGGCATAGGAGCGGGATCCATTCCATTGCCCTTATGCAACATAACTTGCGTAAATATGGTTCGATGTCAATGAAATTTTAGTATATCGTAGGGAACCACCTGGGAATGAACCCTATTGAAAATGGGTTAAGTGGGGTCAAAGGTCAGGATATAGGAGCGGGATGCATTCAATTGCCCTTATGCGTCATAACGTGCGTAAAAATGGTTCGATTTCGATGAAATTTTAGTAAGTGGTAGGGGACCGACCTGGGGACAAAGCCTATTGAAAATGTACGAAATGAGGTCAAAGGTCAGGACATAGGATCGGGATCTATTCCATCACCCTTATCCCATACTATTAAAGGAGCAATTCTTGTATGTATGTAAATTTTATTTTGAAAACTGCTCTAAGGATTTTGATGAAAGTCGTTAACCTACCGTTTTCTGGTACTAGACATCGATTTAGCTTGATCGCGACTTTATTTAATCCACTAAACGAATTTTCCTTAACCACCCCGAATTACAACGTTTTTGGTGTCATGGCGTTGTCCATTAATGTAACCCATGCTTAGTAATCTTATGACGTCACCATCTCGAGATTGAGGTGTTGGCGCGCGGTCGCGCTATCTGTCTCATTACGTCACGCGTTGTGTGTGGATCCTATTAAAGTTTTATGACGTCACACTCTTGCGAGCAGATGGTCGCGATTCCCATCTGCCTCATTACGTCACGCGTTGTGTGCGTATGTTCGTCCGCACGATAACTCGCGTAAAAATAGCTCGATTTTGATGAAATTTTATTAGTATGTGGTAGGGGAACACCTGGGAAGGAACCCTATTGAAAGCGAACGAAATGGGTACAAAGGTCAGGACATAGGAGAGAGATCCATTCCACTGCTCTTATGCGTCATAACAAACGTAAAAAGGTTCAATTTCAATGAAATTTTAGTATGTGGTAGGGGACCAGCTGGGGACAAATCCTGTTGAAAATGGGCGAAATGGGGTCAAAGGTCAAGACATAGGAGCGGAAATCACTTTCATCGCCATTATGTGTCATAACTTACGTAGAAATGCTTCGATTTGGATGAAATGTTAGTTTGTTGTATGGGCCTGCCTGGGGACGAATCCTATTGAAAATGAGCGAAATGGGGTCAAAGGTTAGGACGCAGCAGCGGGATCAATTATATAGCCCTTATGCATCATAACTTACGTAAAAATGCTTCAATTGTGACAAAACGTATGTTATTTCTGAGGTATACTGAAGCGGTTCTGTAGAATATCATCGAAATGGGATCAAAGGTCAGGGCACGGGACCGAGATTTATTCCACAGCCATTATCCTCATAACTTGAGTGATAACTTGAGTAATGATTTCTGGTATGTTGGAAAGCGTATTATAATCAATGCATTGCATGATTTTACTAACGTTTTAAATATATACATGAAGTTAATAGATGCGAAGCCCAAGGAGCAAACTAATTTAGTTTTGCTATCCAGAAATTTAGACATTTCAGGAAATGTTTAGGGTGTACATCTGAATAACTGATGGATCAGAAAGATGTCCAAGCTACATACATTAAACGTAGCACGACGCATAAGTTCCAAGAATAATTTCATTTATTTTTAGTTTTGAAATTTAGAATATGTACACTGTAAAAATGAAACATTTTAATGGATGCCCGGATCACATCTATGAGGAAGAGTTCAAAATCTTTTCTTTCAGTATAATGGAAAGAATATTTTTCCACACACAATAGCTCCTCATCCCTCCAAACTTTCTGAATCCCAAATGCTCATAAAAAACAGTTTACAGCGCTTGAGATAAATGCGGCAGAGCCAATAAACACTGGAAAAGAAAGAAAATTCGGAACACGTGTCCACAGCAGTTTGAAATTTTTACGAAGTTGTTCTTGAGGTAACGGAGTTACCAAATCATTCAAAGTTAAAGGAAGCGGTACGCATATTTTATTTTTTTTTTTATGAAGGTTTTATAAATTTTCTGTCTTAGGATCCTGAAAACAATGCTTACTTTTCTTCTAAACTAAAACAATTGCACTTAGTGCCTTGATTCTTCACTGCAGCAGCTCCAGTTGAACTTTAAACGTAGTCTTAAAACGTCTATTTTCTCTTCATGAAGGCATTTTTCATCTATTTCTCCATTAAAACATATTACCTTATTTTTAGCAACCCTAATGGTGATCTTGCTAACTGCACACATTTTGGAGCGTAGGAGTGCACATCTTGGTTAAGTAGTGGACGGTTTGCTTCACGGTCTGTTTCCTATCCTGCCCAAGAACTAGGAATCCAAAGTAGAGGCAGGCGTCCCGCGATTGTCGTAAAAAATCTTATGGAAATAGTAAATTAATATAAATAACGATTTACGTAGATATTATGCAAAAGCCCTATCTGGGTGAAAACATAACACGATCGTATGACTTGATTTCATTTACCCTACACTAAAATCAATCAGATGACTACAACAAAATTTCGCGAATGTCAGACCTATAAACTTAAATGCATCTCACTGACGGATAAAATATTGTATTGCTCCGAAAATTCAACATACGAATAACATTGGCTCTCAGCTTTTTCGACCACAATACTTACGAATGAAAAACCCACAAATTATGACGCAGTGGCAGCAAATAAGTTTAGAAACCTGCGTGGGAAATTAAAAAGGGTCTTCTGTTCAGTGCAAACCCTCGTATGTACTGTAAACAATATCGTACACAAGCATCTTTTAAACAAAAAAAAAACATGTCGGATAAGCAGACAGTGTCAGTACTTTACAAAGAGTCTACCGAATTTCATACGGCGAGACACTCTTGGTGTAAGTTTGGAAACAGCGAAGTCTAATTTCAAAAACTGTTCGTTTGTTTAGCTGTCTGCGAATAGTTACGTAATAACAGTGCTAAACTGATCCCTCAAAGTCAATGTAGGTGCATTCTTATTTTGAAACCTTTTCGAAGGAAATGAATGGAAAAAATCCTGCAGCAAGAAGTCAAGTTGGAAAAGCGCCAAGCGATGAAAATGGCACGGCAAGAACTTAAAATCACAGGTTTATAAGTATCCTAACTGAAACGGTAAAAAATGACGCCTAAAATTGCAAAGCAATGGTTCATTCATTGGCCGTCCAGTGCATTATGCAACTCGCGGCGTGTATATATATATCACATCACAGGCGTGTCTAAGACGAAATATTAGCTGATGTGTGGAATTGAAAAGTTTTCGCAAGAGGCAGTTCATGATGGCGGAGAGAGAGAAAAGAAAAAAAAAGGGGGGGGGGGGGGTCTTTTGAACGGCTGGTAGATAAGGAGTTCCACAAAAGAAACTGACTGACCAGAGACACTATGTTCTAAGCTGATTTTTTTTTTTTTTTTTTTTTTTTTGCGCTGAACGAAAAAAGTTCCAGACAGGGACGGAATGCGATTCCGCTCCCGTCCCAAGCCTAAACCCGTCAGTGCAACATGGCGTACAGAAAGTTCCCAGCCACCATCAGAGAAAGGAAAAAAGAAAAAGGTATGTGGGATATCCAGCAAATGAACCTAATTAAATTTCACTGTTGGACAAAGAAAATACCACACCATTCGGCAGTGAGTACTTATGTGTTGACATTTGGGTTAGGTAAATGACTGCTGTTGCGAACCAATCACCTGTAAACCACAACATCGGAGTGATCTTTGTGGCGAAAGCACCTGTAAGAATTGAGAACGCCCATATGACGTCATCGGAAATTCTACCATCACACGGAACCCGGAGGCTTCATCATAGGACTTTCGACGAGGTGTGCAGGCAGCTATGCACATCCCCGTTTCGACACTGTCTAAGTGGCAGATTGCCTGGGGCAGATCTGCGATTTCGCCAGCCATTGCTATGACTGCTACTCACCGCAGCACATCGTCACGAAAGCCTGCAGTGGTGCTGTACCTGACATACTTGGCGGTATGAATGAAGCCATGGGGTATTCAGGGATGGGTCTTATGTCTCAGCTTCGACGATCGCGAGTCTGGAGATAACGTGGTCAACGGGCATACCTTACTCTCATCCGTAAGCGTCATACGGCTTCTCAGCCCGGTGTCATAGTTGGGGTGCAATAGTTTCAACAGCTGTTCACCGCTCTTACGCACTGTGGGTACAGTGACAGCACGACGATACGTCGATGAAGTGCTGCTGCCGTATTTCCCTGGTATCTGTGATGCCCAATTTCAACAAGATTTCACCCGCTTATTTCCAACACTGCAGACAGTGCCTAAAAGGCGTCCAACTGCTGCCCTAGCCAGAGAGATCCCCAACACTTCCTCTCAGTAGAGAACGTTTAAGTCGTCACTAGAAGACTATTTAATGCATCTGCATAACCCCATCGCAAAGTCGAAATATTGAGGACACAGGTCAACGACGTATGGTCAGCCATACTTTAGGCAACAATCCGGAAACTTTTCCACTCGATGCCATGTCGTGTTACTTGTATTGCCCAGCCTGCCGGTGATACGACCTACTGTCTCCTCGCCCATTCATGTAATCTCTAATGGGGCATCATGTAATCATGATGCCCCACCAGGGATCAAAAGCCATTGCGTAGACCAATGCGTGCCTGGTGGTTCAGTGGTATACGCGGCAGCTTTTGACCATTCGTCTGACCGGGTACGAATCCCGATGAGGCATGCATACTGTGTTTGTCTTACGGCACTGACTTTCTCCCTTCATTGGAACAAGTGGCCTTAAATTTGAGACGGGAAGACTGCTTATAGCCCATTGAGTTGCTCACGGTGGTCGTTAAACCTCCAACGAGCAAACGAAAAAGAATTAATTCATTTCTTTCCCATTTACTTGTCTTGCGGTAAGTTTCGTCTCAATTTGTGCAGTTTTTCATGGTGTGTTATTGTCTATGTCGAAAATTAACTTACCGTACATTATTTCAGTATTTTCTGGATTTCTAATAACACTATTTTCTCTACTGCAAATGGAGTGAGGTATTCAACATTATTTTGGATTTTCCTTCAATCTTTTTAACGCACCCGTGAAATTTTATAGATACGCAATCCCCGTTATGACTTGCATTACTGCTTGATCTAAAAGAATGCTATTACGCGCGCGTTTCCAAAGTTCAGCAGAGCTATTAGCTCTTAGCAAAGGGTTTAACATGTCAAGTCGTATTACTCGAGACAGAATTTGTGTTCTACGGTTGTGATTAACAACCTTAATTAGGGATTAGAAAAACTCTGTAACCTTAAGATTTTCATGGGAGTGTTAGAAATTGCGTATTAAATTAATAAATACGATTGATGAATGCTTCTGCAGGAATTAATTCTGTCGCACATAATTAGCCAAATTCTGCGTGTTTACAGTTTTCGAAAAAACGGAACGGATGATGAACTACAATAATTACGTCAGCGGAAACGTTTGGAAGCGTTGTATGTAATCTGCCTAGTCGACTTGTTGTACTCTGCGGCCTAAAAGACTGGAGAAACACAGCTGTGAAAAAACTTTCTTGGCATATGACCAAATGTCCCAAGGGCGTTGTGCTTGTAAAACAACGAGTACTCTGTGACTCAGATTATGGCAAACCATCCCGACAGGAAAGAAGCCAACGGGAGCACAGACTATCGTGATATCTCTTGCTGTCGGAGGAATGAAGATTATGAAAGCTGAGCCTCATGTCCCAGATTTACCTGGTCAGCACCTTTTCACAACCAGCGGTAATAAGGAAATGAGCCCATTTCTTCCAAAATCGTCCTAACCGGGGTGATGCAGAACCAACGTGGAGTTTACGTCAGCTTAACTTATTTTTCAAGCAATCTGCCATTCAGTTTTCAGAGATTGCGTGCCGTTTTCCTCCAGAGGGAAATCACAAACAAAACTATGAGCCGAGCAAAAAATTTATTAAAGTTATTTCTGGCAGACTCCAAGCATAAAATCAAACTATGCAAATATAATTGCTTACATTTAACTTAATGCAATGTCTTAGAACATCCGAAAGTTTATTTTAAATTATACATGCCTAATTTCCTAAACTCTCGAAAAGGAGACTGATGGTTCCTCGATACGTAGAGAAATGTTTAACGAGAGAGAAGTTATCTGACGGATATTGTAAGTTTATACCTTAGTTCGGGTAAATTTTGTGATTTCGCCGTGAAACGTGCTTACAATAAAATGATATGAATTATCCAAAAATAATTTTGTCAGCGACAAAATTTCGAAAACATCTTTAACGGTGTTTTCGAAATTTTCATAAAACTTATCGAAAATGAAAATAATTTTCATAAAAAAAGAAGTCTTGCGTAATTTTCTTATTCATCTCTGTAGCGCGATCACATGTGACTGCAAAGGATAAAATTTATTTGCGTTAATATGTCCTTTAAAACATTGTTTCTCGGGTAAATTTTAGTCTGTGAACAAATTAGCAGAATATTGTGCGAAAAGTTTCGGAATGCACATATGACGTTAAGTAAAATTTTTTATTTTTTTAAGAAGACGCAAAGCTATTTTAGCGTAAGCGTACCTCTTTCCACAATTAAACTAAAATTTATTGGCTGTTAGTGTTTAACCCTTTAAGCGGCTGATGTACTCTGCTTGAACTAAACAGTGGCGGAAAGTTTTGCGCCCTCCAACCAGAAATGTTCACATAGCAACGGTGTTTACGAAAGCTACGGTAAAATAATTTATCTTTATCCCCTCTCACCTCAGCAGCCGCAAAAATAAGCATGTCATAGGTAATAAGCCCTTCCTTGTAGTCCTATATTCCCTGTTCCATGATCTAAAACATGATAGAGAAGGGCTAGTCTCCCAGATACGAACGCCGTGCCACTGGGTAAAAAAAATTACTCAAATGTCTTCTCTCTCCTTCCTGAAATATGTCTCCATTGCCACAGTTCCTTATCAGTTACCGTATTTGCGCGAATGTAACGCGCATCCCCGCCCCCAGGTCCTGTATCAGTAAAACTGAATATAACTGCATATGTACATACTCGAATAAAAAACTGAGACGTAGGTAGTCTAAAAAAATTACCTAAATTTCAGCTATATGCAGATGAGTACACATGACTGCAAAAAATTTGACGCGCAAGCCTGATAGTTGTTTTCTTCCGCGAAAGCGATAACTTTAATTTAAATTTTGCGATATAATGCTGCCTACGCGATGACATTTCTGTGATCGCTGTTAAATAGGTGCCACAAAACGACGAACGTCTAGAGACGGCCAAACTGAATTTAGCCCAATGAAATTCTTTTCTGAGATTCCGAAAAAAAAAGACGCGCATAGCCTAAAGCATTGACTAGTTGCTACAGCAACTGAGACGAGAGTGTTGTGTGCTTCCTCATGGTCACCTGCTTCAGCTCTTTCCGGCCTTCGAACCTCCGTCTCCATTATACTCTTACACGTTTTGCACTGCGGAGTTGAAACAACGAAACTGCTAAGCTTCCCTATTTTCAATCAATTCATTTTCTCCGATTCTAACGCTCATTCCTGGTTTCTACCGCAGAGTTTCTGGATAAAAGGTGCGCTTTAGATTCGAGTAAGTACCGTAATTTGTCAGAAGGGATTGGTGTCAATCATACGCCTGAATGACTAGCCTGAATAACGAACAAGAGCAAAAGCAACATTTTTCTTTTCCATGCTGTAACCTTTAAGGTAACTCGTACAAGCAGCTTTGGAACCACTAAACATGCCCTGAATGAATTCGTTCCAGTAGTGTTCGGCCCACTTCTTAGACAGCGAATATATTCGTTGGAGTTGAGTTCAGCCCATTTTGTTAACCCTGAGGTAACTCGTTCCAGACTGCTAAAGGGTTAAAATTTTAATGTGCGAAAACTTAAATGTTAAAAAGCAAATTCGATTTTTAAGAAGGAATTAAAAAAGCTACAAATCCTTAACTTCCAGTAATGTTGAACTAAATAATGAACATTTTTGTGGTGCGGATTGAGAGTAGTTAATGACCTTCACAGTAGGGCAATTGGCATAAACGGTTTGATTTCGTGTGGTTACATAGGCAATATAAGGTCTGCTATTTAACCAAGCGATCACTAAAAAACACTTCTTCCTCAAAGAGATAAACATTTAAAAATCTTTATTCGTATTCTTTGGGGAAGTAATATATCCTTCGGAACTTCCAGAAATAATGTTCTCACTGTTCTGCCACTTCCCGAGATGTCTTCAATTTACTCATGTAGATTTCAGGAATCTTCCGAAGAAATTCAAATCCCAGAATAGGAACCCAGAGATGTCTGTATTTGAAAAGTAAGCACGATAATACCTTCACAGAAGAAGCACCACGCTAAACTGCAATCTGAATGGATAAATTTCTTCAGCAGTGTAAATTGGTATCTTCAAAAATTTCATGCGTTCATGTCCATAAATATCACTGTATTAAAAAGTAGGTTAAGATCTACAACCCAGTCTGCACGAACAGGATAGGATCCACATTTCTCCTCAATGCTCTTCCCGTCCCTCTTAAGAATCAGTAAACTAACATGACGTCCCAATATTCACTGGGACAGAGTTGCAGGGAAAAGTTACACAGCTATTACCTTCGCCAATGCATGATGAAGCACAAGCTTATTCAGCATACGGCAACGGTTTTTCAATGTTTATCATAAGCTTCCCTTTTATAGTCAAACAAACCACCTCCAGATGCGACAATTTACTGACTGAGTGGGGTTTCTGTCATAATTTATTATTACTTTTTTTCCCCGTTTCCAAAAATCTCCCCTGTTGTTTCTAGGGAGTGCTTACAACATTTAAGCAGTTTTAAGTATTTGACGGGTATTGTAATACAGTATAAAGGCCATAGAACTACTTCAAGAGTACTGCTTAGAGTTTGTTTAAATAACTGGAATTGTATTAGTCAAGGAAAATATTACCTGCAGAATATTCCAGCATTTCGGATTGGAAGAAATGAAAGAATTGGCAAAGTGAGAAGTTAAAAACAAGCTGGATTGGATATATGGGCACTCGGAAGCTGATAGTTATACATTATTTTCACAACGCCCCAAATTCGCCACTGGTAATATGATCCCTGCATAAACCTGTTTTTAGCACAAAGTTTTGGATCAGTCTTCGTCACCCTCATTAATAAGGATGAAAATTGAAGGCCATCAGCACCGATCCGCACGCACAAGTCTCCGAGAAAATATTAGGGGTATGCAAAAGTTTCCGCTGCTCCCGCTAGCGGGCGCTTTTGGGGTCTAACCGGCCGGCGACCAGTGCTGTCAAGTTCGTACATGAAGCCAAGCATGGCGGTCGATAAAGTTCATTTGCGGCACTGTTTGTTATTTATGTTTAATTTAGGGAAAAGTGCGAGTGAAGCACACGGTTCAATATGTCAGGCGTATGGCGAAACGGTTATGGGTGAGCGCACGTGTCGAGAATGGTTTGTCAGGTATAAGAAAGGTGACCTGCGCTTGGAAGACAAGCCACGTGCAAGTAGACCGTAGGA
Source organism: Macrothele yani (assembly GCA_039090855.1). Taxonomy (NCBI): domain Eukaryota; kingdom Metazoa; phylum Arthropoda; class Arachnida; order Araneae; family Macrothelidae; genus Macrothele; species Macrothele yani. The sequence goes on along the minus strand of CM076995.1, from coordinate 98,956,384 downwards.
ACTCGCAGACGAGGAGCTGAAATCGCTGTTGCAAGAGGATGCTACACAGTCGACAACGCAACAGGCGAAACGTTTGAAAGTGGCCCAATCGATGGTGGTACAGCGCTTACAAGGCCTTGAGGAAGATCCAGAAGATTGGTAAGTGGGTTCCGCATACTTTAACGGAGCGTAATATAGGTCAATGATTGGTCATCTGCATGTCGTTGCTGGAGGGGTTTCAAGGGAAGAATTTCATGTGGAAGGTTGTCACCGGGTATGAAAAATGGGTCTATTGCGACAGCCTCGTACACAAGCTATCCTGGGTCGAACCATCAACATCCACTGCAAAATAGAATATTCACGGGGAAAAGGTGTTGTTGTGTGCGTGGTGGGATATGCATGGAGTACTGTACTTCAAACTTGAAACCAGACGAAACAATCGCTGCACAACGATATAGCGATCAGTTGATGAAACAACGCCGCAATCGAGCAAAAACGTTCATAGACAGGAAAAGGACGCCGCCCAGTCATCCTGTTGCACGATAATGCCAGAACACATGTCGGTTCCACCACGAAATCAACCCTTGCACAGTTACACTGGGAGGTTTTACCGCACCCGGCTTACTACCCGGGCATTGCACCCTCAGACTTTTATCTGTTTCGCTCTATGCAACATACCCTAGCTCGACAACGGTTCACCACAGTTTCAGAGGTGGAACATTCAGCTCAAAACCCGAGTCCTATCACAGGGACATTCATTTGTTCCGTGAAAAATGACTAAAGGTCATTGATGCTAACGGCCAATATTTCGTTAAATAAATGTGTACTGGTTTCCTTTCTCCTTAAAACGGTGGAATCCTTTGCATACCCCTAATAAAAAAAACCTCACACCCATGAACCCACAGTCGCTAGTCAACATGGACTGCTTGAAGTCCCTTCAATTTCTAAGTTACCGCTTGTCAAATAAAGTACCAAAATGTTAGGTCAGATATTATTCAGAATTCCCCCTTCGGCATTCAAGTTCTTCATACATTTATTTAAAATAATTTAATACAAGATAATTCAAAATTATGGTCTGGAATTTTATCTGGATATATAGAACGAAAAAGTGAAAAAAGTTTGTTTAAAAGTATTCCAAATAACAGTTTACCTCCACAGACATTAGACTCTAAATTTTAAACTATGTACAATGCGAAATACGTCGTAGATTTTCAGACGAACAAAGCATTTTGTTATACATTAAAGGTTATACAAAACTACCTGCAACTGTTCGAATTCAAACACAAATCTCCTACGATGTCTCCACCCCATTCACAATAGCATAGAAAATTTAAAGAAATGAGATGAGTCTGTAATGGCAAAAAACCATTAAGGCCAGCTACGAGTGTAGTAACTGTTAAGAGTATCGCAAAGAGTTTTTTCCTTTGAGAGTAATCACAGATTGCGTTGATAGCATTTATGTACATATAAAACAATAATGCTTTTTCGTGTTCAGAAGCCATTTTCAATTATTAGATGTCTTGAAAATTCTGTCGTGATTAAGCTTGCCGTATTGATGAGGTATTCGACAGAGTTCGAGTACTAAAACAGCAGAGCAAGGACCACACAGAATTTTACCAAAGCTGTTTTTGCTCTCTTGTATAACAAACTAAAAATTAGGGAGAGCTTGGTTGTTTAATACGCAAGAAACGCTTATAGCGTACTAAATCAGTTTATTATCGTGGTATAAATTTGTATAAAGATTCGCCAAGCTTTCACAGTCCACTGGGAGGCTTTGGTTGTTTAATCAAAAGAGCTATTCTTTCCTCGTCAACACAAAAATCTTATAGGCCTACACAGGGCGTAAAAGTAAAGTAGCGCACCAGTCACTTCACAGCGGAAGGGAAGCAGACAATGATTTAGTAGAAGCAACGGGATTTGCAGAAGTGCCAGAAGGCCGATCCTATCCAGTTCGAAGAGAGCGTTCTCAGAGACGAATTCTCGAATTTAGCTCTCCAAACTCCGAAAATATAATATAGGAAATATGTCAGAAAATTGATCAGCAACATTCGTTTGTTCGAATCGATTATGGAAAATTGGGGTCAACGAACAATTTAGGCTCTGGGGATACAAAAGTATTAAAGGACATTTCTAAGCGGTGCAATAGCGTTGTATTCCTGTATAGAAATGACAAGATCTTTAAATGGAGGAAAGGATACACGGTGACACTGGAATACCCCGTCCCGGTTTGTGCGTAACTTCCCAGTTGCTTTCAACGCTTCTAATTCTATCATCTCGCATGTCGTAATCCAAGTTCCGTTCAAACGGAAGGGAAATTCCAATGTCAAGATAAATCCTCTCATTCGTTCAGGGGTCTCATCTCGAGACAACAATTCACAATGATATTTCACTACTTAGAAATGCCCTTTGATATTTTTGCCCCCTCAGTGTACAGCCTAAATTTGCCTAGTTTACCTTCCTCTTTCTATGACGGATTCAAAGCTAACGAATGATGCTCACTAACTTTCCAACTGATAATTTAAATCTCGCATTTTCGGAGTTCGGGTATTCGCCGCTGAAGGCGCTGACATCGAGCTGATAGGGGATCGGCACTTTGGCGCTGTCAACAATCCCATTGGCCTCGCATCGTCATCTGCCTCCGTTCGCTCACAAAGCTGCTGCTGAGCAACCTGCTTATGAAGAATACCCCAACTTTCCCTATGAAGAATACACCTGTGTGACGTGCCTGCCCAGCAGGACGCACACGATATATAGGCAGATAGCAGCGATAACGAACGTCCGCGTAGCTCAATTGGTAGATCAACTTATTCCAGACTGAGGGGACCCGGGTTCGAGCCCCGGCGTAGACAAAAATGGAGTAATTTACTTCGTTATACCAGTATAGGTGATTTTGTTCTGGTCATTGTAGGCGTGAACGCACTATTTCAGCACAAGACGAAATGGATTTTCTTGTACTATGCCAAAAGCTTTACAGGATAGTTCAGATCAGTGTCTCAGCCATTTTGTGTAGATATTACAGTGAATTATAACATCCACAAAGTGGACCACACTTTAAAAACTGAAGATTCCAGAAAATTCTTGCCAATTATTTTGTGCATTAGGAATTTTTCAAAAAATCGTTCAACAGTTAACTAGGAAATGCGGTTGTTTCACTTAATTTGGTACCTCAGATTATCCAAGACAATATATCAGAATTACTAGGGGGGGGGGGTCAACGTTCACCGTGAGCAATTCGATGGCCTATCAGCAGTCGCCCGTGCATGATTTAGGGTCACTTGTTCCACAGAAGGAAAAGAGCTAGTGCTGTTAAGACGAACAAAACAGCTATGTCTCACCGGGATTCGAAATCTGACCCATTTCGGACGAATGGTTAGGATCCAGAGCTTAGACCACTGCGCCACCGGGCTGCCTCATAATTACTAATCACACAATCTCGAAATCTAATGCCACTGTTTATCAGCAAGTCTTGACCAGAATTTATCAATTTTTGTCCTCGTAAAATTTGAAGACATCTCAAAACTAATTTCTTGCCGCCCCGGCGGCGCAGTGGTCTAAGCGATGGCTCCTGATCATCCGTCCGAAAGGGGTCCGGGTTCGAATCCCGGTGAGACATGGATGTTGTGTTTGTCTTATGGCACTGGCTCGCTCCCTTTCCTGGAACCAGTGGCCCTAAATTAGGGACGGGCGACTGCTTATAGACCATTGAGTTGCCCCCGGTAGTCGTTAAACCTCCAATCCAAAAAAAAAAAAAAAAAATAAAAAATAAAAAAAATAATTTCAAAAATATTTTCCTTCAAAAATAACTTTGAGGCGTTCTTCGTATGTTAAAAATGCTAAAGGCAACCAGCAGATGAAGATTATAACTGGACTAAATCTGTTGCCGTGCTTGAAAAACTAACCGCCCAAACGAATGGCAAACAGAAATACTTCTTATAAACAGATCATTTGGCATGAAAAATGAAGTTTATCTGCATTATATTTTGTACGTAGCACAAAGGACTCATTATGCAAATTAAATTTCAGAAGATTATCCGCATTCTATCGTCTAAAAGCCCAGACATCAGTTCAAGAGGAGATATTTCAGCACCGTTGCTGATGTGCATTAGATTCGTGCGAATTAGAGCTGCTATCTCCTTTCTTCAGTAATGGAAAGTGTGACAAAAATGGCGCATGAAAGGCAAGAAGAAGTTATCTGCAGAAGTAACCAGACAACACCAGAGTTTTTCTTCTTAATTTCTTGGAGGTATGCTGCGATGGGGTCTCCCATTTCTTATGAAGACAAATGGGATCACGCTAATTTGGGACAACTGAGGAGAAACGAGATAGGGCTTTCTCCAAGTCATTGAAGTCATGGAGATCATTTAATGTTAACGATGCGAGTCACACAAGGAGGCCCTTAATTTGTCATTTGCTCTCCTAATAGGGTTTCTTCCTACACGAGACCCATGTGCAATTGAAATAAATTTCCGCCTCGCTGTGAAAAAGATGTGCTCGTCTTTCATCAGCAAGAATCATGATTACTTTTTCTTCTGCCGTGGGAATCAAGCAATGCAATTTCATGGTCTTTATTGACGTAATGTCATTTAAACATATTTTGCTGTTTAGATCATTTCCGTTTTTATTTTTGACCGCGTCCGTCTGCGAAAAAATTAACACATGGCATTGGGAAGGAGTTAGTCGACAAATAATATTCAATGTCACATGACGTGGGCGTGTCAGTGAAATAAGTGTGTTAAAATCCCGATGACTGAATTATCAGATTATCTTAACAAAAAGTGACTCCTGAATAGAAAAGGATTTTTTACTATATATAGTGTGGAAGAAATATTCTTCTCATGATACGAGTACGTGGCCAATACGTAATGATAATTAACACAGCAATCATACATCGCTGAAATGACTGATTAATTGATATTACGTGTGAAACAGTAATTACAGTCAATTCAGCGATGTTTCATTGCGGTGTTAATTATCAAGATCTTTTACAACAGGGGGTGCACAACGAAACAAACACCTGCGCAAATAGTACCCCACGTGTCACGCCGTTGTACGCACTTCCTGGTGGCCAGCCTGCATCTATTTCGCAGTCTGCTAATGAGAGCGAAGTGTGAAGGGTGCATTAGCAGAGCAGTAGCACAGCTGGACGTCAAAAAGTGCGATCCACACAACGTAATGGAAGACATATCCGAGTTTTAAAGAGGACAGAGTGTTGGTGCGCGTCTCGCCGGTGCATCTGTGGCCAAGACAGCAAGCCTTTGTGGTATATCGCGAGTCACGGTATCCAGGGTTATGTCGGCATACTAGCAAGAGAGAAGAACCACATCCAATAGGAGTAACTGTCGAGGTAAAAGGAAGCTGTGTGATAAGGACGTCCGGGTGCTAACACGGATGGTAGCCAAAAAACAAAACCACAGCTGCCCAGCTCACCGTAGAGTTGAACACACACCGCGACTCACTTGTTTCCATCAAAACTGCTCGTCGGGAGCTTCACCGGGTAAACATTCACTGTCGTGTTGCTGTCGCCAAACCCTGGATCATCAGTATAAATGCCAAACGTTGGTTGTTATGGTGCCAGCAGCGCAAATCGGGGACGTTGGACAACGTGAAATGTGTATTGTCCTCCGATGAATCGTCCTTCACTGTCTTTCCCACAAGCGGGGGAGTTTACGTGTGAAGACATCCCTGACAGGCTTACAAACCCAGACTGTTTATTACCCATAATGAACCACTGAAGTGGATCGGGGATAGTTTGGGCCGCAATGTCGTGGCAGTCTGTAGGCCCGCTGATTGTTCTTGAGGGGCACATCACTGCCAAGGACTATCGGACAATTCTGGAGGACCAGGTACACCCAATGGTTCAAACACTGTACCCTGACGGCTGTGCCGTATATCAGAATGACAATGCATCGATACACAGAGCCAAACTGTTGGAAGGGTGGTTTGCTGAGCATGAAAGTGAGGTTGAATATCTGTCATGGCCTGCACAGTCACCCTAACTTGAACATTATTGAGCCACTCTGTGATGTTCTGGAGGAGCTAGTCAGGAAATGTTTTCCCCCACCAACATCACGTCGTGAATTAGTCACTTTTCTGCAAGAGGAATTGTTTCAAATTTTTCTGGCCGCTGTACAGGACTTGTATCGGTCCTTCCCATGACGAATTGCAGATGTATTGGCCTCTAGAGCTGAGACGGGCTCGGGCTTCATTTTGAAAACTTCTGGTCGGGCTCGGGCTGCTATATGAAGATTTTTTTTACCGGTCAGTTTTATCAAATAGTTATTGGTTTTATTTTCAAAACTTTTTTTTTTCAGCAGCAGTTCTCACTCACCGACAGAAAGTTGTTCTTTTAGTTATGTCTGTTGTTTGGCTATCTGTAGGAGGGTGAATGAAATTTAATTAGTCCCTTTAGGCAATGCAGTTGTTCCGTCCATGTGAAGCCGGCTGACAGCCACCAGGGAACGGCGAGAGACCAGCCCGAGAAAATGCGTTAGAGGTGGGTGGGTAGGCTGGGGGTGGGGTCTTGACTTGTAATACGAGGTGTAAAAAGGAAACTGACAGGCGGCAAACATAAGAAAGAGTAAGGGGATAAGGGAACGGTTGAAATGCACCCTGATTTTCCGATCGGATAAAGGAAAGGAGAATGGTTGTCTGGAATACAGTAAAAAGCCAGTTAAGCTGACAATGTGCAGTACTTTCCCGTTCTCTAGTTTTATGATACCTAGCATTCGTTTCCTGGTGCTGCCGTTGGATGTTTAGGATGCCGATGAAGAGATTTTCTGAAGGCGTAAATTAGACCCAAGATTAGTCTCGATTACCCATGATAGTTTACGCATAAGGTTAAATTCTCTCCATAATTGCTTCGTAAAACTATACAGTAGCCGGAAAGACCGACGGCCCTTTGAAATTTTCTGATGCTTTTTGTGATCAACATTTAAAACCAGTTACATCTTCCACGTACTGTAAAGAAGGGCATATATACATTGTTATTGTTAGTGTCACTGGGACATACTTTTTGTTGATGCCATATAAATTGTGGAACAAGATGAGTACATAAAAATATGGAAGGCGCGAAAATGAAACTAGACGTTAAAATCATCTAAATAGAACTTTTGCTATGATTCCGGTTGGCGCGTGAAAGCTAAGGATCAATTTATAACATATGGCAAAAAAAAATGACCTGATTAAATAGTTAAAATTAGATCTACCAAAACTGTTCGTTGTCCTTCTGCACTGGGTAGTTTTTACAGCAATTTAAAATTTTCAATAGTTCACGAAAGCTGCTAAAATAAAGCAAAAAAAAAAAAAAGTCTACTTCGGGCTCAGACTCTGACAAAAATGGCAGACAGTCCTCGGGCTCGGACTATAAAACTTCGGGGCTCGAGCGGGCTCGGGCACCCAGAACTGAGCCCGAACTCACCTCTATTGGCCTCTCAAGGAGGCCCTACACCGTACTAATAAATTGTGCCCTAAACCCATGTGTTTCAGTTTCGTTGGCCACCCCCTGTATTTTACAACGCTTGAAAAAAGCTAATACAGGAATTCATTAGGTTACTAAAACATTTGCGAAAGTATCTCGTCAGTGGTATTGAATAAATTTCAATAAAAATTTCATCTATGCTGTCTCATATTTGTTAAAGTTCATACTTATTATAATTCGCTATCAATTTTCTTTAAATGCAGGGCAACTACCCTCAACTTCTTTGCTCGCAGCTTCCTTTTTCCGATTCACTGACAAGCTATCTCAGACTATTCTAAGCTCTCCACATGCTTGGACTTAGTTCATTTACGCAACCTGTTTCGGTCACCAAAAGAATTATTTTCCTTCTTGCAAAAATTGGTTTCTCTTGAAAAACCATACCCCACGAAAATCATATTGTCGAAACAAATATCAGATTTACTGGCAGGTTGGTTCCACTCATCCCCGGCCACGACCTCACTTCAAGAAAAATATTTTTGCGCTGTAAAAGATACGCACTGAAAATTTTGCAGCAGCTCCGGTGGCGCAGTGGTCTAAGCGATCGTTTCTGATACGGACAAGTCGCATATTCGTTGAGCTCCCGAGTGATAGTCGGTTCTTGCTTCACCTTAGATTTTTTGTGTTGCTTTAAGTGTTCCTAGGGTCGTTTTGTCGTGTTCTACACTCCTTTCCGCACTGAAAGGAGTGTAGAACACGACAAAACGACCAGTGATTGTGGACAGCCACAGGTTTGTGCTTTTATCTTCTTGAGTGTTGCGTGGTGCAGCACTCGCTCACGTTAGGGTTCGTGGCCGAGATAGCCGCAACACCTCTGCTATCGTCTCTACCGCTTCATTTGATTCTTCTGCGTCTTCTGTTTCTACAATATTGTATTCATCAGCATTGAACGTGCCTGCATCTTCACCTGTGCTTTCTGATATCTCTACTATGTCTTCTACAAGCAACGTCCTATATACTGATGGAACCAACTCTAGTGTTAGTGATATGTTCCCACCCCCGCTTGCGTCTGTTATTGGTGGCTCATCTCAGCGGATTACGAATTCATTTTGTGATAACATTGAACTAACCAGAGTGGATAAAGTATTGAAAATTTTGGTTCCTGAAGAATCTCATGAAGGTAAGCAGTATAACACTGCATTACTTGTTAGTGTCTGTTTTCAATCGTTTTCCGACACCCCCTCCCACTTTATCTAGATGCTGTTTATAAAGTTGTTCCCGAAAAACAGATAGTGTCTATTATTCGTATGGGAGGGGGAATTATAGTGCAATTTACAGACCCCACTACTGTTGATAAAATTCTTCAGTCAGGAATTGATATTAGACATTTCCATTTACAACCTATTCCTGCTTCACATAGGCCTATTACTGTTACCCACTCGCCACGGCCGACAGCCATCCCGGATTCAAAACTAATTAAAGCACTACGGTCTTTTGGACGAGTGATTGGTGAAACTAAAATTCTTCCAGCTTTAGGTCGCGACTCGCACTACAGTTCAGTGCAAGGAGGACGTCGACAGTACCGTATCATATTCCCTAGTGATGAAGCTATTGTTGAACGTCCCACATCCATGGAACTCAGCATTGGCACCCGCACATTCGTTTTTAATGTGTTTGCGGGTGTCCAATGTTTTAAGTGCAAGGCTCAAGGACACGTCGTGTCTGAATGCCCACATCGTGTTCTACAGGATAGTTCTGCTGCCGCTGCTACTTCTATTTCCAGCCTAAAGGAACTTTCATCGGCTTTATTTGCTGCTCAACCAGGAACTGCAGGAAAACTACCTGTAATACTTTCTACAGACAACTTCTACTGGTAACCCTGTTGCTTCAGATCCTAGATCTCGTTAGTTTGATAATGCTCATCCATGTCCGACTTTGACCTCTACTGCAGTGGGTTTACATAATCCCCTTGATATGGACATTTCAAATTTTCCACATCTGCTACCATCTCAACAGGCCAACCAGTCTCAGATAGGTAATAAACGCTCTATTTCTCCAACTTCAAAACGATGTACTCGTGCGTCTTCTCGTTCCAGTTTAAGAAAAAAAAACGCACTTTAATCCCGCACTCTCGACGTTCTTCTGCTGTTACAGGGCTTAGTGCTGAGTTCTATTACAGCGCCCTGTGTGGAGGGTTCGTTTGATGTTTGCTCTGCAGTAAATTCTGCATAGGGGGTTTAACCCGTAATTCTTCCGACTGGAGCAGATAAATAAAACACAAGGCATCAAAAAGCAAATCCGTTTCGACAAAACCCCCGAGGTTTTCAGAGCCTCCTAAAAATATTCTCTTCCTGTCTCGACTTTTCGCCACCCAGTCCCTTCCCCGGAGAGCAACCCCCTCAAAAAAACTGTCCACTCGTCCTTCTTATTCCAAGAAAAGCGCGGCCACGCCTTCACTCTCAAAACTCTATGTTCTTAATTGCTTCGCGGCCTCCTCTGCTGCGACGCGTGGGAAAGGAAACATTTTGCCAGCTCGCTGGCCATTCCATCCAAATGGCGGGAATTGAAAGAAAGTGATTCCAATTATTTATCCCGCAAAACGGCTGCTGAAATTCACTTCCGATAAATATGGAAGCACCGGTTACACTGCTTCACCTAGCCAGGACAGTCAATACGCTGTTTCCACATCCTATACCTATGGCATCCGTACCGATTCGGCAGAAGAAAGCATGGAAACTGCCCATGATAGTGAATCGCAGTCTGCTTCTTCAGAAGGTGAATGCCCCCTCCCCACAATTTTCTTGACTTTCTAGAAGTTTTTCAGGACAGCACTGTCCCCAATTCGCCATTTACTCTTCCTGAATTAATATCTCTCTATCAGTGTCCGAAAAAGAGCAACATTATGCAAATACCATGTGTGCGGAGGAATTTACAGCGACTTCCCGAAATGGTTCAACAACTCGCAGCGCTCGAGGAAGTCTTTAGTAATGTCTCTCTGCCGTCTTGGGCCATCCAATATGGTAGAAGGACAAAGTACATGCTTAAGCTTCTCATGCCTAAACGTGCAGACCATCTTCAACCACCCCAATGATGCTCAATTTTATACAAATAATTTTTTTTTGTTTAGCTGCTACAGGCAAAATACGCCTGTAGCAACGTTTCAACGCTCTTCTTTTGTCCACAGAAATGGACGTGCACACCAAAACCAAGGTTTTTTTTTTTGTTAAGAACGTCTTTTTGTATTGTAGTATGTGCTTATTGTGGGTTTTTTTTCTCTCATCACCAGGAAGAGTGACTAGTGTTTCTTTCTCGTGATGAGAATGCCGCATGTGTTAACAGTGTCGCATCGTGTTGTGCGTAGTCATCGCTGAACTTTTTGCGTCTTCCTATGATGTGCTCCTTCCTTCCCAGTGAATCCTAGCGCTTTTCACGACGGACTTTTTCTGCGAAGTCGGCACCCAACATCAAGCTGGCTTTCCCCCCCCCCCCCCGTTTCTTCAGTGATTTTCCTACATTTCTTCAACAATTGATCACTTTGTGTTTTGTTCCTCCGAAATTTTAACATTCCCCGACTGACTTTCACTTACTTTTATAAACAGTCCTATATATGAGTCTCTTTTTTGTTACTTCTGTTAATTGCTTTGTCAGGTGATAAGCATGATGGGATCGCCAACGCGCGACGACAACCCGGTGGTTGTAAATATTGTAAATACGTCTAGAATCCACAATGCATGTTGGGCAGACCGGAGACTTGTTGGAACTGGGGCTAACAGTTTAATTGGGTAGAGAATTTACGGCCGGGGGTAGAATCACGGGGCAAACGTAACGAGGGGTTCTCAGAATTTCACTGGAACGAGTAGGAATCTTGATCCCCTAACGAATGAAAGATCAAAATGTTAATTTTCCGACCAGTAAGATTTACACTGGGGAATTTAATTCCGGGAAACTTGCGTTTGCCAGCTAGTGATTGGATGATGGGATGTTTTGAGGTAGTGTGGGTCTTCTTGGGGATCGTCAAAATTTTTACATGGGAAGAGAAGAACTTCGTCACTTAACGTTTACAGTTTTACACGAAACTTTTACTTTTGGTGTGTTTCGCGGCGTGCATCACTGGCACTTTCCTCCATGACTGGCAACTTAATCGCTGCCAATGTAACGGCAGGACTGAAGCTACGGTAAGATGCAGATGGGAGATCGCAACCGAAGTTTCCGGATGAACGGACCCCCTACTAAGGATCATTAGGGCCCATACGACGGTCGCAGCTGCGGATGGAAGCTATAATAACCACCGGACGAGAATTCTCCTGGATCAGGAGTGGTCAGCAGCGCGATATCTAGGCCAGATTCGGATGTTAAGGTAGGAAATCCATCCTATTCTTTCTTTGGTGTCCCCTCATAAATTCTTTATCGGAGCAGTCCACACATAGAGTTGATATTTTTATAGGCAAATAGTTAATTGAGTACAGTTTCCTGTCAGAGAGTCTTAAATCATTTTTGCTAATATCATGAGCGTATATTTATTATTATGCCAAATCATAACCAATAAATTTGTTTTTGTTTGTTAATTTTGTCTAAGTTCTATGATGAGTGTGTTGTTAACTACAATATGTGTGCTCAACCCTAGATTATTTAGAGAATATATATATATATAACTTTTGGAACCGGAACTTAGCAAATCTGTTCATTTATGCTTTTTATTTTAAATCTAGACGTTCACAAAAATATTGCGGCACACAGCGCACCCTTTGACTCCCAAAGGGAAATCGGCTGTGTGAAACACAACGCCCCGACAGTGGATTCTGAAGCTGCGTCAGCCCTAAATCAGGGAATCGCAGAATCACAATCCACTCGACACATCCTTGGCTCCCAATATTACGCCGGGTGAACCCAATTAGGAACTCGAGCGATAATAAAATTATGAACATGCTTTTACTCATGCGATTGTACAAATGTTTAATTCACTAGGATGTTTTTTTACTTTGTTTCGGAGTTTAACGACACCATCAGAATTGGTAAGGCTATAAAAGCAGTCACCCGCCCCAAATTTAGGGCCATGGCTCCACGAGAGGGACAGAGCTGGCTGGCATCCATGCCTCATCCGGCACTCGAACCGGTCCCAGATCGGACGAATGGGAGCAACACGGTCAAGAAAATAACCCCTTTTGGAAGCAGTGTTGCCACAAGCTGGAAAATTATTAACAGTATCGTGTGGTTCATATCAATCGCAAACTTTAAACTTTGAAACGTTCATAATAAAGAGTACTTGAGTTACGTGGTTTAAAACAGAAGTTGTACAAATAAAGCTAGCTTCAATCGTTTCAAGCCTGGTACGAAACATTCACATAAGCTCCGTAAGTAATCTCGTCAACCAGGTTTTACATTAGAAAGTTATCGTCCTTCTAAATGATATATCATTTAGAAAGTCTTTCTATGTCATTTAACTCCTCTTTGATTTACAAATTTTCGTTTCTTTCTAAATGATTTACGTAATGGGGAATATATTCCACTTCGTTTGAAATCTGAATCATCGCAGACAAAATTATTTGAATATTCTTTCACCCAAAGTTACACAGACACAAAAATACAGGGAAATTGGAATCTATCATTTCGAACATGAAATCAGTCTTAACTCCTGAATCGAACTTAAAATTTCTAAAAAGCCTGATATTCACCTGTCCTCTCCATATATTTGGAGGTTGTTTTTTTTTGCTTGTTTTATGATTTAACCATCACCAGGGGGCAAATCTTAAGGGCTACAAAGCAAGCGCCAGTCGGTAATATGGAGCCACTGGTCCGGAGAATGGAAAGAGCCACCAGCATAGTGAGGCAGGCACACCACTCATCCCTCATCCGGAACTCGAGCTCAGCTCGGACTACTAGTCAGAAACCTAGGCCTCTGACCACTCGGGCACCTAGGTGGCCCTTTGAAGCTGCAACCATTGTGTTATTTATTACATCAATCCCAGATAAAGTATTTTGGGTACCAGTCCACAATGATTTACATGATTGGGATTAGTCCCACCCATTGTGAAACAAGCTTACAGATCTCGAATCTTACATGCCAAGAATGTCTAGCTTCTGAAAGGTTTTCTCCTCTTATGATTCCATTATGGCCTCCACTTAAAACTTGAGAAAAGGAGAAATGTGGCTTTCAAAAGAGGAAATTCAATTTGCAGAATACATCCTGGATCCAAGGTACATGGGAGGAGTGCATGACTGCTATTGATTAGCCGGACTTCCGATTTGCATGGCCCCTTGAAGAATAGGAAAAAAAAACAAAAAAAAAAACTTAATTCTTCATTATGTCTTAGGAGCAACACGAACAAGAAAATATCCCGTTTTGGAAAGCAGTGTTACCAAAGGCTGGGAAAATGATTTAACAGTATTGTGTGTTTCATCTGAACCTCAAATCTTGAAACGTTCATAATAAATAGTTCTTGAGTCACGTGGTATAAAATAGAAGTTGTATAAATAAAGCGAGCTTCGATCATTCAAAGAATGGTACGAAACATTCACTAGCACACCACGTGACTCAAAGTAAAAGAGAAAAATTAAGTTTTGTTTTGTTGTTGTTTTTTTACTCGAGTCACGTGGTATACTAGTGAATTTTTCGTACCAAGCTTAAAATGATTGGAAAAATCCTTTCAAGCCTGATTGATACGAAACACTCACTTTGATACACATATCACTACCATTGAAATCTACTGTATACCAGATTTTCGTCTCACACGATAGGAACCAACACGCAAAACTAGTAGGTGTACAATTAAGTTTTATAGCGTTTTAAGACAATGTAACATGTAATTTGAGAGAAAAAATCAATACCTTTACGAATCAAAATATGCGCAGTCATTACCTATCACATTCCGCCATCGGTCGGGCAGCTGACAGATTCCAGCCATGAAGAATAACTTCGTCGTGTGACGCGATGAAGTCGTTAACCCATTTTTGCACTTCGTCACATGTCCGGAACCGTACAGCAGACAAACCATGTTGCATCGATCGGAACAAATGATAGTCTGAAGGTGCTATGTCGGGACTATACGCCGGGTGCTCCAAAACATCTCAGCCAAGAGTCAGTAACGTTTCCTTGATAGATTTCGCGACATGCGGCCTCGCGTTGTGATGCAATAATTTCACGGGACGCAATCTTTTTCCTGTAAATGGACGTTTCCGACAGATTGTTGCTTGTAGCGATCAGCAGTAACAGTTCGACCCTGTTCCAATAGTTCATAATAGAGCACACCCTTCATATGCCACCTGATGACCAGCAGAACTTTTTTGGAGTGAATATTGCGTTTCGGTGTCGAAGTCGTTACTTCACCGGGGGTCTACCCAGTGTTTTTTGCGTTTGGGATTGTCGTACCATATCCACTTTTCATCATCAGTAACGATTTTCCACAGGAAAGACTTTCTGTGTTGTTTATTCAACAGATTCAAACACTTCATCACACGCTCATCCTTGTTCCCCTGGTTCAGGTCATGTGGCATCCGTTTTCCTTCCTTCTGATTTTTCCTACTGCGCGTAAACGATTGGAAATGGTTTGTTAGTTACCCCCAGTTGTTCAGCTAGTTCTTTTTGCGTTTGAGATAAATCTTCATCCAGCAATGCTTGCAATTCCTCATGTGCAACCTTCTGCGAGGTGCTGCTACGTTTTCGATCGCTAACATCAAAATCACCTGCTTTAAGCGGTCTAAACCAAAACTCACACGTGCTTTTCGATACAATATTCTCCCCCAGAACAGATCAATGCACATGCTTTTGCAGCACTTTTTCCTTGATGAAATTCGTAACGAATGCAGTGTCTAATAAATGCAGTATCGCCATTTTTCACCTACCAATGTGCAAGTGTGTTTGACTGTTGGGCAAACTTCTGTGTCACATTTTATACTCTGGACCAGTTACGGTCACATGATAACAACGTGGGGGAATGTCGGATATGTAAATTAGCCGTATACGTCACACAAAAAACGCTTTAAAAAACTTATTTGTACACCTAATAAAATAGTGAATTATTAAGTGAAAACAAAGGGATGGTTTGTCTGGAAGTTCCATTGCAGAATTACACATACGGCCACTGAATTAGAAATTTTTATTCAACACCAGAATGGACCTCTTTTAGCCCAAATTACAGCACGTATGCGGTTTGGCATAAATCCCACAAGGTGTTGGATTGTATCTACGTCTACAGTGTACCAAGCGTTCATCAAACAGTCCTTTAACTGGTTCATATTTGACAGTAGAGTGCTGTCAGATCTGTTTTTTTAACGTGTCCCATACATTCTCAATAGAGTTTAGATCTATTCTTTGGGGTGGCCATGGAATGTGGTAGGAGTCCATGTCATGCTCGCTGAACCACTGCTGAGCACATCTTGCGCGATGGACAGTACCACTTTTATCCATGAAACAGGAGTCACCTGCTGGATAAAAAGTCAACATTGCAGATGGACTTGGTCGGCAACAATGTTCAGGTAAACAACCTTAGAGGAAACCCGACCTTCCAAGCAATATACCCATGTTCTATACTAACATAACGTACTCCATACCATGACACCATCTCCAGAACTTTGATTTTTTAAGGCAAATTGGGTCCATTGCTTCATGGGGCTCCTGCCAAACTATCTGCCTACTGTCGTTACAGAAGAAGTTGTACCGCGACTCCTCGGACCAGGATTTTCTTTCCAGTCTTTCAGTGTCCAGTCATAATGTCCCTGACACCCCTGTAGACGGACTTTCCTGTTCTTCACAAAAACACTAGTGGTTTATGTGTAGGCATGCGTTTGCCAATACCGATTTTTTTTCATTCCCTGCACGTAGTTCGCTGAAATATGGATCTGGAACAATCTTCATTGAATGCTTCGGCCAACTGTGGCACACAGGAAGTTCTGTTTCTTCGTACAAGCCTTCTCACGCAACGACGACGATATCGTTCCTGGCAGATCGGCGTCGCGCCATAGTTACGCTTCCTAGAGAAACAATATGGGCTATTTTTTCACTGATTAAAAAACCCCGGGTCTCATTTTTTGAGAAACCAGTCAGCTCTGATGTTTTCGAAATCGTTGCTCTAGCCAGACACGTGCACTCACAATAAGCCCTTTACAGAACTCCGAAAGATTCTTTGCTGTTCCCATTGTGATCAACATTACTGACCAGTATCAGTCTTATATAGTTGCCTACATCACGTAGTGAAGCACGTGGCCACGTATTTAGTATATACGCTGCTAAGTGACGTTTACAGACATTTGCAAAAGGTTTTCTAATTCAGTGGCCGGTGGGTGTAGCAGAATATGAGGCTCAGGAAGGAAGTTTTAAAAATCTTATACTTTGAAGTCAGCTCTAGATAAGATCTTAACATAGTGGGGAGTTGTTTTTGCTCTATACAAGATAAAATAACAGCAAACGTATTAAATATGCCAGTACAATTACACTAACTTGAAAAACCATTCGCAGTCCATAGTAGAAAATGACGTATTGTAAATTGAGAAATGGAGCTGAACAGGTAGAAGAGCAACGTTAGCTATTGGGTTGTCGGAAAAGTCATGACGTATTTTAGGCATGTTTTGCAAAGGTCATTTATTGATAGAAATAACAAAGATCAATCAATGATATAATGCCCATTTTGTTCGATAAAGTTTTGGCATCTTTCAGTGAGCTGCAGAATGCCTGTCTTTCGTGGCGAAAAACTGTACAAGGTGCTGATTTACAGCCTCATCTGAATTGAACGTTATACAACGCAAGGACTGTTGAAGAGAGCGAAACAAGTGGAAGTCTTACGGTGCAAGGTCAGGCGAGTATGCTGGGTGGGGCAACACATGCCACACAAGCTGCGCATGCCTCTATATAGTACTTCCAAAACCGCCCAACCACCATCGGGTGCCAAAATACGTCATGACTTTTCCGAAAACCTAATAACTTTGTTAAGATTAGAAATCTATAAATACAGCAAAATATTTACCTCTTAATATTATTTAAATTAATATCTGGCAGCACAATTTTAGTCATAATTTCAGTTAATTTAGAAGAGCTTTCATAATTTAGAAGAGCAATCTATCTAGAAAGAAGATTTTCCTAGCAAAGAGTATTGTCTGAAACAATATTCTTGAAAATTTTGAACCACTAATTAGGAGGCACGGAAATACAGGAGCTATTAAATGCATCCATTTTTGGTAAAATTCATGTTCTATAATAAAGCGAAAAATCTCTGACAAGAAGCTTGTTTTTTTTTTTCCCACCGTAGTTTTCATGACCTCCACGAGTTCTCTCGGGCAACTCATTAGCATTCAAATGATGAGGAAAGTGCATGCCTCCCAAATTATTTCTATTCATTAAGTAACCGATAAAGCCAACTTTTAATTATGTAAACTTCCTGGCAATTAGCTTCGTGGCTCAAACATTAGGCGGCAGAACTCTTTGAAGCCTGCCGATCTTTGTGTATGTACTTAGCTAATTAGCATTACAAGATGGATTCCTTTCTTTTTATTTAAGCACCGTGTTGTCATGGTTAGTTGAACAAGCCGAAAATGTTCCGGACTTAGTGAAATACGAAAATGAGCAGTATTATTTTTATGCTAGTTTAACAAACGTTGGGCAGTGTTGCTTACGGGAAGCATTTTTTTTATGTCCAGATCTAATTACTAATTGATGCATGCAGAAGTTTTGCTATTCAGTATAGGCCATTTTTTTTTGTATGTAGAGAAGTGCCAATCTCAAGAACATAAAAAAAATATAATTTCTATAGTAAGAATCACTTTGCGATGAAAAATTGGGAAAGCAACTAGTAATGCACTTTTATCTTGTCAAAATATTGTTATCTTGCATTACTGTCAATTCCCAATGCACTGTCCAAAGGCTTATTTTACAGATGGTTCCATGGAAATCATTTAAACTTCCACAATAATTAAATTGCCGCGTCTGTCAGTCGCTTACAAAAGAGACCTATTGAACGTAGAGATTTAATATTTGCCAGTGACATGCAGAGACAAATGAGAGTGTACCTCAGACTTTTTTAAATTTCAAGTATGCAAAATTTTAATTAATGTAATTAAATTTTGGAGCTTTCAACCATTGTTGAAGAAACTTTAGTTGAAATTTGTACTTGTGGTTTGCTGTGACAAACTCAAGCAACAACATTTCATTGCACTGATGCCCAATATTATTTCGTTGCACCCTTGCATAACAATATTTCATTACACTTTGCATAAACGCAACAATACTTCGTTGCACTGTGGCCTTAACTGCGAGAACCTGACGCTAAATTTGATTAAAGCAAATATGAAAAGCCGCCTTTTTTTTTATTGACGTAGCAACTTATATATGCTAAACTTTTATATACCTATGGATAACTTTATCGATGCAGACTAATACTATAAACCTATGTACGGAAAATGCCTATGGAGAAAATGGAAGCGACAATATGTGTTGTACCAAAATTTATGGGATACACTTCTGAGATGTTACATGTATCCTCCGGCCATAGTTGCCAGTGGATTTGTTTACTTTTCACACCGCAGTTATCCGTGTTACCACGCATTATAAATAGTCCCGAACTATTTCTGCGGGAAGATTTTTTGACTAGGTTTCGCCAACCCTTGTTTCGAATTTGACATAACGCGAGCGATTTACATTTTGAAATGTGATCTCGCCGTTTACTGTTAGACTTCCGAAGTGTTGCGCATATCCTTCCGCCGTAGTTGCTGGAGGGTTAATGTTTCAGATCACGGCTCTCCGTGTGTTACTACGAGCTATAAATAGCTCCACTACTTAAAAAATAGTTCCGCGATTCTTTTCCTGAGAAAATTTACTTTAATGAAATGCAAATAGAATACAAGAAATGAAATACGAGAAAAATACGAATGCTCTCGCATTTAATTTCTTAAAAGCTTAACATATCTAAGTTCGCGCATTGTCGCACTCCATCTTGACTATTTTATCTTGACGTAATCTGGATCTACCAATACTCTACAAAGGGACACTACCGCCTTTCAAAATCATGTCAATTGCCACCGAAGGAACCATCATTACTGGCATGCTGCAGGAACCATGATTTTATTCCACGCATTCTAATCGTCCCATCTGATATTCCATTTTAGTTTATACGCCTACAGTTTTCTGATTTTTTCAGTTTTGGCATGAGTATAAACAAGACACGGGTTCAAATCGTTGCAAGTTGTTGGACAATATGCAAAAGCCAAGTTTTTCCCATGGCAAAATTTATGTTGGTTGCTCCAGAGTGGGTGGGCAAAAATGAAAGCCTTTTTAACTTGGCTCCTAATGGAAGAACACTCAACGTCGTTGACCCAGTCGCTTTTCAAAAATAAACTTACTTGAGCTTCGAAAGAACTGTATCTTACACTGAAAACAACAACACACGTAGAGATATTTCAAATTTCCTATAGTCACAGTCAATCAAATTACTGCTGGTTTCAGACAGCCAGGCCGGAGCAAAGTTCGATTTGATTTAATTTATTGTTTAAAATCAGTTTCTTTGTATTACCGAGGCACGTTTCAATTAAATGTTTCCGTGCAATGTATCCTATTCATAATTTCAAGAAATCTCGGAAAACGCTGGCTCTATAACTGCAGTAGCTGATTGGAGTATTTATGTTAAACTCTGACAACGGCGTGTCCCTTTGCAGTTAATATATACGATATTTCAAATAATTTATATTTTCATCCGTAAGCATGAACAAAAATCATCTGCGTAATGAGCTACTAGTATAAAAAAAAGTCCGAAACTATTATCGTACACTGCCGGACAATTGCTAAGGACGGATGACAATAGCAATGATAGCAGCCATAAAATGGAAGGCAGGAAAATGTGGAAATTAGCATAAGTGCGGGATACAGTAAGACGTGTTGTGCGTATGCAAATTTTGGATTGCGGAACTTGTTCGGGACGTCGTAGCGCTGATAAGAGATATAAAGGATTTGACGCGTATTGACAGTTGTTGTTCAAACGCAAAGCTGAAAGGGAAAGAATCAATTGACGAACTTGCAATTTTCAGTATGTCTTCCCGACATCACCTAGATGATTTTACGCGTGGCCGTATTATTGGCAAGATTGAAGAAAGGCAAAAAATAACAGATGTTGCCAGGGAGTTCAACGTCAGCCACAGTGTTGTTTCAAGGCTTTGGAAAATCATTTCAAACAAATGGAGAGTAGCAAACGTCACGGGGGAGGTCGTGTTCGCAGTACGACACCTGCAGAAGATCGGTATATAGTGCTATCAACAAAAAGACACCGGCGCAGCACAGCTAGTGAGGTAGCAAATCACTTTATGGCTGCTACTGGCAAGCGGATCTCCCGAAAAACTGCCGCCAAACGTTTTGCATGAAGGAGGACTATACGCCCGCCGTCCTGTTGTGTGCATCCCATTGTCCAGACGTCACCGTACCGCCCGTTTGCAATGGTGCCATCAACATCGCAATTGGACTGATAACGACTGGTCTGCTGTCCTCTTCTCAGATGAGAGTAGATACAGTCTATCGTCTGATTGTCGACGACAACTGATCTGGCGTGATAGTGGTACTGCATATTGTCCAGCAAACATACAGGAAAGGGACCGATATCCGACATGTATTGTCATGGTATGGGCTGGCATCATGATCAATGGCCATACGTCCCTCTATATGCTTCCAACTGGGACTATGACTGGCCAACGATACATTAATGATGTTCTGTTACCTCATGTTCGCATGTTCCGTGGTGCTGTCAGTGATAGATTCATTTTCATGGACAACAACGCAACATGTCATCGAACAGTCGCTGTCCAGGAGTGTCTTGAGAGCGAGGATATTCAACGCCTCGTATGGCCAGCACGTTCTCCAGATCTGAATCCCATTGAAAATGTTTGGGATGCTTTGGGGAGGAGTCTTGCTGGTCGCCAATGCCCTCCAATAAACAAGGACACCCTCATCCGTGCACTGACAGAGGAATGGGATAAATTACCCCAACAGCTGCTTGATAATGTTGTGCAAAGCATGACACGACGTGTGGAATCTTGCACCGCCCTCCATGGTGGCCATATCCCGTATTGACATCTTACGCCGGAACGCCTGCGGATGGTAATTGCATTTTTTTCACGTTTACGTATTCTGCACAAAATGGCCTGTTTGTCCCTTAACACGTTCCAAAGCCTTCTGCGTTTCAGAGCACAATAAATTGTCTTTCTTGTAATGTCCTGGCATTCTGACATTATTTTATTTCACATGGCATCGAACCACACTTACTTTATTATGCGCTCTATAGCCGTTTATGATCCGTCCTTAGCAATTGTTCAGCAGTGTATTATCGTATCCTACTCCTACATGGCGTTATGCAGCCGACGTACCCAAGTGACAAGTGGTAAACCACTGAAATTTTGGCAAAAAGTACATTACCTTGGAATTCTTACAAAGGTGTTTCTCTCTTTACCTGGAAGATCGGAATGTTTTTTTTTCTTTTCTGTTTTCCAAGGGAAAACTGTGCAATCAAATGGGAAGGGGAAGTGACCATCGTTCACCTATAAAACGGATAACTGCGTTTCCATTTACAATTTGCACAACAGTTTTGGCCCGGCAGTATTTTTCATCACATAGGCTGTTTGTTTAGACGTTCGCTTTTAAACTTAGTGAGCTGAGGAACTCATTTGTAAACCTGAAGTTCATCGAAAACACATAGCAAATTCGTTTCTGAATTTCAATGTGCGTGTCATCTTTACCTAGAAAACGTTGTTACCCGGCAATCACAAAACTATACAGTAGAGAAAAGCCTGGCATCCAGTACATCGAAGCGATCGTGAATTTTTGCGGACGCCGTAACTAACTAGATTTTGCCCAGTGTAAGGTCTGGGGAGCAAGGTGGTGATTTATAAGGGAAATTGCCAGAAATTATCAGATCTCCGAAATACACATTTTTGACATGCCTCCTCAGTCATTTCCACCAATAAGAATTGTTTCCAAGGGCATGAGGGACTTTTGCTAGCGCAGTTGGTCAGGCATTACTTGCTATGCTTTGAACTTTCCTTTCAAAAAGTTTCCTGAAATCAGATTTTTTGCAAAAATTAAACGCATTCATGCTTTTTCGTATAAAAGCATATCATAAAGCTCTTAGTTACACAACAGTGTAAAAAAGAGCTATATCACGGATAATGTTTTTAAACAGGAAGACTGCCGCCATAACCTGATTCACTCTGAGTGTCTTCCAGTGAATGTTTCTATAATTAAAAGTTAACTTTCGGGAAGTTTTTATATAACAGATACAGAGCCTACAAATACCTAATTCAATGCACATTCTTCTGCAGTTGTATTGTAGGCTACATTTTTCTCCAGTTGCACTGTAGACACTCAGAGTGAATTAAGTAAACACTTTATTGAAGGAAAACCTAGGAATTCGTTATTCTATCGATGAGATCTAATATGCAAGTTTATAATGAGTCTTCGAAAACGAGGGAAATACCGTCACAAAACATGCGTTAGGAGAACTTTAAAACATATGGACCATTTGGATTATATATTTACTATCCCATATTAAGAGAATTAATCTTCTAGAGGGCGTATCAATCATTAATCAGAGACCTACTAACAGATAAAACCTAAGTTTTACATTTTTTGACTTACATGTGTTGGTAAAAATATCTTAGCCCGTCCAAAATCTTAGATGGTGCTCTCATTCACTTACGCGCATGTCCTACACGGGACTCGTGTGTCTTTTTAAGGATAGAAAGAATTTAGAAATTCATAGATCAACTGGAAGAAAAAAGACTGTTTACATCGGAAAATTATTCTCTCCTTTAGTTTGTTAAATTCATAGATTTTTCTGAAAAAATTAAAACATGTTATAAATTCTGTGATGTCAGTTACCATTGCATCCTTATTACAGCATGTTTAATTAGAAGTTTGCTGTCTCCCTAAATTAAGTGAACAATGCGGAGATTGAAAATGCATTATGACACACCTAGAAAAATATTTTCGGAATCATTTAATTTCATATCAACAACAAAAATAATTTGAGAAAAAAAGTGATTTTTACTAAGCAGCAAATACGTAGTTATGTTGAAGGTCATTTTCTGAGTGACCGGAACTCATGAAGTATGTACAGTTTAGAGCCATTACCGGAGCGGACTACGGTCACTCGGAGCTGACTATGGTCATTCCCTGACCATTTGAAGAAATCCCGCGAACTTTGATTAGAACTGAGTAAAATACAATACCGTGAGTAAAATAGCATCGGTGCAACGTTGGTATTGGGAAAAATCTAAATGGGAAAAGTGAAAGAAATATATCAAAGAATTGCAGTCGGGTAAAATCATTGAAAGTATACCTAAGAAACTCGAATAAACACTTCAGTATTTTAAAGTACGGGCTCAAGGCTGTAGTGTGATTAGGAACGTTAAACGTTTTCAGTACACACATACACACAATTTTAAGACAACCAAATTGGCGTGGGAAAAAAGAAGTGGCGCCGTATTCCGAAGCTTTGCAACGATTTCAAGTTCTTCCGTCATGAATATTAGCATATTAAATAATTATCTCTGTCATATTTCGATTAGTTAAATGAAAATTTATTAGTATGATGCGTAGACACACACACTCGTTAAGAAGAGACTTCAAAAGCATTCTCTCACAAACAAGACACAGAATAAGAAACGCAGTTGAAATGCACGTCAAAAAACTAGTGATAAAATTAGGCATGATTAATGAAATAAGCCTCTTTATGACTTACGTAATTGGTCGTAAAACGCAATGAAATTCGGAGCTGGCTTTAATTGCTGAGAACAGCACATGGGCATTAATTTTGTCCTTAACTTGGGCCTCTTTTATTAACATAGAGCTTGTTCTTATCTTTGTGGGGGAATACTTGCAAAAATCAAGAACCTTTTGCTTTTGTAACTCCTTTGTACAGTTGCCGTAATTTATCATTGTCAAGAACTAAGTGTTCCTGCAGTCGGAATGACGTCACATGGTGAAATTCTAATCGCTTCTTTTTCATGTATCTTCAAAACCTAAGAAAAAATTGTACAGATTGAATCAGATGAAAAGGTACAGCGGAGATTATTTCTCACTACCCATATTTCTTTGCCCATGTATAGATGAACATTATCTGTCATACAAAAAAAGCCTCAAAAATCTCCCTTCTATAGCACTGTGACACTAAACTGGAATTTTTGCATTCTTACATACCATGCAGCCTAAGGTCCCAACAAATATGGTCTACTGTAAGGGGAAAACTTTAAATCCGTGACAAGAGAACCTCGTGGTTCACTATATCTGTCAGCATTTGCTTTGCATCATGAAGTGTATTATTTATTTCGCCTTGCTATTCTCTTCCAGTTATTTGTGTTGTCCGACACATTGTAATAGATCAAGTTTAGTGGAACCTTTAGCTGCATGACACCTGTGTACTAAATTTTGACTAAGTATTTTGTGCTCTGTACTTTTTCATGTAGGAATGAGGATGATTCGGCAACCAATGCATGTAATTTCAAAGCAGTGTTTCCTATTTAGTGTTTGCATTTATGATAGTACACGTGCTAGTATCATGTTTTCATTTTGATATAGAAAGTAGTAGGTTCGCTATACAGCAGGTAGATATATGACCGATTTACATACCCCAAGGGATTTCGACTGGTCTCGTCATTGTGGCGGGGTAGGGAACGTTTGTTGACGGGTGCTGTGTGTATAATAAATGATGGCCATAGCAGAATTCAAGAGATCTGATGGTCCTCAAAAATTGCTTTAATTGAACGACCTCCACGAGCATCTAGAGCTATAAATTTCTACTTAGGAGTCTAGAACTTACTTTGGCCACCAGTTTCACGCAAGTGAGAGGCACTATGTCATAGGAACAAGCACAGTATCCATCTCTTATATTAGTTTCGAAACTACACTCGGTAACGAGTCAGAAAGATGATCACCAGACGACTTTTCAAAGCAACGATCTTATTAACTTTAATACCGCAGCCATAAAACTTGTTTCTGTAAAGCGGGAAGAAACAAATTGCGTGTAACAGAACCTGCTGCCATGGCATTTGTTTTCTAAATTAAAAGCCTGGAAAGAAATGTGATTCGAACTGGGGAACAAATGAGAAACAACTGAAGTCAGGAAATTCAGTTCAGCCGCTTCAATGGCTCTAAGTCACTTGGAAGTGAACTGAATACCTAAATAAAATGTCACTAAAAACAAAAGAACTGACTCAAAGAAAAATTACAGAGCAGGCAAGTAGGGAAAGTTTAAAACAAGAGTGGCTCTCTAAAATAGATGATGACTAGCTCCACTGCATTAAAAAAAACGGGAATCGATGCGGTAGATTCCCATGAAAACAAGTCAGTGATTTATGCTTTTTAAACCACTAGAGTACTAAGCTTCGAGTCTGACTTTTGTAAAGCCTCAGCAAATTTCATCCAGTTAACACTCACCTACTGACTGAAGTCATTCTACAGTCGGTGAGAGTAAAAAAGAACTAGCTCTTATAACTGAATGATTCATTCACCACTAAATGGATAACCACAACCTGCTACGTGAGATGATTTGAACTATCTGATTGTAACGACTTGAAAAAATTGTAACCCTGATAGAATTGATTTTTTATGGTACAAAAAAGGGCTGATTGTCTCAATGGGCCAAATATAAAGTGATGTAGTTAACACACTGAAGGCAATTGTTTGCTAATAGGGTCTGCAAATAATTACGGCCGCCACAACTTTCTGATCAGAATCGGTTGAGCGAACGCAATAAAACTACAGCGTTCAGCAATAGTGAGTACAGACTAGTTATGGTATATGTATAATTTCAAAGGACGAAAATGGAAAGGAAAAAAATGTACTTCAACAGAGTTTTAGAGAGAGATCTCCTGTGTGACCATTTTGAATGTAGCTGTCTTTTGAATTAAAACTGATTTCCATTTCAATAGAATACAAAAAGGCGATTCAGAATTAGGGGGGGGGTTGGTTGGCGATTTTCTGAATATGATCTTCCAATGCAACTTGTTTCATCAGAAGATGTTGAAACCTGAATAAGGTAAACTCAAAGAAAATTGAAGATTGTTTTATCTTTATCCTCCAACAAAATTAATTTGGTTTTCAGGAAGTGTGAAAAACAAGAAAAAATAGCAATGCGACATTCAAATAGTTGACAGAAATGGGCAGTGACAGCATGGGGACTGTGGAACAGGCTGAGGCGCGCCGCCGATATGAACACCTGCGTGAACGTCATGACTGCCTGCTCACCGTAATGCAGAACCCAGCACACCTATTTCCACCGGGACAGTTGGCGGCTCATTTACGATCATGTCCACGCTGTTAGATACCAACACCTGAGGCTAGATTGGTGCCAAGAACCTCGACACTAAGATGCTTATTTCTGTGTAACGCAAAAGTTTGTTGGTCTGATGAGTCCAGGTATCTACCGTATCACGCAGAACCTACTGCACCCCTTTTCTAGGCATATGGCCATCGCGTTATGGCGTGGAGTCTTAAGATCCTTAATTAGTATAGAAGGGTATCTGGATGATGAGGGCTATGGAGATACGATTGAGAATTATTTTCATCTATTCTTGTGCGCCAATAGTCAGGCCAGCAAACGGCGAGTTCACGCAGAACAATGCACAGTGCCTAATGCGCCATGTTTGGATGGGAGGGCATACTTCCGAAATCTTAGATATGAATCCCCTGAAACGTTTCTGGGACGATTCGGAACGAGGTTTTGAGATGCTGCGATCTTCAACCGTTCACCAGTTCTGCATTATGGGATACCATAACATTTTCTTAACGGAAGTCCCTCCGTACGTGTTTCAACGTATCAGCGACTTCATGTCACGATGAACTACCACGATTATTCGTTACAAGTGTGTCTCTCACATTTCTAAGGCAAGTGCGCGTAATTTCTTGCAAACTGCGAGGCCAGAGACCTGTGTTTACCGGTAAAAGTAAGTACCAAAAACGCCTCCGTGTCATGACATGCAAATGCACTCAGATCTACCAGTACCAAAAATACAGAAAATTATATATATATATATTTTCATATTTTCAATAAAGTAACATTTATGTTTTGCCACTTTGGAAATAACGAGTAATTGAAATTGTCCCATCAATGCCAAGAAAGCTCACTTCTTAATGCGGGTATAACGAATCTTCGTTGGAAAATCACGATCCCGAGGTAAGAGGGTAAATTTCACTAGATTTCATTATCCACATTTGTACTGGTAAACTTCATCACTTGAAACTGATGAGACAAGTAAAAACAATCCAGTAATTAGCATTCACTCAACGTGGAGTCTCACAGAAAATGGAGATATCTGTTCACAGTATATAAACTTTCAACTTGAAGTTTATCATTATGAAATTTCTTACTCCTCAGCATGGACAGATTTCCGCGTATTTTGGTAGGCGATTTTATCTCCCATTGTTCATCTGGAGGTTATTGCCAACACTTCTGAGTACGAGATAAACGAGTGTTAATTTAATGACGAATAATAGCTAGACGGCTATCAAAAAGCCTAGGTCTAACTATAATTTTACAGCTTACAGAAACATTTCTTTCACTTTTTCTGGGAATGTTATTAGCCTTCTTGTGAAACCTATCCCGACACTTCTAAAGCAAAAAGGAATTGGGACATTGAACTAGATCCGAGTCTTAAACAGTTGCGAGAAAAAGAACCGACTTCAAGAGGAACAGATCTTATCATTCTCGATACTTGAAGAAAAGAAAGCTTCAACATGTGGTTGCGGCATCCACACCCACTGGCTCCCACATAATAACTTAACTAATTGGAACTCATCACATACGCTCGTATCACCTTTCATGCTAAAAAGGAAGCAGCTCATGAGAAGGCTGCTGTTTCCTTAGCACTCAGCATCTTGTTTTCCAACTGGTATAAATATTTACCCATTTTTTCTGGCTGTCGATGCATCAACAGCAAATTATAAAATTTAAATGCAACTCCATTCCAATGCAAATGACACACGCGAACGCATGGTGGCAGTTTTTTTGTTGTTGTTTTTTTCGGAAGGGAAATACAATTCGAATCTGCATCAGACATAATAAATAATGTTGGCGCATATCTAGTAATATTTGACTGGACAAGACGCGTATTTTTTGGTTAAATATTGACCACAAAATACTTAACATGCATGTGCCTTTTCTTCTGATAAGTCTTATTCAGGATTTCTTTTTTCGCTAAGTTAAAACTTAATCGAAGGTTAATCATAAAATGCAAAAAAAAAAAAAAAAAAAAAAAACAATAATAAAAAAAAAGGCGTAACAGAAAAGTATGCCAATTTTTTTGTAGAGGACTTTTCGTGCCCTCTTGGTTATAAAGCTTAGTAACCTATGTGTCAGATGCACAATTTTAATTTGCATTGTATTATTACTCCCACGTCAAAAAGTGTTTGTGCAGTGCGAAATACAGCTTTTATGGTTGTGCGAGCAACAGGCATAACGAAATCTTTTCACTTGCATTGGTTGGCCCTGTCACACGAATGTCATGCATTCTCAATTTTAAATCGACAACAGTCAGATCCACATGCACTGTGTCATAATAAAAATAAGATTCGAATTTATCAATGTGACCATAATCATTTACAGTTGTCAAAGGCTGGACATGGACAGAAATTATTGAACTCATCTTTTGTGAGTCTACGAATGTGCAATGAAGATTGCCTTCAGAAAGGCATACCTCTGCCGTGAAACATATCTAATTCATAGATGTTTTAAAAATCTAGTCGACTCCTGCCTTAAGCACTGAATGCATTCCTGTTAAGTTTAATTTGACAAAGAAGTTCCTACAGGACGGCACAGAAAAGTGAGAGATACGTCGTAGATTTCATGTTTATGAAATTCGAAACATCGAAATGAACAGTGCTTTGGCAATTATGTTAAATCATACTCTAACCATTTTTTTTAGTTGCATAGTAAGAAACACAACACAATGGAACCTCAGGTATACATTTTTCTAGAGGACGACCTTAACAACCGTATAAATGAAATTTCAAAATCTTAAATACTATATTCTAAAATGTATTGTTTTGAGTTGGAGATATAATACATATAAAACAACCAGATCTATCTATCTCTCTGGAACACTGACGTCACAGCAACGTCTGCATTGTTGCGCCATCATTTATCGATCAATTCGTGTATGCTTCTCGCGATGTCAGAATGATTGCCTGGTATATAATAGAACGCGATCACATTAAGATGTCAAGGTAAAACATTAACATCTTAATGTGATCGCGTTCTATAAAAAGATTGGATTATCAATGACTAGAGTTCATAATTTAAAAACATTGGATTATCAATGACTAGAGTTCATAATTTAAAAACATTGGATTATCAATGACTAGAGTTCTATTTATCCGATCTACAAAACGGTAATTAAAATCTTAATATCACGTCAATTTGCGTTTGAATATTATTTTAATTTAGCACAATTCGAATATTTGTACGCTTTATTTATTTTTTACTTTAATTTAACTAACTTTCCGAGTTTAGTGCTAATTATATTATACATTTTGCAAAATATCGATCTATCTAAATGCTCTAACCTACAAAAAAAACTGAAATCTTGAGACGTCAAAGTGAGCAAGATTGCATCTAAAAAGCAGATGTCGCCCCAATAGCACATTGTCGAGAACTTAGATAGTTCCGATTTGTAACACCAGATATCGCATTATTTTGTAGAAAAAACTTTGGTATGAAGTTTCAAACTAACCGTCGAATAGGACAGTCTAAAACAAGCCGTGGAGGGAATTACAAATGTGCCGAAGATAATGTAATTTAACGCGAAAACGCAAAGTTAAGGTAAGTTTACACGAAAACAACTTTCCGAGTTTAGTGCTAATTATGTTAAACATTTTTTGCAAAATATCGATCTATCTAAGCGCTCTAATCTACAATTGTTAAACAACAAATATTTTACAAAGAATGCTATTTATCGCGAGGTCTTTTGAAAAACGGAAATAAATAAGCATACAATTTTTGGTTCTAACATGAATGAGTTCTTACTATACTAGTGTAGGGGCGAGAAATTACGCCCCTGTATAAATGCTGTGATGGACATTAAATCCCATCGATCCTAACGGATATGAACATTTCAGAACAAATATTTCCAGGTGTTATCTAGAAACGAATGTAAAACGTGGAAATGTGCCGACTAGGTGACATTCCGATGTGCCTGTTTGTCAGGGCTATTGTATTCACGGAAGGCACCACTATTTGTTCCTGGCCGTGGGAAATGCAAGTTGCAGGGCACACGGGAGCTAGAGGTCAACGAGGGGATAGGTCAAGGTCACCGGCAGAAGACACGGGTCAAGAAAAAGAAAGGTAGGGAACACGGAGAAGCGGGGGGGGGTTCCCCTGCTTTTCGAGCGATCCGACTAGGGAGAGAGAGCCTCAGGCAAGTGAGGTAGGAGCTAATCAGAAGGCTAGTGAAGTTAGGGGGAGAAACTTCAGGATAGGAGTGAGGAACGACACAGTTGACGGAGAGCAAGCGCGGAGAATAGTCGACGAGACAGCGTGTGCTGTGAACGGTTAGGAGGTGCTGAGTGTCAGCACATGGGAAAAAGAAAGTTTGGTGATAGAAACGTGCCAGTTGGAGCACGGGGAAAGCAATCGTTGTGGGAATCAGACACGTGGGTCTGGAACGACGTACGGAGAAAGCGATTTGAGAGAACACGTGTTCGGGACAGAATACGAGGCCTAGCTTCCGGAACAAAGGAAGGGAGACGAACGGAAGTTACGACGATTAAAACCTTTCACGTCTGCGATAGAAAAAGAACGGGCAGAGAGTATTAGCAGGAAAGGGTATTCTTGAATAATTCGAGACCCTGATCATTTTTCGCGTGGAACTGTAGTTACAGGAACTCGAGGTCAAGGAACAATAGCTGCCGGAACAATTTACTTTTGATTAAATGTTTTGTTAAGTTTTCAACAAGCTTGAGAGTGAATTCATGCTTGTAGTGTCTTGCCATCATTTTTACTTCCCCTCTCCTGAACAGCAGATTTATATTAAAGCTGGGAGAGAAAGAACGCCGTGCTGCCTTCAACTTTTCGTTGATAGACAGTCTCCAGACAAAGAACCTTATAAATAGTTTTCCTTCCTGCTGCGGGGAAATTTTCATCAGCGCTGGAAGTCAGTGGTTGTTTGGCCGAGGAGCCATTAAAATTAACATAATGAGCTTCCACCCCTACAGCAGAGGTAAGGAAATGGCGCAGTCGACAGGATTGATATGTTAGGCGAGTTCAGTGGAAGTAATTAGGGCAATTTTATTCAGCGAAATAGAGACTGCGTTCGAGGACTCGGACAAAGAGGACGCCTAAGTGTAACAGAAGCACGTGGCAGGAAAGTGGTGTAACAACGTAAACTCCTGAGTATAACAGCAGCACGTAGCAGGAAAGTGGGGAAACAACGTGAGCTCCTGAGGTAACAGCAGCACGTGGCAGGAAAGTGGTGAAACAAAGTGAACTTCCAAGTGTAACAGTGGCACGTGGCAGGAAAGTGTTGAAACAAGGTGAACTTCTAAGTGTGACCGTAGCACGTGGCAGGAAAACGGTGAGACAAACAAAGGACTGTGCTACAATAAAGGACTATTGTGCAACAGAACCAGTGAACCAGAGAAGTGGACGAATAACGCTCGTAGCCAGAGCAAGGATCGGAAGTTCCGGGAAAATCCCGTAACCAGGGACGGATAATTACGTCTCGCGTGGCCAGCGAGACCGGGCGACATTCCTGTTTAGGACGCTCCTTCGTGGGCCACGGTCGAAGCACTACAGAGAAGCAGAGGGGCCCGAGATGCTCCGGTAAGTACCACTTTGTTGCCGAAATTTATATTCCTGGGTCGATACAGAGTAAAAGGCTAGGAAAGAAATATTTTAGTAGGAAGTTAGGGGCCAAAAGGCCGAGAAAAAAAATGTTTTCCTTTTGTCAGTTTTGTAAAAAAATAGGTTACAGTAATTTTAGTAAACTCAGTGTCAGTATTTCAATATTAATGCTTAAAGTGAGTAGGAATTGTAAAGTGTTTTGTTGTATAAAGAAAGGAAATAAGTAATATTACTAGGAATTTATTGCATTACAAAAAAAATGTTAGATAATAGTACTTCAAGGTTGAGAGCAAAGGCTATCGTCGGGAAATTGTAAAGTGTCATTATATATTATTGCATGTGTATTGTATATATATATATTTAGTGCACAACAATGGATGAGCAGCTTTTGGATGAGAAAAAGTGAGGAATTAGCGGATACGTGGTCCGAAGGGAAGGAAGAATATGATAGTTAAAGGGAAAATGAATTAAATTCTAGTAATGAAGTGTCTATTAACGTAATAAAAACGCAAAAGAGTATTTTTTTTATTGGAGGTTTAACGACTACCGTGAGCAACTCTTAGCTATAAGCTGTCGCCCGTCCCTAATTTAGGGTCACTGGTTCCCAGGGAAGGGAGAGAGCCAGTGCCGTAAGACAAACACAACATCCATGCCTCACCGGGATTTGAACCCGGACCCCGTTCGAACGAATGATCAGAGGCCATCGCTTAGACCACTGCGCCACCCACCGGAACGGCGCAAAAGAGTACAGTTGATATGGAATGGAAATATAAACTTAAAATGTTGGAATGGGAGGAAAAAAATTAGCAGCAGAGCGAGAACAAAGGGAACTTGAAAAAATGAAATTGGAGATTCAGCTCATAGATAAAAGAGAAGAAAGGGAGAGTCGGCTCTAAGAAGAAAGGGAGTTCCAGCTTAAGAAACTACAGCTAACTCAGGAAAAGGAAGAGGCGTTAGCACAGGGAAGAAATCAAATGAAGTTAGCCGATTACATGAGGATCCTAGAAAAGACCTTACCCAAAAGTCCTAGTAAACCAAAAGAGGTTTTAGACTTTTTTGATTCCTTAGAAAGAGCTTTGATTTTACATACAGTCCCAGAAAACATGCAAGGAAGATTTTTTTTTTTTTTTGATTGGAGGTTTAACGACCACCGTGAGCAACTCAATGGGCTATAAGCAGTCGCCCGTCCCTAATTTAGG
The DNA here is from genome assembly GCA_039090855.1 of Macrothele yani. Classification (NCBI taxonomy): domain Eukaryota; kingdom Metazoa; phylum Arthropoda; class Arachnida; order Araneae; family Macrothelidae; genus Macrothele; species Macrothele yani. Next base: position 98,922,995 of record CM076995.1, on the reverse strand, counting down.
GTCACTGGTTCCAGGGAAGGGAGAGAGCCAGTGCCGTAAGACAAACACAACATCCATGCCTGACCGGGATTCGAACCCGGACCCCATACGGACGAATGATCAGAGGCCAGCGCCTTAGACCACTGCGCCACCAGGGCGGCACAAGGAAGATTAGTCATAGCACTATTTAATTCAGATTGTGTTAATCATTTATTCCGGAGACTTACGATCGAGCAATATGATTGCTACGAAACCGTCAAAGAGGCGATTTTGGTGGAATGTCATTTAACCGCAGACAGTTATCTACGACAGTTCGAGGCCCTCCGTAGGAATAAGGGAGAGAGTTACCAGCAATTGGCGGGGCGCATGGGAAGAACTCTTAAATATTATGTAGCGAACAGTGGGATAACTACTTTTGATGAACTAATGAACCTTTTAGTTTGTGATAAGTTCAAAGGATTGTTGTCCCCCAGTTTAAAACTTACCTACTACAGAGAGGATCCCTGGGAAAGCTAGTTCTAGCGAAGGATTTATGGGAACTGTGTGATCAGTACGAGTGCCATGTGGAAGCGTTAGAGGGGGAGAAGAAAAAGCGAAAGGAAATTTTCGGCTAGGCTCTAACAGTAAGGGGCAGCATTATAGCTCGGGAAGAATGGGAACTGAGTAGAATGAATTTAGTGGAGTTCCATTTCAAAAAGGGAAATTTCCGAAGGCAGGTCAGGAATTCAGAAGTAGAGTGGGAGACAGTAGACCACCAGGGAATCCGGGAAATTCCTATTTTGATGCGGGAATGAGATGCTTTAGATGTGGACAGATGGGTCACCGAAAATTTGACTGTAAGCAGAAGATACCCCAGGTACAGGACAGTAAACACTCCTTATAATTGGAGAAGTGAGGCAGCTAAGAAAGTGAGCAGGGTAGCGGCGAAAGAGAAGGAAAGCATTGTAGAGAAACAATGGAAACCCAAGCAAGACCTTATGCAGGATGTGAGAAAGGTTAGTGCAAAAATGGGGAAAGTATTGGGTCCCACAGGCAGTAATATGGAAGTAGTGGAAACACCCGTAGGGGAACAATTAGTGGTAGCCACAGAGCAAGGGCACCAGGCAAAAATTTTGGTAGACAGCGGAGCGGAGTTCAATTGTGTGAGACACGGCCTATTAGGTGAAGAACAGAAGGAAGAAGCGGGGAAACTGGCTTTGTCAGGGTTTGATGGACTTACCGCGGTTTTTCCAATTAAGAGGTTACAGGTTAGGATTGTGGAGACGGGATTGGAGAAGGCCGGGAACGCATCTTTAGGGACGAGTGAGATGATTTGCGCTATTGTGCCGAATCTCACCAACGAGGTCATAGTTACCCCAAATGATTATGCCAACATGAACACTTTGAGATATTCGGATTGGGCCACCGATAATGGGAAGGCGTTATGTGAGGAGGATACAGTCCAGGTGGAGAAACCAACGAGACCCCAGGAGTTAGGGACTCAAGGATTTAGCGCTAGTATAGGGGCTAACAGAATTAAAGGGAAGGCTAGTGGAGAGACGCTGGAGACAGGAGCAACGCCGGGAAAAGTAGGCGGAGCTTTAGGAGTCGAAGGGTCAAGCAGCCAATCAGGGCCAGGCGCGCTTGTAGAGGAGACCAGCGAGCAGGTGACGACGTTTGGAGGTAATCCATGCCGCGAGGAGGAAGAGAGTAGCCGGGTGGACGATGCGTCAGACCACAGCAAATTCAAAGTACAGCAGGAGGAGGACGTAACTCTAACAGAGACACGCGAGTGGGCGAAGGAAGGAAAAGGAGAGTATGGCTATATAAAAGGATTACTGTACCATAAGGAAAAAGTGTTAGGGCAAAACACCAATCAGTTAGTAGTTCCCGAGAGTAGGAGGGAGCAGATATTAAAGCTAGCCCATGATTCTGTGTTCGGAGCACACTTGGGATATAAGAAGATGTTAGAAAGAATAAGATACTCCTTCTATTGGCCATCCATTAAGAGAGACATACGTACATACTGTGATGAATGTGAGGCGTGTCAGTTACGACGTCCCATCACAAGAGGTGACCGGGTACCGATAACTGCGATTAGGAGACCCGCGCTACCTTTTCAGACAGAAAATGTCAATCTTATTGGGCCGATAGACCAACCATCAAGTAAGGGGCATCGGTGGAAAATAGTTACGACGGACCAGCATACTAGGGGTACGGAGACCGTATTTTCAGAAGAGTGGGAGGAACCCTTGCCGATGGTCATGAAAAGTTTGGTGGATGCGGGGTTCGCAGGGAATTTGGAAATATGTTGCTTAGACAAAGAGGAAGTTGATTATTTGGGACAGGTGGTCGGCTCGGGAAGTCGCCAGCCGGACCCGGGAAAATTACAGGCGGTCAGAGACCGGGATCCCACAAAAACCAAGAGAGAGGTACCGAAGTTCCTAGGGTGATGCAACCACTACAAGGTGGGCGGTACCCAGATTCGCCGAAATAGCGAAGCCACTGTCGAATTTGACAGGGGAAAAGGCAGCAGAAAAAGTTGAGTGGACGTCAGCGCTCGGGGAAGCTTTCGAGTCGCTGAAGCAGAAATTAGGTACAGCACCTGTACGGTCCACACCAAAATTTGACCAGCCGTCCGGGTTACATACGGACGCGAGTTCTTTTGCAGTCGCGTGTTGCCTAGGTCAGCGGGATGAAAGAGGGAAGATTAGGCCCGTGGCTTACGCGAGCAAAAAATTAAATGACACACAAGCAAGGTGGGCAGCTAGCCACAAGGAGGCATATGATATGCTATGCTATTGTTTGGGCTCTACAAAAATTTGAAGGGTGGGTTTTTGGCCATCAAGTAGAGATCTTGTCAGACCATAACCCTTTGATTTTTTTAACTAGTGCGGCTTCACAAAGCTCAAAATCACAGAGGTGGAGTCTAGCCATTGCCCAATTCAACCTCACATTTTCTCACGTCGCCGGCAAACTCATTCCTCATGCCGACGTCTTATCCGGGTTGAATTTTAAAGAACATAGCACGAGCTGCTGAAGACAGCATTACCACAGAAAAGGTAGAGACCCAGTGAGGCTCCTTAGTGGTACTGACAGTGTAAATATGTGTGTATAAAAAAGTGTATTAATGCAGTGAAATCTTGTGTGTAGGAAGAAAAAAAGAACGGAACTGACACTGACTCATCATGCGAGAGGAAGATCCCGCATGTTTCGTCCAGCAGGCAGGGGCCTGTAGGGGCGAGAAATTACGCCCCTGTATAAATGGTGTGATAGACATTAAATCCCATCGATCCTAACGGATATGAACATTTCAGAACAAATATTTCCAGGTGTTATCTAGAAACGAATGTAAAACGTGGAAATGTACCGACTAGGGGACATTCTGATGTGCCTGTTTGTCAGGGCTATTTGTATGCACGGAAGGCACCGCTATTTGTTCCTGGCCGAGAGAAATGCAAGCTGCAGGGCACACGGGAGCTAGAGGTCAACGAGGGGATAGGTCAAGGTCACCGGCGGAAGACACGGGTCAGGAAAAAGAAAGGTAGGGGACACGGAGAAGCGGGTGGGGAAGTCGCCTGCTCTTAGAGCGCTCCGACTAGGGAGGGAGGGAGAGAGAGAGAGGGGAGGAGCCTCAGGCAAGTGAGGTAGGAGCCAATCAGAAGGCGAGTGAAGTTAGGGGGAGAAACTTCAGGATAGGAGTGAGTGCTGTGAACGGTTAGGAGATGCTGGGTGACAGCACAGACAGCGAAACCGCGAGAACGGTTGTACAGTGCTGGGTGTCAGCACTGGGAAAAAGAAAGTTTGGTGATAGAAACGTGCCAGTTGGAGCACGGGAAAAGCGATCGTAGTGGGAATCAGACGTGTGGGTCTGGAACGACGTACGGAGAAAGCGATTTGAGAGTACACGTGCTCGGGACAGAACACGAGGCCTAGCTTCCGGAACAAAGGAAGGGAGACGAACGGAAGGTTACGACGATTAAAACCTTTCACGTCTGCGATAGAAAAAGAACGGGCAGAGAGTATTAGCAGGAAAGAGTATTCTTGAATAATTCGAGACCCTGATCATTTTTCGCATGGAACTGCAGTTACAGGAACTCGAGGTCAAGGAACAATAGCTGCCGGAACAATTTACTTTTGATTAAATGTTTTGTTAAGTTTTCAACAAGCTTGAGAGTGAATTCATGCTCGTAGTGTCTTGCGATCATTTTTACTTCCCCTCTCCTGAATAGCAGATTTATATTAAAGCTGGGAGAGAAAGAACGCCAGGCTGTCTTCAACTTTTCGTTGATAGACAGTCTCCAGACAAAGAACCTTATAAATAGTTTTCCTTCCTGCTGTGGGGAAATTTTCATCAGCGCTGGAAGTCAGTGATTGTTTGGCCGAGGAGCCATTAATTAACATAATGAGCTTCCACCCCTACAACTAGTTTTTACTATGTTTCCTTACAGAAATCCGGCGTCTATTTGTTTTTAATCTGCTTCAATTAAAAATTTCACTCTGTCACAGGACGGGCAACATACCCTATATATTAAAACTTATTTAAAGCTTAAAGACAACCGCCCTAGGGCGGGCTATACGCTAGTTCCTCAATGATTATTTAAAGTCGAATTGCGAAAGAAAAAAGCGTTGCAAATTATGTTTTATAGCATTGCAAAAATCATAAGGCCTATGAAAAACAAACTTCTCTTTCGATAACTCTGTCTTTAACTTTCTTTATTCTAGATTAAGTGAAATTCTCACAGCTAAGAATCAGAGACCAGTGCTCCAAAGTTCAACACAAGCATTTACAGTGGGGGGGGGGGTTTCAGAACCTGGTTGCATCTATTTAAAACCAGAATATTGGATACTGAGGATACATCTAGGATTCTATTCTGCTACGCCACAAAATGGAGGAACAGCTCAGTTTAGTTTCAGAAATTTATCTGTTTTTAAGTAGTGTTATGTGCGAGAGCCGTGAAATCGGAAATTAATTTTCCCTTAAAACCCAAAGCACACAAAAAGTATTTTCTTCTCTCATGGGATCAAGGCTCAACTTTGGCTGCACCAAGAAGTAACAGAACACGGCTGTCTCGATTCTCCCAGAGTTGTAACATAGAGGGTGACGTATAAGAGTCCAAGAACTGTATATTTTTGATAATCTGAAATTCAAATTGTAGCGTTTTGTATCAAAAAGCCTATAAATGAATTACGTGTAACTGAACTAAACAAGTTAGTAAAATAATGTAATGCAATGATTATGATACGTTTTCCACCATACGAGAAATCATTACTCAATTATTGGATAATGGCTGTGGAATAAATCCCGCTCCTATGCCCTGACCTTTGATCCCATTTCGACGATATTCAACAGAACCGGTTAAGTATACTTCCGGAACAACATGATAAAGTTTTGACTCAATCTAAACATTTTTTACGTAAATTATAACGCATAAGGGCGATGGAATGGATCCCGCTCTATGTCTTGTCCTTTGATCCCAGTTTGCCCATTTTCAATAGGGTTTGTCTCCAGTTGGTCCCCTACCACATACTAAAATTTCTATGAACAATGTTCATGTAAGTTATGACACATAAGGGCAATGGAATGGATCCCGCTTCTATGTCCTGATCTTTGACCCCATTTCACCCATTTTCAGTAGGGTTCGTCCCCAAGTGGTCCCCTACCACATACTAAAATTTCATCGAAATCGAACCATTTTTACGTGAGTTGAGTTGCGGAATGACGGACGGACGGACGGGCAGACAAAGCTGGAGCATATACGCTTCTTTTTTTTTTTTCTTTGGAGGTTTAACGACCACCGTGAGCAACTAACTCAATGGGCTATAAGCAGTCACCCGTCCCTAATTTAGGGTCACTGGTTCCAGGGAAGGGAGAGAGCCAGCGCCGTAAGACAAACACAACATCCATGCCTGACCGGGATTCGAACCCGGACCCCTTACAGACGAATGATCAGAGGCCAGCGCCTTAGACCACTACGCCACTGGGGCGGCCATATACGCTTCAACCTATACGGTTGGAGAGCGTAAAAAACGATAAAACTACAGAAAAATATCGGGACTAAGGCAGAATTACATATGAAAGTGGAAACCGTATAACTGAGAAACGTTTAACTGAGGTTCCAATGTACACATATCGTACAGATCAATATGTAATCCTTTCATAAACGGAGCACGTATTCTTCCAAGGATTTATCAAACGGCGACGAACCTGAGTGCTGATTCACTGAAACCTACAAACTTCATTTCTCCTGCCTTTACACATTTTTCTCGCCATTTTACAATTTCAAATTTTATCTCAATGTTGTAAATTCCTTTCTAACACATCACTTGTAATAAACTGATTAAAATCCACTTACAACTGACATTTACTAAAGCATATCGTTAGACATTTTGAATGATAGTGTGAGCTCTTAAAGGAACAAGACAGGAAAGACTAATGAATCCCAGAATCGCGTATTCAAGTGACTGAGCTCATGTAGCAATATGCTTGCTCCCCTAGAAACGCGAAAGACTAGTATCTCGGAAAGTATTTCCTACCAGGGTGTTAAATGCGCATAAACGAAAGACGAAATGCAAAAAAGCTGGGCTTTTTCCTGATGGTTTAACGACTCTAATGAGCATCGAAGGCTATAAGGAGCCACCTGTCTCCAATTCGGGGCACCAGATTCCAGGGAACAACCGCCCATGACTCATGGGTCTGGTACGATTCGTCCAACGCCGATTGGCCCAATGCCGATTCGTCCAATGGACAATTGGTCCAAAGGTACGATTCAATGGGACGATTGGTCCAATGCACGATTGGTCCAATTCCGTCCTATCTGTCTAAAGTGCTACTCGTGTTATAAAAATCTCAGCTGTTCTGATTTTATCTCCGATGTTATAAGAAAGTGCCGGTAGTACAAAGAATGTAAAATAATGTTACATTTCATGCGGGATATTGTGGTTACAGATTTTTTTTTTTTTTACTGTCCTTGCTGCCGTATGAAGTTACTGATGTACAAGCCGTTCAATTAACTTCAATGTTTCTCTTTGCATGAAATAATATAAAATACTAGTTTTCCGTTTCTGTTTGTATCATGCAGTGGGGTTCCGCCAACTGGCCAATGGAAACGTTCTGGTCGGGCTCGGACAGAGGCCTTTTCACAGTTTTCATTCAGCGATGTCATATTCATAACGTTTACATATCAAATCAAATTAATAATATTGCGCTTTTACTTAAGCACGAAATATTAATTCCTAAGGCCTAGGCCTTTTTAACAGTTTATATTCTACCGATGTCATATCCATAACGTTTACATATTAAATCAAGTTAATAATATTGCGCTTTTACTTAAGCACGAAATATTAATCATAGGCTCTAGGCCTAGGCTTTTTTAACAGTTTAAATTTCACCGATGTCAGATTCATAACGTTTACATATCAAATGAAGTTAATAATATTGTGATTTTACTTAAACATGAAATATTAATTCATAGGCCCTAGGTCTAGACCTTTTTAAAAAAAATTATTCTACCAATGTCATATTCATATAACGTTTACCTATCAAAGCAAGTTAATATTGCGTTTTTACTTAAGCACGAAATATTAATTCATAGGCCCTAGGCCTAGACCTTTTTGACAGTTTTTATCCTACCGATGTCAGATTCATAACGTTTACCTATCAAGAAAACTTACTAATGTTATGCTAGTATTTTTAACTTTACTTAAACGTTAGAATATGACATCAGTAGAATAAAAAGTGTTAAAAGACCTAGGCCTAGGTGCGTGTAAAGAGCTAAGAAATGATACGATGAGTGCCTTTTATTAGATTTTATAACATATTTACAAATACCAAATACCTAGGTTGTAACTTAAAGTCTTCTAAAAAGGCCCGCGGCCTAGGTGCCTGGTAGAGAGCTGAGAAATGATCCTTTGAATGCCTTTTATAAGGTTTTATCAAATATCTAGGTTGTAATTTGAAATCTTCTAAAAAGGCCCGCGGCCTAGGCGCCTTGTATAAAGGCCTGATAAATGATACGATGGGTGCCTTTTATTAGGTTTTATAACATATTTACAAATACCAAATATCTAAGGTTGTAACTTAAAATCTTCTAAAAAGGCCTACGGCCTAGGTGCCTTGTAAAGACCTGAGAAATGATACTATGAGTGCCTTTTATTAGGTTTTATATAATGTTTACAAATACCAAATATCTAGGTTGTAACTTAAAATCTTCTGAAAGGGCCTGCGGCCTAGGTGCCTTGTAAAGACATGAGAAATGATAAGATGAGTGCCTGTTGTAAGGTTTTATAAAAGGTTTACAAATACCAAATATCTAGGTTGTAACTCAAAATCTTTTAAAAAGGCCCGCGGCCTAGGTGCCTTGTAAAGACCTGAGGAATGATGCGATGAGTGCCTTTTATAGGGTTTTATAAGAGGTTTACAAATATCAAATATCTAGGTTTTAACTTAAAATATTCTAAAAAGGCCCGCGTCTAGGTGCTTTGCAAACAGCTGAGAAATGCTCCATTGAGTGCCGTTTACCAGGTTTATGTAAAATGTTTACAATTGCCAAATATACGGAAATGATCTTTCAAAAGGATATAATGAGCAGAGTAATTTAAATCCTTATTCCTTTCTGGAAAATGAAACAGTTTACCGTTGGTAAGATAATACCATTGGACGAATCGGCGTTGGACCAATCGTACCACTGGACGAATCGGACATTAAACCAATTGTCTCTTTGGACGAATCGGCATTGGACCAATCGTCGTTGGACGAATCGTCCGTGGCCGATGCCTCATACCTCTTACCCAGGACCCTAATTCGGCCGACTGGCCAGAAATCTGCGCTTTTTATAACTTTTTCCATCACTGTGAGCAATGCTTAATTTAGAGAATATCGGTAGAAATCGTAAACTACAACTATTCCATTACATCGTTAGTACTCTGCAAACTAACAAGAAGTAAACGGATACTTTTTTTTTTTTGTCTTAGCTGATTTGTTTGTGTTAATGGCAAATAACTTTGACACTAGGACGCTCAAAAATAGAATGAGTTCCTCTATAAGGTACATAAAAATTCCACTTATGGGCCATTTCCCGAGGCTGAAAGCTACAGTCATATAAAACTTGAAAAAAGTGAGTGCATTAACTGCGCAAAGAGGTTCCAGATAACAAGATTTTAAAGATCAAGAGACCAACTCCGGACCCGTTTATAAACGAAGTTATTGTTTGTTCAATGACCACCCGTGAACAACTCAATGGGTTATACATTCGGTATATTAGCCCGACCCTAATTTAGGGACCCTTGATTTTGGGATAGTGAGAGAGCCAGTGCCATAAACACACACACACACACACACACACACACACACACACACACACACACACACACACATGCCTGAACCGGATTTGAACCCGATTCAGGCAGTCTTCTCATACAAAGGATTAGAAAACAGAGCTTTGAACTGCGTAGCCACCAGGGCAGACGAAGCTACTGCGATGTGTTATAACGGCACATTTAAGTGAAATAATTCCTTCTACTCCATTTTGAAGGTGGCGCTTCAGAGAAAAATTCAGCATTTTGTGTGATGCTCTCTAGTAAAAACAAAGTACAGTGTTTGGAGTAGCCGCAAAAGTTTTCGCCGTTTGCATACATAGAAAACAAAGCTGTTTTCATTTACAGAATGTTTTATTTCAATCTAGTGCGTGGCCTCCGTTATTAGCGAAAACCTATTCTCATCGTTCCGTTAGCTGTATTATTCCACCATCAAAGAAAGTAACGTCCTCTGAGTTAAAAAACACTTGAACTGCCGTTTCCACCTTTGTACGATCTTTAATGGTTTTACCACCCATATGATTCCGCAGTGACCAGAACAAGAAAAAATCTGTTGATGCTTAGTCTGAGAAATACGGTGGGTGTGGCGAAAATTCTCACTCAAGCTCCTGCTTTTGTGATGAGTTCCCATAGCAACAGGTGATCTAGTGCTATCGTGATGGAGGGTATCACTTTCAGATTCACCAAACTGGAACGCGTGGACTTTAAGGCCTCGTATTACTCTATCAAATTGCCAAGAGTGAAGACTCATATAGTGGCTGTTTGGTTAGATGCCAACAGCTCACTGTGGATAATTCCCTTTCAATCCCACCAAACGCAGAGCACGACCTTTAGGTAAATGTCAGCTTTTGGAGTCATTCCTGAAACTTACCCTTTTCTATACAAAAATTTGGCGAGTTTAGCATTGTTGTATAGCAGCCATTTTTCGTCTCCAGTGACCATTCAATCCCAGACGATATCAGTTTTACACCGAACTTTCAGAGAAACGCTTATCAATCTGTGCATTTTTGGTTCTTTGCCGTAGTGCCCATTGATCTATTCTTAGGATCATTTCAACAGCCCGAATTCTCATCATGGCTGTTGTTCGATGAACTAAAACTCAATCGGCAATATCCTCATGGGTTTGATGGTCTAACTCTGTTATTGCCTATATTTCTTCTTCACATGCTTCGGAAGAACTAAACTTCGCGGACCAATATCGTTGTGTTCGTTCACTTATAGCGTTTATCAGTGCATATGTGCCTGCATGCAGAGATGGGAACGGGTCACAGGTCAGCGGATCAACATTTTCTTGCGGGTCAGATGGGTCGGGCCAAGGTGTTTCTAACCCGATTTTATTTCAGTCTGATTTTTGAAAGGAAAAACAAATCAAAGAAAAGTGCGCACTGTGGACTTTTGTGCTCGATGCTGGTGCCAGCGGACTGAAAAATGATTTGTCATACAAAAATATTGCCGTCTCTTTCTTAAAAGCAAATATTCCACAGACTGACGATACCATGTCGTAAAACAATACTTCCTTTGCGTTTGTTTGCAGTGCTATTGTCCGGGGCAAGAAACAGGCAAATGCATGTCGCCTGCTTCTGTGGCGATTCATTCTCTCACATCCCGTGTATCACATTGTAAGGCTGAGAGTTACTTTTCACATTGCATCTTTTGCATTGAGCATTCAGAGGTTTTCGTTTGATGTGCTAACTTCCCTTTCCATCGCATGATGTGTGGAATTAATGCCTTATTTGTTAATATGAATGAATTTAAGGCTAAGAAGATTGAAAAAGGCGTAAAAGGCCAATAAATACGTTCTTGTCGAAAACAAAAGGAGAAAGAGTTAATGTTGGTAGTTGTTTCGTCTCATTAAGAGACCAGGATAGGATATATTTCACAGCAACACCAACTTTTACAAACTTGTGATGACTTGAAAGTTTCCAAAATGTGAATGTTGATTTAATGAGTGTTCCTTCCTTTTGAGAGGAAATGATGAAATCAACATCCAAATTTTGGAAACTTTCAACTCATCAGAAGCTGGTGAAAATTGGTGTTGTTGTGGAACGTATTCAAAAGCTTGATATGTTATCAAGAAAATAACAAAAACTGAAATTAAACATACAAGTTACAATAATTCAGAAATTTTGAGCGTAGCACCATCAAAATTAAGTGAAACAGCCTTAACATTACTGCGGACAGAATTTTTTTACCCTCGCAGATGCGTTTGAAAACATGTGTGAAACATTTAGGTTGTGGGAATAACAGTTTCAACACTTCCTGCAATTAAGTAAGTACGTTTCCGTAAAATATTTATATTTCTATATAACCCATTGTGGAGAGACTTTTGAAACACCCTGTACACACGAATATATATATATATATGATTACAAATTGAGTTTCGAATTTATAGTTCAAAGCAGATTTGTTCGGGTCAAGTCCTGGTAAAAATTATTTCACCTGTTCCCAACTCTGGCCTGTATGTCTCGGAGGCCGTACTTTGTATATAAGACAAAAAGTATACATTGATGTTATTGCATATGATCATTTGTCGGTGGCGAGATTCGAAACCATCTCTTCCTACTCCGGAGCGAATATTCTCCCAACTGAACTACGCGGCAGGCTTATTGCCGCTTCACTGTCGATTTGACTCTTGCAACACCTCAGTAATACGTTACGTATATTATACAATGTACTCGTAGTACGTTACAACGTTTTTTGGCACTTTAACAATACTCATGCTAACACCTCAAAATACTACTCACTAAATGAATTGCAATTGCCGAATCTCCTGTTTTTATCGCAATGCAGCTGCAACCGGCTCACTGAATGGTGCCGCCTTCCGCTCTGTGCTTTGGAAGTTTAACACAAAGCGTCCTTGACAGACAACCTTAAACGGCGAGAGATTATGCACCTGTTAAAGATAGAAACCCAGGTGGAAGCGAAGCTGCAAAAACATCGGTCGACGCAAGGAGAAAGTTAAACGAAAAAGTATTTTACTCCCTACGTACCACGGGAAAAGAATGAACATAAAACTGAAAGGAATATTTTGTACCTTCCATAATGTTTTGAGTATTTTTTTTAAATTCGTGCGTTAAAATAATACTAAATGCTCAATGCAACACTTAGATGACCAATAACAGTGTTAGGGACTGATACAGCAAGAAATGGAACATAGGACTTTTTTATTCCTTTCCTTGTTGTTGCGTTCAGTGTGAAATTGCAGTTCTTCTTCGAACAACTAACAGAGCTTTGCTGGCTTACTGACAGAATCAGTCTCGTAGGTAATTCTTATCCAGCAAACAGATCATCAAAACATGCGTCAATACAATCAGTCATTTATCTTTCACCACCAGACTTTTACACCCTGCATGGCCGTTACTTACCTTCGGTTTACTGTCAATCGTTGTCAAAAAGTATGAGGAATTTCGGGCAGTGGCATACCGTTCTTAAACAAACCTAACTGAGAAATAATATAATTTAAAATAGAAACAAACTCCAAATTGAAAGGTTAAGTTAGGGATGTACGTTACACTTCATATGCATGCTTCAGAATAGGTTTTGCTGCACGAATGCTAAATACTAGTACTGCGTGATCCTTGAACTAACAGATGCAATAAATGTGAAATTTAGGCAAAAGTATTATGAAAATCCGATCTATTAAAAATATAGGAGTCTCAAAGCAATTTTGTGGACACCACAGTTCAACTGAATACGAAACAATTTATATTTCTAAACAAATTGCGGTGTCTAAAATGAAGAAACAGGCATGTTTATCATGAGATTAACTGCGCTGAAGAGAAACAGAATGCACAATTGTAAGAAGCCAAAAGCAACAAAAACCCGGCACCTGAAACTCCTACGTGTTTGTAAATATTTAACTACTCTTGTTTCGCGCAGAATGATTTCCTTCTTGATCTCTGATGTAAATCTGTGGAAGTTTGGCTTACCTATATGAAAGTATTTTCGTTACATACCAGAAGACTTTCAGGGTTCCGTGCAGAATTTTCGTAAACGAAAGTATTGGGTTCTCTGAAAAGTCATGACGTATTTTAGCCATGTTTTGCAAAGGTCATTTATTGATAGAAAGAACAAAGATCAATCAATGATATAATGCCCGTTTTGTTCGATAACCTTTTACCATCTTTCAGTGAGCTGCAGAATGCCTCGTTCATAGAAGGACCTGTCTTTCGTGGCGAAAAACTATACAAGGTGCTGATTTACAGCCTCATCTTAATTGAACGTTATACCACGCAAAGGACTGTTGAAGAGAGCGAAACAAGTAGAAGTCTGACGGCACAAGGTCAGGCGAGTACGCTGGGTGTGGCAATACATCCCACCCAAGCTCCAATCATTTTTGGCGGGTGATCAAACTTGTGTGTGGTCTCCCGTTGTCGTGATGGAACACAACACCTTTACGATGAACGAGTTATGGACGTTTTTGGATGATGGATCCGTTCAAACTGTCCAACTGCCGACAGTACACATTCGAATTGATTGTTTGGTTCCGTGGTAGGAGCTCGAAAAACAAGACGCCTTTAAAATCCCACCACACTGAGACCAGAACCTTCCCGCTGATGAATGTCTGCTTTGGATGTCGTTTGAGGCGAAGCAGCACGTCGGGACCAAGACCATTTTTGTGCAGCACATTGTTGCACACAATCCACTTTTCGTCACCAGTTATCAGTCGCTTCAAAAAAGGATCTTTTTCCTCACGTTTAATGAGCATATCGCAGCTGTTTATACGCGCCGTCAATTGAGCTTCTTTTATTTCATGAGGAACCCACACATCGACCTTGCTTACGTATCCCAGTTTCTTCAGGTGGTCGTGAACGCTTGAATGATGGATGTGCAATGTGTATGCAATATCTCGTGTCGTGTAACGTGGGTTTGACTCGATCAATGCCTTGATTTTGTCGTCATTAATCTCGGTTGGCCTCTCCGACCGAGGAGCATCGTTGAGGTCAAAATCACCAGCACGGAATCTTGCGAACCACCGCTGGCACTGACGTTCTAGTAGAGCATTATCACCGTACACTTTACGCAACTTTTCACAAGCTTGACGCGCGTTCTTCCCTTTACGGAAGTAAAACAGTACAATATGGCGAAAATGCACAGTTTGGTCTTCCATTTTCATCTTGATGTCAAATCTCTGTAAATCAACTAAATCGCTCACTATTCCTTTTAGACTGCAGCTAGTACTGGCATCTGTCGAATGCCATAGCAATAACAGAGCTGCGCATATCTCTAGTACTTCCAAAACCGCCCAACCGCCAGCGGGTGTCAAAATACGTCATGACTTTTCCGACAACCCAACCAGTTCTGACATTTCTGCTGAAAGCAGTCCACGATAATGGACGTAGTCATACTTCCTGAGATATCAACATCATCAAAAGCACCACACAATGTGGAATTATTTGCATGAACACACCCGGGAGAATCATGACTGTAAGCCGGGTTTCATCGTCGAGACATACGAAAGCATACGAACTGAATAGTGGAACTACTAAAAGTGATACTTCGTTTTTCCCATAGGAGTTATCTCCAAAGTTCAAGGTTTAAAAAGCCCAACCCACATGTGTCAAAACATGCGACTTTCGAGTCGAGCGAAGTAGAAAGTCACATGAGATGGAATCTGGAAACTCATGTTAGGTGCGCCGGACTATGAAGTCACATAGTTGGGAGCGCCGGACTATGAAGTCACATAGTTGGGAGCGCCGGACTATGACGTCACAACGAACACTTCCAGGGGAAAAAATAAGGGCGGCTGAACCTCCCTCCCTTGCCAATACGACCTTATTGGCAAGGGAGGTTCAGTACTCCGAGTGCGACGGCGCACATTCAGTGGTTCAGAGCAACACAACCTACCTGGGTTCGATGCCGCGATCATCTGGTCGGAACGTCATTGTTCTAACCACTGCACCATCTGCGGCCTACCTGATATATCACTAAATTAGGAACGATATACGCAGCACTTTCGAATGAGAGAGTAAAGAAATCTACACTATGGTAAACAACAAAAAGCCGTTTTTAGAATAGAAAGCACAGACGAACCAAAACTTAGTTGGACGTTCGGGTACATTGCGTGTTAATTTCATCCTGTGCTCAAAAGAACATCTAAAGCTGTGTAGAAAGTTCGCTCATTAGTCATGCGAACTGACGGAAGCAGAAACATGTTGGATCAAATGAGAATGTGTCGAAGCCAACTCTCTGTAGCATCATTTCCCAAATCTTGCAAGAAGAAATGAGTTACGAACAAAATGCCTTTACATTAGCACATTGGACAGAGAAAAATTAAAAGAAAGCAACTCAGTAAACATTATTTAGAATTTAATAAATGATATCACCTCAGTGAAACCTAGATCTACCTGTAGGGGCTCCAACAAAAAATGTCCGTATTGTAATTAAAAAAACTGATTCGAGGGAAGATTCCTATTGGTTATGTAATGCAGCGAAGTAGTTCTACGTAGATGTACGGTGGTAGCAGGTAATGGCTAAAAGGACAGACTTTCCATCTACCGAATTGCTTCAGATACAAGAGAAAGTCCAAATCTTGAAACCAACATGTGGCAGTGATAATTCATTTTTTTGCGATAGCGACGTCTCAGAGTTTATAGGCCAAGAAGTCGAACCATTCGAATTGTTCTACTTTTTCCGTACGGAGAACTTAATATAGTAACAAGGATTAATTCGATTTTCAATTATACTTTTCACATAATCTGACAGTCTCCAGAGGATTCCTGAGCTTCAGTTCGATAAAGAAAGACTTTGACATACAGGTAGTCGATATGAAACGCGAGAGTTGAATAGTACAGATCTTGTTTTTGAAGCTTTTTATAGAGGAAGCTGTGGCGTCCATAAAAAACGGACTACAAACAGAACAATCAATATATTAGTTGTTGTTAATTCAAGTGAGCTAATGAAGGGAAATATGTACTGGTATTACCACAAACGTAAACATAAGCTTCAAAAAGCAACGGGGAATGCATGCCATTATAATGGTATAACGTGTGTATTCAAAGCTATCCATTTTTAACAGCAATAGCCGAAAAATTAAGTCCAAACTACAAGGGCATATTAGTGCGGGAATGAAATAATTTGAAGAGTATTGTTGCAAGGGTATTAAATATTCCGCATTTCGGAAGCATGAAGCCTTGCCTCGTGACAACAATATTTAAACAAACTTTACTCAGACTAGACGTCGGTACTAATAAGTTGTGTTGTTTTTGTTTTCTGTTTTTGTTTTGCTATTATGTTGTAATGCGTTGACATAAAAGATGTAGGCCTAAACTCGATTTCAGTTCATCCTGTTTCTGGCTCAAAAGGATCTTACTTAATCTTCGTGTGAAAAGCTTTTCCCACACAAAAAATAGATAGTATTAGCAGTACAGCAGAAATAAGCATACCCTAGCATGCTTATTTCTGAAAAAGTTCGTCTCGTTTTGAGCAATGCATAAATGCTGGGCTTTCATTCCTAAGTGAAATGCACTCCAACATCTATTAGGTACCGCGAGGACGTGGAACATACGTGGCTGATGACATACATTTCACACGGAGCAACATTACGTTATCCACTAAGTAGAAGATGGAGGTCGATAAACGTGGTGCTCCAGTGCTCCTACGTCATTATTCGAAAAAATGGTTAAAGGAGGAAGTAGCTACAGCGAGCGAAATTTGTGCAGTTGAAGGCGAGGAAAAGTGAGCAGCAGTATTGCACGGAAATGGTTCCAGCGTTTCACGGTAGGGCACGCCAGTCTCAAAGACTAGTCGAGGTCAAGACGTCTAACCAACAATGACAGCCTGGTTGTACATGTGACAGCTAACCCCGGTCCCAATACACGGCAATTAGCAGCTGAAGTGAAGTTTTCACAATCCACATCGTTCGTCACCTTTATCAGATTGGTTTCTCCAGCAGGAATCATCGAATTGTTTCTCATGAATTGACATCCCAGCAAGCGGGACAAAATGTCAATCTCTGTCTCAGATTGCTATCAAATCCACAAACCGATACATTTTTGCGTCCTATCGCCGTAAGTGATGAAAAGTAGATGTTCCAATGTTATGCGGGGCTAAGGCTTCTTGGCTGAGGTCAAGCCAGGAAGTACAGACAATGGTTTTTAAAGAAAATTTAGTAGCACAGACATTGGTTTGTTCGAGAAGAAAATTTGGTGGAATTGTGAGGGTCCTGTGCATTCGGGAACTCATGCCAGACAGACAGGCTGTGAATAGGAACCTCTATGCTGAACAACTGAAGCGAGATCCATTATGTTCTGCGCCAACGCTACCCAGCGCTCATCAGTAGGAAGCGGACTCACTCCTCCAGAGTGGTAAACCGAAAACTCCAGGAATTGGAAGGGGTTGAGATTCAATCCCGTTCCTCCAATACACTATCGGGTGGGGTAAGACTACCACTCGTTTCGCGCCATCGCCAAAATCCTACAAGGGCGGCACTTCGCTTTAATCATGGATGTGTAATCCGACATCCGAGTCTCTTTCCTTGAAACCTGCCAAGTGGTACCGCCATGGAATCTGGGCGCTGGCGGAACATTGCCAAAGAATTATAGAAAACAGCGGCCTGTACCTTGCAGAATGAGGTGAGGGTGCGTGGCTTTTTTGCATCAATAAACTTTTTACCTGCAAACGGGACAACTTTTGACTCATCCTGGTGAGCTTATTTCAGAAGATTAAGCTTTTTAACTAAATACTCTTTACAAATTCTCTAAAAATTCTACACTGCTGGCCACCCAAAATGCAACACCAAGAAAGACACGAGATAGCAAACCCAGATTTACTGGACACATAACAACAGATAGAAAGATGAAACGATTGAGCTTACAGTCCCGTGCGACTTGCGGAACACGCAGACATCAATAGCCCGTGTGGCCCCCATGGCTGACAATAACAGCAACACCAACTTTTACGAACTTGTGATGACTTGAAAGTTTCCAAAATCTGAATGTTGATTTAATGAGTGTTCCATCCTTCTGAGAGGAAATGATGAAATCAACATCCAAATTTTGAAAACTTTCAACTCATCAGAAGCTGGTGAAAATTGGTGTTGTGGGTGGTGCCTGCCGGGCCACTCGGTTGCCGATCAGCGACCAGACGTGTTTGATGGACTACATATCGAGAGAACATACGGGCCACGGCACCAGTGACACCCGGTGGGACGTGAAGAATTGTTGCACGATGCATGCCACGTGCGGGCGAGCATTGTCCTGTTGAAACGTGGCCGCTCGCAGTTCCTGTAGGTAAGGGAGGACTACACGCTCCAAAACGTTGGAGATGTAGCGGTGGCTGTTGAGTGTACCGGCGATGCGTGCCAGAGGGGTGCGGGTGTCATATCCAATTGCGCCCTAAACCAACCATAACGTCAGGCGACGGACCGGTATGGCGATGCATACTGCAGGAGTCATACAATCTCTCGCCGCGGTGCCGCCACACGTGGACCCCACCATCGTGGTGTTGCAGGTAGAAGCGGGATTCGTCGCAGAAGATAATGTCGTGTTATTTCGTAGTCCAAGTGTGGCGTTCAACGGCCCACTGCCGCCGCACTCGTCGGTGGTGTAACGTCAATGCTAATCGGAGCAATGGGCGTCGTGCGACAAGTACCCCGCTCCTGCAGACGACGTCGAACGGTACGTGCTGACACAGGTTGTTGCACAACACACCCCAATTCCTGCGCTAACGTTCGTGATGTGGCGGTGCGAGCCGTTAATGCCCGCCGCACAACATGCCGGTCCTCTCGTTCGGTGGTGTGCCGCGGCTGCGGCAATCGCTCACGTCGGTCCGTCTGTCCCTCCTGCACCCACAGAATCCATACTCGCATCACTTTGGCTGGATGTCGTCCCACACGGGCGCCGATGTCTTGTTGCGATAAACTGCTGTTGCGATAAGCCACTATTCGTCCTCTGTCAAACTCCGAAACGTGCTGGAATGACTGCCGTATTATGCGACGAGGCATCAGAAAGCTTCCCACGCACAGGCCCGGCAGCACAACACAGTTTCACTACTTACACCCCGCCTTCTGTGCACCCTTCTTATAGTGCTTCTCGGTGGCCTGCCGGGCGCACATGATTTGCATATGCCCTGCAATGCTAATCGTTTGCATATCCTCTCGCGGGCGACTCATGCTGCGAATTTCAGGCCAATCGGATGCTTCCTTCTTGGTGTTGCATTTTGGGTGGCCAGCAGTGTATTTATAAGTTCTCTGTAACCGAATGCAAATCAACCACGGACAACTACGTATTTCTGAATTTATGCCTCTAATAGTCTTTCTATTCTGTCTCCAAAATTCCTTGTGTTGGAAATCCAGTCTGAATGTTTTCTGCTCAACACCTCAGTGGCCATGTTCTGAATTTTTTTCAACCTATTAGCATTCAATTTATATTTCTATTATACAGCGTAAGGTTTTTCTGTCTGCATGTCTTGTCCATTGCCACTAACAAATTGTTGCACTAGTGACCATGCTTATCATATATTTTTCTTGATGCATCCCTTTCTGTCTTTTCTGAATGCTACAGTCACACAACTCTATAGTCACCTATATTCAATAGAGCTGCCTGCAGTAAGTTTATTCCTTTCTTAGCAAATTCTTTTCTGTGGTTTAACAACAACCATTATGAGGAACTTTGAAGCTATAATCAGTCTCCAGTCCCTAATTTAGAGCTACATGTTTCAAAAAAGGGAAAGACCCAGCTCCTTCAGACAAACACCACCCATGTCTTCTCAGGGCCTCTAACATTGGCCCCACTCGGAGGAATAGTCAGACCAATCAGGCACCGAGGCGTCACTTTAGTGGTTTTGTAAGTTAAACCTGGAAGGATGCACTATTTGAATACTTCGCGGTTAAGAAAGACAATTTTCCTTCTGAGAATTATTTCTACCAAAGTTACTCAAGCCAAGTTTTAAACAGTAAACTCACTCGCTTTGGTGAGAATTCTGCTGGTACATATCGTCTGTTAAAACGAATATCAAGATTAATTTAAATCTTCTTCTTTAATGAAACGTCTGATTTGGTTGAAAGACAAAATGAATAAATACACTGAGTGGCCACTTTATTATGACCACCTGACTGTTTTAAGCAAATGAGCACGCATTTGCTTAAAACTATCAGGTGCTTTTTTAAACTAGCCTCACCGTCTGGCGGCATGCTGTTGCCGCCAGAGGGCGATGCTAGTATAAAAAGGGGAAATCTTAGTGCTTGCGACAAGTAGTGTGATTTTTGAATGACGAGATGGGTAAAAAATGCGATTTAACGGACTTTCAACATGGGATGATTGTAGGAGCTCGGAGCCATGGCGCGAGTATCACCGAAACCACCGCATTCGTGAAATATTCCAGAGCAGCTGTTGCTAAAGTGTTTAAAGACTGGACTGTCAGCCAAAAAACTGGGTCTCTGCGTGCAGCGTGTGGTCGTCATAGACTAGTGACTGCTCGGGCGGAACGGAGAGTGTCCAGACTGGTAACAGACAACAGAAGGGCAACAGTGCAGCAAATTACAGACCATCTTAATCAAGGATCCCCTCAAATTATCTCTGCACACACTGTTCGCCGTACACTGCATCGGATGGGATATGGCAGCCGAAGGCCTGTTCGAACACCTTTGCTGTCTGCAGTTAACAAGAGAAAACTTCTCCAGTTCGCACAGGAGCATAAGGATTGGACAGTCAATAATTGGAAACAAATTATGTGGTCCGATGAAGCACGTTTTCAGTTGCACTATGCCGATGGCCGAGTGAGAATTTGGCGGAAACAGCACGAAAGCATGGACCCCAAATGCATTGCTACAACCCTTCAAGCTGGTGGAGGAAACGTTATGGTTTGGGGAATGTTTTCCTGGCATGCTTTGGGCCCTTTAATTCGTGTTGATCATAGTCTGACTGGCATATCATATCTAAATATCGTTGCGGACCAAGTGCATCCTGTCATGTGGATGGTTTATCCCAATGGCGATGGCTACTTTTAACAAGATAATGCGTCCTGCCATAGTGCTCGTATTGTACAGGATTGGTTTCAGGAACATGCCGGTGGGTTTACTTTGCTTAGGTGGCCCCACAATCTCCAGATCTCAACCCCATTGAGAATTTGTTGGATGAAGTTGAACGACGAGCCATCAGACAGCTGGATCAACAACTCTGCAATCTCACACTCCTGGAAAGTGCTATTCATCAAGCATGGTATCCGATTCCACAAACCACCTATCAACATCTCGTGGAGTCCATGCCACGAAGAATCGACGCAATATTAAAGGCAAAAGGTGGCCCAACGAAGTACTGAGGGGGTGGTCATAATAAAGTGGCCACTTAGTGGTGTATATGGCGCTAATATCTCTAGCACGTGGTATTTTATTACAGTTGCGATAAAGCTTTTCCTCGTGACTTCAAATGCCACTCTCCCTCAGCGCGAAAAAAAATGGGCAATGTTCCTAACTGTATTACTAGAATGTCTCTCCAAAGTATAAAACTTTATTTTGCTTTTCTGCAATCGAACCTTAGAATTCTAGCGTTTCTATGGTGACCTATGCAAGCAGCATTCCACGATAACGCTGCAGACGACGTGAATTATAAGAAGTCATTAGCAGAACTAAAGAATTCCAGAAAGCAACTTGTCGACAGCAGTCAAGAGTAGCGGAAAATAGAAGCAAATATCATCCGAATGCTGTAAGGCGTATTCGCATCACTGATCCAAGTGGAAGGATTTAAAAAGCTTCAGTGATGGATCTAAAACGCGTACAGCTAATTTTTGGAAGTCATATGAGACACTGCTTGGATTAAGAAGCTATGTTCCAAAAGCCTATCCATGAGTGGCAGCATTTTAAAAGTCAGGGCAGAAAAATTTTGTTTTGCACGCAAGAAACGACAAAGTGTTGTTTTCAAGTGACCAGAAGCCGAATACTACAAGGAAAAAAATTATTTATTCCTTTGACTAAACAAACAGCGCGTACAAAAAATTAATAGGTTTAATCAGTTTCTCGGATCATATGTTAATAGGGTTTAACAATGTCGAAGGATTTCGTTTTCACCTACTTTCCTCACGCCGATAACTTTGCAGAACGCAATAAGGGAATTAATATGAAGATAACTTTCGCAAGAGTTATGCAAGACATAAACAAAGCAACCGTCGGAATCGGAGGACGAGCTAGGATTAGAAGGAACTGCTAAAAGCATTAAAACTGACGTAGACTGTATTCACTGATATTTTGGATGTGAACTGGTTACTGAAAAGCTTATCCAAAAGACTGTACTCATTGAAAATATAGTGTTTCAAGGTGCATCCAATGGAATCTCTTGGCAAATTTATTGATACAATTACATCTGCAATTCATACAGCTTATCAAGGGAGTAATTCTCACCTCAAATACACGTGTACATGTATTATCATGCATGCAGTGTCATTTTTCTCTACTGCTAGGGATGTACGTGTACAGTAGGTGTAAAACATTATGATAACACTCATTATCTGTCGTTTGGATCGTTTCCGACACAGAATCCGGGAACGTCAGGGGCTTATATATGCTACGCTATCTCTGACACGCTCAGTATCAGTCGGAAGTGAAACGGTGGTTGTAATGGGTAACGGACGAGATTTTTCCCCCTTGTAAAAGAATTACTATCGGATATAATGTAGAGGATGGCAGTGCCAGGGGAACAGCAAACTCTGTCAGCTGTTCACAGGTTACCGTAGTTCGAGTGTACAGAGAGCGGATGGAAAGAGGCTCAACGCATTACTGGCGGGAGGGAGGGGTGGATAGGGCTGCTTGCTACATGCTCAGAGAAAGACGCGGCTCGGCCGTGTTGTCAGAAACAATAGGCGTATTACCTTGGCACAGCTGACAATGGTCTGCAACCAGGGAACACAGAGCAGTCCATCCACAGCTACAGCACAACACCATCCTGCCAACGTATGGACTCACGGTGTAAACGCATGACCACAGTACGTCATCGACGACAACTGGAGTTGCCAGAAAACATTGAGAGTGGATCGTGGGAGAAAGTTGCTTCCTGTGATTAATCACGTTTTCTACAACATCTAGTGGATGAACGGTTGCAGGTAAGGCGAGCAGCTGCTGAGTAGACGGTATAAGATGCCGTGATCCCAAGTGCTTATGCAGGTAGGCGGGAGTTTAACGCAATGGGGGATGTTTTCCTGAGACACTTTCAGTCCCTTGATAGCATCGTATCCTGAACACCATCGCGTATCTGTCTTGTCCATATCATGGCAGAACAGGTTCATCAGCTAATTATGACTATGCTTCCAGACTTAAATGAGGATTTCTAACAGCACAACGTACTGCGTCATAAGACCCTTATCGCCCAGGATTGGTTTGAGAAACACAAGGATTGGTTCGAGAAACACGAGGATGACCCGTGTTCTCTCTTATGACGACCCGATATGGTACGGCGTGCCTGTAGACACCTTCCAGGGTCTTGCGGAGTTCACATGGCCGCAGTTAAGCAGGCTCACGGAAGACAAATACTAAGTGCGTAAGTAGTCATAACGTGTTGTTCCTACAGTAATTCTTTATATAACATTCTTGGAAGCAGATCACGCTAAAACAAATATACTTCGATAGCACATACACGCATATTATCCTACAGCATAGTAATCTCAGTCCGGAGGGGTAGGCGTTGTAGACATTTCTGATCCACTCATCTCTATACATATGAATAAATGACACATGGAGCCTCTTTAGACGTTACTCATATTTCCTCATCACCTATCAATTCTTTGTTTACATCACCCATCTCAATATTTTTATTTCTGTAACGTTCGTCGTAGTTCCCCATATCTTATAAGACGCAAAATATCACTCTGAACAGAACCTCTCGAACCACTGTAGTCTCTATAACTTCGCTTTATTGGCTCATTGGCGAGCTATCACGCAGTTCAGATGCCACTGTTACACTTTCTTCCTGAACTGTGCATCTCTCTTCTGTTACGATCTCTACCTACTTTTAGAACTGATCTCAGAAATTTTAATCATAAGTACATGTATTATTTATCACTTCTCGAAAATTAACGCCATCTGTTCTCACCCTTCCCTTCGTCTCAAAGCTTTTCTGTCGTACATTTTTTAACCCTTCTGACGCCTTACCCTTGGTTATTGGCTTTTTTTATTTTCTGCTCCCAAACTGTACTCATGGCAAAAAGAATAATTACATTATCTGCACACAGCCTGGACGTTGTTGTTCCTTACTTCGCTCCTAGTTATATCCATTACAATACCATGTGTATTGTTTAGTCCTTTAAGAACAAAAATTTTATTAGCTATTTGGTTTTAGTGGGCACAAAGGCCTCAGTGGACTGAAACGTGCAAAGCACCACGGAGTACTAACTCCCCCACCTGCCAAAACAAAGAGGGAAAGTAACATCAAAACAAAGCAGAACACGAACATGACAGGTTACACAAATTCAACATGAGACGGTGTAAAGGCCCGAAACAGAAACTACTGACTACACAAACTGAATGGCACAGATACGATGTGATAATGACAGCACAGAAGACTCATCATATTTAATTGTTTAAAGGCGGCGTGGTGTTTCTGAGTCGTCTTGTATAGTCGATAAAATAAGAAAACCAGCACGTTTAGGGCAAAAGTGACGAAATGCACCCAAAACATGTATGGCAGTCAGACGTGTCCCACATGTAGGGGCAGT
Source organism: Macrothele yani (assembly GCA_039090855.1). NCBI lineage: Eukaryota > Metazoa > Arthropoda > Arachnida > Araneae > Macrothelidae > Macrothele > Macrothele yani. The sequence continues at coordinate 98,898,083 of CM076995.1, read as the reverse complement.
GTCGTTACACAACAAGTGACGGTTAGTTAGATAATGTCCAATGCAGAGATACGTGAGTACATCTTCCGCTCTACAGTTCTGGCGAAGACTAGAAGACCGAAGCCCTAGAAATGGCTTAATACGATGCAGTTCATTTACAACCTGCGTGACTCACAAAACCTGCCACGTACGCTGAATATGCCGCCAGAAAACAGAACCCAAGTCCCATGGGCAATGAGAAGGCGCTGCAATCTAAAGTACGAATAATATCCAGGGCTAGGGTAAATTCAAATTAGGATTTCATTGCATTTTGCGTAAATACTACCTCTAAACTCCTGTTCTTTTTTTCTTTTTTTTTTTTTATAGAGGAGGGCTGTGGCGGAATTAGAGCTGTCGGGCCCTGCGCCCAGTATCGGTTTTGGACCCATCTTTGCTTTTCCCGCCATTCTTGAAAAGTAACTGTTTTTACTGCCGCATATCCCCTCCCCATTTTTACGTTCTCAAACTAATGTATGAGAAAGAATTTTAATCGCAAAAGATATTCGACTTCGAGACTTCAACACAATAAATTAGGGTCCCCCGATTTGACCATTTTCTCAATGGTGTGTGTGGTTTGTTGCCGCCATAACTCAAATACTGTTATAGCTATAAAGACAAAATTTAATACGATATGATATGATCACCTGATGGGGGAAATGAATAAAAGTTACAAGTGGAAAAGCCTTTGTTCAGAAAGGAAAGTCTGACATTTTACAAACATGGTCACTGAAGCACAGTACTGGTATGTAACATGGTACATACAGTTAGTATATGGCCCTGCTTTGATTCACGTTTGTGCTTCATGCAGTGTGGAAACTGCGGGGGCACATTAACAGATTCCACACCACAGGCAGTTCCTCTGAAGAGCTCGAACATGGACCCATTAGTGTGTTTCGGAAAACCGGTTTTACTAGTGTCGTTTTACTCGTATGGTAAACAATATCGCCGCTTAAACTGAACGGGAAAAGAGAAATTTTAAGCAAACGATGGGAGGTCATATTAAACACCGAATTAAAGAACAAGATGTTTATTATGCTCTAAACAAATCCGTCGGAAATAACTTTATCCATGAGCTCAGTTGTAGTTAACTAAAACTGATCTCAAAATGATTTTCAGTCAACCTCCATTTAAGTTATTAAATTCATACTTGTGGGTGATATACTTGGAGTTTGAGCAGAATCATGCTCCCAAAACCCAGAACAGCGAATTTATCAGTCACTGTGTTCTTTTTTAAGAAGCAAAACGAAAAAAATAATAAATCGATAATTTGTGAGCCCTCCAGCATACGGGGCCCCGCAAATGGGCTTAATGGGATTCCTAGTAAACATCCCTTAGAGTGGGGACTCAAGAAAAAAATGACCTCAACCATTTTAAATTTCAAGTCATCGACCAGTAATTATTTTTCTATCATAAAACTGTTGGACATGACAAATTTTACATGATTCATCTCTTATTCCGCGTCTTTGCACAACACTGATATTTATCATGATCTGTATATCTGAAGAAATCAAAAATCAAATCCCCAAATAAGGATAATTGCAGAGAAATAAATAGGGATTAAATTACGACCGTTAATTTTACCCTTGCAGTAACCCAAAGGAATATGCTACATGACTGAGGTCGAATCTGGAAAAGAGACTGATACCCTGCATGCTTCAGTGCTTTATCAATCAGGAAGATGCAAAAATTCTCATGCATTTAAGGTCACAAATCTCACCCAGTACTACTCGTCGGGAGAGAGGAAGTTTAATACAACATCCATATTTATTTTCCACAGAAGTGAGTACACAAAGTTCAAGTTGCCTCCCATTAATCACACTCGTAGCAAAGTTTTTACGCGCATCTCCATCCTTGACTATAATTATTACGTTTCACTCACAAGTAACCTTGCGCGGAGAAATGAACCAGAGCTCTTTCGATAACCGGTCACGAATGCGATAATCCTGAACACGCGCATTGAGCCTTCAAGCACCCCTGTTACACAAAATGTTTTTATAGGGTAACGGCTCTTCGTCAGCGCGTATGATGTTGCTGATGCGTTGGCTGCAGGCTTCATTCTTTTCTTGACAAATCATTACTTTGCAAACAGTTAGGCAAAACTTTAAAAAGTGAGAAATTTATGTCACTCCTTGCTGTTTTTTTAACAGAGAAAAATTACTAATGAAGAATGTCATTAAAGCAAAGACAGTCTTTTTTTTTTTTTTTTTAATTCCGGCATGTTCGTCACTATACATTAATAAGTCAGTTTGGTATGAAAGTTTCTGCTGTACTGGAAATTACATTTTTCATGGTCGAACAAACATTTCATTTTACGAGATAAAGTGCTTTCACAACGGAACAATAGATGTTATTCCATTTATTCACAGAATCAGTCAGCGAACTTAAGATGAAGGGTGTAAAAGGCAGTTTACCATCGTGCGTTTTTTTATTGTATCTAACCACCTTCTAATTCTCCTTGTCCCACCTGAAGATAACATCTCATTCGAAGATAACGAAGCTGATAGGTCAGTGCTGTGCCTAAATCCAATGAAGGATACTGAAAAACACTTGCATGCTTTCATCCTTAAAGAAGGATATCGAAATCTAATATTTCGATTTCAAAAAATCCACCGAACACACACACACCTTACTTTTCGATTAAGAATTAAGACATTTCTTATTTTGGGGTTTTACGACCCCCGTGACCATTTGAGGCTTGTACTGATTCAGAATTAGGAAGTACGCCAAAGGAAAGTACAGTACATAATCTGACTTACAGCCATGCCTTCAGAGTCACTGGTTTATTCCCTGTATATAGTAAAGCGGAAGATTTAGCAGCTATAATGGTACACACGCAAGATGGAGTATGCACTAGTGTGAACGAAGTTATTCACTAGTACAGACATTCGGAGTGGCGTATTCTCTGTATTTGTAACCATTAACCATGACTCGACTGACTGTCAGTTATATCCCAGAGAACAAAAAACTCATGGGAGTTCAGACGTAAAAGCTCAGCATCGAAAACATAACAAGAAGCAACCAAAATCTGCATAAATAAAAAGTCAACAAAAACGGAAGATTAGAAAAGGAAGTATATTTTCCTCGGGGTTTAATAACCACAGTGAGCAACTGTATGGGCTAAAGAGTCGCCCTTCTCTGATTCAGAGACACTGGTTCCATGGATGGGAAAAGCCACTGCCATAAGACAAACGCACCACCCGTGCTTCGTTCGGAACTCGAACCAGTCCTCATCTCGGACGAATGACCAAGGGCCCAGCACTTAGACCACTGCGCCACCAGGGGTGGCAGAAAGGAAGTAAACATGACAGGCTACAGGAAATCACTCTTCCCTGATTCTTTTTGCTGCTACTGCTGCCTTCACTGTTAGGAAGGATTTCCACTAGATCTTGATACGTTGCTGCGGGAATTACCTTTCATTCGGGTAGGTCATCGATGTCGGACGGTTCAGCCGGGCTCGCAGACTGCGTTCCAATTAATTATGAAGGAGTTTCGTGTTCCATGGATTGAGATTGGGTATCTGTGCAGGCCAGTCAAGTTCTTCCCACTCATTTCATCAAAGCATTCCTCCACGGAGCTTTGTGAACGAGGCCATTGTGCTATTCGTAAAAGATAAGGCCTTCCCGGAACTGGTTGCATAATGTTAAGAGTACAGAATTGTCAAGAATGACAATATAGGCATCAGCATTAAGATTCCATGGCACTAGAACTAGTGGACCCAGCCCAAATCATGAGGAATAGTTCCAGAACATGATGAGCATGATACCTCCTCCACCCAACTTCACAGTTGGCACAACACAGTCGGAGAGATAGCGATCACCTGGCATCCCGCACACCCAGACTCATCCATCGATGTTGCCAGATGGTGAAGCGTGATTCATCACTCCAGAGAACGTTTGCACTGCTCCAGAGTCCACTGGCGCAGAGCTTTACAAAACTTCAACGGACGCTTGGCGTTAACCTGATACTGGCGTTGCTTCCATGGGCATTTTGGAACTCAGAGGTGGGTGCTGCAACCGAGGACAGAATATTGTCCTGTCGAGAATTTTCATGTTCGTAAATCTTGGGGAACTTGATCACTTCGTTGAGATTTACGAAAAATAAAAAATAGAAAATAAATAAATAAAATACACAGAATGAAAATACTCGACAGTCCACGTTTCAAAATTGTGTTTGGAAGAGGCAGTGAGGTAAGGGAATAATTGGCCATATTCATTTACTTCACAGCCCTGACCAATCAAACAAAATTTCTTAAAAGAAAGGGAAATAATAGACATTAAACTTCTTTTTTTTCTTTTGGCCTGATTCATTTTTTCTCTTTAGAAAGTAAAAAAAGGGCGAGCAAATAAAGACAGCATCAACCTCTTTGTGAAAGCAAAATTATTTGTATTAATCACGGAACGAGGAAAATGCATTTCTGAGAGGTTGTACAAAAGCCCAAAAATCTTTCTTCCAGTCCGCCATTTTAGGCAAAGGGATTTGGAAGCATCAGAGAAAAAGTGTTGCATAAATGCTCATGCAGGCCAACGGCAAATCTATTTTTGGCTTGGAATGGCAGAACTCCCCTACCCGAAGGTCAGAGGTTGCTTCCCCGGATGAGGGTAAAGTTTGCCATGGGTTTAGTTAACAATTTTGGCGCGAACCTCTTGGCCAATGACCAGCGAAACCGGTTGTTGATAGGGGGAAAGTTCGACCAATTAGGGGTCAACGGATTTTCAAGCACCCCGGCTTCAAGAGAGCGAAGCGTCACTCTTATCTTTTCTTTTCGGCCAGCAGCATATAACGAGAGCGGGGCTCCGTTGGAAGCCCCCACCCCCAAAGCCGGCTCTTCGTGAGTTTTGGCTGGCTGGGCGAAATTAACCCTAATTCTGAGGTTTGGCTTGATAAAAAAAAAGGGAAAAAGGCGTGAGTGGACCCAGTGTCTCACGCAGGGCTGAATATTATAATCGAAAAAAAAAAAAAAAGAATAAAAGGAATGGTTAATATATGAAAATAATGAAAATTGTTGGTTAATATATGAAAATAATGAATAAAAGGAAAATAATGAAAATTGTTCCGCGCTCCCAGTTTGCCGGCTATCTGTCAGTGATGACCAGCAACGCTTCTTGCCTGGACCATCCTACGAAATCCAAGATGGAGGGAGGCTGATTCCGCTTGACCCTGGAGGCAGTGTGGAGGATGCATAATGTAACTTGGAGTTCGCCCGGGTTTTCAATAATCATGAAGAAAAGTCCTTCCTGAAACCGAGAGAAAGATTCTTGCCTGTTGCCTTTCACCTAGGAGCCGATACTGTGCTTTCACTTCCACGAAGACCAGCAGAGAAACCATGCTCAGGCGTATTATGGACTGCAAACCTTCAGTCCCAGCGGAAAAAAAAGAGGGAAGGGAAAAGCAGACTGCCGCTGTTACAAGTGGACCCTTTTTTATTTGTTGTGCCCTTCCTTTGAAGTCAGCCAGAAAGGTAATGTGCTAATTTATGCTTTGTAATTATGTAACAAGTGGGCTTTTGAAATGGGAGGCTGTCGGAAAAATATATTGCAAAGAAAAAAAAAGGGGGGAAGGTGTAAATGCTTTCATTCAGGTTGTTTTTTTTGTTTTTTTTGTACTTTAGTGTTCTGGTGTGCTTAAGGAATGAAACCACCTGAGTTAATGTTAGGCAGTGTAAAAGTAAATTCCATGACATTTTCTGTGAGAAGTTAAAATAAAAAAATAAATAAGGAAAAAACAACAACAACAACAAAACAAAGAAGTGGATAATTTCCTGGGTCATGTAGTGATAGATGATATATTAAGTATATTAAGATATTTCGGAACGAACTACCTATCAGACCAGTATTTCTCTTAAGAAAAATTTAACTCTTTTTGTGCTCAGTGATTTTTGTACTTGTGAAGTAGAATTTGTATTTATGAGCTTAGCGTAGGTGCCATGTAGTTGGGAATTTTTCTTGTAGCCTGGTAATTATTTTGTTTTAGTGTTTTAGTAAATTTAAGCGCTAAATTACTCTTTAAAATTTAATTTTTGTAGTAGTGAGGGCTAATTTCTAGTTTCAGCCCGTAGATTAGAAAAACAGGTTTTTATGGGGGAAAGAATATAGGAATTGGGCATACAGGCAGATATGAGCATACGTGTAGTGTGACTGAAATGAACCCGAATAGCTGTTGTGTTTCTTCAAGAAGTGATGATTTTTCAGGAAAAGAGTGATTTAGGAAGTATGGTGATTTATAGAGTTTTCTGGAAATAAAGTACGGTTGGGTATAGTGTGTCAAGTATGGTGTTATTGAGCTTTCTGGGAAATGGGTATGTACAGTGTGTTCCTGGGAAATAAAGATAAGTGATTTTCTGGGAAATGATTGTGTTCCTGGGAAAATAAGGACATGAAGTGTGTTCCTGGGAAAATGAAGATATGAAGTGTGTTCTTGGGAAAAATAGGATAAGAAGTAATTTTCTGGTGATGTATTGAATTTTCTGAAAATAAGGATGGTGAGTTAGCTTTCTGGAAAATAGATGAGATATTTTGGGGACAAGTGAACTCTTGTGGGATACTTTACCCTATGTAGACATGCCTCGGGTCTGAAATGGTGCACGAAACAAATTTGGGGGATTTGTTTTCTGCCCGAGTAAGCTCGTTTGGCCCATAGGACGTGGTACCTACGAGGGAGTGATGTGGGTTGTCCCCAAATCAGAGTGAAGGAACAGAAAAGGGTTAGGTCGCACTTTGCTCCACTACACTGTATAGGCTGGGAATGGATTCACGACCCATTCTCGCCTTTAGACTCAAACTTTGTTGTTCCTGCAGTGAAATCTTGTTTTTCGAGGAAAGTGGAATTCGTTGAATGAGATGATTGTTTGGCTTTAATGCCCGAGTTTAGTTCTACATGGGTGCTGGTAGATTTGGAGGACTTATAGTGGGGAATTTTTGAATAGTTGGATTTTAATGATAACTTGTGAGTAAATTGAGTAGGGTATTTAGTGTATTGGGTTTTGTATAGTGTCTAGAATTGGTTCAGTGTTAGGTAATGCTACATGGTTAGGATACGTTTATTTTAAGACAAATTTTGATTGAAAGCAAGGTTGTTGATTTTAAGACAAATTTTCCCGGAAGTGTAGAACCTGCTATAAAATAACTTTTTATTATACACTGACGGAAAAAAAATCCCAACACCACGAAAAAATAGTTGTAGAGGAATGAAATGGCGGCAATACTTTTGTATAGGTAATATATTTAATCGATTAAGGTTTCAAGATCACAGCTTATTGTAAGCGCGAGAAGAGCCATTTTAAATGTGAAATGCTGGTACATTAATAACCGGTGTAACCGCCAGATGTTGAATGCAAGCACGCAAACGTTCATGCATTGTGTCGTACAGGTGCTGGATGTCAGTTTGTGGTATGGAGTTCCATGCCTGTTGCACTTGGTAGGTCAATACAGGGACGGTTAATGCTGGTTGCGAGGTGACGCTGGAGTTGTCGTCCAATGACGTCCCATACGTGCTAGTTTGGTGAAAGATCTGGTGATCTAGCAGGCCACGGCAACATGTCGACACTCTGTAGAGCATGTTGGGTTACAACAGCGGTATGCGGGCGAGCGTTATCCTGTTGGAAAACACCCCCTGGAATGCTGTTCATGAATGGCAGCACAACAAGTTGAATCACCAGACCGACGTACAACTCTGCCGTCAGGGTGCGTGGGATACCCACGAGAGTGCTCCTGCTGTCATAGGAAATTGCTCCATAGACCATAACTCCAGGTGTAGGTCCAGTGTGTCTCGGCCGCAGACAGGTTGGTTGCAGGTGCTCACCTGGCCTCCTAACCAACACACGGCCATCACTGGCACCCAGGAAGAACCGGCTTTCATCAGAAAACACAACAGATCTCTACTTCGTCCTCCAAATGAGCTCTAGCTTGACACCACTGACGTCGCAAACGGCAGTGGTTTGGAGTAAGTAGAATGCACGCTTCAGGGCGTCTGGCTCGGAGCTGTCCTTCAAGTAACCGATTTTAACAGTTCGTTGTGTCACTGTGGTGGCAACTGCAGCTCGAATTGCTGCCGCAGACGCGGTACGATGCGCCACGGCCATACGCCGTACACGGCGGTCTTCCCTCTCAGTAGTGCCACGTGGCCGGCCGGAACCCGGCCTTCTGAGGCAGTACTTTCCCTTGACCACCGCTGCCAACAAATCATGCACAGTGGCTACATTCCTGTCAAGTCGTTCTGCAATATTGCGGAATGATCCACCTTCTCGTAGCCCTATTACACGACCTCGTTCAAACTCCGTGAGCTGTTGATAATGGGTTTTTCGTCTTCTTAAAGGCATTCTTGACTAACATCAACACACTACGTCGAATCTGAACGATAACTAACGCTCACGAACGTTACAGCGCGTATTTACAGCAAACCTGCTTTGCATGTTCCGAGGGGCGCTACTAGCGCCACACGTATGCGCCGAGCGCAAAATTTGCATAGACGTCATCTTAGAGATGTACTCTCACCGCCTACCAACTGTCGTTTATCTAACACAACCCCTTCTTGGTGTTGGGATTTTTTTTTTCCGTCAGTGTATGTAAAATTTTGGCAGTTGATATGATAGTTTAAAATTAAAAGGTGAATTCAGAAAACTGGTCTGAGAAGGTTGGGTCGAACGATTACAACAACATAGTGTAAACATATGCATATAATACTTTTTTTCGAGAGAGAGATTTACCTTTCACATACTTAAGTTGCACACCATGTGAAAGCAAGTGTTTGTGCTGTGCTGTGTAATTCAATGAAATTCTGGTATTTATATTCTGTTTTGGCACTGTGACTGGTGCGATAATTTCATCCAAGACAACTAAGCTGTCAGATGTTTTTTTCTTTTTTTTTTTTTTTTTTTTTTTTTTTTTGGGCCCCGTGGCCGGGTTTGAAATTGTGTCCAAAATTTAATCGCACACTTGTTAAGTTTTACAATAAATATAGGCCAAGTGGCCTTTCAAAAACCTAAACCTTAGTGCAGTGAAGTTTTAGATATTTTCAGTTTAAATTTTCATAAAATGGTTCAACTGCATCCCCCTCAGCAATGACTGCGGTGAGGAAATAAATCTTAGGTTTTTGTGGTAAAATCAATGTTTTTGTCCTAAACCATTATATTTGACTTCGCAGACTCCAAGAGTTACTTACACGTGTACATTGTATATCATGAAATTTTAGTGTTTACAAATTTGGTACACATGCAAACAATAGTTACCTTTTCTTCCACTTTCAGGTGTATCTACTCATCAAACGCAAACAATACAATAGTAACTTTTGGGAGTTACCAAATTCAGTGGTGCATTTTATTTTTTCGATTTTGTTTCATGGCCTTAGTCAAAATTCCAGTTTTGTTTCGAAATGCATCCACCCATCTCCCAAATTTTAATTTTCTGTAATTTACTTATAAATTTTAATATTAGCATAAACTATCTTTATAACAATATTTTGTCTCACCACCCGCTTCAGCACTCGGCAGTAGGGCTGTGTCAGTTTACGTGGCCTACCAGGTCGCGATTACGCTGTTGTTACCCCTAGAGGTTTCCATTTCTCAATAACAGCACTTACACAGCTGATCGAGGGAGCTGCTAGAGGGTAGATATTCTCCGAATTCGCTTGTTGCTAAGATGGCATCTTATGACGGTGCCACGTTGAAAGTCACTGAGTTCAGCTGTACAGCCCACTCTGCTGTTCATACTTATCTACGAATTTTCCTAGGCCACGTGAGTGTTTTTATAACTGTATTGGCCATGACTCTGACGTTTCTGGATAATCTCACTACCTAAAAGAGGTGTCGGGATACGTTTAATGATATAATATATGTCGTAGGCATACACGGTTGTATCAGAATAATATGACCACCCGCCCAGGCGCGTCACAGAGTGCACGTGACAAGGTCGACAACACTGAGATATAAGCGGCCGGCCAGGACACATGAACCATTGTGCGTTACGTGAACACAATGAGCAGAATTAGTGATTTGACGGACGTTCAAAATAGAATGAACATTGGCTACCGCCCCAAGGGTGGAAACATTTCAGAAACAGCAGACTTCGTGAGCTGTTCGCAAGGTGCTGTAGTAAGGGTGTACCAAGAATGGGCCGCTGGCACACCGAGTATCTCCCGACGTCATAACTGTGGAGCCCCAAAGGCTATGACCCAGGTAAGAACGTCGCCTACGTCGATTGGTAAAGTGCAATCGACCACGCAAATAAACGCTGGGGCACCCAAGTACGTGTCCCTGATAACAGTAGAGCGAACTTTGTTAAGCATGGTAATCCGGAGTCGACCCTGCGTCAAAGCGCCCATGTTAACACAGGTTCATTGGCAACGACGCATGGAGTTCGTATAGAACTACCGTCATTGGAGAGTGGAAGAGTAGGAAATGTTGCCTTCTCTGACAAATCCAGGTTTCTATTCCACAGAAGTGACGGGCGGTGGCGGATACGGCATCAGACACACGAGAACCAACTCCCACGCTTGTCGGTCAAGTACAGGTTGGCGGGTGCATGCATGTTTTCCTGGTATGACCTGAGACCGCTGGTACCACTGGATGGGTTCCTGAACGCCAATAGCTCTACCTGTCCATCTTCGCTAACCACGTGCATCCTTTCATGTTGGACATTTACCCTGGTGGTAATGGTGTCTACCAACAGGACAATGCGCCATGCCACGTCGCTAAGGGGTTGCGCGTGACTGGTTCCAGGAACACGACAGCAATGTCTTCATTTTCCCTTGGCCGGCGAAATCGCCCGACCTCAATCCCATACAGCTGTTTTGTGACTTTTTGGATCTACAGGTTCGACATGCCGACCCACAATCACGTCATCTCCGGGACCTCCGTGCTCTTCTGCAGTCTGAATGGGCACGTGCACCTCGGGCTACCTACCTTCCAGGACCTCATTGCGTCCATGCCACGCCGTCTCACCGCTGCCCTCCGGGCCGAGTGTGGTTATTCCAATTATTAGTTACGTACACATATTATTCTGATACCACTGTGTGCATGTATTCTTCCTAGGAGAAAATTTTGAAACCGAAAATCGCTAGAGTACACGCGAAACTTGTGCTGGTGGTTTTCGCTTACCACTGAAAAAAAAAATTCAGCAAAAAGAGGTAGAGATATTACGCCTAAAACATATACTGTACATTCGCGTCATTTAGTCAGAGTTTTTGATCAAGTACAATATGGAAAATAATTACGTAAAACTAGTCATACTTTTTCAGCTATCAATTTCAAAAATTTTTCCAATCTAATTGGAATTCAGCATAAAAATCAATATTGTTGAATACAGCATAAAAATCAATATTGTTGAATACAGCATAAAATCAATATAATTGAATTCAGCATAAAAATCGAATTGTATGCTGAATTCAAAAATATAATCACACCACTTAGAGAGAAAATCCCACCACCTTGAGGAAAAAGTGCCTAGAAATTGAAAAAAAGAATAGTGTTTAATGTTATACATCCATTCAATAAAGGAATTTTCTAATATGATTTACGCGATGAAGTTGGGCTTATTAGAGGAGGCCATCTAAAGGGGTTTTACAGGAAGAAAAGCTCGGAAAATAGTTATAGGTTACATGGCCAAGGTATCAATTATACGAATAAAACAGAATTTTTCAAATGACAAATTTAGAAGTTCAGATACACGGCCAAATATACAACAAATATACTGCTGTGCAACCTTCAGATAAAGTTTACCGATAAAACGACGTATCAGGAAACTGAAGTATATGGATAATTATGATCACAGTTATATAATCAATGTGTTGAAGTTTTTCTAATCAGTTCTGTACAAGTTGAAATATCGCTGAAATAAAAATTTTAACTTGTGTCACTCACCATACGGGAAAATTTTACATAAAACAAGATGGGAAAACAGCGGGAAATTTTTTGTTGCAGCTCACAGCTTTTGAATACGTAAAATGTTTTTTTGATGCGGGGTGGGGTTCGAAACGTCATCTTGCAGAAACGTGCATTTACATCACAAAGAATAAACTTTTCATCGTCTGAATGGAAAATTTGTAGGAAGTCAGGCCCATAGTTCCAGCGACCCACTGCAAAACAATCAGTGCGATAAGTGGAGGAGATATCGTAGAAAATAAAACACGTCCACGCCGTCCATAGGAAAAACTTCATCGAGGAAACAAAATGCCAGCACAATTTTCATTTTCCTAGCTATAGTGTATGCAAAAGCATACACTATATAAGGAGATCAGAGCATTGTCAGGAATTTTGAGGGCCTTTTCCCAGATCTCCGTTGCCGTTACAATTACTTACACTGTTGTTCTATTACATTGTATTTTTGGTTTTAATGTAACAGCTAAATAAACTGAATTGAATTAAAAAGGATTTTGCAAATCCAGAGGTAAGTACAGACGGAAGAAAAGTGATACGGTAAAAATATTTTTCTTTCTAAGAATAGTAAAGAGTCAGCACAGTAAAATATTTTCACCTACACAAATAGTTTCAGAAGCGCAGGAGAGTAAAATGAGGACTCATAGTAAAGCAGCTCCTTAAAAGCGGCGTGATTCGATTTAGGTCATCAGAAGCTTTCTTTTGGTAAAAATTATCACCAGCGGGATTTATTAAAATTATTCTAACCTTCAGTTCAGTTATAGTTTTCTTCCACTTCTGACTAAGCCAATTAATTACACTGCTGGCCACACAAAATGCAACACCAAGAAGGGCACGAGACAGCAAAGCCATATTTACTGAACACATAACAACAGATACAAAAATGAAACGATTGAACTTACAGGCCCGTACGACTTGCGGAACACGCAGACGTCAATAGTTCGTGTGGCCCCCATGGTTTGCAATAACGGCCGCTACACGCCGCGGCATCGAACGGAAGAAGCTTTGGATGTGGGCTTGGGGTATGTCGGTCCAGGCTGCTTCGACACGTTGCCACAGTTCATCAGGCGTAGCCGCGGGTGGTGCTTGCCGGGCCACTCGGTTGCTGATCAGCGACCAGACGTGTACGATGGGCGACATATCGGGAGAACAGGCGGGCCACGGCAGCAGTGACACCTGGTGGGCCGTGAAGAATTGTTGCAGGATGCGTGCCACGTGCGGGAGCGCATTGTCTTTTGAAACGTGGCCGCTGGCAGGTCCTGCTGGTAAGGGAGGACTACGGGCTCCAAAACGTCGGAGATGTAGCGGTGGCTGTTGAGTGTACCGGCGATGCGTACCAGAGGGGTGCGGGTGTCATATCCAATTGCGCCCCAAACCATAACGCCAGGCGACAGACCGGTATGGCGATGCATAATGCAGGCGTCATACAGTCTCTCGCCGCGGTGGTGCCACACGCGAATCCGACCATCGTGGTGTTGCAAGCAGAAGCGGGATTCATCGGAGAAGACAATGTCGTGCCATTCCGTTGTCCAGGTGCGACGTTCAATGGCCCACTGCCGCCGCACTCGCCGGTGGTGTAACGTCAATGGTAATCGGAGCAACGGGTGTCGTGCGACAAGTCCCCGCTTCTGCAGGCGACTTCGATCGGTACGTGCTGATACAGGTTGTTGCGCAACACACCCTAATTCCTGCGCTAACGTTCGTGATGTGGCGGTGCGAGCGGTCAATGCCCGCCGCACAACAAACCAGTCCTCTCGTTCGGTGGTGTGCCGCGGCTGCGACAGTCGCTCACGTCGGTCCGTCAGTCTCCTCCTGCACCCACCGAATGCATACTCGCCTTACTCTGGCTGGATGTCGTCCCACACGAGCGCCGATGTCTCGGTACGATAAACCGCTGTCGCGATAAGCCACTATTCGTCCTCTGTCGAACTCCGAAACGTGCTGGAATGACTGCCATATTCTCCGACGAGGCATCAGGAAGCTTCCCACGCACAGGTCCGGCAGCACAACACACTTACACTACTTACATCCCGCCTTCTGTGCACCCTTCTTATAGTGCTTCTCGGTGGCGTGCCCGAGCGCACATGATTTGCATATGCCCTGCAATGCTAATCGTTTGCATGTCCTGTCGCGGGCGACGCATGCTGCGAATTTCAGGCCAATCAGGTGCTTCTTTCTTGGTGTTGCATTTTGGGTGGCCAGCAATGTATTTCGTTCAATATTTTAAGAGTCGTCTTAATTGATGAATTACGGATGAGCTATACTGGTTATTATAACTGCATGAACAAATGGAAATATGTAACACGTATCTCGATGAGCGCCCTCACTTTTAAATTCACGATATCCATGAAATCGTGTTTGGTGAGCACACTGTTCCAAGGCTTAACAGCGTAACAATCAAAGTTTCACGAATATTTTTCAGATTATCCTTAAACAAACTAGCTGTGGATCCGAAAGTTTTAGTGCAGCTTTTACAGCGTACAAAGAGGAAACACAGATTAACGTATTCCTCAGGTATTTATGTTTTTGCTTAATGTTTATCAAAAATAAAAAATATAACAATATAGTGCACATTTAATTAAACATATCTGTCATGCTCAATAACTTATATTCACACATCTTTCACTTGTGGTTAGTCAGAAACAGATACCACGTTTCGAATATCTCATGAGACACGGGAAGTGGAAACAAATTAGCCCTGCAATTATGGTTTCGTACATTAACTGAGAACACATTCAAAGAACAATCATTTCAAAAAAATTAAATCTTCAACTTAAGAGTACGCTTGAGTTGAAGGATCAAATGACTAGCAGGATCTTATTGAAAATCATGCTAACAACCGCTCACCACAATTAGTGAGTGCACCTAATTCGATAACGGCTTAATTTTTTCTTTATATAAATGTTATTTTTAAAAGACTCATCTGAGAAAAAAAATATGCATACATGATTTTGTCCAGAAGTTGTACATCATGACGAACAGATCCACCAAATCAGGTACTTTCCGAAAAGAAAGAGTTCAAAACAAAGATTTACTTAATTTATATACAAGACTGGTTACAGACACACTATTAAAAGTATATACATACAGTAGTTCCAGCTAATGTTTAGCAAAATTAAAAATAAAAGTAAAATACAATGCGTAGAAAAATAAGAATATTGGATATTAGGTTTAAAACCGAACAATATCTCGTACAGCATAAACACTGACAAAGTGTTCATAAACACGCACGGACAATGAAATTTGCGCGTCTAGAAGAAAACATGCTACAACCGCGAAACTTTGCAAATAGCTAGGGTGCGCGCTGATATGCAAATGGTCCACGTTTGGTCCTATTGCGAATGACTGCACACCCTGGGGTGACGTTGCAAGCACGAACCGGCAGCCTTATAAACCAGCTTGTAGTCGATGCCCCATTGAAGCGAAAAGCACCGGCCGACGCAAGCAAGAGCACAGAGTGGCAATAATGCCGGGTAGACGTCGATTTACGCACCTTACGGACTTTGACAGAGGCCTGATCATCGGGCTGAAAACAGCAGGGTGGTCGGCGCGCCGTATATCCCGTCACGTGGATAGTTCTGACCATACCGTCCGACTGTGTTGGGAGCAGTGGACACGTGACGGCACTGTCACACGGCGGAGCGGCTCCGGACAGACCAGGAGGACCACCAGTAGAGAGATTCGACGGATCGTGCGCCAGGCACGAACGAATTTCACGGGGACCCGGTTCACTATACAGGCAGATGTAGCGGCTTATGTGTGCCCACGAACCATTTCTCGACGCCTCGCAGAAGTGAATCTGCAATCCCAGCGCCACTTACGTGTGCTGCCATTAACACTGGAACATCGGCGGCTCCGTGTGCAGTGGTGCCAGGCCAGTGCGACGTGAAACGCCACAGACTGACGACGTGTGGTGTTTAGGGATGACTGCCGCTTCCTTTTGGGGACAGATCATCGTGTCCGGGTGTGCTGGTCTCCAGGTCAACGGCACAATCCTAGCCTCGCTATCGAGCACCACACCTCTCCCACTGCATGCATTATGGTCTGGGGAGCTATAGCCTACGATAGCCCATCAGCTCTAGTAGTGGTACGTGGATCATTGACAGGCCAGCGGTATGCGGATGAGATCCTACGGTACCATGTACTTCCATTCCTGGCCGGGATTCCAGGTGTGCTATACCAGCAGGATAATGCTCGCCCGCACACGGCTCGGGTTGTCAGGATTGCCTTCGTCATGTCCAGACACTTCCATGGCCTGCTTGCTCCCCGGACATGTTCCCTATCGAGCATGTGTGGGACCAGTTGAAACGCCAGCTGCCGCCGTGCCGCACTATCCGGGATTTGGAGCACTCTGCCCAACACGTGTGGGACAATCTGCCGCAGGACAACATCAGGTGTCTGTTCGCCTCCATGCCGGACCGAATTGCAGCATGTATCGCCGCACGAGGCGGTGCGACGTGCTATTGAAGACGACCAGACTGCGTGCCACAGATCTTTCTGTAATTGTCTTGCAGCTCTGTTTTTGCCATCATGTGTATCGTTCATCTGTATCATTTACGTCCGCAAAATTTCAGTTCAATCAAGTGCTTCCTTATTGGTGCGGAAATTTCATTGTCCGTGAGTGTATTTGCGAAGAAAACACTTCGCGAAACTAATCTGAAATCAGGTTATCTTTCAAAATCACGAAATATCGCTATTACTATGGAAACAATCACTTTTTAAACAATGGAAAGAGGACACCGAATTCTCAGATGTAATGTACTTTTGAATCCTTTTCGATACAAAGGATTTTTTTTTCACAGTGCATTTTCAGAAACAAGAAATCAGAAAAAAAAATGCATTCAGGCCACCTAGGCAAAAAACAAAATGCGCAAATGCGCATTAATTAAAATACAATATTTTACTTTTCATTTTATTCTTCATAGTAAATGGAACCAATTAGCAAAAAAAAAATTTCCACCGAATTACCATAATCGTTAAGATTTTATGAAGCAGAAAGAGCTACTGACATGCATTAGCGGCAAAAACGTGCATTAAAATGTACCCAAAATGCTCCCGATAGCTGAAAATTTTCGACACAAAAGGAAATTTTTCAAATCCAATAACCAGAAGCAGATACACTAAAGGAAAATGAATTTACGTCTCATACAGAATTTTCTTCTGTATGAGACGGAAATCCATTTCCTTAGTTTATCTGCTTCTGTTTACAAAGGAAATAAATTTACGTCTCATACAGAAAAAATTCTGTGTAACTGAAAAAAACATGGGAGCAAAATGTTCATAGTGAAGGTTCAATCATACCTTTAGAATTTGATATACATATTTTGCAAACAGAAATACACTGAAGAGCAATGGAATTAGAGATACCTGTCTAGTAACGTGAAGCACCACCTTTCGCTCTGATGACGGCTGCGATTCGTCTCAGCATGGACTCGACAAGACACCGGAAGCGCTGGGTAGCCATACGGATCCACGACCCCTGAACAAGCTCCCACAGTTCACGAAGATTTGATGGGGGAGATCAGAGCCTCGAACATCTCTCTCGATGGCATCCCAGATGTGCTCGATGGGATTGAGGTCATGTGACCTAGCTGGCCGGCCAAGGAAGCGAGGTCACGTCGGTGGACTGTTCATCCAACCATTCGGATACAATTCGGGAGCGATGGCATGGTGCATTGTCTTGTTGAAGGATGAGGTCCCCAGCGGGATTTTGAAGACACACAAACGGGAGCAAATGGTCGTCCAGGATATCCCGGTAACGTTGACCTGTAAGGGACGATGTTACACGTACCAGGGGTCCCATTTCAGTCCACGTAAACAGTCCCCAGACGAGAATGCCACCCCACCAGCTTGAAGAGTACCCTGCTGGCAAGAAGGATCCATCGCTTCATAGGGTTTGCGCCGTACTCGTATCCTGCCATCCGCATGTACCAACGTGAATCTCGATTTATCAGTCCAGGCAACATTTTCCCACATGTCTAGAGTCCAGTGGCGATGTTCACGCGCCCATGCCAATCTTTGCACCGTGTGATGTGCGGTCAGCAGCGGTACCCTCGTGGGACGATGGCTTCTGTACCCCATAGCGAGGAGATGGTTCTGGATGGTGTGGCTGCTTACACGTTTTTGTGCACCAGCGTTAAATTGCCCAGTGATTTCTTGCACTGTGGCCCGTCTATCCGCTGTTACAATGCGAGCTAGCCGACGATGACCCCTCTCAACCACACGCTGTTGTCCATGGCAGTTGGCCTTTGCAGGGATGGTTTTACCGGATTCGATGTACTCACGGTGCACCCGAGACACAGTGGCTCGTGAAAATCCCAGTGCCTGCACGACTTCCGAGATGGAGTGACCCATTTGTCGGGCCCCGACAATTTACCTACGATCGAATGCGCTTAGATCCTTTGTCTTACCCATACTGCGTTCGACTGTTACTGATTCCCGTCGCATCACTCCTTACATTGTCGGATTGCTGCATACGTAATGCCGTTTCCGTTTACAGGGCAGCCCACAGCGCTACATTTACATAACGCCAGCTGTCTCTAATTCAATTGCTCTTCAGTGTATGCACCGACTCTCCTAGTGGAAGAACTGTACATTACGAAAAAGCAGATGTACAAAGAAATTTGATAACTTTAGTGAAGCTATAAAAAAATGATTTTGCAAATATATTATTTAGAAGCAGAAATAGCAAGGAAAACAATTTATACGCATATGCCCCATGCTGAAAAATTTTGTAGTATTTAAAGTGATATTATTCGTGATCTTTACCATAGAAAATGCTATACAAAAAGAATTTTTCCAATCGGATATGTAGAAGCAGAGATAGAATTTAAAAACAAAATACACATGCCACCGAACGTCATAACTCTGCATCATGAAAATTGGTATCCGATGTAAAAATAACTTAAGTTGAATTTTTAGATGCAGAGATAGTGAAAGATAAAATAAATAAAATATACATTTATGCAACTAGCTGGAAAACTGTTTGGTGTATATTTCAAATACGTGAAGATATTGTAAATATACGATGTCATCGCTCTGTCCACGTTATTTTATTAACAACGCATAGCTACTGAAAAATTGTTCATCCGACAATACTGGGATCGAATCCCAGATCTTTCGATAACTAGCCGAGTGCGTTCCCTTTACGCTACCGTGCCAACAATTCCAGCGTTATGCGGGGTTTATCAGGCAGCATCTGACTATACAGATCCATATTAATGGGCTCAGAAACTGATGTGTCGCCATCTAGTGGCACTCAACAGAGCAAGCTGTTAAAATACAGCTTGTTTATTATTTCTTGCAGGAAATATATACATACATGTTTTCCGTATGAGCAGTACCTCACAAAAAAATCAGTTTGTTTTTATATGGTAGAACACATAGATATAATTGCAAATGTGTTGTGAACAGAAATACAGAGTTACGCCCTCCGGTCGCAAATTTGTGCGTTATAAAAATTACAAATCATGCACGAAATATTTTTGACCATAAATTGTCCGACGCAGGCAGTTTTTCAAATCGGTCTTAACAGTTCAGGAGGTGTGGTGTCCACCGATGGACAAACATACTGATATTATACAGTATATACACTGAATTAGCTTTGCATTAGAAACACTTTCCTAATATTGCGTTGGTCTACCTTTATGTGCAGTCACGACTCGCAGACGCCCAGAAGCAGATTCTGCAAAGTGTCGAACATCCTTTATGCGTAACTTGACCGAGCTCACGCTCATTCCGCGGAGAAAGACCAGCAGTTCTCACACCCCATTCTAGCATATCCCACAACACATTGGGTTAGTGTCAGGGGAGTTGGGGTTCAAAAATGTGCCGAATTCATTGTCTTGTTCCTCCAACCACTCAATAATTATATGAGCCCGATGACCCGGTGCATTGTCCTGTTTGTTGAAAGATAGCACTGCTGTCCTGGTGAACCTTCTGCAGATTTGCATGGAGATTGTCGGCTAAGATGTTCTTGTAGTGTCCATACTATAATTCAGTATTTGTGGGATAATAACCAACCGACCCTAGGTTTGCCTGGAGAAAGCTCCCCTCACCAGAACACCACCTCCACTTGCCTGTTTAACCTCAACTGTGCAACCAGAGGATAGGGCTTCGTGCTGTTTACGCCATCAGCATGGTGCAACAGGAAACGTTATTCATCACGTCAGAAGACATTCTTCCATCTGTCGAGGGTCTATTGCCGACGTTCCTTTGCCCATGCGAGGCGTTTTTTGCAATGACAGGGTCGTCATGCGTACCCGCGTCGGTCTCCAGCTGTGAAACCCCAGGCGAAGCAAGGTACGGCGCACGGTGCATGTGGAAACAAGTCGGACTGCACCGCTGTTGTGCTGGTGGGTGAGCTGGGTGACTGTTACACGTCGTTGCTAAAATACTAGTCGTGGCACCCGATGCTCACCTCTCAGATCAACAGCGCACAGCTGACCAATGTGAGCTCTACTGCTGGATGTTTGTGCATGGTTAATCCAGTCCTGGTACACCCTCGATATAGTAGTACGACAGCAGTCAACGAGTGCGGCTGTTTCCCAAACACTAGCACCTGCCTTCCGGACCCCAACTATCAGGCCGCGGTTAAATTGGCTAAAGTCGTATCGTTTCCGTATTACTGGCAAACGTTTACTGATTACGTACAGAGGTGTACACAATATATGGTATCCTCACGTGACGTTGATATTACGTGGAACTTCGCCATCTCTCAGAATATGTAAAACGGGAAGTGTTCTCAATGCAAAGCTAACTCAGTGCATATATTTTCAACGGACGTGCTGAAAATGATCCAATCGAGACTTATGACTACAGTTTATGCAAGTATTCATCATTGCTAGCTTAGATACTGCTATGGATGACATGCAATATTTTGTACAATGATCGGTTATTGATCAATATAGCAGTAGTCCGTTTATGACCACAATTTTTAGGAAGCCGTGATGATCTTGCAATTATTCACATACACTAATTGACAAAATTCACCGGACACCTACAAGAGAAACACAGCATAGCATTTATTGACATACATTAGTACGGTGTGGGTCCACCTTTGGCCTAAATGCATGCACTGACCCTTCGAGACATGCTTACGACAAGGTTTTGGAACACAGCGATAGGTGTGCGCTTCCATTCAGTACATAATGCTGCCGCTAACTGTTGCTTAGTAGTAGGCCTTGGTTCTAACCTTCTTACGCAGCAATCTAATTCATCCCATAGGTGCTCTATGGGATAACGATCAGGGCTCTGTGCTGGCCAGTCCACACACAATACGGAATTATCGTCAAACCACGCCTTAACGGACCTTGCTTTATGGCTCGGAGCATTATCCTGCTGGTATCAACAAAGCTTGGTTCCATAGTACTGTCAGAGTTGGTAGGGCATAATTGTCCAGAATATCGAGGTAGCCGTGCTGGTTAACAGGTTTGTCTACGACAGCCAATGGACCGGGACCATACCACGAAAAACATCCCCACACGAGTACACTGCCAGCTCCAAATTTGACCGTACAGTACACTGTGGTAAATAGCGTTCCCTCGGCTGCCGCCATACCCACACATGACCATCAGACTGATGGATCGTGTATCTGAATTCATCAGTCCATAGGACCCGTTTCCATTGATCTACAGTCCACGATAAATTATCTTTACACCATACTGAACGACGAGTAGCATTCTGAGTGGAGATGAAGGGCTCATGAGCAGCCGCACGACCACGGTAACCCATAGAATGAAGTTCTCTGCGAATGGTACCTGTACATACCGAGGTTCCAGCATTGTTACTCACCTGTACACTGAGGTCTTGTGCACTACTCCGCGGATTAGCTGGAACGATTTCTCCTGAGGCTTCGACGTCCTGTATCACTGATTTTCTTTGGTCTGCCGGTACGTTTTGCTGTTTCAGGCACGCCATGTGTCTTCGATTTATTTAGTACATCCAAAACAGTTGACTTCGGTATGTTTAAACGCCTCTCCGTTTCTCTTATGGACAACCCACTTGCGGGCCCCAACTATCATAACTCCCAACAATCTTTCCATTCTCAAAGTCAGTTCTCTCCCACCGCGACATTTTCACTCGACCTTACAGTGCGATAATAATTACACTATCATACACTGTCTGGGTAGCGCTTTTTTAACAGGAAAAACTCCAACGTTAGTCCTATCAGAGCTCCGATAATTTAAACTTTGGATGCAATGGGTTTTAAAATGGAAAAATCAGTTCTCCCCCGCCGCGACATTTTCACTCGACTTTACAGTGCGATATGATCGCGGTCAGCCGCAGGCTTGTTCTTATACCGTTTGCAGCTGTACCGAGCATCTTAACAACGCAGAGGATCCGTTCAGTTGCTTTTGAATGGGTGTCCGGTTACTTTTGTCAATATAGTGTTTACTTTTCGCCAGAATATCAGAAGTCAAAAAAAACAACAACTATGTCAATAAATGTTATGGGTACATCTCCAAATACGTAACATTGTTTAGATTGATATGATAACGTTGCACTGCAAAACATATATGTTTCACTTACAAACTGCGACGAACTTTATGTATATGTGAATAATTACACTATCATATACTGTCTGGGTAGCGCTTTTTTTAACAGGAAAAACTCCAACGTTAGTCCTATCAGAGCTCCGATAATTTAAACTTTGGATGCAATGGGTTTTAAAATGGTTTTTAAGAGACAGTAATGAAATCAAAGACGCAAATTTACAACCCTTTCAAGAAAACTGTACATTATGTAAAGAGAATAATATTTTCAATATTTACCGTAAGGAATGCCATACCGTACAAAAGAATTTTTCAATAGGATGTTTAGAAGAGAAGATATAGTTGCAAACAAAAATACACACTAACGCCACCTAGAGTTAGAGCTGTGCACTACAAAATTCCCAGAATATATGCAAAATGGTATCCGATGTTAAAAGAATATTTCGGAGTGGAATTTTAGAAGTGAAGATACAGGGGAAAATTGATAATACATTTAAGCTCCCTTTACCAGTAAATTATGTCTTATTTTGAGGAGGAATTAAACACAAAATGTTTCCGTAGTGAGTGCTACATGACCAATACGGAATTCTTAGAATTAGATTTTTGACGCGAAGCTGCGACTGAAAATAAGTTGCTAATAGAAATATGCTCTCACGCCATTTAGCAGCAAAATTGTGCGTTAAGAAAGATTAGAAATTTTATAAGAAATATTTCGAATCAGATACGCAGTCCAACAAAGAGAATTTTTGAAATGGACTTATAGAAGCAGAAATATAGCATGGAACGCAATCAATATACACTCATTGTCATAAAACTCCGGGCACTAATAAAAAGTCGAGCGATTAACGTGAAACTCGGCAAATAATTACGGGGAGGGCAGACATGCAAATGAATAGAGTTTCGTGCGATTCTGTATGCCCACGCGTCCAAGACCGACACTGCAATCGCAATCCTTGGGGCTCATAAGGCGAGGCGTAGGGGACTCCACATTCGTGCCAAAGTGCACGGTAAGAGTCAGGTGATATCCAGAGCCGCCGTAGACGTGCGTACGGGAAACTGAAGGAGTTTGAACGAGGCTGTATCGTCGGAATGAGAGAGGCAGGATGGCCAGCCCTCCGAATCGGCCGCCATTTGGGCCGGTCGGACATCACGGCACGATCGTGTTTGGAGCAATGGACACGGCAAGGCACCCAGACACGGCGGACTGGCTCTGGACGACCCAGACACACCACCAACAGAGAGGACCCGTGGGATCGTGAGAGCGGCACGCACAAATACAACGATGTCCTTGTCCAATATCCAGAGACATGTGGCAGCTCAAGGGATTCCTGTGTCCTCCAGAACCATTTCCAGATGCCTAGCAGAGGCGAATCTGCACTCTCGACGCCCCGTAAGTTTTCTGCCATTAACACCTGACCATCATCAGCGTCGATTGCAGTGGTGTCAGCAGCGAACAACGTGGAGTGCTACGGACTCACGACCACCGTGTCAGAGTGTGGAGGACCGCAGGTGAGCGCTACAATCCCAACTTCACTGTACAGCAGCACACGTACCGAACTGCAGGCATGATGGTCTGGAGAGCCATCGCGTATGATAGCCGGACTTCCCTCGCAGTGAACCAAGGGATGTTGACAGCCCAGCACTACGTGCTGGAGATCCTGCTGCCCCATGTGCTGCCTTTGCTGGCGGGACGGCCCGGAGCCATTTTCCAACAAAATGACGCCCGTCCGCACACGGCTCGGGTTTCCCCAGGACTGTCCACGTCATGCTTAGACACTTCCGTGGCCTGCCAGATCGCCTGATCTCTCGCCCATTGAGCACGTGTGGGACAAGATGGGACGCCCAGCTTTTTCCATGTCCCGGTGTTCGTGATTTAGAGTGTTAGTTGCAAGAAGTGTGGGTCAATCTGTCCCAGGATAACATACGGCGTCTCTGACTTCATTCCCGACCGTATCACCGCATGCATCCGAGCACGAGGCGGTCGGAAGCGGTACTAACGCTGACCGGAATGTGTACCGTATGTCCGCGGGAAATCGTCCTGCTGCTGTGATATTGTAATCACTTTTGTTCCTGGTATGTACCATCTCACTACAAAAATCTCATTTCAGTCCGAGACCTTCTCGGTGCGCGGATTTTTATGACAATGAGTGTACATTTACGACCCCTAGCGGAAAATCTTGTTCGAAAAACAAACTGTAAGCAAAATAGTTTTCGTTCAAAAAAGTGTGAGGAAAGAATTTTTCAATAGGATGTTCAGAAACAGAGATGTGGAATAAAACGTTTTGAATTCGACAGCATCTGCATTTACCTCCCTAGTGGCAAAGTTATGCCTCAAATCAGACCCAAATCATTGTTCACATAACTCTGTTTTCCGAATAAAAAATTATTTTCCAAACCTGATTACTAGATACAGAAATACGCTATTCACAAACGGGTGTACAGTACATAATGGTGACATTAACATTATTTTTCTTTTCTAAAGCTGTGCTAAAAAACTGGACATTCAAAGCTACTGAGAATTCCGTCAAGCAGTCTACACAGGAATATACTAAAAAGGTAAAAAATTTTGAATGAATTATATGACTTGCTTTCATAACTGGACATTAGCAGAAGTTGTGCGAACACTGCCTCAGAAACTAATTTTTTCTCAAAGATGTGTAATCCATAGCTTTGCACGTACTGAGCTAAATGTCATGCAATGACCTCTACCACAGGGTTTTAAAATTTTTTGATAACATGATTAAAAAAAACAAAATTAATGTAAATAACATTTCATAATTTTTTAGGGATTTCATCAGTTTGGGGCGCGATGTAATAACGCATACAACAACAAACGATATCAATCTGCCACATCACAGTTTAAAAAAATTAAAACTGCTTTTCGCGATTGTTTTTTGCAAAGATACCCCTTTTAGGATTTACGATACCAAGTTAATCGGAAACCAAAGTTCATTGACTGGGATATAGAAATGAATAGAAAATGAGATTTTCTTTATATTCTTTGCGGGAACTCGAACAAACAACTTGTACTGAGCCATTTATTTCCCTTTTGTTCTCTGGAAAGGGAGCCCAAACTGCTAGAAGTACCCAGCCTGTTTTTGAACTAGGAAAATAATAAGTCAGGGGACCTTGCGAGTGGCTTGGTTTTATCAATTGGTATTAGTGAATATCCGGCACTTGTGGCAAGCATGACCTCAATTATATTATGTCCTTAATAACTCGTACACATTATTTCGTGGTCAAATAATGAAAAATTGGTTAATCATTCCTCCACTTTTCATAATTTTAACAGAGCCATCAAATCCAAACAGTAAAAAACTGGTATGAGAAACCTACAAAAAAGGGAGGTCACAGAATTAGAACAAAACATCCTGTTCTATAAAAGGGATCAACTCAGGAAATTAGGAACGCCTCCAAAGCCGTGCAAAGTCTACAGGAAGCTCTGCATCTATAATTAATCGTTCGAAAGGAAAAGTAATGCTTGAAGTTCATCCACTGCGAAGTTTCTACTGTATTGAAGTATTCATAAAATAATTCCGTTAATATCGTTACAATAAAAAAAATACATTGCTGATGTATTTGCTAAGCTTTTTTATCAGTGTTTAATTAGCAGTACAGTTACTCAATAAATGCGATGAAAAATTAATTTAACTAAATTTAGTAACTTAAAATGGCTGCCCCGATGTGGAAGAACAAGTCTGAAAAGGCAGAACGTGAACAAAATTTCGTTTCTAAACAGGCTTTTTTTTTCTGCTGCTCTAACGATTATCTTTCAAAAGGAAATTTTACCTCTTCAATTAAATTACTCGAAGAGTTTTACATCTAGCAATTAAATTACTCGAATAATTTTACCTGCAGCAATTATTCAACACAAATTTGTGTTGCTTTTATATATTGCAATGCTTAAATTTTTTACTTTCGTTAATTGCATAGCACGAAAATTGTATGCTTAGTGACATTCTTGAAGTACGTTTGCTGATTTGTAGAAACGCAAGCTAATATAAAAATATAAAAATAAAAAAAGACTTGGATCCCCGTGATTCACAAGCCATTTTGGAGGCTTGCAAGTCACTGGGAATTCAGATCTTCACCGTATCTTTCACAGGTGAAGCATGCATACCTTGGATATCTTAAAATAAGTATTTCAGTTGCTATATCTTCACCAAATTATAATTATTTAACATCAACTGGAAGAAACATATGTCGTACTACCAGCCTTTAACATAGCTGTAATAAGAGAAGTGGAACGGTACTGAAGTTTCACAAAAAACTGATGTTTATGTTCTGAACATCAAACCTGTCTAAGGGTGAAAGCAATGAAAACGTAAGGGGCCGTCCATAAAGTACATCCAAGATTACAGGGGGAGGGAGGTTCCTGACAACCGGACCAAATGTGACATGGGGGAGGGGGAGGTTTAGTAATTCTGAAGTCCAGCGGCAAAAATATAATGGATGATTTTCCTTCGTTCTGTTTTCTGTTTTTTTTTTCTTCTTTTAATAGTTAAAAAAAGGAAAAAGGTATGAAATATTTCAGATTTCTAACGATATTTTGCTAAATCAGAATATTAATATTAGGTTCTCGTATTTGTACTACCAAATCTATCGCGTTTTGTAGATGGTATAGTCAGGAGTGTTGCAACCTTGAATGCGTGCGTTCATTTGTAGATATTTATTTCAGAATGATAAAGTTCGGATAGCGTTAGGGAATAAATTAATGCCTAAATAATAAATATTTTCTGAAGCAAACGTGTAAATATATGGAAGATTCCTTTAAATAATTACGTGTTCTCTTTCTGTTTCTCAACGGATTTCTAAAAGCAGTCGTCAAAAATAAAGGGGGTTGAGGGAATTAGGACGTACTTTTTAGGGGGAGGGGTGTCAACAATCGGACAAAATGTGACATGGGGGAGGAGTCTAAAAATAGTAAAAAATCACGTACGTACTTTATGGACGGCCCCTAAGAGAACAAAAGCGCGCCGTTTTAAACAGATGAGAGCTGTGATATTCCATAAATCAAACATGAAATATAATTAGACTGCAATAATGGAAGTGTAAGTCAAACTGCTCAAAAATTGAGCTATCAAAAATTCCCTCCCTCCCCCTCCCCCTGTTCAGAAGAGTGGAATTTTTGTTGAGCTGAACTGGTTTTTCTTCTCTATCATTACACCGAACAAAACATCACGATAGCATTCACTTGTCTATTTTCCATTCCCCCTTTCCTTTTCGTGAATTGCATCTCGGCTCTGTTGGCAAAGGATTGCAAAGTGTTACACCTGTTGCTCCCTGTGGCCCATTTGGCTGACTTGCTCACACACACACGTGACCCGCTGAAAACCGCTTGCGTGCCAGGCGACCCTACCAGCCAATACGCATCGGCCAAGTAGAACGTCTTTAAAAAAAGCCTCAGGGGTCTTTGGAATGGAGAAAAACACTAGAATGAAGAACAAGAGAACTGGCAATCATTCTCCGAGATTATAAGTGAAGCGCCAATACTAAATGCTTCACAAGCTTATGCTCATTCAGTGACCACCGAATCAAATCCACAATACATCCTCAAAACAAAAACCGTTCTGTTGCTCGCTGAGCTGGTGAAACGTGCAGTTTGCTGGTTTTGGATTTGAACAATGTAATTTGAACCGAGGTGAATTGTTACTTTGATGTTGCTGCGGCCACACGAAGACGTGAGACAGCATGTTTAAATATGTGTCCATTAGTTTAAAATGTTAATGCACCGAAACAGATTTTTTTATTATTATTATTATTATTATTATTATTATTGTTATTGGAGGTTTAAGGACCACCGTGAGCAACTCAATGGGCTATAAGCAGTCTCCCGTCCCTAATTTAGGGCCACTGACTCCAAGGAAAGGAGAGAGACAATGCCGTAAGACAGACACACCATCCATGCCTGACCGGGAATCGAACCCGGAGCCATCTCGAACGAATGATCAGAAGCCAATCGCTTAGATCACTGCGCCACCGGGACGGCAAACAGAAGTTACCGTTCAAAAATGTCTCATAACGTACGGTACTTATAATTTGTATAGTTACTATAGAAAGTTAGTAAAATTATTCGGTTTCTGAAAACACACATGAAGTGCTGCGTATAACGCTTTCCCACATTTAACTTTCAAAATTATCGAAAAGTTAAATCAGTATTTGTCTATAAAACATCTATTTGCATATAGATATAGAATCCAAGTAAGAAGCGCCTAGATTTAGGAGTAACTGAAGTTTTAAACAATTCAGTTAGTAGGTCACAATTTCGCTAGAGCCCTTACCGTGTAATTAAGTTGTACGAATAGCTTAGAAATGTTCGGTAAAGAAAGTCAAAGATTAATTATTGCGTGTAAGCTGCAAGTATTTTTTTCACTCAAAAGAATGTGCCATAAAAATTTAGTAGTAACTAAAGCTTTATTGGCATATAAATTTTCATAGCTAAGGATTTATGACAACTTACGATGTTTCATCACAGAGAATACAATCGATGAAAATAAAATTTCTTAAGTTGGTTTTTTTTTTTTGGGGGGGGGGGGGAGAGAATCTGTTGTAGAACGAAATAGATATTCAGGCTCCTACCAAAAAAAAACTTAATTACGGCAGTAAAAATTTACGTAAAATGTTTCTCACAAAGAAATCCATCAGAGGCAACAAAAACACTTTTTTCGTCGGACTTTAAAATGCGCATATATGAGGGAAGAAATTGAAAATTAACACTAGCGCCCCTAGTAGAAAACCTATGCACGAATTTCTGAATACATCTATCTCCAACACACAGTATAAACGGTTTCTTATTTCCTAGACAGTCTGATGAGAAAGTTTCTTTTCGGTTTCTTATTTCCGTTGAAGCTTCAGTTCGTAATCTTCTAAGTAATGAGAAACCTTCACAATTTACATATTTGATTGTGCAGTTAAAACACCTGAAACATGCATTTGCTCCAAAATTCAGCTCCTGAAACAAATGTTACGGGTGGCCAATTTCTTCCAAAGGAATCCCACATTCAGGCTGAAGTTTTGACATACTCAGGCAAAAAAAAAAAATCAACACGCTTTAACCGGGCATCACTCACGATCATTACATTAATTAGAATATCTAAAAAGCGGCTAACATTACTCGGATACTCACTGTGTCGGTGCACTCTTGTGTACGACCTCGTTTGAAGTTCGAGGCTTGCAGGAGTAACTTTCTTCTTCGTTTTTTCAGATTTTTTTTAACCATCAAATGTGCGAAGGCATGTGTGTGTGTGTTTCACATCTCAAGGGTCAGGCTTTTATGACCTCAAAAGCATTTGCAAAAACCAAATAAAAGTTGAGTTAGGTCATTAGTTCGTCTTTGCTGACACTAAAGGGGAGAAAGTCGTCGATGTTTGGAAATTTGCGAGAAATATTTGTTTCTTTCCCTCCATTAAAAACAGGCAATTATGAAAATTGACTAGAAGTTTATTTTCCTGAAATATGGGAGATAATCAAGTGAAATAATGAAACTTTTCAACTGGACATACTTGTAGCTTCCTTAAATTATAACACATTTTTTTACAAAAAGAATGAGTCAATTTATGTTCAGCAAAACAGGGGTTATGGTACTTTTCTAACCTCATGAGCACTTTAGGGTTACGAGAAATGTTGCTGGCCTGATTTACGAGTAATAACTTCAAAAAAAGAAAAAAAAATGATCAACCATATTCGAAAAACAAACAGCCATGTCTCACCCAAACCATCATAAGAAGATTAGTTACTAAGTTCATGGTCACCAAGGAAAAACAACAAAGAACGAATCTGATACTTGTGACTAATTTAAGTTTTTAGAGACTCAAAAAAAAAAAAAAAAAAAAGCCTTGGTACCACACAACGCAACAACCACAAGGTTTTATTTGGACTCAAAACTAAGACACGCGAGTATAAAGAAATAAAATAAAAAGACAGTTAATCTACAAAACTATTAACAAAATCCACAAAAACATAATTATTTCGTTAAGTTACACAATCGGAATGAGTATAGCTTACCAAAGCGCAGTCTTGTCAATAACAAGTAACTTTGTCAACAACTCAGAATCAAACTCGCCGCCTTCCCAAAATACCAATACTGTACAAAATCCCGACCACAGCACATCAATACATACTGTCCTTGAGCACGTTCCGAAATACACCGATCAGCCATTACATTAGGACCACCTACCTAATAAGCTGTAGGACCCCCTTTAGCACGCAAACCAGCAACCACTCGGCGAGGCATCAATTCGATGAGGTGGCGATAGGTATCCTGGGGTATCTGGTACTATAATGTCAACAGCAGGTTCTCCAGTTCAGGCACAATTTCGGGGTGGTAGTGACTTAGCGCGAACCCGCTTTTCCAAGTCGAACTACAAATGTTTGATTGGGTTCATATCAGGTGAATCTGGAGGCCAGGGCATTAACAGAAAGTCACCAGCATGTTCCTCGAACCACTCCTTGACGATTCTGGCAGTGTGGCAGGCGCATTATCCTGTTGGTAATGGCCATCACCAGCAGGGAACACAGTTGCCATGAATGGGTAAATTTGATCCTTAACGATGTTCAGATACCTTACAGCTGTCAAGGATTGTGCTATTGGGGCCTAAAAGTGTCCCAAGAAAGCATCGCCCACAGCATAACACCGCTGCCGTCAGCCTGTTTCCACCCAACAGTGCATCCAAGTGCCATAGCCTCCCTTTGTAATCGGCGTATCTGTGCTAGGCCGCCTAAGTGATGTACCAGGAATCTTGTTTCGTCAGACCAGGCCACTTTCTTCCAATCATCCACGGTCCAACAATCTCTATGATCATGGGCCCATTTTATGCGTTGTTGGCGATGACGTGCATGGGGACCCGGCTGGGTCTGCGGCTACGCAA
This sequence comes from Macrothele yani, assembly GCA_039090855.1. Taxonomy (NCBI): domain Eukaryota; kingdom Metazoa; phylum Arthropoda; class Arachnida; order Araneae; family Macrothelidae; genus Macrothele; species Macrothele yani. The sequence continues at coordinate 98,866,839 of CM076995.1, read as the reverse complement.
GTCCATGCTCAGAAAGCTGCGGTAAACTGTGTGCTGTGACACAGTGTCCTGATCACCACTGTTGTAGCTGCGTGTGATTTGTCGCACTGTGTCCCTGCGGTCGCTGTGAACAATGCGCGACAGTCTCCGCTCCCCTCTGGCATCACTAAACTGCGGACGACACACGCCCGGACGACGGTTCGTCGTTTGTCCATCTGTGCACCACTTTTGATACGTACTCACTACAGCGCACGTGAACAACCCACAAGCCACGCCGTTTCCGAAATCGTAATTCCGAGGGGCCATGCCATCACAATTTGTCTTGTACCAAACTCCGATAAATCGGCAGCTTTTCCAATTTTGACTCCGAACACGCTACTAACCGAAAGCCGATCCTCGGGTTGTATATATACTGCTCTGTGAACTTCATCTGCGCCACTGTTCGGTCTCCAGGCGCGCTTATTTCTCTATGCTGGGGCGTGGTCATAATGTAATGGCTTATCAGTGTAATCAAGTCCTCAAACTGTTTAACCATTCTGAGATGATATCTGCTCAAACGAACTCCAGGAATTACACTGCAAAGTATCATCTATGGTAAAAAACAACAAGGCTTGAGTATTTACTTTTGAAATGCATGCGGGCAAGATAAGTCACCACAATATTCCTCATGGCTGAAAACGTTCCTAACCACAATCGACGCCGAATGTACATCCGGACAGATACTTTACATTCTTTAAAAAAGACCATGGCTCAGAAATATTATCAGGCACATGCATTATCTTTGTTTTAGCTTCACAATTTCACGACCTTAAGCTGAATAGACATTTCTCAATCGTCTGAAGCACGGACAAGTTCAGAAATGCAACATTTTTTACAAGTTTCGCAAAAAGCTCCACCAATATGGTTAAACAAACTCAGCAAACACACTGCTCATCAAGAGTTTCTCAGATTGCAATTACTAGACACTTGTGTATTTAATCTTCTCAAATTAAATCGTCCGCTGGATATGTTATACTGTAGATTTTCGAAATCCAACACATAGATCTTTTGTTTTAACTATACACTGCACCCTCTATGGTTTTGCGGAAAGGTGTCAGAGCTGCGGTAATTGTAAGTATGATTAGATTTAAATTAATAATCATGTTAGAAGCGGAAATACTACGGTATTTACGGAAGCGTCTTCTTTGACGATTCAGATAAACACGTACCAAATTAGTTCAATTGAAGATGTTCTCATACAGTAATCAAGTACTTGGTATGGCATGTTTGGTCTCACCGGTGAAACTTCTCTGTACTGATTTTTCTAGGCTTACTTTTGGCAGTTTCGTGAATAAGAGGATCAGCTCCACAGAAACTTCAGATCTAAATTCATTCTTATACCTGTTACCTGCACTTCGTGAGACTGTTTCGACTTCGCCCCAACAGCTAGTCCGCTGTCAACGATGAAGGTTGAGGTAACTTGGACATTTTTGTAGTGCGACGTCAGATAACATTTACACTTGACGCACCTTGGTGTGACTCATATGTGATCTCTTCATATGTTTCGAGCAAAATGTCTCGCACAGTTGGAAGTTCCCTAGGTTAAATGTGTTCGTTCTGAAGCTCCTTTTGAAGTATTACTGATTACTTTGTTTGCTTTAGTATATTTAATTGTATTTTTATTTCACGTGCGCTAATGTGTATACAAATTCTGAATTCAGATGCCGCAGGAGCCATATTAAACTGTAATACCAGGTGAATATAAAGTGGTTACAAATTAGATTCAGGCTGTGATAACACCTTCTCTTAATTACCTTGAATAAAATAGCTAACCTTCTGCAGTTGTAATTATGGCATTACAGCAAAATCTGCATAAAATACCCTTAAAAGTACACAATGCATCAAGGCACCTGTTCAAAAATTCTTTCACGCCTCTTTCTTCAAACTTATATCATCTCAGTGACCTTGGTCGCGACGCAATTCCAGTTCTACCAAGCGTTTTCACAATCGGAGAAACATCTTCAATAGAGATAGTATTATTTAAACTTTGCCACCCTGTATCCCTTTGTGGAATCTTTTCTGAACAATGTAAACATCTGGTTCAATGGAAGATTAAATCATCCTTTCCTTTGTTTGCTTCAGGCTTTACCGACCGTCCTGATTATCTAAGGCTATGAGTCGCATTCCAAATTTAGAGCCACTGCTTCCAGGAAAGAAAGAACCAGCAACGTGAGGACAAACACAAGATATCTTAGTCTCACATGGATTCGAACCCAATTCCAGCAGTAAAAGAAAAGCAGAAATCTTATCCCTAACACCTCAAAGACACTTTTCAATTCAGTTCCGCTCCGAGACCTCCCCATAAAGAAGTCCACATAACTCGGAATCACCTCTTTAAAAAAATACAAAAAAAACTGGGCATTACCGTCTTCATACCACCTTCACAACACGACTCCGAAGCTTCAGAAATTAAAACTCCTACACAGAAATGCACTTCCTCACAGTTGGCCTCATAATATTTCCATAAGTCATCACCACACGGTAGATAGAATTCCACTTAAACAGAGCTTTAATGCAAAGAGCTTCGTCTCACTCATCATGTAAAAAACATTAGCCACGTCAGGAGCCAACGTCACACACAAGTCCGAAGATCTACCTTCGTACATAAAGTTAAAGATGATTCCCATTCTTGTCCTGCATACAAAGTATTATTTCTATTGGAAGTTTAACGACCACGTGAGCAACTCAATGGGCTACAAAGTATTATGTCTATCCACTACTTTAATAACACTTTTCAATATTGTCTGGCTACTCATCTTGTAAGCATGCCGACCTCAATCACCTAAGCTCAACCCACTGCTGCGCAGTACGTCCATGAGATAAACAGCTCACATCTTGTCACCACGGCAACTACAGGAACTAAGTTGACGTAGATTTCAGCTAATAAATCAGCATACAGTACCACAGCAATGCAGTTGCTCCTAAATGCGGTTTCAATTATAATAATTCATGCTGTATTAAATATTCTGTGCGTCTGCAGTGAATGTAATTGCAGATAAGATAGGAATCACAAAACATTCTCAAACAGCAGTTGCTAAGTTTTTTTATAATAATGTGCTAATAATAATTGCTCGGGATACAGAACGAACGATTGTTATTTACGAATCATTTTGAATTAAACCTTGAGCTTCTTACTGTTACTTTCATTTCATGAATGTAACATTGTCCAGGGAACACCAGGAAATCAAGTACAACCACCTGACGTTGAACCCACAACATACAAAATAGAGGTAATCCGTGTTATCTATTTAAACTATTCTGAACACATGAGCTGTGAACAGACTGCAAAGTCTGCATTTCGATAACGCATTGAAACTGAGAAAACTGTTGTTCAATCTGAAACATTAAGAGTTGTTTCAAAATAAAAAGTTCGCCCATATTTTTAAATTTTTATCGTAAGCAAGTCTGAATAATATAACAAAGAGGAAAGAATTTACCGAAACATATTTATGTGGCTCTTATTTTAAAATACTTTGATTTAGGATCATTTGAAGCGAAGTTTTGCAAACACACTTTTCAATTTATTTAACAGAAAGTTTTCACAACGTTATTTTACTATATTTATTCAAATTTTGTAATGAAACTGATTCGACAACGTATTTGAGCTTCTTATAGTTGGCAGTGTCACTCGAAATCTGGCATATAGAGTTCAAAAGCATGTAAACTGATACAGTACATGGCAAGATCAATATTTTTGCAGCCAAAAGTATACTTTTTTAGTTTCGAAATTGTTTTAAAGTTACAACGGAATAAATTTCTTTTAACGCGACTTCATCGACGTGTAATCAAGAAAAAGTGAATTCTTAATATATGTATTCTCTACGATTTCAAATATATTACCAAAGTTCACAGGCAACTCCCACCAAATTAAATTGGTTATGCTGGTATGTATCATTTTTCTCTTGACACAAGAAAGTGAAAATGTACATTCACACAACGCACATGGTTTACGGTCTCAGCTTGAACAACTTTTCGTAAAAATAACCTCCTAGCATCAATAACTTCATACCGCTAGTTATTACCTTCACCGCAACAGTTCGTGAAACAATAGACTATTCTTTTCCTGGAAGGATAGGGCTCATGCAACTCAGAATTAGGACTCTGCCCCAGTCGGCGCGCAAGCACAAAATTAGTTTGTTTAATTGTGTTTCAGGTTGGAGCTCGCAACAGTTTTAATGGATTAATCGGTATCTATATAATCGGCATAAAAATTCTAAAGTTTGCAGAAAATATCCCGATTGTGTATTTCAGCCGCTGTATTAAAGTAGAAGACTTGAAATCGAAATTAATCTTTGGGTCATATAGTTCCAAAAGATTACACGGACGACTGTTTGGCAAAATACCTGATTTGGTGCTATTTTGTTCACATTCGTGCTTCGCACTTTGTGCCTAATATTTCTACCAGTTAGACTACGAAATCAATCTACATTTATGAAGTTATTTCGGAAATCGTTCAAAGTAAGGCTGTTTCAGAAATCGTTCAAAGTAAGGCTGTTTCAGAAATTGTTCAAAATAAGTAAATTTCATTTATGCGTCTTCTGAAATATATATCATTAGGCAGGTACACAAAAAATACTCGCCGACGCAAAATTTAAATAGACAAAGTCATAGCTCTTTACACGTTTTTCTTTAATTAACACACAGCAACAGAAAAATTGTATTTTGACACCGCTGGGAACGCCAAATCTCTCGATAACATGCGGAGGGCGTTCGCCTTACGCTATGGTACCAACAATCCACATCGCTATGTGTGTTTTTTCTGTCAGCAAAGAGCGATGCCTATCTATTTGCATTGTCTCCACGTATTTGGAAGATTTTCACCATTTCCGACGCGAAATTTGGTGTTGGACTGATGCTGAATTCTTTGAGAATGACTTCGCATTCAAGCATTACGGTATACATAAGTTCAAATATATATATTTTTCTATAACTGGATTTAACTTCGTTGATTTTTTTTTCATTACATGTGATCCTTTTACAATGCCTAAAATCTTGTGAGTAAAACATTTCCTATCTCTCTGAACATGGTAAATGTAAAATAGAAAAAAATAATCTTGGCATTTATTAAAAGAATTAAATACGCTGATAATTCTATTTCACGTACTGTATAAAAAATTTTGAAGACACATAATTTGTGTAATCTAAGAGAAAAAGTAGTGATATTGTAATGCATTTGGAAAAATCAAAATGCACTTCGGTTACTTTAAGTCAAAAATCTTTCTTGGCGTTTCTTTTATGCTATTTTCTATTCTTCTTAAAAAAATTAAGTCCAGTGTAATTTGGTCAACTTTCACATGATTTGTTTACGAGCTTACTTAAAAAACTAACCGACACCGTGATTTCTCGTTCCCCTTGGGAATTATCTTTAGAGAAGAGTGGAGTTGAAATGAAGCACACTGAAAGACAACTTAAAAATGCGGAAGTTCGGTAGATTGGATGAGAGCATTTAAAAAAAGGATTAATAATCGTTTCTCAAAGTCGTTAAGACCGGTCCGCACGTAATTGATCGGCTCACGAACGTTCACTTTGCGAGGTCTGTATAATAAAGACGTTGGCAAATAAAGTGCACTGTCACCGCCAGTCAGGTAAAGGAGACTCAAAATTCTTCCTGCAACTCTAAGCTGGAATTCAATCTAGAATAGCAGTAGCAACTTTTTTTTATTGAAATTTCGGATGAAATTGAGTATTCCCGAATGCTGTAGCAAGAACCAAGAATGAGAACAGTATAGTCTTTGTAAAATATTTATTTAAAATATTTAGGATTTATTCTTAACTGGTGTCGAAGGATCAAGCAATGCAAGTTAAGAATTGAAACCAGCAAGTTGAATGGCCATCTCTAGATTTCCGGACCCATAGCTATTAGCCAATGAGTTTAGATAGAAAAGTGTTTCCTTTGATCAAGCATCCAACGAATTTTACAAGTAAAACTTTTCGAGCTAAGCATACCTTTTAATCAAAAGAGAAAGAAGTGTAATGGTAACAAATGAATCATAGGAGTGTTAATGTGCAGATCGATGGTCAGAATCTTTACGAGGAACTTCGCTTTCCATTCTGCAGCCCATGAGATCGTCGACTAAACAGTCATCCAATGCAGAAAATACCATGACTCCATTGCCTTCTGGTGGATTTATTTCAGTACATGCTCTCTTTTTAGCACGGCTTTTGTAAAAAAGGTCGTGCTTTTGTTATCGGTTTGTCCGACTGTGGACACCATATCTATGCAACTATTAGTCTTATCTGAAAAATTATTTTGCATTTGGGAAGCCTGAAATGTGGGAATGATTTTTGCATTCCAGTTTTTTTCCAATGCACAAATTCGCCTCTAAAAGGCGTAAATTAAGATGATATCGAATTCAACATAAAGCAGTCTACATATTTGTTCACTTGAATATTTCCCCCACCTCATTGATCATTTAACTCTCACATGTTACAAGAGCATCACCACATGAAGGGGCTCTACAATATAAAACCATTGTTTACACTATGTACAATGTTTACATGTTAAGATATCACTAGGTGAGTTGGCTGGCCACCAAAAATGCACCACCAAGAAGAAAGCATCCGATTGGCCTGAAATTCGCAGTATGCGTCGCCCGCGAGAGGACATGCAAACTATTAGCATTGTAGGGCATATGCAAATCATGTGCGCCCGGAACGCCACCGAGAAGCACTATAAGAAGGGTGCACAGAAGGCGGGGTGTAAGTAGTGGAAGTGTGTTGTGCTGCCGGACCTGTGCGTGGTCTTCCTGATGCCTCGTAGCAGAATACGGCAGTCATTCCAGCACGTTTCGGAGTTCGACAGAGGACGAATAGTGGCTTATCGCGACAGCGGTTTATCGTATCGAGACATCGGCGCCCGTGTGGGACGACATCCAGCCACAGTAAGGCGAGTATGGGTTCGGTGGGTGCGAGAGGGACGGACGGACGGACCGACGTGAGCACTTGCCGCATCACACCACCGAACGAGAGGACCGGCATGTTGTGCGGCGGGCATTGACGGCTCGCACCGCCACATCACGAACGTTGGCGCAGGAATTAGGGTGTGTTGCGCAACAACCTGTATCAGCACGCACCGTTCGACGTAGTCTACAGGAGTAGGGACTTGTCGCACGGCGCCCATTGCTCCGATTACCATTGACGTTACACCAACTGCGTGTGCGGCGGCATTGGGCCGTTGAACGCCGCACCTGAACTACGGAATGGCACGACATTGTCTTCTCCGACGAATCCCGCTTCTGCCTGCAACACCACGATGGTCGGATCCGCGTGTGGCGGCACCCCGACGAGAGACTGTATGACGCCTGCATTATGCATCGCCATACCGGTCCGTCGCCTGGCGTTTTGGTTTGGGGCGCAATTGGATATGACACCCGCACCCCTCTGGTACGCATCGCCGGTACACTCAACAGCCACCGCTACATCTCCGACGTTTTGGAGCCTGTAGTCCTCCCTTACCTGCAGGACCTGCCAGCGGCCACGTTTCAACAGGACAATGCGCGCCCGCACACGGCACGCATCGTGCAACAATTCACGGCCCACCAGGTGTCACTGCTGCCGTCGCCCGCCTCTTCCGATATGTCGCCCATCGAACACGTCTGGTCGCTGATCGGCAACAGAGTGGCCCGGCAAGCACCACCCGCGGCTTAGCCTGATGAAGTGTGGCAACTTGTGGAAGCAGCCTGGACCGACATACCCCAAGCCCACATCCAAAGCCTCTTTCGTTCGATGCCGCGGTGTGTAGCGGCCTTTATTGCCAGCCATGGAGGCCACATGAACTATTGATGTCTGCGTGTTCCGCAAGTCGCACGGGCCTTTAAGCTCAATCGTTTCATCTTTGTATCTGTTGTTATGTGTCCAGTAAATCTGGCATTGCTATCTCATGTCCTTCTTGGTGTTGCATTTTGGGTGGCCAGCAGTGTATTTGACACGGTGAGCAAGAATGTTACCCAATGATTGCAAATTAGTAACTAAGAAGAGTTCAGTTATGTGATACAAATCGTGAATATCTAGCGGGCGTTCAAAACTTTAGTGGTCTTTCTAATGCAGTGGACATGAACGTGCAGTATAGTTTTTATCATCACGTAGCACTTAATCTTGAACATCGTGGTACCAATTTTCAGTGTTATTTATAGAACCATTTATTCTCTTTTCTGAAGTGATGAAAATATCAACCGCCTGCATATCCTTGCGATTCAAAACAGATGAATTACTTATATATAGATTAAGATAATACAACTTAGTTGTCACAAATGTTTATTTATTTATTTATTTATTTTAATTTCTCAAGCCGACCATGGTTTGTTTTGCTGGGTATTAACCTAGCTTCATCAGGACGAATGGCACGTAAATATTCAAATTGTATATGACATCATAAATGGTGTTTACAGTCACGTGCTTTGGTTAGATGCTTCCACGTGTTTGATAGAAATGGCGTGGATGCCATGTCATTAACAAGTTGCGAAGACTTCTGATATATAGAGAAAGCTTCCAAACTATCAAGTTTGGAGGTTGAATCTGGCTTGTCAATAAGTTTTACTTCTTCAAAGAGAAATCTGTGGTCCTTTTCGTAACAGTGTTTAGCCATCGATGACTTCTTTAGGTCACAATTCCGAATGTAGGTCTTCTGCTCCTTCAATCGAAAACGCAAGGCTCTACGGGTCTGTCCTATTGAAGGAGCACAAGACCACAATTCGAAATTGTGACCTAAAGAAGTCATCGATGGCTAAATACTGTTACGAAAAGGACCACAGACTTCTCTTTGAAGAAGTAAAACTTATTGACAAGCCAGATTCAACCTCCAAACTTGATAGTTTGGAAGCTTTCCATATATATATCAGAAGTCTTCGCAACTTGTTAATGACATGGCATCCACGTCATTTCTATCAAACGCATGGAAGCATCTAACAAAAACACGTGACTGTAAACACCATTTATGATGTCATATACAATTTGAATATTTATGTGCCATTCGTCCTGATGAAGCTAAGTTAATACCCAGCAAAACAAACCATGGTCGGCTTGAGAAATTAAAATAAATAAATAAATAAATAAATAAACATTTGTGACAACTAAGTTGTATTATCTTAATCTATATATAATCGTCACAAGACTGTAGTCGTTGAGATAAAGAAAGATGAATTACTGTTCAGTGTAGAGCTGAGAAATGTAATATCTTTCGATCGGCAGTGTCGATTCTATCCTGATGATATTTTTGAAGATCAAAACGATCAGGGCACGATGAATCTCACGAAGGTTGACAGACGAGAAAAAGCCATGCTGCGAATGAACGCTAAATAATCTGAACATTTTTTGTGCGGATGCAATAATGTTTTCTGTTCCGGATTGTTACAATGGATGAAACATGGATTCATCTCTTTGACCTTTTTTTTTTTTTTTTTTTGAGTGGAGGTTTAACGACCACCGTGAGCAGCTCAATGGGCTATAAGCAGTCGTCCGTCCCTAAATTAGGGTCACTGGTTCCAGGGAAGGGAGAGAGACAGTGCCGTAAGATAAGCACAACATCCATGCCTCACCGGGATACGAACCCGACCCCTTTCGGACGAATGATCAGAGGCCATCGCTTAGACTCTTTCTTTGGCCTAAAAGACCAAAAAAAACCCCGCAAAGTCTAATGTAAAAACTTGCATTTCCTCTCTGCCTTTCCAAAAGTTCCATAGTTCTCCATCAGCCGATAAGGTGACGGCATCAGTATTTTGAGATGCAAAGATATCATGATTGATTACGGGAGAAGGCGCACCACCCCAATCTCAGAAGCCAAATTTGTGCGCCCATCACGGAAAAGGAGAGTGAAAAATTGCGAGAGTTGTCTTCCTTCTAGACAAGGTATCGAGCCACACTTTACAAACTGTGTTCGAAGTTTGGGAAGAGTGACTGCACGATTGCTGTTGAACCTTCCTGAATAGCCCGAGGAGCATTAGACTCTCACCATTCGTCCAAAATAGGCACGGATTTGAGTCCCGGATGAGGCATGGGTGGTGTGTTTATCTGATGGCGCTGTCCCGTCCCTAAAACCAGTAGCTCCAAATTACGGCTGGGTGACTACTTAAGGAATCTGAGTGGCTCATGGTGGTCGTTAAATCACAAAACAAAAGCAAAAATAAATTGAGTTACTTCAGCATCTATCTTATTTTCCAGAACTTGTTCCGAGTGACTTTTTCCCCAGCTGAACACAAAAATCCGTAGGTGGAGATTTGCTTCTGACTCTGAGGTGGTCGCAGCTGGGAATACGTGGTCGGAAGATCAAGACTCTTTCAACAAGGATCAAGGCAATGAACAGATGGCAGAAGTGTGTTGCAGTGGTCAGGGATTACGTAGTAAAATACAAGTAAAAAATGAATCATAATAGCACAGGCTTTTGGACCTTTCCTTTTATCTGCCTGCCGCGCGAAGTAGCCGTATTTTAATACCGATTATTAAGCAGTATATACGTCCTGGGACTACGATAATATCTGACGAAAGGCGAGCGTCCTTCTAGACAAGGCATCGAGCATCATCAGCTAGACCGGTTGTCCAGCTGATGAAGATTATTTACATTTGCAGGTAAATCATTCACTGAATTTTGTAAATCCGAACACAGGTGCCTACACTCACTCAGTGGAATCTATGCGGGAAAAGACGAAATTTAACAAATCCCGTTAGGGCACACATAGGAGCATGTTGGATGCCTATTTTGGACCTATGTGAATTTACGTGGGGGAAAGATTGAACTGTGATGACGGTCCATTTTTTAAAATTCTGGAAGAGCTCGTAGCATATTGGCTCCCAGAGCGATATTGCTACCTAATTTGTTTTCTTATACTGTACATTTTTTTCTTTCATACATTTGTTAAACAGCTTCAATTGTATTAAAAAGGGAATAAGTAGGTATTTGCTATGTAAAGTGTCATTTTATATACCAATCAGCAACAGAAAATAGTGGCGGGCAGATAACAAGAAAGGTCCCAGCTTTTCAGTATGTTATGATGCAATCTTTTGAACGACCATCGTATATGAACTTCTCATCCCACTGCAGAGAAAATTCAACATTACCTTTAGTAGTAGATAGAGGTCACTGACTCGAAGTTCAATTTGAAAATCACAGATTTTAACAACAGTAAATTTTACCCATTTTGAATTTGGTGAGTTAAAAATTATTTTTTTAATTAGTGCTTATTTGGAGACTGTCCCCTTTTTCGCCAGATATTTGTCACTTGCGTTAATGTGGCACATTCGTTTCTTAACGCTATTACCATCCGATCTGAGGGAATAGAGTTTGGTTTCATGGCTTAATTGCTGTGTGAGGGGACAATTATCTCTGTAGGGAGGTACAAAGAAATTCTCACATCTTGAGTTTAATGGAGTTAGTTTTCACGGTGGGCCGAAAAACAGTAGACAGGTCAGAAAATCAGTAGCAGAAGATGCACAGGAAGTAAAGCGTTAAGATAGGGGTGTGAAGATGGACGTCACGGAGTCGTCTGAGACAGGGTGAACAAAACACGGGGACTTTCGGCTCGGGCTCCGGAAGAGAGAGGTTCGTGAAAATTGCAGAAGGAATGTCCGCTGTCGTGAAACCAGAATGAAAAACAAAGTCGAAAAAAGTAAATTTAGCAGCGAGATAAAGAGAAAGAAGCCCGATAGAATAAGCAGAAACGATTCATCGAGCTAACAATTCAAGTTATGATAAAGAAAGCAGGACAAAGCTTTGAAAACGTCTGCTCGTAATTTTTTGAATAAACCTATTCCCCAGTGCAAAGAACGACTTATAATTTTAGCACATGTTTTATTTATTTGTTTCATCATCAGCGAAAATTGCTGGTAAAACCTCGGAACTTTGGATATCGTTACAAGCGAAGGTCTAACGAACCTTTGTCACTGGGAACTATATAGGTCTAACGAACCTTTGTCACTGGGAACCAAATAGGTATGGGTTTTAATGCAAATAGCAACTGCGGATGTAGAGCACTGTGGTAAAGAGTGGCTTTAATATGACCCATAAAACATATACAGTACGTTGAAGCAGCAAATTATCACGAATATCCAAAATATATTAGACACGTGCCTTCCTCACTTACGTTCGCAAATATGACACTGATATGGCTTCATAATCAGCTCACTGCAAAGGATTTAGACGTGTACGAAGAGTAGATAGGGCAATATGGGAAAGACCCGTGATTTAAGGAGGCAGGATTGTGAGCGCCAGACGAGTATATGCAAGCACGACTAGTGGTACAAAACCAAAAGAATAAAAAGTCAGCGGTCTTCCTGTGGGTGAAGGCGACTGGTCGATATTCAAGGGCAACGGCAACTGAAGATAGAACGAGATAACAGAAGAGTTCCACTACGTCAAGTAACCACATAGTAGAACAGCGGTATCGAGATAAGAACTTCAGTATACGTAGCCTGCTGCACATTCAGGCTAATGGGCCATAACAGGAAATGCCCCCTTCTTATATCCCTGGTCTCTTCTAAAAAGCAAAACCTTCGTGTGCATTGGGCGCAACTGGGCCCTTAAGGAATGGAAAAGGTCACCAAGGCTGATAAATCACGTTTTCAGTTAATACACCATGATAGAAGGGCCATAACATGACGCCAACAACACGAATCGGTGGACTTTAATTGCCTAGCATGAACTGCAAAGCTGGTTGAGACAGTCTAATGGTCTGGTGTCTGTCGTGACGGGTATTGAGTTCTTTAATAACTCGTGAAAAGCAGATGTGAGGTATCTTCACATCACTCTGGATCAGATGCCCCATACATGCGCATTATGTTTAATGATTGAGAGAGCTACTTCCAGGAAGATAATACGCCACAAGGCTCGGATCATCGCGCATTGGTTCCAGGAACACGAGAGTGACTTCAAAGTGCTAAAATGGCTGCCATGGGCTCCAGATCTTAACCCAATAGAACACCCGTGGGAAGAGATTGGAAGAGCCACTCGTAACCGAAATCCTCCTCCAACGAACATTTGTTAGGCTGAACATAACTGTAGGACGATATTATGACCTTGTTGAATCCATGCAACACTGATTTTAGGCTGTTTTGCAGGGTAAAGGCGACGCAGAACTTTGTAAGGTAGGCGTTCCTAATTATTTGCTGCTAAGGTGTACATGTCATGCGCATCTAAGTTGGCCATAGTGCATACATACAAATATGTGAACTAAGTATTGTGAAGCGGCGGAGAACAGTCGGGACAGTTTTGCTATAAGCACTTACGCTGTGTACTGCTTTCATGCTTTGTTCTTGGACAAATGTTTTCAAATGTAAGTACTGGAAAAGTAGTTTGTTGAAGAGTTAGTAGGGATAATAAAGATGTTTGGCGCTGAGATAAGCTATGGTAATTGCGCTATTTGATAAGATATAGAAGATTGGTTTATGGTGTCGGAAGTGAGCACATACCCCAGTCTGAATAAACCAGTATATCTTTTATTCGGTCGTAAGACCTACCAATACAGATCCCGCGTCGGTGTGTGGAGATTTACATGCTGAAGATGCGAAAATTCGTCATCTAGAGCTAGAGCAAAGTGGGAAAGAACATGCCGAAATTCTTCATGTAATTGACCGGTACGATGAAAATGCAAAAAATTCAATAAAATGCTGATATGGTAGTACTGTATGTTAGGGCAGAGCTGTACTGGCTCATACCTAGAGGAAGATCATAGAGCTGTGATGCTGCTGCTGTTCATTGTTCTTTCTAGATTGAATATAAGTTGAGTGGAAGCCGATAAGTAGATTTAATAATTCTGTAGGCGGATAAGAGCTTGATGTGCTGCTATTGCATTAATCGATGACAGTTGTGTTTCCTAGATTTCACGGAGAGGAATGAATTTAGCAGTAATTTAGAATATTGGGGTACAACTTCCATGATGAAAGCGATGTACGCTAATGAGAGTAATCGGTTTTGAAGACTTTTCACTGAGATGATGTCACTGCAAACCAAGGGGACATGCCATCGTTAAAGTTTATTGACGGGGTTCTTCAGCATGGATTCCACGTGGAGCCTGCATTGAGGATCAAAACGGAGCGAAGAGTCAGAAGTCCAACTTCATTGTTTAGTTAAAAGGTGTTGGAAAACATTACCGTAATTTCACTATCCAGTTTTAAAGTTTCCAAAATCACTGTTAAGGTGTCACAATCAAGGCAATGCTTGGGGATGAACAAGACCAAATCTCTTACCATTCCGGCCTTAGTGACTTCACGTTTCGAAATGAATCTCTTCTCTGCAGAGGAGCTTTACTTTAAGAGCTTTGACGCTCGTGATGAGCTGAAAAAGATCGCTACAACCCTAATTCCGTCAGGGTAAATGGAAGGAACATGCGGAGCTGAAAGCGTTAGACGAAGAACAAAAGAATAAAAAAGGGACAAATCCTCCTCTTCGGTAGTCTGATGTGCTGAGAAAGAGTGAATTCAGCAAACAAGAGCATTGCGCGCAACACTGATTTTCTGCTCTGCTGCTGCTTCGTACCGTATCCATCACAAACACCGATTTATCACTGCTACAAATAAAGCAAGCTCGTGGTTCAGACTTTGTTGTAGCTCCGACATCCCTGTCGTAAACGGTGCTTTTGTTACAGTTTAAAGTCCCTTTTACTTCCGCGTAACTGTCACCGTCGTCACTGCGACAGGAAAATCACGAAGCCCATCTCTAAGATGTAGGTTTGTAGTCAGAACTCTTGAGTTTACGGCAGGCGGTGGGAAGAGATATATCTGCAGTGCGCTTACGAAATAGGGTATGCCAGCTGTAAGAAGTAATTTAGCGACTGAGCATAAGAAAGGCATCGTAGAAGTGAAAAAGTGCTGATAAGAGCTTGTAATTGCGTGTCTAGAATAGAACGATATTCCACAGTATTTGGTCTCTTAAATTGCGGATCTTTTGTGTAGCCGAAATCTCCCTTTCAGAATAACATTTTAGGTACAATGGTGTAAATCTAACGTACTTGATTTTGGATCTGATGGTCTGCACCCTTTGTTTTCGGATTACGTATGTCAAGATGACCATACTGTTTTGGATGTGATAATCATTTTGTTTGGGGGATTAACGACACCATGAGCAAGTCGATGGGGCATGAGTAGTCTCTCATCAAAAATGAAACTGGGCATTTATTTAGGCAAAGCTAAATATATCTTAAAGCAAAATCTGAATTTTTGGGTTAATTATTGTGCGTGTTCGATTTTCTTCATAAAACTATAACTGGCAGTTGCAGTACGCCCCTCCGTTACCTGCCCCCCCCCCCGCAACTGATAGGGCTGCGGGGGTGGTAGTTACGCCTCTGAGTACGCCTATACAAACACAACATCCATGCCTCAATTTATGAATCCACTTGATTGAATGAAAAGGCCTTGACACAAGTCCTAAGACTAAGTATTGACTAAGAAGTACAAATGGTTTTCCGCAGTTGCTTCTAACAAATACTGTAGTGAGGGCTAATGAAACTTCAGTATTGGAGGAGGATATGAGGTTGAAGTGTAACTATTTCTTAGCTAGAGCGCTGGAGAGGGATTCTGCGCACCATGTATAATTGTAAGAGCAGACAATGAAGGGAAGTACTGAATTCTGTTTTTTTTTTTTTTTTCTTTTAGAAAATTGCTGCGTTTTCTCGTTTGTTGTATCCGTATATGGAAAGATTTGCTTAGCCCTTTTATGTGGTAATAATTCACTGCAACGGCGTGACACCCTTTACGATAGTCGGGTTTAGGTCAAAATACCGACACCCAAATCACAGCCAATCCCGACAGCTAAAACACTTACATGTCCTCTGCATTGTATTTTTTCATTGACAAGTTTTAGGTACAAGCTTTCGTATCTTGTTTCTTTGGCAATAGTCAGCGCGTAGTAGTAACCTTAGGTTGTGCGTGACATTCATGCATAACTATCGTTAATATCGTGTATGTATGCTCGCATTCGCAACATTCAGTTAAAAAATATTGCTTTAAATCCCTGCCACATCAGCATAAATAATTAATCTTTATGACATCAGTACTTTTGCGTAAACTAAATACCACGGGGAGCACAACTAAAAAAAATTGAGGTCAAGTGTTGATATCATGAGATTAACTGTTTAACCTTGTATGGCAGATGATTCAAATGGCATTTTTTAACGGAATATTGCAAACGCGAGCATACCTACACTGTCGTATCAAAATAATATGACCACCCAAGGAATCACAGAGTACCTATCCAGGTTCGTCACAGAGTGCACGTGACAAGGTCGACCACAAGGAGATATAAGCGGCCGGAAAAGGCAGATGAGCCATAGTGCGTAACGTGAACACAATGTGCAGAGGTAGTGATCTGACGGACATTAAAAGAGGAATGATCATCGGCTACCGCGCCAAGGATGAAGACATTTGAGAAACAGCAGACTTCGTGGGTTATTCGGGAGGTGCTGTAGTAAGAATGTACCAAGAATGGACCGCTGGCAGACCGAGTACATCCCGACATCATAACTGTGGACAAGCCCCCAAAGGCCATCTACCCCAAGAGCAGAACACGTCGCCCCCGTCGACTGGTAAAGGGCAATCGACGCGCTACAGTGCAGCAATTGACCACGCAAATGAACGCTGAGGCACATAGGTACGTGTTCTCGATAACAGTATAGCGAACCCTGTCGACACGTGCAGTTAGCATGGGTAGAAATGCGCGATTACCAGGTACATCGGCAAAGGCGCGTGCCATTCGTCTGGTGGAAATGCACTATTGCCTGCTTCCATATTTGAAACTTCGAAATGTTGCTGAGCTGAACTTGAGATATGGAGCTGATCTGATACAGACCGATCACCTTTGGAATCCATTAGATAAGAAGTAAATGCATCTAACAAACACTATAGTGAGGGTTAATGAATCTTCAATATTGGAGTGTAGACTATCGGTATACAGATCATCAAGTAGTGTAGGATTGTGGACTCGTTCCGAGATACAGCTAGCATAGTGGAGTAGGCGCAGATATGTTTTTGTACTGTCCATTTGGAAGAAATGTTCGGAAGGAGAGAAGTCTTACAGTTCTGAGCATACCTCCACATGACGGTATACTCCAACGAGTAGAAGACTTTGCAGGGTAAGTTTGTTGTACAGACATACACTGAAGAGCAATTGAATTATAGATGCCTGTCGAGTACCGTGTAACACCACCTTTCGCCCTGATGACGGCGGCGATTCGTCTCTGCATGGACTCGACAAGATACCGGAAGCGTTGGGAAGCCATACGGATCCACGACCCCTGAACAAGGTCCCACAGTTCACGAAGATTTGACGGAGGAGGGTCAGAGCCTCGAACATTTCTCTCGATGGCATCCCAGATGTGCTCGATGGGATTGAGGTCAGGTGACCTAGCTGGCCAGGGAAGTGAGGTCACGTCGGTGGAGTGTTCATCCAACCATTCGGATACAATTCGGGAGCGATGGCACGGTGCATTGTCTTGTTGCAGGATGAGGTCCCCAGTGGGATGTTCAAGACGCACAAACGGGAGCAAATGGTCGTCCAGGACATCCCGGTAACGTAGACCTGTGAGGGACGATGTCACACGTACCAGGGGTCCCATCTCAGTCCACGTAAACTGTCCCTAGACGAGAATGCCACACCACCAGTTAGAAGAGTACCCTGCTGGCAAGAAGGATCCATCGCTTCATGTGGTTTGCAACGTACTCGTATATTGCCATCCGCGTGTACCAACGTGAATCTCGACTCATCAGTCCAGGCAACATTTTCCCACATGTCTAGGGTGCAATAGCGATGTTCCCGCGCCCATGCTAATATTTGCACTCTGTGGTGTGCGGTCAGCAGCGGTACCTTCATGGGACGATGGCTCTGTACCCCATAGCGAGGAGATGGTTCTGGATGGTGTGGCTGCTTGCACGTTTTTGTGCACCAGCGGTAAATTGCCGAGTGATTCCTTGCACTGTGGCTCGTCTATCTGCTGTTACAATATGAGCTAGCCGACAATGACCCCGCTCATCCACACGCTGTTGTCCACGGCAGTTGGCCCTTGCAGGGATGGTTTTACCGGATTTGATGTACTCATGGTGCACCCGTGACACAGTGGCTCGTGAAAATTCCAGTGCCTGCACGACTTCCGAGATGGAGTGACCCATTCGTCGGGTCCCGACAATTTGCCCACGATCAAATGCGCTTAGATCCTTCGTCTTACCCATACTGCGTCAGACTCTTGCTGATTTACGTCGCATCACTCCTTATATTGTCGGATCGCTGCATAAGTCATGTTGTTTCCGTTTACAGGGCCGCCCACAACGTCACATTTGCATAACGCCAGCTGTCTCTAATTTAATTGCTCTTCAGTGTACAAGCGGCTGTAGAAGAATGTGCTTGAATTTGCGGATACGATTTAATAAGGTTCCTTGGGCTTTGGTTGTAAATATGAAATTCCAGTAGTGATGTATAAAATGTACAAAGGTCCTCCAATAGTTACTAGAAAAGATAATTGAATGCACAAAATATCCCCCCTCAGAATTTTCGCTTCTGCGAAAACTGAGTACGTCACTGAAATCTGGTAGCTTGTACTTCAAAAAGCTGGCGTGTCCCCACTACTTCCCCATGGTGGTACAACGCTAGACAAAATATGAGAAAGATTCCTCAAGCAGAACGTTCGACATGGTGACTAGAGTAAGGAGAGTACGAGGGTTTGGAACAAGATTACCCTGATCTATGTTTCTGAGGTGCAAACATTTTACGATCAGAATAAAAACAAAAGGTAAATCAAGCACGCAGAAATAGCAGAGAAACTCAGGAGTTGCGAAAGACCTATAGTAATTGTTGTCGCAAAGGCCATATTTGGCTAAAGAGAGCCAAAGATTTACGTAAATATATATGCAACCATTCGGCTCGGACTGTGAGTACACTTATTTATTCAAATTTACTGGCGCAAGGGCAGTATTTGGCCAAGGAGCGCAAGAACACGACTATATAGATACATCGCTCAGATGCCAGTTCATTTAGTGCATCTGCCCTCGTCAAATAGATTGTTAACTCCAACACGTAAGACACCACACGTGAGCACGGTATAAATCAGACAGAAAAGCTTGTTAGCGTTTGATTGAGGGTCGAAATCGGCAAAACTAGTAGTTTGAGAGATTTTGAACGTGGCATGACAGTGCCTATTGGAGCATTTCCCTAACAGCCAGGACTCCAGCATCTTTCACGCACAATCGTAGTGAGGACTTATCACGAATGGAGCGAAACGCAGAAAACTTCCAGCAATGGACGATCCCGTGAAAGTAAACAATTGCATTAATTAGATGGATCAAAGAAGATCGTCCAGAATCGTGTAAGTGAAGAGACAGACCACAAAATCGCTGCAGAATTTAACATTATGTACCGAGTATCATCTCTGAATGCGCTACGTGTCGGACAATGGCGCAAATCGGCTACAAGAGCCGACGACCATGTCGCCAGTCTTCTTTAACCATACTGATCCACCAGCTGCTTCTGTCCGCAGGAACGCCTATTGCAGGATGTTTTTTGCGGGTCTCACCATTCACGATAAACCCTCACTACAGTTGTGCATGAAAAGCCCGGGTGAATAGCCGTTTGGGAAATGCTCAAACCGGCATTCCTGTCTCCAAGTATCCTGCTTTGTTCAGAGTCGCTCAGATCACGAACTTTGCCCATTCCGATCCTCAGCTGAACATTAACTCATGTTGGACGAGCTGGTATTCCTGATTTATACTGCACTATCACGACGCCTCACGTGTTGGGGTGAGCCATTCATGTGGCGAGGGAAAATACCTAATAAACTGGCATCTCAGAGTATATCATCATCATCATTGTCAACCATTATCAATCCACTGCTGGACGAAGGTATTCCCAAGTCTCCTCCATGTCACTCCCGCATACTTTCGAATTTCATCCACCCATCTCCTATGTGGTCTTCTTCTTAGTCTTTTCCTGTTCCTTGGAATTCAATCTAAAATTTCGGTTGCCCATCGATGGTCTGTCCTTCTGGCAGTATGCCCAGCCCATTGCCATTTCAGAGATTTAACTGTGATCATTACATCTTCCACTCTTGTCATTTTTCGGATCCACGAGTTCCTCTTCTTATCTCTCCTGCTTACAATAAGCATGCACCTCTCCATGAGTCTTTGAGTTGTCTGCAGCCTTTGTATGTCTCTTTTAGTTAAGGTCCACGTCTCTGCACCATACGTAAGCACTGGAAGGATGCATTGATCAAACACTTTTCTTTTAAGACATAATGGCATATTGCTCTTGAAAATTATGCTGTTTCTTCCAAAAGCTCTCCAGGCAAGTTTTGTACGCCGATTAATTTCTTCCTCAATGTGACCCTCACTTGATATCTGCTGTCCAAGATAAACGTACGTATCTTATCTCCAGCTTTTCTTCATCAATCGATAAATCTTCATTTCTTGTAAAAGCATTGAACATCACTTTTGTCTTCTGAAAGTTCATTTTTAATCCTACTTCTTTACTCTTGTCAGCAAGTTCCTGGATCATACTCTGCAGCTCTGATGGGGCAGTTGCAAAAATGACTACGTCATCAAGGAAAACGAAGGTGGGTTAGATAATCTCCATTAATCTTTATCCCTTTGTTTTCCCAGTTCAGTGATTGAAAGGCATTTTCCAATGTGGCATTAAAGAGCTTCGGAGATATGGTGTATATACACACACAAATGGCCAACTCGAACCTTTGCAAAGCCGATCAGTTCACATCCTCTTTATAGCAGTGTCCATATATATACTTTTTTCTTTTTGATTGGAGGTTTAACGACCACCGTGAGCAACTCAATGGGCTATAAGCAGTCGCCCGTCCCTAATTTAGGGTCACTGGTTCCAGGGAAGGGAGAGAGCCGGTGCCGTAAGACAAACACAACATCCATGCCTGACCGGGATTCGAACCCGGACCCCTTACGGACGAATGATCAGAGGCCAGCGCCTTAGACCACTGCGCCACCGGGGCGGCATATATATATACCTTACGAACTTCTTCAAGTCCACAGCGGAGAGTAATTTTTAAAAAACGTAGGGCAGAAATGTTTTGAATGAAGTCCGGGCACATAGCTTCATTTTCTTAACGAACTGCATGTAGGTCCTCGAGACCCAAAATGTCCTCTCCACCTAAGGAGTACAATTATTTCTACCATGGATCAATATCAGTCACAATACCTTCACGAACATGTCAGGTTTCTCTGAAGAGAATCAATATGTAATTTAACAGCACCACGTGACGCCACTACCAAAACATCCAGAAAGTCTCGAACTGCATTTATCTCTGGAAATTTTGTGCTTATTAAACTCTTAGTTTCAATAGACAAGAGAACGTGCTCTACACTCGGGTGCACACGCACTGTCCTCCTTTACATGGCCTCCAGAATATTTTTTTGTATTTTGGGGGGTTTAACGACCACCTTGAGCAACTCAGTGGGTCCAACACCAAGAAACTAGAATTAGGGAACATCGATATAATGTTAGAACTGGATCAGAGGCAACAGCCCTCTCACGATTATCGAATGGAGGTGAATATTTCCCCAACTGGAACGAGGCCTCAATCTTAGTCACACCGTTTAAAAAATCATCCTTGCTATTTACAGAAAGCTTCATCATACATAGCCTAGGACATTTATGCTGCAATGACTCCACACCTCTATATATACCACAAGCTTGGAAACGTCTATTGGATAAAACTGAAAACGATGAGACAAATAACTCACTACCAAATGTATAAAATCAAGATACAAAAAAATAATGACTTTGGTCCGCGACAAAAGCGCAGATCATCGTTTCCTCCACACTTTACGCTTTTGCGTCACAGTGTTTAAACTCTAATGCTTATATACATGAGCTTCGAACTACGTTCCATAGTGTACTAACATCTGATGATGGACCCATAGTGAGTCTGAAAGTACTCATGTTTTTAAGGCATTTTTAACCTGTATATATATTAAATGCTTTTAATTCGTGATACAATTTTAATTTGTGTTAATCGTGCTCACACGGCGGAATAATTCTATGTGTAACTCAGTGGGTTATAAGCAGTCGCCAGTCCTTAATTTAGGGCCGCTAGTTCCAGGGTAGGGAGAGAGAGTATGCTGTTAAGACAAACACAACGTCCATGCTTCACCGGGATTCGAACCCGGACCCATCTCGGACTAAGGGTCAGAAGCCATCGCTTAGATCACTGCGCCAACGGTACAGCCCTCCAGAATGTCTTCACCCTCGACTCAATTCTGAACAATATGCCGCAACCTTGATTCCCGGTTTGACACACTTTCACAACTTTGGTGTATGTAAGACTCACTTAATAATCTCGCGTTTACGAGAAGTTCAGCACTTCATCCTTCATACGGAGCTTCACAACGTGAGTCTCAAACTTCAGAAAAATCTGTCTTCAGAGATATACCCCCGCCCCCTCACTATCGTCGTACAATATCTCCACAGGGCACACTATAGCACTGTGTATCACAAGATCATACATTTCCATATTAACGTAATCAGTATTCAAGGCACCATCATAAGGGGGAAGGAAAACCTCACCACGTCAGGCGTCAACGCAAATTCCGAAAAGTCAGCGTACAGAAATTTGTCAACGAATTCCTCGCGTGTACGAATTTAAAGATACCGCGATTTATTCCAAACCTTTTATATACAAACCTTTCGACGGAATCAACAAAACCTTCGAAGTCTTTACAAAAAATAAACTCCTACTCTGTATAACATTCTTTTCGCGGCAGACGAAACACAATGAGGCCTCAGCCTGTTAAACACTACCTTTCGCCACAGAAACATTACTCAGTTGTACGAGCTTTATATAAGGATATAAGAATTTGCTTATTCTTGATTTAAAGCTACTTATTGCAGAGAAGGGAAGGTAGGCAGCCAGCCCCGGGGCAGTCAAAACCATATGTCCGGGATTCAGACTCAGGCTAACAGTACGAAATACCAAGCGTGCGCAATTCAAAACATTTCCCTTTTTTAGTCACTCAAATGCCAGAACTTCCTAAAATTGTCAACATGAAAAAAAGTTACTGTTCTTCGGAAAGGTAACGCAGCAGCTTTTTTATTTTTTTTATTGATTGAAGTTTTAACGACCACCGTGAGCAACTCAGTGGGCCATAAGCAGCCGCCCGTCCCTAATTTAGGGCCACTGGCTCCAGGGAATAAGACACACACATAGCATCTTTGGAACTTTCAGAAATAAAGTTCTCAAACTGTTCTTTACTACGGCTTTTCTGTGTGACTGCCAAAAAATTTCATGACTAAGCCTAAAATAAAACAATTTCAAATCTAGAAGCTTCGTTAAATACATCTGAAATATCCTTGCGTTTTGTCTTCGAAGAAACATTAGCATTCTATGTTGCAGAATTTGGCCTGGAATGCCTTTCCTCAAGACATCCAGAATCCTCAAGATCATTCAATGCGGACTTAGAATCACTGCAGGTGGCTGAAATATCATGTTTTCTCACTTACATCATTCCCTTAAAGAATCACTCACTCTTGGAAACTTCGGTAGTACATGGGTTATTAATCGCTGAGGTCACAATGCATACATACCGAGACTGAAGTGTCAGAGGGCTTCCCAGCCAAGAGTCACCAAAGTACAAAACATTCTATAGAACTATATTCTGTACAAGGTTAACGATATCCTTTGGGGGGGGGGGATCAAACGCTCTCAACAGCTTTAAACAATGTTCTCTGTTAGTTTGTGACCGCTTTGCACACATTTTCTGCAAAGCTTCTGAACGGCAACCAAAATAATGCATCGCAGCTTGATACTCCCGAAACAAACAAAAGTAGACAAAGGTATTAGGTGTTTAACGACACAGAAATATTAAAAAAAATGGCTATGATCTAAGGTTATAAGCAAGCTCCAGTCCCTAATTTAGGGCCCCTGGTTCCAAAGGGCGAAAGCCAGTACGGTTGGACATGCACACCACCCGTGACTCGAACCTGGTCCCAACTCAGGTGATTAATCAGGGACTCCGCGCCTCTATCCAAATGAGCAGCAGACGGCTTGTGTTTTCTTTTCTTTTTTTATTTGGGGGTTTAACGACCATCGTGAGCAACTTCATGGGCTATGAGCAGCCTCTCTACACTAATTTAGGGCCACTGGTTCCAAGGAAGGGACAGAGCCAGCGCCGTAAGACAAACACAACACCGATGTGTTTGTACGAGATCGATCGGGGTTCGAACCCGGATCTATCTCGGACGAATGGTGAGAAGCCAGCGTAAGTACATTTCAGAGGTTGTTGGTTAGTTTAAATGTGTTCGTACTTTTAAACACCTAGTTTTCATTAGTTATGTACAGATGAGTATATGTAAAATTTTCTTGCAGTAAAACGTACATCAACGCTCTCATAAATTATGATTTTTGAAATAATGCCCTCTTAGAAATCTCAATGAAAAAATTTTTCGCTTACGAAACCTATCTAAATATCACTTTAATATCGAGAGCACAAATAGTTAGCTTAAGAAGTTTTACCTCTAAAATTAGAGTTTAAACTGGAAAGAAATTGCAATTTTTTTTAGAAGAAATCCATTTTACATTCACGTGAACCAGCACTCATTTTCCCACTTTTATTCAAATTTAGAATGTTTTTGTTGGAAAAATTTGCTCGGTGCGTCAACTTCGCATTTTTGAAATTTGGTGAATAGCTAAAGTATATATTTGGGGTTTTTTAAATGGTGATTTTTGTCATGTTGCCATGCTGTGCAGATTTCTAATAGAAACACGATTTCAAATGTTGTGCATTTTTTAAGCGTGTTCTTCCGTACGCATAAGAGCTGACTTTTTACTTCTTCCAAGCAGTGTGTGTACATGACATTGGCGAACGCAAAAGCGCTGTTGTCAGAAAAGAAGCATGAAAAAAATGCTGCCACTTCGGTGCTTCTTTGAAGGATAAAAGGTTAAAAACAAGCCACTCTTCTGCTTCCGGATCCAACGGATTGCTTCACTGCGTCTGAGAGAGAAGTGTGTCTTATCATGGTAAAAACAAATAAGATAAAGGCAATGAATGATATCTGCTACTGGAACTTACCTGCGTGTCTTCGAGTCTGGTATTCCTGGATCGCGCGGTGCCGTGACGTGCATGTTGATGTCCGTCATCTGCATAGTGTGGGTGCTTGAGCAAATGCTGCCAGCTCTGAACACTGGTCCCTGTGACCAGCACATGTTCCAAGCACATCGACCCCACGTACCAAACAAGCAAAACCGAAATCCTACTGGGCCAGAGATCACCAGAAAGATACATCATCGTGACAAGCATATAACAGCCTCCGCTTCAGTTATTCACAGGTAATACATTCCTTGACATGGCTCACCGCTTCCCAAGTAACACAAAAACCAGCTTATTCTTTTTATTTTCCTCTCCCTCTTTCTTAATCTTTTTGCATATCAAATCACGCTCCCAGAACTTTAAAAGGACTTGGATATCCCCACTTCGTTTAGTTTAACTTGGTGTCAGAAGCGACCACTTGCATCCCATGCTGCACCAAATTGTCATCCGAAGAGTGCAAACCCCCTTCGGCACGAAGCGGCTGTGCATAAAGGCGCGAAACTGCATGTATAGCCTCCTCCTCCTCCCTAGAGAACGATTATCCCAAAGCAAACAGAAAAGTTCGACTGAGTCCCCAGAGAGCGCGAGCCGCCGCCACCGCAGCCACACGAGGGCACTTCCATGTGACGTAGCAGCTTCGGGAGACTGTTCGCCGCCGTACAGCAAACCACGTGTCCTCATGATGTAATAATGATGGTAGAAAGCAACAAAAGCTATTAAGACTGCTTTCTTCCTTGAGGTGCCTGATTTTTTCGACCTTTTTCGCGAGGGATTCCAAGCATGAAATGCTGCTTTTTCTTTTCCTTCTCACTTTTAAATGGTTCAGTTTGTGCTTTTTAAACTTTTATTTTCGGTTAGAAATACAGAATCAGCTCTTCATCCCTGAGAACAAAGAACGTGAAAAAATCTGGGATGTCCATTAAGAAGAAATCTCAAGTTCAATAATATTTATTACAATAATAATAATAAAACAATAATAATAACATCTACACATCTTTAATAAAATAAAGAAATATGGGAAAATGTAGGAATTATCTTTTATCTTTATTTTTTCCCACCCAATGTAATAAAAAATAAACTAATAGTTTCGTGCTTTCTTTGTTTTATTTTTCTTTTGTTTTACCGATCCAACTGGGTATCAAAGTAATCCCGCTGCCGCCACGGTAGCGCACTGGTCTTCTAAGCGCTGGCTCCTGACAATTCGTACGAGATGGGTTCGAATCCCGGTGAAGCATGGATGTTATGGTTGTCTTACGCACTGACTATCTCCCTTCCCTGGAACCAGTGGTCCTAATTAGGGACGTGGCCCTAATTAAGGGCCCATCGAGTTGCTCACGGTGATCGTTAAACCCCCAATCGAAAGAAAGAAAAAGAGAAAAAAGCAATCTCCTATCTATAATTATGGGTTCCTCCAGGGAAGAGAGAAAATCAGATTTTAAGTACCAGCATAGCATTTAACACTTTTCCGGAATTTATATCAAGGCTGTCAGTGCAAGAAACTGCTATTCTGACCTGTAGGCGATCGGGTTACGTAACTATTGGAGCAGGTAAGCCCATGGATAACATCTGATGATGAACTAGATTCATACACACTAACAGCAGGAGAAAACACATAAAAAAAACCGTAAGTACGATATCTCTCCCTATTTCAGGCCTTTAACTTCAAATTTCGATGTACCTTAGGCGTTTGAGGAGAGAAACAGAAATCGGGCAGGTACGAACGCCCGTAGTTAGACAGGGAAGTTGGAAATAGCGGCTGATGACTCAGGTTGGGCAAAGGATATAGGAGGTCGAGCACAGGACTGTAGTGTGAGGCGCTAGGAGGGGCAAAAGTAAACGCAGGTCGGTGGCAGCCGTCCTGTCCCTACTCTGGCTACGGCTATGCCAGCACGGCGTCTGAATGTTCACAGGACAAGGCTTCAGTCTGAAACCAGTTGCCCAAACTTAAGAACGGGCGATTGTTTATAGCCTTTTGAGTCCCTCATTATGGTTAAACTCCCTAAACCAACATCTTCATTCATCGTCACTGGATTTAAAAATATTTTAATAAGAGCAATGAGTGAAAACTTACCCTTACTAGAAGGTCCGTTCTCACTGAAAAAATACATTTCTTTGCACATTTATTTCCATTCTAAAATCCACGGTTGGTTTGGGCTAATGGTGCGGCGGTTTTATGTTGTCTTCAAGCAGCCTAAACCAACCGTGGACATTAGAATGGAAATAAATGTGCAAAGAAATGTATTTTTTCAGTGAGAACGGACCTTCTAGTAAGGGTAAGTTTTCATTCATTGCTCTTATTAAAGCAATTGTAGGCACGTGAATTTTTGAATAGTTATATCGATACTCTGACTTTTCAAACAAGGGATTTAAAAATGTGTGGTAAATATAACAATAGGGGTTTTAACACATAGGTCCCAACATCTGCACTAAAAACATACAGAGCCTCTCTCCTTAGAATTCCTTATGATGTATGGTTACGAGTAGTATATTTTTATATGATTACATAGTCAATACTTAGCAAAATCTTCCCTCGAGAATATGGAGCTCTTCTGCGTGAAAATTCGAGTACGACAATGGAACCTTTCTTTTGATTGCTACGAAATAAATTTTGCTAGAATTTCACAATCGTTTGGTCACTTCAGAGGGATGTTGTAGTTGCGGCTTTATGCTTATTAGGGGTACGCCTCGAAATATTACCAGGGTTTTAAATCCCACCGCGCTAAGTTGGATCAATTCCGGGATGGCTTATGACCACGGCCGTTTTCTTATCACCAGTGCCCGAGTGAGACGTATCTCTGCGACCCTCATTCCTAATTCAGGATTAGGATTACTTACCTGTGTGAAATCAGTGGACAGATGTCTGATATGCTAGCTAATTTTTAAGAAATCCAAAATTTGGAAATAGTTACTCACAGTCAAACGTTACTTCAAAAATTTCATTGGCGGTCGGCTGTCTGAGAGAATGGTATTCACATTGCTCAGTTTTCCTAGTTCAGCTTATGTGTGTGTTATTTGCACTTTCTGGGTAATCCTAACTCTTATGCCATAAAAATATACCGAAATTTAAATCATAATTTCCATTTCCCTAATATAAAGAAAGCATAGGACTAACGAGGATCACGATGGAAAGAGCAGCTGTGCCCACAGTACGCCAAGTATGCAAATATGTGATTTTTCGTATTGGAGTCATGGGGGCCGTACATCTAAGGCTAGGGGGAGCCGCATATCTCGAATTCAGTAAAACAAGCTCAAGATAGTTCGGTACCGCAAGGACAGTTATCGAACCCGTATTGAACAATAAGAGGGTTTACTCTACCATCAGGCGACAGCTTGATTTTTTCTAATCGAGTTTCTGTTTGGGTTTGAGTCTACTAGGTGTCCAATTGTGACCGAATGCTGGTTGAGCTGTATATATAGAAATCTTTTAGGAACACATGTAGTACAGTCTCACATTCGTAAGGAGACGGATCTGTAATGACAATAAATATATTTAAATATTCAAACAAGCACCTTAAAAAGGGGATTACACCAAGTGGCAGAATGGTCTGAGGCGCTGGCTGCTGATCATTCATCCGTGATGGGCCCAGGTTTGAGTCATCAGTGTTGTGTTTCTCCGATGGGTCTTTGTCTTTTCCCTGGAACTAATAGATCTAAATTAGGGACGGGAGACTGCTTATATTCCCCTGACGCACTTACATTGCTCGATAAACTCTAAAACAAAAGCACAGATGGGATTTTATTATCTCTACACCCACCGCATGGCACTGAGCGCAACGCTCACAGTCGTTCTCTAATCTGAAGTCCTTCAGGGCCTCTTTAGGAAAAAGTGATAAAGAAAATGAACTGAAAATCTAAATTTTGATGTAGTGGTCTCACTAAACACTTAGGGAAGATAAATAAGTAGATATTATTTTAAAAATGAGATTTTTCGAAATCTTTTGCCATAGAAAGGCCATAAATAACCATCCTTCAGTCCGAGCATGCTACTGTTACACCCACACGCCAACGGATCTTCCAAGCAACTGAACTACAGGAATGTGCGAAACATCCGATTGATTTAGTCGAGAAGTATCTACTGCACCTTTGTAAGAACGACAATAAAATGCTGGTGAACGGATCCGAAACTGAACAAAAATCAGGAGATGCGAATCTGATCCTTTCTTAAAAGTCGCTGCAGTTTAAGCTTTCTGGGGAGATGGCGACATGGAAAACACTAAATTACAGCATTTCTATGCCAAAAATGATGACTTTGTAAGCCTGCTATTATTTTTAAAGATTTTCACTCATCTCCATGACATTTTTTCTAAATTTTTACCTATCGTTCAGTGTTTCAAAATAGAATTAAATTCAGTTACTTAATCGCAAAATGCCATTAAATTCAGTTTCTAAATTAATCTTATTCGGTGGTGGAGTGATGCAGGTTTCTTTTGTTGCTTAAAGCTTGGTTCGAATCCTGGATAACATATGAATGCTGTGGTTTTCATGTGACACTGGTTCTTTTCCTTCTCCGGCTAAGCGGGGGCTCCTGGAAGCCAAAAAAAAAAAAAAAAAAGAAAATTCAGCCAAACAAGTCTTGGATGGGATGCGTAACAAAGTAGAGCGGCTAAACATCAGCAAAACAACACGTGCAACAGTTCAGCAACTTTATAGACATTTACATCGAATTGTGACCAAGCTTTTATTGTTTAAAACTCGAATTTACTTACACTAATTTGCTTATATCTCAATGCGAATGAAATCATTTTAATTTGTCCCTGCGGATTTTATTGAAGAGCAAATGACGCACTCAACTGAAAATACTTGAGTGGGTCATTTGCTTCGAGTGCTCGGGATTCAAACTTTTTTCCTAGGAAATTTTACCTAATATCAGATGAAAAACTATAGATCTGCTTCAAAACACTTTTCTCCTAAACAAACACACGTTTGCGTCTCAGATTTCTTACAGCCTTCTCATTCTAATTTGCATTGAGATCGGCCTCAAGTTCGCAAAATACAAAGCTTTTTCTTTTTGTTCATTATTGGAGGTTTAACGACTACCGTGAGCAACTCAATGGGCTATAAGCAGTCTCCCGTCCCTAATTTAGGGCCACTGACTCCAGGGAAGGGAGAGAACCAGTGCCGTAAGACAAACCCAACATCGATATTCGAACCCGGACTCATCTCGGACGAATGGTCAGAAGCCATCGCTTAGACCACTGCGCCACCGGGGCGACGCAAAGCTTTCGAACTAATGTTCACATAAGGCTATTCCTGACAGAAATTCTTCTTTTCCTTAGGCAGATATTCAAGAATTATTTATTATCTTCATTATAATCACTTTTTTCACCGCAGGATATGAAAATTTTCGCGTACGATCAAGGAAACGGAAATTAAAAAAAGAAATGAACATTCAAAGAGTTTACGAGACAAAGATGTTTCGACGGAAGCGATAAACACTAAAAATCAATTGCTTAAAAATTCAATATAAAATGAACCTAGTGAGAACACGTTCCTAAATGAGGCAAATACAGGAAACTGAGAGGAGAACGAGTCACTATCCCCGAGGTCAAAAGGTCAAAAAAATCGCGATATCCTTTCGGGGTATAATATGCAGCGTAAAAACTTTCTTAAAAACTTTACTTCGCGAATAAACGAAAGTTTTGCGAAGAAAGATTCCAATTCTGATCTATTTTCTTTTTGCGCTCTGTTTTCTAGGAACTCTCTTCCGACGTTACGCTTGTGCTATGTAAACAAATACGACTGCCGCTGTTTTCATTTTGTCATGATAACTATATATTATATCTGCGCATGTATAAATAAGGACACGGTTTTGCATCAAAAGTATATCCGCATGCAGATGACAGCTCTTCGTTACGTGTTAACGAAACCTCGAACACATTGATTTGTTCCAATATCTAACAGCCCAATATGATTGAATAAGACTACTTTTTTCATTTTGAGAACTAATTGAAAGAGCGAGGGAATATGAACTTCCATTGTGCATGGCTTTCATCCATTATGAAAAAGCCTTTGATTCGGTGAAACCATCAGCAGTTACAATGGCTCTGAAATCCTGCGGTATTGAAGATGTATACATTAATATTATTAATAACATCTATGAAAATGCAAGTGCAAAGATTCGGCTGTTTGAAAATACAACACACATAAAAATTGGAAAGGGAGTGAGACAAGGTGACACCATATCTCCGAAGCTCTTTAATGCCACATTAGAAAATGTCTTTCAATTACTGAACTGGGAAAACAAAGGGATAAAGATTAATGGAGATTATCTAACCCACCTTCGTTTTGCTAATGACATAGTCATTTTTGCAACTACCCCATCAGAGCTGCAGAATATAATCCAGGAACTTGCTGACAAGAGTAAAGAAGTGGGATTAAAAATGAACTTTCAGAAGACAAAAGTGATGTTCAATGCTTTTACAAGAAATGAAAATTTATCGATTGAGGGAGAAAAGCTGGAGATAACAGACACGTACGTTTATCTTGGACAGCAGATATCAAGTGAGGGTCACATTCAGGAAGAAATTAATCGGCGTACAAAACTTGCCTGGAGAGCTTTTGGAAGAAAGAGCAAAATTTTCAAGAGCAATATGCCATTATGTCTTAAAAGAAAAGTGTTTGATCAATGCATCCTTCCAGTGCTTACGTATGGTGCAGAGACGTGGACCTTAACTAAAAGAGACATACAAAGGCTGCAGACAACTCAAAGACTTATGGAGAGGTGCATGCTTGGTGTAAGCAGGAGAGATAAGAAGAGGAACTCGTGGATCCGAAAAATGACAAGAGTGGAAGATGTAATGATCACAGTTAAATCTCTGAAATGGCAATGGGCTGGGCATACTGTCAGAAGGACAGACCACCGATGGACAGCCGAAATTTTAGATTGAATTCCAAGTAACAGGAAAAGACCCAGAAGAAGACCACGTGGGAGATGGGTGGATGAAATTCGAAAGTATGCGGGAGTGACATGGAGGAGACTGGCACAAAACAGACCGTTGTGGAGGAAACTTGGGGAGACTTTCGTCCAGCAGTGGATTGATAATGGTTGACATTGATGATGATGATACTGTAGATATGGGGAAAGATCTCTCGAGTTTTGTCCTGATTTCTTTACGTTTCTCAGTATTACTGATATGTTGATCAATGTCTGCTTATTATTCCATCGGGCTTCTTTCTCGGTTACTTCGCTGCTAAATTTCGTTTTACCGACTTTGACTTTTATTCAGTCTGCCTTCTCGCTATCGGACGTTCTCCCTACCTCCATTTACCTGCTGACCCAAAGTACTTCTTTCCGACACGGAGAAAATCTTCCAAACTTCCTCTCCAAGAGCCCGATCAAAAAGCCCTTCTGTCTTCTTTCCTTGTCTCGGAAAACTCGCCAGTTACTCTCATTGCTACCTCTATCGGAACTTCGCGCGTGACCTCTTCCGCGACCCCTGACCTATCAACTATTCTTCGACCCACGGTGAAAATTGCCTCTATAAAATATGAAGATGTTAGAATAGCTATGTGCTTGATACCCTCCCTTCGAAAAGTTCATCGTCCACTCACTCCCTCGCAGAGCAATAAAGCCATAAAATGCCGTGAAACCCTCTCTTTAACATTGCTGAAACAAAACTGGTGAAAAAAGGGACCGTCTCCTAATCTTCCCTGAAAGCCTAAGAGAAGGGGAAGTGATTTTCACTTACAAGATATTCAAAATGGTAATTTACCGTTGCTAAAACACATATGAGTGTGCTGAACGGGGAGAGAAACGCTCAGTGTTACCACTGTGTGTTCAACTGGAATGAAGGAACCCAGTGTTGCTAAGAGAACAATCCCATATCACGGCACCGCAACTGCTGGCTTCTTTCCGCCCCATCTTATGTATGATTCAGTTGGAACCTTTACGCATAGAACCAGGTGACTCTTTCCAGTCGAACACTATCCTGATACAACACTACCGTGCCCACTGTAGGCGGAGTTGTGGGTGACAACTCCATACTCCGAAAAATTCATCAGTATGAGTTTATGAAGGATCCACCGACTTTTTATGCCCATTTTCAATAGCGTCCGCTCAATGGTAAAACTGAAAACGTATCTCTGGCTTTAGTCTGACGTTAAAGAGAAATCGTGATCGGTCTGTAGCCCCATAGAACACATGCAAAACAACGTTCACCTCAACTGTCAATTAGTAACGGTCTCCGCTTTTCGGCCTGATGAGTAGATGTGTATTCCTCTTCGCACCATTCTTAGCACACTTTCAATGGAGCGGCCCCTAAACAGCCTGCTATATTTGCGGCCGATGAAATGATGGTGCCGGATTTCCTCGGGAGGGTAATCACATTCGAGTTTCAAACTCCGACATGTCCTTCCTTTTCTCCATTGTACAGGTTTCGTATTGATGAAATGGGCATGTCCTGCCCGTGACGTCATGCATTCCTCGCCTGCCGGCGACGTTAGTACTAAGTGCTGTGGGACGTGACGGTTCGTGAGGATATACACTGAAGAACAATTGAATTAGAGATACCTGTCTAGTAACGTGTAGCACCACTTTTCGCCCAGATAATGGCGACGATTCGTCTCGGCATGGACTCGACAAGACACCGGAAGCGTTGGGAAGCCATACGGATCCACGACCCCTGAACAAGCTCCCACAGTCCACGAGGATTTGATGGAGGGGGTCATAGCCTCGAACATATCTCTCAATGGCATCCCAGATGTACTCGATGGGATTGAGGTCAGGTGACCTAGCTAGCCAAGGAAGCGAGGTCACGTCGGTGGAGTGTTCATCCAACCATTCGGATACAATTCGGGAGCGATGGCACAGTGCATTGTTTTGTTGCAGGATGAGGTCCCTATTGGGATGTTGAAGACGCACAAACGAGAGCAAATGGTCTTCCAGGATATCCCGGTAACGTTGACCTGTGAGGGATGATGTCACACGTACCATGGGCCCCATTTCAGTCCACGTAAACAGTAACCAGACGAGAATGCCACCCCCACCAGCTTGAAGAGTAATTTGCTGGCAAGAAGGATCCATCGCTTCATGTGGTTTGCGCCGTACTCGTATCCTGCCATCCGCATGTACCAACGTGAATCTCGACTCATTAGTCCAGGCAACATTTTTTTACATGTCTAGGGTCCATGCTAATCTTTGCACCTTATGATGTGCGGTCAGCAGCGGTACCCTCGTGGGACGATGGCTTCTGTACCCCATAGCGAGGAGACGGTTCTGGATGGTGTGGCTGCTTACACGTTATTGTGAACCAGCGTTAAATTGCCGAGTGATTTCTTGCACTCTGGACCGTCTATCCGCTGTTACAATGCGAGCTAGCCGACGATGACCTCGCTCGTTAACACGCTGTTGTCCACGACGGTTGGCCCTTGCAGGGATGGTTTTACCGGATTCGATGTACTCACGGTGCACCCGTGACACAGTGGCTCGTGAAAATCCCAGTGCCTGCACGACTTTCGAGATGGATTGACCCGTTCGTCGGGCCCCGGCAATTTTCTCACGATCAAATGCGCTTAGATCCTTCGTCTTACCCATACTGCTTCCGACTTTTACTGATTCCTGTCGCTTCACTCCTTATATTGTCGGATCGCTGCATACGTCATGTCGTTTCCGTTTACAGGGCCGCCCACAGCGCCACATTGCATAACGCCAGCTGTCTCTAATTCAATTGCTCTGCAGTGTAAATGGTTAATATCTTACTCATGAGTGTACATATACACACAGACACACACACAAATTTACATGGTACGTATATGTAAGTGCAAATACGCACAAAGTGGTAATAAAGTTGCATATCTCTACAGATAGATGTATTACGTTAATGATAATATTTTATACAACATAAGTGATAAGCTGAGCATTTAAGTTCTGGTATTAATAACTGAGGGGTGACATGGAGGAGACTGGCACAAGACAGACCGTTGTGGAGGAAACTTGGGGAGACCTTCGTCCAGCAGTGGATTGATAATGGTTGACAATGATGATGATGATGATTAATAACTGAAAGTAGTCTGTTCCGGGATACATTCTTTTTATTTGATTTCATCTCCGGTATAATAATATTTTACACAGTAGTAACAAACCTCGAACTGCATTCTATACAGTGTATTTCTTTTCTTATTTCCACCAAGTTAGGACCAGGACAATTTCTTTTCATGAAATTGTATGTTACGCCCTTGAAAAACTTCAGGATTTACTGTTCCCTAAATAATAATGGCCTTGGTGCTGTGTTATTTCTTCTTTTGAAGCAGATAAATATCAAGTGTGTCTCTGTTTATCTTAAGCCAATTTAAACCAAGGGACACCTAATTAAACGATTTTCTTTTTAACTGAAATAGTTTGCCAAAATCAGCGCACTCTGTTGTCAGAGTGCGAAGAAACGTGTCTTCGCCTTCGTGTTTTGCTCCAAGGTCATGTAGTTCACTTTCCTGCATATTTATGCAAATCAACTTGGCCCAGAATTTCACCCTCTATCCCAGTTCCGCCTCATTACCACTGTTCAATCAATCACTCATGCTGGTAAAACTTTTGCTGACAGCGTCATCAGCTTCCGAGCTGCTCAGAAAGGTTTCTAAAATAAATAGTAGAAGTGTTTACATGAAAAAATGTCCCTTTTTTTTCGAAGGAATGCTTAACTAAGTGTTCATTATGAAAGAAAAATACTACCCTGGTTTGTTTCGTGCCTAGTGTAAAAAGTTTTCATATACTATTTAGCAACCTTGTAAGTAAAAGTTAGGAAGCTGTGACTTTTGAAAGGAATAGCACGGAACGTGTTCCTCAATGATTTACCATTGGTTCTGAATTTGATTTTTATAAGTTAATTAACATGCACCCAATTTGTACAACATTGAGAGTACGACGTTACATCTGCATACGTACAAATCTGATCAGTATAAATAAAAATAAACACTGTTTGTAGCAATATGAGAAAAATCTTCTGACTTGAGACGGGCACCTTTACCTTGAAAGAAAATTTACTGTCCCTGATTCTCGGGCAGCAGCCATTATAACCTTCTGCTTCAAACCACAGTTTCGGAAGCGCAGAAGAATTAGTATCCTGATCCAGGCTGTAAACTCCAAAATGAAGAGGGGTGGAATCAGGACAATTGCATACCGCATAGGTGTTAGGGAAAAAAATTATTTTCTTTTTTTTCGGGGTCAGAGACCACCATTTAAGATTATAAGCAGTCGCTTGTTCCAAATTGGGGCCATTTTTTCTAGGGTTAGGAGAGAGCCAGCTCCATCAAACAAACATATCACCATGTTTCATCCGGGACTCGAACCAGGGTACAATTTGGGCAGTTGGCCAGAAGTTAGGGCCTCATATCACTCGGCTAACGGGGTGGCTAGGGATCTAAACTGATCGCCTCTGTACCCTGACAGCCAGTAGCATGTGTACAGGTTTTACTGCGCTTGATTCTCGTCCGTAGTACTGAAGATAGTCTAATCCACCCATAAGCACGAAAGCTGTCTCCAGACCACAGTTGCGAAGTCCGAGTTAAACCCAGGCGGTGTGTTTATCCTGGAGCTAATTATACCCCTTCCCTGGAATTACTACTTCTAAATTCGAAACAGGCAACTCCATAGTCTTCGATTTTGATGGGGGTCGTCAAATCCTGAGACAAAAGTAAAATCACGAAAACTATGGCAAGGATTTCGCAATCCTTCACTATTGCTCTTTCCGAGCCATTTAAGAAGCTTTGAACGACTAAGACAGTAGGCCGCTTATTTTTCATTCTTCGTACGGACAAATATCTTGAGCTCTATATCATCTTCCTAAAGCACATTTTCTACGAGCGTGTGTTGCGTATACCCAACTGTTGCGGCATAAGGCACAACTATAGGTCGTAGGATATCTTCTCAATATTTGACCGCAGTCAAGGGTCTATTCCGGATAACGTAGAAGTCTGTACGACCGCCAATGCTCATGCTCGCGCACACCAGGCTTCCACCACCAATGAAGACATTTCTTTCCTGCATGAAAGCAAGAATTTTCCGTGTTCCTCGTTTACTCCAGGGAAGGATGCGACGGTTATCGGACTGTAGAATGACCTGCGACTCATCCGTAAATAACAAAAAAAAAAAAAAACCATACTGCCAATTTTCAGGGTCCCAACTATTGGCGCACCCACGGAGGGGGCTTTGGGGGCTTAAGCTCCCTCCAAGAAGATTAAGAACGACGTACTTCACAAATTAAACATTCAAAAATATTATTTTACATGTTCAAAAAATTACGTAGTGTCTTCTATTACATGGTGTCTTCTTCCCAAAGCCCCAAAGAGATTAAGAGCAACGTAAGTCACAAATTAAACATTCAAAAATATTATTTTACATGTTCAAAAAATTATATTGTGACTTTTACTACAGTGTCTTCTTCCCAAATCCCCAAAGAGATTAAGAGCGACGTACGTTACAAATTAAACATTCAAAAATATTATTTTACATGTTCAAAAATTACGCATTGTCTTTTATTACATGGTGTCTTCTTCCCAAAGAGATTAAGAGCGATGTACGTCACAAATTAAACATTCAAAAATATTATTTTACATACAAATTTTGAAGATGACAATCCGATTTACGCCAAAAATCGATTATCTTCAAAATTTGTATTATATGGCGTAATCCCGTATTTCTTTCATGATTATTTTACATGTTCAAAAAATTATATAGTGTCTTTTATTACATGGTGTCTTCTTCCCAAATCCCCAAAGAGATTAAGAGCGACGTACGTCACAAATTAAACATTCAAAAATATTATTTTACATGTTCAAAAAATTACATAGTGTCTTCTATTAAAAGGTGTTTTATTCCCAAAGCCCCAAAGAGATTAGTACGTCACAAATTAAACATTCAAAAATATTATTTTACATGTTCAAAAAATTTGTGTTTTCTGTTACATAGTGTCTTCTTCCCAAAGAGACGTACGTCACAACCGTATATAAACTATAGGCGTACACTACAAATACACATTGTGTACGTATACTATATACTGTATATACAGTCCCCTCCAACAAGAATTCCTGGGTGCGCCACTGGTCCCAACTATGATCTATGTGAATACTCGTTGTCCTGTGTCCGTGGTAAACAGGCGTTGCAGTTCAGTTGCTTTTTGTTGGCGGTACTTAGAAGCAAGTGAACTCATCAGGTCGTCTTGTGCAGTTGCTGATGTTTGCCGACCGTGTTTTTGTCGTCTTTGTATTGTTACGGTCGTAATGTATTGTCACGGTCTCTTGGAAACACCATCATAGTCTACTGATGACGTTGTGAGATACTCCAATCGCTTCTACCACTATCTCTTGTGCATGGCCAGCTTCCTGCCTTCTGATTACTC
Source organism: Macrothele yani (assembly GCA_039090855.1). Taxonomy (NCBI): domain Eukaryota; kingdom Metazoa; phylum Arthropoda; class Arachnida; order Araneae; family Macrothelidae; genus Macrothele; species Macrothele yani. The sequence continues at coordinate 98,828,479 of CM076995.1, read as the reverse complement.
TACAAGCTATTGATTCTGTTAAACGTGTTGCAGAGACATCGTTCAACTCAAACACATCTGTAGGCTACAACTTCTTACTGAGTAAGAGTGATTCAGCGAGCGGGATACTTATAGCCGGTTTAGCTCATCTGCAAGTTCATCACAGCCAGTGGAGCGGGCAAATTCGCTACCAAGAGTCACTTTTTTCTTAGTGATATACATATGCGCATGATATGTAACGCTATATACACTGAAGGGAAAAAATCCCAACACCACGAAAAAATAGTTGTAGAGGAATGAAATGGCGGCAATACATTTGTATAGGTAACATATTTAATCGATTAAGGTTTCAAGATCACAGCTTAATGTAAGCGCGAGCAGAGCCATTTTAAATGTGAAATGCTGGTACATTAATAACCGGTGTAACCGCCAGAATGTTGAATGCAAGAACGCAAACGTTCATGCATTGTGTCGTACAGGTGCTGGACGTCAGTTTGTGGGATGGAGTTCCCTGCCTGTTGCACTTGGTCGGTCAATACAGGGACGGTTAATGCTGGTTGGGGGTGACGCTGGAGTTGTCGTCCAATGATGTCCCATACGTGCTCGATTGGAGAAAGATCTGGGGATCTAGCAGGCCACGGCAACATGTCGACACTCTGTAGAGCATGTTGGGTTACAATAGCGGTAGGCGGGCGAGCGTTATCCTGTTGGAAAACCACCCCTGGAATTCTGTTCATGAATGGCAGCACAACAGGTTGAATCACCAGACCGACGTACAACTGTGCCGTCAGGGGGAGTAGGATAACCACGAGAGTGCTCCTGCTGTCATAGGAAATTGCTCCCCGGACCATAACTCCAGGTGTAGGTCCAGTGTGTCTCGGCCGCAGACAGGTTGGTTGCAGGCGCTCACCTGGCCTCCTTCGAACCAACACACGGTCATCACTGGCACCCAGGCAGAACCGGCTTTCATCAGAAAACACAACAGATCTCCACTCCGTCCTCCAATGAGCTCTAGCTTGACACCACTGACGTCGCAAACGGCAGTGGTTTGGAGTAAGTGAAATGCACGCTAGAGGGAGTCTAGCTCGGAGCTGTCCTTCAAGCAACCGATTTGTAACAGTTCGTTGTGTCACTGTGGTGGCAACTGCAGCTCGAATTGCTACCGCAGACGCAGTACGATGCGCCACGGCCATACGCCATACACGGCGGTCTTCCCTCTCAGTAGTGTCACGTGGCCGGCCGGAACCCGGTCTTCTTGAGGCAGTACCTTCCCTTGACCACCGCTGCCAACAATCGTGCACAGTGGCTACATTCCTGCCAAGTCGTTCTGCAATATTGCGGAAAGAAACTCCACCTTATCGTAGCCCTATTACACGACCTCATTCAAACTCCGTGAGCTGTTGATAATGGCTTCTTCGTCTTCTTAAAGGCATTCTTGACTAACATCAACACACTACGTCGAATCTGAACGATAACTAACGCTCACGAATGTTACAGCGCGTATTTACAGCAAACCTGCTTTGCATGTTCCGAGGGGCGCTACTAGCGCCACACGTATGCGCTCAGCGCGAAATTTGCATAGACGTCATCTTACAGATGTACTCTCACCGCCCACCAACTGTCGTTTATCTAGCACAACCCCTTCTTGGTGTTGGGATTTTTTTCCGTCAGTGTATATCATCATCATCATCATCATCATTGTCAACCATTATCAATCCACTGCTGGACGAAGGTCTCCCCAAGTTTCCTCCACAACGGTCTGTCTTGTGCAAGTCTCCTCCATGTCACTCCCGCATACTTTCGAATTTCATCCACCCATCTTCCATGTGGTCTTCTTCTGGGACTTTTCCTGTCCCTTGGAATCCAATCTAAAATTTCGGCTGTCCATCGATGGTCGGTTCTTCTGGCAGTATGTCCAGCCCATTACCATTTCAGGGATTTAACTCTGATCATGATGTCTTGCACTCTTGTCATTTTTCGGATCCACGTGTTCCTGTTCTTATCTCTCCTGGTTACACCAAGCATGCACCTCTCCATGAGTCTTTGAGTTGTCTGCAGCCTTTGTATGTCTCTTTTAGCTAAGGTCCACGTCTCTGCACCATACGTAAGCACTGGAAGGATGCATTGATCAAACACTTTTCTTCTAAGACATAATGGCATATTGCTCTTGAAAATTATGCTGTTTCTTCCAAAAGCTCTCCAGGCAAGTTTTGTACGCCGATTAATTTCTTCACCAATGTGACCCTCACTTGATATCTGCTGTCCAAGATAAACGTACGTGTCTGTTATCTCCAGCTTTTCTCCATCAATCGATAAATCTTCATTTCTTGTAAAAGCATTGTACATCACTTTTGTCTTCTGAAAGTTCATTTTTAATCCCACTTCTTTACTCTTCAGCAAGTTCCTGGATCATACTCTGTAGCTCTGATGGGGTAGTTGCAAAAATGACTATGTCATCAGCAAAACGAAGGTGGGTTAGATAATCTCCATTAATCTTTATCCCTTTGTTTTCCCAGTTCAGTAATTGAAAGACATTTTCCAATGTGGCATTAAACAGCTTCGGAGATATGGTGTCACCTTGTCTCACTCCTTTTCCAATTTTTATGTGTGTTGTATTTTCAAACAGCCGAATCTTTGCACTTGCATTTTCATAGATGTTATTAATAATATTAATGTATGCATCTTCAATACCGCAGGATTTCAGAGCCATTGCAACTGCTGATGGTTTCACCGAATCAAAGGCTTTTTCATAATCGACAAAAGCCATGCACAATGGAAGCTCATATTCCCTCGCTCTTTCAATTAGTTCTCTCAGTACGTGGATATGATCTATTGTGCTGTAGCCACTCCTGAATCCAGCTTGTTCTCTCGATTGAGCCATGTCCAGTGTCACCTTCAAGCGGTGTGAAAGAACTTTAGTGAAGATTTTATAAACCACTGATAGGAGGCTGATAGGTCTGTAGTTCCTGAGATCCTCAATGTCACCTTTTTTATGTAGCAAGATCATTGTAGCGTTGTTCCAATCCTCAGGAATTTTCCCTTCATTAAGGCATCGAGTGAAAATTTGGGCGAGTACTGTTTCGATTTCTCCACTTGCTTCTTGTATGATGTCTACAGTAATTCCATCTTCTCCTGGAGCTTTTCCCCGCTTCATGTTCTTGATTGCATGTGCAACTTCTGCTGGAAGGACTGGAGGAACTCTGGTACTGGTATCTTTCATGATGTCTGGAGTGCATGTATCATCCCTTTCATATAATTTGGAGTAGAAATCTTTCACTCTTGTCAAAATTTCGCCTCTATTTCTTGTTACAGAACCATCTTCTTTTCTCAGTGCCATAATCTGTTTTCTTCCCTTACTGAGATGTCCCTTTGCTATCTTTAGGCTTTGGTTGTTTTCAATTGCTTTCCTCACTAGTTCACAGTTGAATTTTCTTACGTCTTCAGTGATACTTTTTCCTACTGTCTTGCATAGCTCTATATATTCCACTTTGGAAGTCACATCTTCTTTAGTTGTCCTCATCTCTCTTCTTTTTTGCATCAACATTTTGGTTTTTCCTGATAATTTGTTTACATGCAACTTGTTCTTAGACCCAGCTAATTTTGTTGCTGTTTCCATAAGAGCTTTGGTTACTTTTCTGTTAACTTCCGAAACATCCACTTCTTCCGATGTTAGGCTTTCTAAAGCAGAGAATCTCTTCTTCAGTTCCAATTTGAAGGTATTATGGTGTTTTTAAAGGTTGGTTATGTCAATACATTTTGTTTGTCTTATGAGCTTGCTACGTTCGAGTTTAGTGTTGAGGTGCATCTTACATCTCACCAATCTATGGTCACTGCCTGTGTTGAACTTGTTTAGCACACTGCAGTCTTCTATGACGAATTTTTTGTTACACATAATAAAATCAATTTCACTTGTCGTCCCATTTGGATGTCTCCATGTCCATTTCCTGTGTGGCTTTTTCTTGAAGAAGGAGTTCAAGATGAAAAACCCTTCTGCCTCTGCAAACTCTACGAGAGTATTCTATTTCCACGCTGGTTTCTGTTGCCGTGACCGATTTTACCTACTGAAGTTTCATTCTGTTGCCGTTGCCCTATTTTTGCATTGAAATCTCCCATAATTATCTTCAAGTGCTGCTTACCTTTATTATTTAGATCACGAATTTCCTCATAAAATTCTTCAATTTCTTCTTCAGCATGACTTGTGGTGGGTGCATAAGTTTGAATAATCTGAGCCTGGTATCTTTTCGAGAGTTGGATAACAAGCCGTGCAGCTCTGTCAGAGGAACTTTCAACTTCTACAACTTTATCCTTCAGTTTCTTGTTTATTATAAATCCAACACCACTAGTTCTGCCAGTATCTGTCCCACGATAGTAGAAGAGATGTCCACTTTTCAGTTCGATGAGATCTTCTCCTTTTCTCCTTACCTCACTTAGCCCCACGATGTCCCACTTGATCCTTTGTAGTTCCTCTTCCAATTCAAGAAGCCTTGAATCAGAAGATAGGGAGCTGTCCAAGATAAACGTACGTGTCTGTTATCTCCAGCTTTTCTCCATCAATCGATAAATCTTCATTTCTTGTAAAAGCATTGTACATCACTTTTGTCTTCTGAAAGTTCATTTTTAATCCCACTTCTTTACTCTTCAGCAAGTTCCTGGATCATTCTCTGTAGCTCTGATGGGGTAGTTGCAAAAATGACTATGTCATCAGCAAAACGAAGGTGGGTTAGATAATCTCCATTAATCTTTATCCCTTTGTTTTCCCAGTTCAGTAATTGAAAGACATTTTCCAATGTGGCATTAAACAGCTTCGGAGATATGGTGTCACCTTGTCTCACTCCTTTTCCAATTTTTATGTGTGTTGTATTTTCAAACAGCCGAATCTTTGCACTTGCATTTTCATAGATGTTATTAATAATATTAATGTATGCATCTTCAATACCGCAGGATTTCAGAGCCATTGCAACTGCTGATGGTTTCACCGAATCAAAGGCTTTTTCATAATCGACAAAAGCCATGCACAATGGAAGCTCATATTCCCTCGCTCTTTCAATTAGTTCTCTCAGTACGTGGATATGATCTATTGTGCTGTAGCCACTCCTGAATCCAGCTTGTTCTCTCGATTGAGCCATGTCCAGTGTCACCTTCAAGCGGTGTGAAAGAACTTTAGTGAAGATTTTATAAACCACTGATAGGAGGCTGATAGGTCTGTAGTTCCTGAGATCCTCAATGTCACCTTTTTTATGTAGCAAGATCATTGTAGCGTTGTTCCAATCCTCAGGAATTTTCCCTTCATTAAGGCATCGAGTGAAAATTTGGGCGAGTACTGTTTCGATTTCTCCACTTGCTTCTTGTATGATGTCTACAGTAATTCCATCTTCTCCTGGAGCTTTTCCCCGCTTCATGTTCTTGATTGCATGTGCAACTTCTACTGGAAGGACTGGAAGAAATCTGGTACCTTTCATGATGTCTGGAGTTCATGTATCATCCCTTTCATATAATTTGGAGTAGAAATCTTTCACTCTTGTCAAAATTTCGCCTCTATTTCTTGTTACAGAACCATCTTCTTTTCTCAGTGCCATAATCTGTTTTTTCCCCTTACTGAGATGTCCCTTTGCTATCTTTAGGCTTTGGTTGTTTTCAATTCCTTTCCTTACTAGTTCACAGTTGAATTTCCTTACGTCTTCAGTGATACTTTTTCGTACTGTCTTGCATAGCTCTATATATTCCACTTTGGAAGTCACATCTTCTTTAGTTGTCCTCATCACTCTTCTTTTTTGCATCAACATTTTGGTTTTTCCTGATAATTTGTTCACATGCAATTTGTTCTTAGACCCAGCTAATTTTGTTGCTGTTTCCATAAGAGCTTTGGTTACTTTTCTGTTAACTTCCGAAACATCCACTTCTTCCGATGTTAGGCCTTCTAAAGCAGAGAATCTCTTCTTCAGTTCCAATTTGAAGGCATTATGGTGTTTTTTAAGGTTGGTTATGTCAATACATTTTGTTTGTCTTATGAGCTTGCTACGTTCGAGTTTAGTGTTGAGGTGCATCTTACATCTCACCAATCTATGGTCACTGCCTGTGTTGAACTTGTTTAGCACACTGCAGTCTTCTATGACGAATTTTTTGTTACACATAATAAAATCAATTTCACTTGTCGTCCCATTTGGATGTCTCCATGTCCATTTCCTGTGTGGCTTTTTCTTGAAGAAGGAGTTCAAGATGAAAAACCCTTCTGCCTCTGCAAACTCTACGAGAGTATTTCCACGCTGGTTTCTGTTGCCGTGACCGATTTTACCTACTGAAGTTTCATTCTGTTGCCGTTGCCCTATTTTTGCATTGAAATCTCCCATAATTATCTTCAAGTGCTGCTTACCTTTATTATTTAGATCACGAATTTCCTCATAAAATTCTTCAATTTCTTCTTCAGCATGACTTGTGGTGGGTGCATAAGTTTGAATAATCTGAGCCTGGTATCTTCTCGAGAGTTGGATATAACGAGTCGTGCAGCTCTGTCAGAGGAACTTTCAACTTCTACAACTTTATCCTTCAGTTTCTTGTTTATTATAAATCCAACACCACTAGTTCTGCCAGTATCTGTCACACGATAGTAGAAGAGATGTCCACTTTTCAGTTCAATGAGATCTTCTCCTTTTCTCCTTACCTCACTTAGCCCGATGATGTCCCACTTGATCCTTTGTAGTTCCTCTTCCAATTCAAGAAGCCTTGAATCAGAAGATAGGGAGCGTCCGTTGTACGTAGCCAAGGTCAGCATCAGATGGCAGCCTAGTCCGGTCCTCCGGGGATTCTTAGCACCCTCTGCCTTCATGTCGCACTGGCCGCTGCCTTGGCCAGGTACATTCCAGCTGCCGGAGACTGAGGGCCAAGATTTAAGTTGTGGAGTCATTTTGGAGGGGTTTGGCCATAACTCACCACGCTGGCCAAGCGGGTTGGTGAGTGTGGGATAGCATTTCCTCTAATCCCGATGGTATAGTTATACCGCTATTGGCGGTCGTCAGATCCCCTTTAGTGGGAACAGGATGTACCACGAGAAGGCGGGGTTGACATTTGTCGAGGAGAGGCTGTGATGTTACGCATGCAGAATTTAAACTTAACCAATTTGTTGATGTAGGAACTTGGAACTCTTATCTCAATTGCTGCATAAAAAATAACCATATCTTATATAATAATACTCTCTATAAGCAAGTGAACGGTATTCCAATGGGAACATCAACGTCCACGAATATCGCTAATCTATTCCTGTTCTTTAAGGAATATAAATTCATTAAAAATCACCCCACCTGCTCAGTTAACTACCTTTACACTTTTAGATATATTGATGATCTGCTGTGTATCAATAATTCAGAAGTTATAGAGAGTGATTTTGATAATATCTATCCTAGCTCTCTTAACTTATGTAAAACCAACCACAGTAATCAGGAACTTGAGTTCCTAGACTTAAGCATTAAGCTCAACAGAGGTAACCCATCTATTAGCCTCTTTGATAAAAGAGTTAATTTTCCTTTCAAAGTAATTAAATATCTACACTGGAATAATAACATTTCAACCAAAATAATTGAGAATGTACTAATTTCTCAGGTCCTAAGAATTTCAAGAATTTGCAGCAACAATTTGGACTTCAATTACCACATTAATATACTATTAGAAAGTTTTCTAGAGGACGAAATTCCTTCTTCTTTCATCAAAAGAACTTTAAGAAAAATTATTCTGAATAATAGAGTAAGGTTGGCAGATCTGCTTTAATTTTCTACACAGTTAATAATATGATTCTGACCAATCAAAGCCGTAAGGAAGTTGGCTAGAGGATGCCTATTAACTACCTAAAGGAACCTTAGTGCTATGGATATGACGGTCCTATTAAAACAAAAAATTAAATAATATAAACAAAATCACAAAAAAAGCTTAAAAATCTGTTTATAAAAGAAAATAAAAACAAATAAAAAAGAAAACTAGTTATTCATCACTAGGATAGCTATACTAAAAATAGTAAAACCAACATTAAAATTAATAAGATTCTGATTAATCTATAGAAGCTCACTAAGGTGATTTAATACATGCAAAGATTATTAAATAAACTGCTCGTGTATTTTATAATATTTCTCATGTATTCTGGAGAGTTAATTCTGCTCTTTCTGATCATACAGATCCACAGTCTTAAGTTTATATATTTTTTTCTCTGGTTAAAATCTCCGCGCGTTGGTTTCTTGCTGTAGGAGGAGGCCATCAGCCCCACCCTCACTGCCCCCCAGCGTCTAGGGAGTGGCGGAAGAGGTCAGCCATGTTCTTCTCTTGTGAGGAGAAAAGTTTCTGTCACACAAGAGGTAAGCTCTCTTCCTTGTTTTTGGGTTCTAGGTTTTATAAGTTCAATGTTTGTACTTCATGTACTTTTTCTCTGTCGTTTTTTAGCTTTTCAGCTTTTAGGCATTGGTTTGTCTGTTAACATTTTTGCGGGTTTTAACTCTTTCTTTTCTTTGTAACTTTGAGCGTCTTTTAGGGTACCTAGGAACAGAAGATGGCTAAGCTTGTTCCTTTGCTATGCGCTGTCTATGCGCTGTTTTTTCAAAGTAGTTAAGTTCTTAATAACTAATTAATTATGCACTTAAAGCACTGCTGAAATACTTTGTACATATTGCAACTAACTGTTTAAGGTATATAACTTTCACAAAGTTTTCTTTAGTTAATTATTATCTTTAACTTATTCTCGTTTTCGTGCTGTCATAAGCTGTAGAGTAGGGGGTTTTAGACTCAAGTTTTCTTTCAAAAATCTGTTCGTTAAAAATTAACATTTCCTTTTTTAATTGCAATCATTTCTAATTATTATGTCACTCTCACAGCTTGAGTTCTCTTTAATCTTCTTCTCTCTGTTTAATAGTAACAGATGAAGAGCATGGGTCGGGCCAGGAAGGTTTATTGGATGCAAGCGAAATTGTTAACTAGTGCTAGGTCATGCAACTCTACGGAGGACATGACTTATATATATTTTTTAAACTATTTTAGGTGGGAATGTTACTTGCATCTATGGCCTTGCAGAAACCCATTTCCAACTAGGTCTTTGTGGAAGTGAGAAAATGCAGAGTTTTTGCTGGTCCTTGATAAAGCCAAGGCTCAGTATTCTCGACACCTTCTACATTCAGTTGATTTATTTTTTATCCTTTCTCCTTTTACTCACACAGGTAGATACATAACCTTTTCTATGTTGTACTAGGTGTGAGTCAAAATTATATATGTATTTTTTTGCTTAGTTATCTTCTTTATAGTATATATATATATATATATATATATATATATATATATATATATATATATATATATATATATATATATATATATATATATACTATAAAGAAGATAACTAAGCAAAAAAATACATATATAATTTTGACTCACACCTAGTACAACATAGAAAAGGTTATGTATCTACCTGTGTGAGTAAAAGGAGAAAGGATAAAAAAAATAAATCAACTGAATGTAGAAGGTGTCGAGAATACTGAGCCTTGGCTTTATCAAGGACCAGCAAAAACTCTGCATTTTCTCACTTCCACAAAGACCTAGTTGGAAATGGGTTTCTGCAAGGCCATAGATGCAAGTAACATTCCCACCTAAAATAGTTTAAAAAAATATATATAAGTCATGTCCTCCGTAGAGTTGCATGACCTAGCACTAGTTAACAATTTCGCTTGCATCAATAAACCTTCAAGGGAGTGAGACAAGGTGACACCATATCTCCGAAGCTCTTTAATGCCACATTGGAGGGTGTTTTTCAGTCACTGAGCTGGGAAAACAAGGGGATAAAGATTAATGGAGATTATCTAACCCACCTTCGTTTTGCTGATGACGTAGTCATTTTTGCAACTACCCCATCAGAGCTGCAGAGTATGATCCAGGAACTTGCTGACAAGAGTAAAGAAGTGGGATTAAAAATGAACTTTCAGAAGACAAAAGTGATGTTCAATGCTTTTACAAGAAATGAAGATTTATCAATTGATGGAGAAAAGCTGGAGATAACAGACACGTACGTTTATCTTGGACAGCAGATATCAAGTGAGGGTCACATTGATGAAGAAATTAATCGGCGTACAAAACTTGCCTGGAGAGCTTTTGGAAGAAACAGCATAATTTTCAAGAGCAATATGCCATTATGTCTTAAAAGAAAAGTGTTTGATCAATGCATCCTTCCAGTGCTTACGTATGGTGCGGAGACGTGGACCTTAACTAAAAGAGACATACAAAGGCTGAAGACAACTCAAAGAAGCATGGAGAGGTGCATGCTTGGTGTAACCAGGAAAGATAAGAAGAGGAACTCGTGGATCCGAAAAATGACAAGAGTGGAAGACATCATGATCAGAGTTAAATCCCTGAAATGGCAATGGGCTGGACATACTGCCAGAAGGACAGATCATCGATGGACAGCTGAAATTTTAGATTGGATTCCAAGGGACAGGAAAAGACCCAGAAGAAGACCACATGGGAGATGGGTGGATGAAATTCGAAAGTATGCAGGGGTGACATGGAGGAGACTGGCACAAGACAGACCGTTGTGGAGGAAACTTGGGGAGACCTTCGTCCAGCAGTGGATTGATAATGGTTGACAATGATGATGATGATGATATATATAATGTTTTCCGACTGGCGCACCTCCGGAAGGGATATATATATATATAAATTTCTAACTGCTACCTTGGTTGCTTTTTCTATATATATGCACTGCTGGCCACCCAAAATGCAACACCAAGAAGGACACGAGATAGCAAAGCCAGATTTACTGGACACATAACAACAGATACAAAGATGAAACGATTGAGCTTACAAGCCCGTGCGACTTGCGAAACACGCAGACATCAATAGTTCGTGTGGTCCCCATGGCTGGCAATAACGGCTGCTACACGCCGCGGCATCGAACGAAAGAGGCTTTGGATGTGGGCTTGGGGTATGTAGGTCCAGGCTGCTTCCAAACTATGCCACAGTTCATCAAGCGTAGCCGCGGGTGGTGCTTGCCGGGCCACTCGGTCGCCGATCAGCGACCAGTCGTGTTCGATGGGCGACATATCGAAAGAACAGGCGGGCCACGGCAGCAGTGGCACCTGATGGGCGGTGTAGAATTGTTGCACGATGCGTGGCACGTGCGGGCGCGAATTGTCCTGTTGAAACGTGGCCGCTGGCAGTTATTGCCGGTAAGGGAGGACTACAGGCTCCAAAACGTCGGTGATGTAGCGGTGGCTGTTGAGTGTACCGGCGAAGCGTACCAAAGGGATGCGGGTGTCATATCCAATTGCGCCCCAAACCATAACGCCAGGCGACGGAACGGTATGGCGATGCGTAATTCAGGCGTTATGCACGCGGATCCGAACATCGTGGTGTTGCAGGCAGAAGCGGGATTCGTCGGAGAAAACAATGTCGTGCCGTTTCGTAGTCCAGGTGCGGCGTTCAACGGCCCAGTGCCGCCGCACTCGCCGGTAGTGTAACGTCAATGGTAATCGGAGCAACGGGCGCTGTGCGACAAGTCCCCGCTCCTGCAGACGACGTCGAAAAGTACGTGCTGACACAGGTTTTTGCGCAACACACCCTAATTCCTGCGCTAACGTTCGTGATGTGGCGGTGCGAGCCGTCAATGCCCACCGCACAACATGCCGGTCCTCTCGTTCAGTGGTGTGCCGCGGCTACAGAAATCACTCACGTCGGTCCGTCCGTCCCTCCTCCACCCACCGAATCCCTACTCGCTTCACTGTGGCTGAATGTCGTCCCACACGGGCGCCGATGTCTAGGTACGATAAACTGCTATTGCGATAAGCCACTATTCGTCCTCTGTCGAACTCCGAAACGTGCTGGAATGACTGCCGCATTTTGCGACGAGGCATCAGGAAGCTTCCCACGCACAGGTCCGGCAGCACAACACATTTCCACTACTTACACCCCGCCTTCTATGCACCCTTCTTATAGTGCTTTTCGGTGGCGTGCCGGGCGCACATTATTTGCATATGCCCTGCAATGCTAATCGTTTGCATGTCCTCTCGTGGGCGACGCATGCTGCGAATTTCAGGCCAATCGGATGCTTCCTTCTTAGTGTTGCATTTTGGGAGGCCAGCAGTGTATATATAATGTTTTTTTCACTGTAATGCATGTATATACTCTCATAAGCCATGTCATTATGATAAGATTTCGAAATAGCGTTCTGGGCCGTCTTCCACCACGATAGCGACTTGCACCGGCGTGTTATCGACTCCACTGTATCGCGAAAGATGTCCTCAGGTATTTTGTACTAGCTGGCCAGAATTACTTTAAAGAGGCCTATGAGAGCAGAGCACTAACGTGGACCAGCCAATGTTGTCTTCCACTATATCCCACAAACGTTCTATGGGATTGAAGCCGGGCGAATTCTCTGACTAGAAATCCATCCATCGAAGCATTTCGACTGCAGCTATTCGAGCACATGAAATGCTTGGACATGATCTTCATATCATTCCTGAACAACTCGCACTTCGTAACATCAAACGTTTTCTTACTGAAAGAGTCCACAGCCATCCGAATACACGGCAACTATGTACGGCTCCACTTGGGCCAATACATTACATAGGTAGGATGGATGTCATATTGAGGATGTGTTCAACGAGCATCAAGGGACCCAGTGGTGTTGATAAGAACAATAATCCAACATTAGATCAGACAGCAACGACCTGTTTCCGTTGCAGCTGTTCACCCACGTAGAGTTGAATATGGATTAATCCATCGGCGCTGGACACACTGCACCAGGTGGCACATTTACAGTCAACCAATGTCCAGTGACGGTTCTTCCTTGTCGCTGCAGGCATAGCTGTCAATGACGGTTCATCAGCATGGGCACAACAACGGTCTGCTGATTTCTTAGATCCAATCCCTACAGCTTCCTATGGACCGTGAGTTTGAACACATTTCTCTGTACACCCTGGTTGTATCCCGCCTTTAACTGAGTGATCGTGATCCATATGATGTCTCGGACAGCATGTACCAACCGCCGTTTACTTCAACTGCCGCCCAGCAGTGATTTTCCTTTCCAAGAGGATTAAATGGATGTGTATTCCTCTTGGACAATTTCGTCCACACCTTCACAGCAGCATCCATTGGACAGCCAACAATGCCAGCAGTTGCTTAGATGCTGCGTCCGTCTTCCTTGTGCCGATCACAATTTCCCATTCATACTCCAAATAGTCTTTCCCTTTCTCCACTGCACAAGCTTCGTGCTGGCGAATTGACACGTCCTCATCTTGCCGCTATGTGTATTCCGCTCCAGTCCATGGCGTAAGTGTTACGGGAAGTCATAATGATCTGGTCCATGAACATGTATACATGAACTTGTTAGAGAATTTTCTTCTTTCGCTGAACAGTAGAATTAGATAAAAAATCAGCCAAACCTCTCTACATACTGATATGTATTAACTGTGCGTATTTGAGAAGTAATTGATGCTTATACCTACCAACATCAAGAAGAAATCAATAGGCACATAAAATATGGTTGGAGAGCATTTGGAAGAAACTGTACAATTTTTAAGAGTAATTTACCAATATGTCTTGGAAAAAAAAGTGTTGAATCAACGCATCCTTCCAGTTGCTATTTCTTTAAGGATTATAAATGCGGACCTTAACCAATAAATAAAGACATACAGGGACTGCGGACAACTCAAAGGAGCGCCCTAGGTATATCCAACAAAAGTAGATAAAGGAACTCGTGGATCAGAAAAAACGATAAGAGTTAATGACATCACAATCAAAGTAAAGACCGTTAAGTAGCAATAGGCTGGACATATTGTTTGAAGAACTCACCGCTCTTGGACAACTGAAATTTTGGACTGGATACCAAGCGACCGAAAAGATCCAGAAGAAGACCACGTGGAAGATGGGTGAATAAAATTCGAAAATATACAGAGTAACATGGAGAAGAATGGCTCAAGACAGAGATTTGTGGAAGAGACTGATGGAGTTCGTCATCCAGCAAAGGATTGAGAATGGTTGTTGATGATGATGATGATAAATGTACATATATCGTACTAAAGAAAGAAAAAAAAAAAAGAAAATAGAAGCCGAGGCCTCTTCCCCTCCCTCTCGAAATGAAATCCCGGCTACACCACTGATGTAGTCTTACTGTTTCCAGAGAGTACGCTCAAATGATAACACTTTGGAGTAGTACTTTTGTTACAGTTTGTGAAAACAACGTAAGAAATCGCCTTGCTGCTAATTTAGAGTTAATTCTGAAATTAATGCTGTCACCAGGTTGAGTCAAAAGTTCGTCCAGTTTGTAGATAAAAAGTTTTATAATGCAAGAAACCCATACAAGCTCCCCTCATTCTGCAAAGTACAGGCCGTAGTTTTCTATTTTCCTTCACCAACGTTCCACCACAGCCACGATCCCACGGCGGTACGACTCAGTAGGTTTCGAGGACAAACTCTCTGATGCCAAATTCCGCATCCACCACTAAAGTGCAGTGCCGTCCTGATAGGAAATGGGCCATGGAGTAAAACAGGTGGTATCTTACGGGGCAAGATCCGGACTTCATAGAGGATTTTGTAGAATCTTTAGCCCTTCTAATCCCTGTAGTTATCGGCGAACCACTCTGAAGATGTGCCTTGGGACATTATCCATTTACAGCAAAGCCCGCTTTCTATTGAGGAGTGCTGGTAGGTTGACGCAGAGCATCAAGGACTCGCTGCAGTTGTTCGGGGTAGAAGATCCCATCCGCGCCGCCCCGGTGGTGCAGTGGTCTAAGCGATGGCTTATGACTATTCGTCCGAGAACGGTCCGCGTTCGAATCCCGGTGAGGCATGGATGTTGTGTTTGTCTTACGGCACTGGCTCTCTCCCTTCCCTGGAACCAGTGGCCATGAATTATGGACGGACTACTGCTTATAGCCCATTGAGTTGCTCACGGTGGTCGTTAAACTTCCAATCGAAAAAAAAAAGATCCCATCTGCAGCCTGACGATCTAGTAAGAGTCCCTAGTGCACAGGATCCTCACAATTGCACCAAGTGCGCAGCATGACTTTCCTCTCATACAACCCTCTTTGCAAGGGGCGGTTGGAATCAGTTCCTGACGTTGCCTCATCAACTGGTTCCGATTGGTTGGATAACATAAGAATATCCATCTTTCATCACCTGTGACAATAAGATGGCAAAATACTGTAGTCCTGTGGGTTTGACAGCAGTCTGTGAGAAAGAACGATACGTTTTATAGCCTGTCGGGGTGTCAGTTCATGGGTAACGGCTTGATGGCGCCCAAAAGTAAAACCAAGCTGTTGCAGATGACGAACGATGGTGGATTAGGAAGACCACATCTTAGCAGGCACTTGTCGTGTACTGGTACCGGGGTTTGCTGTCGCAGCTTCGAACAGAGTGTCAGTATTTGTGGTCGTTAGACGTCCTGCCCTGGGCTTGTGGCTGCGTCCTGAGCACCCACTGAAAAACAAACTAAGCTGGAACAGCAAAACCAATTTTGCTGCATTGAGTTTTGCTTGAAATGCCAAAGTATTTGTTGCTCTTGCAAACCACGATAGTTTTTTTTGGCTTTTAGAGCAAAGCCTATTTAGGTACTTGAGCAAATTTTTTTGCTGACAGAAATTTACTTACTACAGCAGAAAGTTTGTTGGCCGTACGAATCACTTTGCTGAAACAACCAAATGCTTTTGCTAAGTCTGCCACACCAGCTGCCATAAGAAAATGAGTAACTGCAGCAAACGTGTCTGTAATATTCAGCAAAATTCAAGATGATGGTAACAGATGAAAACGCTAGTACCGCGAAAAAAGTTTGGCTAAATCTACTAATAACCGTTCATGAATTCCAGCAAGATGGCGGTCTCATGGGCGGTCTGTTGTTGTGGCAAAGAATATCTAACTGGTTGTGGTGTGGTGTGTATGTCGTGCTCTCTAAAGAAATTTGAAAGAATAATTTGGAAGAAACCGACGACTTCATATGTGCATGGAAATGTCTGATATACGAGATCTACTGAACAACTGGGGTTTCGAGAACGACGATTATAGTACGATTTGAAGGAAGTCCGAAGTAAAAGTAAGGTATGATGGTCACTGCCGGTTAGAAGTCACCGTATCATCAAACACTGATCCCACCAGTTCAATTGAAAATGAGGTGGGCTCTACCACCATTTTGTTTAAAGTATATTTTTTTTTGTTTTTTTTTTATTGGAGGTTTAATGACCACCGTGAGCAACTCAATGGGCTATAAGCAGTCGCCCGTCCCTAATTTAGGGTCACTGGTTCCAGGGAAGGGAGAGAGCCAGTGCCGTAAGACAAATACAACATCCATGCCTCACCGGGATTCGAACCCGGACCCGTTTCGGACGAATGATCAGAGGCCATCGCTTAGACCACTACGCCACCGGGGCGGCAAAGTAGTTTTCATGCCACCCAACTGCTTCACAGATTATTCAAATCGAAATTTCCTTCATACACTGTGTGATATCTGTGTGAAGAAGGAACATACAGTTCATGCCATCCAACTACACCCCAGATGACTCAAATACAAATTTCTTTCACACACACACACACACTGCTATTATGAATGTGTTATGATATACGTGAGCAGGGCCGGCTGGAACATAGGAACAACCGGGGCGGTCGCCTCGGGCCCCGCGTCTTTACGGGGCCCCGCACTTTACAAAACAAAAAAAATTGTTTTTGCTAGAATTATCTATATTTATTGTTATTTTTTTTAAGTTTTGGGGCGCAAGGCCCTCAAAAATATATTTTTATGTTTTCCAACCGTATGTTGAAGAAGCGTATATGCTCCAGCTTTGTCCGTTTGTCTATACACCCGATAACTCGCGTAAAAATTATCCAGTTTCAATTACATTTTAGTATGTGGTAGGGGACAACCTGGGGACGAACCCTATTGAAAAAAGCGAAATGGGGTCAAAGGTCAGGACATTAGGAGCGGTATCCATTCCATCGCCTTTATGCGTCATAACTTACGTAAAAATGCTTCGATTGCGACAAACTTTATCATGTTGTTCCGGAAGTAAACTGAGCACGTTATGCTGAATGTAATCGAAATGGGATCAAATGTCAGGGCCCAGGAGCGAGATTTATTCCACAGCCATTATATTAATAACTTGAGTAAAAATGCTTCTTTCGCGACAAAACTTTAGTATGTTGGTCCAGAGGCAGTGGCGGCTTTTCAGGTGAAGTAGGTGAAGTGCCTCTTCATCTTATTTATTTGAAATAAGATTTTATTTAATAGCTTCGTATAATATATTATTTTTTTGCCTTTATTGAGTGCCAAAATACCCAAAATTTTGATTAGATATCACTTCACAATGCACGTTCAATACGGAAAACAAGTCCTTATACGCAAAACAGTTCAAGTGAAGAGCTGAAATGAGAATGCTTGGAAGTCTGCAGTTTTCGTCCGAGTTACCATGGTAACTGTGACGTCACCCTCCCCTATCTGCCGGGCAAGTGAAGTGTTTTATCATGAGACGTCAAGCTCTGCACCTGGAGTCGTGACCTTACGAAGAGATCGCAGTGGAACGGGACGGATTGCCAAGGGTTCTTTGCAATCCACTAGGGATTTTTCTTGCGGTGTTTTGGTACATACTTTCTGAAAAAGATATGTTTTTTCGTGTTTTGTGATTGTTAAAAACTTCATTATTTACTTTAGTTTCGTGTACAGTTTAACTGATAGTGATAGTTTTAGTTTTCAGTATGTATCTTCTGAACAACATTGTCTGTAATTTATTGCAAACTCTGTTCAATCGGTGGAAAGTTGAAAATAAAAGAGACATTTTACTTCAAGGACGACCGACGGATTCACTGACAATTGTCGCCAAGAAAGAAATCAAGAAGAGCGGTAAATTTTATAATATTAATTTTAAAAATTGTTGGTTTACTGAATATAAATGGCTTTGTAGCCCTTCTGTGTTACAAAAATTATTTGTTGGCCCTGCTTATATTTTAGTAATAAAATTCGGTGTGGAATAAAGACAATTTTCAGATTTCTTAAATATAAAAAGGTCACTTTACAAACGTGGTGATTCTAGCGAACACCTGAAATGCGAATTAATGCTAAATAATTTTGAAAAGAATCAGAACACCATATCCGATGCACTGAGGGAGAATGCTAGGCATTTGAAAATGCATTTCAACGAAAGCGTTCGTTTAAATAAACTTTTCCTGCAGACAATGATTGATGCAGTACTATATTTGAGTAAACAAGAACTAGCATTCCGTGACCATGACGAAGGCATTGACTCGATAAATCGTAGAAATTCAAGGAATTGCTTTCACTGTTGATATCAAGAAGTCCTTTAAAATTCAAAATCAATACGAAACGATAAAAAATGTCTTCACAGGTGACTCAAAAACTATTCAAAACGAATTAATTGAATGTATTTCTGAATATATTAACGATCACGTAAAAAATGAAATAAATGAAGTTCAATGCTTCTATATTCAAGTAGATGGGAAGACATAACCAGACTTCCGAGTGCTCTTTAATAATAAGATCTGTTGATTCGGAAGGTGTATTGGTTGAGCGATTTTTGGGTTTCCGTGGTGTGAGTGAAGATAGAACGTCAGAAGCTTTATACAAAATGTTAGACAAAATTTTGGAACAGTTTGATTATCAACACAAGTCAATAGGACAATGTTACGATGGGGCACTTGACTGGGCTCCAGAAAAAATTAAGTATAAAGCTTCTCAATCTGTTTCTGTTATTGCCTAGTACATCGTTTGAACCTTGTATTACAGCAGCAGAGTTTTTCTAAAATTTCTAAGTGTCGAATATTTTTTGCTAGCCTCAGTGTAATTCCTTTGTTTTTTTCACCACTCAGCGAAGCGATCGCTTCGCTGAATGGTGAAAAAAACAAAATTAAGGAATATATCGACTCATGAACTTTTTCGAGTGCTTCATGGAGATAAAGGCATTTTTATAGAAGCTTATAAATTGGTTTCCCGGATTTTAACAATTGCATCTGCAAGTGTTTCAGTGGAAAGAAGTTTTTATTGCCTTAAAAGAATACAAAGTTACCCAAGAAACACTATTTCTCCAGATAAACTTGCTTCTTTGGCAAATATTTCTATTCAGAAAGACATTTTCTTGATGTCCCGAAGAAACAGCCATTTTATGACGACATAATCGACAAATTTCCAGCTTTAAAGGGAAGAAGAATTTATCTAATATTTAAAAAAATAGGTAAGTTCTCATTAACTGGTTTTCCTTGAAGACAGTAGATATCTTTTCATATTGCTCTTGTAGCTTTTCACCTATTTTTCCTACCACGAGCCGCCACTGTCCAGAGGTATCTGAACCAATTGTTTTTAATATCATCGAAATGGGATCAAAGATCATGGCACATGAGCGAGATTTATTTCACAGCCATTATCATCATAACTTGAGTATGTTGTTCCGGAGGTATACTGAACTGGAATCAATAATCAGGGTTGGGAGGAGAGTTGCCTGAGCGCGATTTCTGGTATGTTGGAAAGCGTATCATAATCAATGCATTGCATGATTTTACTAACTTGTTGTAATTTTTTTTCCAATTTATAACCCCCCCCCCCCCAACTTATTTAAACCTTAAACTTTTCCATATTCATGAAATAAGAAATTAAATTTCATCACATTTTGTGACTCCCTATTATATACTCAACAATTTGTGTGTAAACCTGGTACTGAAATTTAAAAAAATAAAAAGAACAATATCAAAGTTGTATCTGGGATATATATGGAGGCCAATCGTTCAATGATTTTACAAACAGTGTTGGAAATAAAAAAAATAAGGCAATTTTTATACATGAGCGCGCATAAGAGGTGAATAAAGTAATTAATTTACCAGTTATTCCACTTTCCATCAAAAATCAATCACAAAACATGTACCAGGAAAAATATATATATATACGAATTTATTTAAGAGGGATAATTATTATCCAATACGCAAAAATGTTTGCTATGGAAAAATATTCGCTACGCAGATTAGTTAAAGTTATCTTTTTTATCATTTTGTAGGAAAGTTTTTATTAAGATAATAAAGCAACCTAAACTTCCTCCTCTCCAGAAAGAAAGTCGTAGATTTCAGCACTTTTTATTCTCTCCCTCTCTCTTTGTCTGTCTGCCTGTCTGTCTGTCTGTCTGTCTGTCCGCCCGTCTGTCTGTCTCTTTCCCTCAATGTCTGTCTATCTGTCTATCTCTCTCACTCTCTGTCTGTCTGGCTCTCACTCTGTGTATCTGTCTCTCACTCACTCTCTGTCGGTCTGTCTGTCTGAGTCTCACTCACTCAATGTCTGTCTCTCTCATTCAATGTCTGTCTATCTCTCTCATTCAATGTTTGTCTCTCTCTCGCTGTGCCTGTCTCTCTCTCACTCAATGTCTCGGTCTATCTGTCTGTCTGTCTCTCTTCCACTCAATGTCTGTCTGTCTCTCTTCCACTCAATGTCTGTCTGTCTGTCTCTCTTCCACTCAATGTCTGTCTGTGTCTCTCTCTCTCTCTGTCAGTCTGTCTCCCTCTCTCACACTCTACCTGTCTGTCTGTCTGTCTGTGTCTCTGAAAAATGAAAATACACGAAAATTACCATAAAGAAACTGTTTACACACTCTCTCTCTCTCTCTGAATTTTCAATCCATATGATGTTTTTTTCTTAAGCTCACAATAATTTGAGATAATCATTTTCTTTTATGATAATTTTTTGTCTATTTTCATTTTTCATACAATGATTTCATTAAACTATGAGATTCATTTTCTAGGGCCCTCTATTTATGAAATTTCGTCCTGGGCCCCGCAAAAGTTCAATCCGGCCCTGTATGTGAGCCTGACAAGTGGTGCCCTCTAACAATCAGTAATAGCAGCAGTACACTCACTGAATGAACAATGAAGCATACAGCTTCCATTTGAAAGCAATTCCTTGGGTGTTGGAATTTTAATCATTCTGAAGTACGGTGTGTGCAGGTTGATGCCAGAAGGTTCTGAAGAGTGACTATATAAAGTGAGCATGCTACCATATATATGAACTACTCCTAGGGCCGGCTGCATAATTTGCGGGGCTCTTTTCCCAGCGAGTTCTACATCTACTAAATGGGCTTGGACGTTGGAACGTTTTTGAAAGAAAGGCGGATTCAGGTAGAGTAGAGAAGCCACATTTTTTCATTTTCTCATGTTGCTTAATAATGCATGGTGGTACTAAGGAGTATTATTATTTATTCATGAGTTATAATAAGCTGTTATTATTGCTCATGAAAAAATAAAAAAACATTTTAAAATTACGCTATATTAATTAACATTGCCAGATCAAATTGAAGTTGATTGAATTGAAGCGACAAAATATAATTCCCGCACCGCGTCGAAATGCGCGCTGATGGCAAAAATTAATGTAATTTATTCAAAATTAAAGAAAAATAGCTATCGTTTAAACAAATAAGATAGGATCATAGGAAATGTCATTTTCAATTATTCATGGTTGAAATATTGAGGTTTTAAAGACGCATCGTCCGTACAATACTTAATGAGTAATGCAATTTTCAGAAAACTCTTACCTTATCACTCTGTCTCTTTACTTCTAGGAAGAAAACTTCTTTTGCTGGCCACGTTCTACAGTTCATTGTAATTTGTTTTAGTGGGAGCTTTCAGCTTTGTAGATCAAATGACGTGAGTGCGATAGCAGTCTAGTGCAGTCTTTCCCAAACACCACCGGTCCGTCACAAAGTTTCCGCCGGTCTGCGGAAACGGAGGAAAACTTGAGAAATTATGGAGATTGCCGAATTTGACCAGTAAAAACAGTGCAACCGTCCTAAAACGGTTGTTTCTAAACTTTAAATAAATACTAAAATATAGGGGATGTTGCCCGCCCTATGACAGGGTGAAATTTTTAATTGAAGCAGATTGAAAGCAAATCAAATAGATGCCGGATTCATTATATGCTATTTATTTCCGTTTTTCAAAAGACCTCGCGGTATATAACATTCTGTGTAAAATATTTGTTTTTGTTTAACAATTTTCCTTGCAGTCCAGTTGTTTTCGTGTAAACTTTCACCTGACTGGGATTTCGAGTATCGGCAATGTGCTTTTGGTGCGACACGTATTTTTAGACGCAATTTTGCTCACTTTGGTTATATTGAATCAGAACTGTGCATAAAAAAATGCTAAAACGCACTTTGCGAAATCTTAACGAAACGGGCTTAAATTTTGATGAAGACCATGAATTGGCAATAGGAAGAGGCCCTCAAATTTTCACTGGAATCGATTCAAAACTTTTTAAAATAGGCATGGAACTTTTAATTCATCGCTGAACAGGAATATATACGCAGAAACGGTTAATTAAAATTTTGACGGCTAATTTAAAAAGTTTTAACCAATTCAGGCGAAATTCGGAGGTAATGTTCCTATGACCGATTTATGGTATTCATTAAAATTTCAGCCAGTTTCATAAAACATTCGGAAAGATACGTTTTCCACTTTTTTTATTGATAAACCATGTGACAGAGATTCGCCGCCCCCGCACGCGACGAACTGTCCGCGCATGATTATGCAGAATGCCGACGTACTGTGACGTTGCTGTGACGTCAGCGTTCCAGAAAGATCTGGGTGATTAATTATTATATATATGATGCCATTAATGCAAATTCTCTCGGTGATACGGTGAATCTTCCCGATGGACCCAAGATACTTGAATTCTGTTCACTAAGGCAATAAAGTGTAATGATATAAAAATTTTAAAAATGCCATTTTCACATTGTTACGTGTCATTTATTTTTAATGCAAGGTAAAACAATTATGAAAAAATCAAAAATATCACACAAACGCGAGGCCTCTTTAGGTGCGGGGCCCTGTGCGACTGACTGCACAGGACGCACACCCATGAAGCCGGCCCCGACTACTCCCCTAAAATAATCAGGACGATTGTACGAGAAGAAATGTTCAGGATCTAATAACTTGAAAAAAAGAAAGATTCTAATGAAAAAATGTAATGAACCTCAGATGTAGTATCTTGCTTGCTGAAATACAATGAAGTAGACTGAAGCATGTAACTGGTTCCTAAAGCGGATAATTTTTTCTTTTATTACACTAGATATCAGCTATGTACAGGATGTATATGTCTGAATATTACAAAATAAGTGTGGTGTTATTATTTTTTTCTGGTTTAACTGATTTTAATTAAACAAACTAGAACCGAGAATAGATCTTGTGTTTTTGAGCCTCCATTTTCTCTAAGTTTAGCAAGTACCTGATCCTAAATTTGTGCGCATTCAAATTTGGATCACATTTTAAAGTGTTTATGCATCACATTTTAAAGTCTTCAGTGTTGACAAAAGCATCACTATCACAAGCAAGTGCTTCCTATTTTCTGGCTTGAATGTTGGGAAAAAAAAGTAAACCAAAAATGACTTCCCACTCATGCAATGTGCATCAGTATCACAATTAATAATTTTTTTCTTTTTAGAATTCTTCTACTGAATATTCCTTCTCATCGAAACAGCTTATAGCTGTCCGGACAATAATTGGCAGATGGCGTATCCAGCAATTTCGTAAAGTTTGTAGAAATTGTCTGTATGGAAACTGTTGAACTATATGTAATCTACTTTGGCCATTTTCCTTAGAAGGCAGACTGTATAGTCAAATTCCAAATTTATAGATACTTTTAGTACAGTGATGTGCCCACTCCATACTCTGATTTTGTTGCACTGCTCATGGAATTTTACAAACAGAGTAGAGTTCTATAAATTTTTTGGGGTGATTGCAAATTTTTTCATACAGCTGCTGAAAGCAGTTCATTTGCTAGGGAAATGTTTTGTTTGTGTGTAGGAAAAATTTAATTATTGTGGAATCCTAAAAAATTTTATTTGTTAAAAAGATCATAAAAAACTTATTTTTAATTTATTTAATTTATGTATTTATTTTTTTATTTTGCAAACAGTTTTATACATATATATGTATATATATACACAACCTATAGTGTATTAATTCCATGGCTGGTATCTTTTTATTGGAATCTCAACGTTATCACTAATTGCTTTACTTTTATAAATTTTATTGGTAACGAAATCCCTGTAGCGATTGCTGGAATTGTTGCATTACTCGTGAATCCCCTGAAATATAAGGAAATTTTTGCAAAAAATGGTGATTGTTTGAGGACCCATAATTATGGAATGATTATTTGTATGCTACTTTTACAAAGAATATCTGCTATATGCACGGATAAATCACCGGAAATGTTGATTTGCCAGGATAGAAAATCAAGCAATAAATGGAATTTAGTAAATTCCAACAAGGAAATCAACATTACTATAGATTTGTGTTTGTAGCATTACATCTTGGCTGAAGTAGAAATTCAACATTGCAAAGAATTTTGCTCTGTAGCAGAAAATATTTGCTACAGTAGCAAAGTTTGTTTGCTGGATCAGCAAACTGACATAGCAGGAGATCGGCATCTGTAGCAGAAATATTTGCTGAAGTCGCAAAGTTCGTTTGATAGACCAGCAAATTGACATTGCTGGAAATCGACGTCTCTAGCAGAAATATTTGCCGTAGTAGCAAAATTGGTTTGCTGGACGAGCAAAGGGACGTTGCTGGAGATCGACTTCTGTAGCAGAAATATTTGCTAAAGTAGCAAAGTTGGTTTGCTAGACTAGCAAATTGACATTGCTGGAGATCGGCTTCTGTAACAGAAATATTTGCTGAAGTAGCAAAGTTGGTTTGCTAGACGAGCAAAAAAACTTGCCACGGGAAACGGATATCTTGCTGCTGCAAAAAAGCAGAATTCTTTAGTATTGCCAGCAAACATTTTTGCTGTGTTTATATTCATTGGCGAAATTTGCTGCAGTAGCAAGTTTTTTGCTGTTGCAGCAAATTTTTTTTTCAGTGCCGAAACGCCTAAAATATTTTGTGTTACGCTGCTATTCTTAATTCCTTGCCTTCGACTGCACAAATTTCTCTCCCTGTTGCTGCCACGCTTAACCTTTCTTCCAATAATGGAGTAGGGGTACCCGAACAGCACGTCAATCGACGTCAGTCCTCTGCTAACCAGATAACGCAATGTGACTTTGTACCAAATGTACGTCATCAACCTCGTGTGTTCAGCGTAATCTCAGTACCTAGTCGAAGTTAGCGCGCGTTTCGCACAGGAGTGGATGCCCAACATTATGTGTAGCTCAAACCAGCACAAACTTTTGACTCACCATGATACATAGGAAGAGTTACTTCTTTTACAAGAAAAAACTCTTATGCCGTGTTTTACATTGACAAATGCTGTCGTAAGCAAACAATTTGTAAGGGAATATTCCGTATCATGCAAAGAAAACTCTCCTTTTGCTTAAAAGTGAAATAATTAGTGGGCAACCTAAAAGTGTGTGTGTGTGTGTGTGTGAGTGTGTGTGTGTGTGTGTGAGTGTGTGTGTGTGTGTGTGTGTGTGTCATGTGCTCACTCCATTAAATTATTAAGGGTGGAACTATAACCGCAATCAAGGTTCCGGTTCAAGGCAAATTATATCACATTTTTTATAAATTGAGGAAATTTTATTTTTTAAAACCATATTAAAAAGAACTGGGACCCTGTTTTAATATCCATTAAAACGTAGAGAGAAATTTCATCTTAAGAAGGTGCGTCCGTTCTGTTTAGTATTGGTTTCTTTTCCAACCTATTCGTTGGTTAAAGATCAACATGACAAGCTGAGTAAATCTGTTATATGGAATAGCAATCGTGAGCTGCCGACTTCAGAAAATGTCGGGGATTCTTCACATATCAGGTATTATCTAGTGGACTCCATATTTTGTCCATAGGAGCATATATATATATATATATATATATATATATATATCATCATCATCATCATCATTGTCAACCATTATCAATCCACTGCTGGACGAAGGTCTCCCCAAGTTTCCTCCACAACGGTCTGTCTTGTGCCAGTCTCCTCCATGTCACTCCTGCATATTTACGAATTTCATCCACCCATCTCGCCATGTGGTCTTCTTCTGGGTCTTTTCCTGTCCCTTGGAATCCAATCTAAAATTTCGGCTGTCCATCGATGATCTGTCCTTCTGGCAGTATGTCCAGCCCATTGCCATTTCAGGGATTTAACTCTGATCATGATGTCTTCCACTCTCGTCATTTTTCGGATCCACGAGTTCCTCTTCTTATCTCTCCTGGTTATACCAAGCATGCACCTCTCCATGCTGCTTTGAGTTGTCTGCAGCCTTTGTATGTCTCTTTTAGTTAAGGTCCACGTCTCTGCACCATACGTAAGCACTGGAAGGATGCATTGATCAAACACTTTTCTTTTAAGACATAATGGCATATTGCTCTTGAAAATTATGCTGTTTCTTCCAAAAGCTCTCCAGGCAAGTTTTGTACGCCGATTAATTTCTTCATCAATGTGACCCTCATTTGATATCTGCTGTCCAAGATAAACGTACGTATCTGTTATCTCCAGTTTTTCTCCATCAATCGATAAATCTTCATTTCTTGTAAAAGCATTGAACATCACTTTTGTCTTCTGAAAGTTCATTTTTAATCCCACTTCTTTACTCTTGTCAGCAAGTTCCTGGATCATACTCTGCAGCTCTGATGGGGTAGTTGCAAAAATGACTACGTCATCAGCAAAACGAAGGTGGGTTAGATAATCTCCATTAATCTTTATCCCTTTGTTTTCCCAGTTTAGTGATTGAAAGACATTTTCCAATGTGGCATTAAAGAGCTTCGGAGATATGGTGTCACCTTGTCTCACTCCCTTTCCAATTTTTATGTGTGTTGTATTTTCAAACAGCCGAATCTTTGCACTTGCATTTTCATAGATGTTATTAATAATATTAATGTATGCATCTTCAATACCGCAGGATTTCAGAGCCGTGGTAACTGCTGATGGTTTCACCGAATCAAAGGCTTTTTCATAATCGATAAAAGCCATGCACAATGGAAGTTCATATTCCCTCGCTCTTTCAATTAGTTCTCTCAGTACGTGGATATGATCTATTGTGCTGTAGCCACTCCTGAATCCAGCTTGTTCTCTCGGTTGAGCCATGTCCAGTGTTACCTTCAAGCGGTGTGAAAGAACTTTAGTGAAGATTTTATAAACCACTGATAGGAGGCTGATAGGTCTGTAGTTCCTGAGATCCTCAATGTCACCTTTTTTATGTAGCAGGATCATTGTAGCATTGTTCCAATCCTCAGGAATCTTCCCTTCATTAAGGCATCGAGTGAAAATTTGGGCGAGTACTGTTTCAATTTCTCCACTTGCTTCTTGTATGATGTCTATAGTAATTCCATCTTCTCCTGGAGCTTTCCCCAGCTTCATGTTCTTGATTGCATGAGCAACTTCTGCTGGGAGGACTGGAAGAACTCTGGTACCTTTCATGATGTCTGGAGTACATCTATCATCCCTTTCATATAATTTGGAGTAGAAATCTTTCACTCTTGTCAAAATTTCGCCTCTATTTCTTGTTATAGAACCATCTTCTTTTCTCAGAGCCATAATCTGTTTTCTTCCCTTACTGAGATGTCCCTTTGCTATCTTTAGGCTTTGGTTGTTTTCAATTGCTTTCCTCACTAGCTCACAGTTGAATTTCCTTACGTCTTCAGTGATACTTTTTCGTGTTGTCTTGCATAGCTCTATATATTCCACTTTGGAAGTCACATCTTCTTTAGTTGTCCTCATCTCTCTTCTTTTTTGCATCAACATTTTGGTTTTTCCTGATAATTTGTTCACATGCAACTTGTTCTTAGACCCAGCTAATTTTGTTGCTGTTTCCATTAGAGCTTTGGTTACTTTTCTGTTAACTTCCGAAATATCCACTTCTTCCGATGTTAGGCCTTCTAAAGCAGAGAATCTGTTCTTCAGTTCCAACTTGAAAGTATTATGGTGTTTTTTAAGGTTGGTTATGTCAATACATTTTGTTTGTCTTATGAGCTTGCCACGTTCCAGTTTAGTGTTGAGGTGCATCTTACATCTCACCAATCTATGGTCACTACCTGTGTTGAACTTGTTCAGCACACTGCAGTCTTCGATGACGAATTTTTTGTTACACATAATAAAATCAATTTCACTTGTCGTCCCAATTGGATGTCTCCATGTCCATTTCCTGTGTGGCTTTTTCTTGAAAAAGGAGTTCAAGATGAAAAATCCTTCTGCCTCTGCAAACTCAACGAGAGTATTTCCACGCTGGTTTCTGTTGCCGTGACCGAATTTACCTACTGAAGTTTCATTCTGTTGCCGTTGCCCTATTTTTGCATTGAAATCTCCCATAATTATCTTCAAGTGCTGCTTACCTTTATTATTTAGATGACGAATTTCCTCATAAAATTCTTCAATTTCTTCTTCAGGATGACTTGTGGTGGGTGCATAAGTTTGAATAATCTGAGCCTGGTATCTTCTCCATAGTTGGATAACGAGTCGTGCAGCTCTGTCAGAGGAACTTTCAACTTCTACAACTTTATCCTTCAGTTTCTTGTTTATTATAAATCCAACACCACTAGTTCTGCCAGTATCTGTCCCACGATAATAGAAGAGATGTCCACTTTTCAGTTCAATGAGATCTTCTCCTTTTCTCCTTACCTCACTTAGCCCGACGATGTCCCATTTGATCCTTTGTAGTTCCTCTTCCAATTCAAGAAGCCTTGAATCAGAAGATAGGGAGCGTCCGTTATAGGTAGCCAAGGTCAGCATCAAATGGCAGCCTAGTCCGGTCCTCCGGGGATTCTTAGCACCCTCTGCCTTCATGTCGCACTGGCCGCTGCCTTGGCCAGGTACATTCCAGCTGCCGGAGACTGAGGGCCAAGATTTAAGTTGTAGAGTCATTTTGGAGGTGTTTGGCCATAACTCACCACGCTGGCCAAGCGGGTTGGTGAGTGTGGGATAGCATTTCCTCTGATCCCGATGGTATAGTTATACCGCTATTGGCGGTCGTCAGAGCCCCTTTAGTGGGAACAGGATGCACCACGAGAAGGCGGGGTTGACATTTGTCAAGGAGAGGCTATATATATATATATATCATCATCATCATTGTCAACCATTACCAATCCACTGCTGGACGAAGGTCTCCCCAAGTTTCCTCCACAACGGTCTGTCTTGTGCCAGTCTCCTCCATGTCACTCCCGCATACATTCGAATTTCATCCACCCGTCTCCCATGTGGTCTTCTTCTGGTGTCTTTTCCTGTCCCTTGGAATCCAATCTAAAATTTCGGCTGTCCATCGATGTTCTGTCCTTCTGGCAGTATGCCCAGCCCATTGCCATTTCAGGGATTTAAATCTGATCGTGATGTCTTCCACTCTTGTCATTTTTCGGATCCACGAGTTCCTCTTCTTATCTCGCCTGCTTACACCAAGCATGCACCTCTCCATGAGTCTTTGAGTTGTCTGCAGCCTTTGTATGTCTCTTTTAGTTAAGGTCCACGTCTCTGCACCATACGTAAGCACTGGAAGGATGCATTGATCAAACACTTTTCTTTTAAGACATCATGGCATATTGCTCTTGAAAATTATGCTGTTTCTTCCAAAAGCTCTCCAGGCAAGTTTTGTACGCCGATTAATTTCTTCATCAATGTGACCCTCACTTGATATCTGCTGTCCAAGATAAACGTACGTGTCTGTTATCTCCAGCTTTTCTCCCTCAATCGATAAATTTTCATTTCTTGTAAAAGCATTGAACATCACTTTTGTCTTCTGAAAGTTCATTTTTAATCCCGCTTCTTTACTCTTGTCAGCAAGTTCCTGGATCATACTCTGCAGCTCTGATGGGGTAGTTGCAAAAATGACTACGTTATCAGCAAATAAATATATATATATATACATACAAAGTAATCCTTTTGAGAAAAACTACTGCAAACAAAATCTATAAAACTAGAGAAAATCCACCCGAAGTGCAGAAATGTATCCCTATCTTTTTGAAGGTAAAAATATGAAAGCTAAAACAACTGTGTCTGTTTCCTCCAACGTCCACCGGCCGACAGTTTCCTGTTGGAGGAAACGAAAAAGGAAAATAAATATCCCTTTAAACATGTGGTATTCGTAGAGACGTTAATGAGGAGATATTCAATTCCGATTGAGATATTTCATTTTTAACTTTCTGTATAACCACTTCTTATTTCAAACGCATTCTTTCTTTTTCTTTCTTCCTTCCTCTCTTCATTCATTCATTCATTCATGCAGCCAGTGATTCTTTCTTTACATTTTTTTTGCCACTTAAGGTTATTTTCTAAACAGGAAAAAAAGTTATACATCGTCAAAAATTGCGTATGTCCTACTCACTGTCTTTTGCAGTAGTCAAGGTACTGAGAGGAAGGAAAAGAAAGGGAAGAAGGGATGACACTTCTCCAGCACATAAGCAAGAATTGTTAATGAAAAAGAAAAAAAAGTAATGTCAAACAGAGGGGAAGGACATTGAGTTTTACTGACAACAAAGATGTCTTTCTTTGGTCTCAACCTACTTTATCGTTTCGTACTGATTCATTCCACGAGAACTTACTTCCTTCTTTAGTAGCGAGGAACTTTTTAATGCATTACATGCTCGTAAATTAAAGCAAATATTCGATACGGAGGTATCGCTTCCATTTGTGTAAAACTTTTGCAATAATTAGGAAGCCAACAATTTTCGGCACATAACTTTTGGAAGCGTCCTGACATCTAAAGAGCCCAGGAGAAGGCACTCGTAATATCCATCCAGACTGTGTCTTGTAAAATGCCAAAATATCAAAACTCAGACTTCGTCGATGAAACAACAAAATGTCTGATATGTAAAGAATCTCTTACATAAATTAATTATGAACGCTTAACAAAGACTCGTGATGTGTCAAGAAGTTTCCCTTAACTAGGGTAAAGAATTTTCTCTGGCTGTATACACCGGATATCAGCAGGAATACAAATTTGGAGACAACGCTGCGTAATGGTAGTGAAGATAATTAACGACTCCTATGCTCGGGTAGGTAATGTTTATGTTTTCAAACTACTGTAAGAGGCTTATAAGTTTTAAGAACTACCAAAGGAACACTCAGTAACCTCCGATTATCATTATGGCGGAAAACATTTGCACCGTTAATCCAGAATACAAAGGTGGAAGCTGTTATTGGGTGTCCAGTACTACGATAGTATGATGTACATGAATAAGCGCAAGAACAAGTGCGTACAAAGTTATGCATATGCGAGTAAATGCTTATGATTCAGTATGATATATATGTATGGTTCCTAGGCACTTACTGATGATTAAACTTTGGGATTATCTTGATTCTCGTTAGATTTTGGATCATCTGTGTTCCAATTCTATCTCTTCGTGTATAAGGCCCTCCCTCCATCTTGATTCCTTTTACTTTCCACAAATTTTTATAAGAGCGATTCCGGATTCATGTTACATTATTCATTTTCATATTTCCACAGCGTAAACATTTTTCTTTGGCTTACCTCTTCAGGTTTACTGTACTTAGTTCTGATATGCTCTCTGAATTCTGGTTTGTGATATTTGTCCAATTTGTTCATACATTCATTGGTTTTTCTTGTTAGTGTCGAGAGGGAAATCTGAACAAAGCTAATGGCAGTCGTTGGCCTTAGACCCACATGCCCACCCCGTAAAACCAGTCCTATTTGGTTTTGTGCCCTGTAGATTTCATTCGTATGATCGGAGTCTGATATGTATTACCCTTTTGTTTGGCTGCTGAATAACTCGCCACCACGCGGTGGCGCAGTGGCCTAAGCGCTGGCTTTTGACCTTTCATCCCATAGATGAGTCTGGGTATGAATCCCGGTGAAGCATGGATGTTGTGTGTGTCTTACGGCACTAACACTTTCTATTCTCTGGAATCAGTGACCCTAAATTAGGGACGGCGACTGATTATATTTGCTCACAGTGGTCGTTAAACCTCCAAACAATAACGGAATGACTTAATTTTGCACTGGAGAAACAATTCCAGATGGGGTTATTTTTCTGGGTTTGACGACCATCGTTAGCTATTCAATGAGCTATAAGCAGTCTCCCGTTACTAATTTAGGACCACTGATTCCACGGAAGGGGAGAGCCAGGGTCGTAAGACAAACACACCCTCCATGCCTCACTGAGTTTCCAACACGTACCCATGTTTGACGAATAATTAGAAGCCAACATTCCGTACCTCCCGGACACCGGGACGGCCAGATGTTTTCGATGTAGCTCTGTAAGCAGCAATTCAGATATTGAAACTAACATCTTTTCTTTCATAAATTCAATTCACGTGTGCTGCTGTGCCCTTCCAATTCTTAAGACTCGAAAGCTAAACACGCACGCTATTTTCTGAACCATTGACAAAATAACACAAGACTTGCCAAGAACACCTAAACAGGAGGAGGAGTAGGAGGGGGCAAATTATTCTGAAATATATTCTTCACCAGAGATTTAAAAAATTCAGACACCGGTTAGCTGCCCTTAACAATCTGCCGTTGTGGTGGGGAAAAAATGTCCTCTAAAAAAGCCATTAAGTTTAAATATATTTTCACCTGACGTCAATGTGTGCATGCCCAGGTTCTCGATTCTTCTCTTTTGCTATTTTTATACCTGTGTAATGTGTACATCCGGATTCATCGTACGCGCCATGGCGACTTAATGGGTAGAACTAGTTTGGCGAACTCGAGATGACGCATTCATCATTTCCTTTCTTTCTCAAATCACTAACTCATTTGCATGTTTGAGAATTGTTTGGACCTTAAGCAAAATAAAAAAAATCTATCCTAGCTGAATAATATAGAATAACAAATGCACATTTTAAAAATGTGTTATCTTTAAAGTCCATGAAGTACACCCATGTGATTGGACCCATGGTGAGAATTGGAGGAGGAAATGTCCAGGGACGTTTTTGATGGAAGCCTAAATTTTAAAGAGGAAGGAGGTTAAAGTTTATCTGTCAGCATTCGAGAGTTTAGGGCGTTGACTTTTACGACGGGTTCTAGTACCGGGTAAGACATGAATGTTAAGGCTGCCCTATCTTCTTCCGTAGCAAGGGCTGGTCACCAGCTGAGTTGCCTGCACCTCGATTGAGCTTCACCTCAAGTTCGTCCCCTGTCCCCTTTACATTGCAATAATTTTGTCATATACTGTGCTTATTCGTTTGCAACGCTGTAGCGACCAAAATCTCTGTACTGTCCAACACAACAAGCTGTTTTACAAAATAATTATAAGAATATGCCATCGACGAAGTTTTGCTTGACACAATTTATAGAAAAACAAAATAAAGCTCTTTATCTCATTTCTACGCCCCATTATTCTTCCACACACATAGTGGGCAACACTGATTACAAAAAGGTTTTTGACTTGGTTCTCTTGCTTCCAAGAGCTCTCATTTGAAAAGCAAGTGCTGATATTTCAACGAAAAAGAATTACAAAGTTTAAAAACACAATATAAGAAATTTAAAATTGTCAATATCTCAATTTTGTGATACCATTATTCCAGAAATGAATAAACTCCTAATGCAGCAAATATTGCCAGTTGCGAATCCAGTAGGGAGCGACATGGACGATTCTTTCCTCTCAGCTCATTTTCCCTTTAAATTTGCCAAGATCGTAAAAATAAATTTCACTAGTTTGTTTCGCTTTCAAATTTTTGAGAAAAGTTTCCCAACTATTGATTGAAACTTTCCGTGAATTTATAGATGCATTGGTCTGCTGATCTAACTTCCGCTGTGATAAAGCAGAAACAATATTCTATGCATTCTTTGGAATATAGTTCTTTTTTTACGCTTTCCAACCGTAAGTTGAAGAAGCGTATATGCTCCAACTTTGTCCGTCCGTCCGTCTGTCCGCACGATAACTGGCGTAAAAATGGTTCGATTTCGATGAAATTTTAGTATGTGGTAGGGGACCACCTGGGAACGAACACTGTTGAAAATGGGACAAATGGGGTCAAAGGTCACGACGTAGGAGCGGGATTATTCCATTGCCCTTATGCGTCATAACTTGCGTAAATATGGTTCGATTTTAATGAAATTTTAGTATGTGGTAGGGGAGCACCTGGGAACAAATCTTATTCAAAATGGGTGAAGTGGGGTCAAAGGTTAGGACATAAGAGAGGGATGCATTCCATTGCCCTTATGCGTCATAACGTGCGTAAAAATGGTTCGATTTCGATGAAATTTCAGTATGTGGTAGGGACCACCTGGGGACAAACCCTATTGAATGTGGACGAAATGGGGTCGAAGGTCAGGACATAGGAATGCGATCCATTCCATCGCTCTTATCCCATATTATTAAGGTGGACGTCAAGTAATTTTGCTTCCTATACTTCCAATGGAAAAACTTTTGTACACATTTCCTTCACAATTAATGTGTTCCCAAGGATGAAAATTTGAACATCGATTAAAATAACTTTATTACAACTTGGAATACTTAATATTTTCTAAAACATAACCATAATTACATTAAAAATCAATAACTTTTCCTTTGGTGGTGTTGAAACCAGAAAAAGGATGGCGCGACCTGTACTTTGATGACGTCAGTAGACAAAAAAATGTTGGATTGCGTAATTATGGTTATGTTTTAGAAAATATTAAGTATTCCAAGTTATAAAATGAAGATATTTTAATCGATGTTCAAATTTTCATCCTTGGGAACGCATTAATTGGGAAGAAAATGTGTACCGAATTTTTCCATTCGAAGTACAGGAAGCAAAATTACTTGACGTTCACCTTAAAGGAGCAATTCTTGTATGTATGTAAATTTTATTTTGAAAACGGCTCTGAGGATTTTGACGAAAGTCGTTAACCTACCGTTTTATGGTACTAGAAATCGATTTAGCTTGATCTCGACTTTAAGAAAATTTGTTTAGTGGGTTAAATAACCACCCCGAATTACCAAGTTTGTAGTGTGACTTCGCCCCATTAGATGTTGGCACGCGGTCATGCCATCAATCTCATTACTTCACGCGTTGTTTGTGGATCCTATTGAAGTTTTATGACGTCACACCTTGCTAGCAGATGGTCGCAATTCCCATCTGCCTCATTACGTCACGCGTTGTGTGCGTATGTTCGTCCGCACGAAAACTTGCGTAAAAATCGTTCGATTTCGATGAAATTTTGGTATGTGGTAGGGGAACACCTGGGAAGGAACCCTATTGAAAGTGAACGAAATGGGGTCAAAGGTCAGGACATAAGAGCGGGATCCATTCCAGTGCTCTTATGCGTCATTACTAACGTAAAAAAGGTTCGATTTCGATTAAATTTTAGTATGTAGTAGGAGACCACCTGGGGACAAACTCTATTGAAAATTAGCGAAATGGGGGTCAAAGGTCAGGACGTAGAAACGGAATCACTTCCATCGCCATTATGAGTCATAACTTACGTAAAAATGTTTCGATTTGGATAAAATGTTGCTATGTTGTAGGGACCTTCCTGGGGACGAATTCTATTGAAAATGGGCGAAATGGGGTGAAAGGTTAGGACACAGGAACGGGATTTATTCCATAGCGCTTATTCATCATAACTTACGTAAAATTGCTTCGATTGCGACAAAACTTTATCATGTTATTTCGGAGACATACTGAACCAGTTCTGTTGAATATCATCCAAATGGATCAAAGGTCAGGGCACAGTGGGTGAAATTTATTCCACAGCCATTTTCCTCATAACTTGAGTAATAGCTTGAGTAATGATTTCTAGTATATTGGAAAGCGTATCATAATCAATGCATTGCATGATTTTACTAACTTGTTAATCATTGTTTCATTTCTTAGCCTTGATGAATATATTTTACAGGAAGCCAGTGAAGAAGTAGAAACCACAATCGCCCAAATGTTCACTAGATGCCTCAACGAAGGGAAGATTCCTGATGACTGGAGCAATGCCTACAGTGATCCTGCTACATAAAAGAGGGGACCTCGATAATCTCTGGAGCTACACGCCCACAGGCCTACTTTACAATTTTTTTACCAAGGTACTGTGTGACGTACCTACATCAGAGGTGATGCACATGTCAAGACGGAAAGGTTGCAGCTACAAACTTCTTCGGTGTAGCTTAATTGGGAAAGCATTCGGCACCTCAGCAGAAGGACGCGAATTCGATTGGCGCCACCGGCTTTTACGCTATAACTGGCATATCACTCGAACGGAATCCTGGATATGGCTCAACGTAGAGACCAAGCCGGATTAAGGGGTGGCTACAGCACTATAGATCATATTCGTGCGTTGAGGCAACTAACTGAAATAGCGAATAAATGTATGAGACGCATACATCTTATATTTATTCGCTCTTTCAAATAGTTCCCTTCAGATACTGAAGATGAATACATTAATATTACTAATAACATATAAAAAATGCAAGTGAAAGCGTTCGACTATTCGAGGACACAGCCTGCCTAAAAATTGGAAAGTTAGTGAGACAAGATGACACTGTGTCTTCCATGCTATACAATACCACACTGAAGAATGCCTTTCAATCATTGAACTGGAAAGTACAATGTACAATGTACAAAGCGTTTACAAAAACTAAAGACTTGGAGGTTGATGGGGCAAATCTAGAAGTAAGTTATATCTACATTTACTTAGGACAGCAGATATCAAGCGAGGGCCGCACCAAAGAAGAAAGTAATAGGCATATTAAACTTGGCTTGGGGCATTTGAAAGACATTTCAATTTTCAAGAGCAATTCATCATTACACTTTGGGAAAAAAGTGCTTAATCAAGACATCTCCTTCCAATTCTTATGGACCACAGATATGGTTATTTGGGTGGGGAAGTTAACAACCACCGTGAGCAACTGTAATGGCTATGAGCAGTCGCCCATTTCTAATATTTCACCATTGGTTCCAGAGAGGTGATCGAGCCATTGCCGTAAGACAAGCACATTACCCATACCTCACCAGGGACTCAAACCAGGACCCACTGGAACGGAAGCTGAGAAGCCAACGCTTAGACCACTGCGCTACCGGTTTGGTGTAAACATCTAAAAGAAGCATTGAGAGAAGGATGCTTGGTGTAACCAGTAAAGGCAGGAAAAGAAACTCGTGGATCAGAAAAAATTATAAGAGTGAATGACTTCATGAAAGAAAAGATCTTCAAGCCCATGGGCTGGACATATTGTTAGAACCGACCACAGCTGGAAAACCAAAATTTTAGAATGGATACAGAAAAAGTATCGGAAGAAGACCATGTTGAAGAATTCCAAAGCGTGTTGGAGTGACATGGAAAAGAGTGGCTCAAGACAGAGAACTGTGGAAGAGACTTGGGGAGACATATATCCCGCAGGGAATTGAGAATTGATGACGATAATTTTGAGCGTCAGAAGATCTCTTCTTTGGTGGATTAAAATTTGTTCTACCTTTCCAAGTTCAATTCTAATCATGTACAAAAAGAATGTACATGATTAGAATTGAACTTGGAAAAGGTAGAACACAATGATATACAAATTTATTCTTACATACTGTCTCTCTATGTTGTCACTAATACTGTATTTCAACACTTTTCTCGCCGTTCCAATGCTGACAGACAGAGAAATTTCATATATGTCTAGTAAAATGTCGAAACATTGGAGTAATTGGCAATGTTATGACCTATTTATCTCCAAAATTGATGTTATAATTATGTATTTCACTTTAATCCAAACTCACTTTAATTACTGTATCCTGACCTGGAGATAAAGTTCCAAATGTAATATCATTAAATTACAACGATTACAAAAAAAATTTTCAGATTCCTTGAGATGAAACTTCAAAACAATTATTCGCAAAGCTTGACAGCCCGATTAGACCTACATCCTTAATGATTTTAACCTCTTAACTATTGATCAACTATATAGTTACAATCTAGGAATATCAATGTTTAAGAGAATAAAAAATAATCTTTATCAGGATTTAATTTCGCTAAATTTTCACACTCATCAACATTCTACTAGAAACAAAATTAAATTAGTGCCTATGTTTGCACAAACAGAAAGATCTAAAGCACACATTAACTATGCCAGACCTACTTTTTGGAATAATTTCACTGATGAGTTAACAACATTAAACAGCATTTATTTATTTAAAAAAACTTAAACAATATCTAATGCGATCAGATTCATTATAATAGCAGTTGATTTATAAATAAACTGTAACGATCTCTGTGTTTATAAATTCTTAAATTTAATATTTTATAACAATGATAATGATTGTAACCCTTGGATCACTAAACAAACTAATGTTTGATATTAGCAATCTTAATACTGAATATAATTATTTCCATTCTTTACTAATCTGTTATTTCCTTAAGTGGCATTTACATTCTTAACATTTAGGGTGGAGCTGCTTCGGTAATCAATTTGAAACTATAATGATAATTGTGTCTCAGGGCCGCCGATCACTGGTATGTCTGCTTGACTTGATATCTGTTTCAAGAATCATTGTTTTGGGAGAGGAGGGCTGCTCAGGCCCATTCGACTTTTTCCCTCTTTTTATACCTGTTGCTACATATCTGTTATATAGTTACTTTCATTTAATCTATGTAACCTGTATATGACAGCTAAAATGAAATGAAATATATGGCTAGTACAATTAACATTCATGTGAATACATAGTTATATTGAATGTACGAATCATCATACACACCCCGATATCCATATGCAAAGCAGAAGTATCGCGTCCAGTCACATCGTAGCCTGAACTGGCAATGCCTATAGATAAACAGACTACGTATTGAAAACCAATCATTGAAAAGAAGACATAACTGAAGGTAGCGTCGCAAGTGAGTTTGACCGTGGCCAGATAGTAGTTGAGAGGAAGGCTGGTTATTCAACCACCGCATCTTTTGAACCGTTGGGGTTTCCATGTCAGGCCGTCGCACATGTATGTATACTAAAACTATGTGAAATACGGCAGAACCTCCAACTAACTGCAGTAATGTGACTGTAAACGTGCAATTAACTCTCGAGGTGAGAACAGACTGTCCCGCAACGTTACGAAGAATTACACTGCTTCCGAGGAGTACATAACGTCGGAATTTAATGAGAGCCTTTCCACAAGCTTATGCACAAAGAATATCCGTCGAAAAAACAAACTATGACAGTCGACGTCCACATCATGTCCCCTTGTTGACCACACGGCACCGACAGATTAGGCTGCAGTTTGTAACGGCCTGTCGTGATTGGAGTGCGGAAGACTGGTAACACGTCATAGAGTGTAGCGAACCGAATCACAGCTTCAACTCTGCCACGCCGATTATAGAGTGCGCGTGTGACATAAACCACACGAAGCGATGGACACAGCTTGTCAGCTTGGGGTCATACAGGTAGGATCGAGGCGGTGTAACAGTTTGGAGTGCGTTCACATGTGCTTACTTGTGTCTCTTGTACAGGTCAAGATCTCCGTCACTGGCACAAGGTATATGAATACCCTCGCTAGTCATCTACACATATTCGTAACGATTCTTTTTCGATACCATAACGCCATCTTTCAACGCCACACCGCATACTTCCAAAGTGGAGATCAAATTGTCCCAGGAGCATTCAAGTGAGTTTACCACACTCGAATGTCCCCCTCGACCTCCAGACTTCAACCGCATTGGCAATTTGTTGGACGAATCGAAAAGATCTATTCGAGCCCGCAAACTCCCACCGGCAACTGCAGATGCTCTACAACAGGCGATTCTCGCTTCATTAATAGAAATATCACCTCCCTGAGTCCTTTCCAAGACGTCTGGCTGCTGTTGGTAGGGCAAAAGGTGGAGCAACAAGTTATTAGGTAGGTGTATATAATAAATTGTCCATTCAGTTTGTTGTTACGCACACGAACACATCTTCCATGATGCAACTTTTTAAACAGCAATGAAAATTCCCCCCAAAAATGCTTTGTTTCAGAATTTCACAGTTTTTGTGTGTGCGGGTAAAACATTTTATGCAGTGTTTACATGAACATCTAAATGAAAGACCTCAGTAATCCTTTAAATAGTGCAGAATAACCTGATGAAGTGGAATTGCACAGGTCTATTTTGAAACAAGTGGTGGTCACCCAATATGGAAAGCATAAACGAAAATTTTGAAAATTAATTATCGGACACATTTCTTAAGTGTGATTCAAAATAAAAACTTTAATCAACCGAAATATAAGAGTGAAAACTCCCTTTCGAAAGATTTTATTCAGACATACAGATTTAATTACAGAACTTATCTTTAAAGACAATGTTTTGTTGGCCACAATGCAGAAAAGAACTCACCAGTTTCATTCTCATTAAAAGTACATTGTTAAAAATTTTGTGGTAGGTTGCACGAAAAAGAGACGCTGCACCAGCTGCACCACTTTCTGAGAAAATATACACCATTCTGTGGTGCAAACGGAACCTAACAACATGGTGCAACTTTACACTACGTTATGATACAAGATCATCATACATTATGGTGCAAGGTTGCACCATGTTGTTGGGTTTCGTTTGTACCACACTCAGAAAGAGGTGCAGCTGGTGTAGCACCACTTTTTGGTGCAACCTACCACAAAATTTTTAACAGTGTATCCCGATTTTCATTTTCAGCAACAATGTTTTTCCCGTTGTTTCTTATTCATTTTTAAAGAAGTGCAAAAACATTACAAATATAAAATATAGAAGAACTGTGCTTTGGGCAATTGTCCAAAAGTTACCCTGCTGATAGCAGGATATTTTCCTCTTAACATGGGAATAAATCAATCTTGCGGCGAAATGGAAAAAGGAAAACACAGTTCATCACGGGAAAGAATGGATTGCTGTTACAGACCAAACAATTCATCTGGCAGAAATACCTGAGGTTGCGCAAATCCTGTAATTCAATGAAGCCGGAATACATATCTGGCCAGCTCCAGCGCTTCTGCTACAGAGATCAGAATGAAGACTCCATAATGTTAATCGACAGAAACAGAAATTCAGGTTCGAAAATTTTTGAGAAATAAGTAGGAACTACACATAACGGCCACTAAATTAGAAACTTTTATTCAATACCGGATTGGACCTTCTTTAGCCCGAATTACAGCACGTATGCGGTTTGCAATAAATTCCACAAGGTGCTGGAGTTAATCTACGTCTACTGCATACCACTCGTTCACCAGACCTTAACTGAATACCACTCGTTCACCAGTCCATACCACTCGTTCACCAGTCCTTTAACTGGATCAGACTTGACGGAAGGGGACTTTGTTGCCGGATCTGTTTTTCTAACATGTCTTATACATTCTCAGTGGGTTTCAGATCCGGACGTTATGGTTGCCAGGGAAGATGGTGGAAATAACTGTCATGCTCATTGGACCACTGCTGTTATAACGTATCTTGCGCGATAGATAGTAGCACTGTCGTCAATTAACAGATATTCATTGGAGCTCACCCAACCCACCATATCAAGGGACCTGTTTCGTACCATCAGAACGTGCCCCACGGCATAGGCACCATCTCCAGAACCCTGAGTTGTGCTTACAAGGCAAACTAAGTTCATTGCTTCATTGAGCTCCCACTAAACTCTCTGTCTACCGTTGGTAAAGAATAAGTCTTACCACATGACTTTTCCAGTCTTCCATTGTCCAGTCAAGGTCTTCGTGATAATACTGTAGATGAACTTTCCGGTTCTTCGCAGAAATAAATGGTTTGTGTATTGGCATGCTACTGCCACTACCGATCCTCTTCGATTCATGGGTTGGGAACAGCCTTCATTGAATGCTTCTGTCAAATGCTACACGCGAGGGTCCTGTTTCTCCGGACAAGCCTTCTCGACGGCGATCCCGTTCTGACAGATTGCCGTTGCGCGACATTTACACTCCTTGGACAACCAATGTGGATTATTTTTCCACTCATTGAAGACCCAGGATATCTCACCTTTTGAGAAACCTCATTCATTTCTATTGCTTTCGAAATCGTCGCTGCAGCCAGACGGGCAACCATAATAAGCCCTTCATCGAACTCCAAAATATCCTTTGTTTTTAGCACGTCTTTTGTAAAAAAAGATCGTGCTTATGTTACCAGTTTGTCCGTCCGTCCGTCCGTCTGTACCCACGTTATCTCTGCAACTATTTGTCCGATTTGAAAAATTCTTCTTGCATTTGAAAGCCTGAAATATGAGAATGATAATCCTTTATTTCGTTTTTTTTACGATGAACAATTTTGCCGCTAGAGGGTATAACGTAGAAGTCTTGTCTTACTTCTACGTTAATTTAAAACATAACAACATACTAAGAAATAGTTCCTAAATGAAAGAAACCTTAACGGCCAGACGAAACATGTAAGCAACAGAAGTCAAACTTACGAAAAAAGGTGCTTTATTCAGGATGTAGCAAACACATCGTAGCATAGCATATTGCACTAAACTCTTCACACAACACACAACTCTTAACACAACGCTCTTTCCACAACGCTCCTTTCAATAATCAGTATACAACCCAACGCTCGCCAAGCAACAGATTAGTCGTTGTTTTTATCTCTCGTTCTTATCAAAACTCAGGCATACGTCACGTTCATTCAACCTCAATTGTGTTGCCAAACGTATTCGTTTGAGAGAAAAGATATTACGTTAAGAGTGAAGAATAACTGAGAATAAACTCAAGATTTACATAGGGAAAGAAACTGAAAAGGAAAGTTAATTTAGAATTACGTCACAAGGCCGTAAATGAAGATGATGTCGAATTCAAAAGTACGTTTTATTCCACATATTTGCTTCTAAACATCCGATTGAAAAAATGATTTTATCTTTCGATTCTATTCATGTCGAAG
Source organism: Macrothele yani (assembly GCA_039090855.1). Lineage (NCBI taxonomy): Eukaryota > Metazoa > Arthropoda > Arachnida > Araneae > Macrothelidae > Macrothele > Macrothele yani. The sequence continues at coordinate 98,785,882 of CM076995.1, read as the reverse complement.
AGTATTTTAGATATAGTTACTTTTTCAAATCACGCATAGATTTTCCGCTAGGGGCGTAAAAGTAAATTACATTTTTCACGATAACTCTTTTTTTAAAGTTCCGCTTTGAAAATAATTTTCTTCAGTGTATACACCTCCTGATGAAAAATCTTTTGCATATAATTTCTAATTTTTGATAAAGAATACTTTGGCCACCAGGGGACGTAAGTGTTCATTTTTGCTTCTGATGCATTTGCCATAAAATCTGAGCTTCTAAAATATCGATTGAAGAAATTCTTTCGTGGACTGATGCCACTAATATCGACAAAACCTTTTCGGAATATTTTCTTCTTAAAATATTCCACAGTTTCTCCGCTAGGGGCGTAGATGTATATCTTATTTTTGTCAATATCTCTACTTCTAGGAGTCCGATTTGAAAAATTCCTTTTTTGTTCGATAGCGTTTTCAGTGTGGCATGTTTTTCATATAATTTCAAAAGTTTCAAGTAATTCATAGACTTTCCGCTAGGGGGCGTAGAGGTAAATTGCGTTTCCCCTATATCTCTGCTTCTAAATCTCCGATTTGAAAAAATTCTTTCTGCACAGGATACAGCTCCTGATGGGAAATCGTTTGCACATAATTTCTATTTTTTTGTAAAAAAAAAATGGTTTATCCACCAAGGGGCGTAAATCTTAATTTCCGCTTCTGATGTATATCTTAAAAGAATGCATGGTTTTCCCACCAGGTGACGTAAAGTCACATCTTATTTTTGTCGACACCTCTGTTTCTAAGAGCCCGATTTGAAAAATTATTTTTGTGTTGGAGAGCGTTTCCGGTGCGAAATGTTTCTCATATAAATTCATGTTTTTCTTAACGCCAATGTCTGCAACCAGAAGGCGTAAGGTCACGATTCCGTTTACAGCAATATCTGAGAGATTAAAAACCCGATTGAAAAACTTCTTTCTTCCGTCAGATACTATTGTTTTCCATACCGTTTCCATTGACTTTGAATAGTTTGATAAATTTAATTAGCGTCAGAACGGATTCAAAAGACGTGTTTATTACACCCGAAAACTCGGTGCCATCTTTCTTGTTTCTTATTGTGATCAGCACTACTGACGAGCAGCAGTCTTAAATGGTTGCCTAGATCACGCGGTGATGCAAGTGACCATTTATTTTGCATATACGCTGTGTAAGTGACGTTTACGTACATCTGCATAAAGGTTTTTAATTCAGTGGCCGGTGTGTGTATAAGTTTTGCTTCTGAATTTTTGAAGAAGTAAAATCGATAACAAGAATGGTTTCATTCATTTGAAAGCATGAACATTTCTCGTTATTCTATCTTAATGCTGACTATTAATAGAATTGTATGACTTCCAGCCAAGCTGTGACACCATTCATTTCATCAATTCCTGTCACTGTATTCCGCTCGTACTCCAACCCAACCTGTCCAAGGCAGCGTTGCTCTAGCAAAATCCTTTGTCATCGACGAAGTGCCTCTTGAAGTACCCCGTACAAATAGGTGGTTCCATTCCCTAACTGAGCGAACTACGTAAAATCATTACTCTGCGTACACGTTGACCCTTAGACCTCCTCGGAGGAGGTGGTCTAACCGTCCCTCTCCATGGGGGTTAAAGGTGTCCATTGACCGTTGTGAAGAGATTATGTTATTCGGAGGTCATCATTAATATGAATCTGTACCAGTTGCAACTTGCTGTTGTTTGGAAATTACCGTTGTTGATTGGTCTCCGTTAATGTAGATTTCACTGTATATCAAATCTATTTTGTTGACATATAGTGTGGGAATTCTAGTGGATGATTTTTAATCTGTTGAAAGAAAAGTCATTATCCCGAAATTAATCAGAAACTAATCCCATTATTTTGTTGTGGGGATTAATCGTTCGGTTTTCAGTTTATGATGTACTCACCAGGATCGTTTTAACGTTGTAAATACTGCTGTAATTACACTAGTTGAATTCTAATTGAGCTCTTTTCTTATGTATCCTAATTTTAACCAGAAAAGCTTCCGAGCTTTTTGATGCTCTGCGACCGTGACCTCGGATTTCTCGGTATGCAGCTTTATTTTATCTTTAACCGTGAGAGTGAAGTGTTCCTCGTAGTTTTATCACATCAATTGTCAGTTTTTATTGCCGAGCCTTTATGATTTTACGTCGTCTCAGAAACCTGTGTCAGAATACTTACACAAGCATTTCCGGACACACCTATGCCAAACAAAAAATCAACAGAGACGGTAGAAATTAATTTCTAGGAAGGTGGTTCTATAAGACAAACATGCCATACCCAAAGTACAGAAATTTGTTGTCATGGATAATTAAGGGTCTTGAAAAGTAATTGATATCCGTACGTTATGATTCAGTCAAAAAGCCACGCCCTCTTACATTAGCTGAAAACTAAATTTCTAGCAGCGACCATCGCACTTTCTCGTGACTTTAGAACATGTTGGTAGTGATTCATAGCATGTCGCAAAGAATGTGACAGACAGTTAGAGCAAGTTTTATGAATTATTCAATTTTGGATTCAAAAGTTTTGGTAGATAACGAGTTTGGGGGCGTTGTTTTAGAAGAAAAAGTGGAACGCGTTATCCGTCCGAAGCTGATCGACACTTTCAGAGCTTTCACTGCAGGCAAAACGTCCTAAGAAGGCGATCGAAGAACAGGACAAGTTGCATCGAACCAGCACATTTACCTCTTTAAACACCGAAACCGCATCTCACGCCAAAGCAGATGCCCATAAGCATTGCTGGCCCAAGCTGAGCCGCTGAATGTAAAAAAAAAAAAAAAAGGAAGAAATTAAGAGAAAAAAAAAAAGGAGTATTTTTGTCGGTTAGTTATAGAGCACTAGGTCTCTCTCTCGTTCTCACACACGCACAGGAAAACCGGTTACAACAAGAGTCGCAAGACCGGAAACTTTTGCTCAATTCAACCGTAATCTGTTAGGCGGTTATGCCCATGATCGTAGTAACGTTTATACATACATTGACGGAAAAAAAATCCCAACACCACGAAAAAATAGTTGTAGAGGAATGAAATGGCGGCAATACATTTGTATAGGTAACATATTTAATCGATTAAGGTTTCAAGATCACAGCTTAATGTGAGCGCGAGAAGAGCCATTTTAAATGTGAAATGCTGGTACATTAATAACCGGTGTAACCGCCAGAATGTTGAATGCAAGCACGCAAACGTTCATGCATTGTGTCATACAGGTGCTGGATGTCAGTTTGTGGGATGGAGTTCCATGCCTGTTGCACTTGGTCGGTCAATACGTTGTTGCGCAAATAATATATAATATATGTTGCGCAACAACCTGTGTCAGCACGTACCGTTTGACGTCGTCTGCAGGAGCAGGGACTTGTCACACGGCGCCTATTGCTCCGATTACCATTGACGTAACACCACCGGCGATTGCGGCGGCAGTGGGTCGTTGAACGCCGCACCTGGACTACGGAATGGCACGACATTGTCTTCTCCGACGAATCCCGCTTCTGACTGCAACATCACGATGTTCGGATCCGCGTGTGGCGGCACCACGGCGAGAGACTGTATGACGCCTGCATTATGTATCGCCATACCGGTCCGTCGCCTGGCGTTTTGGTTTGGGACGCAATTGGATATGACACCCGCATCCCTCTGGTACGCATCGCCGGTACACTCAACAGCCACCGCTACATCTCCGACATTTTGGAGCCTGTAGTCCTCCCTTACCTGCAGGACCTACCAACGGCCACGTTTCAACAGGAAAATGCGCGCCCGCACGTGGCACGCATCGTGCAACAATAATTCACGGCCCACCAGGTGTAACTGCTGCCGCGGCCCGCGTATTCTCCCGATATGTCGCCCATCGAACACGTCCGGTCGCTGATCGGCAACCGAGTGGCCCGGCAAGCACCACCCGCGGCTACGCCTGATGAACTGTGGCAACGTGTGGAAGCAGCCTGGACCGACATACCCCAAGCCCACATCCAAAGCCTCTTTCGTTCGATGCCGCGGCGTGTAGCGGCCGTTATTACCAGCCATGGGGGCCACACGAACTATTGATGTTTGCGTGCTCCGCAAGTCGCACGGACCTGTAAGCTCAATCGTTTCATCTTTGTATCTGTTGTTATGTGTCCAGTAAATCTGGCTTTGCTATCTCGTGTCCTTCTTGGTGTTGCATTTTGGGTGGCCAGTAGTGTATATTTAACCAGTTCAGATTTAATATTCAACAGTTTGAATTCCAGGAAAATTTGCAGGTATTAAGTTCGGAACTAAATGAAATTGCAGTTGGTGTCATTTTGGTTACCTGGAATAATTTCTACAGCATTCGAAATGTCATTTTGGGATCGTATTTCTCAGATAATATGCTTCGAAATCTGACTCCGTAGAATTATAATACATCACAAATGTACGTTGTTTTGCTCTCTGGTCTAATTAGAATGCAGGCAGCGCTGATTCTTTGTAGCACTGTTCGTGGCAGAAATACGAGCAAGTTTACATTTTTTTTTAAATACGGAATATTATAGCGAAATAAAAAGAAATGCTAAAACGCAGTTTAGATCTTCAAGAGTAACTGGTCATTAAATAGTTCACCGCGGTTTCTTTTTTTTTTTTTTTTTTTTGATTGGAGGTTTAGCGACCACCTTGAGCAACTCAATGGGCTATAAGCAGTCGCCCGTCCCTAATTTAGGGTCACTGGTTCCCGGGAAGGGAGAGAGCCAGTGCCGTAAGACAAACACAACATCCATGCCTCACCGGGATTCGAACCCGGACCCCTTTCGGGCGAATGATCATAGGCCAACGCCTTAGACCACTGCGCCACCGGGGCGGTTACCGCTGTTTCAATCGTACTTAAACAATTTTGCGCAATTCGGAACTTTATATGTTAAATTCAAAATTGGGGGAAGATATATAAATTCAGTAGACCTCACGTTTCAGACATGTTTCCTAGTTGCCGCTTCGTCATACTCACTTACTCACCACACATACACACACACGCACACACAAACATTCTCACTTTTCTTCCTTACTCAGCAGTTCTCATCATTTTTAGCACCTCTTTTTGTAAAAAAAGATCGTGCTTATGTTATCGATTTGGCCCTCCGTCCGTCCGTCTGTAGATACGATATCTCTGCAACTATTAGCCGATTTGAAAAACACTTTTTGCATTGGGTAGCTTGAAATATGCGAATGATGATCCCATATTTCGTTGTTTTTGTTTTTTTTCGATGTGCAATTTCGCCGCTAGAGGGCGTAAATGCAGATGATGTCAAATTCAAAAATACATTTTATTCCACACATTTGCTTCTAAACATCCTTTTGAAAAAATTATTTTATCTTTCGATTCCATTTATGTCGAAGAGTATTTTAGATATAGTTACTTTTTCAAATTACGCATAGATTTTCCGCTAGGGGGCGTAAAAGTAAATTACGTTTTCCACGATATCTCGTCTTCTAAAACTCCGATTAGAAAAATGTTTTCTTTAGCGGAGACAGCTCTTGATGGAAAATCTTTTGCATATAATGTCTAATTTTTGGTTTGGCCACCAGGGGGCGTAAGTGTTCATTTTTGCTTCTGATGCATTTGCCATAAAATCTGAGCTCCTAAAATCTCGATTGAAAAAATTCTTTCGTGGACCGATGCCACTCCCGTCGATAAACCTTTTTGGAATATTTTCTTCTGAAAACATTGCATGGTTTCTCTGCCAGGGGGCGTAGATGTATATCTTATTTTTGTCAATATCTCTATTTCTAGTACTTCGATTTGAAAAAATCCTTCTTTGTTGGATAATGTTTCCAGTGTGACATGTTTTTTCATATAATTTCAAAATTTTCAAGCAGTTTATAGACTTTCCGCTAGGGGGCGTTTCACCCAAAAAATCTCTGCTTCTAAAACTCCGATTTGAAAACTTCTTTCTGCACCGGATAGAGCTCCTGATGGGGAAATCCTGTGCACATAATTTCTAATTTTTGTAAAAAATGGTTTTGCCACCAGGGGGCGTAAATCTTAATTCTCGCTTCTGATGCATGTGCAGCTAAATATGAGCTTCTAAAACCTCGATTGAAAAAAAGTCATTTGTGGACCGATATTACTCATGTCGACAAACCTTTAAAGAACATTTTCTTCTTAAAATAATGCGTGGTTTCTACGCCAGGGGGCGTAGATGTATATCTTATTTTTGTCAATATCTCTACTTCTAGGAGTCCGATTTAAAAAATTCTTTCTTTGTTGGATAGTTTTCCGATGCGAAATGTTTTTCATATAAATTCAAATTTTTCAAATAAATCATAGACTTTCCGCTAGGGGGCGCAAGGTAAATTGCGTTTTCTGCTTCTAAAACTCCGATTTGCAAAATTCTTCCTGTATCGCATACACCTGATGGAAAATATTTTTCGTATAATTTCTAATGTTTGGTAAAGAATGGTTTGGCCACCAGGGGGCATAAGAGTTAATTTCTGCCTCTGATGTATTTGCAGTAAAATCTGGGCTCCTGAAAACTCGACTACAATTTTTTTTTTTCTTGGACCGATACCGCTCATATCGAAAAACCTTTTGAGGATACTTTCTTCCTAAATAATGCCTGGTTTTCCCACCAGGAGGCGTAAAGTCACATCTTATTTTTGTCGATATCTCTGTTTCTAAGAGTCTGATTTGAAAACTTCTTTCTGTGTTCGAGAGCGTTTCCGATGCGAAATGTTTCTTATATAAATTAAAATTTTTCTTAACGCACAAGTCTGCAAACGGAGAGCGTAAGCTCACAGTTCCGTTTACAGCAACATCTTAGGGATTATAAACCCGATTGAGAAACTTCTTTCTTCCGTCAGATGCTATTGTTTTCCATATCGGTTCCATTGACTTTGAATAGCTTTGATAAAATTAATTTGCGTCAAAACGGATTCAAAAGACATGCTTATTACACTCGAAAATTCGGTGTCGTCTTTCTTGTTCTCTATTTTCTTTGTTTCCTGCGTGAAGCAAAAGGAACGCGATACGCTTAACGTGCGCTATTCTATAACACAATGGTTTGAAACATTTTGCAACTAGGTCACTTGGCCATTTACGCATTGTAGCTACTTTCTTTAAGCATGAGAAACGACCATTGACTCTGCTACTCTGTCTTCGGAAAGCGTACAGCACGAAAAAGTATTATGCGGTCAGGTTGTGGTGGTGCACTCTGTTTCCAAATTTAAATAAAAAATGGATTTTATTCTCTGCGGCTAACTATCGGTAAATGAGCACACGCTTTTCACAGCTTGTGACGTTTGCTACTTTCGCTAATCCTCCGTTATCTCTTTTTGCGTTTAGTGCTGTGATGAAAAGTTTTGACCCATAATAGTTGGCAGATGGCATGCAAGTGTTAGTGCTGGATGAGCAGCTAAAATGCCACGGAAGTATATCATTTTGGTATATAAATATATGTTTTACCGCAGGTCGAGGCTGATGAGCATCACGTAGATATGTGTCGTGCTTATGTCCATCATTTGAACAATTATAAAGAATGCCCAGAAGATCAAAACATCAGCCAAGTTCACCATTCCATTAACTGCAACAGTACTCACCCGTTCACGGAGTAGTTTGTTGAAGACCGTTAAACATATGGATGGAACGTAAGATTCAACGCCTTATACCTGTGAATTAGTAAATAATAGTGAAGAAGGCAAAGAGCTTTTATAATGTTTTAAATTTTTTATTATAGGGCTGTTCACAGGATTACTTTCAGTGCCGTGTTGCGTGAGCTCGTCTGGCCTTCGTTAGGAAATTAAGAAAGGAAAAAAAAATTCCGGAGTTTTAGCTATAGTTCTTCCCGATGATTATGAGAATGGTTTACTAGGTAAGTGAAAATCCGCTCTTCTGCATTAGTGCACTTCATGCAATATAGTATAGGGGAAAGGCAACGGATTTTCATGCCTTTATTTACATATTACTCCTTTTATGGTTTGCACATCAGTTCCTCCTTATTTATAAGTATTTCTCTCGGCTACCTCACTGCCAAGTGCAATTTATTTTCTGCCTCGATCCCTCATCTCGTTATCTGACATTGTAAACCTCTATTTTCTCCCCGTCTTCCCTTCTTTGTTTGGGGAGCGAAACATTCTCTCCATCGCATGGAGAATCATCACCCAAATTCTCGCCTTCAAGCGCTATATCAAGACTTCCATGTCTTTTCTTCTTGCCTTGAGAAAAGCGCGGGCTTGTCCCCTAGCCAGTTTTGGGTGTCCCCCTTGAGACCAACAGACTATCTCCATGTCACTTTCACTACTAACACCTCTTCCTTAGAAGCTTACCTTGCATGTGTGCATTTCCTCTTACATGTGAGTCCTTGTTCATTCCACATCATTCTGAAAGAAAAGGTGAATCCTGAGAAGTCCAAACAATTCAGTAAAACCATTTCCAGAGCAATAAAGTAATTTCAAACTGAACTTCATGAATTGTCGATGCGGAGTAAAAACTGCCAGTAATAGTGTTTTCTCCGAACATCAGAAGTATAGCAGGGAGTGATTCACAAACGGCTGGCAGAAAGGTAGCTCAGGGACCATCTTAATATCCCTCCAAGAACTGGCGAAAATCCATGCTTGAAGAGAGAAATTATTTTCACTTAAATTTTATTAAAAAAGTTATTAATATTAACTTTTGCTGAAATTAATGAGCTCAGGGTAACATCTCTTAAGTTGGTGAGTTGAAACATATTACTTACTGAAATTACAGAAATTTTCTAACTAAATTCTTAAGACAATACCTGAAAAACCAGTAAAGATTTCAGGAATCGATATAACAAGAAATGGAACTTACAAAGAACTTGTTTATTCCTGGTTTTTGACTTAAAGCTCTCAAAACGCCGAAAAATTTTTATTCGAACTGAAAGAGCCTGCAAACTGAATCACGTTGTCAATCTCATAGTTTAGACTTATGCAGTATACAGATTATCAAAATCGCATGTAAATCATCTTTCGTCGTATTACCACACCGCACTCACACACACTCTTTAATCTCTACGTGTCTTTATTTACCTTCCAGCTCATTGTCAGCATTTTACAAAAAGTATGAGGAAATTCGGGAAAGTGACGTACCGTTCAGAAAGAAAATCTAACTGAGAAGAAACATAATTTACGCAAGAGCAGAAAAAAATGAAGGTTAAATTAGAGATATATACGTCACACATCTTTAATTACTGCAAGAACAAGGCGAAGGATCATTGACAGAAAAAATTTGAACCAGTCATTTTCTATTCGTCAAGTTTAAGCACCAAAGCAACTTACATAGCAGAAAATTCAGAGGTGACAGAGTGGGTTTTAACCATAAAGCAGCACTTGAATTTCGTTTGTCGCGATTTCGATAAACTTGCGCAATTCCAGTGTATGCAATCCACATGGTTCATAATTACCGATCCATAAAGAGTTGGGAACTTCCTTCTGTATACATAGCTTCACAACATGAGTTGGAGATTTCTGGAAATAACCCCTAATTATCTGTCCAGCAGTATCTTATTTTTATTTATAGTCCACCACAGCACTGTAAATTACATATTTAGCATAAGCGGTCCTCAGGGCTTCATCGCATGAGACCTACACCACGTCAAACATCAGTGCACTATCCGATAACAGCAGTTGGTTGATGAAACTTTCATGCACGCAAACATGATAAAAGCCATTCCCATTTTTATGCTGAGCTGCATAAAAAGTTTTACAGCCATACATCATATCAACAATAGCCTTCGTCATACTTTCATTTGTTAAAGTAACGGAATGCCAGACACGGAAAATCTCCGTCGCTTAAATATAACCACAATGCGCATTGAATCCGATAAAGGCTAGATACGACGATATTTTGCATAGCATCTGACGCAACTCTGAATTACCCTCTGCCTGAAGAGAAAACAACTTCTAAGTACGAATTTCTGGAAGTAGAAATTTCGCGCTTGGGGACAACCGAATGGTATGGGACGTCAGACATGTGAACAAAAATTACTAAGTTGACTCTCTTCTTTTTTACCCTTTACAGAAGAATTTCTGTACACCCGTTTTCGGAAGCTGCAATATCCTGTCCATAGATAGACGGGAAAAGTAATGGCAAACATGCTTTCCAATGCACGTCAAACGACTCTTCTAAATCTAGAAAAGCCTAGAATCCAATTATATCAAAAATAAGATTTCTGATATTTTGAATGAACAGTTGTCAAACTTTCTCGTATGAGTAACGTGTTATCGTGCATCCATGTCTTGTTAAAAGTAATTTAGTTAATTACCCGCCATATGCGCATCATGCTAATTTATAAGATTGGTGTGATTGATAGGGTAAAATGTCAAATCGAATGTTTTTGAGGTGACTTCTGGAATTCAGAATTAGCACTTATTTTCTTCTTTAGCATATTGCTAAAGATAAAGTTAAGTATTGGCTTCGTTAAGGGAGTCTCCTAATGCCCAACATGTTTCGTTCTTTGATAGGCTGTCGGGAAAGATAGATGGATGCACGTAAGAACTTAATTTCCCTTTGACCTAGGGAAGTGGAACAAATGGGAAGAATCTTAATGTCCCTTTTGTTAGGGACTAACTAACCGCAGTACAACCGGAAATGCTTCAGAATTGATTAAGAGGAATCTATTCTGTTTCCTTTTGACTGCAGTCGTCACCCGTCGGTCAGTTGTCTCGACTGCCCTTCCCTACACTTACCCTTCTCCGAACAATTAATTTAAGCCTTCCATTTGAAGCGTACTGTTCGCGGAGTCATCGCAAGACAAATCGTTTTAGCATGGAAAAGATAAGCATTCAGGGAATAATAACAGGGGTACTTTGTATGAAGTACTCAACCAAATGAGATTATCTGGCCATCATTCAACGACCAGATCGGTAGATAGAATTAACATTGCTGAGTACCCTTAACGATCCCACACTCCATCTGATTCATAAGAGGAGAAAGGGGTTATTCGCGTTTGACCTCTTTTGAAGCCGCGATGATTGTAACTATCGGAGGACACTTGAACACTGCTCGAGCTTGTCAACAGTTCGATTTTTTTCCTTTTGTGAAGATTCAGAGCGGTGGGTGTCAAAGGCATTTCTGAGAACCGGAAAAGTGCAATTTTTGCTTCCGTGTCGCTATCCTGAAATGAAGGCATAGTTGATTTCTAGTATTCACCCACACTGAATTGTTCTTTTTTTCCCCAACCAAGATCAAAGTATTTTTGAACATTTTCGTGCCATGTGAACTTATTACAGAAACGCATATCAAATCTATTTAATGATTTTTCATTTATGCCCAAGTAGATTAGAAAACAAAACATTTAATTCCTTCTAAGGTTATGAATAAATATCTCCCCAAGAACGAAAGCTCCGGCATCTCAAATGCTCTCCAAGCACCTTTATATGGTTTTAAGCAAAAATCTTGAAATATATATCATAAAAAATGCATAATCTATATTAGGTTGTAAGATAGACGTAGAGTGATCTGTATCACAACATAATATGGATTAAAATATAAACGCTCAAGTATGGAGAATGAGTCTTGCTTTTCAAATCCCTTCTACGAGTATGTGACTCTTAATACGGAGCAAAAGGAACCAACAAATCTGATATTTAAAATAGTGTTAGATGGACACCACTTTTATGTAAGAGATAACACAGATGGAGAGGTTGATTCATTCGCCCTCCCATTTAATTTACTAATTCTTAATTTTATTTCTTTATTATGACTATTGCTTTTGCTAATGACTTTTTTCATTTTACTTGTTTATGTTCGCAAGTTGCTCAAAGGACAACAGAGAAACGTCCTAAGGAAGCTACAAGGAGGATGTAATCCAACTGCATGAACGTGTGACGTATAACTGAGATAACGCAGTCAAAACAGCAAGTTGAAATGATGCGCCTTGCTGGCGTAGCTCTGTCGGGAGAACATCCCGCTCGGGAATGAGAAGACTTGGGTTCGTAACTCACCACCGGCAGAAAAGGGCTTGTTCGCTATAATTGTTTTAATGAGACATAATGCAACATATTATTGATGTTACCTATGATTTCAGTAGAAGAAGCCAGAAGAAGTATGGCGCCTTCTTCAGTTCACTGCGCAAGAGTAGAGGTAAGAGACAACTCACAGATTTCCCGTAAAATTCTTGCAACCATTTATTTGAAACTGCGTTTTAAATAAAGTACATCCCCATCCTCCACACTTCCCCGGAAACGCTGCTTGCAGTTTTACTTTTTATACGAGAGAATGATGGGAAGTATATTCTTGAGAGACAAACAATCTGCCAAGACGCAAAGTTTATTCGTTCACTACACGTTGGTTATCTCATGTCAATGTAAAGGTTGGTGACAAAATATCTAGGCCGACCTGGTGGCGCAGGTGTCTAAACACTGGCTTATGATCATTCGTCCTAGATGGGGCCCATTGAATGGGCGTTGGGTTCAAAACCTGATGAGGCATGGATGTTGTGTTTGTCTTACGGCACTGGCTCTCACCCTCCCCTGGAACCAACGTCCCTAAATAAGGGACGGGCGACTGCTTATAGACAATCGAGTTGCTCACGGTGATCGTTGAACCCCCAAATGAAAAAAAAAAAAAGCTAAAGAGTCATGTAAGTTTTGACGTCACGCAACCATCAGGTGAAATAGACGACAAATTTAGGCCAGTAAAATTTGTTATTCGACATGTACAACCTTTACTATTTCATCGCAAGATCTGTACCTTTCTTCCTATCTTTTCTGCATTGTTAGGTCCCTAATGTGTGCTGTTAGAAATATGTATATGTCCCCAGTGTTTTAAAATACAAGAATTGTAAAAGACAAGATGATCGAGAAAGTAACAAGCTTTCAATGTTCTCGCAATTTTTGTAATGCGCCCATAATTCAGTATTTTGCTTATCTGTGCCTTCACGTGACAATAACGAATTTTATACATAACAATTTGTGTCTACAACCCTTTACAGCATCAAACTTATTCGCCTTACTATTTGTGTGCTGCATTGTATGTTATTAAATATATTTTCGGCATTACTACCGGGGACATAATTCTTCAACCAAACAAGATAAGTGTCTCTTTCAGTATAACTTTCTCTGCCCCCCCCCCTTTTATGCTCCTTTCGTAGAGATCAGTGCACCGCTGAGAAATGTGAGGGGTTTCATGACATGTTTTTTGTTTTGTTTTTCAATTCGGGGTTTAGCGACTGTCTTGAACAACTCAATATGCTTGTAATCAGTCCCGCGTGCCAAATTTTAGGGCACTGGTTCCAAAGAAGAGAGATATCCAGTGCCGTAAGACGAACACACCACTCATGCAGCACCCGGGTTTCGAACCCGGGCCCATTCGGACGAATGGTGAGATGCCAGCACTTAGACCACAGCACCACCGAGAAGACTGCACGACATATGTACTAATAATCATTTGATCAGTGGATCACATTACCACTAGGTTTAATTCATTAAACATATCAACCCCCACATGTAGAAGAAGTGAAACGTTAAAAAATGAAGATGCTGAGTAAGACGCACAGTGTCAGCAAAAAGGACAAAATTAAGACGGAATGTGTAAGAGTAGCCGTCAACGTCATGGCGAATGAAAATAATGTTCAAGAAGAAATATTATGCTGGTATGGATATGTGTTAAAATTGGGTGTTTATAATCTATATTTAGAAACATGGAGTTACCAAGACAAATGCCTAATTTGAAATTGCTGAGTAGTGAAAACAACAACGTGGAAAAGTAGAATGAATTTAAAGGTGAGGTGATACAAGACAGAGCTGAGTAAGGAAGCAAATTCCGCATCATTGATCAAATATATACATATATTGACCTACTATTAATACATGCCTACAAATTTGTAGACACCTACATGCCTACAAATAATCTTTACTTAGAGAAAGTTTAATATTGTCTTCTGAAACCTTTGGCCTGTATGACGGCATCTAGTCTTCGTGAAATACGTTTCACAGTTTTCCTGTAAATGTCTGCCGATATGTTCCGCCATTCGTCGTTCAAAACAATGACTAGCTCAGCTTTTTGTGTTTTGGGTCATCCCCTCTTCCACGCACCCGACGATCTAATTGGTCCCATAAATTCTCTATAAGGTTCAAGTCGGGATTCTGGGCTGGCCAATCCAACTTTTCGACGGCCATATGCATAAGCCAGCCTATAAAGACGCGAGAAGCATGGCACGGTGCGTTGTCCTTCTGATAGAGGTATAAACCTTCCCCAAATTACTGCCACTACGTTGATAGTGCATAATCGTCCAAAATGATTAATGAGCCTAAGCCGAACCACGAAAAAGAGCATCATACTATCGTGCGTCCTCCATCAAACTTTGTCCAGAATCTCCTTCACCCAGGAACGACTACCAGGTTGTATACCGTGTCTTGACAGTTCAAAGCACAGTGTTTTATTGGTCAACAGTAACGTAGGTTGATGCCTCTATCAAAAGGACAGTACAAGACGTACGTTCCTTACACCACGCTAATTGGCGTGTAGCGTTATCCGAAGTAATTAGCGGCTCGCGGATGATTGCTTGACAGAAAGAAGCCATCTTGTGCAGCGTCCTGTAGTGGTGCCAACATCAGCCCCAAATAGTCTCAAATATGGCTTGAGTGATTTGAGACAATGTTGGTTTGCTTTCTGAGAAGACAATCCTTTGTACATTTCTCCTGTCACGTTCTGTTACTTTCGGTGGTTCACGGGGTCGTTTCTTTGCAGATTCAGCACCAGTCAGTTTGCATTTGTATATTACATCACAAATAGTCGATTTTGGGATCATGAATGACGCTGAAAGTCACATACGGAGCTTATGTGGTACCCTATTATCAATTCGCGCTGAAAATCAATTAACTCTGTCGATCGAGGCATCTTGCATTATAGTTGGGTCTATGACGTGTGTTAATGGTAAGACAGTTCATTTATGGTTCTAAAACTGCTAAAGGCAATGGTTTTCTCATTACTCATTACATGTAAAGATACTTTTGCTAATATTGTTAAAATTAACATAATCTGATACTGTGTTAATAAAACTTAAGGTGCGAACAGGTCTTAACAATCTACTATTAACAGTCCTGAATGTACGTGTCCTACAGAATCTTCATCCAAATTCTTACATTACCGGATCATATACACTGAAGAGCAATTGAATTAGAGACAGCTGGCGTTACGCAAATGTGGCGTTGTGGGCGGCCGTGTAAACGGAAACGAAATTACGTATGCAGTGATCCGACAATATAAGGAGTGTTGCGACGGGAGTCAGTAAGAGTCGGATGCAGTATGGGTAAGACGAAGGATCTAAGCGCATTTGATCGTGGGCAAATTTTCGGGTCCCGACGAATTGGTCACTCCATCTCGGAAGTCGCGCCGGCACTGGGATTTTAACGGGTGCACTGTGAGTACATCGAATCCGGTAAAACCATCCCTGCAAGGGCCAACTGTCGTGGACAACAGCGAGTGGATGAACGGGGTCATCGTCGGCTAGCTCGCATTGTAACAGCGGATAGACGGGCCACAGTGCAAGAAATCACTCGGCAATTTAACGCTGGTGCACAAAAACGTGTAAGCAGCCACACCATCCAGAACCATCTCCTCGCTATGGATTACAGAAGCCATCGTCACACGAGGGTACCGCTTCTGACCGCACATCACAGGGTGCATAGACTAACATGGGCGCAAGAACATCGCCACTGGACCCTAGACATGTGGAATCATGGTGCCTTGACTGATGAGTCGAGATTCACGTTGGTACATGCGGATGGCAGGATACGACTACGGCGCAAACCATATGAAGCGATGGATCCTCCTTGCCAGCAGGGTACTCTTCAAGCTGGTGGGGGTGGCATTCTCGTCTGGGGACTGTTTACGTGGACTGAAATGGGACCCCTGGTACGTGTGACATCGTCCCTCACAGGTCAACGTTACCGGGATATCCTGGACGACCATTTGCTCCCATTTGTGCGTCTTCAACATCCCACTGGGGACCTCATCCTGCAACAAAACAATGCACCGTGCCATCGCTCCCGAATTGTATCCGAATGGTTGGATGAACACTCCACCGACGTGACCTCGCTTCCTTGGCCAGCTTGGTCACCTGACCTCAATCCCATCGAGCACATCTGGGGTACCATCGAGAGAGAGAGAGAGATGTTCGAGGCTCTGACCCCCTCCATCAAATCTTCGTGAACTGTGGGAGCTTGTTCAGGGGTCGTGGATCCGTATGGCTTCCCAACGCTTCCGGTGTTTTGTCGAGTCCATGCCGAGACGAATCGCCGCCGTCATCAGGGCGAAAGGTGGTGCTACACGTTACTGGACAGGTATCTCTAATTCAATTGCTCTTCAGTGCAGTGCTCATGCAATCACCTTGAAGTTTGCAGTTCTAGCCATTTCACAGTTTTGATGTCTAGGTTATAGTGTGGCACAAAAACTTGCGTATTTACGAAATATGTAGAGATGTTTCTTGGGTGCTTTTGAATTTATTTTGCAGTAATAAATTTTCATCATAAAAAACATATACTCTTTTCTGTGGAACTACATTGGAAATGTTTTCGAGTACACATCTCCCGCTCTTTGTTCAGGTCATTGTTTTGATTCTGGTGTTTCATAGGGGATATAAGAATGAGTTATACAGATATACTACTACTGTTAGTTATAATATAGAAACTGCTGACTTTTTATTTGAAATTGAGATGAAAATTCGCTCATAAATGTTACTAACAAGAAACTAAAATAAGTGTCAAAGTGGAGTCTCTTCATCGAGCAAATACATCCTTCGAAATAATTTTCTCTGCCTGCTTCCTTCTATAAAACGAAAGAAACACGACTAGAAAAAAAAATGCTAGATATTTTTCTATACGAAATGCAGTAGCACTGTTAGCCCTGACCGAGCTGCTAGCTCACTCCCATTGCTTGACCGAAACATCTGGGTCAATCGTCTGCTAAACATCGGGGACAAAAAAGGAGGGGGTGGGTCAGGACTAGACAATGCCGTCATTCATATGTTCTATCCTTCAACCGGCGTACTGGCAATGATGATGTCTTTTGTAGAAAAATGCCTTCGTCCTACGCATAAGGAAAACAAAAAGGAAACGCTATTAACACACAGTCAATACCACCCAACAAAAGGCAGCGGGAGGTGTTAGTCATTTGTACTTCTTTTATCGCCCTTTTTTTTCCCTAACTTTTGTTTTTAGTTTTCTTTTGTTTTTAAGCCGCCTGAACCCTACGACCTTCGGCATTTTTTCATGTAATTTTCAAGCTGCGGAAAAATACCTTGGCAGCCAATGCAAGTGAGACACTCGCCCAGGTGCCCTTGGATGGCGTAATTACTGGTTACTTACCTGCATCACTAAAACTCAAACAATCAAGTGAAACTCTATACGTTTATTTCAAGCGATTTATTGAGAGCCAAAATATTTGCAAAAACAAAGCATGCTGCCGTTAGATTTTCAGGAATCAAATCTTTCAAAAGCACAAATTTGGTTGCGATGAGTTTATGACAGAATCGGTAATATTAAGACACTTTACACACACATGCACACCGCAATCAACAACAAATGTTGTCGCTTCAGTCTTTCTGAGTGTGCTGATATCTGCAACTTTTACTTGATGTACGTGTCTTTTATCCAATTTTTCTTGGTCCCACCAGTTATGCGCGTTCATATGGTTCTGTGAGTTGCCTAAAATTTGCGTAATTTTTTGAATTGGCGTTCGAATCTTTGTTCCATAACTAAGAAAGACCTAGAACTTGTAGGACTCACCTACTGTATCCTTTCCTTTCAGACATAAAGATAAGTTGCTCGGGAATATCACGTTAATTCTTCCAAATGTACTCTATTCAAGTTTTTATACACATGCTGATACACCGTCCTCAATAGGAAATATTTGCCTTGGTAGAAAAGGCAGGGCAGTAAATAATTAAAATAATGTTTCAAATTCTTTCACACACACTGTTAAAACTTTTGTGGTAGGTTGCACCAAAAAGTGGAATCACACCAGCTTCTTTCTGAGGAAATATACCCCATTGTGTGGTGCAAACAACAACTAAAACCACGGTGCAATTTTGCACTATATTGTGGTATAAGGTTGCACTACATAATGGTTCAAATTTGCACCAAGTTGTTAGGTTTTGTGTGGTGTACCTTTTCTCACAAAGTGGTGCAGCTGGTGTAGCACCATTTTTTGGTGCAACCTGCCACAAAATTTTTTAACAGTGCATGGATGAGAAGCATATGAGCATATATTTTTCACCTTTACTTATCTTTTTGGAATTTGAAGGCTTACAAAAGCGTTAAAGACTTGTGGGAGCTACTCTTGATAAATTTCGGTTCATTACTTCCAATAAAGGAGATAGAAATAGCAACGTAAGCAAGATTGACACCTTACAGAATTCGAAGTACAAGAAGCCAGAAAACTCACATAACACAAGCAAATCGAGAACACAAGTGGCACCATGATTCCATCGGTTTTACATAAAAACATCATGCACCACTACCCAAGAACTCATGGTTTCACTCTGTGTGTGTCTGTGTCACGCGAGAGCGCGTGCTTAATCAGCTGGTGGACGATACATGTTTGAATCCTTAAATATATACATTCATTTCTGTGATACTTCTGCTTGCTCAAGATGTTTATGTTGGTAAGGCACAGCATAAAAACACAAGCTTCTCTCACTTTACAACACATAACACAAACTGTACAAAGCACTAAACCGACATTGGTTTAGTAAATGCTAGGTATAAATATCGCATTGTATACCCACACTTTTGTTTTTCGAGCAACTTCTTTCTTAACCCTCCTGGTAGCAAGGACTCATATATACGTTCGGAGATTTCTGCGTCCAAAGCGGTGACGACGCAATAATACGTTCAACGAAAATCTTTTCAAAAGCGGCGAGAGCGCAGTGTTGCGTTGATAACATTTTCAGGTTCATAGTGGCGAGAATGTATATATGCGCATCTTAACGACGTCGAATACTATAAAAAGATAGTACGCTTTTAGGGGAGTCGCCTGTTATACATGTGGAAAAATTTCGCATTGCCTCTTCCAAAGCTCTTACCACCTGGAGGGTTAATGCAAATAGTTTTATACAGCTGGTATGTGATTTTCCAAGCTTTGAAGATTCTCACATCACGAAAATAGAAAATTAAATTCATATGTTTCAATTTCACCAAATGTCGCGTCGGTGGCCGAGTGGTCTGAAGCGTAGCACTAGGGCCACTCGTCCAAAATGACACCCGGAAGAAACATGGGTGGAGCGCTTGTCTTAACAAAATAATTTAAAATAGTAGTATAATAAATAACTCCCTACAGACACAAAATAATTTGCACCCCCCCCCCCATAGGTCACAGCCAATCAAGAACTATCACTGGTTGCACATATAATTTTACTGTTATTTTAGGAATTAATTATGGGGGAACGTGACTGTGTGTAGCTGAATAAATATCGAACTGGCAAATAACTTGAACCATGTTCATTTCTTAACCTGGACCATACCTATTTATTAGTGTTACCTTTGAATGTTTTACTGTTCGTATCTGTTCGCTTAGACTCACATCATGGATATCTTTACTTTTTTTAAACGAACCGTATAGCTTCTAAGCAAACAGCATCTCTCCATTCTTGCGTCTATATGTTACCAAGCGCCAGGTGCTATAATAATTTTTCAAAGCGAACACTGAGATAGCATGTTCTGTTAATACACTTGGCGCTGAATTCTTTGTTTATTTCAAAATTTTAGGATTAGTAAATTCCATAATCTGTATCTACAAACGGCATTTTTCAAAGAACACTGTGAGCATCGTATAAATGCATAGAATTATGCATCCAGATTTAAAATACCTTGTGCCAGGAAAAACATTCTGAAAAGAAATTAAGATATGTATACACACCTTCGTCAAAAAAGTGGCCCCCACCTTGAAGAAATGTCGTGTGTATGACTCAAAGCCACATGCTAAAAGATGGTAGTGTAAGTAGCGAATAATCACATTTGGAGCCTGTTTAGTGAGGCGGATACCTTGCTGTTGCTGTAATATTAGCATGAGGTGTGATCTCCTCTCGCAGCAGTACAACCCAGCAAAAACACAAGTGTTGGGAAACTGCTGGCCACCAGATGGCAGTGATGGGTCACTGATGGCTGAAATCTGCCGCTCACCCAGTAGCGGTCCGTTGGTGGCAGCGCCATCAGTTGGCAGCCATTGATGGCCCTGCCGCATCGCCGTGAATTGCAGGCCACCAAGCAAGTGCCACTAATGGCCCGTAGCTGGCAACCGATGAAACCCCAACACCAGGTGGAACAACGGACTGCGCATGCGCAGAAGCAACACATGCTGTGTCTCTCGTGGTACCAGTTAGTTGAAGACGACGTTATCGCCATCTTATTATTTTAGTGGATATTAAGGAAAAAACAAGATATGCAGAGAGGCGAATTAATTTCCTAATGAAATGCCACGTCGACCAAGTCATCAGATTAAGCCATGAAATACTAGATTACAGCCATAAAAAACACCCACTACATTCCCATGAATAACAAGAAATAATTTCTGTGTAATCTTTCGTTTTAACATTCACTAAACTGCTTGAAAAAAAGTCCTGGAGACATTAAAAAAGCGTTATGTTGAAAAAAAAAAAAAAGAAGAAGAAGAAGAATTATACGCGTACAAAATTTATCAATTACTTGAAAAAAACAAAAATCAACGCTATGTGGATATAATGTACTCTTCCATGGATTGAATACACAAGACTGAAGGAATTCAGTTCTAGAAATAAAATGAAGCAAAATAAAATATATTTCCTTTTTAAAACAAATGTAGCTTCGGACAGCGGAAGGGAAAGATACAACGTCAAAAATGTAACAGAATGTGACATGAACGGGTAAATATATTAATTCAACAATCGCCTTTCACGACGACAAGGACAGCTCGAAACTTCGAAAGCGCCTTTAAGTTGAAAACGCCTTTAAGTTACACTCGTTGAAAAAGTGAAGTTCCATTAAAGTAAAAAAAAAACAATCGTACGTTGAAAAAAAAAATTACGAATTATATGAAACTGACATTTATGAAAAATGCCTCGCAATATTGTAACATTAAATAGAGAATAATTCGTTACACATTCCGCAGAAAAAAGGGTCAGCTTCAAGCCATACTCGTGCGTGCCAAATCAGTCTAGTTGGTAGAGAGCTGGTTCGTTTCCACCCAGATCCAAATGGGCGTTTTTCCGGACCTGTTGAGAAAATTTCCCCAATGCAGTGCTGTAATTCAGAAGTTTCGTAAGAAGAAAAAAGAAGTAGTTGTAGCTTTGGGAAACTGCGGTTATACTTAACTTTTTTTTTATGGCTACTGCTGGGGAATTGGCGGACAAGATTCGGCAAGCCATCAGTTACATCACGTGATTGCCGGCTTCCACTGCCGGAAATCTAGCGGACCACATTAGGCTAGCCATCATTTATGACACGTGCTTGCAGGGCCGCTGAAGGGCCACTTGCGGCAGCTACTGCCTAAGATGGATAACTGATGATCCTGTTGTGGCATATGACAACTGATGGGGCCAACTGTTCGCCAGCTGCTGGCCATAACTTCTGGCCCTGCTTTTGGCCGCCCGGACATTTTATTGACGGTTCGGCAGCTGCAACATAGTGTTGGGCCATTGCCGGCAGTGCAGCCTGCCAGCAATGGCCCTGCAAGACTGCTTTTGCTGGAAAGCTCTATTACGGTAAAGACGTTGTTCGAAATGTCCCTTGCAATGTCCTGGTCGGTAGCCCGGGTGGACGAGGGGTACGAGGTCCTGACTTCTAACCATTCTTCCGAGATGGGTCTGGATGAGGCATGGATGGTGACTTTGTCATATGGCATTGGCCCATATGACAAAGACACTTTCTCCCTTTCTCCCTTCCCTGGAACCAATGGTCCCAAATTAGGGGGACGAGTGACTGCTTATAGCCCATTTAGTTGCTCACGGTGGTCGTTAACCCCCCCCTCCCCCGAAAAAAATAAAAATGCCCTGTTCTAAGATTCTCCAGCTTGCTACACTTACTGCTAAGGATCCGTCATTGGAGTCAATTCTGTTCTCAAACAGCATTTCATTGATGTCCCAGATATGCTCAATTGGCGATAGATTCGTGGATCGGGGTGGCCATGATGGTAAGGGAACGACTGGCAGGCACTTTGTAAAATACGTGCGGCATATGGTCTGGCGTTATCGCACTGGAATATAGTATTTGGCATGATATGAAGGGTTGATAAGACCATTAGGGGGAAGAATGGTGTTTAAATACCGCTCAGTTATTATTAGTTCACCCCTAGATAACTATAGAAGATAACTGACTGTTGTAAGAGATGATGCCCCACACCAGAATCCAAAAAGTACCAAGCAGTGTGGCGCTAACACGTAGACAACGGGGACGCTCTTCCGCAGGTACGTCGTCACATGTAAGCGCGCCCGTCGTTCTGCCCAGGACTCATGCGGATCGCATCACTGAAGACGATATTCGCCACTCAGCACGTTCGTTGTACTACTGCAGTCTTGCATACTTATAGCTTAAGGTGTGCGATATGCATAGAAAAGGTAGCCTTTCTCGCATATCAGTTTCTTGCAGGCGTCGATGAAGGATACTGACAGAAGACGTAGCCCATTCCCCTGGCCACCCATCATTTGTTCTCTCACTGGTTAACTGTCGGGAAGTTTCGTGTACTGACAGCTATCCCTGCAAATCTGTCAATCATCCTGATCCGAAGTCACTCAAGGATAACCGGATCCTTACCGACAACGTGAAACATTTTCCCTGGTTCATTGCGGCCACCTGTGGATAGCTCAGGCATCACTTTCGAAATGCCCTGCAGTTCATCGCATGGATCATCCTGCGTCACAAAGACTTAAGATACGACTTCGCTCAAACTTATTGAGTTGATTAAACTTTCTTGTACGACGTACAAACGTCATTGACCTTCAACGGTTATAGGTCAGGTTCGGTTTCTTTAGCCTGCACGGTCCACGACACAACCTTACCTGCTGCTAACAAAATATGTGTTCACTCCCCTGCTTTTTAAAGGTAGCCAGATCCGCGCGTTTCCTTATATTTATATAGACCACGATCCCTACTTCTGTTCTAAATAGCATTAATTTAGTCTACCCCTTCCGAAAGCAATCTTGAAAATTGAGATTTATTGTCATAACCAGCCCAGACACGCCATTAAAATCTAACTTCATCCTGAAACTTTATGAATACTGTGCGTACATACAGATGAAATGCTAAAAACATGCTTTTAACCGAAGGACAGTGTGTTTTTTGTGTGCCTTTAACTGAAGATATCAGTTTTTAGATGAGAGCTTATATTATTAGTATATATCTTGAGACGAAACAACTTTCCCTTTTGCGCACATAAGATCTGTGGCGATGAATAATGAAGTTTTATTTCAGTGTTTGCGATGAGGTCGTTTCGCGTGTTTATTCCTAGATAGCTAGATAAGGAAAAAATGGCTTTGAAAAAATTAATGGTACTTCTTCAGGTGACATGTCCATACAGGAACGTCTGGTGATACATTCACATGAGCTGCGCGCAGCCGTGGTGTGATTACCAATATCCCGTAGAAGGGTGATTGATATGAGGTAGTTTCGTATTGCTTTATCCATAAAGTGTTAGGGGGACAGCGCCCAGCAACGCGCAGTGCGTCCTGGGCCAATTCTAGGAACCCGCCAAGCATTTTGTGCAACACGTACTGGATTGTCAGCAGGACGAGAATTGAACCCGGCACGATGCTAACTACACAGAGACGAGGCTGACGATAAGCTTACAGCCCTACACCGGATAAATATTTAGTGCTGCTCTCGAAGCATTTCCTTTCAACAGTGATAGATAATCGTTTATTAACATAAAACGATCTACCTAATGAAAAATAAATGAACGGGTTGGTTTTTAAGATAAAATAAGCCAGGTATTGGTGAGCTAACGCAAAAAAGTAAATCTTGATAATCAAGATTTATAGTCATAATCACCATATGCCACTAAAATAAAAATTTACCCTAAAAATTAAGGCATCTCAATATGTGCGCACGTATAAATATGATCTTAACTGAAAAACATTGTATTTTTTATCTCCAAAATATCGTGTGAAAACCAAATAAGGTAGGAATTCAAATTATTCTCAAAACCTTCATAAGATACAATTTCTATCTTTAGCAGTATTTTGATAATTACCGCCATTTTAATGGTAATGAACAGGCGCGTATGTTGAATATTTTCAGGGGTGGGGGGAGAAAAGTAGAAGTTTTTGAAATCCACCAGGGACAAATAAAAGTTAATGAAAAATAGAAGAAAAAATAAAGAGTTGTTTTCCAATGTTAATTAATGCATTTTTTATTAAATTAAATAATTTTCTTCTAATGTAAGTCGTATTTTAACCAAAAACAACATCAACAAAATAAAAACATTTTCGGATAAGCCCCCCTCTAAATATGCCCCTGGTGGTTAATTACAAAATATACTCTTATAATTTGACTATATAAACATTCAGCATAACTAATATGTTTATTCTTAGGATTAAATATTTACGTGAGCATTTGATATACTGTTTTGACCATCTCAAAAAACATATTACATGGTAACAGCTGAATATAACACTTTTAAGCTCAAAATGATGATGTGATTGCATGTAATACCATATGCCACTGAAATGAAAAGATGCGTTCTTCGTTAAATTTCTGTAATATCTAATTGAATTGGCTACTTTTCTCAAAACCGAATTGAGCTGATTCGGGGAATTCGGTCTTGAGAATAAAAGTGTGCATTTAAATAGGCGCCATTTGATTCCTATAAAACTTGGAATGGTTTCTGAAAGAAACGTGTGTTAACAAAGGCGGTCATAGTTATGATTCTGGTAAGGGTGTCACTTGATATCAGGCAGCCTTTCTGAGCGACAAGGATGTGAATTACACACGATGTGCAATAAGGGCTGTCATTCATCAATCAACACTTCTCTTCTGTTGTGAACGATCTGTTGGTGTCACTCTCAAATACACCAATGCCGACTGGTTACTTCCCAGTTGCACATCAGAATTAAAGTCCCGTAGAGCCAATACTCCCTCCCCTCCCCTCCCAGATGGATGTTTTGCAACTACCACCGCGCTGGCCTTATCGTCGACATTCATTGCTTGCATAACCAGCCGCTGGCAGTATATATCACTCAAAAGTTGTCACCTGGAAACCAGAATTTGCTCCGTTCTTTCGAGATCAACGGGTACTGAGTTTGAAACTGAAGACTTGAGCGATTTTGTTTACTTGTTTATCTATAATTTTCCATCGCATGGTTCCATAACTGCGATTGTAATAACAGCCACATTCTCGTATAGTTTATTTGTTTTACTAGATAAGCGTAACTGACAATGTTTTGCCTTATTAAGATATATTTTAGAAAGGCAACTGAAGAACAGTGTGTACAAGTTTTTCTTGTTTGACACGTTGTCAGCAATATTTGAGAGTTAAAAGTGAAAATGGAATCTGTAATGTGTTATTAGTACTTTTTCCGAAAGGTGACAATATTGCCGTTCCTGTTACGACACCGAAAACACAGCGGCTTTTGTCCGATATTGTTACGCAAAGTGACATTTGATTCACACTTAAAACATTTAAATTGTTCACCTTTGACTACGCCCTTCTGTGAACATACGTAAAATAGAATAAACTGCATTATTATTCAAATATCACCGAGTAACTGAACCGATTCCGCAGCATATTAGGCTCTTTTCCACTGATATCATTCACTGTTCTATTCCCTTCAGTACTAAATTTTCTATTGCTTAGTGAAGAGAACACATAAAAGAACAAGAAGCAGGTAAGAAACCTTCCTTCACTGCTAAATTTCTTTGAAGAGAAACACTTACGATGTTAGCCTCTCACTCCTTTTCCCATGGTTTCATACAGTGAATATTATTACACCAAAAAGAAAGAGATTACCGGCACAACATTACCAAAAGATCACATAATAGCAACTATATGTCAAATTGTACAGAACAAAATTATTCATAATATTGCTTTCGAATCGTTTACTCTTTAATCCATAACTTCTTTTGAGTCAATGATTATCCCAAAGCAGGTGTTCTGAGACGCAGTTAACTGTTGCAGCAGCAGTGACTGCAACTGACATCATCACTTGGAGTAACAGACACTGCCTCTTTAGTGTGAAAAGCGAAAGTGTTATAACTTAAATAAGCGGGGCCCGATGCAATGTCCTGTAGCAAGCAATTCATAAATATTTATATATTTACATTTATATGAACAGAATCATTTAATGCACTTAAACAAAACTCCTTTACTTTATAATGTTCCAGGAGAAAACTGTTTTTTCCTACTTGCAGCTATCAGACTAACAAAAAGCAGCATAAATATCAATTTTTTATTTTACAGCTATGCCTGAATGGATAAAGCTGATGAAATTTCAGACAGAAATTCAGTTGTTACCTAGTATTTATGAAATACAGTTACGTAGCTAAAACTAAGAAGCAAATACCCAACAGACTAGGAAACCATCTTTGGGAACGAATTTAAAAGAAGATAATGTCAGGAATTGTTAACAGAACAACAACGAAAGAAATTAACCAAAAAATATATATCATAGCAACAGAAACTATGACCGAGTATGTCTTCCTTACCACAGGCAGAAACTCTAATCTGCGGACGGGTGAACTTCCTGAGCCTTGATGTTCCTGAGAAGGTCGTTAAACTATACTAAAGGTAAAATCACGGATTCAGGTATGTGAAGTCAAAAGGACAGAAAGCTGAAGAATAACAGGAAAAAGTATTTGCACCAGCTTATTTAGAATAGTCTTAAAGACTGTTTTGTTGATATGTCTCACATGATTTGAATGCATCGAGGTAGGAGTGTAACATCAAATCTAGTATTACAGACTACTACTCCCTATTTATGCAAGATGTTTCCAAAAAGTCTCACCAATCTTCGGAAACGCGTTCCACTATGCATACTGAAGAAAAACGTCCCTACGATCATTCATCCAGACAGAACAGCTGACGTAGTAACACTTTATTGAGAATGCAAGTAAAGAAGCCTTACGAAAGGTACTCTGCTAGGTAGTATGATGCATCATTCACATGTATGACGCCATAGTACATGTATCCAAATATTCGCAAAGTCCCATCACTCCTAAGTGAGGTAATGCTCTATAAAGTGAGTCGGCAATTCGAATTATGTGTAAAGCTTGCCACACATTACTTCGGAATGGAAGCGAAGTCTTGGAACAGAAACACCGGAAAAAAAATTATTCACCGTAATTTCCAATGGAAACCCGCACACCGGAACATCTCAGAATTCCTTTTTCGGAACGGAAATTTTGCGTATCCGTTTGCTGAGAGCATTTCTTCTGACGCGATGCGCATGCGTTAATGCAGGGTCACATACCTCAGTTATTTACTTTATTGCATCACCAGACAGAAAACATTTGGCGCGAACTGATTTTCGCGCTTTCGTTGCTTCTGCTTTGAAGTCGTTTTAGTTGTTATTCTTTTGGAAATGTCTATTAACGAAAATATAATAAACGCCGAGCAAACAAACCTCATTTTGTGCAAAATTATTTATAAATGTTATTACAATAGTGTGATGAACGACAACTTGTGGGATTAAATATCAGAAAATCTTACTAAATCTGCTAAGACATTTTTCTCTTTTCGCGTTTAGTAAAAATATGTTTAGTTTAAAAAAAAACACATATACAAAAAAATAGCACCTGAAGGTTGTTACACATCGCAGCTACAGGATCATCTTATTATTGTGTATCCTATGCTATTTTCTTTTTTTTTGTAAAATTTCATTATGTGTCATTTTATTTTACGTACCTTTAAGTACATTGCTGGCTACCCAAAATGCAACATTAAGAAGGGCACGAGATAGCAAAGCCAGATTTACTGGACACGTAACAACAGATACGAAGATGAAACGATTGAGCTTACAGGCCCGTGCGACTTGCGGAACACGCAGACATCAATAGTTCGTGTGGCCCCCATGGCTGGCAATAACGGCCGCTACACGCCGCGGCATCGAACGAAAGAGGCTTTGGATGTGGGCTTGGGGTATGTAGGTCCAGACTGCTTCCACACGTTGCAGCAGTTCATCAGACGTAGCCGCGGGTGGTGCTTGCCAGGCCACTCGGTTGCCGATCAGCGACCAGACGTGTTCGATGGGCGACATATCGTGAGAACAGGTGGGCCACGGCAGCAGGGACACCTGGGGGGGCGTGAAGAATTGTTGCACGATGCGTGCCACGTGCGGGCGCGCATTGTCCTGTTGAAACGTGGCTGCTGGCAGGTCTTGTAGGTAAGGGAGGACTACAGGCTCCAAAACGTCGGAGATGTAGCGGTGGCTGTTGAGTGTACCGGCGATGCGTACCAGAGGGGTGCGGGTGTCATATCCAATTGCGCCCCAAACCATAACGCCAGGCGACGGACCGGTATGGCGATGCATAATGCAGGCGTCATACAGTCTCTCGCCGCGGTGCCGCCACACGCGGATCCGACCATTGTGGTGTTGCAGGCAGAAGCGGGATTCGTCGGAGAAGACAATGTCGTGCCATTCCGTAGTTCTGGTGCGGCGTTCAACGGCCCACTGCCACCGTACTCACCGGTGGTGTAACGTCAATAGTGATCCTAGCAATGGGCGCCGTGCGAATAGTTCCCGCTCCTGCAGACGACTTCGAACGGTACGTGCTGACACAGGCTGTTGCACAACACACCCTAATTCCTGCGCTAACGTTCGTGATGTGGCGGTGCGAGCCGTCAATGCCCCCCGCACAACATGCCGGTCCTCTCGTTCGGTGATGTGCCGCCGTTGCGTCAATCACTCACGTCGGTCCGTCCATCCCTCCTGCACCCACCGAATCCATACTCGCCTCACTGTGGCTGGATGTCGTCCCACACGGTCGCCAATGTCTCGGGACGATAAACCGCTGTCGCGATAAGCCACTATTCGTCCTCTGTCGAACTCCGAAACGTGCTGGAATGACTGCCGTATTCTGCGACGAGACATCAGGAAGCTTTCCACGCACAGGTCCGGCAGCACAACACACTTCCACTACTTACACCCCACCTTCTGTGCATTCTTCTTATAGTGCTTCTCGGTGGCGTGCCGGACGCACATGATTTGCGTATGCCCTGCAATGCTAATCGTTTACATGTCATCTCGCGGGCGACGCATGCTGCGAATTTCAGGCCAATCGGATGCTTCCTTCTTGGTTTTGCATTTTGGGTGGCCAGCAGTGTATAATGTTATCCCACAGTTTTTTCGCCAACAAGAAAAACAGATGTTACTTCATCATATATTTACACATTTCCACTTTACTCTGCGTTTCGCCTTCCTCTGTAAAGTGCTCGTCTTACCAGATTACCACCCTGGTGCCCGAGTGGTATGAAGTGCTGGCTTTTATACGGGTCCGGGGTCGAATCCCAAGTGAGTCATGGATGGTGTGTTTGTTTTACGACTCTGGATTTCTCCCTTCCCAGGAACCAATGACCAAATATTCGGGGCCTTCAACTGCTTATAGTTCACTGGGATGTGCACGGTGGTCGTTAAATCCCCAAACAAAAATAATCTTGTTAGACTGCCTTGTTTTCTAGTGAATTGAAAGGCCTTTCGAAATTTTTCTTTATGCTGAAATTTTCAAGTGCCACCTTACCACCTAGCCTAGAAAGGCAGCGCAATGTGGCCCTTGTCTTTGTGGTTCTCCAGGCTGGCACAAGTTTTCATTGTCTCCTCGTAGAAAATTATGCAAGCAGGTTGTTGTTAAGATCGGGTTATTTGCTAAATAAACAAGCTATAATTTTGTTAAGAAAATAATGTACCAAACAAATCACTTATAATTGCAGTACACGCAAGGCTACTTTCAGCGCTGTCGGTGCTTACCAAAATGTGTGATTCCAATTCCAGCTGGCAGCTCCGGTGGCGCAGTGGTCTAAGCGATGGCCTCTGATCATTCGTCCGTAAGGGTTCCGGGTTGGAATCCCGGTGAGGCATGGAAGTTGTGTTTGTCTTACGGCACTGGCTCTCTCCCTTCCCTGGAACCAGTGACCCTAAATTAGAGACGGGCGACTGCTTATAGCCCATTGAGTTGCTCACGGTTGTCGTTAAACCTCCAATAAAAAAAAAAAAAAAAAAAATTCCAGCTGTGTAGCTCCGACCTAGTGTGCTGACAGAATTCGTTTCCATTAGGACGTATTCCAATGCCAAAAGACAGTTTCCATTCCGACGTTTTCTGTGACGACCTTATGTGAAACAGCCGTCTTGTTATCCTCATGTTATTTGTGGCCATGACCAAGAATAATCAGTTCCTCAATACAAACATTTTTTTTTATTGGAGGTTTAACGACCACCGTGAGCAACTCAATGGGCTATAAGCAGTCGCCCGTCCCGAATTTAGGGTCACTGGTTCCAGGGAAGGGAGAGAGCCAGTGCCGTAAGATTATCACAAGAACCCGGATCCCGTTCGGACGAATGTTCAGAGGCCATCACTTAGACCATTGCGCCACCGGGGCGGCTCCGTGTCTCTACAGGATAACTTATCCGCAGCGACGATGTCCAGCAAGTGACTCTTTGCAGACCCATGGGTATCATCAAAATATATACAAAGTCCTTTTTTTTTTTTTTTTTTTTTTTCGGCTATTACTAAAGATTCGAGGGCAGCCTGAACACCTTCTTTAGCTGAACAGATTCTAAATATGGTCGTATAGGATCCCGGAACTAGCACGAGAACTAGCATACTCAAAAACACTACGATTATATGGAGAATTTGTCGTCCAAAACAGCTCACATGCAACGAACACAGACCCTAACGTCAGCTGATTTTCATCCACAGGCCGTGTTTTTGCAATGGTTGCTGCAGAGCCCCTGATTTCCTCCACTGTGTGTTTTTCATTAATGAATCGCAATTCACAAGATATGGCATTGCGATATTTTACAACATTCACCACTGGGCACAGAGAAATCCTTGTGCACTAAACCAGCCCCATTACCAGCAGGAGTTTCTTATGAATGTTTCGACTGGCATCGTTGATTACTAGCCGAATGGTCCACTTTTCTATGACCACCAATACAGGTATTTCTAGGAGGCGTATCTGTGAAAACACAAATTTGTCCATGACGGAGATCGAAAACTCGCCCACTCACTCCGAAGTAAGTTGCTCTCCCGACTAAGCTACACAAACGGAATATATCGCTGCAGATTTTTTATTTTAACACGTGATTCCCCTCTGTAGTACGTCACAGATCTACCTTGCTATAAGACTTTCCATTACGGACATGGCGTCTCATGTGGCTCTGACATGATGAGAGCAATGGTCAGCCTCAATGGTCGATAACATTTCGTATTTCAGCCTCAATGGTCGATAGCATCTCAATCGGACTTATCCTACCTGTTAGATTGTTAGAGGAGGACCAACTACTTGTCATACACGCTCCGCAAATTTAATTCAGTCGAATTCTTTTTATGAATACAATTTAAAATTGATGTTTATGATGCCTCGGTTCCAATAGCCAAGTTCTCCCTGAATGGATCGTGGATGGTTGACAAGAAATTTAGAACACTATGGGATTTTTTTTAATGTGTTCGACATCGTGAAGCGAGAGGAGGCCACTTCGAAGATTTGCTCTGATGCAGGTTGTACAACTATTCTCATCCGCTATTTACGGTATAATGTAATAACTGAAATCGGCACTAATTAACTTCGTAGGCTTTTGTACTTGCGCTCCCCAAAATAAGTTAAAACTCGGAAGACAGATCGTTTCTGGCCCAATATTCATAGGAACTTTTTATGACCATGAGCACCAGAACACATTTTCAAAATCTGAATAGAATTTTTAAAAATACCCTGTATAATTATGGAAAAACTGCACAGTTTCAGTTTTATCTCCTAATACAGTCAAACCCCGCTATAGCGAACCCTGCTTATAACGAACTCCCGGATATAACGAACGAAATTTTTGGTCCCGTCCAATTTCCTATACATGTAATGTTATTTTATACGGCAATATCGAACCTATGAAAGGATAAAAATCTGATTAAACGAACTTTATCAATGTCTTCAACTGATGTTTTTTATTTTTTTTATTTCTCGTATTTTTTTCTAGAATTTCTGCAAGTTCTAACTGAAAAATTACCAACCCTTAAAATCATCCATGTCTACGCTATTGGAACAGCGACAAATACTTTTACGTTACTGTACCTGCTTTCTTTGTGTTCCAAACAAAGTCCATGCGAGGCAGGCGCAACACCCAATTCTTGGAAGAACAGGATACACAATGAGCATATAAAGGAATGCGTTCTCATTGTTCATTGGGCAGGACAGGTCGGTGACGAAATGATCTTGGCGGTAGCGGAGGATCAATTTTCCCCGACGCGAAGGTTCATCGCGTAACACGCCAAGTAGAGGAGAGGGAAAATCTGTTTAGGCAGAGGAGATCGAGACTCGAACCTGATTGGACAGAGAATATTCCCTGTGGGGAATCGGTGGAAGGACAGTCAGTCCACGCCCGGATCAAACTCTCTTCACTCTATAGGTATTGGTGAGCATTTATTGTGTCAAAAATTCATCCATATGGCGAACTGCAAACGTTCTGCGTTCTGCATTGAAGATAATTAGAAAAATACAGAATGGATGTAACCAAGCCAATATTAGAAAAATACAGAATGGATGTAACCAAGCCAATATCTGTCGGGAATACAATTTATTTAAATCTACAGTTGGTACCATGCGAAAAAATCGAGACTCGTATAATTTCTGCTCATGAGAAAAATCTGGATATGAGACAAACGTTGAGAAAGGCCGTGCATAAGGAGGTTGAAGAAACATTGCTGAAATGGTTCACCATTCAAAGAAGCCGCAATCTGCTAGTATCTGGGAAAATGCTTCATACAAAGGCCGATGAATTTGCCAAACAATTCAGAGAGACTACCTTTTGTGCTGAAATGGCTGGTTTGACAGGTTTAAGCGGAACAACATTTCTTCAAGAAAAATTGTAGAAGAATCAGGGAGTATTTCTACGTCTGATGTCGAAACGTGGGGGAAAATGAAAAGGTCATTTTCAACGCCGATAAAGCTTGGTTGTTTTACAAGATGACGCCACATCAAACGTTAAAATTTAAAGGCGAAAAGTGCACTGGATGAAAATTGTTGAAAATGCGAATCACAGTTCTTGTGTGTGGCAACATGAACGGAACTGAACGTCGTAGGCTTCTGGTGATTGGAAATTCTCAAAAGCCAAGATGCTTAAAAAAATTTAAAAGTCTTCCTGTTTCCTGTAAAAGACAACAATAAGGCATGGATGACGTCGGAACTGTTTGAAGAAGAGCTACGAAAGTGGGATGAAAAACTTTCAGCCAAAAAGCGAAAGATTCTACTCTTAATAGACAACTAACTATACTGCACACACAGATGTCGAAAACTTGCAATGGATTAAGATTATTTTCCTACCCCCGAATGCAACTTCTACCGTGCAGCCTATGGACCAAGGAGTGATCAGGAGCTTGAAGTGTCGTTACAGAAAGCAGCTCATTTTACGTATTTTGTAGAGGTACGACAAAGATGTACTAGATTGTAATGTTTCCATTCTTGATGCAATGCTAGAAAAATCTTGGCGACTTGTTACAGAAACCACCATTCGAAATTCTTGCACGCTGGTCTAGCAAAGGGTGTTGAAGAGGAAGATGATGAAGACGAGGATCTATCTATCGCAAAGTGGGTAGAAAAACACTGCATTTCAACATTTTCATGATGTGACATGGAGCTTTTCCAAACATGTGATGACGATGTTGTTGCATGCGAAGATCCGAGTGACGAAGATATTGTGACAGAAACTAAATTGAAAAATGCTGACATTGAATATTCTTCGTCTGATGTTGATGAAGAAGTTGACAAAATGCAACACATGGAAAGCGAACTCCCCACCATTGCGGAGGCCAAAGCAGGGATGCGTGTCATTAATAAGTTTTTGTCCACACAAACGATAGAACCGGCAGTGATGGAATCGTTTCTTGGACAAAAATATGGATTCAATTTTCCTGCAATCTGCATCACGCCAGCAGAAGATTACAGATAATTTTTTGTTCTCAGACGTTAAGTAAAACTTCAAAGTAAATTCACCAATATTTCTCGTTATTCATTTTAGTCAATTTATATTTCTTATGCATAAAATCATCATTCATAATTATAAATGTGTATTTTAGAGGGAGATGTGTATTTCGAGGGAAGGTTATGAACCATGACGTTTATGCTAAGTACGTAATTTATCGTGTATGTGCTGTGTTATCGTATGGTGAAACTGAAAAAGAACTGAAAAACATTTAATAACTGCATATAATAATCAATGAAATTAAACCGTAATAAGATTTTTTTCCAATCAGAATTATTGTTATTGACGTTTCTTGGTAGGTGTGACAACGCTGATCAGTTTTTTTTTTGCGAATTTTTTGTGAGATCATCCGTTTTTCTTATCGGATCGGATATAGCGCACCAAAAATTCGGTCCCTTGGAGTTCGTTATAGCGTGGTTTGACTGTATAATAAAACTGGCATCCAAAGAGAATACTGCTCTCTATGGAAATACCCTAAAATGTTCACACTGGGAAAGAAATCCGTGGGGCAGAGAGAAATCGACGGTCTGTTTGTTTTCTACGCACGTAAAATACTAAATTTTGTTGAAACGGAAAATAGTTGAAATTAAAACCTGCCCCCGATAATTCTAATGCAATTTACCTGGCAAATCCTGGTAAAAATGCAAGCCTCCAACATTTAACCAGCGTTTTTCTAATTTTTTGGAATTTCTGTCATATCAATGTGAGCCTTACAAATTCTGCTGAATTCTAATATTTTTGCACATTATGGCCACATCACTAATAATAGTTTTATTTGGGCACTGTATTTCACGAGTTTATGTGGAATAAATAAAATCCATGTCACATTTAACACTAAAACCAACCATATTGCATTAACGTCGGGTTCCAAATATTTATAAGCCTACCAGAATGATGCTCTATAATAAAGCGATAATGTCGTGGTGTCTTAAAAATATGTTTCTCGATTAAAAGTAGGAAACATTAAGTTTTCACTCATGAAAGTACCTTATCTCATTCTTAAATCCCTGAGTAACCATATGCGCTGTGATGAGCATCCCCAAGGCTTAGTCCCTTCTTGCAACAGCCAGAGGTCATAAACTTCCCTAAAGCCTGTCTTATCATTCGTCTAGAAGCCTTTCTCATGTTTTGTTTTTTCTTTGTTTTTATCTCCCTTTTTTTCTCCTAAAAATAGGTAGACAGCTGGAGAAAATCCTTCAAATGAGATAGACTGGTAATTTCATGTGCTGCAAAAGATCCCCATGAGTTCATATGATGGGTCATTGCGCCCACTTGAACTTCTGTTAGTTGCTGTATATCTATCCACATATACTCTAACTCGGTATTTCCTAAACTTCGGACAGTTATGGTCTTCTCATGTTCAATAAAAAAAATTCGCGTCCCTAAATAAAAAGAAGTTAGAAGAGGTAACCAGGCATGTATTAGTGTTACATTCAGTATCAGATTTTTTTTTATTTGACTATTACGAGCTACTAATTTAAAATTCATTCTATCTGAAACCTTCTTGGTATCATAGTGTATCGCAAAAATATTGACATCTTACGTATTAGCGAAGCAAGACAGAAATAAAAAAAATAGTAAAAAAATTAAATAATTCGCAGTTCCTGGTATTTATTTATTTAGTTTTTAGTATGTTGGAATTATTTCGTTATGATAATATTAATTATTGTGTTTCCTATCAACAAATGTTATTTAATCAGTAAAAGTATGTAATAACATTTGAAATTATTGTAATGTTTAGTTATTCAATTATTTTATTAATTGCAATTCATTCAGTCTGATGAAAGTGGCATCAGAAATGTCAAACAAAAAGCAAGTTACTCACAGTATATGGAATTTGATCAATGTTTGTTACTTGGGATTATTATAATAGCATTAAAGTTCTTTATTAAAACAAATATCACTGGAGTTTTTCAAAACATATGTATGTACGAAAATATAGAAACATCTATGTTCTTCTTTTTTTTTGGATTGGATGTTTCACGACCACCGTGATCAACTCAGTGGGTTATAAGCAGTCTCCCGTCCCTGATTTAGGTCCATTGGTTCCATGGAAGGGAGAGAGCCAGCGCCGTAAGACAAACGCAATCGCCGTTCCTCACAGGGATCCGAACCTGAACTCATCTCAGACGAATGATCGAAAGCCATCACTTAGAACACTGAGTCACCGGGGCGGCATCGATGTTCTACAATGTCCTGGTATTGGACATCCTAAAAACAGGGCGAGTACAACGCAAGGTAAGTAAATGTCTGATGTATAAGCAAGAACAAATTTAGCCGTTTTGCCAACCTGGGCAACGATTCGAACGCTCCATCCCCAGTTTTCTTACTGATTTTTTTTTAATTTTCCAACTTTTGAAAAGAATGTATAACTTTCAGGTGGGCTGTTATTAGATTTATAAGCCAATTTTAGTGTGCTCCATCCTTAAAAACGAGTGGTACTGTTTATCTGCATATCCGAGCCCATTGAAAATTTTTGGTTTTGAGATTTTTATAAGTTGAAACATTAGAAAATCATTTTTAGATGTTAAATCATTAAAATATCATTTTAAATGCATCAAAATTTTGAACATCTGCAACAAGGCTTATGAATTTCCTTCTAGGATCTCTAAAAATAGGAATTTTTTTCGCGTAGCCTATTTCAGTTAGAAATAAATTTTTCGTGTCCTATAGGACCTGCGAAACTGTCGGAATTTTCATGTTTTCTCTCTGTTTCTCAAATTTCTCGCAAAGACAGCTTAAAGTCACAGACATTCTTGACTGGGTGTTTCATAAACACCGTTGTTTGTTTTATTGAAAAATCAGATTTGCACTTAACAGTAATTGCAACGTAAATAAAAATTGAATGTTTCTAAAAACACTGAACTCTTTAATTTTCCGTTGTAGGCTCTGTAGCAGGAGAACTGTAACACATGACATGGTTAAGCAACTTTTTTAGAAAGCACAAAGATTTTTTCTATTGCATCATAAAATATTCTTAATTTTTGTGTTTCCCATTATTTCACAAATTTCTTGAAAAGACCTGAAAGTCGTGGTAATTTTGAAACAGATGTCTTGTAAAAATCACTTCAATTGGAGTGAAAAGAATAATTACTGTATTATGTGCAAAATTATTTCTGTGTATAACACAGCACTTCTTGTTTTCCAAAATTAGTCAATTTGTATTTGCATTCCTAATTTTGCACAGTTTCGCGTAGCCGAAAAATTTTTGCGAAGTTCGCGTAGCAGGAATATCCCTTCTAAGTGAACAAACAGCCTTTAGTGATTTATGCAAAAAGGGTTCATTTATGTCCTGAGTTTTTCACATTTTATACCATGAATGTATTGTAGATGCAATACACACACTTAAAAATGCGAATGAACATCTCTTCATAACAAACATTTAGCAGTGCATTGTGTAATAGATATTATGCGTTTCAGTATAACCAGTTAGCAAACGAAATCGCTTTGATATATTTATTACTAACATGAAAAACAGCACAAGCATTTATGAAATATTAAAAAACTAACAACCATTTAAAAGTAGGAAGAAATGAAATAAAATTACAATTAACTGAACAAATGAAAAAAAAGTTGAGAATTTCCCTTGTAGTCTGACAAATCGTTAACGTTATAAAATACTGTTCACTTCAATTTTCAAGGGATTTTTTTAGATACTTATTAAGACTCTTAAAAATATAAACCGTTGTTCAAAATGTAAATTAGACCTGCATTTACCAGCATATCAGGCAGGAAAACATCAGTTGGCCTTTTACAGCCAAGAATATCACTATTGAGAAGAGTTACTAATATTTCAGATATGCAACTGTGGACCCACAAGTTTGTCCGCGACGGACAACGATTCCGTGTCCCATCACTCCGGAGTAAGTCGCTCTCTCAACTGAGCTACGCGGACAGAATGTCTCGCTTCAGATTTGTCGTCTTGACACATGTTTTCACCTCTGTAGTACATCACACAACTTTCAGAATTTCTTAGTCACACTCTTTGGCCTAAAACATTCTGCAAGTAGGGGGTGGGGAGCAAATTTAGAAGAGACTGATGCCAGCATTTATTTTGAATCAACGTGAAGAGAATGGCTCAAGACGGACACTTTTGGTAGGGACAGGGATAGAGATTCATCCAGCAGTAGAATAAAAATGGTTGGAGATGATGACGATATGCAAATTGATGACGGTCCCCAGCGGAAAAATTGTGTAATATTTTGAGCACAAAATATGCGCAAAATGTTTTCTGCCGTAAGCGGTATCTGACGGCAAAGGAAGTTTTTCAATTTAGTTTTAAGGAGCGCAGCTATATATTATGTAGTATGCGCAGCTACTCAGTGCGCATACTACATAATATATACCCTCCCAGGGCATAGTGCAACCACAGCATCTGATGACGGGTCCACAGTGGACTTGAAAGTGCTCATGTATATATCATTTTAACCGTAATATTTTAAATCGTGTAAAGACGGCAAAACTGTGTTTTTAATATCCTTCAGCACGATAAATCGACTTCCTATGGTACCTAGCCGCTTTTTGGTATGTAGAATCATTTCTTGTCATTTTATTCTTGCATTATGGACAACCTGGTGAGAGTGTATAGAAAATGGAAGCACACATTGACTCTTCAGAAGACGCATTTGGACTTCCTACTTAATTGTCGGGATCTGAGGATCATGCCAAAGTTCCTAATACTTCGGCAAAAGCCAATCTCCCCCCGTGATGCGGCTATCCTTCGTATGGCCGAAATAAAAAGACTCGCCAGTACTATTCGGCAAAAAAGAGGATATTTGGACTATTTACAACGACGAACATATGATGCCCACTTGAACTTAGCTAAATGGACACACCCAGTTGTCCTGGACAGAATCCTGACAGTTACCAATGCCATTAGCCTATCTGAGGACGCTAAAACACGGGAAACACATATTAAAAAGCTCCGACAACTGGTCGCACAAGAAGTTGACAATAGAGTAGTGAAACGTGGAACACTACCTAATCTGCAGTACCTGAACTCAACATCCTACATCAACCTCAGTGGTATACAACTGCACCCAGTTCTGCAAAGTGCGCTCGATAGAGGACTTAAGTATGCCTACCCTATCAATGTTGTCAATGATATTCAGCTTATTCCACAGATTGAACAAATTGTTAAAGCGCTCCCTTATTCTATTCAAGACTCCACTAGACATCAAGTAGCTGGAGCCATCAAGACTATTCATAACCAATCTAGCAATAATCCTGTATATAAGAAACTCAAATATGAACTGAACCAACTTAGACAGCTGCGTCAGAACCCCGATATTTCAATAATCAGTGCGGACAAGACCTCCCAAGTTATTATAATGAATAGAACTGACTACATTGATAAAATGAACCAGGCAATTGCAAACATTCCACATACCATATGCACCCGTGATCCCACTAATGCTACCATTTCGGCCCTCTCCAGGTTAAAATCTTCAGGTCTACTTCCTACAAATATCACTAAAGCTATGCACCCACCACCTGGACCTCGTGTTCCCGAATTATTTGGAAAACTTAAAACCCATAAAACAGGTAATCCCGTACGCCCCCTCGTTTCGGCCTATGCAAGTCCAACTAGACCACTCGAGGGAGCATTGGCAAAATGTCTAGTTCCATTAACCACTTCATCCATATTCTCGGTGACCAGTTCCGCTCAGGCATTAAATAAAATACATTCTGTTACACCATCTAGCTCGCAGTTTATAATGGTCTCACTCGATATCATTTCCTTGTACCCTAACGTACCTGTACCTGCTGTCCACCGTATCATTGAAGAAATGTTGTCAGCCCACGGAACTTATACCCATAATGAAATTCAAGGCATTGTTAATGCCTTAAGACTTGTGTACAACAGAACATTTTTTCGATTTAATGAAACTATTTACCGTCAACGGGAAGGGGCCCCTATGGGGTCACCCCTCTCAGCAGTTCTATCTGAGTTGTTGTTACAAGACCTGGAAAACGAAGTCCTCGCAAACTTTCATGTGAAACCTATTTTATACCTGAGATACGTGGATGATGTGCTTTTGTTTTGGCAGTCCACCCTTGAAAGCCTTACAGAGTTCACCAGCTTGTTGTCTACAAAATACAGTTCCATAAAATTTTCCACAGAATTCGAGACCAATTATGCATTACCCTATCTGGACATCTTGTTGGAAAGAAACCCTAATACGAACGAAATAACTCACTCTGTTTATAGAAAACCAACTGCAACAATATCTATGATTCCCTATAACTCCTACCACCCACTCAGGCAAAAACTTTCAGCCCTTCACTTTATGTTTCACCGAGCAATTACACATTCATCCTCAACCGATCAAAGAGACCTAGAAGTTGCAAAAATTATGGATATTGCAGCATTATATAATTATCCATCTACCATAGTTAATTCCATAATGCGCCGTGTCTTTAATGCATCATACTCAACATTATCGAGAACGATACCAAGCACTTCATATGTCGGCAAGCTACCATACATCCCTGCTGTCACAAATATCCTAAAAAACGTATGTCGTCCACTTAATTTTGATTTTGGCATAAAAACATGCAACATTCTCGCCCATATTAAAAATGACAGGGATCGGATTCCCCATGATTCCAAGTTCGGTGTATACGCAATCCCACTAAAAGCTATGAATGCTGACGTAACCGACAAGATGTACATAGGTTCGACCCGTCGTAATATTAATTTACGTGTCTCTGAACATAGATATAATGTTAAAACATGCTCCACCTCCACCGCCCTATCAAGACTATGCCTGAAGGGTCAACACCAACCTATCTGGGAAGATGTTACTATGTTACATACGCCAACTACATGTTCATCTATCCTCCTGTTAGAAAGCCTATTGATACATAAACATAGGGCTGAATGCTGTAACGACGATACCCCTATTATTATACCGTTGCCATGGAAACTACTCTGTAACTATTACAACAAAAGAGACAATACCGGCTGCTCTAATGAAACGACATGATTGGGAAGTGAGCATGCGCATACCAAAACATACTATTTCGTCAGTGCGCATACTACATAATATATACCCTCCCAGGGCATAGTGCAACCACAGCATCTGATGACGGGTCCACAGTGGACTTGAAAGTGCTCATGTATATATCATTTTAACCGTAATATTTTAAATCGTGTAAAGACGGCAAAACTGTGTTTTTAATATGTTCGTTATTTGAAAAAGAAACTGTACGCAAGATGGTCTTCGTTGAAAAAAGTATTGAATGAAGGAAACAATTGTTTAAATGGGTTTTTAGAAGCAATGGTATGAAATAAAATACATTTTGAATTCGATAGTATCTGCGTTTATGCGCCCTAGCGGCGAAGTTAAGCATTATGGGAATGGAGACAAGGAAAGATCAGCGTTCTTACAGTTCAGATTTCCCAATACAATTTTTTCCAACCGGACTAATAGGTGCAGAGATATGGTACCCACAAGCTGATGGATGGAAGGACTGGCGGACGAAGATAGTGAAGTATATAACATAAGCATGTCTTTTTTTTTCAAAAGGCGTGTTTAAAAAGACAGCTCGGCTGAGAAGTCAGATGGTGCGCAGAGGAACATTCTCAGGCAATGTCCACACTGTGGCATACATTTTTAATCTTTTTTGCTCGGAGCACGCTAGCCACATATCTCTAATAACACAGGTTTTTACTTCGACACATTGCTCAAAAGATGTGATGAATTGCGAAATGATATTTTAAGTTTAATTTTGACTTCACTTCAAAATAAAGCTTAACTTAAGCTTAGAGCTTTTCATTGAACCCAGATTAGTGTCAGTCGTTCGCTCGTATCGTTGCTGAAAATCTTAACTATAAATGAATATCACTTTCAGTATCACGGGCAGAGCTCATGTACAACAGAAATCCACTTACTGAATTCCAAATCCTTTAATTTTTATTTAAATACGTTGATAGTCCAGAATTAACAACAAGTTGATCATAACACCATACGCAAAATAGAACTCGATCAAATGATATCTCTTGCAATATAAGTGACTCAATCTATTCACCAATAAGAATAATATCTCGCAATATACATGATACATTCTGTTCACTCAATACAAACTCCTTTTCTAAGAATCGCTCGCAACCTACTCGTATCAACAAGGCTCGCTGTTCCAACATTGCGCTACACTGATTTCTGAAAACTCTTTATTTACGTTGATTATCCTTTGACCTGCTGTCAGGTTGCCAACTGACAGCGAGTCGAATTTTGTTTCGTTAAGTTAGAAAACCTTGTAGGAAGAGAAACTAAATTTGCATAAGAACACATAAAGTCAAAAGGAAAGTTAAATTCGAAGTATACTTCACAAAGTGAAAAAGCTCAGCAATAATAGAATCTTCCCAACACCTTGATTCGGCTTCTGAACTTGACTGAATGCAAAAGCTGAACCTAAAACAATAATACTGTACAAAAATTAAAATGTACACTGCCGGAAAGTGAATAAAGAATACCAAGAAGGAATTGGCGGATGATCATGAAATTTACATATGTTAATGGGGTCGAGTTTACGTAGGTGTGATGTTAATTTCAGGACCAACCGGTGAGCGCTTACGCCACAGCACAGAATAATATGCAAATTATCGTCGGTGGTATTTAAGGAGTACGGCGAAGTGAAAGTAATCAGTCGTCGGCGTACGGACACGTGCGAAGACCCTGAAGAAGCTGCAATGCCTGGACATGGAAGACGTGTACGATTTCAGCAGTTATCGGACTTTGAGCGAGGTCGTCTAGTCGGACTCCGCGAGGCCGGGTGGTCATATCGTCGTATTGCAGAGCGAATTGGACGGGAAGTATCGGTGGTGGTACGATGGTGGCGTAGATGGTCCGAGGAACATTCCCACACGAGAAGACGTGGAACCGGGAGTCACAGACGGACTGATGAGCGGACCGATCGACGCATAAGAAGAGCGGCGTTGACAAGCAGAGCATCCACTGCGATACAAATCCGAGCTGCCGTTGCACCTGAGGTGACTGTGCGAACAATCCGCAACCGTCTACTGGATGCAGGACTACGTGCACGTGTGCCTCTGGCATGTGTACCTATGACTCCAGTCCACCGTCAGGAACGGCTGCAGTGGTGTCGCCAACGTCTGCACTGGAGAACGCAATGGCGATCTGTCGTGTTCAGCGATGAAAACAGATTCTGCTTGGGAGCCTCCGATGGCCGTATGCGTGTTCGCAGACGCACAGGAGAGCGTCTCCACCTTTCTTGCATCCGCCAGCGACACGCAGGGCCTACACCTGGTCTCCTGGTGTGAGGAGCGATCAGCTATCACTCCCGTACACAACTAGTGTTTGTACCGGGTACGTTAAACAACACCTCCTACATCAACAACATCATTCAGCCCGTTTTTGTGCCATTTGTAAGGTCGGTCCATCGTGGTGTTTTCCAGCAAGATAACGCACGCCCACACACGGCACGTGCAACGCAACATGCACTTCAGGGTGTGAGACAACTTCCATGGCCTGCACGTTCACCGGATTTGTCCCCCATTGAGCACGTGTGGGATTTTATGGGACAACGACTTATCTGGTCTCCACGGCCAGCCACGACCATCCCCGATTTACGCGTCCAGGTTGATGATGCTTGGAACTCAATACCCCGAACTTACATCCAACATCTGTACGATCGACTCCATGCCGGAATTGCACAGTGTGACGTAGTTCATGGCGGTTCAACCTGGTACTAACCATGTTACATGGAAATGTCATTTTTCAGTTTACCAGCAAATACAGCTGTATTTTGCCATACTGTTTTGATCACGTTATCCTCTGTATTCCGTTATTATGCTGTATAAATTTATTTGGTATCAGACGTCTCCTTCATGGTGTTCTTTTTTAACTTTCCGCCAGTGTATTTTAAAAGCGTAGTATCAGCTGCCAACAACAGCAAATGTGTTTATTCTAAAATGATCATTCCTAAAATTTCGATAGTACCTTTTTGAGAACCCCACGTCGGATTTCTGCTATTCTTTTTGGTCTCGTCTCGTAACTTTTCACTGAGTTTTTGCATGACTGTCGCTACAAATGTGTCAAATATTTCACGCGTGTCTTCCGCGTGCTAAATGAAAGAACTCCACAGTTCTATTATTGTTCCTACATCAGCATTTACGTTCATTGTTTTTGTTTGTTTGTTTGCTGGTGACATTGATCCTTTCCAAAAGGGATCACCATACTTTTGCCATAATATAGATAACATCGGCCTTTGCAGTACGTGCAATAATCTTGCCCTTTCGTGTCATGTTGACGTCCGACAAAACCTTTCAATGAATTCAGTAGGTGGAGGTTTCGGCCAGTCTCCGGATAAAGGGCAATACCTAATAGGCAGCTGACTAACCATTTTGTTTGATTCATCCAT
Source organism: Macrothele yani (assembly GCA_039090855.1). Taxonomy (NCBI): domain Eukaryota; kingdom Metazoa; phylum Arthropoda; class Arachnida; order Araneae; family Macrothelidae; genus Macrothele; species Macrothele yani. The sequence continues at coordinate 98,741,451 of CM076995.1, read as the reverse complement.
TTTTCTTCCCGCTTCCACTTATTTTAATCTTGGTTGGAGACCTAAAAAACCTCGAACAGAATTTTTATTGCGGAGAGCCCATCACAGAAAAGTCTTAATACCCTTCAGATTTGGTGATATGAGTGCGGCCCCTAAAACAAAGGAGATTAGCAGATGAGAGGCTAGGTCGTTCTTATTCAACTGTAATGGAGATGCTCCTTATATCTAACTCTTCCTCAAAATAGGTGCTCTACATCTTCTTCAGCATTGACGTGAGCAAAGTGAAAGTAACGATTTCTCACACCGATGTTTCGATTTCTCCACTATTCACGTCTCATTTCTTTTATTTATACGATCTTCGGAATCAGAAAATACAAGACGAATAAAATCTGACGCTCCGAACCGGTGGTGCAATTGTGTATAAGCTGTGGCTTCTGACCATTCGTCCGAGATGGGTCCTGGTTCGAAACCCGTTAGGCATGGATGTTGTGTTCGTCTTAGAGCACTAGCTGTCTCCCTTCACTGGAACCAGTGGCCCTAAATTAGGGACGGATGACTGCCCATAGCCCATCGAATTTCTCATGGTGGTCGCCGCTCACCTGAAATCTACTGCCTTAGGCACGCACCAAGGGTATCTGTGCATGAGTGCATTATTGAATATGCAATATTTTAACTGGGTTTTACACTGGCCAAATTGGTGATCTTCTACAATACTGGAAGTTCACGTGAGCAATCTTTTCCAAGATAAGAAACACACAAATCTAGCTTTCGAATGAATGAATCCTCTCTTTCCCTGAAAATTCGCCTGACTTTTTCCAAGAATTCAAATAAAAAAGAAAATTACACTTTATGTTTTATTTTCATTCCTGTGAAGCAGAAAAAAAGTTAAGCTATTAATTTAAATGACTTCGTAGTTTACTGGATATTTTTGCGCAAAAGAATTCCTAAACATACCAGAGTGGTTAATAAATTTGTGCCAACTTTAAGTTTCTGCTGACACATCACTTTTTTTACTTTCATGCTCTTGTACACGGGACCAAAGAAAAGTAAAATACCCAATGAGTACGTCGTCACCTATTGCAAGGACCTGAGTATAGTGATATCTTACATCCGAAGCCTTTCATAATGAATGAATCGAATACTAAACTTCAGGCAGTTCTACGTCATTACTGGGAAAGGAGGTTTAAAAATAACTGAAGCAGCTCGAAAAATAAACAAAGCTGAAAGTGAGAGGGTTCTCTCTATGCTAATCAAACTCTCCATACTAATCAAATGCGCAAAGGTAGTGGCAAGGGCCTCGAAAGAAAGTCGCGATCGGCACGTCAGTGTCGGTAGATTGCAAAATTCTATGCCATGCTGCGAGATTGCTCAAAAATAGCAACATTTCGGTATCAGTAACATATCAATAAGGTAGCCAGGGGAGTTTCTTAGGTTTTCCAGTTGAACTGACGAGCTAACCCGTCATATCTAAGTTAGGAGGAAATTCCTCTCGTACCTACGTAACTGCTGTTTCATTAGCACGTCTTTTGTAAAAAAAGATCGTGCTTCTGTTATCTATCGGTTTGTCCGTCCGTCCGTACCCACGATATCTCTGTAACTATTAGTCTGATTTGAAAAATTCTTTTTGCATTCGGAAGCTTTAAATATGCAAATGATGATCCTTTATTTCTTTTTTTTTTTTTTGTACCATGTACAATTTCGCCGGTAGAGGGCGTAAATGCAGATGATGTCGAATTCAAAAATACGTTTTATTCCACATATTTGCTTCTAAACATCCGATTGAGAAAATTCTTTTATCTTTCGATTCCATTTATGTCGAAAAGTATTTTAGATATAGTTACTTTTTCAAATTACGCACAGATTTTCCTCTAGGGGACATAAAAGTAATACATTATAAAAGTATTACATTTTCCCCGATAACTCTTCTTCTAAAACTCCGATTTGAAAATTTTTTCTTCAGCGGATACATCTCCTGATGGAAAATCTTTTGCATATAATTTGAAATTTTCGGTAAAAAATACTTTGACCACCAGGGGGCGTAAGTGTTAATTTTTGCTTCTGATGTTTTTGCCATAAAATCGGAGCTCCTAAAATATCGATTGAAAAACTTCTTTCGTGGACTGATGCCACTCACATAGATAAACCTTTTCGGAATATTTTCTTCTTAAAATATTCCACAGTTTCTCCGCCAGGGGGCGTAGATGTACACCTTATTTTTGTCAATATCTCTACTTCTAGCAGTCCGATTTCAAAAATTCCTTCTTTGTTGGATAGTGTCTTCCGTGTGACATGTTTTCGTAAAATTTCAAAATTTTCAAGTAATTCATAGACTTTTCGCTAAGGGGCGTAGCGGTAAATTGCGTTTCCCCTTATATCTCTGCTTCTAAATCTCCGATTTGAAACACTCTTTCTGCACCGGATACAGCTCCTGATGGGAAATCGTTTGTATGTAATTTATAATTTTTGTAAAAAAAATAGTTTGGCCACCAGGGGGCGTAAATCTTAATTTCCGCTTCTGTTGTATTTGCAGCAAAATATGAGCTTCTAAATTCTCGATTGAAAAAAAACGTCGTTTGTTGACCGATACTACTCATGTCGACAAACCTTTTAGAAACATTTTCTTCTTAAAATAGTGCATGGTTTCTACGCCAGGGGGCGCAGATATATATCTTATTTTTGTCAATATATCTACTTCTAGGAGTCCGATTTGAAAAATTCCTTCTTTGTTGGATAGTGTTTCTAGAGTGACATGTGGTTTATATAATTTCAAAATTTTCAAGTAATTCATAGACTTTCCGCTCGGGGGCGTAAACGTAAATTGCGTTTCCCCCTATATCTCTGCGTCTAAATCTCCGATTTGAAAAATTCTTTCTGCACCGCCTGGAGCATATGCGCTTCTTCAACCTACGTTTGGAAAGCGTAAAAAAGACAACTTTGTTTGTGTGTTTGGTCGAATTTGGAGGACATAATGTCCTTTCAACTGTTCTCCGATGGACGTACCATCATTGCCGGGCTCTATTCAGCTCAGGTGGAGCGCGTGCATTTTGTGATGCTTCAACACTTCCGAGAACTGGTTAACAAACGATAGGAATTCCTCTGGTAAGACAACGGGTGCACAGCAAAAAATTTATGTCCTTCTTCGTTTCGGACCAAACTTAGAGGACATAAATTTGAGCTGCTCCTCCATCTACAGTATAGTCCGCGTGCCTAGCATCTTTCGCCTCACATCTTTCACTCCATGGCTCATTTTCTTCGAATATAAGATTTAGAACATTGGGGGAAATCTACAAAAACTGATGTCGGGAGATTTTCGTCTTCAAATACCAAAACGTGATCGAAAAGCAACCCGCCAATCTCCCGAGAGATGATTACTAGCTACTGTAAATGGCGCTTTATATTTCTCTAAGGAAGATTCGTTATTCATTTTTTGGGGAATAACGAAGGGATAAGGGGTTAACGACTTCGTTATTCATGTTGTAACAGTCATTTTTCAAATGTACAATAAAACTCCCAGACACACGAATCACCCTGGTATATGATGTCACTCCGCCACCGATGTATCTTAGTTGGTTACTTGCTATCCTAGTGTTTCTGTAGAGTGTGACTTGTGTGTTCCAATCCCGTTGCCGACCAACCGATTGATGTTTTTTTTTCCTGGGTTTCCACTGAATGTAACGCAAGCACCCGAAATTCGTCCGTGGGAATATGATCAGTTTATGGAGGTTGCCCTTGAGAATCGTGAGCCGCCCCGCTCCCCCTTCCCCCCAAGCGATGTAATTTTCAAGTTTTCTGGTGTGATAGTGGTATGTAAAACTGGCTATTCAGACATATCTGATTGTGTAAAATCATGACTAATTACGCTACTAGGAAGCAGAATTTGCTTCGACTGGAGAAATCTGAAGATGTTCAGATTCTTCTAACAAAAAATTCTTGGAACTTCATTGTCCTGGCTGGTGTAATGGATAGCGTGCTATAACGGAAATCGGGCGATACGGGTTCGATTCCCGCTCCAAATCGATGTAATTTTCAAGTTTTCTGCCGTGATGGTGGTAACAATAAAATAAAACTGGCGATTCAGACATATCTATCTGATTGCTAAAATCATGACCTCGTTCTACGTAATTAGTGAAGAATATTTCTTCCACGGAATCGGAGACTGATATAATGTATGTAGTAAGTCCCTTCGTATTGGCTGAACTTACATTTTCAGCAGCACTCTAAGCGAAAGGTGTTAGTTTGATTCCCTTATCCATCTGTTTTTCCACCTGTCATCATGGAAAGGAGCTACCATGTTCGAACAGTTTCCCTCGAACTTTCCGTGGTGAAGCAACTCCGTTTCACAGAAACAGGTGCCCACCGTGTGATCCAATTATTAGCTCTGTTGTAATTAAACAGCAGGTCTCATGTTTTCATTTTAAGTAGCATGCATTAAAAATGTACACCACCCAGAGTTCTGCATATCAATCTGTATTCTGACCTAGCTGTTTACGCTGTTTACTCCACTTCCTAGTTACATTTAATTAGAAGAATAATTACTATATTCAGCGCCTCGCATACCCGTCAAGGCAGTTAAAATGTTTCCAATTTTTTTCATTCGTTTCTTCAGAACAATTTGATGAATCGATGAGCTTTAGCTCAGCTTGTATTTCTTCCTTTCATACGTAAATGATACGCATGGTTACACGGACATTGGAATACATTTTCTGAGGAAGAAAGTCAAATCAGAAAATATTCATGGATGATATTTGTGCCTCATAGTTTGAAGAGGATACAATTTTTAAGGAGTTGGTAAATTAGTAATGTAACTGTATTCAACAGTAGCAGTGAAAGAGTAAGCAATCTATGCCGCGCGACATAACAGCGAACAACTGTTTCAAAATATATTAATGAGTTATATGTACCTAATTCTTTTTAACCTACAGATTATCCCAAAAGTGAGCATTTAGAAAAAAGTACAGTTTCTCTTAAGCATCCTGTCATTTTTTTTTCATGACGCTTTGAAGCATTCTATACGATCTTTGCAAAAACGGGAAAACTCAATCGAAGTTGTGAATTCACAGACACGGACTTATGGCTGATTATACTGTATCGAAACAACATTGCTCCCCTTCATCACACTCGCAATCACACACACTGTGTGCTCATAAATTTTGCTTTAAAGGAGAAAATACATTAAATTTGCAGTCTGCAAAGTTACATTAATCGACTTTCTGTCAATACACACTGTTAAAAATTGTGTAGTAGGTTGCACCAAAAAGTGGGGTTACACGAGCTGCAGCACTTATGGGGCAAAAGCAAACCATTGGGTGATGCATGAAACATACATAAGCATGGTGCAATAGGTGCAACTTCGCACCATTCATGGTGGATACCATGCCATAGTGTATATTTGCATCATGTTTTTGTGTATTTCATGCACCACACAATGGTTTCTCTTTGTGCCAAAAGTGGTGCAGCACCACTTTTTGTGTGCAACCAACTAAAACATTTTTAACTGTGTATTATCGAGCCAAATAACGGACACAAGTGTTTTAACCTTCTTTCTTGCCTTCAGAGAGCATCCGTGCCGGCTTCAACATATCTAATGCTTTCTTATGCGTCGGTGTCCCCAGACATATATTATTTCTTTAATTCCAACTTCCATCCTTTATCATGCGCGGTACGCAGACTGACGACAGGTTTACTTGTTTTAAAGAGATGATATCAGTGGTCAGTTCGGAGTAACTGTAGTAATATCAATCCAGGAAAAGGGTATGCTCTACGCACTAGACAAACACTACGAACTGTTAAGTGGTCACAGACAATAAACACCAATATATACAAATCTGAAGGTTTGCCCTTACCTTTATGAAGAGTACATATTATTCGGCTGACGCAACTTATGTGAACATGGGCAAAAACCCATGATATGTCGGATTTCGAACAACGTCTAATCGTATGACCCTAGACGTACGTTTAGCTGGAGCAACGATTAACAAAACAAAATAAATTACTGGTTTCTTAAAAGCAACCTTTTCAAAGGTATTTAGTGGTTGGAATGCAAATGGAACTTCCATATCTAAAAGTTATAATTATGGCTGAAACACTGGACTTAAAGAGCGTGACCATCGTGCTGTCAGGAGGATTGTACAGTAGAACAGTCTTCCAGTGTGCAGCAACTGGCTGCTTTATTCAACTAAAGCCAGTAGCAGCCAATTTCCACCCGAACCATGTGGAGGGAGTAAAGCAAATTGAGTATTGGAAGTCATCTGCAATTTGGAACCAACTCTCAACGAAAAACAGAAAAATAAACATACAGTGGCGCTGAGAACGCCGGTAATGGACAGTAGAGCAGTGGAAGAACGCGACTGTCAGATAAATCGTGCTGTACATTGTTCTACACCGGGGACCGGCAGAGATTGTGATAAGAATCTCATGAAGCGATTGATCTGGCTTGCCTTGTGAACGCAATCAGAGCGTCTGGGTGATGGCACCATGCTATATAGGGTAGTACCATAGTACTCCATTTAGCATGGTACCGACTTGGTCCGTTGATACCAGTGGAAAGTAAGATGACATCCAGGGAATGCCGGAGTGTTGTAGCTGACAAAGTTCACCCCTAAGATTATATTTTTCTACTGCATGTGATGGTGGTATCTTTGTGGATTGCAGTGCAGTAGTACATACATCACGCCAGAGTCGTGCAAAAGTGGTTTGATGAGCACCAATACTACATTTGTCATCTCCCTGGTCACCACAGTCTCCTGATCTCAGTCTTATTGCAAATGTATGGGACATGCTGGAAAGAGTTGTTTGTCGTCGATGTCCTCTTCCGTCAACACCGACAGAGTTGCGAAATATTTTGCTGCAGGAATTGCTGTCTATCAATTAAAACGAACTCAAAAACCACATAGAATCCATGCTCAATCACATACTTGCTATCACTCTCAACACAGGTAGCCCTACTCGATACTGAACAAAAATTATTTTATCTCTTTTTTTTCGGGGGTGGGGGTTGTGTGCGTGTGTATGTGTGAGTGAGAGAGGGGGGGGGGACACAGAGAACGAGAGAGAGAGAGAGAGAGAGTTTTTCAAGTTAAAATGCAGTGTCCAAATTTCATTGAATTAGTTGTGATGCTTCGGCTTCAGTTTAGTGACATTAAAACTCCTTGCAATCTTCAAAGAACTGTGTGGCAAACCTATCAAGGGTATTTTCGCTCACATTTTAGACGAACATATGTCCGTCAGCTGCTGAGCACATGAACAACGCTTCACATAACAGAGTGATGTCCTCGTGGCCCAAGCTGACTTGTAACAAGTTCCCTTGCCTTGCATTTTATTTTATGTTTCTTCCGCCTTCAGTATGTATGCATTTGACTTTGAAAGTTAGTTATATTGAAATCCTTCTGCTTTGCACCTGAAATAATTAAGTTTCAAACTGCTGTACTATGGTTTCTCAACTTGAAATTATTAGAAACAAAATATTTTCTCAAATCTCATTAAAACGCTGATCACAAATAAGCAACAAAAAGAAGGAAATAAATAAATTCCCAGAAGACTCAAAGCGTTATTCGGTGCTAACATTTTACTAGTGTCAAAATTAATGGGTGAATTCATTATTTCATACATGACTACAGAGATCACATGGAAAATATAACAAAAAGATTTCTTGTTTATAACACAAACAGCTACGTACCTTCCATTATCGTTCTAGTCGTGAGCAAGTCAGTCTTGTATTTAACCATTCAGAATTCTTAGTCACTTTTTCTTAAGAATTCTTAGTCATTATTTTCACTTCTTCCCTGTTCTTGAATCTTTCAGTCCTATTCTATTAATGTATGCTAGGTAACTCAGCCGTTATATATCTACACCACCCTGGGAGTATTCGTAACTGACTAGATTTATTAATTCTAACCATGAATGCCTTTTGAATAGCAATATTCGCGCTAGTGCTACTCCAAGTTACGTCATAAATACTCTGAATGAATTTAAAATGAAGAATAGGGAAACTGCTCTTAACTAAAGATACTCATAGGATTGCTACCAGACAAGCAGAAAGGAAGCAAGATAAAAAGGTGAGAAAAGAGAAGCAGGGTGGGGGGATGTCACGTACTCTCACTGCTGTTGGTTGATAGTAGCTAAAATTGCACGTTGAGTAATAAAAAAAACAGCGATTTGCATAATATCGATCTATAAAAGAAAGCATGTATCCATGCTGTCCACATACATATAAAGCTTGTCTTCTTATATTTTTTTACATGTTTTTCCCTTTCTCTACTTTGATGAGGCATATTACTTCCTCAACTTCTGTTCTTGAATATTGTTAGCAGATTTCAACACTTCTTTAAATTGTTTAATATGATTGAATTTGAAATTTGGTCAAAATAATATGCGTGGTTTATAGGTAAAACAGGATATGTCCCTTGATAACATGTGTTTATTTCAGCCGGATGCTGTTGTGTATGGAAAGAATTTTTAAATCATAAGCGTTATATGAGACAAAAAGCATTAAAATTCAGTAGGTGGCTTACATTCAGTGGGAAATCACTCTTTTTTTTCTGACCTCTGATTTGTCATCTGCTTGTCTTTCTCTCTTTATTTTGCAATGAAGGTATTCCGTTCACCGTTATTTCCTCTAACAGGGCAGTGAAAGCTAAGCAATCAGTGCAGATGCCAACCTACTACCTTGGATACCAGATGTTCTTGCGTAACGGATTAACTCGCGAATGTGGAATGATATTTTCTCAGATGCACTTGTAGCACCAGGGGAAGAAAATGCCAAACCGGTTTAATATTTTTCCGTTTCCTTTCATAAGCACTTTTTTCTAAGCTTCTCTTTTGACTTCTTTTTATTACGCGATTGTATTTTTAATTTATGTTCCTCCAGCAAGAGAGAGAGAAAGAGCTTTCAAAATGTCGAATCAGTCATCTCTTTAAAAGCATTTAGGAAATAGAAAAAAAAATTATAGAGAAAAAAATTAACCTTCACACGTGCAGCTGTATAAGAGGTCACGACCCAGCACTTCGTGGTGCTATTTGCGAAGCAGAACAGCAAAGCCTTTAATCTTCTTCTCATACCATTGTTCAAAAAACCATGATTTACGACTTTTTATTCAAGAAAACCATTTGATTCTACCATTTTAAAAAGAGAAATTTTTTGAAGAGAGCTTTATAGATGTGCTCCTTTTATTGCCCATTTCACCAACGCTTCAGCCCTCAGCTACGATATTATTTCACCTGCATCACATTTCTGAATGAAAATAGTAAAAGAGCGGTTTTTTTTTTTGTTTTGTTTTTTTCATTTTATTTATGTTTTTCCAGTATACACCTTGAGCAAGTTTTGACTCCTTTCTTTAAAATTTAAGGTCTGTAAGCATCCTGGAAGAAACCAAGTCTACTAGTGAATATAAAAGTATGGCATGCAGCATGGAGTATTTGCAATTGAAATATTCTTACATACAATTAGGAAAATATGGAATACTGTTTCACGAATTTTGAAGGCATATCTGCAACTTAACATTCTGGTTAAGTGCTTAGATTCCTTTAAAATGATACTAGAAATGAGCTTAAAACATCTTTTTAAAGCCTTTCGTTTTCATTTTTTTATTTTTGGAAGTTCTATACCTCTATTCATTTAGTAAGTTATTCTTTTAGTTAGTTCTTTTTATGTAATTCCCTTATCTCTCAGTTCCTTCGCCGTTTGAATACGCATGGGCCAGTTAAAGCTTTGAACAGTATATCGAAAAAAAATATCGAAACAAAAATGGGGGAAGGGGTGTAAAAATTGTCATTTTCCTTTTGGTTTAAATCGTACCCCGAAAGGTTTCAAAATAACGCTTATTTGCTTAATTATTTTCATAAATTTTAAGTCCCTGAAATTTACATATTTGCACTATCATTTTACATGGTGTTGTTTGATTTGTATAATGCAGCCTAAGAATCACTTCCGAAGTTTACTGTGCATAGTGTTTAATTTCAAGTTGTTTTTTTTTATCTGCTGAGCAGTGAAATAGCTTCCAAATCAGCAGTTCCTGAAAGGCTTTTACGCTGGGAATCCCTTAATGAGGGCATCAGTGCAATACTTATTCCTTCCTCCTTTTAGAGAAAGGGGTCAATATTGCAGGGGTTCTTACTTCAAATGGAGGGCAGCGGACCATAGCATGTCGCACGTCAACAGAAAGAAAAGGAACTCCTAACAATAATAACGAACTCTTGGCTTCGATGAATATGTCTTTTGGCGGAGAAGAAAGACTCAAAATTAAAATGTCTTAGATTTATTTTTAGCAGATCTTTTGGAAAATCAACAACTTGCTTATGTTATCACTATATCCATCTATCTATGAATCCCATATCTGTGCACTTTTTAGTCCAATTTCAAAAATTATTTTTGCACTGGAAAATACAAGATACCAGAACGATGATCCTTGCCTTCTGGTCTTTTTCAATGCAAATGCTATCGAATTTAAAATATGTATTTTACGTTATATCATTGCTTCTGCATATCTGATTGAATTTTATTTTTACTCTCCTTCTACGCATTTTACAATGAAGACCATTTTGGGTACAGTTTCTATTATAATCAATGCAGGATTTTCCCGCTAGGGAGCGTAAATTTAAAGTGGGTGGCACATTGGTCTAAGCTCTGGCTTTTCTCACCATTCGTCCGAAATGGATCCGGGTTCGAATACCTGTGTGGCATGGGTGTTGAATTTGTCTTACGGCACAGGCGCTCTTTTTTCCGTGGAACCAGTGTCCCTAAATTAGGGACGGGCGATTGATTTTAGCCCATCGAGTTGCTCACAGTGGTTCTCAAAATCCCAAATAAACAAACAAACAAAAATTATTTGTGATTAATCTAATATGTGTGCTTCTAAAAGATCGGTTTGAAAATTTTATTTTGCGTAAGATCAGGTTTATGGTGGGAATGTTTATATCGCTACTGAAAACTCGGCAGAAAAAGTTCTCTCTAATCAAATACAGCACTCGACGGGAAACCTTATGAGCGTATGTTCTGTACACAAGAATTCACACGAATACACAATTTTTTTCAGCCATGGGGATCAGATGCATATCCTATTTTTCTCCATATTTGCTTCTAACAGTCCGATTTGAAAGAAGAAAACGTTTCTTTGTGAAAAAACTTTGTGAAATTTCTTTGCGAAAATTAAAAGTAACATGCACAACATATGTAAAATGTTGTGCATGTTACTTTTAATTTTATTTAACGCACAATTTTGCCGCTAAAGGGCTAACTAAGTACGTATTTCTATTCAAGATATATTTGTAACAATATCTGTGCGTCTGAAATCCTGAATGACAAAAAAAAATATTTTATGCCAGATGCGGCTAAATACCAAAACATTTTGTGTATTTCCTGCCTAGAATAGTACACAGTTTACCCGCAAAGGGGAGCAAATGAATAATCTATTTTTACTGATATTTCTACCTTTAGAAGTCAGATCTAAAACATTCCTTTAACATCCGTTACCATTAATTTTATGAAACATTTTGTACGTACTTTTGGATTTTTATAGTGCCCAATTGTGACGCTAGGAGGGGTTAGTTGGTTTTTCCGTTTACTGCTGCATCTTTGCTTCTAAAAATCCTATTGAAATAAATTATCTTGTTACTGGATGTCATTAGCTGCGCTAAAGATTGGTTATCATCTTTGAATAACGCTTGCACTCCCCGCTATAGAGCGTATGATTATTTTTTTCTTTTATTTATGTATTTATTTATTTAATTATTTATCTGTTTATCTATTTTTTTCTATGTCTGTTTCTCGAAGTCGTATTAAAAAAAATATTTTTCTTTTGGCATAGCTTTTGCCACGAAGAATACTTGGCGCATATTTTCTAGTTTTCCGTTATTCGCAATCAGGGCATACATATTGCGAAAGAATATCTCCGATTCTAAAAATTCCTTGGTAAAATCCTTTTTTGGTAGATTACAATTTTCATTATGAAGAGCATTTTGTGCCGATTTTCTTTAAGTAACGCACAACTTCGAAGTTGGCGGACGTAAAGTTACGTCACGTTCTACTTCATATCTCACTTTCAAATTGTTGGATTTGAAAAATCTCTTTAGCATCAAAACAATCTTCCACTACGAGAAACGTTTGATGTCCAACTTGTGATTTTTCTTAATTTCTGAACTAAACTTTCTGCGCCGAGTGGGCGGAAGTAGGTATTTCTACCTGTGGATGTTTTAAATATTTTAGAAATCCTGATTTTTTTTTTTCATTACTAGTCGCATTCACAACGAAGATCACTTCTCAGATTGTGGAATTTAACTTATGCGAAGTTTTTCTCTAGGAGGCTAAAATGTATTCTATTTTTCACTGAAGTTTTTCTTTTTTCTAAACATCTGCTTCGAAATATTTTTTTTTCATTTCGGAAAGAATTCATAAGTCGTTCCCACAAGAGATAATTCGATGTCATCTTTCTTGTTTCAAATTATCTACCGTACTGCCACCCAGAGGTAAAATTCCATTTAAAAAAATCTTAGTGATGTCACGTGGTCTTACAAAAGATCGAATGGATTCCTATTCACTGCCAGAAATGATTATTAACTCATTCTACCTTACGCTTATTGTTGTATCTAGTTCTGTTGTACAGTAACTAGCCGTTGAACCACAGTTCAAAGATGTTTGTTAAAGAATAAATATTCTAATCTGTCTTTAAAAAGCAGAGATATTGGAACATTCTTAACAGACATCTTTGAGCTCTGATATTGGAACATTCTTAACAGACATCTTTGAGCTGTGGTTCAACGGCAACTTAGCTAGAAAATTTTGCATCCAAAAAAAGCTGAAAGTGTATGAAAAATCTTGGGTGCCCTTTCTTAAAGCGATAATAAAGAATTTTTGAAATTAAAATGGCGATATCATAAAGCCATACAGACGGATAGATAGACAAAATGCAGGGTGTCCGAGAAAGAATGAATTTCAAACATGTTTCATGAGGAAATAAAGCAAACTAGGAGGATTCAGTTTTCGTCATATGAAGAAGCAATTCAAAATTTACACACTTCATCCTGAGTACCATTTGTTGATCTCTTACACTGTTCATCCGGTATTATAATACCAGTTAAGCGTTTGCACACACTTTAAGGAATGATGCATTTTACAGCCTGGCCGATGCGGTCTTTCAGGTTTTGTAAATTTCATATTGGTGTGTGATACAATTGATCCTTTGTGTTCCTTTATAAGAAAATTCGTATATCGGTGTTGAGTCCGGCAAACTTGAAATCTGTGAAAAAGAACCATCACTTCCGATCAAGCTGCTGGGAAAAGTTGCTTCCAGAAATTACGGGACGGTTACTCCATCTTGCTGGAGTATGACCAATGGATTCAGTTCCTGAATTTGTGCAACTGCATTCACTTCCAGCATATATATATAAAATAGTAAATAAATAAATAAGAAGCTACCAAACACTCTGCTGTGTGTTATGGAACACCAGACATTCATCTCGGCGGTGATTCTTTTATGCTCAACGACAGCCGAAGTTGACACAAGGCAGTTGTGTCTGTTCATGTTCCCACTAACATGAAGTGTTTCCTCGTCTGAGAAGATAAGGTTCGTAAAGTAACCATCGTCGTGGTCCACTTCCCATAGGGCATGACAAGAAAACTCGTATCGTACTGCGTAATCGTCTCGCTGAAGCTTTTGGATAACTTGGAGTTTGTACCCATGGAATTTCGAACATTTCTTTTATACATGACGCACCGTGGATCTCGGGATGTCGTGCTGACGGCTCCCACGTCGCACAGATTTCCTTCAGCTTCAAACGACAGCTAACCGTACGATTTCGACATTACACGTTGACGTTGATGGCCATCCGGGACTGTGCTGTTTCTTCACGCTAGCTCAATCCATCGCAGAATGCTGTTACAAGAAGGGGTCTTCATAGCACATCGTTCTAAACTTTCTTTCCACAGCAGTGAAGGACTTGGATTCTACCCATCCACCAGACAAGGGCAGTCTTTTGCTGATCGGTCGTCATTACAGTCACAGCTGGCAAGTGTTCTATGCAATACAGCTGTCGCTTAAATTTAAATTTGTGCATAGGCACATTCACCTGCGCTCTTTTTGGAATACGCAACATGTTGAACTCGGAGACGGCCGTTGTCGTATGGTGAAAACCATAGTCCTATGTCGTTATTCATCTTCGTTTTGCGTTTCTTTTTCCTGGGGTGAAAACTGTATTCCCCTAACTTTCTTTATTTCCTCATGAAGTATGTTTGATACTTAGTTCGCAGGTTAAAGTGAAAGTTCTTGGACACCCTGCAAATTAAAAGAATCGTACTCATGTTTTTGTTATTCGATATTTTTGCAGTACGAATTCTAGAAATTGAAGTACCGTTAACTGAAATGAAAAATCCAACAATGCGATGGTGCTGACAAATATTTGCATATGTGTAATGTACATCAAAAGGCTACACACAGTGTTAGCGGTGTCGGGGCCTTCAGGAACAGGTGCCCATTTTATGAGAAGCACGTTGATCTGTAGTGTCCAAAAAGACAGTTATCAGGCAAAGACGAGCAGCGCACAAAGTTCCGATTGCAGAAGTAACTTTAATAATTAAAGCCGCACAGAGGAGTAATAATAAATCGCAAAAAAATGTGATTACTCATGTTTGTTTGCATACTCCATTTATTAATCAAAATTTAACGTAGGATAGAAGCAGCAGGTTAGACTGTACTTCTGGTAAACTTTGCAAGGGAATACTTTTGAACTACGCGTGCTGTTAAAAAATAATGAGACTAGCTTAATTAAAACTTTGACTAACATTTGAGTAACTTTTTTGAGGGAAATACATTTGTCTAAGTGTTACACCTATTTTGTAAGCAAATGATCCAAAACTTTTCTGAGAGTCGTTTCAAAATTCCTCTACTGCCTTAATACCCTTTTTTTTGAGAATGCTTCAAGGTAGCCTCTACTGCCTTGATATACTTAAAAGCTGAGTACATACTGCTCTCTTGGCAGACCAGCAATTTCACGAATATCATGTCAAAGTCTTGGCCAACGCCGAGACTAAACGTTTAGCAACCGAAATTCGCCTTAAGCTTGGACTATTAGGCTATTTGAATTGCAAGGCATATGTGGCTTATATGTGTCATGCACGGAGAACACACCCGCTTGTGCTTGATAAGTTATTGACTATCTACTTTGTCATGATTAACTCTGAGGTTGATCAAGTTCGACACTAGCAAATCAACAAGCTCCGGAACCTTGTCGTGTTTGAGTTGCAGAGTAGACCTACTGATTGGATCTGTTGTATGGTCCTTTACCAAGTTATTATTCCTTTGCAATTTCAGCATACTTACGTCGTTTTTTCTTTAATATCTGTTGTTGTTTTTTATATTTGCTGTCATAAAGCTGTTTATGAATTTTAGTTAGTAACCTTACACGGAATACCTTTTTCTCTCCCTAAAAAAAATTATGTCTTTCTACTACTCCCTTAGGCATTCGCTCAGATGACTCCCTCTACTAAATTGGACTCGCTCAAGAAACACTAAATTTAACAAAAAAAAATGGCAATTTCTGTGAATTCGAAAAATTCAGGAACGTTTATCCAAGATCCCTAAATTCTTAGATGGTTGCATTCGTGTGTGTTCTAAGTGCTTAAATATTGGGGGGGGGTATAAAGGGTGGGCTCAACGAAAGGTAGGGTGGGTTTCTACCTCAGCTCATCTTTAGCATCGCACCTGTGCAGGTGGAAGGAAACAGGAAGTGGCATTGAGCTCCGCCATGCGGTATAAACATAGGAGAAGCTTACCCATGACACCTTACTTTACTGATCACGGTTGTACCTTTACGAACGGAGCACCAAATCTGTTGTATGGTTCTTTCACACTCTGTAATTTAATTAGTATCGCTGCATTTCGGAAAGCCCCGGTATATGCTGTGATATAAGTCAGTAATTCCCTGTCCTGCTTTTTTTGTAACACCTAAATGTGTACACTTATGAACCACAACTAGCTCATTTTTTACGTAGCTGCACCATAAGAACGAGTTCTGTAAAAGCTCTTTAGTTTGCATAATTGCACCTTCCTGTTACCGCAGCTTATCCCATTCATATTTGTTTTTTGCTGACAGCTCTATATAGCGTTATAAACATCATTCGTTCCAATTTGACACTCCCATCTCCTTGAATCCCGGTACTGGTAATATGTATCATTGAGGAGAGAATAATTTTGTTTAAAAATAAATGATTACATAAAAGACAAAACCCGTGCATATCTCCGTGATTTTGTTTCCCCTTGTCATTTTTTCCCTTATGCTGTAAAAATTGTTTGGAAGAAAAATGCCATCTAATGCAAATAAGATTACCAAAATTTTCTTTTGTTTCTTTTCGGCAGATTTCGAGATGGAAGAAATGTGGCTATACCAAAACAAGCTGCCAGACCTAAAAGAAATTGCCTGATGTGGAAAGTGGAAGAAAATTTTAATCACTTTCGGCTCAGCAAAAGCTGATGTTGTCAAAAGTTGAACTCTGTAGAGCTGTCCTGTCTTTAATATTTTGTCAACAGATAGCGTTAGAAGAAAGAAACAAATCTTGAAATGTTCTGTGAATTATTGTCTAGAATCTCGAGTACTGGCATGTCTGACAATAAACACTTGTATCCATGATTCCGTTTTTGTTCGTGCCAGTTGACATACACCAAAACTCAATGCTGTCGACACACGATGCAAAACATATGGAAATAATTGCAGATTTTAAAAGAGGAACTTTTATTTACAATTAAAACCAGATTAAAATTGTCGCAAGATCTTTCAGACCCATTATGGGTCCGTCATCAGGAACTGCGGGGTGTAACTCCGCGAATCATACAGCCGGAGGCAAACACCCACAATGCAGCAGCATTGAAAGGGTGTCGCTGCAAAACACGCACGCGCACTCGACAAAACATGCACAATGCAAATCCCTACACAACTCCTGACCATGTTTTTTGTCTTGCATTGTGTATGTTTTGTGGAGTGAGCGTGCGTGGGTTGTAGCAACACCCTTTCAATGCTGCTGCATTGTGGGTGTTTGTCTCCGTCTGTATAATTCGCGGAATTACACCCCGCAGTTCCTGATGACGAACCCATAGTGGGTCTAAAAGATCTTACGACAATTTTAATCTGGTTTCAATTGTAAATAAAAGTTCATCTTTTAAAATCTGTAATTATTTCCATATGTTTTGCATCGTGTCTCGACAGCATTGATTTTTGGTGTATAAGAAACACTTGTAAAGGTGAAATGAAGTCTCCCAAAGATCGTTAGGAGAGCTATTTTCACCATTTTTTCCCCTCCGCCCAATTAATTTAATACTTTTTCTTGTTGTAATGCAGAGAAAAAATATCCTAAAATTTCTGCTACATACACGAGGAAACAAAAGAATCAGGGAAATGGTTTTAATACATTATTGTGTATATTCGCCTCTGAAGTCAACCTGAAGGCGTGCATGAAACTGCGTGCCAACAGCATTGGAAGGGGACTGAAATTTGTTCTCTTCAAATGTTTCTCAATATGGAGAACAAATGATAATAAGACATCACAGAATCTGATGAATAAGCAGGATGTTTCAACAGTTCAAAGTTATTTTCACCAAACTTTACTTTCGGGATACCAGCCGTATGTGGGCTGAAGCATGGTCTGCAAAAACAGAATCCCTTCTGGCAAATTTCTCCATGAGTTTTGATTTCAGTTATTGCTTTAGTTTTTTTTTTTTTTTTTTTTAAGGTGGGGTGTTTAGGGGGTTGGTGGAATTGAACGACCACCGTAAGAAACTCAATGGGCCATAGGCAGTCCCCCTTCCTCATTTTCGGGCTACTGACTCTAGAGAAAGGAGAGGTCTACAAACACAACATCCGTACCTCACCGGGATTCATCTGGCACGAATGGTCAGAAGCCAGCGCTTAGACCACTGCGCTACAGGGGCAACCCCTACTTCAGTTTACCTAGAAGAAATGCAGAATACGTTGCTGTGATGATTGTGCCTTTTACAGGTAGTACGGTAACACTGCCCCGTCCTTATCCCAGAACACATTTCCTTTGCTGCAGATTTCTTTGTATGAAACCTTTTTGGGCGAGAGAAACCGCTATTTCTCCGTTTTTCGAATTTTCTCTTGGACTCCGGACTATACAGATGTACATATCTACGTTTCATCCATTGTTACCAATCCAGCTAAGAAAATGTCCGTATTCTACTGAAAACGCTGCAATATTGCCTTAGCTTCTTCAATCCGATTTCTCTTCTGATCCACAGTCCGACATTTTGGCACCCATTTGGACGAGAGCTACCTTATTCCCAGCACCTCGTGGTTAATGAATCCAACACATTCACAGGACATTCCCATAATTCCCGCTATCTTTCTTGCAAAGATTCTTCGGTCTTCCAAAATCATGTTGTGGACAGAATCCCTATTGTGTGGAATGCCGACCACAAAAAGCCTTTCTGTACAGTCTCCGTCCTCGGTGCTGAAATGCGCTGCCTTAAGTTTGTCAGCTAGTTTTTAACCGTGAATGGGAAGGGCACTGATCACGTAATGTCTGTGTGGAATTGTTTAGCTGTTGTCCTTATCAGGAACAAGAAATTGATTATCTCTGTGCTCTCCTATATTGTGAACACTACTTGAGTGGACGCTATCTTTAATTCAGACCTGAAAACGAAGTGATCGTTCACGTCACAATGGGATTAAAATATTACAAGATATATACTTTCATGTAACATGTGCTTCATTTGTCAGAAGAAAAAATGTTAAAGGCAAAGACTTAGCATCCTTTCCTAGGTAAAAGCGAACACAATTCAACAATTAAACATGATTTCAGGACTAAGAGAAATAAACTTCTTTTGATGAATGAAGGCGATTTCTTTCCACATATAATGAAATGTTTGTGAGCTTTTGGAAAAAGCCTTTATGCTAGTTCCAAAGCTCAATAACATTTTTATTACAATACTCATAGAACAAGCGCTGTAACTATTGCGCATAGAACACTAGTTCTACCAGTTTGGAGGATGAGTTCATACCATTGGTCCTGAAAAACTACCAATGCCAACTAACTGAATAATATCTTGCACCAATTTCGCTCCTGTGGCTGCAGACGTAACAATGGACGGACAGAGTGCAGCGCAAAAATCAAAGATCAGCGTTACTGAAAAGCGTCGGTGCACGTGTTGATGACGATTGTGACCTACTTATGTGCCAGATGCCGTGCGAAAGGTACTTCCCGGACAGTATCGTTTTGATAGTGAAGTTTGGTGGAGGCAGCGTCATGATACGGAGCAATGTTTCGTGGTTCGGCTTGGACCTATTAACAGTTTTGGACAAAATCGTGAATACCGACTTCTACCTAGACCTCCTGGACAATTATGCACTACCAATTTTGTGGCAGTAGTTTGGGGAAGGCCCATACCTTTATCAGCAAGACAACGCACCAGGTCATACTTTTCGGGTTGTTACAGATTGATTTGAGAATAGGGCCATTGAAAAGTTGGAGTGGCCACCCCAGAGTCCTGACCTGAACGTTATAATCTCTAGAACGAATTGGATAGTCGGTTGCGTGTAATAAGAGATCGCCCAACAAATAAAACTGGCCTGGACGAATGACCAACCATTTCGGTGGACATTTTCAAAACAACTGGTGGACGAATATTAGAGGCCGTGATAAGGGCCAAAGGCTTCTGCACACAATATGAAATTTTCTGTAAATGAAGATTATTTGAAGACATGCAAGTGAGTAGATATGAATGGTACCACCGTTTTTTTTTAACATGTTAAGATTACAGATACCTTACGAATTGTCAGTTTTGTTTGCTGTTACTCTACGCAGCCGGATGAAATGTGTGGGTTTCTCGCCCATGCGGAAATATTCGCGCAAATGGGAACTTTGGTTAAATTCAAGTAACTAGTTAAATTGTCGAGACATATGTTTTATTCTTTACCAGTGAACAAAATTTTTTACACATGTTCAAGCACTGAGAATGGAGCCCCGTTATAACATAAGTTTGAACTTTGATCTCTCGTGCATAGTAAATCAAAGAAGCGCATTCTAAATGAAACTTGGGGACTGCTTGTACTATGCCGTAGGTTGTGAAACTTTTCGGCAGATCTAAATTTTCGAATTTGCAGCCGACTGGAAAACAAATGGAAATTCAAATATGGGCATTAACAAAATATGAAAACAAATGGAAATTCAAAATATGGGCACTAACATCGCATACTATCAAGCATGTTTGATTCGTAATACGCCCACAATCAAACATACTTGATAGTAAGCGACTCCTACGAACAGAGAAAGCTACGAGAAGTTTTACGCATCTAGTTGCCTAATTTAGGATTATTGGTTACCAAGATTACCCAAAAATCAAATTCAAGCTTTCGACTCAAGAACTGAACTTCTTATCCATTTGATCAGATGGCAATAGTTTGATTAGCATTGTCTAAAATATAAAAGTTAATACAATATGAAGAATCTAAGCATGTCACAGCTTGACACGAAAACCCCTATTTTATTTCATTTTATTTTTTTCCTGTCTGCAAAATGTGTACGTTGATTAAGAAGAAACGTTTTGTTTCCAGTGAATGTCTAAAATAATTCATCCACGTGAAATCAAAGTTAAATGAATTTAAGTAACTTGTAAAATGTCTTTAAGTTACATATTGGAAATATCCAGTCTCTTGTCGGCAGTTATATACACTGCCCGACAGAGAAAATGCGACACCACGAAGACACTTGAACGCAACGCCATGCAAATTGCAGGATGGGTGCACACGTACAATCAATGCAAATGATTGCATTTGCAGGCCAACTGCACGAACGCCGCGCGGGATATAAGCAGACAACGGGCCCGTGAGGCAATCAGTCAAGACGTCGTCTCGGCCGAGAGAAGTGAGTGGTTCTGCTGTAACCGTGTCTGGAGAACGAACAAGGGGTGCCAATCCCACTAAGATGCAGTCGTACACGATTTCGTCAAACGGATGAGTTCACGAGAGGTGTCATCGTAGGCCTTCGTACCGCCGGATGGTCCTTGCGTCGTATTGCGGAAGAAACGCAACGTGATGCCACAACCGTCGGTCGCGCTTGGAGACAGTGGTCCCAAAAAGGATCTGTGCAACGTTGTAGGGGGACCGGAGCACGGAGACGGACGTCCGAGCGAACCGATCGTCGCATCCGACGTCATGCCGTAGCGGACCACAGACCACAACGGGCGACATTTTGCCGAGTGTACGGGGAGGCTTGGATGCTCCAATATCGACGCGGACAGTGTTGCGCCGATTGGCTACGTCTGGTTTGCTGGCCAGCCATCCATTGCCACAGCTACCCTTAACAGCGAGCCTTCGTCTTCGCCACTTCGCGTGGTGTCGCTCCAGAGCTGTGTGCGGTGCCTAATGGAACAGTGTGGTGTTCAACGACGAATCGCGATTCCGTCTCACCACGGATGATCGCCGTGTGAGAGTCTGGAGGCGACGTAGACAACGGGCGGATTCCTCCGCCATTTTGGAGCGCAACACGGCCCGGCAACGTGGAATTATGGTGCGGGGTGCTATCAGTGCCAACAGCCGCTCACCGCTGGAAAGCATTACGGGCCCATTGACGGTGCGCCGCTGTGTTGACGAGGTGCTGCGGCCTGAGGCACTACGGTATGCAGGGCATCCCAAACGCCGGTTTTCAAGCGGTATGCAGCCGGACGTTGTCCGGCCGCATACCGCTAGGATCAGCCTGAATGCTTTACATGGTGTGCGAATGCTTCCATGGCCAGCACGATCCCCCGATCTCTCGCCCATCGAGCATCTGTGGGACACAATTGGGCGTCGGTTGAGTACCCTCCCACCCGCAAAATGAAGATGAACTGTGGACTTGGATCAACACCACATGACCCACGATACCCTAGGACTCTATTTGGACTCTCATTGCCTCGATGCCACGTCGGATTTAACGCTGTATCGTCCAAAATGGGGTCCACACTCCTTATTGATCATCCTGTATATTCGGCCACTGGAGACTAGTCTGTATGTGACAATTAAATCATTTGTTCAGGACCTACTTGGCTATCTGTGTGAGCAGTTTCGTCCGTTATCGAGCATTCCTTCATGATGTGTCATTTTCTCTGTCAGGCAGTGTAGATTTATGCGTAAGACAAAGAAAATTAAAGAGGAGAGGAAGTTTGAAAAAATAGTAAAGAAACCTTGAGTTCAGATGTCGAGGAAAAAATGTTCCTGCAAAAATAAAAGAATAAAGGAAGACGGATGGTAGCAAAAAAATTTAAAAGGAACTTGGAATAAAAGGTTCAAGGAAAAAAAAAACACTAGTTGAACTAAGGAACACAGCGGCTGTAAAAATCTGCGCAAATGAGGATGGAAACAGACCAATGATTACAAGAATAAGGAAACTGTGCGTGAAAAATTGAAAACAAAATCTGCTCGCATTAAGAGAATGAAAACGGTTGAGGACCCTGAATCACAGTGCATTAGCTTCCCACGCAGCCATCCTTTTGGACATCAAAAACTGAGTACCAGATTACTTGAATGTATTACGAATAAACCATGATCTATTTCAGGATTCACAGAGACCCAAAATTCGCTGATAGAGGGTCAAGTAATTCTTAACAATAGTAATTTTAATATCATGATTAAGTCAATTTTTTTTTCTATTTTCATTGGCTTTTCACTGCAAACCTTAGTAATCGAAGAGGATACAGAACGGAGCACAAAAGATATTGCCGACCCAATCCAATACTCCACTTGATAATTTGACGAGGAATATTTAAATGTAGCACACATAAACATAATATTGAATATTTCATAAATATTATTAAACATTTATAAATATTCAATATGTATGAAAGATTAAAATAACCTATTAATATAGTGGATTATAGAAATATTTGCGATAAAATAAATATACCATCTCTGTGTTATCAAACGGATTATTATTGTTATTCTTATTCTTCTTATTATTATTATAAGTGAAGCTTCCAAAAAATAAAAAAATAAGGTGCAATTTCAATTTTTTTCCCGTAGTTTATACGTATAAGAATATGCCAAAAAACAAAAAAACAAAAAAACAGCATGTAAAAAGTGTTTTTAAATGGAACACAAAATCATTCAAAGGCATTACCGTTTAAAATTCTTCATTTACCCCATCAATGCTGCGTGATACTCTGAGATTCTACTATGCTTTCAGAGTCATTACACTAGGGAAACAAGCTGGCGTAATTTTTGTACGCAACTTGGATTTAACGTACCTCGGAGATCGACCTTTGCTCATACAGGTTGTAACAAAAAATTAAATAAAGTCTTTCATCATTTTATGAGTGATAGTAATTATTATCTGCTTACTGATTTGCACGTGAGTAAAGGAGAGAAGGTTGATATTGGGGATGTCACGACACACCAGCCCCATACTAAGCTCATTGTGATCCTCAGCTAAGATATCTGAGCCCATCCAAGAGGTTCTTGACATATCATTCACGGAAGGTCATGAGGTTCATCCTTGACAGAATCCTCGCCCTAAAGGGAGTGGCACAGTCAGTTCACACCTTGCTATTCAAGCTTTCACATGACATTCGACAGTCAACGCTTCAACCTCGAATCTTGGTGCAGCAAAATAAGCAGCACTGGATGGAGCCGTCACAGGGTTTCATTCTCAATCTTCGCTTTCTCAAAGGCTGTTTATGGTCTTTTGAAATTGAAAAAATTCTATTGGAAATTGAAAAAGATTCCTCGCATTTGTAAAGAAGATGATAACGGATTTCAAACAGATCGTTTCATGTCCGCTTTGTGAACCTTTTTCTGATGAGGAAACGTTCCGTTTCGGTATAACGCAATGGGCGCAGTTCCTATAAACTTGCGGGGAAAAAAATTCCTCCATCATTAAATTACCTTACACCAAAAGACGATCGTTGTTGTCCCTCTCTCATTTATTTGTTTGGTATCCAATTTCTCAGAAATACGAAACCTTGCTATCATTCTACAGGCCTAAGGCAAAGTCCGCCTACCGACTAAGAAACGCATGCCATGAGAAACAACCATCATAGTTATGTTTCAGCCGATGAGATTCTTTTACTCAGCTTTACTAAACTGTTGGAAACTGATGAGATCTTACCTTGAAGTCGAGTAAACCTCATCGGCGTGTTATGGCTCATTTGTATTCACTGAATGTTTTGCATAGCCTCTCCTATGCGAAGGATGGAGACCTCCTTCCCTGTGGAGTGTGAGAATCTTTCTCCGTTCGTTATACTAAGCTGGTTTTCAGGACTCTTAATTAGATCCGGAGAAACGAGTCGGCAAACGCTGTTGCCAAGTCTGTTTAGTCACTGCCTTGCCACCGCGCTACCAGTACCTACGTTCTGTTGTTATTCCGGAGCATATTAAGTGTACTTAGCAGGTTCTGTAGGGAAAGAAAATGGTAAAAAACGAACTTCATCGAATTAAGCTATTTTTGGGGCTCTGGCTTCTAGTTTTTGGCAAAGTTGTAGAGAGGAAATTCTACTTTCACGTTTTCGCATTGGGTGTCAGAGGCCAGTGATGCAGTTCTAAATAAAAAAGTGCCTTAGCGGTGAACGGACTAGGAAAAATTACCCTCGAAATTTTCAAGATCTGTTTCATTGAGTTATTTATTAGTAATTTTTAATGTTCATTACTAATTACCAATAGCAATTATATTAAAACCGCGTAATCTGAGCCATTTTAAAAAACAGGAAGAATGTAACGTGAGAAACATATGCTAAGATTATAAAATTTTTATTTAAATACGGCTCTCTGTCATTCTATACGATTTTAAATATTTCTGAACTAACAGAGTAACATCAATTCAATATGACTAATGCGCCACTTTTGCTAAGATTATGTGGTACATGTGGAAGATTTTTGTGTTGCCCGTAAGGAGGCAGAGAGTGAGCTCAGGGGATTACTTTTATTGGAGACGATACCAGTCAGAGCTAAGACGGGCCATTCCGGGCTTGGGTAACAAAATTCCATAGGCCATGAGTTACAGGATTTCTACGAAGGAAAAGTTTCTATAAGAACTGTAGACAGTGATAGCAAGCTGGTGAAATTTTGCTCCCTACCTCAAAGGAGCAGCTCCCTGCTAATTCTGTTGAGCAACGTACGACGTAGATTGTTATGCCTCGCGATTATTTCAGGAAGAAATGGATGGTCAAAGAAACTATAGAAATAGATAGACATCCCTTTCGCACTCCGCAGTTGAGAAAGACATCGGTTAATAAATTGCACAGGTAGGAAAGACTGGAAGTCTGGAAGAGGAGATTTTTTTTAATGCCTAAACAGGTTAATCATAGTTTTCGGGCTCGTTCGGGCCCGGGATCAATCTTGGAATATAAAATTCGGGCTCAGGCTGACATACTTCAGGCTCGGGCTTTTAAAATTGAGCCCGAACTCAGCTCTGATACCAGTGGCGAGTTGTTTAATATAAATATCCACGGAAACTATTTTTGTTTTATTTTGTTATATATACATTCAGTATACTGTACAACACAAATATTATTTAGCAAAACCCCTCCCCCCCCTTTCTTTTTCAGGAATCAAAAAGGCCATGATCATGGAGAAAGTTAAATTCCGCAGTGTGATCAAGTTCCTTCATCTCCAAGGAAAGTAAGCTAAAACCCGTCAAGAAATGTTAAATGTATGTGGAAATAAGTGCTCAGCATACGAGACTGTGGCAAAGTGGAAAATAAATCTTCAAAGTGATCATATGAGCACTTTGTGACGAACCAAGGTCCGTACGGCCATCTTTGACAGATGACCAGACAGCTGTGACCAAAGTGGAGTAGTTAATCCTTGAAGATAGGCGTATAACCATTGAGATGCTTTGCCAAGAAGTTCATCTAAGCTTTGGTCAGTGTGGACAACTATACATGACCAATTGAACATGTCCAAGGTCTCAGCGCGATGGGTACCTAGATTTCTCACCTCATTCCAAAAGGAAGCTCGGGCACAATCCGTGCAAAGAATGTATGATCTTTGCAACGCTAATTCCGAAGATTTTTTCGACCGTTTGATTATTATGGATGAGTGTTGGTTATATCTCTATGATCCAGAAA
Organism: Macrothele yani; assembly: GCA_039090855.1. Lineage (NCBI taxonomy): Eukaryota > Metazoa > Arthropoda > Arachnida > Araneae > Macrothelidae > Macrothele > Macrothele yani. The sequence continues at coordinate 98,715,439 of CM076995.1, read as the reverse complement.
CCAAAGAAATGAGCAAGCAATGGAAGCATCCCTCTTCACCACCCCCGAAAAGTGCAAAAGTCTGCCGCCAAAGTGATGCTCTCTGTTTTCTGGGATAAAAGAGGTATTATTTTAACAGACTACCTTCAAAAGGGTCAAACTATTACCTCTGACTACTATTGCAAACTACTGACCAAATTAAGACAGCAAATTAAAAGCAAAAGACGCGGAATGATCACAAAAGGGGTCCATTTGTTACACGACAACGCACCAGCTCATTCAGCAGTCAACACCATCGTCACTGTGAGTCGTCTTAAATACAAAATATTGCCTCATCCGCCATATTCTGTTGATATGGCACCAAGTGACTTCTTTTTGTTCCCCGAGATGAAACGTCCACTACGTGGGAGGCGATTTGATGACACTGATGACGTCATTTTTGAGGTAGAACAGTGATTTCAGGCACAATCTATGGTGTTCTACACTGAGGGAATAAAGAAGGTCAAGCGAAGGTGGGAGAAATATGTGGCACTGGGTGGTGCATATGTAGAGAAGGCCCAAGTACCTGAATAAATGCTTTTTTTACAAGCTTGTTTATTGATTGCAAGAACTTTTTGTTACCCCCTCGTATAAGCAGTCGCTCGTCCCTAATTTCGGGACAGTTGTTCCTGGGAAGAAACAGATCTAGCACCTTTGGCTATGCACACCATTCCATGACTTATCCGGGATTGGGACTCAATCTTAGCTCGGAAGAATGGGCAGAAGCGTACACTTCAGACTACTGTACCACCAAGGCGGCAATTTCTGTATAGTATGAATATTCCGTTAAGATACGAATATGTTTGCATACAGATCACAGTTTTTCCTTTTTTTACATACATGATCATTTTAAAAGTTCCTTTGTCCAGATTCTCTTGCCATGTAAATACGAAAAGCGGCTTAGCGGCGCTAAGCCTAGAAAAATAGTGCCTTAGCGTCGCTAAGGCGCGCTAAGCCCCTTCTACATCACTGTCATTTGGTGTTAAAATATATAGTTTGATATAAGCATTAAGTTTCACGCTAGCATAGACCTTGCATTCCCCTCCCGAAGGTGTTTCAATTTTTATAATCAAAATGCCGCTTATATTAGAAAAAATGCTTTAATTTAATAAAAATGCACCAATTACATCAAAAAATAATGCTTTAATATTGTCTTCTACTTTGCATTAGCTTTCATTTTGTCCTAAGGGATTTCAAAAACTTCCAATTTGTGAACCCCCGCTCCTCACGAAAAAATTCTATATTCGCCCCTTTTGGTCGTTGTCATCTAAGTCAGCAATACTTTCTGTGCGGCTACACCTGTATATATTGATGTGTAATTTATCTCTGTCTTCCATGTTCTTTATGTGTGTCATCATTTTTGTCGTGAACGTGCTCGTCGTCTTCATTTACGACAGTACAGGAAGATTCAGAAACCTTGCGTCGGCTTTGAAGCGATCAATGTGACGAGTCTCCTAATCGCTTGGCATTAGCCCTTTACATCGTTCAACATGTTCAAGTATCCTGACCTGTAAGAGTTTTTCCTTACGTTTTGATGTTACTTTGTTCTTCCTTTTCGTGAGTACTTCTGGTTCTTGGCGCTCTTTGGTCTCTAAAATCCTTGCGCCACTAAACCCAACCAACCAACAAAGACTCCGATCTATGAGGACCACTTCTCAGCATCGTATCGATAGCAAACGTCTTTTTGAAGTAAAGAGTTTGATATAAGCATTAAGTTTTGCGCTAGCATAAAAATGTACTGCTTATATTCCCATTTATTTCATTTGTAAATTTGTTTCTAGTGAAGTAGAATGAATTTGGGGTATGAACAACAGCTAGCGACTTCGTAAAAAGACACAGGAACGCAGTTCATCGCTACCCTTAAATATTTGCAAATTAGAAAAAAAAACCCATCAACATAGCGTATGTTTAAGGATTTTGCAAAATCTAAATTTTTAGCGAGTTTTCATAAGTTTAATTTTTCACCGTCTCTTTTTCTGTAAAAGTCTCGGCAAAATTCTGCTGAAACCGCGAGGCCCCATTAAATGTCTAATATGGCCGACTTCTTATAAATTTGGAGATCCCTTGATTTTAGCAGTAAAAAGATACGACCGACGATAGTAAGTACATGTGTATTTTGCATGGTATTTTAAGTAACATTGAAGCGCACGTATATGCACAAAAATAAAAAATAAGTTTCACCCAAGTTTTCTGATTTTTCCCAGTGCAATATTTCCTGGGAAGCGTGCAGTACGTAAATGTCAGAGGGGGAGGAGGGTAGATGAGCGTAGGAAAGAGGGAGTGAAATTCCCCCTAGTGTTTTGTAGTAGCATTCAAACGAGTAGAAGACAGAAGTAAAATCTAGTCGAAGCACATAAGATCGCACTTCCAAAAACTACGACAGATGAATTATGAGAAAATCTCTGCTAAATTTCCACGTCGGTTCTTCATCCCATCAGTGGGATAGATGATTTTAAAGTAAATCTTTCTAAAAGAGAGCACTTAGATGAGGTCCAGGGTAAATTCTTCCCGTAACTCAGATAGAAGAGTCATTAAGAAAAATCTCTAAGGATTACAGGATTAGTCCCCGTAGATTGTCAGATGAGAGAAATGAGGGAAGGGACGAGAGTAGTGTCAAGGATGAGTTGCTGAGTCACTCCCTCGGTTGTACTCACACGCCCCTTCTGCATGCATCAGTAGAATTCAAGCCGTAGTTTTAAGACGACGCTTATCTTAAGAAGAATGAGGGGCGGAGGGGTAGTGCAGGGCCCCTTGCCTCTACTCATCTTCAGTGTTTCAAGACAAACCTTCTCGTGAGACCCAGACCACTGTTTTCCTTTTGTCATCCTGAAAAGCTGAGGTTCCCAAATGGGTTGCAAGAATGCATACACTGCAACCTTTGTTGCTGCACGATCGCAAAGATTCTTTATATAGAAAACTAGTTATCAGTAATCATCTGTTATGTTAACGCAACAAATTTTCTGAAATCTTGGCAGAAATAGCCAAAAATATTTAATACGAATGAGGGAAACTAAGAAGGGTATATATTAATGTGAAAGGTTTACCAGTGCTGAGGCAGGAAAAAAGAAACTACTCTTTATAAAGCTTCTTTTGTGTGCATGTGTGTGTGTGTCTTGTCACCGTTGAAAGATACCTTTTTTTTGTTTTGTATTCACTGTGAATCGTTGTCAGAAAAAAAGGGGGGGGGGGAAGCTACAAGCTAAAATTTTCTTTGTATGGGGCTTTGTTATCATAAACAGTCCATCAATACATTTATTTTTCATAAAATTTGTATACTTCCATTAATTTCATGTGGCCATTCCGAAGATCTAAAGTTGCAATGGAAAGATTGTGACGATACGAACAACAAAGCAAGAAAATTATAGCAGAGTTTTCTACATGTGACAGTAGAACAAATATGGCAATTATAATTCGAGATAAATAAAATAGACACAAAAGAATGCAATCTCAGAGTAGCAGCATGCGTATACTTAGCAGAAATATAACGTTATAAGGATTCCTTTGAAATTTTAACTGGACGCTCCCTTTTTATTTACGCTTTCCAACCGTAGGTTGAAGAAAAGTATATGCTCCAGCTTTGTCCGTCCGTCTGTCGGCAGGATAACTCGCGTAAAAATGGCTCAATTTCGATGAAATTTCAGTATGTGGTAGGGGATCACATTAGGACAAACCCTATTGAAAATGGACGAAATGGGGTCAAAGCTCACGGCATAGGAGCGGGATCCATTCCATTGTCTTTATGCGTCATAACGTACGTACAAATGGTTCGATTTCGATGAAATTTTAGTATGTGGTAGGGGACCACCTGGCTAGGACAAAATGGGGTCAAAGGTCAGGACAAAGGATTGGGATCCATTCCATCGCCCTTATTCTGTACTATTTAAGGAGCAATTCTTGTATTATTGTAAATTTTCTGCTGCCTCCGGTAATAAATAAGGGCGTGTTCCTCCCCCTTTCTACTTCGATTCCGTGTCACTTTCCTATCGGGCAATCTAGTCCAAATCTGATAGCTTCCTATTTCTAAGGGTTGTTTAAGACCTGGGGTCAGACACTCCCTTCCTAAAATCCTCTTCATTTGATCATCTGTATGTAAATTTTATTTTGAAAACGGCTCTAAGGATTTTGATGAAAGTCGTTAACCTACCGTTTTCTGGTACTAAAAATCGAATTAGCTTGATCTCGACTTTAGAAAAATTCGTTTAGTGCGTTAAATAACCAACCCGAATTACCACGTTTTTAGTGTCATGGCGTCGTCCCATTAATGTAACCCATGCTTAGAAATCTTATGACGTCACAATCTCGCGATTGAGATGTTGGCGCGCAGTCACGCCATCTGTCTCATTACGTCACGCGTTGTGTGTGGATCCTCTTAAAGTTTGATGACGTCACACTCTTTCGAGCAGATGGTCGCGATTCCCATCTGCCTCATTACATCACACGTTGTGTGCGTATGTCCGTCCGCACGATAACTCGCGTGAAAAACGTTCGATTTCGATGAAATTTTAGTATGTGGAAGGGGAACACCTGGGAAGGAACCTTACTGAAAGTGAACGAAATGGGGTCAAATGTCAGGACATAGGAGCAGGATGCATTCCACAGCTCTTATGCGTCATAACTAGCGTAAAAAAGGTTTGATTTCGATTTAATTTTAGTATGTGGTAGGGGACCACCTGGAGACAATCCCTATTGAAAATGGGGTCAAAGGTCAGAACATAGGAGCGGAATCACTTCCATCGTCATTATGCGTCATAACTTACGTAAAAATGCTTCGATTTGGATGAAATGTTAGTATGTTGTAGGGGCCTGCCTGGGGAGGACGAATCGTATTGAAACTGGGCGAAATGCGGTCAAGGAGTGGAATCTATTCCATAGCCCTTATGCATCATAGGTTACGTAAAAATGCTTCGATTTCGACAAAACTTTATCACGTTATTTCAGCGGTATACTGAACCAGTTCTGTTGAATATCATCGAAATGGTATCAAAGGTCAGGGCACTGGACCGAGATTTATTCCACAGCCATTATCCTCATAAATTGAGTTATAACTTGAGTAATGATTTCTGGTATGTTGGAAAGCGTATTATAATCAATGCATTGCATGATTTTACTAACTTGTTTCAAAGTCGAAAAGACTTCTATGTCGAACACAATGCGAAAGTGACATGTTGATTCATATCAGTTTTCTGAAAAAATATTTGCTCAACAAATGCTCTCAAATGGTTGCCCTGCGTAAAGATACTTGCGCTCGCCCAGGAGATCATCTACCTCGTGAAGTAGTGAGGTCTGACATTTCACGCCTTTACATAACATTTTATTTCCATTATGCTTCAAATCATACATGCGATCTAACTGAAACAGATTCTTCTGTGATTCATCACATCAATTAATTGCTACTAAATTTGTTGGATCTCACTTGAGGATTATTTTGTTCCAGCTGAAAATATAATATAAAAATATTACTTTCCGCAGTATCTTATGTTTTCTTTGCTCCCACTGCTCCTCTGGATCTTGTCATTTAAAGAAGCAGGTGTGCGAAAATCGGAGGTATTACCGATTATTGTAGTTTTTGTTCTCTGGCGTGCTAACAAACAACAGAGACACAAATTCGTAATAACATCATAGCATGCATGCCACCGTTCGAAAAAGATTAGAAAAAGTACACTAACTAATCACCTTTCATTTGTTTGCTCTCTAATTTTCATAACAATGCAGCATGTTGAGTAATAAAATCCCCGGCAAAGACCTTTCAACTGAAATTCTACCTAAGTTATTTCAAGTTCTGACAGTTGGTGCCTGTAGAATTTCTGTTATTCCTTAAGAACTTTCCTGTAATACATTTTCTAAGGCACATGAAAACTAAACTTCAGTTGAAATCTAATAAGACTTCATTCGTCAACGAACTGAGCAATAACGATATGCAAAATTGAAGTGAGGCATATGCTCAGTTACTTGAAGTTTTTCAGACGTTCCTTCAATGTGGTAAACTGTTCTCCTCAGATGAGTGGGCTATTCATCGAAGCGCTTAAGAGAAACATTTAATTTTGGAGTAAAGAAAATCCACAGTGCTTACAACGGCTACATGTAATGATGTGGGCAACGCTGTCCAGTAGGCATTTGATAGGTAGTTCATATGCCTGTCTAGTAGTTACCTTAAAGGTCCATATTATGCGAGCGAGCGCGCGCGTGTGTGTGTGTGTGTGTTTTCTTGTTTTCTTTCTCGTTGAATGCTGGTTTGGCGACCTGACGCCAGGTTAAAGGTGAATGACGTCATTTATGATCAAGACTGATAAGAGTGCTATTATGTTATTTACGGTATCAGAGAGAAGCTGAGAGAGCTCGGAGAGAATTGTTAAGTAAAAATTGATTACAAAACATTTGTTACAAGGGATGTTATTTCAGCTCGATTAAATCGTTTACGTTGATGTTATGCTTCGTTGATATTGAAACTTCAAATTTTTGTTGAGTTAATTAAGACTTGAAAACTATTCTGTGTTAAGATTATTTACTGTATTCAGATAGTATTCAACTGTTACTTAAGTAGTAAATTGAAATTATTCTCCACATGTGAGGTTGTTCTGACCATTTGTGTACCTGACCTAATAAACAGATTCGGTACTGTAAGTACAATACTTTTTATTTTAGCCTTAATGCCATTAAGTTTCTAATTAGCTTTATGTATCATATATTTAAGCTATCCGGAGCACGAAATTAAGCTTTACAGTGAACTATGTTAGGGTTTTAGTTGTAGCATAAATAAATAACAATTCCTTATAGCAACCGTTTAAACACTAAAACCGTACACAGCTACTGATGAAGGCGTGATACACAACAAAAGTTCGTGAATTCGGTGATTTTCCACTCTCTTTCTCAAGTACTTTGAAAAGAATGAAAGCGCTGATTTTGTTAAAAAAAACATGACTGTTAGCATATATGAAACAACCGCTAAACATATTTTACATGAAACTGTAGCAACCGTTACTCCAGAAACTTTTTGCTCAGCACAGAACAATGACAACGGCTCTCGTAGAAACTGCATTTTGCTTTTGACCTCTGAATTTATGGCTTCGACCATTAATAACCTATTGAGTGTCAGAAGAATATAAAGAGTGGTTTCCATCTTTTCTTAATTTAAAGTGTTAATCGTACTGGTACTGTAAATAGCAAAACCAGCTGCAATTTTCCTAGAAATTCAATTAACAGCAGGAGAGGAGAATGTCTGCCATCGACAGAACAAAATTCAATGAAGTGAATGCATGCAGATGTTTTAGTTTTTTCCCCTCTGCACGTTTTTTTTATTTAGTGTCTGCAAAGTTTTTCGAGATCAGCCTGAGAAGAAAGCAGACGTAACCCCTTCATTCAATGGTAGAGTACATACAGTACATAGTACGTACGTTCAGCCACAGCAATTCCTGAAAGAAAATTTGACCTCCGACATAATTGCTTTGACTGTAACTCAGACGCAATTTGTGCTCGTGCTGTGATAAGGAATGGGTTGTTAGTTCCCTGTGTACTGCTCGTTTTCTGATTAATTTGGAGACCGCAGCTGTTCGTTTCCTACAACTTCGTAACTGGGTTTTCTGGAACTACTTGCATACTGGGTTATTACTGCCTCGCTGTTTTATTACGTTTTGTTTTGTTTATGACACGTGCTTAGAAACGAGCTGTCCTTGGAATTAGTTGTATATCTTGACGTCTGCACCAACACAGATGTTTCAAACACGGAATCAGTTCTTATTTTTCCAGCATATTTGCATCTCAGGTTTGTCTTATTCGATAAAACTTAAACTACGTTATTCACTCAGTTTAAGTTTTACGGAATTCGTTATTCACCTAGTTTAAGTTTACTTCGTGTATATCATGCGTCATCGAAATGTACCCGGCCTTTCAAACTTCAGTTATTCTGGATATAACATTCATAAAAAAATATTGCATTTAACCCGTCGTTGGTCGCTACACGTTAAACAACGTCAGTTGTCTCGCGTGAGAGTTTTTCTCACACTACCTGTTTTACGCTATTTTAAGTAGTCTATTTAATAATAACACTTCAGAATTCTTTCTTTGTAAGAAATATAGTTACTATACAAAGCCGGTTCCATAAAAACTCAGAGTAATTTTTTTGAGTTGGCAGCAGTGCGAAGGAGAAAAATAACTACGCAGACGATTAACTGAGTTGTATCTATGGCAACAGTTATTAGCCGTGGCAGAAGATTCTGGTTTTGTTATTGCGCAGGTGTTTAAGGTACGTCTGCATTTCGCAATACTGGCATGGAGGTGAATGATTCAGAGTTAAGAAGTAAAATGCGTTGTGTGATAAAATTTTGCTATAACTTGGTAAAACGGCACTGTAAATAGTTAATTTAATGAAAAAAGCTTACAAAGATAAATGTTTGGATGAACTGATTTTTAGATGGCACCATGATTTCAAAAAAACGGCGTTTGTCAGCAGAACTCGCTCCTGGGCCTGCTCGACCTGAAAGTGTTATTATGGAGCGTATTGTTAACACTATTTGGGCAATCCTGCAAGAAGATCGATGAATGACGTGTGAAGACATAGCGGCGTCAACTAATATTTAATAAAAGTCGGTATTCGGCATTCTACGCGACACATTACTGCTGCATCGTCTGTGTTACAGATGGGTAACTCATCATCGGAGGAGAGAACAATTGTTAGCCAGAGTTCAGGTGTGTCATGAGTGGAAACAAATGATTGCAAAGGATACAAACTATCTAAAAACAGTAATAACTGCCAATTAAACATGGGTCCACTATTTCACCTCCTCACGAAGCGCATAACGAGTGTCTAAAAACACACAGGCTCGCCTCCTCCGAAAAAATTTCGCCAAACCAAATCAGCTGAGAAGGTGATGATAATTTTCTTTGATCACAAAGGTATAGTCTACCAGCCTGCCGTTCCTTCCCAAATTACTGTGAATGCTGAGTATTACTCGTACATTTCAGTCTTGAAGCGTCTGCGATGACACATATCGATTAAGCGACCGGAACTGGTGTACAAGTGGACCCTACACCATGATAACGCCCGCCCACATATGGCTGCTTGTGTTCGACAGTTTCCTACGACATGCAGTGTTGAAATCATGACACAGCCTGCCTGCAGTCCTCATCTCGCCCTGTGCAATTTCTGGTTGTTTCCAACAATGAGGAAGTTCCGTGGCGCAACATTCAACACAGATGCTGACGTTATTCAAGTTAAACAGGGATCGCTAAAGCAGCTTCCACAAAATGCCTTCGCCACATGCTTTGAAAAGTGGACTGAACAATGGGACCACTGCATATTATCCGAGGGAAGATACTTTGAGAAAGAATAACATATAGTTTGCTGTACCTATATTTTTTCATCTTGTGTGATTTTACTCTGTTTTTACGGAACGGCCGTTGTATATACAGAGGGCGAGTCGAAAGTTTTGCAATATTTGCATAAACGCATGTGCTGCGACGGGTATGCCACGTGTTTAAACTAGTTCAAGTCGCGCACTGCAATCACACGAAACTGATATAAAGTGTTAGTCGTAGCTGTGAACAGCATTGCATGTCGTCGTTCTGTCTGAGGTTGGAGCGCCTAAAAGATGAGCAGCCACAACCGACTAATTAGGGAATTTTTGCTTTACGAGTTTGAACTCGTCCATAACGCTGCTCAAGCAACACGAAACATTTGTCATGCGAAAGTGGAAGGTTCTGTGGACCACAGCACCGCAACCAGATGGTTCAAGAAATTTCGCTCAGGTGACAGAAAACTCGACGATGAGCCAAGGTCAGGTAGGCCGTGGATTTGGAGGCCGTGCGTCAGGCCGTAGAGGCAAATCCGACAACCAACACTCGGAGATTATCAGGCAAGCTGGGCATATCACAGACCACCGTGGTTCGTCATCTTCAGGACCTTGGTAAGATTTACAGGAGCTGCCACATTGTTCCTCACAAACTGATGCCAGATGAAGCAAACCGCCGAGTGGAAGTGTGCACGGAACTCCTAGAAAACCCATGCGATGTATGTTTCATAAAGAGAATTGTTACGTGCGATGAAAAGTGGGTCTATTTCCGTAATCCTAACACACAACGGCAGTGGTTGAGCCCGGGCTAGCTTCCTGAACCTGTTGCCAAACATGGGAGCTTCGAGCACAAGGTGATGCTATGTGTGTGGTGGAATTTCGAGGGAATAATCCATTACGAATTTGTTCCAGACGGTCGGACCATCAACGCCAATTTGTACTCTGAACAGCTGGAGCGGATTCTGGCCGTTTGGGAGGAGAAGTACTCGGCACTGGTAAACAGAAAGCGCGCTCTCTTACAGCAGGACAACACTCGGCCTCATACCACGAGAACGACCCGGGCAAAATTCCAGGAACTTAAGGGCATCGAACTGATGCCAAACCCAGCATAAAGTGCTAACCTTGCCCCTTCGAATTATTACCTGTTCCAGTCCATGGCCTACTTCCTTCGCGGGTGGCACTTCAATAACCAGGAGGAGGTGGCAGCTGGTGTGAAGCAATTCTTCGCCTCGAAGGACAAGGACTGGTACCGCCGCGGAATCGAAGAACTGGCAGACAGAGATGGCTAAAGACGGTGCAGCACGATGGCCTACACTTTGAATGCTAATCAGCTTTCGTCGTAGAGGTACGTATGAAGACATAAAGTGATCCAAATATTGCAAAACTTTCCACTCACCCTCTACAGTTACAAATCAAGTTAAGTGGAAAACGCTTTCGTATCATCACGTCATTCATAAAAATACAAAACACAAGCGCCCGGGCAGCTGGATGAGAAAATCTCTCACGTGACGCAAACGCCAGCGGTCGTTTTATGAGAGAAATGTTCACACGAAGCACACGGGAGCAAATAACAGGTTGTTTTAAGGTCAATGACGCGCCAGTTCTTATCGTAAGTGATACCAGATTGTTGAAAAGATCTTAAATGTCATTTAGAGCAGGGGTGAAGCTCCTAGGGTCACTTCCATATAAACGGCGCTGTTTATTTGTGAAGCGTGAGAAAAATGCTCATAGCATGTGCAACGACGGGTTGAGAGATAAATGAAAAATTAATCAAAGTTTTAAAAGTTTCCAGTCATCATTACAACCTAGCTAACTAAATGCACTCATTAGTCTGAGACCAGATGCTGCTTCCAAATAGAGACAGTAAAAGATTAGTTTCAACAAAGATAGGCATTTTTTTGATAGCCACAACTAACAGGTTGCATCTATTCCTGTAGTTTTTTAATACTCCCCTACACCACCAGCACCGAACCCCCAGGAGCATCTAAGGAAATTTTCTGGCTTTTTAATGACTCCTGTGAGCATCTGCTGCTATAAGGAGTTGGTCGATTCTAATTTAGAGCTAGTGGTTCTAGCAAAGGACAAATATATCGATGACCAACAATCTGAATTACGGAAATTTACTAGGACAAAGAAATGAATGAATGCTAGGCGCTTTATAGCCCTTAGAATTGCTGATGGTGGTCGTTAAACGCCAAAAACAAAAAGAAAACACGCTAAAATAATTGCATGAACTTTAGGGAAAGCAACGAATGTATAGTATATGAGTATTATGCTGATTAAATAAACTCTTGTACCGTTGGATTTTGGTTTTCAATTTTGAAATCATTAATGCAAATGTAAGTGATCGAAAAATATTCATATATAATTTCTTGCCGTACTCAAAAATGCAGCATACTGTATGATTTATTTTTATTCTATATTGCCATTCAGCCGTATGAGGGCGCATCGCTCACTTTATGATCAGCCATTAAGAGAAGTAGCTAGGCTTTCGTTAAACTCGCATTCAAAATGTGGTTCGGAAATTCTGTCGGAACTTCAAAAAGGCACAAATGAAATAATCAGAACTTTTTAAACTGCCCCAGCAATCTACACGCAAGGTGTTTGCACGCCAAACCATCCAAGTTATTTCTTAAACTACGTTTAAAACTAGCACCAAAAACATGCAATTCAAACCCTCTATGTAAAATATCCATTGCAATTTTAGTATACACTGGTACATAAATAAAGTTATTTTTTCACTTAGAAAGTTGTCCGTCCCTAAGGTGAGTTTCTATTTCCAGAGACGAAAGAAAACCATTACCATAAAATAGAGACTCGATTTCAGATTTCTAGACCATCGGAGTCTAGAAGCAAATCAGAAACTCTCAATATTTTATATGTAAACATTTTTTACATGTAACAATCTATATATATAATAAATACGTTGCCCTATTTTTGGACGCTGGTGATTCTAGTATCACTAAAACTGGAGAGAGAACTTCAGGAATAAGAGAAACAAAAGCTGTGCGTGGTTGTTAAGAGGCAAAAGAAATGTGAGCTGCACTCAAGATTGCATCATTTGAATCACAAAGCTACTGAGAAGATAAATTGTCCCTCAAATATGGCTTCAAAAATAAAGCAGAAAAGAAGAAAAAAGTGACCTCTGGGGGAGCAACCTTTCTCCCCAAAACGCATTTAGCAGCTCGTCAGCTCGTCCCTCGCGCCTTCCTTAAACCCGATTGTTGAGGAAATACAGGAAACGGAGGATGCTTCAAAATAAACTGCACCCAAATTCTCGTTTAACAGCAATTCATCAAACATTTCATCGAGGTTGACATCATGCGCTAAATGCTGCGGAGTTAACCCGACTTCTAAAAAAAATGCTACCCGCTGTTTTGTAGCGATCAGCTGATTTACACGGTCTATAAAAAGAATTTCGCAAGAGAAATTCCAGTTTTTTGAAAGGACTGATCGTTAGGAGCTTTGACTTCATTTTATTTGACAATCACTCGCAGACACATTATCCTACCATTCATAGCGGGATGTTAATTGACTTTTCCATCACAGTATGAGATTCGTTAATATAATTACGTACGTTGAAATAGCGTTTGCTATCACTGCTTGTAAATACCATATTAAGAGACGGGTCTATTGGCTATTATCACTGACTGAACTTTAAAAATTTCAACTGGCGCTGGATTTGGATAAACACTTCAAAACAGGAACAGAACAGTATACCGAATAATTGTGTACTGATGTACATATATACCCGGATGAGCCATTACATTATGACCACCCCCAGACTAGAGAAATGAGATCGCCTGGAGACCGAACTGTGGCGCAGGAGAAGTTCACAGATCATATAATCCGAGGACCGGCTTTAGGTTAGTACAATGTTCGGAATCAGATTAGGGAAAAGCTGCCGATTTATGGCAGTTTGATAAAAAACAAATTGCGATGACATTTCGCATCGGAACCGCGATCTCGGAAACGCCGCGGCTTGTGGGTTGTTCACGTGCAGCTGTAATGAGTGCGTATCAAAAGTAGTGCACAGATGGCCAAACGACGAACCGTCGTTTGGTCGTGTGTCGTCCACAGCTCATGCCAGAGGAGAGCAGACTGTCGCGCATTGTTCACAGCGACCGCAACGCCACAGTGCGACAAATTACCCACAGCTACAACAGTGGTGATCAGAGCAATGTGTCACAGCACACAGTTCATCGCAGCCTTCTGCGCATGGGCCTGCGTAGCAGAAGACCCAGTCGGGTCTCTATGCTCACTGCACGTCATCGCCAACGACGCATGAAATGGGCCCAAGATCATTGAGATTGGACCGTGGATGATTGGAAGAAAATGGCCTGGTCTGACGAATCAAGATTCCTGATGCATCAGGTAGACGGCCGAGCGTGGATACGCCGATTACCAACGGAAGCTTTTGCACCTGGATGCGCTATTTGGCGAAAACAGGCCGGTGGTGGCGATGTTATACTGTGTACGAAGTTTTTTTGGGACACTTTACGCCCCATTATCCCAATAGCACAATCCCTGACAACTGTTAGGTTTCTGAACATTGTTGCCGACCAAGTTCACCCATTCATGACAACTGTGTTCCCTGCTGGTGATGGCCATTTACATCAGAATAAGGCGCCATGCCACACTGCCAGAATCGTCAAGGAGTGGTTCGAGGGATATGCTGGTGACTTTCTGTTAATGTCCTGGCCTCCAAATTCACCCGACATGAACCCAATCGAAAATTTGTGGATCGACTTGGAAAAGCCGGTTCGAGCTAAATCACCACCACCCCGAAATGTACGGAAATCGGTGGACCTGTTGTTGACATTTAGATACCAGATACCCCAAGATACCTATCGTCACCTCATCGAGTCGATGATTCGCCGAGTGGCAATGACTCATCGGTATATGTATATACACCGATGAGTCATTTCATTATGACCACCTACCTAACAAGCTGTAGGACCCCCTTTAGCCCCCAAAACAGCGGCCACTTGGCGAGGCATCGATTCGATGAGGTGGCGATAGGTATCCTGGGGTATCTGATACCATAATATCAACAGCAGGGCCTCCAACGATAGAGACTACCATTTAAGGTAAGGTAGAGTTGACATTCCTCTCATTCTGGTTCAGCAGCAACTTCGAAGCCAAATATAAATAACAGCTATTTGTAGCCGTGATACCACGTTTCTGTCATGTCGCAACACATTATGTGAATTTTGTGTTGTTACACAATACAGGATTGAAATTGTTTTCCAAAATAACATTCGTGATTTTCCCACCGGCACTAAAAGTACTTGAAATTAAAAGCGGAATTGACTTTTGTTTCATATTTCCATCACGGTATAGCTTCTTTCATTTATTTATTTACTCTTTTTTCATGGCCCTTCTCCTATAACATACGACTATTTAATGTTTCTCACTTTATTTTCGTTCATATATTTTCTGATAGAACAAATCAGTTTTTTCAATTAAAAATAACACTACTAATTGCAATCTTGAATTGATAATAACTATCATTCTTTGAGAAAGATTATTAACCGCAAATAAATAAATAGAAAGAATATTCGAGATTTTTAATTCCATCATCCCTTTCATTTTTATACTAGCTCATCCAATTCCTGTAAATAGCTTAAAAGATATTATGAAATTATGGAAAACTTACCAAAAATATGCAAGTAGTTCAGATAGTAATCCAAACCTGTTATGATGTTATATGTGGAAGCTCTTACATCGTTGGCTATGAGATTACGAAACTTTGAGGTCCGGCGCTTTTGCCAGTGCTACTCTTATAACACATTTGTTTCCTAAACAGCGATTTTTGTCAGGTGCAGCTCGTATAACAACGCGGCACTTATGCCTGTACCTCTTGCAACGAATTTTTTCCTAAATTGCTAATTTTGAAATTTTGTCAGGTGCAACTCTTATGACGACGCGGAATTATGATATATACATTGTATATATGACTTTTAATGCAGTTGCATACGTTGAAATACCCAAAGGTATCCATCAATTTTTAGTTGTAATACCTTTGTTTAGAACCTCGAGGTCCTGTTTAAGTGCATTTAAAGTGTCTTGTTGCAAAATTTCTTTCAGGGTGACGACGAAATGAACGACCTAACGGACTTCGAAAGAGGGTTAATTGTTGGTGGCCGGCTAGTTGGTGCCTCAGAGACAACAGTCACTGGGGTAGTGGGGGTATCGAGAGCTACTGTGTTTAGCGCCATGACAGCATGCCATGTTCGTGGCAAAACCTCGTCTGCGAAACACAACAGCGGCTGGAAAATGACCCTGACTGATAGAGACAGGAAACCATGAAAGAGGATTGTTACCCGTAATAAGAAGACCATGACCCTAAAAGTTAGTGCGGAGCTCAATCTGCATCTCCAGACCCCAATATCAAGGAAATCACTGGGCAGAGAATTGCATGAACAAGATATTTATGGCACAGCTGTTATTACAAAACCACTGGTGACCCGAGTGAATGCACAATGGCGACAGCAGTAGGGCCAACTGCACGCAACGTGGACTGCCGATGCATGGAAGCGTGTAATGTGGTAAGACGAATCCACATTTACAGTATTACCCACCACAAGACGCGTTTACGTGTGGAGAATACCGTCAGATGCCTGCTACCCAGACTGTCTGCTCCCAACAGTGCAGCATGGTGATGGTTCTGTCATGCACTGGGCGGTCACATCGTGGTTTTCAGAAAATCAATTGATCACCTTAAATGGACGGATGACTGGCAGGGTGTATGAAATCTTTTGGCCGACCAAGTTCATCCAATGGCACAGGCATTGTTTCCTACAGGGGATACCATCTATCAAGATGATAACGCTCCAATTGACAGATCTCGCAGTGTCCAATCATGGTTTGAGGAACACGAGAAGGAACTCAGAGACCTTCCTTGGCCTTCTCAATCACCAGGCATAAACATCATCGAGCCACTGTGGTCTGTGTTGGAAAACAGAGTAATTATCCCGTAATCCTCCTCCTGCATCTCTCAAAGACCTGGAGCAGTTTCGGCATGAAGAATGGTGTAACACCCCACTAACCACCATCCAAGATTTATATGCGTCCATTCCAAGGAGGATTCAGGCGATTTTGAAAGCCAAAGGTAGTTCCACACCCTATTAGGTACATAAAGCCTTCTTTGCCTAAGTGTTCACATTATTTTGTCCAACCCCTTTATATATACACTCTGAGGATCTCAGGAACTACAGACCTATCAGCCTCCTATCAGTGGTTTATAAAATCTTCACTAAAGTTCTTTTACACCGCTTGAAGGTGACACTGGACATGGCTCAACCGAGAGAACAAGCCGGATTCAGGAGTGGCTACAGCACAATAGATCATATTCACGTACTGAGAGAACTAATTGAAAGAGCGAGGGAATATGAACTTCCATTGTGCATTTCTTTTATCGATTATGAAAAAGCCTTCGATTCGGTAAAACCATCAGCAGTTACAATGGCTCTGAAATCCTGCGGTATTGAAGATGCGTACATTAATATTATTAATAAAATCTATGAAAATGCAAGTGCAAAGATTCGGCTGTTTGAAAATACAACACACGTAAAAATTGGAAAAGGAGTGAGACAAGGTGACACCATATCTCCGAAGCTCTTTAATGCCACATTGAAAAAATGTCTTTCAATCACTGAACTGGGAAAACAAAGGGATAAAGATTAATGGAGATTTTCTAACCCACCTTCGTTTTGCTGATGACATAGTCATTTTTGCAACTACCCCATCAGAGCAGCAGAGTATGATCCAAGAACTTGTTGACAAGAGTAAAGAAGTGGGATTAAAAATGAACTTTCAGAAGACAAAAGTGATGTTCAATGCTTTTACAAGAAATGAAGATTTATCGATTCATACAGAAAAGCTGGAGATAATAGACACGTATGTTTATCTTGGACAGCAGATATCAAGTGAGCGTCACATTGATGAAGAAATTAATCGGCGTACAAAACTTGCATGGAGAGCTTTTGGAAGAAACAGCATAATTTTCAAGAGCAATATGCCATTAGGTCTTAAAAGAAAAGTGTTTGATCAATGCATCCTTCCAGTGCTTACGTATTGTGCAGAGACGTGGACCTTAACTAAAAGATACATACAAAGGCTGCAGACAACTCAAAAAAGCATGGAGAGGTGCATGCTTGGCGTAACCAGGAGAGATAAGAAGAGGAACTCGTGGATCCGAAAAATGACAAGAGTGGAAGAGATCATGATCAGAGTTAAATCCCTGAAATGGCAATGGGCTGGACATACTGCCAGAAGGACAGACCATCGATGGACAGCCCAAATTTTAGATTGGATTCCAAGGGACAGGAAAAGACCCAGAAGAAGACCATATGGAAGATGGGTGGATGAAATTCGAAAGTATGCGGGAGTGACATTTAGGAGACTGGCACAAGACAGACCGTTGTGGAGGAAACTTGGGGTGACCTTCGTCCAGCAGTGGATTGATAATGGTTGACAATGATGATGATGATCGGGAGGAAGGTGAAGGTTACCAGGAGCAATACATGATTAAACATTGAGACTGATATGGGCAATATTTATTGAGCTACACGCCAATAAGTAGCGTCTTTCAGTATAGCGTCGGGCTGCTAGCATGTTTGCTCACACAGCAGGCCAGACGTCTCGGCATGGAGTTGTACAGGTTCCTAAAGGTGTCCTGCGATAAGCCATCTAATGCAGCTTGAATCTTCTCACGCAGTTCGTGAAGATTGTGCGGTATTGTGTGGTATAGCACGTCCAATAGCATCTAACACATTTTCAATCGGCGATAGATCTGGCGATGCAGCTGTCCATGGTAGAGTTTCAGTGCCTTGAAGGCAAGCTCTCGATACAGCAGCAGTATGCGGACGTGCGTTGTCCTGTTGGCAAATTGCACCGGAGTGAGCGTTCAGAAAAGGTAGGGTCACCGGTTGCAGCACCTCATTAACGTAACGTTGGGCTATCAAAGCACCTGTGATGAACACCAAATGTGATCTGGCCTTGTAGGCAGTTGCACCCTACATCATGACACCAGGCTTTCTGGACGTGCTATGCTCGACAACAAACCGTTCATCTTGGCGCTGACCACAGTGCCTCTACACACGGATTCGTTGGTCGTCTCCTACAAGACAAAAGCGGGACCCGTCACTGAACATCACCCGCTGCCATTCTGCGTGGCTTCGTGACAGTCTGGCACGATATCATTACAGTCTTTGGCGACGATGCACTGTTGTTAAGGTCAGTCTTCGTAACGGTCTGCGTGCGTGTAGTCCTACGTCGTGCAGCCGTCTGCCAATGGTGCTGGCACTAATCGGACAATGCATGGAGGGCACCACTGCTCGCTTAATATCCGCAATCGTGGCTGTTGGGTAACTCCACGCGTGTCGGACAACCCGTCGGTCTTCTCTCTCCGTGGTTCGTCTAGGTCTCCAAGACCCTTCCTGTCGCTGCTGCTGCGTGCCTTGTTCTATCCACTGCCGCCAACAGCGTGTTGTAATGGTGCCTGCACGCCCGGTATGGAGCGCAATACGGCGATAAGACCATCCCTCTTCCCAGAGCCGACGATGCGGCCCCTCTCGAACACCTCCAACTGCTCGTATTGCTTCCTAACTTTTCTCCAAGGCATACTTCACTTGCAAAGGATGCAACTAACACAACAGCACGAGTCAGAATGGCAAGCACGCGCCACGGGACTACCTTATATTGTGCAGCCGGTCATTCACAGCGCTACGACCCTTCCTTGCTTGCTTCACATGAACGGCCGAGCGTGATACTTGAATCATTTGCATGTCTCACAATGTGCAACCTACCCACCAAGTTTCATTCCTGTCGGTTGCTTCCTTCTGGGTGCAACAATTTTTTTGACGTAGAGTGTATACACACTCAATGAACAAAACATTAGAGATACCTAAATAATAGCGTGTTTGGTCCTTCTCTAGCGCGAATAACAGCTGGTACGCCGAGACATCGACTCCTTCAAATGCCGAAGAGTTTCCGGAGGTGATGCCAGCCATGCCTGTTGCAGCATTGTTCACAACTCCGACTGAGACGTCGGTGCAGGTTCTATGAATTGATGTTCCGCTCTGCGGCATCTCAGATAAATTCCACAGCGCTTAAATCCGGGGACCTTAAGGCAACTAACTGGATGGTTCCAAACTCCAGTGAGTGTTCCTCAAGTGTTTCTGCCTGGGTGGTTGCGGCCCGCTGGAGCAGCGCATTATCCTGCTGAAACAGACCAACTGCTATAAGATGCGAGAAGGCCATGAAAACATGTAGATGATCAGCCATAACATGCTCGTAGTGCGCAGCGGTTAAGGACCTCTTCATACACACTAGTTGACCTAATGTGTCCCATGAGAAGGCTTCCCAAACCCTCACAGAACCACCACCTGTGATGGTTTGAACAGAGACATCACGGGTGGTGGCTCTGTACAGCTGAAAATGGGATGACGTCAGCTCGGTACAGCTGAAGTCCGATGACGAGCAGTCAACTGTGTCACACGAGTAGAGCGTCAGCTCCTGTATCGCAGGGTGTGCAGCGTGCGCTCTATCGTTCGCTCGCTGACGCTGCTTGGGCCTCCGACATTTAACCTGGATGTGATTTGCGTGACTTTTCCCAAGCGGTCGGTCATCATAAGCCTGGATAATCTACGTCGATCCCGGTCATCAATAGAGAGCGGTGTAAGCACTTGCTCTCTGGGCTCTGGTACGTTGGTTGATGGTATACTCGCGGTACACCCTTGATACGGTTACCCTCGGGAACCCCATGGTTCTTACTACTTGAGCGATAGAATGACCTATCTGTCATGCGCCGATAATTCGTCCACGATCAAAGTCGCTCAGATCACTACGTTTGTCCATGTTCATCGATTACGATATACTGTTGGGAAGCCTTGCTCTCCGCCAATTTATCGCCTGCTTTCGGTTTGGGTCTGTTCCACCGTCCGCAGTGGACTCCCATGTCAAGTACGCGTGTTCCCTATCTCTCATGTTTTGTCTACTGAGTGTATATATAACATGCTAAAATTGCACAACATACTTTTCAGAAATTTCAGGTGAAAAGAAACATAGCAGCCCATAACAGTATCTGATATTTTTGTGCTAATTCGGGCACACGAAAAACGGATTAATAACGCAAACGCCTGTTAAAGAACGTACTTCGGTGCTGCTGGACCTAGCTAGACTCCCACTACACCAACGATTCAAAGATGGAAATTTCATCATGTTACCTCAGCTCAAAAGACAACTCTTGCCAATTCAGAATGGGTATGGAATAGATTCATGTTGGGCAGATGATGCGTTCAGCATTAATAAAACCAAGAATGTCAAAATGTCAAAATTACAAACTTATGTACTTCAAGATATCAATATTTTCAGGTGTCACGGATTGGCTCATAACATTGTAATCAAGAAACCGTGTTCTTTAGGTTTTATACACTCATCGTCAAAAAATAGTTGCACCCAGAAGGAAGCAACCGACACGAATTAAACTTGATCGGTAGGTTGGGCATCATGAGACATGCAAGTGATTCAAGTATCGCGCTCGGTCGCGCATACGACTCAAGCAAGGAGGGGTCGTAACGTTGTGCCTGACCGGCTGTATAAGATTGTCCCGTTGTGCGTGCTTGCCATTCTGACTCGTGCTGTTGTGTTGGTTGTATCCTTTGCAAGTGAAGTATGCCTAGGAGAAAGGTTCGGGAGCAATTCGAGCAGTTGGAAGAGTTCGAGAGGGGCCGAATCGTCGGGCTCCAGGAAGTGGGATGGCGTTACCGCCGTATTGCGCGTCATACAGGATGGTCTTACCGCCGTATTGCGCTGCAGTGGATAGAACAATGCACACAGAAGCGACACCACGGAGAGAGAGAGTACCGATGGATAGTCCGACATGAGCTGAGTGAGATAACAGGCACGAGTGCGGATATTCAGGGCGCAGTGGTGTCCTCCATGCATCGTCCGATTAGTGCCAGCACCATTGGCAGACTGGTGCACGATGTAGTACAACACGCACGGAGACCGTTACGACGACTGCCCTTAACAATGTATCGTCTCCAAGGACTGCAATGATGTCGTCCCAGACTGTCATGGAGCCACGCAAAAAAGCAGCGGGTGATTTTCAGTGACGAGTCCCGCTTTTGTCTTGGAAGAGACGACCACCGTATCCGTTTGTGGAGGCACCGTGGTCAGCGCCAAGATGAATGATTGGTTGTCGAGCGTCACACGTTTGGAAGGCCTGATGAAATGGTGTAGGGTGCAATTGCCTGCGATGCCAGATCACCTTTGGTGTTCATTACAGGCACTTTGACAGGCCACCGTTACGTTAATGAGGTCCTGTGACCGGTGGCCCTGCCTTTTCTGAACGCTCCCTCCGGTGCGATTTTTCAACACGACAACGCTCGTCCGCATACTGCTGCTGCCTCCAGAGCTGGCCTTCAAGACACTGACACTCTTCCATGGACAGCCGCATCGCCAGACCTATCGTCGATTGAAAAATGTGTAGGATGCTATTGGACGCGCTATCCACACTCCACACCTGCCGTACAATCTTCAGGAACTGGGTGAGAAGATTCAAGCTGCATGGGATGGCTTATCGCCGGACACCATTAGGAACCTGAACAACTCCATGCCGAGACGTCTGGCATGCTGTGTGAGCAAACATGGCGGCCCGACGCCATACTGAAAGACACTACTTATTGGCGTGTAGCTCAATAAATATTGCCCATGTCAGTTTCAATGTTTAATAATGTATTGTTCCTGGTAACCTTTACCTTCCCCCGAATAACATTGCAATCCGACACGTCCTTCTGGGTGCAACTTTTTTTATGACGATGAGTGTATATTTTGTTTATTTTTTTTTTCAGTTCCTTGAATGGAATTTTTTCAGCCATCGTTGGACTAATGAAGAGGAAAGCTATGGCGAAAGTATTTTTCCCATTTTGGAATTCATATATTTTTTCAGCTTACAATGCAGAATTTAGATATTTTACTGGTTTGCAGTGTACTTTGTTTTGAGAAATATTGCAGTACATCATTTAAAATAGCTGGAAGCGGCGAATTCCCGAAAAAGCAGCGTGCAACGTTTGGCTGAAAGTCCTTGGAAAGAAAGCACTCAACTCTTTATCAGCAGGAATTTCCTTAGCTGAGGAAGTTCTTATCTGTGCTTACCATGTCACCCTACTGAAATAAGCAGCTATGCTTCACTTTGTTTACATCAGAACCTTAAACATTTACGTGAAGCCTAGTTTTTTTATACATGCTTCGAATCACATTTTTTTAATATTGATAGAAATCCATCAAGCTGGGTTTTTTTCCTACACTTTCCAAAGTACGCCACGGCACAAACCATTTTGCTGAAAAAAGAAGGTCAGGTTGTTTGGGATACAAATGTGTTTATTTTCATTGTTCTCAGTGAGTATCAAGTAATATACCCTGTAGATACCTTTTTTTCGTAATTCAGTACCCGCTATGGGAGTTTAAAACTGGTTTCAAAGGCAAGGAAGAACCAGTACAAAAGAACGCAAAGGACCAATATACCATCTAGACTGGAACACAGCCTTAGCACGAGAGACTATCGGAGACGGAATTGAGTCAAAATTTTGAGACCCTGACCCAATGCCTCTCATCTTCCCAGAACACACTACCCTGAGCTACGAAAACCATGAATTACAAACAAATTACAGTTTTATCAACTGAACGCAAACTACCTTATAGTGACTAGAAAATCCAAAGTGCATATATGCACATAGTGAATAATACGTGGTTAAGGAAATGGATCAATAATTTACAGTAGCAAAATACTGTTCTTCACGTGTTTATACTAGCAATTTTAAGCAGAAGTCAACAGGTTGCTGATAATATTAACTAAAAGCAAACTACAAGCAGCACAATCACAAGGACTTACCCTAACTTTGAAAAGTAGGCCTACATCCATTGTCGTCCGGCTTCCTCTTCTAGTGAACGCATATCAGCAGTCGAAAAATATGTTACTAACATCTTGAAATATATTACTAACATCAATTATTTTTCATATGATGAGATAATTTATAAACAGATAATTTATAAACGTCTTTGAAACACATTACTAACAGCAATTATTTTTCATATGATGACATAATTTATAAACAAACATTTGGAGCTCCCATGGGATCTCCACTTTTCTGCTTGTTGGCAGAAGTAGTATTACAGCATATTGAAAAAACAATCTTCCAACAACCTAACCTGGACTCACCTTGTTTATACCTAAGATGATGTTCTTCTCTTCTCGCAACATTCTAGAGAGAAACTGGATAAGTTCATAAATGCATTTAACAGCATTTATCCTACTATTAGGACCACATTAGAAGAAGAAATTGGTAACAAACTAAATGTTTTGGATTTGAGTTTATTCCGCTACGATGATTCTATTGAATATTGTGTTTTTAGAAAGCCAACTTATGTTCCAGCATTAATCCCATGCGATTCTTGGCATACCTGGAAATCCAAAACAGCTGCTTTTTCTTACTATATCAAAAGAGCATTTACACATTCTTCTTCCTAACAATCTGAACAGGCTGAATTGCAGTGGAACAGGAATACTGCAGAAGCATTTGGTTATAGTGGTAGATTGATTACTTCCATTTACATCAATATCAAAAATAACGTTCAAATTTTGCATAATACAAAAAGTGAATATAAAGCTTACTTATCAATTCCTTTTTTACCACCTATTACTAATTTGTCAAAGAGAAAATATGCAGAGCATCAAATATTTTTGGCTGAAACTATCACCGATAACGTTGCCTTATTGAGTTACAATGACAACAAGTCAATCTTCGATAAATCGGGCGTATATTGCATCCCGATAATAACAAACCCTAATCACAAATAATCTATGTGCATAGGTAGTACTAAGAGACGCCTTATTACTCGATTAAAAGAAAATGTATACGATTGGGAAAAGAAAAGACCCAAAACAGCCCTCATTCAATATTGCATCGAACACAATGCACCCGATTGGGAAAATGTCAAAATTCTAACATTACCTCGATCTCCTAAACAAATTCTCACTTCTGACTCTCTAATTATTGAAAAATATAAAGGAAAATGTTGTAACAGTAATTCCCCTATCGATATTCCACACGCTTGGAGATACCTGTTACATTGTGAAAATCAACGTAATATTAAATGGAAGTCAGATAAACTCTGCTTGCTTGGCTTGTTCGATCAGCAGGACGAATACGTCGGCGAAATCCCCACAGGTGGCGCTATACAAGAACTGCGCGATAGGGTATAGGTGTTCATAGTTTATGCGACGATGTTAACATACTGTCTTTTCATTCAGGCATGTCATATTACATCTGAGTCGATTGCGGAGGACTAAGCACTTGTGAACTCTTCCACTGATGAAGGCATTGTTACAGTGGACACCCCCCCCCCCCCCCCCATCCTAAAACCTGAAGAAAACTCTAAAATTTGTCCGCCATGTCGCGTATGGTATGAGGTAGCTAGGAATCACAGTTCGGCAGGCTCACATGTTCTTTTACAGTTCAGTTTTTTTTATTTATTTCTCATTTACGTTGTTTTTTTCTTTCGGATGTTCTCTAAATTAATTAACAAAATTGCGGGATAATTGGGAAGTCGCTCCAATGCTCTTGAAGGCAAGAAACGCAATATTTTTGCCATTTTGAATTATTTCTACCTGTGGGAAAAGGTAGCACTCAATGGTTGCTCTGGAAATTGATAAGAGCAAAGCGATAGGCCCAGAAGAGGACTTCTAGATTTCTTGAGGAGGGGCCGATGTTACGACTACCCCCGCCATTAATTTAGTAATTAATGGGCGTGGTTGATGTGTGAAATTAATTAAGTATTAATTGTTCGAGGCTTGATTGGAGTTTAAAAGTGTAAACAGCAGATAAAGTTTTATCTGGGGGTTTGGAAAGAAAAGAGGCGAAGAATTCTCTCTCTGGCTGGGTGGTCTCAGAATAGCTCTGTTAGGTCATAAATATCAGGGCGCAGCTGACGGGAAACTAAGCAACACGGAATGGTACCTTTCGAAGAGGGGTCCACTTGAGTAAATGAATGAAGATGGGGACAAAAGGTTTAGCGAATAATCGTAAATTCGTCGATTGTTTGGGGCATTTTCGAGAACAATTGCTCTCTGTGTGGTCCGTGCAGAAAAATAAGAGTTCGCACTTGGCATGAAAATAAGGAAGAAAGTTTAGTTGTCTGTGCGCTCTCCGATGTGAAAGGCTGGATGCCTTGGATCTGCAAAAAATGAATTGGGAAAAATGAAGCAGCAAACCTCCCCGCATTTGGTAAGAAATGGAGACAACTCGAGGCAGCTGGAGATGCCAGTTTGCCATAAAGACAGCAGAATGCCTAAATCCGCAGGATAAAGCAGAAATTTCTAGGCTGGAGCGTAATGGAACTCAGCGACTGTTTGGCCTAATGAAAGCCAAGTTACAGGGGAATTAAGAAGTCTGCGAGTGGACAGTGGTCATTCCAATGAGAAGCGAAGCCAAGCAAAAGTCGGGTTCGGATGCCAACCACTGCAGTGTGGAATCGTCACCCCCATTCATCCCCTACTGTGGAGGAAGTGAAGAGATGCGCTTGTCTTACGGGGCGAAGCGAGGCCCCATGTGTGCGTGTGTGTGGTCGCGTAAGCAGCGAAGCCACTACGTGTAAGTGCGACGGGATAAAAACATGTCGAAAGAAAATATGAGCGTAAGAGCGGTGGCTTCGATACCTAACAAATATACAGGTGAAATGTTGAGTTGCCGATATACGCTTAAGGTAAAAGCACGTCTGATTTCGCTCGGCCGAGAAAATTAATATTGGAAACCGCAACATCAGATGTGAGAGGGCCTATTTTGCTTAACGGCCACCTTCAAATCGTCACGAGAATAGATCAGTGTGCACTCTAATCATTGCAACAAAGTGCGGCGTGATATTACCATTTTTAATTGTGTGCTTCATTTACATCAAGCGTCAAAGTGAAGTGTTGAATCATCGGTGCTGCCACATGGTGCAAGTGTCTGTGTGCGTGTTTTTTTTTTGTCGTGTGATATTATGTGATGCACAACGGATTTGCACAGCAAAGTCACGTAACTGTAAGTAGATGAATATTTCCTTTTTCTTTCTTCGCACATCTGCGAACTTGTGCCATCCCGACACCCAAAGCTGCAGGGACATAGATGCAGTAATGCTGAGTGACTGAACCTCAGAGGAAATGCCTGCACATACAGATTTCAATTTCTTACAGGGCCCATTTCCTGATTACTTTTTTTACATGAATAAGGGAGAAGGTGTGGCCGCCAAATTCCGCTGGGCGGGACAGTTTCTTTTAACTTTGGTTCAGGACCAACGTCATGGGGGCAGGGTTCTGCATGTGCATGCTTATTAGATTTAGTTAATTAACTTTGGCAGTATTTCGCACCTATAATCTTATACCGCAAATTAACGTGCTTGTGTATTTTGTGTCGCGAGTATTTTTAATGTGATCGTTTGCATATAATTTTTTTTTCATTCTCTAAGCAATTGTATATGAATATCACCTGCAGCTCTATTTAGTGTGTAAACGAGTAGTATCTCTTGTTCAGATAGTCCGGTTAAGACTCAGTCGGCTGCGTTATCCGACAGTAAAGTGTGACACCGTATGCTGCCCACATATGAGGGGCAATTGTCTATGCGCCTAGAGAGCGCCGGATCTGTTTAAATCTCGCAGAACGTTATTAAATGTTGTGTTGTGTATTTGAGAATCATGTGTTATTTGCGAAAGTGAGTGTTGTACTGGCTGGTTGGGGATTGAATGTACCGGAGTAAGATCCGGACCACTACACTCAGTCACGAATTGGTGATTGCGGGTGAACCTCATCACAACTCTGATCCCAAAGTATCATTTTTTTTAGATTATTTTATTTTTTATTTGTTGTTGTTATTTTGTTCACAAGGTGGATTCACCCAAGCCTGTTATGCTTCGGGTCATTCTTCAACTTTTCATTTTTTATGTTCTGGTGTGAATCTTTGAGTGCAGCAGTGCACCTGAGATTCTCACCTGGTGCCGCGGCCAACTAAATTGTACTTCAGGTCTCAAGCACCGTTACCGGCAGACTCGGCAGGAACACTGCTAGTGCCGTGTAACATTAATGATGCCGTTGTCCCAGGATCGATACCTATATTTTGCAGCTAGCGGAACAACACTCATGTTCGTAAAATAAGTGCGAATTGACTGCCATTACTATTTTTATTTAGTTTTGTTCGGTGCGAATTTTGTATAATTTAGCATTAAGTAAGCCTTAAGCTGTTTTGTAAGAACTGCCATAATTTTAGTGGGTAAGAAAAACAAAATGGCTAACACGAAGACAGTGGAACGCAAGAATTTGGCATCGAGCGTAGATAAAAGCGGGTGTAGGAGCATCGAACGTGAGAGATCTGTGGAACTCGTGGATTCTCGAAGCTATGCCTCATATTTAAATTTTTTTTTCCGCCTATCTCGACGGGTAGCAATGAACGTGTGATGAAATCCTTAAACTTTCCTTCCACTCCGGGCACTTAAATCCGGAATTAGGTGCCTTGCGACGGTGGGAAAGGGTTGAGTGTTTACAGTTAAAAAAAAAAAAATGGAGTGATTGGATGAATAAACTTCATCCAGTCATCCCTTTTTTTTTTCTTTCATGGGGGGATGGAATGTTACAGTGGACACCCCCCCCCATCCTAAAACCTGAAGAAAACTCTAAAATTTGTCCGCCATGTCGCGTATGGTATGAGGTAGCTAGGAATCACAGTTCGGCAGGCTCACATGTTCTTTTACAGTTCAGTTTTTTTTATTTATTTCTCATTTACGTTGTTTTTTCTTTCGGATGTTCTCTAAATTAATTAACAAAATTGCGGGATAATTGGGAAGTCGCTCCAATGCTCTTGAAGGCAAGAAACGCAATATTTTTGCCATTTTGAATTATTTCTACCTGTGGGAAAAGGTAGCACTCAATGGTTGCTCTGGAAATTGATAAGAGCAAAGCGATAGGCCCAGAAGAGGACTTCTAGATTTCTTGAGGAGGGGTCGATGTTACGACCCACCCCCGCCATTAATTTAGTAATTAATGGGCGTGGTTGATGTGTGAAATTAATTAAGTATTAATTGTTCGAGGCTTGATTGGAGTTTAAAAGTGTAAACAGCAGATAAAGTTTTATCTGGGGGTTTGGAAAGAAAAGAGGCGAAGAATTCTCTCTCTGGCTGGGTGGTCTCAGAATAGCTCTGTTAGGTCATAAATATCAGGGCGCAGCTGACGGGAAACTAAGCAACACGGAATGGTACCTTTCGAAGAGGGGTCCACTTGAGTAAATGAATGAAGATGGGGACAAAAGGTTTAGCGAATAATCGTAAATTCGTCGATTGTTTGGGGCATTTTCGAGAACAATTGCTCTCTGTGTGGTCCGTGCAGAAAAATAAGAGTTCGCACTTGGCATGAAAATAAGGAAGAAAGTTTAGTTGTCTGTGCGCTCTCCGATGTGAAAGGCTGGATGCCTTGATCTGCAAAAAATGAATTGGGAAAAATGAAGCAGCAAACCTCCCCGCATTTGGTAAGAAATGGAGACAACTCGAGGCAGCTGGAGATGCCAGTTTGCCATAAAGACAGCAGAATGCCTAAATCCGCAGGATAAAGCAGAAATTTCTAGGCTGGAGCGTAATGGAACTCAGCGACTGTTTGGCCTAATGAAAGCTCCCTGCACGGGGATAACTGGTTTTCCAGTTATTTGGGGAGCGGCGCCCCCACGGCCCGAGCTGACCTTGTGACTGGTCAACATCTGATGTCATGCCACCGCTTTGCTGTTGGTGTTTGCAGGGACGGCTGTTCATCCAGCTGTTGGGGAGTCGCGGCCCCACGTTCCCGAGCTGGTCTTGTGTCTCGCTTTTTCGTTTTTATTTATTTTCTCCACTGGCTAGTTGCCCGTGTTGTATTCTCTACCTAATCGCTACGACGTTATGTACTAACACCCCGGTCTTGTGGTTTTGTTACCCTCCACCACTAACTGTTTTATATTAACCGCTCAGTTCGTAGGTTGCTGAGATTCCGTTTAGGTTCCCTTCCAGGATTTGTCTTCTTTAGATTTCTTTTTTTCCTTTTAGCTGGTTTGGGTGCTAGACCTACCTGCATGTTTGCCGCGTGCGGAGACCCGTGAGGCGGAAATGGGATGTCTGGCGGCTGAGGTCGCAGGAGACCGGATAAGTGCCTCCTGTGTACCAACACTCCTCTTCGACCCCGGCTTCGCTGTAAACGGGAGGCTAGAGACTAACCCACCTCTAGTCAGAAGTCTTGTACCAAGTTGTGTGCAGGGCTTTTGCGGCTTTTTTGTCGTATAGCACGGCAGGGTGAGCCCGGGGCTGTGGGATCATGCCAAAGGCGTTGGCATGACGGTACCCGGAGGCCGAAGTGTCCGCCGAGTGCGTGTGATCACAGCCAACGGACTATATCTGCAACGTATAAGCTCCAGAACTGTGTCCAGCGTCATTTTCTTGGCTTGCAGACCTCCAGTTCTCCCTTGTAGGGCTCGGTGGTGGGTGGAGTAGTCTGCAGACGAATTCTTCTCCTTTTTTTCATGGGTAAACCCAAAAACAAACGCTCCAAATTCAAGTCACCTGAGCAAATGATCGTTGACAACGACTCTCCTTCGTCTTCTCAACCTACCAAGTCTCATACCCTTAAAAGATCTTTAGATCATGATCTGGACCAAGAATGTGGAACCTCTTCTTCGGCAGCTGTACCAGTCGCTCCGAAGCGTCGTCTCCCCTCGATTGTTGTGAATACGCATGCTACATACTTAGTTGTAGAATCCATCGATCCGAATGAGAGACTGTCCACCAGATCTCCATTCTTCATTTCTAAAGCTTTGGACGCTGCAGTTGGCCCTTTGAAGTCTGTGAGGAAGCTTCGCTCTGGGGACCTGCTTGTCCAAACTTGCAGTGTTTCTCAGAGTAACACTTTTCTGCACCTCACTAGTCTTCAAGGCATTCCTGTCAAAGTGACACCTCACCCGTTTCTTAACACCTCTCGGGGTGTTATTTCGGAGTTTGATCTCTTGCCATGCAGTGAAGAAGAATTGGTGACTGAACTTGCAGATCAAGGTGTTATTGCTGCACGCCGTATGATGTTTCGGCGCGATGGTTCTTTGATTAAGTCTAAAAATGTGGATCTTGACTTTTAACTCCCCGAAAGTTCCAACAGAAATCAAGGCTGGTTACTTGGTCTGTGGAGTTCGCCCGTACATTCCCAGTCCTCTGCGCTGTTTCAGATGCCAGAGGTACGGGCATTCACAACGTTTCTGTAAGAGTTCCGCTCGTTGCGCTAATTGTGGCTCCAGTGAACATGACGGGGACGGTTGCACTTCTGCGGCCTGCTGTGTTAACTGTGGTGAGGCCCATGCAGCTTACTCCCGCAACTGTATGAAATGGAAGGACGAGATGGCTATCCAGCGCCTCAAGACCCTGGAGGGCCTCTCGTACCCTGCTGCCAAGGCCAAGTTGGGTATACCCACCACCCGACAGCGTACTTTTGCCGCAGTTGTTAAGTCTCAGCCACAACCCGTGCAGCCTTTTGTTCCGCGCCCTGTAGCTCTCGCCGCACTTGCCAAGCGATCTACAGCTGAACAAGCGACACAGGTGGATTTCACCGAGCTCCAGCTTATTCGACCAGCTGCGTCTTCGCCTTCTCTTTGAAGACGCCCGCCTCTTCCGGTTCCCAGCAGACAGCCTGCACGTGCGGAAGACCCGGCCCTCAATCCGCAAAGGTGTGCGGTGTCCATCAAACTGTCTCGGCCTCAGCGAGGTCCCCACCCTCACCCAACATTATAGAAGAACACGGGGGGAGGAGAGTGACAGTTCCTGTCCCCAGCCTCTACCAGCATTGCAGAGGAACATGGGGGGGAGGAGAGTGACAGTCTGTCCCCGCCCTCTGCCAGCATTGCAGAGGAGTGTGGGGGGGAGGAGAGTGACGGTTCGTCCTTTTCCATTAGTAAAATATGTTACTTTTAATAAACATCATTAACTACCTTTTCTTCACTGCTTTCTTCATACTCTTTTTCAACTTTTACCAAGCCTGTCTGATCTTCCTCATTTTCCACGTTTTTAAAAATCTGTGGCTGATCGTTCTTTGTCTGGCGCTCTTTGGCCAAACCTGGCCCTTGCGCCAATAAAATCCAACAACCAACCAACCAACCAACCTAATGAAAGCCAAGTTACAGGGGAATTAAGAAGTCTGCGAGTGGACAGTGGTCATTCCAATGAGAAGCGAAGCCAAGCAAAAGTCGGGTTCGGATGCCAACCACTGCAGTGTGGAATCGTCACCCCCATTCATCCCCTACTGTGGAGGAAGTGAAGAGATGCGCTTGTCTTACGGGGCGAAGCGAGGCCCCATGTGTGCGTGTGTGGTCGCGTAAGCAGCGAAGCTACTACGTGTAAGTGCGACGGGATAAAAACATGTCGAAAGAAAAATATGAGCGTAAGAGCGGTGGCTTCGATACCTAACAAATATACAGGTGAAATGTTGAGTTGCCGATATACGCTTAAGGTAAAAGCACGTCTGATTTCGCTCGGCCGAGAAAATTAATCTTGAAACCGCAACATCAGATGTGAGAGGGCCTATTTTGCTTAACGGCCACCTTCAAATCGTCACGAGAATAGATCAGTGTGCACTCTAATCATTGCAACAAAGTGCGGCGTGATATTACCATTTTTAATTGTGTGCTTCATTTACATCAAGCGTCAAAGTGAAGTGTTGAATCATCGGTGCTGCCACATGGTGCAAGTGTCTGTGTGCGTGTTTTTTTTTTGTCGTGTGATATTATGTGATGCACAACGGATTTGCACAGCAAAGTCACGTAACTGTAAGTAGATGAATATTTCCTTTTTCTTTCTTCGCACATCTGCGAACTTGTGCCATCCCGACACCCAAAGCTGCAGGGACATAGATGCAGTAATGCTGAGTGACTGAACCCTCAGAGGAAATACCTGCACATACAGATTTCAATTTCTTACAGGGCCCATTTCCTGATTACTTTTTTTACATGAATAAGGGAGAAGGTGTGGCTACAAATTCCGCTGGGCGGGACAGTTTCTTTTAACTTTGGTTCAGGACCAACGTCAGCGGGGCAGGGTTCTGCATGTGCATGCTTATTAGATTTAGTTAATTAACTTTGGCAGTATTTCGCACCTATAATCTTATACCGCAAATTAACGTGCTTGTGTATTTTGTGTCGCGAGTATTTTTAATGTGATCGTTTGCATATAATTTTTTTTTCATTCTCTAAGCAATTGTATATGAATATCACCTGCAGCTCTATTTAGTGTGTAAACGAGTAGTATCTCTTGTTCAGATAGTCCGGTTAAGACTCAGTCGGCTGCGTTATCCGACAGTAAAGTGTGACACCGTATGCTGCCCACATATGAGGGGCAATTGTCTATGCGCCTAGAGAGCGCCGGATCTGTTTAAATCTCGCAGAACGTTATTAAATGTTGTGTTGTGTATTTGAGAATCATGTGTTATTTGCGAAAGTGAGTGTTGTACTGGCTGGTTGGGGATTGAATGTACCGGAGTAAGATCCGGACCACTACACTCAGTCACGAATTGGTGATTGCGGGTGAACCTCATCACAACTCTGATCCCAAAGTATCATTTTTTTTAGATTATTTTATTTTTTATTTGTTGTTGTTATTTTGTTCACAAGGTGGATTCACCCAAGCCTGTTATGCTTCGGGTCATTCTTCAACTTTTCATTTTTTATGTTCTGGTGTGAATCTTTGAGTGCAGCAGTGCACCTGAGATTCTCACCCGGTGCCGCGGCCAACTAAATTGTACTTCAGGTCTCAAGCACCGTTACCGGCAGACTCGGCAGGAACACTGCTAGTGCCGTGTAACAGCATAATATTTGCCAAAACATGAATGGATGCTGGTAGCATGGGTAGAATGTAGATAGATTCCGTGGTTTTGTCATTTTCAACTTTTAACTTTGTTGGTTTTACATTTCAATCGATTTTAATGTTCTTATTTCATTTGAATTTCACCATTTCGTACTCGGTTTAGTGCCGTTTCATTCAAGTTTTACTCAGTTGGTCGTTTTTACCGTTCGTTGTGATATATATCTTTTCGACTGCTGATATACGTTCACTAACAGAGGAAGTTTTTACCGTTCGTTGTGATATATGTCTTTTCGACTGCTGATATGCGTTCACTCGCAGAGGAAGCCGGACGACAATGGATGTAGGCCTACTTTTCAAAGTTGGGGTAAGTCCTTTTGATTGTGCTGCTTGTAGTTTGCTTTTAGTTAATATTACCAGGAACCGGTTGACTTCTGCTTAAAATGGCTAGTATAAACACGTGAAGAACAGTATTTTGCTACTGTGAAAATGTAATTATTGATTCATTAACTTATAGTGGTTAAACTGTCCTACTGATTCTACGAATCATAGTTTGCTTAGAGTTTCAGGAATCTTTTTTGTTTTATGAAATGTATTATTTAGAACAATTTACATCCGCAGAAATGTTTCACCAACTTCTTTTCTGGATATCAGTTTATTAAACAATAAGCATACAGTCACTAAATTAGACAAGTATACCAGTTCACGCAAACAAATAAAATGCGAAATATCCCCAGAACACATATCAAATGGACGTAAATAATAGAAGTATACCAGTTAAATGGACCTATTTTATTCATAATTTTTTAAAGGTTACATTAAATGTAAAAATGAGTAAACCTAATCCTATTTATTGGAATGCAGATGGACCAATATTTTTCTGATATCTTCAACTAGTAAAGACGTCACTATAGCAAAGTTGAACTTACAAATCAAAGAATGAAATTATCAGATGGCTTAACAGACTTTTGTTTTATGTGAAAAAAAAAAGAATAACAAAATACATGTATTTCTTTAAATCAAGAACCACCCTCTGGTTCCTCAATAGGACAAAGCAGTTTTCAACATTCCTTTGAAACTCTCTTCGTTTTCATTTAGTTCAAATCTTTTACCTTCAGTGTCATTTTCGTTTATATATCAAGTAGATTCCGTGATATACAATAAGTATTGTACATCAAGAAGTCTACGAGACGAAATGATGCAGCGTTTCTATCTTTATGGAACTAGTGCGTGTTATCATTGAATGTGAAATGTTTTACCAACGAAAATTAAGAACTAAGAATAAAGACGGACTTACAGGCTTCAAGCTTCTGATTTTATTTGTAGAAAACAAGAGATTATAAAACTCACTCTTCCGAAAACAAAGTAGAATATTTGAAGAAGAAAATTTCAAGGAAAAAGTAGGCTCATCGAAAACAGCCCTTTTCGAGGTTGTCAAGGGAGACAGTAGAGTAGAATAGTGTTCCTTCACATATACTGTATAAATATACTTACGTATATGAGCAAAGCACAAATGAAAATGAGTCAAAGCCAAATTAGAAAGCTACTGAGCCAACCCGTTAGACGCAGCAAGAAATTTGAAAAATTTGACCAGTGACGTGTGATCCGTGGCATTTCCAGTCATAATTACTTGCATATACTTATGTACACACACACACACACACACTCATTTGATTCAAGTCAGAGAAATTTGGCCTAAAGAGGAGCACACGAAGTGCTTGGAAATGATCCTTGAACCATTTCTGCTCATCGCTGGCCTTGTTTTACTGAAAAAGTTCAGTGCCATCCAGATATATGGTCTTCATGTAGGACTACACCTTCCCGAAATAATGCCTAAGCAGATCAGACGGTGTGTGTTTGTTTGTTTCACGAGGATGAGGGGACTCAATCCATGGGATAAATCCCCGTACCATGCCCCAACCACCAGCTTCTTTCCGTCCAACCGTGCAGTCTGGTTGCAGTTGTTCATCTGTGCGGCGATAAATACGGACGTGTCGTCGACATGTGGGATCTGGAACCTGGACTCATCGCACCAGGTGACTCTTTTCCAGTCATCCAGTGTCTAGTCACAGTGGTCCCGTGCCCGCCGGAGGCGAAAGCTGTCGATGATGATCGGTCAACATGATCACATGAACAGGCCGCCGACTCCTTAGAGCCATCCGCTAAAGCATCGCCTGCACTATGCACTTGGAAACGCTTCTCTAAACGCCCTGGCTGTACTGTTGCGTTAAGTGATGGATCATGAGATATCTGTTGTTTTCGACAGCACGTAACAACCCGCATTCACTTCGACTGTGAACCAGTGTAGTCTTCTCTTTCCGGAACATTGAGTCGATGTGCGTCTTTTTTCGAAACATGCCCTACACACTTTCATTAGAACCTCATTTGAACAGCCGACAGTGCTCACAAAGATGTTTCTCCTCATCCCATCCGTTCTTGAGCTGATAATCGTTCCCTGTTCAAAGTCCAGTAAAACCGTCCCTTTCTCCATTGAACGGGCTTCGCCCTTTCGAAATGACATCCTTACCTTTGCCGTATCATCATCATTGTCAACCATTATCAATCCACCACTGGACGAAGGTCTCCCCAAGTTTCCTCCACAACGGTCTGTTTTGTGCCAGTCTCCTCCAGGTCACTCCTGTATACTTTCGAATTTCATCCACCCATCTCCCATGTGGTCTTCTTCTGGATCTTTTCCTGTCCCTTGGAATCCAATCTAAAATTTCAGCTGTCCATCGATGGTCTGTCCTTCTGGCAGTATGTCCAGCCCATTGCCATTTCAGGGATTTAACTCGGATCGTGATGTCTTCCACTCTTGTCATTTTTCGGATCCACGAGTTCCTGTTCTTATCTCTCCTGGTTACACCAAACATGCACCTCTCCATGCTGCTTTGAGTTGTCTGCAGCCTTTGTATGTCTCTTTTAGTTAAGGTCCACGTCTCTGCACCATACGTAAGCACTGGAAGGATGCATTGATCAAACACTTTTCTTTTAAGACATAATGGCATATTGCTCTTGAAAATTATGCTGTTTCTTCCAAAAGCTCTCCAGGCAAGTTTTGTACGCCGATTAATTTCTTCATCAATGTGACCCTCACTTAATATCTGTTGTCCAAGATAAACGTACGTGTCTGTTATCTCCAGCTTTTCTCCATCAATCGGTAAATCTTCATTTCTTGTAAAAGCATTGAACATCACTTTTGGCTTCTGAAAGTTCATTTTTTTCCTACTTCTTTACTCTTGTCAGCAAGTTCCTGGATCATACTCTGCAGCTCTGGTGGGGTAGTTGCAAAAATGACTACGTCATCAGCGAAACAAAGGTGGGTTAGATAATCTCCATTAATCTTTATCCCTTTGTTTTCCCAGTTCAGTGATTGAAAGACATTTTCCAATGTGGCATTAAAGAGCTTCGGAGATATGGTGTCACCTTGTCTCACTCCTTTTCCAATTTTTATGTGTGTTTATTTTCAAACAGCCGAATCTTTGCACTTGCATTTTCATAGATGTTATTAGTAATATTAATGTACGCATCTTCAATACCGCAGGATTTCAGAGCCATTGTAACTGCTGATGGTTTCACTGAATCAAAGGCTTTTTCATAATCGATAAAAGCCATGCATAATGGAAGTTCATATTCCCTCGCTCTTTCAATTAGTTCTCTCAGTATGTGGATATGATCTATTGTGCTGTACCCACTCCTGAATCCGGCTTGTTCTCTCGGTTGAGCCATGTCCAGTGTCACCTTCAAGCGGTGTGAAAGAACTTTAGTGAAGATTTTACAAACCACTGATAGGAGGCTGATAGGTCTGTAGTTCCTGAGACATATATATATATACACGCCGCTGCTATGTGCTGTGGTACACGTCCACTCGTGCAAGCAGGGATAGTCATAATAGCCTGGCCCATGGGTGTATATAGAGAGCTACACGAGCAAATATTTGAAGTCATGCAGTCTTTTCTTTTAGGAAGCTTCAACTTCCCCTCGATCTCTGAGGTGAAATTTCAATCCTTCCTGAGACTGAAGTAGCATTACTTGCGGTGATGACGCTTTGGTTAGAACAGTAATCGTACCCTACACCTTGTAGAAGAAATCCGAGTAGCCCCGGTGGCGCAGTGGTCTAAGCGATGGCTTTTGACCATTTGTCTGAGATGTGTCCGGGTTTTAATCCCGATGGATATTGTTTTTGTCTTACGGCACTGGCTCTCTTCCTTCTCTGGAGCCAGTGACCCTACATTAGAGAAGGCCGATTGCTTATAGCCCATCGAGTTGC
The DNA here is from genome assembly GCA_039090855.1 of Macrothele yani. Lineage (NCBI taxonomy): Eukaryota > Metazoa > Arthropoda > Arachnida > Araneae > Macrothelidae > Macrothele > Macrothele yani. The sequence continues at coordinate 98,677,980 of CM076995.1, read as the reverse complement.
TCATGTGTGGTGATCGTTAAATCCTCTATCAAAAAAAAAAAAAAAAGAATCCGAATATATGAGCGACGTAATTCATTCATGTATTTAGAGATATCTATGGTAATTTAAAAATATGATGTTTTGAGGAGTATCCCAACTGTCTGTCTAAGCATGAGTTCAGAAACAAAGAGTTAGAAAAGCAAATATTTGTTAAATCTTCGTATCATGAAACTCAATTACTCTGTGCTAAACTTTCTTCTACTTTCTATATATCCTTTCCTATAACAGCTTTCTACCATTTTTCTAAACCTACCACAGTTTGAAGAAGTGTGACGTAATACACTAAGTGGCCACTTTATTATCACCACCCCCTCAGTACTTCGTTGGGTCACCTTTTGCCTTTAATACTGCGTCGATTCTTCGTGGCATGGACTCCACCAGATGTTGATAGGTGGTTTGTGGAATCTGAGACCATGCTTGATGAATAGCACTTTCCAGGAGTGTGAGATTGCAGGGTTTTTGATCCAGCTGGCTGATGGCTCGTTCAACTTCATCCCACAAATTCCTCAAAGGGGTTGAGATCTGGAGATGGTGGGGGCCACCTAAGCAAAGTAAATTCACCGGCATGTTCCTGAAACCAATCCTGTACAATACGAGCACTATTGCAGGACGCATTATCTTGCTGAAAGTAGCCATCGCCAATGGGATAAACCATCCACATGACAGGATGCACTTGGTCCGCAACGATGTTTAGATATGATGTGCCAGTCAGACGTTGATCAACACGAATTAAAGGGCCCAAAGCATGCCAGGAAAACATTCCTCAAACCATAAGGTTGCCTCCACCAGCTTGAAGGGTTGTAGCAATGCATTTGGGGTCCATGCTTTCGTGCTGTTTCCGACAAATTCTCACTCGGCCATCAGCATGGTGCAACTGAAAATGTGATTCATCGGACCACATAATTTGTTTCCAATTACCGACTGTCCAATCCTTGTGCTCCTGTGCGAACTGGAGACGTTTTCTCTTTTTACTTGCTAACAGCAAATGTGTTCGAACAGGCCTTCGGCTGCCATTCCCCTTCCGATGCAGTGTACGGCGAACAGTGCTTGCAGAGATCATTTGAGAGGATCCTTGATTAAGATGGTTTGTAATTTGCTGCACTGTTGCCCTTCTGTTGTCTGTTACCTGCCTGTACACTCTCCGTTCCGCCCGAACAGTCACTAGTCGATGACGACCACACGTTGCACGTAGAGACCTACTGTTTTGGCTGACAGTCCAGTCTTTAAACACTTTAACAGCAGCTGCCCTGGAACATTTTACGAATGCGGCAGTTTTGGTGATACTCGCTCCATGGCTCCGAGCTCCTACAATCATCACACGTTGAAAGTCCGTCAAATTGCATTTTTTACCTATCTCGTCACCCAAAAATCACTTCTACTACTGTCGCAAGCACTGAGCTTTCCCTTTTTATACTAGCCTCGCTCTCTGGCGGCAACAGCGTGCAGCCATAGCTCATTTACTTAAAACTGCCAGGTACTCATAATAAAGTGGCCACTCAGTATATTAACTAAGTACAATATCTCTAGAAGACTAATTCCAATTTTTCATGAAATAGTATCCTTGAGCTCCCTCGGTGGCCATTTCTTAGATAAAGAGGTACTTACGCAGTTAACGTTAGGCTGATGTGCCTCCTCCATGTGAAGTAGATATCTTGTTTCCAAACTTCTCAATAGTTTCTGTTTAGCAACCGAGCTTGCCTAACCCCATATTTCTAGAAATAATTATTATTCATGAAAAATAAAATTTGTTATATGGTATTTTTACCTCAGAGGAATGCAATCTGAAAATTAATCTGTTTTTTTTTTTTTTTTTTAATGTTTCATCGCTCACACTGAAATCGATGTAGACTTATTTGTCAAGGCTGTCGAAACACTCTTTAGAATGTGAACAGAAGCAAGGTCCCGCCCTTACACTTTCAAGCTTCCTGGTGATGCACGCTTTCTCATCCTGAAGAGCAAAAAGAAAACAAAATACTGAGAGAACTTGGCAGCTATCCCTTCTTCTTGGAGACAAACTTAAATTCCGCGAGGTACCAAATAAAAAGAAAAAATACGAGGCAAAAAAATTAGAACAAGGGTCTTACTGACTAAACAGGTGTCGTCACAACTTCTTATGGTAACTCAAAAAAGAAACTGAGAAATAACATTATTATAACTCACTCGAGAACGTGGATGAATTATATCAAATTTATGAAAAGTATATATTTGAAGATCTATTATTGTAGTGGCATTAGCTTTCTTCATGTCACTTGTAAATATTTCATAAAGTAATTACCTGCATTTCTAGTTAAGGGTTTCACTTGTCACGATGTAAACCTCAGATATATCTGTACGATGTTTTTCGCTGCTCCTAAAAGAAATAAAGGCATGGGTAATACCATAGAATCCTTGATAACTTCTACATAGCCCATACAGTGCAACAACATAAATATGTGTGTATTGTCATCATCACGAAAAATGAAGACATTCGAGAAGTTAGTGGGGAGTAATATTTTGTCACGATCTTGAAACAATTAAATTCCTGTATATCAAATGGCACAATGAATTTTTCCTCGCCGCAGAAATTGTTAAATTTCCTGTACTTGAGATATAACGCGATGAGATTCCTATATAGTAGATTTATGTTAACTGGGACACATCGGGGCTAGAACACTTTTGCCCAATTAAGCGGTTGCCCGGATTTCGGGAATCTTTATCCCAAAGAGCTAACTTGCGATGTTCTTCAAGAATGGACGCAAAAAAACAGCTGTCGCGATTAAGCGATGGCCCGATTAACCGGAATCTGCTGTACTAGAGAGATGTGACATGGTAAACTTGCTCTCAGTACCAAAGACCTGTGATCAGGTTGCTAACGTGTGATTTTTATATTGTTACGACGTAGTAAACCCTCAGAGCGACCAATTTCCTAGACAAAAATTTTCACAACATGCCGTGCCAGATTAGTGATTTCACTGTCGTTAGGCCCTGAAATATTTGCTGCCCCCACACGAACTTCTAGATTTTTTACGAGTTATTTATTTTAAAATAATTCAAAATGTCATTAAAATAATTGAACATTTACAGATTTTGGTATAAATATATAAAATGTGTATTGCTTTTTTTATGTAGATACAATGAAATATTGTACAGAAAAAGTCCAATTGCAAAAATACTACTATTGTGATTTAATTTGCCGCCATGGTCCTAGGCGATGCAGTGTGCCACTGGTTATACAGTATGTTCTGGTTCCTAACAAAAAGATTTTTCATCGAGGGAAAAGGAAACCTAATGAGGAGAGAAGTGGAAAAGAGACATTAAAATAACAGTAGTAATTCTGAGAAAGATATTAGTGCTTGTGGATTAATATAAACCAGTCCATATCCAGAATTACCACTAAAGATAAATTTCTGCACGTAGTTCTGTGTGAATCGAGGTGAGCATGCTCTGATGTGATGAGTTGGGGGAAGAGTCGAAGAAATAAAAAGTGTGCGGAAGTAAAGGTAATTTCGCTGATGGACCAGAAAGGGTTACCTGACGAAGAGACGGAAAAGCTGAACTGCTTTTGTGGAGTTTTAGCATTTTGTGGATGTAATATTTAGAACTGTTTACTTGACAACGTTAATAGTTCAAAGTAAAATCTCAACGTAGCTTCATTGTAAAGCACTCTTTTTACTAAAGCGTAAACCTGCTGCAGGAACTGGATTCACCGTAAAGTTTACCAAAATGTTCCGAATAGCTTAGGTATACATGAAAGAACTAAGTGGACCCAGAATAACAAAATCCAAATGAGCTGAAAAAGCTTACTTACTATGTCCACTGTTTCTTTATTGGTCCTTTGCAAACACTCGTAATTCTGATAATAAACTTGATCACAGCAATATCAAATGCAGAACATAAGTCGTAATCAAGGAACTATCGTTTCAAACATCAGAAATACCAAGTGCTCGTGACACAGTATAATCTCAGTCTCACGAGCACTTGACGAACTATTTAGACTATAGAACAAGCAAGCGTAAACATTCAACGTGAGTGACTCAAATCAACTCATACGAATAGAAACAACTCCCATCGTACAAATCAAATCACACTTATACATTCCAAAACAGCATTCTTATTATCAGTTTTCGCATACGTTATTCTCTTGACCTGTCGTCAGGTTGCCAAAACACAAATTCGGCGATAGAAAAAATGTAGCGTAATTACCAAAAAATGGTTAACGAGAATAAAACAAAATTTACATAGGATAGCAGGAACTAAAATGGAAGGTTAAATTAGAGTATACATCACAATTTTATGAGCCCATGAGCCCACTCCTACTGCTTACATTGTGTAGTACGAATAAACCCGTGGAGTTGTTTGTTAGGATATCATATAGCTTTTATCATAAATATCAATTTCAATAGTCAATGCAGGAACTTTGAACAGCCGCCGAAGCTTCAAATTTAGTATTAGCATCGTTGTTTGTAACGTACCAGGAGATGTGACGTACCTGCCAGAAGGACGCACACGACATAAAGGCAGATAGTAGTCAGAACAAACGTCCGCGCAGCTCAATTGGTAGAGCGACTTATTCCGGAGTGAGGGGATCCGGATTCGAATCCTGGCGTGGACAGAAATGACGGAGAAATTTACTTCGTTATAATGGCGCCCGAACTATCCGGATGACCCGACCGTTCAAAATCTCGCAATGGTGTGATGTTATTTCCACACCGCGCGATAGGAAAAATAAGAGAATCTCTTCTCCAGCACTTCGAAAAAAAAAATAAAAAAAAAAATAAGGGGGAGATGATGTAACGTACCAGGAGATGTGACGTACCTGCCAGCAGGACGCACACGACATAAAGGCAGATAGTAGTCAGAACAAACGTCCGCGTAGCTCAAATGGTAGAGCGACTTATTCCGGAGTGAGGAGATTCGGGTTCGAATCCTGGCGTGGACAGAAATGACGGAGAAATTTACTTCGTTATATGTTGTGTAAAGTAATGTTCATATATCGTGTGATACTTTTGGCCTTCCGTTCATAAAACTTAGATTTGAAATTATTATTTTCTTTTACCAAAGTCTAAAGTGTTAAATAAGTTTCTTTGCGCTGTTTTATAGCAGAATTATCAAGAGATTTTTAATACATGTATTGATCTCTCACAGAGAGAAATATAACGTAAAAAAAAAAAAAAAGAAAAGAAAAAAAAATTATTTCGAAATTTTTTCGGAACGCTGAAAACATAATTTAGTCAGACCAGTAGAACCAATTTCGACACAAACGTTCTTTTTTCAGAAATAATATCTCGTTGCTTGGAAATTCTTAAGATCCCGATGTAATTAGTAATACTTATTTCTGACTAACTCTGTAATTTGGATCAGTGTCCCCTCTAGGTTTCTTTTTAAAACTTAGATGTACATTCCACCGCTTTAAACTGATTTTAGGATTAGTTTAGCTACGTGTAGTGACAAACTGAATACCTTTGAATCGTTACACAATAACACTTGTTTAAGTTGCTGCAAGTAGCCTGAGCTTCTGCAAAATCTTTTTCTTTTGCAAAATATTGTACAACTAAAATAAACACATATTGAATTATTTAATTTAAACATACCAGATAAGAAATATACACTATACTGACAAAAGTCAGTAGACACCACTTCAAAAGCAAATGAACGGATCCGCTGCGTTGTTAAGATGTGCGGTACACCTGCAAAAGGTATAAAAACAAGCCTGCAGCTGACCGCGATCATATCGCACTACGTAGGTTGAGCAAAAATGTCTCGGCAGGAGAGAACTGACTTTGAGAAAGGAAACATTGTTGGGTATTATATTAGTGGGTTGTCCATAAGAGAAACCGAGAGGCGTTTAAACATACCCAAGTCAACTGTTTTGGATGTACTGAAAAAGTGAAAGACACATGGCGTGCTTGAAGCAGCAAAGCGTACCGACAGACCAAAGAAAATCAGTGATAGACGACTTCGAAGCCTCAGGATAGTCGTTAAGGTAATCGACGGAGTACTGCACAAGACCTCAGTAAACAGGTGAGTAAAAATACTGGAACCTCGGTATGTACACGTACCATTCGCACAGAACTTCATTCCATGGGTTACCGTGGCCGGTGCGGCTGCTCATAAACCTTTCTTCTCCACCCGGAATGCTATTCGTCGTTTAGCATGGTGTAAATAACATTTATCGTGAACCGTAGATCAATGGAAATGGGTCCTATGGACTAATGAGTCCAGATACACGATCCATCAGCCTGGTGGCCGTGTGTGGGCATGGCGGAAGCCGGAGGAATGCTATTTACCACAGTGTACTGTTCCTACGGTCAAGTTTAGAGCTGGCAGTGTACTCGTGTGGGGATGTTTTTCGTGGTATGGTCCCGGCCGGGCTATTGGCTGTCATGGATAAACCTGTTAAATAGCACGTCTACCTCGATATTCTGGACAATTATGCCCTACCAACTCTGTGGCAATACTATCGAACCGAGCCTTGTTGGTACCAGCAGGATAATGGACCGATCCATAAAGCAAGGACTGTTACGGCGTGGTTTGACGATAATTCCGTATCGTGTGTGGACTGGCCAGCACAGAGCCCCGATCTTAATCCCATAGAGCACCTATGGAATGAATTAGAGCGCCACATAAGAAGTTTCGAACCAAGGCCTACTACTAAGCAACAGTTAGCAGCAGCATTGTGTACTGAATGAAAGCGCATACCTATTGTTGTGTTCCAAAACCTTGTCGAAAGCATGTCTCGAAGGGTCAGTGCATACATTAAGGCCAAAGGTGGACCGACACTGTACTAATGTATGTCAGTAAATGCTAAGTTGTGTTTCTCTTCTAGGTGTCCGGTGACATTTGTCAACATAGTGTATAACAAAAGCATTTACTTGTTGCGCATAAAATAACCAATATATTACAAATAAATAAATAAATAAATGATGTCGCGGAAAAGACGCACACGTAAGGACGACCAAGGGCATAATAACATTATGCCAACAAGAAAGAACGCAGGCCCTGCAGGTGACAAACAGCTGTAACAGAAACGAAACCACTTATGAGGTGAGTCAGTATGTGAACTAAAAATTTCCACAATATTGCATATCTCTTTTTATTGTGTTATTGTTTCTGGGTTCATTAATGCTGACTTTATAATTTTTATACCTCTTCCACATCTCATTTCTTTTATATCCAAAGTCAGTAGCAAGGTTCATTACCCATTCTATCTCAGTTTGTTCCAAGGTTTCATTGGAGGTGTGTCTCACATCTCCAATGAAACCTTGCACAAGCTGAGATAGAATGGATAATGAGCAATTCCATTGGTATGTAATGGACAATTTTCCTTACATATCATGATTGACTAACATGTTACGAAAAGAATGTAATAAAATTAATAAAAGATTTGCAGACATAGTGACAGATAATAGTCGCTTTCTTACTTCTGGTTATGATAAAACGCCATATAGGCAAAGAGCAGGAACGTACGGGATACCAACAGTGAATATTACCACTAAAACTAAAACTAGCGTATATATTGGAAGTACTTTGCAAACCAAGATTGAAGAACATCAAAGAAACTGGAAGCAAGCTAATCAGATGACATCACTCATTAGATACTGTTTAAATCAGAATTCCATACCCATATGGGAGGAAACTAAGGTGTTTACCTAACATAGTCCGCATAAAAAGATTTTGGTGTCGGAGAGTGTGATGATTAAGAAAACAAAAAGCTACAACTGTAATGAACAAGCCCCTTTGGAACTAACCTATGCGTGGCGTTTCTTAATAGCTAAAGAAAAAGGATACTGGGATTCAAAAGGAATGAAGAAATTAAAAGGAAATTACAATAATAATTTGAGCCTTGAATACAACTTCTATCCACAAGATGGCACTGCAATAGTTGCGACAGGACAAGTGGACAACAAACATCATAGTGAGGACCTTCATGAAGAACACCTAGCGATTACTTCAATTACAGTCGAGAACTTCACAACTGAGGAGTGAATAATCCGTTGAAAATGGAGATAGATAAGTGTTCCGAAACAAGTACGAAAGATTGCGGTGGATGGTGACTGGTTGACAAGGTTTGATTAAGGAAGTGAATATTTTATTACAAAACTTTTAAAGTGTACATATTTTCTATTTGACCTTTCAACTGTGTTTTGTGTGGAATCGGTTTTAGTGAAGTACTGCTTGCACTGTGTCTGCATCTCAACTTGTCAGGAGGTGAAATAGTGAACGCAAACTGCAGTTGTTTAAGTATTTTTTTTGAATTCAATGGATAAGGAACAATTAATGACTATATGTGCATTGTAATAATTTCGACACATTACTGTAGTCAGACTTTTATGTAATAGTGTGATAGACTAATTATAAATATAATGATCTGATTTATTGGTGTCAAAGTAAGAAATCAGACGAATTTCCCTCCGCAATCTTTCTCCGTCAACGGACGGCTTCATCAGGCGGTTACATAGAGAGTACAGAATCAAAATTATAAACAGAACGTAAATTTCTAATATGACAAATGAAATCATGCGTGAAGACCGCGCGCATAAATAACAACGGAACGTGGTGAATACAATATCTTAAAAGTTAATGCAAAAACAAAAAATGTAAACTTTAGGAAGAAACTAGAATCATGAAGTCCGTCTTGCGATGCCTAGCAGATGGTTCCAAACTACCAGTAGTTCGAAAGAGACATCTGTGTTGCATACATCCTGCCGCGTTAATATTTCAACTGTTTCCCTTATGGCAGCTGTTCTTGCGTCTCCACATGGTGCGATCTTCAAGATATTCTGCCACTGGGGTTGAGCCTGATGGTTAGCTACTTCTTTGGCAAGGGATGTAGAAAGCTTTTTGTGCAACGTCCCTCTTGTGATCATTCATTCTCTCTTCAAATGACCTTCTGTGAGACCTACGTAAAATTTAGTAGAGGAGTCTGGGTATAACAATGAGAGGCAATAGTTGCCCGCATCTGTGAGCTTCAAGGTGCCATTACCTCTTGCTGTGCTGAGGGCGGTTGCCATGGGTTTAGAAGCTTTTAGGCCGAAATCCAATCCTTTCTTCTGGAAGTGATTTTTAATAAAAGAAGATATTTTGGGGATGTACGGGATCGAATCAACAAATTTTAAAGGCGCTCTTCTGTTCAGTGTAGCAAGTGCGTTGGCTTCAACTTTCGCAATTGTGTCCTCAACGCGGGAGACGTCAAACCCTCCTGCAAAGGCAAGATCTTTCAAAGACTTAATTTCGGCATCATAGTCTGATTTCAAAGTGCAAAGATCTTTGACTCTTTTAGCCCGGTATTTGAATAGAGCATACTTGTGTGTTGTTGGGTTGGCTGATCCTGATGGAATAGGGTTAGGTATGTGCATGGGTTTATAGTAGACTTTGGTAGAGAGTGTACCTGAAGTTGATTTCGTCTCAAGTACATCTAAATAAGGTAACTCTCCTTGATTTTCCATTTCTATCACAAATTTAGTGTCTTCATGTATGTTGTTTATGTCTACTATAAAGTCTTGCATGTAGGCTTCTCCGTGCTCCCAGACAAAAAAGATATCGTCTGCATAGCGTAGCCATACTCTTGGTGTCCTGGGAAGAGTGGTGAGTACGATCTCTTTAATAGGTCTCATGATGGCTTCAGCGAGTACTGGAGACAAGGCTGAACCCATCGGGACTCCTTTTGATTGCTTGTAGACGCTTGAGCCATAGGCAAAGAAGTTGGATTCTACAGCTAAGTCAATAACAGCAAAGATATCTTTCAGAGCTTCTTTATCATAAAGGTTAGCTCCAGCCAGGTTTCGTTTGATGTTTTTTGTAGCCTCCGGTATTGGAACAGAGGGGTAGAGGGAGGGGTAAGTGTGATAGACTTTAAGGATATTGAGTATTAGTGTTGTTACACACTTAGTTCACTGCGGACAATTTGAATGGCAATACATAACTGTTGTATTGGCTTACAGGATTCTTTAATACAGCATTTTCATTATATAACACATGGAATTGATTTAAATGCGAATATACACTGGAGTATCGGAAATAAATAGTGAAACAATATGATACTTTGTCGGCTGGTCATTATCGACACAGTTATGAATGAACGTAACAGTATTATTATACGTTATACGCCGTTAAAGCTATGAATAAGTGACCACGTATGTATATACTTTCATGTGTTCGCCTTATTGTGATGTGAACTTTATGAAATGTAATGACTTAATCTCAACAAACTCTACATGTAATTTTTCATAATTTATTTTATCCTTTTTTCGTTCAAATTTGAGCTAATGTACCTGCGTTATCGAACCGACGAATGATAGCGACCAAGCAGAAAAAAGCCTCGTAGCTTCACGAAACATCACCCACCCCCAGCCCATGAATGGAAAACATTAGTTAGACCTCAGTAGGCGGCGCTGCGAACCCGCAAGGCCAGAAGATTCTGTTGCCTTCAGAGAAGTGTCTAGCTGCAGCAGATTTCATTTCGTAAACAGATATAGTGTTGAGTTTCTGCCAGTCCATCTACGTGACGTTTCGATCCCGTTATGTCAGGTGGTAATGCCTACCACCTGCAAGGAATAAAAACAACTACATCGTTTCCACGGCATTCTGATTTTAATTATCTAATTTCATAAATCAGAATCTGCTTCCAACTTAAGTTATAAAACGTATATTCGGAACATATTTTGTAGCGTTCCAACGCAAATAACACAAATAAAGTAAATTTTCAGATGCAATCTGATGAATTGTCGAACCATTTCATCAGATTCACTTCTCGTTTGTTTAAAAAGTAGTTGTGAGTAAGCACAGAAGGTAAGGAACACTGAATAAGACAAATCCTATGCGTCAAATATTAGAATACTTTACCGCTTTTTTATCATAATTGAATATTAAAAATTAGATGCAGCATACTAAATTAATTTTGTCTTATACATTCTTTTCCTAAATTTGGTTAAAATGGGTAAAAAAAGGAATCTATGGGTAAAATTCATATCCTGCTACCCAGTCTTCTTTTCCAATCTCCATTTCTACTTCAAACTTACATCTCGGCATCGGACATTTTCCCCACCCTATATTTTCCCTCGGACGGAGAATCTTCAAAACTCTCTCTCCGAGGTCCGGATCAAGGCTCCCGCTGAATTTTTTTTTCTTCCTTCCCCCAGAAAAGCGCAGACTACATTCTCCAGTCCACTTGTGTGTCCCTCCTTTTTCGGACTTTTGGTCAGTTGCTGATTGCTCATTAATGCGACTTTTAGCCATCGTGAGAAATACCTTTCTAAAAACTAAAGTTTTAAGATAACACCATGTGTTCGAAATTTCTCCCTGAATGAGACCTGGCGTAATGAAATGACAAAAGTCATTATTCACTCACACACGAGCAATGAAGTTGTATAAACGGACCCCCGTGTAATAGCAGATGCATGGAGAAGGCCAGAAATAGTGTTTTAAAACGTAGTGATCGTTTTCCTTCTTTGTTTAAAAGTAATCATGTCATCGAATGATTAATTGTTACAATATATCTAGTAAAACAAGTCTTAATTGAAGGATATTACATGCCACAATACGTGTATAACAACAGCTGAATTTGAGCCTCCGTTGTTAAAAGACGTGTCCTACCAAGTTCAAAAATATTGTTGCCGTTCTTCTTTTACTTCCCCTTTCGGTATAGATATGCATGAAAATCAAACGGTTATCTGCTTGCAGCATGACTTTGTCCGTCTGTGAACACGATATCTTCGTATCTATATATTGTATTTTAAAAAATTCAACTTTCCTTCAATGGTTGTAACCATTACCACGTCAGTATACTTACATTTTCATTCATTGTAAAAAAATGTAGGAATTTTTAACATTTTATTTATTATTTCCGTCTTTTTTTATCGTGTTCTTTGATTAATGTTCATATATGAATATATATGAACATTAATCAAATCACTAAGCTGTTCTATGAAGTTAGCTTCTCAAATCTAGATCAATATTGCCTACCAGATCAAAACTACTGATGGTATTAGATTTTCCTTATTGTTGATGTATCCAAAGTTTTCGCTGACAGCAATCTTGGTACATAGCTCGAGCTTCACTGAAACCATCACACATTTCACACAGGCTTTTGTGCTTTATATTCACTATCTCTTTTTTCGCTTAGAGGCATCATTTATTTCTTAGCCTTCTATTTCTCTTTCCTGCCATTTGGGTTGAATTAATATCCTTAGTTCACAGTAATACTTCATTCCTCATTCCTTCAACCTCAAAGTATTTGTCCTCACCCGAATCATAACATTTTGTTTCACATTACGCACGCATCTGTAACACTTCTTCGTTACGCACACGATCAGAACGAGACTTGCCACAAACTCTCGATGAGTAACGAATGTCCACAGCGCACAGACGACTAGTTTGTCGAAATTTCACTACTATGTATCAAAATAGGAACAACTGCACTCTCATACACCGACATTCTGGGGCTTTAGACAACCCATCAGTCCTGTAAAATCCTCCTAGGACAGCTGTGACTTTCAAAGCTCAATTCACTCGCCTACTGATTTTATCATCTAATTATGTTTTCACTACAGGTAGATACACAAACACTTTCCCCGATCTACCTCTGTACCATTTAGACTGGTCTGACAAAAAGTACTAACAGTTCCTCTGTCAAAAATCATAACTTTTTGCTTTTCCCTTATATAATTATACTCGATTTTTATTTCATATACACTTCGCTCTTTCTGGACCTCTATCTGCAACTCGCCTTTGCTCTCAAACAACAGAACATGCGTCATTTGCATGCAGCAACCTGCATATAAAGAAATATCAAGGACATAAACCAACACGGTCTGTTTCGGCGTCACACACCTGCATACATCCAGGTTCCAGAAGTATGTTGAACAACCATTGAGACATACAAAATTTTCGCATTTCCTTACCAGTGGAAATCCAATTCTATTAAACTTTAATGCGTACATACTTTTTACTATCAACACACACAAATATGAGTAGCTTTTCTGCTCACTCAATTAAATTCCCAATTACACTATAATATTTATATAATTTTCCTCCAAATCTACAAATGCAACAAAAATTTTCTTACCAACAGACCAATATTTTTCATTCATCGGACGTAAAGCAAAATTTAGATAGAGCATCTCTTACTAGGTATAAACCCATTCTGTACGTACCACGCTTGATGTCGGGCCCGGAGCTCATCAATGATAACCTTTGCAAACGCTTTTCCTGGCACACACATAGCAACTCATACCACGGTATTTCTATATTCAGTTTCGACACCTTTATTTCCCCCTTATACAAAGGAATGTTTATGGCTCTCTCTCTGAGGCATCATCTGCTTCCATTCCAAAATTATCTTTGATTTCCTGTTCGAATAACTCAGTGAAATATGGGCCACGTCATTCTCTTAACTAATTAAACCCCTGTTTTCACTTCACCCATTTGTCGCACACTACTTTTATTTCTACTTTTATATTTTCTACATCTTACATACTTTCAGAATTAATTCTCGTCTTTCTGATAAAGACTGGTATTTCCTGTCCAACTATTCGTTTCCACACTTTGTCTTACTCTGGTCCACCAGAGTAAGGCAAACAGTAAGGCGTTATCCTTACTTTGATGGATAACGCAAATACCTTTGCGTTATACCCGATATCTCTGAAAAATTTTCTTGCACCGGACACAGCTTTGATGGAAAACGAAAGTTTTTTTTTCTGGACCAGATCAAAAACGTTTTGCATATAATTTCTAATTTTTGGTAAAAAATGATTTAGCCCACCAAGGGACATAAAGGCTTATTTCTGCTTCTGATGTACACTGAAGAGCAATTGAATTAGAGACAGCTGGCGTTATGCAAATGTGGCGCTGTGGGCGGCCCTGTAAACGGAAACGACGTAACGTATGCAACGATCCGACAATATAAGGAGTGATGCGACGGGAATCTGTAAGAGTCAGACGCAGTATGGGTAATACGAAGGATCTAAGCGCATTTGATCGTGCGCAAATTGTCGGGGCCCGACGAATGGGTCACTCCATCTCGGAATTCGTGCAGGCACTGGGATTTTCACGAGCCACTGTGTCACGGGTGCACCGTGAGTACATTGAATCCGGTAAAACCATCCCTGCAAGGACCAACTGCCGTGGACAACAGCGTGCGGATGAGCGGGGTCATCGTCGGCTAGCTCGCATTGTAACAGCGGATAGACGGGTCACAGTGCAATAAATCACTCTGCAATTTAACGCTGGTGCACAAAAACGTGTAAGCAGCGACACCATCCAGAACCATCTCCTCGCTATGGGGTACAGAAGCCATCGTCCCACTAGAATACCGCTGCTGACCGCACATCACAGGGTGCAAAGATTAGCATGGGCACGGGAACATCGCCACTGGACCCTAGACATGTGGAAAAATGTTGCCTGGACTGATGAGTCGAGATTCACGTTGGTACATGCGGATGGCAGGATACGAGTACGGCGCAAACCACATGAAGCGATGGATCCTTCTTGCCAGCAGGGTCCTCTTCAAACTGGTGGAGGTGGCATTTTCGTCTTGGGACTGTTTACGTGGACTGAAATGGGACCCCTGGTACGTGCGACACATCGTCCCCCACAGGTCAACGTTACCGGGATATCCTGGACGACCATTTGCTCCCGTTTGTGCGTCTTCAACATTCCACTGGGGACCTCATCCTGCAACAAGACAATGCACCATGCCATCGCTCCCGAATTGTATCCGAATGGTTGGATGAACACTCCACCGACGTGACCTCGCTTCCTTGGCCAGCTAGGTCACTTGACCTCAATCCCATCGAGCACATCTGGGATGCCATCGAGAGAGATGTTCGAGGCTCTGACCACTCTCTATCAAATTTTCGTGAACTGTGGGAGCTTGTTCAGGGGTCGTGGGTCTGTATGGCTTCCCAACGCTTCCGGTGTCTTGTCGAGTCCATGCCGAGACGAATCGCCCCCGTCATCAGGGCGAAAGGTGGTGCTACACATTACTAGACAGGCATCTCTAATTCAATTGCTCTTCAGTGTATTTGCAGCAAAATCTGAGCTTATGAAAACTCGACTGAAAAAATTCTTTCGTGGACCGATACTACCCACCACGGGAAACCTTCTGGGAAAACCTCCTGCTTAAAATAGTGCATAATGTTTTCGCCAGAGGAGTATATATATATTTCATTTTTGTCGATATCTCTGTTTCTAAAAACCCGATTTGAAAAATTATTTTTTTGTTGGAGAGCGTTTCCGCTGTGAAATGTTTCTTATATAATTTTTAATTTTTCTTAAAGGACAAGTGTGCCACTAGTGGGCGTAAGTTGACGTTTCCATTTACAGCCATATCTGCGGGACTAAAAACCTGATTGAAATATATATATATATATATATATATATTTTGATCAGATAGTTCCAACTATGAAAACGTTTTGTGTGTATTTTCTTTCCAAAATAATGCCCATTTCCGCCACAAGGGGCGCAAATCTTTAATCTGTTTTTCACAAAATCTCTGCTTCTAAATGTGCGATTTAAAAATTCTTTTGACACCGGATACGATTTGCCTTGTTGAACACTTTAAGTTTGTATTTGAGGAGCTTTATAGTTCACAGCTCTATAGCTATGTTGTTGTTCGTGTACTTGTGTTTGCAGCTGCATCTCCGTTTCAAAAAACCGTATTGAGAAATTTCTTTTTAACTGTATGCCATTCGCTACAGTAAGCATGGGGAGTATTATCCACTTTAAATGATGCACAGATTCGCCACTAGGGGGCTAAAATTTCTCAACAGGCATTTTCTCGCTACCTCTGCTTTCGGAGGCGTATTTGAAAAATTCGTTTCCCTAGCATAACTTTTGCTATGAAGAATACTTTTCGCCTATTTCCAACTTTACCATTATGCAAAATTATTCCTCTAAGAAGCGTAGAATCATGTCATGTTCCCTTCTATATTCTTCTTTTAACTGTTCGATTTGCAAATTTCTTTGTGTCTGATATTCCTTCTGCTGTGAGTAACTTTTTGTGCACCATTTGTTAAATTTTGTAACATACTTCTTAGTCGCTGGTGGAAGTAAGTAGCTGTTTCTATTTTTTAATGTGTTATCGATTGTAGAAATCCGGTTGTATCTATTGTAGGAATCCGGTTGACTTTTTTCCAAACAGGTTCCATTGACTTTAAACAACTTGGATAAATTTTATTCGCGTCGGAAAGAATTCATAAGACGTGCTCATTACAACCGGTAATTCAGTGTCATCTTTCTTGATTGTTATTATGGCGAAATGTAATACTTCTAAAAGAACTCATCTGGATGATTTTACCAGTGGGCGAATTGTTGGTAAACTGGAAGAAGGGTGGACAACGAAAGACATACTGAAGGAGTTCGGAATTGGCAAAGAAGTAATATCACGGATATGGAAACAATTTTCTGAACATGGCATAGCTACCAGAAGGTTCAGTAATGATCGACCACGTAAAGCTAATCCATCATGAGATTGTTATCTTGTTGTAATGGCTAAAAGATCTCGCCAAATAACTGCTGGGAAGTTAGCAAAACAGCTGAAATCAAGCACGGATACCAAAATGTCGCGTAAAACCGTATCAAGACGTTTGAATAATTTCGGATTGTAAGCCCGAAAACCTGTAAAGTGTGTTCCGTTGACCCCCAGCACGTAAAACATTTCGCTATCGATGGTGACGTGAACACTCCATTTGGAGGGAAGAGCAATGGGCCAATGTTCTGTTCACAGACGAAATCCGATTTTGTTTGTCGTCTGACTCGTGGTGGCATTACATCTGGCGAGAACCCCTCACTGCCTATTCAGCCAGAAACATTGTAAAAATTTATTATTACAGGGGTATTGAAGTAATGGTCTGGTCTGGGATTAAAATCAATGGGCGTACAGAGCTCCTAATGTTGGGGTAAGTGTCAATGAATGCCAAGCGTTATTGTGACGAGGTCATTTTAGAACATATAAGGCTATTTCGTGGTGCTGAGGGAAATTCTTTCGTATTTATGGACGCGATAACGCCTGTCCTCGTCGAACATCATGTGTTGATGAACTTCAAACAGAAGTTCATCAACATCCTACCACTGGTAGCATGTCCGGCGCGTAATTGGAAGACCCTGGATTCGATTCCCAGTGACGGCCGATAAGAACTTTTCCGCGACTCACTTATAAACGTGGAAAGAGCGATGACTTCTGTTTGATGTTCTTTAAACACGTCAATTGTGTGTATTAATTATTCATTCGCCTCCTAGTTTTTTGTTCAGTTGCTGCTTACCAGTTTTGGTGAATCTCCAGCATTGTGCGGGGCTCTAAGAATCAACCTGTCATGTGGTTTGGGAGTTAGTCGTATGTGAGTCTGGAGAATTCGAGGCCGCTATGGCGCAGTGGTAGCATGTCCGGCACGTAACTGGAAGACTGGGTTCGATTCCCGGTGGCGGCCGATGAGAATTTTTCCGTAACTCACTTATAAACGTAGAAAGAGCGATGACTTCTGTTTGATGTTCTTTATCCACGTCAATTATGTGTATTAATGTTGATGAACTGTTGGCGAGCGAGGGGATCAACTGAATGGAGTGGCACTCCTCCGACCAGAATCCAATCGATAATTCTTGGGATGCCCTGGGGAGGCGCATTACTGAATGCAAGGCTGAACTGGATCCTACCAGGATGTAACATTAAGCAAAAACAGCGAGGACAGAAAAGATGAGTTGGGACGCAGCGCCATCTATTGGCGTAGTTCGTATAAACAAACTGATTCCGCATCATTATTTCCATTTGAGATTTTATTTATATTTACTTACACATGAACAGATGGATATTTGCATTCTGAATTCGTAGTACCTGGACAAGATAATTTTTCTGTACGAACTGGTGATATTTATGTGTAAATATCATTCCTCCTTTATTCTTCAACGATCTAGGGCTGACATTTTGGTAAATGTGTAGATTAGCGTCTTAAATTATTTCGTCGGAAAAATGTTAGTATCTGAAAAAAGTGCAAAGTACAGATTTCAGAGTATGGAAATAAATGGCAAATGGTGCAGACATTTCGTATTTCAAATGCCTTTTAAAGATTTTTATCGTAACATTTACCTGTAAGTTCGATGATGTGACGAGACGCTGCCACAGGCCTAACGCATAGAACGTACAGGTAAATGTTACGCTAAAAATCTTTAAAAGACATTTGAAACAGGAAATTTCTGCACCATTTGCCATTAATCTCTATAATCTAAAATCTGTACGTCGCACTTTTCTTAAGTACTAATATTTTTCCGACGAAATAATTTAAAATGCAAATCTACACATTTACCTACTATTTTACTTAATATGAGTTTAATTAGCTGAGATTTTTTTCTAAAATTGAATTAGGAAGTAATTATCAGAATGAAAATGCTTACCACAAACAACAGTTGAAGGTGACTTGTCATTTGGAGCAAAATCCTGACGAAATATTGCTTTCAACAACAGTTGCTTTAGGTTCTGATCTGAGGGAAACTCATGGAATGGAAATCCCACGTTTTTCTTCTCAGAAGATGTGCACATTGACTCACAACTGTAAACCATTTTGAAAATGGGTTAAATTTTGTTGTGAAAGCAACAGTTTGGTTTTAAAACTGTAAGGGTTTTTAAGAGAAACACAAGACAAAACGACGAATACACAATCCAGCAATTCAAACAACGTCGAAACTAAGTTGTTTATACCTTGGGACGCAGTGCCATCTAACGGCTGAAATCGTCCCTAACGCCCACTGGCCAATCACCAAAAGTCTATTGTCTTCAACGTTAATGTTATAGCCTGTTCTTCATCCAGTTCAGCCTTGCTGAAGGTGATCCACCAAGTGGCACCAAAAAAGACCTGGTGGTGTCGCTGATAGAAGAATGGAGAAACCACCCTAAAGATCTTCTGAACAATTTCGTGAAAAGTGTGGCCCACCAATTTCAATCATGCATTGCTGTCAGGGGTGGACATATATCCTATTAATATGATCCATGAAAATTATTAATTTTCTTTTCTCAATTTTGGTTATTGTGAGCCCATGCCAGAAAATGGTATGCTTTGTTGTTTTATCAATTTTCTCTATTAATAAACAAATTCAGGCTTATTTATGTATGTACATATCCTTTTCATCTGTTTTTACTCCATATTAAAGTACAGTCGGACCTCCATGTATCGAAGTCGATGATTCCATAAAAAAAATTTATATATAGAAACTTCAACACAGAAACGATTTTTTCTATACATATGTTTTGCGTAGTATATTGTATTTAGAAACACGTTTCCTAATCAATTCACTCTTTCTCATAAATAACTTAAGTGAATATGAATCACGTTATGTACAAGTTATGTTCATATAGAAAATTAAAAACAGGAGTTAACAAAAAAAAATGTACCTTGAAGAAACATGATATGTAAACACATCGTCAAAACAATAGTTGCGCTCAGAAAGAAGCAACCGACAGTAATGAAACTTGGTGGGTAAGTTGGACATCGTGAGACATGCAAATGATTCAAGTTTCATGCTCCGCCCTATGTAGCGCAAGCAAGGAGTCGTAGGGATATGGAGCCGCTATATAAGTTTGTCACTTTGCGCGTGCTTGCCATTCTGACTCGTGCTGTTGTGTTGGTTGCATCCTTTGCAAGTGAAATATGCCTCGGAGAAAAGTTCGGAAGCAATAAGAGCAGTTGGAGGAGTTTGATAGGAGCCGCATCGTCGGGCTCCGGGAACCGGGATGGTCTTATCGCCGTATTGCGCGCCATATCGGTCGTGCGGATATCTTCATAGCACACAGTTGGCGGCACTGGACAGTACAGGGCACGCAGCAGCAACAGGAAGGGTCTGGGAGACCTAGAAGAACCACGGAGAGGGAGGACCGACGGGTTGTCCAAAATGTGCGGAGTGACCGAACAGCCACAATTGCGGATATTCAGCGAGCAGTGGTGCCCTCCGCACATCGTCCGATTAGTGCGAGCTTCATTGGCTGACGGCTGCACGACGTAGGACTACACGCACTCAGACCGTTACGAGGACTTCCTTTAACACCAGTGCATCGTCGCCAAAGACTGCAATGGTGTCGTGCCGGTCTGTCATGGAGCCATGTAGAATGGCAGCGTGTGATCTCCAGTGACGAGTCCCGTTTTTGTCTTGGAGGAGACGGCCAACGAATCCGTTTGGGGAGGCACTGTGGTCCGCGCCAAGATGAACGGTTTGTTGTCAAGCTCAAACGTCCAGAATGCCTGGTGTCATGGTGTGGGGTGCAATTGCCTACGATGCTAGATCACCTTTGGTGTTCATTACAGGCACTTTGACAGCCCAACGTTACGTTAATGAGGTTCTGCAACCGGTGGCCCTACCTTTTCTGAACACTTCCTCATGTGCGATTTTCCAACAGGACAACGCTTGTCTGCATACTGCTACTGTCTTGAGAGCTTGCCTTCAGGGTACTGATACTCTGACATGGCCGGCCGCATCGCCAGACCTATCACCGATTGAAAATGTGTGGCATGCTATTGGACGCGCTATCCACACTCCACCCCTACCATACGATTTGCAGGTATTGCGTGAGTAGATTCAAGCTGCATTGGGATGGCTTATCGCAGGACACGTTTAGGAACCTGTACAACTCCATGCCGAGACGTCTGGCATGCTGTGTGAGCAAACATAGTTGCCCGATGCCATACTGAGAGACGCTACTTATTCGCGTGTAGCTCAATAAATATTGCCCATATCAGCCTCAATGTTTGATCATTTATTGTTCCCGGTAGCCTTCTTTACCTTCCTCCTGAATAGCATTGCAATCCGACACGTCCTTCTAGGTGCAACTATTTTTTTGACGATGAGGGATCTTATGTAGTATTCATATGCATTTACATTTGTGTAAAAGACTTTAATGTCTTGCTGCACAACAAATGTCGATGATGATTCATCATAAAAGCGTTCACAATTATTAAGTCCGTGAAATACATCGTCAGGAACTTTTTCGGCGAATTGAAGACCACGACGTATTGTATCAAACGCGGCGAACATTTCTTTTTTAGAACGCCTGGGTAGTTCTGTGTCATTCTCTTCAGCCTCTTCGATGTCAGTGTGTTCTGTCTGAAGTGAGCTCACTATGTTATCATCCGTCGGGTATTCTGAAACAATTACGTCTTCGTCGATGTCAAGAAACTCATCAAGGAAAATTCCTTCCTTGATAAGACCTTTTATCTGCAAATCCTTCCAACATTGCTCGACTTGTGGCAAAACAATTTCTTCTTCGATTTGAGGTGATTCCACGAAGCCAGCTTTTGTAAAGCAATTTTTTGCAGTCGATTCTAAAACATCGTTTTGCCGCACCTTAGTTAGTTCAGCTATACAAATCCTCAGATCAATCACCTTATCTTTAGATTGCTCATTTTTAAGTTCCAGAAAGTCTTCTGAGAAAGCGTTTCCGATAATGAATTTTCAGATTTTTTACGACTCCCTTGTCCATTGGCTGCAATTTTGAAGTCGTATTTGGGGAAAGGAAAATCGAGTTCACATTTGATAGAAAACACTTTTCTATTCAGTCTAATAATTTTTATTGAAATTAAAAATCCACTCCTCAAAATCATCATTTGTCATCTATGTCTTTCTATTTTAACGGTAGTCATCTTCTAAAGACCACGCCTTTGAGGCATCTATGTTGTTTACTTTTTTCTATCGCCAATATAATATCAGCTTTCCTTTGCCGTTCATGTTAGCGTCCACCAAAACTGTTATCCGCTCTTTACTGTTTTTACCTCCATGATTAAAAGTAAGAGTCTTGTTTGGCAAACATTTAATGAAATTAAAAATCCACTCCTCAAAAAAGTCATTTGTCATCCATGTCTTTCGATTATAACGGTAGTCAACTTCTAAAGACTTCACGCCTTTGAGGCATCTAGGTTGTTTACTTTTTCCTATCACCAGTAATCTCAGTTTTCATTTGCCGTTCATGTTAGCGCCCACCAAAACTGTTTTCGTTTCTTTACTGTTTTTACCACCATGATAATCGTCGTCTTTAAAAGTAAGTCTTTTCAGCAAACATTTAAAAAACAGTCCTGTTTCATCGGCATTAAAAATGTTAACAGGAGTGTACTCTTTAAAATCTTCTTCAAAACCGCGCTTTTCCATTCGTCGCAGTTGACGTCACACACACTCTCAGTTTCCCCAAAACAATCTTTTCTGTTATGCCACATCGCTTCTTAAATTTATACAACCAGCCGAAACTAGCTAGGAAATCCACTTGCCGCAAACGATTGGCAAACTCTAATGCCTTTTCTTTTATAAGAGGACCTGAGACTGACAAGTTTTTGTTACGAACAATTTTAATCCACTTTGAAACAGCGTCGTCCACTTTTCCAAAATGACACGTTTTAGAACGTTTCCTGTCCGGTCCGGCATCTTCAAAGGTTTTCGTAACGAACTCCCGGTGTTTTATAATTGTCGACACTGCACTTGGGGGAACACTAAATGTAGCCTCAATACCTTTCTTGCGCATTCCACAGTCCACATTCTTCAATAACTCTACCTCTTCCACAACACTAAGAGATTTTCTTTATGACATTGCGAACACACACCGTCGGTTAGAGAGACTGAAACAAACTGAACCTGTTTTACTGAGGTGGAAGGTCACTTGACGACAGGGGTGGGGGAGTATGGAAACAATCCCCCCCTCCGTGCGCTAGGTGACCCGTCGGCGTCGCAATGACCTTGACCATCCTGGGCCACGGGTGGCCTAGTGGTCAGCGTTCGTGACTACCATAGGGATGACCTCAGGTTCGATCCTGGGCGGGTACGAACGTTCGAACCACTAAATACTCGCCGTGCGTCGGATGCGCACGTTAAGCCGTCGGACCCCGGGTATTGGCCCCCGGTAATAAATAAGGGCGTCTGCCTCCCCCTTTCTACCTCGCTTCCGTGTCACTTTCCTATCGGTCACTCTAGCCCAAATCTCGTAGCTTCCTATTTCCAAGGGTTGTTTAAGACCTGAGGTCAGACACTCCCTTCCTAAAATCCTCTACATATGATCTGATCTGATCTTGACCATCCTCTCCTTCTTCAACTCGGACATCTCCGTTTTATTTTTTTCTCATTTGTTTCTCTTTAACATCGTCATTACGGAAGGGGATCCCGATTTGTCTTGGAAAAAATTCGATGTAAAGAAACAGTTTTTCTATGTAATGAGCACGGGGATTAACAAAACTTCTATATATAGAGAATTTCGATTTGCGGAAGTTCGATATATTTTCATCCACATCATTTTCATTCACAGAGGTCCGACTGTATTTTCATCCACATCCTGTTGGGTTAAAAGTATACTATGAATATACAAGTGATCCTTAATTTTTGGACATGAGTGTACAATTATTGCATATGAGTGTTTAACGCAAGATAAGGTATTCAAATATGAAATTAAAAGAAAAAGTCTTAAACTGAGTAAAATCAGGAAGAGTATGATTTGCATACGGTCGGTTTTCTTGGAACTCAGTTTTTCCCAAAAAGTAAAATACATACTTGAAAGACACAAACTTTATATCAAAATGAATATCCGGAGCTTTGGTGTGATATGTTTCTTGGTAAAATCGTTTGCTATATTCATAACTTCACCATGCGCCTCTATTCCAGATTTTCTTGGTTCGTGCTTTCTGTTTCTACTCTGGCTAGATCTGAGATAATTTATGTGCATCGAAGGATTTCTTTGCTAGAAATCAAATTGTAGTGACTCAAAACCTAAAACTGGGTGTTGTGTACATATTTGTTTTTGTCACGATAAATCCGTTCCTCATGTATTGCAGCTCATGTTTCAAATGTTGTCAACGTTTGAAGTTTTCTTTCGCTTCATTTTTTATCCTATAAGTGAAACGCGAGACAATGATGCCGACGGAAACCTGTGTCTATTCTTTTTTCATACGTCAGAATTTGAATGTGCGTGTGTATGTGTTTGGTATGTCAATGACTGCTTTTCCCCCTTCCCCTTTCCCTTTCTGCTGTCAGCCTGTGATTACCATATCGAGTTCTCTGTTAGTTTTGCTTACAGCCACAATCAGTGTCGGCTGCGAACGAGTATTTGTTATTTCTCGTCTCTTTTTTTTAATTCCTGCATTGATTCTCTTGTCAAGAAAACATTACAGCTTCGTTTAAAATGGACATGGATTTCCTCTTGAACTTTATTTCCTTTTCTTCTATAGTTTTGTCTACAACAAACTATTACCTCCATCTTTTTGGTCTTTCTAAAATACTTTTTCTCTCAGAAGAATGTTTTATGAGGCAGATGCGGATGCACAACATAAAGCGTACCATACATTTATGGCAAAAAACAATAAACTTATTTTACCGAATCGGATAGCAATGGCAACATATACTATATGATTGAAAGTATTCGGACACCCCTTTTGAGTTGTGGAATTGTCCATATATGTCCCAACGATGTGTCCCATACAGGTATAACAAGGCACAGGTGGTCTGAAAAACGTTATAGACAAGTATGAACAGTACAGTGGGACATACGGCAGAGCTCAGTGACTTTCAACGTGGCACAGTCATAGGATGTAATCTTTGCAACAAGTTAGTCCGGGAAATTTTCTGCCCTGCTGCAGTGCGGCCTGTTAGGCCACAGAAAATGACAGAGGAAGACTGTGGTGCTGAAGCGGGTGGGAAGACAAAATCGCCTGTCTCTGTTGCAATATTCACCACCGAGTTCGTTAATGCCTCTGGAAGCAACGTCAGTACCATAGCGGCTCATCGAGAGCTGAAGGGAATGGAATTATTTGGCCGAGCAGCTAGCACACAAGCCTAGAAAGTGAGGTCTGTGCAATGTTTGATGAGATGAGTGTGGAAGAACTTTATCAATGCCAAGAGTCAGTTGGGATGGTGTAAAACTAGGTGCCAGTTGACTTTGGAGCAGAGAAAACGCCTTCTCTGAAGTGATGAATCACTCTTCTCCATCTGGCAGCCAGACGGACAAGTCTGGGTGTGAAGGATGCCAGGTGAACACTGTCTTTCCAACTGTGTTGTGCCAAATGTGAAGTTTGGTGGAGGAGGCATCATGCTCTGGGGATGCTTTTCATGGTTTGTGCTGGGCCCGCTAGTTCCAGCACCCGGGAATATTAACAATGCAGTCTATAATGACATTCTCGACAATTCTGTGGTTCCAACATTATGCCAACAGTTCGGTGAAGGCCTTTTCTTTACCAACGTAACAATGACCCCGTCAGAAAGTGTGCAATGGTTTGATGAGATGAGTGTGGAAGAACTTTAGTGGCCAGTACAGAGCCCGATGTCAACCCCATGGAACACCTTTGGGTTGAATCGGAACCCCGACTGCTCACCAGGCTCAACAGCCCGGCATGGGTGACTGACCTGACTAATGTTCTTGTGGAAGAATGGAAGGCAATTCTCGCAGCCACGTACCAAAATTTAAGGGAAAACCTGCCCAGCAGATGGAAGGATGTGATAACAGTCAAGGCTTTATCTGTAACATTTTACGACTTCGGATGTTGCAGTGAAACTGGATACACGCATTGAACATGAGAAATGCGTCTCAAGGTTTCGGAATTACGGAGAAATAGGCCATTCAGGCAGAACGTAATTGCACTGAAAGATAACCAGTTTCGGTTAAGTTTGTGCAAAAATGAATACACTTGAAATCATAGACACGGAATCTAATTGAAATTGAATTCAAGATCATAATTTATATTCATCTCTTATGCCTTAGGTAGGTAACCTATATAAAGCAAAATGATTTTCTTCTGTGACAATCTTCAGGATAAACTGACTATCAGGCGAGATGTGATTTCGGCGTTACTTGTTGTGGTCTCAACAAGCACCATCGGTCTATATTTGGACATAAACAGATCCTACGCGTCGGTTGCATCTGATAACTCACCACCGACAAGGGCGTCTACTACGGTGTCGACAGGGAAGGTTTAGCTAGAGGAACTTCTCCGATGAGTTCCCTTTCTATCTGGATGCAGATTATGCCCGTGTAAAAGTGTGGCGTAGCTAAGACGAGAGGGAAGATTCACCATAAGTTCATGCACCCAGACTGCTCACACCGTCGGAGTTTTAGCATGGATTGTCTGACATATCTGCCTATTTAACTTTCTGGTCTACTGATTTTGCTTTTATCTCTCAGTTACACTTTCTGAACTTCATATCTGAAGTCTCGATAGTGTATCTCTGTGGAGCAACGCTGGCAGCAGATCAAGGGTAAACTCGATAGACAAAATCACGCAGCACTGTGTGGGGAGACTGAGAATTGCTGAAGTTCTTCTCAGAGTTATTATTTGAGCTTCACTTGTTTGTTCAACGATATTCTTTTCTGCTTCTTATTATATTGAATTTAAAGTTTTCCTGAATTGGGATCGTCTGCGCAGTCTGTCAGCTATAGTCATTGTTCTGCCACTTTATAACGAAGTAAATTTCTCCGTCATTTTTGGTCCATTATAACGAAGTGAATTTCTCCGTCATTTTTATCCGCGCCGGGGTACGAACCCGGGTCCACTCATTCCGGAATAAGTTGCTCTACTAATTAAGCTACGCGGACGTTTTATTCTGATTCCTATCTGCCTTTATGTCGTGTGCGTCCTTCTGGCAGGTACGTCACATCTCCTTGTACGTTACATCACCTCCCCCTTATTTTATTTTTTTTATTTTATTTATTTTTTTTTTTTTTTTGAAGTGCTGGAGAACGGATTCTCTTATTTTTCCTATCTCGCGGTGTGGAAATAACATCACACCAATGCGAGATTTTGAACGGTCAGGTCATCCGGATAGTTCGGGCGCCAATATAACGAAGTAAATTTCTCAGTCATTTTTGGTCCATTATAACGAAGTGAATTTCTCCGTCATTTTTATCCGCGCCGGGGTACGAACCCGGGTCCACTCATTCCGGAATAAGTTGCTCTACTAATTAAGCTACGCGGACGTTTTATTCTGATTCCTATCTGCCTTTATGTCGTGTGCGTCCTTCTGGCAGGTACGTCACATCTCCTTGTACGTTACAACCTGTGTGTATTCCTGCAAGAAATAGAACTGGCCAGCGTCAGAGTCTCATCACTAAAAACAGAATGCAACATGAGAAGGCGGTTAGGAGTTGTCTTGAGATGCTGTACGTTGCGCATCGATAGACCATGCACTGTATATATGTACATATGTATAACAGAGTACCATCCATCTTCAGAGCTTTTCCAAATACTTAAGATTTACAGCAATTTTAGAAGTAACTGATGCCTACATCTACGCTGAACAATAGATATCAAGCAACAGCGAAATCAAAGAAGAAATATTAAAGGCGTATGAAATTTGGCTAAAGTGCATTTAGAAAAAGCAGTGCGATTTTCAAGAGCAATTTACTATTATGTTTCACAAGAAAAGTTTTTAATCAGTGCGTCCTTCCATTTCTTACTTATTTATGAGAGGCATTGACCTTAGCTAAAAGAGACATACGGAGGATGCGGGTAACTCACTGAAGCATGGACGCTTGATGTAACCAAGAAAGACAGGAAAAGAAACTCTTGGATGAGGTGAATGGCAAGAGTGGTTAAAACTATGATGAAAGTAAAGATATTCAAGGGTCATTGACCTGGACAAATTGCAAGAACTGACAGCCGTTGGACAATTGGAATTTTAGACTTGATACAGAAGGACAGAAAATCCCCAGAAGAAGACAACGTAGAAGATGGGTGGATGAAATTTGAAAGCATGAAGACTGTTAATACCTTCATCCAGCAGTTGATTGAAAATGATTGATGATGATATAGATTTAAATACATATCACTATTGATACAAGATTAATTATACCAGTTCTTAAAATAGAATGAGCAAAACAATTCTTTCATTGTTGCAAAATACATTGAAAGAAATTGGCTTCTTCAGCTGCTTATCTAGTTCAAAGCTTCTTTGTCAGTTGTAAGCCGTTTTGTTTGCGTAAGATTGACTCTGTCACTCAAGACTTTTCAACCTTCGGGATTTTTGTGAACTGCAATTCGTCCGCTGTTACACGAAGGACTGCTGCACGACAAGCGTAGGCATTCGTGAATAACCTCAATGCAATCTCGTCTGTCAGTCTGTCATTCCTGATAATTCTCACCACACGGGCTGTGCTTTCAGGTGATGGGCATGTCGGAGCCTGTCTTGAAGCTGGCTTGTTTTCAATTGGCTCTTTTCCTATATTTTAATGAGCAGCAAAAAGAGCCAATTCTTTATCGTGGATTAATTAGCAAGCTGATTTTCAGTCCCAGGGGATGGGTTCGCAGCCTCATTTGTAACATAAAAGTTGCATTCTTCCAGTTACGACATGGGTTTTGCATTTGTTCTTGATTCTGTCCTTTCACTACAGTGAGGAACTGAAAATTTTGGGTGGCCATCCCACCTTAAGTCCAAATGGCCATATGAGTTATGCACTACCACACCTTTCCCGTACGCGCATACATAGGTCAAAGAGCATATCCTTACAATAATTTTTTTTTTTGCCGCATTATTGAGCTAGCTAGTGCAAAGCTTGTGAAGCTCAGCTTGAAGAATGATTGACAATAGAGTTTTAATCTGAATCCCAGAGTAAAAAGACAAGTCATATTAAGTAAAAGCATCAAAAATGAAAACATTTTTGTGAAGGGAAGTAATTTAAAATTTAGCCCTGCGTCTTTCGTGAAAAGACAATGAAGTTTGATACAAGAAATTTTATGGACTCAGCGCATTTAGCACGGGTTGTTTGCAATTTACTAAAAGTCAAAAATTCATAAATTCTTACTCTCAAACCGAGCTCCGAGTATCAGGAAGCCAGCGCTATGGAATTGAAAGAATAGAAGCTGAAATGTGTTTTGGGTTGTAACGTACCAGGAGATGTGACGTACCTGCCAGAAGGACGCACACGACATAAAGGCAGATAGGAATCAGAATAAAACGTCCGCGTAGCTCATTGGTAGAGTGACTTATTCCGGAATGAGGGAATCCGGGTTCGAATCCTGGCGTGGACAGAAATGACGGAGAATTTTACTTCGTTATAATGGCACCCGAACTATCCGGATGACCCGACCGTTCAAAATCTCGCATTGGTGTGATGTTATTTCCACACCGCGAGATAGGAAAAATAAGAGAATCCCTTCTCCAGCACTTCGAAAAAAAAAAAAATAAAAATAAGGGGGAGATGATGTAACGTACCAGGAGATGTGACGTACCTGCCAGAAGGACGCACACGACATAAAGACAGATAGGAATCAGAATAAAAGTCCGCGTAGCTCAATTGGTAGAGCAACTTATTCCGTAATGAGGGGACCAGGGTTCGAATCCCGGCGTAGACCAAAAATGACGGAGAAATTTACTTCGTTATAGGGTACTTACTGAAATAATTAAGTACACAGGAAACTGTCCGAAAGAATACAAGAGATACTCAAAGAGAAACTGACTAATTACACCAATGCTTGAAAGCATAAAGTCTCCTTCTCTACCGATTGCCGTCCGAGTGAAATGTTAGAATGTGATTAATCAGGTACAATGCGTAAGTGCTGGAAATTCCCTAGACGAAATTGCGAAAACTTCAATGGAACTAGTCTCGAAACATAGAAAGCGCTCTGTCGGATTTTGTAATTAATTTTCAAAAGGTAGGGACTCTTCAATTTAACATTAAAATCGTAGTTTTGACATTTACAAGTCGTAGGGCTAACCCAAAGTGCGGTCGTTTTAATAGAACAGTAATCTTGACGTACAGATACCGCCTGACCTAACTGGGAATATCATAGTTTAGAAACATGAACAGTACACGTTAAAACGGGTCAAATAATACACTATTGATCGCGAAGTTGCAACACCATGAAGGGACTGCTGGTATTAGCTTGAAACTTACAAGATATGTACAACAGGTTAGGACATGCAAATGATTAAAATGTCAGTGAAAATGCATATGGCCGCCCCGGTGGCGCAGTGGTCTAAGCGATGGCCTCTGATCATTCGTCCGAAAGGGGTCCGGTGCGAATCCCGGTGAGGCATGAATGTTGTGTTTGTCTTACGGCACTGGCTGTCTCCCTTCCCTGAAACCAGTGACCCTAAATTAGAGACGGGCGACTGCTTATAGCCTATTGAGTTGCTCACGGTGGTCGTAAAAATAGAACACCTGACGGACTTCCAGCGAGGAAGGATTGTTAGGATAAAAGAAGCTGGGTTTCCCTATCGCGAAACTGAAACAGACTCTGAGCTGGCGACTTTATCGCCAGCTCACAACATGTTCCAGACGAAACGTCCCGAACATGTAGTCAGTGGACATATGAGGCTCGGACGCACAGAAATTCGGGAAATGGACAGCAAAATCGATGACTGCATGGGATGACAAACATTTATACCGTATGGCAGTAGCGAAAGCACAGCGACATTCACGGTGTTAGCCCAGCAGTGGAGCACAGTCACAGGTAAGGCTTTGTCCTCCATCACAGTTCGATTTCGTGTGCTTAACAGGGCCCTTACTGGTCGCTAGCAGTCCATTGCTGCGCGTTCCTTTGACCTATTGACCTACACAGACGTCCCAGGCTGCAATGAAGTCTCGAACGCAGACAATGGCTCGCTGATTGGCAACGGGACATGTTTTCTGACGAGCCACGAATCTACTTGATGCACCATGATAGTCGCATACGTAGTCAAAGACATCATGGTGAACGACATCTTGCAATGTGCATTTTGCAGGATCATACCGGTCCAACGCCAAACGTCATTGCTTGGAGCGCCATTGGATTTAATTCGCGATCTCGCCTATTACGAGTTAAGGGAGCCCTCAACAGCCAGTGATACATCAGGGATGCTTTAGGGTCAGAGGTGATTCCCTTCCTTCAGAGTTGTCCTGGCGCTATATTCCAGAAGGACAATGCTTGAGCACATATGACCTGGAATGTCCAAGTCCTTTTCCATGCAGGTCAAATACTGCTTCTTTTCTGGCCTGCACGTTCGGTAGATATGTCCCCGATCGAGCATGTCTGGGACATGGTAGCTAAGCGACTGGCCCGTCAAGCGCCTTTGCCGGTCACTACAAACGAACTCTGGTCTCGCGTAAAAGCAGCCTTGTAGGCTATTCTCAAGGACGATATCAAAAACCCCTCCCTTTCAATGCCACGACGTATAGAGACAGTTATTGTTGCACCAGGTGGCTTCTCACGATACTGAGTTCTGAAGCGAAAAAATCTTGTATAGCTCTACAGATGTTATCACTTATTTCCTGTAACATGAGGAATCAGTGATGTAAATTTACTTTGAATAGCGCGATTCTTTCTTGGTGGTGCAATTTTCACAAACAATACTATATTTTAAAGTTGGGATAAAAACTTGGGAAAAATATTTGAAACTTCATAGAGAGAACTGAAATATTTTAATAAGATAACTTATTTCACCCACAAAAAAGACTGTAGTTCTGAAATACAGAAAGCACAGGATCAACTTTACTAAATAGCTTTCGAAACGACATAGAACGATTTTAATGTAAAGTCAAATTATCATTCTGAAACCCGGAGATAGGCAGAAATTTATAGTTTTGAAATATACATAGCCGCCCTCGTGGCGCAGTGGTCTGAGGCACTGGCTTCTAATCATTCGCCCTAGTTCGGTCCGGGTTCGAATTCTGGTGAGACATGGATGTTTGTGTTTGTCTTTCGACACTGGCTCTCAATGTGTTACTTGTCCAACACTGGTTATTGTGTGCATTTAGCATACCGTAAAATCCATGTTTGATGTGTACTTATTCACAATGTGTTACATAATCAACACTGGCTACATCTGTGTAAATTGATCATTTGGCATGCTGTCAACCATGTATGATTTGTACTAGTTGCTGTGAAATATCTGTACCCAGTTCTGTCATGTCTCTGTACCACCAGGTTCAATAAATCATTTTTAAACCTCCAATAAAAAAAAAAGAAAGAAAGAAAGAAGGAAAGAAAAAAAAAGAAAAGAAAAAAGAAATGTACATTGCACCAAGTGAACTGGTGAATCCCCAAACTTGACCGACGAAATTGCGAAGTTTCACATATAACTTTAAGATGTAGATAGCATCGAACTTAGCGGCGTAGTTACACATCTCCAGTATGAATCACCGAAAAATGTTTGACTTTGTAATTTCGAGGAAAATTATTGTTTTTACAAAACAAAAACTGATGAGAGAAATAAATAAATGCAAAATGAAAAACAGTTATCAATTAATTCTGTTATTGTGACGCGAGCTCTTAGTTAAATAACAGGTCGTAAGTACACTCGTTAGATGGACAACGAATGCTTTTTTCAACGAGGCATTTCTCCTTATTTCTCAAGAAGTTCCAGCATGCTTGAATTAACAACGATTCTTAGGGGATGTCATTATCATTGAATATAAAATACTTCTTTGTGTTTCCTCCCTGTAGGAGAAAGCAAGTGCCCATCCCAAATTAGAACTCAGCAAGAATGCATTAGATGTCTTCCCTGGTCATAAAAAGAATTATAAGCCTGTTATTTTTAAGACCATTCGGGTATGCTGATATACAACTATGACTGGAATGACTGTTGTCTAATTATAGCTGATCCCAGTTTGTCTCCCATAGATGAGCACAAAAAGTGTTACGACCAATTTGTCATCAAGAAAAAACGGATTACGTAGACTGCAATAATGACTGAAAGCATTATGCTGATCGTTTTCGATAGCAGAGATTTCATCTTCATTGCGAATCATACTTCAGATCAACTTTAGTAAGACTGAATAGATAAAATCATGTGATGCTGTAACACTTTCTTAAATCCAAAAACGAATCCAAAAAAATAGAGCTCTGTGAAAGTAGCTATTTTAATAAACATTGAATGGAATATACTGTGTTAGAATTTTTTATCGTCCTTTTATGGGTGGAAGTAAATATAGAAACCCTTCGTCAGGCCCACATTAATGAATTTAATACGATTCATATTAAGATCCTCAAGGATAACGAAGTTATTGTCTGTGTTGTGTGACAGTCACATGCGGCAAAGAAAGAAAATGCCAAAACATTTCATTTTTTGCTATTGCTTCGGGTACACACCTCTGTATTCTCAAAATAACAAACTGAATTCTGCTTTGAAGAACGGTTGTTTTATTTGCGATAATATATATTGAAGTGTTTGCGAAAAATATTGGATTATTTACTAAACTGAGTTGAAAAATAACTGCGAGGACATATTTTGTTTCCCGCACCTCATGCTTAGAAATTCTAACTGGGAAGCAGTAATTCTGGAAAGTTACAAATAGGTTACTTGTAATCCTTCTAAGTTCCACCTAAAATGAAATTTAAACAAGAAAAATGACACCGAATTTTCGGTTGTAATGAGCACGTCTTTTGAATACGTTCCGATGCAAATAAAATTTAACAAACTTATTCAACTTCTAGCGGAAGAATAACGGTAAAGTTGAAAATAGGCGAAAAACATTCTTCACGGAAAAAGCCATGTTAAGGAAAAAAGAACTTTTAGAATACATTTCCCAGAAGCAGAAATAGCAAGAAAAAAGGTTTTATCTTTAACGATTCCTAGCGGGAAATCTGTACATTTTTTAAAGGTGACAATGCTCCACATTTCTACTGTACTGAGTGGCACATAGAAAAAAAGAAATTTCACAGAAGGATTTTCAGAAGCGGCGGTACAGCTGCAAACAAACACCACCTAACGACAGAACTATGAGCTATAAAACTTCTCAAATACAAACCTAAAGTGTTCCGCAAGGTAAATGGCATCCGATGTTAGAAGATTTTTTTAAATCGGACATGAAGAAGCAGAGATATTGAGAAAAACAGATTAAAAATCTGCGCCCCTAGCGACGAAATTGTGCATTATTTTTTGGTAGAAAACACACACATAATAGATTTTATAGTTAGAAAAATAATTTTTTCAGTTGGGTGTTTAGTCCCACAGATATTGCTGAAAACAGAAAGGTGAACTCCCGCCCTCTAGTGGAACACTTGTGAGTTACGAAAAGTTTGAAATAATTTGAGAAACATTTCTCAGCTTGAACGCTCTCCAACAAAGAAAGAATTTTTCAAATCGAACTCTTAGAAACAGGGATATCGTCAAAGATAAGATATAAGTCTACGCCCTCTGGCGGAAAAACTATATATTATTATTTAAAGAAAATATTTTGTAAAGGTTTTTCGTGGTGAGCGGTATGAGTCCACGAAAGGATTTTTTAATCGAGTTTCGAGCAGCTCAGATTTTGCTGTAAATACATCAGAAGCAGAAATAAACACTTAAGTCCCCTGGTGGCCAAAGATTCTTATAAAAATTAAAAATTATATGCAAAAAATTTCCCATCGGGAGCTGCGACACAAGAAGAATTTTTCAAATCGGAGCTTTAGAAATTTTCAAGTAATTATAGATCTTCCGTTAGGGGCGTAAAGAAACTACTTTTCTTTACGCCCCTAACGGAAGATCTATACTTTACTTGAAAATTTTGAAATTATGAGAAACTTTTCGCACCGGAAGCGCTCTCTAACAAAAAAAGAATGTTTCCAATTGGGCTCTTAGAAGCAGAGATATCGACAAAAATAAGCTATACATATACGTGTGACACCCGGCGGATAAACTATGCATTATTTTAAGACGAAAGTGTTCTGAAACGTTTTCCCGAGGTGAGCCTATCAGTCCACTGAAGAATTTTTTCAATCGAGTTTTCAGGAGATCATATTTTGCTGCAAATGCATCAGAAGCAGAAATAAATTCTTACGCCCCCTTGTGACCAAACCATTCTTTACCAAAAATTAGAAATATATGCAAAACATTTCCCATCGGGAGCTGTATCCTATGCAGGAAGAATTTTTAAAATTGGAGTTTTAGGAGCAGAGATATAACGGAAAACATAATTTACTATTACGCACCCTAGCGGGAAATATATGCATTACTTGAAAAAGAGACAGTGGCTAAAAAAGCCTTCGACATAAATGGCATCGAAAACTGGAAGATTTTTTTCAATGGGGTATTTAGAAGCAAATATATGGAAAAAAATGCATTTTGAATTCGATATCATCTGCATTTACGCCCTTTAACGGCAAAGTTGTGCTTCGAATAAAAACCGGAATGCAAGGATCATCATTCTCACATTTCAAGCTTCCCAATCCAAAAAGATTTTTTTCAGATCAGAATAAATACACTGCCGGACAATTGCGAAGGATGGATGACAATAGCAACGATAGCAACCATAAAATGGAAGGCAGGAAAATGTGGAAATTAGCATAAGTACGGGATACAGTAAGACGTGTTGTGCGTATGCAAATTTTGGATTGCCGAACTTGTTCGTGACGTCATAGCGCTAATAAGAGATATAAAGGATTTGACGTATACTGGCCGTTGTTGTTCAAACGCAAAGTTGAAAGGGAAAGAATCAATTGACGAACTTGCAATTTTCAGTATGTCTTCCCGACATCACTTAGATGATTTTACGCGTGGCCGTATTATTGGCAAGATTGAAGAAGGACGAAATATAACAGATGTTGCCAGGGAGTTCGACGTCAGCCACAG
Organism: Macrothele yani; assembly: GCA_039090855.1. NCBI lineage: Eukaryota > Metazoa > Arthropoda > Arachnida > Araneae > Macrothelidae > Macrothele > Macrothele yani. The sequence continues at coordinate 98,642,496 of CM076995.1, read as the reverse complement.
TGTTGTTTCAAGGCTTTGGAAATCATTTCAAACAAATGGAGAGTGTAGCAAACGTCACGGGGGAGGTCGTGTTCGCAGTACGACACCTGCAGAAGATCGGTACATACTGCTATCAACAAAGAGACACCGGAGCAGCTTAGCTAGTGAGGTAGCAAATCAGTTTATGGCTGCTACTGGCAAGCGGATCTCCCGAAAAACTGTCGCCAGACGTTTGCATGAAGGAGGACTATACGCCCGCCGTCCTGTTGTGTGCATCCCATTGTCCAGACATCACCGTTCCACCCATTTGCAATGGTGCCATCAACATCGCATTTGGACAGATAACGACTGGTCTGCTGTCCTCTTCTCAGATGAGAGTAGATACAGTCTATCGTCTGATTGTCGACGACAACTGATCTGGCGTGATAGTGGTACTGCATATCGTCCCGCAACATACAGGAAAGGGACCGATATTCGACATGTAGTGTCATGGTATGGGCTGGCATCATGATCAATGGCCAAATGGGACTATGACTGGACAACGATACATTAATGATGTTCTGCTACCTCATGTTCGCGTGTTCCGTGGTGCTGTCTGTGATAGATTGATTTTCATGGACGACAACGCAAAATGTCATCGAACAGTCGCTGTCCAGGAGTGTCTTGAGAACGATGATATTCAACGCCTCGTATGGCCAGCACGTTCTCCAGATCTGAATCCCATTGAAAATGTGTGGGATGCTTTGCGGAAGAGTCTTGTTGGTCGCCAATGCCCTCCAACAAACAAGGACACCCTCATCCGCGCACTGACAGAGGAATGGGATAAATTACCCCAACAGCTGCTTAATAATGTTGTGCAAAGCATGACACGACGTGTGGAATCTTGCATCGCCCTCCATGGTGGCCATATCCCGTATTGACATCTTACGCAGGAACGCCTGTGGACGGTAATTGCATTTTTTTCACGTTTACGTATTCTGTACAAAATGGCCTGTTTGTCCCTTGAACACGTTCCAAAGCCTTCTGGATTTCAGAGCACAATAAATTGTCTTTCTTGTAATGTCCTGGCATTCTGACATTATTTTATTTCACTTGGCATCCAACCACACTTACTTTTTTATGCGCTATATAGCCGTTTATGATCCGTCCTTAGCAATTGTCCAGCAGTGTAGTTGCAAAGATATGATGTCCACAGACGGACAAACCGATAACATAAGCACGATCTTTTTTTACAAAAGACATGCTAAACATTTACAATATATTAAAAAGTGAAAATTAATCATGAAGCCGTCTTCAAATCCCCTACTTTCTTCCAGCTTAAATTATTTGATATTTAACCTCGACCTGGCTCTACTTATGCTGAACCGTGGGAATAGCCTGTGCCCCAACGAGAGACTTGCGTATCGCCGGGGCTCTCCTACCCACGGTCTAGTAGGTTTGTCACTAGACTACCGACGCCGACGCCAGTCGTTTTAAACTAAACTAAGTCATGCTTTCCTATAAGTTCAGTATCCTTCTTTGTAGATAATATGCATATAAAGTACCTTTCATTATCCACTCTGTTCTTGTAATTTGAAGCGTTTTTGTAAATAAGTTGCTGTTTTGAGATCAGGAAAAAATCTTTAAGTGGCATTTAACCTCTTTGTTTATCATCCTTAAACATATAAATTAGCAATATGATGTCTTGCACAGCAACGTTAAGGGACACCATGTGTTTCTGGCGACTGAAAGGACTCTGGAAAGTATTTTAAAATGTGAAATCATGTTTGCATGAGAAAAGTAACTACACCGACGTAAAGTTGAACCTCACAACATCTATTCTTTAACTTCTTTATTTAACCGTTTATTATTTACCACATTACTGATTGATTAATCAGGCTTTAACAAGGGTCAACAGGGCTGTAACATATCATGCCTACATGTACTGTGAAACCTTTTAGAACGGGATTTCAAGGGGACGTAACAGTTTTCCGTCTTGAACAGGTTACCGTTTCACAGAGGTTCTTTCAAACTGATGTTGTTTCAAAACAAGGAAATCTTAAGGTTTTCCGCATACAGACAAACTGCATAAATGTTTCCAAAATTATTCCAATAAGTAATAAATAATACTAATTTGGTAGCGATCGATTAACTCTTTACTATTGGTATATATTCGTAGTATTCAACATCATAATTCCCACACGTTGTTGACCCAAATAGATGTAGTAATTTATTCAGGAAATTTCAATATTCCTGCGCATTACTTACCCATTTTAACCTATATTTAAATCTTCAAGCGCACAAATACTTTGCTAAGTTACCTACAGAACAAACAGTACTGTTCACCACAGAAGGAAATTTGTTTCAGCAATAAAAATATATTCTGTTTTCACAATGAAAGTTGAAGATTATTTTTCAAAAAGTACTGCTTCCTTTTTCAACCTAAATATTTAATTTTAGCAAAATAAGGCATTGTTTTAGTAAGTGTTCTTCCACTATGTTTGAGCGCCTGAGATACTTTGTAGAGTACTGAAATAAGGTTTTGTATAATCGAGGTAGAAGTGGGTTTTTAAGTACATCTTGTTTATTTAACACACAAGAATGCAGTCAGGTATTATCTCCATTCATAAGTGTAATAAGAAACACCAACTAAATGCGAGCTTCCACTGCCAACGGGCAGCGTCGTTAGGCTGCAGAACATAGACTAAAATAGAATCAAAATAGAACACGCAAAAAAATGTGTAAACAATCATGAGATGTAAAGCACGAGCGCCACTCTGCCTGTGTGATTATGGTACTCCACGCACATTCTTGCACTGGATGCTCAGGACTTCGTTCCAAATTGAAGAAAGGTCTGATGTGATGTCAGTGTTACAAACGTCCCTGCGCGACAAAATCTCGATGGATTCTCTTATAGACTGTAGACTTTGGGCCGTCGTAGGGAGCTAGTCTCATCAATCCGGACCAAACGGGCTTTGCACAATAAAATTCGACGTCTCTAGCAAGCGCTGTGGTTGACTTTTTAGCACGTCTTTTGTGAAAAAAGATCGTGCTTCTGTAATCGGTTTGTCCGTCCGTTCGTCAGTCCGTCCGTCCGCCCGTCTGTACCCTCGATATCTCAGCAACTATTATTCCGATTTCAAAAATTATTTTTGCTTGGGAAGCTTGAAATATGCAAATGATGATCCTTTATTTCGTTGTTTTTTTTTTACGATGTAGAATTTCGCCGGTAGAGGGCGTAAATGCAGATGATGTCAAATTCAAAAATACGTTTTATTCCACATATTTGCATCTAAACATCCGATTGAAAAAAATTATATTTTTCGATTCCATTTATGTCGAAGAGTATTTTAGATATAGTTACTTTTTCAAACTGCGCATAGATTTTCCGCTAGGAGGCGTAAAAGTAAATTACATTTTCCCCGATAACTCTTCTTCTAAAACTCGTATTTGAAAAAAAAATTCTGCAGCGGATATATCTCCTGATGGAAAATCTTTTGCATATAATTTAAAATTTTTGGTAAAGAATACTCTGACCACCAGGGGGCGTAAGCGTTAATTTTTGCTTCTGATGTATTTGACATAAAATCGTAGCTTCTAAAATATCGATTAAAAAATTCTTTCGTGGACTGATGCCACTCACATCGATAAACCTTTTCGGAATATTTTCTTCTTAAAATATTCCACAGTTTCTCCGCCGGGGGGCGTAGAAGTACATCTTATTTTTGTCAACATCTCTACTTCTAGGAGTCGATTTTAAAAATTCCTTCTTTGTTAAATAGTGTTTTCCGTGTGCCATGTTTTTCATATAATTTCAAAATTTTCAAGTAATTCATAGACTTTCCGCTAGGGGTCGTAACAGTAAATTGCATTTCCCCTATATCTCTGCTTCTAAATCTCCGATTTGAAAATTTCTTTCTGCACCGGATACAGCTCCTGATGGGAAATCGCTTGCACATAATTTCTAATTTTTGTAAAAAAATAGTTTGGCCACCAGGGGGCGTAAGCCTTAATTTCCGCTTCTGTTGTATTTGCTTCTAAATTCTCGAATGAAAAAAACATCGTTTGTTGACCGATACTACTCATGTCGACAAACCTTTTAGAAACATTTTCTTCTTGAAAAATGCATGGTTTTTACGCCAGGGGGCGTAGATGTATATCTTATTTTTGTCAATATCTCTACTTCTAAGAGTACGATTTGAAAAATTCCTTCTTTGTTGGATAATGTTTCCGATGCGAAATGTTTTTCCTATATATTCAAAATTTTCAAGTAAATCATAAACTTTCCGCTAGGGGGCACAAAGGTAAATTGCGTTTTCTCCGTTATTTCTGCTCCTAAAGCTCTGATTTAAAAAATACTTCCTGTATTGCATACAAGACCTGATGGAAAATATTTTTCACATAATTTCTAATGTTCGGTAAAGAATGGTTTAGCCACCAGGGTCATAAGTGTTAGGTTCTGCTTCTGAAGTATTTGTTGCAAAATCTGGGCTCCTGAAAACTCGACTGATTTTTTTTTCTTCGACCGATACCGCTTATATGGATAAACCTTTTGAGAATACTTTCTTCCTAAAATAATGCATGGTTTTCCCACCAAGGGACGAAAAGTCACATCTTATTTTTGTCGATAACTCTGTTTCTAAGAGTTCGTAAGCTCACGATTCCGTTTACAGCAATATCTGAGAGATTAAAAACCCGATTGAAAATCTTCTTTCTTTGGTCAGATCTATTGTTTTCCATACCGGCTCCATTGACTTTGAATAGCTTTGATAAATTTAATTTGCGTCAGAACGGATTCTAAAGACGTGCGCATTACACCGGAAAATTCGGTGTCAACTTTCTTGTTATTTTTAATATCTCGTTGGTGCTCCGCCATGCGCATTTTGAAAGATCTTTTTGTCATTCCGATACACAGTTTTTTGGAGCTGTCAGGGTATTCCAAAAGGATTGCATACACGCCTGCTTACCCAGGAAGATCTCTTCTGTCCCACGCTGGAGATAGCCGTGCCGCTATTGGCTTCAGGTATTTAAATCCGATGCTGATCTGTAGCATCTTTAGAGCGTCCTTGAGCGCATAAGCCAGACCTGTGACATAAGGGATGGCACCGACAAATTTCACTTGCCTGCCGGGAATGGTTCGCGTTTTGCTGGTAGCCCTCCCAAACGCTTTGCCAATTATTTCTTCAACTCGCATCATGTCAAAGCCAGCTTCGTTTGCCAGGTTTCGAAGATTTCGCAATTCTTCCTGGATATTCTCGTGGTTAAACACAATGTCAAATGCCCGATTCGCACGGTGTCTGAAGTGCGCACATTTGTGCGACAGTAGTCCCGCTGAAGTCGATAGTATTGGATTGTGTACAAAGGTGGGTTTATAGAATACTTTCGTAGTAAGGCCACCCGAGGAATCTCTTGACACAAGCACATCCAGGAATGGCAGCGACCCCTTCGACTCGTATTCCACTGTGAATTTTAGGTTCCTGTGGGAGGAATTCAACTTAGAGAGGTCAGTTTGTAAGGTCGCATATCCATGACCCCAGACGAAAACGATGTCATCTGCATATATCAGCCATAATTTCGGGGAGAGCTCACCGAAGCCGAGCATGGTATCTTCCAACGGCCTACGGACCACCTCCGCAAGTAGACTTGAGAGGAAAGATCCCATAGACGTTTCGTTTGCCGATATACCTTAGAACAGAAAACGAAGTAGTTTGATTTAGTCAGGAAGTCAAGGGTTTTGGCGATGGCATCAATAGAGTCCTGCTGGAAAAGGACAGAGCTATGTAACGGTCTTTCGAGGTTCTCCGCTGCTTCACTCACAGGAATAAAGGGGTATAATGCCTCTACGTCAAAACTCTCCATGACGTCTCCAGCAGCCAGATTTTGGTCCTTGATTCGTTCAACGAAATCCTTCGAGATCACTAGAACTCGATCTGTGGGTGGTAAAAACGGTAAAAGGAATTTTGCCATAGCTCGTTCCAAATTTGCAGATAGCGCATTCTTTTTGAACAGGATAGGTCGGATCTGGAAACCAGGTTTATGGTGCTTAACTCGACCCAACAGCCTCGGAATGCAGGGACCTGGTGGGGGCTTGACTGCGTTTCTGAGCTCATCCGGCAGGACTTCTGTCTTGGACATCCTTTTAATATTCGCCATGCAACAGTTGAGAGGGTTACTTGTTTGGGGAACTGACTCTGAGCTGGCGATAAAGTCTGCTATCTTTCCTTTGTAGTCACTAGTATTCAAAACTGCGATCTGGTCTGAAGAAAACTTAAAGAGGATTCAAATATTGTTTTCACTCTCACGGACCGTTCAGGGCAGACTGCAGTTTTGAATACTTGTGACTACAAAGGGAAGCTAGAAGACTTTATCGCCAGCTTAGAGTCTGTTCCCCAAACAGGTAACCCTCTCAACTGTTGCATGGCGAATATTAAAAGGATGTCCAAGATGGAAGTCCTGCCTGATGAGCCCAGAAACGCAGTCAATCCCCCACCGGGTCCCTACATTCCGTGGCTGTTCGGTCGAGTTAAGCACCATAAACCTGGTTTCCAGATCCGACCTATCGTGTCCAAGAAGAATGCGCCATCTGCAAATTTGTAACGAGCTATGGCAAAATTCCTTTTACTTTTCTTACCACCCACAGATCGAGTTCTAGTGCTCTCGAAGGATTTTGTTGAACGAATCAAGGACCAAAAGCTGGCTGCTGGAGACGTCGTGGGAGTTTTGACGTAGAGGCATTATACCTCTCTATTCCTGTGAGTGAAGCAGCGGAGAACCTCGAAAGACCGTTACATAGCTCTGTCCTTTTCCAGCAGGACTCCATTGATGCCATCGCCAAAACCCTTGACTTCCTGACTAAATCAAACTACTTCGTTTTCTGTTCTAAGGTATATCGGCAAACGAAACGTCTATGGGATCTTCCTCTCAAGTCTACTTGCGGAGGTGATCCGTAGGCTGTCGGAAGATACCATGCTCGGCTTTGGTGAGCTCTCCCCGAAATTATGGCTGATATATGCAGATGACATCGTTTTCGTCTGGGGTCATGGATATGCGACCTTACAAACTGACCTCTCTAAGTTGAATTCCTCCCACAGGAACCTAAAATTCACAGTGGAATACGAGTCGAGCGGGTCGCTGCCATTCATGGATGTGCTTGTGTCAAGAGATTCCTCGGGTGGCCTTACTACTAAAGTATTCTATAAACCCACCTTTGTACACAATCCAATAATATCGACTTCAGCGGGACTACTGTCGCACAAATGTGCGCACTTCAGACACCGTGCGAATCGGACATTTGATATTGTGTTTAACCACGAGAATATCCAGGAAGAATTGCGAAATCTTCGAAACCTGGCAAACGAAGCTGGCTTTGACATGATGCGAGTTGAAGAAATAATTGGCAAAGCGTTTGGGAGGGCTACGAGCAAAACGCGAACCATTCCCGGCAGGCAAGTGAAATTTGTCGGTGCCATACCTTATGTCACAGGTCTGGCTTATGCGCTCAAGGACGCTCTAAAGATGCTACAGCTCAGCATCGGATTTAAATACCTGAAGCCAAGAGCGGCACTGATATCTCCAGCGTGGGACAGAAGAGATCTTCCTGGGCAAGCAGGAGTGTATGCAATCCTTTTGGAATACCCTGACAGCTCCAAAAAACTGTGTATCGGAATGACAAAAAGATCTTTCAAAATCCGCATGGCGGAGCACCAACGAGATATTAAAAATAAAAAGTCAACCACAACGCTTGCTAGAGACGTCGAATCTTATTGTGCAAAGCCCGTTTGGTCCGGCTTAATGAGACTAGCTCCCTACGACGGCCCAAAGTCTACAGTCTATAAAAGAATCCATCGAGATTTTGTCGCGCAGGGACGTTTGTAATACTGACATCACATCAGACCTTTCTTCAATTTGGAACAAAGTCCTGAGCATCCAGTGCAAGAATGTGCGTGGAGTACCATAACCACACAGGCAGAGGTGGCGCTCGTGCTTTACATCTCATGATTGTTTACACATTTTGTTGCGTGTTCTATTCTGATTCTATTTTAGTCTATGTTCTGCAGCCTGACGACGCTGCCCATTGGCAGTGGAAGCTTGCATTTAGTTAGTGTTTCTTATTACACTTATGAATGGAGATAATAATTGACTGCATTCATGTGTGTTAAAAAATGGTTTTATAGTTAGTTCTTTTCCGTACTTTTTCTATTAATGGATGAATTTTCATCATCACCGCTGCTGCTGCTACCATTCGTTCGATGCCTCTTCGTCATGCCTAAACTCTTTGTGCGATCTAGTTTGCTGTATCATCATCATCATCATTGTCAACCATTATCAATCCACTGCTGGACGAAGGTCTCCCCAAGTTTCCTCCACAACGGTCTGTCTTGTGCCAGTCTCCTCCATGTCACCCCTGCATACTTTCGAATTTCATCCACCCATCTCCCATGTGGTCTTCTTCTGGGTCTTTTCCTGTCCCTTGGAATCCAATCTAAAATTTCGGCTGTCCATCGATGATCTGTCCTTCTGGCAGTATGTCCAGCCCATTGCCATTTCAGGAATTTAACTCTGATCATGATGCCTTCCACGCTTGTCATTTTTCGGATCCACGAGTTCCTCTTCTTATCTCTCCTGGTTACACCAAGTATGCACCTCTCCATACTTCTTTGAGTTGTCTGCAGCCTTTGTATGTCTCTTTTAGTTAAGGTCCACGTCTCTGCACATACGTAAGCACTGGAAGGATGCATTGATCAAACACTTTTCTTTTAAGACATAATGGCATATTGCTCTTGAAAATTATGCTGTTTCTTCCAAAAGCTCTCCAGGCAAGTTTTGTACGCCGATTAATTTCTTCATCAATGTGACCCTCACTTGATATCTGCTGTCCAAGATAAACGTACGTGTCTGTTATCTCCAGCTTTTCTCCATCAATCGATAAATCTTCATTTCTTGCAAAAGCATTGAACATCACTTTTGTCTTCTGAAAGTTCATTGTTAATCCCACTTCTTTACTCTTGTCAGCAAGTTCCTGGATCATACTCTGCAGCTCTGATGGGCTAGTTGCAAAAATGACTACGTCATCAGCGAAACGAAGGTGGGTTAGATAATCTCCATTAATTTTTATCCCCTTGTTTTCATAGCTCAGCGACTGAAAAACACCCTCCAATGTGGCATTAAAGAGCTTCGGAGATATGGTGTCACCTTGTCTCACTCCCTTTCCAATTTTTACGTGTGTTGTATTTTCAAACAGCCTAATCTTTGCACTTGCATTTTCATAGATGTTATTAATAATATTAATGTATGCATCTTCAATACCGCAGGTTTTCAGAGCCATTGTAACTGCTGATGGTTTCACCGAATCAAAGGCTTTTTCATAATCGATAAAAGCCATGCACAATGAAAGTTCATATTCCCTCGCTCTTTCAATTAGTTCTCTCAGCACGTGGATATGATCTATTGTGCTGTAGCCACTCCTGAATCCAGCTTGTTCTCTCGGTTGAGCCATGTCCAGTGTTACCTTCAAGCGGTGTGAAAGAACTTTAGTGAAGATTTTATAAACTACTGATAGGAGGCTGATAGGTCTGTAGTTTCTGAGATCCTCAATGTCCCCTTTCTTATGTAGCAGGATCATTGTAGCGGTGTTCCAATCCTCAGGAATCTTTCCTTCATTAAGGCATCGAGTGAAAATTTGGGCGAGTACTGTTTCGATTTCTCCACTTGCTTCTTGTATGATGTCTACAGTAATTCCATCTTCTCCTGGAGCTTTTCCCCGCTTCATGTTCTTGATTGCATGTGCAACTTCTGCTGGAAGGACTGGAGGAACTCTGGTACTGGTATCTTTCATGATGTCTGGAGTGCATGTATCATCCCTTTCATATAATTTGGAGTAGAAATCTTTCACTCTTGTCAAAATTTCGCCTCTATTTCTTGTTACAGAACCATCTTCTTTTCTCAGTGCCATAATCTGTTTTCTTCCCTTACTGAGATGTCCCTTTGCTATCTTTAGGCTTTGGTTGTTTTCAATTGCTTTCCTCACTAGTTCACAGTTGAATTTTCTTACGTCTTCAGTGATACTTTTTCTTACTGTCTTGCATAGCTCTATATATTCCACTTTGGAAGTCACATCTTCTTTAGTTGTCCTCATCTCTCTTCTTTTTTGCATCAACATTTTGGTTTTTCCTGATAATTTGTTCACATGCAACTTGTTCTTAGACCCAGCTAATTTTGTTGCTGTTTCCATAAGAGCTTTGGTTACTTTTCTGTTAACTTCAGAGATGTCCACTTCTTCCGATGTTAGGCCTTCTAAAGCAGAGAACCTGTTCTTCAGTTCTAACTTGAAGGTATTATGGTGTTTTTTAAGGTTGGTTATGTCAATAGATTTTGTTTGTCTTATGAGCTTGCCACGTTCAAGTTTAGTGTTGAGGTGCATCTTACATCTCACCAATCTATGGTCACTACCTGTGTTGAACTTGTTCAGCACACTGCAGTCTTCTATGACGAATTTTTTGTTACACATAATAAAATCAATTTCACTTGTCGTCCCATTTGGATGTCTCCATGTCCATTTTCTGTGTGGCTTTTTCTTGAAGAAGGAGTTCAAGATGAAAAACCCTTCTGCCTCTGCAAACTCAACGAGAGTATTTCTACGCTTGGTTTATATGCGCATCTATATCTACATATTCTTACACAATTTTTTCGTTAGGTTTAGGTACTTCAAATGCTGTTTGTAAGATGTCTGTTTCCTTCCCTATCCGAGTTTCTATCAGAAATGCTTCCATAAAATTTTGATTTTTGGAAATACAGCCTCGTTTGTTATATTTGGTTTCATTTCTCGCCAGTCCCTCAAGAATGATAGTACATTGTAACGAACGATTATGAATTTTGTTAATTCTGTAGCATCTGAAACACTATTCACATTTGCTAGTAATGCCTGCATATTCAGTTTTCGGCAGCTAATTTTCACGCTGCGAAAGATTTCTAGATCGACTAGCTAAGGTGCATCTTTAACCGTTGATAGATTCCATTTATAGATCAACATGCAAATGGAGAAATGCATTATTAAGAAATCAAATAACATACATCTTTTGTTGCTCCATTTTTCAGTTAAAAGCCCTCTAACATTTCTTTATAATTTTTTTGCCATCCGTAAGTTTTTTTTTTTTTATTTTTTCACGTCTATTTAAAACAATAGTTTTGCATGTGTACTGTGGACTATCATACACTGGCGTGAAGAAATTAAGGACGAGACAGTTTTTCGAATGTAACGTCGTGCAGAAGTGCTCCACGTCGACTAAAATCATACCACAAGATCTCCAAGATGTAAGAATATGGGACAAGTGAGCAAAACCGTCCAAACAAGGAATCCAAAGGATACAAAGGCACTTTATTGAAAAGGTAGCTTCAAGCACAACTGGGCAGAAGACAGAAACGACCATGTGACAGGCGGCTGCCAAGAAAATTCCAGTCTTTAGTAGAGGATATTTTCACCCCTGACTGCGTTGCAGGATTTACAACGTCTGTCCATGCTGAGGACGAGGTTGTCAAAGAGCTGTTGAGGCATCGCGGCCCATTCCTCTTGTAGCGCCAATCGCAGTTGCGGAATCGTTGCTGGCGGCTGATGACGTGCTGCCAAGCGTCTCCCGAGAAGGTCCCACATGTGTTCGATTGGATTTAGGTTCGGGGACCTTGCAGGCTAATCCATGCGTTGAATATCTTCACTCTCCAACAGCTCTGCGACAGCCACTGTACGATGAGGTGTAGCGTTGTCGTCTATGAGAGGAACTCAGGACCCACAGCACCTCTAAACAGACGCACGTGAGGCAGGAGAACCTCGGTACAATAGCGGACACCAGTGACTGAACCTCCTTGGAAGATGTGGAGGTCAGTACGGCTACCAAGCATGATACCGCCCCAAACGAGAAATCTGCCACCTCCAAACCAGTCCCTTTCGATGATGTTAGATGTGTGATTGCGTGTTCCCTGCTCTCTCCAGATGTATATACGTCCAGAATCACTCGTCAGACTAAATCGGCTCTCATCCGTAAAGAGAACTCGACCCCATTGCTGATGTGTCCAGTTCTTGTGTTCCTGGCACCACAGAAACCGCCGTCTCCGATAAGCAGGCGTTAATGGCACACACCGTACTGGTCGTAATGCAAATAGACCATCTTTGTGCAGCGAACTGGTCACGGTAAAACGCGATAACGGACGTTCAATTGTCTGTTCATGTGCCTTGGGATTTCTCCCGCTGTCTGCCGTCTGTCTCTTTTTGCCTGTAGGACAATATACCGGTCGTCCGCCGCCATGGTTGCTCGAGGAAGACCACTGCTAAACTCTCGGACAGCTGTTCTTGTCGTTTGAAATGCTCTCCAAGCTCGTGAAACGATGCTGTGAGCGATCCCAAACTCCTCGACCACATTAGTCACACTTCAACCTTCTTCCAACTTCCCAATGACGCGACCTCGGTTAAAGTCATCCAGATGACGTCTACTGGATTGCCTGTTGGCCATATCACACGGTGGCAGCAACTCGACGTCGTTCAAACCGATGTACACCGTGCAATAGCTTTCACTGGATTACTGAGCGTACTCTGTCCGAGTGCTTTATACCCTTCCGACACTCCCCCTCTGCGTCATGCTGCATATATGCGCATGCCCTACCGTACCAGACCGTAGTCTATCTCCTGAGTGGTTTTTCGTTCCGTTCTGCCTCCTCGTTCCGCTGTTATGCTAATTTCTCCTCTTCGTCCTTAATTTTTGCACACCAGTGTACCTTTACATATGCATTGTGAATAACTAGAAGAAAGCTAGTCAGGCAGATTCCCTGTGTTTGTCTTCACTGGTCCAGCACCGCTTCCCTACCACCTGTATATGCTGTGAGGGTGAGAAAGTCGTCTGTTGGGCATCGCAAACAGTAGATTCATTTCTTTCATGCTGTGCCTGATAAGAGAGAAGTACACTGAAGAGCAATTGAATTAGAGACAGCTGGCATTATGCAAATGTGGCGCTGTGGGCGGCCCTGTAAACGGAAACGACATGACGTATGTAGCGATACGACAATATAAGGAGTGATGCGACGGGAATCAGTAAGAGTCGGACTCAGTATGGGTAAAACGGAGGATCTAAGCGCATTTGATCGTGGGCAAATTGTCAGGTCCCGACGAATGGGTCACTCCATCACGGAAGTCGTGCAGGCACTGGGATTTTCGCGAGCCACTGTGTCACAGGTGCACCGTGAGTATATCGAATCCGGTAAAACGATCCCTGCAAGGACCAACTTCCGTGGACAACAGCGTGTGGATGAGCGGGGTCATCGTCGGCTAGCTCGCATTGTAACAGCGATTTGACGGTCCACAGTGCAAGAAATCACCCGACAATTTAACGCTGGTGAACAAAAACGTGTAAGCAGGCACACCATCCAGAACCATCTCCTCCCTATGGGGTACAGAAGCCATCGTCCCACGAGGGTACCGCTGCTGACCGCACATCACAGGGTGCAAAGATTAGCATGGGCGCGTGAACATTGCCACTGGACCCTAGACATGTGGAAAAATGTTGCCTGGACTGATGAGTCGAGATTCACGTTGGTACATGCGGATGGCAGGATACGAGTACGGCGCAAACCACATGAAGCAATGGATCCTTCTTGTCAGCAGGGTACTCTTCAAGCTGGTGGGGGTGGCATTCTCATTTGGGGACTGTTGATGTGGACTGAAATGGGACCCCTGGTACATGTGACATCGTCCCTCACAGGTCAACGTTACCTGGATATCCTGGACGCCCATTTGCTCCCGTTTGTGCGTCTTCAACATCCCACTGGGGACCTCATCCTGCAGCAAGACAATGCACCGTTCCATCGCTCCCGAATTGTGTCCGAATGGTTGGATGAACAGTCCACCGACGTGACCTCACTTTCTTGGTCAGCTAGGTCACCTGACCTCAATCCCATCGAGTACATCTGGGATGCCATCGAGAGAAATGTTCGAGGCTCCGACCCCCCTGCATCAAATCTTCGTGAACTGTGGGAGCTTGTTCAGGAATCGTTGATCCGTATGGCTTCCCAACGCTTCCGGTGTCTTGTCGAGTCAATGCCGAGACGAATCGCCGCCGTCATCAGGGCGAACTGTGGTGCTACTCGTTACTAGACAGGTATCTCTAATTCAATTGCTCTTCAGTGTATGTTTCTTTGGAAAAGGCCAGTAAGTTTTTGAAAGAAAAAAGGAGAGGGAAAGAAGCTGAGGACTTCCGTTACAACAGGTTTCCTCTCTTATAAAAGACGATAAATATGGGGCTTGCTTTCGTATTAGACATTTTGTACAGAATTTCATAAAGGGGAAGTATCATGGTAGCTTCTATAGATTTTGCCAAGACCAAAGAATTTTCAGTCTTGAACAGGTTTCCGTGTCATAGAGTCATATTTAAATAGGTTTCAGTTATCTGCATACATAAAAAAAGCTGAAGATGCCCGCTTAAAGGGGTGTTAACTCCAAATAGAAAGTATGCTTTGTTTTAGTCCAAAACAAAAAAATTGGTCCTAATCTGTGTTTTTGCCTACGGAAAGCAAAATGAACAATCATGGGCACCCACAGCTTAGTTGTCAGGAGCGGGCAAACAGAAATTGCAACTATACGAATGACGTACATACAAACACTATAAGCAAATTTCCATTCTGTCTTCTTGTTTATTAACCATTTTTACCCCCACACACACACAACACACATAAATTTATATGGAAATCAGAAGACCCAATTATCTACATAGAAAAGATGGATAAATGAAATTCGACCGTGTGTTAAGACAATAAGGAAATTTCTTTGTAGTTATTTTGATCAGTTTGGCCACTTGCGTCACAGACGCCACAAAATTTCAGAGACTACTCAATTGGTCATCAGGAATGAAAAAATACTCTCAAGACTAATTTCAGGGAACAGTTTTAAGATATCTTTGTCTAGTAGCTAATAGCTATTGTAGAGCATGATATATTTTTCATTTCTGCATTTCATACTTTCCAATACTGTAAGTATGTACGGTGTTCTCCAACATGCAATGGGAAATTTCATTACGACTTTGTACTGCAAATTTCCGCTTTTTCTACTGAAAATATTCATCGTGTTTTGTGACGTGCTACAGAGGTGACGCACATGTCAAGACGGCAAGCAGCAGTGATAAGCACTTGCCGGCGTAGCTTAATTGCGAAAACATTTTGCTCCGGAGCAGAAGGACGTGGTTTCGAGCTCTGCCACTGGTAAATTTGGGTTTTCACATTGGCGCCGGAAGGTAAAAATGGATCTACTGGCCGTCAGGTTCTTCGAAAAATGCCCATTGCTCGTTCCACACATTGTCCGGAATTACAAGACTTCCTTCTTTGTTTCGAAAATTGTGTGATGTTTCTTCCACACATCCTCTGGAATTACTGAGAATTCCTTTTTCTATAGAGAGAGTTACTTCAAGCATTGTTTGCTGCGGACTGTGGACTCGAAACGTGCGATTTCGTGCCCCTGCTTCTCTCACGGGGGAAGGGGGGTTACACTGAAGAGCAACTGAATTAGAAATACCTGTCTAGTAACGTGTAGCACCACCTTTCGCCCTGATGACGGCGGCAATTCGTCTCGCCATGGACTCGACAAGACACCGGAAGCGATGGGAAACCATACGGATCCACGACCCATAAACAACATCTCCCTCGATGGCATCCCAGATGTGCTCGATGTGATTGAGGTCAGGTGACCTAGCTGGCCAAGGAAGCTAGGTCACGTCGGTGGAGTGTTCATCGAACCATTCGGATACAATTCGGGAGCGATGGCACGGTGCATTGTCTTGTGCAGGATGATGTCCCCAATGGGATGTTGAAGACGCACAAACGGGAGCAAATGGTCGTCCAGGATATCCAGGTAACATTGACCTGTGAGAGACGATGTCACACGTACAAGGGGTCCTATTTCAGTCCACATAAACAGTCCCCAGATGAGAATGCCATCCCTACCTACCAGCTTGAAGAGTACCCTGCTGGCAAGAAGGATCCATCGCTTCATGTGGTTTGCGCCGTACTCGTATCCTGCCATCCACATGTACCAACGTGAATCTCGACTCATCAGTCCAGGCAACATTTTCCCACATGTCTAGGGTCCAGTGGCGATATTCCCGCGCCCATGCTAATCTTTGCACCCTGTGATGTGCGGTCATCAGCGGTACCCTCATAGGACGATGGCTTCTGTACCCCATAGCGAGGAGATGATTCTGGATGGTGTGGCTGCTTACATGTTTTTGTGCACCAGCGTTAAATTGCCGGGTGATTTCTTGCACTGTGGCCCGTCTATCCGCTGTTACAATGCGAGCTAGCCGACGATGACCACGCTTATCCACACGCTGTTGTTCACGGCAGTTGGCCCTTACAGGGGTGGTTTTACCGGATTCGATGTACTCACGGTGCACTCGTGATACAGTGGCTCGTGAAAATCCCAGTGCCTGCACGACTTCCGCCCCATTTCCGACAATTTGCCCACGATCAAATGCGCATAGATCCTTCGCCTTACCCATACTGCGTCCGACTTTTACTGATTCCCGTCGCATCACTCGTTATATTGTCGGATCGCTGCATACGATCGCTGCATACGTTCTGTTTACAGGGCCGCCCACAGCGCCGCATTTGCATAACGCCAGCTGTGTCTAATTCAATTGCTCTTCAGTGTATGTGATGTACTACAAAGGTGAAACACATAGCAATCCCTCAAATATCAGTAGTAGCAAAATTGGGAAAGCATTCGGCTCCGGAGCAGAAGAATATGGGTTCGAGTTCCTTCCCTGGCAAATTCGAGTATAACAGTTTTCTATTAGGTGTGCAACTTGATTCTCGGCCCCTAACCACAACCAGTCATAGAACGTCGGCAAATGCAAATAGATGTGTGCGATAATGGCTGTTTGCAGCACCATCTAACAGCTTTCCAGGTAGAAGGGACGAAAGTTGACGGTGAAAGCAATGTCGTTCGAGAAGCAACGTATTAAGCACTGCCTTCTGTTCGCGTTTCAGCTAAAAACAAGTGCCGCGGAAGCCAAGCAAATAATTTGTGCTCGTTTGGGTGAGGCTGCTGTGTCGTACAGTAAGAAGCGGTTCCAGCGGTTTAATGGGGGAAATTTCGATCTCCGTGATGCAGAACGTCCTGGACAACCACAGAAAGTTGACGATGATGAACTGGAATAACTGTTGGACGCGTATCCTTATCGCCCTTAGTAAGAGCTCGCCCTGGAACTCGGAAAAACACGGCAAGCCATTGCAAAGCGCCTGCACGAGCTTGGACGGATTCACAAGGAGGGTCGTTGGGTGCCCTTCCAACTCACAGCTGCGAACAAGTCTAGGACTACGATGGGGCTGTGTCCTTGCTCTCTAGATTCAAGAAGGATTTCCTCCACAAGATTTTGACCTGTGATGACAAGTGATTCTTCTACAATGATCCTAAGCGACGCAAATCATGGTTTTATTCAGGTCAGCCTACCACCAGTACCGCCAAACCGAATATCCATGCCAGGAAGTTGTTGCTGTGCATATGGTGGGATCAGCGCGGTGTCATACACTATGAGTTTCTGAAACCTGGTGAAACGGTCAGTGCTGAGCGTTATTGTCAGCAACTCATTCGTGTGAGCGATGCACGGGAGGCGGAAAGGCCATACACCGGGAAGGACAGAAAGTCGGTCCTGTTGCTTCAGCAAAACGCTGTAACATCACAGACACTCGATCACAACACAAAACATTTATTACTTTACACAAAAACATAAACTGGAATACACTCCGCGGTACAAACTGAACTTGTTGTCTTAGGCAAAGCTCGGCATGTCCTACTCCTTCAATATCTCTCACGCAACTCCCCACATCACTCACCACACGCTCAAGTCATTAAATGTCAATGTATCATTCCGCACTTTTGTGCGTGGAAGTTCGTATTTTACAACGCGCGTCTTCACACCGCGAAAACGACTTTAAGCACGATAACCGACCTGGGATGGGAGATTTTGTCTCACCCGGCGTATTCTCCAGACTTCGCCCCGTCGGATTATCACCTCTTTCGCTCCCTGCAACATCACCTGAGTGATACGCACTTCACTTCTGTCGAGATCCACACAAGTATTGATGACTTTATCAACTCGAAACAGCCCTCTTTTTTCCGAAGTGGCATTCAGAAGCTCCCTGACCGGTGGCTGAAATGCATCCAACACGACGGGGATTATTTCGCTGATTAGGTACGTATTCTATTTGCTATAATTTGCTGTCAACGTGTCGTGCCTATGGCCGAGAATTAAGTTGCAAACCTAATAAATTTTTCTTCAAAAACACGCATCTAGAAGTCCTACAGAAAAATTAGCAACCAGAATTAGTGTTATCGCAAAAATCTCTGTAGTAACTTCCAAGGACAGAAAGGGCAATGGTCCGATTTCCAGGAAGGCTCCCTCTTGCCCCCTAATTTGGTGCCCCTGTGAAATTCCCTGCTTTCCGTTGGCAAAACACACGAGTAAGTTCATTTGAAAGCGAAATTAAATGAAATTATTTTCAGTTTAGGGAGTGAATTATTTTGTGTTTCGGGATCTTTTTTAATAAACGTCACTTTTCGTCATCTACTGAACTTAAAAATAAGACGATTATACCTGTGACGTAAACTTTTTCATCCCTTTCGTTCAGCAATGCGTAAAATATTTAAGCCAGACAGCCGGAGAAACTACTCTTGATCATCGCCACATCATGTTCGATTCCAAAAACGACCATCGCGGAGAGGGAGGATTCTGAGAACTCATGAATGGCGACTGTTGTGTGGGACAAAAGTCTCTGCCATTGCGAAGTCATTCGTCTGGAACGCGCGGAACGAGTGGCTTTGAAAGAACGTCTTATCCTTTCCCCGCACACATTTCGGTGTTCCTAATATACTTCTCAGTACTTGCCCCCCCCCCCCCCCACCTTCTGTAAGTATGAAGGACTTCTTATCGTTGTCGGCATTTCTTTGTTTTCTTCCTTTTACTTCTGGAATAGTACATAATACAGGAAAGTACCTTAATCTCGACCAAACACAGAACTAATATTACGAAGATAATGCAACAGTTTTATTATTATTACACAAATTAGACAAGAATGTTCCATCGTCGTGCACCCTTCTCATAAAGACGCTGTTCTCCACTGTTGCACGAAATGGTTATTGATGTTACAGGTATCAACACAGGAGGGAGTGCGCGGGAGGAGTTCCGTGGTTTTTATTTGTCTTATTTAGTTTTACTTTCTGGAGCTGAGAAGATCTTTTAATGCATAAAAATTGTGTTGTAGATGAACAGAAAGACATTTTACCATAACTTCCATCTTAATGGCACGTAAGAGCAGAAAAAAGAAAGAAAACGCTGAGTGGAAATGCGAGACAGGAAATTTGCACTGAAACTCACAGTTAATGATTTATTTTAAAATTAGTAATGCTGATTTTATTTTAAATTAGGATTTCTTTCCTTTTTTGTTTCAAAAGTAGTAGTTTTAATAACTAAGCATCTCAGAGAATAAAATTTAAAATTCTGAATCTTTTTATACCATGTACTAAAGAAAACCTATGACATACAATATTAAGGATAGGCTTCATTTCGAAGGAACATCATTTGCATTTGATGCAAATTTGGAGAGAATTTTTCGCAGGACACATTTTAAATTGCAAGCTTTAAATTTCAACATACATCACATATTATTTAATTTTAATTATGAATCAGACGAATTTTTTCAACTGATGCTGTTTAGAAAATGTTGTACAAAATCGTATTTTGTCAATTTTAATCTTAATATATTTCGACTATTTTCGTTTCCTGACTATAAAGCGGAATATACGACTATTTTCGTTTCCTGACTGTAAAGCGGAATGTACGACTATTTTCGTTTCCTGACTATAAAGCGGAATATACTGAGTATGTATTTCCACTACATAATAGGTATGGTCCCAGCCTAATTGCTCGTATTCGAGCTTGCACAGGAATTTAAAAAATACATAGTTGTTTTAAATGTTGTGCGCACTCACATTTAAGAAATAAAGATCTCATGTTCGACCGCATTAAAAAAACAGCTATTTGTGTTAGGTGACTCCGAGGTGTATAAGTTGCTGTATTTTTTTACTTTCTCTCCGGGGTGTAACATCTACGTGAGTGGGATGACAGCTATAAAGCGCAGTAACTATTACATACATTGAGGGCTCACTGAATTACGACCACTCCTAAGCAAAGTGAGTTGCAGCCGATACTAACATAACGATGAGGAGAATGGCGT
The DNA here is from genome assembly GCA_039090855.1 of Macrothele yani. NCBI lineage: Eukaryota > Metazoa > Arthropoda > Arachnida > Araneae > Macrothelidae > Macrothele > Macrothele yani. Next base: position 98,622,276 of record CM076995.1, on the reverse strand, counting down.
GGCCTGTGCGGTAAAGCGTTCTGTATAAGATGTTAGTGGTTCAGTTGAGAGCAAAGTCACTGACGTGATGGATTAAACTAAAGATTTAGCTGAGCTTACGAAAAGATAAATTGTAGCTTCACGAAGGTTTGATGCACCCATTTCGAAAACAGTGACACTTGTGGGTTGTTCGAGTGCCTCCGTCGTTAAAGCGTACCAAGAAGGATACCAAAATGCGAGAACAACCAGCCGGCGACGTAACTACGTATAAAGAATGGAGAAATTTGTATCTCAGAGGTGAACGACGCGTGCGTCGCTTAGTACAGGGCAATCGGCCCAACACAGTTTTGCAGTTGATGTTCCAATACAATATGAGTCAACCAGAAAATATATCCCGAGCTACTATGCGCTGTAAGCTGACACGGACGGCCTACAAGAGCAGATTCCTATATGCCACCCTCTCTTTACAACAATCCATCCACGTAAAAGACTTTCCTGGTGCGAACAGCATGCAGATTGTACGACAGAAGATTAGAAGCAGGTGTGCTGGTCCGATGAATCACAATATGTACTCCATTCTGCACACGGTAGAGCCCGTATTTGGCATCAGTAGCATGACGCTATGGATCTCTCATGCATGGCATCCACTATGCTGGTGGATGGGGCGGTTGTGTGATACGGGACATGTTTAGCTGGCATTAAATAGGACCCTGGGCCCTGAGGCGTGTGGATCAACGTATGGACGCCGGCTACTCACTAGGACTGCCGGAGAACCAGGTTACAGCCATCAGTGTTGTACTTTCACCCAGGAAGAAGGCGGGTTCTTACAGGACGATAGTCCTGAATGACATTGGGAACGAATTGTGCAGGAATGGATCGACGAACACAGTGTTGTTATGATACTTCTCGAATGCTTGCCTGATCTCAGCCTAGTTGAACATTTGTTGGATGTTGTGGAACGCCAAGTTAAGCAGCTGGACACACCATCCCGAACCACACCGGAACTGTGGACACTAATACAGACAGCGTGGTTGCAGATCCCCACACAACTGTAGTGACACTTCCTGGAGTACATACATTGACGGAAAAAAATCTCAACACCACGAAAAAATAGTTGTAGTGGAATGAAATGGCGGCAATACATTTGTATAGGTAACATATTTAATCGATTAAGGTTTCAATATCCCAGATTATTGTAAGCGCGAGAAGAGCCATTTTAAATGTGAAATGCTGGTACATTAATAACCGGTGTAACCACAAGAATGTTGAATGCAAGCACGCAAACGTTCATGCATTGTGTCGTACACGTGCTGGATGTGAGTTTGTGGGATGGAGTTCCATGCCTGTTGCACTTGGTCGGTCAATACAGGGACGGTTAATGCTGGTTGGGGGTGACGCTGGAATTGTCGTCCAATGATGTCCATACGTGCTCGATTGGTGAAAGATCTGGTGATCTAGCAGGCCACGGCAACATGTCGACACTCTGTAGAGCATGTTGGGTTACAACAGCGGTATGCGGGCGAGCGTTATCCTGTTGGAAAACACACCCTGGAATGCAACAGGTTGAATCACCAGACCGACGTACAACTGTGCCGTCAGGGTGCGTGGGATAACCACGAGAGTGCTCCTGCTGTCATAAGAAATTGCTCCCCAGACCATAACTCCAGCTGTAGGTCCAGTGTGTCTCGGCCGCAGACAGGTTGGTTGCAAGCGCTCAGCTGGCCTCCTTCGAACCAACACACGGCCATCACTGGCACCCAGGTAGAACCGGCTTTCATCAGAAAACACAACAGATCTCCACTCCGTCCTCCAATGAGCTCTAGCTTGACACCACTGACGTCGCAAACGGCAGTGGTTTGGAGTAAGTTGAATGCACGCTACAGGGCGTCTGGCTCGGAGCTGTCCTTCAAGTAACCGATTTGTAACAGTTCGTTGTGTCACTGTGGTGGCAACTGCAACTCGAATTGCTGCCGCAGACGCGGTACGATGCGCCACGGCCATACGCCGTACACGGCGGTCTTCCCTCTCAGTAGTGCCACGTGGCCAGCCGGAACCCGGTCTTCTTGAGGCAGTACCTTCCCTTGACTACCGCTGCCAACAATCATGCACAGTGGCTACATTCCTGCTAAGTCGTTCTGCAATATTGCGGAAAGAAAATCCACCTTCTCGTAGCCCTATTACACGACCTCGTTCAAACTCCGTGAGCTGTTGATAATGGCTTCTTCGTCTTCTTAAAGGCATTCTTGACTAACATCAACACACTACGTCGAATCTCAACGATAACTAACGCTCACGAACGTTACGGCGCGTATTTACAGCAAACCTGCTTTGCATGTTCCGAGGGGCGCTACTAGAGCCACACGTATGCGCCGAGCGCGAAATTTGCGTAGACGTCATCTTACAGATGCACTCTCACCGCCTACCAACTGTCGTTTATCTAACACAACCCCTTCTTGGTGTTGGGATTTTTTTTTTTTCCGTCAGTATATATGTGACGGCTGGTGCCAACCGCTTTCCTGGCAAAAGGAGGCTTACAAAGTATTAGATAGGGGGCCGTAATTCAGTGTGTAAGAGCTTAATGTATGTGGATAAAACATTTAAAGGGCACATGGACACACAGAAGCGCCACTAGCCGCCTGCGGGAAAAGGATATTGATTATATGATGAGTACCAAGTTGTTAATCAAAGAAACTCACTTCGTATTCATTTGATTATATGATGGGTACCAAGTTGTTAATCAAATAAACTCACTTCGTATTCATTTACACTCACTACAGGAAATGTGAGATCACTAGGTCGGTAGAATTTACAGCATCAAAAGTTGTTCAGACGAAAAGTATTGCCTAACTCGTGAGAGAAATCCTAATTTTTGGGGGCTATTAAAAATGAAAGAAATATTCATCAGACAAGTCAGATGAACTTATAACACTCGTTACACCACGATGAGAAAATTACAGTATTTGGTATTATGGGCACTTTGCTGAACCGGTATATATGTTTTTGTAGTTCAGCAATCTTCAACTGCCGTTTCAATTCATCGCTTTGATACATTTTGGCGCTTTCTTAATTTTGCAGTTTTTAATGAGAAATGCTATGTCGCAAGTCACAGCACTTTGGGAGTAGGTGCGATGTCATACAGACTGCAATTAAAACGTTTTGAAATATTTTATCCCAACTGTGTATTCTTTCTACTGTTGAGAGTGGATGGAGGACTTATTGATGGAAATTATAAATCTGACGCCTAGGGATAGTTCCTTCTCGCAAATATAAAACGAAATCACCACCGTTGAGTATCTAATTGCTTCTAGTCCATTAACTAAATATAAATGACTCTCTCAAAAAAAATAAAGAGATAAAAGATGAATATGCACGAGGTCATGATTTTTTCTTCACCCTGGAAGCGAAGAAGAGCAAGGCCATCACGCTTTCCTCTCCGCCGCGGAATGTCACTCTCCAGCTCGCCTTCAAAAAAATACGGTTATTTTTTGCCGCGTTGAGAGAGGCATCATCTGTCACGAACTCTGTCCTCGAAGAGCAAAGAACGAATGAGAAAAACTACCAATTGGAGCTGACCCTTATTAACTGCAACACTCGCCTTAGCATTCTCGCCACTCTACAAACTGGGAACGGAGACGGAAGAATCAGCAGCTGCTCTGTTTTTCTTGGCGTCCAAGTCAGATTTCAGGTGACAAATGTTTCCGCGAAAATAAATTATCTGGTCAGTCACATCCTTCCCTCATGCGACAAGACAGAGATGTGCAAAATGTCTGCACGCTTGACCGTGAATTTAAATGATGCGTTTGAAAACGATTGATGGGAAGGATGAGCCTTTGAGAAGTTCGCTGCATAGATCTCAATTTGCATTGAGTCAGCATTCCGCTGCGATTATTTTTCATGTAAATAAGGCTGAGTATTTATGACGCGTCAAAATATTTTATTGCTTGTTCAGTGTTTTGAAATATCTTGTTCAAGTATCCGTAATTCTTGGGAAAAGTAACTTTCCCGGTACAGCCGGCTCAAGAGCACCGTTTGAAGGATGATGCGAGTATGACTAATGGCAAAATCGTAAATCCTCGCTACTCTTAAGATTTAATTAGACGGACACAGAACGCGGTGAAAGATATAACCTTATCGACTGCTCAAATATTCGATAGTGTTTCTGTTGACAGCATTATAACTATTACGCGATAAAGGATTTTTTGCTACTGACGCTTTTGGAAAATAAAAAAGGGAAGAAAATGATTGAGAGGAAATAACATCTTTGACATGTGTGTGTGTGTGTGTGTGTGTGTGTGTGTGTCGTCGTCGTCTCGCTTCAAATTAACATAATTCTGAATAAATTTAGAGATCGATGAAGTGACACTCTAGAATTTCCTTTTTTTTTTTTTACTTTTCAGCTTTTCCATGTCTTAGTACTCTCAACTTTTTAAAATTGACAACTGAAATAGGTTATAATCTATTGTTTTAATATTGCTTGAAACACGGGAATGTAAAGAGAGCATCTGCATTTGATGGTGATAAATTTCGTACGCTTTATTGAAAACATGATGAAACTGTAATTCATTCACTGAGTAGGCAAGTCATGAAGGGGTTCAGCACATTATTTATTGGCTTCTCGTTGTCATTCAAGTTTGCGGTCGATCGTCATGTCGATTTCGTTGTTCTTACTAAAATAAATAAATATGGGTATGCGTTTTTTATAATAAGAAAAAAAGATAAAGAAACTGAACAGTTTTTGAAAGAATAATATTCTGTTGCCCCAGTGATTCTTTTATCCCACAGATTTAACCCGGAAAATCCCCCTTCCCCCACTACTTCTTTAGAAATCAGAATTCCCTTCTTCAAACCCGAGGTTCTTTTTTCTGAAGACATTCTGGAAATCAGTCCCCGAGTTTTGTGCAATTTACCTGCAAGTCATCGAACCAATCACACTGCAGATTTTTCATATAAGGATCGGATGCTTAATATTCGTAGAAGAGCACGAACTACACACTAGGAAGAGCGAAGGAAAGCGATATTTTTAACGAAACGTTTTAGACCTCGAAATGTTAGCCATTTCCATGTGTGTGAGTGGTCTTCTTTAATTTTACTAATCTGATATACACTGCTGGCCACCCAAAATGCAACACCAAGAAGGACACGAGATAGCAAAGCCAGATTTACTGGACACATAACAACAGATACAAAGATGAAACGATTGAGCTTACAGGCCCGTGCAATTTTCGGAACACGCAGACATCAACAGTTCGTGTGGCCCCCATAGCTGGCAATAACGGCCGCTACACGCCGCGGTATCGAACGAAAGAGGGTTTGGATGGGGGTTTGGGGTATGTCGGTCCAGGCTGCTTTCACACGTTGCCACAGTTCATCAGACGTAGCCACGGGTGGTGCTTGCCGTGCCACTGGGTGGCCGATCAGCGACCAGACGTGTTCAATGGGCGACATATTGGGAGAACAGGTAGGCCATGGCAGCAGTGACACCTGGTGGGCCGTGAAGAATTGTTGCACGATGCGTGCCACGTGCAGGCGCGCTTTGTCCTGTTGAAACGTGGCAGCTGGCAGGTCCTGCAGGTAAATGAGGATTACAAGCTCCAAAACGTCGGAGATGTAGCGGTGGCTGTTGAGTGTACCAGCGATGCGTACCAGAGGGGTGCGGGTGTCATATCTAGATACGCCCCAAACCATAACGCCAGGCGACGGACCGGTATGGCGATGCATAATGCAGGCGACATACAGTCTCTCGCCGCGGTGCTGCCACACGCGGATCCGACCATCGTGGTGTTGCAGGCAGAAGCGGAATTCGTCGGAGAAGACAATGTCGTGCCATTCCGTAGTCTAAGTGCGGCGTTCAACGGCCCACTGCCGCCGCACTCGCCGGTGGTGTAACGTCAATGGTAATCGGAGCAATGGGCGCCGTGCGACAAGTCCCCACTCCTGCAGACGACGTCGAACGGTACGTGCTGACACAGGTTGTTGCACAACACACACTAATTCCTGCGCTAACGTTTGTGATGTGGCAGTGCGAGCCGTCAATGCCCGCCGCACAACATGTCGGTCCTCTCGTTCGGTGGTGTGCCGCAGCTGCGGCAATCACTCACGTCGGTCCGTCCGTCCGTCCCTCCTTCCACCACCCACCGAATCCATTCTCGCCTCACTGTGGCTGGATGTCGTCCCACACAGGTGCCGATGTCTCGGTACGATAAACCACTGTCGCTATAAGCCACTATTCGTCCTGTGTCGAACTCCGAAACGTGCTGGAATGACTGCCGTATTCTGCGACGAGGCATCAAAAAGCTTCCCACGCACAGGTCCGGCAGCACAACATATTTCCCCTATTTACACCCCACCTTCTGTGCACCCTTCTTATAGTGCTTCTAGGTTGCGTGCCGGGCGCACATGATTTGCATATGCCCTGCAATGCTAATCGTTTGCATGTCCTCTCGCTGGCGACGCATGCTGCAAATTTCAGCCCAATCGGATGCTTCCTTCTTGGTGTTGCATTTTGGGTTTTTCCAGCAGTGTATATATATTGTTTGAAAGCATTTCTATCAGTCTGTTTGTCCGCTACAGAAATTAAGGGGGAATTATCTAGAGTGTAATAGGAGTTGTCACTTATACCTGCAGTTTAAACTTCCTTTTCAGTTTCTGTATTTTTATGTAAACTTTGCTACTTCTTGGTTTAAAATTTTCTCACTGAACGGCATATTGCTTTCTCGAACGGCTTGTACATTTTGATAACGCTAACAGTGAGTCAGGAGAAAATAGACGACTTTCAATGAAAAAGGATGGTTTTTCAATGTTTTGTGACCACAAAACCGTGAAAACCTATACTGATGCAGGAGAATGTCTGACATACTCCTTTGTCATTTGGTGTATTGCTGCAGGTACGGTGACTTATCACAAATCTTTTTCTGTCAGTTGGTTCTCTTTGAAGGAGTAACATTGTATCGCGATGGTAGTTTCGGAATTTCTACATACTGCGCTTGCATTGACAGTGAGATGATGCAACCATTCCAACATTCATATCAGTTGTGATCCAAACGCAACCTAGACAATCTCGTTTGTTCATCGGCCGTTTTATTTGTTCTTCTTCCAATAAGCAGAGATGTAAAATACAACATAAAATTCCAACTGATATGTCCCATGCTTTAATTTTGTGAAGATGATGCAGTGAATCTCAACCCAGAATCACGGTGGACATCTCGCTGCCGTAAAGCTCGTGCAAGTATTGCAGAAGATCTAAGGCGTGGTGGGTCATCAAGCAGCAACCGAAAGACATCGGTGGTGAATGTCAATAGCCTTCTGGAAGAAGGCCTGCTCAAAATACGTGAAGGAACTTCTCGCTTGAAGCAAACATGTAAACCATTTTTCTTTTGAGAGTCCTGAATGAAATTTTGTAGAAGAAAAAAGTCCTTGCCACATGAGTCACGCAACAGTTGGCTGAAGACCAGAAAGCTGCACGCAAAAGGATCGCAGTAGAACTCTTGCATCGTTAAGAGACGGAAGGTGAAAGGTTTTTGAACAGACCTATTGCCATAGTCGAAACATGGACACGAATTCCAAACTGGAACTGAACAGACAGTCTTCACAGTCGAAACATCTATCTTCTCACCTGAAAGAATGTCGCTGTCAACAATCGAAAGTTAAGCTCATAATGACAAAGGCTTACGACGACAGGGGAGTAATAGCGACAGTCAAGGTATCTACAAGTCGACTGAGATAGCACCATACTCCAGAAAGTTTCTCAAGAAGTTTTGCTACTGAAAATTCACGCAAAAGGACAGACATAATAACAAGAGGTCTCCTCATTTTGCGTGACAATGCAAGTCGACATGTTGCAGATACAGTGTCTGACTTTGGAAGAAGTATGGAGTGCTTCGTCAACCGCATTATGTTCCTAACCCGAGCTTTTTACCGTGATTTGTTCCAAAAGCTGAAGAAAACACTACGTGGAAAGCGCTTCACTAGCAGTGACGAGAAATCTGATGAGGTCACCCAAATTATCAGATTTTTTTTTATTGGAATTTTAACGACCACCGTTAGCAACTCCATGGGTTATAGTAGTCGCCCGTCCCTAATTTAGGGTCACTGGTTCCAGGGAAAGGACAGAGCCGGTGCCGTAAGACAAACACAACATTCATACCTCACCGGTATTCGAATCCGGACCCGTTTCAGACGAATGATCAGAAGCCATCGCTTAGACCACTGCGCCAAATTATCAGATTCATTAACAACGGTTAATATTGTGGTGACGCAGTAGCAAGTGTAATGGAGAGGTGAGAGCTGTTTCTCTGAGGAACACGTTTTTGGCTGACAGGAATACTATCCCAATCTTAGGAGACTATGATAAGATAGGATGTGGATCATTCTGAAGTCCTGTAAATATAGTTCGTTAAGTGAATATTTCGTTATAAGACAAGAACAGAGTGTGAAGAACTTTTAAAATGACCGTCATACATTAAGTTGCTCGCTCTGTTGTCCCTCTCATGGGGTGGTTCTGATTGAATGCATTACTAATAAGGAATGTTAGTGTTTGAGGCGATTTAGGGTTGCTTAAATATAAGGAAAGCTAATTCTTTCTCCCATAATCTTTTTTGTTTTTATTCTGTGAGGGCTTCGAGGCTTTTTTGCTACGTGCAATTTTTGGCTGGTAATATAAGTAATAGAGGATGTAATAGATTTCGAATTCAGATAACGAGGACCTTTTTCCCACCATTTAATAGGTCTATATATAAGTTTCTAGCGTTTTATGATCGAAAAGATGTCGTACTTACACAAGCAGGTCGTATTTAATCATCATCGACTTATATGCCCCCGTGAGCAACATATAACCTTTCGCCGGCGATGGATGGGTACCGGGAATGCTCGGCTTCTGTTTTGATACTCCGGAATAGCTGTTCTCCTAACCGAACTACGCCGGCAGGCTTATCGCTACTTCACTGTCGATTTGACCCATGCGTCACCTCAGTAGTGCGTCACATACGTCATGTCACGTAATAAGTTTATAACCTGGCGCCACCTATCCGGTAGCTGCCGAATGCCGTCGTGAAGGAACAACGCCGGTTTCGATGCGGTGAAGTCGTCGATACATTTTTTGAGATCCTCAAGTTTGGCGAACCTCTGGTAGGCCAAGCGTGATGTATCCAGCAAAACAAGTTATAGTCCCACGGTACCAACTCTGGAAAGTAAACCTCATGAGGGAGAACCTCTCGCCTGAGCTGCATGATAGTTTCCTAGGTCGCTGCAGTGACATAGAGTCGTGCGTTATCATGCATCAGAATGACCTTTCGACGCCCATGCCCCGAAAATGGTTGTTTCCTTTGTAGTTCTACGTTCAAAAGCTGTAATTGGCCACTGTATCATTCCGCACTTACTGTAAGACCTAGTGACATGAGCTCATGATCATGTTCCACTAGATACAGAGAAAAACTCTTTTACCGGGATGCTCGGCTTCTGTTTTGATATTGTTGGCTGGACGGGGTCTACCCGTAAACTTTTGGGTACATATAGTGAACCCATTTTTCATCATCCGTAAAGATTTTACTCATGAAGCCCTTTTTCCGATGGTTGGTAAGCATTGAAACACGTATATTTAGCTTGTGACCAATGTTGCGCTTGGTGAATTCGTGTAGAACCCACTTTCCCACATTTTGAATCTTTCCTATGACATGCAATCATCGAACCAAAGTCGACTGATTCATAACTAACTGTACTGCCATTTCTGTGGTAGACTGGGCGGCATCTTCCTCCAGAAGAGCTTGCAAATTTTCGTTTTGCATTTTCTGTCGGCAGTTCGCTTCGCTGCTTGTCCTCCACGCTAGAAGGAATCACCGCTACTGATCTTCACAAACCACTCACAACACACCTACTTGCACACACAGCTATTTCGCTGTATGCCGAACAAATCCACTTTCGTGCTTCTGTTGTGGCGGATATCTTAGCCACGTTAAGTAAGGTGATTATAATAGACAGCCAAAAGTAGACTTGAAGGAAAATTTTGAATTTAGACTAAAATTTAACTTTGGGTGATGGGTGGATGCATTTTGAAACAACCAAATAATAAAAATATATAAGAAGAAACTTTGAGATGTCATATTTGTTATGGCACACATGAGTTTTCACCTGTGATATTGTTTCTGTGAATACTGAACATTTTTTCCCCTGTTTTTCACACCTGAGGAATAACTATAGCACTGTGTTTTTGGTACATGTGTAACATATGTGTCAACTCACAGAGACCGTATTTATGAACTCGTGTTGGTAAGCATGGAAAAAAAAATTATCAGACCGTAATTATTTTAATTATTAGGACATTATCATTATTACAACAACACCAAAGGGACTTCCTAGCCAACGTCAGAGCGTTGGGTGATGAGTGCCATTGCTCAGAAATTTAGGAGACATCAAGAAAACTGAATTGCCAATTCTTAATAAAAATTTGTTTTTTTTTTTTGAAAGGCTAATGCCTATATTTATTTGTAAAACAATAACAGCATGTGGTATTAAAAAAAGTAGAACAAAATTGCACTAATATTGTATAGAGATCAATAATTTTCTTCTTATGTCATAGCAATTCCTGTTGATACATTTAAGCCTGTTTCACATGCCTCTCACATTTTCAGAATTTTTTTGAGGCCATTACAAAAAGAAAGTCGTGAGTGATTTTAATTATCACCCATTCTTATCTAAAGAATCTTCATTTCATTGAGCTATACACTAGATAAATGCTGTATTTGTTTTCTTGTCAGCTACAGTTTCCTCCCCTCAGTAATGCTTCGTTCTTAAATTTTTCAGCAAATTTTTACCCCCTAACAAAAACTTATTAGCCATATTATGATGATAAAAGCCAATAAAAGACAACTTACATACGTGACCAAGGGAGACATCCATCGTGGTGTCCAGTTGTTTCTTATTGTTATTATTAGCACAGTCCATACAGTCAGCTCGCAGGGAGTAGTTGCAGTCCAGAAAGCTTATTTTCACCCAAAATTTTGGCCGGCCTGTCGGTTTCGCTGGTGGTTCCTCCAGCTGTCGTTAGGTCGACATTTCTGTGCAATTGTATTTGATGACAACGCTCCTCCGCCTTTTCTTCTGATTTCGCGGGTTCCAAAGGTAAAACCATGCAGCGCGGTTGGGTACTATATGGGTGCGTCGACTGTTACTTGTCAGCCACGACGTGTATCAAAGTACTTATTTAACCCTAGGGTTAGCTCCTCTCGGAAACTATTCTGGCATGGGCACTCCAGAGGACTTCAGCTTCGCGGGCATCGGCTGCAATAGGTGTGGTCGAACAAAAGACAGCGCAAACCCCGGAGTTCTCGGTGGTGGTGTCATCAACATTCTCGTGAGAATGTTTTGGCAGCATTCTTGGTGATGGTATCATCAGCAGCTATTCTGCACGTTTCCGGCCAATTGTAGCTCACAAGGTGGCGGATACCCATCGAGCCTAAGTCTCTGAGGTTCAAAGGCCTTCTGAGCCATTTTTTCTTTACTCAACAGCCAGCCACCTTTTTTCTGCCTTCCTCTAGCAGTTCATTTTTGCGAGAGCTTCTCTCGAAAATCAAAATGGACGCTCAGAAATCCTCTCCCTTGGAGGGTCAAGCGACCAATCGGATCAGGCAGAGAAGACGCCAGCCATCCCATTGGCTGCTTCCAGCCAAGAACACGTGGGGGCCGCGTGTTAGACACCTGCATGCTTCTCTGAGTCCACTTTTCGTAAACAACCCCATAAATTTTGGCGCGAGGGACTGCTGCTTCCCACATTCAAACGGGCAACACTTCCTCTTTCATAGTGCTTTACAAGGGTATCTATTTCAGTTCGCTAAGCCCCTTCTCAGTTAGTAAGATTTGCCAGACCTCGAAAAAAAAAGAATGTTTGCCCTCCCGGTGGTCTTTTCTAGGAAAGAAAATCTCCAAAAGGGTCGAAAGAATTTGCTGCTTTAATCCCTTTTTCTGGAAAACCCAGAGCAATGACCGCTATCTGTTAAAGGAGAGAAACTGTAGCTGGCTTACAAAATGTTTTAACATGTTACTTCATACGTTGAACAAAGCAAGAAATACAAAATATGTTTTTTTCTCATAATTATTTTTTTTATGAGCATACCCCAGGTTTATTCTCTTGAATGTTGCGACATCGAACTTTTGGTACTGGGTCGTATAATGCTACATTTTGTTCATACACATAGAGATAAAAAAAACTTATTTTCACTGCTCTTACTTTAATTCCGCTGAGTATGTTTTTCCTTTCCCTCCTGCTGGGCTGAGTAATACCAAAACAAAAGGAACAGCATTGTGACTGCCAGTTCACACTATATACATTTTTTCTTTCGTGAATAAAGCGAACACCTTTCTCGCAGGCCCCACAGAACAAGGAAGAAAAAAAAACAAATGAGAAATAGAATTTCTGTAACTTTTTCTTGACTTTCTCTCTGAATCCAAAGATCGAACCCAGGGGAGGTGAAATCTATGTTTACGAAAAGTTTAACAGCAAATCACTCCAGGGAAGAATCGTCACCCTTTCCTGAACTGATCACTATTACCCCTTCGATTTATTTTTCTTTCAAGAAAAACGTGAATAATGTTGATGAAAATCTGAAAACATTGATCAGGTGTCCACAGATTTTCAACAACATATCATTTCTGCAGTAGTTTTCCCTAGATTAAACATGAACAACAGACAGTGACGAATATCCACCTTGTCGGTTGCCGTGTCCTAGCTCAACTAACCGCACGTGTAAGCAGTCCGCCGACATGTGTCATTCGACATAGTGTTGTCGCCTTTCCCCCACATCAAATCATAAAATTCTAACAAAACTTCAACCGTTTTGTTTTAACAGCCCTCTACGTAAAGCGCTGAAAATTCATGCATAGACCTAATGTTTTTTTACGGGGATTGGGGTGTTTAACAATTACCATGAGCAACTCTAAGTGCTATAAGCTGTCGCTAGTCTCTAATTTCAGGCCAACGAAGAGAGATAGTCAACGCCGTAAGACAAACACAACACTCATTCTTCATACGGGACTCGAAAGCGGGCCCAGTTCGGACTGCTAGTCAAAAATACAGTCTCTGACAATTTGGGTACCGATACGGCTTTCGACCATTTATGTCCTCCAGGGCAGAAAAAAATGGACGGCTCTTTATCTGGAGTGATTCATGTCTGCATGATTCTCATCTTATTCGACTGATTCACTGTTTTGGTGTTAATTCCTTCGGCAGTCCACTTCGCTGCTTGTCCTCCAGCCTGCAGTCACCACTTCTGAAGTTCCCAAACCCCTCACAATCGTGCCTGCACCTACAGCCTTCTCGCCGTATGTCGAACAAATCGACTTTCGTGCTTTATCTGATACTTCCTAGTGACTCATCGGATGAGTAGCATGAATTTTCTTGATGTAGAGATTCTCGTTTCTCCTCTCGATTATTCTTTTTTTCTTTTTTTCGGAAAAACAATTTTAAAATGGTGTCGCAAATTTTAATTACATTAGTTTCACTCCATTTTATGAGTCAAAGCTTCGAAGTTTTATCATAGTTTCTGTCTTTCTTTTCTTTCTTTTTTTTTCATTTTTGGTAACTCTCTTTTTGAAGATTTTTTTAAATATTACCGGATCTTGCAAGTACCGAATCTTAACATAACGATAAATCCCGATCAGGTAACACATATTTTTAAGCTTGTGTTATTTCCAAATTTTAACGGTGCTAACTGCATTGGAATGGTGGGTCACTACTGATATTAGGATATACTATTAGAATGGTGGGTCACCACTGATATTCGGATATGCTGTTAGCATGGTGGGTTACATATCATAAATGACTTAATAATATGAAAACTCTCTTATGGAATTTTAAAATAAAGATGCTCTCTGAAGTTCATTCATTTTAATTTAGATAACTTTACACGCCGCTGAGGTAAATTGTAGCATGCTGATCTTTACGCACTTCTAATCATTCCGCGCGGTAACACAGTCGAGTTTGTTTACTTAAAAGTTGTGACGTATATTCTAAATTAACTTTCCTTTTTTGTTTCTTTCCCTATGTAAATCTTGAGTTTATTCTCAGTATTCTTCACTCTCAACGTGAGATCTTTTCTCTCAAACGAATACGTTTGGCAACACAATTGAGGTTGAATGCACGTGACGTATGCCTGTTATAAGATAAGAACAAGAGATATAAACGACGATTGATTTATTGCTTGAGAGCGTTGTAAGAGAGAGCGTTGGATTGTAAACTCATTATTGATAGGAGTGTTGTGATAATATGCTATGTTACGATGTGTGTGCTACATCCTGAATAAAGCATCTTTCCCGTAAGTTGATTTCTGTTATTTACATGTTTCGTCTGGCCGTTAAGGTTTCTTTCATTTAGGAACTATTCCTTAGTATGTTGATGTGTTAAAACAACGTAGAAGTAAAACAAGACTTCTTCGTCGTTATAAAGTTCATGCAAGTGTGGAGTGTATTTGATACAGTTATTTGGTGGAAATTTTTCTTATTGTGTTTCAATAGATTGCTTTTATTTATTTAAGCTGGTGTGTTGATCTAATTCTGTTCCTGATGTATGCAAGGTGATATGATGACCTTAGTCTGCTTGTTCTCTCGAATGAATGCTATTGATTACGTGATTAGAACATCAGTTTATCAGTTTAGCTTTTCACTTGGCGGTAAAAGACGGATCTTACCTTAACTGCACGGGAGAAAGATACAAAATCAGTTTCTTATTGAACGAGCTCAAATGATTTTTATCATTACATAAAAATTAAAATTAAATTTAAAGCATAATAAATTTAGTTTTTAATCTCAAAACAAGTAAAGGCAGTATAGGGTAATTATTGGGATCACATTACATATATACTCTTCTTTTATCCCCTTTTCTTGAATGAAATTTTCTGTGAGTAATTTAAATTTTAATATTCAGAAAACGGTTTATTAATTAAATGTGCTGTAAACCAAATGGGTAAGATATTTTTGTCGCATTACAAATGCTGATCATTTCCTCCAAAGATAATTGAAGAGAAGTTTTCGCCACTCAAATGGAAAAGGGATGTCTATGATAGACTAGAATATTTCAGTGGCAATATAAATGACGTGTTTGAGAAAGAAAAGTATCTCATGTGAATTGATAATCATTTGGTAAAAAAAATGTTTAATTTTCTGAAGGGTTAAAATTTGTACATCCAGGATTTGTATTAATATCACGGCTAAATCAGTCTGCATTTATTCATGAAACTGCTTACCGTATTTATATCTGAGTACAATTGCCTTTGGCAACAGTTTTTGTATATGGATCACCTCGCCATCAGTCTATTTACGAAGTTGTTAAAAATAAAGAAGTTTGTTATTGTGAAAGTCGACAAAATGTCTAAACGTCTCGATCTAATTATTTAAGAATTCTGGTTAATGATATAGTAAAGTCTTTTCTGAAAAACATTTATGTATCCTCATTATTTCTATAACAAAGAGAACCATATACACTGGTGTTCAAAAATTAAGGACGAAGAGGAGAAATTAGCATAGCAGTGGAACGAGCAAGCAGAACGGACCGAAAGACCACTCAGGAGATAGACTGGGGTCCAGTACGGTAGGGATGCGCATATATGCAGCATGACGGGGGGGGGTCGGAAGGGTATAAAGCACACGGGCGGTGTACGCTCAGCAATTCGGTGAAAGCTATTGCACGGTGTACATCGGCTTGAATGACGTCGAGTTGCTGACACCGTGTGATATGGCCAACAGCCAATACAGTAGACGACATCTGGAAGACTTTACTCTACGTCGCGTCATTGGGAAGTTCGAAAAAGGTCGAAGTATGACTAGTGTGGCCGAGAAGTTCGGGATCGCTCACAGCATCGTTTCACGAGCTTGAAGAGCATTTCAAACAACAGGGACAGCTGTCCGAGAGTTTAGCAGTGGTCGTCCGCGAGCAACCATGGCGGCGGACGACCGGTATATTGTCCTACAGGTGAGAAGAGACAGACGGCAGACAGCGGGAGAAATCGCAAGGCACATGGAACAGACAACTGGACGTCCGTTATCGCGTTTTACCGTGGCCAGGAGGCTGCACAAAGGTGGTCTAATTGCACGACGACAAGTACGGTGTGTGACATTAAATCCTGCTCATCGGAAACGGCGGTTTCTGTGGTGCCAGGAACGCAAGAACAGTACACATCAGCAATGGTGTAGAGTTCTATTTAGGATGAGAGCCGATTTAGTCTGACGAGCGATTCATATCTAGAGAGAGCAGGGAACACGTATACACATCTAGAGAGAGCAGGGAACACGCAAACACACCTCCAACATCATCGAAAGGGACAGGTTTGGAGGTAGCCATACTGACCATCACATCTTCCAAGGAGGTTCAGTCACTGGTGTCCGCTATTGTACCGAGGTTCTCCTGCCTCACGTGCGTCTGTTTAGAGGTGCTGTGGGTCCTGTGTTCCTCTTCAATAACGACAACGCTACACCTCATCGTACAGTGTCTGTCGCAGAGCTGTTCGAGAGTGAAGATATTCAACGCATGGATTGGCCCGCAAGGTCCCCGAACCTAAACCCAATCGAACACGTGTGGGACCTTCTCGGGAGACGCTTCGCAGCACGTCATCAGCCGCCAGCAAAGATTCCGCAACTGCGTTGGCGCTACAATAGGAATGGGCCGCGATGCCTCAACAGCTCCTTGACAACCTCGTCCTCAGCATGGACAGACGTTGTAAATCCTGCAACGCAGTCAGGAGTGATCATATCCCCTACCAAAGACTGGATTTTTCTTAGCAGCCGCCTGTCACATGGACGTTTCTGTCTTCCGTCCAGTTGTGCTCGAAGCTACCTTTTCAATAAAGTGCCTTTGTATCCTTTGGATTCCTTGTTTGGACGGTTTTGCTCACTTGTCCCATATTCTTACATCTTAGGGATCTTAGGGTATTATTTGAGTCGATGTAGAGCACTTCTGCACAACGTTACATTCGAAAAACCGTCTAGTTCTTAATTTTTGCACGCCAGTGTATATACACTGAAGTACCAGAAAAACTGGTACAGACGAGCTTATGCAAAATACATAGCAACGTCACCTATGCGCGTACTCGGTTGCGTCCACCAGTGCGTGTATAAAGCGATAGACATCCTTGCCAGCTGTCAGAGCTGTTTTCGGCATGAGAATGACAAGTAATTTTGGCGATTTTCCACTCGGTGTCATAGTTGTCGTTCGTGAGATGGGCCATAGTATTTCCGAGGTAGAAACGAAGTTCGGATTTTCACGGACGACCATTGCAAGGGTGTACCGTGACTACAAGAATTCTGGCAAAACCTCCAACCTACGATACAAGTGTGGCCGTAAAAAGACATTGGGTGAGCGTGACCATCGTCGGCTGTCAAGAATCGTTTCACGCGATAGGCGTGCAACACTCTTGCAGGTATCATCGGAATTCAATTCTGGAGCCTCAACAAGCAACAGCGTCGGGACTGTGCAACGTACCCTTCACGATATGAGCTTTGGGAGCCGACACCCAACTCGAGTCTCCTTGATGGGTGCACGACACAGAGCTATGCGCTTCGCTTGAACACGGCAACACCGCCACTGGACACTTGATGACTGTAAACCAATAGCCTTGTCTTATCTGACGAGTCGCGTTTCCAACTGTATCGGGAAGATGGAAGGATTCGTGTGTGGCGCAAACCCCATGAAGCCTCGGATCCCACCTGTCAACAGGGAACTGTACCGGCTGGTGGGGTTCCGTAATGGTATGGGGTATGTTCATTTGTACTTCACTGGGGCCCCTGGTACGTTTGCAAACGTCTGTGACCGGCCAACGCTATGTGCGCATCCTTTCTGACGAGGTTCACCCGTTCATGTCCTGCATTCATGCTGATGGGTTGGGCCTGTTCCAACAGGACAATGCAACTCCACACAAGTGTCGGGACGCCACATTATGGTGAGAGGAGCATTTATCTGAGTTTGGGGTGTTGCCATTCCCACCCAAGTCCCCAGATCTGAACGTGATAGAACACATTTGGGATGCCATGCAGCGCGCTATCGAACACAGGAATCCGAGACCTCAGAATACACCCGAATTGTGGAACGCTCTGCAGGAAGTATGGTGTGCATTGCCTACAGTATATTTCCAGAAGCTAGGGGATTCCATGGCCCGTCGTATTTCTGCAGTCTTGCGCTCCCGTGGGGGACCTACCAAGTATCAGACTGGTGTACCAGTTTTTATGGCACTTCAGTGTATATGTGCAGATATTTGCAGGGGTCCCACCTTGCACTGACTCCAGCGGGAATATTTTTTGTTATCTTCGAATTTTGTTAACTCTCCTAGTTCATCTTTACCATGTATGGGATATCCGATGTTTGAATCAGTTATACACGAAAGCTCGAAACGGCATCTACGAAAAATGCGAAATACAGATCAGATTAACAACAACAAATATTCTTTAATCGCCAAGTTCAGCGAAGTAATTTCGGTGAGGCTGTTCTTGTCCCTTTCCGACTAAAGTGCATACGAGCGACAACCGAGAACGCAGCCGTTTCCCTTCTCTTCACTTGATAACGCTCGCATCGAGCATCGGAACTCCTGCCGAAGTCTGACAATATATACATCTATCTCTTAAATATATCTATTTACAATATATATATATATATATTATAAATTTGTTTTAATATTTACATACAACTGTAAAGTTTCATTGTTTGTGTCATTTTCAGCAGCGTTCGTCGACAGGTAAGGTTGGCGCCACACAGCAACAGATCAGAAATCCTGGTAAACAAGTGGAAAGTATTGAGTATTACGATAAGAGTAGCGGTATACGCTAATGTCCATTTTCTAATGGGTTCTGCTGTTGTCGACGTATGTTTGTCGTTTTGTGTCAGTAAATGGACAAAGGGGATATATTTTTTCTTCAGAGTCTGCTAAGTAAAAGGATAAACTACTTCAAAGTCAGCTAGTCAAAAAGATTCATATCTCACGGGGCTTTAGGGAAGTGTAAAAACATTGTTTGGCGGAAGAGAAGAGCTCTTGATGTTCGATCAGTGTTCGAAGTCGAACGTACGTGTATCGTCTCGAAGTCTGTGACGGGACTCTCTCTTACTTTGACCAGCTAAATATAGCTTGAGAGTATTTCCTTGGCGCTTGGCAATGGAGAATGAAAGAACGATTGTGTTCGCCCTAAGAGCGGGTCCTGAACACACTTCTTTTTTTATATGAAGGTATATAGTATGGCAATAACATTTTTCTGTAAAGACTGTATTCCTCTATCGTAACACGACTCGTAGAAACTCCAGTCGGAAGAGAAATCTTTTGATACTACGAGTATATAGCTTTTCAGAAAATTAATGTGGCGCCAACGTTTTAAATTCTCGAACTCAATCGCGCTCAGGATGTTTCAGTTAAAAGAACTTCTTTTCTAGGACGTTCACTAAAAGTTTGTGGACAAACAACGCTTGACTTTGTTGTGCGTTATTCTACCATTAGTATTCATTCAACAATCCAATAATATACATTATTTCTGCAAATGAAACACGTTGCATGCATTTTGAAACAAGTCGACTATTGAAGAAACTACCAAGTTAATTTTCTCTGTGTTAGGAACTTACTAAATTCAGTTAAGTGTAACTGTTCTGCAAGGGTATTTTTTGTTTGTGTGCTTGAGAGCCAAACAACACTGACATGTGTCATTTATGCTTATTCATTCATTCACTCATTCACTCATTCTTTCACTATTCATCTGTGCTTTACATTCAGTCAGACACAAAATTCCTTGTCCTAAATTGCAAAAAAAAATTAAATGAATCATTTTGTGTCGGTGCCACAAATCATTTCTGCTTTTTCTCATCCAAATTTCCTTTGTTTCTCCATTTCCTTTGGAATCTCCAGTTTATCATCAACATCATCATCGTTTGTCTCTTTCTTTACGATTAACAGCATTTAACCAGATCTAACGTATCAAATTTCGCTACCGGGAATAACGCCATTTTTTTTATTATATCCGTTAGTTGATCTTACATATTCTTTTAGGCTACATATTTATACTGAACAGTTCCTCAACCAACATATACCATATGTAACATTTATTCTTCATCAAGCAACGGACTTACGCAACTTCAGCATAATAAAGCACATGTTTTTTGTTTGAAAACAATAAATTGAAACTTTTTCTAAACGGATTGTCAACAAAATATCCAAGCATGACATTTTTGTACTTTTTTTATAATTAATTTTTTTGTAAACTGTTCTTTTAAGGATGCTGACAATAAACAGTTTTGCTTTTGTTAAAATTAAGTTTTAAAAACAAAAACAAAAGTCCATCGTAGGAATTATTTTTTTATTAAGGAAGCAATTTCAGCCTTACAATCTCCACACTACCTTCTTTATCACAATTCAATAAATATTATCGCTGTTGTAATATATAGTGATCGCAGTCTCCATAGCAGTGTTTCACTTACCATTCAGGGAACTCATCTAAAAAAGCTTCTAACCTCTCTTAAAACGTACTTATAACGTCAAGTAACTCATGCTACATATTTATTTATATATATATATAGTTTTTTTTATGTGTTAGTGACATTTCCGATTTCAGATAACAAAAGTTCGTTTGCTCACTCAGCCACAAGTTTTGAAAAAACGGGAGCTATGAAGATTTTGCTGTAGTCTTCTTAAAGAATTTCAATGCTCATTCGCAGAGGGTAATGGATCTTTTTTTCTCTTTCGGGCGAGAAAATAAGTAATGGTTCACCTTGGCAATTTTCCACCCGACAAAGCACCATCGCGACTAAGACTTGATTGCTTTGAATGCTCAGAGAGTGAGTGAGAACGAGCAAGACAGAGAGGAGGGAGGATCCTAGATCCATCATAGACTATTTATTTCCTCTGTATTTCTTAGAGAATTTCAGTATTTTCTATTCGCGGATAAGAAGCCGCAAATGATTCGCTTTCTTAAGAAGATCCATCTTCACTGTGACATGGCTAAATACAGATACTAATTTGTAACATTCTTCGTCATTACTTAAAAAAATCATATCTCTTCACAAAAAACTTAAAGCAAGGAAAACTAAAAACCTAGTTTCAGCTTTTGAAGAGAATGCCTTTCTTTTTTCAAGGGGTCTATAAGCAGTCTCTCTCTCTCTCTCTCTCTAAATTATGGCCACTATTCTAGAAGAGGAACAGAACCAGCACTATCCAAAAAGCACACCGCCCATGCCTTATCCGGGACTCGAACCTGGGCCAAGTTCGGGCGACCATGGGAAAACCTACGCATCTAGCCACTTAGCAACGAGGGAGGCAGAGAATATTTTCGAATTCTATATGTTCGGAAATTTTTTCTTGTGTACCTCCTGAAGTGGGGAAAAAAATAATACAAAGAAAATTAATACCGGATTTAACCAGAAAATGTTGGTAAGCCGGGACTTCCTGAAACTGAAAATTTTTAATAAAAAATCCTAGCAATCTATATAATAATTCTATAAGGTTTTTTGCTGTGAGTCCTATTTTGAGAGAACGGCTGAACGTAAAGATATGGTTGAGGTATTAAAATAAAGGTCTTACTATGCAGATGTGCCAGTCGAAGAGAAAAATGAAATTGAGGCAACGGTTCGGGCATTGTGGGGCGGCAAAGTTCCCATGTAAAATCTATGGGAGAAGCGTGCGGTTGACATTCGATTGCCTGCGGTTGACTCACGCGCTGTTGAAGGCGACAGCCTGGAGGGACTGAGATAGTCCAAAATCCAAAGTCTTCTCTTTTCTGAGCGAACTATTGCGCAAAGCAGCGCTAGCAGGCATTCGTATCAAAGTTCTTCTCATCGGAGCAGCGAACACTCTCGAAGACCTGACTGCGTTATGCCGTTGGACGGTGTGATGCATATATACAATTTAATATTCATTAGATCCAGTTTATTCATGTAGTTAATATGTTTCCCATTATATAAAGATGTAAATAAACATTCCGTTGACCATTGTTAGTGAAAATATTTAAATGTACATATTGAGTTGCGCCATCTATATATTCATTCTATGATGTTTTTTACTGTGAGACCTATTTTGAGAGAACGGCTGAACGTAATATCAAACTAAAGGTCTTACCATGTAGATGTGCCAGTCGAAAAGAAAACTGAGATTGGAGCAACAGTTCGGGCGTGGCGGGGTAACAAAGTTCGCATGTAAAGTCTATGGGAGAAGCGTGCTGCCCTTACCTACATCAGACGCTCAGTTCAGTGTCAGACTTGGTGTGTGCATGGCTATGATCAGACCTAAAGTAAGTAAATTCTTTTTTGTATACTTACCCTTAACAGAATGTTTCTCCCGCAGAAAAAAAAAGAAAGAAAAAGAAAACGTAAGAACCTTACTTTAAGGCGTGAGCGATCAATGGGTCGCAACTATATGCCTCAGACAAGAGAGAATGCAGAGTATTCGCAACGCGAATCTCATTCCAACAACATTTACAAACACAGTTGTGACTGAAGATGAGAGTGAAAGAATGCGCTATCCAGTTGAATTTTTGCACACGATCGAGATGAGTGGACTTCCGCCTCACATTTTACGACTGAAAAAGGGTGCAGTCGTGATGCTCATCGCGAACCTGGCCGGCGCAGTGGTCTGAGCGCTGGCTTATGATGATTCGTTCGTGAAGGGTCCAGGTTCGAATCCCGGTGAGGCATGGATATTGTGTTTGTTTTACGGCACTGGCTCTCTCCCTTCCCTGGAACCAGTGACCCTAAATTAGGGATGGGCGACTGCTTATAGCCCATTGAGTTGCTCACGGTGGTCGTTAAACCTTCAGTTGAAAAAAAAAAAATTCACGAGTCCTTACTGAAGTGGTTGAATAAATCTGTCAATCAAATAAAGTTTACATTTGTTGTTTCATATGAGTTTTTTTCTTTTCGAAAAAAAAAAAAAAACTAACCGTCGATTCCGACGGGTTTCGTCTAGTTTTACTTTAATTGGAGAAGGCATACTAAACTCCTAAAAATAGGGTGCACACGATAAATACTCCTTACACTACTTATGGTGTTTAATAAACACCATGGGAAACTCTGAGGATCGTAAGCAGTCGCCTATCCCACATTTAGGACAACTAGTACAAGGGAAGGGACAGAGCCACCTCCATCACACCAAAAAGCCACCCATGCATCATCGGAGGTTCGAGTCCGGGCCCATCTCGGAGGAATGGTTAGAAGACGGCGCCTTTGACCACTCGGGTACAGGAGCTGCCCTGACGTTTAATGTTCATACACTGGTTTTGACCTGCAGAGTGAAAATGAACAATGAACCTGTCCTTTTGCCTGACAGTGAAAACAATGTGCACGTACTGTTTAATCTGAAAGTAAGGGGGAAAGAACTGGAGCATTTCTTTTACCATGTAAGTGCATTTGCATTTTCTAAGACAAATAACATATCATAAGCCTATTTTGCATGACAGCGAAAAAACGAACAGCATATTTCTTTTGTATTGTCTGTGATTATCATCCCCCTCCCCCCACACACACACCCCCATACACACACAGCAGTACCTTTCGAATAAACATCTTTTAGCAGATGGTCAGAGACTGACCGTAATGCATCGAACGTCTTAGGATAAATTTACGACTTTCTTTCATTGAACGTATGCTGCCTACATCGAGTGCAACGGAAGGGAAAACAAAAGACATGAGAATAAATGATTTAAAGAGAGCAACAGGGAAAATAAAGTACATCGACAAAGGAGATGAAAATGTTTGAATAAAAACGTCGGCGAATTGAACTTCGATGTCAACCAAACTCCAGTCAAAGGGTAAAATGCAAATTAAAAAGTAATGCGTAAAAGCAGAAGATTTCAAGAACAAAGAGAGGCTACTTTAACAAGATAAATTCTGGATTTTGTTTTACTGTCTTCTAAAAATTCCATAAAAAAAGCAAGAAATTTCAGTAAGTCATTGATTGCCTTAATCAGACTGAAAGCAAACAGTTTGTGCATTTTCTATCTGCGATGGGGAAACTAACAGTGAATGCATTTCTTTTATCTCAAAGTTAAAACGAGTAATTCATTCATTTCTACGGTTTGAGAGCGAAAAGTAGTAATTGTGCATTTATTTTTTCTGACAATGAAAACGTGCAATGTGTTCTTATTTTTCGGCGGACAATAAAAACGAAGAATTGATACATGGGCAAACGAGCAATAAAGATCTTTTTTTTGCCGCTGAATTTAAAAAAGAACTAAACCTGATTGTATTTCCTTCCTCTTAGAATGAAAAGAAACAATCCGGAAATTTCGTTCGTTTCGTTTGTTTAAGAGTGAAAAGAAAGCCAATTTACACGAACCGCACACACACACACACATGAATTTAATCATATAACACTTCAAGCACACAACACGACATCAGCATTTTCTTTTTATTTCTCAAAACTAATTAGTACTCAGAAAGCAAACGTTACTTTTATAGTGGAATGAGAATAATGCTTAAATCGGTCTGTCACCTTTAACAACAAGTTATGAAGCAGTAAATCAAAGTACAATATTGGCACAAATCACTGGATTAAAGGCATTTCAAGAAAATGTTAGAGAGCAAAAAATCGTACTGATTTCTACGTGCATTTGTGCTAAAAATTAAAACCACGACCACAGAAACCTAGTTAGCAGACAATAACTGACAAAGTAATGAACATGAGGAAAGGAACTTCACGTATTCCGTGCGGTCGTGCAGTACATAGTTTCACAGCTGTGAACACAAAAGAACTAAGATGTATGCAAATGCGCCCAAATTATATACCTTTGAAAAAATGAGTGAAATAAGGCATGTAACGATATCACATAAATCAACAAGTAAAATGATATCGCAGTCTTCAATATGGAATGTGATCACCACGAACAGCAATGTATACTTCGATGCGCTGAACCATACTTTCAATGAAGATGTCACAAGAGACTGTGGGACTAAAAAAAAATAATTTCCAGAAGAGCACACCGTAGGTGCTGTAGAGCTGCAGGAGGATGGGAGCTAACAGCAATTCATCGACCTAAAGTGTTCCAAATATGTTCAGTCGGATTAAGATTTGGTAAACGTACCGGCCAATCCATACGTGCAATATCTTTGCTTTCAATATATTCATTGGCCGACAAAGACCAATGAGGCGGGTCGTTGTCGTCCATTAACAAGAAATCCTGACCAACTGCACCTCTAAGAAGACGAACATGAGGAACCAAGATCTCATGGCGATACCGGGTGGCCGTTAAACCGCTGCAGTTTTTCCAGGTTTTTACGTGCAGAGGCTAACGACCGTTGATACAGATTCGAGCCCATACTATTATTCCACTGTCTCCGGAATGGTCACACTCTCGCTATACGAATGTTCTCCGAAAATCTGGTTGCAAACAGAATCTGCTCTCATCGGTAAAGAATAGGTGGGCACATTATTCGTGAGTGCAATGAACATGTTGCCGACACCATTCGAAGCGAGCTCTTGTCTGGGATACGCACAAGGCAATACACACAACAGGCTCTCTTACATATAGATCATTGTCATTTAAACTTCGGTATACCATATGCCGGGGTATTGTCCGCCTACTTGCGGCAGTGAGCGTCTAGGCCAATCGACGTACCGTGTTGGTTGGATTGTGCCTAGCGGTTAACACCAATCAATGGTCTTGTCGAGTAGAAGTGACCCTCCGACATTCTTGCCCAGGTCTTTTCGATATGTTTTCACTGTCCTGAAATTGTCTCCAGTGGCGGCAGACAACGGATCGATCCACGTTTAACTATCTGGCCATTTCAGCTTGAGACTTTCCTGCTTCTAATCTAATCTCCAACGCACTGAATTAGCTGAACGAACTCTGTGAGATATAATGACGTCTTATGACTGTACCTGACAGTGCAAACCCAGATATTCCATATATTCGACACCAATCGCTTACATACGGAATCCAATTGTGTGTGGCATATGCAATTCTGCTGTCCCGTGGTTTCCTAATTTTACTGTCTCGTGGTTTCCTAATTTTGCTGTCTCGTGGTTTCCTAATTTTGCTGTTCAGTGATTTCCTAATTTTGCTGCTCAGTGGTTTCCTAATTTTGGCTGCTCAGTGGTTTACTAATTTTGCTATCCCGTAGTGTCCTAATTTTTCTGCCCCGTAGTTTCCTAATTTTGCTGTCCCTTGGTTTCTTAATTTTGTTGTTCCGTGGTTTCCTAATTTTGCTGTCCAGTGGTTTCCTAATTTTGCTGTCCCGTGGTTTCCCAATTTTGCTGCCCCGTGGTTTCCTAATTTTGCTGTCCCATGGTTTCCTAATTTTGCTGTCCAGTAGTTTCCTAATTTTGCTGCCCCGTTGTTTCCTAATTTTGCTGTCCCATGGTTTCTTAATTTTGCTGTCCCGTGGTTTTCTAATTTTGCTGCTCCGTGGTTTCCTAATTTTGCTGTCCCATAGTTACCTAATTTTGCTGTCCCGTAGTTTCCGAATTTTGCTGTGCCATGGTTTCTTAATTTTGTTGTTCCGTAGTTTCCTAATTTTGCTGTCCCGTGGTTTCTTAATTTTGCTGTCCCGTGGTTTCCTAATTTTGCTGTCCAGTAGTTTCCTAATTTTGCTGCCCCGTTGTTTCCTAATTTTACTGCCCCATGGTTTCTTAATTTTGCTGTCCCGTGGTTTTCTAATTTTGCTGTCCCGTGATTTCTTAATTTTGCTGCCCCATGGTTTCTTAATTTTGCTGTCCCGTGGTTTTCTAATTTTGCTGTCCCGTGATTTCCTAATTTTGCTGTCCCATGATTTCTTTATTTTGCTGTCCCGTGGTTTCCGTTTATTTGCCACAGCATTTGCTGCTTCACATAACCGGCTTCTTGTGTACCATTTATGTGTAATTACGGGGCAGCGTTCCTCTGTTGACAAGATTTTTGTGGCTGTTGCTTTAATTTTGAGTACCAGTGTTTGTGCAAAAATATACACTGTAAAAATGTGAATTCACGGAAAATTTCTGAAAATAACGTGTAGCAAAGTTGCCGGTAGGTGTCCGCCTTTTTCAGAAATTTCCGTTTTTAAAAGTTCCCGTTCATTTTAACCCGTATTTTTACAGATTTTCCGTTGTCAGAAATTCCATTTATTTCAGAAAAAACCCATTTCAGGTTTTTTTCCGTATTTAAACTGAAATTCCGCAAAATCGAAAAACCTGCATTTTCAGCCCTTACCTGAGATAACCCTTCCGCTGCAGCCAGGATCGAACCTCCGTCGTTTGGGATGGTTCAACAGGTAACGCAGGCCTTTAACCACTGAGCCACAAGCGCTCGGAAATCCGAATCACGTACATCATAAAACAAATTGCGCGATGATGATTTTTTTTTTGTCATTAATGCGAGTGATTTAGTCATTTTATTTTCTGTTGGAGTTTATTATTATTCTGAATAGGTTTGAAACATATTTTTTTTTCTATAGGAGAACTTTTCACAAATTAAGCATTTTTCATTCTGATTTTTCGAAGTAACATTTAAATGCTTTGCAAGTTGATTTTTTTAAACTAACAATGACTTTCAGTTATCTTTAAGAAAGGTGAAATGTACTTTTTTATAGTATTATTTCATAAAAAAAAAACTCATAAATATAAAATTTACTCTTGATAGCTACACTGCTGGACAATTGCTAAGGACGGATCATAAACGGCTATATAGCGCATAAAAAAGTAAGTGTGGTTGGTTGCCAAGTGAAATAAAATAATGTCAGAATGCCAGGACATTACAAGAAAGACAATTTATTGTGCTCTGAAATCCAGAAGGCTTTGGAACGTGTTCAAGGGACAAACAGGCCATTTTGTGCAGAATACGTAAACGTGAAAAAATGCAATTACCGTCCGCAGGCGTTCCGGCGTAAGATGTCAATACGGGATATGGCCACCATGGAGGACGATGCAAGATTCCACAGGTCGTGTCATGCTTTTGCACAACATTATCAAGCAGCTGTTGGGGTAATTTATCTCATTCCTCTGTCAGTGCACGGATGAGGGTGTCCTTGTTTATTGGAGGGCATTGGCGACCAGCAAGACTCCTCCCCAAAGCATCCCACACATTTTCAATGGGATTCAGATCTGGAGAACGTGCTGGCCATACGAGGCGTTGAATATCCTTGCTCTCAAGACACTCCTGGACAGTGACTGTTCGATTACATGTTGCGTTTTCGTCCATGAAAATGAATCTATCACCGACAGCACCACGGAACATGCGAACATGAGGTAGTAGAACATCATTAATGTATCGTTGGCCAGCCATAGTCCCAGTCGGAAGCACATAGAGGGACGTACGGCCATTGATCATGATGCCAGCCCATACCATGACACTACATGTCGGATATCGGTCTCTTTCCTGTATGTTTGCTGGACAATATGCAGTACCACTATCACACCAGATCAGTTGTCGTCGACAATCAGATGATAGACTATATCTACTCTCATCTGCGAAGAGGACAGCAGACCAGTCGTTATCAGTATAATTGCGAAGTTGATGGCACCATTGCAAACGGGCGGTACGGTGACGTCTGGACAATGGGATGCACACAACAGGACGGTGGGCGTATAGTCCTCCTTCACGCAAACGTCTGGTGACAGTTTTTCGGGAGATCCGCTTGCCAGTAGCAGCCACTAACTGATTTGCTACCTCACTAGCTGTGCTGCGCCGGTGTCGTTTTGTTGATAGCACTACTTACCGATCTTCTTCAGGTGTCGTACTGCGAACACGACCTCCCCCGTGACGTTTGCTCTACTCTCCATTTGTTTGAAATGATTTCCAAAGCCTTGAAACAAAACTGTGACTGACGTCGAACTCTCTGTCAACATCTGTTATTTTTTGCCCTTCTTCAATCTTGCCAGTAATACGGTAACGCGTAAAATCATCTAGGTGATGTCGGGAAGACATACTGAAACTTGCAAGTTCGTCAATTGATTCTTTCCTTTTTAACTTTGCGTTTGAACAACAACGGTCAATACGCGTCAAATCCTTTATATCTCTTATCAGCGCTATGACGTCACGAACAAGTTCGGCAATCCAAAATTTGCATACGCACAACACGTCTTACTGTATCCCGCACTTATACTAATTTCCACATTTTCCTGCCTTCCATTTTATGGTTGCTATCGTTGCTATTGTCATCCGTCCTTAGCAATTGTCCGGCAGTGTATAATAACTTTTTCTTAAGTTGCCCAAAAACCGATACACAGACATCGTATAATCATCTGTACAATAAATTAAATACCCGGTTTCTTACAGTAACGCAACATATAATAAATAGCTGGTGCACAAAATAGGGGAGAGGAGAAGAAATATCATGTGCCACAATAAACAAAATTCATGCGATATGCTATCCACAATATCCGATCTCGCTACGGAACTTTTAATATTCGACAGATGACAGAAATTCAAAAGTTAACTAGACCTCAAGTATTCTCACCAATCGCTCCTATTACCGCTAATTTCTCATCATAGGGATACGGAAAAAGTGAGAACGAAGTTTTTTCGTTATTATACGCGAAGAATTGCGGAAAGGTTTCTGAAAATTCAGAATTTTCCGTTAACACATCTCCAAAACTTTGATTTACCGTCAAAATAAGAAAAAAACTGCGGAAAGGTTACTGAAAATTCGGAACTTTCCCTTGGTACGAAAAAATCCGTGAAATTCAAGTTTCTTTCTGTCATTTCACGGAAAAGGTTGTATCAGAAATATGCTTCGTTAATTCACGAAAGAAGTGACGGAAAGTGGCTCTTGAATTTCAGAAAAGAATTTTACAGTGCATTTTCTCTCCAATTTAGATTTCAGAAGTAAAAAACTAATTCTTTCGTAACAACTTAAAACAACAACAACAAAAAGTCTCAAATATTTTGTCAGCTACATGTTAAACCTAGTTAGCAGTTCAAGGACAATGCGTGGCTTAAGTGAAGTCGCAAATTAAAACGAATTAAAGGAGTTGCTGGCCATTAAAAGGCATCATAAAACACAAGCATGCCCATTAATGCGATTGCAGCCTAATGTTAATAACCCGAAATGCGATGACATGTGCCTCAAAGGTATGCCGGAGCGCATGTCGTTTTCTCGTAAATAATGGGTGTTGACAATTACTTCAAAGCAATGGTATGTACTGAGTATCAGTAATGACATGTCTGAGCTGAAAAACAAACGTTAGTACTGACACCCGTGAGATGATGAACGATATTAGACTCATTACCAGAATGAGTATGAAAGTTTGGGCCTTTCGAGGAGTTTTCATTCTTTCAAGACTTACCGGCGTCAGAAATAATAGCTCACATGACCCTTGACGTGCCCTTTTGTTTTTACTTCTTTAGTTGTAGGTTTATCGTTCGAATGCCTCCGATAATTTATTCCCCGGTGAGGGTGGCAAATGGCGCACGAGGGAACTGAAATGCAGTCACGAGTTTCTTATTGGATCAGCAACTATCCAGATTTTATACATATCAGTAAACACATGTCTGAAGGCAAATTACTTTGTGAAAAGCTTTAAATATTCAAGCATTGTAAAAAATGATGCAAGGAAATTATGAGAAATGTACCTGTTTAATACTTTAATTTATTAATAAGTACATAAAAGCGGTCACGATATTTAAAACTTGCAAGTTCCAAATAGAGCTTAAAACAAGAATCTTTTATCAATTCCGGAATTTAAACTTCGCTAGTGCAGTTCTTTCTTCAAACCGCTTTATAAACTTTCCTTCCCAGAACTTATCGTTATACAACATGACAGTGCAGAGTGGGTAGTATAAAGAGTACATCAATTATTTTTTCCCGTCATTTACTGTGGTTTCCCGGTTTTAAAACTATTAGGGGTATGAAAAGGTTTTCGCCGTTTTAAGGAGGAAGGACACAGGAACAATCAGGAAACCAGTACACATTTATTCAACGAAATATTGGCCGTTATCATCAATGACCTTTTGCCATTTTTTTGGCAACAAATGAATGCCCCTGTGATAGAAGGACTCGGGTTTTGAGCTGAAGAACGCAGTGACGAAATTTTCCACCCCTGGAACTGTGGTGAACCGTTGTGGGGCTAAAACATGTTGCACAGAGCGAAACAGATGAAAGCCTGAGGGTGCAATGTCCGGGGAGTAAGCCGAATACGGTAAAACCTCCCAATATAACGGCTCATGGATTGATGTAGTAGTGGCACCGACATGAGGTCTGGTATTATCGTGTAACAGGATGACTGGGTGGCGTCCTTTACCTGTACATGGGCGTTTGGCTCGATTGCGGCGTTCAGTTTCATCAGCTGATCGCTATATCGTTGTGCAGTGATTGTTTTGCTCGGTTTGAACAGTTCGAAGTACTCCATGCACATACCATCACACACACAAAAGCACCTTTTTGCCGTGGATATCCTGTTTTGCAGGGGATGTTGATTGCTGGCCAGGGTCGACCCAGGATCGCTTGCGTACGGGGTTGTCGCAATAGACCCATTTTTTATCCCCGGTGACAACCTTCCGCAAGAAATTCTTCCCTTTGAACCTCTTCAGCAACGACATGCAGATGCCTAATCGTTGATCTATATTAAGCTCCGTTAAAGTATGCGGAACCCACTTACCAATCTTCTGGATCTTCCCCAAGGCCTGCAGACCCCTGGAACTGTGGAGAGCCTGTAGACGCCGTAGCACCGTCGATTGACCCACTTTCAAACGTTTCGCTAGTTGCGTGGTCGATTGTGTGGCATCCTCTTGCAACAGCGATTCCAGCTCCTCGTCTGCGAGTTCCTGCGGGCTACCTGCACGTGGCTTGTCGTCAAAGCTTAGATCACCTTTCTTAAATCTTACAAACCATTCTCGACACGTCCGCTCACTTATAACCGTAAAGCCATACGCTTGACATATTGAGCCGTATATGCTTCACTCTTGAGATGAGCTCGGGCCCGGGCCCGGCATGGGCTCGGACGGGCTCCGAATTCATTAACTACCGAAAAAGCCGGGCCCGGGCTCGGAATTACACGTCTTGAATTTCATTACTGTAATTAATTCAACACGTGTAATTCCGAGCCCGGTTGAATTACACGTGTTGAATTTCATTGTGGATTTGTTACCATGGTGGAAGTATTTTCAATTTCCTAAGCTAGCTGCCATTGCAAGACAAATTTTGCTTAGCAATACTTGCATTATGCATTGTCCAAAGTTATGGCCCAAGCAAGGATTAGTTTAAGGAGGTCTGGTATCGAAAAACTGGGAAAAAATCACATTCCCATTTTTTGTATTTTATTAAACATCAAGAATCTTATCTTTAAAATGATGTATTAATTTCTGAAATTGTGCAGTTAGAAGTATTGTTTTTTTTTTTTAAATTTCCTCACTTCTGCGATATTTGGGGTGACGTTGGTTTTTAGTGCAGCAGGTCGAGTGTTAGAGAAAAGAAGATCAAGTTGAAGCGCTGAGGCATTAGATGCAATTCTCTCTCTCTCTTTTTTCATGATGAACTTGATCTGGAAACTGCACAAACATATGATAATATTGTGATTATTATACTATTAAGCGCAAAGCTTTATTAATGTTACAAAATGCAGAATAATCTGGTCTGGAATGCTTTTACGTTTTTTTTTTTTTAATTTTGGAAATTTCCCTACATGCTTTTTTTCATATTCTACTACATCACTCTAAACTACCTTTACCAATTAGTATATATGTTAATTATATTGCAAAGATTAGTTTTCTAGAGTCAAAATTTCAAACTGTCTGTACGGCGTTGTACGTTTTATAATGCAATTTATTCAAAATAAAAGTAAATTTCGAAATCAAAAAGAAATAACGAATGGAATGTTTTGTTCCTAAACGATTTTCTTTTCTTCAGCTTTTACCAAAACTACTGATTCCCCTGATACGGTCGAAGGGCACGTTGATTATTTATTTATTTTCAAATCCACATTTTAGAACATTTGGCTTTATGCGTAGTATTTCTAAAAACATATTAATATTGTGAAGTGGATTAACTGAATTAAACTTTTTAAACTAATGATTTTTAAACTAATCCTTGCTTGGACCATATCTTTGGCCAGTGTATAATACATAAATGCAAGCCTTGATAAGCAAAATTTTCCAAGAATCCGGGCCCGGGATCAGCAAACACATGTAATCAAAGAAAGCGGGCCGGGCCTGGGCTCTAGGCCTTTGGACCCGGGCAGGCCCGGGCTCCTAAAATTGAGCCCGAATTCATCTCTACTTCACTCACACTTTTCCCTAAATTAAACATGAATAACAAACAGTTCCACAAATGAAATTTATTGACAGCCATGCTTGGCTTCATGTACGCCGGTTAGACCCCTACAGCGCCCACTAGCGCGAGCGGCGGAAGCTTTTGTATACTTCTAATAGATAACAATCGCAATTTAACAAAGGACGTAAATGTCGATATTGCCTCAAACAATACCGTGGAAACCTATTTCAGTACAATTTTTTTATAATATCTTCAGGAGATATTTAATAGTATCTTTTAAAGCTGAAAATAGTCACCGGAACAATGTGCTTAAAAGCATGATATCCCCCAAGTCTTTTCTTATCTATTTTTACTAATGTTCGTCATTGCAGCGCAGTCTCAATGATCACCGTCAGTCGTGAATACACTATGTTACCATTAGTACTAAACACTTTAAAATTTTGAGGAAGTGAAGAAACTTTTGGCCCAATGCAAGAATTGATACTTGGGGGAGGAAGGGGGGAGTATTGCTTCCATGAAGTTTTTTCGTTGCAGGGCGATAGAATATTGCCCTGCTCTACCTACAATGCCTGCACCATCTGCGTGCTGGAAGTAAGGTGAAGTGTCCGACATAACACGAGACTCCACTTTACTGCGCAGATATTCGATGGTGTTCATGTGCCTAAATGTCCCAAACTCGTTCAGATAGGAACTTTTGTTTCGACAAGTATGTACCAAAAACTTTTAATTCTCCCCAACAGGCCTTCCTTTGCCTCACGAGCAGCTGTCATGTTGACAGGCGCAGTAACCATTTTCATAAAATAATGATGTCTGTAGCCTTGGTGTCTCAACAGATAGATGTGATGTTAATTCCAAGCACAACAACCAGTCAGTCGAGCTCCAGCTATGAAAGAAAAATATTATCCATGACACTGCGTTCTCTCAGCTTCTTCATAAAGTTAATGCAAAGAGATATTTTTATCACACCAATACACCACGTAACGTATTACTTGACATGACATAAATGACGCACTACTGAGGTGACGCATGGGCCAAATCTATTTTTTTTTTTTTTTTTTTGATTGGAGGTTTAACGACCACCGTGAGCAACTCAATGGGCTATAAGCAGTCGCCCGTCCCTAATTTAGGGTCACTGGTTCCAGGGAAGGGAGAGAGCCAGTGCCGTAAGACAAACACAACATCCATGCCTGACCGGGATTCGAACCCGGACCCCTTACGGACGAATGATCAGAGGCCAACGCCTTAGACCACTGCGCCACCGGGGCGGCGAGCCAAATCTATAGTGTTGCAGTGATAAACCTGCCGGCGTAGTTCAGTTGGGAGAACAATCACTCTGTGGTAGGAAAACGTGGAATCCACCGCCGGCATGAATATTATGTGTTATACACGTTCAGGTCTAAATGTTATGAAGCGTAACCCAGTATTCCATCGAATTTGACTATTCCAGAACCCACGAACTATAGGTTTTGTACTGGAGTAAGTGACTATATCAATACGTGATTTTGCCTAGCATGTTACCCATGCTGGATGATCAAAACTAAAGATATACTGGTGTCAACAAATATTGAAAGCACTGACTAACATCCGCGAACGTACGCATATTCTGTCGCAGATCTCGTACCAGTTACTACAAACCATCTGGGACTGCTCTTCTCAGTGATCTAGTATGTATCTGTTCTTCAATATTTGTACATTGCCGGGACATGCAAATTTGGCGTCCTTAGCGGCTGAGTCTAAATCATGATGCTGGTGACATGGGGACACACACAAACAAGCTAACAAGGGATGGATGTGAGTGTCATTCATCGAACTTCTTCAAATTTCTTGATCATGATTTCCATGGGTGCTCATATATCTGTTAATCACATACACTTTCTTATTCTACTGATTTAAACTAGTAATTAACCAACGAAAAAGAGTTGCTCCAATCGGAAGTTGTGTTACATTTCCGATTCCATTCCATTTGCCACCTATATATATGGAATATGGAACGTACGGATATTTTTCCTATATATCAAAGTCAAAATATTCCTAGAGACGATACCGATTTTATTACATTACCTCATCCTTTGTTTGCACAGGTAGTTAGAAGTGTTGGGAATTTCTTTTCTGAAGATCAGATGCAAATGAAATATTTCGATTCTGGACTCTCTCTCTTGGAATTGTGCCTCTCCTGTTACAGCTTTAACTAAGCAGAAGAGTTTTGATGTTGAATACCTTCAGCAACTAGTTTCTGTACCTCTTATACTTCTTAACAGATTTAAATAACTGCGCTTTCATTTCAGTTTTCCCTTCAGATGAAATTTACGTACGAGACTGGCTGTCAGGGCATGATATATTTCATTCTCAGATTGTCAAGAATACCTTCCATTAGAGAAAACATATTGCATGATCACACCAAAAATCAAAACAGTTTTCTATTGATCTCACAAACGAAATAAGAATGAAAATTGAGTTCCTTTTCAATTGTGTGTTTATATACACCAGACCTCCAGAGCCCTTCAAAGCGTAGGGTTCGGTGCAAACACACTCGACTCACCCTACTTTTTCCCCTGTACTTTTAAAAAATGGCGGTATACAGTTAAATCAGCTTAAAAACTAGATAAATGGAAATAAAGTGAAACAAGGAAGATAAAGAAGAAATCTCATTCTCTGGAGCTTCTTAACAACTAAAACTTTTCCACTTTTAAAGGCAATTTTTTTCTTTCCCATTTTTTTTTATTTTTATCAAGCCAGCCGCAACGAAAGAAATTATCTTATGGTGAAACTTCATGGCACATCGCTCCTGAAAACCTCTTGAAATTACACGTTTCTTCCGGGGCAAACGGCTTAACCATCTGTCAGAGTGACAAGCTTAAGCTTCGACCA
Source organism: Macrothele yani (assembly GCA_039090855.1). Classification (NCBI taxonomy): domain Eukaryota; kingdom Metazoa; phylum Arthropoda; class Arachnida; order Araneae; family Macrothelidae; genus Macrothele; species Macrothele yani. The sequence continues at coordinate 98,586,314 of CM076995.1, read as the reverse complement.
CACAGGCAGCCAAGATTTTACGTTACCCTTCGTTTCTTCCCTAATGTTCCTTCCAGATCGTGCTATCCCCCTGCTCTGCAGAATCTGCTGCGGCCATTTTCTGCGTGACAAATCGCTTTGTAGGTGGCCGTCCTTCGTCAATGTCCACCTACATCACTGTCATCTTGAGAGGCGCTTTGATAAGTTCCTGCAAAATCTTCAGAAACAAAGGGACCAAGTTTAACAACTCGCAGAAAAGCTTCCTGACAAAAAACGAAAACATAAAAAAAAAAACTGCAACTAAAGGTAAATAAGACGAATCACTGGAAGGCTCGGGATAGAGGAAGAGTATAAAACTGTAACACACTTGGCACCTTACGCTGTCATGCACCCGTCAAAATACTGAGGCCAAGTTATGTTTGTCAGCTGCGCGAACTTGTTTTATAACTGATACTACCGATTTACTTAAAAACTATTCACCAGAAGCAATGTGATGTCTAAGAATTTATAATAATTCAGTTGCTTCGTATTCAGCTATTTGTGGTGTTAGAGTATTATGACGAAACATTTTTGCGTAAGGCTAAGAAAATTTCATTTGATGTCTTTTCAAGACTTCTTACTGATAAGTTCACCAAGAAGCACACTTGGGGAGCATCAGTAGGATATATGTTTACTCACGGTGTTTTTTGGTTTATTTGAACATTTATTGCTGGTCAGAGGCGGTTTTAAACAATGCAGCGCCCTGGGCCAAGAAATATTAGATTGCCTTCAAATTAAACGTATTTTAATGTTAAAAAACTTATTTCCAATTTTAGTCTATACATTAATTCTATAAGATTTTTTTACTGTGAGTCCTATTTTGAGAGAACGGCTGAACGTAAAGATATGGTTGTGGTATCAAAATAAAGGTCTTACCATGTTGATGTGCCAGTCGAAGCAAAAAATGAGATTGGGGCAATGGTTCGGGCGTTGTGGGGCGGAAAAGTTCCCATGTAAAGTCTACGGGAGAAGCGTGCGGTTGACTCACGCGATGTTGAAGGCGGAAGCATGCAGGGACTGAGATAGTCCAAAGTTGGAAATCTTTTCTTTTCTGAGCGAACCGTTGCACAAAGCAACGCTAGCAGGCATTCGCATCAAAGTTCTTCTCATCGGAACAGCAAACACTCTCGAAGACCTGATTGCGTTATGCCGTTGGATGGTGTGATATATATATACAATTTAATGTTCATTCGATCCAGTTTAGTCATGTAGGTTAGACGTTTCCCATTATGCAAAGATATAAATAAATATTGCGTTGACCATTGCTAGTGAAAATATTACAGGCGACTGCTTATAGCCCATTGAGTTGCTCACGGTGGTTGTTAAACCTTCAGTGAAAAAAAAAAAAAAATCAGGAACCTGGACTATTGTCTTTACTGAAGTCGTTGAATGAATTTGTCAATCAAATAAAGTTTACATTTGTTGTTTCACATGAGTTCATTCTTTTCAAAAAAAAAAAAAAAAGAAAGAAAACTACCCGTCGATTCCGACGGGTGAAGAGTATTCGCAACGCGAATCTCATTCCAACAGCATTTACAAACACAGTTGTGACTGAAGATGAGAGTGAAAGAGTGCGCTATCCTGTTGAATGTTTGTATACGATCGAGTTGAGTGGACTTCCGCCTCACATTTTACGACTGAAAAAACGTGCAATCGTGATGTCATCACGAACCTGGCCGCCCCTGTGGCTCAGTGGTTTAAGCGCTGGCTTATGATGATTCGTTCGTAAAGGGTCCGAGTTCAAATCCCGGTGAGGCATGGATGTTGTGTTTGTCTTACGGCTCTGGCTCTCTCCCTTCCCTGGAAGCAGTGACCCTAAATTAGGGACGGGCGGCTGCTTATAGCCCATTGAGTTTCTCGCGGTGGTCATTAAACCTTCAGTCAAAAAAAAAAAAAAATGATGAATCTGTATTGCCTTTACTGAAGTGGTTGAATGAATTTTTCAATCAAATAAATTTACATTTGTTTCATATGAGTTTATCCTTTAAAAAAAAAAAAAAAAACTAACCGTCGGTTCCGACGGGTTTTCTCTAGTTTCATATTTAAATTTATATACATCTTTTTTCACAAGAAGTATCAGCATATTCTCAAAAACTTTAGCACATGCGTTTTTTTTTAAACTGGGCATTGAAATTAAAAATTTAAATAACATTTTCTCGTAAGTTTAATTTGCACAATTTTTAAACTTCATTTCACCGCCAATTTTTATGCAGCAGAACCCGCTTACAACCAGCCCATATTGAGCGAGACCTCGAATTTAACGAGCAACTTTTCGTTTGGTATAATGTTAATTCAAGGTTAATTTGATCGTTTTTAGCGAGCGAAATTCAATGGAGTCCCGGATTTAACGAGAGAGAGAAAAGCTACAAATGAACAAAGGTTTAATGAAATTCCATATTTAACGAGGCAGGAACAAATTTGCTCACTGTTCTAGAATGAAAAAATAGAAACAGTAGCATACAGGAAGAAATCACAACAGCGCAGTGCAATACTGGTGTGCTAGTGGAAGAATGTTGATAGAAAAGCAATGGGAAGTTCATCAAATGCTCAACAAGCTAGTTGTGCGAGAGACTCTTCTACTCCCATTACAAGAGGCTATGCCTTAGGTATGTTCCATCAGCCGTATTAAAACAGGCCACCTATTCCTAAGCGAAAAAGAGGATGGGTAGGGTTTACGCTCGTGTAAGTGAATTTCTGGGCAACGATTGCAGACAGCAAGAAGGGAGTAATGAAATGGGGGTTCTCGCTGGAGATAAAACCAGAGATAATTCCTGGATTGGTGTCCATTTTCTCTTTCACCTTCCAAGTGAGCGTTGCATTGGGAGAATGGGTTCTGTTTTTGCTTCGTGTGTGCTGTGTAGTTAAACAGCTGTTAGTCTCACATGACCATCAATACTTGAAATTTTAATTAGCTATAGTATACTAATGTAATTAATTTATTAAATCTTTCAAGTATATCCAGTTGTTATGGATATATAATAAAAATATGCATATCATCTCGTATGCATATTTTTAAATATGCATACGAGATGGGCCGAGTGGGTAACGTTCGTGACTGCCACGGGAGGGGCCTCAGGTTCGATCCCAGGCAGGTACGAACCCTCGATTCACTAAATACTCGCCGTGCGTCGGATGGGCACGTTAAGCCGTCGGACCCCGGGTACTGCCCCCCCCCGGTAATAAATAAGGGCATCTTCCTCCCCCTTTCTACACTGGCGGAAAGTGAAAAAAGAACACCAAGAAGGAGACGTCTGATACCAACGAAATTTATACAACATAATAACGGAATACAGAGGATAACGTGATCAAAACATTATGGCAAAATACAGCTGTATTTGCTGGTAAACTGAAAAATAGCATTTCCATGTAACATGGTTAGTACGAGGTTGAACCGCCATGAACTGCGTCACACTGTGCAGTTCTGGCATGGAGTCTGTAGTACAGATGTTGGATGTAAGTTTGGGGTATTGAGTTCCAAGCATCCTCAACCTGGACGCGTAAATCGGGGATGGTCGTGGCTAGCCGTGGAGACCGGATAAGTCGTTGTCTCATAAAATCCCACACGTGCTCAATGGGGGACAAATCCGGTGAACGTGCAGGCCATGGAAGTTGTCTCACACCCTGAAGTGCATGTTGCGTTGCACACCCCGCGTGTTGCGTGCGTTATCTTGCTGGAAAACACCACGATGGACCGACCTTACAAATGGCACAACAACGGGCTGAATGATGTTGTTGATGTAGGAGGTGCTGTTTAACGTACCCGGTACAAACACTAGTTGTGTACGGGAGTGATAGCTGATCGCTCCCCACACCAGGAGACCAGGTGTAGGCCCTGCGTGTCGCTGGCGGATGCAAGAAGGGTGGAGACGCTTTCCTGTGCGTCTGCGAACACGCATACGGCCATCGGAGGCTCCCAAGCAGAATCTGCTTTCATCGTTGAACACGACAGATCGCCATTGCGTTCTCCAGTGCAGACGTTGGCGACACCACTGCAGCCGTTCCGGACGGTGGACTGGAGTCATAGGTACACATGCCAAAGGCATACGTGCACGCAGTCCGGCATCCAGTAGACGGTTGCGGATTGTTCGCTCAGTCACCTCAGGTGCAACGGCAGCTCAGATTTGCGTCGCACTGGATGTTCTGCTTGGCAACGCCGCTCTTCTTATGCGTCGATCGGTCCGCTCATCAGTCCGTATGTGACTCACGGTTCCACGTCTTCTCGTGTAGGAATGTTCCTCGGACCATCTACCCCACCATCGTACCACCACCGATACTTCCCGTCCAATTCGCTCCGCAATACGACGATACGACCACCCGGCCTCGCGTAGTCCGACTAGACGACCTCGCTCAAAGTCCGATAACTGCTGAAATCGTACACGTCTTCCATGCCCAGGCATTGCAGCTTCTTCAGGGTCTTCGCACGTGTTCGTACGCCGATGACTGATTACATTCACTTCGCCGTACTCCTTAAATACCACCGACGATAATTTGCATATTATGCCGTGCTGTGGCGTAAGCTGTCACCGGTTGGTCCCGAAATTAACATCACACCTACGTAAATTTGACCCCATTAACATATGTAAATTTCATGATCGTCCGCCGATTCCTTCTTGGTGTTCTTTTTTCACTTTCCGTCAGTATACTTCGCTTCCGTGTCACTTTCCTATCGGGCGCTCTAGCCCAAATCTCACAGTTTCCTATTTCTAAAGGTTGTTTAAGACCTGGCGTCACAAAATCCCTTCTTAAAATCATCTACATATGATCATAATCATTATTCGAGTTCTGTTTTTTCCGGTCTTCAAAATTCGAATTGAATTCTTAATATGACGGCAAGTTGAGTTTTCACGGCCGTTGAGTTGAGTTTGGTGGCGCAGTGGTCTAAGCGATGGCTTCTGATCATTCGTCCGAAAGGGGTCCGGGCTCGAATCCCGTGAGGCATGGATGTTGTGTTTGTCTTACAGCACTGGCTCTCTCCCTTCCCTGGAACCAGTGACCCTAAATTAGGGACGGGCGACTGCTTATAGCCCATTGAGTACGGTGGTCCTTAAACATCTAATCAAAAAAAAAAAAAAAAAAAAAAAGATTGTGCACACGACACACTAGGATGTCAAGGTGATCGCGTGCTAATTTAAAAACATTGGATTGTCAATGACAAGTTCTATTTATCCGATCTACAAAATTCGAATTGAAGTCATAACATCCGGCAAGTTCAGTTTGTATAATAATTTAATTTAGCACAATCTGAATATAAATTTGTACGCTAATTATTTTTTACTTTTTTAATTTAACTAACTTTCCGAGTTTAGTGCTGATTATAATAAACATTTTGCAAAATATCGATCTATCTAAATGCTCTGACCTACAATAAAAATTGAAATCTTGAGATGTCAAAGTGAGCAAGATTGCATCTAAAAGCATATGTGGTCCCAATAGTACATTGTCCAGAATTTCGATAGTTCTGATTTGTAATACCAGATGTCGCATTATTTTGAAGAAAAAGCTTCGGTATGAAGTTTCAAACTAGTCGTCGAATAGGAAGTCTAAAATAAGCCGTGAAGGGAATAACAAATATGCCAGAGAAAAAGTAATTTAACGCGAAAAATCAAAATAAAAGTTATTAAGGTAAGTTTATAAGAATACAACTTTCCAAGTTCAGTGCTGATTATATTACACATTTTGCAAAATATCGATTTGTCTAAACGCTCTAATCTACAATTTTTAAATAACAAATATTTTGCACAGAATGTTATTTATCGCGAGGTCTATTGAAAAACGGAAATAAATAGCATATAATTTTTAGTTCTAACATGAATGAGTTCTTACTATATAAGTTTTTACTATGTTTCCTTACAGAAATCCGTCGTCTATTTGATTTGTTTTCAATCTGCTTCAATTAAAAATTTCACTCCGTCATAGGACGGTCAACATTCTCTATATGTTAATATATATTGAAAGCTAAAAAACAACTGTCCTAGAATGGGCTATAAGCTAGTTGTGTAATAATAACCAGTTCGCTCTTTCTTCTGTCATCCTCACTACCCTAAGAGGAGGGAGAAGGGGGGGGGGCTTGATGTTACAGAAATCAGCTTCACGTAGTAAACCGTGCCTATTTTGGACTTCCTACTGTCACTCTCAAATTAGTTAAAATGCCTTGTACAAACTAGCCTGTCCAACTTCCAACTGTGACAGCGTTCGCGACCGCGAGCTGCACATCCAGGTGGAAAACCAATTTCCGAATTTATTTATTCATTTATATATATATATATTTTTTAATTTGGGTAATGCATTTTTGTGGAAGGAGTACGTTTCATCTATATATTTTTCTTACTTTGTTTTTTAATTCGCCATTTGCCCCCCCCCCTCCCCGTCGTCAGAAGAAATTTTCATTCAGAGCTGAAGAAGCCCCAATTTTGGATGATTCTTTTTCTCCCTTTCACCCCCCATTGGGTAGTTAGGTAACGCAATGGGACCCTGCGTGAGCGTCGCTTTGCGTAAGAAGAAAGTGAAAGCGACGGCGTCATCAGCATGGATCCGCTTTGTAGGAGTGTGACGGTCATAAGTGTCAGCTAGTCTGCTCATTTACAAAGAGTTTGAGCAGCCAGCAGACCCAATGGAGTAGAAAGTAACACATTTATAGAACCAAGGTTTATGACATGGTGCCTTAGGTCATACGAACTAACGCAACTTAATAGTTTTTCCCCAGCGTCGGCGATTGGTTGGGATTAGAGAACTGGATCGGGTACCCATTTTGACCCCCTTAACGAATAGACGGACTTATGTTAATTTTCCGACCAGTAAAATTTAGACTTAGAGGTTTAATTCAGGGGAGGCCTGCGTTCCCCAGCAAGGAATTGGAGATAGCATAATTTCGAGGTGTAGTGTGTGAATTCGGGGGAAGTTGTCAAAAATTTCGAGAAGAGAAGAGAATCATTTCTTACTTCACTTGGTACTTGACTTTTGTCAAAAACACTTGTTAGCTAGCTACTGCTATGTAAGAGTTTGTCACTTTGTCACTGCCATGACGGCACAGAGTACTGGGAACTTAGTCGCTGCAAAATGAGGAAGCAGGGCTGAAGCTACCGAAAACTGCTTACAGTTTCCCTTGAACAGATGGAAGATAACAACCGAGGTTGCCAAGAAAAGGGAACCTACTAAGGATGATAAGAGCTCAAACTAATTGTGGCTGCTGCGTGAAGGAAGAGTGACGGACCGCGATACCTAGCTGAGGACACCATCGGACGAGAAATATCCCGGGGCAGGAGTGGTCAGCGGCGTAAAGCCCGGGGACACTAGGACCTTCCGGAGGATGGCACTTCATCTAAGACGCGACTACCTAAACTATTTCCCCTTTGGAACTTTGATATGTGTAACTACAAGGGCTCCATACCCCGAATGATGCCAGTACCGCAGTGCGGTCTCGCGGCCGAATAGGGATATAAGGTAGGATTTCCATCCTATTAGTTTTTGGGCATTCCCACAAGTTTTTTTAACCAGTTGTTGTGTGTGACGAAAGGGTGTAAAATTAGAAGTAACCATTTAAACCTGAGGAAAGTCGAATATTACCTATATCTCGCGAGAAGTTCCTGTCAGAAAAGTCGGTATTATTACTGTTATTATTGTGTTTTTTTTTATAACGAAGTGTTAATATACACATAATCAATAGGTGACTTCAAGTTTAATAATCCATATATGACAACTTACCTTCTCACATTCTTATGATTATGACCAAAAGGGGTGCTAATCTACTATGTGTGTTTTTCTTGTTATTTGCCAAAACAAGACCAATAAATTGCTTTACATGTTAATTTATCTAATATATTCTCATGAGTGTTTTTATAGTTGCAAACTGTGTGCTCAACCCTGGATATATGGAAATAATATTTTCTACGGCAGGGACTCAGCAATTCTTTATCATATGTTTTAAATTCCAGGAGGTCTAAAATCATTGCGGCACACAGCAGACACTTTGACTCCTAAAGGTAAATCTGCTGTGTGAAACACAACATCCGTCAGTGGATCCGAAAGCTGCGTCAGCTCTTATTCAGGGAACCGCAGATGCACCCCCACCCCTCCTGGTTACAAATATTACGTCGGGTGCACCTCCGCTAGGACCCACACACGATAATACAACCTTCACGCACTGACGCACCTCCGGATTCCAGCGAACTCTGCCTCCTACCCTCCCTCTCTTTGACCTTGTTAGGAAGAAGTATTTTCCCTGTCTTATTGAACTCATCTTATCCAGTTTCTGGTCGTCTTGCCGGCGGTTCTACGTCAATTCGTCGCGTGCGTCAATTCGTCGACCGCGTCAATTCGTCGACTGCGACGATGCGTCGCGCGTCAATTCGTCGCCTACGTCAATTCGTCGCGCGTCAATTCGTCGACTGCGTCAATTCGTCTCGCGTTAATTCGTCGCGCGTCAATTCGTCGACTGCGTCAATTCGTCGCGGACAAATTCGTCGACTACGTCAATTCGTCGACTACGTCAATTCGTCGCGTTTACAGATTTTGGTTACATACAAAACGAATGCAGGAAAACGTACGATTTCGAACGTCTCGCTCCCTGATCAAATTTATAAAGTTTGGACACGCAGACAGGACAGGAATATTACGTTTTTCTTTGGCACTAAAAATATTAGACGGTAAACGGTTTTTAGAACGGGGCAGGGCCCGGTTGGTCAGAGCCCCCCCATATACAAAATTTTCGTAAAATCTACAGTTTTCAATTCAGAACCACCAAAGTTGGTATACTATCTCGTGGTATTCTAACTTAGACTGTAGACGGTTTTGGGAAGCGGTTGCAGAGAGGGGGGGGTTAGAGCCCTCCCCCTACAGAATTGCCGTAAGATATAGTTTTCAATTTAGAACTACCAAATTTGGTATATTATCTCATGGTACTCTAACTTAGACGGTTTTTGGAACGGGTCAGGGGCCCGGTTGGTCAGAGCGCCCCACACACAAAATATTCGTAAGATCTACAGTTTTCAATTCAGAACCACCAAATCAGGTATCCTATGTCCATAGTACTCTAACTTAGACGGTTGTCGGTTTTTGGAACGGGTCAAGGCCCGGGGAGTCAGAGCACCCCCCCTACATACAAAATTTTCGTAAAATCTAGTTTTCATTTTCAGAACCATCAAATTTGGTATCATGAAACTCTAACTTAGACGCTAGACGGTTTTTGGAAGGGGTTGGAGCCCGCGGGGTCGGAGCCCCCCCCTTATAAAAAATTTCGTAAAATCGACAGTTTTTATCTTAGAACCACTAAATTTGGTATACTATCTTATGGTACTCCAACTTATACGGCAGACCGTTTTTGGAACGGGTCAAGGCCCGGGGGTGAGAACCCCCACATACAAAATTTTCTTAAAAACTACAGTTTTCAATTCAGAACCACCTAATCTGGTATACTATCTCATGGTACTCTAACTTAGACGCTAGACGGTTTTTGGAAGGGGTTGGAGCCCGGGGGGTTAGACCCCCCGAATAAACACTTTTTCGTAAAATCTACAGTTTTCAACTTAGAACCACCAAATTTGGTATACTATCTCATGGTACTCTAACTTAGACGCTAGACGGTTTTTGGAAGGGGTTGGAGCCCCCCTCATAAAAAATTTCGTAAAATCTACAGTTTTCATCTTAGAACCACCAAATTTGGTATACTATCTTATGGTACTCTAACTTAGACGGCAGACCGTTTTTGGAACATGTCAAGGCACGGGGGTCAGAGCCCCCCACATACAAAATTTTCTTAAAAACTACAGTTTTCAATTCAGAACCACCTAATCTGGTATACTATCTCATGGTACTCTAACTTAGACGCTAGACGGTTTTGGGAAGGGGTTGGAACCCGGGGGTCAGACCCCCCCCGAATAGACACTTTTTCGTAAAATCTACAGTTTTCAATTTAGAACCACCAATTTTGGTATACTATCTCATGGTACTCTAACTTAGACGCTAGACGGTTTTTGGAAGTGGTTGGAGCCCGCGGGGTCGGAGCTCCCCCCATCATAAAAAATTTCGTAAAATCTACAGTTTTCATCTTAGAACCACCAAATTTGGTATACTATCTTATGGTACTCTAACTTAGACGGCAGACCGTTTTTGGAACGGGTCAAGTCCCGGGGGTCAGAGCCCCCCAGATACAAAATTTTCTTAAAAACTACAGTTTTCAATTCAGAACCACCTAATCTGGTATACTATGTCATGGTACTCTAACTTAGACGCTCGACGATTTTTTGAAGGGGTTGCAGCCCGGGGGTAAGGGCCCTCCTCATATAAAAATTCGCAAAATCTACAGTTTTCAATTTAGAACCACCAAATTTGGTATACTATCTCATGGTACTCTAACTTAGACGCTAGACGGTTTTTGGAAGGGGTTGGAGCCGGGGGTCAGACAAACCCCGAATTTTTTTCTTTTTTTTTTTTTTTTTTGTAAAATCTACAGTTTTCAATTTAGAACCACCAACTTTGGTATACTATCTCATGGTACTCTAACTTAGACAGTAGACCGTTTTTGGAACGGATCAAGGCCCTGTGGGTCAGAGCCCCTACATACAAAATTTTCTTAAAAACTGCAGTTTTCAATTCAGAACCACCAAATCTGGTATACTATCGATTGGTACTCTAACTTAGACGCTCGACGATTTTTTGAAGGGGTTGCATCCCGGGGGGTAAGGGCCCCCCTCATATAAAAATTCGCAAAATCTACAGTTTTCAATTTAGAACCACGAAATTTGGTATACTATCTCATGGTACTCTAACTTAGACGCTAGACGGTTTTTGGAAGGGGTTGGAGCCCGGAGGTAAGAGCCCCCCCCCCCATTAAAATGCCGCGTAAAATCTACAGTTTTCAATTTAGAACCACCAAATTTGGTATACTATCTCATGGTACTTTAACGGTCGACGGTTTTTGCGACGGGTCAAGGCACTGGGGTCGGAGCCCCCCCCCACACGCACAGACATACAACATTTTCTTAAAAACTACAGTTTTCAATTCAGAACCACCAAATTTGGTATCATGAAACTCTAACTTAGACGCTAGACGGTTTTTGGAAGGGGCTGGAACCCCGGGGTGAGAGCCCCTCCCCCTCCTCGTACAAATTTCGTAAAATCTACAGTTTTCAATTTAGTACAACCAGATTTGGTATACTACTTATGGTTATCTAACTTAGACGGTAGACGGTTTTTGGAAGGGGTCGGGGCCCGGGTCAAGGTAGCCCCATGCAAAATTTTCGTAAAAAGTTCCGTTTTTTACTCTTAAGAATACCCTATTTACGTTCTAAGGCGCTCTTTGGCCCTTTGAGGGCCTTGCACCATAAACCATCAACCAACCAACCAACTAACCAACCTACGGTCTAAGTTAGGGACTGTAGATAACAATAAAGTGCAAAAATATGCGTTTAATGGTGTATTAAAAACACAAATCTATATAGTTTAGCTTTCACTACCAACGAACGGCTTATCAGAAAGAAATATAATGTAATGTAAACAGAGAGTTCCAGATATTCAAAATTCAAAACGGTAAGAAAAAGATGATCAATGCCAATGTGAAGTCGTATGCATGCGACATCACATAGGTACATTGCATTTCTGTGTCGCGGGATTCACAGAAGCACACGCCAGATGTACGGCAGTTCTATAGATGTCTCCTAGAAGGTAAGTATTCCCATTCCTTTTTCTTTCTTTTTTGTTTCGCAAAACTAAATTAACTAAATCAAAAAATTTAAAATAAGTTTACTGGAAAATTGCAGGAATATCTTTTTCATTCATTAACTTTCACCAGCTGAACTTGGTGATTCCACAAATAGTAATATGTACCTGGCAAATAACTGGTATCCCTGCTAGTACAAATTATATTAATGATTTATTTGCGTCCAGTTCAATCTAGTATGTCCATAAGAGCGTTTGGGGCCGTATGAAAAATACATTTCAACGTGTGCCGCTACGGCGGCGGAGTGATCTAGGCGCTGGCTTCTGACCACTTGTCGAGAAGGATCCTGGTTCAAATCTCGGTGAATCATGGACGTTGTGCTTGACTTCTGGCACTGGCTGTCCCCCTTCCCAGGAACCAGTGGCCCAAAATTGGGAATGTCAGACTGCTTATAGCCCACTGAATTGATCACGGTGGTCGTTAACCCCCCCTCCCTAAGATTGCGACGTGTCCATTGCTATTTGTTGTGGACCGTACAAAAAGTATGTTTTTGATATCAAAGTGTCCACTTCCATGTAGGCTGGCCATAAAATGTTAGGGGACCGTACAAAATTGCACTTTTGTTTTCACCTTGTCAGCGCTTCGGTATATGGTTGAAGTATACGTACATATAGTTGGGCCATTTCAGCACGTAGTTTGGTTTATATAGAAAATCAAGATAATGTTACATTTTTACTCAGCTACAACACATTAATCCCAAAGGCTATTTGTTGAAATCTTTAATCCGCCGTGCTCATATTCACAACGTTAACATAACATGTCAAGTTATTAATGTTGCAGTTTTACCCTGTCACAAAACTTTAGTTACAAGACCTTAGGCGTAAACTTTTTTAGGAATTTTTAGTCCGACGTATTCATAAGGTTTCGATAACATGCCAAGGTTATAGTACTGCGTTTTGACTGAGGCACAAAAATTAATAAACAGGCCTTAAGCCTTTTTATCAGTTTTCAATCAACCGTGCTCATATACATAAAATTTTCAGAGAAAGTCAAGTTTACTGTGTTGCGCGTACAAAACTATAAACAGCCATTAACTTTCACCCGCTGAACTTGGTGATTCCTCAATTCATCCATTAACAAGTCTTTTAAGTGATTGTATGCTATGGTCATATTGATAATGTTTGATGACAAGTCAGGTTAATGATGTTGCACTTATTAAAGACTTAAAAAGGTGTAGAGGCTAGTAATTATTATTTGAAGTCTAAGTAAAAGCTCATTTTTAACTTGACTCGTCATGAAATCCTTGTGAATACGGCATTTATTTTATTTTGTATATTTTACAAAGCGTATGCATTTTTTTTGGTATTTGTTTTATTTTGTGTTGTACTTGTTACATAGCGTTTCGCATTTTTGTAATGCTTGTGACTTGTGATTGCATTTTGAATTTTTATTTGTTTCACATTTTGAATTTTTATATGTTTCACATTTTGGATTACTTTTTGACATTTTATGTTTTTGACATGCTATTTTGAAAATTTTGACTTTTTTAATTTTGCGTTGTGTTTTACATTCTAGCATCTTCGGCGGAATTACATTCTTGAAAAATTCAAATACAAGTTAGTAAAAGGTATAATTCAATTAGTGAGAAATACCAGCACATTTTAGTAAAGGGTAGAATTATATGAAATTCCTCTTAAAATGTCCAGCATGTTAACATTGTCTCTGTGCACCAAAGAAGTTCGAATTCCTTTTTATCTTGCCAGCGTTTCTCTTCTGGGTGGATTTGTTGGAATCTGTGCTATCACTCTTTCGATTTTAGCCATAGTTGTTCTCTGCTCTTTCGCAATTTCACTGATTATTTCATACAGTCACAGTTTTTTCTCTCCCAGAATTGTATTCCAGCGTCTGTCTAATCTTTCAAGTTCGTTTTGTATTCTGGGAAAGCCAAATAAATTGTTTTCACTAACTGACCAAATTGTTGGCGGGAACAGCGGAGGGCTTCTGCTTGGATTGTTTCTTCTGCTTCCACGAAGTTTTCCAAGAACATAATTTTCCTCAAACCACTGAACTACAGAATCTGCATATTCTAGTAAAATTGATTTCACTTCTTCAAAAGCAGCTGGAATTTCATCAGATGAAAAAATGCGAGTGCTTGCAAATGTCTGACTTTGAGAGCAAACTCACTGTTTTCCTTATATTCCAAGGCTATGCCAGAGGATGGATATTCCTCAGCACATTTTTTTCCGAGATGAAACCCACAACATTTGTGTGTGCTGCTTCCAAATTCCTTTTTAGCAGCATTATTAACGGTAGCTATTTCAAAATCTATTATTATGCGTATATTGTGGTGCAAGCTGAATATCATAGTCTGATGCATAGTCTTGTAAATCCTACAAAAATACTTTATAATAGTATTATATTATTTATACTTGCTGGAAAGTAACCCATAAACTAGTGGGACAAGTCTGTGCATAACTGGATTCGTTTCAACCATAGCATGAATGGAACATAATTGCCTAAAAAGGGTTGGCCAAGTTTCAAATGTCCCATCCATAATCCAGAGGGGTGCTTCTTTAAGCTTTCGTAAATTATTCTCTGTTAAAAATAAAATAATTCTTTGATGTCCAAATGCGCTATCTCTGCCAAGAAATTTTGCACCATCTTCTCCTGTAAATTTATTGGGGCATCGATCCGTTCTGAAGTCGTAGGCTCCGCAGGCATGTCTTGGCATGTCTTCTCTTTTTTACAACTTGCCTTAGTGCATCCATATTAGGCATGTAAGCTGCATTTACTGTAGCCATTGACGTTGTCACAGTTTGAATAATTTGTGCAGGTGGCTTCGTCCGTATTTCTCGCTCGTTCTTTTATTTGCGCTCTTGCAACAGCAACATCACTTTTCTCCGGTCTTGGAGCATGATTATGTGGTTTCTCATTGCGCATCCTGTGTTCATCTCCAATAAGAATAGTACTAGCAAAGCCAGTACAATTTCCATAATTTCTTTCAATACAGTGACAATACCGTAAATCACCTCGCACTCTGTTATGGCAAAATAAATACCCTTTCCATTTCAGCAAATCATTTTCTTTTTGTGAGTTAACTATTTATGTTGCATTCTTCATCTGCATAGTGCCTTCGGAAAACAATGCACTTTCTCTTTCCAAAATATTTAGAATGATATATTTCCACTATTATCACTTGACAACGCACAACAAAGGTTTCAACAAGCACGTTCTCTGTTCTCCAGTCAACTGCGAACTAATGAGCAACCATTCAATAAAACACTCAGAATACAGACAATCACGTGAAGCTTGTTCCTCCAGTTAGGGTTTAAGCGAAGTTCAAGATTTTCGTACCTGCGGTCACAAGAAGTGGTTAATTTTAAGGATCGGCATCTTATCTTTTGTTTTTCCAAAACGCAGAGGTGCATGTATTTTACAGCTGGGACGCTCCAGGCGGGGATCAACAGATGCGAAGAACCCGGGAGCCAGGTTCCGGTGGCGGCAGCAGGCGCGGACTGGGCAGCTGTACTCTGGGCCGGTAGGCGTCATGCTAATTCTCAAAAATAAATTCAATTTTTTTGTGTTGCACCATGCGTATGAAAGAAAATTGTTATACTGAAAAGACAATTTGTTTACCCCGTAACATATTAAACGAAACCTACGTCCCTACGTGCCAAATGATCTGCAAGCCAAACACAGTTTTTCATGCAACACCTTCTCCCGACTTTCTAAGTTCAGATCTGTCTCGTTCGACTTATTTCCTGTACCGCCCCTCTCTTTCGCTAATTGCAGTTAATTGCCGTGAAATTGGTGTTTTACGTTGGGGTGTATTGCCGCCTGTCCTGAAGACTATAGTGAAATCGGTGAACCCCAGGGGAAAAGTATTCCATCAAAAGCAACAGAAATCCAATGCGAGAGCAAAACTTTGTTCGTTGGCATTACATCCAAGCAATTTAGGCGAAGTAGGAAGTGTGTTTTTCTACTACGACACCAGAAGATTGTCGCGAATGCTCAGGCAATTACGATACAGATGTGTCCTTAAGACTTCTCTTTCAAGACGTCCAAAGGCCGGCACTAGGGGATGGGGAGGGATACAGTGCGGATGCTCTTTTTTGTTGCAGTTGGAAATTCTTAAGCTCATTCTTCCTAAAAACTTTGCCTGGTTACCAGTAAGTACTGTCTCATGCCTCAACCATTGCACAGATTTGTTGTTTTTGTTTTCATTCTTTGAGTTAACAGCGGGAAAATATCTGAACTGCGTTGTTTCAGTTGGAAATATTTTTTTTTACTTCAGCAACAGGGCTTCACGTATAATTGCAAAATACTTCGATAGAATAAACATACCTTACATAAAGAGTTTGCACGAGAAAATAGATTAATAATAAGGAAAATATTCTAAAACCAAAAAAAGAAATTGCGGAACAGAAAAAGCTAGGTAGAGGAAACAAAAGGCTCTAAGAAAACGTTCATATTTAAAGAAACCTGTAGTAGCTTAATGAGTAAGTGGTATAACTCAATACAAAATCATGTGCTGTATTTGAAAAAAAAATTAGAAGCAAGTAGGCATCGTGACTGTCCCCAGTTTCCCCTTTTCATCCTGTCGACATTACAACTACCACAGAAAAGAAAATAACAAAAACATAACAAAAACACCCATACAAAGTAAAATGCCCAAAACATAAAAAGAAGTAACCACACAAAATGAAATGCCCAAAACATTAAAAAAACTGCAACCACACGAAACAAAATACCCAAAACATGGTAAGAAATTCTGTTGAAAGCACAATGAAGGTATACGATAGGAGAAATATATGTTTTTAAAACTTAATACAAGTGTCAAAACTGAAATAAAAGAAAGAAAAAGAAATATTCCAAATTTCATTGTTACTTTAGATATTTTGACCTGTTGACATTTCGTAAATTGTACTTGCACTCGGTCAAAAAATATTACTTACAAGGACTGTTTAGTAACTTTTAATCGCTGTGGTCGTATTTATAAGGTTTGCATAACAAATCAAGTTAATAATGTTGCGCTTTCACTTACCGTCTCCCGCTAAGTTAGAGTTTCATGACACAAAATTTGGTGGTTCTGAATTGAAAAATAAAAATTTTAAGAAAATTTTGTATGTGGGGGGGGGTCTTATCCCCGGGCCTTGATCCGTTCCAAAAACCTTCTACCGTCTAAGTTAGAGTACCATGAGATAATATACAAAATTTGGTGGTTCTAAATTGAAAACTATAGATTTTACGAAAGTTTGTGTGTAGGGGGGAAGGATAACCGCCCTTGCCCCGACCCGTTCTGAAAACCGTCTACCGTTTAATTTAGAACACCATTATATAGTATACCAAATTTGGTAGCTCTAAATTGAAAACTTTAGTTTTTACGAAAAATATTTATGGGCGGAGGGACTCTGACCCCGTGCCCGACCCGTTCCAAAAACCATCTACCGTCTAAGTTAGAGTACCATGAGAGAGTATGCCAAATTTGGTGGTTCTAAATTGAAAACTGTAGATTTTACGCGGCATTTTTATGGGGGGGGGGCTTTACCCCCGGGCTCCAACCCCTTCAAAAAACGGTCTACTGTCTAAGTTAGAGTACCATGAGATAGTATACCAAATTTGGTGGTTCTAAATTGAAAACTGTAGTATTTACGAAAAAGTTTTTATTCGGGGGGTCTGACCCCGGGCTCCAACCCCTTCCAAAAACCGTCTAGCGTCTGAGTTAGAGTACCATGAGATAGTATACCAGATTAGGTGGTTCTGAATTGAAAACTGTAGTTTTTAAGAAAAATTTTTATGTGGGGGGCTCTGACCCCCGGGCCTTGACCCGTTCCAAAAACGGTCTGCCGACTAAGTTAGAGTACCATAAGATAGTATACCAAATTTGGTGGTTCTAAGATAAAAACTGTAGATTTTACGAAATTTTTATGAGGGGGGGGCGACCCCGCGGGCTCCAACCCCTTCCAAAAACCGTCTAGCGTCTAAGTTAGAGTACCATGAGATAGTATACCAAATTTGGTGGTTCTAAGTTGAAAACTGTAGATTTTACGAAAAAGTGTTTATTCGGGGGGGTCTAACCCCCGGGCTCCAACCCCTTCCAAAAACCGTCTAGCGTCTAAGTTAGAGTACCATGAGATAGTATACCAGATTAGGTGGTTCTGAATTGAAAACTGTAGTTTTTAGGAAATTTTTTATGTGGGGGCCCTGACCCCCGGGCCTTGACCCGTTCCAAAAACGGTCTGCCGACTAAGTTAGAGTACCATAAGATAGTATACCAAATTTGGTGGTTCTAAGATAAAAACTGTAGATTTTACGAAATTTTTTGAGGGGGGGGGGGCGACCCCGCGGGCTCCAACCCCTTCCAAAAACCGTCTAGCGTCTAAGTTAGAGTACCATGAGATAGTATACCAAATTTGGTGGTTCTAAGTTGAAAACTGTAGATTTTACGAAAAAGTGTTTATTCGGGGGGGTCTAACCCCCGGGCTCCAACCCCTTCCAAAAACCGTCTAGCGTCTAAGTTAGAGTACCATGAGATAGTATACCAGATTAGGTGGTTCTGAATTGAAAACTGTAGTTTTTAAGAAAATTTTGCATGTGGGGGGCTCTGACCCACCCGGGCCTTGACCCGTTCCAAAAACGGTCTGCCGACTAAGTTAGAGTACCATAAGATAGTATACCAAATTTGGTGGTTCTAAGATAAAAACCGAAATTTTTTATGAGGGGGGGGGGGACCCCGCGGGCTCCAACCCCTTCCAAAAGCCGTCTAGCGTCTAAGTTAGAGTTTCATGATACCAAATTTGATGGTTCTAAAATGAAAATTAGATTTTACCAAAATTTTGTATGTACGAGGGGGGGGGGTGCTCTGACTCCCCGGGCCTTGACCCGTTCCAAAAACTGACAACCGTCTAAGTTAGAGTACTATGAGATAGGATACCTGATTTGGTGGTTCTGAATTGAAAACTGTAGTTCGGAGACGCTTCCTAGCACGGTTAACCACTCGCCTCCAAATGGAGCACTCTCGTGCTGCCTCAACAAACACCGATAGCGTTTTTCAATCCACTTGGGCCCAATCGGCTGGGTGGTTCCATATCCACAATTTGCAGTTACATCTCAACCTATAAGTGGGATTTTTGTTGTCGCCCACGTTCACTGTAACAAATCATGTTTTTACGTATTAATTTTGGTGCTTCGCTATTTGTGATTTTTCTGTTTTATGTGCTATTGGAGATAGCTCACCATGTTTCCCATGTTCTCTTCGATAATGTTGGGTTTTATGTTGTTGTATATAATTCTTCCTTCTGCACAGTTTACTGCCCACGCAATGTCCCCTTCATTATGTTGAATATTTTTTTAAAATATTAGTCACTGTGTGTATAATATAATGTAACAAGATGCCCTTCTGAGTACATTTAGCGTTATTTCCCCTTGTCACTGAATACTTCTGTACATATGTTGTAAATTTTGAATGTAGCATCACTGATGCATTTCTGTGAATTAGTACCTAATGTTTAATCTTTAGTATGGTAGTAATGCTTAATTGGAATTTGTGCATAGTATAGAATCATGTCTTGCCCTGTCTACAATACTGTAGGTAAACATTTTCGTTTGTATCGCTCGTGTTTTATTGTCTGCCTCTCCTTCGCCCTACGTGGCGAAATAATTTTTTTTTTTATGATTTTAACAATATTTTGTTTTACGTTTCACTGGAACTTTCCAGCTGATGTATATACCGCTGTATTTATTGGCAGAATTCCATTGTCATGTACATAGAAATGTTATTTTACTGAAGAATAAAGGCAATTTTGAAATGTAGATCTTACGAATATTTTGTGTATGGGGGCTCTCACCAACCGGGCCCCTGACCCGTTCCAAAAACTGTCTACCGTCTAAGTTAGAGTACCATGAGATAATATACCAAATTTGGTAGTTCTAAATTGAAAACTATATTTTACGGCAATTCTGTGGGGAGGGCTCTACCCCCCCCCCCCCCACTCCAACCGCTTCCCAAAACCGTCTACAGTCTAAGTTAGAATACCACGAGATAGTATACCAGATTTGGTGGTTCTGAATTGAAAACTGTAGATTTTACGAAAATTTTGTATATGGGGGCTCTGACCAACCGGGCCCTGCCCCGTTCCAAAAACCGTTAACCGTCTAATATTTTTGGTGCCAAAGAAAAACATAATATTCCTATCCTGTCTGCGTGTCCAAACTTTATAAATTTGATCAGGGAGCGAGACGTTCGAAATCGTACGTTTTCCTGTATTCGTTTTGTATGTAACCAAAATCTGTAAACGCGACGAATTGACGTAGTCGACGAATTGAGTAGTCGACGAATTTGTCCGCAACGAATTGACGCGCGACGAATCGTCGTGGTCGACGAATTGACGCGCGACGAATTGACGCATGCGACGAATTGACGCGCGACGAATTGTCGTAGTCGACGAATTGACGCGCGACGAATTGACGCAGGCGACGAATTGACGCACGCGACGAATTGTCGTGACACCCTTGCCGGCAGCCCATGGATTGATGTTTTTAATAATTAAATAAAGTGAAAGAGTACTAATGCAATTGTACATCAAGTATTGTTACGTCGCTGGTAGCCTTCTGCCCCGAATCAGTTTCGAGACGCCACGCACAGGATGAAGCCAAATCGGTCGAGTTCGACCTCTAAATCAGAGAACAGTATAAAGAGAGTGTGCACGTAAAAACTTCCTCTAGAGAGCAAATTAACCAACAAAAAGAATAGCAACATTTAATAACTCAAAAGTAAATACAAGATTGAGAAGAATACATAACGCACAGATACACCGCATAAGTGAATAACTACAATGCCGGACAATTGCTAAGGACGGATGACAATAGCAACGATAGCAACCATAAAATGGAAGGCAGGAAAATGTGGAAATTAGCATAAGTGCGGGATACAGTAAGACGTGTTGTGCGCATGCAAATTTTGGATTGCCGAACTCGTTCGTGACGTCATAGCGCTGATAAGAGATATAAAGGATTTGACGCG
The DNA here is from genome assembly GCA_039090855.1 of Macrothele yani. Taxonomy (NCBI): domain Eukaryota; kingdom Metazoa; phylum Arthropoda; class Arachnida; order Araneae; family Macrothelidae; genus Macrothele; species Macrothele yani. The sequence continues at coordinate 98,565,621 of CM076995.1, read as the reverse complement.
TATTGACCGTTGTTGTTCAAACGCAAAGTTGAAAGGGAAAGAATCAATTGACGAACTTGCAATTTTCAGTATGTCTTCCCGACATCACCTAGATGATTTTACGCGTGGCCGTATTATTGGCAAGATTGAAGAAGGGCGAAAAATAACAGATGTTGCCAGGGAGTTCGACGTCAGCCACAGTGTTGTTTCAAGGCTTTGGAAATCATTTCAGACAAATGGAGAGTGTAGCAAACGTCACGGAGGAGGTCGTGTTCGCAGTACGACACCTGCAGAAGATCGGTACATAGTGCTATCAACAAAAAGACACCAGCGCAGCACAGCTAGTGAGGTAGCGAATCAGTTTATGGCTGCTACTGGCAAGCGGATCTCCCGAAAAACTGTCGCCAGACGTTTGCATGAAGGAGGACTATACGCCCGCCGTCCTGTTGTGTGCATCCCATTGTCCAGACGCCACCGTACCGCCCGTTTGCTATGGTGCCATCAACATCGCAATTGGACTGATAACGACTGGTCTGCTGTCCTCTTCTCAGATGAGAGTAGATACAGTCTATCGTCTGATTGTCGACGACAACTGATCTCGCGTGATAGTGGTACTGCATATTGTCCAGCAAACATACAGGAAAGGGACCGATATCCGACATGTAGTGTCATGGTATGGGCTGGCATCATGATCAATGGCCGTACGTCCCTCTATGTACTTCCAACTGGGACTATGACTGGCCAACGATACATTAATGATGTTCTGCTACCCCATGTTCGCATGTTCCCTGGTGCTGTCGGTGATAGATTCATTTTCATGGACGACAACGCAACATGTCATCGAACAGTCGCTGTCCAGGAGTGTCTTGAGAGCGAGAATATTCAACGCCTCGTATGGCCAGCACGTTCTCTAGATCTGAATCCCATTGAAAATGTGTAGGATGCTTTGGGGAGGAGTCTTGTTGGTCGCCAATGCCCTCCAATAAACAAGGACACCCTCATCCGTGCACTGACAGAGGAATGGGATAAATTACCCCAACAGCTGCTTGATAATGTTGTGCAAAGCATGACACGACGTGTGGAATCTTGCATCGCCCTCCATGGTGGCCATATCCCGTATTGACATCTTACGCCGGAACGCCTGCGGACGGTAATTGCATTTTTTTCACGTTTATGTATTCTGCACAAAATGGCCTGTTTGTCCCTTGAACACGTTCCAAAGCCTTCTGGATTTCAGAGCACAATAAATTGTCTTTCTTGTAATGACCTGGCATTCTGACATTATTTTATTTCACTTGGCATCCAACCACACTTACTTTTTTATGCGCTATATAGCCGTTTATGATCCGTCCTTAGCAATTGTCCAGCAGTGTGTTAATAATATGTCAAACAATATGCGGGTCGGTTATTAGGCAGCGAGTTCGGCAAATAAACTCTCTTCCTAATTACTGCAGGTAATAAATTTATACGCCCTAAATCTTTGTTGTATCACCGCGAACATTTCGGACGTCGAGGACATCAAAATATCTCCTCTCCTTGTTTATTGTTTGCATAGATAATCCGGGGTTTCTGATCATCACAAATAAAAAACTAATGAACACACTATTTTTGTTACGAGCACGGAATAATACATGTGTTCGCTCACATCGTCAAAAGAGCACATACTTCAAATGCACACGCACTTTTCCCTTCATCAACCTGTTGCTTTTCTCAGCCCACACGTTAACATCACGTGAGCGACTCAGGTCGAAGTTCACCGGTGGAAGAAATTTTCTCACGGCAAAAAGTAAAGAAAGAACAATAACAATTCTCGCCACTTAGCGACAGCTGAAAATTCCTGATTGCTAAGCAGACCGTTGTTTACAGATCACCGGCAAAGCACTTGAGACGATTTTTTTTTTTTTACTCTGCCATAAAAAAAGGAATTAGTTATGAACGCAACAATATTAACTGCATAATACTATTCGGTTTTCTTGAGAGAAAACTGCAAAGTGCTTTTTTTTCTTTTTCTTTTTTACGCTCTCCATCGTAGGTTGAAGAAGCGTATAAGCTCCAGCTTTGTCCGTCCGTCCGTCCGCACGATAACTCATGTGAAATTGGTTCGATTTCGACGAAATTTTAGTATGTGGTAGGGGACCACCTGGGGACGATTCCTGTTGAAAATGGGTGAAATTGGGTCAAAGGTCAGGACATAGGAGCTGGATTCATTCCATTGCCTTTATGCGTCATAACATGCGTAAATATGGCTCGATTTCGATGAAATTTTAGTATGTGGTAGGGAACAACCTGGGCACAAACCCTATTGAAAATAGGCGAAATGAGGACAAAGGTCAGGCAGGGCATAAGAGCGGGATATATTCCATTGCCCTTATGCGTCATAACTTGCGTAAAAATGGTTCGATTTCGATGAAATTTTAGTATGTGGTAGGTAGCCACTGGGGACGAACCCTATTGAAAATGGGCGAAATGGAGTCAAAGGTCAGGGCACTGGAGTGGGATCCATTCCATTGCCCTTGTGCATCATAACGTACCTAAAATAATTGGGTTGCGACAAAACTTTATCATGTTGTTCCGGAGGTATAGTGAACCGGTTCTGTTGAATATCAACGAAATGGGGTCAAAGGTCATTGCACAAAATCCAGATTTATTCCACAGCCATTATTCTCATAACTTGCGTAAAACTGCTTCTATTGCAACAAAACTTTATCATGTTGTTCCGGAGGTATAGTGAACCGGTTCTGTTGAATATGATAGAAATGGGGTCAAAAGTTAAGGCCACAGGAGCGAGATTTATTCCACAACCATTATCCACATAACTTGAGTAATAATTTCTGGTATGTTGGAAAGGGTATCATAATCAATGCTTTGCATGATTTTACTAACTTGTTGTTTTAAGTTTTAACGACCACCGTGAGCAATTCGATGGGCAATAACAAGTTACCCGTCCCTAATTTAGGGTCACTGGTCCTAAGGAAAGGGGAGAGCCAGTGTCATAAGACAAACACAAAATCCGTGCCTCACCGGGAATCGAACCCACGGACGAGCGGTCAGCCAGTGCTTCGAAATGCTACTTGATTGCGCCTTTTTTTTTTTTCGTGATGAGGCAAAACGGCTTAGGACACATGTATTTCCAAAAATTTGGCGCCCATCAATATGCAGTACCCAGGGACATGGCACATGTTGTCTCGATGGCAAATCCATACCTTCTGTTGGCCCAAGCTACGATTTTGCTATAGTTTTTGTTTTGTTTTCTTTAAGAATTATTCATCCTGATGAACGTCTAAATTGCCATATATAGATATATCATCAACAAGACGGCAAAGTATACTGCAATATCCATTTGTTTTGGATTCTAGATTTATTCAATATTTGCATTTAACTGAATATGTTGCATTTGCGTTACCTCATGTCCTGTGTTATGTAGCTCTCTGAAATGCTGTTGTGGCCAAAACCAAACTTCCAACTACAAATGTTTTGAGCTCTGTCACTGGTACGTTGTAGAATTTCCAATTTCATCTTACCGCGTGGTTTCTGGCCAGTCATGAAACTTTTTCCCACCGTATGTTTTCTTCTAGTATAGCTTTTAATAAAAAAGGAAATTCTCTTTTTCCTTACATCAGTAATTTTTGTATATTTCATACACATACCAAACCATGAATGTCCAAGTGTTCCACCACGGGCTCGCATCGCCGCAGGGCATTCTGGGTTAGGACCCCGGAAATAATGAACCTTCTTGAGGTTGCTTCGCCAAGGAAGCACGTAGTTGGAGTGGTAGATCATATGTAGAGGATTTTAGGAAGGGAGTGTCTGATCCCAGGTCTTAAACAACCCTTAGAAGTAGGAAGCTAGGAGATTTGGGCTAGAGTGCGCGATAGGAAAGTCACACGGAAGCGAGGTAGAAAAGGGGAGGAAGACGCCCTTATTTATTACCGGGGGCCAGTACCCGGAGTCCGACGGCTTAACGTGCTCATCCGTAGCACGGCGGATATTTAGTGGTTTGAACGTTCGTACCTACCTGGGATCGAACCTGAGGTCTTTTCCAAGGCAGTCACGAACGCTGACCACTAGGCCATCCACGGACCTGGAGTAGCAGAACCCGGACTGCACGGAAAAGGGGATCGACGAGCTCGCTGCGCAAGCCTGGCTCTGGGGAGTGAACCCAGGCACGCGCTTCATACCACTTGTCCTCAGGGACAAGACGGCCCTTACATCTAAAATAGGCAAGTTTCCTCGTCTCGGTGCTCTGAAGAAATTACACCGACAGCAGAAGACTTAGGTTTGTCAGTTTGTATCAGTGCCCACATCACTGCTTCGATGTTTGATAACAATGTGCAAGGCAAACTATACGAAAAACTGTGTCAGTATGAGAGCTTAAAAAGTGGTGTTTCTAGTATTGATCATATCTACTTACACCGATGAGCAATTACAGTATGACCACCTACCTAACACGCTGTAGCAACCCCTTTAGCCCGCAAAACAGCGGCCAATTGGCGAGGCCCGATTCGATGAGGTGGCGGAAGGTATCCTGGGTATCTGATACCACAATGTCAACAGTAGGTACTCGAGTTCTCGTACATTTCAGAGTGGTGGTTATTTAGCCCGAACACGCTTTTCAAAGTCGAACCACAAATGTTCGATTGGGTTCATGTCAGGTGAATTTGGAGGCCAGGATATTAGCAGAAAGCCACCAGCATGTTCCTCGAACCACTCCTTGACGAATCTGGCAGTGTGACATGGCGCATTAATCCTGTTGGTAATGGCCATCACCAGCAGGGAACACAGTTGCCATGCATGGATGAATTTGGTCCGCAACGATGTTCAGATACCTGACAGCTGTCAGGGATTGTGCTATTGGGATAATGGGGACTAAAGTGTCCCAAGAAAACATCGCCCACTGCCGACCTGTTTCAGCCCAACAGTGCATCCAGGTGTAATAGCCTCCGTTGGTAATCGGCGTATGCACTCTCGCCCGTCTACGTAATGCTCCACGAATCTTGATTCGTCAGACCAAGCCACTTTCTTCCAATGATCCACGGTCCAATCTCAATGATCTTGGGCCCATTTCATGCGCTGTTGGAGATGATGTGCAGTGAGCATTGGGACCCAGCTGGGTCTTCGGCTACGCAGGCCCATGGGCAGACGGCTGCGGTGAACTGTGTGCTGTGGCACATTGTCCTGATCACCGCTGTTGTAGCTGCGGGTGATTTGTCGCTCTGTTGCCCTGCGGTCGCTGAGAACAATGCGCGACAGGCTCCGCTCCCCTCTGGCATTAATGAGCTGCGGGCGACACACGAAGAGACGACGGTTCGTCATTTGGCCATCTGTGCACCAAGCCGCAGGGTTTCCGTGGTCGTAGTTCCGAGGCGCCGTACCATCACAATTTGTCCTTTATCAAACTCCGATAAATAGGCAGCTTTTCCCATTCTGACTCCGAACGCTCTACTAACCGACAGCCGGTCTTCGGATTGTACATATACTGACTTCTGAACTATACCTGTGGCACCATTCGATCTCCAGGCGCGCTCATTTCTTTAGGCTGGGCGTGGTCATAATGTGATGGCTCATCGGTTAAATAGTTAAAGAACGAAAATAAGAAGAAAACAAGTCAGAATAAAAGTGGATTAAAAGGAATGCTTTCATCATGGGTGCACAAAGTGATGGAGACTTCGAAGCTTCGCTAAAAAATGAATTAAGATTGAAACTGCACATCTACGAAATTAGTAAGTATTACCAAAACTAGAAATTCCTCCGCAGTCGACTTTTTTTACGGTAAGAAAAATGCAATGCTGTGTCACGGACATTTCAATTTCACTTCGTACCTCGATGGCGGATTTACCAATGGTATTTGTCTACACCTACGCATGTGCTTCTTCGTGTGATTGTTTCTTTCATCTAACCCCTTTTCTGACTAGCGTTTCTTGAATGGAAGAGGTGATCACGCACACGCCTGCGGAGATTACACTCATCGTCAAAACAAATTGTTGCACCCACAAGGAAGCAACCGACAGAAATAAAACTTGGTGGGTAGGTTTGGCATCGTGAGACATGCAAATGATTCAAGTATCACGCTCGGGCGCGCATGTGACGCAAGCAAGGAGGGGTCGTAGCGCTGTGCCTGACCAGCTATATAAAGTCGTCCCGTTGTGCGTGCTTGCCATTCTGATGACTCGTGCTGTTGTGTTGGTTGCATCCTTTGCAAGTGATGTATGCCTCGGAGAAAAGTTCGGAAGCAATTCAAGCAGTTGGAGGAGTTCGAGAAAGGCTGCATCATTGGGCTCCAGGAAGCGGGATGTTCTCATTGCCGTATTGCGCACCATACTGGTCGTGCGGATATCACCATAGCCCGTTGTTGGCGGTAGTGGATAGAGCAAGGCACGCAGCAGCGACAGGAAGGGTTTGGGCGACCTAGACCAACCACAGAAAGAGAGGACCGACGGGTTGTCCAACATGCGCGGAGTGACTCAACAGCCACGATTGCGGATATTCAGCGAGCAGTGGTGCCTTCCATGCATCGACCGATTAGTGCCAGCACCATAGGTAGACAGCTGCCCGACGTAGGACTACACGCACGCAGACCGTTACGACGACTGCCCTAAACACCATTGCATCATCGCCAATGACTGCAATGGTGTCGTGCCAGACTGTAATGGAGCCACTCAGAATGGCAGCGGGTGATCTTCAGTAACGAGTCCCGCTTTTGTCTTGGAGGAGACGACCTACGAATCCATGTGTGGAGGCACCGTAGTCAACTTCAAGATGAACGGTTTGTTGTCGAGCTCACACGTCCAGAAGGCCTGGTGTCATGGTGTGGGGTGCAATTGCCTATGACGCCAGGTCACCTTTGGTATTCATTACAGGTACTTTTACAGCCCAACGTTACGTTAATGATGTCTTGTAACCGGTGGCTTTATCTTTTCTGAAAGCTCACTCCTGTGCGATTATCCAACAGGACAACGCTTGTCCGCCTACTGCTGCTGTCTCAGAGCTTGCCTTCAAGGCACTGACACTCTACCATGGCCAGCTGCATCGCCAGACCTATCGCTGATTAAAAATATATGGGATGCTATCGGACGCACTATCCACACTCCACCCGTACCGCACAATCTGCAAGAACTGCGTAAGAAGATTCAAGCTGAAAGGGATGGCTTATCGCAGGACACCAATAGGAAATTGTACAACTCCATGCCGAGACGTCTGGCTTGCCGTGTGAGCAAACATGGCAGCCCGACGCCGTTCTGAGAGACACTACTTATTGGCGTGTAGCTTAATAAATATTGCCCATATCAGTCTCAATGTTTAATCATTTATTGTTCCTGATCACCTTTACCTTCCTCCCGAATAGCGTTGCAATCCGACACGTCCTTGTGGGTGCAAATAGTTTTTTGACAATGAGTGTATTTCTTCATGTTGTTTTACTTGAATTTCTACATCACGTGTCAAAAGAGGAGTTAAATACAACTTATAAAATACTAATAGCTGAACTTCACTTTGAAGGCAACCTAGTGCAAAATCACTGTCCATACAAACAAAGAAAGATACCATTTCTATTAACTTCACAGACATCCTGCCCATTGTAACTCCACAATATTCCATCGATACGAATGAGAACTGTTAAATACAGAATGCAATAGCAACCGTCCACTCCTTCCTGCCTTCTTGAATATACTCTGAGCTATGTACGAACAGACAACGAAAATGACCAGCATTTGCTCAGGAAAAAGAAATGTCTGCATGTATGCACTAAAAACTCAGGGGTATGAATATTAGTTTTAGAACAGGACACTGTTTAAGAAAATCTGCCAGAAAACCTAAGAGATATTCTGATATATCCTCGGTAGATTCCTTCAACAGCGTCTTGCTCTACACTTCCAGACGTATGACGGTGTACCTCAGACGAATTTCATCATCTGAGTAAGCATCCGCATTGCTTGAATCAAGACAGTACCGAATCATGATTAATTTGCCTCAAATAATAAAATGATCTTTTATTGTTGCTATTTCAAATAAATAAAAAAATAGCTCCTGCTCCTGCATTGTCTCAATTACGTATTTGCCGCACATTAAAAATAATGTCTGATATCGGTAACCAGTAAAGTCTTAATGTTGATAAATAGGAGATTGAAAATTACAACAGACATTGTATTATACATATACTGAACAGTGAACGCTAAGAATAGTCTCAGCATACGTAGCGGAGCCTGTTTTTTTTTTTTTTTTTGGCACTTTGTCAGTGTGATAAGTCAGTGTGTGTACGTATTAGCTGTCAGTGAAAGCACAAAACATCTACGAGAAAACCCCTTTATTTAACTGATGTGTTACGTTTTCATTACCAACTTGTTTTAAACTAACTTTACGAAAGTTCTAAAGTCGAGTAAGCCTTCTTTCCTCCTTAAAGCTAAGTTTAAGGAGCACTCAGTGTCTTATTTCCTAAAGACCGTCAATTACAATAGGGCCTTCCAACATCAATCGTTTAAGGGTTCGGACACATGACAGTCTAACGTAAGAATGCCCAACTCGAAACTGTACTTCTGATGTCCACCATAGCCGTGTCCAGAACATCGCTTGGAACTTGTGAATGGTTACAGCCCAGACGTGGCAGACAGAAAAGTTGTTGCATCCTAACACATGTTATGCGTCCTGCACTCCAAGTCCGCTGAATGGCCGCGTAGAAAGATTTCCTCCAACAAAAGTGGTGCCACTGTACCAGTCAAATATGATGAGAAGTGCTTAAGATTTCTGGGGCGGCTTCTTTCCTGCATAGTAAATAATACCTTTTATAGATCCAAAGGCTACATTTATGACACCCTTCTCGGTTCAAAGGTTTGAACGAAAAACCTTTGAACCGAGAAGGGTGTCTCCGACTGTGAGGTACAACATTATGTCGATTCCCGCCATTTCTGATGAAGCTTTAGATTCTCCTTCTTCACTGCTTTTGGTTGAGAGCTTGGCATCTATTAGGGGTATGCAAAAGTTTCCACCGCCCCCGCTAGAAGGCTCTTTTGGGGTCTAACTGGCCGGTGACCCGTGCTGTCAGTTTGTACATGAAGCCAAGCATGGCAGTCGATAAAGTTCATTGGCGGCACTGTTTGTTATTCGTGTTTAATTTAGGGAAAAGTGCGAGTGAAGCATACGGACCAATATGTCAGACGTATGGCGAAACGCTTATGGGTGAGCGGACGTGTCGAGAATGGTTTGTCAAGTATAAGAAAGGTGACCTACGCTTGGAAGACAAGCCACGTGCAGGTAGACCGTAGGAACTCGCAGACGAGGAACTGAAATCGCTGTTGCAAGAGGATGCCACACAATCGACAAGGCAACTGGCGAAACGTTTGAAAGTGACCCAATCGATTGTGGTACGGCGCCTACATGCCTTGGAGAAGATCCAGAAGATTGGTAAGTGGGTTCCGCATACTTTAACGGAGCGTAATATAGGTCAACGATTGGGCATCTGCATGTCAATGCTGGAGGGGTTTCAAGGGAAGAATTTCTTGTGGAAGGTTGTCACCGGGGATAAAAAATGGGTCTATTGCGACAACCCCGTACGCAAGCGATCCTAGGTCTACCCAGGCCAGCCATCAACATCCGCTGCAAAACAGGATATCCACGGCAAAAAGGTGCTGTTGTGTGTGTGGTGGGATGTGCATGGAGTGCTGTACTTCGAACTGTTGCAACCGGGCAAAACAATCACTGCACAACGATACAGATGATATGAATTTAAAATCCAGTCCACTTCTCCGCCAATTCCTGTCGCTTAATCGATGTGTGTCGTCGCAGAAGCTTCAAGACTGAAATGTGATACTCAGCATTGACAGTAATTTGTGGAGGAACGGCATACTGGTAGACTACACCTTTATGATTAAAGCAAATGATCATCATCACCTTCCCAGCTGATTGGTTTGGCGATAGTATCTGACGGAAAAAAGAAGTTTTTCAATCGGGTTTTTAATCCCTCAGAAATTGCTGTAAACGGAATCGTGAGCGCACGTCCTCTTGTTGCAGACTTGTGCGTTAAGAAAAACATGAATTTATATGAGAAACATTTCGCACCAGAAACGCTCTCCAACACAGAAAGAATGTTTCAAATCGGACTTTTAGAAACAGAAATATCGACAAAAATAAGACGTGACTTTACGTCCCCTGGTTGGAAAACAATGCATTATTTTAGGAAGAAATTATTCTCAAAAGGTTTTTCCATATGAGTGGTATCGGTCCAAGAAAAAAAAACAATTTAGTCCAGTTTTCAGGAACCCAGATTTTGCTACAAATACATCAGAAGCAGAAATTAACACTTAAGCCGTTGGTGGCCAAACCATTCTTTACCAAACATTAGAAATTATGTGAAAAATATTTTCCATCAGGTCTTGTATGCGATACAGGAAGAATTTTTCAAATCGGAGATTTAGAAGCAGAGAAATAGTGGGAAACGCAATTTACCTTTACGCCCCCTAACGGAAAGTCTATGAATTACTTGAAAATTTTGAATTTATAGAAAAAACATGTCACACGAGAAACACTATCCAACAAAGAAGGATTTTTTTAAATCGGACTCCTAGAAGTCGAGATATTGACAAAAATAAGATATACATCTACGCCCACTGGCGTAGAAACCATACATTATTTTAAGAAGAAAATGTTTCTGAAAGGTTTGTCGACATGAGTAGTATCGGTCTACAAACGACGTTTTTTTCAATCGAGGATTTAGAAGCTCATATTTTGCTGCAAATACATTAGAAGCGGAAATCAAGATTTGCGCCCCCTGGTGGCCAAATAATTTTTTTACAAAATTAGAAATTATGTGCAAACGATTTCCCATCAGCAGCTGTATCCGGTGCAGAAAGAATTTTTCAAATCGGAGATTTAGAAGCAGAGATATACCGGCCCCAGCAAAAACAGTCTTGCTGGCCCAGCACTATGTTGCCGCTGCCGAACCGTCAATAAAATGTCCGGGCGGACAACAGAAGGGCCAGCAGTTCAGGCCAACAGCTGGCCAACAGTTGGCACCCCATCAGTTGTCATATGCCACAACAGGGCCATCAGTGGTCCATCACAGGCAGTAGCTGCCACAAGTGGCCCTTCAGTGGCCCTGCAAGCACGTGCCAGAAATGATGGCTAGCCTAATGTGGTCCGCTAGTGGCAGCCAGCAACCACGTGACGTAACTGGTGGCTTGCCGAATCTTGTCCGCCAATTTCCCAGTAGTAGCCATAATAATAAAAAAATAAAGCAAGGATAACCGCGGTTTCCCAAAGCTACAATTTTTTTTCCTACCCTTACGAAGCTTGTGAATTAACGTACTGCGCTGGGAAAATTTTCTCAACAGACCGGAAAAGCGACCGTTTGCATCTGACTGGATTTGAGCCAGGGCCGGGTGGGTGGGAGCTGAGCTCTCTACCGACCGGACTAATTTGCCACGCTCGAGAAAATGCTTAAAGCTTTCTGTTTGGTATGCAATGTGTAATCGAATGCTTCCCTCTTTCATTTTACAATATTGCGAGGTATTTTTCATAAAAGTTAGTTTCATATAATTGATAAATTAATTTTTTCAACGCAACGATAGTTTTTTTTTTTTTTTTTTTTTACCTCAAGGGAATTTCACTCATTTTCAAGGCGTGTACATACTTAGAGTCGCTTTCCAAAGTTTTGTACTGTCCTTGCCGTCTTGAAAAGAGATTGTTGAATAAATATATATTTACCCGGGTTCATGTCACATTCTGTTACATTTGTAACGTTGTGTCTTTTCTTTCCGTTGTCCGAAGTTGCATTTGTTTTAAAGAGTAAAATATATTTTATTTTACTTCTCGTTATTTTTAGAAGCGAATTCCTCCCAGTCTTGTGTATTCAACCCATGGATGAGTACACCACATAGCTTTGCTTTTTTTTTCTTTCAAATAATTAATAAATTTTGTATGCGTATAATTCTTTTTTTTTCCCAACAAACGTTGTTTTAATGGTTTTCCAGGATATTTGTTTCAAGCGGTTTCAAATTTTTTCTTGTTATTCATCCACTCCATTCCATGAAATGTTATTCATGGGAATGGAGTGGGTGTATTTCATGGCTGTAATCTAGTATTTCACGGCTTAATCTGATATCTTCGTCGACGTAAAATTTCATTAGGAAATTAATTCGCCTCTCCACATATGGATTTTTTTCTTAACATCCACTAAAATAACACGATGGTGATAGCGTCGTCTTCAACTAACTGGTACCATGAGAGACACAGCAAGGGTTGCTTCTGCGCATGCGCAGTCCCGTTGCTTCCACCTGCTGTTGGGGTTTGCATTGGTTGCCAGCAACGGGCCACTAGTGGCACTTGCTTGGAGGCTCACAATTCACGGCGATGCTGCAGGGCCATCAATGGCTCGCCAACTGATAGCGCCGCCACCAACGGACCACTACCGGGCCGTGAGCGGCAGATTTCAGCCAGCAGTGACCCATCACTGCCAGCTGGTGGCCAGCAGTTTCCCAGCACTTGTGTTTTTGCTGGGGGGGGGAAACGCAATTGACCTCTATGTCCCCTAGCGGAAAGTCAATGAATTACTTGAAATTTTTTAAATTATATGAAAACCATGTCACACGGAAAACACTATCCAACAAAGAAGGAATTTTTCAAATCGGACTCCTAGAAGTAGAGATATTTACAAAAATAAGATATACATCTACGCCCCTGGCGGAGAAACTGTGAAATATTCTAAGAAGAAAATATTCCGAAAAGGTTTATCGATGTGAGTGGCATCAGTCCACGAAAGAATTTTTTCAATCGGTATGTTAGAAGCTCAGATTTTATGGCAAATACATCAGAAGCAGAAATTAACACTTACGCCCCCTGGTGGCCAAAGTGTTCTTTACCAAAAATTCGAAATTATATGCAAAAGATTTTCCATCAGGAGATGTATCCGCTGAAAAAAAAAATTTCAAATCAGAGTTTTAGGAGAAGAGTTATCGTGAAAAATGTAATTTACTTTTACGCCCCCTAGCGGAAAATCTATGCGTTATTTGAAAAAGAAACTATATCTAAAATACTCTTCGACATAAATGGAATCGGAAGATAAAAGAATTTTTTCAATCGGATGTTTAGAAGAAAATATGTGGATCAAAACGTAATTTTGAATTCGACATCATCTGCATTTACGCCCTCTAGTGGCAAAATTGTACATCGTAAAAAAAAACGAAAGGAAGGATCATCATTCGCATATTTCGAGCTTTCGAATGCAAAAAGAATTTTTCAAATCGGACTAATAGCTGCAGAGATACCGTGGGTACAGACGGACGGACGGACGGACAAACCGATAACAGAAGCACGATCTTTTTTTACAAAAGACGTGCTAAAAATAATAGACCGACTTAGTCCGGCCCGTTGCTTTGTTCTCTAAACTAAAAGAGCCCGACTCGGCTAGGGGGCCAGGCTCGGGCTTGGTGGGTAGCCCCAGCCCGTGCAGACCTCTACTATGGACGACGACATGATGTATTCACCAAAACAATGTGCATCCAGTTTCACATCGAAAGTGTTGGATATAGTAAGTTTGTCAGCTGTCGCGAAACAGAAAAGAATTGCAACAAAAAATGTATATTAGGCATTTGAACAGTTTTAACAGACAGGCAACGTAAAATAAACACCACTACGATCGCCGCTAAAATCCCAACGAAAATATTTATAACAAACAAAACATTTTGAAGAGCGCTCATCAATCAACACGGCTGTCCCGATTTGATTCCGTGCAATGTATCTGTTGCAACAATGGGAGCAAAAATTCAGTTATTCCTATAAGGAATGAGATTGGGTAGTTTACTCTAGTAATCCAAGAAGAATTAGAAAGTAGAAATCCTTTTAATTGGTGTAATGAATATTTACATAAGTAGACAACAAATGCTAGCTAGCTCTCACCGTCATGGATGGCTTCGTCAGGCTGAAGTAACGTCTAAGATATCTAGTCTAGACGTTACTTCAGCCTGTCGAAGCCATCCGTGATGGTGAAAGCTAGCATTTATTGTCTACTTATGTAAATATTCATTACACCAATTAAACGGATTTCTACTTTCGAATTCTTCTTTCAGTTATTCCTATTGGTTTTCTCGTGCACGCAGGTCATTTACATTTAGAGGTGCGCAGTCCTTCTCGCCAGTTATCCATGAATTGAGAAAACAACTGTTATTTCCATCCGTGTTTGATTTACTTTATTTACTGGAAAAATTAAAAAAATGCATTTGCAAAACATCAAGTGCGCATGCCAGACGCAAACAAAATAACTGTTTAACTATTAACTCGGAAAATGTATAGTCGAAATAACCTCATATACTGATTTTCTATGGAAATTTTCCGAGCTTCCAGTGAAACGGCTAACGGACTAGTGAGCAAATTAAACTGAGCAAGCGGTTTGCCTCTCTACTCAAGCCCAAAATACAGTGAACCTTAGTAACACGTTTTCTGGTTATACGTTTTTCACTTTTACACCTAATTCTGTGTTAGTCGCGATGCTTTACTGTGGTTTCTATAGCTTTTTCAATTCGGTTATATGTAATTTATTTATACGGTGTTTTGCAATTTCACGTTAAATTTCAGATTTCAGACGTCGACTCGGCGGCGAAGTGCTCTAAGCCCTGGGTTCTAACTAGTTGTCCGAGGTGGGTCTAAGTTCGAATTCCGTGAGGTATGGGTGTTATATGTGACTTACGGCACTGGCTCTCTTCCTTCCTTCGGACATGTGGCCCTAAATTAGGGACGGTCGACTGCCAGTCGGATTGATTGTTAATGGTGGTCGTTAACCAACCCCCATCCAAAATGAAAAAAAAGTTTCAGATTATCAAAAATGCATGGTTCTTTTATACGTAATCCGGTATGTTACAAATTTGAGACAGCGCATTTTTTCAGCCACGAAATAGATGATGCAACTAAAAATTTACTACATAACGTCGTTCACAGTTCACTTTTTTTCTCTGAATTCAAAAATTTTGAAACGAGCTAAGAATAGTGAATATTTTACTCGGCGCTAATGCTCAATCAAGTAGTGGAGAAAGTGCTTTAAAAAAAGCGATGCTTATAACATGTGTAATAACGGTATTGAATATAAAACAAATCGTACTCGAATTTAACTGCCTAGTATTTCAAAGGTAAAGTTCTTTTTCCATATATTGAAAATATGAAATCTTGCAGAATTCCTTAACCTAGTTAAAAGAAATAAAAATAAAAATATTAATACAAAAGTCAAAATAGATATAGACCTAAGGGTAAAATTAGCGTAATCTAAAAACAAAAGTCAAATAGATATAGACCTTACATTATAAATTAGCGTAATCTAAAATTACGAGTTTTTTTCTCCTCTTTTTTTTTTTTTTTTTTTTTTTCATGCTTTTTGGAGGCATTCAAAATTTTACAATAGTACTTTACATTTCTTTTACATATAATAGTGGTATGGATACTGCTATTGGGTACTTAGTAACTTGTTCAGCTTTTTGTTTTGTTTTCGTTAGATATCCGCTACACAATTGTTTACAAGTAATTCAACTCATTGGCTTGATATCAATGTTTCCTACCACGACTGTTTTTACAAGGTAATCGAAATTATTATAGAAGAGCAAAAGGCATAATAAAAGCTAAAATAAAAAAAAGAATAAACAGCAATATTCTCCCAAGGTTTTTCTTCGTTTGTCAACAGGCAGCATTAAATTAAGGCTGGAATCGTTAGGTCACAGAGGTCAGACATCTCTGATTTACGCAACAGATCACGCTGCTGGGAGTTCAAAAATGATACACTAAATATGAAGAGAAAAAAGACTTCTCACTCAAGTGCTTTCTTTTATTTCACAACTTTCAAGATTATAAGCATTCTTTTTTTTTTTTTTTTTCCCTTGTATATCTCTCCCTGCCGGTTTCTTTGAAGCTCGCTTGTGATCAGAATGCGTGGAAACAGACCGTGAATTTCTCGACACGCGCATCATTTGACACCTCCGTCCCTGTATTGCGGATGGGATCTGAAAATAGAGCCAACAAAACAAGAAAACTTGTTGCTCGAGATCTCGGTTGGCATAGATAGAAGTTAGTCGTTTTCACCTCTCCCTTCCCAGTTTTCCTTCCATCCCCTTGTTCTAACTTCTGCCCCTCAAGGAGAAAATATCAGAAGCATATCCTACGCTCTCTTTTGATGAGCCGCGTATAATTCATATAAGGAAGTCGCGAAATGATGCGACACGCAGCGATAAAAACGAGTTTATTTTATACCAATCTTATTTATTGCCCATGATTCCCACATTTCTTTGCTTTGAGCATGTTAACTGTCCAAGGTCATCTGTTTATTTTCAGACGACCTCATAATCGGTTAATTAAGAAATCCTTATAAATAAATAAAATCTCATTAGGAGCAAGCCTTTTGGCACACGACAAATAAATTGTCATGGTAAAATCGTTGCAGATAATTTTCACGATATGTGCTTTCCTATGCGATTTCCTGAATCACTGTGTTGACATCATGAAAGTACATCTGGAAAATCGATACGCCACTACATACTGCAGAAACCGGAAATGAAACAAGAAATCATAAACCAAAATAAAAAAAATCCGTTTCAAATGAAACGCAAAGCATAAAGTATTTGTAGTATTTCTTGCGTATGGTGTATTTCTTGCCATAAAGTGTTTCTTGCTTACAGTAAATTACTGCCAAATTAGTTAATCACCGTAAGAATAGGGATTTTTTATGAAATGTAACAAAAGCATTAATACAATCAGGATTTCGCTCTGCAACAGTGCAAAACAATGCACAGTAGACAATGCACATGGACACGATACACGTGAAACGTTCGTCTTCTTTCGTGGCTCCTTTTGACACGATAAACTGATCACGCCCTTTTCCAGGGATACCCGAAGAAATGCCTTTTAATTTCCTGCAGAAGCCCCTGCAGGAAATTCAGATCGTGTTTGCTGAGCTTTTACGGTTTCCTGAGTTATTTTCTGTATCATGCTCTTCGATAGTACTGCAATACGAAAACGATTTCTGAAAACCTGCTGGCAACTCAATATAAGCTTACAATGAAAACACACATTCATCCGCACAATATGTGAAATCACAGACTGAGAAGGATGTCCCGAAGTTTTTATTTCTAAATTTGATAAACAGTAGAACCCGCTTTTCACGAGCCCGTATTTAGCGAGATACCAGATTTGACGAGAAAACCCGGAACTTTTGTTTGGTATGATGTTAATTCAAAGCTAATTTCATCGTTATTAATGAATAAAATTTAATGAAGTCTCCGGATTTAACGAGGGAGAGAAAGGCTAAAATCATCACTTTTAACAAGCAAAGTAACAAAATTTAATGAAATTCCATGTTTAACGAGGCACAAAAAATCTGCTACACACTGTCCTGGAAAGAAGGAATAGAAATTATGGCACACAGGATGGAATTGCAACAAAGAAGATGAATCTTAGTGTGCTAGTGGAAGGATGTTGATATAAAAGCAATGGGAGTGGGGGACATCAAATGCTCAACGCGGACGTTATTCAAGAGACTCTCTCCGCCACCCACTCCGAGAACACTGTGCCGCCTTGAAAGCATCGCTTCCGCAGATTTTGAAAACAGGTGACCTACTCCTAGGTAAAATGGAGGAAAGATGGGGTTCATCACGTGGAAATAATTTGTGCGCAATGAATGTAAAGAGGGATATGGGAGTAACGGAATGGGGATCTCGCCTAAAGGGGAAACAGATGAAATGGTCTTCCACTATCTGACTGGTTGCAACGTCAAAACATAGCACATTTTTGTGATGTTCCAGCAATTGGTGACTTCGTTAATGTAGATGACGCAGTCACCACGTTTGGCATCTTTTCTGCAGACGATATCGTACAGGCATTTCAGTCTTCAGTTGTCAGAAACTGCTGAGGCGAATGAAGAAAATAAAGAGGAGAACACTAGGCCACCGTCTTATGCAAACACCACTGACTGTACGTAAAATTTCCAACGTTTTTTGAAGTTACAGATTACGGCGATGGCGAGGTTTTTAATGCACTATATGTTACTCGACGAAAATTAAGAGAACATAAACGCAAAACAAAGCAAACATTAGATGCCTTTTTTTGAATGTTTCCAATTGATGTCTGCTTCAGGATTCGCTGCTACTATGAGTTCATGTAAGTGGTTATTTTATTTTAATGTCTACTAAAATTAATTAAATATTTTAAGTATGTCCAGTTGTAGAAAATATATAATATAAACCTATATGCATATTATCACGTATGCATATTTTTACATAGTAGGTTTTTTCACCTCAAAACGGAATTAGCGGTGATTTCCGTCGGTCCCGAGCTCCAGTTGTAAGCGTATTCTACTGTACATCTGTCAGCTCAGGTGGGAAATCCACTTTCAACAATTTCTACAACCTAATAATATTTACATTTGCCATTATAAGCATCAGATGTTTATTTTTCATCGCATACTGTTTTATTAATGTGTGTAGTCTTGTGAGAGTAAATCATGGTTTTCCTTGCGGCTATGTCAATGAGGGAATGATCAATCTGTTGTTTGCATTCGCTGGTATCAAAGTGTAATTTATTATTTGATTTTTCACCTTGTAATAAGCTTAACCCTAGAGAGAAGCTAAAATAGAATATGTCGAAAAACCGCACACAAAATATCCAACAGTAACAGCACTTCAGTTTAACGATGCAAAGCACGAAGAAATTAGTTTGCGAAAGTGGCGCATTCGGGATTCAAGATTTCTTTTTCCAACAGGATGCTTAAGATTTGCATAAAAATTCAATGTTGGAAAGTCATTATTCCTTGTCCAAGGTTACTTATTTGAGCGGAGAATGAAACGAACTTTCCTGAAAATTCATCCACAAATCTCTCATAACCAGAGAGGCTTAAATGCAGCATCACGTACTATGATGGATACCACAACATGAAAGAAACAAACACTGCAGCGCAAAAATTAGAGATTACTTTCGCAGAAATTTACTGTTGCCGTTTCCTGTATCCTTCCTTCCGCACCTGCTACCGAGAGCAGATCTTTTTTTTTTTTTCTTTTCCTTGGCTAAAAACATAGAAATACAACTTCTGAAAAAGTGAGCTACTGTAAATGAGATAGCTGTCCACTGGACAAAATGAATCAGACAATATAACCTGTCTTCCTCAGTACAACTGCAGCGGCTCTATGGAAGTCAGGGTGAAATTTGACGAAAAAAGATCAAAGACGGTAAATAGAATAAATATGAAATAAAATTATGAGAATACACAATCAAAAACAAACAAGATTCCTACGGATTCTTTCACGATAAAAAAGTTTTACTGCATGCTTTCATTTTAGCAAGTTGTGGAGAGCAAAAACGATAGGCGCAGCATAACCGGGAAACTTGTAACTATGTCCTCCCAGAAAGCAATTGAAAACATTGCCCCCCCCTCCTAAAAACAAAGAAGAACATTTCTACAGAAACTTGATTTCCCTATTTCCATCTGAAAAATATCGAGATTTCCATCTGAAAAATACCACTATTTCCATCTGAAAAATACCACCATTTCCCATTCGTGCACCCCCCTCTCCCGTCGCCATTTCTTCCCAGAATTTTGCCTTCCGGTGCCACCGAACACCAAAGATGTGAATCCGTTTTTTGGTGTAAATACGACATGGATTTTAAGTCAGATAATATCAGAAAACTTGAAAATTTCGTCGTCCTGGAGCAGGAATCGAACCCTTGTCTCCAGGATAGCGCCCGAGTATGCAGCCATTCATTCATTCATTCACCGAATTTTTTTATTTTTTATGGGTTTTATCTGAGGCATACAAAGAGCTCCATGATATCTCCTTTTTCCTAAAATAAAATTTCTTGATAGTTTTGATCCTGTTTGTTTCTTTGAATAATAACATTTGCAGAAACCTGTGAAAACGAGGAGCAAGTTATTCACAACTTTTAAGGAATTTTATAATAACATAAAAACATCAGTATCATTAAAGCACGAGTTGGAGCTTACTCTTTAACATAGTTTAGATTATCGGAATGGCAACGATTTTAAAACAATTTTCTCATTAAATGTATTTCTAGAAACGATACCGAGATATTTTGACATCGTTTCCTATGTGATTTGGAGAAACAAATTTTCTAATCCTATTTCGCATTTTAATAGCGAGCATTTGAAATTTGATCACTACCCCAAGCAGTTATTCCATGCCTCACATCTTAATTATCTATGCAAAGTTCGCCAAAGGCTAAAGTCAGAAAACTTTTTCAAGCAATGAAATTTGTACAGTATGAATCTTAAATGTGTACCTAAGTAAATAACATGGGTTCCGTCTAACATTACTGTAGACTTAAAGTATTTATTTATGTACTTAAAGTATGTATTTTATAATATCAATTCTATCAGTTCTAGCTTATCCGAAGGTACATACACTGAAACAACTCGTATCGCGATACTTCATGTCGAGAAATACAGTTGAATCGTGATTAAAAACGACTTGTGCGTGTTACTTCATGTCACGAAATCAGTTAAATTCATGATAAATACAAAGATTAAAATGCATACAATAACGTTAGTAAAAATTAAAATCTATGTATTTTTACGATAAACATTTTATTACATACTTGCGAAACATATTCTTTTCTCCGTATAATCATTGACTTTGATACTGATGGGTCTAGAAAATAGAACACTGCCATGCCATGCGCTAAATGACACATACAGTATCCTCACTTAACTTTAAATTATGTCAGTATCCCCACTTAATTTTAGACTATGGGTCCAAGAACGGACGTTTGGAAAACTTCCGTTTTGATTATTTGTATGTCAACTACTTGATTTTTTCGACTCAATGGACAAGAAAACCAATTGGAGGCGCAAAAACAGATATTATTAAATTCAAAATATATATATTAGATTTTACATCATGGAACCAAAAAATCCAGATAAAATTATTCTTTTTTTCTTCGGTACCTTTAAACTGTGGCGCAACCAGTATATTTTTTATACCACTGAGAAAGCATCTCCCCAAATATTGGGAAGCAATAAAAATATCTCCGCTATGTAAAAATGAGTTTCAAATGATTCCCATGATTTATATTTAAAAACGCAGGCCAGTATATACAAAATTAAACAGCCAGTAACGAAGAACGAAGGACCAAGTGATACGTCATGGGGAGGGCCTAGACTTTCGGACCACCCAATTAAGTGCGCCAATAGATATAACCCCGAAACCCTTTATGGTGTTTCTCCGCACAATGTATAGTTTTCCCGCTTGCGGAAAAATTCCCCCCCCACCATTTTTGTTCTAAATGGTCAGTTTGAAAGATTACTTTTTCGCTTTTTATTTTTTTCGTAGCGCATATTTGTGCCGCTAGTGGGCATAAGAAGCTTTTTCTGTAAGCAAACGTTTTACCGAACCTAGAAATTTGGTTGAAAAAATTATTTTGTAACTGGTACCTCCACATTGCACACATTGTGTATTTCAAAAAATGAGCAAGTTTTACACCAGGTAGCGTAAATGCATTTTTTTTTATTCGCTGATTTTTCCTTTTTTAAAAATCCGCTTCGGAGAGAATTAATTTAGTCGAAAAAATTCAAAAGACTCATTACAAATGAGAATTCGTTATCAACTAGAAAGTTGATAAACCAATTCCGTATAGATACTACTAAGAATAGTAGTATCTATACGGAATTGGTTTGTTGTATTAGTTATAGCGTTCCCCCGTTAAAATTAATAGTCTTGCCGCTGTTTCATCAGATAACTTGTAAATTTTCTATCCTTTCGCTTATCTATTTTGCCATTCCCTGACTGTTAAAGCTGTTCATCCGATATTTTTGTTGGTTTGGGACCTGACAGAAGTTTGTGAATGCCGTCTACCAAAAGTCCTGGTAGAGTAAGGACGTGCTGCCATCTATTTATGGTGTCTGCAATGAATAACAGAAAATGTTTTCTCTGCTCCTTTCCTTTCTAAATGGCCTATTCCGGATTTTTGTTTTTGAAAAATGTCATATCAACCCTTGTAACGAATAATATAGACAAATGATTCGCAACGTGTCCTGAATTATACAGACAAGTCTCCTGCAACGTCGAAATAGCTTAATTTGAGATGGCGAATACTTTCTCTTGTGCGTATAAATACTGTTGTTACACAGATCGCCGAATTATTTTCTGAGTTTGTGATTCCAACAGTTATTCGCGACCCAAGTTTGGGATCCCCTGTCTATTCCATCTGCTTAAAGTCAGAGTAGGTGCCACGTTCTGCCCACTGCGTGACATGTGACAAATCGCACTTATGTGTGAAACAATATATATACTGCTGGCCATTAAAGTGCAACACCACAAAAGACAAGAGATGTCAAAGCCATATTTATTGTACAAAAAGCAGATGATACAAGGGTGAATCGATTCCAAATACAGCACGCACGGTGAGACGAGGGGAACAAATTACAATTAGTATCTGGTGTAGCAACCATGGGGGGGGGGGGGGGTTGGCAATTACATCTGCTACACGGGCAGGCATCGAGAGGGAGAGACTTTGGATGTGTGTTTGGAAAATGTCCTTCTGCACAGCTTCGACACGTTGTCGCAGTTACTCAGTTGTAGCCCGGGGTGGTCGCTGGCGTGCCAGTCGTCTGGCGATCATGGACCACACGAGTTCAATAAGCGGCATACCAGGGACGGCGTGGGCCAAGGAAGACGTGGCACATGGCGGCGATCCAGGAAGTCTTGGACATTGGGTGCCACATGCGGTCGCGCATTATCCTGTTAGTAAATGGCACCAGACAGTTCCTGAGGATATGGTACAACAGGTTCCAACACCTCAGTGATGTAACGATGGCTGTTCAACGTACCGGTAATGTGGACGAGGCACGTGCGGGAGTAGAATCCAATGGCCCTCCATACCATAACGCCGGGTGCCGGGCCGATATGGCGCGACATAATGCAGGACTCACTCAGCCGGTCGTCTCGGAACCACCAGACACGGATTCGTCCATCATAGTGCTGCAAACTAAAGCAGGACTCGTCGGAAAACACGATGCTTTGCCATTCGCTCCTCCATGCGCAACGCTCTTTGCACCATTGTAGTCGCAGACGCCGGTGCTGTACAGTCAAAGGTAGCCGAAGCAATGACCGCCGTGCAAAAAATGCCCGCTACTGCAGACGACGTCCAACCATCCGTGCGGAGACCGGGTGTTGTGCCACACACCCGAACAGTTGAGATACGGTGGTCGATGTGGCTGTGAGATCCGTCAGAGCCATGCGCACCAGATGTCGGTCCTCTCGTTCGGTGGTGTGACGGGGCCGTTGGGATCCCACATGTCGGTATGTTTGTTCCTCCATTACCCACTGACGCCATATCCTCTCCATTCTGGCCGTATGCCGCCCCACACGAGCACCGATGTCTCGGATCGCAGTGATAATCCGCAATCCGCCTCCCCGGTGGAGCAGTGGTCTAAGCGATGGCCTCTGATCATTCGTCCGAAAGGGGTCCGGGTTCAAATCCCGGTGAGGCATGGATGTTGTGTTTGTCTTACGGCACTGGCTCTCTCCCTTCCCTGGAGCCAGTGACCCTAAATTAGGGACGGGCGACTGCTTATAGCCCATTGAGTTGCTCACTGTGGTCGTTAAACCTCCAATCAATCAATCAATCAATCAATCAATCCGCAATCCCGATATGCCATAATTCTCCCACGATCGAAGTCAGAAACATGCTGGTAGGGCTGCCGTTGTCTTCGACAGAACATACTACAGCTGCCCGTGGCCAGGAACGGCGAGAAAACACCCTTCGAGTGCTTAGTACCGGCTCCTTCTTCACCCCGCTATACGACTTCCAAGGGGAGCTACTGTCCCACATGATTTCCATGTGTACTGCCCGGATAATAATTTATATGTGCGCCAGTGTTCTGCCCTTCTACCAACTTTCGAGCCCCTGGGATGCGATCTTCCTGGTGTTGCACTTTTAATGGTCAGCAGTGTATATTAAAAATTATATATTCATTCCTAATTACTCCTAGCTTTTAAAGTACTGCAGTTTACAACCTCCAAAAAACTTATTTGCTGCAAATCAAATATGTACTTTTCTTTCTGTAAACTCAGTTGTAAGACATTCATCTAGATTATACCGAGCTGTGGAAAGAAATTAACATTAAAACTAGACAAAATATTTTGTGGAAATTGGAAAGGCTATAAGGGGTTTCTTTGATAACAATTACATCCGGGAAAGATGTGCACCGTCTTAAAGTAATGCACAGTTTTCGTGTAAATGTATATTGCCTTTTTCTCGTTATGTCTAATTCTAAAAGCACAATTTGAAAAACTTTTTTTTTTTGTTGGGGGTCTAACTACCACCTTGAAAAATTCGATGGGCTATATGCAGTTGGCCGTCCTTAATTTAGGGTCACTGGTTCCAGGGAAGGGAGACAGCCAGTGCCGTACTGTACACATAACATCCATGCCATATCAGGATTCGAACCTGAACCCATCTCCGACGAATGAATAGACAACTGAGCCACCGGGGTGGCAAAATATTTTTCCATGGATCGTATTCATGGTAAAAACATTTCTAATGTTTCTACTAATTTCTAACTTTTCATAATGCGCAATTATGTCACTAGGGGGGCATTGTGGATATTTCTGTTTGCCACAGATTTGCTGCCCAACAGAAAATATTTTGCATTTCTGTCTAATGGTAAGGCTCATCAGACAAGTCACGTGATGCTAAGATTTGGGTGTTTTCTTCTGGCATTTTGGAATTCTCACCAAACAAAATTGTTCACGAAAATAAAGAGTTCTCCCCGAAGATGAGAGTTTTTGACATCTCTTTATGAAACATAAATTCACAGTCCCAATTTAAAAACAACTGTATTTACAGCCTTGGATAACTCTGCTCATTTCTTTCTTTCGATTCTTATGTTACTGAAACAAGCTGGCAATCAAACCAATCTAGAAAGAAAGGGGGAGGGGCCGCCCCGATGGCGCAGTGGTCTAAGGCGCTGGCCTCTGATCATTCGTCCGTGAGGGGTCCGGGTTCGAATCCCGGTCAGGCATGGATGTTGTGTTTGTCTTACGGCACTGGCTCTCTCCCTTCCCTGGAACCAGTGCCCCTAAATTAGGGACGGGCGACTGCTTATAGCCCATTGAGTTGCTCACGGTGGTCGTTAAACCTCCAATCAAAAAAAAAAAAAAAAAAAAAAAAAAAAAAAAAAAGAAAGGGGGAGGGTCTCAGCAAAGCAGCTGGGAATAATGAGTGGGATATGCTAGAGTCAGTCTAATTTCCACAGAGTGTGTGTGAACTGCTCTTCCATATCTCCATTCTTGAAATTAAATGACACGGGATTTCTATGGAACTGAGTCATGTATTTAAGACATGTGAGCATTATAGGAACACATGGGTCAATTTGGTGAGAGCCAGTAGCAAAAATCACTCTTGGGGGAGCCAATATACACTGCTGGCCACCCAAAATTCAACACCAAGAAGGACACGAAATAGCAAAGCCAGATTTACTGGACACATAACAACAGATACAAAGATGAAACGATTGAGCTTACAGGCCCGTGCGATTTGCGGAACACGCAGACATCAATAGTTCGTGTGGCCCCCATGGCTGGCAATAACGGCCGCTACACGCCGGGGCATCAAACGAAAGAGGCTTTGGATGTGGGCTTGGGGTATGTCGGTCCAGGCTTCTTCCATACGTTGCCACAGTTTATCAGGCGTAGCCGCGGGTGGTGCTTGCTGGGCCACTCGGTTGCCGATCAGCGACCAGACGTGTTCAATGGGCGACATATCAGGAGAACAGGCAAGCCACCGCAGCAGTGACACCTGGCGGGACGTGAAGAATTATTGCACGATGAGTGCCAAGTGCGGGCGCGCATTGTCCTGTTGAAACGTGGCCGCTGGCAGGTCCTGCAGGTAAGGGAGGACTACAGGCTCCAAAACGTCGCAGATGTAGCGGTGGCTGTAGAGCGTACCGGCGATGCATACCAGAGGGGTGCGGGTGTCGTATCCAATTACGCCTCAAACCATAACGCCAGGCGACGGACCGGTATGGCGATGCATAATGCAGGCGTCATACAGTCTCTCGCCGCGGTGCCGTCACACGTGGATCCAACCATCGTGGTGTAACAGGATGAAGCGGGATTCGTCGGAGAAGACAATGTCGTGCCATTCCGTAGTCCAGGTGCGGTGTTCAACGGCCCAATGCCGCTGCACTCGCTGGTGGTGTAACGTCAATGATAATCGGAGCAATGGGCGCCGTGTGACAAGTCCCCGCTCCTGCAGACGACGTCGAATGGTAAGTGCTGACACAGGTTATTGTGCAACACACCCTAATTCCTGCGCTAACGTTCGTGATGTGGCGGTGCGAGCCGGCAATGCCCGCCGCACAACATGCCGGTCCTCTCGTTCGGTGGTCTGCCGCGGCTGCGGCAATCGCTCATGTCGGTCCGTCTGTCCGTCCCTCCTGCACCCACCGAATCCATACTCGCCTCACTGTGGCTGGATGTCGTCCCACACGGGCGCTGATGTCTCGGTACGATAAATCGCTGTCGCGATAAGCCACTATTCGTCCTCTGTCGAACTCCGAAACGTGCTGGAATGACTGCCGTATTCTGCGACGAGACATCAGGAAGCTTCCCACGCACAGGTCCGGCAGCACAACACACTTCCAATACTTACAACCCGCCTTCTGTGCACCCTTCTTATAGTGCTTCTCGGTGGCGTGCCGATGATTTGCATATACCCTGCAATGCTAATCGTTTGCATGTCCTCTCGCGGGCGACGCATGCTGCGAATTTCAGGCCAATTGGATGCTTCCTCCTTGGTGTTGCATTTTGGGTGGCCAGCAGTGTATGATGGTTTATGAAAGCAGGACTTGAATCCCCAATTAGCAGAGGAATAGTGCTCAAAAAAGATATCTTTTTCAAATAAACTCGCAGAAATGGATTTAAAAGCAGCTGAAGGATGACTATTGCAATGGAAGCAATGGACATAAGTCGTATTTAAAAAACACACACACACAGGGCCATAGCTGCCGGGAGAGTATGGTGGGCAATGGAAAGTAGGGTGGGCAATGGAAAGCAGGGTGGCACCGCCCTCCCAGAATGGTCATACCAGGGGCATGAGGGGCGTAAAAATTAGAAATGAACAATGCGCGAATAAATTTACTGAAAATTGTAACTGAAAAAGAAATTCATACGTTTCGGTATTTTATTTTCTGGACTTGAGTTAGCCGTATACAGTACATTCCGCACAGCTAACCATACAACAGAGTAACGTACGCTGTGAAGTATGAACCCCATATATGCATGAAAGGAATCGTTCGAAACAGCAGGTGGAGACATATGCACTGAAGAGCAGTAACGCGTAGAACCACCTTTCGCCCTGATGACGGCGGCGATTCGTCTCGGCATGGACTCGACAAAACACAGGAAGCGTTGGGAGGCCATACGGATCCACGACCCCTGAACAAGCTCCCACAGTTCACGAAGATTTGATGGAGGGGGGTCAGAGCCTCGAACATCTCTCTCGATGGCATCCCAGATGTGCTCGATGGGATTGAGGTCAGGTGACCTAGCTGTCCAAGGAAGCGAGGTCACGTCGGAAGAGTGTACGTCCAACCATTCGGATACAATTCGGGAGCGATGGCACGGTGCATTGTCTTCTTGCAGGATGAGGTCCCCAGTGGGATGTTGAAGACGCACAAACGGGAGCAAATGGTCGTCCAGGATATCCCGGTAACGTTGACCTGTGAGGGACAATGTCACACGTACCATGGGTCTAATTTCAGTCCACGTAAAGAGTCCCCAGACGAGAATGCCACCCCCACCAGCTTGAAGAGTACGCTGCTGGCAAGAAGGATTCATCGCTTCATGTGGTTTGCGCCGTACTCGTATCCTGCCATCCGCATGCACCAACGTGAATCTCGACTCATCAGTCCTATTACCATGGCCCTGGTAGTACGGTGGTCGCGGAATACTTAATACTCGTCTAATTGGATAAACAGTGAGGTTGCGTTCCCATAAATGTAAGGAACCCAATCTCAAAATTTACGGACGTCGCGTTGTGTTTCATATGGGCTCATTACGAGGTATTCGTAAAAAACCCATATGCTGCAATTTGCGAATTTAGAGAAATATACACCCTAGAAAAGTTAGCTACACCATGTTAAGTAATTAACAATGTTTATTAATAGAAAAAGTATATATATAAGCAATGCATCCTTCAGGTGGAGGTCAAATAAAAGTTACGCTAAATGAAAACAATATTAGAATTAGCCATATTTACTGGTTCACTGCTGCGTAAGCTTCTTACACCCCTGAGCTTAACTTTAAATTAAATCCATCATCCTATTTCGAGGAGGCATAGCGACCATGCATATGTATATATTTAGTTAACATTGGAACTGGAATTGGGGAAAATAACGTCATCTTACCTTCCTTCGGTTTGGGTTGTCGCTCGTTGAAGCCCCACGCTGGTAGATGAAAACTTGCGTGCGGATGTTGACTCCGGATCTATCTATCCCTCTCGACTAATCTTTCTCTCTATCCTCTCATTCTCGAATATCTCAGAGAATTTTCATCCGACTATATGAATCTCCGATACGAATTATATCTCTCTTCTTCTTGACTATGTTTTTTTTTCCGCCTATATAATTCCGTCCCTTTAATTTTCCACGTGATAGGGGCGTGCCTACAACCTTCTACGAACTCTTCGCCTGGGGTCTGGATTGGTCAGCTGAGCTGACCAGTGCTCGAGCTTAGTGGCTATTGGTTGGCCCTCTGGTCCAGTTAGCTACCTTTTCGCGGCAGCTGGCCTGTTGTACAGGTGATGCGTTTGCGAATTCAATAGGACATATTTTTGCGTTCAGATGAATAGCAAAGAATTTAAAGGGGCTTTCCTCTGCCAGAGTTACGACTTTTCTGTGACACCACGATGTACTTTATGACTTTCGCTGGTGTCTCCCTCATCGAGGAAATGGTCGTAAACCGCAACTCGCCTATTCATCTGACCGCGTTTCGGACTCTTGCCTGTGCACTCCTGAAATGCCGGGATGTATTGTCCCACCAGCAACGCTAGCACTGGGGCCATTTCGTAAATTTTGTGAATGAGGTGCTTCTTCTCACAAGAGTGAAAAGAAGATGAATTCCTTGGTCATTCTCCACGGGTGTCGGGCAAACTGCCTTGACCACCTGGGCTTTCTGCTCCAGTGGGGAAAAGGGGGTTTAGGAGGCAGGAAGGGAGCAAAGGAAAAATAATTTAAATTAAGTACAAAAAAATTATTTAGGTAAATTACTCCTGGTCTTTAAATTTAATTAGGCCGCAAACAATGTGACCCGAACTATGAAGTAGTTCCGCGGCAACAGTCCAGGCAACATTTTCCCACATGTCTAGGGTCCAGTGGCGATGTTCCAGCGCCCATGCTAACCTTTGCACCCTGCGATGTGCGGTCAGCAAGGTACTCTCGTGGGACGATGGCTTCTGTACCCCATAGCGAGGAGATGGTTCTGGATGGTGTGGCTGCTTACTTGTTTTTCGGACCAGCGTTAAATTGCCGAGTGATTTCTTGCACTGTGGCCCGTCTATCCACTGTTACAATGCGAGCTAGCCGACGGTGACCCCGCTCATCCACACGCTGTTGTTCACGGCAGTTGGCCCTTGCAGGGATGGTTTTACCGGATTCGATGTACTCACGGTGCACCTGTGACACAGTGGCTCGTGAAAATCCCAGTGCCTGCACGACTTCCGAGATGGAGTGACCCATTCATCGGGCACCGACAATTTGCCCACGATCAAATGCGCTTAGATCCTTCGTCTTACTCATACTGCGTTTAACTCTTACTGATTCCCGTCGCATCACTCCTTATATTGTCGGAATGCTGCATACGTCATGTCGTTTCCGTTTACAGGGCCGCCCACAGCGCCACATTTGCATAACACCAGCTGTCTCTAATTCAGTTGGTCTTCAGTGTAAAACAACATGCAGACATGCCTAACGTTCGTGACCTTTCTGAACACGCTGTATGGATGAAGAGCTAATTAGTCATTTGTGCTCTGGTACCGAAAGCTCCCCACAGCATTGAACCCTGAACTGAATTTTTTCAAGCCGCGTCCCCCAAAAAATTCGTCCTATTGTTACGTTCAATATCTAATACTCGTTCGTTCTGTGCTGGTTTGTTTTTCATTCTGCATTTCTGCGGCGTACTGTGTTGTCGGAGTTCACAGTATTTTTACTTTTTACTTGATATTCACAGCCGTCGGCTGGGCCGTGGAGAGCGGGCTCGGGCCCCAGTGCAATAAAATCTCCGGGCCCTCCCCCAACCTCGGCTCCTCCACTAACTATATAATACATATTTTTGTTTCCTCACCAACCCCCAATCCCCATTCTCCTACTTCCCGACAACCCAACCGGTTGCAACTCTTCAATCTTTTTTTGCGGTGGATAATTTTTCATATTCTCCCCTCCGCATATCAGTGATATGTCGTTGCAAATAAACAGTGGTAGTATCATGTCAAGATTATGATCGGAGTTTCAAGGTCAAGTTTGTTTGTAATTAAAGTAAAATTAAATTAAAAAGAAATTTTAAAAAATAACATGTTTCAATGGGTATTGTAGTAGTACATATAAATTTGTATATACTTACAAAATTTTATTTTAAAAACACTTTCGAAACAACACTTTTATTTTTTTCATTACAAAACAGAATACTTTCCGTTTACTACAGAATGGCTTTTCGTGCCTTTTTTTGTAATATACATCTAAAGATGCAGCCTCTGGGAAAGTATCCACAAAGAGTTCTCATAAGTAAACATTAAATTTTGTGTTTTCTCTTTTAAGTTTCCGCTGTAAGACTTGATCGGTCATCGGAATAAAGGAAAACAAACGAAGTCGGAATTACGCACAATGAAAATCGCCGCAATGCGAAAATAATGAGTTGAGCATAAAATAAAAAGACAAAAAGATGCCGGCTTCTGGTGGGAAACACAAAGTGACAAAATCCACATGATGAAAATTGTCTGCATCCTTTGATGACTAGCAATAACGTTGTATATCATACACAATTGTCTGTGTCAGTGCGTAGCAAAGCAACACAGGAAACCCATTGTGTGGTGTCGGCGTATCGTTACAAAAGAAAGAAGAAATGAAAAACGTTATATGGAGAGGAGAGCTCGTTTGATTTGCAGCAGGTAACCCCCGCACATGTTGCAGTTAGCCTGGGAACTCGAGTAACATTGTAACACTTTTTTATTTTTATTGTATTTAAAGCAAGTTTTTAATTGTACATTTTTTACATTTATGACATAAATTGCGCATTTTTACGCGTATATTACGCATCACGTAGAAAATATTTTTTTACGCGTAACTTCCTAACCCTGGTGACGGTAAAGCTTGAAAAATATTCAGACACCATAAAATAATAATTAGAAAAAAATAACTTTAGAAACGGGTTCTGAGCCCCGGTGCTACAGCACCGCCCCCCCCCTCTCGCCAGGTTTGGCCGTCGGTTCTTGGGTATTTACCTACTTTTTTCATATTATGTCAAAAACTGGAAGTGAGGTTTTCGAACGATCGTAATACTGTCCTATAACGCAGGTATGAGAAAGTGAAAACTGCATACTCTTTGAATGGAAGTGGGAAACTTTCGAACTCGAAGAAGCGTAATTTCAAGTCTCGCCCGCCCATGTAAAAATTTTCGCTCCGGCCTTGAAAAATATGATAGAAAAGGGAGTAGCCGGCATTCCAAAAGAAGAAAAATGAACATGTGAATGTTCACTTGGAATTGCTGAAAGTTGCAAGCCTTGGAAAAATTGCAATGGGGATGAGATGGGTCTTCGCCAGAGCACTTTAATATTTGCCATCTTTTGGTTGGGGGCAGGGGGAGTAAGCAACAGATCTTATGATCTGTAGTCTAATATACACTGCCGGACAATTGCTAAGGACGGATGACAATAGCAACGATAGCAACCATAAAATGGAAGGCAGGAAAATGTGGAAATTAGCATAAGTGCGGGATACAGTAAGACGTGTTGTGCGTATGCAAATTTTGCTTTGCTGAACTTGTTCGTGACGTCATAGCGCTGATAAGAGATATAAAAGATTTAACGCGTATTGACCGTTGTTGTTCAAACGCAAAGTTGAAAGGGAAAGAATCAATTGACGAACTTGCAATTTTCAGTGTGTCTTCCCGACATCACCTAGATGATTTTACGCGTGGCTGTATTATTGGCAAGATTGAAGAAGGGCGAAAAATAACAGATGTTGCCAGGGAGTTCGACGTCAGCCACAGTGTTGTTTCAAGGCTTTGGAAATCATTTCAAACAAATGGAGAGTGTAGCAAACGTCACGGGGGAGGTCGTGTTTGCAGTACGACACCTGCAGAAGATCGGTACATAGTGCTATCAACAAAAAGACACCGGCGCAGCACAGCTAGTGAGGTAGCAAATCAGTTTATGGCTGCTACTGGCAAGCGGATCTCCCGAAAAACTGTCGCCAGACGTTTGCATGAAGGAGGACTATACGCCCGCCGTACTGTTGTGTGCATCCCATTGTCCAGACGTCACCGTACTGCCCGTCTGCAATGGTGCCATCAACATCGCAATTGGACTGATAACGACTGGTCTGCTGTCCTCTTCTCAGATGAGAGTAGATACAGTCTATCATCTGATTGTCGACGACAACTTATCTGGCGTGATAGTGGTACTGCATATTGTCCAGCAAACATACAGGAAAGGGACCGATATCCGACATGTAGTGTCATGGTATGGGCTGGCATCATGATCAATGGCCGTACGTCCCTCTATGTGCTTCCAACTGGGACTATGACTGGCCAACGATACATTAATGATGTTCTGCTACCTCATGTTCGCATGTTCCGTGGTGCTGTCGGTGATAGATTCATTTTCATGGACGACAACGCAACATGTCATCGAACAGTCGCTGTCCAGGAGTGTCTTGAGAGCGAGGATATTCAACGCCTCGTATGGCCAGCACGTTCTATAGATCTGATTTCCATTGAAAATGTGTGGGATGCTTTGGGGAGGAGTCTTGCTGGTCGCCAATGCCCTCCAATAAACAAGGACACCCTCATACGTGCACTGATAGAGGAATGGGATAAATTACCCCAACAGCTGCTTGATAATGATGTACAAAGCATGACACGACGTGTGAAATCTTGCATAGCCTTCCATGGTGGCCATATCTCGTATTGACATCTTACGCTGGAACGCCTGCGGACGGTAATTGCATTTTTTTCACGTTTACGTATTCTGCACAAAATGGCCTGTTTGTCCCTTGAACACGTTCCAAAGCCTTCTGGATTTCAGAGCACAATAAATTGTCTTTCTTGCAATGTCCTGGCATTCTGACATTATTTTATTTCACTTGGCATCCAACCACACTTACTTTTTTATGCGCTATATAGCCGTTTATGATCTGTCCTTAGCAATTGTCCAGCAGTGTATAAGGCGATCTGTTACAAAGACAAAGAAGCTGAACATCATTGGAAAAAGCAACAGACTGATATGTTTTAATGTTTTAAAGGAATTAAACAGCTATCTGTAGATTGTGAATGTTCAAACAACACATGATTACCTGAAAATGTTTCGCTGAATATCGTTTGAAAAGGCATTAGTGGTGTGCTCGTACGATGATGATGGCTCAATCCCTTCCCAGGAACTAATGACCCGAAATTTGGGGTGCACAACATCAGTGGCGGGCTCGCGATCCATAAACGACTCTGAAAGCTATTTTTTGTGCGGCCTAACTTTTGGGAAACTTTCTCAAGTTATCTCTTCTCTAAAACAACGGTATGTCAGCATCACTGTATATTGACTAAACATCTGTTCTATACAAGTCCACGAATCAATGTAGATTTTCTTGTACTGAGTCAATAATTAACACTTTACCCATTTCCTGGATCGCACATCCCAAATAAAATTTAATGTAAGAACCAAATTATTCCCTTTACTGAGAAGCAACAGACAAGGGTACGTTCTCTGAGAGAGACTGTCGAAAACTTTATTCAATTCTTATGAATTTTATTGCGGTAACTGAATTCAGAATTTATAATAGTTTCTTCGCTTTTAGTAAGAACGAAAATCCAAATGATCCAAACAATTTGTTTTTCAGAACTTACGAGTCATTCATAAAATAATTACAAAAAAATCTCTTAAAAAACTGAAAATGTCCAGAAATGTAAGAATTTCAGGACATATTTATAAAGTGAGAGGAATTAAAGAATGCGAAAATTATTTTTCATTAAATAAATTCAAATGGAAATAAGGTTTTTGCTGTAGCTAAAACAGACTTTCCAGTACTGCAATTCAAGAATCCGTGTAAATTCCAAAAAATAGTAAATCTGGTGCAGATCTTGAAAAAAAAAAAAAACATATACATAAACATATAAAAACCAGCAACCCAAAAATGTTATTGTATAGGTGAACCTCAATGCATTAACGTACACAATAAATTATGAGTTTCTATCTTAGACTATTGATAGCATATTTGATTAGATTTTATGGATTATTTAACTGCCAAAAGGGGATTTAGGTAGAAGATATCGGCTCAAATAGATGGGGCTTAAATTTCAAAGTAGAGAAATGGAGAAGGAGATTTATCAAAAATACTGTTTGGCTCTGTAGCGTACTTAACTATTTGAAACGTATATAGCCTTGAGACACAACACTACTTAAGATTCTGAGAATACTACCTCTTCTTATTTACTCTCTCTCTCTCTCTTTCTCTCGAAGTGAAACAAAGTCACTCAAATATAAGTTTCACAAAGACTTACTTACTGTTCACTTTTTTTATTCCATCAACATCGTCTGAGTACTTTTTACTCGCATGTTCCAAAATTCATGAACTAATCACAATAGTAATAATTTTTCGAAACTGATTAACGCAAGTTAGTAAGCTCAAAACTTGATTAACTCCAAACACTAAATACACGGTCGAGTCACATTATGGTGACCACCAGCTAATTTCCAGAATAACCGCCGTGTGCAGCGCGGACAGCAGCTAGATGGGGTGGGAATGACTCAAAAAATTGCTGGAAGGTGTTCACAGGTATGTGGAGCCATGCTGACTGCAGTGCATCTGACAGCTTCTGGTGCGTGGTGGAGGATCCATAGAGCGAACAACACGATCGAGGGGGTCCCACAGGTACTCAATTGGGTTTAAGTCTGGGGAATTAGGGGGCCGGGGAAATACTTTGAACTCTTCTTCGTGCTCTTCCAACCACTCTCGGACATTTCTAGCTGTGTGACAAGTCGCATTGTCGTTCTGGAAAATCCCATCTGCCCCATGGAAGACAATCAGCATGTATGGGTGTACGTGGTATGCAAGGAAAGGATTCATAATGAATTCGGTCCATAGTGTTTTCCACAAGTACAGTGCTGTAAAAAACGTGAAGGTCGTGTAAAGAAATGCAAAAATGCAGACAACAGAGGACTAAGTTAACGGGGCGAATCGTTCAAATAGTGCTAGAACAAGTTTCAAACCCTTTTAAAATAATAATGCAATAAAAATGTTTGCGGAAAAAAAATAAAAAGAAGAAAACCGAATTAACTACATTTGCAGCTGGAAAAAATGATATGGTCAAGAACGTTTCCCGAAGAGTATGGAAATTAGATTGTTTCATGCATGTGTAGGAACAGTCGCCTTGATAAGCAGAACACGTGGAAACGTCAGTGTTGGCTTTGAAAAGTGTATTTAATGGTAAAAAGCAAAAAGTTGTCGGATTTTGAGCGCCGTAAAATACAAGGATTGCATGCGAGTGGGAAGAGTGGCACGGAAATTGCAAAGGCTATAGGCCAACCCAAGGCCGTAGTGAACAATTATTTGCGAAATCCATCTTCTTATGGACTAAAAAAATCTACAGGTAGGCCAAAATCAATTTCAAATCGCACGAAACGTAGAGTTTGTAAACTTACATGTGCTAACAAAAAGTCGTCCAATGAAATTGTTCGTGAACTGAACTTGTCCTGTAGTGGCCGAACTGTACGAAATGTTTTAGCCGGCAATTCGAACATCCAATACATTAAGCTAAAGCCAAACCCCTACCTGAATGCTAAACATACATGTGCTGGAGTAGGGTTTGCAAAAAGTATTACTTTCGATGATAAATGGAAAGACGTGGTCTTTTCCGATAAAAAGAAATTGAATTTGAACGGGTCTGACGGTTTCGCTAAATATTGGCATGATCTGTGGAAAGGAAAACCCTATTTTTCAAAGCGCAAATTCGGCGGAGGCTTGATCATGGTTGGGGGAGGAGGGGGCATTTTCTGCAACTGGAAAAACATCCCTTGTGATTATAGACACAAAAATCAATTCCGACAAGTACCAAGATATGATAGCGGACAGTTTGCTACCTGTTGCTTCCCTTACGACATCGGCAGATTGGATTTTCCAGCAAGACAACGCCAGCATCCATAACTCTCAGTCTACTAAAGCGTGGTTTGAAGCCAATGACGTTCTTGTTTTGGACTGGTCTTCACAGAGCCCCGACCTCAACCTTTGGGGTTTAATGGTGCGCACTGTCTACAAGGACTTAAGACATTTCCAGACAAAAGCGGACCTTATTGCAGCCATGCAGGCAGCATGGGCAAACATCGAAATTCAGACACTATCGAAACTTGCAAACTCTATGACTGATAGATTGATTGCAGTCATTGAAAAGAGAGGCAAACTGTTAAACCATTAAGTGCTAAATTGTTCAACATGTATGCCGACCTTATACTTTTTCCAAAATGAAAACGGTCTAATAATTACAATTTTATATTTCATTGTTAATTATGCAACATTCGGATAAATATCTTGTCTGTACTCCGATTATACTTTGCTTTGATACTGTGTTAAATTGGAGGACCTCTACTAGTAGAATTGTAGTACTTATGTAATAAACTATTTTGTGTGCGACCTTATGTTTTATTCCAGGGCTGTATGAGTGGACCCAGAGAATTCCACGAAAACATTCCCCAGACCATAACGCTGCCCCCACCAGCTTGTGTTCTTTTAGCAATGGTTGAAGAGTGTTTGTTCTCCGATGTTTCTCGCCTTATACGCCAACGTCCATCCGTTAGATGAAGCAGAAAACGTAACTCATCGGAGAAGGCAATCCTTTGCCAATCAGCGGAGGTCCAATTCCGATACTGCTGTGCAAATGTAAGCCTTTTCTGCTGATGCACCTTCGTTAGCATAGATGCAGTGACCGGAGCCCCATGCGCAGGAGAGTTCGCTGAACTGTCGTTTTAGACACACTTCCAGTAGCCCACTGGTTCATTCGGCTAGTGAGTTGCTCCTCTGTAGCGTGTCGATCGGCCCTCATGCACCTTCGAAGCCGACGTTCACCTCACATCAATGGCACGTGGTGCTTCGCAGTTTCCACGTCGCTTATTCGCAATGGTGCCATTTCTCCAATCACGATACACTTTAACCACAGCAGCATGCGAACAGTTCACAAACTGCGCTGTTTCAGAAATACTGCCGCCCTTGGCCCGAAAGCCAATAATCATCCCTTCTTGCCAATCTGAAAAATATCTTATTTTATCTATGACAGCAACGAGTTATATGTTTCCAGAATGCCTACATCAATCCTTATATACCCTTCAAGCTAGCTCACGACACTTGCCTACTTTCATTGGCTACGCGCTGTTGACGTTAAAAGTAGGAGGTGGTCACAATAATGTGACTCGACTGGGTACATAACAACACAACTCGAATACGCAAACTTCAAGTAAACACAGTTACAGCATCGTACAGCTTCCACCACCACACCACACTTTTTGGCTGCTGCATCAACATTATATATCTCTGGTTCTTATTTGTCAACATGCATACGTCACGCTCTCTGACCTCAAGATTGCTGCCAACATCATTCTTTTTTTTTTTTTTTTTTTTTCTTGGAGGTTTAACGACCACCGTGAGCAACTCAATGGGCTATAAAGCAGTCGCCCGTCCCTAATTTAGGGTCACTGGTTCCAGGGAAGGGCGAGAGCCAGTGCCGTAAGACAAACACAACATCCATGCCTGACCGGGATTCGAACCCGGACCCCTTGCGGACGAATGATCAGAGGCCAGCGCCTTAGACCACTGCGCCACCGGGGCGGCCCAACATCATTCCGTGAGCGAGAAGATATAACGTTTAAGTTGAAAATGCTAAAAGAGAATGAACTTAAATTTATGTATTGAAAGCAACTAAAAATGAAAGTTAATTTATAGTATACGTAATAGCTCAACAAACATTTGTTACGCCGTTTTTTTTTGTTTTGTTTGGTTTTGTTCGTTTTTTCGTCTGTGCTGTCGAAGTGTGTGGTAAACACATCTCGCCGTTTTAATATAAATCGGTGTTCTTCTACAAGAATATTGAAGTACAAGTATGTACATAATTTTTTCCTTGAGTTAGATTAAGGTCTACCGGCCCGGAATATCGAGACCCACCGGGAGTTCTCACGGTGTCTCGCAGGCCTAGTCTGCGCTTGCGCAACAGCTTATATAACCTATAAGTTGTTCACGGTGGCCGTTAAGCTCTGAAACAAACAAACAAAAAATCACATCAAATCTTCAATTTCAGGGGACATTTTAAGCTATTGCTTCTCTGCCAGAGATTTCATTATTTGTGGGAACAATTAAACAAATCACTACAGCAGTGCTTTGAAATGACTTAACTATCAAACATTGGCAAAGTCAACAAAATCCTGGTATTAACAATTTCAGCTTGCTTCAGTGCTTTGACAAACTGACAATGGATGAAAGCATTTCCACTTCGAGTATAACAAATAATTTTGGTAACAATATCCATGGTTTGTTTCAAAAAATGCTTTCCAAGCATCTGATTACAGTGAGTTAGCTTTGCGTTAGAAACACCTACCTACGTAATTACGCTTTGGTCCAAATTACTGTGCAATCACGGCACGCAGACGCCTAGGAACAGATTCCACGAGGTGTCGAACATCCTCAATGCGTAACTTGACACATGTCTGCTGCAGCAGTTCCGTCAGTTCACGCGTGGAAGACTTTTGTGGAGAAAAATCCTCCATGAAAGTCCTCTTCCACATTCCGTGGAGAATCAGTTCTCACACCCCCTTTCTAGCATATCCTACAAATACGTTACAGTCAGGGAAGTTTGGGATCCAAGGAAATATGGCAAATTCGTCGTCGTGTTCTTCCAACCACTCAGTAGTTATACGAGCCCGATGACACTGTGTGTTGTCCTGTTGAACGATTGTACTGTGGTCCGTATAAACCTCCTGTGGATATGGACGGAGATGGTAGGTTAACCGGTCCGTGTAGCATTCACCATTTAGTGCTTTTCGGATGATAACCAACGGACCTACGGCTTTGCTAGGAAAAAACTCCCTAGACCAGACCACCACCTCCACCGAAACCCAACTGTGCAGCCAGGGGATAGGGCTTCATGCTGTTTACGCCATATGCACACCCGGCCATCAACACAACGCTTCGCGTGGGCTGAAATCCCTTGGCCCATGCGAGGCGCTGGACTAAGGGACATCGGCAATGGTACCCGAGTTGATTTCCGGCTGTGGAACCCCAGGCTAAGCAAGGTACGGCGCATGGTGCATATGGAAATAGGTCGAACTGCACCGCTGTTGTTCTGGTGGATGAGCTGGGTGAGTGTTGAACGTCGTTGCTGAGATACCAATCGCAACACTCGACGCACAATTCGAGGATCAACCAAGCGTGGCTGTTGGATGTCAGTGCATGTTTTATCCAGTCCTACGGGAGCAGGCAACAAGTGCGGCTGTTTCCGAAATACCGGCAGAAATTGGCTTACGTCATTACTGGAAGACGTTTACTGATTACGTAAAGATCAGATTATATGTAGAAGATTTTAGGAAGGGAGTGTCTGATCCCCAGGTCTTACGAAGTAGAAATCGGGGAGATTTGAGCTAATGTGCCAGACAGGAAAATCACACGGAAGCGAGGTAGAAAGGGGGGGGAGATGCTCTTATTTGTAACCGAGGGAGGGGGCTGTATCCAGGATCCGACGGCTTAACGTGTCCATTTGACGCACAGTCGATATTTAGTGGTTCTAACGGTCGTACCTGACTGGGATCGAACCTGAGACTTTTCCGTAGCAGTTACGAACGTTGATCACTAGGTTATCGCGGCCCTGATTACGTAGAGATGATAAGTGTGCACTAGCGCTGAGACGGGCCGAGCGCCGGCCCGAACCAGGCTTGGGCTGCATAATAAAATTAGCAGGGAGCTGCCTCGTAGAGTTGACAGAATTAGCAGGGAGCTGCCTCGTGGAGTTCAGGCTTGAGTTAGCACACAAGACTTTTTCACACTTTCTAGTTGTTAAAGAATTCTTCAGCAACTGGGTCTGGATGGGGAGTGGAAACTCGTTAAGGCTATTCATTCCGGACTTGGGTAACAAATGCCATAAACCATGAATTACTGGATTTCTGCGAAGGAAAAATTTCTTCAAGAACTATGTATTGTAGATAGCACGATGACGATATTCTGCCCTTACCTCCACGAGGCAGCTACCTGCTAATTCTTTTGAGCAACTATTACCACGCCCCCGGTAGTACGGTGGTCGCGGAATACTTAATCATCGTCTAATTGGATAAACAGTGAGGTTGCGTTTCCCATAAATGTAAGGAACCCAATCTCAAAGTTTACGGACGTCGCGTTGTTTTTCATATAGGTTCGTTACGAGGTATTCGTAAAAAACCCATATGCCGCAAATTGTGAATTAGATAAATATACACGGCCTAGAAAAGTTAGCTACACCAGGTTAAATAATTAAGAATGTTTATTATAAGAAAAGCATATTTAAGCAATTACAGCCTTCAGGTGGAGGCCCAATAAAAGTTACGTTAAATTAAAATAACAGAATTAGCCATGTTGACTGGTCCACTGCTGCGTAAGCCTGTTACACCCCTGAGCGTAATTTTAAAATAAATCCCTCAATCTATTTCGAGGAGGCATAGAGACCATACATATGTGTATATACAGATAACATTGGAACTGGAATTGGGGGAAACAACGTCATCTTACCTTCCATCGGTTGGGTTGTCGCTCATTGAGGTCCCACGCTGGCCAAGGAATAATCTTCGGGTATGCTGCCTCCGGATCTATCTATCGCGTTATTAGGTTACTCAGCCTCCGTCTCAGCATCGGTATTCTATCTCTGCATGCTCTCCCAAATCCTCGCTGAATAATTTCTCTGAATACCGATCCTCCGAATATGTTCATTCTCGAATATCTATCTCCGAATATGTCCTCCAAAATCTACATGTGAATCACCCCCTGACTATTCTGTATATATATTTCCGTCCCTTTAATTTCCCACATGGTAGGGGCGTGCTTACCACCCTCTAAGAACTTTTCGCCTGGGGTCTGGATTGGTCAGCTGAGCTGACCAGTGCTCGAGCTTAGTGGCTATTGACTGGCCCTCTGGTCCACTCAGCTACCTTTTCGCAGCAGCTGGCATGTTGGGCAGATAAGGTGTCTGCGAATTCAATGGGACATAATTTCTGAGCTCGGATGAATAGCGAAGAATTTGACGGGCCTTCCCTCTGACAGAGTTACGACTTGCTAGTGACACCGCAATGTCTTTACGACTTTCGCTGGTGCCTCCTTCATCGAGGAGATGGTCGTAAACCGTAACTCGCCTATTCATCTGACAGCGGTTCGGACTCTTGCATGTGCACTCCTGAAATACCGGGATGTTTTGTACCACCAGCAACGCTAGCACTGGGGCCATTTCGTAAATTCTGTGAATGCCATGCTTCTTCTCACAGGAGTGAAAAGAAGATAAATTCCTTGGTCATTATCCACGGGTGTCCAGGGAAACCGCGGTAAACCGCCTTGACCACCTGGGCTTTCTGCTCCAGTGGGGAAAAGGGGGGTTATGAGGCAGAAAGGGAGCAGAGGAAAAATAATTTAAATTAAGTAACAAATAATTAAAAGTAAATTAGCCCTGGTCTTTGTAATTAATTAAGCCGCAAAACAATGTGGCCCGAACTATGAAGTAGTTCAGCGGCAACACAACGTACGACGTAAATTGCTGTGCCGCACGATTTTTCCTGATTTCCGGCCTCCGATTTTCAGGAAGAAATGAATGGTCAAAGAAACTATAGAAATAAATAGACGTCCCTTACCCACCCCGCAGTTGAGAAAGACATCGGTTAATTGCTCGGAGAGGAAAGAGTAAAAGTCTGCGGTCCGTTGCCAGACGACTTGCGGCACGGAAATTACATTCGAGAATGCCATTCCTTAGCCTACCACTAAATAGCGAACATCGCCGGCACTGGTGTCGTGCCCGATCAACGTGGGATAATGTCCAGTGGAGCCGTGTTGTCTTTAGTGAAGGGTCACGGTTTGCACTTGGCGCCGATGACCAGCGCATAAGTGTCTGGAGACGAGCTGAGCAGCGTACGGATCCTGCCTTTACCGTGGAACGGCACACGGCTCGCCCACCGGAAGTGACTGTCTGGGGAGCCATTTCCTACGATAACTGGATATTCTTGGTATTCCTCCGTACCATACTCACGGCTCAACGGTAAGTCGACGACATTCTACTTCCTGTTGTGTTGCCATTCCTGTCGCAGCACCACCGAGCAATTTTTCAACAGGATAATGCCCGGCCACACACGGCACGGCTCTCCCAGTCCTGCCTCCGTAATGTCGACACCCTTCCATGGCCAGCCCGATCGCCCGACCTCTCACCGTTCGAACAAGTTTGGGACATTATTAGACGCCACCTACGCCCATCCCGGAATGTCGGC
This sequence comes from Macrothele yani, assembly GCA_039090855.1. NCBI lineage: Eukaryota > Metazoa > Arthropoda > Arachnida > Araneae > Macrothelidae > Macrothele > Macrothele yani. The sequence continues at coordinate 98,522,946 of CM076995.1, read as the reverse complement.
AAATTGGCCCGCAATTTGGATTCCATCTGGTATGCTATTATGCTATATACCTCAGGACAGTATCCGTGAACTGTATGCGTCTATGCCACGTCGGGTAATCGCTTGTACCCGAGTCAGAGGTGGCACTACAACGTACAGACTTGTTTTACCCGTGTAGCTGTTTTATCCGAATAAATGGCCCAACTGCACTGGAATTGCAATCACTTCCTTTCCTATACATGTACATTGCACATACCAATTTTCATCTCGATTGGACGATTCCTTCTGGGTGCTCCGTTTCTTGTTATTGTTATAGGGTGCAGCCTAACTTGTGGAAAATTTTTATATTTCATTTATGCGGTAAATTTGTGTTTTGATGTAACTGCAAGGCGACACTCATAGTTATAATTAATTACGGTAATTGATCCTCTAATTTGTTCATCACTGCCATTGTTAAAATTTGTTCAGTATTTGATAAGTGCATAATTCGTAGCCTTCTGGCAAACGAGAATTGTGAAAGGCCACATGGCGACAGACCATCTCTATTTCGGACTCATAGCAACAGTCGTGTGCATTTTCAACTAACGAAAGACTGCAAAACTCACCCCCAAAATTCCCTCTGGAAGCCAAGAGACATTCGGTGGTTGCAGTTTTTCTCCGAACTGAACGGGATAAGGGAGAACCGACTATCACCCACAGTTGAAAACAAGGTGATAAATCCCTTTTCAAGTGGCTAAGAGAAGCCCGGTGACAGGACAAAGAGGAGAGAAACGAGGAGAAGAGAAAAGCAAGCGGCATTCATTCGGAGGGCGGATTCGAAAAGACACGCACGAGACCAGCACCAGCGAGGGGCATGGAACCAAGGCCGGAGAGCTGACCGCTGGGAGAGCTCGGAAAAAAGAAGCAGAGAAGCAAGTAAGGATTGCTATGAATGATCCCCTCTTAAACGAGGACATCTCAGTCCTTTGGACTTCTCGACCGATACTAGGTCGACATTAGTGCACTCTTGCCTAGGCTGTCTATATACCAAAAAGGCAGGACATTTCTTGCCACTTCTCTGCGCTGAGGACCTCAGACAACGGTTGCCAAGGTATGTGGTCTTTATACGAACTTTTGCTCACGACGTACAAGTGCCGTCGGACAGTGAACAGCATATAGAACTCTGTCCCCTGTGAAAATGACTACGCACGACAGCGGAGGCCTCCAACACATTTTATTCGTGATTTTTATTTGTGTTATGGCCATAAGTTTAAGAGCTCTTCCCTGCTAATTTGGCATCAAGCCTATGCAGGTATGTGTAATGGTATAAAGATATATATAGCTTATAATTAAACTGCGGCAGTCATGATAATTACGGTATCATTTTAATTGCTGGTACCCACGCTCGTACTCAATTATCGTTTTCTAAAGTGTGTATTTAAATGTTTTTGGTAATCTCTCACATGTTTCCTTCGCTCTATTTGTTTATTGTGCATACTAGAATTTAATCAGTGAACAGTGTTTGAATCAGTGTTAATTGTTAAATCAGAGTTAGATAAATCAGTGTTATCGTTTAATCAGTGATAAAGTGTTTAAATCATTGTGCATAATTAAGCTGCCGATAGAGCAGCCCACCATACATTCATCTCAGCAGATTTTTGTGCCACTTCATGGATAAAGGTGGCAGTGTATATAATATAACGTTGGATATTAAATGTCAAGCGTACGTGAAATGAGCGTTGGGTATCTTTTCGAGTGTGTGTGTGCGTTGCTGTGATTTTCGGTAGATTGGGACGTGCTGGAGTTAAATCCAGGCATCCACGCCCAATCGCGGTACGGGTTTTGCGGGAAGTTAATAATTAATTTGTTATAATTAATTATGGGAGGTCATTATTAATTAGTGGAATCTGATAATTAATTTGTTGTTGCAGAATTTTCGGTTGTCAACGCAAGTAGGAAAACTCCTTGCTAGCCCCTAGCAGCAGAGGAGGAGAGCAAAAATTTTGACAAAATTTTCTTTAGTGTTCTTTTATTTTTATTTAGATGTTTATTTTTTTTTTCGGTGGAGATATCGGGTGCTTCACTGCAGGCGATACTTCACCTGGTGCCGCGGCCACATCAGCCTGTAAAGGTAAGATCCAACAATTGGTTCCGATGACCAGGATTCTTACTTGTTTGTACCTCCAAAGCAGAGCAACACACACAAACGTTCGGAATATTGCGAATTGACTGCCATATCAAATTTATTTCAGTACGAGCATATTTTAGCATATCATAAGTATTGTAAGCCTTAAGCATTTTCATGTAAAAGACTGCCTTAGGTTAAGTGTATTTAAATATGGCAAATAAAGGAGAGAAGCCGAACACCAAACCTACTGACTCAGATGATTCTGATCATCATGATGGGGAGGAACATAGCATTCCCACAGGAGAATCAACCGATCTGGTAACTAGTAATTCAGTAACAAGTATCGCAGGAGTGTCAGAGACTAGAATGACAGCTCCAGGTATGTTAATGTACGGCGGTGAACAGATAGCAGGATGCATTAATATGCTCAGATATTTTACAGGCACAGATCCTCTATATCGTGCCAAACATTTTTTTAAAGATGTAGAAAACGTAGCTACAGTAGGGAGATGGAGCGAACAAACAAAATTGGCAGTAGTAAAGTCGAAATTCAGGGAAAGGGCTGCAGAATTTTTGTCAGATAGTGATGAGCTGAGATTAGAAGGAAATTATGAAAATTTTAAACGTCTAGTGATCGATCGTTTCCAAGCGGAAGAACCTCTTGTTACCCGTATGAAACAATTCATGAGTTGTGTTCAAATGCCGGGACAAGATGTAAGACAGTATGCAACGCTACTCAAAAGTGCAGCGGCAAAATATTTTGGTCATACAACTGATATGTCAGAAGACATCAGGCAGCATAGGGATCAGACAGTGATGTGTCAGTTTGTATCTGGTTTATCCGAATCTATCAGGCGCTGGGTTTTAACGAAGTGCCCAGAAACTCTAGAAGCTGCTATTCTCACAGCAATTCAGGAAGAAGATAATTTGGCGCTCATGAGTAAGAAAGCATCAGTAAATGCAGTAGAGAGATCGGAAACAAACCCAGGATCTGATTTATTAGCGCGTACTCTGGAAGAGATGATGGCACGAATGGAAGCGACGGAAAGATCAGTGGGTCAGTTAGCCGTAAATTTTCAGGAAAGCGAAAATCGGAGACGAGAAAGAAACTCCAGAGAGGAAGAAAGTTTGCAGATACCCAGGTTTCAGTCATCTGGACTCGAACTCGTTCGACAATATGGTGCAAATAATAATGAACGCAGAGGATCGGGTACTCGAAATCGCTCGCGCGCTGAGAACCAGCAAGCGCAGTACAGGAGCAACAGGATTGTGTGCTACGGATGCAGACAGGAAGGTCATGTGATCAGGCTATGCCCGAATAACGGTCGAAATAGGGATAGGGCAGAAACAACACCAAAACAGAGGTTTAGGAATAACAACGACAGAGATACTCATTATCAATCAACAGGAAAGTTTAGTGCTCAAGGACCCGAGCGTAAGAACAAACAGTTAAACTGAATCGGAGTCGAACTGTGAGAGGTAGTGCGGCTCAGAAATATTTAAAACCCTCTAAAGTGCGGTACGTGTCTATGAAAAATGGGAATGATTTACCAATCATTAATGCGGATCTGGATGGGGATAAAATTAAAGTGCTAATTGACACAGGGTCATCAGTCACTTTATTAGCTAACGATGCTTATCGTAGATTAAAATTTCGCAGAAAGTTAAAATCTGTTGATTTAAATGTAAAAATCAAAAGCATCACAGGAGAAGTGATTCAAACGCTGGGTTGCTACGAGGTAAATCTGCGAATTAAGGGAAGAGACATATGGGTCAAGGCATTTGTGACAAAAAATCCACTGAGTCAAAATTACTCAGCTTTGTTGGGAATAGATGCTTTACGAAACCACCGTCTTACGTTCGAAGCAGATACAAACCAGCTTCACTTCCCTGACCCCCCATCTCAGCCACCCACCCCACAGGAGCGGAGAGGTAATGATGTTTCCAACAGACACCCCAGGATAGCAGCACTGACTCGTAAAACTTGCATTCCCCCCAACAGCGAAACTTTTCTCCAAGTGGCGCTTAGTAAACCCTCAGTGGGGAAAACAGAAGGAAGTATTATGTTCGAGCCATTACCTAGAGCACGCAGAAATAGGTTACTCTTAGCACGGTCAGTTAATAATGTTTCGGCAAGCGGACTGTATGATGTAAGAGCAGCTAACCACAGTGATTCACCAATTTGGTTAAATAAACATACGAAACTCTTTCAGGCAGAACCAGTGGAAGTTAAGCGTTGTTCGCAAGGAACATCCGAAAATCTCAACCAATCTCTGTGGAAGATTTTAAATTAGACCACCTGGAATTTAGCGAACGAGAGAAAATGCTAAATTTATTGCAGAAATATTCTGATGTTTTTGCACGGAATTCTTTAGACTTAGAAGGTACGGATCTTACAGAGCATGAAATTCATCTCACGGATGATAAACCTATTAAGTTGCGTCAGTATACTGTACCACATGCCCTAAGACCCGAAGTAAAAGCTCAGGTAAACGAATTACTTGACGCAGGAATCATATCAAAATCAGATAGTCCCTACAGCTTTCCTATTGTTCTCGTGAGACGCGGAAACTCTTATCGTTTCTGTATTGATTTTCGAAAATTAAATGAAATTACCCGAAAGGATATTCTGATGTTTTTGCACGGAATTCTTTATTAGAATTCCGTGCAAAAAACATCAGAATATCCTTTTTCCCTGTTCCCCGAATCCAGCAAACTTTATCCTTACTGCATGGATGCAAGTATTTTTCAAAAATTGACCTTTTGGCTGGTTATCAGCAAATTAAAGTTAGAGAACAGGATAGGCATAAAACTGCTTTCTCATGCGAATTCGGACATTTCCAGTGGAATCGCTTGCCTTTTGGACTTTGCAACAGTCCGGCAACATTTGAAAGAGCACTTGATTCTCTATTTATGGACAAAAGAGATGATGGCATTTTGGTATATGTGGATGACATCTTGTGTGCCTCCAGGACATTATCTGAACACCTTGAGAAATTGGAATTAATTTTTCAGAGATTAAGGAAGCACCATCTAAAAATTAAGCCCAGTAAGTGTGAATTTTTGGCGGAAGCAGTGACATACCTAGGGCACCTTTTAGATCGTCAGGGCATAAGACCTAACCCACAGAACGTGGAAGCTGTTCGGGAATTCCCTACTCCACGGAAAGTGAAACATGTTCGAGCATTCCTTGGAATGGCAGGATATTATAGGCGCCACATCAAAGATTTTTCGTCCATTGCCTTACCGCTAACAAACCTTACTAGGAGAAACGTGAAATTCATTTGGGACGAACACTGCGAGAAATCTTTTCGAGAGCCGAAACATGCACTAGTGAGTGAGCCACTATTAATATTTCCTGATTTCAGCAAGAAATTTTTCGTCACCACAGACGCCTCCAAAGTAGCGATTGCCGGTATTCTCGAGCAGGAGGATGACGAAGGACACAGACATCCCATCGCTTACTTTAGCAGGAAACTTAATCCAGCTGAGAAAAATTACAGCACGACAGAACAGGAAGCACTGGCAATAGTATCATCCATCACCCATTGGCGCGAATATTTGGTAGGTCAGCAGTTTACGGTTATTACCGACCATAGACCTCTAAAGTGGCTTATGAATTTGAAAACTCCAAATTCTAGACTGGTCAGATGGAATCTTAGTCTGTCGGAGTATAACTTCGATGTGCAATATCGACCAGGAAAGAAAAACACAAACGCCGACGTGTTATCTAGGCACATTGCAGCAGTGGAAGCCAATGATACAGTCGTAGTTGTACCACTTAATAACAAAACTCTGAAATCAGCACAAAGAACAGATTCTAAATTAGCTGAAGTAATTGATTGTCTTGAAGGGCGTGATTATTCAGCAGTCGACAAAATTACTGACACCTATTTTATGAGGGACGACCTTTTATTTCATTTTGCCTTACCAGCAAAAAACAGCCCACGGAAATTGATCGCAGAACAGTTAGTGATACCTGATAAGTTAAAATCAGAAGTGATGAAATCAGAACATGACGGACTATGCGCCGGTCACTTCGGTTTTGAAAAGACCCTTGGGAGAATTAAACAGAAATACTTTTGGATTAACATGTTCTCAGACATCAAGAACTACACGGCGAGTTGCGAACAATGCCTGAAACGTCGTGGTTTCAAAAAGAAGCAAAAAGCGAGTCTAATTACCCCGGAAATTGTATCTGTCCCATGGTCCAAAATTTCGATGGATATCGCTGGACCTCTTCCACTGACAGAGGATGGAAATAAATATTTATTGGTTGTCACCGACTCATTCACTAAGTACATCGAGCTGATTCCATTAAAGACTATGCGATCTGCAGAAATTGCCGAAAAATTTGCTTCTAACGTGATAGCGCGTCACGGTGTCCCACATCTGTTACTCACAGACAGAGGAACAAATTTTTTGTCCGATTTAATGACCGAGTTGTACCGTAAGTTTGGCATCAAAAAACTGAATACATCTCCACACCATGCACAGACAGACGGACAAGCCGAAAGACAAATTCAGACAATAATGCACTCTTTAGCAATTTATTGTTCCCCTAAGGGAAAGGATTGGGACAAGTATACAGAATTTGTGGCCATGTCCTACAGAAGCGCGACACACAGTGCTACTAAAGAAACACCCAACTTTCTCATGTTCGGAAGAGATCTGAACATGCCAGGACAGTTGTTGAATGAGGAAATCTCTTTTAACTACGCTGAATCCCAGAGCTATGCCGAGAGCTTAGTCACGAGGATGCAAGAAGCGTATAAAATTGTCAAGGATAATCTGGAAGAGGCAGCCCAAACTTCCAGGGAATATCGAGCAAAGTCGGCTGTAGACAAACAGATCAAGATTGGGGACATAGTGTACCAGCACGACCCATCAGCATCCAAAACAAGGTCGCGAAAGTTGGCAAAACCTTCTATAGGACCTTTCAGAGTAATTGAGAAAACATCCCCAGTGAACTTTAAAATCGCCCCAGTAAATGATATGAGACGAACTCGACTCACACACGTAGACAGGATTTTCAAACCACCACAGAGAAGGGTGTTTGACACAGGGCAATTTCAAGATGAAAAGGGGGATGAGGAAATTTCGTTAAGCACAGGTATGCCAACCGCAGACGAAAGGCATCATGAAGAAGAGTTCTCAGAGCAGGATGATGACTGGGTGACGCCCGCTTGGCCGGTGATCGCAAGGGATATGCGCTGTTTTCAGCCGCATGAATCGGAAACACGTCAGGGGTTGGAAGAGACCGGGACGGTGGCCCAGCCTGCTCCCATGTGGAAGGACGCAGCAGCTCACGGAGGAAACGCAGAGGGGAGCAAAGAAAAAAGTCCCCCCATCATAACGAGAGCGTCGTTGAGACCCCGAGACGAGCACGGGAGAGTGGGGAAACCTCTCAGCTTTGGACATCAGGCTGAAGAGGAAAAATCCAGCGAAGAAATGGTTGCAGACGAGGAGGATAGTGATAGCACAGAAATATACAGTTGTGAGGAGGAAGAAGATTTCGCGAGCCAAACTCAGGACCGCGCAGAAGTGCAGACCTAGATAAGAGGAATGGCACGTTGAGTCCAAAAGGGTTTTGGTCGGACGCACATTGGCTCTCACCTGTGTAACTTATGTTTATATTCTTTTCTTGTTATGGGCAACGATGAATGAATCAGAGATGTTATCGATACTTTCCCATTACCCTTGATGTGTCTAAAATCCGGAATTAGACATGTCATGGAATATAGGAAAGAGGGAGATATCCATATTCAAAATTTTCCATTCTTCAATGGAAAAAAAATACATTCATATTTTTTTCTTTGAAAGGTAGAAGGATTGTTATAGGGTGCAGCCTAACTTGTGGAAAATTTTTATATTTCATTTATGCGGTAAATTTGTGTTTCGATGTAACTGCAAGGCGACACTCATAGTTATAATTAATTACGGTAATTGATCCTCTAATTTGTTCATCACTGCCATTGTTAAAATTTGTTCAGTATTTGATAAGTGCATAATTCGTAGCCTTCTGGCAAACGAGAATTGTGAAAGGCCACATGGCGACAGACCATCTCTATTTCGGACTCATAGCAACAGTCGTGTGCATTTTCAACTAACGAAAGACTGCAAAACTCACCCCCAAAATTCCCTCTGGAAGCCAAGAGACATTCGGTGGTTGCAGTTTTTCTCCGAACTGAACGGGATAAGGGAGAACCGACTATCACCCACAGTTGAAAACAAGGTGATAAATCCCTTTTCAAGTGGCTAAGAGAAGCCCGGTGACAGGACAAAGAGGAGAGAAACGAGGAGAAGAGAAAAGCAAGCGGCATTCATTCGGAGGGCGGATTCGAAAAGACACGCACGAGACCAGCACCAGCGAGGGGCATGGAACCAAGGCCGGAGAGCTGACCGCTGGGAGAGCTCGGAAAAAAGAAGCAGAGAAGCAAGTAAGGATTGCTATGAATGATCCCCTCTTAAACGAGGACATCTCAGTCCTTTGGACTTCTCGACCGATACTAGGTCGACATTAGTGCACTCTTGCCTAGGCTGTCTATATACCAAAAAGGCAGGACATTTCTTGCCACTTCTCTGCGCTGAGGACCTCAGACAACGGTTGCCAAGGTATGTGGTCTTTATACGAACTTTTGCTCACGACGTACAAGTGCCGTCGGACAGTGAACAGCATATAGAACTCTGTCCCCTGTGAAAATGACTACGCACGACAGCGGAGGCCTCCAACACATTTTATTCGTGATTTTTATTTGTGTTATGGCCATAAGTTTAAGAGCTCTTCCCTGCTAATTTGGCATCAAGCCTATGCAGGTATGTGTAATGGTATAAAGATATATATAGCTTATAATTAAACTGCGGCAGTCATGATAATTACGGTATCATTTTAATTGCTGGTACCCACGCTCGTACTCAATTATAGTTTTCTAAAGTGTGTATTTAAATGTTTTTGGTAATCTCTCACATGTTTCCTTCGCTCTATTTGTTTATTGTGCATACTAGAATTTAATCAGTGAACAGTGTTTGAATCAGTGTTAATTGTTAAATCAGAGTTAGATAAATCAGTGTTATCGTTTAATCAGTGATAAAGTGTTTAAATCATTGTGCATAATTAAGCTGCCGATAGAGCAGCCCACCATACATTCATCTCAGCAGATTTTTGTGCCACTTCATGGATAAAGGTGGCAGTGTATATAATATAACGTTGGATATTAAATGTCAAGCGTACGTGAAATGAGCGTTGGGTATCTTTTCGAGTGTGTGTGTGCGTTGCTGTGATTTTCGGTAGATTGGGACGTGCTGGAGTTAAATCCAGGCATCCACGCCCAATCGCGGTACGGGTTTTGCGGGAAGTTAATAATTAATTTGTTATAATTAATTATGGGAGGTCATTATTAATTAGTGGAATCTGATAATTAATTTGTTGTTGCAGAATTTTCGGTTGTCAACGCAAGTAGGAAAACTCCTTGCTAGCCCCTAGCAGCAGAGGAGGAGAGCAAAAATTTTGACAAAATTTTCTTTAGTGTTCTTTTATTTTTATTTAGATGTTTATTTTTTTTTCGGTGGAGATATCGGGTGCTTCACTGCAGGCGATACTTCACCTGGTGCCGCGGCCACATCAGCCTGTAAAGGTAAGATCCAACATTATGCTTTTTTTTCTAGTTGTTGTTTTGTTTTTGTTTTGTTTTTTTGCAAAGAGTGTATTTTGGGACATATCCAGCATTTTACAAAGAATAGTTCAGTTACTGAATGGAAGATTCTTCACATTTATTATGATTTAGTCTTCCAATTTTTCTTCAAAAGCTTCCAAACCAGAATTTCTTTCACCATTTCTTCATCAGAGAAAGGTTTCTTTTTGAATTCCAGGCACCTTTATATCTAGTTAACGTCGCACATTCATTCGCAAGCAACAAGTGCTTCAGATTGCTCTGTTGTTCCAGGAATTCTGACTTTAGATGTTCAATTTCACTGGCCCAAGAATGAGTACCATATGGAAATTTTCTATGAAAATCGTTATGTTGAATTTGAAAGTGTTTCTTCAAATTGTCAGCTTTGATTTCACTGAACGACCTGCTGCATATAAAACACACTAGCTTGACATTACAACCTTTACTACGGGCAAATTCAATCTCCCAAATTTCTTAAACTTTTTAAAGGACATTCTTCTAGTCTCTCGGTTTTCCTCTTTGTTTTTTACTGTTATCATGATTATTTGTTTCTTCTGATTCATCTGCTGTTGAGGAAACACCAAAAGTTGCTGTTGGATCAGTTCATTTTCTAACAAATCTATTCATACTGATCCAGAAATCTTAAACACAGGGGCCATTAAGCTATCACAAATAAGTATGTTGAAGTAGCTTGATTCTTAAACCAAACAAAAGTAATTCACGGTATAATGGCTATGAAAATGTTCGATCAGAAGTGATGCCTGACAGGCTAAGAGAGGGAATGATGATGAAAGTTGTTCAATAGATTAAATCATCTTGAAAGCAGGAAATGACTCATGCATCAGATGTACTTCATACTCTATTGATATGCTTATGGCTGTCATGGAGTGACTGCGTGAAAGGGACGTAAACCGTGTATCTGCTGCTGCATTGCATTCTTACATCCATTTATTGAACAACAGGCAAAAGAAACAAAATATGAAGCTGGATATCTGGATATTGTTTATGATATTGATGCATAATTTTGGTCTTGGTTTTATTCACATTTTTTTTTTCAATTTTTTTCTTAAAAATTTTATTACTAGGACACAAATTCACCAAACCTTTTTTTGAAACTTCCAATATGTTGCAAATTTTGACTGGGTTGGTCACCGTAAATCTAGAGCATCTTCCATATGTATTAATATTTCCTTCAGTGCTCATTATGGATAGGCATTGAGTCCTGTCACTGTTGATCGTACAAGACTCTTTTTGGGGTTACGTCTAACAGAAAAGACATCACAGGCATTAGCCTGAGAGGCCTTTTCTGTTCTAATCCCTACTATAGAGCCATTAATTCCAGCAGTTTCTCATCTCTAATTTAGAGCCACTTCTAGGAAAGATTAGAGAACTTGTATGAGAAGGACAAACACAACATCCATGTCTTAACCCAAAATTAATCCTGGGATCAGGATGAAAAATCAGTAGCCTGACCCCTAAACTGTTTAAATTACATAACATAAAACCATAATTTTACATATGCATATTAACGTGGCACTCCGTTATGATGTTGGCACAGTTTACAAAACAGAATAATTAGGTGTGCAAAACACTCTCCATCTCATTCTCTCCAATACAAAATTTTTTGTCTTTCCTTAATCATTAAAAACGGATTTTTCTCCAACTCACCGTTCCAGCTTCACCCTTTGGTCTATGCTCTGAAGTCTTGAAATGCAACATCTCTCTATGTTATCTTTCATGTGTCATATGGCACACACGTATAGAGCTGGAGCCACCATCGATGGTATGTATTATCGATGGTTTCGTCCAGATCTGAATATCGAAAGTGCATCAATATTTTTTCGGAACTATCGATAGTGTTCTAGGTTTGAATCAAGAAGGTTAGAAGAAGAGGAGGTGAAGGGACTCGTTTTGAGTGAAGCCAAAACAGATCAGCTGTTTCTGTCCTCTCTCTGAGGTGGTGGGAGTCTGCGCTGCGGGAGTTCGGGAACGTGACGTCACTTCTTGTGGCTTAAAGAGTTTCGCTTAGCGCATACAAACCAAGGATGGAAAGAAGGAATATTTCGGACTTCTTATTTCTTAACATTAGACTTTTGGTTATATTTTAAACATGGTTATTTGCACATGGGCAGTATGCAAGTAACCATGCGCACTATGCTCTTCCGCTCAAAAAATCATTATTTTGTTCAATTTTTTAAAGAAATGCCAACTCATATTTTCCTGTTTTTTCTGGAAATTTTTTATTATGGCAATGAATATTTCAGCCTCAATTTTTTTCATGCCTGTATGGGTAGAGTAAGGGTCCGAAAAACCCGTTCAAAATCGCGATTTCCCCATAGAGATATACAGGAGATTCTTAGGTTGGGCGCATTGGCGTAGTCAGCTGATAAAAAGTGGCGTCAGGCCAGAAGCACAGGAAGAGGGGCGGTTGCCATCTCCTCCTACTTCTAACCTCCTTGGTTTGAATGCTGTAAACCATTCAGTTATCACCGAGGGCACTGATAATGAGGACGTAGCAGACACGTGACTTTCAGCATGGCAACGAGCCTTAGTAACGTAACTGAAGGACAACCAGCCTCGTTGAAATGATGTCTTCTTACTTTGAAACTTTAACTTCCGAATACAAAATGCATAATTTGGAAAACATTAAAGAGATTGAAGGAAAAGATCCTTATGTGCTGAATGCAAGTATCTTCGAAGGTGATGCGAAAAGTTTTCCGAAAGTGCAAATAGTAAATATTTTCGATTACTTCGTCTTTGGTCGAAGCGCCTTTACTGCAGAACAATTCGAGGCATATAAAAGTTTCGAAGCATATTACAATTTCTCGTCGTCGGCATTCTTTTACGGGGTAATTTAGAACGATCACAAATTCGTGAGTAATCAGTAATTTATGGAGAAAATAGGTACGCTGCCTTAATAAGTAAGGTTCTCTTCCCTCCCAGGTGCGGAGATCTTAGTAAAAAAAGATAGCGTTTCTTTCTTTCCAGGAATCGCTGATTTTGGATAAAACTTATCCTTGAAAGGTTCTATGCCTTTTTGAGAGTTTAACTCTTCAACAAAAAGTGTCTTTCTAAGCTCTGGTAAGCAATTTCCAAGCCTTAGAAAAATGAGCATTTTTTTTTCTTTTTTTTTTTTTTTACGTAAAATTGTGTTGAAAAAATAAAATAATTTTGCTGCGATTTGTACCCTGTAATCCATTTATTCGTAAATAAATTTAGCAGCATAACACCGACCTGTAAACAGACGTAGACACCAAAAAGGATTTTATTTGGACAATAATTTTAGTTATTATTTGCATTTTTCTGCAAAAGTGTGCTTCAGCTCCAGGTAAAAATTCAGGTGTACTAAAAAAAATCAACGGTAGTTTGGGAGGGGGTATCATATAGAACAAAGTAGTAAGCTAAAAATCCCCAACACCGACAGCCAAATAACCTTAAAAGTGAAAAGCCGAAAACTCGCAAAACAAAGTGAGTCAGGTTAACGGTGTGATCGATATCTAAAAAATACAGAAGAGCCAGTGATTTGAATCTGACTAAAAGTCAAGTTTGCTAACAAATTAACTTTTAGCCCTATAAAAAGTTTCAACACCCCCTAGATCAACCAGGAACCTTCTCGAAAGAAGTCCCTGGTGGAAAAACAGAAACAAACAAAAAAACACGTGCACAGAAGTTCCGATTGGGGACCGAAGCGTTTATTTAAGAAATATTTTGACTAAGAGACAAACTCTAAAAGATGTTCTACAAGAAAATAGTCAGTAGTAATAAAACCTATGCAGAAAAAGAGCCAACACCTTTTAAATTCAACTTGAAAACTTTGAATCAACGAATGAAACGCCTGGCCCAATAAGTGCAAGCACTGCACTCCAATAGCGTTTGAACAAGTAAAAGATGGATTCTCTGCTTTACCAGAAATCACGGATTTCTAGATAAAACTAACATCTAAGAGGTTCTCTGCCTTTGAAGAGTCTAACTCTTCAAAATAAAAGTGTTTTCTAAGCTCTGGGAAGCGATCTCCCTTCGTTTGGCACATAAGCGAATTTTTTCGGTACTGCCTTTAGAGCAGGGGCGGCTCCTGCTATGGGGCTGTGGGGCTGCAGCCCCTACCCAAAGCAGCTGTTTTTTTGTTTTTTTCATGCCGTACCATGAGAGAAGTTTTGTGAACACCGCTGTAAGTTTTCCCAGCATAATGCCACGACTGCAGTTTTCTGAACTCAACTGGAAGTTTCCCCTGCATAACACCACTGGGAGCGGGAAGAACGTCACGGACTGCGCTTCTTGCAGCCCTGACGGCTATTGAAACCAACTCATGTCGGAAACTCTGCCTATTCCCACATCAGTTCGTTTCCTTTGAATAAAACTTCCCCGGGGACTGCATCATGGCAGCTCTCGCTAGCAGGGTTGCTCGCGAATCGTTGGGTGGGAATGCATCGCAGGGCCTGTGTGCTTTGTTGATTAATACGGTTCTTGTGCTTCCGAATAAGACATAAAATAGGGGAATGAATTAAAAATAATGACGAATGTTGAAATAAAGTATTAAATAAAGTACGTTTGAATGTATTACTGAACCAGGTTTTTTTTCTTCCAATTTTTGGTTTGTTCCTGCTTTTATTCAACGTAATAACTCTAACAACAATGTTGCTCCCATCTAATAACAAATACTCAGTTGCCGGGACTTTTACAAAAAAAGTTTTACTTATATTTTCTCTTCTGGTCAAAATGGGCATGTGAACAAATTGCGATTAAAAATAGAGTTCAGTATTGGATAAATTGAAAAAAAAAAAAAAAAAAAAGAGAGAGAGATATACTAATTTCTGCAGCGAAATACTTGCACAAAATTGATTTCTTCACTTACCAAGCACAGCGAAATTTTCGCTTTTAAACTCACGTAAATTTTATTCACCAAAAATCATTGAAATCACTCCACTGGATACATTTCATTTTTCTGCTGCATCTCCCCTCCCTCCCAAAAATCAGCTGCGCATTTCAATTGAGGTAGTGTACTTAATTACTTTGAAAAGAACATTTAATCAGATATCATTGTTTAGAAAATTTACGAAGTTGGTAAATTTTGGAAAACAACTTTTTCTACACTAAATTGTTATCATGATGGCTTCAGAATTAAAACTGGACTGAATATGTTTGCAATACGTTTTTATTAAAGAGAACGCCGGTGTGTGAGTATCGCAATAACAACTCGTTGCGAAATTCTGAAAGACCCTTCAAAATTCCACAAAATGTTTTTCATCGCCGTCCAAGTTGCAGTGGTCGGTATCAAGTCGAAGTTTCAAAGGGAGTGTATCAGAAGAAAAAATATATATTGTCATATTTCTAGGGGTCACAATGAGACACTTGAGAACGCGTAACGCGTACATGACCTTGAGTGTGTCTCCGCTACCACTGGCACACGCATTTATTTGGTTGTCCTTATATATATATATATACGTATATATACATACAGTACACTGAAGAGCAATTCAATTAGAGATACCTGTCTAGTAACGTGTAGCACCACCTTTCGCCCTGGTGACGGCGGCGATTCGTCTCGGCATGGACTCGAGAAGACACCGGAAGCGTTGGGAAGCCATACGGATCCACGACCCCTGAACAAGCTCCCACAGTTCACGAAGATTTGATAGAGGGGGTCAGAGCCTCGAGCACCTCTCTCGGTGGCATCCCAGATGTGCTCGATGGGATTGAGGTCAGGTGACCTAGATGGCCAAGGAAGCGAGGTCACGTCGGTGGAGTGTTCATCCAACCATTCGAATACAATTCGGGAGCGTTGGCACGGTGCATTGTCTTCTTGCAGGATGAGGTCCCCAGTTGGATATTGAAGACGCACAAACGGGAGCAAATGGTCGTCCAGGATATTCCGGTAACGTTGACCTGTGAGAGACGATGTCACACATACCAGGGGTCCCATTTCAGTCCACGTAAACAGTCCCCAGACGAGAATGCCACTCGCACCAGCTTGAAGAGTACCCTGCTGGCAAGAAGGATCCATCGTTTCATGTGGTTTGCGCCGTACTCGTATCCTGCCATCCGCATGTACCAACCTGAATCTCGACTCATCGGTCCAAGTAACATTTTTCCACATGTCTAGGATCCAATGCCGATGTTCCCGCGCCCATGATAATCTTTGCAGCCTGTGATGTGCGGTCAGCAGCGGTACCCTCGTGGGACGATGGCTTCTGTACCGCATAGCGAGGAGACGGTTCTGGATGGAGTGGCTGCTTACACGTTTTTGTGCACCAGCGTTAAATTGCCGAGTGATTTCTTGCACTGTGGCCCGTCTATCCGCTGTTACAATGCGAACTAGCCGACGATGACCCCGCTCATCCACACGCTGTTGTCCACGGCAGTTGGCCCTTGCAGGAATGGTTTTACAGGATTCGATGTACTCACGGTGCACCCGTGACACAGTGCCTGCACGACTTCCGAGATGGAGAGACCCATTCGTCGGGTCCCGACAATTTTCCCACGATCAAATGCGCTTAGATCCTTCGTCTTACCCATATTGCGTCCGACTCTTACTGATTCCCGTCACATCACTCCTTATATTGTCGGATTGCTGCATACGTCATGTCGTTTTAGTTTACAGGGCCGCCTACAGCGCCACATTTGCATAACGCCAGTGTCTAATTCAATTGCTCTTCAGTGTATATGCATGTATATATAATTAGCAACCACCATCAATCCACT
This sequence comes from Macrothele yani, assembly GCA_039090855.1. NCBI lineage: Eukaryota > Metazoa > Arthropoda > Arachnida > Araneae > Macrothelidae > Macrothele > Macrothele yani. The sequence continues at coordinate 98,506,491 of CM076995.1, read as the reverse complement.
GCTATATGAAAGTCTCCAAGTTTCTTCTTCCACAACAGTCTGCCTTGAGTCAGTTTCTTTCATGCTTTCGAATTTCATGTACACATCTCCTTCTTGTCATCTTCTGGATATTGTTTTTTCCCTTGCTATCCAGTTCAATATTTCAACTCTCCGTCGGTGGTTCTTTCTTCTAGCAATATGTCTATCCCATTGCAGTTTCAGAAATTTTGACCATGTCTTCCACTCTTGTCATTTTCCCGATTCACGAGTTCCTATTTGTATCTTTCCAGGTAACATCAAACATGCATCTGTACATGTTTCTTTCAGTTCTCTGCAACGTCTGTCGGTCTATTTTATTTAAGGTCCATGTCTGTGCTCCATGCGCAAGAACTGGAAGGATGCACTGATTAATCAGTTTCTTTTTAAGAAATAATGTATCCGACGAAGTTTTATAGTTCGATTATTTTCTTCATAAATGTGACAATGTGGCCATCGCTTAATATCTGTTGCCTAATTTAGGTATCGGTACCTTTACATTTTCCCCATCAATCGTTAAATATAAAATCTAAATATTAATTTCTTGTAAAAAAAAGCACTTTCGATCAGTATATATATACATTATTGTTATTATTATTATTAAACGGACAGCGTCAGCACAGGTGCAGTAACTTAACTTTCGAAGTGGTATCGTGATATCTACAAAATTGAGATGCAGCCCCCCCCCCATCTCAGCTTACCACGAGCCGCCACTGCTTTAGAGACAGCAGCTAGTAGCCTGAAAAAGACTTACGGTCTCGATTTCCTCTATTACTGTAATTCATAATGCCAAAAAATCTAGGCATTTTGGCTTAAAATTTATATAAACACCGACTGCTAATGATTGCACTTTACACACTAAGTGCAGGACAGCCAGCTATGCTTGTCCTTCAGCAGGAACTTGCAGGGACTGTTGCCACTTCAGTGAAACTTCTCGATGACGTCACGTGCTACATCCTCATAGGAATGTTCACTTTCAGCTTATTTGTTAACGTCAAAAATAGAAACACAGAATTATTAATTTTTCTTTCAGCATACAGAAATTAAGCTATTTGTGACATACCATTTAATAGTACCAATGCAGATTTACTTCGCAAACGTTTTCCCCGACTTTTTATGCCTGAAATGTTTGTAATGCAAAGTGTTAAATGCGAAAAAAAGTCCTTAGTGGGGCACATGCGCTGTTTTTTTTTTGTTTTTCTTTTTTTTTTTGCTGTAAATGTTTTGAAGTTCGCACTGCATTATGCCATGGAAGATTCCAACAGATGTGATTTCCTTAGTCCTCCATATTGCTTTTTCCTCATCTGCAAATCGCTCCAAGCTCAAACATGGCAGCGTTTGCTTTTAGGGCTCCTTTTACAGGATGTCTTTTTTTTTTTTTTTTGATTGGAGGTTTAACGACCACCGTGAGCAACTCAATGGGCTATAAGCAGTCGCCCGTCCCTAATTTAGGGTCACTGGTTCCAGGGAAGGGAGAGAACCAGTGCCGTAAGACAAACACAACATCCATGCCTCACCGGGATTCGAACCCGGACCCCGTTCGGACGAATGATCAGAGGCCATCGCTTAGACCACTGCGTTACAGGATTTCCATACCTTTTTTAAGTGCAGATTATACAGTTTCGTGTTTCACCCGAGATATTAACCCATTTTCGAACTGATTGCCCCTCTATTTCACTTCTTTCTCGATCTCCTTCTCCGAGATTTTAGCAAATTAATTTTCGAGGACAGAGGTATTCTGTAGTCGGATTCGTCAGTCAACTAGCTCATTCACTCTCCTTTCGCGTTTTAACCTCCATAGATTTCATTCTCCATGTAAACTCAACTAGGTTACAGTTGCGAGAAAAAAGTGCAGGAAAATAATGTAGCTGAAAAACAGCCCCACCGAAAACTTTTTTTCATTTCCTCACGGATTATTTCCACGATTTGGACATTTTTTTTAAAAGTATCCTAGTAGAACTGCGAAAGATACTTAAGCCGCCTCGGTGGCGCAGTGGTCTAAGGCGTTGGCCTCTGATCATTCGTCCGAAGGGGTCCGGGTTCGAATCCCGGTGAGGCATGGATGTTGTGTTTGTCTTACGGCACTGGCTCTCTCCCTTCCCTGGAACCAGTGACCCTAAATTAGGGACGGGCGACTGCTTATAGCCCATTTGAGTTGCTCACGGTGGTCGTTAAACCTCCAATCAAAAAAAAAAAAAAAAAAAAAAAAAAGATACTTAAACGTATTAAACAGAGGCCCTCAGCAGAGACCGCTTTTGGCGTAAATCTAAATACGGCAAGTGCACGTACAAGAATGAAACAGTTTAATACAGTATAAAGAAAAGAAACATATACTGCCAAGATTTAAATGAAAAGTGTAATTTCATATTATGGCCATTCTTGCATATACGCTGTCTTGGCAATATTCCTATACTCTGAAAATAACTCACTGCCTCTTCCTCTATTTTACGTAGATACCAAATTTTCATCATATTTCCACAAAATGGCAAAAGCTTACTTACTTAAACAGCATCATCAATTAACGACTGAAACACACAGAGCCGCCTCGGTGGCGCAGTGGTCTAAGCGATGGCCTCTGATCATTCGTCCGAACGGGGTCCGGGTTCGAATCCCGGTCAGGCATGGATGTTGTGTTTGTCTTACGGCACTGGCTCTCTCCCTTCCCTGGAACCAGTGACCCTAAATTAGGGACGGGCGACTGCTTATAGTCCATTGAGTTGCTCACGGTGGTCGTTAAACCTCCAAAAAAAAAAAAGGAGAAAAAAAAAAGAAACTAAGAACGATCCAATGAAGTTCTCACGGAAACGGGAAACAAAGTATTCAATGAAATTCTCAGGACGATTGAATCACACGAAACAAACTAAGTACACGGAATGGGAACCAAAGTATCCAATGAAGTTCTCGCCGCCCCGGTGGCGCAGTGGTCTAAGCGATGTCCTCTGATCATTCGTCCGAACGGGGTCCGGGTTCGAATCCCGGTGAGGCATGGATGTTGTGTTTGTCTTACGGCACTGGCTCTCTCCCTTCCCTGGAACCAGTGATCCTAAATTAGGGACGGGCGACTGCTTATAGCCCATTGAGTTGCTCACGGTGGTTGTTAAACCTCCAATCAAAAAAAATGAAGTTCTCACGGGAACGGGAAAGAAAGTATCAAATGAAGTTCTCGCGTGACGTCACGAGTTCGTTAGAAGAACAGAACAAATGACCTTCGAGGGTGAACGTCGCGAGTGAGAAGGCCCGGAAACAACGGACCATGATTTTTTTCTGATTGAGGGTTTAACGACCACCGTGAGCAACTCAGTGGACCGTCGCCCAGCCCTAATTAAGGCCACTGACTCCAGGGAAGGGAGAGAGACAGTGCCGTAAGACAAACACAACATCCATGCCTTACCGGGATTTGAACCCGGGCTCATCTAGGACGAATGATCAGAAGCCGTCGCTTAGACCACTGCGCCACCGGGGCGGACCTTGCAGCGCGATCGTTGCGGGTGAGATGGGCATCGGTTTAATACGTAAGTACCCTGCAAAATTACCTTCTTTGGCTTTTGGGGAAGAAGAATGAAGAAAATAGCATACCATGCAAATCAGAATATGATAATTAAGTGACTATAAATTTACTTGTGCTTCATGAAAAACATTTCTTCATGGCTATCGCTCACGGAAGAAATTTGGTTGTAGTGTATCGTCTAAAGATATGCTTCAAAGTTTATTGAACCTAATCTTTTGAAAACTTAGAAACATAAGCAACATTCTTAGCAGAAATCATCCTTCGGCACAGAAAGCAACATTTCTCCTGAGCAGTTATTACCAACACGCTATCGATGGCATTATCGACAGTCATCGATTGGTTTTTTTTATAACTATCGGAAACAATCGATGGTCGCAACTATCGATAGTTCTCCACCTCTACACAAATGTTCAAACTACCTCAATATACACTACTGTTTCTGAAAGTTTCAAAACCAAGAAAGAATTGCGCTATTCAAATTAATTTTATATCATAGATTCTTCATGTCACAATAGAAAACTATTACATTTGTAGAGCTACAAAAGATTTTTTCTCTTCAAAACTCAGTATCGTGTCAAGCCACCTTGAGCAACAATTGGCGTGGCATTGAATGGAAGAGGTTTTTCATATCGTCCCGGGGAATAGCCAGCCACGCTGCTTTTATGCGAGACCAGAGTTCCTTTACGGTGACTGCCGGAGGCGCTTGAGGGGACAGTCGCTTACTACCATGTCTTAGACATGTTCGACTGGGGATAACCGGCGAAGTGCAAGCCAGGGAAGAAGCAATATCTGCAGTGCACGGAAGAGGTTTGAGACATTCCGGGCCACATATGGCCGAGCATTGTTGTGCTGGAATATAGCGCCAGGGCAACTCTGAAGAAGGGTATCATCTCTGCCTCTAAAACATTCCTGATGTATCGCTGGGTGTTGAAGGTTTCCCTCCATTCGTATCAGGGAAAATCGCGAATTGAACCCAATGGCACCCCAAACCATGATGCTTAGCGTTGGGCCGGTATGACGCTGCAAGGTGCCATTCATCACGATGTCTTTGAACACGTATGTGACCATCATGGTGCATCAAATTGAATCGTGATTCGTCAGACAATACAACCTGTTGCCAATCAGCGCGCCAGTGTCTGTATTCCAGACCCCATTGCAGCCCGAGGCGTTTGTGGATGAGGGTCAAAGGAACGCGCAGCAATGGACAGCTGGCGACCAGTTCTCTGTTAAGAAGACGACGTCGAACTGTGCTGGAGGACAAAGTCTGACCTGTGACAATGCTGCGCTACTGCATTAACACCGTGGACGTGACCCATGCGGTTGGTCACTACCATGCGATAAAGGGGTCTGTTATCCCGTGCAGTCGTATGATTTTGCTGTCCATTTCTCGGGTTTCTGTACGTCCGAGCTTCCTCTGTCCACTGACGCCGCGTTCGCATCGCTGTACTAGCGTTTCAACCAGTAGTAGTAGCAATTTCATCAAATAGAAGTCATCGCTCTTTCCACGTTTATAAGTGAGTAACGGAAAAATTCTCATCGGCCGCCACCGGGAATCGAACCCAGGGTCTTCCAGTTACGCGCCGGATATGCTTCTACTGCACCAAAGCGGCCTCGAAATTCTCCAGACTCACAAACGACAAACTGTCAAATCACATGGCAGGGTTGCTTCTTTGGAGCCCCGCACAATGATGGGGATTCACCACAGATGAACAGCAGCAACTGAATAAATAACTAGAAAGCGAATGAATGTTAAATACACAGTTGACGTGGAACATTAACATCAAATAGTATTTAGTGGCAATTTCGCCGTAGGATAGTCCCGTTTCTCTCACCCCAACAATCCTTTCTCGCCCAACGTCTGTCAGGTGTTCATAATGCGAACTTCTTCGGCGACGGGGCATAGTGAGGCACAAGAACCCCCCCCCCTATATTTTGACTCTTCACTGAATGCAACATCTCGTTTGAGCCAGCTGTTTGTACCCTAAACCAGACAGTTCAGAGAGCGCTGATCCGAAACCGCGTGCGCATTTTTACTGATATTTTAATCATTCGGATGCCTCAACCTGTTGTACATATCCTGAAAGTTCCAAGCTAATACTAGCAATCTTCATGGTGTTGCAATTTTCACAAACGGTAGTGTAGTCATTTTTTTTTCTACCAAAAAAGTACCCAGCTCTTTTCTGATGTCTGCATTACTGCTGTTAGCGCAGATCTACCACTGAATCTACCCAGATTTCCGTGATATTTTCCTTACCACTCTCATGTTAGGATTTCTATTTCCTTAAAAAGCTTTATACTCTAGACTCAGCTTTCACTGAAATAGAAAGGACTGGTAAAAAGATGACTGTAAAGCAGTTTTATTTTCTGGCAAAACACTCTCTTAATAGATATATTTTCACACAACTCATAAGAGACCTTTTCATTGGTTTCTGCAGTCTGGTTTCTTATCAAGTTTTTAAATCATATCAATAATCACACTCAATCAACTAAAATCTGTTATCTGTTTTGGTCTCTTCCCTTGTACTACACAATAATTTTTGGAGTTTGGCTTAAAACCAATGATTTAATAAATTACATATTTACATTCTTAGAAATTACCACTAAGTCATTATCATACAGCAAGCTGTTAATACCGAAACTTTACTTCAACATCTTGATATAAACTTACTTTTTTTAATCACTGTATTCATATACCATGTGCATCAAAACAAAGGAAGGACAGTTTGCATTCTTGTGGCTCTGCAGTTACCTAAAACCGCTCACTAGTGTTTACCTAAGGTGGCAATTATCTTGATAATAAAGGTTTGTAGCTGATTTGGACAGTTTGCCTTTCACACCAGAACTTTTAACACTGAATATATTATTCCTAAGGTATCTGGTCAAAAGCTTTTACAAACTCAATTAGCATTATATTAATAAATTTAATTCATCTCATAAAAATTTTCAGAAAGCTGCTTGGGTGCAAATATATTATTCAGCCATTCTCCTCCTGAAGCCACACTTTTCTACACTTACCTGATTTTCTCCTGCCCTTCTTGCAAATGGAAACAATGACCAACTTTCACCAGTACTTAAGAAACAAACTAGTTCCTCCAAGCCATCTTAAAGATTCTAAGTAGCCAAAAGACACCTGTCACTCTACTATGTTTAAGAAATTCCGAACTAATTCCTATTGTAACCTGTCTTACTACATTTCAGGCACAAGACAGCATCTCTTAATTCATGGCATTCATATGAGTCCAGTCCTCCAGCTCAACATCAATAATATACTTATTAGTCACCATTCCTGTACAAGTTCCTCCATTTTTATTCAACAAATCTTCAAAATAGAAAAACATACATGTATATATACAATATATTGTCTTCACTCCCCTTACATCCTCAACAGTCCATGCTTCATACCTATTCTATGTTCATTTCAATGCACTTTCACCGAGGTTTCCATTCTGATACAACCTGCAGTGATTTGCTACTGGAAATCCTGCCTCACTATTTAATCAACCCTGATGTGTCTTACCTCTTAAAATCTTTTTCTTAACCACTGACTGTAATACAGGTGCAGCTATGAAATACGCGCTAATTACTTCAAAACCTCTGAAAACTTTAATATTGGTAGTCATGTTTGCCAGACTTTTCCTATTTCTAACCTCTTCCCACTGAGCAAATATGTCATGTTTTTGACCTTAAAGATAGTATGTACTATAGGGTGGGCCGAAAAAAACTTCTTTTTTAATTTGCATATTGCCTAGTGTGGAAAAGTTGCCATTTGGGCCAACAAGAATAACAAAATATTTTTTTTGAAATCGACCAATATCTTACGTCTCCGCACGGCACACTAAGTTCGTGCTTTTCCGACCGCATTGGGCCGTAAGCAAAAACTGATAGAATTTTTTTGTAATTGAAATCGAGTAACTCCTAGCGCGGAAAAGTGTCCTTCAGTGTTCCTAATAATAGTGAAAACAAAGTTTTGAAGTTGATCAATATGTTATGTCTCCGCACTGCACGCGAATTTCCTTCCCACATTTGGCTCGTAGGCCTAGGCTAGGTAGAAGCATCCTGGCATGTAGGGCATCGGAAAAATCCGTAGGAAATTGCACTGTTCTGAGTGCACCATGCGTGTGCATGCGTAGTACACTCAGTTTGCTTTGCAATGTGTAGCGTGTAGTTCTTCGCGTGCTTCCAATGTCACATATGGAAACAACCCAGAACTCACCACGAGGAGGTGGCCACAGTTCGAGTTCCGCCCACCCTCCCTTCAGCTCAGAATTTTATTTCTACGTGGTATGTCTTGTTCTGTAATCTGCTTTACTCGAAAAATGTGGCATTAATTGCCGTGATGCAATTGTTGCTCTTATGAACGAATCTCTAGCTTCAAATCCACACACTGAGGTAGTTGCTTCGGTCACCAGTTACACGCAACGTTCCACAGCTTGCGTGTGGCAGGAAAACTTCGTTATTTCTTCGCCAGCTGCGGCAGAAGTTTTTTTTTTTTTTGATTGGAGGTTTAACGACCACCGTGAGCAACTCAATGGGCTATAAGCAGTCGCCCGTCCCTAATTTAGGGCCACTGGTCCCAGGGAAGGGAGAGAGCCAGTGCCGTAAGACAAACACAACATCCATGCCTCACCGGAATTCGAACCCGGACCCCTTTCGGACAAATGATCAGAGGCCAACGCCTTAGACCACTGCGCCACCGGGGCGGCACGCGGCAGAAGTTGTGATTAGTCGATCCAGATCTTCGTCTGAGATGTATTTTGTCAGTGGTGGTTCGGTAAGACGCGTCTTAGTCCGATCGATCATATCATAATATTCATTAGCATCCAAATTTAATTGCTGCACTTCAAATTCTCTTATGACATCATTCATTTAGTGTTGTCTAGCTTTCCTTATTCTTCTCCATCCAAGAGCTCTAACGTGGGTGCGTTAGTCCGCAATCATACTTAGCAATATATTATCTGAACGAGTTGTAGGTCCTACAACTCGTTCAGTAGAGATCGGGACAGCTCTTGACGGCTGTGAAAACCTTCCAGTTGTTGACTTTGCAGCTGTTCATGTAGAATGGACAGAACACATGAAAGAATTGCAGGATACTCGTGAACTGAGTACCGACCAGCAGTATTCACTGGAAATCTGTTGAGTCGTGTCACAGGGAGATTGTGATGTTAGCCTTTCTAGAAGAAATCAAGGACCACTCTCACATTCGCGGTGACTGACGACAGCTAACAGAGTCATGCGCCTGTATGGCAAACTTTGATCTGTGTCGCGAACTACATAATGAAGACATATGCCCCGGTCTCGTTTTCCGTGAAGAAGTCTTCGTGTAGAGCAGGGGCCAAACACTTTTGGAAACTGATTAACTTATCGCGCTTCATGGACTTGAAGTGCAAAGTAATATTTGATGCAGTGATCAAGAGAAATGCGTTCTTCAGTCACCCAGAGAAAATATTGCTAAAAATAATTGCGGACGAACGCACCCACGTTATAGCTTTTGGATGGAGAAGAATAAGGAAAGCTAGACAACAACAAAATGAATGATGCCATAAGAGAATTCGAAGTGCCGCAATTAAATTTGGATGCTAATGAATATTATATGATATGATCGATCGAACTAAAACGCGTCTTACCGAACCACCACTGACAAAACACATCTCAGACGAAGATCTGGATCGACTAATCACAATTTCTGCCGCAGCTGGCGAAGAAATAACCAAGTTTCCCTGCCACACGCAAGCTGTGGAACGTTGCGTGTAACTGGTGACCGAAGCAACTGCCTCAGTGTGTGGATTTGAAGCTAGAGATTCGTTCATAAGAGCAACAATTGCATCACGGCAATTAATGCCACATTTTTCGAGTAAAGCAGGTTACAGAACAAGACATACCACGTAGAAATAAAATTCTGAGCTGAAGGGAGGGTGGGCGGAACTCGAACTGTAGCCACCTCCTCGTGGTGAGTTCTGGGTTGTTTCCATATGTGACATTGGAAGCACGCGAAGAACTACACGCTACACATTGCAAAGCAAACTGAGTGTACTACGCATGCACACGCACGGTGCACTCAGAACAGTGCAATTTCCTACGGATTATTCCGATGCCTCTACCAAGCCTAGGCCTACGAGCCAAATGTGGGAAGAAAATGATGAACTTCGCGTGCAGTGCGGAGACATAGCATATTGATCAACTTTTTCACTGTTATTGGGAACACTGAAGGACGCTTTTCCGCGCTAGGGGTTACTCGATTTCAATTACAAAACAGTTTCATCAGTTTTTGTTTACGGCACATTGCTGTCGGAGAAACACGAACCTTTAGTGTGTCGTGCGGAGACGTAAGATATTGGTCGATTTCAAAAGAATTTCTTTTGTTATTCTTGTTGATCCAAATGGCAACTTTTCCACACTAGGCGATATGCAAATAAAAAAAAGTTTTTTTCGGCCCACCCTTGTAAACGAGTTTGTCTAAAAACGACATAATTAATAGAGCTATTTTTTTCTCTTACCCCATTAAAACAAAACAAAAACTTTTTTTCTAGTACCTCCACTTCCATTTCTCAAATTCTTTGTTGAACATTCATTTTATGTTTTACGTTTCATCGCTGTTTTTTGTTGTTGTTGTTGTTGTTATTGCTCTGTTTTTTGTTGTTGTTTTTGCTTTTTTTCGTTATGTTTGTTTTTAACTCAGAAATGTGTGTTTCCCATGCTGCTAACATAGAGCAGCTGTTACCGAAAGTTTAATATTAGAGAAGTCTAAACGAGTATCAGTTTGGAAAAAATAGATGTATTTTAGCAACAACCAGTTTTATTAATAGAAAGTTTGGGATGAGAGGACATCTTTATTCCTTATCAGAAATCCAAGACGTGTTTTAGAAAACCAAAAAGTTTAATAACTATTACACTTTTAAGATGTACTTTCGTTATAAAGTGCTATCAGCATTACAAAATAATTAGACAATGCAAACGTCAACCAAAGAAAATTTCTGGGAGAATATTTTTACTCTCTGCAAAAAAGGTCAGAATTATTTTGGAAAGCCAGAGCACCATACTTCTGAACTCAGAGAACCTCACTGTCAACTTGGAATTTTTTCACAACATACAATGGTGGCAAAAATTGTGGACACTTTTTGAAATTTTCATGTTTTGCAAATTTGCAGGCTTATAAGGAAATGTTATTTTGCACCAAATGCAAATGTTTGTATGTCTATTTAAAGACAATTTAATGCTGAATTCAATGCAAAACACAAAATGCAAATATATGCCGTACAAAAAAGTTATTAAAGGAATACTTCAATCATGCTGAAAATACTGCATTGCACTTACAATTTCAATGCACCATCAGTGTTTCGTAGGGTAGCCTTTATTCTTTAAAACCGCATCACAGCGACATCTCATTGAGCCAGCAAGTGTTTGAAGCTCTGCCTTCGTTATTGCGTGGTTCCAGGAAGCAATTATAGCTTTAATTAATTGCCTTTTATTTGATGGGCGTCTCATTTGTACAAGGCTTTTCAAACGCTGCCACAAATTTGCTATCGAGTTCAGGTCAGGGCTGTTCCCTGGCCAGGTCAACAATGGAAGGGATTTTGTTGTGAACCACTGATATTTTTGCTGTGTGGCAGGGAGCTGAATCCTGCTGAAAAAGAAATGGTACATTGTCGGGAAAGAGATCCCTGGTGGAAGGTATCAGTTTTGGTTCCAGGATGGTGTCGATGTGTTTTCTTGCGTTCAGCGTGCCGTCGACTAAATGAAGGCGGCCAACGCCATTTGCTGCCATACCTGCCCAAATCTTAACGCTTGTTGTGTGCTTTACATTGGCCTCTATGCAGTCAGGATGTAGCTCTTCTCCTACTCTACGCCTCGCGTATTTTTGTCCATCACTACCAAATAAGGATATCTTACTTTCGTCACTCGAAATAACTTTTTTTTTTTTTTTGATTGGAGGTTTAACGACCACCGTGAGCAACACAATGGGCTATAAGCAGTCGCCCGTCCCTGCAATCAGAGCCAGTGCCGTAAGACAAGCACAACATCCATGCCTCACCGGGATTCGAACCCGGACCCCTTACGGACGAATGATCACAGGCCAGCGCCTTAGACCACTGCGCCACCGGGGCGGCCGAAATAACTTGCTTCCACTGATCGTCAGTCCATCCAATGTGTTATTTTGCCCACTGTAGTCGTTTCTTGCGCTGCTGTAGATTCAGATATGACTTTTTTTCTCGGAAACCTACCTCTTAATCCCATATCAGTCTGCATCTTATAGTTCTTGAACTGACAGAAACACCAGTTGAACACAGTTCAGCTCCGATAGCCTCAGATGAAACTTTTCTGTCCTTCAGTCTTTTTATTCTTTTGTCATCAACAGCTTTTGTGCACTTTTTTTGGCCTTTTCCTATCTTGTTTTTCAGTGACTTTGTTTCCTGATAATGCAAACAGCACTTTTGTTCACCAGATGTTGTCACTGACCCACCTACTTGCTTTGCAATTTCAGCATAAGACCAGATTCGTGTAATAAAACAATCCTGGACCTTTTTGTGGGTGACCAATCAACTCTTTTCTCTGGTGCCATTGCTATACTTACTATCAACACGTTAAATTTAAAGAAATACTAAAAATATTCACACAATCTACAATTACGTTTCACTTACACCGCTGACAGTCTTTCTTCTACAGAACAAACAACAAAACTGACTTTCTTCAACTTCTCACAAGTTGTATTGCAGCTACTGCCATTTGATTTGTTCCCAGAACAGGGGCTGTGATTGGAACGTAGGGTTTGCATTTACAATCCGCTTCTTAACTGAATCACACTTGTGTTTCCTTTTTAGACTAAAGTAAGCATAATTTGTTTTGTACTGAATATATTTGTATTCTGTTTTTTGTATTGAATTCAGCGTTAAATTTTCTTTAAATTGACATATAAACATTTGCATTTGGTGCAAAATAGCATTTCCTATAAGCCTGCAAGTTTGCAAAACATGAAAATTTCAAAAAGTGTCCACAATCTTTGCCACCCCTGTACAAGTGTTACATTGTGAACTCAGAAAAGTTGACTTTCAACCTGGATACTGTTTTGTGGCACAAACCAGTTCAAAGTTTAAATTGAAGAACAAACACACACAAAGGAAAATCCTGGGCATTCAAATAGTTCTATATGCCACAGCCAGATATAGAGAATGCACCTCATATTACATGATTAATTGGTTCCAAGAAACTGCCACATAAAGTAAAATTGCTTAAAGTGAATTGAATTTTAAGATAGAAAATTTTAAGTAAGATAGAAATGGAGGGAGGGGCGCAGTCACATATCCAAAATTTGTAATGAATGTATTTGTTAATTTTCTTTTTAAATAACATATTGAAACTAAAATTAATTAAATCAGATGATGAATTGTGTGACGCAGGTGAACCTGGATCACCAGTTTCTTGCTCACTTGAATGCACCAGGTCCATGAACTGATGGATTTCAGTACTGTTGGAGAAACAGTAAAGAGAGAGTTGACAAGCAGCACTTTTTTATTTCCTATGGAATTCTTTGTTACAAACCTAAGAGCTCTGAATCTCTCTAACAGTTTTTAACACTTCTCTTTCCTGTTAAGATAATAAAAATTCAGCCATGTGCTTACTTAATATGAATTTAACAAATCCAAGAACAGAAAGTTCGTCATCATCATCTATAAGTCTTTCTCCAGTTCAAGATCTTCACTGCTGAATTCCTTAGTGTGGGACCAAAGAAACTCTTTCACAATGGCCTGATCACTTCTTGAAATCTAACTGTCTTCGCAATGTCAATGGTGTTACTCCTTGAATCGGACAACTAGACTTCAGGATCAAAGTCATAAGCATCAGTAACATCAGGTCAAATCTCTTTCCAAGCTCCCTTCATTCAATATCGTGAAACTTCAGCCCATGCATCTCAAGTGTTTTCAATTGCTTTATGTTGTTGTAAAAGTTCTACAAGGGATCTCTCATAAAAAAATTTAATTTCACCATTGGTACCTTTACCTGTCTTCATAAATGTTGTCTGCAGGTAACTTCTGAAGGTTCAAATAAAAGACTATTAATTCCTCCAGTTCCACAGTATTTCAATTATGCATTTTTTTAATCATCTTATAGTCAAAATGCATATAATGAGAGGCACCTGCATGATAACAGTACAAACAGAGTCAGATATAACTACAGTTTAAGTTATTTACATATAAAATCATCATCATCATCATTGTCAACCATTATCAATCCACTGCTGGACGAAGGTCTCCCCAAGTTTCCTCCACAACGGTCTGTCTTGTGCCAGTATCCTCCATGTCACTCACGCATATTTACGAATTTCATCCACCCATCTCCCATGTGGTCTTTTTCTGGGTCTTTTCCTGTCCCTTGGAATCCAATCTAAAATTTCGGCTGTCCATCTATGGTCTGTCCTTCTGGCAGTATGTCCAGCCCATTGCCATTTCAGGGATTTAACTCTGATCATGATGTCTTCCACTCTCGTCATTTTTCGGATCCACGAGTTCCTCTTCTTATCTCTCCTGGTTATACCAAGCATGCACCTCTCCATGCTTCTTTGAGTTGTCTGCAGCCTTTGTATGTCTCTTTTAGTTAAGGTCCACGTCTCTGCACCATACGTAAGCACTGGAAGGATGCATTGATCAAACACTTTTCTTTTAAGACATAATGGCATATTGCTCTTGAAAATTATGCTGTTTCTTCCAAAAGCTCTCCAGGCAAGTTTTGTACGCCGATTAATTTCTTCATCAATGTGACCCTCACTTGATATCTGCTGTCCAAGATAAACATACGTATCTGTTATCTCCAGTTTTTCTCCATCAATCGATAAATCTTCATTTCTTGTAAAAGCATTGAACATCACTTTTGTCTTCTGAAAGTTCATTTTTAATCCCACTTCTTTACTCTTGTCAGCAAGTTCCTGGATCATACTCTGCAGCTCTGATGGGGTAGTTGCAAAAATGACTACGTCATCAGCAAAACGAAGGTGGGTTAGATAATCTCCATTAATCTTTATCCCTTTGTTTTCCCAGTTCAGTGATTGAAAGACATTTTCCAATGTGGCATTAAAGAGCTTAGGAGATATGGTGTCACCTTGTCTCACTCCCTTTCCAATTTTTATGTGTGTTGTATTTTCAAACAGCCGAATCTTTGCACTTGCATTTTCATAGATGTTATTAATAATATTAATGTATGCATCTTCAATACCGCAGGATTTCAGAGCCGTGGTAACTGCTGATGGTTTCACCGAATCAAAGGCTTTTTCATAATCGATAAAAGCCATGCACAATGGAAGTTCATATTCCCTCGCTCTTTCAATTAGTTCTCTCAGTACGTGGATATGATCTATTGTGCTGTAGCCACTCCTGAATCCAGCTTGTTCTCTCGGTTGAGCCATGTCCAGTGTTACCTTCAAGCGGTGTGAAAGAACTTTAGTGAAGATTTTATAAACCACTGATAGGAGGCTGATAGGTCTGTAGTTCCTGAGATCCTCAATGTCACCTTTTTTATGTAGCAGGATCATTGTAGCATTGTTCCAATCCTCAGGAATCTTCCCTTCATTAAGGCATCGAGTGAAAATTTGGGCGAGTACTGTTTCAATTTCTCCACTTGCTTCTTGTATGATGTCTATAGTAATTCCATCTTCTCCTGGAGCTTTCCCCCGCTTCATGTTCTTGATTGCATGAGCAACTTCTGCTGGGAGGACTGGAAGAACTCTGGTACCTTTCATGATGTCTGGAGTACATGTATCATCCCTTTCATATAATTTGGAGTAGAAATCTTTCACTCTTGTCAAAATTTCGCCTCTATTTCTTGTTATAGAACCATCTTCTTTTCTCAGAGACATAATCTGTTTTCTTCCCTTACTGAGATGTCCCTTTGCTATCTTTAGGCTTTGGTTGTTTTCAATTGCTTTCCTCACTAGCTCACAGTTGAATTTCCTTACGTCTTCAGTGATACTTTTTCGTGCTGTCTTGCATAGCTCTATATATTCCACTTTGGAAGTCACATCTTCTTTAGTTGTCCTCATCTCTCTTCTTTTTTGCATCAACATTTTCGTTTTTCCTGATACTTTATTTACATGCAACTTGTCCTTAGACCAAGCTAATTTTGTTGCTGTTTCCATAAGAGCTTTGGTTACTTTTCTGTTAACTTCCGAAATATCCACTTCTTCCGATGTTAGGCCTTCTAAAGCAGAGAATCTGTTCTTCAGTTCCAACTTGAAAGTATTATGGTGTTTCTTAAGGTTGGTTATGTCAATACATTTTGTTTGTCTTATGAGCTTGCCACGTTCCAGTTTAGTGTTGAGGTGCATCTTACATCTCACCAATCTATGGTCACTACCTGTGTTGAACTTGTTCAGCACACTGCAGTCTTCGATGACGAATTTTTTGTTACACATAATAAAATCAATTTCACTTGTCGTCCCAATTGGATGTCTCCATGTCCATTTCCTGTGTGGCTTTTTCTTGAAAAAGGAATTCAAGATGAAAAATCCTTCTGCCTCTGCAAACTCAACGAGAGTATTTCCACGCTGGTTTCTGTTGCCGTGACCGAATTTACCTACTGAAGTTTCATTCTGTTGCCGGTGCCCTATTTTTGCATTGAAATCTCCCATAATTATCTTCAAGTGCTGCTTACCTTTATTATTTAGATGACGAATTTCCTCATAAAATTCTTCAATTTCTTCTTCAGGATGACTTGTGGTGGGTGCATAAGTTTGAATAATCTGAGCCTGGTATCTTCTCGATAGTTGGATAACGAGTCGTGCAGCTCTGTCAGAGGAACTTTCAACTTCTACCACTTTATCCTTCAGTTTCTTGTTTATTATAAATCCAACACCACTAGTTCTGCCAGTATCTGTCCCACGATAATAGAAGAGATGTCCACTTTTCAGTTCAATGAGATCTTCTCCTTTTCTCCTTACCTCACTTAGCCCGACGATGTCCCACTTGATCCTTTGTAGTTCCTCTTCCAATTCAAGAAGCCTTGAATCAGAAGATAGGGAGCGTCCGTTGTAGGTAGCCAAGGTCAGCATCAAATGGCAGCCTAGTCCGGTCCTCCGGGGATTCTTAGCACCCTCTGCCTTCATGTCGCACTGGCCGCTGCCTTGGCCAGGTACATTCCAGCTGCCGGAGACTGAGGGCCAAGATTTAAGTTGTAGAGTCATTTTGGAGGTGTTTGGCCATAACTCACCACGCTGGCCAAGCGGGTTGGTGAGTGTGGGATAGCATTTCCTCTGATCCCGATGGTATAGTTATACCGCTATTTGCGGTCGTCAGAGCCCCTTTAGTAGGAACAGGATGCACCACGAGAAGGCGGGGTTGACATTTGTCAAGGAGAGGCTGTCTTAATATATTTCAATGTTTTTTTATTAGACCTCCTACCCTCCCATCACTGTTTTACACCTTCCACAAAGCCTACTTTATGTAAGTTGATAAATATTTCCATTTTTCTGTTTGGTACCCACATTGTAAATTTAAGTTTATAAAATTATGCAAATTTATGAATGTGGAAAATTGTAGTTGCCATTAAACTCCACAAAAATATCAAGCACGAAGACAATGGTTCCTGTAAAATGGCTGCACTCCATCTGTTCATGGAATACTAGTTATCAGAAGTATCTCATGTCTGTCTGTTTGTCAGTCATGTACAGAAGAAATTACTAAATGTGAAAATGAATTTTTTTTTTTTTTTTTTTTTTTTGGATTGGAGGTTTAACGACCACCGTGAGCAACTCAATGGGCTATAAGCAGTTGCCCGTCCCTAATTTAGAGTCACTGGTTCCAGGCAAGGGAGAGAGCCAGTGCCGTAAGACAAACACAACATCCATGCCTCACCGGGATTCGAACCTGGACCCCTTTCAGACGAATGATCAGAGGCCATCGCTTAGACCACTGCGCCACCAGGGCGGCGAAATGAAATTTGGCAGAAAGCAGCAGAGGAACATGGGATATGCACCCCGGAGCCATTTTTTTAAATTCAATTTTGCGAAATTTTAATTATTTAGTTATTAAAGCATTCAATTTTGTTGAAGTCTGATCTTGTGATGTACTGTGCCATAAGCTCATGTAGCAATAGTTCATTCCATTTTTGTGCAACATTTTTTCATTACACTCTTGTACAACAATATTTCATTACACTTTGCAACAATATACCATAAGGGTAGCATTTCATTGCACTGCTGCATATGCTATGAGAACATCCTGCCAAACAAAATACAAATGATAATATTAATAGCATGTGCCAAAGTATCTGGGCTGCACTTTGAAAGTGTTACATGTATCCTTCCACTGCAGTTGCCGGAAGGTTTGTTTATATTTTAGACTGCAGCACTCGATGTGTTAACACACACTATAAATAATTCCACGCTATTTCTATGGGAAAATTTTGATTTGGTTTCTTTAATCATATGCTACAAATTTGACATAATGTACAGAATTTGAACTTTCTGTTTACTGTATTTTTTTTTTTTTTTTTTTTTGATTGGAGGTTTAACGACCACCGTGAGCAACTCAATGGGCTATAAGCAGTCGCCCGTCCCTAATTTAGGGTCACTGGTTCCAGGGAAGGGAGAGAGCCAGTGCCGTAAGACAAACACAACATCCATGCCTCACCGGGATTCGAACCCGGACCCCTTCGGACGAATGATCAGAGGCCAACGCCTTAGACCACTGCGCCACCGGGGCGGCTTTTACTGTATTTGTATTTGACTTCTGAAGTGTTATGTTGTCTTTCCATAGCAGTTACAGGTAGTTTTGTTTATGTTTCAGACAGCAGCTCCCATTGTATTGCTATGAACTATAAATTAGATCCAAGCTATTTCTAGGGAAAGATTTTTTGAGTAGGTTTCTTCAACCATTGTTTTGAATTTGACATAAAGCATGAGATTTGCAATTTGAAATTTGATCTTGCTGTTTACTCTATTAAACTTCCAAAGTGTTGCATGTATCCTTCCACCATAGTTGCCAGTGGGTTTGTTTACATTTCAGACACCAGCTCTCCCAGTATTGTTACATGCTTTAAATCATTCCACAATTTAAAAAATAATAATAATCCAATTCTTTTAGGGAGGAAATATACTTCGGTAGAATGCAAATAGAATACAAGAAATGAAATGTGAGAAAAATGTGAATTTTCTGTCAGTTCATTTTCTAAAAGCTTAACATTACTATTCCTTTTTTTGTGTGTGTATTCTTCCGCCTCATCTTGACTATTAATTAATTTTATTTTGACATAATCTGTCAAAGAATTACTTCTGAAGTGCTACGTGAATCTTTATGTTTCGAATTCCACAATGAAGTACAAAACAGGGTAGGATTTTTGAAGAATACATACATATATTTCAATGAACACAAGTAAAATATGTAGAGTGAAACATGAAAAATTGCTGCAATCAATATTTTCTTTTTCTCCAGTGTGAAATCAATGTCACTTTATGTGGTACATGTACCCCATTGGCTGATGGATATAACTGACAGGTTAGAAACCTATGAGTGAGTGAGTGAGTGAGTGAGAGAGAGAGAGATAGAGAGAGAGACACGATCTAAAATGTAAACAAACCCGCCACCTACTGCCATGGGAGGATTCATGTACATGACGGAAGTTCAGCCGTATCCAACGCTGTGCAATGGTACATGATTAACTGTCAAGAAACTCATGTCAAATGTCATTGAAACCACCATCATAACTGAGATGTTGCAGAAAACCATGTTTTTATTCCACTCATTGCAATTATCCCATCTGACCCTCCATTTAAGTTTAAATGCTGACAGTTTCCTGTTCATCTCAGTTTCACCATGAGTATCAATAGGCACAGGATAAATCATTAAAAGTTTTCGAATTCAACCTGCAAAACCCACGCTTTCCCCATGGCCAGCTCTATGTTAGTTACTCCAGAGTTGGTAAAAGTGAAAACCTCTTCATCTGGCTGCAAATGGATGCACACTCAGCATTGTTTACCCAGAGGCTCTTCAAGGATACTTACTTGTGCTTTAAAAGAGTTTACTTGCCAAGTTAGTTTTTTCTTACAAAAATACATGCTTGCACTTTGAAAAAATTGTGCATTACAGTATGCATTACACTGATCATAACACACCAGAAAAATGTAGATGTTTAAAATTTCCTATATTCACAAGTCAATATAGGCTGCTGGTTTAGTTTCAGCCAATTGTGCTAGGGCACAAGTATAGATTTTATTCTTTAATTCTTTCATATTGATTAATGGATCATAGTTCAATTAAATGTTTGTGCAATAAATCATATTCATAATGTCAGGAAAACTTTGAAAATGCTGGCCCAGAAGGCAGTTGATGTGTCTTCTGTTAAACCTGGGCAATGCCTGGAACCTTTGCTAGTATATAAATAAAATTACATTTGTGAGCTACCTCAGTGCCACATTACAGACCTTGGTAACATTAAAATAAACCAGTAAATCTAATTGATATGATGCTACCTGTTGGCAAAAGAAAAATTACTAATGCACTTCCCAAGCAACATTTTTGTAAGATATGATTTCGTGAATGAGCCATTTTAACCATAAATTACTTTGTGAAGGTGCCAAAGAATTGCACCAAACTCCCTGTTGGTAGACTCCAAATATGAAGACACAGACAGCTTTGGGCAAAATAAAATGAATGCATAAAATTGTGCATCCTTGTAAAATCTGTGCATGTGTATATATATATATCATCATCATCATCATTGTCAACCATTATCAATCCACTGCTGGACGAAGGTCTCCCCAAGTTTCCTCCACAACGGTCTGTCTTGTGCCAGTCTCCTCCATGTCACCCCTGCATACTTTCGAATTTCATCCACCCATCTCCCATGTGGTCTTCTTCTGGGTCTTTTCCTGTCCCTTGGAATCCAATCTAAAATTTCGGCTGTCCATCGATGATCTGTCCTTCTGGCAGTATGTCCAGCCCATTGCCATTTCAGGGATTTAACTCTGATCATGATGTCCTCCACTCTTGTCATTTTTCGGATCCACGAGTTCCTCTTCTTATCTCTCCTGGTTACACCAAGTATGCACCTCTCCATGCTTCTTTGAGTTGTCTGCAGCCTTTGTATGTCTCTTTTAGTTAAGGTCCACGTCTCTGCACCATACGTAAGCACTGGAAGGATGCATTGATCAAACACTTTTCTTTTAAGACATAATGGCATATTGCTCTTGAAAATTATGCTGTTTCTTCCAAAAGCTCTCCAGGCAAGTTTTGTACGCCGATTAATTTCTTCATCAATGTGACCCTCACTTGATATCTGCTGTCCAAGATAAACGTACGTGTCTGTTATCTCCAGCTTTTCTCCATCAATCGATAAATCTTCATTTCTTGTAAAAGCATTGAACATCACTTTTGTCTTCTGAAAGTTCATTTTTAATCCCACTTCTTTACTCTTGTCAGCAAGTTCCTGGATCATACTCTGCAGCTCTGATGGGCTAGTTGCAAAAATGACTACGTCATCAGCAAAACGAAGGTGGGTTAGATAATCTCCATTAATCTTTATCCCCTTGTTTTCCCAGCTCAGTGACTGAAAAACACCCTCCAATGTGGCATTAAAGAGCTTCGGAGATATGGTGTCACCTTGCCTCACTCCCTTTCCAATTTTTATGTGTGTTGTATTTTCAAACAGCCTAATCTTTGCACTTGCATTTTCATAGATGTTATTAATAATATTAATGTATGCATCTTCAATACTGCAGGTTTTCAGAGCCATTGTAACTGCTGATGGTTTCACCGAATCAAAGGCTTTTTCATAATCGATAAAAGCCATGCACAATGGAAGTTCATATTCCCTCGCTCTTTCAATTAGTTCTCGCAGCACATGGATATGATCTATTGTGCTGTAGCCACTCCTGAATCCAGCTTGTTCTCTCGGTTGAGCCATGTCCAGTGTTACCTTCAAGCGGTGTGAAAGAACTTTAGTGAAGATTTTATAAACTACTGATAGGAGGCTGATAGGTCTGTAGTTTCCGAGATCCTCAATGTCACCTTTCTTATGTAGCAGGATCATTGTAGCGGTGTTCCAATCCTCAGGAATCTTTCCTTCATTAAGGCATCGAGTGAAAATTTGGGCGAGTACTGTTTCGATTTCTCCACTTGCTTCTTGTATGATGTCTACAGTAATTCCATCTTCTCCTGGAGCTTTTCCCCGCTTCATGTTCTTGATTGCATGTGCAACCTCTGCTGGAAGGACTGGAGGAACTCTGGTACTGGTATCTTTCATGATGTCTGGAGTGCATGTATCATCCCTTTCATATAATTTGGAGTAGAAATCTTTCACTCTTGTCAAAATTTCGCCTCTATTTCTTGTTACAGAACCATCTTCTTTTCTCAGTGCCATAATCTGTTTTCTTCCCTTACTGAGATGTCCCTTTGCTATCTTTAGGCTTTGGTTATTTTCAATTGCTTTCCTCACTAGTTCACAGTTGAAATTTCTTACGTCTTCAGTGATACTTTTTCGTACTGTCTTGCATAGCTCTATATATTCCACTTTGGAAGTCACATCTTCTTCAGTTGTCCTCATCTCTCTTCTTTTTTGCATCAACATTTTCGTTTTTCCTGATACTTTATTTACATGCAACTTGTCCTTAGACCAAGCTAATTTTGTTGCTGTTTCCATAAGAGCTTTGGTTACTTTTCTGTTAACTTCCGAAATATCCACTTCTTCCGATGTTAGGCCTTCTAAAGCAGAGAATCTGTTCTTCAGTTCCAACTTGAAAGTATTATGGTGTTTCTTAAGGTTGGTTATGTCAATACATTTTGTTTGTCTTATGAGCTTGCCACGTTCCAGTTTAGTGTTGAGGTGCATCTTACATCTCACCAATCTATGGTCACTACCTGTGTTGAACTTGTTCAGCACACTGCAGTCTTCGATGACGAATTTTTTGTTACACATAATAAAATCAATTTCACTTGTCGTCCCAATTGGATGTCTCCATGTCCATTTCCTGTGTGGCTTTTTCTTGAAAAAGGAATTCAAGATGAAAAATCCTTCTGCCTCTGCAAACTCAACGAGAGTATTTCCACGCTGGTTTCTGTTGCCGTGACCGAATTTACCTACTGAAGTTTCATTCTGTTGCCGGTGCCCTATTTTTGCATTGAAATCTCCCATAATTATCTTCAAGTGCTGCTTACCTTTATTATTTAGATGACGAATTTCCTCATAAAATTCTTCAATTTCTTCTTCAGGATGACTTGTGGTGGGTGCATAAGTTTGAATAATCTGAGCCTGGTATCTTCTCGATAGTTGGATAACGAGTCGTGCAGCTCTGTCAGAGGAACTTTCAACTTCTACCACTTTATCCTTCAGTTTCTTGTTTATTATAAATCCAACACCACTAGTTCTGCCAGTATCTGTCCCACGATAATAGAAGAGATGTCCACTTTTCAGTTCAATGAGATCTTCTCCTTTTCTCCTTACCTCACTTAGCCCGACGATGTCCCACTTGATCCTTTGTAGTTCCTCTTCCAATTCAAGAAGCCTTGAATCAGAAGATAGGGAGCGTCCGTTGTAGGTAGCCAAGGTCAGCATCAAATGGCAGCCTAGTCCGGTCCTCCGGGGATTCTTAGCACCCTCTGCCTTCATGTCGCACTGGCCGCTGCCTTGGCCAGGTACATTCCAGCTGCCGGAGACTGAGGGCCAAGATTTAAGTTGTAGAGTCATTTTGGAGGTGTTTGGCCATAACTCACCACGCTGGCCAAGCGGGTTGGTGAGTGTGGGATAGCATTTCCTCTGATCCCGATGGTATAGTTATACCGCTATTTGCGGTCGTCAGAGCCCCTTTAGTAGGAACAGGATGCACCACGAGAAGGCGGGGTTGACATTTGTCAAGGAGAGGCTGTCTTAATATATTTCAATGTTTTTTTATTAGACCTCCTACCCTCCCATCACTGTTTTACACCTTCCACAAAGCCTACTTTATGTAAGTTGATAAATATTTCCATTTTTCTGTTTGGTACCCACATTGTAAATTTAAGTTTATAAAATTATGCAAATTTATGAATGTGGAAAATTGTAGTTGCCATTAAACTCCACAAAAATATCAAGCACGAAGACAATGGTTCCTGTAAAATGGCTGCACTCCATCTGTTCATGGAATACTAGTTATCAGAAGTATCTCATGTCTGTCTGTTTGTCAGTCATGTACAGAAGAAATTACTAAATGTGAAAATGAATTTTTTTTTTTTTTTTTTTTGGATTGGAGGTTTAACGACCACCGTGAGCAACTCAATGGGCTATAAGCAGTTGCCCGTCCCTAATTTAGAGTCACTGGTTCCAGGCAAGGGAGAGAGCCAGTGCCGTAAGACAAACACAACATCCATGCCTCACCGGGATTCGAACCTGGACCCCTTTCAGACGAATGATCAGAGGCCATCGCTTAGACCACTGCGCCACCAGGGCGGCGAAATGAAATTTGGCAGAAAGCAGCAGAGGAACATGGGATATGCACCCCGGAGCCATTTTTTTAAATTCAATTTTGCGAAATTTTAATTATTTAGTTATTAAAGCATTCAATTTTGTTGAAGTCTGATCTTGTGATGTACTGTGCCATAAGCTCATGTAGCAATAGTTCATTCCATTTTTGTGCAACATTTTTTCATTACACTCTTGTACAACAATATTTCATTACACTTTGCAACAATATACCATAAGGGTAGCATTTCATTGCACTGCTGCATATGCTATGAGAACATCCTGCCAAACAAAATACAAATGATAATATTAATAGCATGTGCCAAAGTATCTGGGCTGCACTTTGAAAGTGTTACATGTATCCTTCCACTGCAGTTGCCGGAAGGTTTGTTTATATTTTAGACTGCAGCACTCGATGTGTTAACACACACTATAAATAATTCCACGCTATTTCTATGGGAAAATTTTGATTTGGTTTCTTTAATCATATGCTACAAATTTGACATAATGTACAGAATTTGAACTTTCTGTTTACTGTATTTGACTTCTGAAGTGTTATGTTGTCTTTCCATAGCAGTTACAGGTAGTTTTGTTTATGTTTCAGACAGCAGCTCCCATTGTATTGCTATGAACTATAAATTAGATCCAAGCTATTTCTAGGGAAAGATTTTTTGAGTAGGTTTCTTCAACCATTGTTTTGAATTTGACATAAAGCATGAGATTTGCAATTTGAAATTTGATCTTGCTGTTTACTCTATTAAACTTCCAAAGTGTTGCATGTATCCTTCCACCATAGTTGCCAGTGGGTTTGTTTACATTTCAGACACCAGCTCTCCCAGTATTGTTACATGCTTTAAATCATTCCACAATTTAAAAAATAATAATAATCCAATTCTTTTAGGGAGGAAATATACTTCGGTAGAATGCAAATAGAATACAAGAAATGAAATGTGAGAAAAATGTGAATTTTCTGTCAGTTCATTTTCTAAAAGCTTAACATTACTATTCCTTTTTTTGTGTGTGTATTCTTCCGCCTCATCTTGACTATTAATTAATTTTATTTTGACATAATCTGTCAAAGAATTACTTCTGAAGTGCTACGTGAATCTTTATGTTTCGAATTCCACAATGAAGTACAAAACAGGGTAGGATTTTTGAAGAATACATACATATATTTCAATGAACACAAGTAAAATATGTAGAGTGAAACATGAAAAATTGCTGCAATCAATATTTTCTTTTTCTCCAGTGTGAAATCAATGTCACTTTATGTGGTACATGTACCCCATTGGCTGATGGATATAACTGACAGGTTAGAAACCTATGAGTGAGTGAGTGAGTGAGTGAGAGAGAGAGAGATAGAGAGAGAGACACGATCTAAAATGTAAACAAACCCGCCACCTACTGCCATGGGAGGATTCATGTACATGACGGAAGTTCAGCCGTATCCAACGCTGTGCAATGGTACATGATTAACTGTCAAGAAACTCATGTCAAATGTCATTGAAACCACCATCATAACTGAGATGTTGCAGAAAACCATGTTTTTATTCCACTCATTGCAATTATCCCATCTGACCCTCCATTTAAGTTTAAATGCTGACAGTTTCCTGTTCATCTCAGTTTCACCATGAGTATCAATAGGCACAGGATAAATCATTAAAAGTTTTCGAATTCAACCTGCAAAACCCACGCTTTCCCCATGGCCAGCTCTATGTTAGTTACTCCAGAGTTGGTAAAAGTGAAAACCTCTTCATCTGGCTGCAAATGGATGCACACTCAGCATTGTTTACCCAGAGGCTCTTCAAGGATACTTACTTGTGCTTTAAAAGAGTTTACTTGCCAAGTTAGTTTTTTCTTACAAAAATACATGCTTGCACTTTGAAAAAATTGTGCATTACAGTATGCATTACACTGATCATAACACACCAGAAAAATGTAGATGTTTAAAATTTCCTATATTCACAAGTCAATATAGGCTGCTGGTTTAGTTTCAGCCAATTGTGCTAGGGCACAAGTATAGATTTTATTCTTTAATTCTTTCATATTGATTAATGGATCATAGTTCAATTAAATGTTTGTGCAATAAATCATATTCATAATGTCAGGAAAACTTTGAAAATGCTGGCCCAGAAGGCAGTTGATGTGTCTTCTGTTAAACCTGGGCAATGCCTGGAACCTTTGCTAGTATATAAATAAAATTACATTTGTGAGCTACCTCAGTGCCACATTACAGACCTTGGTAACATTAAAATAAACCAGTAAATCTAATTGATATGATGCTACCTGTTGGCAAAAAGAAAAATTACTAATGCACTTCCCAAGCAACATTTTTGTAAGATATGATTTCGTGAATGAGCCATTTTAACCATAAATTACTTTGTGAAGGTGCCAAAGAATTGCACCAAACTCCCTGTTGGTAGACTCCAAATATGAAGACACAGACAGCTTTGGGCAAAATAAAATGAATGCATAAAATTGTGCATCCTTGTAAAATCTGTGCATGTGTATATATATATATCATCATCATCATCATTGTCAACCATTATCAATCCACTGCTGGACGAAGGTCTCCCCAAGTTTCCTCCACAACGGTCTGTCTTGTGCCAGTCTCCTCCATGTCACCCCTGCATACTTTCGAATTTCATCCACCCATCTCCCATGTGGTCTTCTTCTGGGTCTTTTCCTGTCCCTTGGAATCCAATCTAAAATTTCGGCTGTCCATCGATGATCTGTCCTTCTGGCAGTATGTCCAGCCCATTGCCATTTCAGGGATTTAACTCTGATCATGATGTCCTCCACTCTTGTCATTTTTCGGATCCACGAGTTCCTCTTCTTATCTCTCCTGGTTACACCAAGTATGCACCTCTCCATGCTTCTTTGAGTTGTCTGCAGCCTTTGTATGTCTCTTTTAGTTAAGGTCCACGTCTCTGCACCATACGTAAGCACTGGAAGGATGCATTGATCAAACACTTTTCTTTTAAGACATAATGGCATATTGCTCTTGAAAATTATGCTGTTTCTTCCAAAAGCTCTCCAGGCAAGTTTTGTACGCCGATTAATTTCTTCATCAATGTGACCCTCACTTGATATCTGCTGTCCAAGATAAACGTACGTGTCTGTTATCTCCAGCTTTTCTCCATCAATCGATAAATCTTCATTTCTTGTAAAAGCATTGAACATCACTTTTGTCTTCTGAAAGTTCATTTTTAATCCCACTTCTTTACTCTTGTCAGCAAGTTCCTGGATCATACTCTGCAGCTCTGATGGGCTAGTTGCAAAAATGACTACGTCATCAGCAAAACGAAGGTGGGTTAGATAATCTCCATTAATCTTTATCCCCTTGTTTTCCCAGCTCAGTGACTGAAAAACACCCTCCAATGTGGCATTAAAGAGCTTCGGAGATATGGTGTCACCTTGCCTCACTCCCTTTCCAATTTTTATGTGTGTTGTATTTTCAAACAGCCTAATCTTTGCACTTGCATTTTCATAGATGTTATTAATAATATTAATGTATGCATCTTCAATACTGCAGGTTTTCAGAGCCATTGTAACTGCTGATGGTTTCACCGAATCAAAGGCTTTTTCATAATCGATAAAAGCCATGCACAATGGAAGTTCATATTCCCTCGCTCTTTCAATTAGTTCTCGCAGCACATGGATATGATCTATTGTGCTGTAGCCACTCCTGAATCCAGCTTGTTCTCTCGGTTGAGCCATGTCCAGTGTTACCTTCAAGCGGTGTGAAAGAACTTTAGTGAAGATTTTATAAACTACTGATAGGAGGCTGATAGGTCTGTAGTTTCCGAGATCCTCAATGTCACCTTTCTTATGTAGCAGGATCATTGTAGCGGTGTTCCAATCCTCAGGAATCTTTCCTTCATTAAGGCATCGAGTGAAAATTTGGGCGAGTACTGTTTCGATTTCTCCACTTGCTTCTTGTATGATGTCTACAGTAATTCCATCTTCTCCTGGAGCTTTTCCCCGCTTCATGTTCTTGATTGCATGTGCAACCTCTGCTGGAAGGACTGGAGGAACTCTGGTACTGGTATCTTTCATGATGTCTGGAGTGCATGTATCATCCCTTTCATATAATTTGGAGTAGAAATCTTTCACTCTTGTCAAAATTTCGCCTCTATTTCTTGTTACAGAACCATCTTCTTTTCTCAGTGCCATAATCTGTTTTCTTCCCTTACTGAGATGTCCCTTTGCTATCTTTAGGCTTTGGTTATTTTCAATTGCTTTCCTCACTAGTTCACAGTTGAAATTTCTTACGTCTTCAGTGATACTTTTTCGTACTGTCTTGCATAGCTCTATATATTCCACTTTGGAAGTCACATCTTCTTCAGTTGTCCTCATCTCTCTTCTTTTTTGCATCAACATTTTCGTTTTTCCTGATAATTTATTTACATGCAACTTGTTCTTAGACCCAGCTAATTTTGTTGCTGTTTCCATAAGAGCTTTGGTTACTTTTCTGTTAACTTCAGAGATGTCCACTTCTTCCGATGTTAGGCCTTCTAAAGCAGAGAACCTGTTCTTCAGTTCCAACTTGAAGGTATTATGGTGTTTTTTAAGGTTGGTTATGTCAATAGATTTTGTTTGTCTTATGAGCTTGCCACGTTCAAGTTTAGTGTTGAGGTGCATCTTACATCTCACCAATCTATGGTCACTACCTGTGTTGAACTTGTTTAGCACACTGCAGTCTTCTATGACGAATTTTTTGTTACACATAATAAAATCAATTTCACTTGTCGTCCCATTTGGATGTCTCCATGTCCATTTCCTGTGTGGCTTTTTCTTGAAGGAGTTCAAGATGAAAAACCCTTCTGCCTCTGCAAACTCAACGAGAGTATTTCCACGCTGGTTTCTGTTGCCGTGACCGAATTTACCTACTGAAGTTTCATTCTGTTGCCGTTGCCCTATTTTTGCATTGAAATCTCCCATAATTATTTTCAAGTGCTGCTTACCTTTATTATTTAGATGACAAATTTCCTCATAAAATTCTTCAATTTCTTCTTCAGGATGACTTGTGGTGGGTGCATAAGTTTGAATAATCTGAGCCTGGTATCTTTTCGAGAGTTGGATAACAAGCCGTGCAGCTCTGTCAGAGGAACTTTCAACTTCTACAACTTTATCCTTCAGTTTCTTGTTTATTATAAATCCAACACCACTAGTTCTGCCAGTATCTGTCCCACGATAGTAGAAGAGATGTCCACTTTTCAGTTCGATGAGATCTTCTCCTTTTCTCCTTACCTCACTTAGCCCCACGATGTCCCACTTGATCCTTTGTAGTTCCTCTTCTAATTCAAGAAGCCTTGAATCAGAAGATAGGGAGCGTCCATTGTACGTTGCCAAGGTCAGCATCAGATGGCAGCCTAGTCCGGTCCTCCGGGGATTCTTAGCACCCTCTGCCTTCATGTCGCACTGGCCGCTGCCTTGGCCAGGTACATTCCAGCTGCCGGAGACTGAGGGCCAAGATTTAAGTTGTGGAGTCATTTTGGAAGGGTTTGGCCATAACTCACCACGCTGGCCAAGCGGGTTGGTGAGTGTGGGATAGAATTTCCTCTAATCCCGATGGTATAGTTATACCGCTATTGGCGGTCGTCAGAGCCCCTTTAGTAGGAACAGGATGCACCACGAGAAGGCGGGGTTGACATTTGTCAAGGAGAGGCTGTGATGTTACGCATCACCTGACCTTACATCCCATATATATATATATATATATATATATATATATACAATCATGGCCAAAAGTCCTGCACCACTAGACCGAAAGTCAAATGTTTGAAGTCAACTTATACAGCGTAATGGTAAAGTCAGGAATACATATTATACATCATTTTAAAGGAAATTTTAGGCTGAATTCAAATATTATTACCAGCAATAGAAGTGAAGTTATAAGCAAAAGTACAGCATCTAGTCATAAAAAGCAACGAATAGTGGAATTTGTGAAATTAGTGTACAACGCATTTGACGTAAAAATTACTGTATAGTACATCATTGACACTTGCAGGACACTTGAAATAACTGACCAACAAGCAAAACATGCTTTAATGTGTAACTGGATAACCATGGTTACTTAGTAACAAAGTGCACCTTCTTGGCATGGAACTAATGAGCTTCTCTAGTTGTCCATTGGTGATAACACGAAACCATACAGTCCCCTTTGAGTTTGTAAAAGCCATATGGCACTGTGTCACCACCAATGGACAACTAGAGAAGCTCATCAGTTCCATGCAAAGAAGGCGCAATTTGTTACTAGGTAACCGTGTTATTGACACTTGCAGGACATTTCAAGTGTCCTGCAAGTGTCAATAATGTACTGTACAGTAATTTTACGTTAAATGCATTGTACACTAATTTCACAAACTATTTGTTCCTTTTTATGACTACAAGCTGTACTTTTGCTTGCAACTTCACTTCTATTACTGGTAATAACATTTTGTAAAAATATTTCAATTTAGCATAAAATTTCTTTTAAAATGATGTATAGCATGTATTCCTGACTTTAAGCTGTATAAGTTGACTTCAAACATCAAAAAACTTGACTCTCAGTCTACTGGTGCAGTACTTTTGGCCACGATTGTATATGAATCCCTGAGTAAATGATAGATATATCAGTAAATGTAAGCTAACATATGCATACACACATGCATTGGCAAACACTGATGACAACAGCACCAAACTATTTTTCTATCTCACAGTTCTGCCTTCTTTGCTATCCTGATAGACAAAGTACTACTTTCATAATGTCACATACCTATCATGTGAGAGTTTACAGAAAAATTTGTGCTGCCAAAACTATATCATAAAACTAATAAAAAACTACACTTGATATGAAGTGATTAGATAGAATTTCAAGGATGGTGGAAGATTATCTTTAATTCTAAATTTCATATTAATTAATCCATCATTAAAAGTAACTTAAGCAATATATAAAAATAACAGGAAATTGTAATACTGATTGAAATATATTTTCACAATGTCAGAAACTATATACTTACACCACAGATTTTCAACTGATCACAATAACTTTTATCTTGAGTGTTATGCTGATGTGACACTGGATTTATTTGAACACAAGTACTACCTTCTGTTATCACACAAAAACTGCAGCAACAAAAAAAAAAAAAATATGAAAATGATTCTCAAATTTTTTGTTATTGGTAGTTTAAAAGATATTTTTGTATTTGTTCTCTTTTAGCTTAGTGCATGGGCTACTTTTGCATTATTTAACTATTTAATTTTTTTATAAGATCTTTTATTAGAATCATAAACTTAGTTACCAAAAAATAAAATTTTCCTACCAAAATAACACATTTCAATCCTGCTACGAAAATTATGTTTACAAAAAAAAAAAAAAAAATACCAGATAGAAATTATGACTGATAAGAGAGAGAACAGTTGTTTTATCCAAAATAATTATGGTATTTTCAATGCTACTGGCAATCATGCCTGTTCTCCGAATGGTGAATCTATAAAATCATTTTTTGAACATAAATTTAAAGAAAGGGAAAAGTAATTTAAAATCCGCAACTGTTTCACGATTTAGAACAACGTCATGACATCAATGCATACGGTTTGATGTAAAACAGACAGGCTTTGGGTGCCCCTTAATTTTAAATCAAAATTTGAAATTTTCAAAGCATTTCAGTGATTCTGACAAAATTACCTTTAAACCTATCAGCATTCTGAAACAGTAAAGCTAAGCCACCCCTTTCATTTTCCCTCTTTGCTTGTTACATATATGAGGTGAAAGCCTATATTTACATAGGTATTCACATATGCCGGTGGAAAACGCCGAACTGTAAAAGCGTTGCTACGTCATTAAGCATTACGTCATTACCAGTTTGATTATAGACTGTCATTTCACCCAATGAGAAGACAGTGCTAAAAAATAGCTGCATCACCCTAGCAGCAGGTCCCGGGACCGAACTTTAACGCTGAACACAAAGTAAGCTGCTCGTTTCTTTCCTTTGAGTCTTTAAAAAATGCTTAAAAATCCGAAAATGACTTTTTCTTAAAAAAAAAAAAAATTTTAAAGAGGGATGATAGTTGTGAGTTTATGCTGTAAAAATTTCAATGCGTTATGATTTATAGTTTGCCATATATCCAGTTTTTAAAATAGATCCCATTGCAAAATAGAGAATTTTGTGAAATTTAAAAATTTAATTTCTCATAAACTATATCGAAATTTAAAAAAAAGGGGGACGAGGTGCAAAAATTCGGCTATGGCCCTACAAAGTTTTGTGGTTCTGTTGCTGGTCATGTGGCAGAACGTGAACTGATAGCACTTTTTTGCTTACCTTAACTTTGAAATACAATAGCTCTTGAAGTATCGCCAGAATTGAAAAACGGTTATTTCAGCGTGTTCTCCAAACAATTCTCTACAAACGATGTCCATTTCATATTTTTGAGTTCAATACTTTTTGCGCTGCAAGCTAGAAAAGCGCGAGTGTTGTGAAATTTCTAAAACAGCGGCAGCAGTTATTTTTTTTTAGAATAGAGAGATTATTAATTTCAGTAATTACGCATAAGCTAGAAGCATATGACATTTGGTACTCTTTACACCTGAATGTCAATGAAACATGACATTCCATGTCAATTAAGGCCATGGAAATTGAATTTTTTTTTCTTTTTCAACTTGCCATCCCAGGAATAGGAGCCATTGAATAAATACTTTCTTAGGTCTTCACACCTGAACATTGATGAAAAGCAGAATCCTGCATCAATTCTATATAAATTACACAGAACATTGACTTCATATTTTTTAATTAATTTTTCTAATAAAACAAATGCTTTTCATTCCTAAGTTCTTGCAATATCAATTAAGATAACATACATTTTTGCTTTCTTAAGTGAGGTTACAGTTTAAAATTAATACTTATCATATCTATGCTAGAAATGGCACTATTTCTGTTACTCATAAAGTGGTCTTCAGGGCAAAGTAAGAGCAACCAGTCTCAATCTCTGAACATAAATTTCACTTTATATGCAGGTTTTTTTTCATTCCTCAGTCATTTTGGGCTTTATCAATGCATGGTCAAACACTTTTCATATTGCTTAAACCGAAATTTCGGTTAAAATAGTACTGCTTTCACACAGTCTGCAGTGCAAAAAGCCTTACAGATTGTAAAAGATGGTGAAGCAGAAGGAAAGTACCTACCAATTTGAACTTTAAAGAAAATCAAAAATGCTCCTTTAGTTGATCACAGCAATAAGTGATGGTGTATAAGAAAAGGAATGCATCTTCTTTTCTATTTTTTTCTTGCATGAAAATGCTTTTTTATGACAATAACTGATCCTTTCTGTTTCAGACAAAATAACTAATACTTCACTTGATTTTTTTTATTCATACAGATTCGTTATACACTGAAGAGCAATTGAATTAGAGACAGCTGGCGTTATGCAAATGTGGCGCTCTGGGCGGCCCTGTAAACGGAAACAACACAACGTATGCAGCAATCTGACAATATAAGGAGTGATGCGACGGGAATCAGTAAAAGTCATATGTAGTATGGGTAAGACGAAGGATCTAAGTTCATTTAATCATGGGCAAATTGTCGGGGCCTGATGAATGGGCCACTCCATCTTGGAAGTCGTGCAGGCACTGAGATTTTTATGAGCCACTGTGTCACGGGTGCACCGTGAGTACATCGAATCCAGTAAAACCATTCCTGCAAGGGCCAACTGCCATGGACCACAGCGTGTGGATGAGTGGGGTTATCGTCGGCTAGCTCGCATTGTAACAGAGGATAGACGGGCCACAGTGCAAGAAATCACTCGGCAATTTAACGCTGGTGCACAAAAAACGTGTAAGCAGCCACACCATCCAGAGCCATCTCCTTGCTATGGGGTACAGAAGCCATCGTCCAACGAGGGTACCGCTGCTGACCGCCCATCACAGGGTGCAAAGATTAGCATGGGCGCGGGAACATCGCCACTGGACCCTAGACATGTGGAAAAATGTTGCCTGGACTCATGAGTCGAGATTCATGTTGGTACATGCGGATGGCAGGATACGAGTAGGGCGCAAACCACATGAAGCAATGGATCCTTCTTGCCAGCAGGGTACTCTTCAAGCTGGTGGGCATGGCATTCTCGTCTGGGGACTGTTTACGTGGACTGAAATGGGACCCCAGGTTCGTGTGACATTGTCCCTCACAGGTCAACGTTACCGGGATATCCTGCACGACCATTTGCTCCCGTTTGTGCGTCTTCAACATCCAACTGGGGACCTCATCCTGCAACAAGACAATGCACCGTGCCATCTCTCCAGAATTATATCCGAATGGTTGGATGAACACTCCACCAACGTGACCTCGCTTCCTCGGCCAGCTAGGTCACCTGACCTTAATCCCATCGAGCACATCTGGGATGCCACCAAGAGAGATGTTCGAGGCTCTGACCTCCCTCCATCAAATCTTCGTGAACTGTGTGTGGGAGCTTGTTCAGGGGTCGTGGATCCCAACGTTTCCGGTGTCTTGTAGAGTCCATTCCGAGACAAATTGATGCACTAATCAGGGCGAAAGGTGGTGCTACACGTTACTATACAGGTATCTCTAATTCAATTGCTCTTCAGTGTACATATATGTCAATGAAGCCTTGAAATCCTCATCAAGAAATCCAACATCCAGTTTGTTTATATTTGTACAAGTATGCAACCACCAACTATCATATACAATAGTTATCATCCATAGCTACCCCTTAATAAGGGGTTACAGTTGTGATATAACTGGCAAAAAGGTTACAATCAATGATATTGCATTGCTAAGTTTAACAACATACTTGAGAAAAACAGTTTCCAGATTTTGCTCTGCAAATTATGTGATAATTTTCTTGCCTTCAACAAGTCATATTAAAACTGTGCCCATTCCCAAAAAGTGGAAGCATGATTGCAGCTATGAAAAATAACTGTCACCTAAAATCACCAGTGGTGTTTGTTCTTTTGTTCAGCATGTTTGACATATTTTCAACAATGTTATATGAATAATAAAAACATATCAAATGTTATTTCCACTGTCAGAAATGTTGATTTAATTACCAAAACTACATAAAGTACTGAAATGAATCACTTGGCTATGTAGTAGAATTCATAAGAACAAGTACTACATGTGTTCTAAAATTTTATGAAACTGTCACATAGTTTGTAGTCATACTGATTT
This sequence comes from Macrothele yani, assembly GCA_039090855.1. Classification (NCBI taxonomy): domain Eukaryota; kingdom Metazoa; phylum Arthropoda; class Arachnida; order Araneae; family Macrothelidae; genus Macrothele; species Macrothele yani. Next base: position 98,471,391 of record CM076995.1, on the reverse strand, counting down.
CAACTAATTCTACTGAATATTATTGCATCTGTAGCCACATTACACTAAACAGCTTTTGACAACTCCAATGGCTGAGCCAGGAAAGCGGAGAACAGCGAAAGAAAACTTCTTACCTTAAAGAAGGTTTTGCAACTTTTTTGTCAAAATTTTATATCTCAGCTGCAATGCCCCCCCCCTCTGCATGCACACACACGCAGAGTTAGGGAGAGTAGCAACAGATAAAAACTGTTGCATATGATAGTTGGTGGTGTTTTGGTAGCCAAACAAATAAGCTGAATGTTGGCTTTCCTGCTGGCCATGTTATGGACACTCGCCAACATATAACAAATCAACATAAATAAAAAATAAACAATTAAAATATTATCTTTTTGCACCTGATTTGTAAACATTTAACTGATACGAATCTGAGGAATGAAAAAAACATTTACTTCATTACAAAAACCAGGGGAACAGATGTAAAAAATATCAAATTTCATGTGTATAATCATACTTAATTTCATATCAGCTAATAAGGCTGCAAAAATGAACTAAATAACTAGCAGAAATTTTGAACAGAAATACGAACACATTTTTTAGATGTTTTAGTTGAAGTCTGTATTGTGTGTATGACATCACAATGTTTTGGAGCTTCAGGGCTGCACCAGCCCCACAGAATGAATTTTCTTCTTAAATAATGAGTTTTTTCGCATGTGCATTCTACATTAGAGTTGACCTTTGCTTGAGAATTATAGTATGCAAATATATAACTCAGGTTTTCAAGATATTTATGGATGGAATTTAGATTTACCTATTTTGATAATTTCAAATGTGAAAATAGTATAAACAGAACTCAATATTGGTAGACCAAGAACACAAAGCTTACACATTTTTCAAAAAAAAAAAAAAAAAAAAAAAAACTGCACTGTCCCTTTCAAAAACATGGCATATTGACCAAGAACACAAAGCTTACACATTTTACAAAAAAAAAAAAAAAAAACAGCACTGTTCCTTTCAAAAACATGGCATATTGTGCATATACATACACACACACACAAAAAACTTACAAGATGCTCAGAATACATTCTTTTAAAAAGTGTGTAAATGGGGGGGGGTATGTAAAGGTCTACTATTCCCACATACTTTTATTTAATGGAAAATTTCTCATTTTTAGGTTGCTCCTAATTCTTCATAAATAGATATTACAGTTTTAGTAGAGGAAAGCATATTTAATATACTTTTGAGTCAGTAATTAAGGGCAGATTTTGAAGTTGAAGTTTCTGGAGATGGGGAAAATTTTAGAAATTGGCCTGTAGGAAGCAAGCCAGTAAGAAAATATTGAAGTTTTGGGGAATTAACAAAGTTCTCAGATGGGAAGAATTTTAGAATCACTGGAAATTGTGATTCTAAAATCACAATTTGTACATAAGAACTTTATGTAAATATCATCTAACTGATATTTACATAAGAATTTTAAAAATATGATAGCTTTGGAGTTTGGAAGACTATGGGGAGGGGTTGTGATCAGGTAGTGTGTTAAGAAAGATGGTGGGTGAAATACACAAAACAAAACTATACTTCAATACTAGGTTTAACATAGTAAATTTGATTTTATGGTGGACCTACTTTCAAATAACATGTTACTTGAAAATGTTCACTTCAACACACATTCTTTAAAGCTGCACTATTAAAATATAAATAAATGGATGGATTCCACTTACAAATGCTTTCATGTAGTTCAGTGGTGTATACTCAAGAGGACCTAGATAATCACAAATGGACCAACTATTCTTTTTGCTTTTTAACCATTTTTCGCAACATGTTTTAATCAAAAAGCAGAAGTGAAGTCCTCTCATTCAACCTGCAGTTCTGCAGAAAAAGAATCATCAATGTGCATGCGCTACTCCAAAGGCCATCTCATTTCAGGGAGAGTGTACAAGCGATTGTGTGACCCAGGAATGAACTTCTCTTATTCAACCTGTGGTTCCCCTTTCTTGCAGAGAGAGAAGTGTCAATGTGCACACACTACTTCAAGGTGAATCAACTGCAGTACAGGCAGCGAAGACCATCTCATTTTGAGGAGAGGTCGCAAGAAATCAACATATTACAGAGTGCATTTGCTGCTTGAGACTGGGAAGGTGTTTCGTTACTAATTCTATTATTTTATTTATTTGTCTGTTTTTGTTTCATGACTTTTCTTTATTAGGACCTGTACAGCATGCCAGTGTGTTACAGAGTTGTTGGAAACATCTTTGGGAAGCAAACCATTTCAAGAGAACTTGGTATTAAAAAGAAAAGGATGACCCTAGAGTTCATAAACTTCCAAATCTCTCCGCATTATACATGGACAAAAACTGTCCTTACAAGCAGCATTTTACTGAAGCAAATTATGAGAAAACATTGTGGTTAACAGGCTGCTTAAATCTAAATAGATTATTTTGCTGGCCGGTTGGTTGATTTTTATGGTGCAAGGGCCATGTTTGGCCAAAGAGCACCTTTGGTGGCTGTGCTTACTGTTTAGTACTGAGAAGTTGGTATGGTCAAATGGCAGATTCTGTAACCTGAATAATTTGTGCAAAGCTGTGAGAAAACCAGAGCTCACATTTGTTTTTCTAAGTTACCAACTTTTGGAGATTCAAGCAGCAGGACTGACCTTCAGTTGTATCATCAGAGAGCCCTTGAAGTCGCCAGGCACAATGAACAGAAGAAGAAAAACAAGTACATCTTGTCATGTTTAATAAAAGCTGTTTGTTTTTCAGCAAAACAAGAACTGGCTTTCCGTGGGCATACTGAGGCAGATGATTTTCAAAATAAAGGAAATTACATCGAACTTTTAAACTACACCACCCAGTAGGATGCTCAGCTGGAAGAACATTTAAAAACATCAACTTTTTTCAGAGGTACAACTCCTCAAATATAAAACGACCTAATTGCTACAATCAGCAATGTTTTGAAAGAAGTTGCTCAGGGGAGACTAGTAAAACTGAGTTTGTTTCTATCCTTTTGGATGAAACATCTGATGTAGCAATCATCAATTGTTTCAGTTGTGTTGACTACGAAGGTAATACAGCCTACACGTGAGGTTTATGAAGTTCACTGACATGAGTGCCAATAAGACTGCTGGGGCATTTTTCCAGCTTGTGAATCAAGATATTTGTGAATGAGATGTCAAATAAAATCATAGGACAAACTTACGATGGAGCTCCTATCATCTTAGGTGGGGTGGGAGGTCTACAGGCCAAAATTAAGGGAAAATATCCAAAGGCTTTATTTGTCCACTGCTAGTCATGTTTTGAATTTAGTTCTCCAATAATCTGTGTGCAATGCTAAAGAATGTGGTAATTTTTTTTTAACTACACTATCTGGAATTAGTTTGTTTTTCTCACAATCACCTAAAAGGGCAAATGCTCCGAGTTTCTTTATGAATAAAAAAACTACCCAGATTAGCCCCTACCAGGTGAAATTTTTAATCTCGCCTACTGAATACTGTGAGAGAAAACAGAGTCCACTTGATAGACTTTTTGAAAGTATTGTGGATAGTTCAGATAAATGGGGTTCTGAAAATGTTGTACAGGCTAAGGGATGTGCTTTGTTTTGAATAGTTTCAAAGCATGTTTCTTGTTAGATGTACTTTCATCCACTTTTTTACATACAGATATTTTGTTTGATGTCTTGCAAAACAAAAGTTTGGATGTAGCATATTGCTGCAGAAAGATTGAAAATGTGAAAAATGCAATAAAAGAAAAATGCCAAATTTCCTTTGATGTTTTCTGGGAAAAAGTTGGAAAATGCAACCAAACAGCCCAGCAAAAGAAGAAAGGAAGACCCAGAAGTATTTTACAGAAGTTTGTTCTATGAAATCTTAGACAATCTAATTGTATAACTAACAGACCAATTTGGAAATTACGAAAATCTTTAATTCAAAGCTCTTTTGGAGACACACAGATTTCCACTGATGAAATAAAAATTTCCTGAGACAGCATTTAGTTCCCTTTTACAGACTTATAACAGACATTTCAATTCAGTACACCTACAAAATGAACTGATAGTGTTATACTTAGCCCCTGACAAAGAAATTTGCAACAAACGCCTACATCTCATGTTGAAGTATATGATTCAAAAGAAACTAAATCTAGTAATGCCTGAAACTTATAAGCTCTTACTACCATAGGCACCGACTTCGTGGGTTCGAGACACTTTTTGAACCCCCAATGATTTTGTTGTGGGTTCCTCGAACCCCTAATATTTTTGCGCATATTTCGTGGGAAAAATACACATACACGCATATGTATAAATTTTGTTTTTCGCTATCAATTCTTCAAGTGTTTTATTATTCATTCCCTGTTTACTATATATAGAAAGTGTGTATAGAAAATAACCCCTCAGACTCTTTATTGTGCTTAAAAAAAGAATTAGTGTTTATTCGCACTCATCAAATTTGACACGACAGACAATATTTGAAGTACCGTTGTTTAAAAGCATTTAAAACTGCATCCTTTATAAAAAAAAAAAAAAGAAAATTCTTCAGTTTGTCTGGGTTCCCACAAAATACAAAAGTCTAGCTTTACATTCGGAGACGAGAACCTATATTGGATGGCATAGTGACAAAGACGGAAATATGTTGTACAGTCAGTTAACCCACCCTATCTTCAGACAGTCGGAGACCAAGGAGGTTAAAAGAGAGAGGAGATGGCATCAGCAATCGCTGGTAAAGCCAAATCTAATTATCATCTGGTTTCTTGCGTCCTCCAGGTGGGGAGGGTTCAGTGACGTGGCCTCACTTACTGAAGACCTGTGCTGTAGCGCAGGTTGATGGCAGCAGTCTCTTACTCTCTGCAGCACTCCCTGAAGGTCAACAAGGATCTCACAGCTTTAGCAAGGCTGTGATTGGCTAATGCGCAATTTACACTTCTGCTCTACGAAGCCTAATTTTGTTTTAATTTATTTTAAAAAATACTAAACAGCATTTCTGTAATTTTTTGCAAATTTTTAGTTATGTGCGTGCACACTGAAGTGCCAGAAAAACTGGTACACCAGTCTAATGCTTGGTTGGCCCCCACGGGAGCGCAGGACTGCAGAAATACGACGGGGCGTGGACTCCACTAGCTTCTGGAAATATGCTGTAGGCAATGCATACCATACTTCCTGCAGAGCGTCCCACAATTCGGGTGTATTCTGAAGTCTCGGATTCCTGGGTTCGATAGCGTGTTGCGTGGCATCCCAAATGTGTTCTATCACGTCTGGGGACTTGGGTGGGAATGGCAACACCCAAACTCCGATGAATGCTCCTCTAACCATAATGTGGTGTCCCAACACTTGTGTGGAGGTGCACTGTCCTGTTGGAAAAAGCCCAACTCATCAGCATGAATGCAGGACATGAACGGTTGTACCTCGTCAGAAAGGATGCGCACATAGCGTTGCCCGGTCACAGACGTTTGTAGACGTACCAGGGGTCCCAGTGAAGTCCAACTAAACACACCTCATACCATTATGGACATTTGCTTTTTAGGTTCGACATTATTATTGTATATAATAATGTCGAACCTACAAAAGCAAAATAAATTAAATAAATAATTATCTAGAAAAAAAATATTTTTCTGTAATTAACTATAATTTGCTTCATTTTAGCACTTCAGGCTTCTTATTGTGCCAGATAATCTGACTGAATGAAATTTAAATTAGACTTAAATACTTTGAAAAATGCATGGGTAATTCGACTAAAAATTTCCAGAACCCCTAATAATTTTTCAAGTCGGCGCCTATGCTTACTACTTATTTTCACAACACCAGCAACAATAGAACATACATTTTCAACTTTGAAGAGGATCAAGACTTTCACAAGACCTACTCAGGGACATGAAAGACTAAATGGACTTGCTCTGCTGTCAACAGAAAATCACCTTTTACAAAGACTCAGACAGAATCCAAAATACAAGTTTATGGAAATGGTAATAGAAAAATTTTGTTTGCAGACAAGATGAATAGATTTCATATTTAAATGAAGGTAAGTTGAGCATATGTTATATTTCAACATGGTTTTAAAACCCATGAATTCATAAAAAAGAAACAATTTTCATTATGTAATATTTTTATTAACAACTTAATAATAATGATAATATATACTGCATATATATATGAGTTGTGACTTTTTCATTTGAGGGAGAGGGAGGGGTGAAAATGTGAGGTCCCCCACTGTCCGAAATCCTCCTATGCCACTGATGTAGTTCCCAAGTTCACATGCATCACTTGGCCATATTTACATAGGCAGCTTATGTTCACCATGAAGGTGCACAGTAACTACCATATTTTCTGAGAATAACACAACAGTTCCATTCATCTCCTTTGTTTGTTATTGGAAATAATGCCACAACCAGTTTAAAGCAGCAGGTAAACTTAACCCAAAGGAATTCTTATTTGGCACCTTGACACCCATTCAGATCCCCCTACCCCCCACACACACACAATCACCACCAATATGGTAGTAGAGTACATTGTATGACTTTCATCAAAGATAAATGACACAATGAAGGGACAAATTAGAAAAAATTATTAATTTTTAATGCACTTCTAATTGCCTGCACAACTTGCATCTAATAACATCAGAGGTAAAGTGCTAAAGACGTGTGGCGAGTTATGCACTAAAATGACAGTTGCCACCACTGCTTCATTGCTGTACTCGTGCAACTCATTTTCCTAATGGGTAAAAGACCTTCACACCCGATTTACAGGAGAGTCATAGCGTGTGAAAGACTGTGAGTTTGTTAACAACCTCGAGCAGCAGATGAATATCATTTAGCCTATGGTTGACCCTAGAATGGTTTGTGTGTTTAAGAAAGAAGGAGAAATAATTCTCATTTCATGTGTGAGGAAGTGTGCATTGTTGCAGGCTCACCCATTGTTTCACATTTTACCTTTCCTAAGAAATCCACATTTTGCCTTTCTTCTTCCTACCAGGAGATAAGAAAAAACTAACTACAGTAAAATCCACATGTAACAATCCTATATTTAGCAAGATCTTGGATTTAATGAGAAAATGGGTACTTTTGTTTCGTATAAATGTTAATTCAAAGATAATTTGACCGATTTTTACAAACAAAATTTAATGAAGTCCCCGGATTTAACAAGGGGAAGAAAAACTAGGACGATCACTTTTAACAAGCAAAGCAACAAAATTTATTGAAATTCCATGTTTAAGAAGGCTGACAAAATCTGCTGCACACTGTCCAGGAATGGAGGAATAAAAATGGTGGAACAAAGGATGAAATTGCAACAGTGCAGGGAAATCTTGGGGAATAGTAGAAAAATGTTGATAGGAAAGCAATGGAAAGGGAGTACATCAAATGCTCACCAAGTGAGTTGTTCAAGAGAGGCTCCACACCCACCCACTCCAATGGTGCATTGCGTCGGCAGATTTGAAAACAGACCACCTACTCCTAAGCGAAAAGAGGATGGATTTAATTCAACAAAGTTCTGGACAACAATTGCAGAGTGGAATAGTGAAGTAATGGAATGGGAATGTCACCAGAGGGGAAACAAAAGACAACAATTTCTTGAATTGTTTTCATATGTCCATCCCCATTTGCTCCTCCAAGTGAGCATTGCTTTGGGAGGATTGGTGCTGCCTTTGCTTTGTGTGCATTGTCTAGTTAAACAGCAGTCAGTCTTACCTGGCTTTCAGGTTGAATGAATATACATTAAACATTTAGTTACATAACTATAATACTAATATAGTTCATTTATTCTTTCAATTACGAGGCATGTTCAATAAGTAATGCCTCTGTGCAAGTATCTCGTGCCCAGTCAGACAGCAAATGATTCTTTGTGCCATTAGCTTCATTTTACTGTGTAACAGAACTCCGTACATCTATTTGTTCATATTTAATTGTGTTTAAAACAAATGACTCTCTTTCAACTGTGTTGATGGGTGTCAAAAAACGATACTTATTGAGTTCTTAACTCATGAAAATGTACCTCCCAAAGAAATTGACGCTAGATTAATGGCAGTTTATGGTTCTGGAACTCTGGACATAAGCGCTGTTCGTCGTTGGGTAAGAAAATCAAAGCACAGTTGAGGAATGTTGGTCATAAAGGATCAGCAGTGGAGTGAGAGGCTGTAATTGTAGCTTGCAATTTGAACAGGTAAACAGTTGACAAGCTCATCAGGGAAAATTGAAGAATAACTCTGAGAACCATACCAGGTAAGCTGAACATTGATTTAGGTAATGACAATGACATTGTTAACATTTTAGGATACAAGAAAGTGTGTGCTTGTCATGTATGGCATCTCCCAATGACTTAAACAAAGAAATCAAGACTTGAAACATGCCAAAGGTCACTATGAAAAATATTCAAGTGATTTTCTCCAAAGCACTGTGACTGGGGATGAGAGTTGCGGTTAACCATTATGACCCAGAAATGAAAAATCAATCAATGGAATACCAATACCCATTTACCACCAAAGCAAAAAAAATCAAAACTCAAATTTCTGCTGGTAAGTGCATGCTCGCTGTGTTCTGGAACTGCAGAGGCATTATTCATCAGTACATGGTCAAAGATACAACTAACAACTCTGAGAGCTATGTGCATACCTTAAAAAAAGTTACAGCAAAGAATAAACTGCATGGGGGGAGGGGGAGCCAATGATTCTACAATGCTAAACGATTTAACAAACAAAATTTAATGAAGTCGCCGGATTAACAAGGCTTTCATTTCAGAGGCCACACAGAAAATCAGGTTTAAGGTTCTTGAACATCCTACCTACAACCCTGATTTGGTACTGTCAGACTTCTGATTGTTTTCTGCCTTCAAGAGACATTTGAAAGGAATTCAGTTCATCTGTGAAGATGTTCAAGCCACTATGAAGAAATGGTTTTGAGAACAACCTGGATATTTTTATAGAGATGGGTTTAAAAAACTTGTTAAATGTTGGCATATCTGTATGGAGCATGAGGGGGACTATATAGAAAAATAAAATATGAGAATTAAAGTAAAAATTTTGAGCTTTGTTCTTGTTTTGTTTCAATTTGATACCTTGCTATTGGGCTTGTATATAAATATGGAAGCATTACTTTCTGAATACCCTCTGTATATCCATTTGTTATGGACATATAAGCAAATATGCATATTATCATGTATGCATATTTTTACACAGTTGGAATTTTCACCCAAAAACACAAAAACAGATTTAGTAATCATTTGGATTTAACAAGAGTTTCCATCAGTCCTGAGCTCCTTATTATATAAGCAGGTTTTACTGTAAAAGAAAAAAAAAAAAAAAAAAAAGGTGCTAAAGCATAATTTACTAATCCTTAATTCTAAATGAAATTTCCAAAAAGTAAATAGCAAATGGCAAACCCCTTGCAAACAAAATGAAAGGCCACATTGAATCCTTCATATTTTCCAAAAATTACCTATCCACATTAAAATCATGCAGGTTTTGAGACTTCATTTGTATAACCACTATGCTATCAATGAAACGCTGGCAGGCCAATTTCTTTATAGCTCAGTGTCTGTGACACATAATTCACAAAGTGATGTGTTTTAATATCACAAATGGTGGTTGGAATTTGTAATGTTACTGAAAATGGATATAAGTTGCACCAAGTTAAATGCCAAATTTTGTAGCTGCATGTTTGTAAAATAATGTTTTGTGACACAGCTTTACAATTGAAAAAAATACAGTAGTTCTACAGAAAATTAATTTCAACATTCTAATAACATGGATTTTTATATACACAAAAATGCAGACCCTTTTGTATGGAGGAAATACAGAATTACAACACAATGGAAAACTTTCTCCATTAGCCTGCATGGAAAAAAAAAGTGTGCTAAAGAATTACATTAATCCTGAGCTATCTCATATGTGTCTGATTGGCTGTGAAGATTGCATTTACCTTCAGCAGAGTGTTGTGGCACATCTGGACAAGGCACTTTCGTACAATGAAAATTTTGTGTCAGATCTGTACAAGCAAGCATTCATCAACTGTGTCCCCCAAATTCTTTCAGAAAGGGAGAGGGAGGTAAGCTGATTGTGTGTTACTTCTGTACAATGGGTGAGCGTCATTACTCTGTTAGTTTGTTCTTTTAAAATTCCATCGCACGGTGCTCTAACTTGCATTTGGAGATTTTATTTAAACAAAATGGATCATATTGTATTATATAAAACTTCAAAGGCAAGCTTTGTGCTTTCTTCAATGATTCTCGACACCACCAACATCGTAAAAACGCTAATACCAATGGGGTGAGCTGGATATACATAAAAGAGCAGAAAACTGCAGAGGCTCAATGAAAACAATCAACCAAACTGTTCTGATTGCAGGGGCAGATTGGGTCAATGAAACCAGGTTGGGAATTTTAATTCTGTGGTCCACTACAAAAACACACATACCCACAGGTGAACACCTCATACATTCCCTCACGAAAAAATTTCTGTTAACTCTTGGACGAAATAAAACTGTTGAGATATGCATTGTAAAACTAATTCATTCGTGAACAAATTTTAACAGCAATTTAAGGGTGAATTTTTTTCTTTTTAATATACTTGTGATTGAATGTAGCATATCAAACCACGATCAAAATGGAACATTGTATCAGATAATTATATTTATTTGATCACTGGTCGTCTACTGCACAAAGCTATTCATACCACCTCCTTGAATAGATGCCTTTTTTAAGTCAACCAATTATCTTGACTCGTGAACCACAGTTTTGATCCATGAACCAGTACCTGTAAATCATTGTTTCTTTTAAGAATAATGTGGACAGGACATGGATTTTGAAACATCTCTGCCGAAGAATCGCTTTGTGGTCCATGTTTGTACGTGGAGAAGGGAGTGGGGACGATTTACCATCACAATTGTCACTAGTGCCTCTTTCAACATTACAAAAAGAGGGTAGGGCTCATTGGCGCACCCATGGAGGGGGCTTTGGGGTCTTAAGCCCCCTCCAAGGAGAATAAGAACGACGTACGTCACAAATTAAACATTCAAAAATATTATTTTACATGTCCAAAAAATTACATAGAATCTTCTATTACAAGGTGTCTTCTTCCCAAAGAGATTAAGAGCGACGTACGTCACAACCATACATAAATATAGGCGTACACTACACACATTGCGTACATATACTATATACATGTATATACAGCCCAATCCAACAAGAATTCCTGGGTGCACCACTTGTAGGCCCTACCAATGACACTTTGGCTCCAAGTACATCGATCTACGCTTAACTGTAGTTAGCTTAATTTTTTTAATAACAGCGTGCTTGATCCGGCAGCAAATTTTTCACTGAAGTAGGGGTCATTCCATCAAGAATCACCCAATTTGAAAAAAATTTGCCGTATCACCATTTTTAAAAAATCTGAAATAACCTCTATACTTCACAGGTACAAAACAACCTTTAAAAATGTTTAATACCTCATATATATATATGATTTTTTGATAAAAACAGTGCTTCTCGGGTTTTCGATTTCCTCAAAAACTATTCAACCAATTCTGCAAAGTCAACAGCCATTTTCCTCAGTAAAAAGTGATCTTTCTAGCCATTTATTAAAGTTTACTGATCTCAGTTATCAAAGTATCACAAATTCAACTGGAAATTATCAAAAAATAGTTATGGGCATTTTGGATGTCCATAACTAAAAAGTTGGTTATTTCTCCAATTTTTTTATTTATGTAAAGTGTGCTGGTAGGAGAGTTTCATAACCTTGAAATTTTGATGAAGAAATGAACTGTTTTTAAAAAGAAATAAAAAAAAAAAAAAAAAAAAAAAAGATTTTGCAATTTTTGAAGCCTGTTTTCTCAAAAGTGTGTTAATTTAAAAATCTGAAATTTACATGTCTGAAATTTGTGAAGCCTACAGGAGTGGATTAAAGGCTTCACAGATTTCATTATGGAGGTTTTTGTTGTGTTCAATGCTACTAGATGGCATTACTTGTACGAACTGGTGACGGTGATACGGGACTGGGAAGCCGGAGTCTGAGCAGTGATGTCGAGGAGTGAAGTTGAGTAGTCTGTATCTAATACATATCTGTATGTGTGTGTTGTAGTAGTTAAAATAAATGGTTACAAGGGTTAACCTTAATCAGGATGATGTGTGCACAATTCTCTACTGCAACATAACATGGAAAGTGGCGACGAGGATACTGGAATTTACTATTGAGGCTTCTGCTTTTGCTTCGTGACAAAATGGCTGCTCTTGCTCCGCAGTTGCCCTTACTGGATTTTCCTGGTGAGTTACAACTTCTCTTTTCTACGTGGCTTCACTCGTTTCATACTTATTTAACTGTGTCCGGAGGTAAGGATTTTTTTTTATGAAAGAAAAAGAGCTCTTTTGTTACATTGTTTAGGTCATGAAGGTCAGTGAATCTACTATACGTTGGACACAGATGATAAAACTTTCAAAGCTACTGTTGTTATGTTCGAGTCTTATTTTACGCCGAAAGTGAATGTGGTGGCTGAGAGATACAAATTTCGTAAAAGAGCTCAGCTGGGAAATGAAACAGTTACTCAATACATTTTAGCATTGCAGGAACTTGTTGTTACTTGTCAGTTTGGAACGTTTACTGATGCAATGATCAGGGATCAGCTCATAGAAAAAAACATTTCTCGAATTCGTGAAAGACTGCTTTTAGAACCTGATTTGACTCTGTCAAAGGCGTGTGAATAAGCTACGCAAATTGAATCAACAATGAAAGAGTCTAAATTGCTAACTACTTCTGTAGAAGTTAAAAGTGTCCAGGCTGTTTCCAAGGTGACAAAAGGGGAAAAAAATACACACAAGTAAACAAGCTCAACTGACCACGGGTCATGAGAAAATGAAAGTTAGCCATTGCTATTGTTGTGGCTCAACTACGCACTTAGCGAATGCTCCTACTGTCTTGCTAAAAATGTTAAGTGCAACACATGTTCGAAAAGAGGACTTTTTGCAAAGCTGTGTCACTCCTCACATTTTGTAAATGAAATAACTGTTCCTAATGTTATTATATCAACTGTTCCTTCATTTGAAAGACCAAATTGTCTTTACTGTGATGTAAATTAAACATTGAAATACAAGGTAGTAGTTGCTCGGTAAAAATGCTTGTTTACATGGGATCTCCAGTCACAATACTGTTTGAAGGCATAGTTTGTCATAATTTTAATACTGTTGAGTTGAAACAACCTAGTGTTTGCCTTAAATCATATTCAGGAGAACCATTACCAGTTCTTGGTTGTATTTCTGCTAAAGTTAAATACAAAAAGCAATCAGTGTCAGCAGAACTGTTCGTCGTAAAGAATGGTGATCCAATCATGGGGACAGATTTAATTCAGGCATTAGATGTACGAATTAAAGGGAAAATGCTATGTTCTACAGATGTAAAAGCTACACATGAAGGGCATGTACAGGATGTAGCAAAACTAAATGAAGTGAGTTGTGTAAAAGGATTCATACATAAATTTAAAATAAAGGCTAATGTGATGCCAGTTAAGCAAAAATTGCGTAGATTACCACTCTACGCAATTTTGCCATAAGAGATAAAGTCACTAAAGAATTAGAGAAGCTTGAAGCTAATGGTGTCATTGAAAAAATAGACGCTTCTGAATGGGTTTCACCAACTGTAGTAACTAAATGGAAGTCAAATGATATTCGATTATGTGTTGACTTACGGGAACCTAATAATGCCATCGTGTCAGATTGCTTTCCCTTACCAGTAATTGACGAATTACGGTTAAATTTAAGGGTTGCAGTTTTATTTTCTACGTTAGATCTTAGGAGTGCATATCATCTAGTGCAATTGCATGAGAGTTGTAGGGATCTCACCGCTTTCATTACACATCTGGGATTATTTTGTTTCTGCCGTATTCCATTTGGACTTTGTTCCGCACCTGCTGCATTTCAAAAAATTATGTCAATAATTTTGGAGAGAATTAAAAGTGTACAGTGTTACCTTGATGATATAATTGTGTATGGGAAGAACATGATGATGCATTGGAACGTGTACTACAGCGTCTTACTGCTTCCAACTTGAAACTAAATATGGAAAAATGTCAATTGCATAAAAATAACTTTAAGTTTTTTGGGATATAAATTGTCTGTCGAAGGGTTATGGCCAAATGAAGAACTAGTTGTGGCAATTATCAAGGCATCACCTCCACAAAATGTACATGAAGTAAGATCGTTCCTTGGCATGGCTTCATATTATAATAAGTTTGTACCGAATAGTGTCATTGAACCGTTAAGAGCACTCACTTACATGAAAAGAAAAGAAATTCGTATGGACATCTGAATCGGAGAAAAGCTTTGACCTGGTGAAAAAACTAATTCTTGATAGTACTGCTATTTCAGTGTTTGACCCATCTCTTACTACTATAGTGTCAACCGATGTTTCCAACTATGGACTAGTTGCAGTACTTACTCAGGTATGTGAAGAAAATAAAGAGTATATTGTTGCATTCGCTTCCAGAACATTATGTACTGCAGAAAGGAAGTATTCTACCGTGGAGAAAGAAGTGCTAGCTTGTGTTTGGGCAGTAGAAAAATGGAGAAATTGGTTGTGGGGAAATAAATTTATTCTTCGTATAGATCAACAGGCTTTGACAACATTGTTGTCAACGAAAGGAAATGGTCAGGCTGGCACGAGAATTGCGAGATGGTCAACTCGCTTGCTTGAGTTTAATTATGAGGTGATTTACAGAGCTGGTACGAACACGATTGTTTATCCACACTTCCAGTTCCTGAAGTGGATTATGATGAATCAGAAATGAATACAATTGCCGCAATCACACAGGGCATTCTTCCGTGTACAGAATCTGAATTCAAACATGAATGCAGTACATCAGAGACTCTCCAAATTCTTCGTACGCAGTTACAGAATAACTTTCCCAGGAAATTAAAAGATGTTCTTCCTGCATTAAAACCATATTAGGTGTGAGAGATGAACTGGCAGTTGTAGAACCATACATCATCCATGGTACGCATCAGATCATTGTACCTGAAACATTACGTTGTAGAATCATTGAACTGGCTCATGAAACTTATCAAGGAATAGTACATACGAAACAACGTATCCATGAGCTGTATTGGTGGCCAGGAATGGATTCTGAAGTTGAGGCTGCTGTAAAAAGATGTCCAGTATGTTTCAATTTAGACAAAACAAATTTGGCAAGGACTTCTCCATTACAACCAGTCGAGTTGCCAGATTGTGCTTGGGATAAAGTTGCTGTAGATATTGTAGGGCTGTATCATAGTGCATCCTATCAATGTATATATGTGACTACTCTTGTTGATTACTACAGTAAATGGCCTGAAGTTGAATTTGTGGGAAATGTAAATATGGATACAATTATTGGATTCTTGGCAAAAGTCTTCAGTCGAGAAGGAAATCCTAACGAATTGGTCTCTGATAACGGACCACAGTTTGTGTCTAAAGAATTCCAAGATTTTCTACATGAATGAAATATTAAGCACTGACGTTCTTCAATGTATTATCCCAGAGCAAATGGAGAAGTTGAGAGATTTAATTGTGTGTTGAAAAGTGCCATTCGAACAGCGATTGTAATAAAATTACCTTGGAGGGAATTCATGCTCCAGTATCTAATGGATTACAGATCCACACCACATGCTACCACACAGATATCACCTGCTAAACTCTTGCATGGACGGGAGATGAGGACCAAGCTACATGTGCAACCTTGCGCTACCCGTGCCACTAATCCAATTCTACGTGGAAGAGTTATGGAAAGGCAGAAGAGGATTAGAAGCTACGTTGATGACAGATGTCGGGCCAAAAGGCTTCAAATATCTCCAGGCGATACTGTACGCATTTGAAAGCCTTGGAAAATATCCAAGACCAAGAACAAGTACTCCCAGCCTAAGAAAGTGGTAGTCAATAAAGGTCCACATACCTATGTATTAGAAGATGGTACTGTGTGGAATGGTTCACATCTTGTTCCTGTGAAAAACCCAGAGGTAAATGCACCTAGCGGAAGTGTTCCTGCTGAGGTAAGTATTCAGCCTGAAGTATATCTAAGCCTGACAGGCCTGTACATAAGAGACCTACCTAAATGGACACAAGATTTTGCATTATACTAAATGGACATAAAACTTGAACTGTGTGAATTATTGTACTGTATTGTACTTCCTAAGAAAAAGGGAGATGTTGTGTCCAATGCTACTAGATGGTGTTACTTGTACAGACTGGTGACGGTGATGCGCGACTGGGAAGCCGGAGTCTGAGCAGTGATGTCGAGGAATGAAGTTGAGTAGTCAGTATCTAACACATATCTGTATGTGTGTGTGTTGTAGTAGTTAAAATAAATGGTTACAAGGGTTAGCCTTAATCAGGATGATGTGTGCATAATTCTCTACTGCAACATAACAGTCTTGCCTACTAATTTTTAATTAATTTTTGAAAACAGAAAAATCTGTGTTTTTTAAGTCTTATACAGAAATGCTATATTTTTTTATTTTTTTTTTTTTGAATCACTGTAGTCACCCCATAAGCTGTCTGTTAATACTTTGATAAAAAGAAAAACCAAAAAAAAAAAAAACCCACATATTTCGTGACACTTTTCTATCTTCCATAGTCCTGTGAACTTATGAAACTTGATGACTTCTAGTCCTATTTGTGATACCTTGATAACAGAGATCAATAAAGTTTAATAGGTGGCTACAAAGAGCATTTTTTACTGAGGGGAATAGCTTTTGACCCATCTGAATTGGTTGAATAGTTTTTGAGAAAATCCAAAACCCAAAAAGCACCATTTTTACCAAAACATCACAATCTGCAATTACTTTTAAGCCTCTCTAAAAAAATATAAGTACACAACTTAAAAAATCGTTTTGTACCTCTGAAGTATGGGAGTATAACATATATTTATCTTAGATTTTTAAAAACAGTGATGCAACGGATGAAGGGTGTGGAAAGACCCGTTTTTTGCTTTGCCATTTCAGAGCAAATGCCCAACATATATACATATATATAGAAGGAAACACCAATTTTTTTTAAGACAATGGTGTTTTAGACAGATAAAATAAAGCTGAAATGAAGTTAAAGATTCTTACTCATAGGTACCAAACTCAAGTGGTCACCATGAAATATCCCGGTGGGCTATTCCACCCCTGCTCGTATGTATCGGATCTCTAATTCTGAAAATGTAGGAATTGCAAACAGTGACTAAGTAAAAAGTTCATGGCAAAAATTCTTAAAACAATGAGACCTTTTACATTTTCTTATATCATCAATACTTCGTTTATTTGTACCACTGGCATTTACAGAGTGCACTGTTGTGATTCTATATTTCATCTCTTTGAAACCTTTCTCATTTTTGTTTAAAATTGATTTTTAGGGTGTCACCAGGGGCAGATTGGGATGACCCCGGACTGGGTGGGGAATTTTAGTTTTGCAGCCCCCTGTTTTAAACATACATACATACATACATACATAGCTACACAACTCATAAATTACCTCATGAAAAATATTCTGTTAGATCCTGGATGAATGAGAACTATTGAAATATGCATTGCAAAATGAATCTGGTCATGTATAAATTTTAATAAAAATTTAATGGTGAATCCGCTCATCCCTGAATGTAGCATTAATCCATGCTCAAAATAAGATGTTGAATCAGATAATTATTTTCCTTTAAAAAATTTTGTTTGACAAAAAAAAAAAAAAAAAAAAAAAAATTCCCATGTCTCTTAAAGACTCCATTTCCAACTAAATCACCATGAAGAACATTTTGGAAGTTGAAATGTGCATATGCCAGCTAACAATTTCCCTATGCAATATATGTTTTATGTTTATATATTTTTTAAGTACTTATTTAGTCAATGATTCCCTACTATGCAATGGTATTGGTATCGGCTTCTTGAGTACACTTTTTTTTTTTTAAAGCCTATCCATTATTTTAACCCATGAACAAGTACTGGTAATTTTTTTTTTTTAAGCCATAACAAATGTGGAGATGGGGGGGGGGGGTGCTGATTTTGAAATATCTTTGCGGGTGAACCGCTTTGTGTTTGTCTGTATGTGGATAAGGTTGGAGGGAGGGGGTGATGGGCTGTCACAATGTGTGTTAGTGCATTATTCAAGATTACAAAAGGAGGGTAAAGCATATCAATGACCCTGTGCTATAATTACAACAGCCTACGTTTAACTGTTAGTTAGCTTTAGATTAATTATTTTATAACAGCATGCTTAATTCGATGGCTTTTCACACATAAGTACAAAGAAAATTACTCTATATAATTTCACAGCAAGCTCTCAACATAGATGAGAAACTTCCCTTTTTTTTTTTTTTTTTTTCTAAAGAAATAACTTTTTAGACAGAAACAAAGCTAAAATGTAATTAACAATAATTATTTATTAGTTCCAAAATGAATTTTTGTTCACTCCAAAAAATTAAAAAGACAACCAAAGAAGAACGTGGGCCTTTTATTGATTGGTCCACCAGGAAATGTCCCGCTGTCCTGGTGGGCCAATTCGCCCTTCAGAATGTTACAGATCACACATGCAAACCACATATAGCTGAAACTGAAGCTCAGTTACACCTAATGTTGATAAATAGACTACGTTTGAGCCAAAATTCATTAAGTCCTGCAGGGGTTGATGATATTTTACATAATTTGAATCATTTCATACAAAAATAAATATTTCTGAATATACACACACAGACCAAGAAATTTGTGCACATAAAAGAAAACATGCTACAACCGCGAAACTTTGCAAATAGCTAGAGTGCACGCTGGTATAATGCAAATTTTTTTTTTTTTTTTTTTTTTGATTGGAGGTTTAACGACCACCGTGAGCAACTGAATGGGCTATGAGCAGTCGCCCGTCCCTAATTTAGGGTCACTGGTTCCAGGGAAGGGAGAGAGCCAGTGTCGTAAGACAAACACAACATCCATGCCTCACCGGGATTCGAAATCGGACCCGTTACGGACGAATGATCAGAGGCCAGCGCCTTAGACCACTGCGCCACCGGGGCGGCGTATAATGCAAATGATCCATGTTTGGTATGAGTGTGCATGAGCACACACCCTGTAGTGGTGCTGCAAGTGCAAACCGGCAGCCTTATAAACTGGCATGTAGTCAATGCCCCATGAAAGCGAAAAATACTTGCCGATGCAAGCAAGAGTACAGAGTGACAAGAATGCCAAGTAGACGTCAGAGACATCGATTTACCACAACTTACGGACTTTGAGAGGCCCGATCATCGGGCTGAAAACTGCAGGGTGGTCAGCATGCCGTATAGCCCCCACATGGATTGTTCCGATCATACCGTCCGACGATTGCGTTGGGAGCAGTGGACACATGACAGCACTGCCACACGGCTGAGAGGCTCCCGGACGAAACACCGGTAGAGAGGATCAACGCATCATGCGCCAGGCACAAATGGATCCCACGGGGAAACAGTCCACCATACAGGCAGGCGTAGCGTCTCCTGTGTGCTCATGAACCATTTTATGACGCCTAGCGGAAACAAATCTGCAATCCCAGCGCCCCTTACGCGTGCTGCCATTAACACAGGAACACTGCCAGCTCCGTGTGCAGCAGTGTCAGGCCAGAGCAACGTTGAACGCCGCAGACTGGAGATGTGTGGTGTTTAGCGATGAGTTTCTTTGTTTTGGGGACAAATGATCATTGTGTCCGAGTGTGGAGAGCCCCCCCCCCCCGAGTGAACGGCACAATCCCAACCTTGCTATCGACCAACACACCTCCCCCACTGCAGGCATTATGGTCTGGGGAGCCATTGCCTATGATAGCCAATCAGCTCTAGTAGTGGTACATGGATCATTGGCAGGCCAGCAGATGTAGATGAGATCCTACGGCCATATGTGCTCCATTCTTGGCCGGAATTCCAGGTGTGCTATACCAACAGGATAATGCCCACCGCACATGGCTTGGGTTGCCCAGGACTGCCTACGTCATGTCCAGCCACTTCCATGGCTGGCCTGCTGCCCGGACATGTCCCCTATCGAGCACGTGTGGGACCAGTTGAAAAGCAGGCTGCTGCCGTGCCGCACTATCCGAGATTTGGAGCACACCGTCCAACATGTGTGGGCCAGTCTGACACAGGACAACATCAGGCGTCTGTTCGCTTCCATGCCGGAACGTATTGCAGCATGTATCGCCACATGAGGCGGTGCGACGTGCTATTGAAGATGACCGGGCTGCGTGCCACAGACTCCTCTAATTGCCCAGCAGCTCTGTTTTTGGCATCATGTGTATCATTCATCTGTATCATTACATCCATAAAATTTCACTTCAATTCGATGTTTCCTTCTTGGTGTGCAAATTCCATTGTCCGTGAGTGTAAATACAGCCTATGTTTTAAGTTACATAGAGACAGCAATGTCAAAGAGGGGCCCCCCCATAGGCATATTCTGGGTACGAGAGAGTTAAAAACAGTAGTGCTGTAGGAAATCTCAAATATGGTGCATAATTAGCATTACATTTGAGCGGAAGTGATGCTAAAATTTTGTCGTACGTAAATGCCATGTCCGGATTTGCTGGTAAATCTTCATCAGTCCTTGGCTATGAACTCTCATGTACATGTACACATCAGTAATTTTGTAAAAAGCATAATTTCTGCCATAACAAAATGAGTGCATTTAAAAAAATTATAATTGAAGTGTAATTTGTCAGACATTTTGAGTAAAAATCATAAGTGCCCATTGTTTTCTTCCCCCTTCTACATCATGGAGGAGGGACACAGCTGAGAATATAACTGACAGAAGGTCACAAAACTATATTGGGAGCAAACAAATTACTGGATTTTTGGAGTTCTTAAATGTTTTATCAAAGAAAAAAGAAGTAAACTACCTTTTTTTATTATTATTGTTCTTTACCAGCACGGCTAGTTGCTCTGCCCTTTATGGTGGGCAAGATCTGGCTATATGATAACATGACAGGGCAATACATGTGACCATAGAAACTACAAAAAAGCAATTATAAATGGAAGTCCACCCAAATTAATTCACATACTGCATGAATTTGAGAATGAAAATCCTAAACAGTTAATTGATAAGTCTTGTAATTTTAGACAGGATTATTAATTCTTTGAATAAAGCTCATGTTGAGAAATGGCTTCCTAGTTTCTCAATTCAATTACTAATCTAAAACAACTATTATGGGAATTTTACTAGGAAATTTTTTCATTTAATTGCAAATTTTCGGAGAAAACTCTTCTCTTCTTCAGGCTGTCTTTTTGTTGTCACTTATTCCTGTCACTTGACAGGAATAAGTGACAACAAAAAGACAGCCTGAAGAAGAGAAGAGTTTTCTCCGAAAATTTGCAATTAAATGAAAAAATTTCTAGTAAAATTCCCATAATAGTTGTTTTAGGATTATTAATGTAATAATCAGAAATGCCTGAACTGACTGTTTTACTGTTCAATATGTACAATCATCACATCAGAAAACTTTAAAATTTTATCACCCAGGAGCAAGAACTGAACTCACATCTCCCGATTCCCATTCGAGCATGCAGATTCAATTCCTACTCTAGGGTGATGTAATTTTCAAGTTTTCTGATGTAATTGATGTACAAGTAAAACTGGATATTCAAGCATTTCTGATTGCTAGGTTAATAATTGTGTCATATATTTCCACATATTTAGTGAAAAATATTTCTTGCACAGATTCCGTACTTGTAATTTAAGTTTGGCATTAAATGCAGCTGTTTTCCTACACATTTATGGTACCAATTTACCACATTTTACCCGCTTGTTAACTCCCTAAATTCTCCCAATTTGTTTCATCCCCTCTTGCTTACAGCAAATTTATTTCTGAAAATTTTCCCAACTATACCCCCAAGATATTAGAAAATGCAGTTAATCTGCCTATAACAACTGAAAAACACCTAAAATACACTGACGGAAAAAAAAATTCCCAACACCAAGAAGGGGTTGTGTTAGATAAACGACAGTTGGTAGGCGGTGAGAGTACATCTGTAAGATGACGTCTATGCAAATTTCGCGCTCGGCGCATACGTGTGGCGCTAGTAGCGCCTCGGAACATGCAAAGCAGGTTTGCTGTAAATACGCGCTGTAACATTCATGAGCATTAGTTATAGTTGAGATTCGATGTAGTGTGTTGATGTTAGTCAAGAATGCCTTTAAGAAGACGAAGAAGCCATTATCAACAGCTCACGGAGTTTGAACGAGGTCGTGTAATAGGGCTACGAGAAGGTGGATTTTCTTTCCGCAATATTGCAGAAAGGCTTGGCAGGAATGTAGCCACTGTGCATTATTGTTGGCAGCGGTGGTCAAGGGAAGGTACTGCCTCAAGAAAACCGGGTTCCGGCCGGCCACGTGCCACTACTGAGAGGGAAGACCGCCGTGTACGGCATATGGCCGTGGCGCATCGTACTGCATCTGTGGCAGCAATTCGAGCTGCAGTTGCCACCATCGTGACACAACGAACTGTTACAAATCGGTTACTTGAAGGACAGCTCCGAGCCAGACGCCCTGTAGCGTGCATTCCACTTACTCCAAACCACTGCCGTTTGCGACGTCAGTGGTGTCAAGCTAGAGCTCATTGGAGGACGGAGTGGAGATCTGTTGTGTTTCTGATGAAAGCCGGTTCTGCCTGGGTGCCAGTGATGGCCGTGTGTTGGTTAGAAGGAGCCCAGGTGAGCGCCTGCAACCAACCTGTCTGCGGCCGAGACACACTGGACCTACACCTGGAGTTATGGTCTGGGGAGCAATTTCCTATGACAGCAGGAGCACTCTCGTGGTTATCCCCCGCACCCTGACGGCACAGTTGTACGTCGGTCTGGTGATTCAACCTGTTGTGCTGCCATTCATGAACAGCATTCCAGGGAGTGTTTTCCAACAGGATAACGCTCGCCAGCATACCGCTGTTGTAACCCAACATGCTCTACAGAGTGTCGGCATGTTGCTGTGGCCTGCTAGATCACCAGATCTTTCACCAATCGAGCACCTATGGGACATTATTGGACGACAACTCCAGCGTCACCCCCAACCAGCATTAACCGTCCCTGTATTGACCAACCAAGTGCAACAGGCATGGAACTCCATCCCACAAACTGACATCCAGCACCTGTACGACACAATGCATGAACGTTTGCATGCTTGCATTCAACATTCTGGCGGTTACACCGGTTATTAATGTACCAGCATTTCACATTTAAAATCGCTCTTTTCGCGCTTACATTAAGCTGTGATCTTGAAACCTTAGTCGATTAAATATGTTGCCTATACAAATGTATTGCCACCATTTCATTCCTCTGCAACTATTTTTTCGTGGTGTTGGGATTTTTTTCCGTCAGTGTATATTTCCTAACATTAAAAATGCATTTGATCATAAACAGATTAGGAGCAAACTAAAAATTACAACTATTACACCTGTACCAAAAATTATTCTAGAATCTTAAATGTCATTACTTATCATTATTCTAATATCTTAAATATCATTACTTATCATTATTCTAGTATCTTAAATATCATTACTTATCATTATTCTAGTATCTTAAATATCATTACTTAACTATGTGAATCACTCAAAGTGGAACAATTCTGAAACCATGACAAAATTTTAATTAATTTTCCATTACATTTAAGAAGTAAAACTAATAGCTAAATAGTACACTAAAATCAAGAATGCAAGGGGGCTACAATAGGGGCTCATGTTAGCACACTGCCCAGAGGCTCTTAAAAAGATGCCAGAAATTACACAATAAATAAATTTAGAGGTTACAATTGTGCAAAATTTGCTGAAAACAAAAACCCAACTGAACCATAAAAATCCCTAGTGTTCTCACCCCTCCATCTAACACTAAGCAGTATCTTCATCCTACTGTTTGATGAATAACCATTCTCACAGTTGCACATCTGCTATTCATATTTACACTGATCAGCCATTACATTATGACCACTTACCTAATATTGTCTCCTCATCAAATTGATGCCAGCCACTTGGCAAGGCATCAATTTGATGAGAAGACAATACGTATCCTGGGGTATCTGGTACCATTATGTCAACAGCAGGTCCTTCAGTTCCTAAACATTTCGGGAGGGGGGTGATTTAGCGTGAGCACGCTTTTCCAAGTCGAACCACAAATGTTCGATTGGGTTTATGCCAGGTGAATTTGGAGGCCAGGGCATTAACAGAAGGTCACCAGTATGTTTCTTGAACCACTCCTTGACGATTCTGGCAGTTCGGATGGCAAATTATCCTGTTGGTAATGGACATCACCAACAGGGAACACAGTTGTCATGAAGGGGTGAACTTGGTCCACAACAATGTGATATTGGGACCTAAAGTGTGCCACAAAAACATCGTCCACAGCATAACACTGCCATCACCGGCTTGTTTCCATACAACAGTGCATCCAGGTGCCATAGCCTCCATTGGCAATTGGAGTATCCATGCTCAGCCGTCTATGTGATGCACTAGGAATCTTGATTCTTCAGACCGGGCCACTTTCATCCAATCATCCACGGTCCGATTTCAATGATCTTGGGCCCATTTCACGCGTTGTTGGCGACAGCATGCAATGAGCATGGGGACCCTGCTGGATCTTCAGCCACGCAGGCTCATGCACAGAAAGCTGCGGCACACTGCCTGATCACCACTGTTGTAGATGCAAGTGATTTGTTGAACTGTGGCCTCGCGGTTGCTGTGAACAATGCGTGACAGTTTCTACTCCCCTCTGGCATCAATGAGCTGCAGACGACACACGGCTAGACGACAGTTTGTCATTTGGCCATCTGTGCATCACTTCTGATATGTACTCACTACAGCGGGCGTGATCATAGTTCTACAGCATCGTTCTATCACAATTTGTCCTATATCAAATATCCAATAAATCCGCAGCTTTTCCCATTTTGACTTTGAACACACTACTAACTGAAAGCCCGTCCTCGGGTTGTATATATACTGCTCTGTGAACGTCACCTGCGCCACA
The DNA here is from genome assembly GCA_039090855.1 of Macrothele yani. Lineage (NCBI taxonomy): Eukaryota > Metazoa > Arthropoda > Arachnida > Araneae > Macrothelidae > Macrothele > Macrothele yani. Next base: position 98,446,501 of record CM076995.1, on the reverse strand, counting down.
GTTCGGTCTCCAGGTGTATTCATTTCTCTAGGCTGGGGTTGTCATAATGGGTACTTATGCATTAGCCGAGCACCAGTAGAAATGTATCAGCAGAGTTTGCCGAAAAAATAATTTGAAGGAGTATTTTTACTCCTTTGGAAAAATTTAGGGAGTAATTTTTAAAGTGAGGAGTATTTTAGAAAAATTAAAGAGTGAAATAAAAAAAAAAAAAAGGTGCAAAAACACCGGAAATTATAAAAAAAAGTTTTTTTTTTCATATTAAAAAATATTTCACTACTACTGAATGCATTTGGACGTTTTGCTTCTTTTTTTAGTTAAAATATATATATATATAAAATACATAAATAACGTAAACACTACAAGCACATGGAAAGTAATCCCTGGAAATTCTTTGTACCATTTTAGTAAAGAACAAGAATGAATTTCCAACTTTGACGTCTATGTAACACAACGCATTCTTCATTTTCTAATGAAGTGTCCATGTTCGTTGGCTGCTTTCGTATTTCCACCACTAGTTTTTTGCAGATTTCATTGTTTCCTTCCTCTGAGTCTTTTCTACACCATTGGACTGAGTCTAGCGGAAAAAAAAAAAAAGACTTTAAAGTACGCTGTTTCGACACATCGTTCAATACTAGTGTCTGATAAAGCTGTTTCAATCTCTACAAATCACAACCACGTACCACCGTCATGACGAAGTACAAATCACGACTCCACGAATACAAGCAAGGCACTCCGGAATTGCGATTGCGAAAGCTTACTTCACTCATGTGATCGAGCATGAGCTGTAGCAGCAATGACAGGAGTTTTGCGACACGATTGCACTCCCGATGACGTCAAAGTAAGGAACGACGTCTCCCTTACGTCACGCCCTGACTGGCTGGCGGGTCAGGCCACCAAAGCTCCGGTCGTGCCAAAAAAACAAAACACGGTCAGGTATAGTCGTCTACGTGAGATCTGGCCTGAGGTAACAAAGGATATCGCTGATCATATGTTTGAAATACAAAATTCGAATAAAAAGTTGAAAATAAAAAATTGTCAGCTTAAAATTCTCGGTTCGTATTTTTATGCGTTGGCAAAATTTCGAGGCATATTTTTACGCGTTGGCAAAATTTCAATGCGTAATTACGCATTTTGCCGAACTCAGTGTATCAGTAAATGTCACAATTTTTGATAGATGGTGCCACATGAATGGTTATTTCCTTTTAGAATTTAGCTGTAATGAACCACGTGATGAGTTTATTTTTGGTAAACACAATTTATGAAGGAAATATTTTGCAACATACAAGCATTATTAGTGGCCTGAAACCTACACATTAATTTTTGGGGGCCAAGAAGTTTTAATATAATTTAAAATGAAATCAAATGGAGTTTTAATATAATTTAAAATGAAATCAGAGGAAGCTAAATGATATCTCCACTGAATTCAGCTAAGTACAAATTGATATGTTGTCTAGCAGTTCTGCGATGACATTTGTTTCTCAATTTAGCTGATCCGTACAATATTTCTATTGCTTGAGTATGGGCTCTACTCTCCAGGTTGACGAGTTGTACTTATGATTGACTGAAATGTTTAAAACCTGCCTCTTCTAGTTCCTCAGTCTTATATGCCTTCCATGAATCCAAGTAGATTGTAGAATGTTCTGCAACACGATTCTAAATTTCCTTCAACAGGGTTTTGGCACTTCTAGAAGTCTGTCACTTTCACTAAAAAAACAGTCATTAGTAGAACGACAAATGCCACCAAAAATCCACTGCTCTGAAAGCACACGACCTGTATTAGACGTTCTTTTCAAAAATAATGTTTTGTCTATCTCCACAATTAATTCTGGGCCATCAATTTTTTTTTTTTTTTTTTTTGTCAGACTGATGTTTGAGAACATCTGTGCAAATTTCTCGCAAATAGTTATTCCAATCAACAGTTGTGTGACTTGCCATATCCAAGTATTGTTCACACCATTTAATAGAAGGTAAATTCTCACTCCAGCTATAAATAAAACAAACAGAAAAAAAAAAAGGAAGCCAATTACTCTGAAACCAATTTCAAACGCATAAGCCTACATTAGATCTGCATGTTCTAATGTTGCACCGCCATTGAATACTTTCACTTCCAAAGTATAGCTTCATATTATGGCTCAATTTACAGATTGTTTCACTTAGCAGAATTCCTTTACTTTGAAGAAATGATACAGTACTTCCTTCATCTTAAGGTAAATCCCAAATTTTCATATTCTTCAACACCATAGAAACAGATAACCAAGTGACATGAGAATCACATCGTCAATAATCCAAATAACGAGGCATTATATGCGGTAATGACGTGGCGCTATGTACAGCTTAGCATACAAATATACGCTACCTCCAGGTAAAAAAAAAAAAAAATCAAAATATTACTGCTATTTTTGCGATTATTTCCTTTATAAATTGTATTTACCAAAACTAAACTCATCACGTCGTTCATTACAACTAAATTCCAAAAAGAAATGACCATTCATGTGGCACTATCTATCAACAATTGTGACATTTACTGATACATTTCTACTGGGGCCCAGCTAATGCATAAGTACCTCATAATGTAATGGCTCATCAATGCATATATTTTCCCATTTCATAAGTCATCTGTTGGCGGAAAAAGGACCTTAATTATAATTTTGCTTACACTAGTTTTGAGTAATAGAATTCTACTTGTGCATGAATGAGTGTTAGTATTACAAAGCAAAAAAAAAAAACTGCACTTTCTACAAACATATATATGGTGCAACACTTATTTACTCAACTGAAGATCCCTTGCAGAAAAAACTAGCATTTCTTAAATGTACTGCAGCACACAGCACTTTCGTTACAGACAAAGCTATCCAAAACTTTAGAGAACCAAACCTTGTCTGCATGCATACTTAGTATGAAAAAACTGCAGTCATCTCATTTGCTTCAAAATTTCTCAAAAGTTTTAATTTTAAACTTAACATGAATTTTTACGGATCAAAACATCATGTCAAACATACAAATTCCTGTAGAACTTATCAGATCTTGTGTGAATGTGGACTTTCAGAAAAACTCGCAGAACCTTACCGTTTCATTTGATGGAACACAAGACTTATGTAAGGAATGATGAACTGAAAAAGTCATACATAGCTCAACACTGTCATGAAAATAACCATAAATTTCTATATGGAAAATGCTGAACTTAGATAAATTTGATTCAATTATCAAGCTTGATATTTTAGAAGCCTTTCACATATCTTGCAACTCTGTGACTTATCAACTACATTGCATCGATTAGATTTCTTTCAAGCATGTAGAAACATGCTCTATTTACCTTAATGAAGCCAAGCCAAGCAAAATTATAGTAGACCTTAAAATAAAAATGTAATCATGATAAATGTTGATTTTATCTATTTATTTTGCAAGAACTTACTATAGTCTTCTGAAATCCCCCCACTCTTACCTACAGATATTCAATATCTTAAGATAGCATAAATGATATCTTAAACACTGAACATCATTAACAACTACTAAAAATTTGTGTACCTTATCATTTAATTCTGCATGAATTTCATCAACTTTGAATCTTTCAATCAGTATACACAAAACCACAAATTTCCTAAAAAAATTGTGTTAAACATATTCAATATTTGAATACTTAGTAAAAATCATTTTCCCTGGTGTTAATCGCTTATATTCATTTCGTAACTCACTTAGCTGAGGGCAGTTACGTCCTAGCTTTTCTTTATACCGCCTTTCAACCAAAGGCAAAAGTGTATCAAGTAAGAAGGCAGCATTTTTGCTAATAAATGGCTTGTTTGATAGTTCAGCAGTTTGGTATGAGTTTCCCACATGGGACATTTGAGTTTGGAAAGTCACCACTAGAGCACCATTGATCAAATTTTGGACATTAGCAGTAAAAAGTTTAAGTAAATCATCTAAGAAGTTTAGGTACATTTTGCTAAATGCAGTAGTGTTTGAAGTCAGGGAGATCCAACACTCTTCAAAAACATAGGTTTCCATGTTATCTATACCAATCTCCTTCATGTCATCCAGATACTTCTTCAAATTCACAGTGTTCTGATGGTTTTGCGCACGCCACTTGTCATCATTAGCACGAAGTTTTATTGCCTCGAGCAATTTATCTCTGCTTTCTGTTATTATTCTCTCGACATATCGCTGCAGATTATGATTCAGCACAAACATTAGGTCCAACCCTATTTCCAGCAGCCGCCCACAGTGGTTACGAATATATGCAATGCACTCTGCAGCCACTGATGGTGTTACCTGTGGTGTGAAAACATGCCTTGAAAAAATATTAACAAATTGCTGGAGCTGATTTTTTGACCACACAACAAAAGCGGAAGAACAACTATTGTTATTGCCAAATGCACGAGTGAACTCGCGTCCTGCCTCGGTCATACTACTAAAAAACACAGAACAAAGTTTTTCAATGTATGGAGTTGTTGCACCTTCCATTTTCTGCTGCTTCATGCACTGCTTCACAATCACTGTACGACGCTTAAGAAACAGTTCGCATGCTTTGGAGGATTTTCCCAGTCTTATGAGCACACTGACAGCTTTTCTAGCTGCTCGAGGTCCACCATGAGTAGACCTGTCTGGAGAAATCTGCAATTCATTTATCAAGATGTCCACTAGTTGTTTTACACGACTATCCACCCTTTCTCGCATTTCCTTAACAGCAGGGCTTTTAGGAAAGGAAGCAAAATGTTCATTAGCTTTGTGAATTAGATCCACAGCTTCTTCAAATTCCCTCTGAGCAATACACACATCTAGGTCCTCTGGCAATTCTAATAACCACTCTGACAATTCTGCTTCAGCTTCACTTTCATCTGTGAAAGATTCATCAAACGGATTAATAGAAGATTTGTCAGAATAAGCCAGGCTACTGGGTGATGACTCCACAACAGATGTCTCTCTTTTAAAACTTGACTTACTTTTTTTGCCTGTTCTATCATTGAAAGCCACTCTTTCTTTGATGAAGATGTCAAGCACTGAAACAATCTTGAATCAGGAAACATTAGTATTTTAAAAGCATTTTTTACCTTTGGGTCTTCTTTAATATTTACGACAGCTAAGTTATCAAGCTCATACATAGCCTGAAAATGATACTGGACCGGCCCTCTTCGATTTTCAATTCTGACAGAAATCATTAGGCCATCATTAAGTAGAATTCCGAAGATTTGATGCATGATTTTATAATCATTAACGTTCAGCTCTGTGAGTTCACCACTATAAAGTGCTGAACGTCCCCGCATTTCAACACTGCTGGCATATCCTTCAACTTTTTCCAGTAGAAACGACAAATTTTTACTGTTGTCCTCATCAACTTCTGTTTCTCTTTCCGACGATTTTGAAATTTTGTCTCCGGCAACCGATACCTCCAATAAGGAATTCAAAACAGACTGTTGCTCAGTGAGCATGTGGCTTAATTGGTACATTTCACTTTCCAAGTATGATATTTCCTTTGCAGTTTCAATAAACTGCGTGTAATTTTTGTACACGTTTCTTTTCAGCAATCCATTTGTTTCTTCCGCGAGTCTTTGAATTTTTTCTCGTGCAGTGAGGAGATCGACTCTGTCACAATCTCTTGTTAAATCATTGACATACTGAATGGGATTAAAATCCGGTGAGGCTAAATTGGACGACAGTGGTTCCAGCATGTTGAACTATGAATTACTTACTACGCATAAACAAATAAATATACGTTTGCTACTCAAAAAACGAAAAGCACTATGAAGCACATTTCACAAAAACTAAAGTTTCAAAACCGCACACACACACTCAAACTTAACAGCGAAAAACACCCACTTTTCGGATGTAAATATAGCAACGTTATTGCCACTCTTAATTTTAAAATACATAAGATGACGTCAATAAGTAATTAAATGATGACGTCACTTGCACTAGCAAATAACCGTTATTCACAGAATATTCGTCATATAAAAAACTGTTTCATTAAATTTAAGTACATTTTTTATCTGTGTCAATGCACTAGAGCCAGACAAATAATGCAAACTAAAAATTCGAATTGACCTAAGAATTTATTCTGCCCTCAGCGAAGGAAATGCCTAAGACCGACTAGCAAGAGGCAGAAGCTTCTACTAACCAAAGACCTTAAAGGTCTTTGCAACTAACAGTCCAACTTGGGTCGCTGGTTTCAGTTCCGAAAAAGCATGGGTGGCATAAATCTTCAACGGCGGTGATTCTCTTCCATCCCTGGAATTAAATTAGGAGCGGATGGCTCCTTACAGGCTTAGGAGCTCGTAGGAGTCGTTAAACTTAGATGTAAAACAGCAAGAAAAGAGGAAAGATTAATTATTTTGTATTTATTAAATTGCGTGGCCGTATGACAAACCAACAACTGGCGCGTCTCATAAAGAAATTTGCCGCCCCGGTGGCGCAGTGGTCTAAGCGATGGCTTCTGATCATTCGTACGAAAGGGGTCCGGGTTTGAATCCCGGTGAGGCATGGATATTGTTTTTGTCTTACGGCACTGTCTCTCTCCCTTCCCTGGAACCAGTGACCCTAAATTAGGGACGGGCGACTGCTTATAGCCCATTGAGTTGCTCACGGTGGTCGTTAAACATCCAATCAAAAAAAAAAAAAAAAGAAAAAGAAAGAAATTCATGATTTTTTAATCTCTTACAAAGATCCCGTAAACTTTGAAAATTATATCGGCTAACGAATCTTCGCACAGTTCTGGTTGACTCTGCTCTCAAAGCATTGATCGATTCTCAAAGCAGAATCGTAGAGAGTCGACGAATAATGAAAAATCGCAAGTGTGACGTCAAGAAGCTATTTTTTTTTATGAGGCGATTAATGTCCACCACCAGGGCTTTAGCTACCGGTCTGATGAAAAGTTTCCCTCCCATAACCGTGGTATAGTGCCTAGAAGAATTAGTGTGTCGTGCTCGCAGAAAAACTTGCTGCCCAGAATCATGAAAGCGGTAGACGGCACTGTCATCGGATGTCACGTCGCTTTTCATGGAGGAAGGACGACGAAAACGAACACCTTTCTATGACACACACCCAGCTCGTCAGTATTATGTGTACTCCTCGAACGATATTTTATAAGCAGATAAGTATATACGAAAAAATAGACACAACTCTTTCACCCCTCCCCCTCCCAAAAAAGGAAAAAAAGAACGAACGGGGTGCTCAAGATTCATTAATAAAGGTATCGTAGTTTAAGTTAAGCTTTGCATTGTGCTAACGTCAACATTAATGTTAGATATTTCGGAAGTTTTAGAGTCATACATGGGTTACATTATGCAAAAACACTGGAGACCAATATGCAGTTTATAATCACTGAAACATCAACTTACAATATAAAGTAAAAATTAAAAAAAAAAAAGAAAATGTTTTGCCCCTCAAAACCTTACCGGAAAAAAAAGGGGGAAATATTTTCTCAATGAGACATCGGCTTTACAATTTGCATTCCAATAATGTCTTAAAATTCAGTAACCTAAAAACTTTCATTGTTCAGCAATGAGTGACTAAATTTCTTGGTAAGAACATGTGATCAAAATAAATATTGAAACTTTCCATTTAGTTGGCTTTGGAAAGAAGCCTTTTAATGAGTTGAAAAAGAATACAAAAATATGATTACTATCTTTAAAATTGGTCTATTTTCTAATAATATACTAACTGTAATCCATTTATAAAAATCATTCCTAAAAAAACTTTGCCTGTGATACGATAAACAAAATGAATCATACCGGACAGAAGTAAATATAAAAAAAAACTGAATGTATATGATGACATTATTTAAAAAAAAATAATTATAACATTTTTCTTTACTTTTCTTCACCTCATAATAATTATGTGATTAAATTTGCCATTCAAATGGGTTTGCAGTGAAGAGAGGAAAATTCTTTTGCACCTTAAGTAAAAAGTTTAATAAGGTAAAAATTAAGAAGTGGGTGTTCATGGAGTCTGTCTAAGTGGGATAATTCTATGCAGTTCCTGTAACTATTTTTACCCTTATAAATAAGGAAATTATTAATGTAGCATACACACAGGCGTAACGTGGGTTAAGGCACAGTAGGGCATGCCCCCTCCCTTAAAAATTGGAAAAACTAATTGATCGTTCGCCTTTTAAATTTGGGGAAATAGTAGGTATGGCTTCAGGCTTGAGTAATGGTTTGTCTCGGCATGTTAGAACTTCCTTACCTTGAATAGTGGAACGATAATGCATCTCCATGAATTTAGATTCAAAGTGCAAGGCACATACAACACAACTTTCATCAAGTTTCTTATCAGCTCTGGGAATTGCCTTATCCCATTTGCTCAACATATCAGGAATTTTGGGGACAGCAAAGAGTGATATTTTATTTTTGCAGGATTTATAGCCAGTATTTCATCCTGGCACAAAACAGCTGCTTTGCCTTTTCCGTTTTCTATGTTTTTTTATTATTTGCTAATGCAGAATTTACCAGTCCTTTCATAGATGACATTATTTCCCTATGATCTTATAACTGTTGCAGTCGATTTCAGTACTGCACTTAAGTTCAACCATACAGTAGGTTTAACGCGTGACAGCAATACTTGATCAACTTCTACATCTTCACGAATAAAAAGTTACTAATTTCGGAAATAAATTTCGTTATAAACAATCCACAGTTGAATAAAACTAGCATACTAACACCCGAATAAGCCTATTGCGTTTTAGTGATCAACTGTTGAATTACCTAGTGTATTACTGTTATGATCGAGCTACAACGAATTAGCAAAGATACTGCCAAAAAGATTTCCCTCCACTAACCTTTGTTTTGTGAAAATTTGAAGTTTCGTAAGGCAGCAAATCCTTGGCAAACAAACTTCCCACCATTGAATAGCATGAAGTCGATGAAGCTCTAACGTAACTTCCGATGACAGCGCCCTCTGTCATTTCATGACGATTGGTCACAAAACCGTGAAGGACATCTTATGGAGCAGGTCACACTAATTCTTCTAGGCACTGTAACCGTGGCGACTGAAATAACGGTCATGCTAGGGCGTGAATTGATGCCCCGAGGGGTATGAAAAAACAAAAATGAACCACTTGGGACAAAATTTACTGAAATTTGTTGCTGAAAAAAAGAAAGTAATAATTCAGTATTTTCTTTTTTAAGGTGGTTCCACCTAAAATCTCTGCTTTATGTTTCGAATGGTAAAATTTCTTGACTTATTTTCTTCCCAATTAATGTATTACCAAGGATGAAAATTTGCACATCGATAAAACTAATTTTAAGTAATAGCATGGAATACTTAATACTTGCTAAAACATAACCATAATAAAGCAATCCAACATTTGCTTTACCGCCCCGGTGGTCCAGTGGTCTAAGCGATGGCTTCTGACCATTCATCCAAGATGGGGGTCCGGGTTCGAATCCCGGTGAGACATGGATGTTGTGTTTGTCTTACGGCACTGGCTCTCTCCCTTCCCTGGAACCAGTGGCCCTAAATTAGGGACGGGCGACTGCTTATAGCCCATTGAGTTGCTCACGGTGGTCGTTAAACCTCCAATTAAAAAAAAATATTTATATTAACAGATCTGAACATTACTAAAAAATGATTGATTTTTAATATAATTATGGTTATGTTTCAGCATGTATTAAGTATCCCATGCTATAACTTAAAATTAGTTTTATCGGTGTACAAATTTTAATCTTTGGGAATACGTTAATTGCGAAGAAAATGTGCAAAGAAATTTTACCATTGGAAGCAAGGCAGACATTTAAGGTGGAACCACCTTAAATACTTTAGTTTGCGGCATACAGTATTCCGTGAAACTAACACGATACAGACAGACTGCAGAGTAAACGACTCTGTGAGGTGTGGACCTCATATGCAAGGGCGGGTTTTCCATTGGGCCAACCTTGGCCATGGCCCAGAGCGCTTCACATAGGGGAGCGCCAAAATTTTGAGAATACATGTGGCACAAGACGTTTTATTTACCCCCCCCTCCCTCCTCCGCCTAAAAAAAGAGAATGAAATGGGATTTTTCATTTCTACAAATTATATACTGAGTGGTATAATTACCTTTAGTACTTAAGAAAATATTAAATGGTGTTAGCACATTCGATGTGTTTAATTATTAAAAATATTAATTAGTTTGAAAGTGTATTCAGTAAGACTCAGAAGCCCCCGAGGAAGTTATTTCTTCCTTGCAAGGTCAAAACTCAGAAGAGGGCGGAGAGGGGAAGCATTTCTTTTACAGAGCTCGCAGACAACGGGGAACAAGAGTAGGAGGCTAAGGGAGGGGCACTGCACTGGCGCATAGTTTCTTTCTTTTTTTATTGTAGGTTTAACAACCACCGTGAGCAACTCAATGGGCTATAAGCAGTCGCCCGTCCCTAATTTATGGTCACTGACTCTAGGGAAGGGAGAGAGCCAGTGCCGTAAGCTATTCTGATGACACTACCTGCACCATCTAATTGCAGACAGATATCGCAGGGATTGCCAGTGCCGTAAGACAAACACAACATCCATGCCTCACTGGATTCGAACCCGGACCCATTTTGGACGAATGGTCATAAGCCATCGCTTAGACCACTGTAACACCGGGGCGCGTATTTCACAAGCGTATGTACGAAATTGCGATTAGAGCCATTTCCGCCACGCGATTGGTTCAGAGCTACTTTTTAGATTGTGAGTGGGCGGGGCCTACAGTGGCGGCTTTTCAGGTGAAGTAGGTGAAGTGCCTCTTCACCTATTTTATTTGAAATAAGGTTTTATTTAATAATTTGGAAAAATATATTCTTTTTTTTTTTTTGCCATTATTGCGTGCTAAAATACCCAAGCCGCCCCGGTGGCGCAGTGGTCTAAGGCGTTGGCCTCTGATCATTCGTCCGTAAGGGGTCCGGGTTCGAATCCCGGTGAGGCATGGATGTTGTGTTTGTCTTACGGCACTGGCTCTCTCCCTTCCCTGGAATCAGTGACCCTAAATTAGGGACGGGCGACTGCTTATAGCCCATTGAGTTGCTCACGGTGGTCGTTAAACCTCCAATCAAAAAAAAAAAAAAAAATAAAAAATACCCAAAATTTTGATTAGATATCAATTCACAATGCACGTCCAATACGGAAAACAAGTCCTTATACGCAAAACAGTTCAAGTGAAGAGCTGAAATGAGAATGCTTGGAAGTCTGCAGTTTTCGTTGGAGTTGCCATGGTAACAGTGACGTCACCCTCCTCTATCTGCCGGGCAGCGTAATTCGCATTTCGACATGCAGTGCGCGATTACATTCTCTAGACTACTCACATGCTAGCCAGAGATTCAGGATTTCGGTTAAGGGGCGGAGCTAGAAACTGGGGCACGTGGCTACCTAGTATGACCCAGCTGCCCACTATTTTCAGGTGGTGGCTGATCAGCCCTAACATATTTTGGAATGGTGATATTTTTGTTTTGACGCCGTTTGTTGTTCATAGGTATCTGCAAGAAGGTTAAAATACAACAAGAGGCGCGCTTAAGCGCCACGTAAAGTTGACGAAGCCGTTTCTTTTCCTTCTCCATCAGCCGCCAGTCGTTGTCGGCCATTTGCACTGGTACAAGAGCAGAAATCTTTGGGAGCGTGCTACTCAACGTTTGTTAGGCTCATTTCTATTTCTAGCTGGTGTTGCAACATTAATAACAATCTGCACGCATTTTATTGAAGTGGTATGGTATTTAGCTTCACTAGTATTTACGTATACCGTCCAGCAAGAATGTTTCCAGTTGTTTAGAATTTAAATGAGATGCATATTGCCTGAAGTGTAAGCGAAAACACTGAAAAACGCGAAGAACCGGCGAGTTGTTTACAAATATAGTGGCTTATAAAATCCAAACTACTGTGCCGATTCAAATTCTGCAAACAGTTATTTAAAGATCATGAACTGAAGTTTCTTTCAGTATATGTTACAGCTCCCTGGATTTTTACTCTGATTTTTAAGGTAGTTAACCAAAACAATCCAGCGTAAGAAACACATGGAAATGGAAGAAAACCTATGAACCCATATAATATATATATATATATATATATATATATATATATATATATATATATATATATATATATATATATATATATATGGGATGTAAGGTCAGGTGATGCGTAACATCACAGCCTCTCCTTGACAAATGTCAACCCCGCCTTCTCGTGGTGCATCCTGTTCCCACTAAAGGGGCTCTGACGACCGCCTATAGCGGTATAACTATACCATCGGGATCAGATGAAATGCTATCCCACACTCACCAACCCGCTTAGCCAGCGTGGTGAGTTATGGCCAAACCCCTCCAAAATGATTCCACAACTTAAATCTTGGCCCTCAGTCTCCGGCAGCTGGAATGTACCTGGCCAAGGCAGCGGCCAGTGCGACATGAAGGCAGAGGGTGCTAAGAATCCCCGGAGGACCGGACTAGGCTGCCATCTGATGCTGACCTTGGCTACTTACAATGGACGCTCCCTATCTTCTGATTCAAGGCTTCTTGAATTGGAAGAGGAACTACAAAGGATCAAGTGGGACATCGTGGGGCTAAGTGAGGTAAGGAGAAAAGGAGAAGATCTCATCGAACTGAAAAGTGGACATCTCTTCTACTATCGTGGGACAGATACTGGCAGAACTAGTGGTGTTGGATTTATAATAAACAAGAAACTGAAGGATAAAGTTGTAGAAGTTGAAAGTTCCTCTGACAGAGCTGCACGACTTATTATCCAACTCTCGAAAAGATACCAGGCTCAGATTATTCAAACTTATGCACCCACCACAAGTCATCCAGAAGAAGAAATTGAAGAATTTTATGAGGAAATTTGTCATCTAAATAATAAAGGTAAGCAGCACTTGAAAATAATTATGGGAGATTTCAATGCAAAAATAGGGCAACGGCAACAGAATGAAACTTCGGTAGGTAAATTCGGTCATGGCAACAGAAACCAGCGTGGAAATACTCTCGTTGAGTTTGCAGAGGCAGAAGGGTTTTTCATCTTGAACTCCTTCTTCAAGAAAAAGCCACACAGGAAATGGACATGGAGACATCCAAATGGGACGACAAGTGAAATTGATTTTATTATGTGTAACAAAAAATTCGTCATCGAAGACTGCAGTGTGCTAAACAAGTTCAACACAGGTAGTGACCATAGATTGGTGAGATGTAAGATGCACCTCAACACTAAACTTGAACGTGGCAAGCTCATAGGACAAACAAAATCTATTGACATAACCAACCTTAAAAAACACCATAATACCTTCAAGTTAGAACTGAAGAACAGGTTCTCTGCTTTAGAAGGCCTAACATCGGAAGAAGTGGACATCTCTGAAGTTAACAGAAAAGTAACCAAAGCTCTTATGGAAACAGCAACAAAATTAGCTGGGTCTAAGAACAAGTTGCATGTGAACAGATTATCAGGAAAAACCAAAATGTTGATGCAAAAAAGAAGAGAGATGAGGACAACTAAAGAAGATGTGACTTCCAAAGTGGAATATATAGAGCTATGCAAGACAGTAAGAAAAAGTATCACTGAAGACGTAAGGAAATTCAACTGTGAACTAGTGAGGAAAGCAATTGAAAACAACCAAAGCCTAAAGATAGCAAAGGGACATCTCAGTAAGGGAAGAAAACAGATTATGGCACTGAGAAAAGAAGATGGTTCTGTAACAAGAAATAGAGGCGAAATTTTGACAAGAGTGAAAGATTTCTACTCCAAATTATATGAAAGGGATGATATATGCACTCCAGACATCATGAAAGATACCAGTACCAGAGTTCCTCCAGTCCTTCCAGCAGAAGTTGCACATGCAATCAAGAACATGAAGCGAGGAAAAGCTCCAGGAGAAGATGGAATTACTGTAGACATCATACAAGAAGCAAGTGGAGAAATCGAAACAGTACTCGCCCAAATTTTCACTCGATGCCTTAATGAAGGAAAGATTCCTGAGGATTGGAACACCGCTACAATGATCCTGCTACATAAGAAAGGTGACATTGAGGATTTCGGAAACTACAGACCTATCAACCTCCTATCAGTAGTTTATAAAATCTTCACTAAAGTTCTTTCACACCGCTTGAAGGTAACACTGGACATGGCTCAACCGAGAGAACAAGCTGGATTCAGGAGTGGCTACAGCACAATAGATCATATCCACGTGCTGAGAGAACTAATTGAAAGAGCGAGGGAATATGAACTTCCATTGTGCATGGCTTTTATCGATTATGAAAAAGCCTTTGATTCGGTGAAACCATCAGCAGTTACAATGGCTCTGAAAACCTGCGGTATTGAAGATGCATACATTAATATTATTAATAACATCTATGAAAATGCAAGTGCAAAGATTAGGCTGTTTGAAAATACAACACACGTAAAAATTGGAAAGGGAGTGAGACAAGGTGACACCATATCTCCGAAGCTCTTTAATGCCACATTGGAGGGTGTTTTTCAGTCACTGAGCTGGGAAAACAAGGGGATAAAGATTAATGGAGATTATCTAACCCACCTTCGTTTTGCTGATGACTTAGTCATTTTTGCAACTAGCCCATCAGAGCTGCAGAGTATGATCCAGGAACTTGCTGACAAGAGTAAAGAAGTGGGATTAAAAATGAACTTTCAGAAGACAAAAGTGATGTTCAATGCTTTTACAAGAAATGAAGATTTGTCGATTGATGGAGAAAAGCTGGAGATAACAGACACGTACGTTTATCTTGGACAGCAGATATCAAGTGAGGGTCACATTGATGAAGAAATTAATCGGCGTACAAAACTTGCCTGGAGAGCTTTTGGAAGAAACAGCATAATTTTCAAGAGCAATATGCCATTATGTCTTAAAAGAAAAGTGTTTGATCAATGCATCCTTCCAGTGCTTACGTATGGTGCGGAGACGTGGACCTTAACTAAAAGAGACATACAAAGGCTGCAGACAACTCAAAGAGGCATGGAGAGGTGCATGCTTGGTGTAACCAGGAGAGATAAGAAGAGGAACTCGTGGATCCGAAAAATGACAAGAGTGGAAGACATCATGATCAGAGTTAAATCCCTGAAATGGCAATGGGCTGGACATACTGCCAGAAGGACAGATCATCGATGGACAGCTGAAATTTTAGATTGGATTCCAAGGGACAGGAAAAGACCCAGAAGAAGACCACATGGGAGATGGGTGGATGAAATTCGAAAGTATGCAGGGGTGACATGGAGGAGACTGGCACAAGACAGACCGTTGTGGAGGAAACTTGGGGAGACCTTCGTCCAGCAGTGGATTGATAATGGTTGACAATGATGATGATGATGATATATGGGATGTAAGGTCAGGTGATGCGTAACATCACAGCCTCTCCTTGACAAATGTCAACCCCGCCTTCTCGTGGTGCATCCTGTTCCCACTAAAGGGGCTCTGACGACCGCCAATAGCGGTATAACTATACCATCGGGATTAGAGGAAATTCTATCCCACACTTACCAACCCGCTTGGCCAGCGTGGTGAGTTATGGCCAAACCCCTCCAAAATGACTCCACAACTTAAATCTTGGCCCTCAGTCTCCGGCAGCTGGAATGTACCTGGCCAAGGCAGCGGCCAGTGCGACATGAAGGCAGAGGGTGCTAAGAATCCCCGGAGGACCGGACTAGGCTGCCATCTGATGCTGACCTTGGCAACGTACAATGGACGCTCCCTATCTTCTGATTCAAGGCTTCTTGAATTGGAAGAGGAACTACAAAGGATCAAGTGGGACATCGTGGGGCTAAGTGAGGTAAGGAGAAAAGGAGAAGATCTCATCGAACTTAAAAGTGGACATCTCTTCTACTATCGTGGGACAGATACTGGCAGAACTAGTGGTGTTGGATTTATAATAAACAAGAAACTGAAGGATAAAGTGGTACAAGTTGAAAGTTCCTCTGACAGAGCTGCACGACTCGTTATCCAACTTTCGAGAAGATACCAGGTTCAGATTATTCAAACTTATGCACCCACCACAAGTCATCCTGAAGAAGAAATTGAAGAATTTTATGAGGAAATTTGTCATCTAAATAATAAAGGTAAGCAGCACTTGAAAATAATTATGGGAGATTTCAATGCAAAAATAGGGCAACGGCAACAGAATGAAACTTCAGTAGGTAAATTCGGTCACGGCAACAGAAACCAGCGTGGAAATACTCTCGTTGAGTTTGCAGAGGCAGAAGGGTTTTACATCTTGAACTCCTTCTTCAAGAAAAAGCCACACAGGAAATGACATGGAGACATCCAAATGGAACGACAAGTGAAATTGATTTTATTATGTGTAACAAAAAATTCGTCATAGAAGACTGCAGTGTGCTAAACAAGTTCAACACAGGTAGTGACCATAGATTGGTGAGATGTAAGATGCACCTCAACACTAAACTTGAACGTGGCAAGCTCATAAGACAAACAAAATCTATTGACATAACCAACCTTAAAAAACACCATAATACCTTCAAGTTGGAACTGAAGAACAGGTTCTCTGCTTTAGAAGGCCTAACATCGGAAGAAGTGGACATCTCTGAAGTTAACAGAAAAGTAACCAAAGCTCTTATGGAAACAGCAACAAAATTAGCTGGGTCTAAAAACAAGTTGCATGTAAATAAATTATCAGGAAAAACGAAAATGTTGATGCAAAAAAGAAGAGAGATGAGGACAACTAAAGAAGATGTGACTTCCAAAGTGGAATATATAGAGCTATGCAAGACAGTACGAAAAAGTATCACTGAAGACGTAAGAAAATTCAACTGTGAACTAGTGAGGAAAGCAATTGAAAACAACCAAAGCCTAAAGATAGCAAAGGGACATCTCAGTAAGGGAAGAAAACAGATTATGGCACTGAGAAAAGAAGATGGTTCTGTAACAAGAAATAGAGGCGAAATTTTGACAAGAGTGAAAGATTTCTACTACAAATTATATGAAAGGGATGATACATGCACTCCAGACATCATGAAAGATACCAGTACCAGAGTTCCTCCAGTCCTTCCAGCAGAAGTTGCACATGCAATCAAGAACATGAAGCGGGGAAAAGCTCCAGGAGAAGATGGAATTACTGTAGACATCATACAAGAAGCAAGTGGAGAAATCGAAACAGTATTCGCCCAAATTTTCACTCGATGCCTTAATGAAGGAAAAATTCCTGAGGATTGGAACAACGCTACAATGATCCTGCTACATAAGAAAGGTGACATTGAGGATCTCGGAAACTACAGACCTATCAGCCTCCTATCAGTAGTTTATAAAATCTTCACTAAAGTTCTTTCACACCGCTTGAAGGTAACACTGGACATGGCTCAACCGAGAGAACAAGCTGGATTCAGGAGTGGCTACAGCACAATAGATCATATCCATGTGCTGAGAGAACTAATTGAAAGAACGAGGGAATATGAACTTCCATTGTGCATGGCTTTTATCGATTATGAAAAAGCCTTTGATTCGGTGAAACCATCAGCAGTTACAATGGCTCTGAAAACCTGCGGTGTTGAAGATTCATACATTAATATTATTAATAACATCTATGAAAATGCAAGTGCAAAGATTCGGCTGTTTGAAAATACAACACACATAAAAATTGGAAAGGGGTGAGACAAGGTGACACCATATCTCCGAAGCTCTTTAATGCCACATTGGAGGGTGTTTTTCAGTCACTGAGCTGGGAAAACAAGGGGATAAAGATTAATGGAGACTATCTAACCCACCTTCGTTTTGCTGATGACATAGTCATTTTTGCAACTACCCCATCAGAGCTACAGAGTATGATCCAGGAACTTGCTGACAAGAGTAAAGAAGTGGGATTAAAAATGAACTTTCAGAAGACAAAAGTGATGTTCAATGCTTTTACAAGAAATGAAGATTTATCGATTGATGGAGAAAAGCTGGAGATAACAGACACGTACGTTTATCTTGGACAGCAGATATCAAGTGAGGGTCAGATTGATGAAGAAATTAATCGGCGTACAAAACTTGCCTGGAGAGCTTTTGGAAGAAACAGCATAATTTTCAAGAGCAATATGCCATTATGTCTTAAAAGAAAAGTGTTTGATCAATGCATCCTTCCAGTGCTTACGTATGGTGCAGAGACGTGGACCTTAACTAAAAGAGACATACAAAGGCTGCAGACAACTCAAAGCAGCATGGAGAGGTGCATACTTGGTGTAACCAGGAGAGATAAGAAGAGGAACTCGTGGATCCGAAAAATGACAAGAGTGGAAGACATCATGATCAGAGTTAAATCCCTGAAATGGCAATGGGCTGGACATACTGCCAGAAGGACAGATCATCGATGGACAGCCGAAATTTTAGATTGGATTCCAAGGGACAGGAAAAGACCCAGAAGAAGACCACATGGGAGATGGGTGGATGAAATTCGAAAGTATGCAGGGGTGACATGGAGGAGACTGGCACAAGACAGACCGTTGTGGAGGAAACTTGGGGAGACCTTCGTCCAGCAGTGGATTGATAATGGTTGACAATGATGATGATGATATATATATATATATATATATATTACAGGGGATGTAAGGTCAGGTGATGCGTAACATCACAGCCTCTCCTTGACAAATGTCAACCCCGCCTTCTCGTGGTGCATCCTGTTCCTACTACAGGGGCTCTGACGACCGCCAATAGCGGTATAACTATACCACCGGGATTAGAGGAAATTCTATCCCACACTCACCAACCCGCTTGGCCAGCGGGGTGAGTTATGGCCAAACCCCTCCAAAATGACTCCACAACTTAAATCTTGGCCCTCAGTCTCCGGCAGCTGGAATGTACCTGGCCAAGGCAGCGGCCAGTGCGACATGAAGGCAGAGGGTGCTAAGAATCCCCGGAGGACCGGACTAGGCTGCCATCTGATGCTGACCTTGGCAACGTACAATGGACGCTCCCTATCTTCTGATTCAAGGCTTCTTGAATTGGAAGAGGAACTACAAAGGATCAAGTGGGACATCGTGGGGCTAAGTGAGGTAAGGAGAAAAGGAGAAGATCTCATCGAACTGAAAAGTGGACATCTCTTCTACCATCGTGGGACAGATACTGGCAGAACTAGTGGTGTTGGATTTATAATAAACGAGAAACTGAAGGATAAAGTTGTAGAAGTTGAAAGTTCCTCTGACAGAGCTGCACGGCCTGTTTTCCAACTCTCGAAAAGATACCAGGCTCAGATTATTCAAACTTATGCACCCACCACAAGTCATCCTGAAGAAGAAATTGAAGAATTTTATGAGGAAATTTGTCATCTAAATAATAAAGGTAAGCAGCACTTGAAAATAATTATGGGAGATTTCAATGCAAAAATAGGGCAACGGCAACAGAATGAAACTTCAGTAGGTAAATTCGGTCACGGCAACAGAAACCAGCGTGGAAATACTCTCGTTGAGTTTGCAGAGGCAGAAGGGTTTTTCATCTTGAACTCCTTCTTCAAGAAAAAGCCACACAGGAAATGGACATGGAGACATCCAAATGGGACGACAAGTGAAATTGATTTTATTATGTGTAACAAAAAATTCGTCATAGAAGACTGCAGTGTGCTAAACAAGTTCAACACAGGTAGTGACCATAGATTGGTGAGATGTAAGATGCAAATCAACACTAAACTTGAACGTGGCAAGCTCATAAGACAAACAAAATCTATTGACATAACCAACCTTAAAAAACACCATAATACCTTCAAGTTGGAACTGAAGAACAGGTTCTCCGCTTTAGAAGGCCTAACATCGGAAGAAGTGGACATCTCTGAAGTTAACAGAAAAGTAACCAAAGCTCTTATGGAAACAGCAACAAAATTAGCTGGGTCTAAGAACAAGTTGCATGTAAATAAATTATCAGGAAAAACGAAAATGTTGATGCAAAAAAGAAGAGAGATGAGGACAACTAAAGAAGATGTGACTTCCAAAGTGGAATATATAGAGCTATGCAAGACAGTACGAAAAAGTATCACTGAAGACGTAAGGAAATTCAATTGTGAACTAGTAAGGAAAGCAATTGAAAACAACCAAAGCCAAAAGATAGCAAAGGGACATCTCAGTAAGGAAGAAAACAGATTATGGCACTGAGAAAAGAAGATGGTTCTGTAACAAGAAATAGAGGCGAAATTTTGACAAGAGTGAAAGATTTCTACTCCAAATTATGTGAAAGGGATGATACATGCACTGCAGACATCATGAAAGATACCAGTACCAGAGTTCCTCCAGTCCTTCCAGCAGAAGTTGCACATGCAATCAAGAACATGAAGCGAGGAAAAGCTCCAGGAGAAGATGGAATTACTGTAGACATCATACAAGAAGCAAGTGGAGAAATCGGAACAGTACTCGCCCAAATTTTCACTCGATGCCTTAATGAAGGAAAGATTCCTGAGGATTGGAACACCGCTACAATGATCCTGCTACATAAAAAAGGTGACATTGAGGATCTCGGAAACTACAGACCTATCAGCCTCCTATCAGTAGTTTATAAAATCTTCACTAAAGTTCTTTCACACCGCTTGAAGGTAACACTGGACATGGCTCAACCGAGAGAACAAGCTGGATTCAGGAGTGGCTACAGCACAATAGATCATATCCATGTGCTGAGAGAACTAATTGAAAGAGCGAGGGAATATGAACTTCCATTGTGCATGGCTTTTATCGATTATGAAAAAGCCTTTGATTCTTTTTTTATTTTTTTTTTTGATTGGAGGTTTAACGACCACTGTGAGCAACTCAATGGGCTATAAGCAGTCGCCCGTCCCTAATTTAGGGTCACTGGTTCCAGAGAAGGGAGAGATCCAGTGCCGTAAGACAAACACAACATCCATGCCTCACCGGGATTCGAACCCGGACCCCTTTTGGACGAGTGATCAGAGGCCATCGCTTAGACCACTGCGCCACCGGGGCGGCACCTTTGATTCGGTGAAACCATCAGCAGTTACAATGGCTCTGAAAACCTGCGGTATTGAAGATGCATACATTAATATTATTAATAATATCTATGAAAATGCAAGTGCAACGATTAGGCTGTTTGAAAATACAACACACATAAAAATTGGAAAGGGAGTGAGACAAGGTGACACCATATCTCCGAAGCTCTTTAATGCCACATTGGAGGGTGTTTTTCAGTCACTGAGCTGGGAAAACAAGGGGATAAAGATTAATGGAGATTATCTAACCCACCTTCGTTTTGCTGATGACTTAGTCATTTTTGCAACTAGCCCATCAGAGCTGCAGAGTATGATCCAGGAACTTGCTGACAAGAGTAAAGAAGTTGGATTAAAACTGAACTTTCAGAAGACAAAAGTGATGCTCAATGCTTTTACGAGAAATGAAGATTTATCGATTGATGGAGAAAAGCTGGAGATAACAGACACGTACGTTTATCTTGGACAGCAGATATCAAGTGAGGGTCACATTGATGAAGAAATTAATCGGCGTACAAAACTTGCCTGAAGAGCTTTTGGAAGAAACAGCATAATTTTCAAGAGCAATATGCCATTATGTCTTAAAAGAAAAGTGTTTGATCAATGCATCCTTCCAGTGCTTACGTATGGTGCAGAGACGTGGACCTTAACTAAAAGAGACATACAAAGGCTGAAGACAACTCAAAGCAGCATGGAGAGGTGCATACTTGGTGTAACCAGGAGAGATAAGAAGAGGAACTCGTGGATCCGAAAAATGACAAGAGTGGAAGACATCATGATCAGAGTTAAATCCCTGAAATGGCAATGGGCTGGACATACTGCCAGAAGGACAGATCATCGATGGACAGCCGAAATTTTAGATTGGATTCCAAGGGACAGGAAAAGACCCAGAAGAAGACCACATGGGAGATGGGTGGATGAAATTCGAAAGTATGCAGGGGTGACATGGAGGAGACTGGCACAAGACAGACCGTTGTGGAGGAAACTTGGGGAGACCTTCGTCCAGCAGTGGATTGATAATGGTTGACAATGATGATGATGATGATATATTACAGATTTAAACCTGTTAAAATAAAGATGAGTGGATCTCCCCCTTGCCCAGTCACTGGCCATCAATCAAAATTGGATCTTCATATCTCAGCAAAGGAAACTGCTAAACTGAATTTAGTTCCCCCACCCCTCTAGTATTTCCTTCATTTACTGGATTTTACATTTTTTTCTGTCAGAGGAGAAAAACTCTTTCTTTTTTTCTTTCCCGAATTTAATTTTTTGAAGTTTCTTTATGTGTAATACAACCAATTTTTGTCTTTTTAAAACTGGAAAAAAATTCAGCTATTAGGGGATTAGTTGGTTGTAGCTCTCACCGAGCACTATTTATGGGGATGAAGCTTGTGTATAAGCAGTGGCGGCTCGTGGTAAGCTGAGATGGGGGTGGGGGCTGCATCTCAATTTTGTAGATATCACGATACCACTTCGAAAGTTAAGTTACTGCGCCAGTGCTGACGCTGTCCGTTTAATAATAATAATTATAACAATAATATATATATATACTGATCGAAAGTGCTTTTTTTACAAGAAATTAATATTAAGATTTTATATTTAGCGATTGATGGGGAAAATGTAAAGGTACCGATACTTAAATTAGGCAACAGATATTAAGCGACGGCCACATTGTCACATTTATGAAGAAAATAATCGACCTATAAAACTTCGTCGGATACATTGTTTCTTAAAAAGAAACTGATTAATCAGTGCATCCTTCCAGTTCTTGCGCATGGAGCACAGACATGGACCTTAAATAAAATAGACCGACAGACGTTGCAGAGAACTGAAAGAAACAATGTACAGATGCATGTTTGATGTTACCTGGAAAGATACAAATAGTAACTCGGAACTCGTGAATCGGGAAAATGACAAGAGTGGAAGACATGGTCAAAATTCCTGATATTGCAATGGGATGGACATATTGCTAGAAGAAAGAACCACCGACGGAGAGTTGAAATATTGAACTGGATAGCAAGGGAAAAAACAATATCCAGAAGATGGTTGGTTGGTTTTTTATTTTTATGGCGCAATGGCCATGGTTGGCCAAAGAGCGCCAGAAACAAGACAAACAAACAGTATTAAAAACGTGGTAAAAAGCTTAAAATCTGACTGATCATGTAAAACTGAAAAATGAGAGCGATGGAAGGGCTAAAAAAGATAATGGAACAAACAGTATTAAAAACATGATACAACGATTAAAATCTAGCTGATTCAGTAAAACTGAGAAATGAGGATGATGATAAGGCTAAAATCTAGATACGTTTAAAATAGTCAATTTCTTTAAAAATGAAAACACGGCAACAGTATCACAGTGGTCATTGAGGAGCCGCTGCAGTGCAGCGGCGTCCTCGGTCAACAAATGAGAATGAAAGAAATGAAAACGTACATCACGAAAACGAACACAGGTACACAGAAGATGAGTTATGGTGAGTCGGCAATTGCACGTCTCACATATCGGCGCAGTGTCGCCACACAGCAAAAAGCGGTGAGTGAAACGACAATGTCCAATGCGGAGACGCGCAAGCACCACTTCCTCCCTACGGTTCCGACGATATGAGGATTTCCAGACTTCAAGATTAGGTTTAATACGATGCAGTTTATTTTCCACCTGTTGGTCCCACAGACCTTGCCATGTTCGCTTGATATGGTCGCGAACCAGAAAGCAGAAATCCCGGTGAAACAGTGGCAAGGGTGTGACGACCAAAGAGGAAGCAGATCTAGCAGCCGCATCAGCACACTCGTTACCCGAGATTCCAACATGCCCGGGAATCCAACAAAATTGTATCTGGACACCGGCCTCGAGCAAAGAACAAAGAAGCCTTCGTACGGTAAAAAGAAAAGGGTGGTCACAGCAGTCCAACGATGACAAAGCCTGTACAACACTCAAAGAATCAGTGTACACCGCAGCCCGGTGATGAGAACTCGACTGAACATGGAGAAGGGCGAGATACACAGCATGCATCTCCGCCGAAAACACAGTGGCCTCAGCTGGGATCCGCGCTACTGAAACGTCATCAACACAGACAGCCTCGGATCCAACAAATCCATGCATCTTTGAGCCATCAGTAAAAATAGGAGTGTAGTCAGAATTGAGGTCACGGTGCTCAGCGAAGAGCTGCTGGTACACTGACGCATGGGTTGAGGATTTATCGAAAGATGTAAAGGTGGTATCAACCATGACACCAAGTGGGTGCCATGGAGGATCCCCAAAGCCCCTGGTGTCTCCAACAAGTGACAAGTCGAGCCCTACATCACTGGCTACGGCCGCCATACGAAGACCGAAGGTTGAAATGCAAGATTGTCGGTTCCCGAATAAACGAGTATGCTGGGGATGAAAAACTGCATCGTATAAAGGATGGTCTGGAAGAGATCTAAGTTTCAAGTAGAATTGAATAGACAGCTGCAGACGGCGGAATTCAAGCGATGGTTCGTTCCCGTCAGCGTAAAGGCTGGGAATTGGAGATGTTCGAAATGCTCCCGAACAAAGACGCAGTGCTTGATGGTGAATAGTGTCCAAAGGCCGGAGAACGGAACGACGAGCAGAGCCATACACGATACAACCATAATCCAGTTTCGACCGTATTAAGGAATGGTAAATGCGGATTAAAGACATCCTGTCTGCGCCCCACGAGACTCTCGAAAGGATCTTAAGAATGGATAGAGCCCGCAGACAGGAAATCTTGAGCCGCCGAACGTGCGCACGGAATGTAAGCGCACGGTCGACGGTCAGTCCAAGGAACTTGGTCTCCGGCAAAACTGGTATGGCTGCACGGTCTAAAAACAGCTCTGGGTCAGGATGGTGGCCGCGCCTCCGGCAGAAATGGACACACGCATTCTTGTCGGGAGAAAGAACGAAACCATTGCTATTCGCCGCTTTAAAGATCTGATTAATTGCAGACTGCAACTGCCTTTCAATAAAATGCATGCTTGATGACGAGCAGAAAATGTGCAAGTCATCTACATAGACAGTAGCAGAAACCGCAGGAGGAAGATTTATGAAAAGACAATTAATGCGGAGGATGAACAATGTGACAGATAAAATGCAACCTTGAGGAACACCTTATTCTTGATGGAACGGTGCCGAGAGCGTCGTACCCAGGCGCACATGGAACACCCGATTGCGAAGAAAATTAACGATGAAAGTCGGAAGATTTCCTCGCAATCCGTATGCGTGGAGGTCACGGATAATACCGTGCCGCCACGCTCGATCATAGGCTTTTTCAATATCGAAAAAAACAGAAACCAGGTGCTGCCTACGCACGAACGCCTCGCGCACAGATGTCTCAAGGTGCAGGAGATGATCGTGAGGTGAACGATGACGGCGAAAGCCGCTTTGTGATGGTGAAAGTATTTGATGATATTCTAAAAAATTAACTAACCGGGAATTAACCATGCGTTCAAGAACTTTACACAGACAGCTAGTGAGAGCAATTGGACGATAACTAGAGGGAGACTTGGGATCCTTGCCAGGTTTGGGAAAAGGCAGAACAAAAGCCTTTCGCCAAGATTCCGGGAAACTGTGCTCCGACCAAATACGATTATACAAGATTAAGAGATTCTCGAGAGACGACTGCGATAGATGACGGAGCATGTCATAGTGGATTCCATCGGGACCGACAGATGTAGCGCCGGACCGATGCAGAGCCATCTTGAGTTCAACCATGCTGAAGGGGGAGTTATATCCAGTGTCGAGAAAAGGCGCAAAGGAGATTCTCTGGCGTTCCGCAGTGGATTTTATTCCTTGAAAAGAAGTAGGATACGCCAGGTCACTCGACACGGAGGTAAACGCCTCCCCAAACAATCAGCAATCTCCCCGACTTCAGCATATGTGCAGCCGTTACTCTCGAGAATGGAGATCTGATGAGAGCTGTAGTTACCCCGGATCTTACGAATCTTGTCCCACACACTTTTCGAACTGGCACGTGAAGTGTCAGATGAAACATACTGGATCCAAGACTCCCTCTTGCTACGTCGACGCACCAACCGAGCATAAGATTTTGCTCGTTTGAATGTAACGAGATTAGCATCGGTCGGATAACGCCGAAACGTAGACCAGGCCTTATGTTGAGCTCTCCTAGCCGCTGCGCATTCAGGGGTCCACCAAGGCTTCGGACTTCTGGAGAGTTTCGTAGATGTTTTTGGTATAGAAAGATCAGCTGCCTGAAGAATGCAATTTTTGTCTTCAAGAACAGCTGCGTCGATTGACTCTTGGGTCACCATTGCAGAAGATATTACTGTGGACGATGTGAAGACCTCCCATCTCGCACGCTCCATCCTCCACCGAGGAGGGCGGGAAACAGAAGATGGCATGTTCGTATGATGCGAGATGACAATTGGAAAGTGGTCGCTCCCGTGGAGGTCGTTACACACCGTCCACGACCAGTCAGCAATAATTGATGGTGATCCCAAGGTCAAATCGATCGCAATGAAGGATCTTGTCGGTTCATGGAAGTACGTGTCAGCACCGGTGTTAAAAAAGCACAAAGAGGCCGAGGACAGATGAGACTCTATGCGACGACCCCTCGTGCCGATGCTGACACTACCCCACAAATGATGATGGGCATTGAAGTCACCCAGTAAAAGTAAGGGTGAAGGCAGCTGATCAACCAATCTCTCCAGTACAAAGACGCTTACGTTCTCGTCCGGCGGCAGATAGACACTGCAGACAGTAAGAGGCACAGGGACAGATATTCGCACCTCCACGGCCTGCAAAGTTGTGGATATCGCCAAGGAAGACACCGGAACACTGTGAGGTACAAGAATAGCGACTCCACCACATGCGATGTCTCCCAGTGCATTATCTGTCCGATACGCACTGTAGCCTCGAACTGAAAGCAGGTCTGATGGTTTAAGTTTTGTTTCCTGTAAACAAAAGCACGCCGGAGAGTAGAACGAAAGCAGATGTTTCACTTCATCAAAACTCGTCCGAAAACCTCGACAGTTCCACTGAATGATTGAAGCCATGGTTATAAATTAAATGAAAATGAAAATGTTCAAACGAAGTCAGGCTCCATCGCCTCCGATGGGGGTTCCCCCAGATCTGGAGGCGTGTGACCAGGGGCCAAGATGGCAGCATGCTTTGTCCCAAGTGTCTTAACAGGAGGCGCACGACGTTGAGTCGTGTGCTCAGATTTTGGAGGAGAAGAAATGCTTTTCTTATCCTGGGCTTTGGTTTTCTTGCTAGAAGAAGTGGCCAGAGTTCCCTTGTTGGTGGTGAGATGAGTCTGCTTCGGCGAAGTGGTGGGTGGCGCTTTCAGACCCCTAGCTCGAGACTGGAGTGCCTCCAATCCGGCTGCTATGATTTCGTTTACATTGTATGGACATTTAAGGGGGATCTGAATGTCGGTCTGAATGGCAACCGAAGATTTGGCAACCACCACTGATGCATATGAGCGCCGATCAGAAGAAGCAGGAACTACTCTCCTTCTGGCCTCAGGATAGGAAATATTCTCCACCGTCTTTAGCCTTTGAATTTCTTTTTCTTCCTTCCACTTGGGACAATCTTTGGCTGATGCTGCGTGTGAACCCTTGCAGTTCACACAAAACTCGGCCTTGGCCACACATTCTTGCAAAAGATGTTCTGTGGCACCACAGCGTGCACACCGGGGATTGCTCCTGCACGACTGCTGAGAATGGCCATAAGACTGGCACCTAAAACATCTCAAAGGGTTAGGGATGTACAGGCGTACCTCGAGGTGGAGATACCCTGCCTTGATGGATGTAGGCAGGGAAGGGCAGTTGAAAGTCAAGATAATATTCCAGGATGGGACAAACTGCCCATTCCTCCTGAAAGAAATGCGTCGCACACCCGTAACATGTTGGCTCCTCAGTTCTTCGAGAAGTTCATCCTCAGCGCAATCAATAAGATCCCGAGAGGAGACAACACCTCGAGATGAATTTAGGTACCCATGAGGTGTTATTTTAACCGGAGTCTCAAGCAGCGTGGTAGTGTTTATAAGTGTGGTACTGTAGGCCACAGTGGACATCTCTACAAGAAGATCTCCAGATTGGAGCTTCTTTACGCTCTTAGGAGAGCTTGCGATGGATTGAAGAGCTTTATTAATCCAAAATGGACTTTTGGCACTCAAAGGCTTTGAAGGGTCCAATGAGTGCACAAAAAAGAAACGAGCATTAGAAGAATCAGGAACATGTTTTTTTGCGGAAGGGGATGAGCCTTCCTCCATACCTCTTTTGGTTGTTGGTTCGTGGAAAACAGAATTGAGAGACATGAAAAAAATCACGAATTCGTCCGCCGACTTCCCCACCCAGAATCGAGCCCAACGAGGGAGAGCCGGAGGTCGGCAAGCCCAAGTGGACGCAGGACACGGCTCTAGGAATAGCAAGCGGATATAGCAAGTTGATAGGGCAGACATGCGCTCGGCGTTCACCCAGACTTTCCCATGCCTGGAGAACACCCCTTTGGCATGCCCACCCTATCCCCAGACTCACCCTGTCGTGCGAAACGACAAGCCGTTAGAGGTCTGGGCTCCACTCGGCCACAGACCTCATTGACTAGGAGTGGGTTAGTTCCCAGCCGCCCGTTTAGGGTGAAGCAGGGGGCAAAGAGGAGTGTTGGCAACTGGCGACAACAACACCCAGGCCACCAGAAACCTCAGCCTCCAGCACCCCCTTTTCCACCTTACGGGTCACCGCACACCGCAAACGTGCAGGTAGGTCTAGCTAACCAGCTCGGAAAAACAAAGAAAGGAACATGAAATGTAGAAGACAGGAAAAGAAAACGAGAAACTAAAATCCTGAGCTGGCGCATAATCACAACCTCAGCAACCTACAACTGAGGCGGGTTCATTTCAAGTGAAAAAACAAAAAACATAAAAAATGTGAAAATCATCACATATAGTACATGTTGGCTCGGGCCGTGGGGACGCCATCCCCCAGCAGCTGGATGAACAGCTGTCCCTTCGGTGATGTAATCGTTTAAGACGAAATGACAAAATGATCCGTCACTAGGTCAGCTCGAGCCTTGGGGGTGCCGCTCCCCAAATAACTGGAAAACCAGTTATCCCCGTGCGGGGTCCAGAAGATGACAAGAGGGTGATGGGTACATGAAATTCGAAAGCATGAAAAAAACTGACTCAAGACAGACTGTTGTGGAAGAAGAAACTTGGAGACTTTCATCCAGAAGTGGATTGATGGTGGTTGCAAATTATATATACATGCATATACTGTACGTATATATATATATATATATATATATATATAAGGACAAAAAAATAAAAAAAAATAATGCGTGTGCCAGTGGTACCAGAGACACACTCAAGGTCATGTACGCGTTACGCGTTCTCAAGTGTCTTTGGGACCCTTAGAAATATGACAATATATATTTTTTCTTCTGATACACTCCCTTTGAAACTTCGACTTGATACCGACCACTGCAACTTGGACGGCGATGAAAAACATTTTGTGGAATTTTGAAGGGTCTTCCAGAATTTCGCGACGAGTTGTAATTGCGATACTCACACACCAGCATTCTCTTTAATAAAAACGGATTGCAAACATATTCAGTCCAGTTTTAATTCTGAAGCCATCATGATAACAATTTAGTGTAGAAAAAGTTGTTTTCCAAAATTTACCAGCTTCGTAAATTTTCTGAACAATGATATCTGATTAAATGTTCTTTTCAAAGTAATTAAGTACACTACCTCAATTGAAATGCGCAGCTGATTTTTGGGAGTTAGAGGGGATGCAGCAGAAAAATAAAATGTATCCAGTGGAGTGACTTCAATGATTTTTGGTGAATAAAAAATTACGTGAGTTTAAAAGCGAAAATTTCGCTGTGCTTGGTAAGTGAAGAAATCAATTTTGTGCAAGTATTTCGCTGCAGAAATTAGTATCTCTCTCTCTCTCTCTCTTTTTTCTTTTTTTTTTCAATTTATCCAATACTGAACTCTATTTTTAATCGCAATTTGTTCACATGCCCATTTTGACCAGAAGAGAAAATATAAATAAAGCGTTTTTTGCAAAAGTCCCGGCAATCCGGAAACTGAGTATTTGTTATTAGATGGGAGCAACATTGTTGTTAGAATTATTACGTTGAATAAAAGCAGGAACAAACCAAAAATTGGAAGAAAAAAAAAACCCAGGTTGAGTAATACGTTCAAACGTACTTTATTTAATACTTTATTTCAACATTCGTCATTATTTTTAATTCATTCCCCTATTTTATGTCTTATTCGGAAGCACAAGAACCGTATTAATCAACAAAGCACACAGGCCCGGCGATGCATTCCCACCCAACGAAAGACGGCATTCGCGAGCAACCCTGCTAGCGAGAGCTGCCATAAATGCAGTCCCCGGGGAAGTTTTATTCAAAGGAAACGAACTGATGTGGGAATAGGCAGAGTTTCCCACATGAGTTCGTTTCAATAGCCTTCAGGGCTGCAAGAAGCGCAGTCCGTGACGTTCTTCTCGCTCCCAGTGGTGTTATGCAGGGAAAACTTCCAGTTGAGTTCAGAAAACTGCAGTCGTGGCATTATGCTGTGAAAACTTACAGCGGTGTTCACAAAACTTCTCTTTCTTGGTACGGCATGGAAAAAAAAAACTGCTTTGGGTAGAAGGGCTGCAGCTCCACAGCCCCATAGCAGGAGCCGCCCCTGTGTATAAGTAAGAATCTCTACCCTGGGCCCATCTGCTTAATGTTAGTAGTTAATTTAGAGATGCAGGAAATAAACAATTCTGCGGGGAAAAAATATCAAGCTAGGGGGACACAAGCTTCCCATGCAATGATCCTCACCTGCTCCGTGCAAAGAGAATGGTTTCTCTTGTCGTATTACTCTGTGTCACAGAAAAACGCTCTTGCATGAAATCCTTCACAGTAAAATTTCAGTATTATTAGTAAAAAAAGAATCTATGACACAACATTAATAATAATGCTGCTTACCTTTACTAAAATAATTGAGAAAACTATCCCTGGTTTCATCACTCCTTCTAAGCCAAGTCCAAGCTTCAGCATTTTCTACTAAATGGCTGTGGTTATGATTTACTTCTATGATAGCAGTGAGGCCTTCTTTAACATATGCATCTCTGTAGCGAATGTCTTTACTATTGTCATGGCGAAAATTTTAACCTCTGGTGAATTTCAGAGAGACCTGATCAATCTTTCTGTTGGTTTATCAGAGATTAATTAATGCAAAAATTTTCTCCCATGACATACGTTAGAAGAAAACTCCTGGTTGAAAGGCAGGGGAATTCGTGCGCAAAATTCGCTTGTCTTAATCACAACCAGGAAAACAAAATTTTATGTTGGTGAAAAAGAAAAAAAAAAAAAAGAATAATATTTGATTTAACTGACTTTGGGTTTTTGAAAATAATTATTTTATCTGTTCTTTTATCGCGATAGGAAAAGGCGAGTAGGTGTGCAGCTCAGAGAATCAAAATTAATTTTAGTTAACATCACGGAACGAGAGAAAAAGAAAATTAAAATTAGTGATTTTCTGCAAAGCAAGAATTCGCCATTTTTGCGTTTCCAAGCGTCGTGGAAAAGTCACCAGAAGTGTAACATCTTTGCGTCTTTTGGGGTAGGGAATTCAGCAACAGAATCTATTTTTAGACCTCAGGGGTCAAAAGCGGGGTGCCTACGTGTGAAGGTCAGTGTGTCACTCCTGGCTTGCGAGGAGTGAAATTCCGTTGGAGAGTCGTGAGTTGCTAGGCTGAAGTTTCGACCAATGAGAGGGGTCAGCGGTTTCAAGCACCCCAGAGTTTTATCTGTTGAGAAACACTTTTGTTCTGGACTTCTTGCTGGCCGTCAGAGAAAGAGAGGACGGCGGAGTTTATTTTCTCCTCGCCTTTTGGCGGTGGAGGGGGCAGTCAGAATGAGATGCACTGGGGTCTGTTGGCCCTGTGTGGAAAAGAAAAATCTTTTTCTTTGGCCTGGTCGGCAGTAAGAATGACTGGCCGCTAGCTGTGTTCCCGTATTCTGAAGTGACTAAAATCGGTCAAAAAAAAAAAAATGATTATTTTCAAGGATCTCATTGCCGGAGATGAAATGACCGCTGATACACCCAAATTATCAAGTAGCGGTCGACTGCCGTGTTGGATGCAGATGGCGGAGAAGGATCAGACCCGATTTCTTACTTTCAAGCCCAACATGCCTGAGGACCAAAAGTCCACCTATTGTTGTTGCTGCCTCCATATTTTAACGCTGGGCTGCGCCCAGGCTTCGGGGAGAAAGCCATGGCTATCATGGACGGCCTTGTGAATGCTTCGAATGCTGAATTGTCGAGCTGGGCCCACTACTGATTACAACAAGGAGTCCACCAACAGGGTAGAAAAAAAGAAAAAAAACAACCTTGGAGGTGAAGTGAAAATCAACCGGGACAGTGGTGTTCTCTCAGGGAGAGTTTATTTTTTATTTATTTATTTTATCTATTATTAGGCTGTGAAACCTTTTTTTTTTATTATTATCGACGGTTAGTGTGCTTGTCAGGAAGTGTTGTTGCCCCAGTCCTAAAGGTAAATTTCTCTCGGCATTTTCTTTTTCGTATTATGTTGTGGTTTCTTTAAAATTATAAAACGAGTTGGTTTTAAAATCTTAGGCTGTTTAAATAAATTTCATGTCATCTTCTGTGTATAGGTAATTGAAAAACAAAACGAAGCAAAGTAGTGGAAGTGGATAATTTTCTGGGTCATGTAGGGATAGATGATATAATAAGAATATTAAGTTATTTCGGAACGAACACCTCTCCAGACCAGTATTTCTCTTAGGTGAAATTTAACTCTTTTTGTGCTCGGTGATTTTTGTATTTGTGAAGTAGAATTTGTATTTATGAACTTAGCGTAGGTGCCATGTAGTTGGGAATTTTTCTTGTAGGTTGGTAATTATTTTGGTTTAGTGTTTTGGTAAATTTAGGTGCTAAATTACTCTTTAAAATTTAATTTTTGTATTAGTGAGGGCTAATTTCTAGTTTCAGCCCGTAGATTAGAAAAACAGGTTTTTATGGGGAAAAGAATATAAAAATTGGGCATACAGGCAGATATGAGCATATGTATAGTGTGACTAAAAATAATAACCCGAATAGCTGTTGTGTTTCTTCAAGAAGTGATGATTTTTTTTTTAGGAAAAGAGTGATCTAGGAAGTATGGTGATGTATAGATTTTTCAGGAAATAAAGGAAGGTTTGGTATAGTGTGTCAAGTAGGGTGTTATTGAGCTTTCTGGGAAATGAATATGTACAGTGTGTTCCTGGGAAATAAAGATAAGTGATTTTCTGGGAAATGAGTGTGTTCCTGGAAAAATAAGGATATGAAGTGTGTTCCTGGGAAAATAAGGATATGAAGTGTGTTCCTGGGAAAATAAGGATATGAAGTGTGTTCCTGGGGAAAATAGGATAAGAAGCAATTTTCTGGGAAAAAGGGTGATGTGTTGAATTATCTGGAAAATGGACGAAGAGATATTTTGGGGACAAAGAGAACTCTTGTGGGATACTTTACCCTATGTAGACAATGCCGCGGGGTCTGAAAGGGTGCACGAAACAAATTGGGGGGATTTGTTTTCTGCCCAAGTAAGCTTGTTCGGTCCATAGGAGGTGGTACCTATGAGGGGAGTGATATAGGTTGTCCCCAAATCAGAGTGAAGGAACAGAAAAGGGTTAGGTCGCACTTTGCTCCACTACACTGTATAAGCTGGGAATGGATTCACGACCCATTCCCGCCTTCAGAACTCAAACTTTGTTGTTCTCCCCGAAAATTAGTGTTTTTCTTGAGATGTGGGACTCATTGGTTGAGATGATTGTTTGGCTTTATGCCCGAGTTGATTATTACATGGGTGCCAGTTGACTGGAAAAATTATAGTATGGAATTTTGAAATGTTGGATTTGCATGAGGATGGTGTAAGTAAGATTCTCTTGTCAGTGTAGCAATTTAATGATAACTTTGTGTAATTTGAATAAGGTATCTAGTGCATTAGGTTTTGGTATGGTGTATAGAATGGGTTGAGTATCCGGTAATGCTAGAAATGTTGATTGTAAGACAAATGTTGATTTGAGTCAGGGTTATGCTGATTTTAAGACAAATTTTCCTGGAAGGGTAGAATCTTTTATTAAATTAACTTTCATTATACGTAGAATTTTGGCAGTTGTTATAGTAGTTTAAAATTAAAAGTGGATTCGGAAGTCTGGTCTGAGAAGGTTGGTTCGAGCGATTTAATTAGAACAATATAGTGTACACATATGCATATAATATTTTGTTTTTGAGAGAGAGTGTGAGATATTTTCACTTCAAATACTTAAGTTGTACACCATGTTAAATCAAGTGTTGGTGCTGTTGAAGTACAATGAAATTCTTGTGTTTATTATTTTTATCAGTAGTGTCCCTGGTGCTAATTTTTCTTGGAAAGAAACTAACCTGTCACCCGTTTATTTTTATTGGGCCCTGTGGCCAGGCATAAAATTTGTGACCTAAAAAAATTTAACTTGTTAAGTTTTTAAAATAAATATAGGCCAAGTGGCCTTTCAAAAACCTAAACCTTAGTGCAGTGAAGTTTTAGGTATTTTCAGTTTAAATTTTCATCACATGGTTCAAGTGCATCCCCCTCAGCACTGACTGAGGTGGGAATGTAATCTGAGGTTATAACCGTAAAATCAATGTTTTTGTCCTAACTAGCTAATTTGATCATCGCCACTTCCAAAAGGTTATTTACACGTGTACATTGTATACCATTAAAATTTTATTGTTTACAAATTTGGTACACATGCAAACAATAGTTACCTTTTCTTACACTTTCAGGTGTATCTACTCATCAAATGCAAACAACGCAAACAATACAATAGTAACTTTTGGGAGATACAAAATTCAGTGGTGCATTTTATTTTATTTTTCTATTTTGTTTCATGGCCTTATTCAAAATTTCAGTTTTGGTTACGAAATGCATCCACCCATTTCCCAAATTTAAATTTTCTATAATTTCCGTATGAATTTTAATACCAGCATAAATATAACGCTTTTAATAAATAACAATCAATTCAATATACTCAAAATAAATTCAATTTTTTTTTTTCACCAAAACACTATCCCGTTTTATTCTTATGGATAAACTTGCTTTGCAGTTTTTATTTTTCTTTGTCAGCTCTTCATCCTTGTAAAAAAGAAACAGATATTGTTATTTGTTAGTATATATTTTGATTTATTATTATTTACTTTTTATTTACTGTTATTATTTACTTTTTAATTTTTATTATTTACTTTTTATTTATTCTTATTTTTCTTCATCCTTGTAAAAAAGAAACATATTATTATTACTATTTGTTATTATATATTTTTATTAATTATGATTTACTTTTTATTTACTGTTATTATTTACTTTTTATTTACTGTTACTATTTACGTTTTATTTACTGTTATTATTTACTTTTTATTTACTGTTATTATTTACTTTTTAATTTTTATTATTTACCTTTTATTTACTCTTATTATTTACTTTTTAATTTTCATTATTTACTTTTTATTTATTCTTATTTTTTATTTATTATTATTATTATTTTATTTATCATTTTTTTAATAATTTTGTTTAGTAAATACCGAACCCTTACCTTTTTATATTTTCCATGTCCTGATGCTGACAGACATAATCTCTGTTGAAAACAAATTTTGATCTTCCACTGCATGCAACAGTGCTCCTCACAATCCAGGAGGTATGAGTATTGTCTGCAAAATTCTGAAGCCACAACTGAAAATCATTGCCGTTCTTTAATTCAACGAGCAGTTTACATATAAAGCACCACCTGAAAATAGTGGGTAGCTGGGTCATACTAGGTAGCCACATGACCCAAGTTTCTAGCTCCGCCCCTTAACCGAAATCCTGAATCTCTGGCTAGCGTGTGATTGGTCTAGAGCAAGTAATCGCGCACTGCATGTCGAAATGCGAATTACGCTGCCGGGCAAGTGAAGTGTTTTAGCTTGAGACGCCAAGCCTCTGCACCTGAAGTCGTGACCTTCCGAAGAGCTCGCAGTGGAACGGGAACCCTTGGCAATCCACTATAGGGTTTTTTTCTTTGCGGTGTTTGGGGACATACTTTCCGAAAGAGATTTGTTTTTTTGTGTTTTGTGATTGTTTGTTAAAAACTTCATTAGTTACTTTAGTTTCGTGTACAGTTTAACTGATAGTGATAGTTTTAGTTTTCAGTATGTATCCTGTGAACGACATTGTCTGTAATTTATTGCAAACTCCGTTCAATCGGTGGAAAGATGAAAATAAAAGAGACATCCGACGGATTCAAGGACGACCGACGGATTCACTGACAATTGTCGCCAAGAAAGAAATCAAGAAGAGCGACAAATCTTACAATAATAATTTTAAAAATTCTTGGTTTACTGAATATAATTCTAACACAGAAGGGCTTTGCAGCCCTTCTGTGTTAGAAAAATTATTTTTTTGGCCCTGCTTATTTTTTAGTAATAAAATTCGGCGTGGAATAAAGACATTTTTCAGATTTCTTAAATATAAAACGGTCACTTCACAAACGTGGTGATTCTAGCGAACACCTGAAATGCGAATTAATGCTAAATAATTTTGAAAAGAATCAGAATACCATTGCCGATGCCCTGTGGGAGAATGCTAGGCTTTTGAAAATGCATTTCAGCGAAAGCGTTCGTTTAAATAGACTTTTCCTGCAGACAATGATTGATGCAGTACTGTATTTGAGTAAACAAGAACTAGCATTCCGTGACCATGACAAAGGCATTGACTCGATAAATCGTAGAAATTCAAGGAATTACTTTCACTGTTGATATCAAGAACTCCTTTAAAAATTCTAAATCAATACGAAACAATAAAAAATGTCTTCACAGGTGGCACAAAAACTATTCAAAACGAATTAATTGAATGCATTTCTGAATATATAAACGATCACGTCAAAAATGAAATAAATGAAGTTCAATGCTTTTATATTCAAGTAGATGGGAAGACATAACCAGACTTCCGAGTGCTCTTTAATAATAAGACCTGTTGATTCGCAAGGTGTATCGGTTGAGCGATTTTTAGGTTTCCATGGTGTTAGTGAAGATAGAACGTCAGAAGCTTTATACAAAATGCTAGACAAAATTTTGGAACAGCTTGATTATCAACACAAGTCAATAGGACAATGTTGCGATGGGGCAAACGTAATGTCTGGGTACCAGAAAAAAAATGAAGCTTTATACTTCTCAAGCTGTTTTTGTTATTGCTTAGTACATCGTTTGAACCTTGTATTACAGCAGAGTTTTTCTAAAATTTCTAAGTGTCGAATATTTTTTGCAAGCCTCAGTTTGATTCCTTTGTTTTTTCACCACTTAGCAAAGCGATCGCTTTGCTGAGTGCTGAAAAAACAATGCACTCCAATCAACAACCGCAAGATGCATGCCAACCATAAGAGAAAATCGATGGTCCTCCACTTCGAAGTTAGTATGTGTAATAGTTGAAGATTGGGATAAATTGAAGGAAGTATTCGAATTTCTCACAAATAGTGACCAATTAGAAAAAAATATGAATTCAACTTGCCCAAGGGTTTTTAAATGATATGAACACTTTTGAATTTATATTTTTGGGAATAGTATTTAATGAAATATTTGACTTTCGATGTATTACTCGAAATTTTGCAGAAAAAATCACTAGACATAAACTACTGTGTTACTCAAATTAAAAACAACTTATAAAATTTTGAGCCATAAAAGGAACGATGAGGTATTGTGAACAACACTGTTTGGAAAAGCTAGCAAAATCACAGAAATAAGCAGATCTAAACGGGAATATGCTGCTCTTACACCAGAAACATTTTTTCAAAATTATAAACAATTGTATTTTGAAATTTTATACCACATTCTTATGGAAATGGATATAAGATTTCAAGACTGTGAGAAACTTAAACTTCAATTTGCCTGGCTTGCTGACACAACCAAATTCGACCAATTTAATTCATGCTTTCCCTGTCACGCGTTTGAAAATCTACAACATTTTTACGGAAATTTTTTTACTAAACACCAACGCCTTAATGATGAACTGAGTCTTGTATATGCTGATAAAAAATTAAGGAATATATCGACTCATGAACTTCTTCGAGTGCTTCATGGAGATAAAGGCATTTTTACAGAAGCTTGTAAATTGGTTTCCCTGATTTTAACAACTGCACCGGCAAGTGTTTTAGTGGAAAGTTTTTCTTGCCTTAAAAGAATACAAACTTACTCAAGAAACACTATTTCTCCAGATAAATTTGCTCCTTTGGCAAATATTTCTATTCAGAAAGACATTTTCTTGATGTCACGAAGAAACAGCCATTTTCTGACGACATAATCGACAAATTTCCAGCTTTAAAGGGAAGAAGAATTGATGTAATATATAAAAAATAGGTAAGTTCTCATTAACTGATTTTCATTGAAGACAGTAGATATCTTTTCATATTGCTGTTGTAGCTCTTCACCTATTTTTCCTACCACGAGCTGCCACTGGAGGCCTATGAGGAGAGTCATGTGACAGGAACACTGTCGTTTTATCTGGGGAAGTTCTGCTTGCTAAGAAATTCATTGTGAGGTTACTTAACATATGTGAGAAATGATCATATTGAATTATATTGTGAAAAGTTTTATCGTGGGAATTTCTGCTTACTAAGAAATTCAGTGAGGTTACTTAACAAATGTGAAAAATGATCATATTGAATAATACGATAAGGAATATCTGCAGTTTCTCAGATGAATACAAGTCGAAATCTATATTAATATTAAAATTGAGGACGACTTTAATAACTAACTAGTTGAATACCATACTCCGTATCGACCAATAGATGGCAGCACGTCAACTACCCATCAGGATTCGTGCTGCTGTGAAAGTGCGTATATAAGGATACTAAAAAGTATCCTTTTAAAGGTCCTTTCTATTACCCTTAAAAGGACCTTTAACAATGAAAAGTATGTCTCCACAACGAAATATTCTGACGATAAAGTTTTTTTCCTCATGAATGTGAGGAGGTTTAGCTAGAAAATCAAATCAAATAGAGTGATTTTGTATTAGCAAAGAACTACCGAATGGCACTAAGTACGACCAGTGATGTATTCAGGTATCTTTTCGGGGGTCTTAGTCCCCCCGAAAATCCATGGACACCCCCCCCCCCGTAGGTTTTTGCGTGATCACCCTTTATATTTAGTCTAATTTTTTGTTTATAGATGAAAATTTGGAGAAATTAATTTTAAAAATTTAAGAAAACGGGGGAAAATATTATAATAAAAAAAACTCATTCACATGGACTTCATATCTCAGTAGCATTAAGATTATTTTAAGTATTAAATTAATTGCTTTGTTTTATACACTAAAACTAAAATTTAATTGCCATCGGAATGTATATTTACGTTTTCTAAATCCGACGAGACAATGCAGCCAATAATGTATACAATACCTCGAGAAAAAAAACGGAATTTCCGTTGTTAATTAGAGCCATAAATGACTTCACACAAAGTGTTAACACTTTAAATAACTTTTTTTTTTAATGTAGCTCTGAAATCAAAGTAGTTATGAAAATATATATACTCTATAGAAAAATTTGTTGCTTTAGATGAGAATGCTTTTGTAAATTTGTTTATAAATGGAACAATTGTCCATGTTAAAAATACATTATGAAGTCCTACCAAAATTACTCAATACTTTCTACGGTTAAAAATCAGGAGGGTAGAAGAAGACCAGTTAATTTTGATTACATATGCAAGAGGAGCAAACAAGAAAACCAAGCATTGTTTCACAATTCGTAAAATTTTTTAGAGCCTTTGTATTTGATAGTTAAGTTTACTGTGGATTTGTAATCACCAACGACATGCTGCTTGCACTGCAATACATCATCATATTTTGGAAGCTGGCATTCAGCTTTATTTCAGTCGTCTGGATGCCGACTTCCCATGTATATGGTTAAGTAAGACTCAATGTAGCTAACGTGACGTTAGGGCTTCCAATACAACAAAATATTTGCGCTACCGATTTTTTAACGATAGCAAATTATTAAAAATGATTCCCATATTTTTTTCCTGGCGGTATGTGGTTTACTCTCTGTGACAAAAAGGAAATCCAGGAATTTCAAACGATTAATTAGTTGTTTTCTTTACTACTATGTGCTAACCTAAATAATCTAAAGGGGCTGAAACCAAGTGGCAGCGGAATGGTTTGCACCATACGTTTTCAGGTAACACTGTAATCATAGGCGCCAACTTTCCAGAAATCCAATGGGTGCTCAAGTCAATAACAATGTTGATATGGAGTACAAGCAGTGAAAAGAGGGTGTCGGGGGGGGGGGGGGGGTAAGGTATGGAAATTCAATGCAGATTAACTTTTTTTAAAAAGTGTCTATTTAACTTAAATTCTGATGCTGTTAGATAAATATCTGTCCCAAATGCGACAACCTGTTGTCGAAGAGCATAACAATTTCGGCAGTTATTCCCCTTCTCCCCATGAATTTTGGAAAACCAGTGGGTTTTCGAAACACCTGAACATGAAGATCAAAATTTTTGATTTTTTTTTCTGAATTATTATTTGCGTTTTCCAATCCCAGGGTAGTTCAAATTTGTAAAAATAATGTGAATAAAAATTCTTGTAAAAGACGCAAATTTTTTTTTTTTTTTTTTAAATTTTACACCTCTGGAGCACTTTAGGTTAAAACTTTGCACTGATGCACGTCTTGGGTACTTTCTAGGCGTGCCCCCCCCCCGATACGAATTAAAAAAAAAGGGTTTATTTACTCCTATATCCTACAGTATCTAATATGTTCGTATACATGGTATGGTCAAAAATAAAATTACTATAATTTGACTCCCCTGGATTTTCCTGTGGAACCACAGCAGTTCTCATTTTCAGTTTGCGCCGAAATGGGACTCGAACGATGGATGAATTAAAAGAGAACATCCGCAGTAAATGTCGCAAGGTAGCGTTGTCAAATATTCAGGTCCTGATTATTCAGGGCTCCCTAACATTTAATTTTCCCTAAATTTAAGTATTTGTGTTAAACATATAGTGCATTTAATGTAAAACACATTAATAACAAGTTAGTAAAATCATGCAATGCATTGATTATGATACGCTTTCCAAGCATACCAGAAATTATTACTGAAATTATGAGGATAATGGCTGTGGAATAAATCTCGCTCCTGTGTCCTGATCATTGACCACATTTCGATGATATTCAACAGAACCGGTTCAGTATACCTCAAGAATAACATACTAAAGTTTTGTCGCAATAGAAGCAGTTTTACGCAAGTTATGAGAATAATGGTTGTGGAATAAATCTTGCTTTTGTGCAATGATCTTTGACCCCATTTCGTTGATATTCAACAGAACCGGTTCACCATACCTCTGGAACAACATGATAACGTTTTGTCGCAATCGAAACATTTTTAGGTAAGTTATGATGCACAAGGGCAATGGAATGGATCCCACTCCAGTGTCCTGACCTCTGACCCTATTTCGCCCATTTTCAATAGGGATCGTCCCCAGTGGCTCCCTACCACATACTAAAATTTCATCGAAATCGAACCATTTTTACGCAAGTTATGATGCATAAGGGCAATGGAACAAATCCCGCACTTATGTCCTGCCTGACCTTTAACCCCATTTCGCCCATTTTCAATAGGGTTCGTGCCCAGGTGGTTCCCTACCACATACTAAAATTTCATCGAATTCAAACCATATTTACGCATGTTATGACGCATAAAGGCAATGAAATGGATTCCACTTTTATGCCCTGACCTTTGACCCCATTTCACCCATTTTCAATAGGGTTCGTCCTCAGGTTGTTCCTTACCAAATACTAAAATTTCATCGAAATCGAACCATATTTACGCAAGTTATGACGCATAAAGGTAATGAAATGGATTCCACTTTTATGCCCTGACCTTTGACCCCATTTCGCCCATTTTCAATAGGGTCCGTCCCCAGGTGGTTCCTTACCAAATACTAAAATTTCATCGAAATCGAACCATTTTTACTAAAGTTATGACGCATAAGGGCAATGGAATAAATCCCGCTCTTATGCCCTGCCTGACCTTTGACCCAAATTTGCCAATTTTTCAATAGGGTTCGTGCCCAGGTAGTTCCCTACCACATACTAAAATTTCATTTAAATCGAACCATATTTACGCATGTTATGACGCATAAAGGCAATGAAATGGATCCCGCTTTTATGTCCTGATCTTTGACCCCATTCCACCCATTTTCAACAGGGTTTGTTTCCAGGTGGTTCCTTACCACATACTTAAATTTCATTGAAATCGAACCATTTTTACGCAAGTTATGATGCATAAAGGCAGTTTAATGGATCCCGCTCCTATGTCCTGACCTTTGACTCCATTTCATTTATTTTCAGTAGAGTTCGTTCCCAGGTGGTCCCTTACCACATACTAAAATTTCATTGAAATCGAACCATATTTACGCAAGTTGTGACGCATAAGGGCAATTGAATGGATCCCGCTCCTATGTCCTGACCTTTGATCCCGCTTCACCCATTTTCAATAAGGTTCGTCCCCTGGTGATCCCCTACCACATACTAAAATTTCATCGAAATCGAACCATTTTTACGTGAGTTATCTTGCCGACAGATGGACAGACGGACGGAAAAAGCTGGAGCATATACGCTTCTTCAGTTCAACACAATTTTATTAACAAGGTTGGGTTCAGGAGGCGAACATGGGCGTCCTGGTACATATATTGTACGGTAAAATATACAAACTCTAAAATTCTATGTACATTATATACAGCACGATGTATTGATTCACAAAGGAGCCTCGTGGTAAGAGGTGCAGGCATTTTGCACAAGAACAATAAGAGAGATTGTCGAAACATTTCGTCTCAAAGCATAAATATATTATAGTGCTGACAAATAACAGAACGAGAATATTATAATGAAGCACTGTACAAAAGGAGAACTGTAGATGACAAAGTAAACAATGTGAAACCTAAGGCAAACGGAATTACGATGTCTTAGTACTGGTAGAAAAAATTATAATCAAAGAGAAAACAAGTAAGACTATATACATTTGTACAGTATGGTGCATATATATTCACATGTGTTAGAAGATATAAGCTGTATGTTGAAGTTTGATTCCGAAAACCAATGGTGAGCATGCACGTTGAACTGAAGTTCAACAGAGCTAGAAGCAACGAGGTTATAAACTACCGACAGTCAATTGTAACGTCGCTGGCATGCCGGCGAACCAGGAAGCGGCCGGAGACCAGGTGGAACGGAAATGTTGTTCTCTCTGTTGGGCGACGGCCACAAGGTTCTCTAGACGAAGTCTTGAGAGGAGACGCTCCCGAAAGTGGCAGAGTAGTTCCACAGAAGCTTGGTGGATGGTATAAGGAGATGAGATATCTCGGCAGCGCTGATGAAATACGTAAATG
Source organism: Macrothele yani (assembly GCA_039090855.1). Taxonomy (NCBI): domain Eukaryota; kingdom Metazoa; phylum Arthropoda; class Arachnida; order Araneae; family Macrothelidae; genus Macrothele; species Macrothele yani. The sequence goes on along the minus strand of CM076995.1, from coordinate 98,403,266 downwards.
ACATGTTTCACCAGGATGAAAATATATGAGCAGATGGGTGGAAGCTTGACTGGCGGAGAGACCTGCAGGAGGAGTGTCTTATAGGCATCGAAAGGAAGATCAGTTGTGGCTGAACGTTGAGCAATGGAAAATGCAAGATGGAGTAGTGGAAGGAGGATGACACAATGTAGATAAACGTGAGAGACATCAGCTTCTTGAGCACAGAATGGGCAAAGAGGTGAGTCAAGAATGGTCATGCGGTGGAGGATGGATGGAACGGGAAGACGGCGGTGGAGAAAAAGCCAGTGAGTGTTTATTTCAAGAGGAGCTGAAAGAGGAGAAAGGGTGGCAGACCAGACAGCGGTGAGAGAGGATTGGGAGACATCAGGGATGTGAAGGGGAGAAGGAGAGTGGGATTTTAAAAGTAACCGATAGAGAACTGAGGTTGAAAGAGAGGATAGTGGAAGTGTAGATCTGCCGACTGAAAGAAAGAAAGGAAGGGGGAGGGAGGCGGAAGGAACAAAGGTCAGGCCGGTGGTGGTTGCGAGATGAGGAAACTTAGCAATGATGGTAGAGAGTAGGGAGTCAACGACAGAGCGAGAAGAGGGTGAAAGTAGAACGGTGGGTGGGAGGCTGGCGTAGGGTCGCCAGGACAGATCTGAGGTTACAAGGTCTTTGACGGTTACAACTCCGACTCGGAGCCAAGAAGGATAGGCGAAGCATGAAAGATGAGGGGGTGAAGAAGAGAGGAGAAGAACAGGGGTTCGGCAAGGAGTTCAGTGGTGGAATCGGGTGGGGATCGGGTGGGGATCGAGTGAGCGGTAGAGAGCGGAGAAAGGTAAGAGTCTCCCGTAAGGCAGGAGGAAGGCGAGAGTGAGTGGTAGTACGGAGGTCCATTAGAATGAAAGAAGTGAAAGTGAAATTAGTGTTGCTCGAAGAGCTGATGACATTCCTTGTGGTAACGGCGTCGGCAACAGGTGAGGTATGAAGACGGAGGAACGAAGTAATCCGGAGAGCTTGATAGTACAGTCGTGTATCAATTAGGCCAATGCCACCTTGGTCAGGAGGAAGGCTGAGCTTGGGGGCACTGAGCCAGTGGTGTCCGGTCCAGATAACTGAGGTGAAGCAGCGAGTGATATCATTGAGACGAAGAAGTGGGGATTTAGTAGCAAGCCAGGAATGTGTGCACATGGAGAGAAGATAGGTTTGCGCAAGACGTCCACGTTGAAAATATGAGGTGCAGAACTTCGCTTTTCGCCAAAACGCAGTTGACCGATGAAGACGTGGCTGGATGTTATTCCACGTTGTGCTGGAGGCTTCACCTGGGACGCCAAGATGTACGCCAAGAAAACGTTGAGAGGCTGAAGACCAGTGCGCTCCCCATGGGGAATCCAAACGGTCAACCCATGAGCCGCACCACAGGCCTGTGCTTTTGGTTGTATTAATCGCAGCTCCGGAGCAGGAGGCGTAATCGGCGAAAAGACTTTGGAGCAAAGAGAACTGTGAATCCAGGCGTATACAGAAGGTAACGTCGTCTGCATACGCCACGGAAGTGGTGACATGGTGTCTCGTGCGGGCGATGAGTGGCGGTAGGGTGGCTTGAAAGGAGCGTTGAACGGAGCGGAGAAGAGGTTCTAAGGCTATAGCGAAAAGTTGACCGGAGAGTGGGCAGCCTTGCCTCACTCCACGGCGGAAGAGGATTGGTGCTGTAAGAAAGGTGGGCAACTTGACCTGGAAACTGGCGGCCTGGTAGAGGGAGGTGAGGAGAGAAATAAACGGAGATGGAAATCCAAATCGGAGAAGTGTGGTGGAGACATAAGTGTGGGAGATATTATCAAAGGCGGACTGTTGGTCTAAAGAGAGGAGGGCGAGGGGTTCAAAGCGGGAGCGCACAAGGTGAATTAGATCAGTCAGGAGATGGATGTTGTGAGATAGGGAACGGCCGGGAACTGTGTAAGTCTGGTTAGGGGAGAGGATGTAAGTGAGGATGGGATTTAGTCGTTGTGAAAGAAGCTTGGTATAAAGTTTGTAGTCGAGATTCAGTAGGGAAATTGGGCGCCAGTTCACCAAGTCAAGGAGATCACCTTTTTTGGGGAAAAGGACAACGTATGCATTTGTGAATCCCCTCGGGAGAGGAGAGTAAGTAAAGGCAGCAGAGAAAGCGGATAGGAGAAACGGAAGAAGAAGAGGCAGAAAAGTTTTATAAAAGCTAAAGGTTAGGCCGTCCGGACCCGGAGCGGCACTAGAATTCAGAGAAAAGAATGTAGTGTTTAGTTCAGAGGGCGTGGGGGAAAGGAGTAGAGAAGAAGCGAGATGTGGGGGGCCTGAGGTAGATTAAAAAGGAGAGAATCCATTGCTGCAGAGGATGGTTGAGGAGGTTCACTGAACTTCATGGAGAAGTACTGACGGACATGGGAACAAAGTGCAATCGGCTCATCTGATACCTCTCCAGAAGAAAGGCGTAGATGATGAAGTATGGACGAAGCTCGTCGGGTGTTTTCCACCGACGTCAGGAACTCATAGTTGTGAGCATCCGGCGTCAGGTGTTGCAAACGAAGTCGGCGGAGAGCTTGTTGCGCCAGAGGAGTGAGAAGAGATCGAAGCTCTTCTTGAAAGGAGGAGAAGAGAGGATCACTGAGACTGAGCATGGATAGCATTGAACGAACATAGTCTAGGCGCATGTTCTGGAGTGTCTTCAGTTGGAAAGAGTAGTTTCGGACATGCAGAACGAGCTGTTGCTTGATCTCCAACCAAGAATTTAATCCACAGAGTGCAGATTGAAGCTGCGGTCGTCTGTCAATCAGGAATGACCGGACCGAAGAGCAGAATGCCGGGTCGGAGAGAAGTGAATCATCAAATGTCCACGGGCGAATTATCCTGGGTTTGAATGGTGCAGTATGGACTATGATGGCAATGGCGCAGTGGTCAGATGAGGCCGTGGGATGCACACTCGATTCTGTCACAGCAGGAAGTAGAGTACTGGAGGCATAAAACCTGTCAAGGCGGGCTAAGAAAGGATTTTGCGCATGAGAGGAGCGCCAAGTGTAATTAGTCGACCATGGATGAATATGCCGATGTACATCATGAAGAGCGTTGTTCGTGACAACTGTCTGGAGCAGGTTCGCCAGGGCATGGCGGCGCTCTCTATTTGTAGAAGACCTATCCAGAAGAGGATCCAGGGTACAGTTAAAATCCCCACCAACGAGTACATGGTCTGACGGTGGGATACGGTCGAGTGCTCTGCGAAGACGCGTGAAGAGAACTGATAAATGTGTTGTAGTGCTTGGAATATAGATATTGAATAAATGATATCTGGAAGACGCGATGGCAAAGGATGCATGCTGTAAGAGATCTCGACAAATATTTCGCACAGAGAGGAATGTGATAATACTTGTAGAATTGAGAGTGTGACTAATGCCGATGACAAGACCGTTATGAGATGTTAGTCCATAGGCGTGATGAAACACAAAGTTCCACTGGCGCCATCGAGAATAGACGGTAGATGGTTTGCAATTTGTCTCTTGAAGGAGGAGAATATCAGCCCCCAACGGGTTGAGGTCTTCATATGCTAGAGAGTTGCTGAGGGGGAAGCGAATCCCCTGCAATTAAGTGACACGATCTTGAATTGTGGGGTTCCTTGCCTCTAGCTGAAGATCTTTCAGAGCTGGAGGAAAAGACTTGAGACGATTATAGAAAATTTGTGCCCACGGATGGGTGGGAACATTCTGGCGGCAGAAATGCGACACATTGAAGATCTGCTCCGGCACAAGTTGGCGAAGCGATGGATTCTTGACTGCTAAGGCACGCGCTATTGCGTAGCTTGTCGGATTCGTTAAGTATGTATGGAGATCAATGTGTGAGAGTGGTACGGGAGGTATATTGGCTGTCTGGAGAAATGCAGCGAACTCTTCGACCGTGGGAAAGGAGAACGGCTGGCGAGGTGTGTCGAGGAGAACTGCTGGAGAGGGAGGTTGAACGAGGTGAAGTAGAGTTTTGCTTCTTCGCTACTCGCCTGCTGCGGCCAGAGCCGCGGCGCTTCAGTGGAGGCTCGGTCGTCTCATCCTCACACTGCGTCTCTGGACCAACGGACTCCACATCAACTGTTTCGGAGGTTCCAGTGGTAATAGCTGGTTGTAAATCCTCTGAAAGGGACTCAGTGGTGGAGCGACGACGTTGCGGGAGTGAGGAGGCAATTGTAGGAAAGTCCTCTAGTGAAAAAGGGGAAGCGGCTGTGGGAGCGTTGCGTTGACCAACGTCTGTAAGCGGACTTTTTCATCATATCTTGGCTCCGAGGCCTGCTGTGCTGAAGTAGATGGTGTAGTACGCTTCGAGGTAGGAACAGTACCTGTAGGAGCGCCAGTCGGAGTCGGTGGAACTTGATGTGGGCAGTGCACGCGAAGATGGTTTTCGCCATGGCAAAGCGTGAGTGCAAGGAGGTAATGACGTCGATTCTCCGACGTTGCTGGCCAAACCGTACAGTTAGGATCTTCGGGCACGCAAGCAGATTATCGTCCGACGGAAATATGACACGGGCACTTCGACGAAACCCTGCAATGGATTTGTCATCGGGATCTCTGGGCGCCGCCGAAAGGGTCGTTATTGGTCCAACCACTCGGCCAAATTTGCTGAGTAAAGTGCATAGAGCGACATCTGAGACTTCAGGTGGGACTGGGTGGAAAGTGACCTGGATAGGTCGCTGTGCCACAGGTTCAGCCAGAAGATGCATATCTTCGATGGATAAGCCAGCAGTCATCACAAGGTCTGCATGTTCTTTACGGGCAAAATACACTAATACGGCCCGTGGCTTTCGAGCCATGTGAGTGACATAAGCTCCTGTAGGAAGCATCTTCTTTAGGGCAATAATATATTCCTTGAGTTTCGTGTCTGGTAATGCATCAAAACAGACACCGAAATCCATTGTGGAGAAAAATTGTTTCCCGGCTGGGGAATCCTCTGGGATATCAATGGTGGCAGAACTACCCTCAATACTGACGTAAGAGTCAGGAAAAACGGGAGCAATAAACTTGGAAGGAACTCTCGCTCCGGAGGTTACTGTGGAGTAAGTGAGAGACGTAGAGTTGGCAGCGGAAGGATGCGATACAGTGCTCATTGCTGGTAGCTGCTTGGTAAACTGAGTTGAGCCAGTTGAAGGCAACGCAACCGTGCAATCGGTCACATCCATAGCTTCGGCAAATGAACCAGGGCCGTGCGTCAAGGTGACGTCACTCTCTTGGGCAAGGATATCAGCTTGAGCCTTTGCAGAGGAGTCTCGCGTCACATCTTGTATGCGTATGACGTCTCTGACGTGCATAAATGCTGATTGGTCTCCTGAGAGTGAGGAGGAGGAGGAGGTTGAAGGAGCATCACTGATGTGGGCGTGGACATCACCTTTATCAGTGCCTGCCTTTGTAAATGGCGAGGATTAACTTAAGGATCGATCAGCTTGATCGAAAATAATAAAACGCTGAATGCAAACAAAATATGCAACTCACCGACTTGGGAGCTGAGCTAAAAGAATGTACAGATCTTCTTCTTGAAGGGGAACACAAAAATAGGAACAAACACTCACTATATACTTTCAAAAACTGAGCACAAACACAGAGCTCGAAAGGAACGTGACTATATCGGTTATACGCTTCTTCAATTTACGGTTGGAAAACGTAAAAAAGGTGAAAGAACTGAAAAAAAAAGGCGTTTTTCTCTCAAAGAACTTTGTACAGAAAACATTAAATAATGCTTTTCTTTCCAAGTCTTAGAACACTGTATTAAGTGTTTGAGCAATTTATTTGTACAACAGATAACTAAAAATTTTTTTTTGGTTACTAAAAATTCTTTTTTGGTCACGCCATTCTTTTTTGGTTACTAACAGAGCAACATCAATTAAATATAATTAATGCGCCGTTCTTACTAAGATTATGTGGTACACGCGCAAGATTTTTGTGTTGCCCGTAAGGTAAGCTGATCAGAAGTCCCCTATTCTTGAGGACAGTCCTCGAATTTAGTTTACTGTCCCCAAAAACGCCTGATGCCTTTGGGGATGCAAATTGTCCTCAAATTTTGATGTTTGTACTCAAGTGTCCTCGAATTTACACTTCTTCATTAGCTCCTTAGATTTCTAATAAAAAAAATTCTTAAAAGTAGTTTTTGTTGTATTAGTTTTCCTACATGCTTCTTCTGAAAACAAACTTTGCCTAATTTTGTTTTTCTTCTTTCCGAGTTTAACGACCACCGCGAGCAACTCAGAGGACTATAAGTAGTCGCCGGTCTCTAATTTAGAGACATTCGTTCTAGGGAAGGGAGACAGCAAGTGCTGTAAGACAAACACACCACACATGCCTCATTCGGGACTCGAACCCGTGCCAACTTGTACGAATCATCGTCAGTGACCAGCACTAAGACACTGCACCACTGGCACAGTCAAATTTCGATTGCACCTGTTTTAAGTTCCTCGAAGAACTTTGGCAAAATGAAAAATTCGCCATGCAATTACTTTAGTGTGCAGCTTGATTTTAATTCGGCAATATACCTAAGGTAAAGCATTTTACTTTTGCTAATATGCTCTCATCATCATAGTTCTACTTTGTCAAAAAAATTACCAACATTCTATAAGATATATCCTTTTCAGACACAAATTTTCATATACAAATCACACTTATTGAAGCAATCCAGTTTTGTGACAAAAAGACTTGCATATTTATATTGGATACGTATGTGTCCCCAAATGAACTGCTGATTTGGGGACGCCACGCCCTTTTGTCCTCAAATCAGTGTTCCAATATCTGGTCACCTTACCGTAAGGAGGCTGAGAATGAGCTCAAGGAATTACTTTCATTGGAACCAATATCAGTGGCGAATTGTATAATATCAATGTCCATCAGTACCGTTTTCTTTCCGAGCACTGCAATCTTAACCCCACCAAGTAGCCATCTCCTGCAAATTTATTTCGACTGCCATCTGGACAAAGGAGTTCACATTCTCTTTGTGATAGAATCTTATGATTTGTGAGACATCATATACTGCGTGATCCAACTGTGTAGATCAATCTGCACAGTATTTTTTGTTTGTTTATTTTTGGGTTTAACAACTACCATGGACAACTCGCATACCTATAAGCAGCCGCCCGTCCCAAAGTTCGGGTCACTTATTCCAGGGAAGAGACAGATCCAGCACCTTTGGCTATGCACTCCACCCATGAATCATCCGGGGTTGATACTCAGTTCGAAAAAATAGTCAGACTGTTCCACCAGGGCGGCCGTTTCTGTAGAGTGAACATTCGGCTAAGATACGAGCATGTTTGCATACAGGACACATTTTCCCCTATTTTTAAATACATGATTATTTTAAAAGTTCCTTTGCCGAGATTATCTTACCATGTAACCGCGAAAAGTGATTTAATGGCGCTATGCCTAGAAAAAGTGCCTTAGCGCCGCTAAGGTGCGCTAAGCCCCTTCTACACCACTGTGTTTTGCCTACAATGACTCTCTCAATAAATTCTTTTGCGACGTTGACGAGGTCTCAATCACAAGTTATAGCTCCTTGTTTACGTGTAAAGTAGCCAAATCATTTAGTTGTTTTTGCCCTATCGTTGACCTCAAAAATGTTCTCAAGCGCCGAAGGGCCGAAAAAGATCGTTCTGCGGAACATGTGGATACGGGAAAAGTTAGAATCAGTTTTACAAACTTCACGTATTCCGAAAGCAACATACGGAGAGGAGCGCGGTCGTCACTGCTGAAGAGGTTTACAACATCTCTGGTAGTGTGCATTGAAATCTTTTCAGTCTTGAACACGTCTATAAACATATCCCGATGCAGAATCAGTTTATCTTTATCGAAATCAGATCTATAAAAGGCTATAATGTCCTTAGTGCTATTTTTAACCGTAGCAAATGGCTCCGTCTTGGCGAGATGATTTATCACTTGTTTTTGAAACCTGTTCTGCAACGAGTTGACAGTACCCAGCAAAAACACAAGTGCTGGGAAACTGCTGGCCACCAGCTGGCAGTGATGGGTCACTGCTGGCTGAAATCTGCCGCTCACGGCCCGGTAGTGGTCCGTTGGTGGCAGCGCTATCAGTTGGCGAGCCATTGATGGCCCTGCAGCATCGCCGTGAATTGTGGGCCTCCAAGCAAGTGCCACTAGTGGCCCGTTGCTGGCAGCTAATGCAACCCCCAACAGCAGGTGGAAGCATCGGGACTGCGCATGCGCAGAAGCAACACTTGCTGTGTCTCTCATGGTACCAGTTAGTTGAAGACGACGCTATCGCCATCGTGTTATTTTAGTGCATGTTAAGAAAAACATCCATATATGGAGAGGCGAATTAATTTCCTAATGAAATTTTACGTCGACGAAGATATCAGATTAAGCCGTGAATTACTAGATTACAGCCATGAAATACACCCACTATATTCCCATGAATAACAATTCATGGAATGGAGTGGATGAATAACAAGAAAAAATTTGAAACCGTTTGAAACGCATATCCTGGAAAACCGTTAAAACAGCGTTTGTTGGGGAAAAAAAAAGAATTATACGCGTACAAAATTTATTAATTATTTGAAAGTAAAAAAAAGCAACGCTATGTGGTGTACTCATCCATGGGTTGAATACACAAGACGGAGGAATTCGCTTCTAAAAATAACGAGAAGTAAAATAAAATACATTTTACTCTTTAAAACATATGTAGCTTCGGACAACGGAAAGGAAAGACACAACGTTAAAAATGTAACAGAATGTGACATGAACCCGGGTAAATATATATTTATTCAACAATCTCTTTTCAAAACGGCAAGGACAGTACAAAACTTTGGAAAGCGACTCTAAGTATGTACACGCCTTGAAAATGAGTGAAGTTCCCTTAAGGTAAAAAAAAAAACTGTCGTTACGTTGAAAAAATTAATTTATGAATTATATGAAACTGACTTTTATGAAAAATACCTCTCAATATTGTAAAATGAAAGAGGGAAGCATTCGATTACAAATTGCATACCAAACATATAGCTTCCAGCACGTATCCGCGCGTAGTGAATTAGTCCAGTCGGTAGCGAGCGCGGCTTCCATGCAAACGGCCCTGGATAGAATCTAGTCAGATGCAAACCTGTGTTTTTCCGGTCTGTTGAGAAAATTTCCCCATCGCAATGCGTTAACTTAAAGCTACAATTTTTTTTTATTATGGCTATTACTGGGAAATTGGCGGACAAGATTCGGCAAGCCACCAGTTACGTCACGTGGTTGCTGGCTGCCACTAACGGCCCACTAGCGGACCACATTAGGCTAGCCATCATTTCTGGCACGTGCTTGCAGGGCCACTGAAGGGCCACTTGTGGCAGCTACTGCCTGTGATGGACCACTGATGGCCCTGTTGTGGCATATGACAACTGATGGGGGGCCAACTGTTGGCTAGCTGTTGGCCTGAACTGCTGGCCCTTCTGTTGGCTGCCCGGACATTTTATTGACGGTTCGGCAGCGGCAACATAGTGCTGGGCCATTGCGGGCAGTGCTGGCTGCCAGCAATGGCCCAGTGCTGACCCAGCAAGACTGTTTTTGCTGGGTAATGCCAATAGTTTCGAAGAACAGCTTCCTGTATTTTTCTTGGGTAGACTGGAAAACTTGGGGTTCACTTCAATCATCAATGCGACGTGGTAACTTTGGCTCATCTATGTCTAGTTCTTTTGCCTTTTGTATTGAATCGTCCCCTAGCGAATCAAACCCACTCTCTCTTTGAGCTATAAGAGAACTCGTCAGTGTCTCTATACTTGATTTTGATACTCGTCAGAGTCTCTATACCGAATTAAATTATTCAATTCTTTGAGAAAGACAGTTACCATTTCAAGTTGAAAAAATAATTGAAATTCCTGCAATTTGTGGAGACAACCCGCTCGCCTTTGCTCCCACTTCATTTCTTTCTGTTGAAAGATCCCTTAGAAAAAGTAATACGGTGTCATAATTTGCTTCAAGGGGTTTCAGCGAATTTACTCGTAGATACCACCTTGTGGAGCAAAAACGCCTCAAAGGCGTCTTACTTGCATCTTGAAGTGGCTTGAATATTGCAAGTCGTTTAGGCGAATTTCCGATAAAAGATACGAGTTCACGCACAAGAGCTAGAAAATCTCGAATGCAATCGATGTTCTGCATGGCATCTTATACAGCCAAATTTAACATGTGGGCTACGCGTGTACAAATATGGCCTTTGATTCAATTTTCAACAGCCGACTTTGCAAACTTATCAAGTGTCCACTTACATTAGCTGCTCCATCGTAACATTGCCCACAACAGTTCCGTATATCAAGATCAAATCGCGCTATAATATATCCTGAATAACATAAAATAGAACATCTGCGATCGTGTTTGGTGTTTCTTAAAATCCAAAGAAAAGTTATTTCACTTTTAACCTGGTGTCCACTATACGAAAACAAATGGATACCTGTTCTTTAGTTGAAATATCACAAGTTTTTTCGATGACCAAATAATAAATGGCAGCATTTTTTATCTCTAGCAGCAGTTTTTTTGGGGCATGATTCGACATAAGGCAAAGAATTTCAGTGGTGATGTGCGATATCCATTTAAATTTAGCACAAGATTCGAACTTGCGTCATCATGACCACGAATGGCTAAACTTTGCTGAGCCAGAAATTTCAGAGATGAAATAATTTTCATGAGTGCCTGCCTTGCCTTTTTCATTTTGTTTACCTTACTGTTTGACAGGGACGCCGCAATGTTTACTCTTATTTCCACGGAAGAGCACAGTAAAGCTGCTGTTTTATGTAGTGAACTTTTCTCCTGAATCTTGAACTGTTCGATTGCTTTTTGCCAAGCGGGAAATCCACCAGTAACGAAGGCGCGAAATACATTTTGATCTTTTGCTGACACTCGCCTTTTGTTCAACAGCGAGCGTACAAACAGAGCAAAACACTCTGTCTACGTCTGAATTTTAAGCAATCCATGCATATGTAACCTTCCACTTTTGTTGAAAACATCTTCCCTTTTGTCTTTCCATTTGTTTTCCACTGAGCAAAGAATTAGGCAGCGTACTCGTGGTTGGGTAAGTTGTGCTTGTAATATTACTTCTCCCTCCATTACTTTCGGCAAAAACAGGCGTATTACATTTGGGTAACTTTATAACAAATTTCTCCATTTTCAACACTTTTAAAAATGGGAAAGAGAAATCACGGAGTGTCGATTGAATGTCTAGAGCTCCTAGTCAAGAACGTAACAACGGAAAGCAATGAACAATCCTAAATGTTCATCAAAACGACTTTACTCTTTCAGATATCCCGTCCCATACACTTTCTCCCCTAATGAAACGCCGCATTAGTAACAGTTGACCATCCACCTAAGTACCTCTCCTCCTCCCCCACAACCTTCGAAGAAAGATGTGCTGTATAAGTCTGCCCTGACCGGGCTGCTTTGAAGAAGCCCGAACCCGGCCGGACAGTGCGGCTTGGTTCCGACTTGGAGCCACTAATCAAACCACTATTCGAGACGAAATGGGAGGTCCGCAGTAGACTATCCTTTCATCCCACAGACTTACTGACACGACAACGTTAATCCTGAGCCCCATCCCAAAACTAGTAACAGGCTGTTTCTAGTTTGTCCCTCTCGGTCACCCTCGCTAATGATTTCTTGAGGCGATTAGTGAGAGACTTAGCCACCTAAAATAGTTTCCCCGGCATTTCTAGTCATTCCGACCATCAGCGGGGTAAAAGAAATGAAGCAATAATTTTTTCCTACTGGCAGCCCAAACATGACATTTTGCTACTCCTTCTTTGTTCACAGTCAGCTCCACCAATGTTTTCCATTAACAAGAAAAAAAAATATTATAATATATAAAATAGATAAATAAAAAAAAGGAGAAAAAACTTAATTTTCAATGGGTGCGAGGCACCCATTGAAAACATGCATTGGGTGCGCAGGCCCGGAGCACCCACACAGTCGGCGCCCCTGACTGTAATGATTTCTTAATAATCAGAAAAACGCTTGTTATAAGACTAAAATATTTTTGCCACTCCTAATGTTTAGGGGGCGGAGGGGAAGAATTTTCTCCAGCACAGCACCGTTATCTTACTAGCATCCTTAATATTTTACACCACCGCAGCATGGTGAAATCCGTGGTGCATTACTGAATTAAAATAAAGGTATAACTTTTTTACATTTTTAATCACTTGCATGTGTAGATTTCAGAAAATTTGTTATATGTATTAATGTATATATAAATAATATAAATGTATTAATGTATAAATAAATAACAAGTAATAACAGGTTTGAGCCCCCTCAAAATTTGCGATTGACCCTCCCCGGAAAAAAACTCTCTGAATGTAACGCTGAGTACAAGACAGTGTTCTGTTGAAATAAGACACTTCCGTCGGAATAAATACTCCAGAATGTTGTTTGCCATATATTGTCTGATAAAATAGTAAGTGATCTGTCATATATATATATTTCTAATATTTTGGAAATTCCTCATATTTTTGTCCTTCCAAACTTAATCAAAAATGCCTTCAATTCCACATTTCAACCCGCCTTCTCCCCGAAAAAAAAAACAAAAAAACCACGTTAATCAGCTTATGGTTCTCCATACAAAACACATCAGTACTAATCCTGTTCTACAGCAGTGCACGTTGACGTGCTGACATCTATTGGCTCTGTGACAACTACATAGATTGACGCATGGCTTTCTGCGATTAATCAAAGATAAGTCACAAGTCCATGAAGTCATGTTGATATAAAAACTCAAAAGTTCCCCTACCAATAAAGTACACTCTCTATTTACCTCCTGTCGCATTCCGAATGTACGGGTAAAGCAACTGGGGTTAACCACTGTCTCAATGAAAACACCCGAGCATTAAAATTGCATGTGCAGTAAAGCTTACATGTCTCACTCACATGACTCTCCTCGTAGGCCCCGCCTACTCGGAATCTCCAAAGTGGCTCTGAACCAATCGCGTGGAGGAAATGGCCTTAATCGCGATTCCGTACATTCACTTGTGAAATACGCCACCGGGGGCGGCCAAGGAATTGAAAAATTTGAGCCCGACGACAGCCCTGGGATGTGAGTTGAAATACCGGAATCGGACTCCATGAATTCAATGCCCCAGGGCATTGTGGGTGACAAGAGAGGACAGAGTACTAGTTAGAATGCATTCCAATTCAGCTTATGACACTAGCTGCCTGCTTTGGGATTCCCCCTCCGCTCTCCCGTCAGTTTACATGTGTATTTTCATTTTCGCTTTGTTCTTTTGGGGGAAATCATTACTATTAATCATCACCGTCAGCGAAAATGTCGACTACGAAGTTTTCTGGATGCGAAAATAGGAAAGGGAAGCTTAAAAGGATTGAAAAAAAGGGGCCGCCCCGGTGGCGCAGTGGTCTAAGCGATGGCCTCGGATCATTCGTCCGAAAGGGGTCCGGGTTCGAATCCCGGTGAGGCATGGATGCCGTGTTTGTCTTACGGCACTGGCTCTCTCCCTTCACTGGAACCAGTGACCCTAAATTAGGGACGGGCGACTGATTATAGCCCATTGAGTTGCTCACGGTGGTCGTTAAATGTCCAATTAAAAAAAAAAAAAAAAAGGGCTTTAAAGAAAAAAAAAATTGAACCGGCAGAAGGGGACACGGTAAATGAATGAAGAGAAAATACAGTGTTTGGTTGCAAGATCTTTTTTTTTTTTTTTTTTTTTATTGGAGGTTTAACGACCACCGTGAGCAACTCAACGGGCTATAAGCAGTCGCCCGTCCCTAATTTAGGGTCACTGGTTCCAGGGAAGGAGAGAGCCAGTGCCGTAAGACAAACACAACATCCATGCCTCACCGGGATTCGAACCCGGACCTACGGACGAATGATCAGAGGCCATCGCTTAGACCACTGCGCCACCAGGGCGGCGGTTGCAAGATCTACCGATTAAGAAGTGAAGGAGCCAACTGAACAAGAACTAGGGGCTCAGGGCGAAGATCAAGTTTGTGAGTCTGCCGATGGTGAAGATGAGGAATGTAAGTCAAACGGAGGAAATTTTCAAGCTGTTGAAGGAAATGAACTTCTGTTACATCATATGATACAGTATTAGATCCTGCTAAATGGAAAGTAGACGATTCATTTGTTTTTTATATTACAAAAAGTCCTCCGAATCAAAATTTAAAAGAAATAGATTTTACATTTTCAAAAACATCTTGTAGTGATCGATATAGATCTGCCTCAAAAGGATTATTTTATAACCGTCTTAAAAAATATGGTGAAAATAAAAGAAGAGAATGGCTATTGCATTCTGAGTCAACTGGACGCGTTTTTTGTTTACCATGTAAACTGTTTGCAAAGCGAGAGAGCCGCCCCCCTCCCCCGGTGGCGCAGTGGTCTAAGCGATGGCCTCTGATCATTCATCCGTAAGGGGCCCGGGTTCGAATCCCGGTGAGGCATGGATGTTGTGTTTGTCTTACGGTACTGGCTCTCTCCCTTTCCTGGAACCAGTGACCCTAAATTAGGGACGGGCGACTGCTTATTGCCCATTGAGTTGCTCACGGTGGTCGTTAAACCTCCAATAAAAAAAAAAAGATATCTATTTGTCGATTATGTCGTCAGAAAATGGCCGTTTCTTCGTGACATCAAGAAAATGTCTTTCTGAATAGAAATATTTGCCAAAGAAGCAAGTTTATCTGGAGAAATAGTGTTTCTTGAGTAAGTTTGTATTCTTTTAAGGCAAGAAAAACTTCTTTCCACTGACGCACTTGTAGATGGAATGGTTAAAATCAGGGAAACCAATTTATAAGCTTCTATAAAAATGTTTTTATCTCCATGAAACACTCGAAGAAGTTCATGAGTCGATATATTCCTTAATTTTTTATCAGCATATACAAGACTCAGTTCATCTTTAAGGCGCTGGTGTTTAGTAAACATTTTTCCGTAAAAATGTTGTAGATTTTCAAACGTGTGAGAGGGAAAATATGAATTAAATTGGTCGAATTTGTTTGTGTCAGCAAGCCAGGCAATTGAAGTTTATCCAAAATTTTGTCTAGCATTTCGTATAAAGCTTCTGACGTTCTATCTTCACTCACACCATGGAAACCCAAAAATCGCTCAACCGATACACCTTGCGAATCAACAGGTCTTATTATTAAAGAGCACTCGGAAGTCTGGTTATGTCTTCCCATCTACTTGAACATAAAAGCATTGAACTTCATTTATTTCACTTTTGACGTGATCGTTTATATATTCAGAAATGCATTCAATTAATTCGTTTTGAATAGCTTTTGAGTCACCTGTGAAGACATTTTTTATCGTTTCGTATTGATTTAGAATTTTTAAAGGAGTTCTTGATATCAACAGTGAAAGCAATTCCTTGAATTTCTACGATTTATCGAGTCAATGCCTTCGTCATGGTCACGGAATGCTAGTTCTTGTTTACTCAAATACAGTACTGCATCAATCATTGTCTGCAGGAAAAGTCTATTTAAACGAACGCTTTCGCTGAAATGCATTTTCAAAAGCCTAGCATTCTCCCACAGGGCATCGGCAATGGTATTGTGATTCTTTTCAAAATTATTTAGCATTAATTCGCATTTCAGGTGTTCGCTAGAATCACCACGTTTATGAAGTGGCCGTTTTATATTTAAGAAATCTGAAAATTGTCTTTATTCCACGCCGAATTTTATTACTAAAAAATAAGCAGGGCCAACAAAATAATTTTTGTAACACAGAAGGGCTACAAAGCCATTTATATTCAGTAAACCAAGAATTTTTAAAATTATTATTGTAAGATTTGCCGTTCTTCTTGATTTCTTTCTTGGCGACAATTGTCAGTGAATCCGTCGGTCGTCCTTGAAGTAAAATGTCTCTTTTATTTTCATATTTCCACCGATTGAACGGAGTTTGCAATAAATTACAGACAATGTCGTTCACAGGATACATACTGAAAACTAAAACTATCACTATCAGTTAAACTGTACACGAAACTAAAGTAACTAATGAAGTTTTTAACAAACAATCACAAAACACAAAAAAACAAATCTCTTTCGGAAAGTATGTCCCGAAACACCGCAAAGAAAAAGCCCTATAGTGGATTGCCAAGGGTTTCCGTTAAACTGCGATCTCTTCAGAAGGTCACGACTTCAGGTGCAGAGGCTTGGCGTCTCAAGCTAAAACACTTCACTTGCCCGGCACATAGGGGAGGGTGACGTCACTGTTACCATGGCAACTCCAACGAAAACTGCAGACTTCCAAGCATTCTCATTTCAGCTCTTCACTTGAACTGTTTTGCGTATAAGGACTTGTTTTCCGTTTTGGACGCCCATTGTGAATTGATATCTAATCAAAATTTTGGTTATTTTACCACGCAATAAAAGAAAAAAAAATATATTATACGAAATTATTAAATAAAACCTTATTTCAAATAAAATAGGTGAAGAGGCAGTTCACCTACTTCACCTGAAAAGCCGCCACTGAGTTAGGGACGGGCGACTGCTTATAGCCAATTGAGTTGCTCACGGAGGTCGTTAAACCTACAATAAAAAAAAAGAAAAGCGAGAGAGTCCTTTCTCAAGTATAAGTTTCAATTATTGGAAAAAGCCGGTCCGCTGGCGCAGTGGTCTAAGCGATGGCCTCTGATCATTCGTCCGTAAGGGGTCCGGGTTTGAATCCCGGTGAGTATGGATGTTGTGTTTGTCTTACGGCACTGACTCTCTCCCTTCCCTGGAACCAGTGACCCTAAATTAGGGACGGGCGACTGCTTATAGCCCATTGAGTTGCTCACGGTGGTCGTTAAACCTCCAATCCAAGAAAAAAAAAAAAAAATGATTGGAAACTCGAAAACCTGATAGGAGTACATAGTTCTTCATTTGAGCATGTAGAGTCTGTAAAGTGTTTCATAACACGTGCAGAGAATAGTGGCTAAATTGATTCTGCTGTAATTAAGCACCTGATGAATGAGAAAAATTATTGGAAAGCAGTACTTTTACGGATTATCGAAGTCATTAAATTTATGTCTTCCCGTGGATTAGCATTTCCTGGAAATGGAGCGAACGACAAGTTAGGGAATAATAATAATGTCAATTATCTAGGTATCCTTGAACTGATAGGAAAATTTGACCCTTTTCTGGAGCAACATTTGAAAAACATTAGAAATAAGGGAAGTGGATATGTTTCATACCTTTCGAAAGATGTATGTGAAGAATTCATTTAATTAATATCCTTATCAGTCACTCACGCAATAGCTAAATAGTTGAAGGAGTGGATTAGCATTTCGTGGAAATAGAGAGAACGATATTTATTTTATTATTATAGACTCCGCTCCAGATTTGTCAAAAGTTGACTGTTATTTTTCGTTATGTTCTGTAAAATGGACAACCAGTGGAACATTTATTTGTTTCTTGCCCAACACTCGTCATAAGCAGAAGTATTTCTTGCCGAACACTGGTCTTAGGAGAAGGCTTAATTGAAGCTGTTACAAGATATAAAAATAGATGTTACAGACTGCAGAAGCCAAAGTTATGACAATGCGAGAAATATGCCTGGTGAATTATCAGGTCTCCAAGCTCGATTAAAAAGTCATAACAGTTTATCCTACTATATTCCATGCACAACACACTCTCTTAATTTGGTTGGGAAATCAGCAGTGGGATGCTGCTTTGAAGCTACATCTTTTTTTACGTTCGTACAGGAAATATACAACTTTTGGTCATCTTCATCACATAGGTGGCAAATCTTGAAGACAAGTCTTCAAGATAGTTATAAGCTCCACAGCGAATCTAGATTGCAATCGCCACTTCTTGTGGCCAAAACGTTATGTGAAACCCGATGGTCAGCAAGGGTTGATGCATGCAAGGCCTTGCGCTCTCGTCATTCCTGCATTAGAGGATGCACTTCAAGACTTCGCAGAAAACACCGGTGAAAAATTAGAAGCAAGAGTAGAAGCAGAGTGATTATTAAGTAAAATGAATTTGTTAAAATGGGCATTCTCTTAGAGCTTTAGAGTGATAATTTACAAAGAATTGATAGTTCCAATAAAACCCTGCAGAAAGTGAATATTGACCTTTCAGTGGCTGTGGAACTGTACGATTCACTTGTTAATTACTTAAGTGATCTCCGGAATAAATTTCGTAAGTATGAGGAAGATGGAAAACTTTTGTCTCAGTGCGACGAATATAAGAAAAATGTTACTAGAACTCGTTGGAGAAAACTACAATTTCAAGAGATGAATGGCAATAAAGAAACTGTTTTCATTGGAAAGTAACATATGCGAATATTAGTTTTCCATACGATCATTGATAACTTGGTGCACCAGTTGAAACGTCGACGAGATGCGTATTCCGATGTGGAGAGCATGTTTGGGTTTCTAACGCAATTATCAGATGTTGATGAGACAACAATATCTCAAAAGGCAAAAAAAGACAGTTCACTCTCAACATTTAGGCTCAGAATTTGAACAAGAATGTCTACATTTCCAGAAATTTTGGAATAATTTAGATAGACAAGCAGTGACAGATTTAGATAGACAGCAGTGACGTTGTAAATTTAAAGTTAGTGTTCCAAATATGTTGAAACTGATTCTAAAATATGTTGAAACTGATTAAGGAAAAAATAATTGATTCAACTTTTCCGAACATTGATGTTATCCTAAGGCTTTGCCTAAGCATACCCATCACTAATGTCTCTGGAGAAAGAAGTTTTTCTCTTTTGAAAATCATCCACAATTACTTGAGGACATGTAGCTCTCAAGAAAAAACGAGTGCATTGGCAAATTTGTCACTTAATTCGAACATTGTAGAAGCATTAACATTTGATGATATAGTAGAGGGTTTTGCCACAAAGAAATCGAGAAAAAAATCTTTTAGCGGTGACTAATTTAACTATATATAAATTATGTTCATTCATTTCTTCTATCTCTCAACCACTTAATCGATATACAATAAACATTGGTAGCAGCACTATCATTATATTTTTTAAAAATCCAAAAATTAATATTGCATGCGTTGTAAATTTAAATCCAAAATTTTGCAGGCAAATGTTTCAGAAGTCTGTTAGAAAAACAATTTCATTTGTAAATATAACAATTTACTGTGAAATGATGTTTTAAAATTATGCGAATTAAACTTGTGAGAAAACGACATTTACAAATTTCTATTTCAATGCCCAGTTTTAAGCAATACATGTGGTGAAAATTTTACAGGGTTGGGTTGTTCTTGAGAATATGCTGATTCTTTGTGTGACAAAAAATTTATATGTAATATGTAATTTAAATATGAAATTCTAATCGGCCTCAAATTTTTTACAATAAGTTTACTTAGGGGCGTTTGATATTTCTTGGCCTAGGGCGCTGTAACGCTTAAACCCGCTCCTGCTCATATGCATGAAAGAAATTATATAATTCAAGACTACACGCTTGTGATATTGATTAAGAATAAATTATCAACGTTTATTCACAATTAAAAGATTCATTAGCATCGACTATAGTTTCGCAGAGCTTCTGGCTCGGCTTCATCAGGACGAATGGAGCGTAAACATTCAAATCATTGTCAGAGTTCTGACGGTCACGGACGAATGGAACGTAAACATTCAAATCATCATCAGAGTTCTGACGGTCACGGTTTTTTGGTGAGTTGTTTCCACGCGCTTGAAAGAAATGGAGTCGACGTCATGTCGTTGACAAGCAGTGAAGAGTTCCGGTATATGTGAAAAGCTTCTAATACATTAAGCTTGATCGTTGAATCAGGTTTATCAATGAGCGTAGCTTTTCCAAACAGAAATTTATGGTTCTTTTCGTGACAATGCTGGGCTATAGACGACTTCTTCAGTTCACAATTCCGTACGTAATTCTTGTGCTCCTTCACACGGAAATTTAAAGCCCTGCGGGTTTGTCCTATATATGAAAGTCCACATTCACAAGGTATCTGATAAATTCCCCAGGAATTTATGTCTTCGACGCAATCTTTTGATCCGAAAAAATTTATCTTGTTTATGGGTTTGAAAATAACTTTAAAATTAAAACTCTTGAGAATTTTTGAAATTCGAAAGCAAATCTGTGGAGCAAATGGGATAACCGCCCAATGCTGTCGTACTGGGTTGTCTACCGGCGTTAGTGAGCAGACATGCTTCGGTTTCCAAAATTTTTGGATAGCTTTATCTATAACGGAATGTGTATATCCTCTGTGTACTGCAATTCGTTTAAGGAAATCAAGCTCTTTCTGCAAGGAATCCTCAGCTGAGCATATATGTATTGCACGATATACGTATGTGTAGAAGGCTGAAATTTTTTGTTTCCATGGGTGATTTGATTTTGCATGGGGAGCTAAGGAAACAGCAAATGGTTTTCGGTAAACTGTTGCACTAAAGCAACCTTCAGAGCGTGACACAAGGACATCCAGAAATGGTAAGCAGCCATTATTTTCAGTCTCACATGTGAACTGTATATGAGGATCAATTGAATTGAGAAGTTCAACTAATTTAGGTATTTCCGAATTCCTGCCATTCCAGAAAACAAAGGTATCATGTACATATCGAATCCACAGGTCAAATGTAACGAGCTGAAAGAGTTTGTCCTCAAAGTGACGCATGTAGAATTCGCATAAAAGTGGCGACAGCGGGCTACCCATTGCAAGGTCTTCATTCTGTTGGAAATATCTTCAGCGAAAACCGAAACTGTTTTGTTTTGATAAACATTTCCACTAATCTCAAAATTTCTTCAACTTCCGGTTGGCTGAAATGATGTTCAATGAGACTTGCTTTCAATTATTCGAGGGCTCCATTCACTGGGATACTTGTGAACATGGATTTCACATCGAAGGATAACATGAACTGGTCGTTGTATGGATGTCGTTTAAGCCGATTGACAAATTCAATGGAATTTTTTACAACAGTTTTGTTTGAAGAAGTCCTTAAACTGGATAGTTTCGAAGATAGAAATTTGGCCAATTTACGTGTAGCAGAGCCGATATAGCTGACAATGGGACGGAAAGGGACGCAAATCTTGTGTATCTTCGGAAGGGCATAGAAACTCGGACAACGGGCGTATGAGGATTTCAGATAACTTTTTGAGCTTTGGTCAAGAGTACCGCAACTTGTTACCACTTTTCGAACTTCTTTTAAATGTTTCTCCGCCGGATCATTTTTCATTTCTTTATACGGTCCCTCGGGAAAAAATGATCCGGCGGAGAAACATTTAAAAGAAGTTCGAAAAGTGGTAACAAGTTGCGGTACTCTTGACCAAAGCTCAAAAAGTTATCTGAAACCCTCATACGGTCCAGTCGTTTCTAATTTTGGATTTCTGTGGAGTTTTGTGTTGCCAGTGTTCACATAAGCTTTGCGTTTTACTGGATATTTACAACCGCTAACTCATGGAAATTTTCCTAGTTTCACATTTACAACAAAATTATGCTAAAATCCGGAAGTCAGATCTTTGAACGATCATAATACTTTCCTGTAACGGAGTATGCGAAAAAAAAAAAAAACCGGTGCACTCTTGGCGTGGAATTATTGAGAACTTTTGAACTCGCAATGGGTTTAATTTCAAGTCTCGCCCCCCACCCCCAGATCACAGGGAAGGGAGTGAGACAGCGCAGTAAAACAAACACACCATCCATGCCTCATCAGACCATAGCAGAGGGGAAGCATGTTGGTCACCGCCTGTTTGTTTTGTTTTTTTATTGGAGGTTTAACGACCACCGGGAGCAACTGAATGGGCTATAAGCAATCGCTCATCCCTAATTTAGGGCCAGTGGTTCCAGAAAAGGGAGAGAGACAGTGCTGTAAGTCAAACACAGCATCCATGCCTCATCCTGGTCTCAAACCCGGTCCATTCCCAGAGTAATGGTCAGAAGCCAGTACCTCAAACTGCTCTGCAACCAGGACGTAAAAAATATAATTTCCAGCAGGCAGGGGCGCATACACGGGGTGGGTCCGTCCCCCCCCCCCCCCCGAATTTTAAAATACCTTAATCCGACTACGGCGAAATTAAAAAAAAAATCTTTCTGCACATGTTTATAGAAACGAGCTGGCTGTGGTGTGATTTTATCAATCACCGAAATAAGAGTGTTCTTTTGCCTTAGGAATGCTGCATCTGTTTTGGATGGCTGACGATGGCAAACATTGAAGCAGGGAATTAGTGAAACCCCAGAGTGTTCATTTCAATTCCCTCTCTGAAAAGGTAGTTCGACAACTGTAATAGTTTTCAAAGTTCGATGAGGAATACTTAGGTGAGTTAAATATTATTGTTTATTAACTTTTTCGTTTTCCATTGATTATGTGTCTGTTCTTTAACAGTGTAATGAACAGTGCTGTCAGGGCAAGCACATAATTTATATATATTATTTAAAGTGAGCTTAGATGAAAATGTTTCTACATTACAGTAAGAGAAGCGATTTAAACTTTATTTTTCTGTACGTTTTAAGGTCTTACATAAATATTAATGGATATATTAATGCACATTTAATTTAGCAGACTTATTCAAAAGAGTAAGGTATTTTTAACCTGTGAACACATCAGTACTGATTTATGCTAACAAAAAAATCCACACACACACACATATATACACTATTTGCCAACAAGTAATTGGATACCCATGCAATCGACGATATCTGCGGTACTGATACACGTCACTGTCGCCGCCGTTAAATATCGTGTGGGAAACAACAACGCAACCAGCCGCATGCAAGATGCCACGCAGTTAGGAGCTCTCTGATTTCGAGAAAGGTGTAATCGTCGGGTATCACAAAAATGGGCGATCCATACGTGACATATCCAGCGAGTTGAAGTACCCAAAATGGACAGTGGCCTACGTGATTGGCAAGTGGAAGATGAGAGGTGACTGTTGGAATGTGCCCCGATCCGGCACACCCACAAAACTGGGAGTTAGAGACCAACGGGTGCTGGCCAGAGAAATTCGGAAGAACCGCACCAAATCGACGGGCCACATCCGCGAGGAGTTTCAACAGGCATCCGGGAGTGTTCTTTCGATGAATACCATCTGTAAGGAAGCCCATCTACTCAGTGGTCATGGAAGTACTGCCGCCCACAAGCCTTTGATCCCCAAGTCCAATAGCGCTGCTCGGCTAACGTGGTGCAAAGAACTTCGACAGTGGACCGTTGAACAGTGGAAACAGGTTCTCTGGAGCGACGAGTCAAGGTTCATCCTCTACCGTTCGGATGGCAGGGTCTGGGTTTGGCGTCTGCGTGGAGAACGCCTCCTGCTAAAATGTATTGTGCCAACTGTGAAGTTCGGCGGCGGTGGAATTTTTAGCTATGGGGGTGTTTCTCCTGGTATGGCAAGGGACCCTTGGTCGCAATTCCTGGTAGACTCAACGCCGAGACCTACTGCACCATTTTGGGGGACCATGCGCTTCCTACGTTGTGGCAGTTTTACGGGATGGACCCATGTTACTTTCAGGATGACAATGCCACCTATCATGTTGCGAGGTCCACCATGGCTTGGTATGGTGACAATGGGGTTAATCGAATGAACTGGCCTGCGCAGAGCCCGGACCTTAACCCTATCGAGCACCTCTGGGACGAGTTGGAGCGTCGACTTAAGGGGTGCCCCTACCGTCCGAAATCGGTGAAGGAACTGACCTGTCTTCTCCAAGCCGAGTGGAAGAAAATACCGCTAGCCGTCGTACAACGCCTGATTGAGAGTATGCCCCGGAGGGTCGCAGCTGTTAGGCTCCACCAACTATTGAAGGTGAATAAACTTCATTTTCCTTTGCTATCACAGGTGTTTAATTACTTGTTGGTAGATAGTGTCAAGGTAGTTAGAATGAGAAAGGTAGGTCAAAGATTGTAAACAAAGAGCGGGTGGTCTCTCCTCACGGATGCCTGTGACGTATGTTGGTGCCCAACAGTCTTCGGGCGTGGTGATAAAGAATGGTTGAATGCGTGGTTCTTAGTTCAAATTAGAACCTTTTAAGAATACATAAGCGGAATTTTTAAAATAGGAATTACAGAATTAAAACAAAACTTACCGATTACTAAAACTTGGAACTTTCCCTCTGTTGTTTCCTTTTTTTTAACTCCCTCGAATTCAATGCATGTGCTTGGTTTATTTCTCTTCATTAAGTTTTGTTGGTTGACGTCGTTAATATATTTAATACGAAAAACGTTCTTGCTCTCGCATAGGTTTTAATGACACCTACGTCAACTTCGGGAAAATTTTATTTCAATTTCGAAGTTTGTTTATGGCCCCTTGGGATTTATACAGTATATGCCACCTCCACGGAATTCTGAGAAAAATGATTCAAACTGTTTGACAGTTTCTACCCTAATGTTGTTTGGTATCATTAGCCCACCTCTTGATAAAATCTCTCAATCCAGTCTTTTTTTTTTTTTTTTTTTTTTTTTGGTTCCCTGTCACGTAAGAAACGTTCCCAATTCTTTATTTTTTTATTTATTTATTTATTTATTTATTTATTTATTTATTTATTTGTGACGAAAAGCTAAATATCCAGTAAAATAGCGTATAGCTTCTTCCTCTTCAGGATTAGAAAAATTGCAAGTTTTTGATAGACACATTACATTGTCCATCTCATAGGCGTTCGAATTTTTTGCCTCGCCGCCCCGGTGGCGCAGTGGTCTAAGGCGTTGGCCTCTGATCATTCGTCGGAAGGGGTCCGGGTTCGAATCCCGGTGAGGCATGGATGTTGTGTTTGTCTTACGGCACTGGCTCTCTCCCTTCCCTGGAACCAGTGACTCTAAATTAGGGACGGGCGACTGCTTATAGCCCATTGAGTTGCTCACGGTGGTCGTTAAACCTCAAAAAAAAAAAAAAAAATTTTTGCCTCATCTTGGGTTTCCGCTAAATAAAAAAATAAATTTGTGCTTATTATTTTGTCTTCGTCACAGGGTCTGATGGAGCTTTTGCAGGGCCCGGGGAGAAATTTCATTGCGGGCACTAGAAACTAAATCTCATATTTTAATAAAATCGTTACGTGAAAAATGCCGCTCCTAAAGAACACACAGGAAAGCTGTCCTAAAGACAATGATTATCTCGGAGAAATACGTACTATCTTAAAGCTTAATATTTGCATTCCGAATATTTTTGTGTGGAAAATATTAAGGACTCTTCTAAAATAAATTCGTAAAAATATTTTTTCCCATATACATGTTGCAGTGATTAATTTTTTTATTTTGTTAAATTTAAGTATTTGCTTAATACGCAAATTGAATATATTAAAGTTGGGCCCGCAAAATGATCAAATTTATTTTGCTATTTCATGAAAACGAAAAACATTAAGATGGTTACAATAATCATTTGAAATCTGAAGATCTCAGTATCTGTACGGCGAAGGGCGATAACCTATTCAAAAGGGGAGGGGGGGAGGGAGGATCGGAAACAAAAAAAAATAATAAAAATATTTTTAAGAGCTACGCGCTCCAAAGAGTGCAAAAAAAAAGTAATTGTAAAAAATTCTACAAAAAGGGATTTTTTTTTCTTTTTCAAGTGTGGGGTCTGGGGCGGCCGCACCGGTTGCCCTTATATTGCAGCCAGCCCTGCTTCGTAGTTTTTAGCGTCGCCATTTGCCGGCAGCGGAAGCTTTGATACAAGCAATAGCATTTTCAGCCTGTGCTTGAAATCAGTTGGTAACGGATGATTGTAAAATTATTCGTTGATTAAATAAAGAAATATAAACTACCTTAATCTGAAAACGAGTTCACGATACCAAGTGAACGTCTGCTCTGCGCAAGGTCTTTAGATATATCTCATGGGCTCTGCGGAGAGGGAGCGTTGAACTTGAGCAGCTCTAAGAGGGTCCCACTGACGTCACTGATTCCTGGAACCCTTAGCCGGAGTGGGTTGGACGAACTCATTGACCTACCTTCTCTCATTCTAACTACCTTGGATACTGTATATATATATATATATCGAAACAGTACTCGCCCAAATTTTCACTCGATGCCTTAATGAAGGAAAGATTCCTGAGGATTGGAACACCGCTACAATGATCCTGCTACATAAGAAAGGTGACATTGAGGATCTTGGAAACTACAGACCTATCAGCCTCCTATCAGTAGTTTATAAAATCTTCACTAAACTTCTTTCACACCGCTTGAAGGTAACACTGGACATGGCTCAACCGAGAGAACAAGCTGGATTCAGGAGTGGCTACAGCACAATAGATCATATCCACGTACTGAGAGAACTAGTTGAAAGAGCGAGGGAATATGAACTTCCATTGTGCATGGCTTTTATCGATTATGAAAAAGCCTTTGATTCGGTGAAACCATCAGCAGTTACAATGGCTCTGAAAACCTGCGGTATTGAAGATGCATACATTAATATTATTAATAACATCTATGAAAATGCAAGTGCAAAGATTAGGCTGTTTGAAAATACAACACAAGTAAAAATTGGAAAGGGAGTGAGACAAGGTGACACCATATCTCCGAAGCTCTTTAATGCCACATTGGAGGGTGTTTTTCAGTCGCTGAGCTGGGAAAACAAGGGGATAAAGATTAATGGAGATTATCTAACCCACCTTCGTTTTGCTGATGACGTAGTCATTTTTGCAACTACCCCATCAGAGCTGCAGAGTATGATCCAGGAACTTGCTGACAAGAGTAAAGAAGTGGGATTAAAAATGAACTTTCAGAAGACAAAAGTGATGTTCAATGCTTTTACAAGAAATGAAGACTTATCGATTGATGGAGAAAAGCTGGAGATAACAGACACGTACGTTTATCTTGGACAGCAGATATCTAGTGAGGGTCACATTGATGAAGAAATTAATCGGCGTACAAAACTTGCCTGGAGAGCTTTTGGAAGAAACAGCATAATTTTCAAGAGCAATATGCCATTATGTCTTAAAAGAAAAGTTTTTGATCAATGCATCCTTCCAGTGCTTACGTATGGTGCAGAGACGTGGACCTTAACTAAAAGAGACATACAAAGGCTGCAGACAACTCAAAGCAGTATGGAGAGGTGCATGCTTGGTGTAACTTGGAGAGATAAGAAGAGGAACTCGTGGATCCGAAAAATGACAAGAGTGGAAGACATCATGATCAGAGTTAAATCCCTGAAATGGCAATGGGCTGGACATACTGCCAGAAGGACAGATCATCGATGGACAGCCGAAATTTTAGATTGGATTCCAAGGGACAGGAAAAGACCCAGAAGAAGACCACATGGGAGATGGGTGGATGAAATTCGAAAGTATGCAGGGGTGACATGGAGGAGACTGGCACAAGACAGACCGTTGTGGAGGAAACTTGGGGAGACCTTCGTCCAGCAGTGGATTGATAATGGTTGACAATGATGATGATGATGATGATGATATAATCCATATGTGTGTGTGTGCCCAATTTCTAGTTTCATTTGTCCCGTGCATTTTTTTTTGTCGGAACTCTCTGCAGCAGGCCCTGAGGTAAACGAGCCTTCCACAGCTTTAGCAAGGCCGTGATTGGCTAATGCGCAATAATCACTTCCGCTCTACGAAGCATAATTTTTTTTTTTTTTTTTTAGAAAATACTAAACAGCATTTCTGTAATTTTTTGCAAATTTTTAGTTATGTGTATGTATATCTCAATCTCATTTTTTCCTGACTGTACATGCTGC
Source organism: Macrothele yani (assembly GCA_039090855.1). Classification (NCBI taxonomy): domain Eukaryota; kingdom Metazoa; phylum Arthropoda; class Arachnida; order Araneae; family Macrothelidae; genus Macrothele; species Macrothele yani. Next base: position 98,375,770 of record CM076995.1, on the reverse strand, counting down.
AAAAGTACCGGCAAAACCTCTTCAAAGTCGACGATTTCCCCATAGAGAAGTACAGAAGCAGCCCAAGTCGTGCATACTGGGCATACATAGCTGATGCGAAGTGGAGCCCACGGAAAACACAGGGCGTGCGGCTGATGCCATGTCCTCTCTCTTCTAACCTCCTATTTTAACTCAGAAAACATTTGAAAAAGAAAAGTTTGTTGGCATGTTTAAAATTGGTAAAAACACCTAAAAATAAATTTTACAATGATTTTGTTACTTTTATAAAAACAATTGAGATGGAAATTCACACAGTATCTGTGTATTGCATATAATAATGTCGCGCCCACAAAAGCAAAATAAATTAAATAAATACTTATCTAGAAAAAAATATTTTTCTGTAACTTGCTTCATTTTAGCATTTCAGAAGTCATATTGTGCCAGATAATCTGACTGAATGAAATGTAAATTAGACTTAAATCCTTTGAAAAATGCATGGGTAATTCGATTAAAATTTTCTGGAACCCCCAGCGAGTATTAAAATTCGAGATGGTGAGCAATAATTATTGGAGACGATGAAAGGTCTTGCTGCCACTTGAGCAATCCAAATCATCACAATATTTTTTACATTTAAGGGCAAATTGGCCATTATCACCTGGGCGTGTGGACCACTACATCGGAGTGGTCTCAGTGGCGAAACCACGTGTAAGGAGTCAAAATGCATGAAAGATGTCATAGGGAATCCTAACATCACACGGACACCTTTGTCAGATGCTTCATTATAGAGCCATGCAACACTGGTTTGCCCCTGTGTTTGTTGCACCCCGGTGGAAACTCATCGGGATGCTACAACTGTAAGCCGAATGTGGCGACATTGGTTTGACGAAGGTAACCTGCGTCGCCGTAGTAGGGACTGGTGAAGGTAGGATGACGTCCGAAAGCCTTGATCGCCGCTTTCGAGAGCAAGCCGTTGCAGCCCCACAGCTATGAGCATCCTCGTATCGAGACGGACCGTGAATCGCACATTGCTTAAGGTAAGATTGCATATTACACTCTCTCTAGCCATTGAGATGACTTCCATTCATTGTAACACATCGTGCGCAAGGTTGCAGTGGTACGGTATCTGACAAGCGTGGCAGCAGGGCTGGATTAAAGGGTTATATAGGGGCTATAGCCTTGGAGCCCACCATGACCAAGGGCCCAAGAGGCATGCCGCAAGTAATGGAAAGAGAAAGAGAGAGAGAGAGAGAGATTTATAACACAGTTTTACATTTATCTCGTATAATTTCCACTTGGTATGAAACAGAGGCCAGAAGACGAACATATTTCAAGACAGGGGCTCACCAAGGGTAAAGGTTTCATGTCACTGTGGTCAGCGGTGAGGACGGGACAGTTTCAGCTTTTTCATTACCATCCACCCATACCTCTCAATTTACACTTGAAACCGTTAATGATCGAAGTCCCCTTTGGCTTCATATTACGTTTATGAACTAAGAAAGGTATGCAATCGTAAATCAGTAGAGAATCCATGACAATATCTAGGAATCTTAAGCTCTTAACTCATGTTCTTGTGAGAATAATGAAAAATACAGTGACTTATTATGAAAACTCTGCAGATAATTTAGTAGTTATACAGTTTTGTGTTTTAACGGACTTCATAATAGTTCTCCATCACAATTTCTTTCGGGGCGCACTCAGATGTCTTGGCTCTGGGGCCTACTCAAATGTCTTAGCCTAGGGGCCCATTAAGGCCTTAATACCGGCCCTGCGTCGCGGGACGAATAGAAGAATGCATTCAGCGACAAGTCTGGCTTATCTCTCGGAGCGGACCAGAGGGCGTCCACAGTGAATTTTGTGCTCTCTCTTGAGCTGCCCCGGATGCAGCTCAAGAGAGAGCACAAAAATCACTGTGGACAATCTGATAGTATCAACCTGATGTAACAATCTCAAGTTTCGTCTCATTTCGTGCATTCATTTATCTTGTGGCATTTTCTATGTCGAGCAGTGTATATTATTTTAGACTAAAAGAAAACACAGTTGTAAGAGAGATGTATATTATTTAAGTGTATATTGTTTTAGTCTAAAAGAAAACACAGTTATATAGTTATCGAGAGATATAGAGTACGATCCCAGCGGTGTCCGGATAACAATTTTTTGGTTGCTGTGTGTTAATTAAAGAAAAACGTGGAAAGAGCGATGGCTTTGTCTATTTTATTGTCTCCACCTATTTGGAAGAATTTTACAGTTGTATTTGACTGAAATGGCGTATTAATCTCCATTTCCTATATAAAGTCCACATTACATTTACGCAGTATTTGAGAACACCGTTTTTATACTTTTTTTATATTACATTTCTTTCATACGTGGCTGAAAAAACATTCAATCCAACACACACACACACACACACACACACACACACACACACACACACACACAAAAAAAACCTTTGGGCGTCAACAAATATTGTCACACCGGGCGCCACGAACGTTAAAGCCTGCCCTGTTCACGTCATTATCATGAAAAATCCAATATGGCGCGGGGACGCCTGAGAGGTCTGGCGCTGGCTTTTGACTATTGGTCCTAAATAGAGCCCGAGATGAAGCATGGGTCGTGTATTAGAAGGTTAGAATAAGATATCTGGAGATGTTCTTGTTAATGGAGCAGAAACAAAGTTTGCGAGAAACCTATAACGGTGAGCGACGGCCGTTAAAGTTGCGGGAAAGCAAGTGGTTTTCAGGATTATTGCACTGCTTTTTGCTTTGACCGAATCGCATTCTTTCGTCCAAAATATTTCTAATTTTGCATCGTAACTAACGGCCGATGAGTGAGAAAATGCTGGATTTGTAAAATTCTTAATTATTTTGAAGCTGCTTCTCATTTTTATTTTAAATTGAAATACATGAAAGTTAGTGTGAATTCGAAACAAGGCATAACTTTAAAATTGAAAAATTTCCTCGTGTGTGAAGTATAATTCATTCCGGTTTGAAATTAACACGATTTCTGCAACCCAAAACCTTGCAATTCCAAAATACACACAGCTGAAACTTCATGGGTATACAACATCAAATTCTCATACTTTGCGGCTTCACGGTTAAGAGACTCAGAGCATCTTCAGAAATATTATTCTAGCCTCTTTGGTCGTGTGTTTGTCCGATGGTGCTGTCTCTCTCCCTTCTCTGGAGCTCAGTGGCCCTAAATTTGGCACGGGCGACTGCAAGTAGCCCTTAAAATTGCTCGTGGTGTTCGTTAAACCTCAAAACCAATAAATAAATAAATAAAAATAAAAAATAAAACACGAAAAAAAGAAAAAAAGAAAACACTGGTGGCTGTAAGCGACAGCATGGAAAATAAATAGTTGTTTCCACCGCAATGTCGCGTAGTCGCAGCCAAAGCCTGCGCCTGTTGTTTTGGGGGCAGTGGCGCCTCGTGATTTAGCAAACAGGTTAGGCACACGTAACAAGAACTCACGTATTTTTATATACTTAAAGTGATATTAAAAGTACCTCAAGAAACAAGATGCCAAAAAATAGTAAATAAATAAATAAAAATCCGGGATGGGTCCGATATATCCAAGGAGTTTAGAATAAGACTTCTGGAGATGCCCTGGATCTCTTAATTGTGAAGCCACAAGGTGTGAGAATTTTGATGTTGTTTGCATGATACCCTATGGAGTTTCATGTAGTTTCAGCTGTGTGTACTTTGGAATTGTATGATTTTGGATTGAAGAAACCATCGTTAATACCAAACCGAAGACAGATACGCTCCACAGACGAGTGAAGTTTTCAATTTCAATGTTAGCTTTGTTTTGAACCTTCACTAACGTTTCATGTATTTCAGTTTAAAATACAGAGGGAAAGGTGCCTCAAAATAAGTAAGAATTTTATAGATTCAGCATTTTTTCACACATCGGCAGCAAGTTGCGATGCAAAATTAGAAACATTTTTCATGAAATAATGTAATTCGATCAAGAGAAAATTCATTGCAGTAGCCTTGAAAAGCGCCACTTTTCCCAAACTTTAATGGCTGTCGCTCGCGGCTATAGGCTTCACGCAAAGTGGTACTGCTCCAATGGTGAGAGCAGGGGCGGATTTCCAAAGAGGCGCACTAGGCGCGCTCCTAGGGCCCCAGCGTTTGAGAGGCCCAGAAAACGCATAATTGTATTGTCAGTAATGTTTTGGTTTTCAGGGTCCGAAATAAGAATAAAAAATAAATAAATCCTTATTAATAAATACTAACAAATAAATCCTTAAGGCTCTACGAGACCCGCCATCTTGTATTGCTGCCTTCTCTTGTTAGCCAACGGGCAAGCGTATTTCACAAATTGCTCGGGCAATTTTAAACATTTTGGAACACCGTTTGTGGCTAACGCAAGATATACGATAAATAAAGAGTTCCTTGGTTTCAGATTTTCATTTTGGACTCCTTAAGTATTTTTTATTAATTAATAAAACTATGGAAGACGCCTTGGTACGACTTTCTCTGCAGATAAAAATGAAGGGAAAGGTCAATAAAAATTCTGTAACCAAGGAACTCTTTATTTATCATATATCTTGCGTTAACCACAAACGGTGTTCCAAAATGTGCAAAATTGCCCGAGCAATTTGTGAAATACGCTTGCCCGTTGGTTAACAAGAGAAGGCAGCAATACAAGATGGCGGGTCTCGTAGAGCCTTAAAGCGACCACTTTATTTGCATTGTGAATTGATATTTTACTTTGTCATATCAGTAACACATATTTTTCTTGCTGTTGTTGATAATAATCCAAATTTTCGAGTTCTTATTGATGTACTTATTTTGAACATTTACCCTTAGATTTCGTATTTGCCGCAAACACTTAAAATAATTTAACCTTCCATTTAGTGGTAGGTGAAAGAAGAATTCACGCTTCACACACTTTTATTGTGTAAGGCGATTACTTAACTGGTCTGCTGTTACATAACTTACTTTCATGCTGCTTCCAGCCAAAGGAAAACATCTGTGTTTGAACCTCCTTTGCCCCTGAGTTGGAATGAGGAGTACTTGTAGAAACTGTCTTGGTGATAGGGCATGTTTGCTGTTTATGGCCTTTTCCCTTTGGGTCAGAGAAATCAAGTTTATCCCCCCCGTAAAGCAGTCTAAACCAAAATAATTAATATTTAGACTGAAAAAAAAAAAAAAAGAAAGAAATTCGAGAATATCACAGTATTTATTTTTTTCTTATGTAACATGTTAAAAGAAATTCCTATTGTATTGCAACAGCATTTTCTTATTACTTTCTCCTGGTTTAATATTGATAATCATCAAGTATTTTCCCTTTTTCTATTCCTTAAATCGACCTAAAATAAGCTTTTGAAAAAGTAATAAAAGTTTCAATGATACTCTTACTGGAAAAGCTGTGGCTCCTACTTTTCTATTTTCAAACCCCGTCTATTGCATTTAATCCTTATGCCAATTTGGCAATCCTCCACTGAGAGTGCCAAACATAATATCCTTAGATTTCGTATTTGCCGCAAAAACATTTTTTTAAATATCTCTAAAGACAAAAAGTTTGATGTGCACAGACAGAAAAAGTCATTACACTAACACTGTTTCCTACAAAACATTCTAATAGCAGGAAGAAAGGCATTTTAAAAAGCGTAAAAACTTTTTTCTTGACTATTCTTTTTTTGTGCTAATCTGACAAATTAAAATTTCTGAGGCGATACGAAGGGGACGGGGGCCCTGAATCGTTTAGCGCCTAGGGCCACAAAAGATCTAAAGTCGCCTCTCGGTAAGAGCATCTCCAGATATTTTATTCTAACCTCCTTGGATGCACCATGTTCTCGTAAAACAAATTCAAATGCGTCGCAGAAACGACTACAGTTTATAGACAACATGTGTCGATTGTTTTTTATTTTTCGTTTTACTGTTAAATTTGACACCTATGACTGGGATTTAGTTGTGATGTTTGTAATCTTGTGTTTGCCCTACCAAATGCAGCAGTCCCGATGGCGCCGTGAGGGGCTGCTCTGATTTGGCTGCAGTGGGCTTCTGACCATACGTCCTAGATGAGTCTGGGTTCGAATTCTGGGTGAAGCAAGGCTGATGTGTTTGTTTTACGGCACTGGCTCTCTTGTTTACCTAGAGTCAGTGGCACTGAATTAGGGACGGGCGACTGCTTATAGAAAATTCAATTGTTGTCGGTGGGGGGAAGAGAACATCTGCATGAGAGCTACGAACTGGAATGCGCAATTCCAAAAGTGAATGTCTGGTACCGTATGACTCACTACATGGTCTGCAGCCCCCCCCTCCCCATTTTTTTTTTTTTTTTTTGGTGAGGACACAGTGCGCTTGGGACCATATCTGGACATGCTGCGGATCTTGCTCACGCCTCAGCTAAACCAGGGGACCAAGCTGTATTTTTTGAGCAAGATGAAGTTACACAGCACTGGGCGACTGCAGTACGGAAATTCTTAAAAGCACATTCAGTGATAACTTGTACGCTCACGGTGGACATGTTGCTTATTATTCGTATTTTCCCGATCAGTCGCCCTCAGCGATTTCTTTGTGAGGGTGTTGATCAAGGACATCATGTATGTACACCGACCTCGGAACGAGTGTTGGATCCAGCGGGGACGATTGTTGCAATTGCTGCCCTTAAAGCAGATTTTTCCTTTAAAAATGTCTAAGTTCCTAAATAATTAATGTATTTGTTTTTGTAAAATTATAGAAATAAGTGCACAGATTTACAAAGTTTTTATGTTAAATGAAATGTGCTGTAAATTTGGAGATAAAATGTCCTGTTCTCGCTTCAGCAGAAAGAAAACACAACAACGAAAAAACTAGAGGTTCAGAAACCGAGAAAGCTGAATTGAAAAGAAATTTCTACTAATCAGGAAAAGCAATGGTTGTGTTTTGTTCTGTTCTTTAGTACTGTCTGGTATCAACGGTAACTGGAACCAGAGGTGAAGTTTGGTAGACTTTGGAGAGATGTTCCCCACTGCACTGTTTTCCGTCTTGCTTCGAGAATTTCTCTTTTTGTTTTGACCACTTCTTACTTTTCTACCCATAATTGACACGTTTTGATATACGGATTTCAGCTTCATTGGTTTCTCTTCGCCAGGTCTCTCGCGCTTTAAGGAAGAGACGACCGGGAAATGTCATTTGTATATTAAGGCATAGTGATATTAAACTAAGGAAAGTAGTTTAACAGTTGGCTTGTTGTCATAAATACATGGATGAGCAATATACTGAACAACAGAAGAAGTAAAAGGGAAAACTGAATAACAAAACCCTCAATTGTTAAATCTTTAGTTCTTGTAAAAGCGTTTTTTTTTTTTTATTGGTGGTTTAACGACCACCGTGAGCAACTCAATGGGCTATAAGCAGTCACCCGTCCCTAATTTAGGGTCACTGGTTCCAGGGAAGGGAGAGAGCCAGTGCCGTAAGATAAACACAACATCCATGTCTCACCGGGATTCGAACCCGGCCCCCGTTCGGATGAATGATAAGAGGCTATCGCTTAGACCACTGCGCCACCGGGGCGGCGCTGCAGACGACACACAACTGGACGACGGTTTATTACGTAGCCATCTGTACACCACTTTTGATACCTACTCACTACAGCGGCACGTGAACAACCCTGGAGAATCTTCAAAATGTTAGCCGCGCCGTTTCCGAGTTCGTAGTTACGAGGCACCACCGTGCTATCACAATTTGTCCTTCATCAAACTCCGATAAATCGGCAGTTTTTCTCATCCTGACTCCAAACACTCTACTAATTGAAAGTCGGTCTTCGGGTTGTGTATATAATGCTCTGACAACTTCACCTGCGCCACCGTTCAGTCTCCAGGCGCGCCCATTTCTCTACCCTGGGGGTGGTCAGTGTAATGGCTCATTGGTGTATATTTGTTCATTGTGATTACCAAACTGTGACACCAGTATGCCAACTAACACCGTGTATCGCAGAAACTTTCTCGTATCAAACTGGAGAATCTTCAACATGGTAGTTATTTCCGGGGAGACCCAATGATGTAATTCTGAATAAAAAAAGTTCATTAGCGGTGAAAGGATTAGGAAAGCACAAGCCAAGAAGAATATCCTCAATTTTTTCGAAAGCCCTGTAAAATCTGGTTTATTGTTTTTCTTATTTAGCATTTTCATTACTAGCTATTTTTTATCAATTTACATAAAAAGTGCTTAATTTGATAAATTTTAAATAAAGGCAAGAATGTTTTGTAAGAGTTATATGCTAAAATACATTTTGTTTTTAATTTAAATATACTGCTTTGTCCTTCTATGCGATTTCTTTATTAAGAATAATGCATTACTTACATTGAACAGATACAGTTAACATAGTTATATCAATTAGTGTTACTAATACCCCGTTTTTCCTAAACTTATGAGGTGGGTTTAGATTTTTTTGTGTTATACCCGTAAGGAATCAGAGAATGAGTTCAGGGTATTACTTTTATTACAGCGGATAGCCGGTAGCGAGCAGTTTAGCAGAAACGTGCTTCACTTCCGTAAAACACTTGTTCACCCTTTACAATTGTGTAATTTTTTTTCTGTTTTCTCTCAGGCCAGTCCAATCTTATAACCTCACGGAGAAGCAACTTCCTAAAACTTTTTGACTTCCGTCTATACAAAGGAAATAGCATTTTGTTTCCCATGGAGAGCCCATATGATTAGTAAAACACTGCATGATCCGACTACATCGTCACATCTCTGCAGTACATGTAATTACGGTACAGCTGTAGGGATACGTCGTCCCTAATATTGGAACAATGGGTCCAGGGAAAGGGAAAATCGTACGTCTCAGACAAACACACTACTTATCATGAAAGAAATACGGAATTACGCCATATGATACAAATTTTGAAGATGTCATCTTCAAAAATTGTATCATATGGCGTAATCCCGTATTTCTTTCATGATTTATCTGCTTCTCCGAGCAATCACGTGATAGGATTCTTACCCTCCAGATTCTCTAAACATGAATACCGGTGGGTGCTTCGACTATCGAATCCTGTGATGGTTACATTCAAATTAATCGGAAACTTGAAACTTGGTCGCTCTGGGTGGTGTAGTGGTTAGCATACCCGGGCGCTAATGGGAGACGCGGGTTCGAGTCTCGCTCCAGGACGATGAACATTTTCAAGTTTTCGGATATTACACTACTTATAGCTCGAGGCAGAACCCAGCTCGGATATAGGGTCAGAGGAAAGGGACTCAGACAGCTCGACCACCTGGCTATCTGTGCAATATGAATATTCAGTTGGGATACTAGCATGTTTACATACAGAAAACATTTTTTTGTATTTTTGCGTAGATGATCATGTAAACAAATTCCTTTGCCCTACTTTTTTTTCTGGCTAACCACCAGGGCCGTAGCCAGAGGTGGACAATGTTGGGCTCAGCCCGGCCTACGTTTCTTTTAGCCCGTCCTTACGATCTAAGCTTGAACGAAATTTTTGATAAGGACAATTCAGTGTAATATTAAAATATATGGCACTGCTAAATCCTAGTTTAATACGAGTAATGTCCCAGACGAGAAATTAAAAGTTATAAAACTTTGAAGGTCAATTTAGGACAAATGAATACCGACTGGCTTGCTTTGGTTTCAATCTGAGATTTCCGGTGTACGTACTTTTCTCCTTTCCCCCAGAGTTTTCTTTTGTTCTAACATTTCTACTTTTACTGAAAAGGATCAGTGCGGACATTGGACTGGTGATGACACAATGCGAATGTTTTTTCTTCATCTTCAAGATACCGTCGTTCGCGGTTTAGCGTCGTTCGCGGTTCGTATTCTGTATACGAGTAGTGCTTTTTTGAAGACTAGGATTAAATATTGAAATTAAAACCAGAAATCCTTGTACTGAACTTATGAAAGAAATGTTTTAATAAGGCATGTAATTACTATACCATTTCCAAAATATTTTGGTTAAAAATTTCTTAGCAATATTATAGAATTAGATCCGATATGTGCAGCATTGCTGTCTTAAAATTTCGGGAGGCTCTGGTCTCCTGGCTACCGCCTTTTGGAGGTTCTATGGAGATCATTTAGTATATAATTTTGAGAGAATAAGAGACATTTTTTAAAAATTGCTTTTGTAGTGGGATAATTAGGGGTTTGGAACACTGGTGCAGTCGTAAAAGAAAAGTGGCTTGGCTCTTTCCCAAACCTATTTCGGCACTGTCAAGGAAGACAAACAGGGGGGGGGGGGGTTCCAGCAAGATATATCAATTATAATATGAAATTTTAAAACTTTGAAAAGCGTTCGGACAATTCATTCAACCTTTCTTCGATGAATAAGCACAGTAAAATTAAAATACTATAATATTATACAACTTTTAAAACACCGTATTTAGGAAGAAATTTTATTGAACAAACGTTAATTAATTCGAAAATGATAAAAAGTTGCGAAGGTGAAGTTCTTTAAAAGTTTTTTAAAGTACAATTTATGTATAATACACAGATCGTAATACGTTATCTAATTTTCTTCATTTACGTAATTAAAAAAAAAAAAAAGGTAGGCTATGAAATAACAGTGCGCCAGGCTTCGACTGCATCCGTAGGTTGGCGGAAGTAGAATAGTATTAATAGTGTAGTACACATGAAAAAGAAAATTGGAGAATATTGGGGGTGGGGATGGAAATATCATATTATAATATTGCGTATGCAATTTTTTGAAAGAAAATTTACAAAAAAAATATTTTATAATTTATAAATTATTTCACAAAAGCATTTTAATAATAAATGGCAATGCACCTGTTGTAGAAGCTTAGAAGGGACAAATAAATTCGACAAATAGGAATTCAAGCAAAGGAAAAGTCAGTTGTCTTCTCTTCCAAGAACTAAGGAAATGGAGGTTAAAAAGAACACATGAAATTGAAAATGCCCAAATAGGTTCATTCTCTTCTCATTTTCTGTACAAACATCTTCAGTATATACTGAAGATATTTTTTCGCCATCTTCAAGAAACCGAACTAAAGCTTAAATCAAGCAGTTCCACATTACATTTATGCATGTGGCAAGAAACACAATAATCTCGACTTATCTGAAGTAGTTAATTTATTATTTTAAAAGGTGGTCCGTTTTTTTTTACTTTTTTCTGAGAACATTTGAACATCCACAGAATAAATAGAATTTATATGTGGAGATTGAAATTGGCTGTGAGTGATGGGCACTATATACTTCATGTTTGAATTTTTCTGTATTTTATGTTTTTCCTGAGGTAAATTTTTGATGATAGCAACTCCCCCCCCCTCTCCCTTAAGGCTCTAAATGGCTACCACTATTTAAACCTTCAAAGAGGTAACAGTGACATTCGTGAGTGACGTTAATTTTTTATTGTCGGTCAGCGAATATGTATTAATTTTATGAATCATTATCAGTCCACTGCTGGATGGTCTCTCCAAGCTTCCTCCAAAACTTTCTTGCTTTTGCCAGTCTCCTCCAAATCACTCCGGCATGCTTTTGAATTTCATCCACCCACCTCCAACGTAGTCGTTCTCTGGGTCTTTTGATGGCCATTGAAATTCAGTCTCGTAGTTGTCCACCAGTGGTCAGTTTTTATAGCAATATTTTTCATTTTTATTACCATTTCTCGGTTTCTACCTTGATCACGATATCATCATATAAGTTATTTTCCTGATTTATGACTTCCTCTTCCTACCTGAAAAATGACTAGAGTTGGTGACATTCACCATGATTCATGATCAAGCCAAAAACCCTGAAAGGATATATACACAGTCGTATCAGAATAATATGACCACGTACCTAATAATGGGAATAACCACCCTTGGCCTGGATGACAGCGGCGAGAAGGCGTGGCAGAAACGCAATGAGGCCCTGAAAGGTTGCCTGAGGCACACGTGCCCATCATTCGGACTGTAGAAGAGCACGGAGACATGGTTGTAGGTCGGCATGTCATACTTTTCGATCCAAACAGTCCCACAAGTTCTCTATGGAATTGAGGTCGGGCGATTTCGCCGGCCAAGGGAGAACGAAAACATAACTGTCGTGTTCCTGGAACCAGTCACGCAGCCCCTTAGCGACGTGGAACGGCGCAGTGTCTTGTTGGTAGACACCATCGCCACCAGGGTAAACGTCCAACATGAAGGGATGCATGTGGTTAGCGAGGATGGACAAGTAGCTATTGGCGTTCAGGGACCCATCCAGTGGTATCAGCGGTGCCAGGTCATACCTGGAAAACATTCCCTAGATATGCACACTGCCACTGCCGGCCTGTACTCGACCCACAAGCGTGTCCGAGTGTAGGTTCTCGTGTGTATGACGTCGTATACGCCACATCCCGTCACTTCTGTGAAGTAGAAACCTCGATTCGTCAAAGAAGGTGTCCTTTTCCCACTCCTACACTGTCCAATAACGGTAGTCCCATGCGAATTGCAGGCGTCGTTGTCGATGGACCTCGGTTAAAATGGGCGCCTTAACGCAGCGTCGACTCCGAAGACCCATGCGAAACAGGGTTCGCTCTCCTGTTATTAGGGACACGCACCTGGATGCTTCAGCATTAATTTGCTGATCAATTTCAGCACTTTTGCGCGACGATTGCCCTTTACAAGTCGACGGAGGTGACGTTATTCTCTGGAGTCGATGGCATTTGGGGGATCCACAGTTATGACGTTGGGAGATACTCGTTGTGCCTGCGGTCCATTCTTGGTACACCCTTACTATAGCACATCGCGAACAGACCAATTCTGCTGTTTATGAAATGCTTCCATCTTTGGCGCAATAGCTGATGCTCATTCCTTTTTGAACGTGTCTCAAATCACTACCACTGCCCAATGTTCTCACTTTACGCACTGTAGCTCATATGCCCTGGGCTATCGCTTACATCTCCGTATAGTCGATCGTGTCATGTGCACTCTGTGACGTGCCTGAGCGGGGATACTGTGATTCCGTGGGTGATCATATTATTCTGATACGACTGTGCACACACACACACACGAGTGGAACCTCGGTAATACGTTTCTCAATTACACGTTTTTCAGTTTTATACGTAATTCTGCATTAGTTCCTACATTTTACTGTATTTTTTTACGCTTTCCAACCGTAGGTTGAAGAAGCGTATGTGCTTCAGCTTTGTCCGTCCGTCCGGTCGTCTGTCGGCACGATAACTCGCGTAAAAACGGTTAGATTTCGATGAAATTTTAGTATGTGGTAGGAAACCACCAGGGGACAAACCCTATTGAAAATGGATGAAATGTAGTCAAAGGTCAGGACATAGGAGCGGGATGCATTCCATTGCCCTTATGCGTCATAACGTGCGTAAAAATGGTTCGATTTCGATGAAATTTTAGTATGTGGTAGGGGACCACCTGTGGACGAACCGTATTGAAAATGGGACAAATGAGGTCAGAGGTCAGGACATAGGATCTGGATCTATTCCATCGCCTTTGTCCCATACTATTAAGGTGGACGTCAAGTAATTTTGCTTCCTATACTTCCAATGGAAAAACTTTTGGACACATTTCCTTCACAATTAGTGTGTTTCCAAGGATGGAAATTTGAACATCGATTAAAATAACTTCATATTGTAACTTGGAATACTTAACATTTTCTAAAACATAACCTTAATTATATTAAAAAAAATAAAGTTTCCTTTGGTGGTGTTGAAACCAGAAAAAGATGGCGCGACCTGTACTTTGATGACGTGAGTAGATAAATAAATGCTGGATTGCATAATTATGGTTATGTTTTAGAAAAAATTAAGTATTCCAAGTTATAAAATGAAGTTATTTTAATCAACGTTCAAATTTTCATCCTTGGGAACGCATTAATTGTGAAGAAAATGGGTACAAAATTTTTTCCATTGGAAGTATAGGAAGCAAAATTACTTGACGTCCACCTTAAAGGAGCAATTCTTGTATCTATGTAAATTTTATTTTGAAAACGGCTCTAAGGATTTTGATGAAAGTCGTTAATCTACCGTTTTCTGGTACTAGAAATCGATTTAGCTTGATCTCGACTTTAGGACAATTGGTTTAGTGCGTTAAATAACCACCTCGCGTTTTTAGTGTCATGGCGTCGTTCCAAATGTTACACATGCTTAGAAATCTTATGACGTCACAATCTCGGGACTGAGATGTTGGCTCGCGGTCACACCATCTGTCTCATTACGTCACGCGTTGTGTGTAGATCCTATTAAAGTTTTATGACGTCACACTCTTGCGAGCAGAGCAGATGGTCGCGATTCCTATCTGCCTCATTACGTCGCGCGTTGTGTGAGTATGCCCATCCGCACGATAACTCGCGTAAAAATCGTTCGATTTCGATGAAATTTTAGTATGTGGTAGGGGAACACCTGGAAAGGATCCCTATTGAAAGTGAACGAAATGGGGTCAAAGGTCAGGACATAGGAGCGGGATTCATTCCACTGCTCTTATGCGTCATAACTAACGTAAAAAAGGTTCGATTTCGATTAAATTTTAGTATGTGCTGGTAGGGGACTACCTGGGGACAAACCCTGTTGAAAATGGGTAAAATGGGATCAAAGGTCAAGACATAGCAGCGGAATCACTTCTATCGCCATTATGCGTCATAACTTACGTAAAAATGCTTCGATGTGAATGAAATGTTAGTATGTTGTAGGGGCGAAATGGGATCAAAGGTTAGGACACAGGAGTGGGATATATGTTCCATAGCCCTTATGCATCATAACTTACGTAAAAATGCTGCGACTGCGACAAAACTTTATCATGTTATTTCGCAGGTATACTGAACCGGTTCTGTTGAATATCATCGAAATGGGATCAAAGGTCAGGGCACAGGACCGAGATTTATTCCACAGCCATTATCCTCATAACTTGAGTAATGATTTCTGGTATGTTGGAAAGCGTATTATAATAAATGCATTGCATGATTTTACTAACTTGTTATAGCTTTTTTTTAACTCGGTTGAACGTAATTCAGTTGTACGCCTTTTTGTGATTATTATTTAGAATTCGAATCTGAAATTATAAAAAATACACGGTGTTTTTATTCTTTTATACGTTACCCAGTATGTTACTACTTTGAGAGAATTGAAAATTCGAATTCTAAATAATGATCACAAAAAGGCGTACAACTGAATTACGTTCAACCGAGTTAAAAAAAAAAAGCTATAACAAGTTAGTAAAATCATGCAATGCATTGATTATAATACGCTTTCCAACATACCAGAAATCATTACTCAAGTTATGAGGATAATGGCTGTGGAATAAATCTCGGTCCTGTGCCCTGACCTTTGATCCCATTTCGATGATATTCCATTACAACTTGATACCATCAGAGAAGTGTACGTTTTCTACTTTAGGTTTGGATGAAAAATTGGCTTCGCATTTTACGACTCATACACATATGCGCTATTTAAAAATTGGTAAATCTCTTAGACGTAACTTTGTGGCTCCACGGTTTTGTGGCGTAGCGGAATCGAATCCTAAATGTATCATCACCAATGTTCAACATAATAGTAAAGGTACAGTAGAAATCCGATTCATTGGCGTAAAAACATAAATATACATTTCCAAGAAAGCCATCTGGTTAATATGCGATAGCTTGGAAACGTATGTTTACATTTTTACACCAATAATTTGGATTTTTAGTGTACTTTTACTCTTGTGTGTATAGTTGGTGCACAATACATCGTTATTAATATTCACCATTCTAGTTTCAAATGGATGCACTCAGGATCAGCAGAAAAAGAAAAGCTGTTAATTCATGTGTTGCATATTGAAGCACTGGTTTCCGATTCTTAGTTGTCAGGATTTCATTTATATATTGCAATATATAATAACTTGTAACGACCGGCGGATTGGCAATACCAAATCAGGCGGAGAATTTTTATCTTGAAGTCTATAAAAATCCACGTACTTACAGAAAAATACTTCATGAATTCCCTCATAAAAAATTTCTTTTAATCCTGGATGAATTATGAAACCAATTAGTCGTGAGTAAATTTTAACAAAAATTTAACGTCAATAAAATCTAAAAAATCTCTTCACGATTAAATGCAGCATCAAATCACGCTCAAAACGGGGTGTTATACGAGATAATACTTTTCTTTTGCAAAATTTAGTTTTGACAAAATCACAAATCTTGAAGATCCCATGTCCAATGGAATCACCATTAAGATTATTCTTAAAGTTAAAATATGCACATATCACAAAGCAATTTTCTAAACAATTATTTTTTTATATTTATTTTGTCACTGATCGCTTATTGAGTATTGTTATTGGTAATTTCGCCTAAAGTAGATGTCTTTTGAAAGTTTCCCATTAATTTGATCCATGATCCAACACTAGTAAATCGTTACTTCTTTCAAGATAAATGTGAATGTGTAACAGATTCCGAAATATCCCTGCTCTGTGCACGAGTGTGAAAAAAGCGGATGGGAATAATATGTCTTCTAAATCGGTACTAGTGCCTTCTTCAAGATTACAAAAGGAAGGTAGTGCCTACCAATGATCCTGGGCTCCAAATCCAATGACCCATGTCTAACTGTACTTAGCTTTAGCTTAATTAATATACAACGTCGAGTCACATTATTATGACCACTTCCTAATTTTGACGTCAACAGCACGTAGTCAATGAAAGAAGGCACGTGTCGTGAGCTGGCTTGGAGGGGCATATAAGGTGTGCTGTAGGCAATCTGAAATATATCACTGATTGCTGTCATGGATAAAAGGAGCGATTGATCAGATTTGCAAAAAGGGATGATTATTAGCTTTCGGGCCAAGGGTCGCAGTATTTCTGAAAGGGCGCAGTTTGTGAACTGTTCGCGTGCTGCTGTGGTTAAAGTGTATCATGATTGGAGAAATGTCACCATTGCGAAAAGCGACGTGGAGCGACGTGGAGACTGACACCACCTGCCATTGACGTGAGAGGTGAACGTCAGCTTCGAAGATGCGTGAGAGCCGATCGACAAGCTACAGTGGAGCAACTCACTAGGGGCTACCGGGAGTGTGTCCAAAAGAATAGTTCAGCGAACCCTGCTGCGCATGGGACTCCGAAGCAGATGGATGGTCACTGAACCTGTGCTAACGAAGGTGCATCGGCAGAAAAGGCTTACATTTGCGCGGCAGTATCGGAATTGAACCTCCGCTGATTGGCAAAGGATTGCATTCTCCGATGAGTCACGTTTTCTGCTATAAGGCGAAAAACATCGAAGAACAAACACTCTTCAACCATTGCTGGAAGAACACAAGCTGGTGGGGGCAGCGTTATTGTCTGGGGAATGTTTTCGCGGCATTCTCTGGGCCCACTATGAACCGAATTCGTTATGAATCCATCCTTGCAGACCACGTACACCCATACATGCTGATTGTTCTCCCTGGGGCGGATGGGATCTTACAGAACAACAATGCGACGAGTCCTAGAAATGTCGGAGAGCGGTTGAAAGAGCACGATTAAAATTTCAAAGTACTTCCCTGACTCCCTAAGTCCCTAGACGTAAACCCAATCGAGCATCTGTGGTACCACCTGGATGGTGTTGTTCCCTCAATGGATCCTCCAGCAGGTGTCAGATGCACTGCAGTCAGCATGGTTCCACATACCTGTGAATACCTTCCAACACATTACTAAGTCACTCCCAGCCCGTTTAGCTGCTGTCCGCGCTGCACACGGCGGTTAGTCTGGATATTTGCTGGTGGTCACAATAATGTTATTCGACAGTGTATAACAACGTGCTCAGCTAGGCGGCGCATTTTTCACATAAGTACAGAGAATTCTGCTATATGATTTCAGAGCCAATGACCAACATAAATTAGAGGAAAAGTTTTTTTAAAGGAATAATTTTTTCAGACAGAAATGAATCTCCAATGAGATTAACGATTATTATTCACAAGTACCAAAATACTTATTCTTTCGTTCCAAAAAAATCCAAACACACACACATACACAGTAAAAAGGAGACAGTAAAATTTCTGATTTTCTGCCCGACCTCAAGCATCAGCCGCCCGTCCCAACTTCTGTGTCTGGCTACGTCCCTGCTAACCACCAAAAGTACCTACACCCATTCTATATTAATGAGGAGATCGAACATTTAGAATTGGCGGGGCGCGGGTGGCCTAGCGGGCAACGTTCGTGACTGCCACGGAAAGGACCTCAGGTTCGATCCCAGGCTGGTACGAAAGCTCGATTCACTCAATATCCGCCGTGCGTCGGATGCGCACATTAAGCCGTCGAATCCCAGGTACTGGTCCTCCAGTAATAAACAAAGGCGTCTTCCTACCCCTTTTTACTTGGCTTCCGTGTCACTTTCCTATCGGGCACTCTAGCCTAAATCTCCAAATCTCCTAGCTTCCTATTTATAAGGGTTGTTTAAGACCTGGGGTCAGACACTCCCTTCCTAAAATCCTATACATATGATCATTTGATCATGATCATCATTTAGAATTGGCTAGGTTTGATGTTGGTGTAGTGACTAATGGATCAGTTGTTTCATATGGATTCTTCGGCGTTCGAAGAAAATGATGTTAAAATGTTTATGACTGCAATTTTAAGCTGTTTTCCTTGGGGTACATAGTGCATGCTAACGATTTCGGAAGCGATTTATTTTTCGGATGGAAAAGTCAGCTGGTTTTTTTTTTCTTACTTTCGGGTTTGGTCTGAGATGGAGATGGGTCCGGGATCGAATCCCGTGAGGCATGGATGTTGCGTTAGTCTTACGGCACTGGCTTTCTCCCTTCCCTGGAGTCAGTGGCCCTAAATTAGGGACGGCGACCGTTAAACCTCCAATTAAAAAAAAACCCGACCACCTTGAGAGCAACTCAATGGGCTATAAGCAGTTGCCCGTCTCTAATTTAGGACCACTGTCTCCAGGAAAGGGAAAGAGCTAATTCCGTAAGACAAACACAACACCTATGCCTCACCGGGATTTGGACCCGGACTCGAACGAATGGTCAGAAGCCAGCGCTTAGACCACACAGACACTGTAGCGGCTCATCTGCTCTTTTGGGTTAGCTTAGTATTACTTTTAACGAACCGTAACTGAAACCGTCTGAGGAGAACATGAAGGTAGAAGAAACGCATTCCTACCTACATGGAGGAGCACCTATTTTAGTTGTCAATGTGCTGCCACCTATTGTTAGAAAATTACTACATCATAACAATTCTGAATTGATAGATTTAGGTAACGTAATTTGCGAAAAATGGCGGGGCAGGAAAAGTCAAATGCCTCGAAACAGTGGTACACACTAGAGCTGAGATGGGCTGAGCCCGAGCCCGAAAGCCCGAAGCAGAGCCCGGGCCCGAATAGGGCTCGGGCTGTAGAATATTTACGGCGGTCCGGGATCGTGCTCTCAGAGGAGGAGAGCGAGAGAATTTGTTTTTATATATAAATGTGATTTTATATCATTTAGCACATGAGGCACTTTAAAATAGGTAAATGGAATTCTTCGGCAACTGGTTCTGGTTAGGGAGCGGGCATTCGAGATAGCTATTTATTCCGGACTTGGATAAAAAATTCCATAGGCCGCGCATTAGTGTGTTTCTGCAAAGAAGGAAAAGCTTTTTCAAGAACTATAGGTATTGGATAGTTGATAGCATGCCGACGATAATTTACCCCTTATCTCCACGCAGTAGCTCCCTGCTAATTCTATTTAGCAACGTACATACACTGAAGTGCCAGAAATACTAGTACACCAGTCTAATACTTGGCAGGTCCCCCACGAGAGCGCAGGACTGCAGGAATACGACGGGGCATGGACTCCACTAGCTTTTAGAAATATGCTGTAGGCAATACACACCATACTTCCTGTAAAGCGTTCCACAATTCGGGTGTATTCCGAGGTCTCGGATTCCTGTGTTTGATAGCGCGTTGCATGACATCTCAAATGTGTTCTATCACGTTCAGATATGGGGACTTGGGTGGGAATGGCAACACCCCAAACTCAAATGAATGCTCCTCTAACCACAATGTGGCGTCCCGACACTTGTGTGGAGGTTCGTTGTCCTATTGGAACAGGCCCAACCCATCAACATGAATGCAGGACATGATCGGGCGTACTTCGTCAGAAAGGATGCGCACATAGTGTTGGCCGGTCACAGACGTTTGTAGACGTACAAGGGGTCCCAGTGATGTCCAGCTAAACATACCCCATACAATTACGGACCCCCCACCAGCCGGTACAGTTCCCTGTTGACAGGCCGGATCCATAGCTTCATGGGGTTTGTGCCACACAGGAAACCTTCCATCTGCCCGATACAGTCGGAAACGCGACTGACTCGACAGACCAGGCTGCTTGTTTCCAGTCACAAGTGTCCAGTGGCGGTGTTGCCGTTCCCAAGCGAGGCGCATAGCTCTGTGTCGTGCACCCATCAAGGGGGACTTGAGTTGGGCGCCGGCTCCCAAAGCCCATATCGTGCAGGGTACGTTGCACAGTCAGGACGCTGATGCTTGTTAAGGCTCCAGCATTGAATTCCGATTATACCTGCGAGAGTGTTGCACGCCTATCGCGTGAAACGATTCTTGACAGCCGACGATGGCCACTGTCAGAATCGTACCTTCACGATAATCGTTGTTGTATTTTTCTGTTTACTTCATTTGGTGTGGGATAGTGGGAGGTATTGCATGGTGAATGTTATTGCTCTTGATTTCACTGCGATACTCCTACCATCCAGATGCACTTACGTTTTTCTTGCTAGCACCAGTCTAGATTGGGGTACGGTCTACAAGCCTTATGTAGATCCTCTTTATTTGAGACAGAGGCGTGGTTGAAGACTTCCAAGCTGGTGTAGAAATGAGCTGAAGATATTTAACAAATAACAATGATATTTATGATCCCCCACTTAGGGTAGGATGAAGGTTGGTTTTACACCTTGCACTAGAACATACAGGAGATGCTCGTATGAGCTTATGGTGCTTCCTTGTTAGCACCGTTCAGTTTTTTGCAAGAATTCAGTGATGTTAAATTCAGTTCTTGTTTGAGTTCATAACCGAGCACACATGTCAGCTTTAATAGCTGTCCATCTCCTGTAGACAATTATGCAACACTTCTGACATTTGGATTGTCCGATCTCAAGTATCATGGATCTAGACCGCAGCCCTTGGAACAAAATATAGATAGTTACTAACCGCAGTTAGTTGAAATCTACCCCTAGCTAACTCGACCGCAGCCGAGCGCTTTTCTTACGGCAAAATCATCCCACGCAATGACCTGACTTCTTACTCCTGTGAAAGCTATACGAGAAGAGCCCCCGCCAGAAAACTAACTTCCCGAGTCCTCCCAAACTTAATGAGCCCCAGCGAGTGCTGAGCCAATCACGACGACGCATTCGACACCCGTTGCAGGGCATCCTTCACTCTCCGAGTCCTAAGTTCTCACGGTTTACATCCGCCCGTTGGCCCCTCCCTCGCTATTGTTTTGCTCTTCGAAGAATTCCATGCTCAAAGTTCTGAGAATTCATGGGGTCGTTATGACCTTGTGAACTGGTTACCAAGATGGCTGTCCTTCTCCCTTCCTAGCTTTTCACTTCAAATTGGCGTTCCATTGCCGATTTCTGATTTTCCTCACGTTTACTTCATTAAAATTCAGCAGTTCCCATTTTCCTGTGCACCACTGACATATTTTCCAATTCTTTTTTTCTAACGGTTTTCACATACATCATCACAGTCACGTTCACCCAATGTCTTTTTACGGCCACCCTGGTATCGTAGGTTGGAGGTCTTGCCGGAAATCCTTGTAGTCACGGTTCACCCTTGCAATGGTCGTCCGTGAAAATCCGACCTCCGAAATACTATGGCCCATCTCAAGAGAACCAACTATGACACCCCGTTGGAAATCGTTTAAATGGTTATTACTCGTCATTCTCATGCCGAAAACAGCTTTGACACCTGGCAAGGATGTCTATCGCTTTATATACGCACTGGCGGACGCAACCGAGTACGCGCATAGATGACGTTAGTAGTATAAAAGGACGGGGACTGCGTCAAGGATGCATCCTTCTAGAGAAGGATGGGGGCGTGGCCTGACGCAGAAGGATGGGGGGCGTGGTTGCTGCAGAAGGATGGGGGCGTGGCATGTGCCCGAAGGATGTGGGGGCGTGGCAGATGACGCTAGTGCGTTGGGTCGATGTGCTGCCCTCTAGCGGTGCTTCTTGGAACTTTATTATTATGTTGGATCTTTG
Organism: Macrothele yani; assembly: GCA_039090855.1. Classification (NCBI taxonomy): domain Eukaryota; kingdom Metazoa; phylum Arthropoda; class Arachnida; order Araneae; family Macrothelidae; genus Macrothele; species Macrothele yani. Next base: position 98,353,701 of record CM076995.1, on the reverse strand, counting down.
TGTTTGAGTGATGGCAACGACCGAGTGGGGAAAGGAAATGTGCTGCCCCCTAGCGGTGCTTTTCGGAACTTTTAATGGATCTTCGAGGGATGGCAACGACCGAGTCGGGGAAAGGAGATGTGCTGCCCTCTAGCAGTGCTTTTGGAACTTTTAATGGACCTTTGAGGGATGGCAACGACCGAGTGGGGGAAAGGGGATGTGTACGTTGCCCCCCTAGCGGTGCTTTTTGGAACTTTTCTCGGGAGATTTATTGGACGTTGACAAATTTTGGGGAAGTCTTTCCAATATTTATTTTTAATTTTCTCGGGAGATTTACTGGACTTTGTCAAATTTTTGAAGGAAGTTTTTTTATCGTTTCCAATTTTTTTACTCGTATTTTTTTGTCCTATTTTTTCTTTCTAATTTATTTTATTAAATTTATATTTTCAGGAATTCCTTGAGGTATTATAATTTTTATACACGTTGCAGTATTTTTTTAATTTTCTCGGGAGATTTATTGGACGCTGACAAATTTTTGAAGGAAGTCTTTCCAATATGTTTTTTTTTATTAAATTTATATTTTTAGAACTCCGTGAGGTGTTATAATTTTTATAGACGTTGCGTTATTTTTTTCATTCTTATATTTTTCTTCCCTACAATTTTAATTTAGACGAGGAAAGGCTTTGTTTGAAAAGATTTCGTTCCTGTTGATTCATGTTCCGCCATTTTAGTTTCACCACGTTGTCATTTCGTGAGCCATGTGTTTTGGGATGACTCACCATTTTCTCTTTGCCTCAGAAAATTTTGTATGACACGTGTTTTGGGATGAGTCATTATTGATGGGTGACGCATTCGTGATAGCAGACATGACATCAGCCAACGCCATTTCCTCCGCTGGGTCGGCGGTTGACGTCATTTGAGATTCTGTAGACACATTAAGTTCCAAGACTGATTTTTTTCAATAACTTGATCATTTAGCAACAAATTTATTCCCTATTTTTTCCTCATAATTTCCCATTTTATATTCATAATTTTTCAACGTAACGATTTTTTTATTTTCTTTGAGGAGACTTCACGCATTTTCAACGGACGTTCCAACATAAAAACGCTTTCCAAAGTTTTGTGCTGCAGACATAATCTTAAAACACGATTGTTTATTAACGTATTTACGTGTTCATGACATTTTCTGTTACGTTTTTTTAACTAGGAATTTTTATAGACGTTGCGTTATTTTTTTAATTCTTATATTTTTCTTCCCTCCAATTTTAATTTAGACGAGAAAAGGCTTTGTTTGAAAAAAATTCGTTCCTGTTGATTCATGTTCCGCTATCTTTTGTCCGACATGTGTTTTGGGATGACTCACCATTTTCTCTTTGACTCAGAAAACTTTGTATGACACGTGTTTTGGGAAGAGTGACTATGATGTGTGACGCATGTCGTGATAGCAGATATGACATCAGCCAACGCCATTTCCTCCGCGGGGTCGGCGGTTGACGTCATTTGAGATTCTGTTAGACGCCTTAAGTTCCAAGACTGATTTTTTCAATAACTTGTTCATTTTGCAACGAATTTATTCCTTATTTTCCCCCTAATTTCCCATTTTATATTCATAATTTTTCAACGTAACGATTTTTTTATTTTCTTTGAGGAGACTTCACGCATTTTCAACGGACGTTCCAACATAAAGACGTTTTCCAAAGTTTTGTCCTGCAGACATAATCTTAAAACACGATTATTTATTAACGTATTTACGTGTTCATGACATTTTCTGTTACATTTTTTAACGTTGTATCTTTTTCCACCTTACAAAGCCACAATTTTTTATGCATAGTTAAAATATTTATTTTTTCGTATTTTTTTATTTCTTCATGATTATTCAGTGAAATGTACCTTTTAATGCATTATCTTAATCTTTTTTTTCTCCATGCTTGCACACTCGTTAAACTTCTCGATGTACCAACATTATTTTATTTTCTAACTTTTCAAACTAACAACAGATTTTTTTTCAATAACTTGATCATTTTGCAACGAATTTAATCCTTATCTCCCCCTAATTTCCCCATTTTATATATTCATAATTTTTCAACGTAACGATTTTTTATTTTCTTTGAGGAGACTTCACGCATTTTCAACGGACGTTCCAACATAAAGACGTTTCCCAAAGTTTTGTGCTGCAGACATAATCTTAAAACACGATTGTTTATTAATGTATTTACGTGTTCATGGCATTTTCTGTTAAATTTGTTAGCGTAGTATCTTTTTCCACAGTACAAAGCCACAATGTTGTATGCATAGTTAAAATGCTTTATTTTTTATTGTTTCGTATTTTTTTATTTCTTCATGATTAATCAGTGAAATGTACCTTTTAATGCATTATCTTAATCTTTTTTCTAAATGCTTGCGTACTCGTTAAACTTCTCGATGTACCAAAATTATTTTATTTTCTAACTTTTCAAACTAACAACTACTTTTATCGAGGTTTTATTTTTTCTGATTCAAATAAGCAAACGTTTCTTCATTATTATTTCTGTTTCCTATGCAAACAACTTTTCTTACTTGCTTTTAATGTATGACTTAATGTAGTTTTCTACATAGCTGTTTCATGTTTGTGCGAGAAATATACAGACTATAGCAGCTAGCTATACATAACATTCGTTCGTAACAGAATCATTCTTTTTCCAGATTTAAACCAACATACGTTTCTTAACGACTTGATATCTGTTTTCTGGGGAACTTTTTTCCTTCATTCAATTTTATTCCAGATCATGAGACGAGGAAATGCTTCTTTAGAAACGATTTCGTTCCTGTTCGCAGTAATTATTGGACTTTAACAAATTTTTTGTGAAATGACTTCATGCTAATTCCGAGTCTTGTCTTTGCAATATTATTTTCTCGTAATTTTTTCGTGTGTTCAAGAACTCTACAGGTCTTTTACAGTTAAAATTCTACTGAAACAATATTTTCTTTCTTTATTTCGCATATCATTATAGCTTCCCAATTTTTCGCTATTTTACTTCATCTTTTTTGAAATTTCGTAAAACTTTTCAGTATGTCAGTAATTTATTTCTTACTTGGCCAAACTTATGACTCCTTTTATTTAGACTATTTTTTTTCATTTCATTTCAGCAAAACGATTATTTTAGATGTAGCAAATCATCAGGTTTTTGTTTCCTTACATATCATATTTTCCAACTTGCTTTAAAGTATTCCTCAAAGCTTGCATGTATGTCAAATATGCATTTTTTTATTCTTTCCTAGTTTTCTATACTCTTTCGTGGACTGTCCCCACAGGAAAGCATTCATTGTCAAGACATGCAATCTAAAACCTTTCTTCTTACGATAAAATTTGTATTCTTTGGGACATGTTTTCTGTATATTTTTCTGTCTCGTCCGAAAAAACAATCATTCTGGAGGCAAAGCGAGTAATTCTGTTCTTCCACTAAACATTATTTTTTAACGTTTTACTAACTCACCACCTCCATAGCGAAAATAAAGAAATACTTACTTCTGTTCCCTACATATCGACTCAATCTATTTCTTTTCGAAATGCTGATCATGACAATTCAACTAAAATTTCATACTTTCACCAAAAATCATATTCTTAAACGAGTTATTTTTTTACTTTATTTCATGTATAACTAAATTTTTATTGTTTACTCACCTCATCAAAGTCAATAAAAACTCCCCTAATCTCATTCCTTTTCCTCATTTAGTTCGCTTTAAATTGAGATGTTTCAAAACTTCGCGTATATTTCATTCACTTAATGTCCGGTTCTCCAGTGTCTGTCCCTTCATTTTTAACTTCTGTGCCTGCTGCATTTTTTCTTTAGACGTTTAGTTTCATTGACCTTTTTCGTTTTAATTAGGTTTTCCTTATCATATTTTTTTATTCATTGTCTCAGCAGAAAAAGCTTTCATTCTGGAGACATAGCGACTAAGTCCGTACTTCCTCTAAACATTTTTATTTCACGTTTTACTAATTCGTCAGAAAAGCAGGTGTTTCCAAACTCCCATAGTGAAAATATCGTATTCTCCTTATTTTACTTATTATATTTTTCCTTCTATTCAGTGTTGTATGATTCTTCAAACTTTGGTTTATTTTTATGAAACTTCTTTTTTTCTTAGTTCTTTTTTCTGATCCAAACTATCAATCATTTCCTATCGATTTAATTACTCTTAGTTTCCCATTCGACTTTACTTTTGAACAGAAATGTATCTAAAATGTTCAGGTGTATTTTAGTCTATAAGGCCGATTCTTCCCTGTTTCAAATAAAGTCATGTAGGATTTTAGTGTAAATGCCCCTAAATCTTTAGAACTTACTTTTCATAGTTAGATACTAATTCCTCGAGGTTTACATTAAAACATGAAAGAAGAGTGTTTTTACGCTCTCTCCAGTGTGTGAGCTTTCCCCAAGAAATTAACTTTGGAATCCTCCTTCTTTCTACCGGAAAATGACAATCTCCTGCGACTGTTTTTATGCGTCTACTGCTTACAGGAAAACCTCATATGGCATGAAATCACTTTGCTTGGGAGATTAAACTAAATTCTGGTTTTGAACTTTGAATGCAAACTCAAGCTCGCAAAAGCATAGTTTTCTGAGTGAACTTAAACTGTCTAAGATGACAAAAATCTAAAACTGCTGACTCAATGGGACAGAGCGTTTGAACTTTGCCGTTCATTCACCATTTAAGAGATCCATCGTGAACCACTAGAATGGAAGTAAGCAGACCCTGATTTAGTCCACTGTTTCCAAGGAAGGTAGAAAACTAGTGTCGTAATTCAAAAGCTCATAACTCAAGCCCCCAGGATTCAATTTCGGACGAACGAATACTCAGATGTCAATGCTTAGACATTGAAAAATTACTTCAGACAAATATTTTCTTACTTAAAGTGCTTCAATTCAGAATTTGTACTACTTAAGATTTCCCTTAGTCAATATTTTTTCTATCTTAAAAACTTCTAAAGGGTTGATTTTGAAAAAAACGAGTTCTCACAAAAATGTAAAATTTCCTCAGATTGTATGAGGCACCAAAAAAAAAAAAAAAAAAAAATTGATGAAGCTTGAATGTTAACCATTTCTTTCTCTTCATGTTTCATTCCATAAACTTTCTTCAAATTCCTATATATCCAAGAATTTTGTTAAATGTCCAAGTTCGACTCCCCCAGAAATTTTCTGAAAATGATAGTTTCTCTTTTAAAAAAAATTCCAGAATAAGAATCCCTTCACTGAAACAAGAAATTCATATTCAAAGCATTCCACCCCTCTTTCTACTTCAAATACTCTATTTGTAAATCTAAGGAAGATTTTTTAATATTCATATATTTTTCCCTCTAACTTTAGAAGATATTGTCCCAAAATGTATATACATATTACGATAGTAAAATATCTTACTACTTACTGCTTGATGTTCAATTCACTTCACACTGTCTTAAGGAAATTCGTTCATTTTCTCATAACACATAGACATGTTATTTTTCTTTCCATTCACTTCAAAGACTCAATTGAGATCAACCTAATGGTGTCCTTTGAGAAAAACTTTCATAAGAAAGCATAAATTTGCCTAAAAAGTACATTAAAAATAAACAAATGTTGAAAGTTCCTGTACAAGAAGGAAATTCTATTGTAACTTCTAAAGGAAAAAAGACAAATTCTAAGAAAATATGTAAAAATGTTCGTTGGATTCCATATTAAAAAAAAATTTAGTTGAAGAAAAGTGTCATTCTTTTTTTTAAATGTATACATTTTCGGAACAGTTCATTCTTTCCTAGGGTTAAAAATGGAACACTTCATTTTTCTTAGTAGACAATTTTGAGAAAACACATTTCATTAAAAGCAGGGAAATTCCCATAGAATAACATGGGAAAACTAGTATGCATAAAAAGACTGTTTCGAAACGAGTAAAAATTTGTTGAAGTTCGTTTTCGAAAAAGTTGGAAATGGAATGAAGTAAAAACAGTCACAGCAAGTTCCTGAAAGTTGAAAATTGGATGTACTAAAAATGTCTAGGGAAAGAAATTTTTATAAAACACAAACTGTTTAGTTTTTCCAGGCTAGGGGTCTTCAGTGAGAGCGCTTCTTCTTTTCAACTCAAAGAATAAAGCGAGTCAGTTTGAAACATTTCAAACTCCCCGAAATTAAGCCTTGTACTCTGGTTTCGACTCAATACTGTAAAGCATTGCTCTCAGACCAGTCGGAATTCCGCCCCGATTGGTTGCCTAATGGAAAACATCAGACCCCTTTCCAATAACAATTCCCAAATATCCTTAAGAAAAGTCTAGCAAAAAGCACTAGTTCACCATTAAAACAATTGGATTCATTCTGTTACTGTTTTAAACATTTCAAAAAGAAGTTTACATTCTCACTTTTACTTTAAAAATCTTGAAAGCTTAAATTTTGGCTCATTTCAAAAAAAAAAAAAATTCACTTAAAATTTAATTTAAAAAAATAATTATTCTTTAAATTTATGTCTTAAAACTAAAAAATATTTACGCTTAATATTTCAATAAATAATAAATATTCACAAACTCACCTTCTACCTTGCCCAACTAAAAAAAAAAAAATTCTGAATTTATATAATCGAAATCATTACTTCTCCAAGTAGTTCTTTTCCCCTGATTGTAGAGAGGAACTCTTCTGAAATCTTCACTTTTCCGCATGTGTTCATAAAAGCTTGAGCTACTTCCTTAGGATTCAACAAGGCCACAGCGTTCTCGAAACTTGAAATCGCTTTCCTGTTCCACTCAGTTATTAGGCATGGAGGATGCATCTGAATAGGTGGAAGTACTTCAGAAATGCATTCGCGACATCTAAATACCTTCAGGATGCTCTCCCCTATTAAATTTTTTAATCATTCAATTAAATTGTGTCTAAGTTCACACTCCTCAATCGATGTATTTTGAAACTTTCGGGATTCTCCGAGTACGATTTTCTGGAATTCTGAACCCATTAACAATTCCTGGATGCTGTCCTACACGCCATCCAAAATAATTTGGAGTTTCTTAAACTGCTTTCTGGTTAATGCAACTCCTGTTGTTAAGTGAAAAATCTGGAAACAGAATTTGAAAGACTTGAAGACTTCTTACTTTATTCAAACTTTGAACAGAACTAAAATTCACTCAGCGTTTCCTTTGCATACTGTAACCAACACATGACTCTTATCACCACGTGGTGATTGATGTGTCACCATGCGTCAGCACTAACTGCACGATGACTGTTTCCTTATCTGGTCATCTTGCAACGAACATGCTATTGACTCTAATCAGACAAAGCTAACTTCAGCTTGAGAGATAAACGAAAGGATTTCATTATAACTAACTTTCATATCTTGAGAGAATAAACTAAAAAAATCTTCATAGAGTACATAATAAGCGTAAAGAAATTCTTCAAGGACGAATTTCCACTGAAATGATGGTGGATGAATTAAAAAAATAATGCATAAGCAGGATTCCCCAAAACATAAAAAAATATAAGTTTTATATAAAAAAAGAAATTCCAGGAAAATATTGGAAGGGCGAAAGATTTCCCATTCTTCCATTCCCACAAAAAACTTAACGAAGTCCAATAAATCTCTCGAAAAAAAATTAAACAAATACTTGGACTGACAAAGAGAGAACGACACGTGACGTCAACCTATCCCGCGACTAGTAGTAGGAGATACACTGTTCCCCACTCTGACATCATTTTTTTCTATGCGAACAGAAATTAACTTGAACAACCGTTTTAGAAAATGCCTCTTCCACCGTTTTTCTTCCCATCCATGCAAGAGCAATCAGATTGCCTTTTCCCACCAAAAGTTCTAGCAAGAAGGAGCAGGAGACGCCGGAACGAAACCCGAAGGAGCTCCCTCCCTGTCTCGCCCCCTTGTTATTCGGCTCCTTCGGGCTACGTTCCGGCGTCTCCTGCTCCTTCTTGCTAGAACTTTTGGTGGGAAAAGGCAATCTGATTGCTCTTGCATGGATGGGAAGAAAAACGGTGGAAGAGGCATTTTCTAAAACGGTTGTTCAAGTTAATTTCTGTTCGCATAGAAAAAAATGATGTCAGAGTGGGGAACAGTGCATCTCCTACTACTAGTCGCGGGATAGGTTGACGTCACGTGTCGTTCTCTCTTTTGTCAGTCCAAGTATTTGTTTAATTTTTTTTCGAGAGATTTATTGGACTTCGTTAAGTTTTTTGTGGGAATGGAAGAATGGGAAATCTTTCGCCCCTCCAATATTTTCCCTGGAATTTCTTTTTTATATAAAACTTATATTTTTTTATGTTTTGGGGAATCCTGCTTATGCATTATTTTTTTAATTCATCCACCATCATTTCAGTGGAAATTCGTCCTTGAAGAATTTCTTTACGCTTATTATGTACTCTATGAAGATTTTTTTAGTTTATTCTCTCAAGATATGAAAGTTAGTTATAATGAAATCCTTTCGTTTATCTCTCAAGCTGAAGTTAGCTTTGTCTGATTAGAGTCAATAGCATGTTCGTTGCAAGATGACCAGATAAGGAAACAGTCATCGTGCAGTTAGTGCTGACGCATGGTGACACATCAATCACCACGTGGTGATAAGGGTCATGTGTTGGTTACAGTATGCAAAGGAAACGCTGAGCGAATTTTAGTTCTGTTCAAAGTTTGAATAAAGTAAGAAGTCTTCAAGTCTTTCAAATTCTGTTTCCAGATTTTTCACTTAACAACAGGAGTTGCATTAACCAGAAAGCAGTTTAAGAAACTCCAAATTATTTTGGATGGCGTGTGGGACAGCATCCAGGAATTGTTAATGGGTTCAGAATTCCAGAAAATCGTACTCGGAGAATCCCGAAAGTTTCAAAATACATCGATTGAGGAGTGTGAACGTAGACACAATTTAATTGAATGATTAAAAAATTTAATCGGGGAGAGCATCCTGGAGGTATTTAGATGTCGCGAATGCATTTCTGAAGTACTTCCACCTATTCAGATGCATCCTCCATGCCTAATAACTGAGTGGAACAGGAAAGCGATTTCAAGTTTCGAGAACGCTGTGGCCTTGTTGAATCCTAAGGAAGTAGCTCAAGCTTTTATGAACACATGCGGAAAAGTGAAGATTTCAGAAGAGTTCCTCTCTACAATCAGGGGAAAAGAACTACTTGGAGAAGTAATGATTTCGATTATATAAATTCAGAATTTTTTTTTTTAGTTGGGCAAGGTAGAAGGTGAGTTTGTGAATATTTATTATTTATTGAAATATTAAGCGTAAATATTTTTTAGTTTTAAGACATAAATTTAAAGAGTAATTATTTTTTTAAATTAAATTTTAAGTGAATTTTTTTTTTTTTTGAAATGAGCCAAAATTTAAGCTTTCAAGATTTTTAAAGTAAAAGTGAGAATGTAAACTTCTTTTTTGAAATGTTTAAAACAGTAACAGAATGAATCCAATTGTTTTAATGGTGAACTAGTGCTTTTTTGCTAGACTTTTCTTAAGGATATTTGGGAATTGTTATTGGAAAGGGGTCTGATGTTTTCCATTAGGCAACCAATCGGGGCGGAATTCCGACTGGTCTGAGAGCAATGCTTTACAGTATTGAGTCGAAACCAGAGTACAAGGCTTAATTTCGGGGAGTTTGAAATGTTTCAAACTGACTCGCTTTATTCTTTGAGTTGAAAAGAAGAAGCGCTCTCACTGAAGACCCCCTAGCCTGGAAAAACTAAACAGTTTGTGTTTTATAAAAATTTCTTTCCCTAGACATTTTTAGTACATCCAATTTTCAACTTTCAGGAACTTGCTGTGACTGTTTTTACTTCATTCCATTTCCAACTTTTTCGAAAACGAACTTCAACAAATTTTTACTCGTTTCGAAACAGTCTTTTTATGCATACTAGTTTTCCCATGTTATTCTATGGGAATTTCCCTGCTTTTAATGAAATGTGTTTTCTCAAAATTGTCTACTAAGAAAAATGAAGTGTTCCATTTTTAACCCTAGGAAAGAATGAACTGTTCCGAAAATGTATACATTTAAAAAAAAAAGAATGACACTTTTCTTCAACTAAATTTTTTTTTAATATGGAATCCAACGAACATTTTTACATATTTTCTTAGAATTTGTCTTTTTTCCTTTAGAAGTTACAATAGAATTTCCTTCTTGTACAGGAACTTTCAACATTTGTTTATTTTTAATGTACTTTTTAGGCAAATTTATGCTTTCTTATGAAAGTTTTTCTCAAAGGACACCATTAGGTTGATCTCAATTGAGTCTTTGAAGTGAATGGAAAGAAAAATAACATGTCTATGTGTTATGAGAAAATGAACGAATTTCCTTAAGACAGTGTGAAGTGAATTGAACATCAAGCAGTAAGTAGTAAGATATTTTACTATCGTAATATGTATATACATTTTGGGACAATATCTTCTAAAGTTAGAGGGAAAAATATATGAATATTAAAAAAATCTTCCTTAGATTTACAAATAGAGTATTTGAAGTAGAAAGAGGGATGGCATGCTTTGAATATGAATTTCTTGTTTCAGTGAAGGGATTCTTATTCTGGAATTTTTTTTAAAAGAGAAACTATCATTTTCAGAAAATTTCTGGGGAGTCGAACTTGGACATTTAACAAAATTCTTGGATATATAGGAATTTGAAGAAAGTTTATGGAATGAAACATGAAGAGAAAGAAATGGTTAACATTCAAGCTTCATCAATTTTTTTTTTTTTTTTTTTGGTGCCTCATGCAATCTGAGGAAATTTTACATTTTTGTGAGAACTCGTTTTTTTCAAAATCAACCCTTTAGAAGTTTTTAAGATAGAAAAAATATTGACTAAGAGAAATCTTAAGTAGTACAAATTCTGAATTGAAGCACTTTAAGTAAGAAAATATTTGTCTGAAGTAATTTTTCAATGTCTAAGCATTGACATCTGAGTATTCGTTCGTCTGAAATTGAATCCTGGGGGCTTGAGTTATGAGCTTTTGAATTACGACACTAGTTTTCTACCTTCCTTGGAAACAGTGGACTAAATCAGGGTCTGCTTACTTCCATTCTAGTGGTTCACGATGGATCTCTTAAATGGTGAATGAACGGCAAAGTTCAAACGCTCTGTCCCATTGAGTCAGCAGTTTTAGATTTTTGTCATCTTAAAGAGACAGTTTAAGTTCACTCAGAAAACTATGCTTTTGCGAGCTTGAGTTTGCATTCAAAGTTCAAAACCAGAATTTAGTTTAATCTCCCAAGCAAAGTGATTTCATGCCATATGAGGTTTTCCTGTAAGCAGTAGACGCATGAAAACAGTCGCAGGAGATTGTCATTTTCCGGTAGAAAGAAGGAGGATTCCAAAGTTAATTTCTTGGGGAAAGCTCACACACTGGAGAGAGCGTAAAAACACTCTTCTTTCATGTTTTAATGTAAACCTCGAGGAATTAGTATCTAACTATGAAAAGTAAGTTCTAAAGATTTAGGGGCATTTACACTAAAATCCTACATGACTTTATTTGAAACAGGGAAGAATCGGCCTTATAGACTAAAATACACCTGAACATTTTAGATACATTTCTGTTCAAAAGTAAAGTCGAATGGGAAACTAAGAGTAATTAAATCGATAGGAAATGATTGATAGTTTGGATCAGAAAAAAGAACTAAGAAAAAAAGAAGTTTCATAAAAATAAACCAAAGTTTGAAGAATCATACAACACTGAATAGAAGGAAAAATATAATAAGTAAAATAAGGAGAATACGATATTTTCACTATGGGAGTTTGGAAACACCTGCTTTTCTGACGAATTAGTAAAACGTGAAATAAAAATGTTTAGAGGAAGTACGGACTTAGTCGCTATGTCTCCAGAATGAAAGCTTTTTCTGCTGAGACAATGAATAAAAAAATATGATAAGGAAAACCTAATTAAAACGAAAAAAAGGTCAATGAAACTAAACGTCTAAAGAAAAAATGCAGCAGGCACAGAAGTTAAAAATGAAGGGACAGACACTGGAGAACCGGACATTAAGTGAATGAAATATACGCGAAGTTTTGAAACATCTCAATTTAAAGCGAACTAAATGAGGAAAAGGAATGAGATTAGGGAGTTTTTATTGACTTTGATGAGGTGAGTAAACAATAAAAATTTAGTTATACATGAAATAAAGTAAAAAAATAACTCGTTTAAGAATATGATTTTTGGTGAAAGTATGAAATTTTAGTTGAATTGTCATGATCAGCATTTCGAAAAGAAATAGATTGAGTCGATATGTAGGGAACAGAAGTAAGTATTTCTTTATTTTCGCTATGGAGGTGGTGAGTTAGTAAAACGTTAAAAAATAATGTTTAGTGGAAGAACAGAATTACTCGCTTTGCCTCCAGAATGATTGTTTTTTCGGACGAGACAGAAAAATATACAGAAAACATGTCCCAAAGAATACAAATTTTATCGTAAGAAGAAAGGTTTTAGATTGCATGTCTTGACAATGAATGCTTTCCTGTGGGGACAGTCCACGAAAGAGTATAGAAAACTAGGAAAGAATAAAAAAATGCATATTTGACATACATGCAAGCTTTGAGGAATACTTTAAAGCAAGTTGGAAAATATGATATGTAAGGAAACAAAAACCTGATGATTTGCTACATCTAAAATAATCGTTTTGCTGAAATGAAATGAAAAAAAAAATAGTCTAAATAAAAGGAGTCATAAGTTTGGCCAAGTAAGAAATAAATTACTGACATACTGAAAAGTTTTACGAAATTTCAGAAAAAAGATGAAGTAAAATAGCGAAAAATTGGGAAGCTATAATGATATGCGAAATAAAGAAAGAAAATATTGTTTCAGTAGAATTTTAACTGTAAAAGACCTGTAGAGTTCTTGAACACACGAAAAAATTACGAGAAAATAATATTGCAAAGACAAGACTCGGAATTAGCATGAAGTCATTTCACAAAAAATTTGTTAAAGTCCAATAATTACTGCGAACAGGAACGAAATCGTTTCTAAAGAAGCATTTCCTCGTCTCATGATCTGGAATAAAATTGAATGAAGGAAAAAAAAAGTTCCCCAGAAAACAGATATCAAGTCGTTAAGAAACGTATGTTGGTTTAAATCTGGAAAAAAGAATGATTCTGTTACGAACGAATGTTATGTATAGCTAGCTGCTATAGTCTGTATATTTCTCGCACAAACATGAAACAGCTATGTAGAAAACTACATTAAGTCATACATTAAAAGCAAGTAAGAAAAGTTGTTTGCATAGGAAACAGAAATAATAATGAAGAAACGTTTGCTTATTTGAATCAGAAAAAATAAAACCTCGATAAAAGTAGTTGTTAGTTTGAAAAGTTAGAAAATAAAATAATTTTGGTACATCGAGAAGTTTAACGAGTACGAAAGCATTTAGAAAAAAAGATTAAGATAATGCATTAAAAGGTACATTTCACTGATTAATCATGAAGAAATAAAAAAATACGAAACAATAAAAAAATAAAGCATTTTAACTATGCATACAACATTGTGGCTTTGTACTGTGGAAAAAGATACTACGTTAACAAATTTAACAGAAAATGCCATGAACACGTAAATACATTAATAAACAATCGTGTTTTAAGATTATGTCTGCAGCACAAAACTTTGGGAAACGTCTTTATGTTGGAACGTCCGTTGAAAATGCGTGAAGTCTCCTCAAAGAAAATAAAAAAATCGTTACGTTGAAAAATTATGAATATATAAAATGGGGAAATTAGGGGGAGATAAGGATTAAATTCGTTGCAAAATGATCAAGTTATTGAAAAAAAATCTGTTGTTAGTTTGAAAAGTTAGAAAATAAAATAATGTTGGTACATCGAGAAGTTTAACGAGTGTGCAAGCATGGAGAAAAAAGATTAAGATAATGCATTAAAAGGTACATTTCACTGAATAATCATGAAGAAATAAAAAAATACGAAAAAATAAATATTTTAACTATGCATAAAAAATTGTGGCTTTGTAAGGTGGAAAAAGATACAACGTTAAAAAAATGTAACAGAAAATGTCATGAACACGTAAATACGTTAATAAATAATCGTGTTTTAAGATTATGTCTGCAGGACAAAACTTTGGAAAACGTCTTTATGTTGGAACGTCCGTTGAAAATGCGTGAAGTCTCCTCAAAGAAAATAAAAAAATCGTTACGTTGAAAAATTATGAATATAAAATGGGAAATTAGGGGGAAAATAAGGAATAAATTCGTTGCAAAATGAACAAGTTATTGAAAAAAATCAGTCTTGGAACTTAATGTGTCTACAGAATCTCAAATGACGTCAACCGCCGACCCAGCGGAGGAAATGGCGTTGGCTGATGTCATGTCTGCTATCACGAATGCGTCACCCATCAATAATGACTCATCCCAAAACACGTGTCATACAAAATTTTCTGAGGCAAAGAGAAAATGGTGAGTCATCCCAAAACACATGGCTCACGAAATGACAACGTGGTGAAACTAAAATGGCGGAACATGAATCAACAGGAACGAAATCTTTTCAAACAAAGCCTTTCCTCGTCTAAATTAAAATTGTAGGGAAGAAAAATATAAGAATGAAAAAAATAACGCAACGTCTATAAAAATTATAACACCTCACGGAGTTCTAAAAATATAAATTTAATAAAAAAAAACATATTGGAAAGACTTCCTTCAAAAATTTGTCAGCGTCCAATAAATCTCCCGAGAAAATTAAAAAAATACTGCAACGTGTATAAAAATTATAATACCTCAAGGAATTCCTGAAAATATAAATTTAATAAAATAAATTAGAGAGAAAAAATAGGACAAAAAAATACGAGTAAAAAAATTGGAAACGAGAAAAAAACTTCCTTCAAAAATTTGACAAAGTCCAGTAAATCTCCCGAGAAAATTAAAAAATAAATATTGGAAAGACTTCCCCAAATTTTGTCAACGTCCAATAAATCTCCCGAGAAAAGTTCCAAAAAGCACTGCTAGGGGGCAGCACATCTCCTTTCCCCGACTCGGTCGTTGCCATCTCTCAAAGATCCATTAAAAGTTCCAAAAAGCACCGCTAGGGGCAGCACATCTCCTTTCCCCGACTCGGTCGTTGCCATCCCTCGAAGATCCATTAAAAGTTCCGAAAAGCACCGCTATGGGGCAGCACATTTCCTTTCCCCCACTCGGTCGTTGCCATCACTCAAACACAAAGATCTAACATAATAATAAAGTTCCAAGAAGCACCGCTAGGGGGCAGCACATCGACCCAACGCACTAGCGTCATCTGCCACGCCCCCCATCCTTCGGGCACATGCCACGCCCCCATCCTTCTGCGTCAGGCCACGCCCCCCATCCTTCTCTAGAAGGATGCATCCTTGACGCAGTCCCCGTCCTTTTATACTACTGACGTTGCTATGTATTTTGCATAAGCTCGTCTGTACCAGTTTTTCTGGCACTTCAGTGCATTATGGCGCGATAATACATATTATCATTATTTGAGCAGCATACAATTGCAACACCACCCGATCATTTTGGATGCCCGGCCGTCCAAAGGACTTTAGGTGGAAACCAACGGTCAAAGAAAATCGTCCAGTTACACTGTAAAAATAGATACAGGTCACTTCCAACCATTCCCTATTTGAGAAATACATTGGTTAATTGCAGTAGGAGAAGAGAGTGGTAGTGTGAAAAAGGAGATTTTTTTATTAATGGTTGAACAGGTTAGCCAGTTTTTGGGCTCGTTTGGGCCTGGGCTTTATCTTGCAATGTAAAATTCGGGCTCGGATGGGTTCGGGCTGCGAAAATTCAGCCCGAACTCAGCTCTAGCACACACGTGGAAGCACCGCCGGATCCAAACCCGGTAGAACTTCCCAAGAATATACTTATCTTTCATTTATCAGATGAAGGAAAGAAATGGTGTTCTTTTAAAATACTTTATTCAGACTATGGCTAAATTAAGTAAAAATAATCCTTCTGCACATGGTTTTATAATATTAATATTTTCCCCTTGATTAACTATTTTTCTGTACGTTTTGGTTTTCGTACTGATCGTTAGTTTGTGTAATTCTTAGCGTTTTACAGTGACTATCATTTTTTTAGCTGTATATGCGCGTACATCATTGTAGAATTATGTAAAAATGCTTATATTCATGTATATCATCATCATCATCATTGTCAACCATTATCAATCCACTGCTGGACGAAGGTCTCCCCAAGTTTCCTCCACAACGGTCTGTCTTGTGCCAGTATCCTCCATGTCACCCCTGCATACTTTCGAATTTCATCCACCCATCTCCCATGTGGTCTTCTTCTGGGTCTTTTCCTGTCCTTTGGAATCCAATCTAAAATTTCGGCTGTCCATCGATGATCTGTCTTTCTGGCAGTATGTCCAGCCCATTGCCATTTCAGGGATTTAACTCTGATCATGATGTCTTCCACTCTTGTCATTTTTCGGATCCACGAGTTCCTCTTCTTATCTCTCCAAGTTACACCAAGCATGCACCTCTCCATACTGCTTTGAGTTGTCTGCAGCCTTTGTATGTCTCTTTTAGTTAAGGTCCACGTCTCTGCACCATACGTAAGCACTGGAAGGATGCATTGATCAAACACTTTTCTTTTAAGACATAATGGCATATTGCTCTTGAAAATTATTCTGTTTCTTCCAAAAGCTCTCCAGGCAAGTTTTGTACGCAGATTAATTTCTTCATCAATGTGACCCTCACTTGATATCTGCTGTCCAAAATAAACGTACGTGTCTGTTATCTCCAGCTTTTCTCCATCAATCGATAAATCTTCATTTCTTCTAAAAGCATTGTACATCACTTTCGTCTTCTGAAAGTTCATTTTTAATCCCACTTCTTTACTCTTGTCAGCAAGTTCCTGGATCATACTCTGCAGCTCTGATGGGGTAGTTGCAAAAATGACTACGTCATCAGCAAAACGAAGGTGGGTTAGATAATCTCCATTAATCTTTATCCCCTTGTTTTCCCAGCTCAGTGACTGAAAGACACCCTCCAATGTACCATTAAAGAGCTTCGGAGATATGGTGTCACCTTGTCTCACTCCCTTTCCAATTTTTATGTGTGTTGTGTATATATAAAATTATATATATACTGTATATACAACGTGTATATATATATATATATACTTGACAAATGTCAACCCCGCCTTCTCGTGGTGCATCCTGTTCCCACTAAAGGGGCTCTGACGACCGCCAATAGCGGTATAACTATACCATCGGGATCAGAGGAAATGCTATCCCACACTCACCAACCCGCTTGGCCAGCGTGGTGAGTTATGGCCAAACACCTCCAAAATGACTCTACAACTTAAATCTTGGCCCTCAGTCTCCGGCAGCTGGAATGTACCTGGCCAAGGCAGCGGCCAGTGCGACATGAAGGCAGAGGGTGCTAAGAATCCCCGGAGGACCGGACTAGGCTGCCATTTGATGCTGACCTTGGCTACCTATAACGGACGCTCCCTATCTTCTGATTCAAGGCTTCTTGAATTGGAAGAGGAACTACAAAGGATCAAGTGGGACATCGTCGGGCTAAGTGAGGTAAGGAGAAAAGGAGAAGATCTCATTGAATTGAAAAGTGGACATCTCTTCTATTATCGTGGGACAGATACTGGCAGAACTAGTGGTGTTGGATTTATAATAAAAGAAACTGAAGGATAAAGTGGTAGAAGTTGAAAGTTCCTCTGACAGAGCTGCACGACTCGTTATCCAACTATCGAGAAGATACCAGGTTCAGATTATTCAAACTTATGCACCCACCACAAGTCATCCTGAAGAAGAAATTGAAGAATTTTATGAGGAAATTCGTGATCTAAATAATAAAGGTAAGCAGCACTTGAAGATAATTATGGGAGATTTCAATGCAAAAATAGGGCACCGGCAACAGAATGAAACTTCAGTAGGTAAATTCGGTCACGGCAACAGAAACCAGCGAGGAAATACTCTCGTTGAGTTTGCAGAGGCAGAAGGATTTTTCATCTTGAACTCCTTTTTCAAGAAAAAGCCACACAGGAAATGGACATGGAGACATCCAATTGGGACGACAAGTGAAATTGATTTTATTATGTGTAACAAAAAATTCGTCATCGAAGACTGCAGTGTGCTAAACAAGTTCAACACAGGTAGTGACCATAGATTGGTGAGATGTAAGATGCACCTCAACACTAAACTGGAACGTGGCAAGCTCATAAGACAAACAAAATGCATTGACATAACCGACCTTAAAAAACACCATAGTACTTTCAAGTTGGAACTGAAGAACAGGTTCTCTGCTTTAGAAGGCCTAACATCGGAAGAAGTGGATATTTCGGAAGTTAACAGAAAAGTAACCAAAGCTCTTATGGAAACAGCAACAAAATTAGCTGGGTCTAAGAACAAGTTGCATGTGAACAAATTATCAGGAAAAACCAAAATGTTGATGCAAAAAAGAAGAGGGATGAGGACAACTAAAGAAGATGTGACTTCCAAAGTGGAATATATAGAGCTATGCAAGACAGCACGAAAAAGTATCACTGAAGACGTAAGGAAATTCAACTGTGAGCTAGTGAGGAAAGCAATTGAAAACAACCAAAGCCTTAAGATAGCAAAGGGACAACTCAGTAAGGGAAGAAAACAGATTATGGCTCTGAGAAAAGAAGATGGTTCTATAACAAGAAATAGAGGCGAAATTTTGACAAGAGTGAAAGATTTCTACTCCAAATTATATGAAAGGGATGATATATGTACTCCAGACATCATGAAAGGTACCAGAGGTCTTCCAGTCCTCCCAGCAGAAGTTGCTCATGCAATCAAGAACATGAAGCGGGGGAAAGCTCCAGGAGAAGATGGAATTACTATAGACATCATACAAGAAGCAAGTGGAGAAATTGAAACAGTACTCGCCCAAATTTTCACTCGATGCCTTAATGAAGGGAAGATTCCTGAGGATTGGAACAATGCTACAATGATCCTGCTACATAAAAAAGGTGACATTGAGGATCTCAGGAACTACAGACCTATCAGCCTCCTATCAGTGGTTTATAAAATCTTCACTAAAGTTCTTTCACACCGCTTGAAGGTAACACTGGACATGGCTCAACCGAGAGAACAAGCTGGATTAAGGAGCGGCTACAGCACAATAGATCATATCCACGTACTGAGAGAACTAATTGAAAGAACGAGGGAATATGAACTTCCATTGTGCATGGCTTTTATCGATTATGAAAAAGCCTTTGATTCGATGAAACCATCAGCAGTTACCACGGCTCTGAAATCCTGCGGTATTGAAGATGCATACATTAATATTATTAATAACATCTATGAAAATGCAAGTGCAAAGATTCGGCTGTTTGAAAATACAACACACATAAAAATTGGAAAGGGAGTGAGACAGGGTGACACCATATCTCCGAAGCTCTTTAATGCCACATTGGAAAATGTCTTTCAATCACTGAACTGGGAAAACAAAGGGATAAAGATTAGTGGAGATTATCTAACCCACCTTCGTTTTGCTGATGACGTAGTCATTTTTGCAACTACCCCATCAGAGCTGCAGAGTATGATCCAGGAACTTGCTGACAAGAGTAAAGACGTGGGATTAAAAATGAACTTTCAGAAGACAAAAGTGATGTTCAATGCTTTTACAAGAAATGAAGATTTATCGATTGATGGAGAAAAGCTGGAGATAACAGACACGTACGTTTATCTTGGACAGCAGATATCAAGTGAGGGTCACATTGGTGAAGAAATTAATCTGCGTACAAAACTTGCCTGGAGAGCTTTTGGAAGAAACAGCATAATTTTCAAGAGCAATATGCCATTATGTCTTAAAAGAAAAGTGTTTGATCAATGCATCCTTCCAGTGCTTACGTATGGTGCAGAGACGTGGACCTTAACTAAAAGAGACATACAAAGGCTGCAGACAACTCAAAGCAGTATGGAGAGGTGCATGCTTTGTATAACCAGGAGAGATAAGAAGAGGAACTCGTGGATCCGAAAAATGACGAGAGTGGAAGACATAATGATCAGAGTTAAATCCCTGAAATGGCAATGGGCTGGACATACTGCCAGAAGGACAGACCATAGATGGACAGCCGAAATTTTAGATTGAATTCCAAGGGACAGGAAAAGACCCAGAAAAAGACCACATGGGAGATGGGTGGATGAAATTCGTAAATATGCGGGAGTGACATGGAGGAGACTGGCACAAGATAGACCGTTGTGGAGGAAACTTGGGGAGACCTTCGTCCAGCAGTGGATTGATAATGGTTGACAATGATGATGATGATATATAGTCTTTATTAAAGATACTCCGAACTACCTGAAATATATAGAATATGCTAAATATATTATATAGAATATTAGCAGGGGTACCCGGCATTTCCCGGGTAAATGTTACTATTTGTGGAATCACCAAGTTCAGCGGGTGAAAGTTAATGAAAGAAAAAGATATTCCTGTAATTTTCCAGTAAATCTATTTTAATTCATTTAGGTTTTTGCTTTTTGGTAAACAATATTTTTGGTTTTTCCATTGGGAGCAAAAATGTAAATATTTTTAGGATTGCCAACCCTTGAGCATGAGACGTAGAGTTGTCCGTGTGAAAAGCAGGGTTCCTCCAAATTAATGGCAGCCACTGCCAATGACTGGCTGATGCAGTAATAATTCTGCAAAAAAAGAAAAAAAAAGAGAGAAGCCGGAATGGCTGCAAATGTGATTTTTTTTTTTTTGATTTAGTTAATTTACTTTTACGAAACAGAAAAGAAAGAAAGGAAGAGGAATGGAAATACTTACCTTCGAGGAGACATCTATGGAACTGTCGTACATCTGGCGTGCGCTTCTGAGAATCCCGCGACACTGAAATGCAATGTGCCTATGTCATGTCGCGTGCGTGCTATTTTACATTTGCATTGATCATCCTTTGGTTTACCGTTTTCAATTTTGAATATTTGGAACTCTCAATTTACATTATATTGTATTTCTGCCTGACGAAGCCACCCGTTGGGGGTGAAAGCTAACGTTTCTTCCTTTATGTTTTTAATACACCATTAAACGGATATTATTGCACTTTATTGTTATCCACGGTCTCTAACTCAGACCGTAGATCGGATATTAGAGTGCTGAATTGTGTTGCAGTTCTTAAAAGTAAAAAATGAGACTTTTTACGGAAATTTTGCATGTGGGCCCCTTGACCCCGGGCTTCGACCCCATCCGTAAACCGTCTACGGTCTAAGTTACCATGAGATAGTATGCCAAATTTGGTGGTTCTAAATTGAAAACTAGATTTTACGAAGACTTTGTATGGGGGACCCCTTGACCCCGAGCTCCTACCCGTTCCAAAATCCGTCTACGGTCTAACTTAGAGTACCATGAGATAGTATACCAAATTTGGTGGTTCTAAATTGAAAACTGTAGATTTTATGAAAATTTTATACGGGACCCCCTCCCCGACCCCTTAAGAAAAACCGTCTGCGGTCTAACTTAGAGTATCATGAGATAGTATACAAAATTTGGTGGTTCTGAACTCAAAACTGTAGACTTTACGAAAATTTTGGATGTGGTCACCCTGACGCCGAGGCCCGACCCCTTCCAAAAATCGTCCACGCTCCAGCTTAGGGTACCGTGAGATAGTATACCAAATTTGGTGGTTCTAAATTGAAAACTGTAGATTTTACGGAAACTTTGTATGTGGGCATACTTGACCCCGGGCTCCGACCCCTTCCAAAACCCGTCGACGGTCTAACTTAGAGTACCATGAGATAGTATACCAAATTAAATTCGGTGGCTCTAAACTCAAAACTGTAGATTTTACGAAAATTTTGTATGTTGCCTTCCTGACTCCGGGGCCTGACCCCTTCCAAAAACCATCCACGGTCTAACTTAGAGTACCATGAGATAGTATACCAAATTTGGTGGTTCTAAATTGAAAACTGTAGATTTTATGAAAATTTTGTATGGGAGCCCCTTGACCCCGTGCTCCGATCCCTTCCAAAAGGCGTGTACGGTCTAAGTTAGCGTACCATGCGATAGTATACCAAATTTGGTGGCTCTAAACTCAAAACTGTAGATTTTGCGAAAATTGTGTCTACGGTCTAACTTAGAGTACCACGAGATAGTATACCAAAGTTGGTGGTTCTAAATTCAAAACTGTAGATTTGTATAGCGGACATACAAACAAACACTCAATTTTATGTATATAGAGATATTCCGAATTACCTGTTGTTCATTGTAACGTTTACGGTATTTATTAGCCTTGAAAAAGCCATCTATTGATGAGCGAAAGTTTGGCAAAAGGTATTTTCATTAATTACGCCGATAAACGGATAATTACTTCAGTTAACAAATCTTTGACACAAGAAAGTTGTAAATTTCGAGATACTCAGATTATTTATACTCGTGTTCTTTTTAAATATTGTTTGTCCAAAAATGACACTTGTGACTTGCCATGAAATCTTTCGCGCATTCCATATATTTTTGGCTGATTTAAAACAAAATATACAGCACGCGAACAGCATTTCTAGGTTCAAGCAATACTCTGAGCACGTATGTGGCATCAACACATTCTAACTTATTTGAAAGTAGTAATATTTAGTCGCAGCATTTGTATATAGTTAAAGGAACTGTTATTTCGAAATTTTATTGCTGTAGAGATTTAAAAATGTCAGAAATTTGAGATTACACTATCTACTGCTCAGTTTGACTTCTCATCATGTTGACTTAATGCAGCTTAGAAGGATTCCCATCTAGAGCAGCATTCTTCCGTTTCCTGAAGTTGATAACACATGTAAATAACATGTTTAAATTTTTCAAATTTAGAAAGTTGGAAGAAGATACCTGTTTACCAAAGTAAGTATTTAATCTGTTATGAATGATTAAAATGAAACGATTTCAATGAGTAGATTTTATTTGTACATTTAATTTTCTAATTGCGATGTGTTAGCAGTGAAAGACGCGGCATAAGCTTTCTGTCTTTACTTCCATAAACTACGTTTTACAAAACTCATATTTTGATGCACTAGGACACATGGGTAGGTATCATCAGTATTAATACTCCCTTTCGTTAGTCACTTTCTTTGAACGAATCCCATGTCATGTGTTGTTTGAGAGCACATAATTATCGATGCACTGGAAAATGGCTTATTTTGAAGCACTATACTGAGTTATGCAATTTGGATACCGTTGATTATAACTAAATTTTGCAATTATATTGACTCTTTTTGGTAACTTAGGACGTTGGCTGGACTTCCGAATCAGAACGCTTTCAAGTAGTTCCCGATTTCGAGTGTATCGTTCCGCTTTTTTTACATAGAACCTGTTCACATCCAACGTGAATTTTATGCGGATTTTTTATAAAATTTCGTTATAATAGACACCTTAAGGCTCTACGAGACGCCCCATCTTGTATTGTGCTTTCTCTTGTTAACCAACGGGCAAGCGTATTTCATAAATTGCTCGGGCAATTTTGCACATTTTGGAACACCGTTTGTGGTTAACGCAAGATATATGATAAATAAAGAGTTCTCTGGTTTCAGATTTTCATTTTGGACTCTTTAATATTTTTTATGAATTAATAAAACTATGGAAGACGCCTTGGTACGACTTTCGCTGCAGATAAAAATGAAGGGAAAGGTCAATAAAAATTCTGAAACCAGGGAACTCTTTATTTATCATATATCTTGCTTTAGCCACAAACAGTGTTCCAAAATGTGCAAAATTGCCCGAGCAATTTGTGAAATACGCTTGCCCGTTGGTTAACAAGAGAAGGCAGCAATACAAGATGGCGGGTCTCGTACAGCCTTAATGACTATTTTTATTTGTAAATATATTTTATGAAGGAAATATGTCGAATGATAGCATTACGTTTCTTTTGGTTTTGTTTTTCATCCGGAAAAATCTGAGAAGCCATACTTCCAAATCGGAAGAACTATTGATCGATATCCTAATGGAACATTCGCTCCCAAGATTTTGGGAAAACAAAATTTAGATCCATTTGAACAGTCCATTGAAGTACTTCGTTCTACCGAGTGGAAAATGAATGTTAGACACAAATTTCGAAATTTCGTGCTATTACACCACATGAAAAAGTGGATTGCATTATGATACTTTATGGAATTATGATGCATAAATTAGTGATATGAAATAAATATATTATTATTTTCCACAATAAAATAAATGCTTATAATTATTTCCATTACAGCAAGATTTATTTCGATGAAAATCGTAAAAAAAATCCTTTAGCATCGTGGACTACTTTCTTTTACATTAGATGTAATCAGGTTCTATGTAAACAAAGCGGAACGATACACTCGAAATCAGGAACTACTTGAAAGCGTTCTGATTCCGAAGCCCAGCCAGGATGTTTACTACATTGTCAATCATGTAAAATTAATTGATGTCTCTCTCCTCCAACCCCCCACCCCCCTTTTTTTTATCAATCATCAGCAGAAGAATGGGCTCGATTCTCTGTGAGGTTCCCTGTTAGATCGTTAAATTTCTTTCTTCAGATGAGTTGCCCATTATTTTTTCTCCGCTGCCATGATGTGTATAGTATAACACTTATTTAAAATATGCTATTTTAGAAATTAAATGTTAAAAATTTTGTCGAACAAAAATTGCAATTTTTACCGTGGAAATTCGCAAATTTCATCAGAGAAGTAAATTTAAAAAACAGACTATTGCTTTTTTTCCCCGCAACAAATGAAAAAGAAAAAGAAAAACGTGACAGCACTGAAAATATCTTCAATTGCTTACTGTGCGATGTTCTTCCAGGAAAAAAAAAAGAAAAAAGACTGGTTATTCGATCGTCTCTCACGTCATCTTTACGCATTTCTCACAAGCAGGAGCATGCGGAATGGAAGTACTTAGGTCTTCATCCCCCTCCCACAAGAAAATATTACCCTCCAGTTTCCAAGAAAAACTAAAATTCTTCCGCAGTCTTACCGGTTTCGTAGTTCCGTATGTGTGCTCTTCAGCGCCATTGACATTATGATGTCACTTCTACTCCTTGCTTTCATGGGAGTAAAAAAAGAAAAAATCCCTTTCTTTAAAAAAGCAAATAAAAATTAACTTCAAGAACTTATAAAATCAGCATAAAAGCCCCCCCCCCCCCCCAAGGAAAACACAAAGAAAAGCAATCACATATTAAAACTGCTAATAAATGAAGCACAGTAGGAATTCATGAAGCATAAAAATGACAACAAAAGGTTTAACCAAATAATAAATAATAAAATGAAACAGAGATATGAAATGAGTAAATGAATAAAATAAAAATATCATAAATTTATTGTTAAATTAAATAATAAATAAATTTATGCCGAGGATGGCCGTCGAAGAAAAAAGAACCGCACACGAAAAATGCAAATGAATGTATACAAATGAATAGCAACTTTTTGAAATACAAAATTTAAAGCATATGTGAATACATAATGAATATGAAATAACAAATAAGATAAAATATTATTATTTACAACTTAATAACATTGGCCAAGAATAACAAAGAAAAAGAATCGTACTCTAACATTTGAACTAAATAAAGCATTTACCTCGTATTAGGAACTTAAGAAGTACAGAAACAACAAATGAAAAAAAAAAAAAAAAAAAGGAAATGTGAGATCAAATACAAAATTTAACATGAAGAATAGTCATTCCCGTTCTTCAAAACTTTTAAATATGAATCAAATTCAAAACTGATTTCAGGAAAACACACGCACGTACACACACACACACACAAAACACTTTCCCACCATCCGAAAAACACTAGGTAGAGTTGCGGCATCGATGACTGACTTACTATAACTGTGCAAATTAATTGGGACAAAGTAAACAATCCCTCTTTTTTCCAAAACTATGCTTTTATATCATTCTATGCCTTGATATACACGGATAAATACCCTTATTAGTATGAAGTATGTCCTCCTTTAGCAGAAATGACCTCTTGAATTCGTTTTGGCATTGACTCCACTTATTGAGTGCACATATTTTTGGCTTCATAATCGTGGAACCACACTTTTATAGCATTCGTTATCATGCGTTCTTTGGTTGTACAATGTACAGTCCATTTTACCTAGACGTCTCTTCAAAATATTCCACAAGTTTTCTATGGGATTTAAGTCTGGAAAATTTCCAGGCCAATCAAGCAAATGAATTTGATTTTCCAGCATGAAATTCTTGACCAATTTCGAATTGTGACATGGGGCCAAGTCATGTTGAAATGTCCCGTCAAAAGTTTGCAAGAATGGAACAATCCTACGTTGTAATATTTCTACGTACTTGGCTGAATTCATCATACCTTGAATAGGAACTAAGCTTCCAGTGCCATTTGATGTGAAAAAACCCCAAAACATCTGTTTCAGAGGGTGTTTTACAGTTTGTTTGATATGCTCAGGTCTTAAGGGTTCACAGTTGCTTCGTCTAACGACATTTGCTTGGTAACCCTGCACAAATAAATGAGTTTCATCACTGAAAATTATCTTTTTCCAGTCGTCAGCAGTCCATGATCTATATTTTTTGGCCCATGCTAAACGTTTTATCTTCATTTTCGCATTCAGATATTGTTTTTTCGTTGGTCTTCTTGCCTTCCGGGCAACTTCCAGAAACCTACGGCGTACAGTTGAACAACTATCATCACAACCACAAGCCAATAAATCTCTCTGAAGGTCGGAGCTTGTTGTTGTTTTTTATTCATTTTACTATTTCTAATTAGATATTTATCGGTTGTGGAGTTGTTTTTCGTTTTATTCCACATTTACCTCTCCTTTTTGCAGACGATGATCCAGATGCATTGTATCGCGTAAGCAGTCTTGATACACTTGATTTGCCTACACTAATTGCAGAAGCGATATCCCTCACTGTCATAGAAGTGTGATCCTTCAGAGCAATTATTTTTGCACGCTTCCTTGGGGAAACATCCATTTTTCAATACACGAAAGCAACACGTACTCACAGTGAGCAAAAACTAACATCCTCCTGTCACACACGGAAGCTCACAACTGAAGCTGAAGTGCCTATTTTCTGTTTAAAACCAGTCAAACCACATTCTTACTATCAAGTTCTAACAGTCACACCATTTCACAACTGACAAAAATGGTTTACGTCGGTTTCCGACATCAACTGGCGATCACATTACAATTCTGAGAATAAAATAGCTTGCCCCAATTAATTTGCACGGTATAGTACTATGCGGAGAGGCAAGCGACAAACGCAGAACTATAAAACCTGTAGGTTTAAGGGAGTGCGACCGAAAAAACAAATGTTATTCTATTTCTCCTTAAAGAAAGGCAAAGTGAATTTAAAAAATATCACATTCTTGCATTCATGCCCCCACTCCACCCCACCTTACTCCAAGTACTTTTGTACTTTGGTGCTTTTTCACGCAATATTTTACTACAACATTAAATTTTTGATCATTTAACAAAATCTCGTATTCAGAGATTTTTACAGACACGTTTCGCTGTATGATCTTTGTAGGGAGAATTGTTACATCAATTGTGTTTTATTTGGTTTATTATTCCACTGTTAGTTTTGAGTTTTTCTGCTCCTTATTTTTCAAACTGTCATCTTTTCAACAGATCATTATTAGATTCTTAAGAGCTTAAGGATAGTCTCACGTTATTTATTCCATGCTCTCCTTCTTGTTTGTTAGGTTAAAGTTCAGTGTGTGCTTTCGAGAATCAGCGTATAGGCACGAAAAGCTGCATCCAGCTCTCGATGTAAGTATGGCATAGTTTACATTGTGTTTATTATTTTCTGTATCTCATTAACTTTTGTAATAACTGATTCTACTTTGAAAACGATCGGTAAAATGTACTTGAAGCACATGAGTGTGCGAAGCAGTAGATGGAAAGAAATTCAAATATTCCGCGCACACAGTTAATGGTATTTTAGATGTATTAAGTTTATGTATAGGTTTCCAGCGTTTTATGGTCGAATAGATGTCGTACTTACACAAGCAGGTTGCATTTATTCATCATCGAGTTATAAACTGGCGCCATCTCTGGTAGCTAACGAATACCGTTGCGTAAAACGACGCCAGTTTAATTAAATGCGACGAAATCGTAGATGCACTTGCGGATATCCTCAAATTTGGCGAATCGTTGGTCGACCAAGAAGTGTTTCAACGAGCTAATAACTGTACCCGATTCTTTTAGGCAGCGTGAGGAAGAGCCTCGAATATCAACTGCATGATGGTTTGTTTCCTAGGTCGTTGCAGCGACATAGAGTCGTACGTTATGAAGCAATGGAATGACGACATTCTGCCCATGTCCTGACTTGTATATCGCACCAGCATGGGCGCAACGTGGCTATAGATGTGTGTGTGCTGGGGGTGGGGGTAATGCGGACGCAAATGAAACCTCCTCCCCGACTATAATGGTAAATCTGTAACTGACGAATATTCATCTTGTCTGCCACCATGACCTAACTCAAATAGCAGTAGCGCGTGTGAACTGTCCGCTAACACAGTGTTGCCACCTCAGCCCCGCAGCACGAAATTCTGACAAAAATTCAACTGCTTCGCTTTTACGACACGCTGTGTGGAGCGCCGGAAATTTATGCATATGCTAAATACAATCATGTGCTTCTGCTGTTAAGTATGAAGTGAATAAAATGGGTTAGAGAATGCATAAAACTATCATATATTCAAATTTAGTTTGGGAGGAAAAACCTCCTCATAAACATCAGTCTATAATTTTATTTTTCTTAGAGGTTTAACGACTACCATGAGCACATCTAAGGGCTGTAAGCAGTTGCTTGTTCCTAATTTGGGGCCACTAGCTGCAGAGTAGGGAAGGGGCCAGCGTCGTGGGCTTAATGCACCATACGTGCCTCATCCAGGCTCAGACCCAGCTCGGACAAGAAGCCAGAAGTCAACTCTTTTGACGACTCTGCCACAGGGGTGGGAGTCCTATCTTGACGGTCAAGGTAGGGATTTACACAGACAGCAAGAAAATTTCAGTTTTAACAATGAAAATTATAATTCCCGTAGCTTTTTAATATCATAGATTAAAATCTAAACGGACTGCCGATTTTTTGAAATTCCGAACTATGAAACTTTCATCTACTATTTACCATTTCGCAACAGTATGCACCGCACCGTGTATTAGATAGAGCGATAAAAGTAAAAAAAAACAAAAAAAAAACTAGAAAAAAAACAGGGAAAATCGCTTAAAATTACAAACACTCTAGGCCGCTTACTTACGGGTGCTTTGCACATTCTTTTATATACACTAGTGTCCAAAATTAAAGTCCGAAAAGCAACAGCGGGCAAATAATCCAAAGCGCTCAAAAAATGTTAGGATGTTAAGAGGACATATGCAAATGATACGAGAAACAAATGCCCGTAGTGAAATTTATGTATTAGTAGGCAAAATTATGTACAACATGTAAACTGAGTTACATACCTCTAGCCAACGGGGAATGGCAGTGGGATTTATCGTTGACAATGCGTGTAAGAAGCATTTTGGGGACAGAAAATGCTTTCCTTGTGTCCCATACACGTGCATTTGACGCTGTACGGTGGCGAGCAAAAAGACGACTAGAAGCAGAATATTCTCACGCCCAGGTAGCAAGGGATTTGAATAGGCACCCTTGAGTGGCTTCACGGTTATACCAGCAATTCAACATTACCGGTGGGGTGTCACGAAGGTCTGTGCTAGGTTGTCCAAGTCCAGGGCGTACGACATCACGCGAGGACCGTTATGTCGCTTTAACCGCACCGCGTCATAGGTCCTATACAGCTCAGCAAATGTCATCGGAGCTCTTCGCTGCCATTGGAACTACAGTATCATGGCATACGATATATCGGAGGTTTAATGCATATGTCCTTTAAGCTGGGCGACCTATGGTTTGTGTCCCTCCAACCGCATCTCGTAGGACAGCTCGCTTGAGCTGCCGCAGGTAACATCGTTTCTAGAGCCCAGATGAGTGGGCCGGTGTTCTTTTTACAAACTAGTCGAGATTCAGTCTACAAACGGATTCTTGTCGGCATTTCATCTGGAGAGAACAGGGAATCCGTAACGATCCTGCAAAGGTCCACGAACGAGATTCTTCGGAGGCGGTGGTCTGCTCGTGTGGAGTGGTATTATGTTCAATGGCCGCACACAACTTTACATGTTCACAGAAGGAAATGTGAATACTGAGCGCTATCGGGAAGAAATCCCAGAGCCTTACGTCAGACTTTTTCGGGAAGCAACTGGCCCTTAGTTTCCTTTAATGGATGATAACGCTCACCCGTTTGTCGACGACTTCCTGGGTGAGGATATTCCGTAATTGGACTAGCCAGCCAGGTCTTTGGACCTGAACCCTATACAGCATGCCTGAGATGCACTGGAATGGCATGCACCGCCCTCATCGAGGAACGAAGTTCTTTGGCTCCAGAGTTCATCAACAACCCGGGTATTTATCGTCGTTGTGAGAGTTCTCTATTCGTACGAGGTGATCACATTCCTTATTAAGACATTTTTTAGGTTACATTATTACATCTCACCTTGGTGACATTTGCGGATGTGACTCTATGTACGAAAATTGTGTACATATTTATCTGTTGTTATAAAATGTTTATTACCTTTATGATTGTGTCTCTCTACACGCTAAACGTCTCTACTTGCTGTTACGTATTTTATTCCTACGAATGCCTTCCGACTTTAATTTTGGACACTAGTGTACATATATGCACTCTGTGATTTTGAAAAGAGATTCACCTATTGGAAGTGAACGAGCGTATGGAAATCAGCACAGAATTATGGAGCCATTATTTCATTCTACTCATCATTGATGCGTGGTGTACTTTATTTAGCCAGATATGATTATTTCGCCATAAAATCTCAATAAACAAACAACTGCTAGGCGTTTTTAACTACTTAATGTGTGAAGAGTATTTATGTCAATCTTATAAAACTTGGAGCGTTGCTTATTATTGTGCTTTAAGTGTCTGTTATGATTCTGTATTTTCACTTTATAGCATATAAACTGTATTTTTCAAGTTACCTTGAGTTAGGTATCTTCGGTTGGAAATATGATAATGTAACACCTCTTTCCCTCCGGCCTTCGTAACACTTCTTCCATACACTATTTGGCTAAGAAACTAACTTCATATTCTTATGATTGTCGAATAATGCCAGCAAAATCACGAAGGTAGCCATTTGATAATGGGATAAAACTCTCCACAAAATACCTAAGCAGGCAGGCTATCATGTGCTGCTGGGAGTGGCAGTCTGAGCTCCTCTACCGATGTGTTCAAGTTCAAATTCGTCGGAGATGGGTCCTGGTTCGAATCCCGGTGAGGCATGGATGTTGTGTTTGTCTCACGGCATTGGCTCTCTCCCTTCCCTGGAACCAGTGGCCCTAAATTAGGGACGGGTGACTGCTTATATCTCATTGAGTTGCTCACGGTGGTCGTCAAACCCCCAATTAAAAAAAAAGTTCAAATTCCTGGGCAAGAGGTGGATGCTGTGATTCTTTTTTCAGCAGTGGTTCTCCTCCTTCCCCGGAATCAATTACACTAAATTTTTTTTTTTTTTTTTTTTTTTTTTTGATTGGAGGTTTAACGACCACCGTGAGCAACTCAATGGGCTATAAGCAGTCGCCCGTCCCTAATTTAGGGTCACTGGTTCCAGGGAAGGGAGAGAGCCAGTGCCGTAAGACAAACACAACATCCATGCCTGACCGGGATTCGAACCCAGACCCCTTACGGACGAATGATCAGAGGCCAGCGCCTTAGACCACTGCGCCACCGGGGCGGCTAACACTAAATTAGAACAGGTGACTGTTTGGAACTTTGATGCTCATAAGAGCGTTAATAACCCTAAAAAAATAAAAAATAAAAGCAGCCCGCAGTGGGACGAATATGTTAACTCTGAATTTATCTTGATATTGAAAATCCTCCAAATACGTGGTATCAGTGAATAAACAAAGACATCGCTCTTTCCACGTCTTGTGATTTTTGTTTTTTGTTTTGGTTGGAGGTTTAACGACCACCGTGAGCAACTCAATGGGTTATAAGCAGTCACCCGTCCCTAATTTAGGGTCACTGGTTCCAGGGAAGGGAGAGAGCCAGTGCCGTAAGACAAACCCAACATCCATGCCTCACCGGGATTCGAACCCGGACCCCGTTCGGCCGAATGATCAGAGGCCATCGCTTAGACCACTGCGCCATCGGGGCGGCGTCTTGTGATGTGATTGTAGGTTTAACGACCACCGTGAGCAACTCAATGGGCTATAAGCAGTCGCCCGTCCCTAATTTAGGGTCACTGGTTCCAGTGAAGGGAGAGAGCCAGTGTCGTTAGACAAAAACAACATCCATGCCTCACCGGGATTCGAACCCAGACCCCTTACGGACGAATGATCAGAGGCCAGCGCTTAAACCACTGCGCCACCGGGGCGGCTCCACGTCTTAGCAACACATAGCAACCGAAAACTTGTTAACGTGCTAACGTGCTCGGCTAGATATCGAGAGATCAGGGATTCGGATCCCCAGCAGTGACCGAATAACAATTTTTCTGTTACTATGTGTTGCTAAAACCTGGAAAGAGTTTATTCACTGACGCCCGTATTTAGAGTATTTTCACTTTGGATTTAACTGCTATAATTTATATTAATATACATATAGCCAGTGCCGTTAATGCCCACCAGACGCCTCAGTAGCTGAGTCCATCTTACGGATTTATTATGTCAGAAGCTGAGTCCATCTTACGGATTTATTATGTCAGAAGCTGAGAGAAAAGCACACATAGCGTCGTGGATTGTTACTCACCGTGGTGTAAGGCTAACGCGCTCGACTAGATATCTTGAGATCCAGGATTCGGATCCCCAGCGGTGACCGAATAAACAATTTTTCAGTTGCCATGTGTTGCTAAAACGTGGAAAGAGCAATGTCTTTGTTTATTCATCTTGATATTGTTCTACAGACAGATGTAGGTTAGTTCTTATTACACCATGCGTGCCTGTTCAGTTTTATTGTTTTTTACCCTAAAGGACGAAAGTTGTTAACCATCACCATGAATAGCTCATAGGACTACAGTAGCGAACACAAGTATTTGGCGAAACACTTTTCCGACCATAATTTTTGTTCTTGCGGACCAAATTGGGTCATTTTGGAATATGATATGTGTTGATTCGTGGGTTACAATGCCGCGTAGTTTGTATTTCGCTCAGAGCGAATTTTTTGTTCGAAATGGGCCATATTCAAGAGTCGCCAATTATTACCCATTTGTTTACTGCATGCATTAATGTTTTTCTTGTGATTTTTCTGGGGTTTGTGACGTGTAGTGTGATAATAAGTCAATCTTAGGTTTTCAAAAATGGGTAAAAAGGCAGAGATCCCTGTTGGAGCTCGTCAGGCGGCCGTGAACATGATGGAATCCGGAATGCGCGTCACCGACATTGCGAGGGCCCTGAAGATCCGACACCAGTCCATTTCAGCTATCCTGCAACGTTATAAGAAGACTGGGACAGTCGAGAACAGTCCGCGATGTGGTGGGCCTCGTTCCACTACGTTGCGTCAGTCGATCTCGTGCTGATCCCACCTTGACTGCTGTGGGCATCGCCACCGAATTCCGCCACAGCGACGATCTGAACGTCATCCGAATGACTATATCCCGTCGTCTCATTGCTGGTGGATTGAATGGAAGACGCCCCGCCAAGAAGCCACTAATCGGAGACAAGAATCGACGAGCCAGAGTCGCGTTCGCGCACCGTCATCGACACTGGAGCACGGCGGACTGGTTGGTGTAAGGTGCTTTTCACCGACGAGAGCAAGTTCAATTCGTTCGGAAGTGATGGCATCCGATACGTACGACGTCCGTGTGGCCAGAGATTCAACATCCAGTTCATTCAGCCGACTGTCAAGCACGGAGGAGGATCGCTCATGGTTTACGGCACCTTCCCAAGCAACGGAATGGGCCCAATCATCAAGATTGACGGAATAATGACCGGCCAGAGCTACACGAACATGCTCATCAACGACGTATTCCCATGTACAAACCAGAACATGCCACCCGGATGGATCATGCAGCAAGACAACGACCCGAAGCACACCTCCAGAGTAGCGAAGACAGCCTTACAGCAGCAACAGGTCACACTTCTAGACTGGCCAACGCAATCTCCAGACCTCAATCCCATCGAGCACATGTGGGAGAAGCTGGAGAGTCGATGTGCGAAGAAAACCTGCCGGAATAAGGCCCAGAAGTTCGACCAGCTGTCTGCAGAATGGGCGCGAATTCCGCAGGTCACCGTCGAGAAGCTAGTGGACTCGATGTCGGCCCGTTGTGCAGCTGTTATTAAGTCTCGTGGTTATCCCACGAAGTATTAGTTATTGTTTTGTCGTTTTCTCGTACTTGTTTTCTGTTATCGTTGCATTAAATGAATGTGATACACACCTACTTTGTTGGTCAATTTGTATGATCTTTGAGATTAAGCTCGGTACCTGATCTGTATTAAGGTTTCCGATCCATTTGCACATGGGCCATGTTTACAACTGAATAACACATATCATATCCCAAAATGACCCGATTTGGTCCAGCAGGAAAAAAATTATGGTCGAAAAAGTGTTTCGCCAAATACTTTTGTTCGCTGTATATAAGTCCATCCCTAATTTAAGGATACTGGTTCCAGGGGAGAAAGAGAGCCACCGCCTTGAGACAAACACACTGCTCACACCTCACTCAGGGATCAAGCCCATCTCTGACAAAAGATCAGAAGGCAGAGCCTCAGACCATTCTGACACCGTCCTACGTTTTGCTCCACCAAGCTTCAAAACTGAAGAGCAATTGAATTAGAGATACCTGTCTAGTAACGTGTAGCACCACCTTTCGCCCTGATGACGGCGGCGATTCGTCTCGGCATGGACTCGACAAGATACCGGAAGCGTTAGGAAGCCATATGGATCCACGACCCCTGAACAAGCTCTCACATTTCACGAAGATTTGATCTCGATGGCATACCAGATGTTCTCGATGGGATTGAGGTCAGGTGACCTAGCTGGCCAAAGAAGCGAAGTCACGTCGGTGGAGTGTTCATCCAGCCTTTCGGAAACAATTCGGGAGCAATGGCACGGTGCATTGTCTTGTTGCAGGATGAGGTCCCCAGTGGGATGCTGAAGACGCACAAATGGGAGCAAATGGTCGTTCAGGATATCCCGGTAACGTTGACCTGTGAGGGACGATGTCACACGTGCCAGTGATCCAATTTCAGTCCACGTAAACAATCCCAGACGAGAATGCTCCCCCGCTCTCCCCACCAGCTTGAAGAGTACCCTGCTGGCAAAAAGGATCCATCGCTTCATGTGCTTTGCGCCGTACTCGTATCCTTCCATCCGCATGTACAAACGTGAATCTCGACTCATCAGTCCAGGCAACATTTTTCTACATGTCTAGGGTCCAGTGGCGATGTTCCAGCACCCATGCTAATCTTTGCACCCTGTGATGTGCGGTCAGCAGCGGTACCCTCGTGGGACGATGTCTTCTGTACCCCATAGCAATGAGATGGTACTGGATGGTGTGACTGCTTACACGTTTTGGGGCACCAGCGTTAAATTGCCGAGTAATGTCTTGCACTGTGGCCCGTCTATTCGCTGTTACAATGCGAGCTAGCCGACGATGACCCAGCTCATCCACACGCTGTTGTCTACGGCAGTTGGCCCTTGCAGGGATGGTTTTACCGGATTCGATGTACTCTCGGTGCACCCGTGACACAGTGGCTCGTGAAAATCCCAGTGCCTACACGACTTCCGAGATGGAGTGACTCATTCGTCGGGCCCCGACAATTTGCCCACGATCAAATGCGCTTAGATCCTTCGTCTTATCCATACTGCGTACGACTCTTACTGATTCCCGTCGCAACACTTTTTATATTGTCGGATCGCTGCATACGTCATGTCGTTTTCGTTTACAGGTCCGCCGACAGCGTCACATTTGCATAACGCCAGCTGTCCCTAATTCAATTGCTCTTCAGTGTACATATTCCCCAGTTGTATTTCAACAATCCTACAATTACTCAACGATCTTCTATCCGATTTTTTTGCATTCAAAACTTGACTTCTTGGGAAGCAATCACATAGTTAAATAAGAAGTGGACGTAATCTTATTTTATTAAAACAATGTATCGATAAAAGTGCGACATTGTTTTGAAACGGAAGTGGAGGTGGAGGATAAGGTATATCGTTCTGATCTGTTTGAAACAGGATTAGTTGTGTATAACACTTTTCCCAATTGCAAAGTACTGCAACATGTGTCATATCCGGAGTGTTAATTAATAAAAATAATTGGTTTCAACATTCGTGACATTGGTTACTACATGATTATTAAATACAAAATTTTCACGCTCAGTTCTTTTTTTTTTTTTTTTTTTTTCTGCGGAAAGAAAGGATTGGGAACTTGGCAACGTCTATGTGCGGAAGTATCCCTTCCTTAATTTAGAGCCATTGGCTGTTGAGAAGAGAGAGGGAAAACCGGTGCTGTGTGTGTGTGTGGAATAAAGACGACATTCATGTCTTGTACCGGGATTCGGACCCAGAACCACGAGTAGAAGTAAGAAGCCCGTTCTGTAGACCACTGCTGACATGGCTTGGTTTGAGAAACATTTTTCGTTTCCTCTTTACTTCATTATGCCAAGTCGTTTTGGAACTTCCACTTAAATATATCCAATAAACCCAACAGCATGAAATGCAACGCTTTTCAGGCCGTTGGGTTTTATTGGCATGAATGGGACGATAAGAGAGGGATAAACAAGGTCAAAAATCCAATCCTCTACATCTCCGAATAGAGAATTCCACAGAGCAGCTAAAACTGACTGATGATGCAGTTTCAAATTTCTAGAATGGCCCGAACCTGCGACATGAGACAAATCGCTTTCTACCTTCCCGTGACTCCCTGGAATTTTAAAAATTAACTTTGCATAGATAAAATATTTTTATCTGGGTGTATATCCGGATGGATCCCATGAATTTATATCTGTATTGTGAAGAATTTCCTTTCAGAACTGGAAAAACAATAGGATGAAGATTAATGAATATTATTTAACCACCTTCGTATGATGACACAGTCATTTTGCAAGAACCCCCTTAGTGCTGCATTCAGGAACTTGTTGACAAAAGTTAAGAAGTGGGATTAGAAATGAGCATTCAAAAAACAAACCTGATGTGCGATGCTTTTTTTAAGAATTGAAAATTTAGAGGTTTTGGTGGGGCAAATCTAAAACTAACTTTGGACAACAGTATTATATTAAGCCAGGGCATGAAGAAATTAATGGGCATATAAAACTTGGCTGCAGCGCATTTGGAAGAAAAATTCTCAGGAGCAATTTACCATTATGTCTTAAAAGTGCTTAATCAATACATCCTTGTAGTTCTTACTTACAGATCACAGACAATAATATTAATTAAAAACACATGAACAGGCTGCAGACAACTCACTGTTAAAAAAAATCTACTTAAAAATGAGAACCTGAACCCACTCGTATTTTCTTAAGTGCAATCGTATCGTAAACCAGTACATGACATGCTCAAATATAAGTAACTTACAAATAAATTCGTCAATAAATAAAAATATAATCTCGTATTACTTCATTTTAGATATCATAGATTTCAAGAGAAATTATTTAATAAATGTGTAAAGTGATACACGTAAATAATTAGTACAACAAAGTAACTGATCACAAGTAATTTAATTATGCATGAAGTATCTTTGTGCACGTTTTAACATTAACTATATTTGTGTCAATCTCATAAATAATATATTGCTGCTTCATCACTATATTTGTCATAAAATTGTGCGGTCCATTTGCCCAGCATGTGACAACGAGTATATCTATTATCCTATATGTGCCATCGAATAATATACTTCCAGTTGATTCTATGAATAAATGAGTATGCACGGTGTACACCTATTCCAAATTTGAAATTGTGGGCCGCGGGTGGCCTATTGGTCATTGTTCGTGACTGCCAAGGAGAAGACCTGGCGTTCGATCCCAGGCAGGTACAAACGCTCGAACCACTAAATATCCGCCGTGCGTCGGATGGGCACGTTAAGCCGTCGGGCACCGGGTACTAAAAGAACTGATGGATTAGCAAAAATTGCAAGAGTCCATGACATCATGATCAAAGAAAAGTTCCTATAGTAGTAATGGGCTGGACATATTGCCAGAAGAACTGACCACCGCTGAATAACTGAAATATTAGACTCGATACCAAAGGACAGAAAACGACAAAGAAGAAGACCATGTGGGAGATGGGTGAATGAATTTCGAAAGCATGTTGAAGTGAATGGAAGAGAATGTCTCAGATCACAAATTAAGTTATATGAAAAGACTTGGGGAGACCTTCATCCTGCAGATGATTGGTCATGGCAATTAAGAAATCAGTAAAAGACTGACCAAATCTTAAGGGGAAAAAACAAATTCTATGCATTCTGTTCAGTCACGTTGAGAATAAAAATTACTGTGTCACATACCTTCATCTGACATCTTCAACTTTGTGTTTACTGAATTTTCAAAACACAGAATTTATTATATTTATTTTTGTCATCTGTGTAATTGGGGTATCGTTCACTTGACCGAAAGGTCACTTGACCGAAAATCACTTCGCCGAAAATCACTTGATCGAAAGGTACATTTCACCGAAGGGTCACTTGACCGAAAAGTTCATTTCACCGAAAGATCACTTCACCTAAAAGTTCATTTCATCGAAAGGACACTTGATCGAAAAGTTCATTTCACCGAAAGATTACTTTACCTAAAAGTTCATTATATCGAAAGATCATTTCACCGAATGGTCAGTTTATCGAAAACTTAGAATTTTGTTGTTATAGATCTGTTGGAGTATGGTGCTGGTTTTTAAAAACTGGTCACCTAAACATTATTGGATTGTATAAAAAATACACTTTTAATTTCTTTTAAACACCTCCCCATAAGTAGGTTTTTCGAAATATAACATTAATTATAAGTCATAGATAGACCTGTGCCTTTTTGCCAAATTTTAATCCCCCGAGCTCATATTCATGAAGTTTACAGGTATCGATAACAACTCAAGTTAATGAGTTGTTATGTAAACACACTTATTCAGACAAAAAAAAAAAAAAAAAAAATCAGTTTTAGGGCCCTTGGCCTCGGTTTAGGCCTTTTAGAACATTTTAATCGTGCGTGCTCATATTCATAAGGTTTACGTAAAATGTCCAGCTAATAATGTTGCACATTTATTCAGGCAAAAAAAGAATCAATTTTTGGGCCCTAGGCCTCGGCTTAGGCCTTTTTAGAAAATATTAACCGTGCGTGCTCATGTTTATAAGGTTTACATAAAAACTAAAGTTAATGATGTTGTACTCTTATTTAGGCCAAAAGAATCAGTCTTAAAGCCCTTGGCCCCGTTTTAGGCCTTTTTAGAAAATTTTAATCCTGCGTGCTCATATTTATAAGGTTTACATAAAATGTCAAGTTAATAATGTCGCACATTTATTGAGGCAAAAAAGAATCAATATTAGGGCCATAGGCCTCGCTTAGGCCTTTTTAGCAAATTGTAATCGTGCTTGCTCATGTTCATAAGCTTTACATAAATAGTAAAGTTAATAATGTTACACATTTTTTCAGGCAAAAAAGAATCAATTTTAGGGCCCTAGGTCTCAGCTTAGGCCTT
Source organism: Macrothele yani (assembly GCA_039090855.1). NCBI lineage: Eukaryota > Metazoa > Arthropoda > Arachnida > Araneae > Macrothelidae > Macrothele > Macrothele yani. The sequence goes on along the minus strand of CM076995.1, from coordinate 98,314,196 downwards.
TTTAGAAAATTTTAATTGTGCTTGCTCATGTTCATAAGCTTTACATAAATAGTAAAGTTAATAATGTTACACAATTTTTCAGGCAAAAAAGAATCAATTTTAGGGCCCTAGGTCTCAGCTTAGGCCTTTTTAGAACATTTTAATTGTGCTTGCTCATGTTCATAAGCTTTACATAAAAAGTCAAGTTAATAATGTTGCAATTTTTTTCAGGCAAAAAGAATCAATTTTAAGGTCCTAGGCCTCAGCTTAGGCCTTTTTAGAAAATAATAACGGTACGTGCTCATGTTCATAGGTTAACCTAAAAACTCAAGTTAATGATGTTGCACACTTTTCAGGCTAAAAGAATCAAGTTTAGGGCTCTAGGCCTCGGCTTAGGCCTTTTTAGCAGATTTTAATCGTGCGTGCTCATATTCATAAGGTTTACATAACAACTCAAGTTAATGATGTTGTACACTTATTCAGGCCAAAAGAATCAGTCTTAAAGCCCTAGGTCTCGGCTTAGGCCTTTTTAGAAAATTGTAATCGTGCGTGCTCATATTTATAAGGTTTACATAAAATGTCAAGTTAATAATGTCGCCCATTTATTCAGGCAAAAAAGAATCAATATTAGGGCCGTAGGCCTACGCTTAGGCCTTTTTAGCAAATTTTAATCGTGCTTGCTCATGTTCATAAGCTTTACATAAAAAGTAAAGTTAATAATGTTACACATTTTTCTGGCAAAAATAATCAATTTTAGGGTCCTAGACCTCGGCTTAGGCCTTTATCGCAAATTTTAATCGTGCGTGCTCATATTCATAAGGTTTACGTAAAAAGTCTAGTTAATAATGTTGCACATGTATTCAGGCAAAAAAGAATCAATTTTATTGCCCGTAGGCCTTTTTTTTTTTAGCTTAGGCGTTTTTAGAAAATTCTAATCTTGCTGGCTTATAAGTTTACATAAAATGTCAAGTTAATAAGTTAATAATGTTGCACATTTATTAAGGCAAAAAAAAAAAATTTTATTGCCCTTAGGGCTTTTTTTTTTTTTTTTTAGCTTAGGCGTTTTTTAGAAAATTCTAATCTTGCTTGTTCATAAGTTTACATAAAATGTCAAGTTAAAAAAATCAAGAGGGGGGGTTAAAGATTGCCGTTTCTGGGCATATATTGAGAACTGAATTGGGAACTCCAAACGCATTTCGCGAAAACGGTCCATGTAAGCCAAGCGAGGCGAAATTGCACTTTAATTTGAAGAAAAAAAAATTGCCGAGGATCCGAGGTACACCTAGTTTTGGAAGGGTGTACCCCCAACTTCCGTAATATTATGTTCGGGGCCGCTGGAGTCTGTCAGTGTATCCAGGATGTTCCCCTTGAAGCGTCCGCGAGGTCCGTCATCTTGGGGGGGGGGGGGGTTGGCTTTCCCCCAAAATGTTAAAATGGACGTAGAGCTGTAAACATTAGACCCATGCTTTATATAATGATTCTGTACACGACCGCGAATTTTCAGGAATGTGGAGTGAAACTGAACCCCCCCCCCCGTTTCCAAGAGCTCTTCGGGGGTAACATCGAGGATACACTGATGACCGACTCCAGAGGTCCAGAATATAAAATTACTGAAGTTGGGGGTAGAGCCCTCAAAACCAAGCACCTCGTATCCCTTTTACAGACTTCACCAAATTTCTGGGGGAGGGGGGAAGGGCATACATAGTTTGGCACTAAACACAACATGAAGCATAGAAATTGCGAGCAAATCCCTTACCTTGAACACCTGTCTGCGCTCTTAGAAACTTGGGGAGGGTGAATTCGTCCCACCCTCCTGAAAATTCGTGATCGTGTACAGAATCATTATATAAAGCAAGGTTCTAATGTTTACAGCTCTACGTCCATTTTAACATTTTGGGGGAAAGCCCCCTCCCAAAGCTGACGGACTTCGCAGACACTTCAAGGGGAACATCCTGGATACACTGACAGACTCCAGCGGCACAGAATATAATACTACGGAAGTTCGGGGTACAGTTCCCTCAAACCAAGTGTACCTCGGATCATCGGCAATTAATTTCTTCAAATTAAAGCACAATTCTCGCTTGGCTTACATGGAACGTTTTCGCGAAATTCGTTTAGAGTTCCTAAAAAGGCCTAAGCCGAGGCTTAGGGCCCTAAAATTGAATCTTTTTTGTCTCAATAAATGTGCAACATTATTAACTTGACTTTTTGCGTAAACCTTATAAATATGAGCACGCACGATTAAAATTTGCTAAAAAGGCCTATGCGGAGGCCTACGGCCCTAAAATTTATTCTTTTTGCCTGAATAAATGTGCGACATTATTAAGTTGACATTTTATGTAAACCTTATAAATATGAGCAAGCAGGATTAAAATTTTCTAAAAAGGCCTAAGCCGAGGCCTAGGGCTTTAAAGACTGATTCTTTTGGCCTGAATAAGTGTACAACATCATTAACTTGAGTTGTTATGTAAACGTTATGAACATGAGCACGCACGGTTAAAATTTGCTAAAAAGGCCTAAGGCCTACGGCCCTAATATTGATTCTTTTTTGCCTGAATAAATGTGCAACATTATTAACTTAACTTTTTGCGTAAACCTTATAAATATGAGCACGCACGATTAAAATTTGCTAAAAAGGCCTAAGCGGGCCTACGGCCTAATATTGATTCTTTTTTGCCTGAATAAATGTGCAACGTTATTAACTTGACTTTTTGCGTAAACCTTATAAATATGAGCACGCACGGTTAAAATTTGCTAAAAAGGCCTAAGCGAGGCCTACGGCCCTAATATTGATTCTTTTTTGCCTGAATAAATGTGCAACGTTATTAACTTGACTTTTCATGTAAACTATTTATGAACATGAGCACTGAACATGATTTTTTATGAAAAAACGTATGAACATGATAAAACTTGCTAAAAAGGCCTAGGCCGAGGCATAGGGACTTAAAATTAATTATTTTTGCCTTAAAACTAAATCTTTGCGTTCTCTGTGACACGGAGAAATCAAAAGTGCAATTTGAGTATGATCCCCTAACGTTTCGGTGGTCTGTCTGTCAAACTTGCACCATGCTTCAACAGATCCTGTAATGAAATCTAGCGTTTTCGATAAACTGACCCTTCGGTGAAATGACCTTTCGATGAAATGAACTTTTAGGTAAAGAGACCTTTCGGTGAAATGAACTTTTCGATCAAGTGACCCTTCGGTGAAATGTACCTTTCGATCAAGTGACCCTTCGGTGAAATGAACGCTTCGATCAAGTGATCTTTCGGTGAAACAATTTTTTCGGTGAAGTGATTTTCGGTCAAGTGACCCTTCGGTGAAGTAAACGTCGGGCAAATGAACCAGACCCGTGTAATTGTAATGACAGTAAGATAACGAACCAGAATTTGTAATAGGGTTAAAAATGCAATGTTCAAGGCGATTTTTCCCTTTTGTTAAAAATGCAATGTTCAAGGCGATTTTTCCCTTTTGTTATTCTGGATTTCGAAAAGTCCAACAGAAGATTCGAGGCATTTATTTCTGCAAGTATTTCAATTTAATCGAACCCCGGAGTCTGAAAAAAGACTGAAAGAGTGTTTTTTGCAACAGAGTTAAATTCCTTCTTCTTGTAGATAAAATAGATTTGCAACTTGTTTTCATTGAGATCTATTGCAAAAGTTCATAAATTTTGATTTCATTTTATAATGCATCACAAAATGATGCTGTTATTTTGACCACCACTGTAATTCTAATATGAATTACTTTTGTCTGTAGGTATCAATGTCCAGAAAAACACACACACACACACAAAACATATTGTAAATCACTGGCATCCGTACGATACAGTATTTAATGTTTTATATAAATTTTTACGCATTTTCAAAATTCTCCAACTTTCAGTGCTATGAATAAGCGTTAAAGCGTTCATGCGCTTTTCATCCGGCTAGAAAATTTCCACCCTTTAACTCTCAAACTGTAAGGACAGACGCTTCAAGTACAATATCGTGTAAAATTTAAGAGTTCTGGAAGAAATCATGTAATGAATATCAAATGCTAAAATAATCTTTATGTACTGTAATTTGGGGCATGGGGATTTAGCTCATCTTACCTAAGAGAATGGACGTTACTGATTTTTTACATATATAAAAGAATTGAGTTCTTGATCCAATGTCACTCTATTTGGAATGAAAGTAGCCACGCCAATAAAACAGAACATCTCCAGACAGCAGATTCAAAAAATTTGCGTGTTCTTTCATGCGAATTCTTAGCTTACTTGTGATTTGCCTGGATTTCAGAAGCTTAAATGGTCGTTATTTAGAACTACTCTATGTATGGTCTTGTTGCAGGGATTTTTAGGATATTTGCATCAGTATGGGAGAATAGGTGAATATGGGAAAATTGTCCTAGACGAAGAAGAGAAAAAGAAGAAGAGGGAATTGGTCTCTCTAGTTCAGAAACGCCGCCTTTCCTGTCTCGACGCATCTGTCTTTACTACCAGAATTGTTCTTGCCGTCATTAAGGTAAGTTTACTAATTTCTCTATCAAAAGCTCGTTTTTTTTTCACTATCCTTAACTGTCTTTTGTCCTTTTGCTTCATTAATACTGTCATTTATTTGCATAAAACTTTACGATAAGAAATGTTGGGCTCTCCGAGTCTTACTCTTGGATTATTACATCATACGAAAACATAAGTTCTGTAATGTCAAATATTACTTTGATGACTGACGACAACTGTCTCAAGTTGGAAGGTAATATCTACAAATATAACCTTCCTACAAAACAACAGAAGGAGCGCCGATGAGTTTGCCTTTATCTTTAATTCTTCCGTACGCAGTGCTGAGACCACTCGAAGACAGTGTCTTTCTAAATTGTATAAAGGAACACCGAATATGGATCTGTTACGCAGACGATATCTTCATGTAGGAACACGGAGTGGAAGACTGAATGACTTTTCGCATACGATTAACAGCCTACACAATACGATATATTTAACCATGGAGCTCAAAAGTGAATGGAACCTGAATCGTCTTGCCGTCGAACTTAAAAAGAAATGGAATATTAAGTTTCGATTTCAATGTGCATTATAAACCAATCTCGATACCCAACCTCACACACACACGCACAAACACATGCGCGCACACACTCATCCGTCTTGTTTCACACTGCCTCAAAGAGTACAAAGTAGCAGCTTTTAGAACATGGTTGCATAGAAGGTATATATGTGCAAACCCGACATCCTAAATACGAAGGAAATTAGAAATATCAGTAATAATGGTATAGAAGCCGGATATAAGATATATGTATATTACAGACAGAATACACAGAAATGTTAAAAATGGCATAATGACTGCGGTGACAAAATCGCCGAGAACGACGATGAGAAAAGCAAGATCTGTCGTGTATATTCCAGGCTTTTCACATTGCTGTAGTTAAAGAATATAGTTCGTAAATAAAATACATAGCTGTAAAATCAGGTATAATAACTAATTGCAAAGACAGACAAAGCGAAGAAGAAAAAACTGGTGTGTTTGCTATAGCGTTTGTTCACCCTAACACACAGAGAAGTTAAATTTCGGAATGAGACGAAGTAATCATTATACCCTAGATGTAAAGAACACATGAGGAGTGTGAACTAGGGCATGCAGAATAACGCGCTTTCCAGAGAAGTTATACATTGCACGGCTGATCCTATAGGAACAGGATTAGAAGTGTCTCCCTTTATACGAACTTGAAGGAGACAGTCATTAGGGAGACCATATTCCATAGAGACAGTCATTAGGGAGGCAATATTCCATAGAGACAGTCATTAGGGAGACCATAATCCATAGAGACAGTCATTAGGGAGACCATACTCCATAGAGACAGCAATGATGCTGTCTCTATGGCACTAACAGTGATTTGGCATGCATTACTAAGGGATGGAAACAGGTCGCAACGTAGCGTATAATCACGTGATAAATAACATGTAATACTGCTCGTTGTTTTCCATGCTATTTTCAAACATCATCTTTTGTTCCTTACCTGCTCTGATTCATTTCACTTTATATCTAACCTTAGCCTTGAAAAACTTCCTTACGGAGAGTAAAAGCTAAGCGATCTATGTATATGTCATATTACACCACTAAATAAACAGATTTATGCCACGCTATTAGCGTTTTTAAAAGCAAAGACATGGCTTACAATCGTAATCCAATTACGATTTGTAAGCCATGACTTTTGCTTTTAAACACTTGTTGACAGCCCACAGAAATCGTAAATAGGTAACAAGAAGTGTATGTAAAAATACAATAGTGTAACTCTATACAAATAATGACAACAAAGACTTTTGATTTTGGAGTTTAAGGACTCCCGGCACCTTTAAAGCTACAAAGAGATGCCCCTCCCAAATTTTAGGCCTCTGGTTCCAAAAATGGGATAGAACCTGAGCCTTAAGACAAAAACACCTCTCATACCACATCAGGAGCTCGAACCAGGGCAATTCTAAGATGATTAGCCAGAAACCCGTGCCTCTGTCCATTCCGTTACCAAAGATTGTGTGTGGTGTATACAAACATAATTATTGCATGTTCAAACGATGATATTACATAAAAACTACTGTAAAATCCCGTCATATAGTGAGAAATGATAAAGTCAAAAAATTATCCAAATTTAGCTGACCTTCATTTCAAACACTTCTTTCTAAACCATGATTGCGGTAAGCTAACGGTAGGGAACAAGGCCTTTCTTCCGTGCCAAAGCTGGTTCAGTTATTGTCATATTGGAGGGATTTTTACATCGACAGATATGTAAAGCTGGCCAAGTGAAAAATCAGGTTGGTTAAAGCGCCTAGTTCCTCATATTCGAATGTTCACCTCTAAGATTTTTAGATTGTTTTAGTAAAGGCAGGAGAAATGGGAAACTTTTTACGCTTCGCAATAAGTAGAAAATGTACGCTATCTGATGATTGACTCTCAGAAGGAAAAATACAGTGCTCGACAGAGTAAATACCACACGAGGGTGTATTTGTCGGAGAGTTATTCAAATATGGGGTATATATCAACAGCTGGGTTATGTAAATCATGCAGTTGCGAAACAATCACGTGATAAGTGACGGAGTTGGTAGGGCTAAACTAAACGGCGTAGCTAAACTTTGTCGTCCTCTCCGGGTCGTGTGGACCGTAGCATCGGTGTGATCTCGGTGACGATAATGTAGCGGCAGTGCTTGGAAGAAGGTGACGTGTGCCTCCATGGTGAGACTTGTGCAAATAAGCGGACGACTGAACACCTCGTTTGCCTCAATCGACGGCAAGCCGTAGTAACCCCACAATCTACAGCGAATAACATGCGACGAGGTGTACAGGCAGTTATGGACATCCACTTATTGGCACGGACTGTGAATCGGAGACTGCCTGAGGCAGGTTTGCCCTCTCGCCAGGCATTACAACGACTGCCAGTTACCGCAACACATCGTCGCGCAAGGATGAAATGGTGCCGTACCAGATATGCTTGGCGGGACGTATGGCACCCGACGAGCCTTGCTTCTGTCTCAGCGTCGACGATCACCGATTGAGAGCATGGAGACGATATGGTCATTGGGGTGATCTTGTTGCCATCTGTGGGCGTCATACGGTTCCTCAGCCTAAAGCCATGGCTTAGTACGCTATCATTTTCAATAGCCGTTCACCGCTCGTATGCATAGTGGGTACAATGACAGCACAACAATACGTCGATGAGGTGAGGCAATCCGTTTTTTTGCCGTATCTCCGTGGTATGCCTGATTCCCAGTTTCAAAAAGATAAAGCTCGCCTGCACACTGCCAACGTCAGCAAACAGGGATTACAAGGAGCCCAGGTGCTGCCTTGGAGAGAGCGATTTGGAAATTAATGCGCCAACACAACAGTGTTGTACATTATATACGTGGCTAGTTGAAATAAATATAATGTTGCTAAATTAATGGCTTAAAATACTGTTTCGCACGTTATATGAGACCCTATAGACGCTTGCATAAGAGTATCAAAGAACATACTGTTGATATCAATAATACAAGGTACAAGAAATAAAAATAATGCAATTTGACTCACCTGCAGAAGTTCATCACGGTCTGTGATTCAATGCATCTGCACTGAGATGGAACATGTAGAGAAAACGCCAAAAGTATAACTAAGCGCATGCGCCCCTAGACGAAAAAAAAAACAAAAACAAAAAAACAATGGCATTACACGGCATTAAACAGAGGACAAAAATTTGCATATAAAAGTAAAATCCCAGCTACTGAAATTATTATGCTACAAACTGAAGATATTATTAAACATTTACCTCAAAACCGGCGAGAACCTACTAGATTCAATATAGCAAGAATCATTGAACTTAAAAAAAAGATGAAAGTAGCAAGAATTATTGAACTTAAAAAAAGTATTGAACTTAAAAAAAAGATGAAAGTAAAAATGAAAATTGGTATACTTAAATACAAAAAAACAAGCTCTTCTCGAATTACGAAATAACCCAGAAATGAAATGTATTATGGACGATGAATCCAAACAAATTGTAATATTGAATAGAGATGAATTAAAATTTGAATGAACGAAGCAATTAATGATTTGAATACTTTGAATATTAATCCTTTGAGCGGCCGATACACCTGAACCTAATAGCACCTAAACTTTTCTGCGTTCCTCAAACAGAAATTTTCACATAGCGGCCGGGTATTACGAAAGCTATTTCCATTCTTCACTTTCTGATCTCAGCTGTACCAACCATAAACCTTCCGCGGGTAATAAAATATTCTCTACTCCACAGCACTTCCAATCCACGGAAAGATGGAATAAGCTAGTTCCCCAAGTTCCCCTGACAATAAAGTATTCTCTACTCCACAGCACTTCCAATCCACGGAAAGATGGAATGAGCTAGTTCCCCTAGTTCACCTGACAATAAAGTATTCTCTACTCCACAGCACTTCCAATCCACGGAAAGAAAGATGGGAATAGCTAGTTCCCCTGACAGGGGCTTTAGTCCTTCTCCAGGGGAAGGACTAAAGCCCCTGACACGAACATCATAACACTGTGTAGAAACTAGCGACTCGAACATCTTCTCTCCCCTTTTAATCCTTTTATCAGGTAATTGGTCGAAAAGGATTAGGGTCAATTAATCCCTAAATGACCACTTGAATAACAAAACTAACGGGATAACAACGCTTTCTGATGCGCAGGTTCAGAACTCGTTCCAGCCACGTTCGGCACATTTCTCAGATAGCGAATATATTCATTCGAACTGATTTCAGTCCATTTTGCTAACCCCGAGTTAATTCGTTCCAGCCGGTTAAAGGGTTAACGTCGATCTTACGGATAAAATTATTCGAGGCCATGGTAAACTTAAAAAACACAACGACTTACAAGCATCTGTGAAGAACAAAGCTTATCCACCAATAGGAGCAACAGTTCCCTCTATCTTTGGAAAGAGCAAGTTACATAAAGAAAGATGTCCTATTAGACCATCTGTTAATAAAAATATGGCGCCAACTATAAACTTAGAGCGTGCTTTATATAATTATCTTAAACAGTTTTATGATGAGCATGGATTTACTATATACATCTCAGAAAAAGTTATTGAGGAAAAAAACATTAAAAGAATATTGTTTCTTCACAATATACAATCTAGACGTCGTGGCATTACATCCAAGTACACCAACTGATATGGCTATTTGTCTTGTTGAAAAAAGACTTAAGAAAGTTCTAACAAATTACGTATATCAACAGCATTATATCTGCATTGAGATTTATTGCAAACAATAATTATTTCCAATATGATAGTAAGTTTTTTAAGCAACAGCAAGGTGCACCTATGGGTTCCCCACTGTCTGGAATCTTAGCTGAAATAAGATTCCAGACAGTGGGGAACCCATAGGTGCACATATTACAAGATATCGAACGTAATATATTGAGAGGTTCTAATACATACTGATACCGCCGCTGCCACCAAATGATACCGCCGCTGGCACCAAAATGTTACGAGAGTGGGTCATTATCCCACCGCTGTCAATCAATTTAACAACCGTAGCCAAGCAATTAGTATATTTCTTCACTGATCTCCTTCGACGTAGTTCTTGGCGCGAAAACTATATTATATGGGCATACACTTAAACAATTTGAACCAATCACATGCGTACACATAAATAATGTGTTCTATGACTGCGCTGACTGCCTAAACAAATATTTAATTGGCTATAAAAACATAACAATGAAACACATATGAATAAAATTTAGCTGTCTTCTGAACATAAGTATTGGGTCAACTTTGACCTAAATCAGTTCCCGCGAGATAGTTTTAATGAACTTAAATTCCACAGTTCAGTCTTACTATTTCTCAGTTCAGTTCTTGCAATATATTAGTTCAGTTCCTCAACTAATTGCGTAGCAGATGTAACAATAAAAATAAAACGTTTCTACTTACATGGATGCTGTCAAGAATATATCCAAACTTTGATTTAGCTTTTCACCTGTATATTTGTTAGGTATCCAAGCCACCGCTCTAACGCTATCCATTTTCTTTGCGCCGGCTTTATCCCGTCGCACTTACACGTAGTGGCTTCGCTACTTACGTAACCACACACACACACACACACACACACACACACACACACACACACACACACACACACACACACACACACACACACACACACATGGGGCCTCGCTTCGTCCCGTAGGACCAGCTCGCTTCCTTCGTCGCTTCAGGGAGAGGATGGTGATTGCCCACTGCCGTAGTTGGACTCGAACCCGAGCTTCGCTTCTCATTGGAATGACCACTGTTCACTCGCAGACTTCTTAATTCCTCTGTAACTTTGCTTTCATTGGGCCAAACAGTCGCTAATTTCCATTAGGCTCCAGCCTAGAAATTGCTGCTTTATCGCGCGGATTAAGGCATTTTGCTGTCTTTATGGCAAAACTGACATCTCCAGCTGCCCCGAGTTGCTGTATCTCCGTTTCTTACCAAATGCAGGAGAGATTCGCTGCTTCATTTATCCCAATTCATATAGCAGATCCAAGGCATCTAGCCTTTCACATCGGAGAGCGTACAGACAACTAAACTTTCTTCCTTATCTTCACGCTAAGTGCGAAATCTTATTTTTCTGCACGGACCACACAGAGAGCAATTGTTCTCGAAATTGTCCCAAACAATCGACGAATTTACGATTATTCGCTAAACCTTTTGTCCCCCATCTTCATTCATCTCTACTCAAGTGGTCCCTCTTCGAAATGTAACTCCTTCCCCATTTAGACTGGCCGTCAGCTGCAACCTTCGATTTACGACCTAACAGCACGCTAGGAACTCCAAACCACCCAGCCAGAGGGAATGCTTCGCCTCCTTTCGGTCTTATCCCCAGATAAAACTTTCTCTGCTGTTTACACTTTTAAACTCCAATGAAGCCTCGAACATAACTAATACTTAATTAATTCTATACATCCACCACGCTCATTAATTACTAAATTAATGGCGGGGGTGGGTCGTAACAATACTCATCAATTTTATACAGCAGATATGTAGATGACATTTTGATATTTTGGCAGTATGATGAAGAAATATTACATCAATTCGTTAAACAGGACAATGGCATTTATCCAACTATCAAAGTTACTACTGAAAAAGAAAAGGACAAACAACTGAATTATCTTTATTTATCTTTATTTAATAACACTTTTGATGTTGGGTACAGAGTATATCGAAAGCTATCTTTTTTTCCTGCAATTATCCCAGCGAATTCTGAACACCCTTGGAAATTTGAAACAGCAGCCTGGTAAAAGGAGGCTATTAAATATGTCAAAAGTCGAGATCTCAATGAGTTTTGTGGACCCCACCGCTTCGGCACTGCTTTTGGACCAAGGAAGGGTGACATTGTGGAAGAAAAGGCCGGCGATTAGAAGGCTGATCACGCGTGCCATTGATCAGAACTGCGATAAATTTCTATATTATTTGTGTTTAAGGGAAAGAGGGACATGGTGTACAGTTCCAACTAGAGTAACCCTTCTATTTTTGACAATGGTATATGGCGGTTATTTTTATTCTCAACCTTGAGGAGAAAAACTTCAAATTTTGAGCTCTGACGCAGGAGCTTGAATAAAAAGCTTAGAAGATAAGGTTAAAACATGTAGACTTAGTAGTTAGTCTTGTTGAGTGCCTTGTATATACATAGAGCTGAAAAAACACGAAGAAAAATACTATAAATAAGAGTTTTTTCATATCAAATTATTGGGGAGGCGCCAAGTCGTTACCCCGATACATCTCGTCAAATTACGTGGAACTGGTAAAGATGGAATGCAAACAAGACAGCGATCTGTTTGTTGAAGGCATTGTATAAACATATAAATAAATATAAAAATTTTAATACGTGCGTAGACATGATCAACATCAACCATTCTCGGTCCAGTGCTAAATGAAGGTCTACCCAAGTCTTTTGCACGACTTTCTGTCTTGAGCAATTTTCTTCCATATCACTCCAACATGCTTTCGAATCTCATCCACTTATCTCCCACGTTATCTTCTAGATTTTCCCTATTCCTTGGTATCAATTGTACAAGGGTGGTTAGTTCTAGCAATATATCCAACCCAGCCACTTGATGTCTTTGTTTTGATCATGCAGTCTTCCACTCTTGTCATTTTCCTGACCCATTTGTTCCTCTTCCTATCATTCTTAGTTTCACCAAGCATGAATCTCTCCATGTTTCTTTCAATTGTCTGGAGATCATGAATATCTTATTTAGTTAAGGTACATGTCCCTGCTCCATAAGTAAGAACCTAAAGGATGCACTGATTAAACACTTTGTTTTCAAGATATAAAGGTAAATTGCTCTTGAAAATTGCACTGTTTCTCTGTTAGCTTCGAACATATCTATAAATACCAAAACACAGTGTGTGGGAGAAAATGTTGGTGGTAGTGTTTTAAGCTTCTTTCGTAGTATTTGCGCCTTAAAACACGCAAGTTGCCTTCTACTTAGTTTTCAGAAATAGTGAAATCGAGATTTAGATGTAAGAATGTCGTGAAGCGCATAGATAATTAGAACCTTATGGAGATACTTTTCGGGTCCCGGAGGCAGATGACCCATACGCCTCATGCTAGTTACGCCCCGAGGGTAGAGATGCTTCAAAAGTTATCAGACTCAGGAGATAGATTTCTGAAAATAGAAATGCCAGCTACTGACAGGGCGATGATTAGCTCAGTGGTTAGAGCAGCCGATTATGCTTGACGGTTGTGAGCTTAGAACCAACTATCACTGTAGTGAGCCCGTGTACCCACCTTGCCTTGGAGAGCATGTTAGTCCGAATGACTTCCCATTAGGAATTAAGTCCTTACTCTCTTCCTTGATCCCCTCTGCCCTGCGTTCCACCAGTCTGATGACTTTCTTGTCAGGGTGCTCCAGCTTCTCTCCCTGTAACTTCCTTTTTTATACCTGACACAAAGGTCTCTTCTGACTGAAGAAGTCTAATCTCGGGTGGAATCCTCAGGTGCAGGGCCGCATTGAACTTTTGCGGGGCCCAGGGAGAAATTTCGTATTTATATAGGGCCCTAGGAAATGAATCTCATAGTTTAATGAAATCATTGTATGAAAAGTGAAAGTAGACAAAAATTATAAAGGAAAATGATTATCTCAAATTATTGTGAGCTTAAGAAAAAGACCATCATTTGGATTGAAAATTCAGAGAGAGAGAGAGAGAGAGAGTAAACAGTTTCTTTATTATAATTTTCGTGTATTTTCATTTTTCAGAGACAGGTAGAGTGTAAGAGAGGGAGACAGAAAGACTGACAGAGAGGGAGAGAGAGACAGACAGACTTTGAGTGGGAGAGAGACAGACAGAGAGTGAAAGAGAGAGACAGACAGACATTGAGTGAGGAGGGACAGAGTGAGAGAGACAGAGAGATAGACAGACAGACAATGAATGAGAGAGACAGAGAGACAGACATTGAGTGAGAGAGATAGACAGACATTGAGTGAGGAGGGACAGACAGATTGAGAGAGACAGAGAGATAGACAGACAGACATTGAATGAGAGAGACAGACAGACTTTGAGTGAGAGAGACACAGACAGACAGACAGAGAGTGAGAGAGACAGAGAGACAGATAGACAGAGTGAGAAACCGACAGAGAGTGAGAGAGATAGACAGAGAGACAGACAGATAGACAGACATTGAGTGAGAGAGAGGCAGACAGACAAAGAGAGAGGAAGAGAATAAAAAGTGCTGAAATCTACAACTTTCTTTCTGGAGAGGAGGAAGTTTAGGTTGCTTTATTATCTTAATAAAAACTTTCCGACAAAATGATAAAAAAAGATAGCTTTAACTAATCTGCGTAGCGAATATTTTTCCATAGCAAACATTTTTGCGTATTGGATAATAACGATCATTCTTAAATAAATTCGTATATATATTTTTTTTTCCTGGTATATGTTTTAGTGATTGATTTTTGATGGAAAGTGGAATAACTGATAAATAATTACTTTATTCCTCTCTTATACGCGCTCATGTATAAAAATTGCTTTATTTATTTATTTTTTTATTTCCAGCACTGTTTTTAAAGTCACTGAACGATTGTTCTCCATATATAGCCCAGAAACAACTTTGATATTGTTCTTTTTATTTTGTTAAATTTCAGTACCAGGTTTACACACATATTGTTGAGCATATAATAGGGAGTCACAAAATGTGATGAAATTTAATTTCTTATTTCATGAATATGTAAAAGTTTAAGGTTTAAATAAGTTGGAGGGGGGGGGTGTTATAAACTGAAAAGAAAAAATTACAACAAGTTAGTAAAATCATGCAATGCATTGATTATATGATACGCTTTCCAACATACCAGAAATCGCGCTCAGACAAACTCTCCTCCCAACCCTGACTATTGATTCGTTCAGTATACCTCCGGAACAACATACTAAAGTTTTGTCGCAAGAGAAGCATTTTTACTCAAGTTATGATGATAATGGCTGTGAAATAAACCTCGCTCATGTGCCATGGCACATGAGCGAGATTTATTTTAATTGATTCAATATACCTCTGGACCAACATACTAAAGTTTTGTCGCGATAGAAGCATTTTTACTCAAGTTATATGAGGGTAATGGCTGTGGAATAAATCTCGCTCCTGTACCCTGACCTTTGATCCCATTTCGATTACATTCAGCATAACCTGTTCAGTTTACTTCCGGAACAACGAGATAACGTTTTGCCGCAATCGAAGCATGTTTACGTAAGTTATGACGCATAAGGGCGTTGGAATGGATACCGCTCCTATGTCCTGACCTTTGACCCCATTTCGCTTATTTTCAATAGAGTTCGTCCCTAGGTTGTCCTCTACCATATACTAAAATTTGATTGAAATTGGATAATTTTTACGCGAGTTATCGGGTGGACAGACAGACAAAGCTGGAGCATATAAGCTTCTTCAACCTACAGTTGGAAAACGTAAAAATATATTTTTGAGGGCTTTGCGCCCCCCCCCCAAAATAACAATATATAGAGAGAATTCTAGCAAAAACAATTTTGTTTTTGTTTTGTAAAGTGCGGGGCCCCGTGAAGACGTGGAGCCCGGGGCGACTTCCCCGGTTGCCCCTATGGTCAAGCCGGCCCTGCTCAGGTGGGAATAAGGAGAGTGGTTCGTACTAACTCCTGACTGATCAATGAAGACCTGTGCTGCAGTTCTATAATAAGTTTTTTCGCTTTTATGAAATATGGGTAAAACGTGCGCGCTAAGTCACTACTGAAAAAGTGGAAAATAATATGTTTCATGAAACTGTGCAGTTAAAATTATTATGGTGAAAAATTATAAATAATAAATCGATAATATGAAAAATGTATTACAAACTACGAGTGGTTGGCCTTGGTAGAGAGATCTTGGAAATTATATGCAGATACACTCTTCGCAAAATAAATAATAAAAAAAAAAAAAAAAAAAAAAAAAGAAGCACATCGAGAAAGTCGTTCGTCCTGATGAAACTCCGCATGCAAGTACTTCAGGGCCGAATATGCAAATGATTAAAAAATAACGACCAATGACTAAATAGTGGCAGCGCATAGGGACTGCCCATCGAGGAGTGTATATCAAGAGCAATGCTCGCACACACGGACAATCGTGACAGCGAATTGCGGTTGCATTAATTTCCGTGGAATGTGAAGATGCTTCGACGTGGTATCCGTGCACAATACGAACACGTGAGTGGGTTTGAGGGAGGACGTATAATTGGGCTGAGAGAGGCCGGTTGGCCAAGACGCCGTATCGCCAGGCATTTGGGTCGGTGCGACGCGGTAGCCGGACGGTGTTGGCGCGCATGGTTCGAGAAGAGCACAACCAGCGACACGCGGGCAGTGGACGTACGAGGGCAACGACAGAACGCAAGGATCGAGCGATTGTGAGAGCCGCACGAACAGAACCAAATTCATCGCTCTCAAGCATCCGTGGCCATGTTGCTTCGTTCATAGGTACGGAAATGAACATCTGCACCGTTGCCAGACGCCTTGCAACACGGTGATTACATTAAAGGACGTCACTGGCCAGCGAGCATCGTCAGCACCGATTGCAGTGGTATCAGGCCTAATCAACGTGGGATAGGTCCAGTGGCGTCGTGTTGTCCTCAGTGCTGAGCCACGGTTTGCACTTGAAGCCGATGAGCAGCCCATATGTGTCTGGAGACGAGCCGACCAGAGCACGGATCCTGCTTTTACCGTGGAACGGCACGCGGCTCGCACACCGGGAGTAGCTGTCTGGGGGATGTAATGTCAAAATAATCCGGAAAAAAATAACCTGCATCGTAATAGCCCGGTCAAAACAGCCCGGCGTCTAAATAAGCCAGCGTCACAATAACCCAGCATGAAAAAACCCCGTTAAAAAATAACCCTGCATCATAATAACCCCAGGGTCACAATTACGGTACGTCAAAATAAACCGCGTCATAATACCCAAAATAACCCGCGCCATAATAACCCACGACTTAATACCAGCGTCAAAATAACCTACAGCAATCTCACTTCTTGAGTCGAAATGGAAAAGGGGCGGGGAACCGTCATCACTCCGAAATCGAAGTAGGTTGTACTGAGTAGATTTCAGTAGATCTCTGCAAAACCCAAGTAGGCCGGGTTACTTTTCCCGGGTTATTCTGACATGTAACAAAATGATTGAAAATATTTTTGTTTCAACCCTCTTAGTTTTCAAATTATTTAAAAGAAGAACATCATAATTTGGGGTGTTGGTGAAACGACAGAGCCTCCCCCCGGGAAAATTTAAAATTTCTTGACACCATTTGTTTGTATCTAGTCGTAGTCCCCTCAAGATTAAGACTGCATGCAGTATTCTGGTTCAGAATTTGCAGGTAGGATTGGAGTATCCGGTCCCAAATTTATATGCATGATTAAACTGATAAAATTTATGATTTCACTTCTTTCTCCCCCTCATAAACAGATAGGAGATACAGAAAAAAAAACTGCAAAAACGTGTGACTTTGTGTCTTACTGGTATCGGTAGCTCTAACTGGAGTTACGATACGAAATTTTGTGGCAAATATAAAATATATTTTGTTTTAATATTTCAGATACACTTCTTCCCTTATTTTACTTTTGCCGGTTACCATGCTCGTTGCCAACTAAATTACTAATAACATAAAAACTAACAGACAAATGGAATCAGGAAAGGTCCGTTAGCGACGCGCAATAGTGTAAACTCGTTTTTCAGAGTTCGCGCAAGACGTACATGCCACCCCGGTGGCGCAGTGGTCGAAGCAATGGCCTCTGATCATTCGTCCGCAAGGGATCCGGGTTCGAATCCCGGTGAGGCATGAATGTTGTGTTTGTGTTACGGCACTAGCTCTCTCCCTTCCCTGGAACCAGTGACCCTAAATTAGGGACGGGCGACTGCTTGTAGACCATTGAGTTGCTAACGGTGGTCGTTAGACCTCCAATAAAAAACAAAACAAAAAAAAAAGCAAGAAAGATGACACCGAATTTTCGGGTGTAATAAGCACGTCCTTTGTATCCGTTCTGACGCAAATTAAATTTATTAAATCTATTCAAAGTCGATGAAACCGGTATGGAAAACAATAGTATCTGACGGAAGAAAGAAGTTTTTCAATCGGGTCTTTAATCCCTCAGATATTGCTATAAACGGAATCGTGAGCTTACGAACTCTTAGAAACAGAGTTATCAACAAAAATAAGATGTGACTTTGCGTCCCTTGGTGGGAAAACCATGCATTATTTTAGGAAGAAAGTTTTCACAAAAGGTTTATCCATATGAGCAGTAACGGTCCAAGAAAAAAAAATTTAGTCGAGTTTTCAGGAGCCCAGATTTTGCTACAAATACATCAGAAGTAGAAATTCACACTTATGACCCCTGGTGGCCAAACCATTCTTTGCCAAACATTAGAAATTACGTGAAAAATATTTTCCGTCAGGTCCTGTATGCGATACAGGAAGAATTTTTCAAATCGGAGTTTTAGAAGCAGAAAACGCAATTTACCATTGTGCGCCCTAGCGGAAAGTCTATGATTTACTTGAAAATTTTCAATTTATAGGAAAAACATTTTGCATCGGAAACACTATCCAACAAAGAAGGAATTTTTTCAAATCGGACTTTTAGAAGTAGAGATATTGACAAAAATAAGATATACATCTACGCCACTGGCGTAGAAACCATGCATTATTTCAAGAAGAAAATGTTCCTAAAATGTTTGTCGACATGAGTAATATCGGTCCACAAAGACTTTTTTCAATCGAGATTTTACAAGCTCATATTTTGCTGCAAATACATCAAAAGCGGAAATTAAGACTTACGCCAGCTGGTGGCCAAACAATTTTTTACAAAAATTTGAAATTACGTGCAAACGATTTCCCATCAGGACCTGTATCCGGTGCAGAAACAATTTTTCAGATCGGAGATTTAGAAGCAGAGATATAGGGGAAAACGCAATTTACTTTTACGCCCCCTAGCGGAAAGTCTATGAATTACGTGAAAATTTTGAAATTATATGAAAAACATGCGACACGGAGAACACTATCCAACAAAGAAGGAATTTTTCAAATCGGACTCCTAGAAGTCGAGATATTGACAAAAATAAAATATACATCTACGCCTCCTGGCGGAGAAACTGTGCAATATTTTAGAAAGAAAATATTCCGAAAAGGTTTATCGATGTGAGTAGTATCCGTCTGCAAACGACGTTATTTTCAATCGAGAATTTAGAAGCTCATATTTTGTTGCAAATACATGAGAAGCGGAAATTAAGGTTTACGCCCCCTGGTGGCAAACCGTTTTCTTACAAAAATTAGAAATTATGTGCAAACGATTTCCCATCAGGATCTGTATCCGGTGCAGAAAGAATTTTTCAGATCGGAGATTTAGAAGCAGAGATATAGGGGGAAACGCAATTTACCTTTACGCCCCCAGCGGAAAATCTATGAATTACGTGAAAATTTTGAAATTATATGAAAAACATGCGACACGGAAAGCACTATCCAACAAAGAAGGAATTTTTCAAATCGGACTCCTAGAAGTCGAGATATTGACAAAAATAAGATATACATCTACGCCCCCTGGCGGATAAACTGTGCAATATTTTAGAAAGAAAATATTCCGAAAAGGTTTATCGATATGAGAGGCATCAGTCCACGAAAGAATTTTTTCAATCGATATTTTAGAAGCTCAGATTTTATGGCATATACATCAGAAGCGAAAATTAACACGTACGCCCCCTGGTGGCCAAAGTATTCTTTACCAAAAATTCGAAATTATATGCAGAAGATTGTGCATCAGGAGATGTATCCGCTGAAAAAAATTATTTTCAAATCGGAGTTTTAGAAGAAGAGTTATCGGGGAAAATGCAATTTACTTTCACGCCCTCTAGCGGAAAATCTGTGCGTAATTTGAAAAAAGAAACTATATCCAAAATACTCTTCGACATAAATGGAATCGAAAAATAAAAGATTTTTTTCAATCGGATGTTTAGAAGCAAATATGTGGAATAAAACGTATTTTTGAATTCGACATCATCTGCATTTACGCCCTCTAGCTGAAAAATTGTACATCGTAAAAAAAAACGAAATAAAGGATCATCATTCGCATATTTCAAGCTTTCGAATGCAAAAAAAATTTTTCAAATCGGACTAATAGTTGCAGAGATTCCGTGGATACAGACGGACGGACAAACCGATAACATAAGCACGATCTTTTATTACAAAAGACGTGCTAAAAAACAAGAAAGATGACACCGAATTTTCGGGTGTAATAAGCACGTCTTTTGTATCCGTTCTGACGCAAATTAAATTTATCAAAGCTATTCAAAGTCAATAGAACCGGTTTGAAAAGCAATAGTATCTGACGGAAAAAAGAAGTTTTTCAATCGGGTCTTTAATCCCTCAGATATTGCTATAAACGGAATCGTGAGCTTACGAACTCTTAGAAACAGAGTTATCAACAAAAATAAGATGTGACTTTGCGTCCCTTGGTGGGAAAACCATGCATTATTTTAGGAAGAAAGTATTCACAAAAGGTTTATCCATATGAGCGGTATCGGTCCAAAAAAAAAAAAAAAAAAAAGAAAAAGAAATTTAGTCGAGTTTTCAGGAGCCCAGATTTTGCTACAAATACATCAGAAGTAGAAATTCACAATTATGACCCCTGGTGGCCAAACCATTCTTTGCCAAACATTAGAAATTACGTGAAAAATATTTTCCGTCAGGTCCTGTATGCGATACAGGAAGAATTTTTCAAATCGGAGTTTTAGGAGCAGAAAACGCAATTTACCATTGTGCGCCCTAGCGGAAAGTCTATGATATACTTGAAAATTTTGAATTTATAGGAAAAACATTTTGCATCGGAAACACTATCCAACAAAGAAGGAATTTTTCAAATCGGACTTTTTAGAAGTAGAGATATTGACAAAAATAAGATATGCATCTACGCCACTGGCGTAGAAAACATGCATTATTTCAAGAAGAAAATGTTCCTAAAATGTTTGTCGACATGAGTAGTATCGGTCCACAAAAGACTTTTTTTCAATCGAGATTTTAGAAGCTCATATTTTGCTGCAAATACATCAAAAGCGGAAATTAAGACTTACGCCACATGGTGGCCAAACAATTTCTTACAAAAATTTGAAATTACGTGCAAACGATTTCCCATCAGGACCTGTATCCGGTGCAGAAACAATTTTTCAGATCGGAGATTTAGAAGCAGAGATATAGGGGAAAACGCAATTTACCTTTACGCTCCAAATACATCAGAAGCAGAAATTAAGGTTTACGCCCCTTGGTGGCCAAACCATTTTTTTACAAAAATTAGAAATGATGTGCAAACAATTTCCCATCAGGAGCTGTATCCGGTGCAGAGAGAATTTTTCATATCGGAGATTTTGAAGCAGAGATATAGGGGAAAACGCAACTTACTTTTACGCCCCTAGCGGAAAGTCTATGAATTACTTGAAAATTTTGAAATTATATGAAAAACATGCGACACGGAAAACACTATCCAACAAAGAAGGATTTTTTCAAATCGGACTCCTAGAGGTCGAGATATTGACAAAAATAAAATATACATCTACGCCTCCTGGCGGAGAAACTGTGCAATATTTTAGAAAGAAAATATTCCGAAAAGGTTTATCGATGTGAGTAGTATCCGTCTGCAAACGACGTTATTTTCAATCGAGAATTTAGAAGCTCATATTTAGCTGCAAATACAACAGAAGCGGAAATTAAGATTTACGCCCACTGGTGGCCAAACTATTTTTTTTTTTACATAAATTAGAAATTATGTGCAAACGATTTCCCATCAGGATCTGTATCCGGTGCAGAAAGAATTTTTCAGATCGGAGATTTAGAAGCAGAGATATAGGGGAAAACGCAATTTACCTTTACGCCCCCTAGCGGAAAATCTATGAATTACTTGAAAATTTTGAAATTATATGAAAAATATGTCGCAAGGAAAACACTATCCAACAAAGAAGGGATTTTTCAAATCGGACCCCTAGAAGTCGAGATATTGACAAAAATAAGATATACATCTACGCCCCCTGGCGGAGAAACTGTGCAATATTTTAGAAAGAAAATATTCCGAAAAGGTTTATCGATGTGAGTGGCATCAGTCCAGGAAAGAATTTTTCAATCGATATTTTAGAAGCTCAGATTTTATGGCAAATACCTCAGAAGCGAAATTTAACACTTACGCCCCCTGGTGGCCAAAGTATTTTTTACCAAAAATTCGAAATTATATGCAAAAGATTGTGCATCAGGAGATGTATCCGCTGAAAAAACAAAATTTCAAATCGGAGTTTTAGAAGAAGAGTTATCGGGAAAAATGCAATTTACTTTCACGCTCTCTAGCGGAAAATCTATGCGTAATTTGAAAAAGAAACTATATCCAAAATACTCTTCGACATAAATGGAATCGAAAGATAAAAGAATTTTTTCAATCGGATGTTTAGAAGCAAATATGTGGAATAAAACGTATTTTTGAATTCGACATCATCTGCATTTTCGCCCTCTAGCGGCGAAATTGTACATCGTAAGAAAAAACGAAATAAAGGATCATCATTCGCATATTTCAGGCTTTCGAATGCAAAAAGAATTTTTTAAATCGGACTAATAGTTGCAGAGATTCCGTGGGTAAGGCTGACTGACTGACGGACTGACGGACGGACAAACCGATAACATAAGCACGATCTTTTTTTACAAAAAAAGGTGCTAAAAAAAGACGTACATATGGAGGGAAATGACATTTGTTTGCATCCATTTACATACTGTCAGCGCATGTTGTAACAATTCGTGACAGTTATAATGTTGGTTATTTTTAAGTGCATTTAATCTAATCAGACCTCGCTTAGTTATTGAGTGTGCTTTTATTGTGCTCGATAAAAGGACTTTTGAAAGCGCATCTAGCCTCTTTGAAAGCCATATTGCCGCCCCGGTGGCGCAGTAGTCTTTTTTTTTTTTTTTTTTTTTTTTTGAGTGGAGGTTTAACGAACACCGTGAGCAACTCAATGGGCTATAAGCAGTCGCCCGTCCCTAATTTAGGGTCACTGGTTCCAGGGAAGGGAGAGAGCCAGTGCCGTAAGACAAACACAACATCCATGCCTCACCGGGATTCGAACCCGGACCCCTTACGGACAAATGATCAGAGGCCAACGCCTTAGACCACTGCGCCACCGGGGCGGCTCGCAGTAGTCTAAGCGATGGCCTCTGATCATTCGTCCGAACTGGGTCCGGCACTGGCTCTCTCCCTTCCCTGGAGCCAGTGATCCTAAATTAGGGACGGGCGACTGCTTATAGCCCATTTATTAGTCAAAAGTATCTGAAATTAAATTTCTAATGCTGTGAAGTTGATAATCCTAATTAAACATTTTTTATTTCATTTGCTTAAGAATATTATGAACGCATATAATTTTGGTATCGTAAAATTTGTATTTATATTGCTATCAGCAAGAGTGGATGCATGAATCTGCTTTTGCGCGCGAAGTATTACAAATAAGTTTTATAGCGTTTTTTGTGTGGCGTATACCGCTAATTTACATATCCGGCATTCCCCCACGTTGTTGTCTTGTGACCGTAACTGGTCCAGAGTATAAAATGTGACACACAGAAACATTTGCCCCAACAGGCAAACGCACTTGCACGTCGGTAGGTGAAAGATGGCAAGCGATACTGCATTTATTCGACACTGGACTCGTTACGAATTTCATCAAGGAAAAAGTGCTGCAAAAGAATGTGCAACGACCTGTTCTGTTCTGGGGAAGAGTATTGTATCGAAAAGCACGTGTGGGTTTTGTTTTCGACGGCTTAAAGCATGTGAATTTGATGTTAGCGATCGAGAACGTAGCGGCGCCCGGCAGAAGGTTGCACATGAGAAACTGCCAGCAGCACTGCTGGACGAAGATTCGTCGCAAACGCAAAAAAACAAACAAAAAAACTAGCTGAACAACTGGAGTAACTCAACAAACCATTTCCAATCGTTTACGCGCAATGGGAAAGATTCAGAAGGAAGGAAAATGGGTGCCACATGACCTGAGCCAGAGGAACAAGGATGAGCGTGTCACGAAGTGTTTGAATCTGTTGAATAAACAACACAGAAGTCTTTCTGTGGAAAATCGTTACCTGTAATGAAAAGTGGATATGGTAAGACAATGCCAAACGAAAAACACTGGGTAGACCCCAGTGAAGCAACGAATTCGACACCGAAACGCAATATTCACTCCAAGAAAGTTCTGCTGTGCATCTGGTGGGATATGAAAGGTGTGCTCTATTGTGAACTATTGGAACAGGGTCAAACTATTCCTGATGATCGCTACAAGCAGCAATTGCTGCGATTGAACCAGGAAATCTGTCGGAAACGTCCATTCACAGACAAAGGATTGCGTCCCGTGAAATTACTGCATGGCAACGCTATGCCGCATAGCGCGAAATCGGTCAAGGAAACGTTTTTGACTCTTGTCTGGGAAGCTTTTTTTTTTTTTTTTTTTTTTGATTGGAGGTTTAACGTCCGCCGTAAGCAACTCAATGGGCTATAAGCAATCGCCCTTCCCTAATTTAGGATAAGTGGTTCAAGGGAAGGGAGAGAGCCAGTGCCGTAAGACAAACACAACATTCATGCCTCACCGGGATTCGAACCCGGACCCCTTTCGGACAAATGGGCAGAGTCCATCATTTAGACCACTGCGCCACCGGGCTGGCTGGGAAGTTTTGGAGCACCTGGCGTACAGTCCCTAGATAGCCTCTTCAGACTATCATTTGTTCCGATCGATGCAACATGGTTTGTCTGCTGTACAGTTCCGGACATGTGGCGAAGCGCAAAAATGTGTTGCCGACTTCATTGCGTCACACGACGAAGTATTCTTCATGGCTGGAATGCGTCAGCTGCCTGGCCGATGGCGAAAGGTGACAGATAATGACGGGGCGCATAGTTTGATTCGTAAAGGTATTGTTGTTTTCTCGCATATTGCGTGTTGCGTTGTCTTAAAACGCTTTAAAACGTATTTGTACACCTAGCAATATAACTGTTATTTGGGTAAATGTGGCGTTAATTGGCATATCCTAGTTGCGCAAATTAGGAAAAAAACCGGTACGTGTAGCCACTGTGTTACGAACGCCACAAGTGGAAAACAAATTCATTTCGTTGCTATTAGGAAAAAAAAAAAAAAAAAGCCAGAGATTTTTCAGATTTTAACTACGGGTTATTTTGGCTTCGGGTTATTTTGCTAACGGGTTATTGCCGTTGTGTTGTGTTATGTTAACGCCGGATTACTCTGACTGTGATATTTTGACGCGGGTTATTCTTTCCCGGTTATTTTGACATGTAACCGTCTGGGGAGCCATTTCCTACGATGGATGGACACCCTTGGTAGTCCTCCGTACCACCCTCGCAGATCAAAGGTACGTCGACGGCATTCTAGGACCTGTACACGACAACACATGCCGTTTCTGTCGCACCATCACCGAGCAATTTTTCAACAGGATTATTCCCGACCACACACGCAACGGCTTTCCCAGTTCTGCCTCAGTAATGTTGACACCCTTCCATGGCCAGCCTGATCTCCCAACCTCCCACCAATCGAACATGTTTGGGACATGATGGGGCGCCATCTTACGACCATCCCGGAATGTCGGCGAACTGACCCGCAATTTGGACACCATCTGGCATGCTATATATACCTCAGAACAGTATTCGTGAACTGTATGCTACGCCGGAAAACCGCTTGTATCCGAGCCAGATGTGGCGCTACTACGCACTTACTTGTTTCACTTGTGTAGCTGCTTTATCCGAATAAATGGCCCAACTGCTCTGAAATCGCAGTCATTTCCTTTCCTACACGTGTACATTTCACATATCAATTTTCATATGGATTGGATGATTCCTTCTTTCGCTTCTTGTTTGTTTTTTTGTTTTTTTTTTTTAAAAGAGTGTATATAGCAAAAATGTGCATAGAAGCGCGCGTGCGTGCGTGGTTGGACCGTTTATGTCCAACACTTTCAAAACAATCAACTGCCCACGAGCAAAACCATACACAGTAGATTGCGTGAAACAGCTGAAGTTGTGACTTTTATGAAATCGGTTATTTGGGGAGAAATCGATTTGAATGAATAAAGTATGACTTCAGTAAGTGCCTTATTTACCCATCTGACTACAATACAAAGATGAAACGGCTGTACTCCTTTTGCACTGATGGTGCATTTCACACTGCAACGCTGGAGATCAAAACACAGCTGAGGAATATTTTCAGTAATAATACCAAGACATACGCACACACAGTCTTTTTTCAAGGGGGAAATATATGTGACGTACTACAGGGGTGACACATATTTTAAGACAGAAAGTAGCAGTGATAAGCACTCGCTGGCGTAGTTTAATTGGGAAAGCACCGACTCCGGAGCAGAAGGATGAGAGTTCGCCATCGGCAGAAATAGGGTCTGAATTTCAGAGGGTATAATATATTCAGTCATCGGCAAAAGATTTTCCAGCAAAGAAAGCG
Source organism: Macrothele yani (assembly GCA_039090855.1). NCBI lineage: Eukaryota > Metazoa > Arthropoda > Arachnida > Araneae > Macrothelidae > Macrothele > Macrothele yani. The sequence continues at coordinate 98,287,770 of CM076995.1, read as the reverse complement.
AATGAGAATTTAAGATTATTACCAGTTGTTGTTTTTAAATGAACATTCATATTTTCTTACATTTGTTCATATTCTGTTTACAACGAATGAATACACTGAAGCGCCAGAAAGACTGGTACACCAGTCTAATACTTGGTAGGTCCCCCACGGGAGCGCAGGACTGCAGAAATACGACGGGGCATGGACTCTACTAGCTTCTGGAAATATGCTGAAGGCAATGCACACCGTACTTCCTGCAGAGCGTTCCACAATTCGGGTGTATTCCGAGGTCTCGGATTCCTGTGTTCGATAGCGCGCTGCATGGCATCCCAAATGTGTTCTATCATTTTCAGATCTGGGGACTTGGGTGAGAATGGCAACACCCCAAACTCAGATGAATGCTCCTCTAACCATAATGTGGCATTCCGACACTTGTGTGGAGGTGCATTGTTCTGTTAGAAAAGGCCCAACCCATCAGCATGAATGCAGGACATGAACGGGTGTACCTCGTCAGAAAGGATACGCACATAGCGTTGGCTGGTCACAGACGTTTGTAGACGTACCAGGGGTCCCAGTGAAGTCCAATTAAACACACACACCATACCATACCATTACGGAGCTCCAACCAGCCGGTACAGTTACCTGTTGACAGGCGGGACCCATGGCTTCATCGGGTTTGCACCACACAGGAATCCTTCCATCTGCCCGATACAGTTGAAAACGAGACTCGTCAGACCAGGCTACTTGTTTCCAGTCATCAAATGTCCAGTGGCGGTGTTGCCGTGCCCAAGCGAGGTGCATAGCTCCGTGTCGTGCAGAGCTATGCGTCTCGCTTGGGCACGGCGCCTCGCGGAGACTCGATTTGGGCGTTGGCTTCCAAAGCCCATATCGTGCAGGGTACGTTGCACAGTCTGGGCGCTGATGCTTGTGTGAGGCTCCATCATTGAATTCCGATGATACCTGAGAGAGTGTTACACGCCTATCGCGTGAAACGATTCTTGACAGTCTACAATGGTCACGTTCACCCAATGTCTTTTTACGGCCACACTGGTATCGTAGGTTGGAGGTTTTTCCGGAATTCTTGTAGTCATGGTAAACCCTTGCAATGGTTGTCAGTGAAAATCCGAACTTCGTTTCTACCTCCGAAATGCTATGGCCCATCTCACGAGCGCCAACTAAGACACCGCGTTGAAAATCGCTTAAATCGTTATTACTTGTCATTCTCATGCCGAAAACAGCTCTGACAGCTGGCAAGGATGTCTATCGTTTTATATACGCACTGGCGGACGCAACGGGGTACGCGCATAGGTGACGTTGCTATGTATTTTGCATAAGCTCGTATGTACCAGTTTTTTCTGGCACTTCAGTGTATATGAAAGTGCAATTTGCAAATATGCAATCCTTTTCGATATTTTTTACAACCTTTCGTATTATCCGACGTCCTTTTGGTCTCGATTATATCCAGAAGTACATTCACATAGGGGTTAGTTGGGGTCAGAACCATACCTCTAGTCTAGGACTCGGCGTTTCTAATTTAAAAAAGTAAGCTTTGATAGAGAAAAATGGAATTTAAATTTAAAAAAAGTTTTACTGTTTGGCGGAAATGTGAAGTTTACACAAACTTTCACGAACACAACTCAAATTAAACTAAAGTGAAAAATATTAAAAAATATTGTTTGATTTTCTTTAATCGGTGGAGCACCGGAACCAGTGGCGCACTCAGTTGGTGTGGCCCAGGGCCCCAGGCTCTGCCCATGAGATATCACTTGGTCCTTCATTCTTCGTTATTTTCTTCTTAATTAAAAAAAATATGTTTATACGTTTTTAAATATATATTTCACACATTTTTTGCGGGGGGGGGTGTAACGACCACTGTGAGCATCTCATTTTTACGAATCGTCGGAAATGCACTGTAATATGGCGTAAATATTTTTACCGCTTCCCAATATTTTTCGGGAAATGTTTTCTCTCGGGTAATTTCACTTGCATCTCCAATATTTTGGGCCATCCCCTACAAAGAAATCCTGGGTACGCCACTGATTGGGACAGTCATCCACCACAAGATCACCGCGCGTCACAAATGCTTTGGCAAAAGGAACGGGGTTTCATTTGTGACGTGCGGTGCCGTCACAAATGAAACCACGTGTGATTGGTTGTTACTTTTTGCGGAGGGATCTGCCTCTTCTTGCTGCGAAGGTCTCATGTTTGACCTTGGCTCACTCTCGTGACACACATGCTTCTGAGTTCTGACTGAGGGATGAACTATATCTAATCTTGATGAACTACACAAAAACAGCACTTCGAATTGAATTACGTTCGATGTAAGTCAGGAAATAAATATCTCATGCTGTAATGCGGACATTGTATATTTTTGACAATTAAGATTGCGTGTACCGTGCATTGTTGGGGTGTGAACTGACTAAAAATTTTAACTGATTAATCAAAATTGTTTAGTCCATTAATCGGTTGATTAGTCGTCCCTTTAAATAAAATCGCCTGCAACACTATTTCTGGGAAGACATTTTGTTTTTCGTTAAACCCTTTTCATATCAGCATCCTGGATACGCCACTGAGATTAGATCAGATTAGTAGTGTTTACTTTTTTTTTTTTTTTTTTTTTTTTTTGATTGGAGGTTTAACGACCACCGTGAGCAACTCAATGGGCTATAAGCAGTCGCCCGTCCCTAATTTAGTGTCACTGGTTCCAGGGAAGGGAAAGAGCCAGTGCCGTAAGACAAACACAACATCCATGCCTGACCGGGATTCGAACCCGGACCCCTTACGGACGAATGATCAGAGGCCAACGCCTTAGACCACTGCGCCACCGGGGCGGCTTAGTAGTGTTTACTGTACATACGTTATTTCCACCTCATCAAATAGCATTTTTGTGGCCTCGCTCTTGTAAATTCTAAGGATCTGTCCTAGAATGTAACGGCAAATATGCGTAATTTATTTTGCATTTTGCGTTCTGTATCTAATAACGAAACCATTGGAATTCATACGTACACGTTTTACATTAATATGCTGCATACATTTTTTTTATATTATTTCATTATATTTATTTTTAGAAGTACCTGAAATACTTGCCGAACTGTCTTCTGTGGCGCGTCAGTATTGTCGAATGGAGAAAGCTGGCTTTCCTTTTGCCAAAGCACTATGACTCCGCCAAAGATAAAGAAGATAAATTCAAATGCTGCATACACAAATCCCAGGGGTGAGTGCTCTTGTATCATTTTCTTCTTGCTTAATTAGTTTGTGATACATATGACTGATAAGAAATGAGCGATAATTGCATTTCGCCTTGAAATATTTAAAGCAATCTTTATGTTCGTTTCACCATAACTTCTCTGTGGATCCTATTCGAGCGTTTTGACTAAACACTACTCATTGTTTTGCTTTCAGTAGAAATTCTAGAGCCATATTAAAATCAATGATGAACTTATGCTGCATCTAGGACGCAATAAATATCTGTCTTAAACGATTGCAAAGATACGCTACAACTGCACATACCCGTCCTCAATGAACAAACACTTTATTCGACATTAAAAACATCTATGTACAGCTAAGAGCATATTAAAAAGTTAAAAGTTAAAAGGCGAGCACTTTCGGTCCCCCCAAGGGGCCATTATCAAGCCAACAAGTGAGCTCAGATTTCCTGTGAGTGGGACCTTATAATACATACAGGGTTAGTCACGTGTAGTTATAATAGCAACGCAAAGTAGCAATAACAACGTGGTAAAACATATATAGTTTTTTTTTATATCTTAAAGTCTTTAGGTTAAGTTAATTGTTCTTAGGTGGTCTAAGTGTTCGAATGTATTGTCGCCATGTGTTTGGTACATGTCGCCATGTGTTTGGTACATAACATGGTAAATCTTCATTACAGCATGAATTGTCGTACCATAGAATAAATAAGGCTTCATTGAAAAAGGTATAAGTCTTGTTTCCAGTATATGCCAAATGTCTCATTTGTTCCCAAACTGGAACAAAATGTTCCACTTTAACTTTCCTGGCTAAGGAGGCCGACATCGCCTTTCTAGAAATATCGTATTTACGTTCAGACGTTCTCAAACCATACGTCCTGAGGGTGGAGCTTATATAATAACAAGGTTGAACTTCATGTTTAGGAGACTGAAGCGGTATATAGTATATTCCATATTTGTCATTTATTTTTACTTGATCACGATCACAACGAACCATATTGAAAATATTTGTTGTTTGTAGTCCAAATTGTACCTGGTATTTATTACAGAAACGCTGCAGGGCATTTTTAATGTTAGGGTTATAATCTAACGATCCAACAAATGTTTTACTTACAATTTCTCTTGTCAGCGTAGTATGTTGCAAGCGTTGTTGTTTCCCAATTAGTTTTGAGATATATGTTTCTGGGTACCCGAACTGTTTAGTGGTCCGTAGAATATAATTAAGTTCTTTTTGTCTTGACTGTATGGATGAGGAATGTGTAAAAGCTCTTGTGATATGTGACCGCACTCCTGCTAGTTTGTGTTGTAATGGGTGGTTGGATGCAAAAGGAATATAAGTCGGAATATGTGTAGGTTTACGATAAACTTCAAATGAAATATCATTGGTTTTTGAGTGCCTAGACAGAAGGACATCCAAAAAAGGTAGAAATAAATGTTCTTCTAATTCTATTGTAAAATTAATGGTTGGGAATACTGATGACAATTCCAAGGTAAAAGATCGAAGTCATTCAATGGTGTGCGGCCAGAAGACCAGAATGTCGTCGACATATCTCATGTACATGTATAACAGAGGTTTGTACATACATTGATCAAGTACTGTGTTCTCTACTCTCTGCATGACCATCTCTGCCAAAAGTGGAGAGAGGGGTGATCCCATAGGGATTCCATCTAAGTGTTGGTAGATAATATTGTCAAAAGTGAAAAAGGTCGCCGTGCAATGAGCTGTAATGCTTTGACAATAGCCAAAACTGCAGAGTATTGGACATCAGGTATTGAAGTCAATTTCTCTTCTATAATAATATGAGCCTCATGAATAGGGACATTTGGAAAGAGTGCTGTTACGTCCAAGGATGTCATCATAAACTTCTGTCCACGGGCGCCAAAGTCACGAATTTTTTGTAAGGCTTGTGAAGCACTTTAAATTGAATATTTTGAGTATTGAAAGTGAGGTGCCAGGTAAGAGGCAAGTGCTTTTTCCAATGGTCTAGTGGGATTGTGGAGTCCTGAGACCAGTGGTCGAACAGGATTATCTGGTTTATGTAATTTTACCTTTCCAAATGCTAGTGGCAATTTTGGTCCATTTGGGGGTGCATTTGTAAAGAGATAGTGGTAGGCAGAAAACCTTCTTTTCTTAGGTCATTCAGACGGGAAACTGTAGCAGCGGTAGGATCTTTTTTAATAACTTTGTGTGGAGTAACGTTAAAGGCATCCTTCATCTTACCAATATACTCGGTCTTGTCCATAATTACAATTTGATGTGTCTTATCTGCACTCACAATGGCCAATTCTGTATTATTTTTAATGCCATTAGTTGTTATCTTTCATATTGAAGTATCCGTAGTTCGGGTTCAATAGGTCTCTTTTGTTGTAATTTAAAGGTTTTAGCCAGAGATAGACGCACTAAATCTTGTTCTGTAGGTGGGAGTGACTTAACAATTTTCTCAACCTGAGAAATAGCCCTAATTGGATGCACTGGCAATGGAGGGTAGTTAAATTTAAAACCTTTTTGTAGTGCCTTTTCCTGGGTGTTAGATAAGGTAAATGAGCTCAGGTTCAAAAAGGCGTCAAAAGATGGTAGCCTAGGTGTAGGTCGATATTTCCTTCTGTTCTTCGGTACCTCTCCGTTCAACTATATCTGCCACTAAGTTTCGAAGTTCTTTGATATGGCGTTTTTGTACTTTTTCAATTTCGTTTTGTAATAATGTGTTGAATGTAAGTAAGAACTTACCCAATAAAATCGGGTGAAATTGTTGTACTATCCATGAGTATGCAAGATATGACTTTCTATGTAAATAGTCCAGAAAAGCACGTTTTCGTCGAATTTCAAAACGCAGTCTTTTACCTTCTGAGATTGCTAGGCATCTTGCGTCTTGAGCTGACAATGCTTTGTTTGTGATTTTCAAAAACTGTGAAGTCACTTCGAGATCTCTGCACATAATTAAAAAATTTAAGTGCATTGTTTTATGCTCCATTCGCCTTCGGAATTTTCGAAACAGTCCCTGTCTGATGAAGAAACAAAGGGACACATTAACCATTCAGATGGGTTTCCTTGTAGTTATTCTACGAGTAGGGTGGTACTAGAAATTATTATTCTACCCGTGCACAGTGTGTATCTAGGACGCAATAAATATCTGTCTTAAGCACGATTGCAAAGATACACTACAACTGCACATACCCGTCCTCAATGAACAAACACTTTATTCGACATTAAAAGCATCTATGTACAGCTAAGAGTATATTAAAAAGTTAAAAGTTAAAAGGCGAGCACTTTCGATCCCCCAAGGGGCCATTATCAAGCCAATAAGTGAACTCAGATTTCCTGTGAGTGGGACCTTATAATACATACAGGGTTAGTCACGTGTAGTTACCATAGCAACGCAAAGTAGCAATAACAACGTGGTAAAACATATATAGTTTTTTTTATATCTTAAAGTCTTTAGGTTAAGTTAATTGTTCTTAGGTGGTCTAAGTGTTCGAATGTATTGACGCCATGTGTTTGATACATAACATGGTAAATCTTCATTACAGCATGAATTGTCGTACCATAGAATAAATAAGGCTTCATTTTTGAAAAAGGTATCAGCCTTGTTTCCAGTATATGCCAAATGTCTCATTTGTTCCCAAACTGGAACAAAATGTTCCACTTTAACTTTCCTGGCTAAGGAGGTCGACATCATCTTTCTAGAGATATCGTATTTATGTTCAGACGTTCTCAAACCATACGTCCTGAGGATGAAGCCTATATAATAACAAGGTTGAACTTCATGTTTAGGAGACTGAAGTGGTATACAGTATATTCCGTATTTGTCGTATTTTTACTTGATCACGATCACAACGAACCATATTGAAAATATTTGTTGTTCGTAATCAAAATTGTACCTAGAACTTATTCTGCATCCGTGATTTTAGGTATAGTACGTTTTTGCAGATGAAATGGCGGATTTTGCAGACTCGTGTAGTTGACAGGTTATTTGGGAATTAGAAAAAGGACCCTACATCAATCAGCTTCTCAGCCAGAGTTTTCCTGAAATTATAATTAGGATACATTGCACGGAACCATTTACAGCAATTGAAATATGTTCCAGTAATGAAAAGAAAGGGAAAAAAATAGAGTAAAATCTATACTGGTGCCGGCTCAACTGGATGAAACGAGAAGACTTTACTGATTGTGAATATAGGAAATTTGAAATATTTGGAATATATGCATTTTCGATTGTGTTGCGATCAATGTAATGTAGAGTTTTTCCGAAGCGCAAGTAAGTTACCCTTTAAGAGCCTCTGAGTCGACGACGTTGAACGTTCATCCATCTGAGCTCAAGATATAGAGGTCTTAATGTTTGCCAGCTCTGAAGAAACCTGCATATTGGGGAAAGCATGTGCTCTGCATATTGATACCAACAACTTTTTACCACGTGTGTTGTCGATACACATGGCAAAACTAAGATGAACAGTTGATGTTTAAACTGAAATGAAAGGTTAGATGGGACAATTGGAATGCGTGGAATAAAAACATGGTTTTCTGCAGCATGTCAGTTATGATGATGGTTTCAATAACATTTGATACGAGTTTTCTGACAGTCAGCTGTGTTCCATTGCAGATTGTTGGTGGATGCAGATTACGTCAAGATAAAATAAATAAATAATCAAGATCAGGTAGGACAATGCTAGAAAATTCACATTTTTCTTATATTTCATTTCTTGTGTTCTGTTTGCATTGCTTTGAAATATATTTCCTCTCAAAAAGAATTGCGGAACAATTGTTTTTTAAATAGTGGAATTATTAATAACGCATAGCGGCACACTATTACGTAGTACCATATTGTTACATGTCTCCTTTCAGCCATGGACTGAAACGTAAACAAACCCACCTGCGTCTGCGGCAGAAAGATACACGTAACACTTGGGAAGTCTAACGCTGTAAACAGCAAAATCAAATTTCTAACGGTAAATCGCGGGTTTTATGTCAAATTCGAAACAATGGTTGAAGAAACCTAATCAAAATCCCCTCCTAAAAAGTAGCTCGGACGGGCCGCGCTCTGAAACGTAAACAAACCAGCTGGCAACTGCGGCTAAAGGAGACACGTAACATTTCGGAAGTGCATCCCAAAAATATTATTGCCTATTAATAACGCCACTTCAATTCTCCCCTAGGTGTTTTCCAACATAAGTTTGTATATTAGTTTTCCTCGACAAATCCACCCGTAATTGTGCGACAGATTGTTGCATATAAGTTGCTTACGCACAGAAAACAAGGAAATGTCATTGTGTAAAGAAACTTTTTTGTTCAAGGGTGTAATGAAATAATATTGCGTAACAGTGAAATAAACTAATGTTCCGTGATTTATGACACAGCATACTGCAAGATCAAATCTCAACAATGGTTAAAAGCTTTAGAAACTAATTAAATTAATTGAAATTTTCAAATTTGAAACTCAAAAAAAAAAAAAAAAAAAAAAAAAAAAAAAACACGTAAAAGGACTACGAAGTGCACGCTTTCATGTGTCACTTTAGGTTTCTGCCAAATTTCAATGTCTACGTTCAGTAGTTTTTTCAGTACACGACTGACAGACAGACATACCCAGAGACAGGGTAATTTTGTTGTTATACCTAGGTAGATTAATACATCCCGTGATGTGACTTGTAATATGCATATTTAAAGCATCAAGGCTGCTTCCTTTAGACCACTGGTCAGTTCGTCAGTGGCGTCAGTTTCAAGGGGACTGTAGTACAGCAAAGTGGACGATGGATCAGAGACAAATTCGCGTCACTTTCTTATATGAGTTTAAACTTGGACAACGTGCGTAGAAGGCAGCTCATAACACCAATATGACGTTTGGAGAAGGCACCGTTTGCGAAGACACCAAGTTGGTTCGTTAAATTCCCATTCGGCGATATTACCTCGAAATTGAAAAACGCGAAAGACCAAAAGGTGCTATCGATTATTGAATCCAGTTCGGGTCAAACGGTTTGAGAAGTTGGGGAGAAAATCGAAGAACATTACGCAACCATTTTCCGACACCGAACGGCCATAGGCAAAGTGGAAAAGATGGCTAAGTGGTTTCCATATGAGTTTATGGAATAGCACAAGACTCGATTTATAGCTTCCCTTCTCTGCTCCTCCGCAACCAGACGAGCGACATTTTGAAGAGTCTCGTCACGTGTGATGGATGCTGTATAACAACAGCCGACGTTGCGTGTGATGGATGCTGTAGGACAATCGCCGACGTTCGACGCGATGGTTTGACGGTGGTGAGGCCCCAAAATACATCCCGAAGCCGGTAATCCATCCCAGAAGGACGATGGTCACTGTTTAGTTATCCGCAGCTGTTGTGATCCACTCTTCCTTCCTACAACCGGGTCAAACCATTACGGTGGACAAGTATTGGCAAGAACTTAACGTTATGCATGGAAAACTATCCACCAAACAGCTGGCATGAATGATTGCCATTGGCCCGTATTTCTCCATGATAACGTGATACCCCACGTTGCCAGTCAGACGATCTAGAAACTGCGCCAGCTGAGGTAGGAAACCTTACGTCATCCACCTTATTCACGTACGGATTATTATTTCTTCAAACAAGAGTTTGTAGCATCAGGAAGCTTGACAGTTTTCACGACGGCATACAAAGCTTATATCTCGTTGCGAAAAGTTTGTTGTTGCTGGGGTTGATTATTTTGCTTAATAAACTTCATTTTGCACCACATTTTGGGTTTGAAGTCTCCATCAGTATTCCGACGTTTCATCCATAACACCCTAAAACGTTTCGCTAAACCGCTAACAAAGTATTTTCATTGTGTTATGTCAAATGCAACGTATTAGAAATTATTTGACACACGTTCGTAAAATTTAATAATGCTTTTAGAGAAAAAAATATTAAATTCAAAACTATAAGTGACATTTAATGAGACAGGTGAACTGACTACGCAATGCTTAGTATTTTAAATCTAGGTCTTATTCTTAGGATTAAACTTTCATGTTTGTTTTTTATTCGTAATCATTCACTAATTGTTGTGAAAAGAAAATACTATACTGTGCAAATTAATTGGGACAAAGTAAAATATCACTCTTTTTCCAAAACTATGCCTTTATATCATTCTATGCCTTGATATACACAGATAAATACATGTATTAGTACGAAGTATGTCCTCCTTTAGCAGAAATTACATCTTGAATTCGTTTTGGCATTGACACCACTAATTGAGTGCACATATTTTTGACTTAATAATCGTGGAACCACACTTTTATAACATTCGTTATCATGCGTTCTTTGGTTGTACAGTCCATTTTACCTAAACGTCTCTTCAAAATATTCCACAAGTTTTCTATGGGATTTAAGACTGGTGAATTTCCAGGCCAATCAAGCAAATGAATTTGATTTTCCAGCATGAAATTCTTGACCAATTTCGAATTGTGACATGGGGCCAAGTCATGTTGAAATGTCCCGTCAAAAGTTTGCAAGAATGGAATAATCCTACGTTGTAATATTTCTACGTACTTGGCTGAACTCACCATACCTTGAACAGGAACTAAGCTTCCAGTGCCATTTGATGTGAAAAAACCCCAAAACATCTGTTTCAGATTGTGTTTTACAGTTTGTTTGACATGCTCAGGTCTTAAGGGTTCACAGTTGCTTCGTCTAACGACATTTGCTTGTTAACCCTGCACAAATAAATGAGTTTCATCACTGAAAATTACCTTTTTCCAGTCGTCAGCAGTCCATGATTTATATTTTTTGGCACATGCTAAACGTTTTATCTTCATTTTCACATTCAAATATTGTTTTTTCGTTGGTCTCTTTGCCTTCCGGCCAACTTCCAGAAGCCTGCGGCGTACAGTTGAATCACTAACATCACAACCACTAGCCAATAAATCTCTTTGAAGGTCGGTGCTTGTTTTTTTTTTTTGGATTCATTTTACTATTTCTGATTAGATATTTATCGGTTCGTGGAGTTGTTTTTCGTTTCCTTCCACATTTACCACTCCTTTTTGGAGACGATGATCCAGATGCATTGTATCGCGTAAGCAGTCTTGATACGCTTGATTTGCCTACACCAACTGCTTTGGATTTAGGGTTTAACGACTACCATGAGCAACTCAATGGGCTATAAGCAGTCACCCGCCCCTAATTTAGGGTCACTGGTTCCAGGGAAGGGAGAGAGCCAGTGCTGTAAGACAAACACAACATCCATGCCTCACCGGGATTCGAACCCGGACCCCTGTCAGGCGAATGATCAGAAGCCATCGCTTAGACCACTGCGCCACCGGGGCGGCACACCAACTGCAGAAGCGATATCTCTCACTGTCATAGAAGTGTGATCCTTCAGACAAATTATTTTTGCACGCTTCCTTGGGGAAATATCCATTTTTCAATACACGAAAGCAACACGTACTCACAGAGAGCAAAAACTAACATCCACCTGTCACACACGAAAGCTCACAACTGAAGCTGAAGTGCCTATTTCCTGTCTGTTTAAAACCGGTCAAACCACATTCTTGCTATCAAGTTCTAACAGTCACACCACCTCACCGCTGCTAAAACCGGTTTACGTGGGTTTCCGACATCAACTGGCGATCACATTACAATTCCGAGAATAAAATAGCTTGTCCCAATTAATTTGCACGGTATGGTACAGACCACAATATTTATAAATCATTTCCGCTCCCTGTACCATTTGCATCTTCTTCTATTTTTTTTTTTTTTTTTTTACGTCGTTTCGTTCCGGTACTGAGTCCCTCCCAAAAAGGTGTACACTAGATTTCTTTCAATAATTTAAAAACTGTAAAACTAGCAAAAATATAATAACTGAGTTGATGAGAGGAAGGTCCAAAGAGTCTACCGAAATAGCGTTCAAAGTCAGATGACGCAATAATGAGCTCCGGCGCGTCCGTCATTTTGTGGTTAAATCGGTGCTCGGCGCGCCCTATAAAATTAGTATAACGCGGAACCGCGTCGTGATAGCACGTACCGCGAGATGTCATTCGTTTCGTCTAGGCAAGATCTAACGATATCTGTAATACTTAGGGGCTGCGCCTCTTGGCTCGCTACGCTCGTTTCCAGAGTAGCACTCGGGCCCTGCAGCCCGATCTTCAGGTATGTCACATGAAATCAAAACTGTAAAACACCACCTTGTGACAGAAATGTGAACTATGAAACTCCTCATATACTAACCTAAAGTGTTCTACAAGGTAAATGGCATCCAGTGTTGAAATAATTTTTTAAATCGCATTTGTAGAAGCAGAGATATTGAGAAAAACAGATTAAACGTTGGCGTCCCCTAGAAGCAAAATTGTGCATTATTTTGGGAAGAAAAACACGCAGAATTTTCATAGTTAGTAGTACTTGACTGAAAAAGGATTTTTTCAATCGGGTAATTAGTCCCACACACATATTGCCGAAATGAAAATATTCTCCCAATTGTTCAATACTTTTTGCGCTGTATCGATTCCAAGATGGCGGCTTGTTTGCAGTTTTTGTTCCGCTCCTGGTGAACTTCCTGTTGGATTTTTGCGGAACTTTTTTCCATTTCCTTCTATTTTTATTGAAGGACTTTGCTCCGCCGCCATTCCGAAGTTTCCGAGTTTTTTTACTGTCGTTATTTTTCGGAAGGGCGGACTTTTGTCGTTTGAACTTATACGACTGAATTGTCGACAAATGTGTTCAACTGCCTCATGCGACCTGACGAAATGAAAATTTTCTTCCAATTGTTAAATACTTTTTGCGCTGTATCGATTCCAAGATGGCGGTTTGTTCACAGTTTTTGTTTCGCTCCTGATGAACTCCCTGTTATATTTTTGCGGAACTTTTTTCAATTTTCTCCTATTTTTATTGAAGGACTTTGCTCCGCCGCCATTCCGAAGTTTCCGAGTTTTTTACTGTCGTTATTTTTTGGTAGGGCGGACTTTTGTCGTTTGAACTTATAGCCCTTACTAATTTTACCACTAAGGAAAACAAAAGCGGTCCAAAAAGCATTTCCGTAAACCGTAAACCGTTATGCTAAATCGTTAAGCAACTGAGATAGCTTTTCCAACAAAACATATGCATAACAAATTCTCTGCGTCACCATGGCAGGAGGTCACGGGACCAGAACGTTCGTCTCTGGTTATCGTGAAGACAGACAAGCCGTTCGTTTCTTTCCTTTGCGTCTGTAAAAAAAAATGTTTTATTCCTGTGAATTTATCGTCTGCGTTAGTGGTTCGTGTTGACTGTGTTGTGTTTTCACCGTTTTGCCTCACTTGAAGTGAGTGTGTGTGCCTCCTGTTACGTTATTTTGTGTTTCTTCTGTGTGACGCAGTTGCAGCACACGGTGTTGTGTTGTTCGGCTTAGCGGCCATGATGGCTGCTTCCCAAGTACAAATGCAAGTTCCGTCTGCTGATTTTATCTCCGCTGGATTTTCTTTGGCTACATCGACCGCTTGTGAGACAACTATGACCTCTTCAAGTGTGGATTTGTCTACTTCTAATTGTGTTTCTGCTTCTAATGTGCTTTGTCCTAATGTTTCTGCATCGAATGTTCTTCGTCCTAATTTGCATATCCTGGGTGCCGAGTCACGTTCTGCTGCCATGGCTGCTACTCCTCCACGCTCGTATGCTGAGACTGCTCGTCCAAACCAATCTCATGCACCTCTTTCAATGCAACCAGAATTTTCTAGAGAAGATAAAGTTCTCAAGATTCGGATTTCTGACGACTCACCAGCAGGTAAAGAACTTTCCTCAGCTTTGTTATTAAGTGTGTATTTTCCGTCTCTTCGTGACACCCCCTCCCCCTCTATTTGGAGGCCTTGGTTAAAATTGTTCACAAGGAAAGCATTGTTTCAATTATTCTCATTGGAGGTGTTGTCGTTCATTTTGTTCACCAAAAAGCCACCGACACCGTTCTTGCTACAGGCATTGATATTGGCTTCTTTCATTTGCAACCTGTTGCTTCTGCACAGCTCCCGGTCACAGTGACATTATCTCCTGTGCCTACTGCTATTCCTGACAACTTACTTGTTGCTGCACTCGGCACTCTTGGTTGAGTAGTGGGAGAGACAAAATTTCTTCCAGCTGCTGCCAGAGACTCTCTTTTCAACTTTGTGCAAGGGGGTCGTCGCCAATATCGTGTTATTTTCCCCACTGACCAAGCCATTTCTTACCGCCCCACAACTCTGCAACATGTTACGGACACACGAACATACGTTTTCAACTTATTTGCTGGTGTCCAGTGCTTCCGGTGCCGAGCTGAGGGACACCTGGTTTCTGAGTGCCCTCACGGCACACCTGGACCTGGTGCTGTCCCTTCGATTAAGGTTCCCGATGCACCTCCATCTTCCCTGCGTCGGCAACTAATGCTCTTGTCTTCGAAGATATTCGTTATCTTAAAGCTAACATCATTCTCCTGCAGGAAACAAACTGTTCTCCTTTGACAGACATTTCCCGCTGGCGACGCTGGCCTTTTGTCTTTTTTCACAATTTCCGTGCCCATTTGGAGTCCGGCACCGCAATTGGCATTCATAATCGTTTTCTTCCGTTTCTGTCTGACGTTGTTGAGTCACAGAGCCTGCTCGGGATTTTTCAATACCTTTCTTTTCGCTTCCTTTCTACCCGTTTTCATTTGTTAAATTTGCACGTTCCTCGTAGTGATTCAGAAGCTACATCCCTCTTTCTTCATGTTACTACAATTCTCGCTGAGATTCCGTCTTCTGAATTTGTGATCATGGCTGGTGACTTTAACTGTACGCTGCAACCTCTTTACGATCGTGATGGGTCTCAAGATTTCCGCTCTTCTCTGGTTTCGCAACTCACTCAACTGGTCTTTAATTTTGATCTCCAAGATGCATTTCGCCTTCTCCATCCTGTGACCCGTGATTTCACCTGGTTTCCTCCTGCAGGATCCTCCAACGCTGCTGCACGTTTGGACCGATTTTATGTTTCCAGTTTTTTGCGTTCTTCCCTTGTTTCTGTTTCACATGCTCCAGCTGTTTCCTCCGACCATCGTCCAGTCGTTCTACAATTTCATCTTCCCTTCACTGGTGTCCCTCACCCAATGGTTTGGACCCTTGATGATTTCTGCCTGCAAGATCCAACTTTTATTTCTCATGTCAATTCCATTATTGCGCAACAGTCAATGAACTTCCCTCCACTGTTGACCCGTCAGCTCTGTGGCTCCCCACCAAGCATTCCATTACTGCGTTTGCTAAACGCTTTTGTTTTTCTGTTCGCACCAATCGTCTTATGGACATAGATTCAATCCGCCGTTCTCTTCAGTCTACCTCGCACACCGATCCTAACTTTGAAATCCTGCAAGCCCCGGCTTCATCATCGCCTCCAATCATCGGCTAAATCTGCTCTGACTCGCTTGAAGTTCACCCTGCTTCACTTTCATGATGATCCCCTTCAGAGTCTTCGTCATCTTGAAGAACATCGAACTAAATACAATACCATCGCTTATCTTTCCCTTCCGGATGGATCTACCACGGCAGACCCCACCCTCATCTGCCAACATACTCATTCAGACTTTTCTGGTCGTTTTCAACCTTCTCAGATGCCTCCAGCTGATTCCTCTCCACTTCTTCACGGACTTCCTCAAATCCCTCAATGCTTCTTTTCTTCGCTCAGTGCTCCAATCTCACCAGCCGAAATTCGTTCTTCTGTTTTCAGTCTTAATGATCGTTCCTCACCAGGTGAAGACGGTCTTCCTCTTTCCTTTTATAAGGCTTTTCTTCCAACTCTTCTTCCTCTTCTTGTTGCCTGTTTTAACTTCGTTTTTTCTTCGTCTTCCTTTTCTTCATCAGCTTTTTCCTTTGCTCTACTTCGCCTTATTCCAAAATCTGGCAACCTGGGACTCTTGACAAACTGGCGGCCTATTTCCATTCTAAATACCGATTACAAAATCTTTGCCAAAGTTCTTGCTCTTCGCCTTAATCCAGTTCTTTCGCACATCATCCATCCTGATCAGACCTACACTGTTCCTTCTCGCTCAATCGCTTCTAACATCACTGTCATTCATAACTTATGCTCCCTTGCTTCTCGACTCTCTGAACCTCTCGCAATTTTCAATATCGACCAGCGTCAAGCTTTTGATTCAATTAACCACTCATATCTCTTCACTGTTCTTCGCCAGTTTGGTTTTCCTTCCTCCTTAAGTTTGGCGCTTTCCAATCTTTACTCTCACTCCTTCTTTCGTGTTCGTACTTCAGCATTCTTCACCTCTGCTATTCCTTTCGCTAGTGGGATCCGGCAGGGCTGCCCCCTGTCGGGTCAACTCTTTGCTCTCTCTTTTGAACCGATTTTGATTTGCCTCCGTTCTCGTTTGTTTTCCTCAGTTCCGCGAGGAGTTACCTGCACCCGTCACCACCACACAGTTCTTTCGGCATACGCAGATGACTTAACAGTCTTCATCCGTTCTGAGGGAGCATTCGGAACTCTTCGAAATACCTATCTTGAATATGCTGCGATTTCTGGTTCTTCACTCAACATGGATAAATGCTCTGGATTATGGGCTGGGTCGTGGACGATCCGCGCTGACCGCCCATGGGGTGCCTGCTGGTCTTCAAGTGTTGCCAAATTTCTCGGAGTATACATTGGAGGCCCCTCTGCGGTCGCCGCTGCTACCTGGACTCCCCTGGTTCGGCAGGTCAATCGCCGCCTAGCACCTTTTCACCGTCTCAAGCCTTTTCTGCCGTTCCTCAGCCGTGCCTACCTCCTCAACACCTTTCTCCAACCATCTTTTTTTTCATGCTTGGATTGCGCACCTTCCTCCGCCGTTTTTGCTTCGCGAACTTCAACGTACCTTCACTAATTTCGTCTGGAATGTCATTCATTGGGTGCAGCACTCCACTCTCGTTCTTCCTATTTCTTTTGGTGGTCTCTCTCTCTCCGATATCTCTCTGAAGTTTAAAGCTTTCCACCTTCAAAATTTCCTTCGGAATTTCTCTCTCCAACCTTCTTCTCAAACCATTGTCGACACGCTTCTCTTTCCCCGAAGTCTCCACCTCACTGTCTCAACTTTTCTCCGCATGGACCTCTTTCCTCTCGTTCCGAGCCATTTCCCTGAGTTTTACAGATCCGCTCTTACCCTCTGGCGTTCCTTATATCATATTCGCCTTCCCCCTGCCTCTACTAACGATCTCCTTGCGGAACCTCTCTTCTTTTCTTCTGCTATCCGTTCCTCTGCTTCTTCATATTTGCACTTCTCCACCTGGTTCACCAGTGGCGTGGTGCGAGTCTCTCAACTCGTGGATTCCAACCTTCGCTGGAAATCGCTCTCCCAGATCACTCCTCCTCTTTCGGATTCGCCCATTCATCGTTCTCAGCTTCGATTACTTCAAGTCAGTATTCGTCGACTCTATCCTCTCCTCGCAGATCATAATGGACTTAACTCGCAACCTTCAGCGCCTCATAGCCTTCCTTTTCTTGTGTATCTCAATAATATTCCTTTCCTTCCTCATCAGGTTACTGTCAAGATTTTTTATCAGCATTTTTTAACACATTTTCTTGAACCAATGCCTATTCCCAATGTACCATCTTCAGATTTGCCAGCCACCTGGACAGACTCACATACTACTCTCGCCTTTCCAAAAGCTTGTGACATTCATTGGTTACATCTTCATCGCCGCCTACTGACTCCTCGAACTCTTCACCGTTTCCGTCATCTGACTTCACCTCTTTGTTTTTTCTGTTCAACCCTCGGAGATGTTCATCATGCATACTTCTTGTGTCTGATGTTACAGCCCTTGTTATCACTGATGTTCTCTCTCCTTCAAAAAGTTTGTGCTCACCTTCACACCATGTCACATTATCTTGTGTTACGTCACCACTTTCCGTCGGCTCCCACGCATAATCATGCATGCTCCTTCCTAATTCTACAAGCGAAGTATACAATCTATCTGTACTATCATCGCAGCGTCGATCAACCTTCCCTCCGCCGTTATCACATAGCTCGTCGTTTCCTCTGCCGCAGATATCGTCACTCCGTTACAGCCAGAATACAACTCGAATTTGACATTGCACAAGCCAATAACTCTGTTCCAAACTTCATGTCTATATGGTCACCACATCAGCCTTGGTTCCAAGTCGTCGAAAATGTCGTGGAACTGCTGGCTTAACCTTCGGCTCTCCACTTCAGTTTTTTATTCCATCATCAGTGTTCTTCATTAGTGTTCTGTGTCTACTTTTCTGCCCAAGTGCGAGACTTACTTTTACTACTGAATTCGCATTTTGTTTTGAAATTGTTTACCTTTGAACTCTTACTGCTTTACCGTCTGTTTTTTTTTCCGTTTTCGGTGAACTGACAGACACATTTTATTACTATTGTCATCAATGGACTCATTGACTTACATTTTTACTACTGTTAAACTGGGCAGCCTGCGAGCGCCCGCTTTTTCACACCTTTTACATTGTATTTATTTGTTTTTTTTTAATGCTGGCGATCACCTTGTTCTCTCCCATTTCTTGTTACTATATTTATTTTGTACTTATATATATTTTGTTCGGGGTTCTTTTCCCAACATTTTGAGCAATAAAGACCTTATGAAGACAAGCCGTTCGTTTCTTTCCTTTGCGTCTTTAAGAAATGCTTAAAAATCAGAAAATGACTTTTTCTTAATTTTTTTTTTTTGCGAAAAAGGGATGATAGTTGTAAGTTTATGATGTAAAAATTCCGTTTTTTTTTAAATAAATCCCATCGCGAAATAGAGAATTTTGTGAAATTTGAAATTTTTATTTCTCGTAGACGTAATCGAAATTCAAAAAAAAGGGTGACGAGGTACAAAAATTCGGTCATGGCACTACATGCTTACAAAGTTTCGTGGTTCTGTTGCTGTTAGTGTGTCTGGAACGCGACCTAATAGAACGTTTTTGCTTACCTGAACTTTGAAATACAATAACTCTTGAAGTATCGCCAGAATCGAAAAACGGTTTATTTCAGCGTATTCTCCAAACAATTTTCTACAAACGATGTAAATTTCATATTTTTGTGTTCAATATGTTTTGCGCTGCGAGCTAGGAAAGCAAGAGTGTCGAGAAATTTCAAAAAACAGCGACGGCAGCAGCAGCAGCGGTAGCGGCGGCAGTTACTTTTTTAGAACAGAGAGATTGTGACGTGCCTGGCCCGCAGGAGGCGCATGAGATAAAGGCAGATAGCAGTGACAGCACATGTGCTCGTAGCTCAGTTGGGAGAGTGACTTACTCCGGAGTGAGGGAACCCGAGTTCGATGCCCGGCGTGGACAAACCTGTGTTTTCACATTGGCGCCCGAACTTCAAGGATGACCTGGTCGCTAATTTTCTCGCAATGGTGTGATGTTCTTTCCACACCGCGAGACAGCAAAAATGAGAAGCCCTTCGTCAGTGCTTCGAAAAAAATAAATCAGTGTGATATTACGTTCCACACACCAAATTGTCTGGGAGTTCTCAAGTGCACGTTCTTCAGCGGATGACTGCCAACAGCGACACATGGTCCCGGCTGACCCGAGGGCCATGCCCCCGGCCCTCTTTCGGAGGGGGGATGTGATGTGCCCGCCCCGCATGACGCACATGAGATAAAGGCAGATAGCAGTGAGAGCACATGTCCCTGTAGCTCAGTTGGGAGAGTGACTTACTCCGGAGTGGAGGGCCAGGTGTGGACAGAACTGTGTTTTCACAAGATATTTGTGAGAAAACTTGATCAGATGTGTGAAAAATTGTGAAATAGTTGAGAGCTTTGTGAAAATTTCCGAAATGCCTCAATATCTTAATTTAAAGAAGGTTGAAGCTTACCGCAAACGCAAACAAGAAGAAAGAATGAGTCAAAAGAATCGAACAAGCTCAAAATGTCCGAGGCTGAGCGTAAGAGAACCTATACACAACGTGAGAAGGACGATCGCCAAGTACTCAATAAGATGTAATCGGGTCGATGGAGATTGGAAATAGTGTGTTTTCACAACATTCGCAAGAGGTGAGCCTGGAAGAGATAGCACGTTCAGTCAACAACTTGATCGCCGCGTGGGACGAGTCAACAGCGTTTGTGCGGGAGGCAACGACAATAGCATGAAGTACAGCGAATGCGTGCAAGAGACAAGATTAACAAGAAGACGAAGACTTTGAAATGGCAGCCGCCGAGCCCGGAGTTAACATGAGAGGCATTGACCAAGTGCGCCGGTAAAATGAGTTTCATAACATTTGTCAAGCAGCGACTAAACACTTCAAAGCCGCGTTCTTTAAAAATGAATTCGGGTTCGCGTGCGACGTTTGCGATCGCTTGTGGTTCAAGAAAGATGTGAAATCGGCGACAGCGAAATCCATTTCAATCCTGCACGCCCAGTTCCCGAATCAGAACGTCGCGAAATTTGAGGTTTGAAGCTACTGTCGCATGCACTTATACATGTACTAAGGCAAGATTCCTCCTCTCTCGAAATCAAACGGCTTCAGATATCCACCAAAGCCGAACCACCTGCCTCCTCTCAACTCGATCACGGAGAGATTAATTTAGCCGCGCTTGCCTTTCATGCAAATACCTCGATTGAGACACGAAGACTCTCATGGATTCATCGGACAAGTCATAAACGAGCCGTCTACCGGCACGTTTACACCATGGTCACGTCTCTGCCGCGCCAACTTGAAGACGATTGCTCGTTCAACGTAACCATAAAGAAGAATTTGATCCACAAATCCACATACTTGAGTGGATTCGTTAAGAAGAGCGTCGTCAGGACTTGGCTGCGATTCCTCATCAACCAGCCGCTCTACAAGACGTATAACATCACTGTCACTTGGAGCCAACTCGATCGGAGATACACTGCCAGAACTCAATCCTTTCAACCGAAGACGTCCACCGCACGAGCCACGGAAACAGAGCAATCAGAAGAGGTCGTCGACGAGATCGAGGAGCTACCGAGAGAAGGCGCACCCGAATCAAAAGTGCTCTTGGCGAGACAACACACGATGCTGTAGAACCAGGAGCACTGCTTCAACATCGCACCTTGCCAGAAATCGACTCCGCTGAATGTTACCTAAGATCACTTCGCGGAAGAGCTCTCGTTTCCATCGATTTACTATGGAGTCGATCGGTCGTTCAAGCAAGACCTCAACGTGACGACGTACATGATATCTACCAGTGAGATCAGGCGAAGCGATCGCCGCGGAATCACTCCACAGCACGTTCTCTATATGGCTATGAAGATCCTGAGATTGAGAGTTGTCGACGGAATTCACAACATATTCAGATGCGTCCGAGCACCGAGAACATCACGCGAAAGCATGTCGAGAGCCGTCAGTTTGTAGAGAGTGCGTGAAAAAGAACTTTGCTTTCCTCAAGTCGCTTCCAAACTCTATCACCTACTGGCAGAATTGCAAAAATGATCTCTTCGAGATGATCCGTCAACTCGGAAAGCCAACCATGTTTCTAACAATGAGAGCCAATGAGATCTGTGACGTACCTGCCAGCAGGACGCACACGACATAAAGGCAGATAGTAGTCAGAACAAACGTCCGCGTAGCTCAATTGGTAGAGTGACTTATTCCGGAATGAGGGGATCCGGGTTCGAATCCTGGCGTGGACAGAAATGACGGAGAAATTTACTTCGTTATAATAGCGCCCGAACTTTCCGGATGACCCGCCCGTTCAAAATCTCGCATTGGTGTGATGTTCTTTCCACACCGCGAGATGGGAAAAATCAGAGAATCCTTCTCCAGCGCTTCGAAAAATAAAAAATGTGTGATATTGCATTCCACACACCAGATTGATTGGGAGTTCTCAAGTGCACGTTCCACCGTGGATGGCTGCCTTCTACGATTCCTGGTCAAGGCTGACTCGTGGGCCATGCCCCCGGCCCCGGCACTCTTTCGGGGGGGGGAAGATGTCACGTACCTGCCAGCAGGACGCACACGACATAAAGGCAGATAGTAGTCAGAACAAACGTCCGCGTAGCTCAATTGGTAGAGTGACTTATTCCGGAATGAGGGGATCCGGGTTCGTATCCTGGCGTGGACAGAAATGACGGAGAAATTTACTTCGTTATGGATCCGGTGGCCCCATCTGCTGAAAACGCTTAATCGCCTCAACGACTACTTTAAGGAGATCGAATCGACACGAGCCTCGAAAACATCTTGGAAACGTTGGACAAAAAGCAAACAAAGCCATCTAGTGAATGAGGACCCCGTTGTCTGCTGCGTCTACTTCAGAGAGCTAGTCGACACCGTGATGTCGATGCTGCAAAGGAAGTAAAAATGCAATCCATTGGGCAAATACCGTATGCGCGACTTCTTCCAAAGGATCGAGTTTCAGCATCGCGGTAGTCCTCACGCTCTCATACTGCTTTGGCTTGAGAAGGACCCAAAGGAGCTGGTTGGCGAGGTGATGCCTCAAACGGTTCAACTCTTGGCGGATTTGTGCTCAGTGAGTCGCGAGGACATCGGAGAGGAGAAGATTAGCAATCAAATACACCGACACACGTTCACATGCACAAAGCGAGACGAGAGTTCGTGTAGCTTCAACTTTCCGTTCTGGCAGATTCCCGAGATTAGAATTCTGCTGCCGATGGCGAGAGATGATGGTCGCAAGAGTAGATTCAAGTGCAGAGCCCAAAAGCTAGGACAGACACCCGAAGAACGGAATTACGAAAGCATTGGCGAGTTTCTCCGCGATAACAAGCTCAGCTACTCACAATACTTCAACATCATCAAGGCATCGCTGCGCTGTCCGACCGTTGTCTTCAAACGAGACATGACTGAAATCTATACAAATACATTCAACGCGGTTAGCTTGAATTCTGAACTCCAACATGAATTTACAGTTTATACTAGAGGAATATTCGTATGCTCAGTACGTGGTCAAGTACGTGAATAAATCCAACCAAGGAATTAGTAACCTTCAAAGAGAGCCATTAAAGCTGCACGAGGCGAACCCTGAGAAAGATTACGTTAAGTTGATAAAGCAACTTAGTTTGAAACTCTTAAACACAGTTGAGATGAGCTCGCAAGAGGCCGCGAGGTATCTGCTGCGACAACCGATGAGCCACAGCATTAGACTCGTGAACTACATTCCCACCGTGTGGCCGGCCACAAGAGCGACAGAAGGCGAAGAAGAAGCTATCCTCGATGGACAAAGAGGGATTAGACGAAATCTCGACAGACATTTGGCCAAATCATTGATACAGAAATACGAGGAGAGACCAAAGGATTTGAGCGACGTCTGCGTAGCCGATTTCGTTGCGTGGTACATGCCGGTGGTCAATCGAAAGCGCACGAGGAGAGCAGGTGACGAACTCGAAGACGGAAACGAGCCAGAATCGGATGAAACGAAGAGGAGGTGACGGCACGAACAACATGGGCAACGCGATGGCAAACGCAATCACTCGCAATCAAACACTATATCGACGTAGAGAGACAGCCAGAATCATTAGATACAGAAATTACGAGATCGGTGACACGACCAACTACAAACGAGAGATGGTCACGCTCTTCTTTCCATTCCTCAACGTGTTGGTCGAGATCCTAGACAGACTCAAGTTTCTCGAGATATACGATCGAGAAGAGCGACGGATAATGGATAAACGATGGGAGCACGAGAACGAGAAGAACATCCAAGCGGCGATAGACGAGCTGAAAAAACTTTGCGAACAGGGCAGCGATCAAACGGTAGATCAAGTGAGTGACGAGCGAGAGCAATACGTGCGCAGTGTCACAGAGGGAAGCCAAGAGAGCAACGACGACTTTGAATACGAGACGGGCAACACGATAGCGGTAGTTTGGAAACAAGACAACCTCACGAGCAAGCAACAGTACTGTGAGTTGATGCGAAATACGAACGCCGAGCATTGAGAACTAATACTTGATTTCATCCATCGCTTCAGCACACGAGACAGCGATCCGATTCAGAACTACCTCGCGGGACCAGCCAGCAGCAAGACGTTTACTCTCAACCTAATCATGGACACTACAAACAGGCTCGGACAACAGCATAATACACTAAGGAACGCATACGTGGCGTGTGTGTCAACTGGAAAAGCGGCAATAAACCTCAGCGGCACAACGGTCCACTCGGCGTTTAGTCTCACGCCGTAAAGTAAAAAGGTCAGAAACTTGTCCTGCGAAGTTCAACAGCAATAACACTGATAATTTGCGGAAGTTAATTGTGTGATAACAGACGAAATCAGCATGATCGGCTCGGATCTCTTTCACCGAGTAAATCAGAGACTGCAAGAAATCACAGGCGTATACGATCAGCCATTCGGAGAACTACACACGATCTTCTGTGGCGATTTCCGACAGCTACCACCGGTAAACGCGAGACCAATGCATAAAGGTAGCCGAGACATG
Organism: Macrothele yani; assembly: GCA_039090855.1. NCBI lineage: Eukaryota > Metazoa > Arthropoda > Arachnida > Araneae > Macrothelidae > Macrothele > Macrothele yani. The sequence continues at coordinate 98,263,315 of CM076995.1, read as the reverse complement.
ATTTGCGGAGCGACTCTGTGGCAATCGCTAAACTACTTTGAATTAGTTCAAGTGATACGGCAAAGCGACTACAGATTCTCCAGCATCCTCACCAAGATCGGAAACGGCGACAGACTGCTACAGGACGAGATTAAGTTGATTGAGAGTCGATTCCGAACAGAGGAGTGGTGTAACGAGAATCTCCCGAATGTAGTAAGACTATATCGCCGTAATAGCAGCTCTGACACTCACAACAAACGAGCTACCGAAGCACAGCGAGGAATCGTTGCAGACGACAACATAATCGGTTACAGCAAGAGAACCGAGCTAACGACTACGAGAAACAACCTACACAAGATGAGTGTCGTCGAAATGGGAATGTTACCGTACTCGATCAAACTAGTGACGGGATTTAGATACATGATCACGGCGAATATAGACATCGATGATGGGCAAGTAAACGAAGCGATCGGCACTTTGAGACAGGTTGAGCAACTACACGAAGACGAAATCACAACAGAACCCGTAAACTAGGCCAGCACCAGGAACGAGACATCCTCGAAACGGATTAGACTCCTGCTCAGGTTTCCAACACCAAGCATGGGCAAACGGCGAGAATTAAATGCAAACCTCACATCCTCTCAAAACCAGGCGAACTCAATTTGAAGTGGACAGTGATTAGCAAACGCTCAGTAACCACTGGACTCGGCGGTTCCATCAAATGCAAGCGAAGACAGTTTCAATTAGTTCCAGCATCCACAATCACCATCCACAAGTCACAAGGAGCCGCGTTCAACGAAATGGTCTTTGATTACGATAAAGCACAACAGAATCAGCTCGTTTACATAGCGTTGAGCAGAGTAACAACACTGGACGGATTATATAACGCAAATTATAGAGACGACTTCAACTTCTACCACGGCGCAGGAAGTATGGCTTCGACAATGAAAGATATCCGAGACGAGTACGCAAGATTACAACAGCACAAGTTGCCCACCATCACGCAACGAGTACAACGGTTCGCGTTCACCGACGAGAAACAGGCGAGAGCGTCACGGTCACGATAACGAATATAAACGCGCAGAGCTTTGTCGCACACGCACTCGACATCACGACGGACCCGTTGCTTTGGAAATCTGATTATCTCGTGATCTCAGAGACTTGGATGGATGAGTCACAACCGATTCAACTCGAGGGATTCGAATTAAAAGTACAAATGAACGAGTCAAATAAAAGTCTTCAACCGTAAACCTCAAAACGAGTGTCGCTGACCAAAAGACGATGAATAGCCGGCGGCGTCTCAATCTACAGAAATCTGAACAGTTCCACCGAATTCAGAGTGATCGTGATCGACTTGAACGTGAGAAAGCGGATAATTGAAGACTACGTGGGAGACATGTGCCTCGTCGACATCACACTGAACGGCAAGTCACGCTTCATTCTCGGATGCGTTTACATTCACCCGAACGTCTCCATCTCGGACCTCGAAATGTTTCTCTTTGCGATGATGGTCAAGTACTCCGAGAACACCAACAAAATCAGCAAGAATATGATTGGATACACAGAGGTACCAATGATAATCATGGGAGACTTTAACGTCGACGCTCAAACGAATCTACACGAGCTCGATTTCATGAAGACTCAATTCAACTTGAACTTTGTTCCGGCGTGATCGCCAACCACACTAGGAAATACATACATCGACTTGACTTTCGCGAGAAACATCATCGTCGATGTTATGCCATACGTGAGCTATTTCTCGTATCATCGGCCCCTCGTCAACAAGATCATTCTCAGCCTAGAATAAGTAACCCATTCTCTAAAAATACATTTTTTGTTTGTTTGAAGGTTTAACGACCGCCGTGAGCAACTCAATGTGCTATAAGCAGTCGCCCGTCCCTAATTTAGGGTCACTGGTTCCAGGGAAGGGAGAGAGCCAGTGCCGTAAGACAAAACCAACATCCATGCCTCACCGGGATTCGAACCCGGACCCCTTCGGACGAATGATCAGAGGCCATCGCTTAGACCACTGCTCCACCGGGGCGGCAAAAAAAAAATACATTACTCTCTGCACAAGATTTCTGTAAACAGCCAAAAAATAAATAAATAAATAAAAAATAAATCTCTCTAAACCTAAACTCTGCGCATTCACTCATTTCTAACACCCACCCGACACTCAACAGCCACGCGACGTATTCTACGCCCAAAAGACCTGCGGCCGTGGCTCCAACACAGACCCTGCTAAAAAATTTTTTTTTTTTTTTTTTTTTTGAGTACGTGTCAAACAGTTTTCTTTTGAAACTAAAGTTGAAAACAAAAGTCAAAAATTGAAAAATTGTGAACATTAATTTTTAACAAACACATTATGTAAAAAAATTTCATTGGCAGACAGTTCTTCCATGTACACTCATTGCATTAAACTCCGCGCACCAAGAAGGAGGCGTCGGATTGAAATGAGATTTTAGTAGTGAGATGGAATATACCAAGGGCAAAAGTGATTACAATAGCACAGCAGCAGGACGATTTCCGCGGACATACGACACTCATTCCGGTCAGTGTTAGTACCTTGGGCCGCCTCGTGTTCGGACACATGCGGTGATACGGTCCGCCATGGAGTCAAGTATTGTTATCCTGGGACAGATTGGTTCACACTTCTTGCAAATGTCGCTCTGAATCAATAACACTGAGACATGGAGAAAGCTGACGTCCGATCTGGTCCCACACGTGCTCGATGGGAGAGAGATCTGGCAGGCCACGGAAGCGTCGAAGCACGACGTGGACAGCCCGAGGGAACCGGAGCCTTGTGCGGACGGGCGTTATCATGTTGGAAAAGGGCTCCGGGCGGCCCTTCCAGGAAAGGCAGCACATGGGGCCGCTGGATCTACGTAGCGCTGGGCTATCAACGTCCCTCGGATCACTGCGAGGGAAGTTCGGCTGTCATACTCGATGGCTCCCCAGACCATCACGCCTGCAGTTCGGGACGTGTGCCACTGTACAGTGAGGTTGGCATTGTAGCGCTCCTCTGCGGTCCTCCACACTCCGACACGGTGGTCGTCCGTTCCTATACAGAAGCGGAATTCGTCGCTGAACACAATACGTCGCTAGTCCGTGGCATTCCATATTGCTCGCTGCTGACACCACTGGAATCGACGCCAACGTTGGTAAGGTGTTAATGGCAGAAAACGTATGGGCCGTCGAGAGTGCAGATTCGCCTCTGCCAGACGTCTGGAAATTGTTCTGGACAGGGCCGTGGAGAGCGAGCTTGCCCCCCCCAACCTCGGTTCCTCCGCAAATCACATAATCCATATTTCCGTTTCCTTACCTACCGCCACCCACCATTCCCCGACTTCCCGGCAACCCTACGGTTGCAACTCCTTCAATCTTTTTTTTGCGGTGGATAATTTTTTACATTCTCCCCTCCGTAAACAAACCCTCGAACCCTCCCTTTCGAGAAAAAAGTTTTGTCAGAAAACTCTTGAACGCCATCTACCGACAGACATTCTTATTTTTCTTAGTACTTTTTCATTTTACATCAAATTTTTCACCTTTCATTTTTAGAGTGTAATGTACGTCTAAAGATGCAGCCTCTGGGAAAGTATCCACAAAAAAGTTGTCGCTGTGAACAGGACGACTTCATCGGTCATCGGAATAAAGGGAAAATAAACGAAGTCGGAATTACGCACCAAGACACTATATTCATTTATAAAAATTGTCGCAGTGCGAAAATAAAGAGTTGAGTATTAAATAAAAAGACAAAGATGCTGGCTTCTGGTGGGAAACACGAAGTGACAAAATGCACATGATGAAAATTGTCTGCAGCCTTTAATAACTATTTTTTTTTTTTTTTTTGGTTGGAGGTTTAACGACCACCGTGAGCAACTCAATGGGCTATAAGCAGTCGCCCGTCCCTAATTTAGGGTCACTGGTTCCAGGGAAGGGAGAGAGCCAGTGCCGTAAGACAAACACAACATCCATGCCTGACCGGGATTCGAACCCGGACCCCCTACGAACGAATGATCAGAGGCCAGCGCCTTAGACCACTGCACCACCGGGGCGGCCCTTTAATAACTATAGCAATAACGTTGTATATTGTACACAATGGTCTGTGTCGGTGAGTAGCAAAGCAACACAGAGAACCCAATGTGTGGTGCCGACGTGTCGTTGGAAAGGAAAGAAGAAATGAAAAACGTAATACGGAGAGCTCGTTTGATTTCCCGCAAGCAACCCACGCACGTGTTGCAGTTAGCATGGGAACTCGAGTAACATTGTAAAACTTCATATTTTTTATTGTATTTAAAGCAAGTTTTGAATTGATCACATTTTTTACATTTATGACATAAATTACAAATTTTTTCGCGTCACGTAGAAAATATATTTTTATGCGTAACTTCCCAACCCTGGCGACGGTATAGCTTCAAAAATATTTGGACACCATAAAATAATAATTAGAAAAATAATTACTTTAGAAACGGGCTCTGGGCCCCGTTAGGAGCCCGGGCCCCGGTGCTACACCCCCCCCCTCTCTCGTCATACCTGGTTCTGGCGGACACAGGTGCCTTTTGTACCGCCACCACATGTGTCTGAAAATTGGACAAGGATGTCGTTGCATCTGTGCGTGCCGCTCTCACGATCCCACGGTCCTCTCTGCTGGTGGTGTGTCTGGGTCATCTAGAGCCAGTCCGCCGTGTCTGGGTGCCTTCCCGTGTCCATTGCTTCCAACACGAAAGCACCGTTCTGTCCGACCGATCCAAATGGCGGCCGATTCGGCGCACAGGCCACCCTGCCTTTCTCATCCCGAAGATACGGCCTCGTTCAAACTCCGCCAGTTGCCCGTACGCACATCTACGGAGCCTCCTCGGCATGTCTATCGCTCAGGGATCTCCCCTGACTCTTACCGTGCACTTCGGCATGAATGTGGAGTCCCCTGCGCGGCGCCCTATAAGCCCCAGGGATTGCGATTGCAGCGCCGGTCTCGGACGCATGGGCATGCGGAATCGCACGAAACTTTGTCTGCCCTCCTCGTAGGTATTCGCCGAGTTTCGCGTTAATCGCTCGGTTTTTTATTTTTTTTTTATTTTTTTTTTTGGTGCACGGATGTTTATAACAATGCGTGTAATATCCGATAGTGCATACTGAGGTTATATTAGACGTGGCCAAAAATATGTTCGCCGTGAGTAGAATAGGGGCAGGGAAGCATGTGTGAAACTAAGATCTCTCACATGAAAATTATAATAATATCGTCTATTATTAAAATTCAGTTAAAAAATGGGCAGACGAATGACTTTTTTCTTGGTTGGTTGCTGTAACGAAAAGCATCTGATCACTTTGACTTTTGTTGGGTTAGTGCAGACGAAATGTCCGCTTTCAGTTGGTTTACATGTTCAACCCTTCCAGCGAAATGATGTCATCCAGCAACATCACATGGCATACGTCACAAGATCAGTATATATCTGGGGTACACGTTGTGTGCCTCATTGCCGGCCGCGGATAGCTTAGTGATCAACGTTTATGACTGCCATAGAAAAGTCTCGGGATAAATCCCAAGCAAGTACAAACGTTCGAACCTCAAAATATCCGCCGTGCGTAGGACGGTTACATTACATGGGACCGGGGCATTGCCGTCCCCTCCCCCTCACCGGTGATGAATAAGGGTGTCTTTCTCTTCCTTTCTACCTCGCTTCTGTGTGACTTTCCTGTCGGGCACTCTAGCCAAAATCACCTAGCTTCATACTTCTAAGCTTTGTTTAAGACGTAGGGTCAGACACTCCCTTCCTAAAAACCTCTAAATAAAACCGCAAATCTGTGCCCCATTTTGTGACAAGGTTCAATAGCGAGTACACGGGCTTGGGTCAGAGTGGACCATGGAACAGGCCAGTTGCATGTACGTTTATATATATGAGTTCAAACTTGGAAATCCAGCAGATATGACGGCCCGAAACATTAATGCGGCGTTGGATCACGCATACACCGATGGTTCGCAACATTCTAAGGTGGAGACATGCCCCTTGTAAATGCTCTTAGTATTCGTCCACCAATACCCGTAACAGATGAGGAGCTGAAGAATAAGGTTCCTGTCCCGGAGGGCATTTAAGCAAACCTTACATTGATACGGGACTGGGGAAATCTCGGCCAAATCAGAGGGCGGTATTCAGCTTCAATGACGACACATATGGGTGGGGCTTATCTTCCTGTGTCACGTGGGATTACTTCTGAGATGCAATCTGAGCTGCTTTGGTTTATGTGATTTCATGTCATTCTCACGTTCGCTGCCTTTCGGATTAAAAAATGAAAGAAATTTACATACATAAACAAAATAAAGACATACACCAATAGATAAATAAGTATATAAATACAAAAATATAAAGGTTAGTTTTTTTTTTTTTTAATTCGGTAACGGTCATTTCATATCTTAGGTAGCGATGTGAAATGCAGAATGATCCAATAGTATCTTATTCAGGAATATCAGGCAGTGTTTTTCACTGAGATGTGTTGTATATTTCTTCTATTTATGATTGACTCGGAATGCTCAAGGAATTATGTTAGTATACGTGTGGATGATTTCCCTGGCATGTCTGTAACAAGATAGAGAGCTCATTGAGGAAACAGAGATGAACTTACAAAATTCCCAAAAATAGTAATAAAAATACAGAATGCTAGTTTCTCTGTGAGTAAAATCTTTGAAACCCTTAAATAACCACTGGAAGAGTGTACCAATATGTTCACATGAAAAATTTGAAGTTTTCCTAACATAAATGCTCCAACAATCTCTTCTAATATTGAGGTAAATTATGTTAGTTTCTCTGTGAGTAAATTTACCTTAATATTAGAAGAGCCTGTTGGAGTATTTTAACACATTTCATGTAAACATACTTCAAAGATTTATGCTAACAAATTTCATGTAAACATACTTCAAAGATTTATGCTAACAAATTTCATGTAAACATACTTCAAAGATTTATGCTAACAAATTTCATGTAAACATACTTCAAAGATTTATGCTAACAAATTTCATGTAAACATACTTCAAAGATTTATGCTAACAAATTTCATGTAAACATACTTCAAAGATTTATACTAGTTCCTCTGTGAGTAAAAATCTTTGAAACCGTAAGATAACCACTGGTCTTAAAACCATTTATCCTTACCACTGGAAGAGTGTACCAGTCAGTATGTTCACATCAAATGTGTTAGTGAGTTGTCTAAGATGGAGGGCGGAAATTTATAGCCTTTTTCTCTAACACATTTATTAACAACAGTTAGTATTATATGAAGGATACTACAGACAATTCAAACTTTACACACCACACGCAAGATCTAATCTTTTTCTCAAGTAGATATCCCATGATTTCCTTGGCCTAGCTATAGTGTACTCTAATGATGAAGCTATTTTTATTTCACAATACACTTTAAATTAAAAAAAAAAAGAAATAGTTTGATTAATTTCACTAATACTTTTCTTTCCTGTTAACACTGTACTCCAACAATGAAGCTATTTTGATCTATATATACACTGGTGTGCAAAAATTAAGGACGAAAAGAAGAAATTAGCATAACAGCGGAACGAACAGGCAGAACGAACCGAAAGACCACTCAGGAGATAGACTAGGGTCCGGTACGGTAGGGCATGCGCTTATATGCAGCATGACGTAGGGAGAAGGGGTGTTTCGGAAGGGTACAAAGCACGCGGGCGGTGTACGCTCAGCAATTCGGTGAAAGCTATTGCACGGTATACATCGGTTTGAACGACGTCGAGTTGCTGCCACCGTGGGATATTGCCAACAGGCAATCAAGTAGACCACATCTGGATGACTTTATCCGAGGTCGCATCACTGGGAAGTTGGAGGAAGGTCGAAGTGTGACTAGTGTGGCCCAGGAGTTCGGGATCGCTCACAGCATCGTTTTACGAGCTTGGAGAGCATTTCAAACGACAGGAACAGCTGTCCGACAGTTTAGCAGTGGTCGTCCGCGAACAAACACGGCGGCGGACGACGGTATACTGTTCTACAGGCAAAAAGAGACAGACGGCAGATAGCGGGAGAAATCGCAAGGCACATGCAACGTCCGTTATCGCGTTTTACCGTGGGCAGGAGGATGCACAAAGGTGGTATATTTGCACGACTACCAGTACGGTGTGTACCATTAACGCCTGCTCATCAGAGACGGCGGTTTCTTTGGTGCCAGGAACACAAGAACTAGACACATCAGCAATGGGGTCGAGTTCTCTTTACGGACGAGAGCCGATTTAGTCTGACGAGCGATTCTGGACGTATGAACATCTGGGGAGAGCAGGGAACACGCAATCACACCTCCAACATCATCGAAAGGGACCGGTTTGGATGTGGCGGAGTTCTCGTTTGGGGCGGTATCATGCTTGGTAGCCATACTGACCTCCACATCTTCCAAGGAGGTTCAGTCACTGGTGTCCGCTATTGTACCGAGGTTCTCCTGCCTTACGTGCGTCTGTTTTGAGGTGCTGTGGGTCCTGAGCTCCTCTTCATGGACGACAACGCTGCACCCCATCGTACAGAGGCTGTCACAGAGCTGTTGGAGAGTGAAGATATTCAACGCATGGATTGGCCCGCAAGGTCACCGGACCTAAATCCAATCGAACGCGTGTGGGACCTTCTTGGGAGACGCTTAGCAGCACGTCACCAGCCGCCAGCAACGATTCCGCAGTTGCGATTGGCGCTACAAGAGGAATGGGCCACGATGCCTCAATAGCTCCTTGACAACCTCGTCCTCAGCATGGACAGACGTTGTAAATTATGCAACGCAGTCAGGGGTGATCATATCCCTTACTAAAGACTGGATTTTTCTTGGCAGCCGACTGTCACATGGACGTTTCTGTCTTTTGTCCAGTTGTGCTCGAAGCTACCTTTTCAATAAAGTGCATTTCTATCCTTTGGATTCCTTGTTTGGACGGTTTTGCTCACTTGTTCCATATTGTTACATCTTGGGGATCTTATGGTATGATTTGAGTCGATGAGGAGCACTTCTGCACGACGTTACATTCGAAAAACCATCTCGTCCTTAGTTTTTGCACGTCAGTGTAGTTAAAATATGAATCAATCTCTCCAATAAGTACATAATCAATTTTGAGCTCAATTTTTATCTTTGAGAACCTATAGCTCACCAATAGTAGAGTACACCTTGCAAAATGAGCGGAAGGCATCCATGAATTTCACATTTTAATACAAAGCATAGTAAAAGAAAGTAAGAGAATTCTGATCAGAGCCATGTTATACCACACAGCTTTTAGGAGAAATGTTCCCTGGAGAATAATTTATTTCATATGACAGTTTAATAAATCATTGATGCATATTTTACTGTAGCAAAGTAACATACCCACCAGCCATTAACAGCAGAAGAAGCCTTTTGATTTGTGGTTTAACCACCACCACGAGCAACTCTGAGTGCTATAAGTAGTCATCCATCTCTAATTTCGGGCAACTGCTTACAGAAAAGCGAGACAGTTCCATAAGACACGCACACCACCCATACCTCATCAGGTCCACCTCAAGCAAATGGTCAGAAGCCAGTGCATAGATCACTACACCACAGGGGTGGTATTATGAAGGAATCAACACATTAAACTGAAAGAAATAGTGGAGGAAGTTGATATGAACCAGTATTAATATTTTAAAAAAAAATTTAGTTAAGTGTTTGAACCAAAACCATGCGTGAACACAAATTGGTACGCAGGTGTACGATGATGATAATGATGCTTAACAATAAACATTGTTTCATCTTCTCAAATTATGGAAAAGCCATATCTTCAATATCTGTTACAGTATTACAGTTTAAAGGGTATAACAAATACATTGAACTATACTTGGAAAGAATTAAAATCAGTGCCACCACAGAAAAGAGATTGCCACCAACAGAAATAAAATATTTCACAACACTCCTAAAAACTACCGTATTTATCGGCAAAATTTAGGGCTGAAATTCTACCTGCATGTTTATACGCGTATGCTCTTTTTTTTATTTAAACTTATGTAAAATAAATACTTCTGCAGATTGCAGTAGTATTTTTGCAGAATGTAACAGATAAATACTGCTACACTCTCCCAGTGGTTATCTTAGAGTTTCAAAGATTTCACTCCCAGAGAAACTAGCATTCTGTATTTTTATTACTATAATTGGGAATTTTGTAAGTTCATCTCGGTTTCCTCAAAGAGCTTTCTATCTTGTTACAGACATGCCAGAGAAATCATCCACACGTATACTAACATAATTCCTTGAGCATTACGAGTCAATTATAAATAGAAGAAATATACAACACATCTCAGTGAAAAACACAACACTACCTGATATTCATGAATAACTAGAGACTATTGGATCATTGTACATTTCACATCGTTACCTATGATATGAAATAACCAAAAGTAATCGAGGTAGTTGTCTTTGGTGCACGATCTTGATATATATATATATATATTGATATATCAAGATCGTGCACCGAAGGCAACTACCTCGATTACTTTTGACTACTTCTGCACGAATTTAAATCTCCTAATACCGTCATGAAATAACCGTTACAGAATTAAACAAAATCTTACCTTTCCCCTTACCTTTATATTTTGGTATTTATATATTTATTTATTTGTTTGTGTATGTCTTTATTATGTTTATGCATGTAAATTTCTTTTATTTTACATTAAAACGACATGAAATAACATAAACCAAAGTCGCTCAGATTGTATCTCATTCTGCCTGTGGTATCTCAGAAGTCAGAAGTAATCCCACGTGACACATGAAAATAAGCCCCACGAATATGTGTCGTCACTGAAGCTGAATTCCGCCCTCTGATTGGTCGAGATTTTTCCAGTCCCGTATCAATGTAAGGTTGCTTAAGCGCTGGTTTATAACCATTCTTCGAAGATGGGTCTGTGCTCGAATCCCGATCAGACATGGATGTTTTTTCGTTTTGTTTTCTTTATTGGGTGTTTAACGACCACCGTGAGCAACTCGATGGGCTACAAACAGTCGCGCGTCCCTAATTTAGAGCGAATGGTTCCAGGAAAGGGAGAGAGCCAATGCCGCAAGACAAACACGCCATCCATGCCTCACCGGGATTCGAAACGGGGACCCATCTTTTTTTTGATTGGAGGTTTAACGACCACCGTGAGCAACTCAATGGGCTATAAGCAGTCACCAGTCCCTAATTTAGGGTCACTGGTTCCAGGGAAGGGAGAGAGCCAGTGCCGTAAGACAAACACAACATCCATGCCTGACCGGGATTCGAACCCGGACCCCTTACGGACGAATATTCAGAGGCCAGCGCCTTAGACCACTGCGCCACCGGGGCGGCAGGACCCATCTTCGACGAATGCTCAGAAACTAGGGCTTAGACCACTCCACCACCAAGGCCGTGACATGGATGTTGTGTTTTTCTTACGTCACTGGCTCTCTCCATTCTCTGAAACCAATGGCTCTAAATTAGATATGGGCTGCTGCTTGTAGCCTATCTAGTTACTCACGGAAGTCTTTAAACCACAATCAAAATTAAAAAAAAAAATGAAGAAGAAGAATATCGTTGAAACTGACCCACGGTGTCCATAAGATTAGCAGTGAAGATACATGTGCGTCATTTGACAATTATCCTGCGCCTGGCGGCCCTGGGGAAAGGAAATAAACTGAATGTCTGGGAGCCACACGAATTGACATTAGCCAATAATACACGCCATCTGAAGGTGCACATTTACATCATTCTTGGAGAAGACAAGAGAGATTCTGCATCGGATCGTAACGTGCGGTTAAAAGTGGGTCCTCTATAACAATAGTAAGTGATCAACACAGTAGTCGGATACCACGGAGCTACATAAACACTGTTCAAAGCCACCGCTGCGAAAGGCGCTGGTTCTTGTATGGTAGTTGCTGTTTATGAATTTTAGTTTTCAACCTGACAAATAATATCTACCTCTCTCTCTCTCTCTCTCTCTCTCTCTCTCTCTGTCTCATCGTTTTAAGCTTTTACGAAAATGGTGTCTTCCTTTCACGCTCTTAGGCATTCGCTCAGAGAACTCAATGCATTTCATAGAATTGTGCAACACTAAATTTAACCAAAAATTCGTTTTATATAAAACACATTTTGTGAGTTCGAAAGATTCACATACATTTATACAGTACAAGTTCCCAGAAAATCTTAGATGGTTACACCCACTATGTGTTCTAACTGCTTAAATATTTTGGGGGGCTAAAGGGTGAGTCTAAGTAGGTTGGATGGACTTAAGTTTAAATAATGTTTTGCATATATTTTCTACATTTTTTGACGCATTTCTTGTTTATGAGGCTCCTGATGTTATTTGTCATATTATCTGAGCATATAAAAGTCCAATTTGCCGCTTGTCTCTCTCTCTCTCTCTCTCTCTCTCTCTCTCTCTCTCTCTCTCTCTCTCTCTCTCTTCCCTTTCTCTGTAACCAGTAGCACCAAATTAGGAACGGGCGACTTGCTCTAGCCATCAAAGTCACTTCTGGTGGCCGTTTCCTCGTCTCCACCGCCCGAAAAAGAATCCAATTGGAAACTTCATTTCTTAATAGTATTTTCTTTACCATGAAGAATATTTTGCACCCATTTGCTTCTTCATATAACAAACATGTATTATGATTTCCTCGATATCTCTGCTTCTAAACGTTCGATTTGAAAAATTATTTTTGCTTCAGATATCGTCCGTCATGACGAACGTTTTGTGTGCATTTTATGGCACACTTTTCCTTTTTCACACATTGTCTTTAATAAAAAAAATTTAGTCCGTTAATCTAAAAGATTGGTTACCTGTGGTGCGGGTAGGGTTTTTATTTTACCTATCTCACTAATTTTTTTCTTTTGTTCTTATTAACTGATGCCATATTTATAGTACGAAAAGAATCCCTGTAAACGAAGTAATCTGTTCTTATCTCTTTGTTTTAGAATGCTTCTTCAGTTGAAGACACCCAACAGGAATTTCTTTCACATGCTATCGGCTGTTTTGTACGAAATAAGCAAGAGATGCAAAGATTGCGACTTGGCAGCTCTGAGGCTGTCTGAATATTTTGCAGTCACAATTATGTCGAATGTAGGAAGGCATGGATTGGTGGAAGATGTGAGTATATCATACTCTAAAAGTTGATTATTTTTCAGTCATATTCCAGATCTTTTAAGAAAATGCTGCATCATAAAAGCAAGTTCTTACTGATACCTACAGTCCCAACCTATAAATAAGGCAGTGGAACACAGCTTTTGCGCAGCAAACATTAGGCATACAGCAAACAACCAAATGCGTTTCAGAGAGGTTAAATACACGTATAAATGAATTAAAAATATAAGGTAGTCCTTATGGGACTACCCTATTTTTTTCACATTCATGACAAATAACGTATAAAATGGATGGGATATGACTTCCCCTTTTGTAATATGTGTTTTACTACTGCTGTCATGCTGCTTCTCCTTTTTAACACACTTCCTGTGAAGGGTCTCGCGTGAGAAGACGCTGACTTGGGTGTGCTCATAGATCATGTCGGACTCGGACCGCACTAAAAACTTACCCTAAATTAGGCCTCGCTACGGAATTTTATAAATTTTTCAAGATGCCCGAAAGGACGCTTGCAATCTAGACTGCATGGAAAACTTACCGTTAAGTTAATCAAACCAGATTATATCGCCACTGGAGCAAGTGGCTAAGCTCAAGTAATAATATCTTTTCCTACACTGTGAGGCACGACGCAAGCTTTAAATAAAGCTGAATTGCGTTAATCTCACTTTTTCCTTTTCTAACCTAACAAAAGAGAAAATAAAAAAAATCCATACTAAGTTTTTTTTCATTTATAACTGGCACTACATCTTTACGAACATTTTAGGATGTACAAGCAACAAATTAATCCTTTATGTGTCCCTAATACTTTGTACGTAAGTAGTAACGCTGCGCACCTCTTTGTTACGTTTATCACTATATTGACAACGTAGTGTTGAATGTCATCAACAACATCCTTAATTTTTAAGCGCCTGTTGTTTTGAATGACATCATGCGAGATGCGAGGCAGAAAAGGCACCAAGATATGCTGTGTTAGAAACGGCCTAGGTGTAACGTAATGTTGCTATATGTACATACAAAACAAAAACAAAAAAACAATAGAATAAAAGGAAAAAGAAAATGAAAAAGAAATATTGAAGATTCAGCTTCCATTTTATATTATGAAATGTCCATAAAAAATTGTCAGCGTAGGCAAAGAATTTTTTATTTTCCCTTGTTTGACGTGTTATGTAATGACTTTATTTCAAAATGAGTTAAATACTGTGTGTCTACTGTGAGACAGAGAGGAGTAGGTTGGGATTACTACCAAAAAAATACTCCTCTTGACGCAACACTGGTGGCGCAGTGGGCTAAGCGTTGTCTTCTGGCAATTCGTCCCCGATAGGTCCGAGTTCGGATCCCCGGTGAGGCATGGAATATGTGTTTGTCGTATTGCACCACCTCTCCCAATTTCCTGGAGCCAGTGGCCCTAAGTTAGGGACAGATGAATGCTTATAGCCCCTGGAGTTGTTCACGGTGGCCGTTAACCCCCCCCCCTCCTCTCCAAAAAGAAATAACATTTTACGGTTCTATTTCTCTCTCCTCAAGGGCTTTGCCTTTCCTCTTTTTCATTTCTTAGAGTTATATTTTTTATTTATCACCTTTTACAATTTAAAAATAATGTTTCCCCCTTTTAGGCTTTCTGGGCACTCCTCGGATTTCTGAACTTTCTCGCTGCGTGATGCGTGGTCAACGTTTTGTACATATGGCAATTAGATTTCAAGTGCTACGTGAGTGATGAGAAATAAATGTTTATGGTGCAAATTTATTGATCGTGTTCTTCAGGGGAGTTTACATCCTGAATCCCTGATAAATTCCAGCACACCAGAGACAAGGAAGTATTTCGGAGGAAACATAGAAACTGATGCGCACCTCACATAGTTTTGCCAAGCATGAGTGTGCAGCTTTGCAGTACAAAAATGAGGAAACTGAACTGACAGTTTCCTCATTTTGTATTGCAGGAAGTAGTTAAGTGTGAAAACTTACAGGATATGAACAATTAACCTGACATAAAGAACTCCTTCAGTTCCAGTGGACATGAAGTTGAGATAGATCTACAGTGTCTGATAGAGAAAATGCCACAACATGAAGGAATGCTCGACAACAGACCAAACTGCACACACAAAGAGCCAAGCAGGTCCTGAACAAATGATTTAATTGCCACATACAGACTATGTTCCAGTGGCCGAATATACATAATGATCACTAAGGACTGTGGCCCCCATTTTGGGCGATACAGAGTTGAATCCCACGTGGCATCGGTGCAATGAGAGTCCGAATGGAGTCCTGGGGTATCGTGGACCATGTGGTGTTGATCCGAGTCCACAGTTCATCTTCATTTTGCTGGGATGGGAGGGTACTCAACCGACGTCCAATTGTGTCCTACAGATGCTCGATGGGCGAGAGGTCGAGGGATGGTGCTGGCCACGGAAGCATACGCACACCGTGTAAAACATTCAGGCTGATCCGAGCGATATGCGGCCGGGAGTTAAGCTGTTGAAAAACGGCGTTTGGGATGCCCTGCTGTTACGGTAGGGCCACGGGCCACAGTACCTCCTCAACATAGTGACGTGCCGTCAATATGCCGTTAATGCGTACCAGTGGTGAGCGCCTATTAGCGCTGAGAGCACCCCATACCATGATTCCACGTTGCCAGGCCGTGTGGCGCTCCACAATGGCGAAGGAATCTGCCCGTTGGCCACGTCGTTTCCAAAATCTCACACGGCGATCATCCGTGATGAGACAGAACCGCGATTCTTCGCTGAACACCACACTGTTCCATTCGACGCCCCAAGCAGCTCTGGAGCGACGCCACTCCAAGCGGTGACGACGATGGCACTCTGTTAAGGGTAGCCTTCGTAGCCAATAAAGGTACCAGACGTAGCAATTGGCGCGACACTGTCCGCGTCGACATCGGAACATCGAAGCCTCCCCTCCCCGTACACTCCGCAAAATGTCGCCCATTGTGGCCTATGTGTCCGCTACGGCACGACGTCGGATACGACGATCTGTGCGCTCAGACGTCCATCTCCGTGCCCCTTACGACTTTGCGCGGATCCTTTCTGGGACCCTGTCTCCAAATGCGACTGACTGTTGTTGCATCACATTGCGTTTCTTCTGCAATAGAACGTGAAGACCATCCGGCGGTACCAAGGCCTACGAATGACACCTCTCGTGAACTCATTCATTTGACAAAATCGCGTACGACGGCCTCTAAACGGTATTTTCACCCCTTGTTCATTCTCCAGACACGGTTACAGCAGAATCACTCAGTTCTCGCGGCCGTGACGACGTCTCAATTGATGGCCTCACGGGCTGGTTGTCCGCTTATGCCCCGCGCGCCGTTCGTACGATTGGCCTGGAAATGTAATCATTTGCATAACTTGTATGTGTGCTCGCGCCCTGCAATTTTCATGGCGCTGAGTTCACGTCTTCGTGATGTGGCATTTTCTCTGTCAGGCAGTGTATTTAAAAGAATCATTGTCCAAGTTCGCAGATGGAATCAGGTCAAGATTTTTTGACCCGGACCAGTTTGCACGTCGTCCGGACCAAACCCGAAATCGATCAGACTGGAATTGACCCTAACCTGACCCGGACCACATTGCTATGCGCTATAAAAACAACAAGGCAAATTGCACTTTTACATAACTTACCTGCAAGCAGGCTCTTCGCCTTAATGAGTCTAGCATACTGATTCATTAGATATATAATTTCAATTCCTGTTATTGTATAAAACTTAATATTCAATATACAGGGTGTCCGAGAATTATTGGGCACATTACAAAATCATGTACAAAAAAAAAAAAAAAACCATGAGCATTGTCTGTTTTCCTATGTCACATATTACCAACACGGTTTCTATATTTTTGATTTGCGGAATTGTTATTCCCAGAATCCGATAGATGGTGCCAGGCGTGGCCTGATGAGGAACGTATGAGAAATGCGCAGTCAGTAGTCATGTCATCCGTACAGCAGACATCGATGTGTGTGTTATGGCTTGCGGAATTAAAGTCTGTCATTAAAGTTAAAAGAAGGTACCGTTTAGAGTATGGTTGTAATCCTTCGTCAACGAATTCAATTAAACGGTGGATGAAACAGTTTAAAGAAACTGGCAATGTGGAACATCGTGGAGGAGCCAGTAGACCTAGCGTCAGCGGTGAGACGGTTGACCAAGTTAATGAAAGTTTCCGACGAAGCCACAGGAAATCCGTTCGTAAAGCAAGCAGAGAACTGTGCATTCCGAAATCGACAGTTCACGATATCTTGCACAAGAAAGTAAAGTTTCATGCTTATAAAATTCAAACAGTGCAAAAGATGCATGTAAATGATCACACTCTGCGATACGACTTCGCTGTGGATATGCTGAATCGAGTGAAAAACGACGAAAACTCTCTCAGTACTGTAAGTTTTAGTGATGAATCCACATTTCATGTGTCAGGTATTGTGAATCGTCACAACTGTAGGATATGAGGCAGTGAACCGCCACATGCTGCTATTGAACTGGAACGTGATTTTCCAAAAGTTAATGTGTGGTGTGCCCTATCAAAAAGAGAAGCGACTGACTCTTTCTTCTTCTGCGAAAAAACCATAAATGGTGACATTTACTTGGATATGCTAGAAAATTTCGCTATATCCCAAATCAAAAGATATGACAACGTCGTTTTCCAACAAAACGGCTCGCCTCCGCATTGGTCAACGTGTGTACGTAAGTGCCTAAATGAACATTTCCCCACCAGATGGATTGGGCATGGAGGCCCCATTCGTGGCCTTCTCGCTCTCCAGATCTAACTCCATTGGATTATTTCACGTGGGGTTATGCGAAGGATCGTGTCTATCAGACGCCTTGTACTGATTTTCAGGAACTGAAGCAGCGTGTCACAGCTGCTATTAATTCCATAACTCTTCAGATGCTTGCCAATACATGGCATGAAATCGAGTATCGCTTGGACGTACAACGAGCAACCAAGGGATCTCACATCGAAATTTATTAACTTGTGTAGTTACATTGTAAGTACGTACAGTCAGTTTCTTTCTATCTGTTTAATGTTTTGTTTTATATATTTTTCTAATGTGTCCAATAATTCTCGGACACTCTGTATTTCACACACACATATTTGTATACGGTGCTAGTGAAGTCTGTGAAGTAGTAAATTATATTACATCACGTAAACGAATAAATTATCGAATACTTCAAAGCTTCATGGCAAATAGACCTATTTCATTTACAATTCATATGCACGTTACGTTTGACATCGAAATGTGCCCAAACAGAATCTTGTTTTCTTTAATCATTCAGCAACTTAAGTACATGGAACAGCGTAGTTGAGATTTTATGAAAATCGGCACATCGATGCCGTAAATGAAAGCTTAAGAAAAGAAATAAAATAATCAGATTACTTGTGACGTACTACAGAGGTGAAAACATGTGACAAGAACGTCACTAAAACTTGACCCGATTCTATCTGCGACATTCTGTCCGCGTAGCTCAGTTGGGAGAGCGACTCACTCCGGAATGAGGGGACACGGATTCAATGCTCGTCGTGGAGAAACTTGTGTTTTCACATACGGAACAAATATCGTATTTTTAAAATGCCTATGTTTCCGAAAATAAGATATTAAACACAATGCAGATAATAAAATTATGGCAAACGGAATAAAATGTCCAATCATGTGAACATGCATCCAACAATTCAGTCCCCTATACTATTGTGTAAATTAAGAAAGTAAATAAATTGACATTTCTCGGTGGAAAGTGGGAAGCCAATTTCCAGTGGGAGGGAAAAATTGACGATATTTGTAAATACCTGAGATTTAATACAGAAAAGATACATAAATTACACTTTCATGTCTTGCAAAGATTTTCTGAAAAGTCTGACTTGGTTTTAGTATCTTATAATAGATGTTATTGACGGATATGAGCATGAAATCTTTCTTTAGTGATTCAGCAACTAGAACTTGAGCCACCAGCGTTCGTGGCTTTGGTCGAGCTCTGTTCTTTGTTCCAATCCGACCAACACATCGAAAGTGACTTTCTGATTCAGCTGATGGTGCTTGTATTACAAAGATTTCCTTCGCAGCTGTGTTTAGTATCTCATAACTTTTTGTTTACCCCATCACTTTTAAGGACTGAATAAAGAGGTCTCCGCACATCTTCCACGTTTGCACTGGGAAGTAAGAAATTGGCCCAATAGTCGCTAGGTAACGTTTCAGTTCCACTTCAACATCTTCAGCTTTAGAAATCGTTTGATTCAGAGATGACGAAGAAACTTTCGTTTGATTCAGAGGTGATGAAGAAAGCATTTCATTTAATTCTAAGTTTGTTACTCGGAATGAAGTACATGGGACTTTACACTCACACTGTGAACTCTCGAGAGTTACTGGATCTTCTGACTGTCCTTTAAAAGCGTGAAGTAATTATCCTGATGCAGTCATATTATGAATTACACTTACGGGAAAAAAGATCTGCGTAACGAGGAGTTATCCCACTTACGGGGAAAGTAAAACGAAAAAAGTAAGTTTGTACTCATAAGGGCGCATCTGCCGAAAAGACTTGTTTGGAAAAGAGAGGGGCTTAACTAATGGAGTATGAAGGCAGGCTCCCTCCATTCCACTTTGATGATGTCACGCTAAGTGAAAATATGCTGACATATTTGCAGTTTATTTTATGGTATCAGTCTTTCAGTTCGCTTTAAAACTCATCTTTTCCCGTCACTTTTTTAATTTTAATATATGTGAGAGTACGGGATATCAGTTTCAGAGAGTTTCCCGTTTTTACAAAAGAACAAATATCTGTAAAAAGAAATAAAAGCTCTGGACTCTAGAAAGAGTGATCATAGTTTTGTAAAACACTTCAGTGGCGCTTTCAGTGGGTGTGGTCCAGAGGCCTAGGCCCTCCCCATGTGGTATCACTTGTTCATTCGTTCTTTGTTATTAGCCGCTTATTTTTAAATGTATTTGTGTATATGTTTTTGCATGACAATTCAGCAGCTTATTTGTATATGTTTTGCATGACACCTTATTGCTGACAATTCTTGTGACGGCAAATAAGCTGGGATTTTCTTATGGCTAGAACTAGATCACTTTAACTGGAGAATTTTGGCTTCGTTTTCCAGTTCCTTGCAATCGAAAGAATATTTACTACAGAAAAAATATTTACAATATTAAAATTTTTTAAAGTAACAAGTTCGGTGCATGCTTAATGTAAATGCAGAAATACCGTTATTTCATTGTTCTAATCAGGATTGGGATCCTCCATCATGTAATCTTTATTTTCATGTACTACAGAATCATACTTACTGAAATTTAGTGTCTTTAAATTTTTTATACTGTACGATTAAAGTGAAGGTGATGATTTTCATACATCGTAGTTCTTGCAACTTACTTTTCTGTTTCATTGAAACAGGTGCGAATTGACTTAAGAACTGTCCTGAAGTTCTTCATCCTTTATTCACCGAGGATATTTGCTGACATCCCCTTAGAATTTTCGAGCATACTTCCACTGTACAATATGGAGAGGGAAGTGGAAGAAGTACAGGTGGCCCAAGAGTGTTGCTGTCTTCATCGAGAAATTCAGGTTACTCAGAGCTCCTGCGATCGACATTGCCCGTGACCAAAGAACTCAGCACAGAACTGCAGTGTTACGTAAAACTACTTGAAAATTTCACTCCCTGTTGTTATCTTAAGAGAGAATGAACTGAATTTCTAAAGCACGTCATTTGAAGTTTCTCTTTTCTGGTGTTCAGATATTATTTTATTCTTCAGTGGGATGAAACTAAAGATGATTCCAGCGGCCCAAACTGGAACGAAGTTATTTAAAATGCTGCTCCGAGAAAAAACAGAGCTCTGAATGCGAATGCGTTGTAATTTTACTGTCTGAAGATCGGACATTGCAAGTGCTTTTAAATATTGTAAAACTTGTTGTTATGAAACCATTCCTTTTGCTGTGATCTAAGTAAATATAAGGGATTCGGAAATTTAAAACTACGCACAGGGCGAAATCGAGTGGAAAAATCTCCAAAAATCAAATGATTCACAATCTTTCCTAGCAATCTAATTTAAATTTTATGATATCAATATCTTATATTTATTAAGAAATTAAAACTAAACAGTATTTTTTTAATAGATTAGGAAATGACGGAATTTCTTCCTTCAGTGCTCCATAATTACTTTCAATTCATTCCTCCTGTGGTTGTTTCTGTTCACGTGCCTATAATTGCAATGCTCGACATTGAAATTTCCCCAGCCGTCGCGGTGGCGCAGTGGTCTAAGTGATGGCTTCTTATCATTTGTCCGAAAGGAGTCAGGGTTCGGATCCCGGTGAGGCATGGATTTTGTATTTGTCTTACGGCCCTGGCTCTCTCCCTTCCCTGGAACCAGTGGCCCTAAATTAGGGACAGGCGACTGTTTACAGCCCATGGAGTTGCTCACGGTGGTCATTAAACCTCCAATCAAAAAAGAAAAAATTCCCTACCAGAAGGCGTCGGCGTACCAGCATGTAAATTAGGTGTGTGCACGCAGGTTGGGTACGCAAAATCAATCGAGTGTGCAACCGACCTCGTGTGAGATATACGAGAGATAAAAGAGCATACACGTGTGACAGCGCTCGGTGCCACGAGGCTGCACATTCAGGTGGAAAATCAGCTTCCGCATTTATTTATTTATTTATTTATTCATTTATTTATTTATTCATTTATTTATTCATTTATTCATTTATTTATTTATTCATTTTTATTAATTCGGGTAATTTTTGAGGAAAGAGCAGAGGGCTGATAGAATACAAGGGATGGGTCATTCCTTTGAAGAAATTTTGCCGCCACGGATCCCCTCAGCGGTGACTGATGACCTGTTTCTGACGTCACTGTGTTGGAACTCGGGTTGGAAACATGAAGCTTCCGTGAAGGGTCTCTCTACTTACGCTGTATTCTTTTCTTTGCTTTGTGTGGTTAAGTATTCAGCTCTTAAAATTTGCTCTTAGAGAAATCGTTTAGTTAGTTTACATTGAAATACTTATAACAATGTCGAGTTGTGCTGTGACTACTTGTAAGAATCATTACAAAAAAACTAAAGGTCAGTCTCAGTGTATTGTGTACCATGCATTTCCTTTGAAAAATCCAGATTTGGTGAAAGAATGGCTGAACAAGTTCCATAGGTCAGACTCTGTGAATGTAGCGAATGCTAGAGTTTGCAGTGATCATTTTCATTCTTCCGATTACGAAGATGATTTAAAAAATCACCTACTTGGACTCCCGGAGAAAAAAATACTGAAACAAAACGCGGTGCCTATCCTGAATCTGCCGATCTGTCCGCAAAACGGACACTGTGTCACTCCACGATGTAACAGAAAGCGCAAACGAGATACTTTAAAAAGTGCTTTCGATCGAATGGATAATTTAAGTCCGAAAAAGGTTTGTGTGCAAGAAACGCAGGATCTCTGTTATGAAGTTGATGAAACATCAGGTGATATCAGTTGTTCTTCCTGTATCAAAATAACGGAGGAAAATAGATTGCTGCTTGAAAATGTTGCATCCCTTAAAAAATAAATTCAACTTTTAAAACTGGAGAGAACCAAGGAGTTAAAAATGAAAGCTAACGGAAGACGACAGAGAAAATTACGAATGCAATGACTGTTGTGGAAAAACAGAGTTTTGAAAACGAAGCTGAAAATTAGTGATTTAAAGAATAAAAAACTGTTAAAAATAGAAGCGCGTATTAAAAGTGTATTAACTGCGACACAACTGCAAGCAATAGTTGAAGGAAAAAGAAAAATTATTTGGAAAGCTGAAGACATTTCCAGGGGGATTGTAACTAGAGCACTTTCTAGAAAGAGTTACGATTTTTGGAAAACTAAAATAGGCATTCCACTACCAAGTGCGAGCACGCTGAAAAAGGTGGTGCGCAAAGTTCTCTTGCAGACCAGGAATTTTACGCAATGTGCTACTGCTTATGAAAAAAAGGCTCTGAAACTATGACCGAAGCCGAAAAAGTTTGCATTTTGAGTTTCGATGAAATGCACATAGATAGCAAATTGTGCTACGATGCCACTGAAGATAAAATTTTAGGTCCATTTTCTAGAGTTCAGTATGTGTTGGAGAGAGGAATCCTGTCTCAATGGAAACAACCAGTGTTTTTGATTTCTAGAAGACTATGACTAAGGAATTACTTTTTCAGTTATAAAGGCAGTGGAAAACAGTGGCGTAAAAGTGAAAGCCATTGTTTCTGATTTAGGACGATGTTCTACTTTATGGAAAGAACTTCAGATTTCCTTAGAATTATCCTCATTTCCTCATCCATATCAAGAGGATAAACGTATTTGGGTTTTCGCTGATCTTCCACATTACTTAAAACTCCTTAGAAATCATTTTTTGGATAATGGACTAGTATTAGAAGATGGTACCCATCTAACATCAAAAATTATAGAAGACGTTTTCGAAAAAGGATCGCGCCGAGCTTAGAATTTGTCACAAATTAAAACCCTGTTTTTAAACGTGACAAGCAACGAAAGGCAAAAGGTCGCGCCTGCCAAAACCCTTTTTTCCGCAACAACAGCAAAAGCAATTCAGTTACTGACTGGCAATGAAAAAGCTTCGAGTTTTTTTGAACTAGTGGACTCGTTTTTTGATGTCAGTGTTACAGTGGACACCCCCACCCCATCCTAAAACCTGAAGAAAACTCTAAAATTTGTCCGCCATGTCGCGTATGGTATGAGGCAGCTAGGAATCACAGTTCGGCAGGCTCACATGTTCTTTTACAGTTCAGTTTTTTTTTATTTATTTCTCATTTACGTTGTTTTTTTCTTTCGGATGTTCTCTAAAATTAATTAACAAAATTGCGGGATAATTGGGAAGTCGCTCCAATGCTCTTGAAGGCAAGAAACGCAATATTTTTGCCATTTTGAATTGTTTCTATCTGTGGGAAAAGTTAGCACTCAATGGTTACTCTGGAAATTGATAAGAGCAAAGCGATAGGCACAGAAGAGGACTTCTGGATTTCTTGAGGAGGGGCTGATTGTTACGACCCACCCCCGCCATTAATTTAGTAATTAATGGGCGTGGTTGATGTGTGAAATTAATTAAGTATTAATTGTTCGAGGCTTGATTGGAGTTTAAAAGTGTAAACAGCAGAGAAAGTTTTATCTGGGGGTTTGGAAAGAAAAAGAGGCGAAGAATTCTCTCTCTGGCTGGGTGGTCTCAGAATAGCTCTGTTAGGTCATAAATATCAGGGCGCAGCTGACGGGAAACTAAGCAACACGGAAAGTGGTATCTTTCGAAGAGGGGTCCACTTGAGTAAATGAATGAAGATGGGGACGAAAGGTTTAGCGAATAATCGTAAATTCGTCGATTGTTTGGGGCATTTTCGAGAACAATTGCTCTCTGTGTGGTCCGTGCAGAAAAATAAGATTTCGCACTTAGCGTGAACATAAGGAAGAAAGTTAGTTGTCTGTACGCTCTCCGATGTGAAAGGCTGGATGCCTTGGATCTGCAGCAAAATGAATTGGGAAAAATGAAGCAGCAAACCTCCCCGCATTTGGTAAGAAATGGAGACAACTCGAGGCAGCTGGAGATGCCAGTTTGCCATAAAGACAGCAGAATGCCTAAATCCGCGGGATAAAGCAGAAATTTCTAGGCTGGAGCGTAATGGAACTCAGCGACTGTTTGGCCTAATGAAAGCCAAGTTACAGGGGAATTAAGAAGTCTGCGAGTGGACAGTGGTCATTCCAATGAGAAGCGAAGCCAAGCAAGTCGGGTTCGGATGCCAACCACTGCCGTGTGGAATCGTCACCCCCATTCATCCCCTACTGTGGAGGAAGTGAAGAGATGCGCTTGTCTTACGGGGCGAAGCGAGGCCCCATGTGTGCGTGTGTGTGGTCACGTAAGCAGCGAAGCCACTACGTGTAAGTGCGACGGGATAAAAACATGAGCGTAAGAGCGGTGGCTTCGATACCTAACAAATATACAGGTGAAATGTTGAGTTGCCGATATACGCTTAAGGTAAAAGCACGTCTGATTTCGCTCGGCCGAGAAAATTAATCTCAGGGCTGGCGGTCGCAACTCGATAAAAAAATGGAAACGAAACCTGCGAGTGGCATATTTGAACTGCGTACTCAGGCAGGGTAGATAGATGGTTTGCGAACGGAAAGGAACTGACTGAATTGGGAATGAACGGTCAAAAAGGACGGAAGGTAGCGACGGACGGAATCAACTATAGCAGCAGCGGAATTGAATGTGTCCCACTCTCCCAGCAGTCGACGTTCACAATTATTTCTTCACGACAACAAAAATCATTTCCCAGGAACACAGAAAATCAATCTTGGAAACCGCAACTGCAGATGTGAGAGGGCCTATTTTGCTTAACGGCCACCTTCAAATCGTCACGAGAATAGATCAGTGTGCACTCTAATCATTGCAACAAAGGGCGGCGTGATATTACCATTTTTAAGTGTGTGCTTCATTTACATCAAGCGTCAAAGTGAAGTGTTGAATCATCGGTGCTGCCACATGGTGCAAGTGTCTGTGAGCGTGTTTTTTTTGTCGTGTGATATTATGTGATACACAACGGATTTGCACAGCAAAGTCACGTAACTGTAAGTAGATGAATATTTCCTTTTTCTTTCTTCGCACATCTGCGAACTTGTGCCATCCCGACACCCAAAGCTGCATGGACATAGATGCAGTAATGCTGAGTGACTGAACCTCAGAGGAAATACCTGCACATACAGATTTCAATTTCTTACCGGGCCCATTTCCTGATTATTTTTTTTACATGAATAAGGGAGAAGGTGTGGCCACAAATTCCGCTGGGCGGGACAGTTTCTTTTAACTTTGGTTCAGGACCAACGTCAGCGGGGAAGGGATTTGCATGTGCATGCTTATTAGATTTAGTTAATTAACTTTGGCAGTATTTCGCACCTATAATCTTATACCGCAAATTAACGTGCTTGTGTATTTTGTGTCGCTAGTATTTTTAATGTGATCGTTTGCATATAATTTCTTTTTCATTCTCTAAGCAATTGTATATGAATATCACCTGCAGCTCTATTTAGTGTGTAAACGAGTAGTATCTCTTGTTCAGATAGTCCGGTGGAGACTCAGTCGGCTGCGTTATCCGACTGTAAAGTGTGACACCGTATGCTGCCCACATATGAGGGGTAATTGTCTATGCGCCTAGAGAGCGCCGGATCTGTTTAAATCTCGCAGAACGTTATTAAATGTTGTGTTGTGTATTTGAGAATCATGTGTTATTTGCGAAAGTGAGTGTTGTACTGGCTGGTTGGGGATTGAATGTACCGGAGTAAGATCCGGACCACTACACTCAGTCACAAATTGGTGATTGCGGGTGAACCTCATCACAACTCTGATCCCAAAGTATCATTTTTTTTTTAGATTATTTTACTTTTTATTTGTTGTTGTTATTTTGTTCACAAGGTGGATTCACCCAAGCCTTATGCTTCGGGTCATTCTTCAACTTTTCATTTTTTATGTTCTGGTGTGAATCTTTGAGTGCAGCAGTGCACCTGAGATTCTCACCTGGTGCCGTGGCCAACTAAATTGTACTTCAGGTCTCAAGCACCGTTACCGGCAGACTCGGCAGGAACTAGAGATGGGCTTAACGGTGACTTTTAAGTATCAGTGACAACGGTGACGGTTCCAGGGAAGTATCAGTGAAAAATATCAGTGACAAAATCACAGTCGGTGACAGCAGTTCCCCCAGGCCGTGTAACGCTTGTCTGTCAGTGACTCAGTGTATCAGTGACAGGAATCAGGAACCATCGTGCTTTAGGTGACACCACTCCTATCATGCCGCTGTAAATCACCGCGCACTACAGGTGACGTCACATCCAAGCAATAAACTGCTTTGAAACTACGGAAACCAAAGGAACTTCAGCTATACGACTTACGAGGCCTATAGACAGATAAAATGAGGGATCTAATAATCATCAATTATACAAGCTTACTGTTTTATCAACTGTGTAAATAAAGTATTTTTTTTTCATCTTAATTTCACGATATTTAAAAAAAAAAAAAAACGTTTTAGGAATTTTTCTTAACTTGGAGACGTTATAAAAGAAAAATCGAAATGCGATTTTTACCTAAGGTTAGATGTTGAAATAGAATTACTTGCCTGATATATGCAGATAGTTTAACATTTTCAGTATTCTTACTAATTGAAGTTCTTAAAGTCGAAAATATTCCCTTACTTTACATTTTACGGAAAGTGAAGTAGATTTTTCAGAAGTGAGGTTAAGAGGTCATATTTTTAAAATTTCACTGCTGTATTAAATCTTCATTTAACCAGAATAGGAGGGGAAATAAATAGATACAGAACAAATAATTGACATAAATGCTCATATATTTTCCGTATAAATGTCATTCTTATCCTCACATCATGTCATCCTTCAAAGAACCTTATAATATAACAAAATGTACAGGAATCATAATTTTATAACAGGTCTCTTCTTTTTCATCACCTGTAACATACTCAGTACCTACAAACATGGACTCAAATCTGTTTATGTCCACTACTATAATTGCAATAAATTAGTATAAATAAAAGAAAACAGCTGTAAAAAACAATTTACCACTTTTATATTTACATAATATGATATAACCCATAAATATACATGTTTTTACAAAAAAAAATTTCCAAAATACAGATTCTAATATAAAAAAAAAAAAAAATATATATATATATATGCATATCACTCCAGAGCTGACCCACAAAGCCTAAATGAGCATATATGTACCTATACAGGATATAGTTATTATATATCAAAAAACATGACATTTAATTTCACCACAGTTCAAATAGAGTATGAAAATATCATAGCCTGAATTATCCTTTTCAAGAAAACAACAACAAAATATTTTCAATAGTTGGGTCAATTTATTGAACCTGTTGGTGCTTGATTCAACATAATTGCATCCCCTTATGTCCCCAAGATATATCTTTACAAAAAATCATTTAGGACATTCTTTGTCCAAGTTAACTCCTATTATTATTATTACATACAATTTTAACAGCACTTTCTGTCAATTCAACAACAATAAAAATACAATGACAGAAGATTAATACTCTTATCCATAAAACCTTCCCAACAAAATCATCCTCCCATAAAGAAAGTAGAGCCCATTTAAGAGTAGGGCTAGGAAGGCTGCAGCCCAGGGTCTCACATTTTCAAGGGGCCTCACAATTATGAAGGATGCTTAAAGAATTGAAAGAGCTTTAGTTTTTTTTTTCAGATAGCACAGCAAAAACTAAGAAACTGCATTTGTGAAAAAAAAATTCTACTTCTTTCCGCTGTTTTAGGAGGAGTCCACAAAAAGTATAGTCACCCCTAGTCCACCCTCAAATCTATCGAAAGCATTACAGATATTTTTTGGTACGCATCTGTAATTGGGGAAAATTTTCATACATTAAGAATTCATTTGAATCATGATGTTTGGATGACATTATATTGCCTACTACTTCGATATAATTTCAACAAGCTGAATCCTGAATTGGCATCCATTTTTCAACCATGCATTTTCCCATTTTCTTGATAACACTGATTTTTTATGGTTTGGTCATCACATTTTGGGAATACTTTCTCCTGGGTATTTTTATTTGGCCACCCATGATGAAATCCTAGATGTGCCTGTAATACTGAGTCCCCAAAAATCCAAAAATGCTGTGCAGCCCCCTCCCATCTCCTTAAATATGCTCTGATATATATTTATATCCTTACCATTCTTAAAATTATTTGTGAAATGAGTACATTTAGAGTTACTTTATTTGAACCATTAGAAAACCAGTTTATGAATCTAATTACCTTAAAAGGAAAGCAAGTTTTTTTTTTATGAAATAGGTTGACAATGGGGGACCCTGCATTTAAGTTTATGTCTAAGTCCAAAATATCAAGCTTTTGTTCACTGTGGTTTGTTTTGCATAAACTCAGGCAACTGGGATAAAAGCTTTCAAAATCTGTTTCTATTTCTCCAAAGTTGCTGAAGCAAAGCAAATCATCTATGTACTTTGAAATGTATAAGTAACTAATCTGATTCAGACTTATACCTGATGAACCTGTAGTTCTTTTTTTTTTTTTTTTTTTTTGATTGGAGGTTTAACGACCACCGTGAGCAACTCAATGGGCTATAAGCAGTCGCCCGTCCCTAATTTAGGGTCACTGGTTCCAGGGAAGGGAGAGAGCCAGTGTCGTAAGACAAACACAACATCCATGCCTCACCGGGATTCGAACCCGGACCCCTTTTGGACGAACGGTCAGAGGCTAGCGCCTTAGACCACTGCGCCACCGGGGCGGCCCTGTAATTCTTGTAGAAAAGGGATAAATTGCAAACACTATTCGAATGGGGAACTCCCATAGGAATTCCATTCATCTGCCTATAGGACTCCTCGTCCCTAAGAATATGGTTATTTTTAATATAACAGTTGTATGTGCCAGGTATAGGTTCCAAGCGTTATCTACTAAGAAAGGTTAAGTTCTGAATGCAGCTCTGTTAAGGAGTTATGATGTCTTCCAAAGGAAGATTAGTGTACAAATTTTCAGTCATAGGAATTAATGCTGGACAGTTTTAAACTGTGTATTGTGTCTATTACTTCTGAGTTATTATTAATGATTTAATATTCTCTATTATTCAAATTTGTGTGTTCTTTAATGTGTTTCTGGATTTTTTTCAAAAGATGTTCAAAGCTTTTGTCTATTTTCCTTTTGCAACTCCTAACCCCAATTGCAAAAAACCTGAATTTCACCAGTGTTTTATGAAACTTAGTAGTATCAAACAGAAAAATATACCTTGGCTCATTTCCTCTGGCAGAAGGAATCTTATGGAAGGCTCTGAACTTATCTTCCAACTGCCTAGAGTTAAGATGACAAACTTGTAGGTTGAGGCGTTGACTATAATTCTGTTTTGATAAGTTCATTGTAAAATGTCTTACACATTATTGCCTGTTTTGTATATTGTGGCAAAGATAAAATGCTCCTGAAGATTTTTAAGACATTCTAGCTCTCCTAGTAAAAATGAGTCCTCTCGTTGTTCCACATCAATATGTTTATTCTAATCTAAGTTTTTAAGATGGCCCATAAACTCCAAAAGCACACAGTGCTTCCATTCAGCTAATACTTCAATTGGAAAACTAAGCAAGGCTGGAATTAACATGTTTATTTAGATCTTCTATGAAACTATGAAGAATGTCATGCTTACTGACCCTGTGAGATGACCTAAATTTGGTACCAAGGGTCAAAAGTTTTCTAAGACTAATGTCTTTAGTGAAATTCAGATTTCCAGCTACAATATGTTTGCGATAGTTATTATAATATTCTAAGTTTGTATACTTCTTACAGTCTCAAGAACTTGATCTATTACTAGAATTAAGACTGTCTACTTGAAGTATTTTACGAGAGTTCCCCAAGTTCTTGCATATTTGAAGACAACTACACTGTTGCTTAGAAATGGGGAAATTATCACAAACTATTTTTCTGAAATGGTCATAATAACCTTTAATGAGGAATCTAATTGTGACGTAATTTTTTCATAAACTTTTTCTTTTTAGCTTATATTTCAGTATATGCTTAATAGAGTCAGAAATAAGATATATTACATGTGTATTTATTTTGCTCTTCAAGTTTTCCCACTATTTTTGGATTTCTTTTTTAAAACCAAATGTTTAACAGACTTTCAAGAGTTTAATAGACTTCACAAAATAATGGCTATCTTTAAGGAGCCCCAAAATCTATTCTGCTGCTCTCTAACTGTGAACTGGCTTTTGGCTTGTTTGTTTTCTGAGTGTTGAATTAAGCCCATATGGGTAAAGACTTTGCTCTTTCAAAATTTCATATTTCCTTTCTTCTAAACAGGGAATAATATGCAAGACTTCAATTTGGTGTCAAATCCATGTAAATTGAAATGTTCTAACTCATGTTGTTAGATTTGTAATTCTTTGATTGAGAGCTGTACCCATTTATTCTTATATGAAGTGGGTTTTTGCTGTCCAATGTAATTGAGATTGCAGGTGGTGCAGGATAGCTTATATCCTGTGTTGTATGCTTTTAGCCAGATTTACGGTGAAAACACTGTGAAGGGCAGGAATGGCAGCTTTGCAAGTATGGACACGGAATGTTTGTCGCCATATAATCCTAGTTCAACTGATTTGCCAGCTAATTTAACGCGTAATGATGGAGCCAGCCTTATCATGTGGGAGAAATCTGAATTGGCCACAATTTTATAAATATCTTGGATTGTTTATTTGCTCTTTGCAGGAATGAATGGAAAATTGTTACTGTTAGCTGAGGGATCATCTCAAAATTGTATTTTTTTATTATTAGCATTTTAGCTCAGTCTGTGTAAGTGGCTAGGCCTATTCTTTTGTCAAATGAATGCACATGGCTTTTTTTTTTGGATTTTTTAATTTTTTTCGTTTTGGCCATTCATAATTTAAATCGTGTGTTTCTAGAGATTAAAAACTAGCACAGAATAATAGTAATTCTGTAAATAATGTGATATTTTGTTTTGAAGATGGTATCATAAAAAATTTTAGTGTTTTATCATTCATTTTTTGGACTTTGTGTGTAGCAGGTTTTTGACATCGGTTGGGACTGAAGTGATTTCTTAATTAAGTATTGGTTATTTAAATCAGTTAGAGTTCTTTTTTATTTTGATTTAGAGGGCAGTACATGTTTTTCCTTTTGAAAACTTGTGCTTGGTTTAGGTTTTAATTGTTTTGTAAAATCTTTTCATTAACTAAAATGGGAAAACTTTATTAATTCTATGTTAAGAAATCACTTACAGAAACGCTTTTTGTTAAATCTTCGTGGAAACGTGTAGGGCCAACGTGTTCTGTCCCATGATGAAGCAACACTTGGTAGCCACTCATTTTTGATGCTTCATTTTTTCATACTTTAATTTAATCACCCTTTTGAGTAAAAAAATATATTTGCTACAAGTGTTGCTTCATCAAAGATCAGGGATGAAGCTACAAGTGTTGCTTTATCCCTGATATTTGGGCAAAGTGCATTTCCATACTGCTCTTCACTCCTATTGTTTCCTTTTTTTTTTTTGTGCTGAAATTTCTTCTATGTTGCTTATGCTTATCTAGATTTTCAGGGGCCTTTTAAAAAAACATTTTTGCAAAGCACATATTATATATATGCTTTTTTAACTGTAGGTTGAAAGAGATTTATTCTCCAGCTTTGCCTGTGGAGCATGAATAAATAAATAATAAATATATTTTTTTATTTTCTGCTGTTCCATTGTAAAGCTTTGGGAATATACATGAATAACTTATATTTCATAAGAACAGCAGGGAAAATTAAGGAAAGGCCTCTGAGAGTCTTGACAAGCCCTGATTTCCCAAGTAAACCCAGGTTTGCAGAACAACAACAGTAATGTTAGAGGTCAGAAGTATTCTTTATTCTAAGAAAGAGCATATGTACACTGCGCCATTAGCGCCAAACCAGAAAACAGCAGAAAAATGAATATGTACAGACGACTGGGCAATTCCAGCATAACATAACACATACTGTTAAAAACACGTAAGCACCTGCTGAGAGCATGGTACAACGATACATTCACAACAACATAATTCAACAGATGCGGGGCAAAACACAATGAGCATACAGGCACAGTAAGAAACAATAGTGCAAAACAGAATAATACATGATAATGCATAATGATAATGACAGCAATAAGGCATAGCTTAAAAAAAAATGGTGCAGCAGATAAAGACACTTGGAAAATGAATAAATATATATACATGGTAACACATGAATCGAGCACATTGACACATATAGGCGAAGAACACCTAATGCGCAACAGCTGGACACCCCCAGCTGGAAAGAAAGACACAACTGTAAACCAAAATTATGGTGCTACATGGCAAACAGTTTGCGGGGACACAACCATGTCATAACAGGGAATATGGCTCAGAAAGAAAGCTCATACGCAATAGGGTGCAACAGGAATTAAATACATAAAACAAGATGCAGATACTGGCACAAAATGGCATACAACGGTGCATAGGAAAATGTGTAAACAAGGCACAAAGATTCAGATACACTTGCGAAAGAAAATAAAAACATGATACAACAATGCATAGAGCGGTGCAAAACCAATATGTAGACATGGTACTAAGATACAATTGGTAACGAAAAATATACACATGGCACGAAAAACAGATACAGGTGCCAAAGGGCAGTGCTCAGAAGAAACCACAACATCAGAAAGAATGTACAGTACTGTAATGTTAGATGTTAGTTATATTTTAAATAATTTTGTTTTAAATTATCATTTATTTAATTATCTTAGCAAGTATTTTTTAAGTTTTTTTTTAAAATATATTTAGGTTATTTATTGTGCTTAACTTAACTGGTAGTGTATTCCATTATTCAGGATCAATATAATATAAGCTCTGCTTCATCATGAGGTTTTTAGGATGTATGGGTCGTAATAATGATCTGTGTTTTGTATTGTAGTGGTAAGTACGTAAATTCAATTCAATGATTTCTGTATGTAAGTTCAACTTAATTCTTTGAAACATAAGTTTGCCTATTTTAAAATCAAATAATTGTTTAATAGATAAAATTCCGCAATGGTTAGGGTTGACATGGGCATGATGAAAAGTGAAAGGTTGGAAGTTGGTATGAAAAGAAAAATAATTTTTTAAGTCTAGTAATCTAATGTATTTATTTTGTAGGATTTGTAGTTTGTTGATGTTAGTTTCAGTACTTTGTCCCCATGAGGAAAAGCAATAATTAATGTGTGACTGAAATAGTGCATAGTACAAAAGTTTAAGTGTTTTGGTAGTTACACTTGAAATAATTTTGCTGACAATCCCAATGTTTTTGGAGATTCGATTTGCAATTGAGTCAATATGGTTATTCCATTTTAGGTCAGAAGTTAGAATAATTCCCAGGCACTTAAAGTCCTGTACTATGTCAATAGGAGTATTATTTAAAAAGTAAATATAGAACTTGGGTATGTAATATTTTTTGTCTAGTAAAGATAGGGAATTTTGTTTTACTAACAGTAATTATAAGTTCATTGTATGTTAACCATTCCGAGCCAATCTGTAGTTGATGATTTGCCGGACCAATCATTTTGTTTTTTACTGTGGAATAATATTGTTGTATCGTCAGCATAGAGGATTAGAGCATTGTTAGATGGTATGTTAAAAATATCATTTATACATAAATTAAACAGTATGGGACCCAGAACTAAGCCCTGGGGAACCCCTGAAGTAATCGGTTGTAGTGATGATTCAGTTTGATCAATGGTAATATAATGAAAACTATCAGTTAGGTATTGCTACTGTAAAGTACGTGCAATACCCCTTACACCCGCATTATATAATTTGGTTAAAAGAAATTGATGATTGAGAGTGTCAAACGCTTTAGTCAAGTCAAGGAAAACAGCAAGTGTAATACTTTTTGATTCACGAGTAGAAAAAAAAGTAATAAATATGTTGCATACTAAAAATCTTAAGGTTATTGATGCTGTGGGGGCTATTCCTCACTGCTTTTGATATGTGGTGGCACATTTCCCCCATTCTTTTTAGGTGCCATCGGTTACAGATGCTGCAGGGGATGGCTGCAGTTCCATATGAATGCAGGTCTGACATCCCTTACGAATTCGTAAACCCATAATAAGCCCGATAGTAAATCAATTTAGAATTTTTGCCTCTACACCCATCTGCCTAAGTTTGAAATGCATGTTTTGTCTTTACTGAATTTTTGTGCAAGTAACATTGTAGAATATTAGTACTACTACACATATAAATCAAACCGTTCTTTCCCTCTAACATGACCACAGAAATTCAAAAATGTTATTGTCCTGGAACAGAAAATCAATTCGCATCTCCCGATTTGTGCTCAAGTATGCTATCCATTACACCACCCAGGACAATGAAATCCAAAGAACTGAAGCATTAATCTGAAACGTCAGACTTTGATTTCACTGCACTAGTGGAAACAAACATGTCTCATCCTAGTGCTAAGTTAGATCACCAGCAAATGAGTATATATCAAGTTGGAAACACATGGAATAATGAATACAAACGTAAATCAAGCTGTTCTTTCCATGTAACATAACCACAGAAATTTGAAAATTTTATCGTCCGGGAATACAAATCGAACTCCGCATCTCACAATTTGCACTTGAGTATGCTAATTGGGAGATGCGGGTTCATTCCAGTTCCAGGATGATATAATTTTCAAATTTCTGTGGTACTGTTACAAGCATAGGCATAACCACTGGGAGGGTCTCCAATGTAAAGGACCCCCTCCCCCAAATTTTTCAGGAATATAATGCACACTTTTTATAATGTGAACCGACTAAATTTAATAATGTAAGATTGTGATTTTTTATAGAATGCAAACACGTGTTTAATGTGCACTTAATAAAACAGCAATATTGATTCCTAATAAGCAAAGTCAGTGTATAGCTTTGTAATTTACATTTCTGCCCTATCTATCGTAGTTTTACAGTTGTGTTCGCCAAGTTCCACAATTCGCCAATAGCAAAGCAGTTGCTAGGCACGATCTAATGAGCCTATGTGTGTGCTGTGCCCGTTAGATCGTGCCTCAGCAACTGCTTTGCTCTTGCGTGTGTGTTGGGGGGCGTTATACAGTATGTATACCCTTTTTTTCGCATCAGGCAATTAAGTGCAAGCAAGTTTACTAACTTTTTGTGTTTTTTTCTCTTTACTGGAAATTTAGTGTGATTTTGAGCACTTTGTTTGAGTAGCTAGCCGTTTTATTGTTCTTGTCAACGATGTTTTTTCAATGTTGGTAAGAACATAATATCTACATTATTATACTCTTAAAGCACTCCTGGAATATTTTGTAAATATTGTACCTAATTCTTAAAGTCATATAATTTTTCCAAAGTATCTTTTTATTTTTATTATTATTTTTTTGTTCTTGTGATGTCAGTTGTTGAGGACGTTGAGGGTACAAAAATCCTGTTTACTTTCAGGAATCTATTTTTTAAAATTTTTTATTATATGGCATTTTGGATAAAGTTTTTTTCACAACAAAGCATAAGATTATGTAGTACTTTGGTATTGCTATTCATGTTTAAATTCTCTCTTAGGCGGCTAGGTAGCTTGGCGTGTTTTTGATGAATAATTCTTTTGATTTATTCAGACACTATCCCAACTTGTGTTTTTTGTAATTGTTTTTCTGTTTTTTGTGGCAGATGATGAGCGTGGGTTGGGCCAGGAAAGTTATAGATGCAAGCAAAAACTTTTAACTACCGTATATACTCACGTATAAGTGGAGAAATTTGGGACAAAATGAGAGCTTCAAAGTAATGGGGTCGACTTATACGCGGGGTCTAAAAAAATCATAAATCCAAAAGTTCTTCCCGTGAGGCAAAAGGCAATCCCTCCCAAAAGAAATAAAAATGCCGACGCAGTATTAATTACAAAATCACAACCCTCCGAAAGTAAAAGTCTCCTCTCTCCTGGCTTTGCGTATCCACAGCGCAGTCACAGCCGCGCATAGAAAGCTCCGCCCTTCCAACTACCAGTTGATTGCACTGACCTTCGACGTAACGGAGCCATGCGACAGCCAGTGTTAGGTGTTGCTTGTTCTTAATTGCACATGTTTTTCTTGTTCTTAATTGCACGTGTCTCGCTTCTCCTATTATGGGTGACACGGATTGTGTAAAGAAACGGATGTCCTATAACGCAGGATTCAAGTTGAAAGTGGTTTCTTTTGCAGAAAGTACTAACAACTGTGCTGCTTCACGTCAATTTGGCATTAACGAAAAACTGATTCGAGATTGGCGTAAAAAAAAAACGGACTTGGTGAAAATCGCAAAAGGCGCTGCGCCGTGGAACGACATCTTTCCTAGAGCTGGAAAGTGTCTTGAATGATTGGATTGTGGGCTGCAGACAAAATAGTTACATTGTAACGCGAACTGGTATACGTTTGCGAGCAATGAAGCTCGCAAAAGATGAAAAGTTTGCAGCCGCAAATAACACTTCTCGTGCCTCACCAGGTTGGTGCACAAGGTTCATGAACCGCTATGGGTTGTGTCTACACCAGTGCACCAAAATTGCACAAAAGTTACCTCGTGACCTCGAAGCAAAGATAATGGAATTTCAAAAGTATGTAATTCAAAAGAGAAAAGAGACTGCTTTTGAACTTTCCCAAATAGGGAACATGGATGAAACCGCCATGTGTTTCGACCTTCCTGGAAATAAGACGGTGAACCAAAAGGGCGAAAAAAATATCTTGATCAAAACGACTGACCACGAAAAATCCAGTTTCACGGTTGTTCTTTCCTGTTTGGCCGACGGCAGTAAGCTACCTCCGGTAATTATTTTCAAATGCAAAACTCTGCCAAAAAGCGTTGTCTTTCCGTTTGGTGTGCTCGTTCGTGCCCATGAAAAAGGATGGATGAACGAATCCGGAACAATTGACTGGTTAAAGAATGTGTGGAACAAAAGGCCAGGTGTACTTTTGAGGAAACCTTCTCTTTTGGTGTGGGATATGTTTGTTGCACACTGTTGTGCAGAAGTGAAAAAAACTGCAGAAAATTAAAAAAACAACTCTTGCTGTCATCCCAGGTGGGTTGACATCTGTTCTTCAACCACTAGATGTCTGCCTTAATAAGCCCTTCAAGGACAATGTGTGGAGGTATTGGGCAAATTGGATAAGTTCTGATTTGCCAACTGAAACTAAGGGCGGAAATCTAAAGAAACCGGATATCGTTTTGATTGTGCGATGGGTCAAGGATGCTTGGGATGCGATACCTGCGGAAATGGTTGTGAAATCATTCAAGAAATGTTGCATTAGTAACAAACTTGATGGCACAGAGGATGAAATTTTTATGAGTGATGATGACAGTGATTCTGATGACACAGGCATAGATGGGAATACTAATGTTTATGATGACACGCCGATGATGGAGAGAGACTTTTTTGAACTGTTTGGCGAGTCTGACTCGGAATCGGATTTTGAAGGGTTCCGATGAAGTTTTTGGGTATGCAAATTAAATTTAGTTTTATATATATAATTTTTTTCGTTTTCAAATGTTTTTGAATAAATTCATTGAATTTTTTTTCTCATTCCGGGATCGACTTATATGCAAGTTTCCGATTTCTTACGATTTTTTTCCTCTGAAAGTGGGGGGTCGACTTATATGCGAGTATATACGGTAAGTGATTCATCATGCAACTCTGAGGAAGTTATGATATTTTAAAATAAAATTTGGTGGGCTTTAAACTTGTATCTATGGCTTTGCAGAAATCCATTTCCAACTAGGTCTTTGTGAAAGTGAGAAAATGCAGAGTTTTGCTGGTCCTTGATAAAGCCAAGGCTCAGCATTCTCGACACTTTCTACATTCAGGTTGCTATTAATTTATCTTCTTTTTTTACTCATACCTGTTTGTATATGAGTTAGTTTTTCTTTGTTGTTTTAGTACCTGCTAAAATTTTTTTTGCTTCTGTCTCTTCTTAATAATATTATTGTATATATATGTATACATATAATCTGGGGGTCTGATCACTGTGCATGTGATTGGACCCCCCTTCCCGTAGATTTTGAAACATGGTTACACCTCTGGTTACAGGGAAAGAACAGTTCAATTTATTTGTGCATTGATTATTCCATGTGTTTCCAAAATGATATTAGCAACTGCGGCCTGCGCTATTCAATAGGGCAATATTAAAATAATGTAAAAGTTACAAAGCTTTAAACTTGCTGATTATAATTTATATCTTAATAGTTTTAGGCAACATGCAGAAGAAGTAAATATCCAATGAATTTTTGTAATTAGCATTTAAGAAAATGAAAAATTAAGATCTAATATTTTACAATGATTTTTTGTAGTTAGCATTCAAGAATAAGAGCTTCTGAACTTTACCAGAACTAATTCTCGTGCGTCGGTCATTAACAATGCTTCCAGCCTTAGAAAAAATTCTCTCGCACGGAACTGAAGTAGCAATCACATTACATTTTTGTTTTGCAAGTTTGGCTAAATGTGGATACTCATGCTGGTGTCCTTTCCACCATGCTAATGGGTTTTTGTCTCGAGGCAACACAGTATCTTCCAAATAACGCTGCACTTCATTTATGGCGCGTGAAGTAGCAGTGCCGCGTGGTAGTAGTGAAGCCACATTTTTATCAAATTCCTCCCACACTGACAGCTCATTTTCTTTTAAGTGTGCTGTTATGGGCTCACTGCCTTCTTCAACAGTGTGCTGTTCACAACTTATTTCTGTTGTAACTAATTCAACCACAGATTTCTTGACATTATCTGCAGCTAGTTGGCTTGAAAAGGCAAAAAGTTTAAAACGCGGGTCTAGAAATGTGCACATTGAAATTGTTTTGCTAAGTTCCAGATTTGGAAAACGCTCTTTGGTTCCCTTTTTTAGCTGAAGAACAACAGCTCGAACTGTTACATGAATGTGTTCTTTCAGCAATTTTTCACACACAGAAAGTAATCCTCGTGTTATGACAATCATTTGACTAGCTGTCACATAGTTTTCTGCACTCATTTTCCTTGTGACATCTTCAAACGGTTTCAGAACTTTGCAAAGTTGATTGCACACCTCCCATTCCTCCACGGTGATAATTGGCAGATCTTTATTTACCAGCGCAACGGAACTTCTAACCGCTTCCTGCAAATCAGTAAAGCGCTTCAACATGTAAAACGTTGAATTCCATCGTGTAGGCACATCCTGTAGAAGTCTTTTTGGTTCGCTTTGTCCAGCAGTTTTTTGAAATTTCAATAATTTTTCATTAGCAACATGGCTTCTTTTGAAGTGTGCAACAATCTCTTTTACTTTTTCAAGCGTTGGCTTAATGAGTTTCAGTGCATCTTGAACAATTAAATTGAGCTTGTGTGCATAACATCCAATATGCTTCCAGCCAAGATCACTTACTATGGCATTCTTCATATTAGCAGCATTATCTGAAACAACAAGCAGTACCTTTTCCAGTAAACCCCAGTGCGAAACAATGCGTTTTATTTCCACTGCTAAGTTGTGGCTTGTGTGCGAAACATTCATAGGTGCACATTCTAACAGCACCGATTCCAAATCGAATGTGTCTGTGATGTAATGGGCTGTAACGGCAATGTAGCTTTCATTAACTGCCGACGTCCAGCAATCAGTTGTGAGACAAACACTTGAAACCTTCCTCAGCTTTTCATGCACATCATTTACACATTGCTCATATATGGAAGGTAGTAGAACTGTAGAAAGTGTTTTTCTGGATGGTAATTGGTATGATGGATTCAAACCATTTACAAATTCTACAAATCCTTTATCTTCCACAATGCTAAATGGCTGGAAATCTGTTATGAACAAATTCATCAGAAGGTTGTCAACTATTTTTTTCGATCGGCGCCAATCTTTTTAGGTAAATAAGTTGAAATTCTTGTTTGCTGCAGATTTTTTGCATACCTGTGGTCTTCGGTTGATTCTTCCATTATACAGTCATTGCTTAGTAAACGGCTCTCAGCATTTTGAGTATCCAGAGATTGGGAATTCAAGCCACTGGAAGTTGATGCTGAGGTACCCCTTACATTTGACTGCAGCATAACAGAAGGATGTTTCCTACTAATGTGTTTTCGTAAGTTCGATGTGGATGTTTTGTAAGACAGCTTTTGTTTACAAATATCACATGATGCATTTCGATCGCCAAGATCAGTGAAATGATCCCATATTGCACTGACTTTTCTGGAGTTTGCACTACTCGCCATGCTAATATCTGAACGAAATAAAATAACAGTGACGTCCCTATCTAATCGTAATGTAACTAATATAATGTTATAATCCCAGTAGCTACTAGCTGAGAAGTGAGAACAAAGTTACGGATACGGTGACGTAAATGATCCTCCGGGGAAATCACTGTCACGGGCTCACGGCTCAGTAGCGCCAAACCCGTTTCCAAATCATCCAAGACCAGCAGAAACTGCGAGTCTGGAAGTTTCGGCCGGTGACAGCGATAGGTGGCACCGCCAGTGATTCTGTCACTGATATTTCAGCAAACAAGTAACACCCGGTGACGGTGACAAACGCGTATCAGTGACAAAATATCAGTGACGTGATTTCCGACCCATCTCTAGCAGGAACACTGCTAGTGCCGTGTAACATCAGGAACAGTATAGTCGTCCACACCCACCCAGTAATAAGCCACTGCAAGCAGCCTTTGGGATCGAATCATACGTTACGAGACAAAAAAATATTATCACTTATGAGTAACGCGATATCTGGAATGAGAGTGTTTGGAAAGAAGAACATATTGCCATTTCAAAAGGGTATACTGGTTTCGATATCATCACTTCTCGGACTGCACACAGATTTGAAATCCATTGGAGTAACCTATATTATGACATCCCGTTTGACTTAAGATGCCATGAAAGTTTATTTAGTCAAATAAGAGGAATCGGAAATTTTTATGACCATCCTTCTCCAGTTGAAGTGATCAGTCGTTTGAAACAATTACTTTTGGCAAATAAATTACCAGGTCTTTCAGACAAACTCAACACCTGTGAAACACCTGCTTCAGTTGATTGCTATCTGACTGCAGATTTACTTAAGAGCGCTTTCGTAGAGAAAGATATCCAAGAAATTGTTAAATTGTCTTGCAATGATGTGACCGATGATCAGATGTGTACAAATTTATGTAATGAACCTGTGCCAATGTCGTGGAAAGCTGATGAAAACAGCTCAAGTTCTTGCCTTATGTCTTTCACAGAACACGAAGCCCTCAAATATGTGGCCGGATACATTGCCTATCGAGTTCGAGAAAAAAGATCCTTCTCTGGGCACTGTTTCACATAAAGTAGGTGATGATTTCGATTCCTCCGTTTGGATCAATTTAATCTCACAGGGAGGGTTAACTATACCAACAGCAGATTGGCTTAAAACAATTGAAGAATTCGAAACCATATTTATTGCGATTCATGGAAAAGAAGGGGGCTGACAAAGGAAAACAGGTTACCCAAGAGTTAAAGAGAATATTGGAAGAAAGATACCCACAAGTTTCTAAAGTGGCAATCAGAATTTATTCTCGTGTAAGAACATTTATCAGGTTACGACATCTCAATCGAAAAGCATCACTTCAGAAAAGAAAATCTGAGAAGAAGATGAAAAAGTGGTTGCAGTCCAGTAGTTGCGCCCAAAGCTCTCGGAATTAAAGTGTGGTCGGATGCCTGAACACAACAGGAATTTTTGTTTTCGTTCGTTTGGTAAGTTAACTTTTCAACTGTGCGTGATTTTAAAAACATTTCATATTTCACATGTTTCTAAATCAACATCATCATCATTGTCAACCATTATCAATCCACTGTTGGACGAAGATCTCCCCAAGTTTCCTTCTAAATATAGGATGGTAAATAACCAAAATAAAATTATGGAAACGCAATGCAGCTACGTCTTTCTCTTGAAAGAACTACCGATACGAAAGGGATGCCCCTCGTTCATTTAAATTTTCATCGAAGCCTTTTAATTGAAATTCTGAGGATCTTTTTGCTATTAAATTATTAAAATACCACTTTTCCCCTATAGTAAAATAAATATTGTATTTTATGGAACGAAAATTTGCAGCTCCGTTTCGGGGGGTCTCAATTTATTTTCCTTGGTGAAAAATACTCATTCTTTTGCCTCTGGGAGCGAAGAGAAACAAAAAAACTGTAGGGCAAATAGCTGACTACATGCGCAAAATTTTACTTGTTTACCTGACATTCAGTGTCAGTTACTTCAGTGCATAAGGAGAAACTTTAAAGCGCAGGTGTAGTTAATGAGATGTTAAAAAACGTAGGCGTTAAATTCATAAGAAATTCCATGCACCGTATGTAAAAAATTATTAATTTAATATATAAGTGCATATATAGCAGTAATTCAGAATGCAAGAGCATCTGATGTTCAACCAAAGTGGGGGCCACAATAGAAAAATATATATTCATTAATTCATAGATTTTTAACAAAATTATACAAATGAATACGGACATTGTGTTACCTTTAATTGTGTTGTTACCTTAAAAGTAGTACATTACTGCTTTACGTGAAAAAACAAAACAAAAGCAATACTGATTTAGAAAGACGTCGAAGACTCACTACGAAAACACAGCAAATAAAATTTAAGGAAAAACAAAAAAATAAGCATACGAAAACATTTGCAATTTTAAGATTACTCTTCGAAATTTAAGAAATTAAACAGAAAAAGAAACGTGGAAAAAAAAACCCTGTTCACTTCAGGTGATCTATTTGTGTAATATCGTAGATCAAATATATTTTAATGTACACATCTGCTGGAGCAAGATGCTGGCAGGAAAACTTGTGACCTGAAAATTTCAACGTATTGTGTGAATGTAATTAAACTTTTCATTTGTCATTAGTTATACTCCAGCCTTTTCTCTCTGTATTTAAGT
The DNA here is from genome assembly GCA_039090855.1 of Macrothele yani. Classification (NCBI taxonomy): domain Eukaryota; kingdom Metazoa; phylum Arthropoda; class Arachnida; order Araneae; family Macrothelidae; genus Macrothele; species Macrothele yani. Next base: position 98,219,909 of record CM076995.1, on the reverse strand, counting down.
GTGTTAAATACTTAGAATGAATCATTTGCTACATTTCTTTGCAAAAGGCACTGAAATGCTCGTTAGCTTTCTTCCTTCACTGCAGCCATCCAGTGCGGCGGTCAGCTCCGTTCCAACCAAGGCTAACTAGAAAGACAGGCTCCGGTGCCGAGACGAGCTACGGAGGTCACGTGACCACGGTAGTGCTGTTGTCGTCAGCCTCGGCATTGGTTTTTGAGTCAACGAGCAAGGAGATTTGAAGCTGCGTTTTTGATGTTCAAAAACGAACCATAAGAGAATAAATTAAACGTTTAAAAAGACCAGAATTAAAATTAATCAGTCCAGTTTTTTACTGAAGTGAATTATTTAATACTTCCTATCTTGACAAACTTTCACTTCACTGAATTAATAATCCCGTATTTTTTTCGGTGAAAACAAATTTGATTTTTTTTTTCGGTGCGTAAATACAGCTATAGCACGCACTACACACACAAGTACACAATTTATAAACGATTTTCCCTTTAAAATATATACGCTAAAAATTATTCGCCTTCCGCCACTATAAAGTTGGAAATAAAAGTTTCCCATTTCGATCTAGAAGTTCGCCATAGGTATGCTGGAAAATTATGAGAATCATGATTTTTTAAGGACTTTTTATGACTAATATACATCATTTTCCAGGTTTGATTTTCTTAAATTTTTACCATATGTATTATAAATATATGCGTTTATTGTAATAATTAATATAGAAAGAAAAAGTTACCTCAATAACTGTGAAACAGCTCAGATTGATTCTCCACCACCCACTTATTTTTCTCTACACAGTGAGTTTATTATTGTTGCATTCTTATTTTACTTAGTAATATTAGAAAATAACTCGTTTAAATTCTATTCAAAAACCTTTACACTGTCTTGAAATGCACCATTGACAATATGTAGTCCGCAACTTCGAATGTCAATGTATCCATTGAATCCTCACGTAGCTGATTTTGCAGCACGTCATAGAACTTCGAGTTGACAGCTGGACCATCCATAGACACCTGGATTAGCTTTCTCAAGCTTTAGCTTTTCAACACAAAAATTAAAATTTTCCAAACCGATGTCAGCTGGTGCACACTTTAAAAATTTTGATCCATAGTACCTAGTAATAAATTTATCATAAACTATGAAAGAACAAGAATATCCATTTGCTTGCATTGAGTTTTCCTATTTAAACTCTTGTCAAATAACAGAACAAATTCATCATGATTTACATATTCTGTTAACAAAAACAGAAAATATGGTGAAATAGCATAACAACAAAGATGTGCATTTTTATTTTCACCATATGTCTTTTGCTATATGGCTGTCAGGAAATATGGCAAGAAAAGTTTGTCTTTTTGTTTGCAAGAGTTATAATGCAGAGTAGCAAAATGTAGATGTAAGAGCGCATGCTCTACGCTGATAGTTTCCAAATCGTTAGCGGATTTTGCCGATAGTGTTTGCTGGTAGATTAAAAACAATGAAAATGTTATTTACAGCATTTAAAACACTTACTCAAGAATTTACTAATATTAATATACTTAATTTGATTTTAACTTGAAAAACTTTCAATTCTTTTGTTTATACAGACATTTCTGGCCTCTGGATTTCATTGAGACCTGGTTCTCAATGTATAAGCCCTGTATCAAAAGTTTTGTTTACACAAAAACAGGACCAATCTCTACCCTCTCAGATTCTGGAAGAATTTAACTTACTAGAGAATACCTTGAAGTACACCCTGGAACAGGAAAAAGACCATAGCATCAATTACCTGGATTTAACCTTGACCTCAAGAGAAGGGAAAATATTCACTCAGCTTTTTAGAAAACCCACCAACACAGGGAAGATGTTAGACTTCTGCTCATTCCACCCTGATTATATTAAATCGAATACAGCGAGACAATTTTTGGAAAAATTGAAATCCTGGTCTCTTCAGCTTCTCAAAAAGATCTTCACAAAGAAGAATTAAAGGAAATGTTGGCAGAAAACAATTACCCCTCCCCATATGTTGAGAAAATATTTAAACAAGTGCCAAAAAAGAAGCAGGAAAAAACCAACTTCAAATTCACCAGCAAAATTACGTACCACAAGGGACTTTTCGAGAAACTGAAAAGGATCGGAGCAAAATATAATATCAGGCTAGCTCCAGATCTTAATAACAAAATAAAGAAATTCCTGCCAGCTTTAAAGCAGAAAGAATTGGACATCCAATTGCAGGAAGGAGTAATTTACTGCATCGACTGTAACTGCGGACTCAGCTATATAGGAGAAACAGGGAGAAGTATTAAGGTCCGAATGAAAGAACACCAAGCAGCTATTAGGAACATTGGGAACAAAACAGGGCTAGACAGACATGTACAAGCAAGTGGACACTCCATAAATTGGGACTCAGTGAAAATAATCGCCCACCAGTCAAACTTAGTAAAGAGAAAAACTAGAAGAAGGGATCGAAATAGCAAGAAGAAGAAGTACCACAATTAACGATAATTGCGGATGGTCTCTTCCAATTGAGTGGCAGCAACTACTCCAGTGACATAGTCCTGATGACGAACTAGGCTTTAGTTCGAAAATTTGACAACCAACTTTCATTAAAAATAACCTCTAAAAGACCCGTAAAAAAAGTTATTCCACAAACAAAAACAGTTTCAATTTTATTGCCAGGTTCTTCTTAAAGTTGCCAGTTATTAAAATCTTTTTCTTATGTATTTTGTAAGTCTACTAGTTTTGAATTAAGCTGGTGAAAATGCTATTTATAATTTTTGAAGGTTCATTAATGGAAGTGTTTTTCTGGGTATAAAAACTTTCTTTAGTCTCTTGATTTTATGAGGTTTATAGTAAAATATTTTAATGTTTTACCATAAAGGTCCATTTCACACATATTGCAGCACATTCAACTGTAATGTACTTATTTTGGCCTCATCGGAATCTGTAATGTTCTAGTAATTATTTAATGTTTTAATTTTTCTTTAAATTATGTAATTCTATTTTTATCATGGTTTGTGCTTCGCTGATTTGCAGCAAGTTTTCTGTTTCAGGGGTTGTGTACGCAGATACATTTTATTTTTATACAACTCTGGTTATATGAATAGTTGCTATATATAAGTTTCATAGCCCACAGCACCTCTGATCTCAGATATTCCGTGTGGGGTCACAAAAGCTCCCACATTTGTATTGCTTCAGCTTGAAGCTTACGTTTCTTTTCATGAGCTTTACGGTGGGAGACAGCTTTTCCACGTGGCATTGCACTTTCATGTAATCACTAATGGTGGTACGTGTAGAAATAGCAGCATTTGCACATTTATCAAGTTCCAAATGTATTTTACCTTTCATGCAGCTTTTCAATCCAGATACACCCATGTTGGAAATATCAAAGTTTCTCTAACCAAACTTCTTGGAATACAAGTTTTCCAGTTATACTCCAAAAGAAGGAATAAAATAATCCATAACCAACGATCGAACAACAAACCACAACCTCGTTGTTTAATGAACAAAGTAACAAACGTGAGCGATAGAATGGAAAACACAAACAGGTGAACACGAACAAGCAATAAAATATGGAGCTCAAAGATTAAAGTACCTAACGAGCGTTTCTCAGGACACGTAACAGCGCGAGCTGTGCGGGCGGTATTGGTTATTAAGCCCACATGGCCACTGCTAGACGCTGAAGCTTCAGCGGTGGAGACATACTTTTAACGGAGAGTGCTCCCGCGTACACCCATAATACATTTTGCAAGTCTATGAAAGATGTTCCCATTGACTATTTCATCTCACTTCATAGTTGTACACATAATTCCTGCTAATCAGTCACTGCTCACAGAATTTATGCGTTTTGATTAGTTTTTGATAATAAAAAAAAATCAACTTACCTTCAGGCGGCTGTCTTCCAATTTTCTGGGACATGAAGCAAGAAATACTATCAAAAAGAGACAGATGGGCACAATTTTTACATATGTGCCACAAATGCCTATTTCAAATAGTTTCAAAGAAGGCAGGTGCTGGTCATCACTAGCTGCAACTGTATTCAGCTTCAGAATATTTCCCCCAACTTTGTTTTTCCTTATCAGGTTGTAGGAACCTGCATCATCAAAATTTGCCACACACACACACACACACACACACACAGCAATTTTATTTTATAAAACACTAACCATGTGAAAAATCAAGGTTGGTAACAGACATTTGACAATGCGTTCCCAAACACTCCAGCATTAAAATTACAATTTTACCACTAGCTAACACCTTAATACTAACCTGCAATTTCATTTACAATAAAAACACATACTAACTTTTCAATTTTTCAATTTTTCTAGCAGTACATTTATCACTCTCTAAAATCATTCCTAACTTTAATTAAATTATTAATCATAATTTTGCTCGAACGCAAACATATGCCTTCTAATACACTACGAAGGTTTTTTTTACAGATGCATTGTTATGTTAATCGGCATAAAAAAATATCACGCTGTGAAAGTTTAATAGCACTCAGTTTGTACAACAGGGAGAGTTGATTTTGAACACTGTAAAACTTTTCAGCAAAGGACTCAATTTTTTTTAAAACATGCCAGACTACAGCAGTAGCATATAAAGCATACTCAGTAGGAACAACTAACTTACCTCTGTCTAATTCTTTAATTAATTCACAAGGTACTGAGGAAACTTCAATATCAATTTCTTTATCAGACTGTAACCAAAATGTGCACTCAATGCATTTACCTAATTGTAACTGTTTCCTAACTGTAAAACCACAAATGTATGTTAAATTTATTAAAATATCATTGGGCACACTCTCTAATGTGAAATCTTCATCCAACACGTTAAGAAAGGGAGATACATCAACATTGTAAGTGCAGTCTTCTTTACAAGGAAGTAGAGTTTTCAAGTGTACATTACCATTGAGGGAACTTAAAAGTACCATACTTTCAAGAAGCTGCACAAAGCTTATATAATAATTTGCTCCACTCAGCTGCCTGTAGTTTCCAAAATTACCTTCCAAATCGTCATTTTGGAACTTCCCAAGTAACAGATAATCAACTTTATACATTTTAAAAAGATAGGGTACAAGTTCTAAAAAAGTATCAGTAGTTGTAATTAATGACTGAAATGTTTGTGCAGTTAAAGCATCGGCAATGGGGACCGTGGTCCTCCATTTTTTAACCACAAAGACATGGATTTAAAAAAATTTAATTGAAAATCTTCATTCTCTCTAATTGGTTCCCTATATTTATCATTAAATCGCTTACCTTCAAATGCACTCTGCACATTTGCTATTTTCCACCATGTAGAAAAAATCTCTATAAACTGACAAGTTGCCTCATAACCAGGGAACATGGCATGCTTACTTGTTAAATATGGTCATCTTTAGCAGACAAAAGATAACCATATTTAGCAAGAGAATTTTTTTCTAATTCATATAATAATTCTAGATGTTTATATTGAGCTTTTAAAAGCAAATCATTATTGACCATATCCGGAAATATGATGCAACGATTCTCACCTTTTTTTGTTATCCAGTTATTCCTAATACACTTAATTATATGAACAGAATCAAATATAAACAATAACCTGGAACTGTCAACAGGGTGAATAATACTTGGTTGCAGAATTTTGTTAGAGGTTAAAAGTTCAAATGCTTTCCTATTAATTGCATTATTATCAGAAATCAAGGAAAGAACTTGAAAGCCAACCTTTTCAATTTCAACAATTACATTCAAAATCATCAATTTTAACTGTTCAGATGTTAAACTGAACAGGTGTAATACTTACCACATCTTTATATTTTGAAAACAAAGCTGAAATCATAAAGACTTGTGCAGTTTTTGCAGTTTTGCTGACATCAAACTGGCTACTACCAAATATTGATCCACCTTTGAAACTCATTTGTGGTTCAATGTATATTTCATCTAATAACAAGTTCACAACAAGCTCGTGTTGTTTTAAGTGTTGAATTTTACTTTTCAAATAGGTAACACTTCCTTGAAGAGTACTGCCTGAAATGGAAAATCTGTTAATTAGTTTTTGCAAGTTACGGAGATGTGGAAGGTACAAACATTTACTTTTGTAGAGGGCATAGTACATTGAAGAAGAGTGGACATATATCGAAGATGCTAGAACCATGGTATTATTGCTATATAATTTCTTCGTTTTTTTGGCATTTGGTGAATTTTTAACTGCTTACAAAAAAATTGTAATTGAGGTGAATCAGAAGACTGCAATGCGACAATAGCTGAATCTACAACATTTACTTCATCCTGCGTAACTGTTTGTTTTTCAACAAATGCTACCAATTCATCAAAATCATTTAGAGAATTCAAAACCTTCAAACTCTTAGGCAACCTGTTTTTACTAATCTTTTTACCTGCATAAATTTCAAATTCAAGATCATTACGTACAACAATGGATCCTGCAAGACAAGGTAAAGAACATGTAAAATCAACATAACAAAAAATAGTTTTACGATCATTACTTACAACTGTCCATTCCCTTTTGAATTTGTCTTTGTTTTCAAGATAATGCGTAATCAGATCCTGAGAGCAATTAATTTTTCTTTTCTCCAAATACTTGTTGTGATCTAAAAGACTTTGCTTTATAGCATTCTCAAAGTGAGATTCTTCCACATCTGCAAGCCTTCGAGTTGTACTAGGTGCAGCAGTTAAATAATGTGGTGCATTAGGGGAATATTGTGGGCACAGACCCATCCCGCAGTGCTGGCACCTGTCGCTCAAATTCTTTTAACTCTCCATTGACAACCAGTTTGTCGACACGAATTACACACGATTCATGAAAATGCTTGATACAAACAACTGGATTTTTCTTACCTGTAAGATCTGTGGGAATTTTTCTAAGCCACTGACTCCTTAGGGGGTTCTTTCTTTGGCAACTGAAACGTAGAGACCTTTTCATTCTGGCTTCTATAGTTTGATTTGCAACCAAATACACTACAAGTTCTGGGCATGATCTGTTTTTGTATTTGGGCTTCAATTTATCAATCTGTTGTTTACAAAGAAAAAAAAAAGAGCATTCAGGAATGTTGTTTTAACTTGTTAAAGGCCTTAGGAGAAACATGAACCCCAGGAGGCCAAATATTACTTCATCTCTGTACACATTAAACACAGTCTATAAAGAAATTAGGGTTTATTTTTTCACTATAACCAGAACCAAATGTTTTTAAATTCTCTGATGTGAGAACACATTCTGTTGCCTTATTTCATGTTTGCCACAGAAAATGGAAAATCAAAGTAACAAACAGGCGATACTGGTGTTTCTGCCAAAAAATGAAGCCAAAATTTTAAGTGTAAATAATATAGCAGGAAAATCACTAGAGTACTACTTGTTAACTGTCTTGCAAGTTAAGGAAAATAGTAAAAATTAATCCTAAATCGAGTCTTTCTATGCTAAACGAATGTTAAATTTGTATAACCACAGTTAATGGTATAAAACATTTGTTCAAACGGAAGGCAATCGTTTAACTCTATTCAGTTATATGTATGTTGCTATGTCTAACAAGTCAGCATTTCGTGAAAAAAAAAACTGCACAAGATATAAAAATTATCGCTTTGGTTCGAAATATTGTGATTTTAATTAAAATCTAACTATCCCGTAAATCCATTGAGTCAAAGCAATACTAAAACGTATTACACTTTGAAAACTTCAAAACAATATGCAACAACGTGGTGTTCGACTGCCTGACTGAGGCACGTCGCTAGGGTAAATGAAAATAGTTTATTAGCTGCAATTAGAATAAAATAAGAACACCACAAGAGTCCAATCCACGGAAATAATAAAAAAAAAAGTTCCTTCCATTCTTTGTAACTAACAGTTTCTTATCAAATAACTGACAAGCACAGACAGTGAAGTAACGTTTAGGCCTAAATGTGCTACAACTCTAAACCCATTTACAGACAAAAAAAATTCACTTTTCTACTTACCAAAATTATTTTGTGTAATCCTTATGAGTGAACATGTGTGGGATAGATTTATATATTGCACACACTTCAAAATGTAGAGAAAAACACCAGCCACAATGTCAAGCGACAGCACACAGACGATAGCGTCAGCCACTGACTCAGCCTCGCCAAAGAATATCTCGCACTACCAAAGAATATAAACGCTTCGCGTGAACAAAGAATATAAACGCTTCGCGTGAAGAAGCTCAACTCTCGTAGAGATAATGTAAAACAGGCGACAGCAGCGCCACCATGTAATGCGGCAGCAGATGCTCTGCGGGAAAGTTAACATTCAGGCGCAAAAGCGTAGGAGACACGGGACGGGAAGCCTATTTCACGGAAAGGAAGCTAAGCTTTGATCTGCGACTGTTTCCTTCGGTCTCATTGGGTCTACTAAAGCATTTTTTTTTTTTTTTGTTCTTTTCTGAGTATCCCTCCTGTCCCTTCTTTTGGTGAAACAAATATATACATTAGCAACTAATATTATTTTAAGGAAATTTTAGCAGTTTTATTCTCACTTTAAGCACCGTAGTAATACCAGGTTGCTTGGCATGAATTTCATATTTACAATATACCTTAAATGTCAAAAATGCTGAGGCTGGTTTCCCAGTAGCAGCCATAATAATAAAAAAAAAAAAAAAAAAAAGCAAAGACAACCGCAGTTTCCCAAAGCTACAATTTTTTTCTACCCTTCCGAAGTTTGTAAATTAAACGCACTGCGCTGGAGAAATTTTCTCAACAGATCGGAAAAACATCCGTTCGTATCTGAGCAGGTTCGAACCTGGGCCGCTGGCGTGATAGCTGAGCTCTCTACCGACCGGACTAACTCGCCGCGATTGAGTGTATGCTTAAAGCTGTCTGTTTGGTATGCATTGTGTAATCGAATGCTTCCCTCTTTCATTTTACAATATTACGAGGTATTTTTCATAAAAGTCAGTTTCATATAATTGATAAATTAATTTTTTCAACGTAACGATAGCTTTTTTCAGCAAACGTTGTTTTAATGGTTTTCCAGGATATTTGTTTCAAACGGTTTCAAATTTGTTCTTGTTATTCATCCACTCCATTCCATGAATTGTTATTCATCGGAATGGAGTGGGTGTATTTCATGGCTGTAATATAAACGCAGATCTAGATGAGAACAACAAAACCTTTGAACAAAACGCCAACACAAACAAGCGTTTATATTCTTTGAACACAAACACGCATGCTCAGTCTAACTCAGTCTGCTCGGCATCCTGCGGCATCAGCCTGTAATGTTGGCTTCTGTGTAGTAATTCTTTGCCGCATAATATAGTGGCGCTAGTTACGTCTCGCTGAGCCTTACCTTCTTATCAGTTAGATATTCTTTGGCGTGAAGAAGCCCAGCTCTCGTAGAGATAATGTAAGACAGGCAACAGCAGCGCCGCCGCACCACGAGAGAAGACATGCTCTGCGGGAAAGCTAACATTCAGGCGCAAAAAGCGCAGGGGACGACGGGAAGCGAAGCCTATTCTTTAGACAGAACGGAAGCGAAGCTTTGATCGGCGATCGTTTCCTTGGGTCTGAGACTAAAGCAGTTCTTTTTTTCTGAGTATCCCTCCCGTCCCTTCTTTTGGTGAAACAAATATATACAATAGCAATTAATATTATTTTAACGAAATACTAGCAGTTTTATTCTCACTCTAAGCACCAACTTTTTCAGTCTTGATATTGAATACATAGGTACCAAAATGCCTCAAAATTAATGTCATGGGAAAATAAAATTGCTTACAATTTTTTAATTCTCTTAAATTCCGAACTGGAAGCTGTTTTAAACAAAGAAACATATTGTATTTTTGTGAAAATCAAGAAAAAATACTAACTCTAAAAAATAAAATGACACGAACTTCACAACTTCAGGTAAAACATGCAAAACGAAATGTAGCTGCAGCTTAACATATTAGCGAAAAAAAAATTTGTAATAAAGTGAAGCATAAAACGCGCCCTGTCCGAACGATTTTAAATAAAAAATCCACTTTTTTGGGAAGATTCTTTTTTTAAGCTGCAAACAACTTTTTACTTATCAAAAATGATTTAAAACAGACCAGAAATACAGCTTGAGGCTCCAATGATGTCAGGCGATTTCAATTTCATCCGGTACCCAGTTTCTATTTATTCTGCACATACACCATTAGGCTTTAGATCCCAAAGTAAAATGATGCAATAACTTACCTTGCATTTCCGATCATCTTGTGAATATTTTTCAATTATTGGTAAAGAAAAAAGGTTAAGTCAGAAAAGAAGATCGAAAAAAAAAAAGACAATGCTCTTAAATTATTTCTAAAATAAAACGGATGCATATTTACTATTAAATAATTTTATTACTTCATTGATCATAGATGTTACATGTGCTGCAATTTTACACACCAATAAAGAATACAGCGCGTCAACAATAAGTATCGATAATAGATACACTGCAAAATAACATTTTTCGAGAATCAGCTGGTGTTAAATTATGCATCTTTCAACACAACTAGTAATGCAAAACCATGAAATAATTTTATGATTACTCTGACTAAACACTTGTGAAACATGCACTTCTTTTTCCCGTACAAATAAAGTATACATGGCGTCAATTATAAGTACAGATAATAGATACATCGTAAAGTGAAATAAAAAAAAAATCAGCTGCTGGTAGGTAAATTGTGCATTTTCCAACACATTACTCTGACTAAACACTTGTGACACATGCACTTCTTTTCCCCATACAAATAAAGTACACATGTGTTCAATAATAAGTACACACAATACATGCACTGCAAAATGAAATTTAAAAAAAAAAAATCAGCTGCTGGTAGGTAAATTATGCATTTACCAACACATTACTCTGACCAAACTCTGACTAAACACTTGTGACACATGCGCTTCTTTTCGCCATACAAATAAAGTATACATGTGTTCAATAATAAGTACACACAATACATGCACCACAAACTGAAATTTAAAAAAAATCAGCTGCTGGTAGGTAAATTATGCCTTTTCCAACACATTACTCTGACAAAACACTTGTGACACATGCACTTCTTTTTCCCGTACACAAAAAGTACACATGGCGTCAATTATAAGTACAGATAATAGATACATCGCAAAATGAAATAAAAAAAAAAATCAGCTGCTGGTAGGTAAATTATGCATTTTCCAACACATTACTCTGACTAAACACTTGTGACACATGAGCTTCTTTCTTCCATACAAATAAAGTATACATGTGTTCAATAATAAGTACACACAATACATGCACCACAAACTGAAATTTAAAAAATCAGCTGCTGGTAGGTAAATTATGCATTTACCAACACATTACTCTGACTAAACACTTGTGACACATGCGCTTCTTTTTTCCCATACAAATAAAGTACACATGTGTTCAATAATAAGTACACACAATACATGCACCACAAACTGAAATTTAAAAAAAATCAGCTGCTGGTAGGTAAATTATGCCTTTTCCAACACATTACTCTGACTAAACACTTGTGACACATGAGCTTCTTTCTTCCATACAAATAAAGTATACATGTGTTCAATAATAAGTACACACAATACATGCACCACAAACTGAAATTAAAAAAAAATCAACTGCTGGTAGGTAAATTATGCCTTTTCCAACACATTACTCTGACTAAAAACTTGTGACACATGAGCTTCTTTCTTCCATACAAATAAAGTATACATGTGTTCAATAATAAGTACACACAATACATGCACCACAAACTGAAATTAAAAAAAAATCAACTGCTGGTAGGTAAATTATGCCTTTTCCAACACATTACTCTGACTAAAAACTTGTGACACATGAGCTTCTTTCTTCCATACAAATAAAGTATACATGGCATCAATTATAAGTCCAGATAATACATACATCGCAAAATGAAAAAAAAAAAAAAATCAGCTGCTGGTAGGTAAATTATGCATTTTCCAACACATTACTCTGACTAAATACTTGTGACACATGAGCTTCTTTCTTCCATACAAATAAAGTATACACGGCATCAATTATAAGTCCAGATAATACATACATCGCAAAATGAAAAAAAAAATAAAAATCAGCTGCTGGTAGGTAAATTATGCATTTTCCAACACATTACTCTGACTAAACACTTGTGACACATGCACTTCTTTTTCCCCTACAAAAAAAGTACACATGGCGTCAATTTTAAGTACAGATAATAGATACATCGTAAAGTGAAATAAAAAAAAAAAAATCAGCTGCTAGTAGGTAAATTATGCATTTTCCAACACATTACTCTGACTAAACACTTGTGACACATGCGCTTCTTTTTCCCATACAAATAAAGTACACATGTGCTCAATAATAAGTACACACAATACATGCACCACAAACTGAAATTTAAAAAATCAGCTGCTGGTAGGTAAATTATGCCTTTTCCAACACACTACTCTGACTAAACACTTGTGACACATGAGCTTCTTTCTTCCATACAAATAAAGTATACATAGCATCAATTATAAGTCCAGATAATACATACATCACAAAATGAAATAAAAAAAATCAGCTGCTGGTAGGTAAATTATGCATTTTCCAACACATTACTCCGACCAAACACTTGTGACACATGCACTTCTTTTTCCCGTACAAAAAAAGTACACATGGCGTCAATAATAAGTACAGATAATAGATACATCGTAAAGTGAAATAAAATAAAAAATCAGCTGCTGGTAGGTAAATTATGCATTTTCCAACACATTACTCTGACTAAACACTTGTGACACATGTACTTCTTTTTCCCATACAAATAAAGTATACATTTGTTCAATAATAAGTACAGACAATACATACACTGCAAATTATTAGGTGTGCAACTTAATTCTCGGCCACAGGCACGACACATTAACAACAAATTATAGCAAATTGAATATGTACCTAATGGGGAAATAATCCCCATCGTGTTGGATACATTTGAGCCATTGGTCAGGAAGCTGCCGAATGCCACTGTGGAAAAAAGAGGGCTGTTTTGAGTTGATAAAGTCATCAATACTTGTGTGTACCTTTGACAGAAGTGAAGTTCGTACCGTTCAGGTGTTGTTGCTGGGAGCGAAAGAGGTGATAATCCAACGGGGTGAAGTCTGGAGAATACGCCGGGTGGAATAATCTCCCATCCCAGGTCGGTGATTATGTTTAAAGTTGTTTTCACGATGTGAGGATGTGCGTTATGCTGAAGCAACAGGACCGAACTTCTACCCTTGCTGGTGTGTATGGTCTTTTTGCCTACATTGCGTCACTCACACGAAAGAGTTGCTGACAATAATGCTCAGCAGTGACCGTTTTACTAGGTTTGAGCAACTCAGAGTGTAAGACACCGTGCTGATTCCACCATATGTACAGCAACAACTTCCTGGCATGGATTTTTGGTTTGGCAGTACTGGGGGTAGGCTGACCTGGATGAACACACGATTTGCGCAGCTTAGGATTATCGTCGAGGATCCACTTCTCATCACAGGTCAAAATCTTGTGCAGGAAATCCTTCTTTTTGAATCTGGAGAGCAAGGACACAGCAACATCGTAGCGCCAAGACTTGTTTGCAGCTGTGAGTAGGTGGGCTACCCAACGGTCCTCCTTGTGAATCCATCCAAGCTTGTGCAGGCACTTTGCAATGGCTTGCCATGTTACTCAGAGTTCCTAAGCAAGCTCTAGTTGTGTGGGACAGGGATTTGCACCCAACAGTTGTTCCAGTTCCTCATCGTCAACTTTCTGTGGCTGTCCCGGATGTTCTACATCCCGGAGATCGAAATTTCTCTGCTTAAACTGCTGGAACGACTTCTTACACATATTGTAGGACACAGCAGCCTCACCCAAAGCAGCACAGATCATTTGCTCGGCTTCTGCGGCACTATTTTCCAGCTGAAACATGAACAGGAGGTAGTGCCTCAAATGTTGCTTTCCAAACGACATTTCTTTCACCATCAACTTTTGTCCCTTCTGCCACTACAGCTGTGAGTAGTTATGGTTGCCTGGATAACTTGGATGGCGCTGCAATCAGCCATTATTGCACACAGCTATTTGCATTTGCCTACGTTTTTTTTTTTTTTTTGATTGGAGGTTTAACGACCACCGTGAGCAACTCAATGGGCTATAAGCAGTCGCCCGTCCCTAATTTAGGGTCACTGGTTCCAGGGAAGGGAGAGAGCCAGTGCCGTAAGACAAACACAACATCCATGCCTGACCGGGATTCAAACCCGGACCCCTTACGGACGAATGATCAGAGGCCATCGCTTAGACCACTGCGCCACCGGGGCGGCTTGCCTACGTTCTACGATCGCTTGTGGTTAGGGACCGACAATTGAGTTGCACACCTAATAACATTTTTTATTTACGCATTCTTCATTTTCCAATACAGATTTCTATGCACATAGATATCTATGGGATTCAAATAAAGTATTCTGGACAAAGACACTGAAGAAAATATTTACTTGAAACACCACCACTTAACCCTTATGAGAAGGAACAGTCAATGACCACAGTAAATTTGATATTCTCCTGGTCAAGGCTGTTTGCAGTAAATAAAACAGTTCAATATATTTTTCTCCAAAGTGAATTAAAAATGAAATTGACTTTGTCAAAATATGATTTCATATCCAACTGTGGACTTCATGAAATACAAATTTGATGGAATGTAAACACTAAGGATCTGTATAACACCCTATTATAAAAAACCTACAAAGGATGTATCCATAACCCTAGAAATACCCTAAAATAGTTTAAGCATCTGTGGCAAGAGATTTTTTTTTATTTTTTTTTTTTTTTTGGTTAGCCTGTCCCCTGTGTTATCTATCTTTATATCTTTAAAATGACTTCTTTCTTACCTTTTGAGCTTGAAATTCAGAAATTACATCATTAAAATTTGAAATAGAATTTGTCATTTTCAAAATAATGTATTGCCAATGCAGAAAGTTTTTTTTGACAGCGTTGTTCTTAAAGATTTCAGTCTTTTCAAAAAGAAAAACAACATACACTTGTACAGTTGCTAATTGGTAAAGTTAGAAATATTTTCAAAGTTGCCTCAACATTAGGAAATGTTTTCATATTTAGTTTACGTAAATTTTGTTAAGTGTCTATAATATTTTGAGGTTTCTGTTTAATGAGCAAACACTGCTGATATCTTTCAGCAAAATCATTATAATGCTCCTTTACAAGAAGCTTCATTTGTTTCACAGTTTATTACAAAAGAAACTTTGACTACAATATTTTCATATGAAACTTTCCTTCAGGTGAATTGTGATATCAATGCATCACAGAGAGCATAGTGACATGTCACTCCAAAATTATCTCATGGATGGAGGGAGATATACTGGAGGAGTATCTCCATCATCAAGAATTTTTGTAATTTCCTTTAGAAGAACAGAAAAAAACCACTGAAAAAAATTTTTGTTTTCGCTAAAAATAATTACAAAATATTCTCCTACTTCATGTAAAAATAATTAAAAAATATTCTCCTACAAGGGGCAAGAAATCTGGGCTTGCACCCAGGCTGCAAAGGCCCTAGGTGTGCCCCTGAATAAAGATAAAATGCTTGTTTTCAAAATAAAGTGCTAAACATGTTTTTTAATTTTTATGACAATTTTTGCATTTTTTTCAGTGGTTTTTTTCTGTTTTTCAGATCCCTACACATTTCTTTAACTTTGTATGTAACCATCAAATGAACATAATACCCAACAAGGTATTCCCACATTTTTACCTTATGAATGCTGCAGGATAACCAATTGTGGTGTACTTCACTAAGTTTGCCAACCAATTTTTTTTTATGTGTCTGTGGTGGCAAATTTCATGAAACTGTGAAGTAAACAGTTCACCAAGTTTACAGACAGTCTGTAACAATGCTTCAGTAGGATAAGTCAAACCTTTTTTGACATCATCGAATTCTTTGAAATGCAAGAACAATGAATTCTCAGTTAAGGTTTTGTCACCAATTAAATCAGCAGTGCAAACTTTACACAAAAATTTGCCTGCTACAATTTTGGCGACAAACCCTGCTACATATGCAGCTGAATTTGTTTCTAAGTTTGAAAATATCCTATCTGAAGCAATCAAACTGTTTAATGAACTGTCTGGATTGTCCACATCACTGCTGTTTATCAGCTCAGGGTTTTCAGACACATTTAATGTATGCAATGGAATTAAAATTGTGTCATCACCAGGCTCACAATTTGCCATTCCACAAGTGCTAAGGATACTCTGTGCCATGATTAGCCTTACTCTTTGTTGAAAGTCATATGCAGTAGGATGGTCATTATTACCTCCTTTGCATCTGACAACAGAAAAAAACTTTCCAAGGCATCTTGGTTAAACCTGCACATTAAAATGAAAGGAACATCAATTAAAAGTGTAGGGATCATATGCAGAAAGGCAGACAAAGTAATTTTGAGGCCTAATATGCATGGAAATGAGATTTTTCTACCTTTGGTGTCAAAGGATAATGATTTCACAAATTGCAACTGTTTCTTCCAGAATTCTATATGAGAAGAATTTTTTGTAACAGCAGATAACAAAGGCCGAGTTTTATCTTTCAAAACTCGACTGTTCAAACTGTCAAAGAGATCATTGACAGATGAACAAAAGTCAGCTGTATGGGCGGCAGAAGAAGATACACGATTCACTGCAGTCAGCCAACACAAACCTGATGCCACTGACTGGCTTAGCACCTGAGTGGCAAGCTTGACATTCATGGCACTTAGCCCATCCACCTCTACATGCCGTCTTGATAATTTAGGAACAACTCTGTGTTTCTGCTTGGAATCAAATTCATACAAGGCAACAATATGGTCCCAGGAAGCAATTTTGCTACCTGAAAACTTAACATTGTATCTCCTGAAGTTGTTCCTTACACATTTTATCAAATGTGGAACATCACACAATGTGAAGATCTTTTGACCTTCAAATATGAAAAAAGGTCTCTCCTCATTAACACCAAATTCCACACCATACAACCTTTGGTTGTTGGACCCTTGGTCACAGACAATTGCGATGGGTGTTAACCCGGAAGCAAACAATTTTCCGAGTGCTTCCAGGACTAACACCTTCAGAATTGCTGCTGGTGTGGTATCGGCTGAGAAAAAGTACCCAACAACCTGTTTCCACTTTTTGCAAAGCCCACGAACCATAATAGCAAGCACGTGTGTTGCAATACGAGGAGTATCAATAATGTGGGAACCATAATCCTCAAAACCATCTACAGAATCTTTTTTCCTATTGTACACTAAACCTTTTTTTAGCCTCATTTCATCAAATGATATAATACATTTCTTGTCATGTGGTTTCAACTTGCTGGCTACTAAACGGATGGAATCCAGCACAGCAGCTGAAAATCCTGGCTCCATTGCAATACCTGATACACATTTCAAGAGAGTTTGTTTACTTGGTAAATGTAAAAAACTCTTGAGTGTGCAATATGCTTTAGGACTTGCAAGGTAGAGCTGAAGACATAAAAATTTGTCATCTAGCGACCACCTATGCCCATAGCGGGAAACACTACCAGCAGAGATTTGACATTTGATGAATTTGAATACATTTTGAGACACTAGAGGCTGAATTATTTCCAGAACACTTTTGATACTGCACTTAATGTTCTTCTTTGCATATTTTCTCTTAAGATAATAAAGCTTAGAAGATAAAGATTTAATTTTTGCCGTTTTAGGCATTATCATTCTATGCTGAGAAAATAACTGCCTTCTTGGCATATGCACAATATCAGGAGTGTTTGGGGCTACAGGAATAGCCATAGGGACTGCTGGATCTGGGCTCCTGCTCACTGCAGAAACAGAAGCTGGCAAATCTTCAAAAATGTCGGCATTCTCTGATTCATGTTGCAGCTTTTTCATCATGGCCTCTCTCATACTTGGTAGGCTCAGGACCCCTGCCAGAACTGAAGTATTAGCTGAAAGAACACAAGAGATTAAAACCTCACATTTTCAATTATATGAAAAAACAACACTTTTTTTTCTAAAACAAAAAATGTAACAATACTTGACTTGTACAGTACAACAGAAAGCATACATGAAGCATAAGTTGAAGAACCCATTCCACGAATACGCAAATAATGTAACACACCAGGGACAAGGGAACTGTCTTTCTTTCACACCCCTGAATAGCTTTATAAATTGCCAAACTGAACCCCAATTCTATGGGGGGGTATCCTAAGTAGATTTCATGAACCCAGACCTAATGTCATGATGGTTTGGCCAAAAGTAAAAAATCTCAGGAAATGCTACACTACAGCAAAACCACTTGAAGAAAAAGGGTCAAATAAAAACAACAAATACAGGAACAATAAAAAAAATCTATATATTTATTCTATAAGGTTTTTTTTACTGCGAGTCCTATTTTGAGAAAACGGCTGAATGTAAACAGAGGTGTTTGCAAGGCACATTAATCAAAGTTAAACATCTGGAATTTCGGGTATGAAAGATCACCCAAACCCGGAAATCTGGGTAAGACCCGGAACACAAGCAGCCCTGCGTAAAGATATGGTTGAGGTATCAAAATAAAGGTCTTACCATTTAGATGTGTTAGTCGAAGAGAAAAAATGAGATTGGGGGCAACCGTTCGGGTTGTGGGGAGGCAAAGTTCCCATGTAAAGTCTATGGGAGAAGGGTGCAGTTGACATTCGGTCGCCTGCTGTAGACTCGTGTGCTGTTGAAGGCGGAAGCATGGAGGGACTGAGATAGTCCAAAGTCTTTTCTGAGCAAACCGTTGCGCGATACAATGCTAGCAGGCATTGGTATCAAAGTTCTCATCGGAACAGCGAACACTCTCGAATACCTGATTGCGTTATGCTGTTGGACTGAATGATGTATATATACAATTTAATATTCATTCAATCCAGTTTATTCACGTAAGTAAGACGTTTCCCATTATGTAAAAATGTAAATAAACATTCCGTTGACCATTGTTAGTGAAAATATTACGGGCGACTGCTTATGGCCCATTGAGTTGCTCACAGTGGTAGTTGAACCTTCAGTCAAAAAAAAAAAAAAAACATGAACCTAGACTATTGTCTTCACTGAAGTGGTTGAATGAATTTGTCAATCAAATAAAGTTCACATTTGTTGTTTCATATGAGTTTATTCTTTGAAAAAACAAAACAAACAACAACGTCGATTTCGACGGGTTTCGTTTAGTTGGAGGTTTATTTGTGCTACGAACATGATGATTGCTTGCTAAGTTACCCGGATGCAGGTTTGCCTTTTCTGCACAGTGGAAAGATTAATTTTATTAGCAATTTAATCTTTGAACTAACAACACAACTTGGCTTCAGATATATGCACAAATATAAAGAAATCTCATTCAAGTTCTTTGGATATAATTTTCAGGTCTGTAAACATTGATTTAAATATTTTACTCACTGAATCATAATTTTTGAAGTAACAATGTTTACAAATTCATCGGAATCTTGTTTTTCCATACAATTTGAAGTGAAATACACAGTGCATTCAAAAAGTTCCAGGACTCCCGCTCGTAAAAACGTACAGGAAAGTAAACATTCAGGAGCAAAAGACATTAGAGGACTACGGCAGTGAAGCTTTTCTTTGATCACCATGGTTTCCTTTGATCTGATGACTATCTGCTTAGAGCAGTTTTTTTCATGTTGCTGTTGTTTTCTGATATCCCACCCATCCCTTATTTTGGTGAAACAAATATGCAATGGCATTAATATCACAATTTAAATTAAATTTTAGCAAATATTGTAGTTAGGCCTAAGAATCCATACAAAATGCAGACAATCTCTAGTATTTTGGCATTACTGAAAAACTGAATTACAAACAAAAGCCTCAACTAACCCGATTGGCATAACAAAACTAACATATCCGATTTGCGAAGTGATTACACTACCGAGAAGCAACAATCACATGCTGTGATTTGGGGGGCACACGACCTTGGCGCTCGAAGTGTCGTGGATTAGCAAACGAAATTTTTTTGGTTTGTTTCCGTTCGTTACGGATTCCCACAGCCAGCGTTGGCGCTGGAGAAAAATGATGGCTGATAAGATTAATGAGGGGGAAAAAACCATACATGATAGATAGATAAATAAATAAAAGAAAAAAAAAGAAAAAAAAAAGTCCCAAAACCGGATTTTTTGTAGAAAAATCGGATTTCAGGAAAATATTTTCAAAACCGGACAGAATTCGGGCAAACCGGGACACTTGGCAGCTATGCCAATGTATTTGCCAGAAACCCAGCCCGCTACCAAAGAAAAAATAGAAAGAAAGTAAAATAAAATCAGAGAACTTGGGTACTAATTGAAAAATTATTAGAACCACTTTTTGTAAAAAAATTCAACAAAAAAAAAAAATGAGCTCTAATATTACATAAATTGGCACAGATAGACTTGAACTCAACTACACCGCCACTACTTTTTTTTTTCTCTTGTTATTCTGAATTCACATTTTTACTATAAGAAATAAAAGGTTCCCTTCAAAAAAGTCCTTCTGCTAACCATTAGTGCCAACAAGCACTGTGGCCACGGGTAGACAAAATCACAAAATTTTCAGGTGCCAGCTCCATTTTTTCAAGAGCCAATCGAATTTTTTAAAGAGATACGAAGAGAAAACCATGCCAGTGGCGGCTTTTCAGGTGAAGTAGGTGAAGTGCCTCTTCACCTATTTTACTCAAAATAAAGTTTTATTCAGTATTTTTTTATAATATATTCTTTTTGCCTTTATTCAGTTCCAAAATACTCAAAATTTTGAATAGATATTAATTCACATGGCGCGCTCAATACGGAAAACAAATCCTTATACGCAAAACAGTGCAAGTGGAAAGCCGAAATAAGAATGCTTGGAAGTCTGCAGTTTTCCGCTGAGTTGCCATGGTAACCGTGACGTCGTGTTCCCCAATCTGCTAGCTCAAGTGAAGTGTTTCAGCTTCACGCGCCTTACTTTTGCATCTTTCAGTTTTTGAGCGTAAAGTCGTGAGAGATCACGGTGGAGTGGGCGAACTACCAGGGTACCATGCAATCTACTAGGGCTTTTTTCTTGTGGTGCTGTGGTACATTACTTTCCGAAAGAAGTTTGTTCTTTCGTGCTTTGTGATTATTTGTTGAAAGCTTTAACTGATATTTTAGGTTTGTGTACAATTTAACTGATAGTGATAGTTTTTAGTATGCATCCTGTGGACGACATTGTTTGTAATTTATTGCAAACTCCATTTACTCTGTGGAAAGATGAAGATAAAAGAGACATTTTGCTTCAAGGACGACCAAAGGATTCACTGACAATTGTTGCCAAGAACGAAATCAAGAAGAGCGGTAAATCTAACAATATTAATTTTAAAAATTGTTGGTTTACTGAATATAAACTGATTTGCAGCACTTCTGTGTTAATTTTTTTTGTCCCTGCTTACTTTTTAGTAATAAACATTCGGCGTGGAATAAAGACGGATTCTCAGATTTATTAAGCGTAACACGGTCACTTCATAAACATCTTTATTCTAGCGAACACCTGAAATGCGGATTAATGTTAAGGAATTTTGAAAAAAATTCAAAACACCTTTGCCGATGCCCTGAGGAAGAATGCTAGGCTTTTGAAAACGCATTTTAACGAAAACGTTCGTTTAAATAGACTTTTCCTGCAGACAGTAATTGATGCAGTAATAGTCTATACAGGGGCGGATTTCCGCCTAGGGCCTCGCTCTTTCAGGGGCCCCGAAAACACATAATTGGATTTTCAGTTTTGGTTTTCGCGTACCGAAGCAAATCAATCTTTAAAGCGACTACTTTGTATTGTCAATTGATATTTTACTTTCTCATATTAATAATAACATATTTTTTCTTGCTGTTGCTGATATTCCGAATTTTTGAGTTCTTATCAATGTACTTATTTTGAAAGGGACAGTTAAAATAATTTTGAGATCCTGTTAGTGGTTGGTAAAGAAGGTATTCACGCTTCCCACACTTTTCATTGTTTAAAGCGAATTCTTAACTGGCCTGCTATGTTATAAATTGCTTTCATGCTACTTCCAGCCAAGGGCATCTGTGTTGGAACCTTCCCACCTTCTTCTCGAGTTGCGATGAGGAGTACTTGTAAAAACTTTCCTGATGATCGGGCGTGTTTGCTGTTAATAGTTTTTTTCTTCGTGGTAGGATAATCAATGAAGAAAGAAATATTCTTCACAGGATAACTCTTCTTAGGACAATTAAGTTCCTTCTCGGATCTAATCCCTCTAAACTATTTTAAACGAAAAGAGTTATTAATATTTTTTTTTTGATTGAAGGTTTAACGACCGCCGTGAGCAACTCAATGGGCTACAAGCAGTCTCCCGTCCCTAATTTAGGGTCACTGGTTCCAGGGAAGGGAGAGAGCCAGTGCCGTAAGACAAACACAACATCCATGCCTCACCGGGATTCGAACCCGGACCCCGTTCGGACGAATGATCAGAGGCCATCGCTTAGACCACTGCGCCACCTTATATGGCTATTATTATTATTTAGGCTGAAAAAATAAAAAAATTAAGAATATCACACTATCTTATTTAATAGTGTTAAAAGTAATTTATATTGTATTGCAACAACATTTTCTCATTACTTTCTGCTCCCTTGGTTTTTTACTGATAATTATCAAGTATTCTCACCTTTTCTATTCCTTAAATCGACTTAAAACTAGCTTTTGAAAAAGCAATATAAAGTTTCAATGATACTCTTACTCCAAAACCTGCAGTTCCTACTTTTCCATTTTCAAACCGGATCTTTTGCATTTAATTTGCATGCTTCTGCTTCTGATAACTGCAGTGCAGGTATAAATGGGATACTGGTATTTAAAGTGCCAAACCTAACATCCATTAATTCCCTATTAGCCTCAAAATTATGTTTACGATAACTGCAGTGTATGAAATATATGGGATATTAAAAGTGCCAAACTTAATATCCATTGAATTCCTATTATCCGCAAAAATAACTTTTGAAATATCTCTGAAATCACAAAGTTCGATGTGCACGGACAGACAAAATTATTACACTAACACTGTTTCTTACAGAACGTTTTAATAATAGGAAGCGATGACATTTTAAAAAAGCGTAAAAACCGAATTCCTGACTCCCCCTCCCCCTTTCTTTTTGTTAATCTGACGGATGAAAATTTCTGAAGGAATAAGAAGGGGAGGGGAACCCTGAACCATTTAGCGCCTAGGGCCCAAAAGTTCTAAAGTCTCCTCTGAGTCTATACTGTATTTGAGCAAACAAGAACTAGCATTCCATGGCCATGACGAAAGCATGGGCTCGATAAATCGTGGAAATTTCATTGAATTACTTTCATTGTTGATATGAAGTTCTTTAGAAATTGAAAATCAATACGAAAGGATAAACAAGAAAGATGACACCGAATTTTCGGGTGTAATAAGCACGTCTTTTGAATCCATTCTGATGCAAATTAAATTTATCAAAGCTATTCAAAGTCAATGGAATCGGTATGGAAAACAGTAGTATCTGACGGAAGAAAGAAGTTTTTCAATCGGGTCTTTAATCCCTCAGATATTGCTGTAAACGGAATTGTGAGCTTACGAACTCTTAGAAACAGAGTTGTCCACAAAAATAAGATGTGACTTTACGTCCCATGGTGGGAAAACCATGCTTTGGTTTAGGAATAAAGTATTCTCAAAAGGTTTATCCATATGAGTGGTATTGGTCCATGAAAAAAAAAATTTTAGTAGAGTTTTCAGGAGCCCAGATTTTGCTACAAATACATCAGAAGCAGAAATCAACACTTATGACCCCTGGTGGACAAACCCTTTGTTACCAAACGTAAGAAATTATGTGAAAAATATTTTCCATCAGGTCTTGTATGCGATACAGGAAGAATTTTTCAAATCAGAGTTTTAGGAGCAGAAAACGCAATTTACCTTTGTGCGCCCTAGCGGAAAGTGTATGATTTACTTGAAAATTGTGAATTTATAAGAAAAACATTTTGCATCGGAAACACTATCCAACAAAGAAAGAATTTTTCAAATTGGACTTTTAGAAGTACAGATATTGACAAAAATAAGATATACATCTACGTCCCCTGGCGTAGAAACCATGCACTATTTTAAGAAGAAAATGTTTCTAAACGGTTTGTCGACATGAGTAGTATCGGTCTACAAACGACGTCTTTTTCAATCGAGAATTTAGAAGTTCATATTTTGCTGCAAATACATCAGAAGCGGAAATTAAGGTTTACGCTTCCTGGTGGCCAAACCATTTTTCTTACAATAATTATAAATTATGTGGAAACGATTTCCCATCAGGGGCTGTATCCGGTGCAGAAATAATTTTTCAAATCGGTGATTTAGAAGCAGAGATATAGGGAGAAACGTAATTTACCTTTACGCCCCCTAGCGGAAAGTCTATGAATTACTTGAAAATTTTGAAATTATATGAAAGACATGTCACACGGAAAACACTATCCAACAAAGAAGGAATTTTTCAAATTGGACTCATAGAAGTAGAGATATTGACAAAAATAGGATAAACATCTACTCCCCCTGGCGGAGAGACTGGAATATTTTAGGAAGAAAATATTCCGAAAAGGTTTATCGATGTGAGTGGCATCAGTCCAGGAAAGAATTTCTTCAATCGATATTTTAGAAGCTCAAATTTTATGGCAAATACATCAGAAGCGAAAATTACCACTTAAGCCCCCTGGTGGCCAAAGTATTCTTTACCAAAAATTCGAAATTATATGCAAAAGATTTTCCATCAGGAAATGTATCCGCTGAAAAAAAAATGTTTCAAATCGAAGTTTTAAAAGAAGAGTTATCGGGGAAAATATAATTTACTTTTACGCCCCCTAGCGGAAATTCTATGCGTAATTTGAAAAAAGAAACTATATCTAAAATGCTCTTCGACATAGATGGAATCGAAAGATAAAGGAATTTTTTCAATCGGATGTTTAGAAGCAAATATGTGGAATAAAACGTAATTTTGAATTCGACATCATCTGCATTTACGCCCTCCAGCGGCGTAACTGTACATCGTAAAAAAAAACGAAATAAGGGATGGTCATTTGCATATTTCAAGCTTCCGAATGCAAAAAGAATTTTTCAAATCGGATTAAAAATTACAGAGATACCGTGGGTACAGACTGACGGACGGACGGATGGACAAACCGATAACATAAGCACGATCTTTTTTACAAAAGACGTGTAAAAACTATTCAAAATGAATTGATTGAATGTATTTCTGAATATACAAACGATCACATCAAAAATTAAATAATTTTTTATTGTTGATTCGAAAGGTGTATTGGTTGAGAGATTTTTGGGTTTCCATGATGTGAATGAAGATAGAACATCAGGAACTTTATACAAAATGCTAGACAAAATTTTGGAACAGTCTGATTACCAACACAAATAAATAGGACAATGTTACGATGGGGCAAGTATAATGTCTGGACACTTAAATGGGCTCCAAAAAAAGTAAAAAAAAAAGTCAAGTATAAAGCTGTTTTTGTTCAATGCTTAGTTCATCGTTTGAATCTTTACACCAGAGTTTTTCTAAAATTTCTAAGTGCCGAATACTTTTTGCAAGCCTCAGAGGAATTGCTTTGTTTGTTCACCATTCTGCGAAGCGGTCTTATACACTTATATCAACAACCGCAAGATGCAGACCAACCATAACAGAAACTCGATGGTCCTCCACTTCGAAATTAGTAAGTGTAGTTGTTGAAGATTGGGATAAATTGAAGGAAGTGTTCGGATTTCTGACGAATAGCGAATAATCAGACAAAAAATCAAATCATCTTGCCAAGGGGTTTTTGAATGATATGAACACTTTCGAATTTACATTTTTGGCTCCACCGATCTATTATTCGAACTTTTGAAGAAAAAATAACTAAACATAAACTACTGTGTAACTCAAATTAAAAAAAAAAAACTCGTGAAATTTTGAGCCATAAAAGGAACGGTGAGTTATTTGAAACACAGTTTGGAAAAGCTAGCAAAATCACAGAAATAAGCACAGGAATATGCTGCTCTTACACAGGAAACAATTTTTCAAAATTATAAACAATTGTATTTTGAAATTTTGGACCACATTCTTAAAAAAATGGATATAAGATTTCAAGACTGTAAGAAACTTCAACTTGTCTGACTTGCTGACACAACCAAATTCGAATAATTTAATGCATGCTTTCCCACTCGCGCTCTTGAAAATCTACATTTTTACCGAAACATATTTACTAAACACCAGTGCCTTAAACATGAACTGAATCTTGTATATGCCGATGAAAAATTAAGGAATATATTGACTCAAGAGCTCCTTCGAGTGTTTTTTTTTTTTTTTATTGGAGGTTTAACGACCACCGTGAGCAACTCAATGGGCTATAAGCATTCGCCCGTCCCTAATTTAGGGTCACTGATTCCAGGGAAGGGAGAGAGCCAGTGCCGTAAGACAAACACAACATCCATGCCTCACCCGGATTCGAACCCGGTTCGGACGAATGATCAGAGGCCATCGCTTAGACCACTGCGCCACCGGGGCGACATTCGAGTGTTTCACGGAGACAAAGACATTTTTACAGAAGATTATAAATTGGTTTTCCTCAGTTTAACAATTCCATCTACAAGTGTGCCAGTAGAAAGAAGTTTTCTTAAAAGAATACAAACTTGCTCAAGAAACACTAGTTCCCAAGACAGACTTGCTTCTCTGGCAAATATTTCTTATTCAGGAAGACATTTTATTGATGCTCACGACGAAACAACCATCTAACCATCTTGTGACGACATAATCGACAAATTTGCAGCTTTAAAAGAAGAAAAATTGATTTAATATACAAAAAATAAGTAAGTCCTCATTAAGGGATTTTCATTGTAGACAGTACCGTATATACCTTTTCATACTGCTCTTGTACCTCTTCACCTATTTTTCCAACCACGAGCCGCCGCTGAACCATGCACGATCTAAATAAAAACGACACATTCAGAATTGTGACCTTCATCAGTCCAAATTAATATACTTCTCACATATTGTTCAAACAATTCAGTGCAAAATCTGCAACTTAAACTAGGGAACATATTATGTACTTGAATTAAAAGCGCCCAGTGGTCTAAGCAGTGGTTTCTGATCATTCGTCCATGAAGGGTCTCGGTTCGAATCCCGTGAGACATTGATGTTGTGTTTGTCTTATGGCACTGGCTTTTTCCCTTCCCTGGAGCCAGTGGCCATAATTTAGGGACGGGTCACTGCTTATAGCCCATTATGTAGCTCATGGTGGTCGTTAAACCTCCAATCAAAAAAAATATATTAAAAGTTGCACTTCAAAATAGATTTTTATTGCAAAAAATTCAGCTTTGTTTTCTGGTGTACCGTATTCAATAACAGCACTCATGAATAAATACACTCATAAGCACCTCATGCGAAATCAATGCAATGGGCTAAAAGTGCCCCCCCCCCCCCCCACACACACACACACATTCTTAAGTGTCATGCCAAGGTAGGGAGATTAAGTGCTAACCACGTGGGGTCTCGGTTTTGACCACAGACATTTGGGACACTTCTGTGAACACATCTCACTTGCGTGTATAATCTTTAAGGAGTATAAATGCCTTTTTCCTTATAAAAAAAAAACTTAAAGTTTTATCTATGACTATTTTGATAAATGAAAAGCTGAAAATGGATAGAAAAAACCTCAGGACTACAGTTCTGTCCCTCACAAAGTTAAGATTTCAGGCAGGCAATGAAGAGCTTCACTCCACATCACACTTCGCCTCTGGGCAAACAAACTCCCCCTATTGCTGGCATAACGTTCAAAAGGAACTAGGGAGAGAGAGAGAGAGAGAGAGTGTGTGTGTGTGTGTGTGTGTGTGTGTGTGTGTGTGTGTGTACCTTAAGAGTATTCTGATGCACACTCCAAATTAGTACAGACACCTCTCTTGGACTGCACTGCGGAACTTCAGCCTGAATCACTACTGACAAGATCTCTGCAGAATGCATAACTCTGCTGGCGGTGGTACCAAAAATTTATGTTAGCAACTTCATCATTCTGATTGTACGGTAATTAGTGTATAATAAAAGCACAAATATAAAAAATCCATACCCTGTATTTGTTGTTTTATTAAAGATGTGCTCCATAATAGAAATTCAAATTTTGAGAATGGAATTTGAAATAACATTTTCAGAACGAAATTTGGAAACTCAGGTGCCAGGTGAAAACTTTCAGTTGCCATGGCGACTGGGTCCATTAGATTTGTCTACCCCTGACTGTGGCCATACAACAGATACCACTGACTCAAATCGGAATTCAAAGTTTCTCCAGAGTTGTGCCCAATGTTCAAACTGCTTTATCTGGATTTTGCTTTAAAAAGAAGTTCAATACATAAACAAATAAGACAATATATTTATGCTTACAGTGAAATATTAGAAAAAGTTCAGAGTATTTATAACACCATTTTCATGGGAAGGGAGCTATGCCCTGCCCTCTCATCGATAAATTCTCAACGGTTTAAAGAAGATGAAAATATGCACTCTGAGTCCATAGTTTCCCACTAGCATATTAATGAGACCTAGGTTCACAATTTCACTCCCAACTGGGAACACAGTCAAATACATGAATTCTACATGCTTGCTCTTCCTTTCAGTGTGATAAAGAAAAATATCCCCTTCATTGCTTTTGAAA
This sequence comes from Macrothele yani, assembly GCA_039090855.1. Taxonomy (NCBI): domain Eukaryota; kingdom Metazoa; phylum Arthropoda; class Arachnida; order Araneae; family Macrothelidae; genus Macrothele; species Macrothele yani. The sequence goes on along the minus strand of CM076995.1, from coordinate 98,191,347 downwards.
AGGAATACTGCTGGAAAAAAATGTATAGTGATGGATCTTTTTCTCTTGCCCTGAAAGTTTCTGCAGGAACAATAATAATATCAGAAATGGAGGAAAGGTTGTGGTTATTTACCACACAATACATGATCTTTTGGCATTGCCTCCACCTAATTTAATTTATTGGTTCTTTTCACACAATGAAGGACCTTCACTGCTCTTTGGGCCATAAATTCTGCTTTTGATTTTTTTCTGTGAGCTAGAATTTAATTGAAAGACATCATCAGGAAACTGAGCAGGGCAATCAGCTAACTATGGTTTCATATAAGAAAATACAAATAGCACATATTAAGAAGACAAATAAAGCTTCAAAATGAGAAATTTCTCACTAGCATATTAATGTTTTGGTAAAATCTCTTTTATCAGATTTTAATCCTATTTTGACAGCATTAAATGTACTGGACTGGACTGTTATTCCAAAAATTACATCATGCGTATATTCAATTCAATTATGAAATTTACAGCAATTTCAAGAATTTTTTTAACATTATGGCACCATTACTTTGCGATTGAAATGGACTTCTGGCTGACATCAACAGTGTTTAATTTGAATTATTGTACACTGATATTATATGCAGAAAAACATATAAAGTTCTTTTTTTTTTTTTTTTTTTTTTTTTGGTTGGTGGTTTAACGACCACTGTGAGCAACTCAATGGGCTATAAGCAGTCGCCCGTCCCTAATTTAGGGTCACTGGTTCCAGGGAAGGGAAAGAGCCAGTGCCGTAAGACAAACACAACATCCATGCCTCACCGGGATTCGAACCCGGACCCCGTTCGGATGAATGATCAGAGGCCATCGCTTAGACCACTACGCCATCGGGGCGGCTAAAGTTCTTTGATTTCAATGGTAGCATGCGCTCTCTGAATTAAGAATACATTAGTGTCAATTCCAAATTCTGGGGATCCATACAAACACGTTTAGACAAACACTTAGTACAAGGCACCTATGAATCATGCTGCTATGACAATTAACAACACTAAAACAGCATCTAAAATGTAAAAAATTAACATTTTCAACAGAAATCTACTAAACATCACTATTTCTCCTTAAAAAAGAATCAAGTAAAAAAAAACCATTTAAGCTGCTGAGATTAAAAGCAGTTTTTCAGAAAAGAAAATTCAGGGTAAGAGCCACAGAGCAGGAAATTAGAGCATTTTTACTACAAAAGCCACATCTCTTATACAGAAAACTGCAGTACTTCAAATGTAAAAACTTAAGTTGAAAACTTAAAAAAAATGTATCTACAAATGTTGTTGATACAGGGCTACATTTGTCTGCTATTAAAAAAATGTTTTTCTGTAGTATGTATGTCAAAAAAATGTAAGCATTCTGCCATTTTATCTGTTATAAAGGAAATGTTGGGTTCATTTTTGTTAACAGGCTGTGTGCGAATTTTCCAAGTACTGTAAAGTAAAAAAAAAAAAGTGTTTTCACTTTCTTCTTTCTCAAATGTATTCAAGCTAATAATTATAAGCTACTAATATGCATGTCATAATGTAAGTCCGATGGCACATAACTGTAATACTGCACACACAATTACAGATAAAATACTCTTGTTTCTTTTTATGAAATTGGAAGCTGCAATTAAGTAAGTGTAAACGACTGCATGTAACACATTCTTACTTTTAACATCTTTCTACACTTAATATACTCCAGCATTTTTGCTGTGGACTATAAGATAATTGTCACCTGTTTCAATTTTCACTGTTAGTTTTATTTAATTACATAAAAGGATTCAAGAACATTACTTCACACAAAAGAATGCAAACCATCAGTTATAAAAAAGAATATAAAAGGTTACTGAAAAAACATTTCCATCTTGAACCATGAAAGCAGAAAATCATTTGAAACAAAAAAACATCCCCCATAAATGAACATTTAAAGAAGCTGTGAAAATGACAGATAGCTTAATTAAAAAAAAAAGTATCAGGAAAAAGTAAACAATTTCAAAGAAAATCTGTTTAAATAGATGAGTTTGTTCTCTATGCCAGAACTAATTTATATGATGCAAACATAATGTGACTATCATATAATACTATACAGTACTACATGTAAAGTTCTGTTAAACTTAAATTCAAATTAGAAAAGGAAAATCTTATGAAATTTTAGACTTCACCCCAAAAATATTGTATGTTACCTGCTCATAATAGGGTACATGATTTTAAGTCTTACTTTACATGGTGACAATGAAACATCAGTTGCAAATGACAATCGGAAATGTTTTACAGTAATGTCTATACAAGACATGCAAACTCTGTAAATGTTCTGAGGAAGGAATCAATCACACAATTTAATTACAATATAAACGGAACTTAAACATGATACCATGGTTCCCATGGCTGATGTATAATGAAACTTTCATTGTGTCTACTGGAAGTTCAGGAATAAACAAGATTGCCTTTTTTTAAGTATCTTTTTTACATATCAAAACCATAAGAAGTCAATTGATGGCATTCCCAATTTCATGTGGGATTTGGATGTCCTTACCAATGGCATTACAAAAAATACTTAGATGCTTCATTGCCCTGAAGATTTTTTTGGTCTGTGTCAGAACTAAAGGCTATACAAATTGTTTATATCCAAAACAAATATATTACTTTTTATCCACTTATTGTTCCATATTATTAATGCTCTTACTGCTTTTTCTTTGCATTTTGTTCTTTACTGCTCCCTTTCTCCATTTTACCATTATTTTACTGGTCTTTCTGAGTTGTTGCAATTAACTGAGATTTTTGCAAGTCATAATTATTATTCTGAGAAACAATTTCCAAGTATTTGTAGATGAAACAATAATTTATAGATATTAATAGAGTACAATGAAAAGATGAAAAGACAGGGTTTGTAGAGGAGTGCATGCAACTTTTGAGAAACAAACAGGTTCAGGTGTTTCAGAAAACAGTCCTTAACATCTTTATTAATAGATTTTAGTCATCTTTTCAAAAGCATGATTTCCAAATAAATTTATCTTGAGATGGCAACATATGAGAGGTTTTTACAGAAACTTTAACAAATAATACTAATCTTGATATGGCAAATTACATTATACAAGTAGCTAAGTTTTGATATAAAAAATAACATCATATGCTTTTGACAGTAAGTCAAACAAACGAGCAACAAACATGATTTGTAAATAAGACATTCTTTTGTTTACAAATTAGGACTCTATAAAACACTTAATGATCATGTGATTATATAATAAAAAGGAATGGCAGAAATCTACATAACCCAATAACAATTAATAAATGAAGTATTTCTAATCAAACAGTACTTAAATTTTGTAAAAAGAAGTTAAAAAATTGGAACATTTTAGTAGCAAATTCTACCTTCTTCAGGCATGGACTGAATGATACCAGAATGAAATGCCCCAATTTCATAGCTTCTTCTGACAAAAGCATTGCTTCATTAGAAATAATTCATGCTTCCATCAATTGTGTGATCACAAACTTTACTTTAGAAAAAATACTTTACATATTGAAAATTATTATGTGTACTTCAGAAAAAATACTTTACATATTGGAAATTAGGGTGTACTTCAGAAAAAACACTTTACATATCAGATAACATGCTTTTATTTTACAGACAATTTACTTATTTTATTTACTTGGATTGTTGCCTACAAAATGAAAGTAAACATTTTTCCTATTGGAAATGGTAAGTACAGGTGATCAAGACTAAAGTTAGGTTGACAGTACTTCTGTGTTTCTTAAATCCAACCTTCATGTAACTGTAGCATGCAAATTTTCAAACTGTATTTATTTGTTACATGTAAATGCATAATTCCTATTACTGTAAGAACTTTTTTACATTCGTTCTAGGAGGACTAGGAATGATATGTCATGCATGAAAGTGTCACTGATAACACATTCTCCAACATCAATGTTCAAAGTGTCTACCCTGCACTAAAATATGGAACTTACTGTGAACTCTGTGATGTAGAATTGTATACTTGTTGGTGGAAGGATTTCCCAGAAATTCATTCTCACCAACAAAGTTGGTGTCATGTGAAATGATGCGTACCTAATTTCATAAAAAGCTATTGTACATCTATTTTCACTTATTTATGTGTTTGTTTACTCAAATTTACCCATCATTTAGCGCAATGGAGGAGATTATCAACATGATAATTTCAATTACTACTGCATTTTTACCATTTGGTGTGCTATGCACAGATCAGTTTTGATCTGGCAATTCTAATTGATACTTTTCCCTTCTTTAAGGGAAATCAAAAATGTATCACTATATTTTTTTACCTAAATTTAAATATCTTTGTACAGGATGTTTCACTTGTAGGAGGCCCTGAGTTATAATTTACTACAAACATGGATAAAGACATGTTTAAATGTAACATGACTCTGGCATGTCTTGCCTGCATGGCACCGCATGGCAGCTGCCATAGGAACCGTTGCCGACTTCTGATTTTCAGTTCCCCACACCCTGATAAGCTTAGTATGTGGCCATTCTCAGGGTGGAAAACATGCACACAATTCAGCAGAAAGTGTTCTTGGTAACATCATATTAGACCATGGGCTCTTTCAAGGTTACACACTCGCATATAAGAAATGGTTTAATGTTGCAGCGCCGTCTAAAAGTGCAATACAGAAGATGGTGAAAAAACTGGAAACAACAGACATGTTGGTGAATGTCCACGGGGGCAGCCATCTTGCAATATCTGAGGAAACAGAGCAGGATGTGCATAACAGGTTGCTTAACTCGCCAAGCAAGTCACAGAATAGCAAAACAAGGGGAGCATTAGCTTGCATCGAGTGTCTGTAGTGCTGGAACTGCAAGGGCCCCATTTCACAAAAAGGGAATTCCTTCCTGGCTGAAAACAATGACATCTGGACATAACTTTTTCCTCAGACGAAGTGTGGTTCCACCTGTCTGGGTACGTCAATCTTCGCATTATATGTGCTTATAGGCCAAAGCAAATCCACATGAGATTCATGAACAACCACTGTATGATCTCATGATTGGAGTGTGGTGTACCATGTCACACACGTGGGTCGTAGGGCTCATATTCTTTGAAACGACAGTGAACACAGGTGTGTACTGTAAAATTTTCAACACATTTGTTAATCAGTTGGATGACTTTGAGTTACAACGTGGCTACTTCCAGCAAGACAGGGTGACCTGTCACATGTCCAAGAGGTCTGTGTCAGTTGTAACCAGCTACTTCGAAGATCTCATACTCTACAAAGGAATATGGCCACAAAGGTCTCCAGATCTCAGTCCCCCAGACTTCTTGTGAGGCATGTTGAAGGGAAAGGTCTATCCAATAAACCACGTACACTCCAGCAACTGAAAGCAAACATCACCATTGCAATTGACGACATCAGCCACACTCAACTAATTGAGACATTCGCAAACATGGAGTGCTGGGTTGCTAGGTGCCTGCAGGAAGGAGGCAGCCACTTCCAGCATTTGTTGTGATGCAATATGTTGGACATCTCTCCAAGGTATGCACTACTACATGCATGTTTGCCTACCTTGTATATTATGTCTGTAATAAACAATAACTCATGGCCTGTGAGTGAAACACTCTGTATTTTAAAATGCTCACTGAATTCATCATAGCTCTAAAGTTTTTGTTGTGATAAATTCATGAGTATTGAAACTTTTTTTTTTTTGCTCATAGACCTAAATCAAGTGACAACAATGTATCAAAAGTATGAGCAATGTACAACACTGAACAAAGGCAAAATATAAACAGAAGTAAAACAAAACTGTTAATTAAAATACCTTTATGTACAGCCTAACATAAACAAAACAAAACTAAGCAACAAATGTACATGGAACTGGGGAGAATACATGACAAAAATTGGGAAAGCATATTTACCCATAGCCATTCCGATAATTAAAGTAATTATGCATATGGTCCAAAGTTAAAAGTTGGCATTTCAGTGATTTGCAGAAATCAAATAATAGAATTTCATGGAGAATATAACAAATGAGCTTAGCTCAAACCCAACCTAAAATTCAAAATATAGTGAAAATGCTGGATTTTTTCCCCTCTCTTAATCACTTATCATGTAAAATGACCAAAGATTGGATTTGCATTTCACAAATGCAAAAATTATCAATCTTCAAGAATATTTTTAAAAGATGCATTTCAAAAGTAAAAAGAAATTATATTAGAAAGGCATGCCATTCCATTAAAAGATAACTGTCTCTGTTAGAAAATAACAAACAAACAAAGAAATTCTGACATGAAATTTGCGTAAAACCAGAATCAACCCAATATTGTTGATGTAAATTTATTATGTAAACAATAATAAAAGCAATGTCTTCATGTAATAAAATTATAACCGTTTTTATATACATCTAAGAGACAAAGCATTGAGCAAAATATACAAGGTCATAACGTGAGTGACAAAATGATGCATCAGGAATCCAGAGGAATATTTTCAGGAGCATCTTCTATTGCATAATATGTATGCTTGATACTATCATCAAGTACTTTTACAACTCTAAATCCAGATTTATCACTTCCAAGTTGTGCACCGACAGCTGATGTTACGATTACTTCCAAATTATTGCAATGCCCACCAGTTTGCCTGAAACAAAATATGGAGAAAACCAGACATTGTGGTGTGATAAATACCATAAAGTAACTCAGATTTGTAACATTCAAAATATAAGATCTAATACATTCAAAAACTCTTACTGGTGTAGAAAACTGAGCTTTCCATAGTTTTCAGGTGGCAAAAACCAGCTTATTTACAGAATGATGCGAGCAATTACCCAGAGGATCAAAAGACAATGTTCCACATCAATAGAGCCAAAAGAGTGCCATCACACAGTGGTACCACAGAGAAAGAATTATTACAGTAGTTAAGGAAACAACAAGTGATATTTATAACTTCTGGATCCTATTTCCATGTAATGGAGTGAGCTGGCTATTTCACATTTTTGCTCTGTTAATATCAGCATTTCGCACCAGATTTGCAGGAGTTGTGTTGTTACCTTGCCATCGCAAGACCTGTTACTAAGAAAATGTCTGTAGTTTTCAGCACTTCTTTTGTAAAAAAAACGTGCTGATGTTACCAGTTTGTCCATCCATCTGTGGACACCATATTTCTGCAACTATTGATCTTATCTGAAAAATTATTTCTGCATTGGGAAGCTTGAAACGTGAAAATAATGATCCTTGCATTCAGGTTTTTTTATGATGCACAATTTTACAGTTAAAGGGCATAAATGCAGATGATATTAAATTCAAAATACATTTTATTCCACATATTTACTTTTAAACATCCCATTGAAAAAATTCTTTTACCGTTCAATTCCATTTACGTAGAAGACTATTTTAGGTATAGCAACTTTTTCAAGTTAAGTATAGATTTTCTGCTAGGGGGCATAAAAAGAAATAGTGTTTTTGCCGAGATCTCTGCCTCAAAAACTCCAATTCAAAAAATTCTTTCTGCACCGGATACAGCTCCCGATGGGAAAAAAATAAAATATGGAGAAAATCAGACAACTATAATTTCTGAATTTTTGGTAAAGAATAGTTTGGCCACCAAGGGCGTAAGTGTTCATTTCTGCTTCTGATGTATTTTCAGCAAAATTAGAGCGTCTAAAATCTTGATTGAAAAAAATCTTTCGCATACCAATACCACTCACATAATACATCTTTTTAGAATATTTCCTTCATAAAATAATGCATCGTCTCTCCACCGGGGAATGTCAATGTATATCTTATTTTTTTCAATATCTCTGCTTCTAAGAATCCAATCTGAAAAATTCCTTTTTTGTTGTATAGCATTTCCAGTGCAAAATGTTTCATGCATAATTTTAAAATTTTCATGTAATTCATAGATTTTCCGCTAAGGGCGTAAAGCTAAATTGCATTTCCCCCGATATCTCTGCTTCCAAATTTCCGATGTAAAAAATTCTTTTTGTATGGGATACAGAAAGAATTTGGATTCTGTATGTTACACCAAACATGCATCTCTCCAAGCTTCTTTCAGTTGTCTGCAGTCTTTATGTCTTCTTTAGTTAAGGTCCATGTCTCTGCTCCGTATGTAAGCACTGGAAGGATGCATTGATTAAACACTTTTCTTTTAAGACGTAATTGCATATTGCTTTTAAAAATTGTACTGTTTCTTCAAAAGCTCTCTAGGTAAGTTTTATACGCCGATTAATTTCTTCATCAATGTGACCCTCACTTGATATCTGCTGTCCAAGATAAATGTAGGTATTGGTTATCTCCAGCTTTTCCCCATCAATCGATAAATCTTCATTTCTTGTAAAAGCATTGTACATCACTTTTGTCTTCTGAAAGTTCATTTTTAATCCCACTTCTTTACTCTTGTCATCAAGTTCCTGTATCACATTCAGCAGCTCTGAAGGGGCAATTGCACAAATGACTATCTCATCAGCAAAACAAAGGTAAGTTAAATAATTTCCATTAATTTTTATCCCTTTGTTTTCCCAGTTCAATGATTGAAAGACATTTTGCAATGTGACATTCAAGATTTGTTACTGTTTTCCTTGACAAACTAACAACAGCGCATGCGCATCGATATTGCTAGTAAAATCAAGATGAGGATAAATACTCCCCATTCCCAATTCCTTGAAGTGCACGTTAGAACAACGCTGATGACAGTGACAAAAGTAGCACTGAAAACCTAGGTTACAAGTTTATTAGCCGAATTCGCAATTGATCTTACTGTGAATCTCATCTACCCGTATTTTAGGTTAAAATTTATTAAAAAATGACTAATTTATATAAAAAAAAAACACGTCTTTGAACATCGCTACTAACCAAGTAAGTGTCCAACCACGTGATTTTAAGGTAAGTTAAATTTAAAATTTTATTAATAGTAACAGTATTTTCCTAAAACCAACTATCATTTTCATTACAGCATAATAAATTATTACCATTTGATTCTTCTAAATATTTATTTTTTAATATCAAACAAAGACGAAGTACATGTGGTTCATATCACGAATCAGCCAAAAAAAAAAAAAAAAAAACATGCTGTAAAAATAGTGTTAGTAATACAATGTTTGTAGTGTAAGAATATATGTTTCACATATTAATTTATTTGCAAGTGTTAATTGGCATTAAAGAGTTCGGGAGATATGTGTAACCTTGTCTCACTCCCTTTCCAATTTTTATTAGCGCTGCATTACCAAATAACCAAACCTTTGCACTTGCATTTTCATAGATGCTACTAATGATACTAATGTATGAATATTCAATACCACGGGATTTCAAAGCCATTGTAACTGCGGATGGTTTCACAGAATCGAAGGCGTTTTCATAATCAATAAAAGCCATACATACATGTAATGGGAGTTCATATTCCCTCGTTCTTTCAATTAGTTCTCTCAGTACATTGATATGATCTATAGTGCTGTAGCCACTCCTAAATCCAGCTTGTTCTCTCGGTTGAGCCATGTCCAATGTTATTTTCAAGCGATGTTAAAGAATCTTAGTGAAGATTTTATAAACCACTGATAGGTGGCTGATAGGAGTTCCTGAGATCCTCAACATCACCTTTTTACGTAGCAGGATCACTGTAACATTGTTTCAGTCCCCAGGGATCTTCCCTTCATTGAGACATCTAGTGAAAACTTGGGCAAGTCTAGTTTCAATTTCTCCCCTTGCTTCTTGTATAATGCCCACGGATATTCCATCTTCTGCTGGAGCTTTTCCCCATTTCATGTTCTTAATTGCATGTGTAACTTCTGCCGGGAGGACTGGAGGACTGTTACCTTTCATAATGTCCAGAGCAGATGTATCCTCTCTTTCATATAGTTTTGAGTAAAAATATTTCATCCTTGTCAAAATTTCAACTCGATTTCTTGTTACAGCGCCATCTTCTTTTCTCAGGGCCATAATCTGTTTTCTTCCCTTACTGAGATGCCCCTTTGCTCTCTTCAGGCTTTCAATTGCTTTTCTCACTAGTACACAGTTGAATTTTCTTGCATCCTCCACGATACCTTTTCATACTGTCTTGCATAGCTTTATATACTCCACTTTGGAAGTGACATCTTTATTTGTCTTCATCTCTCTTCTCTTCTGCATTAGCATTTTTGTTTTTCCTGATATTTTATTTATATGCAACTTATTCTTAGTTCCACCTATTTTTGTTGCTATTTCCAAAACAGCTTTGGTTAATTTTCTGTTAACTACATAGATGTCTACTTGTTCTGATGTTAGATCTTCTAGAGCAGAGAATCTGTTCCTCAGTTTTAATCTAAACCTTCAAATTATGATGCTTTTTAAGGTTGGTCATATCAATACATATTGTTTGTTTTATGAGCGTGCCACATTTTGTGTTTAGTGCTGAGGTTCATCTTACATCTCACTATTTCATGATCACTCACTGTGTTGAACCTGTTCAGCACACTGTAGTCTTCCAAGACAAATTTCTTACATACATATCATTAAGCTGTTCCCTGATATTCAGAGTTTAGCTCCACAAAGAAATACAAACAACTACCAGATAATGTTCACTTATTGTTGCCGTTTTAAAAATTTTCCATTAGCAGTGATCTTGACATACAACTCGAGCTTCACTGACATCCATCACACGCCGTACACAAGATCTTTCATACATCATACTCATAATCTTTTTCTCATGCAGACACTCCTGAATATGATCCTCCCATGACTTCCTTGGCCTTCCTCCACCTTTCCTTCCTGCCACTTGGGCTAAAAAGATTTTCTTAGTAAGCATCTCATCACTCATTCTTTCAACATGGCCAAACCACTGAAGCATATTAGTCTCCACCTTGCTAACAACATTTTGCTTCACATTACACAATTGCAACACATCTTCATTCCTCACACAATCAGAACACAATCACCACAAACCCCCGTAAGTAATGTATTTCTCCAGCACACAAACAACCTCTATGTTTCTTCTGTAGTACCCAGGTTTTACTGCCATACATGCGTAGGAACAATTACACTTGCATATACAGCCATGCGGGACTTTCTTAAGAACCCATCATTCCTGTGAAAGTGAAACCCTCCCAAAGCAGCCATGATTTTCAATGAAAAATTCACTCGCCTACTAATTTCACCATCCAATTTGTTCTCTCTGTCAAACATGCTTCCTAAATACACAAATTCATTCACCTGGTCAATCACTGTGCCATTTAGACATATATTACACATTCAGTACTACCAGTTCCTCTCTCAAAAACCATAACTTTGGTTTTTCCCTTATTTATACTTAGTTTGAATTTCACGCAAACTTTGTACATCTGAGACAACATATACTGCAACTCACTTTTGCTCTCTGCCAACAAGACAGTGTCATCAGCATACAGCAATCTGCACACACGGATATCACCAAGACATAAACCATAAACCAGTATTATTTATTTTGGCATCACGCATGCACGCATCCATAAATATATTAAACAGCCATGATGACATTATATAACCTTGTCTGACTCCAGCACTAATAGAAAACCATTTTGATAAAAACACCATTTACTCGTACACAAGCTCTACTGTCAGCATACAAGGCTTTTACACTGTTAAGTAGATTCCCAGTAACACCATATTCATTTAATACCTTCCGCAAAAGTGGTCCTATTTACTCGGTCATAAGCTTTCTCTAAATCTATGAAGGAAGCAAAAAGTTTCTTACCAACAACCAGATACTTTTCAATCATTATGCGTAATGCAAAAATTTGGTTAGTGCAGCCTTTACCAGGCATAAAACCACTCTGAACGTCCCACACTTTTTCTGATGTAAGACCTCGTACTTTTTACAAAAATGACCTTACCAAATAATTTCCCTGGCACACTCAGTAGACTAATACCACGATAATTCTTGCAGTCAGTCTGATCACCTTTTCCCTTATACAAGGGAACAATGATAGCATCCTTCCAATCCCGAGGGACCATTCCTAACTCCCAGCACAATTGGCAAATTGTTCTTGTTACACCTAATAAAATCAATTTCATTGTCATTCCATTGGGAAGCTTTCATGTTCATTTTATGTGGAGTTTTTTCTTGAAAAAGGAGTTCATGATGAAAAACCTTTCTGCCACTGCAAACTCAACACGAATATTTCCACACAGGTTTTTGTTCCCATGTTCGAATTTACCTACCGAAGTTTCATTCTGTTGTTGTTGCCCTATTTTTGCATTGAAATTACCCATTATGATCTTCAAGTGCTGTTTCCTTTATTATTTAGATGCCGAATTTCTTCGTAAAAAATTTCAACTTCTTCCTCAAGATAACTTGAGGTGGGTGTATATGCTTGAATAATCTGAGCCTGGTATCTTTCTGAGATTTGGATAAGGAGTCGCACAGTTCTGTCCGAAAAATTTTCAACTTCTAGAACATGATTCTTCAGTTTTTTGTTTATTATAAATCCAACACCACTAGTTCTGCCAGTATCTCTTCCACGATAGTAGAAGAGATGTCCACTTTTCAGTTCAATGAGATCTTCTCCTTTTCTTCTTGCCTCACTTAGCCTGACGATATCCCACTTGATTCTTTGGAGTTCCTCCTCCAATTCAAGGAGCCTTGAATCAAAAGATAGAGATTGTCCATTAAACATAGCCAAGGTCAGCATTGGACAGCAGTCTAGTCCAGTCCTCTGGTGATTCTCAGAACCCACTGCCTTCACGTCGCTTTGGCTGCTGTCTTGGCCAGGTAAGTTCCACTTGCTGGAGACTGAAGGCCAAGACTTCAATTGTGATATTATCTTTGGGGAAGGGGGTTGGCCATAACTCAATACGCTGGTGAAGCAGGTTGGTGAGTGTGGGATAGCATTTCTTCTGATCCCAATAGTATAGTAATGCTCTTATTTGTCAGTCGTCAGAGCCCCTTTAGAGGGAACAGGACGTAATGCGGCATTTGTCAAGGAGAGGTTACATGTTATGCATCACCTGACCTTGCATCCCCATATATATAGTGATGTACAATACTTTTACAAGAAATGAAGATTTATGGATTGATGGGGAAAAGCTGGAGATAACCAATACCTACATTTATCTTGGACAGCAGATATCAAGAAGGTCACATTAATGAAGAAATTAATCGGCATATAAAACTTGCCTGGAGAGCTTTTGGAAGAAACAGTATGATTTCTCAAGAGCAATATGCCATTATGTCTTAAAAGAAAAGTATTTGATCAATGCATCCTTCCAGTGCTTACGTATGGTGCAGAGATGTGGACCTTAACTAAAAGAGACATACAAAGACTGCATACAACTCAAAGAAGCATGGAGGGGCGCATTTTTGGTGTAACCAGGAGAGATAAAAAGAGGAACTCGTGGATCAGAAAAATGACAAGAGTGGAAGACATCACAATCAGAGTAAAATCCCTGAAATGGCAATGGGCTGGGCATAATGCCAGAAGGACAGACCATCGATGGACAGCTGAAATTTTAGATTGGATTCCAAGGGACGGGAAAAGACCCAGAAGAAGACCACATGGGAGATGGGTGGATAAAATTCAAAAGTATGCGGGAATAACATGGAGGAGACTGGCACAAGACAGACCATTGTGGAAGAAATTTGAGAAGACCTTCGTCGAGCAGTGGATTGATAATGGTTAACAATGAATGAATGAATGAATGATAGATAGGGAGGGAGGGAGGAGGGGGCAGGTGGGCAGACAGACAGATCACTTTTGCCACTAGAGAACCTAAGTGTAACTTTCTCGAAATTTGCATTTGCATCAGTATCAACACTCTTATGCAGGGTGTAAGGTCAGGTGATGCGTAACATCACAGCCTCTCCTTGACAAATGTCAACCCCGCCTTCTCGTGGTGCATCCTGTTCCCACTAAAGGGGCTCTGACGACCGCCAATAGCGGTATAACTATACCATCAGGATCAGAGGAAATGCTATCCCACACTCACCAACCCGCTTGGCCAGCGTGGTGAGTTATGGCCAAACACATCCAAAATGACTCTACAACTTAAATCTTGGCCCTCAGTCTCCGGCAGCTGGAATGTACCTGGCCAAGGCAGCGGCCAGTGCGACATGAAGGCAGAGGATGCTAAGAATCCCCGGAGGACCGGACTAGGCTGCCATTTGATGCTGACCTTGGCTACCTATAACGGACGCTCCCTATCTTCTGATTCAAGGCTTCTTGAATTGGAAGAGGAACTACAAACGATCAAGTGGGACATCGTCGGGCTAAGTAAGGTAAGGAGAAAAGGAGAAGATCTCATTGAACTGAAAAGTGGACATCTCTTCTACTATCGTGGGACAGATACTGGCAGAACTAGTGGTGTTGGATTTATAATAAACAAGAAACTGAAGGATAAAGTGGTAGAAGTTGAAAGTTCCTCTGACAGAGCTGCACGACTCGTTATCCAACTATCGAGAAGATACCAGGCTCAGATTATTCAAACTTATGCACCCACCACAAGTCATCCAGAAGAAGAAATTGAAGAATTTTATGAGGAAATTCGTCATCTAAATAATAAAGGTAAGCAGCACTTGAACATAATTATGGGAGATTTCAATGCAAAAATAGGGCAACGGCAACAGAATGAAATTTCAGTAGGTAAATTCGGTCACGGCAACAGAAACCAGCGTGGAAATACTCTCGTTGAGTTTGCAGAGGCAGAAGGATTTTTCATCTTGAACTCCTTTTTCAAGAAAAAGCCACACAGGAAATGGACATGGAGACATCCAATTGGGACGACAAGTGAAATTGATTTTATTATGTGTAACAAAAAATTCGTCATCGAAGACTGCAGTGTGCTGAACAAGTTCAACACAGGTAGTGACCATAGATTGGTGAGATGTAAGATGCACCTCAACACTAAACTGGAACGTGGCAAGCTCATAAGACAAACAGAATGTATTGGCATAACCAACCTTAAAAAACACCATAATACTTTCAAGTTGGAACTGAAGAACAGATTCTCTGCTTTAGAAGGCCTAACATCGGAAGAAGTGGATATTTCGGAAGTTAACAGAAAAGTAACCAAAGCTCTAATGGAAACAGCAACAAAATTAGCTGGGTCTAAGAACAAATTACATGTGAACAAATTATCAGGAAAAACCAAAATGTTGATGCAAAAAAGAAGAGAGATGAGGACAACTAAAGAAGATGTGACTTCCAAAGTGGAATATATAGAGCTATGCAAGACAACACGAAAAAGTATCACTGAAGACGTAAGGAAATTCAACTGTGAGCTAGTGAGGAAAGCAATTGAAAATAACCAAAGCCTAAAGATAGCAAAGGGACATTTCAGTAAGGGAAGAAAACAGATTATGGCTCTGAGAAAAGAAGATGGTTCTATAACAAGAAATAGAGGCGAAATTTTGACAAGAGTGAAAGATTTCTACTCCAAATTATATGAAAGGGATGATACATGTACTCCAGACATCATGAAAGGTACCAGAGTTCTTCCAGTCCTCCCAGCAGAAGTTGCTCATGCAATCAAGAACATGAAGCGGGGGAAAGCTCCAGGAGAAGATGGAATTACTATAGACATCATACAAGAAGCAAGTGGAGAAATTGAAACAGTACTCGCCCAAATTTTCACTCGATGCCTTAATGAAGGGAAGATTCCTGAGGATTGGAACAATGCTACAATGATCCTGCTACATAAAAAAGGTGACATTGAGGATCTCAGGAACTACAGACCTATCAGCCTCCTATCAGTGGTTTATAAAATCTTCACTAAAGTTCTTTCACACCGCTTGAAGGTAACACTGGACATGGCTCAACCGAGAGAACAAGCTGGATTCAGGAGTGGCTACAGCACAATAGATCATATCCACGTACTGAGAGAACTAATTGAAAGAGCGAGGGAATATGAGCTTCCATTGTGCATGGCTTTTATCGATTATGAAAAAGCCTTTGATTCGGTGAAACCATCAGCAGTTACCACGGCTCTGAAATCCTGCGGTATTGAAGATGCATACATTAATATTATTAATAACATCTATGAAAATGCAAGTGCAAAGATTCGGCTGTTTGAAAATACAACACACATAAAAATTGGAAAGGGAGTGAGACAAGGTGACACCATATCTCCGAAGCTCTTTAATGCCACATTGGAAAATGTCTTTCAATCACTGAACTGGGAAAACAAAGGGATAAAGATTAATGGAGATTATCTAACCCACCTTCGTTTTGCTGATGACATAGTCATTTTTGCAACTACCCCATCACAGCTGCAGAGTAAGATCCAGGAACTTGCTGACAAGAGTAAAGAAGCGGGATTAAAAATGAACTTTCAGAAGACAAAAGTGATGTTCAATGCTTTTACAAGAAATGAAGATTTATCGATTGATGGAGAAAAACTGGAGATAACAGATACGTATGTTTATCTTGGACAGCAGATATCAAGTGAGGGTCACATTGATGAAGAAATTAATCGGCGTACAAAACTTGCCTGGAGAGCTTTTGGGAGAAACAGCATAATTTTCAAGAGCAATATGCCATTATGTCTTAAAAGAAAAGTGTTTGATCAATGCATCCTTCCAGTGCTTACGTATGGTGCAGAGACGTGGACCTTAACTAAAAGAGACATACAAAGGCTGCAGACAACTCAAAGCAGCATGGAGAGATGCATGCTTGGTGCAACCAGGAGAGATAAGAAAAGGAACACGTGGATCCGAAAAATGACAAGAGTGGAAGACATCATGATCAGAGTTAAATCCCTGAAATGGCAATGGGCTGGACATACTGCCAGAAGGACAGACCATAGATGGACAACCGAAATTTTAGATTGGATTCCAAGGGACAGGAAAAGACCCAGAAAAAGACCACATGGGAGATGGGTAAATGAAATTCGTAAATATGCGGGAGTGACATGGAGGAGACTGGCACAAGACAGACCGTTGTGGAGGAAACTTGGGGAGACCTTCGTCCAGCAGTGGATTGATAATGGTTGACAATGATGATGATGATGATGCAGGGTGTATAGGAAAGTCCTTAAACAGGGAAATAACTTTTGAACGCAAAATGCTAGAGTTGTGGAAGTAGTGTGCACATATAGTAAAGTGACTGTGTTCTATCAGATGAAACCGATTGCAGCCCCCCCCCCCCCCCCCCAGTGGCGAATTTTGGAAGTTAGTGATCCTATCGCGAGAACAAAGACAGAGAGCGAAAAAAAGTCAATAGCAAACGTGTAGAGCGTCACCGATTTAGTATAAAATGACGCCCTACATTCACCAAAAACTGCAATAGAAGTCCGGAAATGCAGATCTCTCTGCATGCGATCACCAGCATAAATATGTCGCTCATCGCGTGCAGACGTGTGACATTATAAGGTGATGCAAATTTACTAATAAAACTAATACATGTACGTGTCAGCAAGGTAAAATTTATTATGTACTGTACAGTAAAGCAGTAAAAAATTCATACAGCAGTAGGACATTATGAAGAAGAAAAACACAAAATAATGTTCTAGAAATACAAAATGTCAGTATTAATACTTAAGCATTCGCAATAAGTCCACCATCGGCAGCAATACACATCTGTATTCGAGCTAGAACTTCTTGTTGGACTTTCTGCAGCATTTCATGTGTTACATTTCTGCATGCTTGGATAATACGGGGTTGTGGAAATTTACCATACAAGACCAAATGTAAGGCCACACGTCACACTGATGTCTCTTGTACTGCAGTGTGGGTGGGCTAGCGCATAGGCCAGGACGTTCACTGGCTGCACATGCACACCTGCAAGTGTCGGCCTACCTGAACGGGGACGACTTGTAATGCTCCCGGTTTCTCTCAGCCGGCGAACGACACTGATGATAGTAGCCGCAGTAGGATGAGAACGATTAAGGAAACGTAATGCATATTGACGTGCTGCCTCCCTTGCCCGACGACCGCATTCCCCGTACAACATAACCATCTCGCAGTACTCCTCGTTGAAATAACTAGCCATGTGTAGACTCGAAGATCCAGTCCACGCACTGTCTGACAAACCTTTCCTGACCGCCAATTTATGCTTCCCGATGAGGTATGACGTAGCATTTCCATTTGCATACTTTCATCCATCCTTCGCTGTTTTGCAGGCAAAATTCGTTTACAGATTTTACGCTTTGCAATGTCATTCGTGACATATTTATGCCGGTGACCGGATACCGAGAGATCTGCATTTCCGGACTTCTATTGGAGCTTTTGGTGAATGTAGGGCATCATTTCATACTAAATCGGTGACGCTCTACACATTTGCTATTGACTTTGTTTCGCTTTCTCTCTTGGTTCTCGCGATAGGATCTCTAACTTCCAAAATTTGCTGCTAGAGGTGCAGCAATCGGTCTCATCTGATAGAACATAGTCACTTTACTATATGTACATACTACTTCCACAACTAGCATTTTGCGTTCAAAAGTTATTTCCCTGTTTAAGGACTTTCCTATACACCCTGTATATGTGACTGAAAAATAATTCAGTCATATGCAACATGTTCCTTACTTATATTAATGCACAGCCCCCTACCCTGGGCTATACTTGTATATCCTGTTTTTCTCAATGCTTCTACTTTTAATAGTTCTATTTAAGAAATTCCTCTTTTTTTGTGTGTGGACCACATTTCTGGTGATGAATATTTGGCATATAATTTCAAGATTTTCATAATGGATAACTCTGTTGCTAGATGGGAAGACCTCTGTTTGAAATGAATTAGCAGAAATATCTATATATCTAAAAGTTTGATTGGAAAAATCCTTTTTGATTATATACCGCTCATTACGAAAACATTTTGTGCATATTTCCCGCCCAGAATCATTCACCGTTTAGTAGCTAGGGGAAAAAATGTAAAATCTATTTTTTGGTATCTCTTCTTTTAAAAGTCCAATTTCATAACTTCTTTCAACATCAGATTCTGTTCACTTTGTGGAACATTTGGCAAACACTCTGGGATATCTTTCATGCACAGTTCTGACACTAGGTGGTATTAGTGCAAATTTATGTTTGTAACTGTACCAGTAAAACAAAAGTTGGTCCCATTTTGAACTACACATAATCTTGAGACTCCATTCCTGTGTGAAACAAGCACCAACATCAACTGGTACAGCGATGACACGGAGCCCACAAGGCTGGTGACTTACGTTTGGCATGGAGCAATGTGTCTCTTATAAGGTGAGCAGAGAATGGAGGTTGATAAATGTGATGTTTGGGTGCTTTTATGTAATTATTGGGAAGGACGGCTAAACATGGCAGCAGCAGCAAGAGAAATTTGTGTGGTTGAAGGAGAAAATGGTTCTGACATTTAAATGCAAAATTTAAAAATGGTTCTGACATTTAAACGCAAAATTTAAAAATGGTTCTGACATTTAAATGCTGGAGACACAAGTCTTGAAGACAAGCCAAGGTTGAAAATTGAATGATCATCAATACCGACACACTGGTCAAAGCTGTAATATCAAACCCCAGAATCAATATATGACAACTGGCAACTGAGGTGGGGTCTTCCAAATTTACCATTTTTAGTCACCTGAAACAGCTTGGTTTCTCCTCCAGGTGCCATCAAACGGCTCCTCATGAAATGATACCTTAGCAGGCAGGATAACATGTTGCTTTCTGTAGCAGATTGCAGTCAGAGCCACAGGATGATAGGTTTTGGCAACGTATTGTCAATCATATAGGATAAAAAGTACATATTCTTATGTTATCCTACAGGTGGGAACCAATGGCTGAGGGCATGCCAGGAAGCACAGCCACTGGTGTAAATAGGACAGTTCGAGAAGAAAGTCATGCTTTGGTGAAATTATGAGAGTCCTGTGAACAAGGAACTTGTGCCAGATGTTCAGGCTGTGTATGGAAGCCTCTATGCCAAATAACTGCAGCAGAACCATGATGCTCTATGCCAATGATACACAGCATTCAACAATAGGCAGTGGCCCTTGCTGCAAGTGGATAATGCCCCAAATCACACCACCAGAGTGGCTGGCCAAAAACTACAGGAAATGGAAGGGGTTGGGATTCTACATCATCCTTCATACACCAATAGCTATTTAGTAGTAGTAGTACACTGCCGGACAATTGCTAAGGACGGATGACAATAGCAACGATAGCAACCATAAAATGGAAGGCAGGAAAATGTGGAAATTAGCATAAGTGCGGGATACAGTTAGACGTGTTGTGCGTATGCAAATTTTGGATTGCCAAACTTGTTCGTGGCTTCATAGCGCTGATAAGAGATATAAAGGATTTGACGCGTATTGACCGTTGTTGTTCAAATGCAAAGTTGAAAGGGAAAAAATCAATTGACGAACTTGCAATTTTCAGTATGTCTTCCCGACATCACCTAGATGATTTTACGCTTGGCCGTAATATTGGCAAGATTGAAGAAGGGCGAAAAATAACAGATGTTGCCAGGGAGTTCGACGTCAGCCACAGTGTTGTTTCAAGGATTTGGAAATCATTTCAAACAAATGGAAAGTGTAGCAAACGTCACAGAGGAGGTCGTCTTTGCAGTACGACACCTGCAGAAGATCGGTACATAGTGCTATCAACAAAAAGACATCGGCGCAGCACAGCTAGTGAGGTAGCAAATCAGTTTATGGCTGCTACTGGCAAGCGGATCTCCCGAAAAACTGTCGCCAGACATTTGCATGAAGGAGGACTATACGCCCGCCGTCCTGTTGTGTGCATCCCATTGTCCAGACGTCACTGTACCACCCGTTTGGAATGGTGCCATCAGCATCGCAATTGGACTGATAATGACTGGTCTGCTGTCCTCTTCTCAGATTAGAGTAGATACAGTCTATCGTCTGATTGTCGACGACAACTGATCTGGCGTGATAGTGGTACTGCATATTGTCCAGCAAACATAGAGGAAAGGGACCGATATCCGACATGTAGTGTCATGGTATGGGCTGGCATCATGATCAATGGCCGTACGTCCCTCTATGTGCTTCCAATTGGGACTATGACTGGCCAACGATACATTAATGATGTTCTGCTACCTCATGTCCGCATGTTCCGTGGTGCTGTTGGTGATAGATTCATTTTCATGGACGACAACGCAACATGTAATCGAACAGTCGCTGTCCAGGAGTGTCTTGAGAGCGAGGATATTCAACGCCTCGTATGGCCAGCACGTTCTCCAGATCTGAATCCCATTGAAAATGTGTGGGATGCTTTGGGGAGGAGTCTTGCTGGTCGCCAATGCCCTCCAATAAACAAGGACACCCTCATCCATGCACTGACAGAGGAATGGGATAAATTACCCCAACAGCTGCTTGATCATGTTGCGCAAAGCATGACACGACGTGTGGAATCTTGCATCGCCCTCCATGGTGGCCATATCCCGTATTGACATCTTACGCCGGAACGCCTGCGGACGGTAATTGCATTTTTTCACGTTTACGTATTCTGCACAAAATGGCCTGTTTGTCCCTTGAACACGTTCCAAAGCCTTCTGGATTTCAGAGCACAATAAATTGTCTTTCTTGTAATGTTCTGGCATTCTGACATTACTTTTTTTCACTTGGCATCCAACCACACTTACTTTTTCATGCGCTGTATAGCCGTTTATGATCCGTCCTTAGCAATTGTCCAGCAGTGTATTTATCATTTTCTTGTAGGACTTCCGTCCACAGTGAGTAGAGTTTAGGTCTCAGCCACCTACAGCGAGATCGCCTCTTGGGCAGGACAGAGAAACGGAAGGAACGAGAGCAAGTCTAGCGACTTTGACAGAACAGTTTGTAGTGAGATTAGAGTACAGTAGATGGCGTCACCGCACAAGTACGATGTTGCACATAGAGGGGTGAGAGAATTTCAGGGGGGCATAGGAAAGGATACCCATTTAACCAGTGGGTCCAGCCTGGGGGCCATCACTTAACATGCTTGTCCGATGCACGGCGGATATTCAGTGATTTTTAGTAAATCACACCATCTCTGAGAGATCAGCCCAGGCTCGAACCTGAGGACCTTGCATTGATAGTATGACTATCAATGCAAGGTCCTCAGGTTCGATCTTGGGCTGATCTCTCAGAGATTTACTAACAAGCAATATTTGTACTTGTGGATGTGATTTACTAACAATCGCTATTTGTACTTGTGGATGTTTTACTATTATAGAAATTTGGCTGAATTTTTTTTAATGGTTCCATTTACCTTAGAATATTGCTCACATACTGCATACTTTAAACAATGCACAGTTTTTCCCTTATGGGGTGTAAATGCATTCCTTTTTCACTGATTTTTTTTTTACTTGAAAAATTCTTTCTTGGTTGAAAAGAATTCAAAAGATGTGCTCATTGCACCTGATAATTTGATGTCATCTTTCTTGGTTTCAAATTTTGTTTCTGCAATCATATACTATGTTGAAAGCATGCAATGATATCCTGTACTACAGCAGAAAGCTACAGTAATTTCTGAGAGCATAGGGAAAGTGTTCCACTGTAATGCAAAAACACATTGTTCGATACAGTCAATAATATGGAAATCATAACCCTATAAAAAAGTGTAATTTGAAGAACTACCTATACATAGGATATAACTGTTTTAGGGAGGTGGGAGCTCCTCAGGTGCCATGATGATCTAATGCTTGGAGGAGTTCCACACATTCAGCAAAATGGGACATATCCTTCTTTCTGTATCAGAATTCATATCATGCCATCACTTGGAGAGAAAAAAAGAAAAAAAAGAAAGGAAGGAGCATGTCCTCCTTTTTGCCTACATATGTGCCTGCTTTAGACCAAAATTCATACATCAGATACTTTGCGGAAAATTGTGCTAATATTGCAAAATTATTTGACCAAGTTTAAAATCAAAATATCAGTTATTAAAATCATTTACCAATTCTGTCATTTCTTTATAGCACAGAAAGAGGCAAAAAGTTTTTCAAAGAACAATTATTTACAAGAACATTGATGAACAATTTTTTCAAATGCCTGTGTGCTTTTCTATTTCTGAAAATCTGTGAAATTCTTCTTAGAATTTGTAGAAATTATTCAAATGCAGAAAGAATTCTCTCAATGGGTAGTGCAAATGGAGAAATTTGAATGAGTGATACCTACTCAATACAGCTTAAAATTCATGACATGAATAGACATTCCTTTATTATCAAAATATGCTGCATAACAAATGAGAATTTATTTATATACAAAGCTGGTTCTTTATAAAACAAGTTATATAAAAAGATTGATTCAGTTGTTATACTAGAGCTGCTTATGTTAGTTTCACTTAACATTTCTTTATACCAATGGGAAATGACAATTATTAACCCTTAGTGGCTTGCAATAATGAAGGATACTTGGCACAAAGAAGCTTGTTTTTACCCAACAATATCATTTGCAGTATTAATTAAAAACATGAAATTTCACTTACATAAACTATAAGAATCCCCCCCTCCCAACCTGCTCTGTTTTAAATGCAGCTCTGTGTTTGGGTAGTTTCAACTTCAATTACACTGACGGAAAAAAATGCCAACACCACGAAAAAATAGTTGTAGAGAAATGAAGTGGCAGCAATACACTTGTATAGGTAACATATTTAATCAATTAGGGTTTCAAGATCACAGCTTAATGTAAGCGCGAGAAGAGCCATTTTAAATGTGAAATGCTGGTACATTAATAACAGGCGTAACCGCCAGAATGTTGAATGCAAGCATGCAAACGTTCATGCATTGTGTCGTACAGGTGCTGGATGTCAGTTTGTGGGATGGAGTTCCATGCCTGTTGTTGCACTTGGTCGGTCAATACAGGGACGGTTAATGCTGGTTGGGGATGACGCTGGAGTTGCCGTCCAATGATGTCCTATACGTGCTCGATTGGAGAAAGATCTGGTGATCTAGCAGGCCACGGCAACATATCGACACTCTGTAGAGCATGTTGGGTTACAGCAGCGGTATGCGGGTGAGCGTTATCCTGTTGGAAAACACCCCCTGGAATGATGTTCATGAATGGCAGCACAACAGGTTGAATCACCAGACCGACGTACAACTGTGCCGTCAGGGTGCGTGGGATAACCACGCGAGTGCTCCTGCTGTCATAGGAAATTGCTCCCCAGACCATAACTCCAGGTGTAGGTCCAGTGTGTCTCAGCCGCAGACAGGTTGGTTGCAGGCGCTCATCTGGACTCCTTCTAACCAACACACGGCCATCACTGGCACCCAGGCAGAACCGGCTTTCATCAGAAAACACAACAGATCTCCACTCCGTCGTCCAGTGAGCTCTAGCTTGACACCACTGACGTCGCAAACGGCAGTGGTTTGGAGTAAGTGGAATGCACGCTACAGGGCGTCTGGCTCGGAGCTGTCCTTCAAGTAACCGATTTGTAACAGTTCGTTGTGTCACTGTGGTGGCAACTGCAGCTCGAATTGCTGCCGCAGACGCAGTACGATGCGCCACGGCCATACACCGTACACGGCGGTCTTCCCTCTCAGTAGTGCCATGTGGCCGGCCGGAACCCGGTCTTCTTGAGGCAGTACCTTCCCTTGACCACCGCTGCCAACAATCATGCACAGTGGCTACATTCCTGCCAAGTCGTTCTGCAATATTGCGGAAAGAAAATCCACCTTCTCGTAGCCCTATTACACGACCTCGTTCAAACTCCGTGAGCTGTTGATAATGGCTTCTTCGTCTTCTTAAAAGCATTGTTGACTAACATCAACACACTACATCGAATCTCAACAATAACTAACGCTCACAAACGTTACAGCGCGTATTTACAGCAAACCTGCTTTGCATGTTCCGAGGCGCTACTAGCGCCACACATATGCGCCGAGCGCGAAATTTGCATAGACGTCATCTTACAGATGTACTCTCGCCGCCTACCAACTGTCGTTTATCTAACACAACCCCTTCTTGGTGTTGGGATTTTTTTCCGTCAGTGTATTTCAAAATCACTCATTTAATGGAAGAAAAACAAAATCATGTCTTGCCCAAGATGTAAACCCAAATCCTTAGATGAAAAGGTTAATAACACAGTATAATTATAAATATTTTTTATGTAGGAATCAGACCTATCACTCATTTAAACTCCCAGCAGAAGTATGTTTAAAAAATTAACATTTTTATTAGCACACTTACCAGTATCTTCAAATTTTTTTAACATTTTCTCTCTGATATCACATGCTATGTTGAAATATTCTTTTTCTTCATCTGGGTCTCTTAGAAACCATGGTATGTGTTGGAAAATTACAACATGCTTAAAACTTCCTGACTTTGCCTCTAGAAGCTTTCCTTCAAGCCATATCTCCTGTTCTTTAGGCTAAATCCTGGACCTACAATATGCAGTTTGGAATATTTCCAATTAGTAACACAACAAGCAAATAATTAAAATATATAACACACATTGCATTGCATATAACAACAAAGAGCTATACTCATGTGCACTAAATGCTGACTTCTTTATGAATTGGAAAAAAAAAGTGCTTTTCCAAACCATAACTTAATGTCCATATGGAAATTCCTCCACAAACATGCAACATTAAAGCAAAATTCGGCTGACAACCTAAGATCTCCAAAATGCAAACGTTTCACTCCTGGTAATCTTCAAAAGGGGAATGTTACTGATGTAAATCTCATTGCACCGACCATGGCTTTATGGATATTTTTCCATAAATTGATTAACCTTTATTATTACGTTTCTACACTTTCATACTAATATCAGTTAGTCTGAGCTCCTGTGCAAGTAATAATATATGTATAGAGTAAGACTTTTTGTTACAGGACATTATTGCCAATGCATCACTTCTTTTAATAAACACTATATTATCAAAAGTATTTGGACACTTCCAAATATTTGCATAAGTTCAAAGAATGGTTGTGCAAGAAGGTGCACTATGAGTGGGGAGATAAATATGTAAAACTGAGATGTTCTGTCATGTTATCAGTAACTTTGAAGCGTATGCAATGCATGATATGCCTCATGGATGTGAACTTTCAGAGTTCCAGACTGGATTGGCCATAGGATGTCATTTTAGTAACGTTTCCAAATGGAGCACTGCAGGTAAACCAAACAAACCAAAATTGACTGTAAGTGATGTCGTGAAAAGATGGAAGCAGGCTGTTAAGTTTGGCTAAGGCTCCATTATGTTATGAAGTTGTTTTTCGTGATAGAATTCAGCCCATTGGTTATTATACCATAAACCACGAACTCTGAAGTGTACCTCAACATTCTGGATAATTCTGCCCTACTAACAATGTGGAAGTGTTACGGAAATAAACCTTGTCTCTTCATACATGACTGAGCTCCCTGCCAGACTGCACAGCATGTGCAGGACTGGTTTCTTGAAAATGAGGTGGAATTGTTAGACTGGCTTGCTAGAGTCCTGATCTTAATCCCACAGAACACCACTGGGATGAACTGGAGCAACAGATACGAAATCGACCACAACGGCCGTCTTTTCTCTCCATTCTGGCAACAGCTGTATAGGATAAATGGTGAGCCATTTCTGTTGAGACCTGCTGGAAATTGGTTGATACTATGCCTCGACGTGTTGCTGATGCCATGCGAGCAAAAGGTAGACCAATTAACTACCGTACTGATTGCGATAATAAAGCCATTTGTCCCAAAACATTGTGGTGTCCAAATACTTTTGAAAATATAGTGTAATCAAACAAGTATCTTCTTCACTGTGAAACTTCCAATACACTTTGAGATGTCAATATAACTTCATTTCCTTTGAAAGTTGAAGATTTACATAGGTTTTTTTTTTTTTTTTTACAAATGTACAATCACAATATGTGATTGTAAACACATTATAACACATGTATTACATTGCATTACTCTACACCACACAGTGGATGGATAAAGAAAACCCTGTTTCACTAGAGATCATCAGCTTATACATTTTTCTCCATATTAGCAACATTACAGAGAGCTACATTCTGTTAGCAAAGGCACAGCTTCTAGGAAATAGCACTAGACAAAAAAATGAACTGCATCATTTGTCATGCTGGCTGAACTTCAATGCTTTGATATTTCTATGTAGCATTTGGATCCATATTGCAATTTTTTTGCAAAACTGAAGACATTGAGAATTCTTGCAATTTCAAGTTCATGCACCAATAAGGGCAATGATTATGGAACATTTCTGCTAGCAAATGAAATACTTAATTTACAGTCTTTTAGAGAATTAAGTTTTCCTTTGGAACTGAGCTTCGTAAAGAACTTAAAAAAAAAAAAAAAAAAGGCAGCCTTCAGTTCCTCAACAGTTTCTATTTTATTTTTAATACTGGTTACCACTTAGCTATGTTCCACATATTTATTAACATTCTTGTGAGTTAATAAATATGTGGAACATAGCCTTTGAATATAAATTGAAAGCATTGGTAACTTTAGCAGGTTTTACTAATAGGTTTTCTCTTCTGTTTAAGGCACAACCAAATAAGCCACTGATTTATACTTTTGCTGCTCACAATGAAATGACATAAAACATATATTTCCTACTGTTCCAAAATGTTTCATATTTATTTTTTTGTAATGTCTCTCACAAGGTGTAAAATCAGCTATGGAGATGAAAACAAGAAATATGTTAATATAAGAAACTTTGCAACAGATAGAAAGAGATAGAAAAGCTTGTTCCAAATTGGAATTAATTTTTAAATTTTTAAGCACTTTTTTCAACATTACTGGACACCATGTTGGTATGCAGGTGTTAGAAGATGGCGATCAAATTAAACAAATAAAGTAGCATCTATTCCCAATCCATATGTAATTCTGAATCAGAGCATGATAAGCATGCATTTACAGGAAGGGATAATAACAATTTCAGTAAAAGAAAAAAAATTATAATAATACTTTTTTTATTGAGGGTTTAACGACCACCATGAGCAACTCAGAGGGCTATAAGCAGTTGCTCGTCCCTAATTTAAGGCCACTGGTTCCAGGGAAGGAAGAGATCCAGTGCCGTAAAACAAACACAACATCCATGCCTCACCGGGATTCAAACCCGGACCCATCTCGGAAGAATGATCAAAAGCCATTGCTTAGACCACTACGGTACTAGGGTGGCTTATAATTGTTTATCTGCAGCAGTTGACATACAAAGTTAAGTGTACATAACATCTACTTAGTATAAGTGCAGTTCATGCTGTAAAATATTCAAAAATAGTATTCAGCAGACTGTCAAATTAAATTTGAAAGTGACATACAGAGAAGTCGGATATACTGCAGAATTGGATATAACACAGGTTCAATCGTGTCCCCCAAATGAAGTAATACACAGAAAATCCCATTTGAAATGTATAACCAAGTATTTCACGTGAAGTTAGAGTATAGAACCAGGCGTAATCACTTTGTGGAACTTTCCCTTTAAGTTTCTGGCAGCTCATTTCCTGTTTACTTCCTCACACCTCTGAATCTTGTGAATCAGAAGAGTAGAAGCAGACGTTGGGAGATATGGTAGGGTAGAAGACGTGTGTGGCAATAGCTGTGTGCTATCATAATGAATAGATTTGTGTAATAATAAGTAAATACAATTTGTCAAAATCCATTTGAATAATAAATTGAATAGGCTACAAGTGTTTCAAAAACCTACAAAGAGAGTTTTGGAATTGTCTGTGGCTTAAGGCTCAGAACATTCAGATTTAGCTATACTGCTCATATCTCTATAACGCGGTTATCGCTTTGTCCCTGTATACCGGTGTTATAACAGGCTTCCACTGTACCTGAACATAGAAACCAATGGTAAGTGAATCCCTGGAAGAATTAATTCTTTCAAATACATGAAAGACAAATGCATATCATTGTTGCCATACAGATGTCATACTTTTTATGGTTTACCACATAGTCATCCTCCAGAAAACTTCAAAATTACATGGACATTATGATGACAATTATATACAAATAAACTTTTTTATGTATGTATTCATGATGAACCAATTTCTCTTTGGATTTGCTTTCCATTTCTTTCTATGATCTGAAACACTGGTGATATCAATGAATGAAATACAGGATTATGCCATTGTACAATACAATTTTGGAAGATGTGAATCCATTTATTGGTGTAAATATGGCATGGATGTTAAGTCAGATAATATCCGAAAAGTTGAAAATTTCGTCGTCCTGGTGCGGGAATCGAACCCGCTTCTCCCGGATAGTGCCCGGGTATGCTAACCACTACACCATCCAAAACAACCAAGTTTCAAGTTTCTGATTAATTTGAATATAACCATCACAAGATTTGCTAGTCGAAGCAACCAGTGTTTATATATAGCGAATCTGGGGGTTTAGAATTCATTCCCATGATTTCCCGGAGGCGCAGAATATCAATGAATGAAATATGGGATTACACCATTGTACAATATAAATGTGGAAGATGTGAATCCATCTATTGGTGTAAATATGACATAGATGTTAAGTCCGATAATATCCAAAAACTTGAAAATTTCGTCGTCCTGGAGGGAATCGAGCCCGCGTCTTATGCATAGCACCAGAGTATGCTAACCACTACACCTCCCAGAACGACCAAGTTTCAAGTTTCCTATTAATTTGAATATAACCATCACAGCATTCACTAGTTCGATTTCTGCTCCAGGGCGACAAAATTTTTAAGTTTTCGGATACTATCTGACTTAACATCCACGTCTTATTTACACCAATAAACGGATTCACATCTTCCAAATTTGCACTGGTGATATGTTGATCTTTATCCACACTTGGATGGGAAATGGCCCTTGATGCTACAGGGATTGCTTCGACTAGCGCATATCCGGAACATTGTTCGGATTCCTAAGCTACATCTGCTTAACTTCAGTTGATTGGAACTTCACTGTCTTTGGTAGTGTAATGGTAGCTTCCTGAAATGTAAAACGGGAGATGCGGTGTGATTCTCATTCCAGGATGATGTAATTTTCAAGTTTTCTGAAAGATGGCTACAAGAAAAGCAGTAAAAAGCTCGACATCTATATGCTGACGATATGGACATACCTGAAGCTTTAACATTCTTCTGAGGTGCACTGTTTGTAAAGTCAGCAGCACAATGCTAAGATAATAGGTGTGCTTTTCATAAAAACTGAATGCTATGCACATAAGCTCTTCTGCACATTATTTTATGCAATTTATGGTCCATGGAATAACCGTACCTTTTTTTTTTTATATTTTACCATATTATGCGATCCCATATTTACCATTATGCAGACAACACATCAGTGGCGGCTCGAGGTGTAAAATGCTGGTGAGGCGAACGGTCTTGATGTAAATGTAAATCAGTAAAACATATGTTATTGAAAAATATATAAATTAGTATAACGTTATACGAAAATATATATATATATATCAGTAACTTATGCACCCACCACAAGTCATCCTGAAGAAGAAATTGAAGAATTTTATGAGGAAATTTGTCATCTAAATAATAAAGGTAAGCAGCACTTGAAAATAATTATGGGAGATTTCAATGCAAAAATAGGGCAACAGCAACAGAATGAAACTTCAGTAGGTAAATTCGGTCACGGCAACAGAAACCAGCGTGGAAATACTCTCGTTGGGTTTGCAGAGGCAGAAGGGTTTTTCATCTTGAACTCCTTCTTCAAGAAAAAGCCACACAGGAAATGGACATGGAGACATCCAAATGGGACGACAAGTGAAATTGATTTTATTATGTGTAACAAAAAATTCGTCATAGAAGACTGCAGTGTGCTAAACAAGTTCAACACAGGTAGTGACCATAGATTGGTGAGATGTAAGATGCACCTCAACACTAAACTTGAACGTGGCAAGCTCATAAGACAAACAAAATCTATTGACATAACCAACCTTAAAAAACACCATAATACCTTTAAGTTGGAACTGAAGAACAGGTTCTCTGCTTTAGAAGGCCTAACATCGGAAGAAGTGGACATCTCTGAAGTTAACAGAAAAGTAACCAAAGCTCTTATGGAAACAGCAACAAAATTAGCTGGGTCTAAGAACAAGTTGCATGTAAATAAATTATCAGGAAAAACGAAAATGTTGATGCAAAAAAGAAGAGAGATGAGGACAACTAAAGAAGATGTGACTTCCAAAGTGGAATATATAGAGCTATGCAAGACAGTACGAAAAAGTATCACTGAAGACGTAAGAAAAATTCAACTGTGAACTAGTGAGGAAAGCAATTGAAAACAACCAAAGCCTAAAGATAGCAAAGGGACATCTCAGTAAGGGAAGAAAACAGATTATGGCACTGAGAAAAGAAGATGGTTCTGTAACAAGAAATAGAGACGAAATTTTGACAAAGAGTGAAAGATTTCTACTCCAAATTATATGAAAGGGATGATACATGCACTCCAGACATCATGAAAGATACCAGTACCAGAGTTCCTCCAGTCCTTCCAGCAGAAGTTGCACATGCAATCAAGAACATGAAGCTGGGAAAAGCTCCAGGAGAAGATGGAATTACTGTAGACATCATACAAGAAGCAAGTGGAGAAATCGAAACAGTACTCGCCCAAATTTTCACTCGATGCCTTAATGAAGGAAAGATTCCTGAGGATTGGAACACCGCAACAATGATCCTGCTACATAAGAAAGGTGACATTGAGGATCTCGGAAACTACAGACCTATCAGCCTCCTATCAGTAGTTTATAAAATCTTCACTAAAGTTCTTTCACACTGCTTGAAGGTAACACTGGACATGGCTCAACCGAGAGAACAAGCTGGATTCAGGAGTGGCTACAGCACAATAGATCATATCCATGTGCTGAGAGAACTAATTGAAAGAGCGAGGGAATATGAACTTCCATTGTGCATGGCTTTTATCGATTATGAAAAAGCCTTTGATTCGGTGAAACCATCAGCAGTTACAATGGCTCTGAAAACCTGCAGTATTGAAGATGCATGCATTAATATTATTAATAACATCTATGAAAATGCAAGTGCAAAGATTAGGCTGTTTGAAAATACAACACACATAAAAATTGGAAAGGGAGTGAGACAAGGTGACACCATATCTCCGAAGCTCTTTAATGCCACATTGGAGGGTGTTTTTCAGTCACTGAGCTGGGAAAACAAGGGGATAAAGATTAATGGAGATTATCTAACTCACCTTCGTTTTGCTGATGACGTAGTCATTTTTGCAACTAGCCCATCAGAGCTGCAGAGTTTGATCCAGGAACTTGCTGACAAGAGTAACGAAGTGGGATTAAAAATGAACTTTCAGAAGACAAAAGTGATGTTCAATGCTTTTACAAGAAATGAAGATTTATCGATTGATGGAGAAAAGCTGGAGATAACAGACACGTACGTTTATCTTGGACAGCAGATATCAAGTGAGGGTCACATTGATGAAGAAATTAATCGGCGTACAAAACTTGCCTGGAGAGCTTTTGGAAGAAACAGCATAATTTTCAAGAGCAATATGCCATTATGTCTTAAAAGAAAAGTGTTTGATCAATGCATCCTTCCAGTGCTTACGTATGGTGCAGAGACGTGGACCTTAACTAAAAGAGACATACAAAGGCTGCAGACAACTCAAAGTAGCATGGAGAGGTGCATACTTGGTGTAACCAGGAGAGATGAGAAGAGGAACTCGTGGATCCGAAAAATGACAAGAGTGGAAGACATCATGATCAGAGTTAAATCCCTGAAATGGCAATGGGCTGGACATACTGCCAGAAGGACAGACCATAGATGGACAACCGAAATTTTAGAATGGATTCCAAGGGACAGGAAAAGACCCAGAAGAAGACCACATGAGAGATGGGTGGATGAAATTCGAAAGTATGCAGGGGTGACATGGAGGAGACTGGCACAAGACAGACCGTTGTGGAGGAAACTTGGGGAGACCTTCGTCCAGCAGTGGATTGATAATGGTTGACAATGATGATGATGATGATGATATATATCAGTGGCGTAGCCTGGGGGATCATGGTTTGCACCCCCTTAGTAGGCGAGACAGTTAGCTTTTTCTAAGTACATTTTATGGATAATTTCCCTATTTAAATTCATTGATTTTTACATAACTCGGAAAGCAATGTAATTTCTTGATAATAGAAGAGAAAGTAAAGCAAAGCGGCCAAAGAAGTTGCTGCTTTATTAAATTTTTATTAAATTTTTATTAAAACAACTATAATTTTTTGCATTTTCTTCATTTTATTAAATTAGCTTCGTTTTGTATTAATGTTCAAGATGTGCGTACGTACCAACAGAAAAATATTTGTCGAAGCGCCCCCCCCAAATTGTTACATGTACTTATACACAGTTATACAGCAGAAGTGCAGACCCCCCCCCCCTCAAAAAGTTTCATGTCAAAGGCAGTATCATCACCCATCGGATATCTTTGAAGTCCTGGGTTCGAGTCGGATGAATCATTAAAATCCGCTGAGATTCGGAAGTCTCGTTAAGCCATTGGTCCCTGGTAGGCGCCTTGTTATAAACAGCTGTAAACCCCATCCCTTAGGGCTTCAGCCCATGCCATTTAGCCCTTGTATACAAATATTATTCAACAGTAATGGAATAAAATTATAGAAATATATGAAACACGGCGTGGGAAGTCTTTCTTCACGAAAAAATCCAAAAATTTTAGAGGGAAAATGTACATATACCACTATATACATATGCGTGTGTGTGTGTGTGTGTGTGTGTGTGTGTGTAATATACGCTACTTTTGCAACAATATTTTTATGAAAACAATTATTCGATAATTTTACAACAAAGAAAGAAATATTTCACCTGTATTCTTTTATGTAATACACGAGCGAAAATACGCAATTTGCGCGGTTTCTTTAGCTAGTCAATGCATCACTCACATCCCAACGCCAGTCGGAGATCCACTTCTTAAAAAATTCAAAGTAAATCATTTGAATAGAAATTTTTTTCTCACGAAATGTTTCTTGAGCTTGAATAAAAGTCACAGTTCGATTGGTATATTGGTGAAGGTGCATTTAGCACGGGTCACAAACTGAAGTCCAGGCTCGTGATAACTATGTACAGGAGAAGTCAAGCTAAGGAAGCACATTTCTATATAAAAAAAGTATTAGGTAATTTAAACCTGGAATTAAAAACAGAGGAATACGATATTAATTTGCTTTGGTCTCGAACAGAATGCTTTCAGTTTATGTTTTATAAATAAGTTCAATTCTGCGATCCTTTTTGGCTGCAAATTTGTCTATGATCAGATCATAAAATGGTTGAGTGGACATTAGATGGTTCAGCAATTCTTTCTCGATTGAAATTTTAGCGAGTGAAGACAAACGATCTTGTGCCGTTGTATTACGGAGGTAAGTCTTAATTCTCTTCAAACAAGAAAAACTCCTTTCAGCAGGAGAACTTGTTGATGCCAGTGTCAATACAAGAGAAAATAATTTGTAGGCTTCTTGTAACACATCTTTCAGCTCATTTTCTTTCATTGTTTTCAAGGTTTTCTGAACACTGAGTTCCCTGAAGTTGTGATCATTATATAAAAAATCTAATTCGTTTTTTAATCGTTGTGTGTCTGTAAAAATGTTTGGATAAATATTTTTGAGAGTGTTAAGGGCACTGGATGGAAATGACTCTGAATAACTATGGTATTTTGAGCTGTCAACTAGCTGCAGAAACTCGAGCTTTCCCATATCTTCAAATCTGGTATTTGTTTGGACTATTATGCCGTCAACGATTTCGTAAAACAAAATTTTGTAATAGTTTTCCACTTCTTCTTCAGTCAAATGTTTCTTTTGGCGACATTTAGGACCTCCACTCAAACTAATTGCTTCACTGAAATGTTTCAAGTAAGTGGTTACATTCCTTTTCTTATTTATTCGTTCGCAACATTGTTTAATTTGTCTTTGGCAATAACTGATATCTAAAGTCTTTTTTTGTAAAACATCAAACAGTACATCCGTAATTCCAAAAATGTCATCAAAAATCAGTGATAAAAAAGCAAATTCAAAATCAGTGAAATTTTTCAAATACCCTATGGCCCCGTTGATTGATTCTGCCGTTGATTCCGGGTCATTCATTATGTTTTCAAACACATTCTTTAGTTTGCCCCATTCGCTCACAATTAAACGCAAAATTTGCGAACGTGATGCCCAACGTGTTTCTGCTATTTGAGGAATCCGTTTCCCAACAACTGAATCTGCTACGTGGGTTCTCTTAGCAGATTTATGAAAAAATGAGGGCATGCTGGATACAGTTGCGAAATATATGCGACATTTTACAATACTTTTGCACCCCTGTTGTAGGACAAGGTTAAGGCGGTGGGCGAAACAGTGGGTAAACAAAACTTGCGGGGCTTCTAGCTTGACTCTTTTCTGCAGACCGCTCAACTCTCCAGCCATAACGCTTGCACCATTATAACACTGGCCTACTAACTTTGATTTAAAATCAAACTCCTCCAAAACCGATGCTAGCAGATCATACAGTGCCACAGCAGTCCTGTCAGTGCTGATATCATAAAAACCAAGGAAGCACTCAACTACTTCACAATTTGTGTCCAATATGTATCTGACAATTATTGAACACTGTGATTTTTGAGTAATATCAGTTGTATCATCAACTTGCACTGAAAAAAATTCCGACTCATTAATTTCGCTTTTAACACATTCGTTTATATATTCATGAATACACTCCATTAAATCATTCTGTATTGTTTTAGATTGTCCAGAAAATAAGCTTCGTATTTCTTCAAAATGTGTTTTTAATTCTGGGGTGCTCCTACGAAGTAACAAATGGAACATCTCCTT
The DNA here is from genome assembly GCA_039090855.1 of Macrothele yani. NCBI lineage: Eukaryota > Metazoa > Arthropoda > Arachnida > Araneae > Macrothelidae > Macrothele > Macrothele yani. Next base: position 98,155,807 of record CM076995.1, on the reverse strand, counting down.
GAAATTATCTTTATTTAATGAGGAAATAGATTCATCATGTCCTCGAAAAAGCAGTTCTTGCTTGCTTAGAACGACAACTAAATCGATTATATGTTCCATAAAAAGCCTATTTAGTCTGACCTTTTCATTAAAATTGACTATATGAAGAGCAGCATTTTCTTTGAACATATCAGAAATAGTGTTTAAAATTTTTTCCATTCGTTTCAGACCTACGTGATTAGTTATATGCTCTTTAGAGCTTTTGCGCAATTTTGCACTACGAGAAAAGTTTTTCAGATCAAAATAACCCGTTGTATTCCACACATTTTTCTTATTGCTCAAAAGTAAACATGGTCAGCAAAAGAGAGTTTGCTTGTAATAGCTACCAGAAAGCCAGGGGAAAATCTCGTACCATGATTTATTGAAAGACCTAAAAAACGATTTGCCGCACTTCTTATCTTTAGATATTGAACTTATTATAGGTGTCGGTCTTCCAGATATGAGAACATCCCTTTTATCATAATCTTTCCAGTATTTAAAAAGGAATTTCTTCCAGAACACAAATCACGTCGTTTGTTGGGCCATTTATATTTTCCAACCAAAATCAAAATATGCTGTTTAGTAACAATAACAAAATAAAAAAGAAGAAAAACTCAACATTACTATGAACTAGCCAACACCCGCAGAAGAGAGGATTGAAAACACACTACAAAAAGTTAGACTCAAATACACTCTGACGAATAGTTAAAGCTACGTAGAAATCATCCTACTCCAAAGCGTATAGAGGCGAACGGCGTCATCGCCTGTAAAACCACTTTTTACCAAATTCATCTGCTCATTGTCATGGCGAAAATTTTAACCTCTGGTGAATTTCAGAGAGACCTGATCAATCTTTCTGTTGGTTTATCGGAGATTAATTAATGCAAAAATTTTCTTCCATGACATACGTTAGAAGAAAATTCCTGGTTGAAAGGCAGGGGAATTCATGCGCAAAATTCGCTTGTCTTAATCACAACCAGGAAAACAAAATTTCATGTTGGAAAAAAAAAAAAAGAATAATATTTGATTTAACTGACTTTGGGGTTTTGAAAATAATTATTTTATCTGCTCTTTTATCGCGATAGGAAAAGGCGAGTAGGTGTGCAGCTCAGAGAATCAAAATTAATTTTAGTTTAACATCACGGAACGAGAGAAAAAGAAAATTAAAATTAGTGATTTTCTGCAAAGCAAGAATTCGCCATTTTTTGCGTTCCTGTTTCCAAGCGAGAAGTCGCCCAAAAGTGTAACATCTTTTCGTCTTTTGGGGTAAGGAATTCAGCAACGAAATCTATTTTTAGACCCCAGGGTCAAGAAGAGCTGGTCTACACGTGTGAAGGTCAGGGGTCACTCGAGGCGTGGGAGTGAAGATTCCGTTGGGAGAGTCGTGATTGCTAGGCTGAAGTTTCGACCAATGAGAGGGGTCAGCGGTTTTCAAGCACCCCCAGAGTTTTTATCCGTTGAGAGTCACTTTTGACACTTGACTTTTGCGGACCGGCAGAGAAAGAGGACACAGCCGAGTCTCTCCTCGCCTTTTGGCGGAGGAGGGCGGCAAGAAGGAAAATTTCGTATTGAAATCTAAACGGACAACAGTTAAAATTGAATTTCAATAATAATCTCATTACTGGAGAGGAAATGCTTGCAGATTCAACCCTCTCCTCCTCTCCTAGTGGACGACGGAGGAGTGAACTGCAATAAAAAGAAAAGTAATAACTACCGTGAATTGATCTCCGCAGGAGAATTTTCTGCCAGCGCAACCCGAATGCTGTTACTACTCGGTTCAATATGGAAGGAACTCTTCAAGCCAGTTCAACCAGACACTGGAAGTTCCGAAAAAAAAAAAAGGGGGCATGCACGGCTTTGTAAAAGATACCGCCTTTAACTGCTGAATCGTCGAGTTGGGCCCTACTGATTACAACAAGGGGTCCACCAGCAGGGTTCCAAAATGCCCGTTTCCTGTATCGTTGGCCAAACACGCTGCCTAAGGAAAAGAGAAAAAAAAAAAGAAGGAAAAAAAGCACCTTGGAAGTGAAGTGAAAATCAACCGGGACAGTGGTGTTCTCTGAGGGAGAGTTTTTTTTTTTTTTTTTTTTTATTATATTCATTTTATCTATTATTAGGCTGTGAAACCTTTTTTTTATTATTATCGACGGTTAGTGTGCTTGGCAGGAAGTGTTGCTGCCCCCAGTCCTAAAGGTAAATTTCTCTCGGCATTTTCTTTTTTTGTATTATGTTGTGGTTTCTTTAAAATTATAAAACGAGTTGATTTTAAAATTGGGGGCTGTCGGAAAAATATATTGCAAGACAAAAAAAAAAGAGAGGGGAGTTGAAGATGCTTTCATTTATGTTTTTTTTTTTTTGTGTTGTCATGTCTGGTAGTTTAGCAACTTCCCAGGCCAGTAAATTTTAATGTATCGGAAAATTTTGGTTTATTGTTTGAGCACAGTAAATTTTGGTGCATCGATAATAGTTTAGTTGGGCATGTGATATTTAAAAAGCAGTGTTATTGTGATGTCGTGGGTGATAAAATAATTGTAAACATTTCTCTCTAGTCTTTTACAGCGTTGAGTTATTTTTTTTTTATGAGTGAAGATAAATTATGGGATGGTTTATATTGGAATTTTGGGAACATATTATAGTGTGATGAAATTGGAAACCTAAAGTGTTGTTTACATTCTTGGAGTGTTGAGTGTCGAAATTAAGATGGTAATTGTGTTATTTGAGGACCAGTATTTTACATGCTCCAGATGAGTGTTAATCTCCCATTGGAAAGGGGTGATCTTAGGGCAAGCAGGGAACTTGTCCTAGGGCAGAGGGCTCTGAGTAGGGAATTTTCACCAGGATGCGATATGTGCAGAATAGAAGTTAAAGTATTTTTTTGTTCTCAAGTTTAGTATTTCACAAAAAGAATGAACATCATGGGTTGAGAAGACACACTTTTGCTCACCAGTTCCAGTATTAATTGTTCTTTTCTTTGGCCTAAATTTTCTTGTTTTTACTATAAGGTTAAAAGTCTAAATGTAATTTTAATTTTCAATAAGGTGAAAATATTTAGTGGGTTATGTAAATGGTCAGTGTTATTGTCTGAAGTGGACCTGCGCATTGCCATGGTGCAGAGGAATTTCCTTGCTAGTGATTTTTCCTGGGATATATGTGGATATAGAGATAAGTGAATTTTCCTGGGACATATGTGGATATAGAGATAAGTGAATTTTCCTGGGACATATGTGGATATAGAGATAAGTGATTTTTCCTGGGATACATGTGGATATTGTGATTTAGGATTTCTTGGGATATATAGAGATAAGTGATTTTTCCTGGGATACATGTGGATATTGTGATTTAGGATTTCTTGGGATATATAGAGATAAGTGATTTTTCCTGGGATACATGTGGATATTGTGATTTAGGATTTCTTGGGATATATAGAGAGAAGTGAATTTTCCTGGGATATATGTGGATATTGTGACTTAGGATTTCTTGGGATATGGAGAGAGATAAGTGAATTTTTCCTGGGATATAGTTGTGTTAGTTCTGGGCCAGATGTGCCTGGAGTATTTAGGGTTGAAGTACGACAGGCTCTTGCAGGCGTGGTTGATCAAGGTGGGATCATGCATTGGTTCGAAAAGGGGGAGAGATCCTTGTAGACGTGGTTTTTGGGGGAAAACTTGTCTTCAAACCCCCCAGTAGTTTCGCGGCTCACGGAGATATGTACTGCCAGCGAGGGTCGGTCGAGCGTTGCTTCAAGAAATGTGGTGAGATCATGTTAGAGGAAATTCTGTGCCTGATGATGATGTGTCACACTTGAGGATTTTTTCCTTTCCCTTTGCATAGGCTGAAAGTGGATTCACGACCCAATTTCACGCCTTCAGCCTGACTTGGTATTTTCTTCCTGTGTTGGTTCTCAAAACCCAGGGTAGTGTCTGAACTGAGAGTATTTGCCTCACCGCTACCTCAGTAATTCACTGCAGGTGTTAAATTTAAGTTTGTTTGGTGATTTAAAGTATCTAAATTTATTTGTTTATGATTTGCTGTAGTGCTAGGGATGTAAATTCTAAATTCTGGTTGTTGGTGTTAGTGAACTTGATATTTAGTTTGGAAATTTAGTTAATTGGTATTTTGAGCTTTTGTTTACAGTATAGAGTTATTAAGTATCCTGAGCTATTATGTGAAGTGCAGAGTGAGGGGATTTTTATGAGCAAGCTAGTGCAAGAAGATTGTTTGAATTTCTGAATTATGTTGATGTTATGAATAGTGATAATTTTTAAGATTAGTTAGTGAGGTTTCTTTATAAGTGAAGTAGGTTCATTCAGGATAGTTCTATAGGATATGTAATGTTAATTAATGCTTGTGCTCAGTGTAAATTCTGTTTTGAGGATAATTTACTTGGTTTGTTTACTTGCTGATAGTAGATTTGTTAAAGTATAATTTGTGACTCTTAAAATAACTGTAAATTTAATTGAAGTCTTTGAATCTGGTCTGGGGGATTGCGGAGTTTGCTAAGATTGTTTAGGTGCTGTAAATTTAAATCAATATGTGTAAAATTGTAAATTGGTCATTGAGCTAACTGGGTGAGAGAGAGGAGAGTACATTTCAAAAGAACAGAACTTGTCCACCTTGTGGAATTAAAAATAATCCAGTATCTTTTTCTTGTGTAAACCATGCGAATCATAGTATGATTTTGAAGGCATAAATTAAAAGCCTAGTGTTCAAACTAACTGTGTTGACATATGTAAAGTTGTGCTGTTCATAAGGCCAGTGGCCAAAGAGAAATAGAAAGTAAATTGAGATTCTGTTTTATACTGCTGTGTTTAAGCAAACAAGAAAAAGGAAATACCATCTGTTTGTCCACTAAATTAACTCATTAAGTTTTTAAAGAAAAATAATAAATACAGGCAGTAGCCTTTCAAAAAAAGTTCAAAATGAGTGCAGTGTGGAAAGTTTTTGTGTGCTGTTGTCTTCCATGACTTGGTCCCATGTACTCCCCCTTAGCTTGACTAAGGCTATCGATCCGAATACTGGTAGTATAAGGTATTTCATAGCTGCAATTTTTGTCCTATCCTTTTAAATTGACTTTCACCGCCTCCACAAGTTGTTGTTGAACGAGTACATTTTATCCTATGACTTATAGTGATACATTTTCATACACAGGCAACAATATTCACTTATTTTTGCACTTTCAGGTGACTCAACTCTGCGTGAACACAAACAACGCAAACTTTACAATAACTTCTTGTGGAATGTAAATTTTCAGATGCATTTTTGTTTAGGATGTTCATGGCCTTTTCTAGTACTTAGAAAATATTTTTGTTTCGAAATGCATCCACCCATCTCCCAAATTTAATTTTTCTGTAATTTCCATATGAATTTCAATACCAGCATAAATATAACGCCTTTAATAAATAACAATCAATTCAATATACTCAAAATAAATTTAAATTATTACAATTTTATTTCCACCAAAACATTTGCTCATTTTCCCGTGCCCATTGGATACACAATCCTTGGTGGTGTGTTGCCAGCAAAATGAAGGGTCGCCTCAGAAATTTCCTTTCTCTTACTGGAAGTCCGGCACCTCTTTGGGTAGACCTCGGACCGTGGGGGTGGGGGGTTCACTCTGTAGGGCTCTTTTCTGATCCCCAGTTCCCAAAACCGGCTTCTCATCGAGACAATTCAGCCGGTCGCCTCTAAGCGCTTAAAACATGCAGCTGCTTTGCAAAAATAATGATTCATCCTCTTCTTGAAAGCCTTTCTTTAACCTAATTCATGAATCACAATGTAAATTTCAGTGTTTTATTTATCCTGCAAAGTTCTTATATCTTTGTTACTGACAGAAGTTGTTTTTTTTCACTTCTCATTCTGCGGAATTTCAGGCGAGGCGGCGCCTCACTTGCCTCATATGACGGGCCGCCACTGCAGCACATATATTTTACAGATCTTTGTTGACAAAGAAAACATGCAGACACCATAACTTTGTAGCTTTTAAATACATTTTTGTTTGACTATCTGCAATAATTATCTTGACTTTTAATCAATATGGATACGAGATTTTAGTACTAAAGTGATATCCATTGCATCACAATTCATATGTACCATATTAACAACAACATCTACCCTACAATATTTCTTTAACATGATGTGTAACATAGATAAGCTGTGCTGTACCTGTTAAACGGCCCAACTTGTCTTTGAGTATCATGTCACCATTTATTAAAATAGTTTTTCCAGAACATTTACCTCCCATCACTGCTAAAATTTTGTCAAGTGCCAAACTCAAAACATTATGAAATGCTGTTACCACATTTTTTTTATCTTCAGACAGAAATAATATACAATAAGCACAAAACAGTTAACTTATTTTGTTAATTATTGTGATTAAAAAATCCCACTTTTCAGTTTAAAAAAAACTGGATTTTACTATAACACCTGAGCACAGCTTAGTTTCACAATCAGCATTTAAAGAATATATTTTTTTAATTTCTAGCACTGAAAGATTTTCAAAATTACCATCAGTTGATTTCATAATTTATTAATTTCTTAAAAATGTGCAAACCTCCTCAGTTCCTTAATTTACCATTTTTTCTTTACAAACCTTTTCTTCGGAAGTGCATATTGTGTTTTATACAGCTGCAACTTTTCACAGTCTAAGAAAATGAGCAATACTGTCCTCTCTCTTCTCTATTCCCACCAATAACTTTCTGTTGAAAACATTTTCATTTTTAGGACTTAACTGAAAGATTTACAACTGAAAGTTCATTATTTTTAACTAATTATACCACATTTATGTATCATACTTTATAAACAGCTAGTAATACTAATAGAACATATGATACACAAAAATGTATTTTTCATTAATCTAAACGTCTACAAAACATTTGGTACATTATTGTGAAAAATCACATTGCTTTTTCAGAACAGCATCAATGATATATTTAGTTTTGTGGTGGGCTTCAGTATGCTTCAGTATTCTGGTTATAAGTGTTAATTTATATTCGTTGCATAGTTATTGAAATACTGACAGCTGTGAATGCTTAAATTTGAACAATTAGCAAACATATCATACATAACTTACATGCTTCTAAAAGTAGTTCAAGAAAAGCATGAGCAGGTTCAAAGGACCTCTTTGTGATGTTTTCTGTTTGGGCATATTGGACTTTTACAACTGCATACAATTTTATTAGAATTTTATCATTCTAATAAAACTTCTAATTATATATAAAAACACAGTTCAGCACATAATTCTGGTAATCATTTGAAAAGTCATTCAGGAATATCTACAACACTGAAATAACATTCACTGTCCTTGACAAATATTATATAAAAAATATATACACATCCTGAAGGAACATAGTTTTCAGATACTGTCCCTTCATCTGTTATCTATAATGAAGATACTGACTGCTGTGAAATGTATGTTAACAGCTGTGCATGTGTGTGTGTGAATGTGCTCACTTACATGCTTGGCACATTAATACGGTTACAATCTTAAATAGCTCTGTAAGTTTCATATTAATTACGTTTGTGAGCATATACAGCCAGCATGAATTGTAAGACTGCCTGATGTAAGTTACATACAGACTTCAGTGACTGTCAATCCAGCAGACATGAACTGCATAGGTGCTCCATGGCATGCCACAAGCACCCACAGAAATAAACATTGGGGTGCTCAGCACCTACAGAATTAGCAAGTGATAATTTTTTTTTTATTTTAATAGATCCATGTTTGGCTGAAAGCTGTGATGTACACTCAGTGGACAAAACATTAGAGATAGGGGTGATCGACAGTAGACATGAGCATCTCCCACGCAGATTGGAACAGACCCAAACCGAACTCGGACAATAAATAGGCGGACAGTTGTGGACAGGACTTCTCGACAGTGTATTACAATCGATGAACATGGGTATACGTGGTGATGCATCGCTGTTATAAGAGCTATGGCTGATTGACAATGTTTTTAACGTTTTCGTTGGAGTTATTTGTATTGAGTTTATGTTTTATGTCTTTGTAGTTTACTGTTCATGTGCCACATAAGCACTTATAGACAAATGCAGGTGTTCTACTGAAATCCCTTAAACTCCTTTTTAATGCACATAGAATTTTCGTTTTTTAATGACCTTTAGCACTATTTTTACCAGTTTTATCTGTCCTTCTCATTGCCGAATCTCTTGCAACATGATACACCACTCAAAAGATGTTCAAACGTACTAAAAACATGGCTGTACGGAAATACTTGGCAACTAGAAAGACAACACCCCTCTCACCCCCATCCCCTTGCGTTTCAGTGAACAAGGTACAAACTGACAGGTGCAAATGTGGTGACCAAATTCGGGATTTCGACAACGCTGAATGTTGTGCATGAAGTACAAATGCAATATCAACTCAGAGGAATATCACAGTGCAAGATGCCTAATGTGAGTAAACTACACCCTTTACGGGTAAACTTTTGACTGTAAACTTTGGTAATTGGCAAAATACTTGTGAACTGTCAATGTAAATTCATAGCCTATAAATAGTGCATATAACACTGTCAGGAGATAATATGTTTACCTTCTTGTACCTCTTTGTAATATTTGAAAGGCCATAACCAGTGAAAGAAATTGATTGTTTAATAAACTTTACGGCACTCGGAGATAACACAGGACGCACTCTACCATATATTATATATTTAAATGCACTCCACATGTAAACGTGCATAGAGTTTGTTCTTCAGCAATACAGACTAGTAAATGCTGATACTAAGTGCTCTAGTTTACTATTCGCCATATAACGACATACCATAAAATTTTAAAATTACATTGCCCTAGAGCAGAAAATGAAACCGCATCTCCCTTTTTCGGTTTGAGCATGCTAACCATTACCACCACCCAGGAAAACAGATTTACTTGGAACTTCATTGTCCTGGGTAGTGTAATGATTAACATGGTTCAACAGACATCAGAAGATGTAGGTTTGTTGCCAACTCCGGGGCAATGCAATTTTCAAGTTTTCAGATATAATGTTACACGGCAAGCAGTAAACTAGAGCAATTCAAAATCACATTCTGATTGCTGTGTGAACAATTATAGTTCAACTAATACCCTGTCCACAACCATCAAAAACAGGTGAAGAAAATTGGGAAAACATATTTCTTTGGATCCATTAATAAAACTTTGTTTTGGTCAAGAGTTTTACAGTGTGTGAAAGGACACTTTTGATTCTGACACACTACTTCCATCAGCAACTGCTACTTCTGCAAGACTGATTCATATAATTCATGCATTCAGAATGGGTTGCCACAGGGGCAAAAAAAAAACTATTTAGCATTTTAAGATTTGGAAAAGAGGTGCTTTCCATCACCCAGCAATGAATGCAGATTTGCCAGAATTGAAATCTTCCTTGCAACCGAGTAAATGCAAGTGTGTTCCTTGTGATAGCATGAACAAAATTATTTCTTTACATTTCAGTCATAAGTCTATTATGAGAAAGCACAGTATTTTTCACTGTAGATGAAAATTTCAATGTAACTACTGAAGAACAAGTAAGCATATGCACCAGACTTGTGAATGACAATCTACAAATTGATGAAATGTTTGTATATTTCTGGAGTAACAATTTCTACTACATTATTTAAAGTTCTAACATCTTTTACACTTGACATAAAAGACCTTTCTTTTGTTGTTGTTTGTTTGTTTGGGGGTTTAACAAACATTGTGAGCAACTCAAAGGGCTATATAAGCAATCGACCATCCCTAATTTAGGGCTACTGATTCCAGCAAAGGGGGAGAGCCAGTGCCATAAGACAAACACAACATCCATGTCTCACTGGGATTCAAATGTAGACACAGAAACCAGTGCTCAGATCACTGTGCCACTGGGGCGGTGCATAAAAGACTGACACGGTCTATGATAGAGTGATATGTTTTTTCTATACAACAGGGCTTCAAAGCAAAATTACCCAATAGGAACCTAGAACCTTGTTCATTGTTCAGTGCATAATTCAAATTTAGTAATGCAGAATGTCATGCAAAACATTAGTTCCACAAGAGACTTCTTAAAGTCTGCATGAGGTCATCTAACTTCTCAGACATTCACTGAAAAAGGCTGGCAATATTTCAATCACTACAAGAAGACATCACTAGTAATGATCAACAATACTTTCCTCCTACTTCTTTGTGATCATTATGTACAACAAGTTGGTGTGTGAAGCTAAAATTACTATGATATTATCTTGATGTTCCTTTTCAGACATGTCAAGAAGAGAATGAAGGTGGTGGAGGAAGCTAGTGGGTTTCTTGCAAGTTCACAGCAATTCAAATTTTTGTTTTCACTGAAAACACTGATTTCAATTTTCAACATAATTCAAGAACTTAATTGTGTTGTCCAAATCAAATCACTATTTTGGTGAGACATCAAATTTCTCTTCAGAAATTTATCTGTAAGTTTGGCTAAAGGATTTGATTGATTTATTGAATGAAACTACAAAAACATAAGGGAATGAACATTGATGAACGAATTTTACCTAGAATGAGAAAGACACCAAAATTTTATAACGATGGTATTAAATTAAATATAAATTAGAATGAATCATATGTGAAAAAAATGAAATTTCAAAACAATTCAAAGGGTGCCTAAATATATATTATGTTCAAATAATAAAGGTATCAAATAAATGTTTTCCATCAAAAACTTTTTATGTGCACTGTTTTCATTATCAATTCATCATAATGGCAATATATATATACTTAAGAGCATAGCCGAAAACATAAGAAAAGCTTAAGAATTTAAAACGAAAGTTGCAAAATAACCTGAAGATCAAAACGCGCAACGCAGCAGTTATGAAAATTCAGAATTCACATTCTATTAAGAAGAGACTGAAGCAAAACAAATGTTTGACTCATACCAAGTACAATATAGAAAAGGTTATGTATTGACCGGTGTGAGTAAAAAGAGAAAAAATAGAACAACTGAATGTAGAAAGTGTCGAGAATACTGAGCCTTGGCTTTATCAAGGACCAGCAAAAATTCTGCATTTTCTCACTTCCACAAAGACCTATTTGGAAATGGGTTTCTGCAAAGTCATAGATGCAAGTAATAATGCAGAGTTTTTGCTGGTCCTTGATAAAGTCAAGGCTCAGTATTCTCGACACTTTCTACATATTCAGTTGTTCTATTTTTTTTTCTCTTTTTACTCACACCGGTCAATACATAACCTTTTCTATATTGTACTTGGTATGAGTCAAAAAATTTTTTTGCTTCAGTCTCTTCTTAATAGAATATATATATATATCATCATCATCATCATTGTCAACCATTATCAATCCACTGCTGGACGAAGGTCTCCCCAAGTTTCCTCCACAACGGTCTGTCTTGTGCCAGTCTCCTCCATGTCACTCCCGCATACTTTCGAATTTCATCCACCCATCTTCCATGTGGTCTTCTTCTGGGTCTTTTCCTGTCCCTTGGAATCCAATCTAAAATTTCGGCTGTCCATCGATGGTCTGTTCTTCTGGCAGTATGTCCAGCCCATTGCCATTTCAGGGATTTAACTTTGATCATGATGTCTTCCACTCTTGTCATTTTTCGGATCCACGTGTTCCTCTTCTTATCTCTCCTGGTTACACCAAGCATGCACCTCTCCATGCTTCTTTGAGTTGTTTGCAGCCTTTGTATGTCTCTTTTAGCTAAGGTCCACGTCTCTGCACCATACGTAAGCACTGGAAGGATGCATTGATCAAACACTTTTTCTTTTAAGACATAATGGCATATTGCTCTTGAAAATTATGCTGTTTCTTCCAAAAGCTCTCCAGGCAAGTTTTGTACGCCGATTAATTTCTTCACCAATGTGACCCTCACTTGATATCTGCTGTCCAAGATAAACGTACGTGTCTGTTATCTCCAGCTTTTCTCCATCAATCGATAAATCTTCATTTCTTGTAAAAGCATTGTACATCACTTTTGTCTTCTGAAAGTTCATTTTTAATCCCACTTCTTTACTCTTGTCAGTAAGTTCCTGGATCATACTCCGTAGCTCTGATGGGGTAGTTGCAAAAATGACTATGTCATCAGCAAAACGAAGGTGGGTTAGATAATCTCCATTAATCTTTATCCCTTTGTTTTCCCAGTTCAGTGATTGAAAGATATTTTCCAATGTTGCATTAAAGAGCTTCGGAGATATGGTGTCACCTTGTCTCACTCCTTTTCCAATTTTTATGTGTGTTGTATTTTCAAACAGCCGAATCTTTGCACTTGCATTTTCATAGATGTTATTAATAATATTAATGTATGCATCTTCAATACCGCAGGATTTCAGAGCCATTGCAACTGCTGATGGTTTCACCCAATCAAAGGCTTTTTCATAATCGATAAAAGCCATGCACAATGGAAGTTCATATTCCCTCGCTCTTTCAATTAGTTCTCTCAGTACGTGGATATGATCTATTGTGCTGTAGCCACTCCTGAATCCAGCTTGTTCTCTCGGTTGAGCCATGTTCAGTGTCACCTTAAAGCGGTGTGAAAGAACTTTAGTGAAGATTTTATAAACCACTGATAGGAGGCTGATAGGTCTGTAGTTCCTGAGATCCTCAATGTAGCAAGATCATTGTAGCATTGTATGTAGCAAGATCATTGTAGCATTGTTCCAATCCTCAGGAATTTTCCCTTCATTAAGGCATCGAGTGAAAATTTGGGCGAGTACTGTTTCGATTTCTCCACTTGCTTCTTGTATGATGTCTACAGTAATTCCATCTTCTCCTGGAGCTTTTCCCTTCATGTTCTTGATTGCATGTGCAACTTCTGCTGGAAGAACTCTGGTACCTTTCATGATGTCTGGAGTACATGTATCATCCCTTTCATATAATTTGGAGTAGAAATCTTTCACTCTTGTCAAAATTTCGCCTCTATTTCTTGTTACAGAACCATCTTCTTTTCTCAATGCGATAATCTGTTTTCTTCCTTTACTGAGATGTCCCTTTGCTATCTTTAGGCTTTGGTTGTTTTCAATTGCTTTCCTTACTAGTTCACAGTTGAATTTCCTTACGTCTTCAGTGATACTTTTTCGTACAGTCTTGCATAGCTCTACATATTCCACTTTGGAAGTCACATCTTCTTTAGTTGTCCTCATCACTCTTCTTTTTTTGCATCAACATTTTGGTTTTTCCTGATAATTTGTTCACATGCAATTTGTTCTTAGACCCAGCTAATTTTGTTGCTGTTTCCATAAGAGCTTTGGTTACTTTTCTGTTAACTTCAGAAATATCCACTTCTTCCGATGTTAGGCCTTCTAAAGCAAAGAATCTGTTCTTCAGTTCCAATTTGAAGGTATTGTGGTGTTTTTTAAGGTTGGTTATGTCAATACATTTTGTTTGTCTTATGAGCTTGCTACGTTCGAGTTTAGTGTTGAGGTGCATCTTACATCTCACCAATCTATGGTCACTGCCTGTGTTGAACTTGTTTAGCACACTGCAGTCTTCTATGACGAATTTTTTGTTACACATAATAAAAATCAATTTCACTTGTCGTCCCATTTGGATGTCACCATGTCCATTTCCTGTGTGGCTTTTTCTTGAAAAAGGAGTTCAAGATGAAAAACCCTTCTGCCTCTGCAAACTTTACGAGAGTATTTCCACGCTGGTTTCTGTTGCCGTGACCAAATTTACCTACTGAAGTTTCATTCTGTTGCCGTTGCCCTATTTTTGCATTGAAATCTCCCATAATTACCTTCAAGTGCTGCTTACCTTTATTATTTAGATCACGAATTTCCTCATAAAATTCTTCAATTTCTTCTTCAGCATTACTTGTGGTGGGTGCATAAGTTTGAATAATCTGAGCCTGGTATCTTCTCGAGAGTTGGATAACGAGTCGTGCAGCTCTGTCAGAGGAACTTTCAACTTCTACAACTTTATCCTTCAGTTTCTTGTTTATTATAAATCCAACAAAACTAGTTCTGCCAGTATCTGTCCCACGATAGTAGAAGAGATGTCCACTTTTCAGTTCAATGAGATCTTCTCCTTTTCTCCTTACCTCACTTAGCCCGACGATGTCCCACTTGATCCTTTGTAGTTCCTCTTCCAATTCAAGAAGCCTTGAATCAGAAGATAGGAAGCGTCCGTTGTACGTAGCCAAGGTCAGCATCAGATGGCAGCCTAGTCCGGTCCTCCGGGGATTCTTAGCACCCTCTGCCTTCATGTCGCACTGGCCGCTGCCTTGGCCAGGTACATTCCAGCTGCCGGAGACTGAGGGCCAAGATTTAAGTTGTGGAGTCATTTTGGAGGGGTTTGGCCATAACTCACCACGCTGGCCAAGCGGGTTGGTGAGTGTGGGATAGCATTTCCTCTGATCCCGATGGTATAGTTATACCGCTATTGGCGGTCGTCAGAGCCCCTTTAGTGGGAACAGGATGTACCACGAGAAGGCGGGGTTGACATTTGTCAAGGAGAGGCTGTGATGTTACGCATCACCTGACCTTACATCCCTATATATATAATATATATATATATACTTAAGAGCAAAACTGAAGACTAAGGAAAAAATTTTAGAATTTAAAACGAAGGGTGCAAAATAACCTGAAAATCAAAACGCGCAACGCAGCAGTTTTGAAAATTCAGAATTCACATACTATAAAGATACCTAAGCAAAAAAATACATATATAATTTTGACTCACACCTAGTACAACATAGAAAAGGTTATGTATCTACCTGCGTGAGTAAAAGGAGAAAAGAAAAAAAAAGAAAATAAAACAACTGAATGTAGAAGGTGTCGAGAATACTGAGCCTTGGCTTTATCAAGGACCAGCAAAAACTCTGCATTTTCTCACTTCCACAAAGACCTAGTGGGAAATGGGTTTCTGCAAGGCCATAGATGCAAGTAACATTCCCACCTAAAATAGTTTAAAAAATATATATATAAGTCATGTCCTCCGTAGAGTAGCATGACCTAGCACTAGTTAACAATTTCGCTTGCATCCATTAACCTTCATGGCCCGACCCATGCTCTTCATCTGTTACTATTAAACAGAGAGAAGAAGATTAAAGAGAACTCAAGCTGTGAGAGTGACATAATAAATAGAAATGATTTTCAGCTATAACGAAATTCCAAGTTCGTTTGAGAGAGAATTTAAACCTGAAAAACAAATTTTACATTGCAATTAAAAAAGGAAATGTTAATTTATAACGAACAGATTTTTGAAAGAAAACTTGAGTCTAAAACCCCCTACTCTACAACTTATGACAGCACGAAAACGAGAATAAGTTAAAGATAATAATTAACTAAAGAAAACTTTGTGAAAGTTATATACCTTAAACAGTTAGTTGCAATATGTACAAAGTATTTCAGCAGTGCTTTAAGTGCATAATTAATTAGTTATTAAGAACTTAACTACTTTGAAAAAACAGCGCATAGACAGCGCATAGAAAAGGAACAAGCTTAGCCATCTTCTGTTCCTAGGTACCACAAAAGACGCTCAAAGTTACAAAGAAAAGTAAGAGTTAAAACCCGCATAAATGTTAACAGACAAACCAATGCTTAAAAGCTGAAAAGCTAAAAAACGACAGAGAAAGGTACATGAAGTACAAACATTGAACTTATAAAACCTAGAACCCAAAAACAAGGAAGAGAGCTTACCTCTTGAGTTACAAAAACTTTTCTCCTCACAAGAGGAGAACATGGCTGACCTCTTCCGCCACTCCCTAGACGCTGGGGGGCAGTGAGGGTGGGGCTGATGGCCTCCTCATACAGCAAGAAACCAACGCGCGGAGATTTTAACCAGAGAAAAAAATATATAAACTTAAGACTGTGGATCTGTATGATCAGAATGAGCAGAATTAACTCTCCAGAATACATGAGAAATATTATAAAATACACGAGCAGTTTATTTAATAATCTTTGCATGTATTAAATCACCTTAGTGAGCTTCTATAGATTAATCAGAATCTTATTAATTTTAATGTTGGTTTTACTATTTTTAGTATAGCTATCCTAGTGATGAATAACTGGTTTTCTTTTTTATTTGTTTTTATTTTCTTTTATAAACAGATTTTTAAGCTTTTTTTGTGATTTTGTTTATATTATTTAATTTTTTTTGTTTTAATAGGACCGTCATATCCATAGCACTAAGGTTCCTTTAGGTAGTTAATAGGCATCCTCTAGCCAACTTCCTTACGGCTTTGATTGGTCAGAATCATATTATTAACTGTGTAGAAAATTAAAGCAGATCTGCCAACCTTACTCTATTATTCAGAATAATTTTTCTTAAAGTTCTTTTGATGAAAGAAGAAGGAATTTCGTTCTCTAGAAAACTTTCTAATAGTATATTAATGTGGTAATTGAAGTCCAAATTGTTGCTGCAAATTCTTGAAATTCTTAGGACCTGAGAAATTAGTACATTCTCAATTACTTTGGTTGAAATGTTATTATTCCAGTGTAGATATTTAATTACTTTGAAAGGAAAATTAACTCTTTTATCAAAGAGGCTAATAGATGGGTTACCTCTGTTGAGCTTAATGCTTAAGTCTAGGAACTCAAGTTCCTGATTACTGTGGTTGGTTTTACATAAGTTAAGAGAGCTAGGATAGATATTATCAAAATCACTCTCTATAACTTCGGAATTATTGATACACAGCAGATCATCAATATATCTAAAAGTGTAAAGGTAGTTATCTGAGCAGGTGGGGTGATTTTTAATGAATTTATATTCCTTAAAGAACAGGAATAGATTAGCGATATTCGTGGACGTTGATGTTCCCATTGGAATACCGTTCACTTGCTTATAGAGAGTATTATTATATAAGATATGGTTATTTTTTATGCAGCAATTGAGATAAGAGTTCCAAGTTCCTACATCAACAAATTGGTTAAGTTTAAATTCTGCATACAGCTCTTTAAAGGTAGTGATTATATCTGATAGAGGCAGATTAGTATATAGGTTTTCAAAATCATAACTATTAATATCTAGGGGACACACTTTGAGTATAGTAGAAATTACTTCTGCATTATTATTAATTATCCAAAAATCTCTGTACATCAAGTTAGAACAGTTTCTAATGTGTTTCAAAACCTTCTTTAAGACATCTTCAAAAGCAAGATCTATTTTCTTTTTATGACTCCTTACTCCACTAGCTATGAACCTGAACTTCACAGGATCCTTATGAAACTTAACCGTTGCAAAAAGAAATGGAAATTCAGGCCCATATCTTCTAGTTTGCGGAATTTTAAGTTTCTTGAAGAATGCCTTAAACCGATTTTCTAACTGCTTGGTAGAATAACTTACGGGCTCGTATGTTACTCTATTATTGAGTTCCATAGTTAACAATTCAAAATAGAACTTCTTACAGATAATTGCAAAATTATTGCTAGCTTTATCCGTAGTGGTAAAAATAAATTGGTCTTGTAGTTTGGAGAGTGACCTTTTAGCTTCTCCAGAGAAAAAGAGATTTCTGTCGAAACAAAAGTCCAGACCTGCCAACTCACCGGTGAAGCTATTGATTATATTATATTTCCATTCTGCGAAGGCCTCAATAGGCTGATTGTACGTTAAACTGGTTTTTACGATGTACTTATTTACATCTTGAGTGAAGCTCTCAAGAATCCTTTCTTTGGAAATTGTGAAGGAAGGTCTGAAATTAGAGCCATACTCTAATAAATTCCTAAGCTTTTCATTTTCAACAAAACTCAAGTTTCCGGTGATAATATGGTTGTAATTCTTATCATAGTGAACTGTTTCTTTATGTTCATCACAAGAACAAGTAGTAATTACAGGAATGTAGCTCGAAGAGTTAAGTTTGTAGTTTTTAACTATTGACCCTAAGGTCTTAACATATTTAAAACTTACAATAGACTGGTGCCTGTGGATGGGAAAAAAATTGCATTATTGTAGAACAGCTTCCTTACATTGAGATTATCGTAGGCTTTATTTAGGAACCTGATGGTAACAAAATTACTGGAAAATTCTTTAAGAGAAATTTTATCTTTAAGAATATGTTTAAGAATGTCCAGAACCAAAGCAAAAACATGCTTATCAACATGGTCAGCAGTTTCATTCCAGAATTTGAAAAAACATTTAAGGACAGAGTGCTTGAAGGACTTGAGAATTTTGTAAGTATTTTTAACAAAATTAGTGCCAGTTTTAAAGCTTTCCAGAGTTTTTAGCAAGTTAGCAAAATCAACTTTGCTTGATGTGCGAAATAACCTCTGTCCTCTATTACCTCTAGAGCAGCTCTTATTATTAACAAGAAAGAAGAGTTCACGAATTGAAAATTTATGCTGATTATGCTTATTGTCAGATTAACTGTTTAAGGTATATAACTTTCACAAAGTTTTCTTTAGTTAATTATTATCTTTAACTTATTCTCGTTTTCGTGCTGTCATAAGTTGTAGAGTAGGGGGTTTTAGACTCAAGTTTTCTTTCAAAAATCTGTTCGTTATAAATTAACATTTCCTTTTTTAATTGCAATGTAAAATTTGTTTTTCAGGTTTAAATTCTCTCTCAAACGAACTTGGAATTTCGTTATAGCTGAAAATCATTTCTATTTATTATGTCACTCTCACAGCTTGAGTTCTCTTTAATCTTCTTCTCTCTGTTTAATAGTAACAGATGAAGAGCATGGGTCGGGCCATGAAGGTTAATGGATGCAAGCGAAATTGTTAACTAGTGCTAGGTCATGCTACTCTACGGAGGACATGACTTATATATATATTTTTTAAACTATTTTAGGTGGGAATGTTACTTGCATCTATGGCCTTGCAGAAACCCATTTCCCACTAGGTCTTTGTGGAAGTGAGAAAATGCAGAGTTTTTGCTGGTCCTTGATAAAGCCAAGGCTCAGTATTCTCGACACCTTCTACATTCAGTTGTTTTATTTTCTTTTTTTTCTTTTCTCCTTTTACTCACGCAGGTAGATACATAACCTTTTCTATGTTGTACTAGGTGTGAGTCAAAATTATATATGTATTTTTTTGCTTAGGTATCTTTATAGTATATATATATATATATATATATATATAGGGATGTAAAGTCAGGTGATGATGTAAGGTCAGGTATATATATATATATATATAGGGATGTAAGGTCGGGTGATGCGTAACATCACAGCCTCTCCTTGACAAATGTCAACCACGCCTTCTCGTGGTACATCCTGTTCCCACTAAAGGGGCTCTAACGACCGCCAATAGCGGTATAACTATACCATCGGGATTAGAGGAAATGCTATCCCACACTCACCGACCCGCTTGGCCAGCATGGTGAGTTATGGCCAAACCCGTCCAAAATGACTCCACAACTTAAATCTTGGCCCTCAGTCTCTGGCAGCTGGAATGTACCTGGACAAGGCAGCGGCCAGTGCGACATGAAGGCAGAGGGTGTTAAGAATCCCCGGAGAACCGGACTAGGCTGCCATCTGATGCTGACCTTGGCTACGTACAACGGACGCTCCCTATCTTCTGATTCAAGGCTTCTTGAATTGGAAGAGGAACTACAAAGGATCAAGTGGGACATCGTCGGGATAAGTGAGGTAAGGAGAAAAGGAGAAGATCTCATTGAACTGAAAAGTGGACATCTCTTCTACTATCGTGGGACAGATACTGGCAGAACTAGTGGTGTTGGATTTATAATAAACAAGAAACTGAAGGATAAAGTTGTAGAAGTTGAAAGTTCCTCTGACAGAGCTGCACGACTCGTTATCCAACTCTCGAGAAGATACCAGGCTCAGATTATTCAAACTTATGCACCCACCACAAGTAATGCTGAAGAAGAAATTGAAGAATTTTATGAGGAAATTCGTGATATAAATAATAAAGGTAAGCAGCACTTGAAAATAATTATGGGAGATTTCAATGCAAAAATAGGGCAACGGCAACAGAATGAAACTTCAGTAGGTAAATTCGGTCACAGCAACAGAAACCAGCGTGGAAATACTCTCGTAGAGTTTGAAGAGGCAGAAGGGTTTTTCATCTTGAACTCCTTTTTCAAGAAAAAGCCACACAGGAAATGGACATGGAGACATCCAAATGGGACGACAAGTGAAATTGATTTTATTATGTGTAACAAAAAATTTGTCATAGAAGACTGCAGTGTGCTAAACAAGTTCAACACAGGCAGGGACCATAGATTGGTGAGATGTAAGATGCACCTCAACACTAAACTCGAACGTAGCAAGCTCATAAGACAAACAAAATGTATTGACATAACCAACCTTAAAAAACACCATAATACCTTCAAATTGGAACTGAAGAACAGATTCTCTGCTTTAGAAGGCCTAACATCGGAAGAAGTGGATATTTCTGAAGTTAACAGAAAAGTAACCAAAGCTCTTATGGAAACAGCAACAAAATTAGCTGGGTCTAAGAACAAATTGCATGTGAACAAATTATCAGGAAAACCCAAAATGTTGATGCAAAAAAGAAGAGTGATGAGGACAACTAAAGAAGATGTGACTTCCAAAGTGGAATATATAGAGCTATGCAAGACAGTACGAAAAAGTATCACAGAAGACGTAAGGAAATTCAACTGTGAAGTAGTAAGGAAAGCAATTGAAAACAACCAAAGCCTAAAGATACCAAAGGGACATCTCAGTAAGGGGAAAAAACAGATTATGGCACTGAGAAAAGAAGATGGTTCTGTAACAAGAAATAGAGGCAAAATTTTAACAAGAGTGAAAGATTTCTACTCCAAATTATATGAAAGGGATGATACATGTACTCCAGACATCATGAAAGGTACCAGAGTTCTTCCAGTCCTTCCAGCAGAAGTTGCACATGCAATCAAGAACATGAAGCGGGGAAAAGCTCCAGGAGAAGATGGAATTACTGTAGACATCATACAAGAAGCAAGTGGAGAAATCGAAACAGTACTCGCCCAAATTTTCACTCGATGCCTTAATGAAAAGAAAATTCCTGAGGATTGGAACAACGCTACAATGATCCTGCTACATAAAAAAGGTGACATTGAGGATCTCAGGAACTACAGACCTATCAGCCTCCTATCAGTGGTTTATAAAATCTTCACTAAAGTTCTTTCACACCGCTTGAAGGTGACACTGGACATGGCTCAACCGAGAGAACAAGCTGGATTCAGGAGTGGCTACAGCACAATAGATCATATCCACGTACTGAGAGAACTAATTGAAAGAGCAAGGGAATATGAGCTTTCATTGTGCATGGCTTTTATCGATTATGAAAAAGCCTTTGATTCGGTGAAACCATCAGCAGTTACAATGGCTCTGAAATCCTGCGGTATTGAAGATGCATACATTAATATTATTAATAACATCTATGAAAATGCAAGTGCAAAGATTCGGCTGTTTGAAAATACAACACACATAAAAATTGGAAAAGGAGTGAGACAAGGTGACACCATATCTCCGAAGCTCTTTAATGCAACATTGGAAAATGTCTTTCAATCAGTGAACTGGAAAAACAAAGGGATAAAGATTAATGGAGATTATCTAACCCTTCTTCGTTTTGCTGATGACATAGTCATTTTTGCAACTACCCCATCAGAGCTACAGAGTATGATACAGGAACTTGCTGACAAGAGTAAAGAAGTGGGATTAAAAATGAACTTTCAGAAGACAAAAGTGATGTACAATGCTTTTACAAGAAATGAAGATTTATCGATTGATGGAGAAAAGCTGGAGATAACAGACACGTACGTTTATCTTGGACAGCAGATATCAAGTGAGGGTCACATTGGTGAAGAAATTAATCGGCGTACAAAACTTGCCTGGAGAGCTTTTGGAAGAAACAGCATAATTTTCAAGAGCAATATGCCATTATGTCTTAAAAGAAAAGTGTTTGATCAATGCATCCTTCCAGTGCTTACGTATGGTGCAGAGACGTGGACCTTAGCTAAAAGAGACATACAAAGGCTGCAGACAACTCTAAGTAGCATGGAGAGGTGCATGCTTGGTGTAACCAGGAGAGATAAGAAGAGGAACACGTGGATCCGAAAAATGACAAGAGTGGAAGACATCATGATCAGAGTTAAATCCCTGAAATGGCAATGGGCTGGACATACTGCCAGAAGAACAGACCATCGATGGACAGCCGAAATTTTAGATTGGATTCCAAGGGACAGGAAAAGACCCAGAAGAAGACCACATGGAAGATGGGTGGATGAAATTCGAAAGTATGCGGGAGTGACATGGAGGAGACTGGCACAAGACAGACCGTTGTGGAGGAAACTTGGGGAGACCTTCGTCCAGCAGTGGATTGATAATGGTTGACAATGATGATGATGATATATATAAACAGCACATAACTTACTAAACTAGGGTCCTCAAAGTACTGTGAGTTCAGCACAATAAACATAACCCCACCACAGAAGAATGAAAAATAGTCATCACCAAATCTATTACAGTAGTTCTTGATTGAGGCTGGTGTTGGTGTGTTGTCCACATCATGATTTCCACATACTCACACTAAAGGAATATCTGGATGTAGTTTGGCAAAGACTTTAATGAAATCATTTTCTTGACCCTGACGAAGATCAGTGCCTGCAAAGAAAATTCACATATTGTAACAGACATCATATACTACGTGGTTTTGTAAACATTCAATGCTTAAATTTTTTCACTAAAACTAAAATTTGTTGGCAAATAATATAACTGATAATATGAGATTTTGCCTACAACTACAGTGTAAGTTAATTCCTAATTCTCCTCAAAAAGAAACATCCTGAAAATTAATTGACAACTTATTTCCAAAGCACCCTGTTATATCCATAATTTATTGCTTAAGCATAACAACTACTCTAACTAATAACTTATACTATACTAGTTATTTTTATTCACAGATTAAAATTACAGTTAAAACTTTCAGGTGTGCTTGGTCATACTAAATGGAGAGAAGAAAAACTTTCAATTCATATGGTGAAATGTGACCTCAAACATGTTGCCAAGGGAGATTTCTAAATTATTAGAACACCAAATACAACTTCCAAGTGGCAAGTATACGAGTTCAGGAACACTACAGGATGGTGCAGCAAATTTGTTTACAAAAGGGACTGGCAAGCATAATATTCTTGTGGTACAGTGCAGCAAAAGTATCTAGAAGACAAAGACTGAAGAAACAGAATTTTTTTTAAAATAACATAACACAAAAGAGTTACCTATTTCTGTGCATACATGTGCATTCTGTCACTTCTGAGTTAGAAATGAAAAACAGAATTCCCTTTTACTGGAATCTGTTTTGTGTTCTCTTATTATTGATAGGAGAAAATGGAAGGAGTTGCCAACATAACAAGGGGCCCCTGCAGTTGAAGACAAGACGAAAAAGCATTCTCCCACACAATTCAAGGATTTCAGACTCCCTGTCATAGTCATAAGAACTAAAGGGAGGTTGGTTGCCAGTTTGTTCCTTGTTCTGGAAATTTCTGTAAACTTCTTCATGAAATGAGGTAAGATCCCATGAATTTTGAAATTAGTTCTTGAAGAGGCAGGTGATAACACTATTCATGGCTTCAAATCTGAATTCTTTTTTTTTTTTTTATGTTACCATGAGAATAATGGTGAAAAGCAGCACTTTCTTTGACAGTTTCATTTTCTTTCTGTAAGAATAAAGGATATTGTGGATGAAGTTTATGCAGTGGATGGAGTTTATGATTGCACATTTACAGTGATCAGAAGTTGAGTGCTATGTGTAGTGCTGCTACTGTAGCATGCTATACTATAGTAGTGTGGCATGCAGCATTGCTACAAATAATGTAGTTGTAGTAGCACACATAAGGGGCAAGGGAGGCATTTGCCTCCTCCTGAAATCAAACCATGCTCTTACTGTTCTTGGGTGATACTACAGAGATTTTCATGATTAAACTAATTCTGATTGCTAATTTTTTTGCAAATCTGCTGGATGTATATGTATGCAGTAAAAATTGGAAAAACGATGGGAATTTCCAGTAGAAAAGTGGAAATTTTACAGTAGAAAGTAAGAATGAAATTTTTCATTACATGTTAGAGTGCAGTGTACATAAAGGTATGACAGGAGAAGAAATGGAAAATATGCCATCCACTGCAGCAACGTTTCACTGTTGGACAAAGATCTCTCGAAGTTTTTCCTGGAAATTTGTCTTGAGGGTGTGTTGTTTTCATTTGAAATAACCAATTGAGTGGTCTCTGGGGTTTCGTGGCACAAGTAACACAAATAGCCAAAATGGTCAAAAGAACGATGAAGAAATTTCCTTATTTTCCTAACGTACTGTGAAGTTCCATTTATCTAATTTTTTTTCATGTAGCTTTGGGGTCTTCTGGTTTCCAATTAAATTTATGTTTCGTATGCATGATAAAAATGGTTAGATAACAAACAAGGCAAAGTGGGAATTTGCATATGGTATTTGTATATGTTGTTTGTTGTTACAATTTCTGTTTGCTCCTCTCCTGAAAACTAAACTATGGGCACCTATGTTTGTAGTGGAAAATTATATTTTAAATTGAGCTACTTTAAAAAAAATTAAAAACAATTCTTCAAATCACATGGCTTTTCCAGTATTCCTGAAGCATAAATCACTGAAACAGGGGAACTAAGTGTTTCCTGCCTACAATCACATATCTGCACTGAGTTATATTGTGAAAGTTTGTGAAATTGTTAACCACAAAGTATTACCTTCCTTACATTATGCTATTAACAGGAAAGTCTCCTCAGTCTATTAAACATACTATTTACCTGGAAATTAAATCTAGATAAATAGCCTATTTAAAACTCACTGAAGCCCCAAAGCATGCTAAAATCATTCAATTTTCTGTATTTCATTCTCTGCATAACATAACAGAGGTTTTATTGTGTTGAAAAGTTTCTTAATTTTTTGTGTACGAGTGCATGGAATTTTTTCTGTCCTTTGCATTGAATCTGGGGAATCCAGTTTGTAATTATGCCTTTATGTTAAGGAGAGCCTTCACCTATTCATCCAATAATGACAGACGCAACTTGGAAATTGCTTAGGTGCACAATATTGCTATTGCCCATGGTTTTTCAGAGTCGACTGTCCCTACTGTTCTTAGGAAGATTAGACAGGACAAAGCTACTACTCTTCAAAGGGACTATCACCCACGTAGGTTCATGGGCTCCAAGACCTACTTTCAAACGATAACTCCCCTCCTTAAGGGCATCTGTAGGTCTCACGATATTGATTTTAGAGTCCATACAACCAACATTTTTGATCTTGTAAAAAGTGATCGTGACCAAGTCTCTGGAATGGAAAGATTTGGTGTATATGGAATACCCTTGAAAATTGTCGATAAAGACTTCTCTAACAGCTTTTATGTTGGCTCCACTGAACAGTCTTTGGGGACAAAGTTACCTGAACATAAGCATGCTGTTAAGAACGGACTCAGATACACGGCTGTCGCTCATTTAGTATATGATGGTTCACATTCCTCGGTCTGGGAAGATGCTTCCATCATTGTGACTCCATGTTCTATATCATCACTGTTGTTCACAGAGAGTTTGGTAATAATGTCAAAAGGACAACTTTGTTGTAATGACAGTATGCCTACTTTTTTTCCAAATCCTTGGAAACAAATAATATGGACTGTTGATTAACCCAGTGTGGATGATACCTTATGTGTTTCATATTTGGACTGTTTTGGGTTTGACTTGGGTGAACTGTGTTTCTTTTAAACTGATTTGCAGGTTTATTTTTTGTAACATCTGCTTGGTCCCTTTATTTAGAGGACTGAATTTATTATTGTGTGTGTTCTGCAGTCCTTCCATGCTGCTGGCGGTTACTGATTAATTACATCACTTTCTTGAATGATGTGGTGTACACATGCATATATATGCATATACCCATGCTAGGGTTTGGTTTATTCATCTGATGATGGGTTTATGGAAGCCTGAAAGGTCTTATGATTTAATGTTTTACTTTTAATCTGTGAGCAAATAAATGTTTTTAAGGCTCACTTGAGTTTGGGATTTTTAAATGTAAAAGATTTTACTATCATGCACCAAAGGTTGCTGCCTTGAATACCGATGGATGTATATGACGTTCTATGCCAGCGCTATCCCGCAATGGTGAACTTAAAGTTGAAGTTCACCATTGCGCGATCAATTTGACAACACCCCATGTCATAGGTCACGGATTGTGTGCCAGAAAATTCAGGATTTGGATGGTGTCGAAATCCTACCACACCCAGACTATAGACAGAAACTTGCACCTTCGGATTTTTACCTGTTTTGTCCCATGGTGCATTTCTTGGTCGGCAAACAGTTCCATTCCTTGGAGGCTGTAAGAGATGGCATCACTGAGTTTTTTGCATCTAAGCCAGCTGCCTGGTATCACAATGGCATTACATCTTTAACTGAATGCTGGTGAAAGACCATAGACACTGATGTACTGTATTTTGCCAAATAGCCATATGTAGTCAGCATGAGGTACCGGACTGGACATTGTATCTCAAATGCTATGAACTTATGACTCATCCTGGTATATAAGATAGATGGGCACAATATTATATACTAGGTATATGGCAGATGGGGGAGCCATATTTTCTGGTTTGCCACGGGCGCAGAAATGCCTAGTTATGCCTTTGACTGCATGATTTGAGATGTCTCATCCTTCCAATGCTAACATTTGGTTAAGAAAAAAAAGCATGCTTGAATATAAAATGCAGAATTCCTTAGAATTATTAACACAACAATCATATATCTCTGAATTGTCTATATTTACTGTTCATCGCATAACATTAATCACATCAGAAAACTTGAAAATTACATCACCCTGGAGGGGGAATTGAACTCGCATTTCCCGATTTTGTTCGGGCATGCTGTCCATTACACCACCCGATGAAGTCTCAAGTATCTGAGTGTTAAGAAACGGAACATTCTTTGATTTTTGCTAGTCAAAGCAAAACTGCTTGGGTGGTATAATGGATAGCATGCTCGAATGGAAATTGGGAGATGTGGGCTCGATTCCAACTCCAGGGCGAAGTAATTTTCAAGTTTTCTGATGTGATTAAATGATACATGATGAACAGCAAATACAGGCAATTCAGAGGAGTCTGATTGCTGTGTTAATAAATCTGACGTATTTCCACATATTATGAGAAGAATATTTCTTCCACAGAATTTACAGAATTCTCTATTTTTGTATACATGATAATCCAAAAAAATTCCTTTGCCCTTCTTTTCTTTCCAGCTAACAATGAAAAGTGACTTAGCATCGCTAAAGCTCATCTACACTCCACTGGCTACTGGCATAAAAGATAATACGAGTAACATTAGGCATAAAAAGCAAAACAAAAACAAAAACAAAAAATGGGCAGTACAGTTTATCCCTGTTTATTTTTCAAAGAAGCTGATGTTCAATTAACAATTTTAATGATCTGTGTGTAATCTCAGACACCATCACTGATATCCAGCATAAGACAGAAATGGCTCACTGGGTGTTTCATGAATGAATCAATAAATATGTGTGAGAGTGAGAGTGAGAGAGAGAGAGAGAGAGAGAGAGACAAACAGAAAGAGTTTCCAAATTAAACATAATTAACTTCTGTCCTCCTTGAGTTCCCATTCCATATGCAGATTACGTACACTAAAGTGAGACTGATTGTACTAACATAAAATGAACTTTTCCCCTTATCACTCTTTCACCATATATTTATTTCATCACAATTTTGTTAACAATGTTTAGCCCACATCAAGAATAGCAACACAAAGAAAAAAGAAATGCATACTTTCCTTCTATTATTTTAAAGGACTATATCACTATACCAAACTAATTTTAAAATATCATTAGTTTTACATTTCATGCAATTTTCTGGAAGGAAAAATATGCAATACATGTAATATTATACTCTACCACAAATGGAAACTAATATTGTTTGTTTATGTTTAATATTACCAGGCATTGCATCCACAAGATCACCACATACAACAAAGAAGCGTGGACGAGGAACCATTTTGTTAATTGCCTCTGTGCTACGTGCTGTCAAATCAATTTGTTTATCCCATCCTGGATTTGTCTTTTTCTCAATGTAGCTCTCAATCATACCAAATTGAGTGTCAACTCCTTGGATGAAAATAAAAGGCCCTCTCCAAAAACTCTCTTTTTCTGGAAAACACAGTAAAAAAAAAGTGGATATATATTAATTTAAGTCCACACATTTTGGTCAATGGTGCTGTAAGGCTCTTATGCCCTAAAATAAAATGATTTGTCAAGGCATTGAAAATAGACTTCTACAGCATCAATAATCTACTTGGCCATCCCAAAATACACATTAGGCAAGTTCTTTTAAGATTGAGGAGCAGATGCAAGACCAATGGGAGCAAGTTCAGGTGAGTAGAGAGGATCTGGTAGCAGTTCAAACCCAAAATAATAGATAGCATCATCAGATAATGCTCCTAGCCACAAATCAATAGTGCTGTAAGTACTATTGATTTGTGGCTAGAAGCATTATCTTGATGAAACAGCACCCCTTTGGTCAACTTTCTTTGGCAATTATTCTTCAAATGTTGTTAAAGTTTATAACGGAAGAATCGGGTAGACATACACCAGTAATACTAAAAACGCTGAAATCCGTTTTATTGGTGTAGTATTATAAACACTAGTACAAACACGCTAGCTTTCACCACCACGGGTGGCTTCTTCAGGCATAAGTATTCCAATGCAAAAACAAAAACAAACAAAAAACAGAGTTTCAGTTATGAATTCAAAAATAGAAGTTTGTTATAGTTATTACAGAACGTGCGCGTCATACTCGAGATGTGTGATTAGGAGCGCGCGTATTAATGAGCGTGCGCCATACATGTGGGAGGTCCATTGAAGTTTCCTCGTTACATATCCCGTGACTGGATAAGATTTCTATAGTTTCTCTGAGGAGGGTGGCTCTGGCGGTTGTGTATCGTGCTATTTTCTTTATTTGTCCCCAAAGAGGTGTTGCAGAGTTGTTGGCTACTTCACGCGCTAGTGCCGTAGTGAGAAGTCCTCTTTTGACATCTCTTTGATGTTCCTGGAGAAGACTCCAGGAACATCAAAGAGATGTCAAAAGAGGACTTCTCACTACGGCACTAGCGCGTGAAGTAGCCAACAACTCTGCAACACCTCTTTGGGGACAAATAAAGAAAATAGCACGATACACAACCGCCAGAGCCACCCTCCTCAGAGAAACTATAGAAATCTTATCCAGTCACGGGATATGTAACGAGGAAACTTCAATGGACCTCCCACATGTATGGCGCACGCTCATTAATACGTGCTCCTAATCACACATCTCGAGTATGACGCGCACGTTCTGTAATAACTATAACAAACTTCTATTTTTGAATTCATAACTGAAACTCTGTTTTTTGTTTGTTTTTGTTTTTGCATTGGAATACTTATGCCTGAAGAAGCCACCCGTGGTGGTGAAAGCTAGCGTGTTTGTACTAGTGTTTATAATACTACACCAATAAAACGGATTTCAGCGTTTTTAGTTGTTAAAGTTTCTTCAGTAGGTTAGTATAGCATGCTCTAGTGATGGTTTGGCCCACACCATCACTATCCCCTCTTCATCCCAGAAAAGTGTTCCATCATCTTTCCAGAAGAAGTGACAAACTTCACTTTCTTCGAAGTGGTTGAGCCACCATTCATTGTTTTGACTCCGAATACAGTGGTGTACCAACATTTCGTCCATTGTTACAAATTGTTGCAGAAGTTCTCCCGGATTGGATTCAAACAATGCAAGATTGTCTCGTGATATGTTCCTTTCAATCGAGTTTTGTTCAGATGTCAGGAGTTTTATACCCAATGGAAAGTAAGCTTGTCACTGCCAGAATGTGATCAACTGTTGTTTTTGCCATGTGTAATGTCTTATTAATCTGCATGGCCACTAAAAGTCTATCTTGCAGTACTGTTTTGGGCCCCTTGCCTACATTTTCTTGAGTGATGTCCTCAGATGTTCTGCTTCCCACTTTCTTACAGTACTGCATGAAGGAGCATCCTCCCCTAGTGTTGCCACCACATCTTCATGGATATCCTTTGGCTCCTACTCTTTTTTATGCAGATACTTTATCACATCTCTGATATCTTGCTTCTCCATGTTTCCTTCCTTGGTTCTTCTAGGACCTGCAAAAATGTAACAGACATAACTATGAAGCTGAGAACTGGTCTTTAGACATGAAGACCTGCATTTTTATCTTTAAAAAAGGCAAACCTACAACTATTCCTTCATGGTAGAATCAAGAACTTTTGCAACACCCTATACATTTGCTCTCATTCTGCATAATTTTTTCCAACCTTTTCACATGATTTTTTATACTGTGTTTAAAAAACTATTTTTAGTTTGAACTAAAACACAAAGAGTTAAGTTTTAGAAGCTTTGAATGTAGGCAACATGTTTTCCATAAAAAAAAAAATACTGTAAGTACTGTACATATCATAATAAGTGCAGTCTGATGGTTTGACTTCTGGTGAGAAAGATAAAGTTTAATTTTCCCCCCTTCAAGCCAAGTTTTCTTGTCTAGTGACTCTAGTCTTGTGATCAAAGCAGTATGAGAGAATACAAACTGTACACTGATAAATCAAAACACACTTTTGACAGACCAAACAAATTTTAGTAGCAATGCAAATGCTCAGATGTTGACACTGCTAACAATAGACATCATACATGACCATCTAAATTTATCACTTAAAAATATGCTACACTCTGCATGTCCTAACAAATGCACAGTAAAACTTTCATGGTTTTTGCATGCAAGATATATGTGGTTAAGAAAATATGTGGTTAAGCTTAAGATACAGGGTGTTTTACTCGCTACTTTTCCCGGCATTTTTGCAATAACTGTAAGAGGAATGAAGATATCTTAACGAAATTTGAACTGGACTTACCTTAGGCTGTGAGAAAGCAAACAGAAGCGACATGTAGTTGTGCCAGCATCGTGGGCGTGGTCAGAGAGAAGTGGCGGCACTAGTGTATCATGACTCATCGTCTGTCAGATGAGTGGCCGTCTGTCAGTTTACTGAGTCTGTGGACATGTACAGTCGTTGTTTTGCCGCTCGTGGAACAGTATGGTTGTGTGTGTGTTGTTGGAGAACAGAAAACATTGAAATGAACCAGTATACTCTAGAGGAGCGAGCGCATATTGTGTGGACATACTGGCAGACTAAATCATTGAAGTCATGTCAAAAAGAATTCATTAAGAGGTTTGGAGGTTGTAATCCACCATTAAAGCCCTGCATTTTGGCCATATCACGGAAATTGGAAACAACGAGAAGTTTGTGTGACGCGCATGGAGCAGGTCGACGACAAATGCCAGAAGAAATGTTCGAGAATGTGAGGCAGCGGTTATTGCTGTCTCCCAAAAAGTCCCTACGACGTCTGCCACAGGAAACCGGCTTATCCACAAGCACTTGTTACAGAGCTGCGAAAAAAGGCAACCTTCACCCATATTGTGTAAGCATTGTTCACGCATTGAAAATGCCATACCACATGAAAAGAGTGGCATATTGTCAGGGGTTTTGCAAATTCCTCCAGCAAAATCCTGGCATACTAGATTACTGTTGGTTCACAGATGAGGCCTGGTTTCATCTAAAATTCTGGATATGTCAATGCCCAAAAATTCCCGTTTTGGGGCAACTGACAATCCCCACGTGACACACGAAGAACTCCTACATCCAGCAAAGATCGGTGTTTGGTGTGCGATGTCACAGCGGCACATTATTGGGCCAATCTTCTTTGAAACAACCATCTCGGCAGGAGCTTACATGGAAATTTTTCAGGTCTTCGTAAATCAGTTGGACGATGAGGAATTATCCACTGGATATTTCCGGTAGGATGGAGCAACATGCCATACTTCCCGTGCCAGCATGGCTAAAATTGAGTCATTTTTTGAAAACAGAGTCATTTCGAGGAGACTTTGGCCTCCACGGTTGCCAGATTTGACGCAGCTTGATTACTTTCTCTGGGGCTATCTGAAAGGTAGAGTTTACAGCAATAATCCATGATCCATTGCCGTAATGAAATCCAACATCATTCAAGAAATTCAGGCAATTCCTGGGAACATGCTGACCTGAACCTTCCACAATATCGAGTGTTGTGTTCAGCTCTGCCTGGACGCATATGGTGACCATTTCCAACTCGTTATTATGCCATCTCATTTCTCACAGCCTAAGGTAAGTCCAGTTCAAATTTTGTTACGATATCTTCCTTCCTCTTCCAGTTATTGTAAAAATGCCGGGTAAAGTAGCGAGTGAAACACCCTGTATTATAGTGGATATAATCAAGTATTCAGTTTTCTGTTCTAAACGTTGTTGTTTTTCTTCAAATTCAAAGTTGAGCATTTCACTAAAATATTCAAATAATGCTCATGTAAGTCTTTAATCGTAAAATAATAGTGCAACTGTGTAAAAAATATTCATTTAAATAACACAAAAGTTCTCACTTGCTATGTTGCATGTATAAGGATTCAGACATATCATTATATGTTTGCTTCTTGGCATTCATCTTCTGATGTCTTCAATTTAGGTTGTAGGAAGTATATGGTACAAATGTATTATTCTTATGAAGTTTATTTAAATTTTCCTATATGAAGTAAGGTCATTCTTAAAGGTAATATGCTTGTTGCTAATATCTCACTAAAAAAATGAAGTACATGTATTTGAAAGTAGGCCTAAAGGCAGTAGTGAAATTCCAGTTAGGTCCATGTCTGAGGCACTTGGTGCTGTTTCCACGATGTAATATTTTCTAGTTGTAAATGAATTTATGGCACCTCTATTCATAGTGATTGTGGACTTACTTTTTTATGGGACTTATAGAGGTTATTTTTCCAACCAAAATT
This sequence comes from Macrothele yani, assembly GCA_039090855.1. Classification (NCBI taxonomy): domain Eukaryota; kingdom Metazoa; phylum Arthropoda; class Arachnida; order Araneae; family Macrothelidae; genus Macrothele; species Macrothele yani. The sequence continues at coordinate 98,123,075 of CM076995.1, read as the reverse complement.
TTTCATGAAATTTGACAACCAACTTTCATGAAAAATAACCTCTAGAAGACCCGTAAAAAAGTTAGTCCACAAGTAATATTTTCGATATATAAATGAATTATACGTGGCTGATGAGCATGCAACATACAAGAACATTGAGAAGGTTCAACAAAAGTGCCATACGGAACACCAAAAATGCGATATCAATTTTCCGTTTGAGGGTATTGCTGTTTATAAACTAGATTAAAAAAACCTAAAAATCTTCTCCAATAATAAGAACTTGACATTAAAAACATATGAAAACTTCTAAAAATATTATCTCATGAAATACAGAAATGCCATTGAATTTGTTATGTAACTTCCGGATGCGTTTCACATGGTACCACCTTCCACCAGCATTCTTAACTGAGTTACTGAAGTCTGTGGTTTCTTGTAAATTTAAAAGTCAAGTGCCTCTACCTCATTCTGACATCATCATAATATACCTGGTGCTATCTGTATGGGATATCTTGCAAAAATAGCTGACTCTTTATATTTAATTTTCTTTTTTTGTTCTATTTTATTTTCTTTAGCAATTAGATTCCTTCAAGCAAAAGATAGGGTTGCTATTATTGCAGTGCTTATTCTTAGTTTTCTTCAATACATATGGTGTTAATAAATAAATAAATCGCTCTTTCCACGTTCCAGAAACACATAGCAACCGAAAAATTGTTCACGGCGGCGGCTGAAAACAATTTTTTCGGTTGCTATGTGTTTCTGGAACGTGGAAAGAGCGATGTATTTATTTATTTACTGATGCCACGTATTTGGAGGATTTTCACATATGGTGTCTGCTATTAAGATCATTTTCCAATTGTTATGTTGTATCAATAATTTAATCTCTTCCCAAAAACGTGCAGCTTGATTTTTTAAACAGAATTCTATAAGGGATGTTTTAATTTCTTTTTTATTCCAATTAGCTAGGTGTTCAAATCAGCTTTATTCTATATTTCTTTTGGTACTACTTATATAATGGCTAATAATAGTTATTTTACAATTTAGTGTTGGGATGCTATAAACACTTGGTTTTTTTAACATTGAACAATTGTCTTGGTTTATGGTAAGTGTTGTCTTTATTATTTCTTGAACTTTGATGCCAAAATTTAGATTATTTTTTATGCAGATTTTCTTCATTATTTTGTTGATGTTTGGAATATATGGTAAAGATCCACAATGAGAGACATTCATATTGGATTTAGTTTTAATCGATATGTTGCTGTTGTTTGGTTTAAGTTGTCGTATCAACTTATTAATCAAAGTAAGTTTTTATCCAAACTATTTGGCTATAACTCTAATCCAGTTGAGTTCATTATGTAAAGCATAATTATGAGATGAATGTGAATACACTCTATTAATGTAGGATCTGAGTGCACTTATAGTTATTTGGATGGTTAGAGGTAGCTGGTATGATATTCGCTGTGAACATCGGTTTTCTATATACTTGGGAACTTATTAAGTTGTTGTCCTCGTTAGTAAATAAAATATCAAGAAATGGTAATTCATTATGATCTTCAATTTCTATAGTAACTTTAATAGATTCATAACTGCTGTTGTATTTTTCAACATTTTTTTGGAATTCAGCATATTCGTTTTCCCAAATGACAAAAATGTCATCTACATAATGACAGAAAACTGGAGGCTGTACATCATTATGATTCAGGAATAGATCATTTTCAATATTTTGTAGAATCACTTCAGCTAGTAAACCTGATAAGGGAGAACCCATTGGAGCTCCCGTACTTTGTTTGTAAAGTTTATCTTGAAAGCAAAAATAATTATTATTATTATTATTTATGAAATGTGAAGCTCTTATAATGTCTTCAATTTCAGAACTTGGAAAAAATATTCTATAAGTTTCTCTTCTATTAGATTTATGGCTTTTTTTGTAGGTGTATTAGGGTAAAGGGATATTTTATCTAGCCTAGCCAAAATAAAGGGTTTCATAGTATTATTGTTATTAAATACCTTGATTTGTTGGATAATGTCATTAGAATTATTGATTGAATATTTATGATTGCTGTAAAAAGTTTTAAATACTAAAACAGAGCTCTTTCAAGGTTTATAGTAGGAACAATATATTTAGCCACAATAGGTCTAATGGGGTGGTTGTCGTCATGAGTTTTTACTTTTCCAAAAATCCTAGGGATGGTAGCCTAAATTGGGGGATAGGTTTTCTTCTTGATAACTTCTGGTAAGGAGCTATGGCTTATTAAAGTAGCTAGTTATCTTATTATCTTGTCTGTTGGGTCTTGATGCATAATCTCTGTTTAAAATCTTGAATTGCTGTTAACATTTTTTCATTATAGTCTCTTTTACTGATGATGATAAGTTGATTAATTTTATCAGCCATTGTTATTTTAACATTTGGAATAAATATTACAGAGTTCTAGTAAAGCATTTTTTTCATAAGTAATTCCATGGGGTTTTTATCATTCATCATTTTATTAGCTCCAAAGTAATCGAGGTAGTTGCCTTCAACGCACGATCTTAAAAAACAAGAGTCACTCACAATACAAATTTTAAATTCGTTGAGAGCCTTGTAATTGCTACTCAGAGACATTTATGCTGTAATGACAATGTTCCAGTATCTGTACCTACAATCTGGAAACTATTTACAGTACCGAATACGAGATAAACTGAGGACGAAATCACTTAATCTCGATTTCTGCTGTAGTGCTCTTTGCTGTGTCCCCTGATGAGAACAACACAATTTATATCTACTAACCTTCCTTTATTTTTACAATGCAGTTTTCTATGTATACCTGCATTCTATTTCCTTTATTTTCTTTATTTCATGATACATGCCACGTCGTTTGACAATTTGATGCCACGTGACATTATGTCATATTCATATCTGATATCTATGTTATGTTCACGTAACACTTTATTTAAATTTATTCCTTCTCCTGTATCTGATGATGGGTTCTAGGGAAACCCGAAAGTTCTTATATACAATAAAATCTTTAAATTCAGCCAACGAATTAAAAATTTGTATTGTGAGCGACTCTTGTTTTTTAAGATCGTGCATTGAAGGCAACTACCTCGATTACTTTGGACTATTTCTGCACGAATTTGAATTCTCCTAATACCATCCTAGTTATCACGTATATATATATTTTGCACCACTCCTCACAGGATGAAGAAGGAAATATTTAACGCTTTCAAACGCTTCCGAATAAGACTCGCCGTGGAGGAAACACATTTGTGTTTTCTAATAAATTGTAGAGACTTGCACATCATACCCGAATTCCTGAGACTAAGGACGAAACCTTGTTCATGGAGGGACACTCAAGTGCTAAAATACACCGAAAATAAAAGACTCCTCGCTGAAATCAGAGCCAAAAGATGTCTACTGGACACACTACAAAGAGGATCCTATGACTCATACCTGCGACTGGCTGGTGTTAGCCATGCTATTACTTTAATAAATACCTCACGGTACTTACGGCTATTATCGAATCTGAAGTTAAACAAGCCCAACAAAGGCACATGCATAAACTACGTAATCTTGTGGACCAGGACGTTGTTGAGAGGAACCGTACCTCATGTACACGTAGGCCTAACCAGAATCAATCACAACCTTCAACTAACTTCATCAATTACAGTGATTATCTTCTAAACCAAATCCAAATATCAGCACTAAATAAAGGCCTAAAATTCACGTTCCCGAACTCCAGGATTAATAAGTTTAAACTCATTCCGCAAGCAGAAGCCATTATCTCTCATCTACCATTAAGAAAACAAAACAAAGCACGACATCGAATAATCAATTCGATTTGGAAATTTCATGTTCAAAGACACAACACGGATTTGACTCGTCTTACAAAAGAGAAAAAGCAACTTTTAGTATTATGCAACGATCCCAATGCATCGATCATATCCGCCGATAAAACCTCACAAATTATTATTCTGAACAAAATAGACTATCGGAAGAAAATGCTAGAGGCAATTGATACTATCCCGCACGTCACTCTTAGTTTGAACCCTATTAATGCTACCATAGCGGCCATACATAAATTAAGGAAAATCTCAAGCCTCCCAACAGCCATTTCACAATGCTTATACTGCCCTCCAGGAGCACGAGTTCCTGAACTTTTGGTAAACTAAAGACTCACAAATCCGGACACCCATTACGCCCGCTAGTATCTGGATTTGCAGCACCAATCAGACCTATAGAGATGGCACTAACTAATTTCCTTCAACCATGAGTTACTAATTCACTCAACACTGTTAAACGCACAGTACAAGCTATTAACAAGATCAAATCCTTTAATGCAAATAACTCAACCTTTATTATGGCTTCTCTCGATGTCATTTCTTTGTTCCCTAATGTTCCGATTAAAACTGCTCATGACATCATTCAGACGAAACTACTTGAACTAAAATACGAACCAGAAACGATCCAATCCATCATTACAGCCTTAAAACTAGTTCAAAACAGATCATATTTTCAATTCGACCACATTATTTATCGCCAAACTGAGGGCGCCCCAATGGGATCACCACTATCTCTGATTCTAGCGGAAATTCTACTATAGCACATAGAAAATAAAGTGCTACAAGAACATCAACAACCTCCGTGCTTTTACATAAGATATGTTGATGACGTACTTCTCTTCTGGGATCACGAAACAGCTGACCTACGAACTTTTGCTGAACACTTATCATCCCAAATCCCGACCATAAAATTCTCCATTGAACTGGAAAGTGAAGGTAAATTGCCATTCCTGGATTTTATGCTTGAACGAGATGCTGTGTCACTTGCACTTTGCAACACTCTGTATATAGGAAACCCACTTCTGTACCTACATTGATCCCGGCTTCTTCAGCACATCCAAAAAGCTATAAACTCTCCTCAATCTCTTTCCTTCTACGCACAGCCATCACGCATTCATCTAGTTTCAGCAGACGAAAATGTGAAATTAACAAAATATTCAACATCACCCTCAACCATGGATTTCCCACCTTTATCATAAAAGAATCTCTTAAGAAGCTCCACCAAGAAAACTCAACTACTCTCCTAAGGGACCAACAACCTCGTAGATATATAGGTTCCATAGATTATTATTCAACCATAACACCTGTTCTCAAAGCCATTTGCAGAAACTTTCACCTGGAATTCGGAATACGTACTACAAATATTTTGCAGTTAATTAAAAAAGGTCAAGACCAGGTAACAAAGCTAAACAAATTTGGCGTTTACAGCATCCCCTTAAAAAGTATTATTAAAGAATTAGTAAAAAATACAATATTAGGCTAGCTCCAAGTTTAGAGAACAAAGTTAAAAAAATTTTCCCTAAAATAGTTCAAAGAGAAGAAGATATTTTAAAAATGCAAGGAGTAGTTTATGAAGTAAATTGTAGTTGTGGACTATCTTACATAGGTGAAACAGGTCGCAGACTAGAAACTCGTATAGCTGAGCATAAAGCAGCTATAAAAAATTGCTCCAACAAGACTGGATTAGATAGGCATGTTAGAGAAACTGGGCACAGCATGGATTGGAATTCCCTTAAAGTAATCAGTTTCCAAAAAAGAAAACTGAAAGAAGGAATAGAGATTGAGAAAAATCAAAATTCCATCATCAATGACTGCAAAGGATTTTCCCTGCCTAACATCTGGCAGGATTTGTTGAAAAATAACCTAAACCGTCAAGGTTAACCGTAACCGTGATAGTGACAAGTAAAAAGTTGACAACAACAAGACAGCCTGAAGAAGGAGAAGAGTTTTCTCCAAAAATTTGCTATTAATGAAAAAATTTCCTAGTAAAATTCCCATAAGTTGCTATAGATTATTAACTTTATTTAAATTTATTCCTTCTAATGTATCTGATGATGGGTTCTAGGGAAACCCGAAAGTTCTTATATACAATAAAATCTTTAAATTCAGCCAACGAATTAAGATCGTGCATTGAAGGCAACTACCTCCATTACTTTAGACTATTTCTGCATGAATCTGAATTCTCCTAATTTTATTAGCTGCTCGATGAATTTTGAATCTAGTAGGTTCTCTGAGGATGGGTTCCATTTCAACTCAGGCAGGGTCGTACCATCATGGTCTCAGATTTCTCTAAAAAAATTAAGGGGTGTTCCTTGACTAAAATAAGGAGACCCATATTTTTTCTTTCGGCAAGAAAAAATTTTCCCTTCCAGATAGACGGTTTCAAATCTTGCACCGTCAAACAAGCTCTCTAGAAAACGGTTATTTTTCCTAACTTCAGCGAGTCATTGCAGCAGAGTTAAAAAAGATATCGTGTTCTTTTTTTTACATTGTGTATATAACATATAATAATATATGGTGCTAACATTTGCTACACATCGTATGATTAAAATTTAAAAAAAATCGTAAACTTTGTGATTTTTAAAAAAAATTTAATTTTTTAAGTTTTTTAAAACAGGTTTGGATGGAGTTTTTTCTATATTTGTTTTTTTCGTTAAAGACATACAAATGTGCACTTTATTTGTAATTTTTTGTGTGTCTGAGAAACTGCTAGTTTCCGCGTTTCGGCAGCGTTAAAAACAGCCGATTTTGAAAAATCTCTAACTTTGCCAACGATTTTCTCAAAAAGGCCATTTTTTAAAATTCTGAAAATTAAATCCCTGTTTCATTATCAACAGGAGAATATCTGTGTAAATTTTCACGGACCTAAAAACGCCCGTTTCCGAGTTAGACGCGTTTGAATTCGGTTTGAAAGCCTACGATTTCCCGTGTTCTAAAGGCGCCATTTTGGAAAAAATCTCAGGCGCAAAGTACGTACGTTATCTCTTACCCGAATCAAAGCGTTAGATATGCCCGAATGATGGAATGAGAGCATTGGGTCAGCTGGCCCTGGTTGGATACATCCACCTCACCCTTCCCCGAGTGATGACATGCCTATAAAACTGTCGGGGGGGATAACCAATACATAAAGATCATTCTTGCTGCTCCACTAACAAAGTTGAGTTGCGAAAGACAGCAGCAGTTGTTTGTTTGTTTACGTTATATACTTAAACATCGCATAAGAAAAGACTATGAAAGAGTAGAAAACTGTTGTGAAATAATTTTAAGAAAAAGAGTGCAGGCACGTGTACCGTAAGTTAATTTTCGATGGCTAAACAACCTCGAGTTTTTCTGGGAGTTGCTAATTGTAGGCTACTGTCAGAAGAGAGCAGTTACTGTTTTGTTATAGTTGCTAAAGTTAACCTCAGTTTTTCGTAATAGTAAAATATTCGCGCAGGAGAATTTTGTCCTCTGCGAACGGGGAGAAGGTGCAGTGCTCTTGACCTCGCTGCTGGGTTGATAGCGCTGGTCGCTACCGAAACTCTGCTTACCTCCTCTCCAAAACGTAATGGCAATTGTCTAATCTACTAAATAAATAACAATTAACACATACGCGTGCATGCATTCATAAAATGTAAGTTGAGTATATTTCCTGTTCAATCAACTGATTTTGCAAGTGGAATACATATACAACTTATGCACTTATAATGGTGTAAAGATTTTTATCTATTTAAAACATATTCATAAATTTCAATTTTTTTAAAGAGGGGGTGATTGTGTTCTTAGTGATTTCCACCTGGGCCACGATAAACCATGCACTGCCCATGGCTTCTGTTCCCTTAGAAGATAATCCTGGATCCATGGGAGACCAGCGGAGTTTTGACCCCACCCCACCCCACCCCCTCACGTGTTGGTGAGGTGTCTAGGTAGCTTTCAAAAATGTTTCAACTTAGTTGGCTGGTAACAAGAGAGGGATTCCATTTCAACTCTGGCAGGGTCGTACCATCACGGTCTCAGAATTCTCTAAAAAAATTAAGGGGGTGTTCCTTGATTAAAATAAGGAGACCCATATCTTTTCTTTCGCCAAGAAAAATTTTTCCCTTTGAGGCAGAGGTTTTCAAATCTTCCACCGTCAAACAAGCTCTCTAAAAAACGGTTATTTTTCCTAACTTCAGCGAGTCATTGCAGCAGAATTAAAGATATTTTGTTCTGGTATTTTTTATTACATTGTGTGTATAACGTATAATAATAAGTGATGCTAATATTTTTTACACATCGTATGATTAAAATTTTAAAAAATCGTAAACTTCGATTTAAAAAGAAAATTGAAATTTTTAAGATTTTTTTTAACTGGTTCAAATGGAGTTTTTTTTCTATACTCGTTTTTTTGTTAAAGACATACAAATGTGCACTTTATTTGCAATATTTTATGTGTCTGTGAAACTGCTAGTTTCCGCAGCGTTAAAAACAGCCGATTTTGAAAAATCTCCAACTTTGCCAACGATTTTCTCAAAAAGCCCTTTTTTAAAATTCTGAAAATTAAATCCCTGTTTTATTATCAACAGGAGAATATCTGTGTAAATTTTCACGGACCTAAAAACTCCCGTTTTCGAGTTAGACGCGTTTGAATTTGGTTTTAAAACCTACGATTTCTCCGTGTTCTAAAGGCGCCATTTTGGAAAAATCTAAGGCGCAAAGTACGTTTTCTCTTACTCGAATGAGAGTGTTGGATCCATCCACCTCAAACTACCCTGAGCGATAACATGCCTAAGAAACGTTCTTGGGGAAAAAAAATAACAAATCTATATATAGAGAGAATTGAATGTATGTCAATTTAGAACCATCAAACTTGGTATGCTATCTCATGGTACCCTAACTTAGACCGTAGATGGTTTTTCGAAGAGGGGAGCTCGGGTCAAAGGGCCCCACGCAAAATTTCCGTAAAATCTAGTTTTCAATTTAGAACCATCAAATTTGGTATACTTTTTCTTGGCACCCTAACTTTGACTAGACGGTTTTGGGAAGGGGTCGGAGCCCGGGGTCAAGACCCCCCCCTACAAAATTTTCGTAAAATATTTTACAAAGTTAGGGTGCCAAGAAAAAGTATACCAAATTTGATGGTTCTAAATTGAAAACTAGATTTTACGGAAATTTTGCGTGGGGCCCTTTGACCACGGGCTCCCACCCACCCAGGGCTCTACCCCTTTTCCAAAAACCATCTACGGTCTCAGTTAGGGCACTATAGTTTACAAGTATATTTTACGTAAATTTTGTGTGGGGGCCCTTTTGACCCAGGGCTCCGACCCCTTCCAAAAACAGTCTGCGGTCTAAGTTAGGGTACCATGCTATAGTATTCCAAATTTGGTGGTTCTAAATTGAAAACTAGATTTTATGGAAGTTTTGTGTGGAGCCCCTTGACCCCGGGCTCTGACCCCTTCCAAAAACCGTCTACGGTTTAAGTTAGGGTACCATGAGATAGTATACCAAGTTTGGTGGTTTTAAATTGAAAACTGTAAATTTGTTTAGCAGACATACATTCAAATCTATATATATAGATTTGTTATTTTTTTTTCCAAGACCGTTTTTTAGGCGTGTTATCGCCCAGGTTAGGGTCAGGTGGACGGATCCAACGCTCTCATTCGGGTAAGAGAATACATACTTTGCGCCTGAGATTTTTCCAAAATTGCGCCTTTAGAACACGGAGAAATCGTAGGTTTTCAAATGAAATTCAAACGTGTCTAACTCGGAAACGGACGTTTTTAGGTCCGTGAAAATTTACACAGATATTCTCCTGTTGATAATAAAACAAAGATTTAATTTTCAGAATTTTAAAAAAGGGCTTTTTTGAGAAAATCGTTGGCAAAGTTGGAGATTTTTCAAAATCGGCTGTTTTTAACGCTGCAGAAACTAGCAGTTTCACAGACACATAAAAAAATTGCAAATAAAGTGCACATTTGTATGTCTTTAACAAAAAAACGAGTATAAAAAAACTCCATTTGAACCAGTTAAAAAAATCTTAAAAATTTCAATTTTCTTTTTAAATCGAAGTTTACGATTTTTTAAAATTTTAATCACACGATGTGTAAAAAATATTAGCATCACTTATTATTATACGTTATACACACAATGTAATAAAAAATACCAGAACAAAATATCTTTAATTCTGCTGCAATGACTCGCTGAAGTTAGGAAAAATAACCGTTTTTTAGAGAGCTTGTTTGACGGTGGAAGATATGAAAACCTCTGTCTCAAAGGGAAATTTTTCTTGCCGAAAGAAAAGATATGGGTCTCCTTATTTTAATCAAGGAACACCCCCTTAATTTTTTTAGAGAAATCTGAGACCGTGATGGTACGACCCTGCCAGAGTTGAAATGGAATCCCTCTCTTGTTACCAGCCAACTAAGTTGAAACATTTTTGAAAGCTACCTATCTTTGAGACACCTCACCAACACGTGAGGGGTGGGGGTGGGGGATCAAAACTCCGCTGGTCTCCCATCGATCCAGGATTATCTTCTAAGGGAACAGAAGCCATGGGCAGTGCATGGTTTATCGTGGCCCAAGTGGAAATCACTAAGAACACAATCACCCCCCCCTTCCTCTTTAAAAAAATTGAAATTATTGAATATGTTTTAAATAGATAAAAATCTTTACACCATTATAAGTGCATAAGTTGTATATGTATTCTGCTTGCAAAATCAGTTGATTGAACAGGAAATATACTCAACTTACATTTCATGAATAAGCATGCACGCGTATGTGTTAATTGTTATTTATTTAGTAGATTAGACAATTGCCATTACGTTTTGGAGAGGAGGTAAGCAGAGTTTCGGTAGCGACCAGCGCTATCAACCCAGCAGCGAGGTCAAGAGCACTGCACCTTCTCCCCCCTGTTCGCAGAGGACAAAATTCTCCTGAGCGAATATTTTACTATTACGAAAAACTGAGGTTAACTTTAGCAACTATAACAAAACAGTAACTGCTCTCTTCTGACAGTAGCCTACAATTAGCAACTCCCAGAAAAACTCGAGGTTGTTTAGCCATCGAAAATTAACTTACGGTACACGTGCCTGCACTCTTTTTCTTAAAAATTATTTCGCAACAGTTTTCTACTCTTTCATAGTCTTTTCTTATGCGATGTTTAAGTATATAACGTAAACAAACAAACAACTGCTGCTGTCTTTCGCAACTCAACTTTGTTAGTGGAGCAGCAAGAATCTTCTTTATGTATTGGTTACCCCCCACCCCCCGACAGTTTTATAGGCATGTCATCACTCGGGGAAGTGTAAGGTGGATGTATCCAACCAGGGCCAGCTGACCCAATGCTCTCATTCCATCATTCGGGTAAAGAATATCTAACGCTTTGATTCGGGTAAGAGATAACGTACGTACTTTGCGCCTGAGATTTTTCCAAAATGGCGCCATTAGAACACGGGAAATCGTAGGCTTTCAAACCGAATTCAAACGCGTCTAACTCGGAAACGGGCGTTTTTAGGTCCGTGAAAATTTACACAGATATTCTCCTGTTGATAATGAAACAGGGATTTTATTTTCAGAATTTTAAAAAATGGCCTTTTGAGAAAATCGTTGGCAAAGTTAGAGATTTTTCAAAATCGGCTGTTTTTAACGCTGCCGAAACGCGGAAACTAGCAGTTTCACAGACACACAAAAAATTACAAAGAAAGTGCACATTTGTATGTCTTTAACGAAAAAAAACGAATATAGAAAAAACTCCATCCAAACCTGTTTAAAAAAAAACTTAAAAAATTCAATTTTTTTTAAAAATCACAAAGTTTGCGATTTTTTTAAATTTTAATCATACGATGTGTAGCAAATATTAGCACCATATATTATTATATGTTATACACACAATGTAAAAAAAATACAAGAACAAGATATCTTTTTTAACTCTGCTGCAATGACTCGCTGAAGTTAGGAAAAATAACCGTTTTCTAGAGAGCTTGTTTGACGGTGCAAGATTTGAAACCGTCTATCTCGAAGGGAAAATTTTTTCTTGCCGAAAGAAAAATATGGGTCTCCTTATTTTAGTCAAGGAACACCCTTAATTTTTTTAGAGAAATCTGAGACCATGATGGTACGACCCTGCCTGAGTTGAAATGGAACCCATCTGAGTTTTCTTGGCAAATATTCAATAATTTCTTCTATTTTAGGTATAAATTGTTCAGTTTTTTCTAAATTTTCTTTATAGACATATTTTAATGCCTCTGTCTAGTGCTGTAATTTGAAGTTGGGTTAATTGGGTATCAGATAAATTGATTTATGTAGGTTCCTTTACTTTTTAGTTGTTGCTGTTTCAGGCATGGTTTTGTTAAGGCATTCATTTTTTTGAAGTGCCTATAATGATTTGGTATTTTATTCTTTTCAATACATATATGTATGCTGCATATAGCTTGATTTATATCTTCATCTTTATATTCTTTTTCTTTTTCTTACAAATTAATGTTGCATTTTTGGATTTCCATATAACGCTTTTTATTGAACCTTCTCTCAGTGTTCCTCTATGCTGCATGCTCAACAACCACATATTATTCATTATATATTGAAATATCACATTGTGGAAATAGTATCAAGTGCCTTAGACATGGACCTAACTGAAATGGCACTACTGCCTTTAGGCCTACTTTCAAATACATGTACTTTTTTTTAAGTCAGATATTAACAACAAGCATATTATCTTTTTTTCTTTAAGAATGTCCTTACTTCATATATAATGATTTAAATAAACCTCATAAGAATATACATTTGAACCATATACTTCCTAGAACCTATATTGAAGAAGCCAGAAGATGAATGCCAAGCAGTGAATATATAATGATATGTCTGAATCCTTATACATGCAACACAGCAAGTGAGTACTTTTGTGTATTTAAATGAATATTTTTTACACAGTTGCACTATTATTTTAAGATTAAAGACCTACATAAGCATTATTTGAATATTTTAACGAAATGCCCACCTCTGAATTCAAAGAAAAACAAGAACATGTTGAACAGAAATGGATTATATCTACTATAATATAGGAATCGCGCTGCCGATCGCCATCTTCGCAATTTGTGAAAAAAAATAGTTTTGTCGATGGAAAAAGAGCTTTGGTGATTACTTTTTGTACTGTTATAACACTTTGGCAATAAACTGAATTTGGCAAATAAATTGATGAAAACTTTAAAAGAGCCAGTGCATACATACATATCACTAAGCTGTTCTCTGAGATTCAGAGGGGTTAGCTCCAAAACGAAATACAAACTACCAGATATTTTTACTTACTGTTGTCGTATCAAACTTCTCCATTTACAGCGATCTTGAGATCTTGACATACAACTCGGGCTTCACTGATATCCATTACACGCCGTACACAAGATCTTTTATACTTCATACTCATAATCTTTTTCTCATGCAGACACTCCTGAGTCTGATCCACCCATGTCTTCCTTGGCCTTCCTCTGCCTTTCCTTCCTGCCACTTGGGCTAAAAAGATTTTCTTAGTAAGCATCTGATCACTCATTTTTTCAACATGGCCAAACCACTGAAGTCCACCTTGCTAACAACATTTTGCTTCACATTACACAACTGCAACACATCTTCATTCCTGTGAAAACCTCCCAAAGCAGCCATGACTTTCGATGAAGAATTCACTCGCCTACTAATTTCACCATCCAATTTGTTCTCTCTGCCAAACATGTTAACGTGTAGATTATGGGGTTAACGTGTAGATTATAGTGCAAAATTCAGGCACGAAAAATTTCAAAAAACTGTGACGTACATCTTATTTGAAATCAAAAACGATGTGAAATAAAAAAAAAAAGTTCATTGATAGACTTATTTTTGCAAAAGTTTTACGTAAAATTTACCTCTCTGTGCGGTACGCCTAAATCCAGTCAGCGGCGACGATGACGCTGTGAGTGTCCCACGTGAGCCGTGCACTTCGGGCCGGGCAGAAGTACCGGTGATCGATGCACGCAGACGCCGCGCGAGATTTTTTTTTTTTTTTGCTGCAGCACGGACTCTCCTGAGCTGGACGCCATTGCTCCTTGATGGTGTCGCTAGTGAAAACAGCTACCTCCGTTACGAAAAATAGTCCCTACTGTTAGAGCAAAACGCAAAATAAGGACTTTTCGGAATCCATTTTTCTTCGCTCAACAGTTTTTTGGACAAAACTTCTATGTAAAACAATTTTTCATAACCTAAGAGATTAATACTTTTTGTGAAACCACGGCCTCGTCTGAACCAGACGCCATTGCTCCTTGCTGTTGTCGCTGACGGAAACAGCTACCTCCGCTAGAAAAAATAGTTCCTAGTGTTAAGAGCAAAAAGCAACACAAGGACTGTTCAGAATCCATTTTTCTTTGGTCAACTGTTTCTTTGACGAAATTGCCTAAAAAGAAAAGTTTTTAAAACGACGGCATTTTCAGAAATAAATTTGATATGAGAAGTTACTCAGTCGAGCCTGGTGCTTTCGGCTAATGCTGTCGAGCTTTTAGAAGAAGGAAGTGGGGCCGCGGGTGGCCTAGCCTAGTGGGCAACGTTCGTGACTGCCACGGAAAGTACCTCAGGTTCGCTCCCAGGCAGGTACGAACGCTCGATCCACCAAATACCCGCCCTACGTCGGATGGGCGGGCACGTTAAGTCGTCGGACCCCGGGTACTGACCCCCCCGGTAATAAATAAGGGCGTCTTCCTCCCCCTTTCTACTTCGCTTCCGTGTCACTTTCCTATCGGGCACTCTAGGCCAAATCTCCTAGCTTCCTATTTCTAATGGTTGTTTAACCTGGGGTCAGACACTCCTTTCCTAAAACCTTCTACATATGATCAGATCATATCAGAGGAAGGAAGTGGTGGAAAACTTCTCCCAACACAGCGACAAAAAATTGGAAGGGGTGTGTTAGTTAAGCAGGGAGTAGGGGATAGAGTTCGATTCGAACTCCACCACACTCTTATCCTCAATCCCGACTACTTCTCTTGAAATAGATCCCTATCTTTAGTTTATTGCAGGGAAGCCGACTTCACCACTTTGTGGGGGGGTCGATCCCCCAGGCGTTGTTATAGCCAAATTTTTGATAAATTTAAAGATCTGAAATAGACGCAACCTTTTTTTAAAGTATTTTTAAAAATAACATATTAATGATTGATTGCAGTTATCAAATTTCTTTATTTTTGTTGTATTTTAGTATGTTGTTGTCATCATCATCATCATTGTCAACCATTATCAATCCACTGCTGGACGAAGGTCTCCCCAAGTTTCCTCCACAACGGTCTGTCTTGTACCAGTCTCTTCCATGTCACTCCCGCATACTTTCGAATTTCATCCACCCATCTTCCATGTGGTCTTCTTCTGGGTCTTTTCCTGTCTCTTGGAATCCAATCTAAAATTTCGGCTGTCCATCGATGGTCTGTTCTTTTGGCAGTATGTCCAGCCCATTGCCATTTCAGGGATTTAACTCTGATCATGATGTCCTCCACTCTTGTCATTTTTCGGATCCACGTGTTCCTCTTCTTATCTCTCCTGGTTACACCAAGCATGCACCTCTCCATGCTACTTTGAGTTGTCTGCAGCCTTTGTATGTCTCTTTTAGCTAAGGTCCACGTCTCTGCACCATACGTAAGCACTGGAAGGATGCATTGATCAAACACTTTTCTTTTAAGACATAATGGCATATTGCTCTTGAAAATTATGCTGTTTCTTCCAAAAACTCTCCAGGCAAGTTTTGTATGCCGATTAATTTCTTCACCAATGTGACCCTCACTTGATATCTGCTGTCCAAGATAAATGTAGGTATTGGTTATCTCCAGCTTTCCCCCATCAATCAACAAATCTTCATTTCTTGTAAAAGCATTGTACATCACATTTGTCTTCTGAAAGTTCATTTTTAATCCCACTTCTTTACTCTTGTCAGCAAGTTCCTGGATCATACTCTGCAGCTCTGATGGGGTAGTTGCAAAAATGACTATGTCATCAGCAAAACGAAGGTGGGTTAGATAATCTCCATTAATCTTTATCCCTTTGTTTTCCCAGTTCAGTGATTGAAAGACATTTTCCAATGTGGCATTAAAGAGCTTTGGAGATATGGTGTCACCTTGTCTCACTCCTTTTCCAATTTTTATGTGTGTTGTATTTTCAAACAGCCGAATCTTTGCACTTGCATTTTCATAGATGTTATTAATAATATTAATGTATGCATCTTCAATACCGCAGGATTTCAGAGCCATTGCAACTGCTGATGGTTTCACCGAATCAAAGGCTTTTTCATAATCGATAAAAGCCATGCACAATGGAAGTTCATATTCCCTCGCTCTTTCAATTAGTTCTCTCAGTACGTGGATATGATCTATTGTGCTGTAGCCACTCCTGAATCCAGCTTGTTCTCTCGTTGTACGGGCCTGCCAGGGGACGAATCCTATTGAAAATGGGCGAAATGGGGCCAAAGGTTAGGACACAGGATCTATTCCATAGCCCTTATGCAGCATAACTTACGTAAAAATGCTTCGATTGCGACAAAACTTTATCATGTTATTTCAGAGGCATACCGAACCGGTTCTGTTGAATATCATCGTAATGGGGTCTAAGGTCAGGGCACAGGACCGAGATTTATTCCACAGCCATTATTCTCGTAACTTGAGTGATAACTTGAGTAATGATTTCTGGTATGTTGGAAAGCGTATTATAATCAATGCATTGCATGATTTTACTAACTTGTTATTATAGATTAAGCAAGTATTGAGCTAACAGACGGAGTCTTTCCATTTCTTCATTTTTCAACTCAAATTATTTTTTATTTTTTTTAATTAATGTTAGTCACCCAACTTTCCTGAAACGGTTCAAGTTTAAGTGAGCTGGCTCAAGTGACCTGACTTTCCTGAAACGGCCATCTAGTTTTAATTGAAATTCCTCAATGAGACGGAATTTTGGGAATCGGAAGTCGTGAAAACCTGGCCATGGACGATGCCCAATCGTATGCCAAAAATCACGGGGATCAGATGTGTATGTCGTAGC
Organism: Macrothele yani; assembly: GCA_039090855.1. Lineage (NCBI taxonomy): Eukaryota > Metazoa > Arthropoda > Arachnida > Araneae > Macrothelidae > Macrothele > Macrothele yani. The sequence continues at coordinate 98,106,296 of CM076995.1, read as the reverse complement.
TATGCCCGAACAACTAATTGTCCCGAGTCTCGTATAGAGAGCGGATTTTTTTCAATTATTACTAAAACTCATCAGTTTTTGATGGTCATTATTTTTATACGACATGTCCAATCACCACAGTACCCACCCTATGTTACTCACCATGTTCTTCCCATTCTCTGTGGCAAGTGTCACCGTGATCGGCTGCAGGTCTTCGGAGGAGATAGGTAACAAACGACCACTTATCACAAATCCCAAAAGAAACCCAAAATGCAAATTTTTGGACGATTATTCCTCAATGACACGGAATTTCAGGAATCGGAAGTCGTGAAAACCAGACCATAGGCAATGTCCAATCGAATGCAAAAAGAAACATGATGATCGGATGTGTCATCTCGTACCTAAGTTAAGGTGACCAGATATCGGGACACTGATTTGAGGACAAAAGGGCGTGGCGTCCCAAAATCGGTAGTGCATTAGGGGACACAAAATAAATATGCAAATATTTTTTTCACAAAACTGCATTGCTTCAACCAGTGTGATATTACACATTAAAATCTGTGTCTTAAAAGGATATATCTTGTAGAATGTTGGTAATTTGTATCCGAACTATGATGGCGGGAACATATTAGCAAAAGTGCATGTACCTTAGGTACATGCGCTGAATTAAAATTAGGCTGCACACCACAGTAATTGCATGGCGAATTTTTCATTTTGCCAAAGTTTTTGGAGAAACTGAGAACAAGGACAGTCGAAATTTGACAGCGCCAGCGATGCATTGACCTAGTGCTGGCAACTGACCATTCGTACAAGTTGGTACGGATTAGAGTCCCGAATGAGACACGGATGGTGTGTTTGTCTTGCAGCACTTGCTCTCTCCTTTCCCTAGAACGAATGTCTCCAAATTAGAGACAGATGACTGCTTATAGTCCTTAGAGTTTCTCGTAGTGGAACTTAAACCCAGAAAGAAGAAAAAAAGTCTAAATTTGTTTTCACAAGAAGCACGTTAGAAAATTAGTACAACGGGAGCTACTTGTAAGAACATTTTTCATTGGAAATCTAAAGGGTTAACGAGGAAGTGTAAATTCTAGGACATTTGGGGACAAACATTAAATTAGAGGATAATTTGCGTCCCGAAAGGCTTTAGACGTTTTTGGGGACAGTAAACTAAATTCGAGGACTGTCCTCAAGAATTGGGGACGTCTGGTCAGCTTAACCTAAGTCCGAATAACTTACGTCCGCTCGGCCTTCGGTCGGCCTGACTTCGCTCAATTGCTAAGAAATGTTCTCCCCCCCCCCTCATAAATAGTTGCAGTTTTTTTGGAAACGGCTAGTGCTGCTCCAGCGGTTGCTGCAACGGCGGCGAACAGCCAAATAAACAATTGAAACCCTTCTTTCCTTATCCATCGTAGTAAAGCCCTTGCGAAAGGTGCTCTCGAAGCTCACGTGTGCTTTTCTGCAACAGAAGAAAAGACAAAAGGGGTACGACAACAGAGCAAAGCAGCGTGCGACAGCCACAACAGAAATAAAAATGACGGGGAGGGATAACACTGCGATTTGAAGCAGGGGTTGACGCAATGAACGAAAAAAGTATGACGCAAATTAAAACCAATGCTAAGGCAAAGCAGGGGTGGGCGGAATCACGGGGAAAGAAACCAGGTCCGCGGGACGAAGAAGCGATAACGGAAGGGAAAAAATGACGGGGATGGAAAACAATGTAAGGGCAAAGAGCGGGTGGGCGTGGCTGGATGACAAAAGAAACAAGAAAGATGATACCGAAGTTTCGGTTGCAATGAACACCTGTTTTGAATCCGTCCTGACGCGAATTAAATTCATAAACGCTGTTCAAAGTCAGTGGAACTGGTATAGAAAACAATCAACTGGTTTCTACAATCGATAAAACATCCAGAAATAGAAACATCTACGTAGTTTCACCAGCGGCTAAAAAGCATGTTATGAAAATTAACAAATGGCGCACAAAAAGTTTCTCATAGCTCGAGGAAGGTAGAGACAAAGAGATTTTCAAATCGAACAGTTACACAAACACCACCTACCGACAAAACTGTAAACTACAAAATTCCTCATATACTAGCCTAAGGTGTTCTGCAAAGTAAATGGCATTCGGTGTTGAAAGAATTTAGAAATCACACAAGTGAAATCAGTGACACTGAGAAAAACAGAATACGCATTTGCTCACCTAAAGGCGAAAAAGTGCAATGTTTTGGAAAGAAAATACACACACACAGGATTTGCATTGTTAGTAGTAACCGACCGAAGACAGAAGTTTTTCAATCGGTTTTTAATCCTGTATATGATGCTGTAAACGGAATAGTTAACTTACGCCCTCTGGTGGCAAACGTGTGCGTTACTAAAAATTTGGAATTATATGATAAACATTTCGCAGTGGAAACACTCTCCAAACAAGAAAGAATTTTTCAAATCGCACTCTTAGAAGCAGAGATATGGACAGAAATAAGATATGCGTTTACACTTACTGGCGGAAAACCATGCATTATTTTAAGAAGAAAATATTATCAAACGGCATTTCGACGTGAGCGGTACTGGTCCACGACGGAATGTTTTCAATCGAATCTTCAAGAACTCAGCTTTTGCTGCAAATACATCAGATACAGAAATTAACACTTACGGCCCCTGGTGGCGAAAACCATTCTTTATGAAATATTAGAAATATATGCAAAGCATTTTCCATCAGGAGCTGTATCGGGTGTATAAACAATTTTTCAAATCGGAATTTTAGAAGCAGAGATATCAGGGAAAGCGCAATTTACCGTTACTCCCCCTAACAGAAAGTCAATGAATTACTTGAAAATTTTGAAATTTTATGAAAATATATCGCACTAAAAAAAAACTCTGTCAAAAATTTGATATAAATCTGCGCCCTCTGGAAGAGCAACCATGCATTATTTTTAGAAGAAAATATTCCGAAAAAGGTTTATCGACGTGAGAAGTATCGGTCCACGAAATAATTTTTTTAATCGAGATTTTAGCTCAGATTTTGTTGCAAATACAGGGTATCCGAGAATTATTGGACACATTACAAAATTATATAAAACAAAACACTAAACAGATAGAAAGAAACTGACTGTACTAACTAACTATACACAAGTTAATAAATTTCGATTAGAGATTCCTTGGTTACTTGTAGTACGTCCAAGCGATACTCGATTTCATGCCATGTATTGGCAAGCATCTGAGGAGTTATGGAATTAATAGCAGCTGTGATAAGCTGCTTCAGTTCCCGCAAATCAGTAAAAGGCGTCTGATAGACACACTCCTTCACATAACACCATATGAAATAATACAATGGAGTTAGCTCTGGAAAGTGAGGAGGCCACGGAATGGGACCACCACGCCGAATCCACCTGTTGGGGAAATGCTCATTTAGGCACTTACGTACACACGTTGAGCAATGCGGAGGCCGTCTTGTTGGAAAATGACGTTATATCTTTTGATCTGGGGTATAGTTAAATGTTCTAGTATATTCAAGTAAATGTCACCATTCATGGTTTTTTCTCTGAAGAAGAAAGGTTCCAATTACTTCTTTTTTTGATAGGGCGCACCACACATTAACTTTTGGAGAATCAAGTTCCAGTTCAATAGCAGCATGAGGCGGTTCACTACCCTATATTCTACAGTAGTGACGATTCACAATACCTGATCATGAAATGTGGATTCATCAGTAAAAATTAGAGTACTGAGAAAGTTTTGGTCGTTTTCCCCTCTATTCAGCATATCCACAGCGAAATCGTATCGCAAAGTGTGATCATTTACATGCATCTTTTGCACTGTTTGAATTTTATAAGCATGAAACTTTAATTTCTTGTGCAAGATATCGTGAACTGTCGATTTCGGAATGCACAGTTCTCTGCTTGCTTTAACGAACGGATTTGATGGGGCTTCGTCGGAAACTTTCATTAACTTGGTCAACCGTCTCACCGCTGACGTTAGGCCTACGGGCTCCTACACGATGTTCCACATTGCTACTTTCTTTAAACTGTTTCAACCACCGCTTAATTGCATTCGTTGACGGTGGATTACAACCATACTCTAAATGGTACCGTCTTTTAACTTTAATGACAGACTGTAAATCCGCAAGCCATAACACACACATTGACTCACCATATATCTCATCATGTCATTGTGGTGATCGAGTGTAGTATCAGTGTCAATATAATGAGTGAAAAAAGTAAAAAGCCCTATTGGAACATAAATAAAGGTCTTTTTGATGATGAGGAAAGCATACGTCAGAAACACCAAATAGTGGGATGCTTTTAAAATATATCTAAATTTTTGTTCTAAAAAACTTAGTGGGGAGCAACTCCACAAGAAAAGAATAAAAATTAGTAAATGTAAAAGTATGATACAACTCTGTCAAAAATTAGATGAAAGCAAGGAGCTAAACAAAAACATAATTCCAAGATTGGAGGTTTAATTTGGAACAAGCGTATAGAGAAAGAAGGAAGGTGAGTGCCCTCATAACCTATGATAAAGGAATCAGAGCCGAGAAGGATATTAATCAAGGAATAAAGGGAACTAAAAAAATTAGTATTAGAAAGGATAAAGTGAATGTACCTGAAGAAGCCACTGTTAAAAAAAATTTAGATTATTACAAAACTCTTCTGGCCAAGAGTGAAACTAAAGAGAATCAAATAAATTATGACTTTGAGGATAAGCTGAGTGCACAAGAGATTAAAAGTCACGGCAAGAAATTTAAAGCAAAGGAGGGGAGAAAAGCAATTTTCTCCCTCCCCAATGATACTCATTCGTTCTGCGCCGGTTTGTTTTCGTTCTGTATTTCTGTGAAGTGTTGTGTTATCGTCGTTCTCATAATGTGTACGCTTTACTTGCTATTTACAACCTGTGGCTCCTGAGTTGTTTACTAGTTTTTGGATTTTAGTAAAACTTGTCAAAAACCTGAAGTGCGATTTTTGAATGATTATAATGCTTTCTGAAAACGGCAGTATGTGAGAAAGTAAAAACCACATATTATTTGAGTGGAACTCCAAGGAACGTAATTTTGAACTCGAAGAGGCGTAATTTCAAGTCTCCCCTTGCCAGATAAGAAAAGCTAGCTATGGTCCTGACTGCAACTCAGCTGAGAGATTGGAGTGCTGTATCTGGCAGATATGTTTAGAATGTAATGGAAATTTTGCATTTTAATTCCACGTTTAATACGACTGTCCAACTTGCCTTTAAAAAACTTTGTTTTTTAACCAATAAGTCTGCATTAAGAGGAAATCACAAAACTGCTATCATACTAGTAAAAGAGCATAGGAAAACCTAGTTTTACAAGACATCCAAATCGATTTCCTCCGTGTTCGGGCTCTTTCGGGGAACTGTGATTGGGGTGGAATCTAAAGACATCCGATAGCAGATCCCACACCGCACGTGGGATAAAAGTCATACCCACGGTCCGACGGATTAACGTGCCCATCCAACGCACATTTAGTTAATCCAGCGTTCGTACCTGCTTGGGATCGAACCTGAGGTCCTTTCCTCCAAGCTAGCTCATGACAAGTGCCTTCTTCATTGGCTACGAGCTGTTGACGTCAAAAGTATATAAGAGGTGATCACAATAATGTGACTCGATTGTGTATTTCACAATGCAGTAACAAGAGAAACTCTTAAGAGATTGTACAGATTTACATTATTTATTTATTTTTATTTTTTTTTATTGGAGGTTTAACGACCACCGTGAGCAACTCAATGGGCTATAAGCAGTCGCTCGTGCCTAATTTAGGGTCACTGGTTCCAGGGAAGGGAGAGAGCCAGTGCCGTAAGACAAACACAACATCCATGCCTAACCGGGATTCGAACCCGGGCCCCTAACGGACGAATGATCAGAGGATCGTTAGACCACTGCGCCACTGGGGTGGCTTACATTATTTAGTACCTGTGTACGAAATAATTCTTTGTTCATTATAATGTACAAATAACTAAGAAATCTGAAGCGAAAAAAAAAAGGTCTGAAAGCAAAAAAAAATTACAAATATTTAAGAAATCCGAAGCCAAAAATGGCTAAAAACGAGGGGCATAATAATATTATCAGGGGACCCTGGGCCTGCTCATCTGGGGGGGGGCGGGGATTTTAAATTTCCAAAGTTCTGCGATAAGAAAACATGTTCCTTTAAAGAACGAAAATCCGTTGATAAAAGTAAACTCCAAAAAGAAATAAGGACAAAATTTAAATTTAACATGGCATCTGCCAACTGAAATTAAAGTTAACATTTTCGCGCATAATAATAGCGTTATATCGAAATCAAACCAAAAGAGAATTTTTTTTAAAGCTAAGTGTCAGTGCTCACTGATAGCTCATCAAAGTAACAAGAGAAATCTATAAATTAAGAATATGAAGATATCATAATTACAATGGTATGTTCCAGGAGCGTGTACAGCAATTTTTCTCTGGACTGGGGGGGGGCTAACGCCTTAAAGTGTTTTTTTTTCATACCAATTAATTTACAGATTTTTTATTGGAAAAACTGGAATTTCGGTCGCGGAACATCGTTGGTTCTCATCGATTTACAAATTCCTGAAATGCATCACTGAAGAATCGCAAATATTATAAAGCAAAAAAAGCAGGCTCTTCCATTGCTTGTGAAAGCGGAGCCACCCTGTACTGCTGCATGTGTGTCACGGCTGTGCTGAGTATCCTTCCGCGCTCACCACAGGTTGTCATGTTTGTCACGGCTGGGCTGAGTATCCTTCCGCGCTCACCACAGTTACAGTGTTGCCAATTTGGGGGAAAAGTCGCTAAATTTAGGGACTTTTCGCTTGACGTTAAGAGACAAAAATTTTGGTTTGGGATTAGAGACTTTTTTAGGGGATTTTCCTCGTGGTTTTGGGGTCTTAAGCGTCTTTTTCCGTTTTAGCTGTTTTTTCCATAAACTTTGAGACAAAGTATTTTTCTAGTTTCCAAGGCTTAAATTTTATACAAACATTACGTAACCGCTAGTACTTAAACTTTCGTAAAAGCAACAAATGCCAATTGGTTCACGACTAATCGTAATCGTTATCAAACTTCGTCGCCCATGTTAACATCTCATCCAACAAGATCGTTCGTAAATACCCGTTACTGGTTTCTAATGCATTTCCTCTCTTTTTCCCGTACTTTCTGTTTACTTATAATTCTCCCTCAGGTTAGTGCTGGGGGTGAGCATCTGGGTGCATCGTATTCTGACTTGTGTTACCAAATTAGTGGTAAAATCGCTAAATTCAGGGGAGTTTGGATTGGAGTTTGTCACAAAAATATTATTTTGGGATTACCTACATTTTTAGGAGACTTTTAGGTGACTTTTTCTTTAATGATTTCAGGGCCTTTTTTCGTTTATGATTTCAAGTATTTAAAATGCGGTTTTTGAAATTGGAAGAGTCTTTAATTTTCTATAGTTCCAATTTTGATTAGAGGTTTAACGACCACCGTGAGCAACTCAATGGGCTATAAAGCTGTCACCCGTACCTAATTTAGGGCCACTGACTCCAGGGAAGGGAGAGAGTCAATATCGTAAGACAAACACAACATCCATGCCTCACCGGGATTCGAACCCTGACACTTCTCGAACGAATGGCCATAAGTCAGCGCTTAGACCACTGCGCCACCGGGGCGGCTAATTCCCTTTTTCCTCCGTCTTATCAGGCATAGGACGCCTGCCTATTACCGTTGAGTTTTCGTGGGATCTCTTAGGCTGTGAATACGATAGTGGTGGGACTCACTTCTGCGTTTCCATTCGCAGAAATATTGTATCATTAAAACAAAAGTTATGTTTTATTTACATCAACATAACAGTGACATATAACTGGGAAGAAAATGCTTTTTTTTTCTTGTGCGAGAAATAAGCTCACCTCCAATGCTATAATTTATTGGTCCACCATACTGCACGTACTAAGTGCGCATAGCTAGTCATCTTGGCTATTTAAAAATTGTTGCCGTATTCTCTCCCCTTAGTATATATATATGTGTGTATATATATAAATTGTGTGTTTGTTTGTTTGGGGTTTTTACCAAGGAGGTTAGAAGAAGAGGAGGTGAAGGGACCCGTTTTGAGTGAAGTCAAAACAGATCAGCTGTTTCTGTCCTCTCTCTGAGGTGGCGGGAGTCTGCGCTGCGGAGTTCGGGAACGTGACGTCACTTCCTGTGGCTTAAGCAATTTTGCTTAGCGCATGCAAACCAAGGATGGAAAGAAGGAATATTTCGGACTTCTTATTTCTTAACATTAGGTTTTTGGTTATATTTTAAACATAGTTACTTGCACATGGGCAGTATGCATGGTTACTTGCACATGGGCAGTAAGTAACCATGCCAACTATGCACTTCCGCTCAAAAAATCATTATTTTGTTCAATATTTTAAAGAAATACCAACACATATTTTCCTGTTTTTTCCGGAAATTTTTATTATGGGAATGAATATTTCAGCCTCAATTTTTTTCATGCCTGTATGGGTAGAGTACGGGTCCGAAAAACCCGTTCAAAATCACGATTTCCCCATAGAGATATACAGGAGATTCTTAGGTTGGGCGCATTGGCGTAGTCAGCTGATAAAAAGTGGAGTCACGCCAGAAGCACAGGGAGAGGGGCTGTTGCCACCTCCTCTTACTTCTAACCTCCTTGGTTTTTACGACCACCGTGAGCAACTCAATGGGCTAAAAGCAATCACCCATCCCTAATTTACTGCCACTGGTCCCAGGCAAGGGGGAGAGATTGTACAACAAACATAACATCCATGTTTCACCTAGATTCGAACCCGGACCCATCTCGGACGATGGTCAGCAGCCAGTCTTTAGACCACTGAGCCAATAGGGGCGTCATACATATACTATTTAGCCATATTAAATAATAATATAAACACATTCAGTTCTTTTCATGTTATTAATTTAAAGTGCCAAATTAATAATAACAATAATGAGTCATTAAATTTTAAATGGCGTACAAAAATTCGACATAATTAAAATCTTTTTTTAGGGACTTTTTTTCACTTTTGGAGACTTTTTATCACTGATTTTGAGACTTTTGGAATGAGTGAGTTGGCAACACTGCACAGTTAGCCAAGCTGGAGGTTGCGCTGCACGGCTAGGCCTAAACTTTTTGCCCGAATGCTTCCGCTGAGACCACGGGCAGCCGTGGCAGATGCTCTAGCGGCACTCACAACGTCATCGTCGCCGCTGACTGGATTTAGGCGTACCGCACAGAGAGGTAAATTTTACGTAAAACTTTTGCAAAAATAAGTCTATCAATGAACTTTTTTTTTATTTTACATCGTTTTTGATTTCAAATAAGATGTACGTCACAGTTTTTTGAAATTTTTCGTGCCTGAATTTTGTCCCAGAATCTACACGTTAACCGCTTCCTAAATACACAAACTCACTCACCTGGTCAATCGCAGTGTCATTTAGACTTACATTACATTCAGTGCTACCAGTTCCTCTCTCAAAAACCATAACTTTAGTTTTTCCCTTATTTATACTCAGTTTGAATTTCATGCAAACTTTGTACATCCGAGACAACATACTCTGCAAATCACTTTTGCTCTCTGCCAACAAGGACAGTGTCATCAGCATACAGCAATCTACACACACGGATATCACCAAGACATAAACCAGTATTATTTATTTTGGCATCACGCATGCACACGTCCATAAATATATTAAATAGCCATGGTGACATTACACAACCTTGTCTAACTCCTGCACCAATAGAAAACCATTTTGATAAAACACCATTCACTCATACACAAGCTCCACTACCGGCATACACGGCTTTTACACTATTAAGTAAATTCCCAGTAATACCATATTCATTCAATACCTTCCACAAAAGTGTCCTATTTACTCGGTCATAAGCTTTCTCTAAATCTATGAAGGCAAAAAACTTTCTTACCAACAGCCAGATACTTTTCAATCATCATGTGCAATGCAAAAATCTGGTTAGTGCAGCCTTTACCAGGCACAAAACCACTCTGAACATCCCACACTTTCTCTGATGTAAGACCCTGTACTTTTTCAATAACAACCTTACCAAACACTTTCCCTGGCACACTTAGTAGGCTAATACCACGATAGTTCTTGCATTTAGTCTGATCACCTATTCCCTTATACAAGGGAACAATAATAGCATCCTTCCAATCCCGAGGGACCATTCCTAACTCCCAGCACAACTGGCAAATTTCAGTTAACCAATCAATTACAGAGTCATCACCATATTTCAACATCTCGGCAGTTATGCCATCAACTCCCGAAGCCTTACCATTCTGAAGAGATTTTAGAACTTTACACCCTTCTCTTGAGATCCCTCCTGTGCATCCATCCCTCACTGTGACATCATCTGCATCTGTCTCAGACTCATCTTTGCTTTCCTGATCTAATAACTCACAGAAGTGCGACCCCTTATAATATATTATGAATAAAATCATGGTCTCCTGTAGCACGGCAAGCCATGATCAAGGTTCGTACTCTTGCAAGCAAAATAAATTCAAGCGCTTTGCAAGAACTTTTTAAACCCAAATTATCATAAGTGTGTACTGTTGGTCTGTCAGTAGGTAGGTATTTTAGTAAGTCCAGACCATTAATCTTAGCTGGAGTGGGCACATCTTCAATGACCTGCCTGTTACACACTTACTGTTTGCTTTAATTTTTCATTTTTTGATGCATGAATTTTATGCATTTTTTTATGCAGCCAGGAGACGAAGGGTCCACGCATGAAGCAAGAACACGTCCCTAACCCTAGTAAACAGAAGCCTATCACAATTTGCGAATACATCATTCCACTTATTTTACTCCCATAGCTGATGCTTTACTCTGTAGCACAAGAGATTTACATTGTGCGAAACAGTACAGGCTATATATCGTTGTTCAATTTTCGCTAAGTTGCGATGAACATACTTTTTATGTGGCTACGATATTTTAATTCGGTTGACATTAAATGTCTGTAAATACTGTTTCACACGTTATGCAGGTTCAGCTATCGGGAGATTGCAAAAGGGCGTTAACAAAGTATTGGCAATTGAAGTCAAGTATAATAATAATAAGTATCTGTACTTACAAATGTTCTTAGTGTCTGTCGGGGCTTCATATGTGCGTCATCTAAGAATGTGAATTCTTTCAATTGTGAAGTTAAAATTCATGATATTGTAAAATCTGCACCAGATAAAATTAAACAAGATGAATTTCTTTACAATGCAAAAAAATCCTTTAACATCGATGAAATAAGAAACTGAATTAAAACCTTGTTGAATGTTTTAAAAACGAACTACAATCCTGAAGAGGAGACAATCTTGACCGCGAAGCACCCTGATACATAATGAAAACTGAAGATGAATTATACTTTTGCCAAAACCTCAAAAATAAACAATCTTGAAAAAGAAAATACAAACATGCAAATCTCCCGAATGCGAAGCACCAGACTAGTTTCTGCTAACATTTATAGCCATCATCAGTGGTAGGTGCACGGACATTAGGATTACCGCACTCACTCGCTCAGGTATGCAGCTTAACCCCAATGTATGTTCAGCCTTGTCGTGTAGATATTTGCGCATCATGATTTGGGTTCCACTGCACATATCAATGGTGTCGCCATCTGTAGTCAACCAAAAATATACTAGTAGCATTTACGTAGAAATATTCAACTGTATCTTTAAGTAATATTTGATGTCACGTGTTTTTTGTTAATGTTTTTCCTCTAGAAATGTTTTCTCTCCTGTTCAATAAGGTACCTCCATGCAAACTGAAGCTCTACTGGACTATTAACGTTACAGTTGTATCTCTTGGTTTTCTCAATGACTACAGCCTCGGAGGTTAGAATCTGGGCATGTGATCTATGTGATGTTAGAATTTTTGTGTTAGTCCAATCAGGAGTTACATGATTTTTGATACAATGTTGTATTAATGAAGTTTTCTCATCTTTTCTTGTCCAGTACAGGCTAATTACACTGAGCTAATCAGAACATGAACTGTGAGCAAATAAACCACAATAAATATTTGAATGTTTCAGCAAATATTTATTGTGAAATTACAATATTGAAGAAATTACAATATGCCGATAAAACAGAGACAGATCATAAGCTCGATAGACAAAACACACATGCCACACCCACTGTGCAAGGAATGACCTTTTAGCTATATCTCACTGATTTTACCAAAAAAAAAAAGTAAGATATGATGTAAAGGAAGGAAAGGTAACAAGATGTACTTTAAATATCAACAGAGAACCAAAAGGGGAAAGTTTAATTAGAGCATATATGCTGTAGAGCATTACTGCTATAATTAATATTAGATAGAAAAAGCAGATTATTCATGAGAGAGTTAAAATGCATGAAAACGATGTTTAATCTCAGAACATATACATGCATTACAGAATAGCAACTAAATCAGATAAAGAAAACATTTGGTACCAGAAGTGAATGAAATATATGACTGATAGCTTATTTATGGAATATCAAAGTAACTGATGATCCTAAAATACTGCTCTGTAAAATGAATAAGAGAACATGAAGTTTTAGAATACCAAAAATGTGCAGTGACTAGAAATGGGGTGGCCGAAGAGAATCAAATCTATTTTTGGAATGAACAGGAAATACAGGCAATTTAGAGATGTATGATTGCTGTGTTAATAATGATAATGTATTTCAATGCAATATGAGAATATTTCTTTAAAAATCAAAATGTGCATACATGTTTATTGGGTCATAGCTTAAGAGGAGCCAGAAGTGCAAATCTTCACTGTAATGTTCAGTCACTTTCCAATGCGTCCTTGTTCATTTGTCTCTTACTCCTATTCTTTTTTTTTTTTTTTAATCTTTTAAATATCTGTGCACCCTTTGTGTTTCAACTTTCACTTTTCTCATCTACTGTGTTTAGTACTACCATCATTTTATGTTTCACATACAAAGTGGTTTTGTTGTGAATCAGGAGATATTAAGTGATGTTTTGCATTGTCATATAATTCCAAGAAATGGTTAGTGCAGTGCCTCACATGCAAAAGTTACTGTTTTAATGTCTTCTGCTAATCCAGAGAATATGCATTTGTACTGTGAAGTTCAGTTTTAAATAAAGGACCTCCAGTTCTATTAACTGATCTTGTATCACACTATTAAAAATACCTTGTCTATTAGTTTAAAATGAGTATTACTAGCAATGGTCAAATCTGCAATTTGGTATACTGGTCAAGCCCTAAAACAGGAAAAAAGAAATAGATGAACTTTTGGTAAATGTAGCTAATTCCGAACCACTATCATTCTTGTTTATATAGTGCCAAGTTTTGGATATGAACACTGTCATAATTATAGGTGGTTATTAATAATTCAAAGACGATTATCTTAATAATGTATCCTTTTAAACATGGTTCAATTATGAATACCCCTCCATTACATAACCTGACCTATTCCAGAAAAATTTGCTACAACTTTCGTAAACAGATCTGTATAATCTACGTAAACCTAGCGCCTTCTTTAATTTTGCTACAAATTTAGAACATTACATAATATTTGCATTTTTGAACTTCACTTTTAGTTGGTAAAGTTCGATGAACACTTACCGCACGTGGGGCTTGGCTTTCAATTCATATTTCCGTTATGTGGATGCGGCACGGGGGTTTTTCGTTTGGCCACGGGTCCGCTTCTTTTTTTTTTTTTTTTCCGTTGGAATTTATTTTGTCTCATCACCAAATGAGTTTTTTTTTCCTTTGCTGCATCCTCATTTACTTCAATATTTATTCATAACCCGAGTACTTTCGGTAATACTCCTTTACCGTCTTAGAGAGGACGTTTTGCTCCGACTAGCACGGACCGTGCCAGCTGGGCATTTCGGTTGTTCTCGCGGGCTGCTTCTGTCATCGGCTATCGCTTCTTCTTGGGCGTTGTGGCGCCATCTCTTGTTGGTCAGTGATCTCATTTTTCGAACTTTTTCATTTTTTTGCTCAATTTTAATTAAATTTCTCCAGCTGTTTCTCAAATTATTAGGGTCATTATGGTTGCAAACTTTTGTCCTATTTTTTTCAATCATTACCGACTCTGCTATTCTGAGGTGTTTTTCGGATTTACAGCTTTTAATGATTTTTATATTTTCGAATTTAGGATATTTTTGGTTATCCAGACAGTATTGGATAAGTGCTGTTTTTTCTTCTTTTTTCTGCCAGTTTTTTACGTGTTGTTTTAATCTGTGTTTAAGCTTATTTTTGGTACTTCCTATATAAGCCATTGGAGGATTTTCAGTAATAGGAATTGAGTAAATACCTGCTTTTTCTAACATTTTTATTTTTTCATTATTTTTTATTACTATATTTTTGATGGTATTTACTTTTCCTCCAATTTGAATGTTATGCTTTTTACAAATATTATTATCTCTAATGTTATCAATGGTGAGTTTTTTTGAAACTATCAGGCTAAAAAAGATGGTGCTCCAATGAGACTGATAGTTTAAAAAAAAAACTCACCATTGATAACATTAGAGAAAAACATTTACAAATTCCTAGCACCCTTTTTCATGAACAACAAGTTCACCATCAAGAACACATATGAATTTATAGAGAAAATTAAAAATGTAAAAACTGGCCTAAAGGGCTTAAATATGGCAAGCATGGACGTTAAAGCATTATATCCAAGCACTCCTGTTCCAGAAGCTATTGAAATTATCATTAAGAAGTTGCAAAATCTTAAAATTTTAAATAACACACAAATTCATGAATTCAAAAAAGTTTTAGTCTATTTATATGAAAATAATATTTTTACATACAAGAACAAAATATTCAAGCAAAATTCAGGAGGCCCAATGGGCTCACCATTATCAACTCTATATGCTGAGGTTGTGATGAACGAAATTGAAGAAAATGTCCTGCATCGTATGGAAGAAAAACCAGAAGTGTACTGTCGATACGTGGATGATATTTTCATTCTATCAAAACTGAACGAAGAAGAATTAAAAAAATTAACAAAATGTTACAGCGCTTTATATCCAACTATAGAACTCACTGTAGAAATAGAAAAAAATAATGCATTAGCCTTTTTGGATGTACATGTTATCAAATCCACAGATAAGTTACTATACAGGGTTTATCGGAAAAGTTCATTTGTTCCGGTCCTAATCCCGTACAATTCAGCACATCCTTATCCTCAAAAATGCAATAGTATAAAAACCTTAATTAAAAAGAGCATATACGCATTCTGAAAATAGTCAGTTCATCAATGAAGAAATCAAATTCATAAAAAAAATTGCAGGCAGCTTTGGTTATCCTAACCATTTAATAAAAAAATGGGACACAGAAGTAATAAAGAAAATAAAAAATAATGCTGTAGTAAATAAAAAGGAAGTCAAATATTTAAATGGTTTTCCTTACATTAAAGGTACTACCAATGAAATTAATAATATTTGTAAAAAGCATAACATTCAAATTGGAGGAAAAGTAAATACCATCAAAAATATAGTAATAAAAAATAATGAAAAAATAAAAATGTTAGAAAAAGCAGGTATTTACTCAATTCCTATTACTAAAAATCCTCCAATGGCTTATATAGGAAGTACCAAAAATAAGCTTAAACACAGATTAAAACAACACGTAAAAAACTGGCAGAAAAAGAAGAAAAAACAGCACTTATCCAATACTGTCTGGATAACCAAAAATATCCTAAATTCGAAAATATAAAAATCATTAAAAGCTGTAAATCCGAAAACACCTCAGAATAGCAGAGTCGGTAATGATTGAAAAAAATAGGACAAAAGTTTGCAACCATAATGACCCTAATAATTTGAGAAACAGCTGGAGAAATATAATTAAAATTGGGCAAAAAAATGAAAAAGTTCGAAAAATGAGATCACTGACCAACAAGAGATGGCGCCACAACGCCCAAGAAGAAGCGATAGCCGATGACAGAAGCAGCCCGCGAGAACAACCGAAATGCCCAGCTGGCACGGTCCGTGCTAGTCGGAGCAAAACGTCCCCTCGAAGACGGTAAAGGAGTATTACCGAAAGTACTCGGGTTATGAATAAATATTGAAGTAAATGAGGATGCAGCAAAGGAAAAAAAACTCATTTGGTGATGAGGCAAAAATAAATTCCAACGGAAAAAAAAAAGAAGCGGACCCGTGGCCAAATGAAAAACCCCCGTGCCGCATCCACATAACGGAAATATGAATTGAAAGCCAAGCCCCACGTGCGGTAAGTGTTCATCGAACTTTACCAACTAAAAGTGAAGTTCAAAAACGCAAATGCATTAATGCACGTTAAATAATATAACTTCCAGTATCGGAAGTAAATTGAAATTACATAATATGTTAAAAGCAAGCAAATCACAGCAAAATATACAGTTGTCATTCACAGTAAATTGCAATTTACGATTGAATCACAAAGAACTTAATTAAACCTAGTAAACGAAAAATAAAGTGATACTAACTGGTGGAATGACACCGGTTAACCATGACAGGCTAAATTTCTGTATTCGGCCCCCAAGTAGTACCAGCTTAAGACAAATCAAGGGAGCTGGAAAGCAAATATTTATATTTTCGGCTTCCTTGTTTAATCTTAATTGATATCGAATTGTTTATCTTAATTTTTCTAATTATCATAATTAATTTTCATTGTATTTAGCAAATATTTATATTTATTCAAACAAACGCTTTGGTAAACCCCTCGGATATATACAAGTCGCACAAAAGTGTTTGAACTACTTGGGGCCGAATACGGAAGTTTACCCGAATGACATACCTGGTATTTTCTTTTTAAATTTATTTGCACAGCTGAATGCCACGCAGGATCCCATGGAAACTAAATATGAACAAGCTAAAGTATCTTGTCAAACACAGAAAAAAATCTACGCTGACAAATCAGTTTAACGAAAAATATGATCTTCTAAAAATCACAAATTTGCAATGCTTTCCTATGGAAGACACGACCAAGAGAGTAACCAAGCATGCGGAGGAATATCATAGCAGTTAACAGGTCGGCTTCAGAAATCTGTGGTTACAGCGTCTCCTATATTTCCTACCTCCATGATATTGTCAACAAAACCAAGGCGAACTGGATCCTACCACGCTGTAACATTAAGCAAAAACAGCGAGGACAGAAAAGATGAGTTGGGACGCAGTGCCGTCTATTGACGTAGTTCGCATTAACAAACTGATTCCGTATCATTATTTACATTTGAGATTTTATTTATATTCACTTTCACATGAACAGATGGATATTTTCATTCTGAATTCGCAGTACTTTGGGCAAGAGAATTTTTCAGTAGGAACTGGTGTAATTTATGTGTAAATCTCATTCCTCCTTTATTCTTCAGCGATCTAGGGCTGAGATTTTGGTAAACGTGTAGATTAGAGTCTTAAATTATTTCGTCGGAAAAATGTTAGTACCTGAAAAAAGGGCGACATACAGATTTTAGAGTATGGAAATTAGTGGCAAATGGTGCAGAAATTCCTTACTTTAAATGTCTTTTAAATATTTTTATCGTAACATTTACCATTAAGTTCGATGCTGTGAAGAGACGCTGCCGTAGGCCTAATGTATCGAACATACAGGTAAATGTTACGATAAAAATCTTTAAAAGACATTTGAAACAGAAAATTTCTGCACCATTTGCCATTAATTTTCATAATCTAAAATCTGTACGTCACACTTTTCCCAGGTACTAATATTTTTCCGACGAAATAATTTAAAACGCAAATCTACACATTTACCTACTATTTTACTTAATATAAGTTTATATAGCTGAGGCTTTTATTTTCTAAAATTGAATTAGGTACGTAATTATCAGAATGAAAATGCTTACCACAAACAATAGTTGAAGATAACTTGTCATTTGGAGCAAAATCCCGACAAGATATTTATAGGTATGTTAGAGAAACTGGGCACAGCATGGATTGGAATTCCCTTAAAGTAATCAGTTTCCAAAGCAATTTCCAAAAAAGAAAACTGAAAGAAGGAATAGAGATTGAGAAAAATCAGAATTCCATCATCAATGACTGCAAAGGATTTTCATTTGGCAGGATTTGTTGAAAAATAACCTAAACCATCAAGGTTAACCGTAACCGTCAAAGTAAACCGTAACCGTGATAGTGACAAGGAAAAAGTGACAACAACAAGACAGCCAGAAGAAGGAGAAGAGTTTTCTCCGAAAATTTGCTATTAAAGAAAAAATTTCCTAGTAAAATCCCATAAGTTGCTTTAGATTATTAATTCAATTAAACTAGGAAGCCATTTCTCAACATGAGGTTTATTCAAAGAATTAGAACAGAGTATGGGTCAGATACTTGGCAAACAATCAAGAAAGTTCAACATTCTACATTGAAGATGGAAAGATCCATAGCTCAAATCAAGTTCCTGAAAAATTGCAAGGGAAAAAACTTTATTCCAAATTCATTTAGACTTAGAAAACCATTTAAAGATTTACTTTCAGCCAACTTCGTAAGAAAAATAGAGCAAAAAACGTTAAAAAGAAGTATTGAAGCAAAATATAAAAATGTTGCTTATTATAAAAAAGTAAAAGTAGAAAATGAAAAGAAAATTTCTGGAATCTTAAGGGATACAGTAAAAGCAGAATTGGATGACTGGCTAAAAATTGGAGTAAGAAACAAAAATAAGAAATTTGTTAAAAAGCTGAACCTTAAAGAAGAGAAATTTTTGAAGAAAAACTATTCCAGTAAAAACAAAAAAACTGCAGTTCTTAGTCATGTAAAGGACAACACTGCTACTGGAGTTAGCCAAGAATTATTACAAGTGATAAATAAAGGAAGTAATTTCAATCTATCCAAAGAAAAAATAAATCCAGAAAAATTGGTAATTGAATTGGAAAGCATCTGCAGCACTTTAGAAAAAGAGGACCAAATTAAAGCAGACCTACTCAGAACAGATTACTACAATAGCCTTACAAAATTCCAGAAGCAAGTAAGGAAACCTCAAAAAAATTTTGATAATAGTCAATTACAAGCTCTTAAAGATTTCAGAAAAAATGAAAGTGTAGTTGCTGTGAAAACAGACAAAAGTAAGTTGATTACTATTATGGATAAGAAAGATTATCTAGAAAAGATGGAAGAAGAACTAAAAAAACCTATGTATGAAGAAGTAAAAGAAAACCCACTACTAGATTTGATTAAAAAAGTCTCTAAGCTTATTTCACTTCAAAAAAGAAAAACCAGCTTCCAGAAAACTATAAACAATTCTCAAAATTACAGTTCAGATTACCTCAAATATATGGAATAGTCAAACTGCATAAAGAACACCAACCAATTAGACCAATAATAGACTCAAAAAACTCTATTCTTTCAAATCTAAACTATTTTTTAAAGCCACACCTTCAGAATCTTTTAAAAGAGCCACCTAACTTGATTAAAAACTCAATGCAGCTAAAAGAAAAACTAGAACTTCTTCCTAAATTAGATTCACCTATTATGGGTAGTTTAGATATAGTGTCTATGTATACTCACATTAATATAGATCAACTTATAGACTTTATAGCGGAAGACTTGGCAGACCTAATAGTTTTTCACAACAAGGAAAAAAAACATATTAGTAGGAATTTTTGAAATGCTTACTTTCTCTTTGCAGAACAACTACTTTCAATTTGGGAAAACTTTTTTCATTCAAAAATCGGGGCTAGCAATGGGCTCCCCACTCTCCCCACTCTTAGCTAACTATTATGTGGGAAAACTAGAAGAAAAGATACTAGTACAACCCACATACTTCTGCTTATATAGCAGATACATGGATGACATCTTATTTATAATAGATAGCTCAGAAATTGTTCCAGAAAGAATTCTAGACTCATTCAATGAATTAGATGATTCCCTTAAGTTCACTATTGAACTTCAAAAAGAAAGAAGAATAAACTTCTTAGATATTAATATCTATTATGAAGATGAAAAATTCCTCACTAGTTGGTATAAAAAACCAATGAATACTAAAAGACTACTGGATTTCAATTCGTATCACCCAGTTTCTATTAAGAAAAATGTAGCAAGTCAGTTTTTAGAAAAAAATAATAAAATAGTTTCTACTGCAGATAAAAAAGAAGCCCAAAAAGAAGAGCTTGAAGTCATACTTGCAGAGAATAACTATCCTAAAGAAGAAATTGAAAGGCTTCTGAATTTTAATGGTACGAAGAACCCACAAAAGCAACAAGTAAAATTCACTAGAAAAATTTCTTATCACAAAGGTTTATTTGAGGCTTTAAAGAGAATTAGTAAAAAATACAATATTAGGCTAGCTCCAAGTTTAGAGAACAAAGTTAAAAAAAATTTCCGTAAAATAGTTCAAAGAGAAGAAGATATTTTAAAAATGCAAGGAGTAGTTTATGAAGTAAATTGTAGTTGTGGACTATCTTACATAGGTGAAACAGGTCGCAGACTAGAAACTCGTATAGCTGAGCATAAAGCAGCTATAAAAAATTGCTCCAACAAGACTGGATTAGATAGGCATGTTAGAGAAACTGGGCACAGCATGGATTGGAATTCCCTTAAAGTAATCAGTTTCCAAAGCAATTTCCAAAAAAGAAAACTGAAAGAAGGAATAGAGATTGAGAAAAATCAAAATTCCATCATCAATGACTGCAAAGGATTTTCCCTGCCTAACATCTGGCAGGATTTGTTGAAAAATAACCTAAACCATCAAGGTTAACTGTAACCGTCAAAGTAAACCGTAACCGTGATAGTGACAAGGAAAAAGTGACAACAACAAGACAGCCTGAAGAAGGAGAAGAGTTTTCTCCGAAAATTTGCTATTAAAGAAAAAATTTCCTAGTAAAATCCCATAAGTTGCTTTAGATTATTAATTCAATTAAACTAGGAAGCCATTTCTCAACATGAGCTTTATTCAAAGATATTTCTGTCAACAACAGTTGCTTTAGGTTCTGATCTGAGGGAAACTCATGAAATGAAAATCCCATGTTTTTCTTCTCAGATGTGCATATCGGCACACAACAGTAAACCATTTTTAAAATTGGTTAGATTTTGTTGTGAAAACAACAGTTTTGTTTTAGAACTGTAAGGTTTTTTTAAAAGAAACACAAGAAAAAACGACAAACATACACAATCCAGCAATTCAAACGTGTAAACTGAGATGTTTATACCTTGGGACACAGTGCCATCTAACGGCTGAAATCGCCCCTAACGCACACTGGCCAATCACCAAAAGTCTATTGTCTTCAACGCTAATGTTATAGCCTTTTTCTTCATCCAGTTCAGCCTTGACAAAACCACAGATATCATATAAAGGACTAGATTGGACATCCGGTACTCTAATCTCACTACAAACTGTTCTGTCAAAAGTCGCTAGACTTGCTCTCATTCCTTCCGTTTCTGTGTCCTGCCCAAAAGGCGATCTCGCTGTAGGTGGCTGGGACCTAAACTCTATTCCCTGTGGACGGAAGTCCTACATAAAAATGACAAATCCTGCATCCTCACTGTGTCTGACATCCGGCCTGTGAGACGTGACAGCGTAGGAGCCATGTCGAGCGGGTTAACGCTGCTTCCCGTAGCTCAACGAAATACGTGTTTCGTATGGCGATTCGCTGGCTCAGGTTAGATGATAGGTATCTAGTACACATTTCCGGGAGAAAATACGAATAATTATATTCAGAAAAATCTATATTTGTTAGTACTGTACAAGTGATAGCTTTAAGGCGATTGCAAAGTATTGCGGAAATCAGATATTAAACCACAACTTAAAATACCACGGAAATGGCGTTTCGATACCTACGATAAAAAAAAAAAAAAAGTCACCGATTCATGGGAAGTCTTGCAGTTCATTTTTTTTTTTACATAAACAATTAATTTGAGATACTAAGCAACTTATTTTCGAGGGGAGAGATTGGTTCAATAAGTCCCGGAAAACAATTTCCGACATTCATTGATATAAGAATCCACAATTTCTTAAAAACAGATTTGGTCCAAAAATTCTTGATGTCATTTTTAATATGCAAGTATATTTGCCAAATTTTATCATTATGAAGGATCAAAAGTGTGGTGGTGTTATTCATATTCCTGATTCTTAATAGACAGAGAATTAATCCAACAATTTCTGCATTTTTTTCTAACATATGATAAAAAATAAAGAGTTCTAAAAAGATCTGCTCATTAGTGAAAATTGGGATCACACAAGGTGTGGTTATTCAACTCATAAAGGTGATTAATTTTAGTTAATGAGAATGAGTGTTGCTAACACAGCAGCCCATATGTTAATTCACACTTAACCTACTTTTTATGGTGACAAAATATATATTGCAGAGACAATTTGTTTCTGGAGTATGTCCGTGTAGAGGCATAAGTTATTTAAAAATTATAAATTAAACATTCTCATGCTGCACATTCAATACCTAGTAACACACAAATCTGTATCTCAGGGGCAATTTCTGTTTGGAAGTGTGTGCATATTTACATATCTAAAAATTAAAAATAAAGCATTCTGATGCTGCATATTTGGTAATATCTACTAACACACAAATCTAGATTTCGGAGGCAATATCTGTTTCTGGATAATATAAGCATATTTACACTAGTTACCTAAAAACTAAAATTAATAGATGCTGCATATCAGGAGAGATAAGAAGAGGAACTCGTGGATCAGAAAAATGACAAGAGTGGAAGACATCATGGTCAGAGTAAAATCCCTGAAATGGCAATGGACTGGACATATTGTCAGAAGGACAGATCATTGATGGCCAGCCAAAATTTTAGACTGGATTCCAAAGGATAGGAAAAGACCCAGAAGAAGACCACATGGGAGATGGGTGGATGAAATTCGAAAGTGTGCGGGAGTAACATGGAGGCGACTGACACAAGACAGACGGTTGTGGAAGAAACTTGGGGAGACTTTCCTCCAGCAGTTGATTGATAATGGTTGACAATGATGATGATTTGGTAAAATCTAGTACACACAAATGTAGATCTCGGAGGCAATTTCTGTTTCTGGATTATATATGCATATTTACACAAGTTATATAAAAATTAAATTAATACATTCTGATGCTACATATTTGGTAATATCTAGTAACACACAAATCTATATCTCAGGAGCAGTTTCTGTTTCAGAAGTACATACATATGTACACACAAGCCATCTAAAAAGTAAACATTCTGATGCTGCACATTCGAGTTAGCAACACACAAATGTATACCTCAGAAGCAATTTCTGTTTCAGAAGTATAAGCATATTTACACACACAAGTCATTTAAAAATTAAAAAAAACATTCTGATGCTGCACATTCAATATCTAGTGACAAGTCCATATCACAAGGGCAATTTCTGTTTCAGAAGTATATGCATATTTACACAAGTTATCTAAAAACTCGACTTAAAATAAAATTTTAAGGCAAAACTTTTGCATAATGAATGACTAAAATTCTTTTGGTGATCAATAATAGAATATATAACACTACATTTCATTAAATTAAATTAGAAAATGCCCCAAACCTCACAAATTTTAATCGTTGCATAAGGAACAATATAATCATAAGGTTCCTTAAATACGCTTTGTATGTTTCATTTGACATATCACTAAATGAATATTTCAAGAAATAGTACCTGGTCTGACATAGTTCAAAATAAAATGTACAAAAGTTAATAACAGTTGGGTACATAATGCAAATACAGTGAAAATTGGGTTGTATGTTTTTCTAGGTGGTCTTAAAATACGTAAATGAAATTCCAAGAGGTTAATAAATAGTATTGTTAAATTTACGCTTTAAAGAATAAGATGTTCCTTAATAATGATTATTTAAAGTCAAATTGGTAGTCAGGAAAGAAAAAAATGAGTGTTACAAATTATAATATATTTTATCACATTGCAGAAAATCATAAAAGTCTGTGAAAAACAACCTTTTATGATTCTATAGATCAAGTAAAATCCTCACAACTAAAAATCTGAGACCAGTGCTTCAGTATGGAACTCATTAATTAACAGCTTTCTTCTTCTTCTGTGGATCCTAAGTGCATCCATTTTAAAACCAGAATGTTGAAAATTGAAGACACGTTCAAGATTCTATTCTATTATGCCACAGAATAGTGGAGCCACAAGGTTAAGTCTCTGGGATTTAACAATTTTTTAAATACAGCATATGTGTGTGTGTGTCATGAAACCTATTTTTCATCGAAACCGAATGTTTCGATATGTTGAATGTAAACAACATGCTCTTCTCTGATACGACAATGTTTAACTTTGGCTGCACCAACTCGTCAGTGCTGTCTCAATTCTCTCAAAGTTGTAACACATTGAGTTACATATAAAAGAAACAAAGAGCCATGTATTGTTGATAATCTGAAATTCAAATTTTAACTTATAAACATAAAACATGTATAAATGAATTATGTATAACAGAGTTAAAAGCGATAGAAACTATAGTGAAATATTGGGACTAATGCAGAATGGCATGTAAAAGAGATAAGCATATAACTGAGGTTCCACTGTACTTTCAAGTACTGGTCAGATTGTGGCAATCAAGTAAAATTCAACCCCCAATCATAACATTACGAGCCCCAGTATATGAACGTGAGCAGGCCTTCACCCTTCTATTGGGATGACAATAGCTTCTATTATGAAAAACATGTGTGCAATAAAAGAAAAAGTACTGTAGCAAAGTCATTTAAGTGGGAAAAATTATGTAATTATGGTTCCGCTACACTGTAATAACACTAAGACATTTTTGCACATTTATCAGCACTGATCAAAAACTATTCCCATAAAAAAAATGGGAACCTCTACAATAAATGCCAATCACCCTTGCTCCCTCTTCACCTGCATAAAGCAATCTTTAATTAGCTTGAAAAAATTAGACTGAAAAATTTCAACTGCACTCAAGCTGCAAAATTCTCACCTGGTTTACCATGCGCATCAACTTGGGGTATGTAAATTAATGCCTATAGTATTAATTACATTGGTTTTTTTATGTTAAAAACAATTTTTGACCTGACAAGGGTATAAAACTAGTTTAAATCATCAAAAGCTACTAGACAGAAAAATAAAGCCTTACTATTTTTAAACAAATTATTAGCATTAAATAGATTTATTAAAAGTTAGAACTCGCCTTGTAGATATTTATTTTTTCGTTTTGCAAATTTCTTAACACTGAGGAATAAAAGTGTTATTTTTGTTAACATTTTTTTTTTTTTTTTTCATATGCACAAAATAATTACTTTAACATAACACTCTGCAGAGTTAGAACTAAATTACAAGTCTGGCTGATTTTTTTCCTTGTAGGATATATCACATCACTAACTTTGCACATTTATTAACACCTAAATGAATTTGTAGTTTAGAGTGCATAATGCCAAAGTTAGAAAATATTCTCTCTATTGAGGCAGGACAACAGCAAAATCATTCTATTTGAACAAGTTCGGAAACAAGACCAGTCTTACAATTTTCACATTTGGAAATTCCTTTCCACCAGATCACAGGATTGGTCATCTTTTCACTTCTTTTAAAATATGACGGAGGGACTGGTGTTTCCTCAACTTCGTTAGAAATTATTGGAGGCAAGCACCCACTAATTCTTTCCGCCACCCATATGCGGACTGATTATTTTTGTGTGTTGATTAACCCTTCGTCCATATATTTAGCATGCAAAATGTAGTCAAATAATAAAATGGGTTCAGAATTTGCTCTATTCATTTTTTCACCATTTTAATATGTCATATAAGGGAACTTTCAAGAGACTAAACCAAACATAGCATGCACCAACAGTTGTGGATGTATCTAGCTAGAATATGTTGCATAATAGAAAGTTACACTATTTAAAGAACCTTACTACAGGCATTATATCATTCACATGTTAATATCAAATGTTACATATGCTATGTATCTTAAAAGACTCTTCACACTGACTAAGCTGTCGTTTTAAATGAGTTACCTCATCGGTTGCTATAGAGTATGTGTGATCGTGTGCAATGTACATACTTTTTACTTTACACATAGGAATTTTAGTAGTGACCACCTGATTATTTTGTTGTGACATTGTGTTTACAGGAATATTAAAAACTGATGGTACAGCATTATTTCTTAGTATCCTGTGCTGCTGAAGAACTTCAAAATCTGCTGGAAGCCTGGAATAAAAAATGTTTTGAACACAAGAAAACTGTGTTGGCTTCCAAACAGAGCCTTTCTTTTGCCTTCTCTTTTTGTTGCAAGAACCCATTCGTGTCTTAATTTCTCATTTTTAGGGAATCTGAAATTATAGCATAAAATAGTTTCTGAAAAATAATACTGTAACCAATCAATTTTCTCTAAATACAGCATTAAGTATATTAAAAATCTAGTGACGCCAAGTATTCATCCGCCATCAGCACCAAACAATATTGCATAAAAAAAAAAGTGTTGATTTAAAAATCGACAAAAAATAAGCCAGCTGAACATATGGTTAATGACTTTTTTCACTAAAATAATGAGTATTATCCAGCAAAATAAAAACTTTATTTCGTCGTTCTGCTAAAGTGGTACAGAAAATTTATGTTGCTATACTTATCAACTAGACATTATATTTCCCAGCCACCAGCAAAACAATTTACCTAGGAATTTCACCCCATAATGAGCATAGTTTTATCAGAGTAGCACAACCCACCAAAAAAAAAAAAAAAAAAAAAAAACTGCTAGGAGCACATTGGAGCATAGAGAACATTGGTGATGCTTTTCACTTGTGTGAAGAAGCATATACCCTGAAAAATGACCTTCATGAGCAAGTTGTTTGGAGCATACGTCACATTCTTGAATTTTTTCACCTAGGTGAAGAAGCATATGCGGTGAAAGATCACTTTTATGAACAAATTGTGTTGAGCATTCATGCTGATGGAAAGATGTTTGACTTTTGTGAAGTAAACCTTTAATAAAATAACTGTCAATATTTTGTTCGAACTATTGCAATGTTCATTTACAAACTGTAATTAATATTAATTAACTAGACTTTAACGCTATTTCTAATTAACAGGTGGTATATTACACTAAGATAAATCTTACACACTACCACTGGGTCAACTTCATATTGGACAGACATCTTAAAATTTGTAAAACTGACTACAAAAACTCACCTGTGAAAGGGTATCCCACTTTGTTTGCTCTTTTCATTATCACGAGCACTGCAATTTATAGCCGAACACGCTTTGACCATATTGGATATCTCATATAACATACATAGATATCACAGAACCATGCACAGCTCTTTCTCAAACCGCTCAAACTGACCCGCTCAATGTGGCTCGTTGATGCCACATCGTAAGAGTGTTACACAAATAGCGGGCAGCCAATCTAGTCCACAGCGATGTCCACATGTATCGAATTATCTCATTGGCAGCAATAAAACCGGCACCCACCAATTGGCGAACGGCATCGAAACGTCTTTATCAGTTTGGCGGTAATAATGGTGGATAATGGCTACTGCTACGCAGCGAAGAGGTAAGTTTGAGAGAATAAGTAAGTAGTTTTCTTTAAAACTTTTATCTAGTTAATATTTATATTTGGATGGATACTGCGAACAGGTTAAGTTGTTCGATTTGTGCTGTTTCATTCGGGCAGAAATACAATTTGAACCAGATATACGTCGTCGAAGTCGTGACACAGGTTGTTTACATCTTAGTTTACATTAGTTTCTTCGTTGGCGGCTGTCCATAGTCCTGTACAATTGATATTTTAAGGTGAAATTGGATTTATTTGATGTGCTTTTATGTTTTGCAGCTTACTGTAATCACTAGACGGTGAAAAATCAGTGTTCCTTTTTTAGATTTCCGAGAAACAAACGGAAACATTCCCTGTGGACGAAAATGTCAAGGTAAGGATTTGTGGACTGACTGGTATTCTTGTGAACAAGCATATATTTTGTAGTATGTAAAATATGAATTTGGACCACGCATCCCGCCCCTTTTGTTTGTTTGTTATTGTTTTCAGAACATTAGGTTTTGCCTCGAGGCAGATATATGAAGTTCCGTACCGATTTAGGGATAAACTCGTGCGAAGTTTTTATAACATGCGATGCCTTTGGGAGATTTTAGATACCCTGAACAAAAATATAAATTTCAATAATAGGTGTTAAAATATATTGACACAGTTGCAGAGTATCTATAAAATTTACATGTTGAAATGTAAGCATGTAAATGGCCAATAATGTATGTCATGCACTTGTCATTGCAGTACATCCC
This sequence comes from Macrothele yani, assembly GCA_039090855.1. Classification (NCBI taxonomy): domain Eukaryota; kingdom Metazoa; phylum Arthropoda; class Arachnida; order Araneae; family Macrothelidae; genus Macrothele; species Macrothele yani. Next base: position 98,078,202 of record CM076995.1, on the reverse strand, counting down.
TTCTTACTGAATTTATATTTCAATTCATTTTTTCAGAAGCTAATTGATTTGGCAGGGGAAATGTTATTTTTTTTTTTTTTTTTGCAGGAGAGAGAGGGCAGTTGGATTTAATGGTGCAAAGACTAGCATAGAGGCTAAAATGAGCGTAACAGAATGTTAAAATAAATAGCAAAAGTGTCGAGCATATCCAGAAGTTTACTCAAGGGGCATATAAAGGGGGAGATGACATTATGGAATTTTTTTTTAGATATACCTTATACATATTGGTGGTGCCGCTCCTACCTGGTGTTCCTTTGCAAAGTCTTTAAAACACTCACTTGCTCCAGGGATGTTAAATCCCTGAGTTAGAGCAAGCAATAGGTGAAAAATCGCAATTGTTTCAATGCAATCGATTGAGCGTTTCTTGAAGAAATGAACTTTATGCTTTTTTTAATTTGGCACAGACTACGTCTGAATGAAATCCTTCAAAATAAAGCCCAAGGCCTTATATTCGAAGTTGGTTAATATATATATATTTTTTTCTCCACCTGACATTCTAATACATGCCTGATTTTGCCCAAAATATATGAACACACGGTTTAGTCATAAAATACCAAAATATAAAACATGGTAACTAGAATCCTTCCCCTCCCCAACTTTTTTTGTTCATAAAAGCATGGTTTGTACACGTCCTGGAAATGTCCTAAAATTCTGTTACATGTCCGGGAATTTTATCCATTCCAGCGTTGTTTTTTTTTTTTTTTTTTTTTTTTTTTTTTGGTCCCTGCTTGATGTTTTGTTGTCGAAGATTTTTCTACTGACATAACTTATGTCTGACAAATCTTTCTCCCCACCCTGTGCAAAACGTGTTGGGGGGCGGTCTTGTCTGTTAGAAGGACTGAAACTGCGTTTTGTTAGCATCTTTTGGTGTTGTGCTTATGTCATCACTTTGTCTGTCTGACCATGAAGACCGAAGATCATATCGAATTTAAAATGCATTTTATTTCATACATTTGCTTCTAAATATCCAATTGAAAAAATTATTTTTCATTTCGATGGCATTTATATCGAAGGCTATTTTAGTTACAGTTCCTTTTTCAAATGATACAAAAAATTTTCCACAACGGGGCGTAACAGTAAATCGTGATTTTCCCAATATCTCCGTTTCTAATAGTCCGATTTAAAAAATTCTTCTTACGTTGGATACAGCTTTTGAAGAGAAATGTTTTGCATATAATTTCGTATTTTTTTGGGGAAATAATTTGGCCGCCAGGGGGCATAAGTGTTTATTTTTGCTTCTGATGTATTTGCAATAAAATCTGAGCTCGAAACTTGATTGAAAAAATTCCTCCGTAGACCGATACCAGCCACCTCCAAAACCTTTTTGAGAATACCTCCTGCTTAAATAGTGCATAATTTTCCACCAGGGGCGTATACGTATATCTTATTTTTGTCTATATCTGCTTCTAGGAGTAAGATTTGAAAAATTCTTTCTTTATTAGAGAACATTATCAATGCGAAAAAATGGAACCTTAGAGGGGGCAAGTTTTCTATTTGTTCATCATCATCATTGTCAACCATTATCAATCCACTGCTGGACGAAGGTCTCCCCAAGTTTCCTTTACAACGGTATGTCTTGTGCCAGTCTCCTCCATGTCACTCCCGCATATTTTCGAATTTCATCCACCCATCTCCCATGTGGTCTTCTGGGTCTTTTCCTGTCCCTTGGAATCCAATCTAAAATTTTGGCTGTCCATCAATTGTCCATCCTTCTAGCAGTATGCCCAGCCCATTGCCATTTCAAGGATTTAACTCTGATCATGATGTCTTCCACTCCTCATTTTTCGGATCCACGAGTTCCTCTTCACCAAGCACGCACCTACCTCTCCATGCTTCTTTGAGTTGTCTGCAGCCTTTGTATGTCCCTTTTAGTTAAGGTCCACATCTCTGCACCATACGTAAGCACTGGAAGGATGCATTGATCAAACACTTTTCTTTTAAGACATAATGGTATATTGCTCTTGAAAATTATGCTGTTTCTTCCAAAAGCTCTCCAGGCAAGTTTTGTATGCCGATTAATTTCTTCAGCAATGTGACCCTCACTTGATATCTGCTGTCCAAGATAAACGTACGTGTCTGTTATCTCCAGCTTGTCTCCATCAGTCCATAAATCTTCATTTCGTGTAAAAGCATTGAACATCATTTTTGTTTTCTGAAAGTTCATTTTTAATCCCACTTCTTTACTCTTGTCAGCAAGTTCCTGTATCATACTCTGCAGCTCTGATGGGGTAGTTGCAAAAATGATTATGTCATCAGCAAAACGAAGGTGGGTTAGATAATCTCCATTAATCTTTATCCCTTTGTTTTCCCAGTTCAGTGATTGAAAGACATTTTCCAATGTGGCGTTAAAGAGCTTCGGTGATATGGTGCCGCCTTGTCTCACTCCCTTTCCAATTTTTATGTGTGTTGTATTTTCAAACGGCTGAATCTTTGCACTTGCATTTTCATAGATGTTATTAATAATATTAATGTATGCATCTTCAATACCGCAGGATTTCAGAGCCATTGTAACTGCTGATGGTTTCACCGAATCAAAGGCTTTTTCATAATCGATAAAAGCCATGCACAATAGAAGTTCATATTCCTCGCTCTTTCAATTAGTTCTCTCAGTACGTGGATATGATCTATTGTGCTGTAGCCACTCCTGAATCTATTTGTTATATATATACACTGACGGAAAAAAAAAATCCCAACACCACGAAAAAATAGTTGTAGAGGAATGAGATGACAGCAATACATTTGTATAGGTAACATATTTAATCGATTAAGGTTTCAAGATCACAGCTTATTGTAAGCGCGAGAAGAGCCATTTTAAATGTGAAATGCTGGTACATTAATAACCGGTGTAACCGCCAGAATGTTGAATGCAAGCACGCAAACGTTCATGCATTGTGTCGTACAGGTGCTGGATGTCAGTTCGTGGGATGGAGTTCCATGCCTGTTGCACTTGGTCGGTCAATACAGGGGCGGTTAATGCTGGTTGGGGGTGACGCTGGAGTTGTCGTCCAATGATGTCCCGTACGTGCTCGATTGGTGAAAGATCTGGTGATCTAGCAGGCCACGGCAACATGTCGACACTGTAGAGCATGTTGGGTTACAACAGCGGTAAGCGGGCGAGCGTTATGCTGTTGGAAAACACTCCCTGGAATGCTGTTCATGAATGGCAGCACAACAGGTTGAATCACCAGACCGACGCACAACTGTGCTGTCAGGGTGCATGGGATAACCACGAGAGTGCTCCTGCTGTCATAGGAAATTGCTCCCCAAACCATAACTCCAGGTGTAGGTCCAGTGTGTCTCGGCCGCAGACAGGTTGGTTGCAGGCGCTCACCTGGCCTCCTTCTAACCAACACACGGCCATCACTGGCACCCAAGCAAAACTGGCTTTCATCAAAAAACACAACAGATCTCCACTCTGTCCTCCAATGAGCTCTAGCTTGACACTACTGACGTCGCAAACGGCAGTTGTTTGGAGTAAGTGGAATGCACGCTACAGGGCGTCTGGCTCGTAACCGATTTGTAACAGTTTGTTGTGTCACTGTGGTGGCAACTGCAGCTCGAATTGCTGCCGCAGATGCAGTACGATGCGCCACGGCCATACGCCGTACACGGCGGTCTTCCCTTTGAGTAGTGCCACGTGGCCGGCCAAAACCCGGTCTTCTTGAGGCAGTGTCTTCCCTTGACCACAATGCTGGTTGGGGTTTACCTTGACCACTGCTGCCAACAATCATGCACAGTGCCTACATTCCTGCCAAGTCGTTCTGCAGTATTGAGGAACGAAAATCCTCCTTCTCGTTACCCTATTACACGACCTCGTTCAAACTCCGTGAGCTGTTGGTAATGGCTTCTTCGTCTTCTTAAAGGCATTCTTGACTATCATCAACACACTACGTTGAATTTCAACGATAACTAACGCTCACGAACGTTACAGCACGTATTTACAGCAAACCTGCTTTGCATGTTCCGAGGCGCTACTAGCGTCACACATATGCGCCGAGCGCGAAATTTGCATAGACGTCATCTTACAGACGTACTCTCACCACCTACCAACTGTCGTTTATCTAACACAACCCCTTCTTGGTGTTGGGATTTTTTTTTCAGTCAGTGTATATATATACAGGGTGTAACCAAATTAGTTGGGCAAAAAGAATGGTTTATTACGTGTAGTTATATAGCCACACATGAGAGTGAACAAGATTATAAGATCTAGTGAAACACACTAAGTTCACCTTTTTCACAAATGTTCGATGTGGCTGCTCTTCGTTACTCTGCAAATGTCTCATCGGTACATCAGTCCTTGCCATATGTTAATGAGCATATTCACGTCGATCAAACCAAGTGCAGTGCTGATTCGTGATTTCAATTCAGGAATGGATTTCGGAAGCGGCGGACGATAAACCTGGTCTTTAACAAAACCCCATACACTGAAATCTAGGGGTGAAAGATCTGGTGATCATGCTGGCCATGGAATAACACTTCCGCAATCAATCCAAACTGGCGTCTCATTTCGGCGCACTTTTGTGATATTCTCGACGGAAATTTCATTGCACTTTCACATCGGAATACATTTCATGGAACCACAGACAGCATTTCGCTTTTTCACCGCCAGTATACGTCTCCATCATTATGCGAACACAGAACGAATGATGAACAACCGCGACCTACAGCTCACTGAGACGTGGACATGGCACACCTAGCGCCTCCTATCCGCAAACTTAGGATACACTAAGACTCGTCTGCATTTGAACCGGTATTACAATTAATATTTCGCACATTATTCACTTAACAAAATTGCCCAACTAATTTGTGTACACCCTGTATATATATAAAAATTTTAACTACTATATCTGCATGTATAGAAGTAATTATTATATATATATAGTACAGGGGAGTATTTAGACCCCCCCCCCCACCAAAGTGTTTCATTCTTTTTTTTTTTTTTTTTTTGGTTAAAATGTGACTTATATTAGAAAAAAAAAATTCCTTAATTTAACAAAAATGCATCAACTTATATTATAAAAATGCTGTAATATTCTAATTTTTGTTAACTTTAATTTTGTTTGGTAAATTTCAAAAACTTCCATTTTTCGTTGCTCCCCTTCTCTCCTCCTGAACAAAATCCTAGATATGCTCCTGATATAGTAATTACTTCTTCAAACATTTCAAGAACAACCTTTCTTCAGCTAAACGAGAGGAGGGGTGGGTCCCTCGATTAAAGGTGTGGGTGTTTGTTTCAGCAGGCTTGAAATTTGTATCTATTAAAATGTATAATCACCACACTTCTGATTCTGAATCGTGCTTCCCTGACTATGAGGTATGATTAGTTTACTTATTATATTTTGTAGAATGGCATGCGTCTTAATCCGCTTTTTAGAAAAATAAACTAAAATACTTAAACAAATATTGAAAAAATTATAATTGGAGAAAAATTTGTAGCATCAAAAGAAATGAAACTTCCTATTTCATTATACCCTGAATTTAATAACATTTGGCTTGGTCAGATGTCTCTCGCGAGGCTAAGCCCCCCTCCCCCCTCCTCATGTATGCCTGAAAGAAACACTGTACCTATGTATTTTTTAGTTTTATGCTGTTGTTTTTTATTCTATAATTTGCTTCAATAATTGTACTAAAGCCAAAGTAGAAAAATTAAAGTTTCTCAAAATCAGTGACAGTTTTGGTATTTGAGTATTATACGAATGTACGATGTACGTGATTCTAAGTTTGCCACCCCGGTGGCGCAGTGGTCTCTGATCATTCGTCCCAAAGGGGTCCGGGTTCGATCCAATGTCCTGGAAAAAAATCCAAAAGTCCTGGAATTTTGTGATTGAAAAAGTGTATGAACCATGTAAAAGTTAGGTAATAGTGCCAAATAGTCTTGTTCATTGGTGTATGTTCCAATGGGTCTTGTTCATTGGGGCATAAAAGCTTTCTCTGTGCCTGACAAGAATTGCATGCATACAAAACTTCGAATCCCAATGTGCATGCATACAAAACTTCTAGACTTCCTCTTTCTATCACCATGTACTGTGTTTTCCATACAGGCTGCGTTTATTAGTGGATGAGGCTCACCTAGTTGGGTCAGCCTCATCCACTAAGTAAAATTGTTGTGTATATTTATTCCATATTTTAAAACAAGAAAAGGTTTTCATATCCTTGTGAAACTTTGAAATGCTGTATCTCAGTAAAACTAAGTTCCTTGTTTGTTGTTCACTTTTCAAAAAATTTAGGAGGACTGAGTGCTGATTCAAGGCTATGCAGCTGTCACTTTTAAAGATGGAAATAAAGAAAATGACTACAATTTTTTTTTATACAAGACAAAAACAATTTCATTTTCTAAATCCTGAGCCAAAAAAATAATGAGTAAGTAGCCATTCCCTATGTATTATAATAATAATTCCATGATATGTGTGTGTCTTTCCAGACTATCCAGAAGCCCCCTTGTGACTTTAAAGGTTAAAACTTTGCACTTCAGCATGACAAGAAATATGTCGTTGAACTGTGATGTCACAAGATGGCGCTGGGCATAAACAAATGTCTGTTCCTCCATGATTCCAATAAAGTTTCAACGTGAGTGGTGAAATGGGCTCATATTTTGCATTTTTTCCATTTTTTTTTTAACAATTTGAAGCTAATTAAACATGGTGAAAATGCCATGGTCCCCTCACATTCAGTTTCAGACAACTGTTAGCATCGCAAAAAAAAAAAAAAAAAAAACCCATAAAATGCTGTCTCGAATCTCTCAAAATTGTGACGTACTGCAAAATGTATAACCAAAGTTCCACTGTATGTCTATTAAGTGTGCAATAATATTTTGGTAGTTCTTATATGTTAATATTATGTGTCTTATTTATTTGGTATTCTCCTTGTATTTCCTTGCACCCCTTATTATTATTTTGCCTTCCCATCTGAACAGTGGAGCCTTTAAAGAATAAACATATGTATTTGTGGACGACATTGCATGTGATGGAAAGAATTTTTCTGAAGCTGATAAAGGATGTCACTTAGAGATGGGATTGGCTATTTGAAAGAAGTGTTTTGTAGTGGATTGATATAAAAAATCCACTCAAGACATTTAATTTTAATGGTCTGAATTGCAACAGTAAGCAGATCTGAAGTTCAGGCTACAAATACTGTAGGTAAGCTTTGTTTTATTTTCTTGCAGGCATGTTTAGTGACCGTAAAAAGTTTTACATTTGTATGGGCATCAATTCCTGTCAAGTTAAACTGTGTTGAAAGTGTTATAAAAATGATTAGATAACAAGAAAGCATAGTTGAAATGTGTATATGGTGTTTGCATATGCTATTCATAGTTACAATTTCTGTTTGCCCCCTCCTGAAAACTAAACTATGGGCACCTGTGTTTGTGGTGAAAGGTATTGGAAGGAAAAATAATTTTTTGAATTGGGGTGTTTTCAGCAAAAAAAATAAAAATAAAAAATAATAATAATAATTGACAGCACCAGCAGTTTGATATAACTTCTAGAGACTTAGCTAATGTTATACAAAATCATTAGTAACAGGTATTGGCAAAAGTGATCCCCTGGTGGTAAGAATTCCAAATGCATAGTAAATATCATCCCATTTTGCAAATTATAAAACAAAACTATTCTTTACCAAAAATATATGCTCCTGTTATTTGTTGTTGGATTCCTAGAATTTATTGCCTGTATTTACTGTTACACACATAACACTAATCACATCACAAAACTTTAAGATTAAATCTAAATCGCCTTGGAGCGAGAGTTGAACCCAAGTGTCTCGATTTTTGTTCGTGCATGCTGTCCATTACACCAACCCAGATGATCAAGTCCCAAGTATCTGATAGTTAAGTATCGAAATATTCTCCAACCACTTGTGAGTTGAAGCAGATTTTGCTTTCTTGTAGCGTTGTTAAGTAAATTTCAAATCAGTCAGGTAAATTGTGTGGAAGAAATATCCTTCACATAATATGTGGAATTATGTGATGAATATTTATGCCGCACAGTTCACCTGGAAATTTTCTGTAAATATGTACAAACCCTGTACACCATTATAACCTTTACCTTTTGAAATCCATTCATTCCTTCCATATCAAGACTGGAATCAAAGATTACGCTACAACAATGTTACACCCAAAATCAAGAACAAGCACAGATTGCTTTGCCAACACATTTACTCTTGTTGCATTAATAATTTGGGGTTGGGTAATGTAATATTCCAATTTGTACATCAAGATCACACAAACTGGCTGTACTTGCAAAATCGAGTCCAAAAATTATGAAAATCAAGTGGGTAAATGCACAGAGGCATGTGTAAACAATTCAATGCCATGGGCCAAGAAAAATAAGACTCCCCAAGTACATATATTTTATTGTAAAAAATCACTGCCAATTTGAATTTCATCTTTAAACTGTATATACCTGGCAGCTTGTATGTTTGTTTTTTTGTTAAAAAAAATTTAATTGTTAAAAAACAGTAATTTTTAGTAGGCCTACATGTATTTTTTAAAACTGGATATTCAAATGACAAATTTTAAATATTGTTTTCTACTTAAAATTAAATTTGTATGATTTTGAAAGTTGCATTTCACCATCACTTTTTTTTTTATTTACAAACAATGCCTACAAATTTTGCATTTAAATTTTCCAAACAAATGACACAATAAATCATATTGCTAAAAGGTTTCGTTGCCTGAATGCAAATTTTTTGAGTCCTGTCAAAAATAATGATAAAAAAGCTATAAAGGAAAAATGGCGGGCAGCTATAAAGGGAAAAAGGCATCCATAAGATGGCATACCAAATTTGGTGGTTCTAAATTGAAAACTGTAGATTTGTATTGCAGACATACAAACAAACCTGCAATTATGTATATCATCATCATCATTGTCAACCATTATCAATCCACTGCTGGACGAAGGTCTCCCCAAGTTTCCTCCACAACGGTCTGTCTTGTGCCAGTCTCTTCCATGTCACTCCCGCATACTTTCGAATTTCATCCACCCATCTTCCATGTGGTCTTCTTCTGGGTCTTTTCCTGTCCCTTGGAATCCAATCTAAAATTTCGGCTGTCCATCGATGGTCTGTTCTTCTGGCAGTATGTCCAGCCCATTGTCATTTCAGGGATTTAACTCTGATCATGATGTCTTCCACTCTTGTCATTTTTCGGATCCACGTGTTCCTTTTCTTATCTGTCCTGGTTGCACCAAGCATGCAGCTCTCCATGCTACTTTGAGTTATCTGCAGCCTTTGTATGTCTCTTTTAGCTAAGGTCCACGTCTCTGCACTATACGTAAGCACTGGAAGGATGCATTGATCAAACACTTTTCTTTTAAGACATAATGGCATATTGCTCTTGAAAATTATGCTGTTTCTTCCAAAAGCTCTCCAGGCAAGTTTTGTACGCCGATTAATTTCTTCACCAATGTGACCCTCACTTGATATCTGCTGTCCAAGATAAACGTACGTGTCTGTTATCTCCAGCTTTTCTCCATCAATCGATAAATCTTCATTTCTTGTAAAATCATTGTACATCACTTTTGTCTTCTGAAAGTTCATTTTTAATCCCACTTCTTTACTCTTGTCAGCAAGTTCCTGGATCATACTCTGTAGCTCTGATGGGGTAGTTGCAAAAATGATATGTCATCAGCAAAACGAAGGTGGGTTAGATAATCTCCATTAATCTTTATCCCTTTGTTTTCCCAGTTCAGTGATTGAAAGACATTTTCAAATGTGGCATTAAAGAGCTTCGGAGATATGGTGTCACCTTGTCTCACTCCTTTTCCAATTTTTATGTGTGTTGTATTTTCAAACAGCCGAATCTTTGCACTTGCATTTTCATAGATGTTATTAATAATATTAATGTATGCATCTTCAATACCGCAGGATTTCAGAGCCATTGCAACTGCTGATGGTTTCACTGAATCAAAGGCTTTTTCATAATCGATAAAAGCCATGCACAATGGAAGTTCATATTCCCTCGCTCTTTCAATTAGTTCTCTCAGTACGTGGATATGATCTATTGTGCTGTAGCCACTCCTGAATCCAGCTTGTTCTCTCGGTTGAGCCCTGTCCAGTGTCACCTTCAAGCGGTGTGAAAGAACTTTAGTGAAGATTTTATAAACCACTGATAGGAGGCTGACAGGTCTGTAGTTCCTGAGATCCTCAATGTCACCTTTTTTATGTAGCAAGATCATTGTAGCATTGTTCCAATCCTCAGGAATTTTCCCTTAATTAAGGCATCGAGTGAAAATTTGGGCGAGTACTGTTTCGATTTCTCCACTTGCTTCTTGTATGATGTCTACAGTAATTTCATCTTCTCCTGGAGCTTTTCCCCGCTTCATGTTCTTGATTGCATGTGCAACTTCTGCTGGAAGGACGGGAAGAACTCTGGTACTGGTACCTTTCATGATGTCTGGAGTACATGTATCATCCCTTTCATATAATTTGGAGTAGAAATCTTTCACTCTTGTCAAAATTTCGCCTCTATTTCTTGTTACAGAACCATCTTCTTTTCTCAGTGCCATAATCTGTTTTTTCCCTTTACTGAGATGTCCCTTTGCTATCTTTAGGCTTTGGTTGTTTTCAATTGCTTTCCTTACTAGTTCACAGTTGAATTTCCTTACGTCTTCAGTGATACTTTTTCGTACAGTCTTGCATAGCTCTATATATTCCACTTTGGAAGTCACATCTTCTTTAGTTGTCCTCATCACTCTTCTTTTTTGCATCAACATTTTGGTTTTTCCTGATAATTTGTTCACATGCAATTTGTTCTTAGACCCAGCTAATTTTGTTGCTGTTTCCATAAGAGCTTTGATTACTTTTCTGTTAACTTCAGAAATATCCACTTCTTCCGATGTTAGGCCTTCTAAAGCAGAGAATCTGTTCTTCAGTTCCAATTTGAAGGTATTATGGTGTTTTTTAAGGTTGGTTATGTCAATACATTTTGTTTGTCTTATGAGCTTGCTACGTTCGAGTTTAGTGTTGAGGTGCATCTTACATCTCACCAATCTATGGTCACTGCCTGTGTTGAACTTGTTTAGCACACTGCAGTCTTCTATGACGAATTTTTTGTTACACATAATAAAATCAATTTCACTTGTCGTCCCATTTGGATGTCTCCATGTCCATTTCCTGTGTGGCTTTTTCTTGAAAAAGGAGTTCAAGATGAAAAACCCTTCTGCCTCTGCAAACTCTACGAGAGTATTTCCACTTTGGTTTCTGTTGCCGTGACCGAATTTACCTACTGAAGTTTCATTCTGTTGCCGTTGCCCTATTTTTGCATTGAAATCTCCCATAATTATCTTCAAGTGCTGCTTACCTTTATTATTTAGATCACGAATTTCCTCATAAAATTCTTCAATTTCTTCTTCAGCATTACTTGTGGTGGGTGCATAAGTTTGAATAATCTGAGCCTGGTATCTTCTCGAGAGTTGGATAACGAGTCGTGCAGCTCTGTCAGAGGAACTTTCAACTTCTACAACTTTATCCTTCAGTTTCTTGTTTATTATAAATCCAACACCACTAGTTCTGCCAGTATCTGTCCCACGATAGTAGAAGAGATGTCCACTTTTCAGTTCAATGAGATCTTCTCCTTTTCTCCTCACCTCACTTAGCCCGACGATGTCCCACTTGATCCTTTGTAGTTCCTCTTCCAATTCAAGAAGCCTTGAATCAGAAGATAGGGAGCGTCCGTTATACGTCGCCAAGGTCAGCATCAGATGGCAGCCTAGTCCGGTCCTCCGGGGATTCTTAGCACCCTCTGCCTTCATGTCGCACTGGCCGCTGCCTTGGCCAGGTACATTCCAGCTGCCGGAGACTGAGGGCCAAGATTAAGTTGTGGAGTAATTTTTTTTAAGTTGTGGAGGCTGTGATGTTACGCATCACCTGACAGTATATATAAACTTGTATATAACAACTACTAGCACAGATCCTAAGGGATGAGAATACTGGCTTTACTTGTGCTTTCAGCTTTTTATGTTGGTCTCGGTTCCCATTATCTGACCATCGGAGCCAAGATTTGGTGCGATTGGTTGGTTTAGCAGTGCTTTGTTGTTTTGTATACTGTTGTGTTTTTGCTTATCTTGTAGCTTATTACCTTTATTGATTTTATGTTTAAGAATTTTTATAATATGTTAGGGTTTTGTATATTTTTGTTGTATGAGAGCAGAATAATTTACTGCTTCTGTTATTGATTCATTAGTGTGCATCTTTATTTTTTCATAATTTTTTCAAGTTTCAAGATAACTTCATCGATTGTTTTGATATGTTTTTAATAATTTCAAATAATGTGGTCCCTCTGTTTTGGAAGATTCTGTTAATTACTCTGTTATCAAAAGTTTTAAAAGGTGCTTGTGTCTTTCAATGCAGTTGCCCATTATAACTGCCCCACATGTAATAATAGGCATTTTTCATAATCTCATTTTGTATTTCAACTGCATAATTACTTGTCTGTCTAAGAAGTAGAATCACTGCATTTTTAACACAATTAGTTTTTCAGTATTAAAACTTTCTTGATATGTTTGTCCCAAATAATTTTTGGTCAACAGTGAGTCCTAGGTATTTCATATAATTTCTCTATGGTAATTTTGTGTAGCAAATTTTTGGCCTTGTTTTTGGAAAAATGTTTGTATAGCTTTTAGTAAATAATATTGCTTGCTTTTTTTTATACATAGACATTGATGTTCTATTTTGTGAAGAATGTGCATGAAAGCAACACCAGGAATTCTAGTTTAATACTTTACACACATGTATTATTGCTTTTGTGATTTCTTTCATGAAATGAGCCAAAATGACTTACATTTCATTAGTCAGTGGCCCTGTTGTTTGAAAAAGGTCACATATTTTCTGCTGCTTTTCATGTATTCCTTTGGTTTCTAAGATGTTTGTTGATTTTCTGCAACTTGTATTAATTTGATTTGTTTGTGTCTGTGTAAATTACCATGTGCATAAAAGCAACACCAGGAATTCTAGTTTAATGCTATTACACACATGTATTATTGCTTTTGTGATTTCTTTCACAGATAGCTTTTGCTTGTAGATTAAAAAATAAATAAATTGTTATTCTCAATTTCTTTTTTTACATACATACATATCACGGATCATAGCATACTTCTGGAAAATTTTAGGTAGGAATTTTAGGACTTTTTAGAAAAATTTTAGGAGTGTATTTCAATAAAAACTAGATGTATATTTGTATACATCTAGTAAAACAACTTTGTATACATTGTAAAGAGTTTGCTTCACACCCTTCAACCATATATACTGATAGACTGCGCATGACATCAAAATTTCTGGCTCCAACATAAAATCACATGACAACAGTCAAAAAGATGGGTTACACCTGCTGTGCTTATGGTTGCTCTGAGCGATATAGTAAAGAAAGTTCTATGATTTTTCATGGGTAAGAAACGAATTAAATACCTAAGTCAATAAAGTTCAATTACTTAACCAGAAACTTGCAGCTATTGATATAAAAATATAGTAACTTAAGAAAAAAAAAATGGAATGCATGTTCCAAATTCTTCGCAAATGTTCATCACATTATAAATCACAAAATGTAAACAACCCGATCATGCATGTATATAGCTCATAAGTAAACTTACAAATAAAGGTAACTTGATCACGCTAGTTACGTTAACTGAAACTTTTACAAAAAGTTCGTAAGTTGGAAGCTTTCGACCTTATCTTAGGTCTTCATCACGCCAATGGAGGACTAAGATTGTTGCCAGATTCTACATTTGAATTTTCTTATTTTTGTTGCCAAAACTTAGAATTGATCTCCAGATCAACGGAATGTAGAGAGGAGATTCGGAGTTGCAAGTCATTGAGTTGAACATAATTTCTATGCTTTCACGGTAACGGAGTTTCCCACTGGAACGAAGCAAAACGAATTGCTTCTTTTGACAATCGTTTTGCCCTCCGTTACCGTGAAAGCATAGAAATTATGTTCAACTCAATGACTTGCAACTCCGAATCTCCTCTCTACATTCCGTTGATCTGGAGATCAATTCTAAGTTTTGGCAACAAAAATAAGAAAATTCAAATGTAGAATCTGGCAACAATCTTAGTCCTCCATTGGCGTGATGAAGACCTAAGATAAGGTCGAAAGCTTCCAACTTATGAACTTTTTGTAAAAGTTTCAGTTAACGTAACTAGCGTGATCAAGTTACCTTTATTTGTTAATATTGTTACGTGTTTGGCCCATAATCGTCAAGTAAACTTACCTGAAGAGTTTTCATTATATATGAGGCGCATTCACATAATACACCGAAAACACTGAAGTTCTGCAGCGTAAATTAGTAATCATAACAGCATTTTTACACGAAATTTGGAGTCTGATGATGACGTGCCCAATGTTTGAGCCATGGCGGCTTTGATGCAGCTATTGCCAATGTGCAGTCCATTAGTATATATGGTCTAAGTTCACACCCAAATTTTTTGCATAACGTCTAATGTCTAAAGTTTAAGTATGATTTATTTCTAATGTTCAGTTCTTATCTTTTCACCTGTTATTATCATGTTCAAGTATATTTACCACATTCAAGTTTCACTTTGAACATTAATATGCTGTTGAACCAGAAGCAATTCACGATTTTCACAGTAAAGTTTTCAGGTTTCACATTAAATTATAATATCCTAAAAAGGTAATTGAAAACCAAGAACTATGTACAATAGTTCACTGAATTACTTTTTTCATATTATTGTTTTAACCTTTTCCTGATTAGCCTATCTTTTTCTGCTTTCACCACAACTAATTTACTTTCAGTTTTCTTTATTTCAGCTGAACCTTGTATGATCAAGTTAGAGGCAACTGCTATTTCAACAGTATTTTGTTTTTCTACAGCTTTTCTCATTCTTTTTGTTCCCTCTTGAATTACTGCTAGGGAGGCTTCTTTATCTTTTTTAAGTCTATTTATTTCTGCATCATTTTCTTTTATTTTGTCATCAAACTCAGCTTTTCTTTTTTCTCTAGCTGCTTTTCCTTATTTTCCCTCTCTTTCTGCTTCCTTTCTTTTACCTTTTTTGATTCATGAAAAAACCATTAGGAAGAACCATTCACTCACCATAAAGATCATGGTAACCTCCAATGACCACACACTTCCAACACGTCATTCATCGTGATGTAACTGGGCTTCCACAGGTTTACAGACTTCTTGCTTACGCTTCTTATTTTCGGGTGTGAAACATCGTTTTTTTTTTTTTTTTTTCTCTTTTGCCTTATAAGATGTTACTATAATGCTTGTCAATTCGATAAAAATCACACATACAACTCATTCATACCAAGTAAAAACTATGTACATAACCTTACATTCACAGGTGATTAAACCTTGGTCAACTCTAATTATCAAACTCCTCCTTCTGTTTCACAACCTCTGCTACTCCCACTGCAAGTGTCACACCCATTCAGCCCCACACATCCAATCCTCTAGTACTTTCGACAGGTCCCTGTCATCTTCAGGAGGCAGGTGTGTCTCACCCGCCCACCACAGCTCAAGTGAGCAGAGCCATCGAGGCCTGGGCTCCAGTCGCTATCTCTGAATCGTTGTGTCTCTGGCACCATCTATTGTCCCTGCTGCTCTTTTTTCCCTCTTTCTTTTTATGCTGCTGTTCAATTTTTATTAGGGCTTTCCATTGTTCGTTTAAGTTACTTGGCTCATTAATGTTGCATAATCTTGATCCGTTTTTTTCAATTAACACTGATTCTGCAATTCTTAACTGCTTTTCGTTTTTACAGCTCTTAATAATTTTAATATCTTCAAACCTTGGGCATTTTTGATTTTCCATACAGTATTGGGTCAATGCTGTCTTAGCTTCTTTTTTATTCCAATTATTAATATGCTGGTTCAATCTATACTTTAATTTATTCTTGGTGCTGCCTATATATGACACAGGTGGTTGCTGGTTTATTGGGATTTCATAAATTCCTGCTCTATCTAATTGGCTAATTTTTTCATTTTTAATCACTAAATTTTTTACAGTAAGTACCTGATTTCCTACCTGTATGCCATACTTGCCACAAACTTTTTTAATTTCTGCTGAAACATTTTCTATATATGGTATTGCTCCCACATATTTTACAAGTTTTTTATCAGTCTTGACCTTATTGTAACCTTGAGTTACTTCATAAATCCATTTTTTTAATACCTGTTTAGGGTATCCAAAATCATAAGCAATTTTTTCAATATATTCAATTTCTTCCTTTCTATACTGTTCAATTGATGAATGTGTTAAACTTCTTTTAATTAGTGTTTTAACACTATTTCTTTTATGTGTTAATGGATGTGATGACTGAAATGGTATAAGTACTGGGATATATGAAGATTTTCTATGCACTCTGAATTGTATATTCTCCTCTGTTTTAACAACTAAAACATCCAAAAATGCCAAAGTATTGTCATGTTCTTGTTCTACTGTCAGTTCAATAGATGGATAAATTTCACTATACTTTTTTGTCAAGTCCTCAAGTTCATCATTTTTTAGCCTGGATAACAGAAAAATGTCATCAACATATCTGCAGTATATCAGTGGTGGATCCTCGAGTTTACTTATTACTTTTTCCTCAATGTCACTCATTATAATTTCAGCAAATAAAGTTGACAGTGGTGACCCCATAGGTCCACCATGATTTTGTTTGTACATCTTGTTGTTAAACTTAAAAATGTTATTTTCATATATGTACAATAAAATTTCTCTTAACTCCTCTATTTGTATTGCATTCATTGTCTGTAGCACATATAATTTTTCAATAATTATTTCTATTGCCTGAGGTACTGGTGTGCTAGGAAAAAGAGCTCTCACATCCATACTAGCCATATGATATTCACTTAAATCTTGTTTAATTACTTTAATTTTCTCAATAAATTCGTATGTATTCTTCACAGTGAACCTTGTCTTCATGAACACAGGTGCTAAAAATTTGTAGATATTCTTTTCCAGTTTTATTAGTGGGGAATTCCTTTTTGATACTATCACTCTCATAGGTGTATCAGGCTTATGAGTTTTTATTTTTGCAAACATTTTTGGTATTCCAGTACCCATTGGTGGGTATGCTTTCTTTATTTCATCAGGCAAGGTGCTGTGATTTCTTATTCTAGCTAAGTACCTTACTTGAGATTCGGTTGGGTCTTTTGTTAGAATGCTGCAATTTAGTTCTTCTATAGCTCTATTCATTTTTAGATCATATTCAGTTGTGTTTAATATTACAATTTGCCCTGTTTTATCAGCTTCACAGAATTTAATTGTTGGGTCATCTCTTAATTTAATCAGTTGTTCCTTCTCATACTGAATTTTATCTATATGATATTTCTTTTTCTTACTTTTTCATTAAATTCTTTCAAAACAATTCTATACAGTTTACTTCGAAAATTTTCACGTTCTTCTGCTGGTACACTGCGTGCCATTTCTTCTAAGTTTGGTATTAATTCCTCCGTCCTCGGCAGGCTCCGTGGAAACGCAAATTTTTTACCTCTCTGCAAAATAGCTCTTTGCGTGAAGCTCAAGGTCAAGTTGGAGTTATTCTGATATACCTCATACATATTCTCCTGTTGTTCTTGTACACGTTGTCTGTCAATCATCACGTGCAACTTTTTTTCCATGACTGCTCTTGAGCATTTTTTTTCGTATTCCACGATGTCAAAAATTTCTCTGAAGGTTACATCCAAAATCCCACCAATGGGTACTGGAATACCAAAAATGTTTGCAAAAATAAAAACTCATAAGCCTGATACACCTATGAGAGTGATAGTATCAAAAAGGAATTCCCCACTAATAAAACTGGAAAAGAATATCTACAAATTTTTAGCACCTGTGTTCATGAAGACAAGGTTCACTGTGAAGAATACATACGAATTTATTGAGAAAATTAAAGTAATTAAACAAGATTTAAGTGAATATCATATGGCTAGTATGGATGTGAGAGCTCTTTTCCTAGCACACCAGTACCTCAGGCAATAGAAATAATTATTGAAAAATTATATGTGCTACAGACAATGAATGCAATACAAATAGAGGAGTTAAGAGAAATTTTATTGTACATATATGAAAATAACATTTTTAAGTTTAACAACAAGATGTACAAACAAAATCATGGTGGACCTATGGGGTCACCACTGTCAACTTTATTTGCTGAAATTATAATGAGTGACATTGAGGAAAAAGTAATAAGTAAACTCGAGGATCCACCACTGATATACTGCAGATATGTTGATGACATTTTTCTGTTATCCAGGCTAAAAAATGATGAACTTGAGGACTTGACAAAAAAGTATAGTGAAATTTATCCATCTATTGAACTGACAGTAGAACAAGAACATGACAATACTTTGGCATTTTTGGATGTTTTAGTTGTTAAAACAGAGGAGAATATACAATTCAGAGTGCATAGAAAATCTTCATATATCCCAGTACTTATACCATTTCAGTCATCACATCCATTAACACATAAAAGAAATAGTGTTAAAACACTAATTAAAAGAAGTTTAACACATTCATCAATTGAACAGTATAGAAAGGAAGAAATTGAATATATTGAAAAAATTGCTTATGATTTTGGATACCCTAAACAGGTATTAAAAAAATGGATTTATGAAGTAACTCAAGGTTACAATAAGGTCAAGACTGATAAAAAACTTGTAAAATATGTGGGAGCAATACCATATATAGAAAATGTTTCAGCAGAAATTAAAAAAGTTTGTGGCAAGTATGGCATACAGGTAGGAAATCAGGTACTTACTGTAAAAAATTTAGTGATTAAAAATGAAAAAATTAGCCAATTAGATAGAGCAGGAATTTATGAAATCCCAATAAACCAGCAACCACCTGTGTCATATATAGGCAGCACCAAGAATAAATTAAAGTATAGATTGAACCAGCATATTAATAATTGGAATAAAAAAGAAGCTAAGACAGCATTGACCCAATACTGTATGGAAAATCAAAAATGCCCATGGTTTGAAGATATTAAAATTATTAAGAGCTGTACAAACGAAAAGCAGTTAAGAATTGCAGAATCAGTGTTAATTGAAAAAAACAGATCAAGATTATGCAACATTAATGAGCCAAGTAACTTAAACGAACAATGAAAAGCCCTAATAAAAATTGAACAGCAGCATAAAAAGAAAGAGGGAAAAAAGAGCAGCAGGGACAATAGATGGCGCCAGAGACACAACGATTCAGAGATAGCGACTGGAGCCCGGGCCTCGATGGCTCTGCTCACTTGAGCTGTGGTGGGCGGGTGAGACACACCTGCCTCCTGAAGATGACAGGGACCTGTCGAAAGTACTAGAGGATTGGATGTGTGGGGCTGAATGGGTGTGACACTTGCAGTGGGAGTAGCAGAGGTTGTGAAACAGAAGGAGGAGTTTGATAATTAGAGTTGACCAAGGTTTAATCACCTGTGAATGTAAGGTTATGTACATAGTTTTTACTTGGTATGAATGAGTTGTATGTGTGATTTTTATCGAATTGACAAGCATTATAGTAACATCTTATAAGGCAAAAGAGAAAAAAAAACAAAAAAAACGATGTTTCACACCCGAAAATAAGAAGCGTAAGCAAGAAGTCTGTAAACCTGTGGAAGCCCAGTTACATCACGATGAATGACGTGTTGGAAGTGTGTGGTCATTGGAGGTTACCATGATCTTTATGGTGAGTGAATGGTTCTTCCTAATGGTTTTTTCATTTATGAATTGCACGTAAACTATGCGCACTTTGCAAGAGGTTAATACCTTAAAAGTGCAAATATAATACTTTTTTGATTCTTCTTCCTTCAGCTTATCAACATACTCTTTATAAAATTTATGTGAATCACGAACACTATTTAACAAATTTCTTGTTATGGGAACTTTACTTACACATCCATAGTGTTTAATGGCCCCTTTAACTATTCTTAATGATGTTATAGTTGAGTCTTTTAAGTTAGCCTTGTCCTTCCTTAATAGAGCAGTGTTAACCGAAAATCCCCTTTCTGCATCAGCATTACCATGAGGTAAAACTAAAATTGACTTTATGAGTTTAGCAAGATTTGAGTATTTTTCTTTTCCGCTAGAGTCTTTAATACTAAATATATTACGCCAGTAATGATCAATCCGCACTGGAATATGCCCTTCCTCTGAAAATTTCACTAGTTCATCTAGAGTTGGCTTATCGCAATTTAAAAGTTTCCACTCTTCTCTTACTCTATCAATTTGTTCCTCAGAAAGATGCAAAACACTTGAAATTCTGGTTATTTCCGAAAGTCCTTCAGTGACTGAAAGTTGAGTTGACTCTTTCTTTGGTTCTTTTACCTTTAAAACTTCTATGTCTCTTAGCTTTTGATTGCAGAATGGCAAATTTGACTTTAAATATTTTGTGGTTGCAATTAGTGATTTTTTTTTTTTTTTATTGGAGGTTTAACAACCACCGTGAGCAACTCAATGGGCTATAAGCAGTCGCCCGGCCCTAATTTAGGGTCACTGGTTCCAGGGAAGGGAAAGAACCAGTGCCGTAAGACAAACACAACATCCATGCCTCACCGGGATTCGAACCCGGACCCCGTTCGGACGAATGATCAGAGGCCATCGCTTAGACCACTGCGCCACCGGGGCGGCCAATTAGTGATGATCTTACATCTAAGAGAAATAATTTCTGCCTGGTCTCCTGAACATTCCTGAGGAGATTTTTTGTCTTCATACCAACTTCTAACTCCCCTAGTTTTTTCCATGAATTTTTGTTTTCAAAATCTACCTTCTTTAGGTCTTCTCCAAATTTCCCTGCAATAACATCATCTTGGATAAACTGAGCCATAACATTCCTCATTAAAGTATTTAAATCAGAATATAACTAGTGTATTTTTGGTTCTTCACTCTGATAACATAATGAAAACTTTTAAAAATTTTGGTGTGAAAATGAAATTAATGCTAAATAGCAAGGAGTTAGCTCATTTTTCAGGAAACAGTGAATTCTTTTATACCTTGCCGAATTGCGCAGTTGTTTTTCAAATATTTTTTGAGATGGCAAGAAGTTTAAAAATATTCTGTAATATTTAGCCATTGATCCAAGAGCCTCTGGGCTACAGAACCAACGGTTAACCATCTGTTGCTGACATGACGCAAAAGAAATTTGGCAGTGACCAATGTTATATCCTCGACAGATTTATAATCCTCTCGTCTTGCAGCACTACTCTTTAAAAAGTAATGCATATCAGTAGCAAATTCGTCAAAATCTATATTTAAGCTTGTCAAAAAAAATTTAAATGCATTACTAACAACATGCAGGTTGCAAAAACCTAGTTCCAAAGATTTCTGGCCTGTTTCTTGTTTTACAACTTCATTGAATTTGCGTAAAAAGCACTTATTTACATTTGGGCTGTCCATGGATACACAAATAATTCTGTTCAACGAAATATTGAAGGATGATAACACATCAAGAATTTCTTTTAGCAAAATATCTGCTGTTGCATGACCCAGAAAAACGCTTGTTAGGTATCGGCAAGAAACTGAATTTATTTCTGAAGACCAGTACCTGAGATACACATCCAACTGCCGTTTCACTTGTGTATTTGTAGTTTCATCAAATGCTATAGTAACCTTTCCTGGGCTACTAGATGCAATGTCTTTTTCAAATCCTCTTCAAAATATTTTGACAATCCATGTGATATCACATAAGCAACTTTTTTTTCTTTAAGTTGCATTTTGGCTGCAATAGCAGAATCAGGAAACATTTCTTTGAAAAGTTCAACTGTTTCAGTGCATGAAACAAAAGACATATTGTCCTTAGCAACTTTCATGGCCCATAATGCTTCGGCTTTAGCCAACTGTAAATCATGACTCAGTACTTCACTAATATTTGTTTTGGGCTGAAGATCCCGTCCTCCAAAGGCTTTCAGGATGGACTTATTTTGAAATTTACTTTGAAATTTCTGCAAATGTTTTTTTCCTTTATGATGCGCTTTTACTTGTGAAAAGCCACTATTAGAAATGTTGAAAATTTCTGAACACAATATACACTTAGCAGAAAATATTGTTTCAGTTGCAGAACACCATTCTTTCAACTTCACTCCGTCCAATTCTTTGGCGAGCCACGCATCTTGAAATTTCGTTTTGGATTTAGGCATCTTAAACACTTGTATTACTAACCAGAAAATGAAAGGGAAGTACAAAAACACGTTCCAATATTGCAAAACCAGACAACTTCCCGAAATTTGGCTGCGAGGATGTCAGAAGATAGAAAAAAAAAAAAAAAAAAAAAAAAGCAGGTCACCACTAGAGAACTGAACCTGCACACAGCACAGAGAACACCATAAAAGACGCAAAACCAGAAACTATCATACGCATCTCACGCAAGTTCAGTCAAAGCGAGTCGGAGCCGAGATATTTTGCGCATCGAAGGTCAATGATCACGTGCTCTACAGCCTGCCACGATAACACTCAGCTACCATCCCATCGTCATTACCGGAGGTTACGGAAGGAGACCACATGTTTCGTCTTTGCTTCTACCCACCTGCGGTTTACAATAACAAAACATCAGCAGAAAGAAGAGGTTCCACAAGGCATGTACAAAAATAAAGTACGATCTCCTGCGTGCCACGGAATTCGTCTGCAAAGCGCAAACCAGGGGTGAAAATGATCCCTCCCCTTTTCCCTTAGATCTCTTGTTACTCTCGAAAACTGTCCGAAGGCAAAAATGGAGTGCCCGCCCCGAAGCAAGTGCATCTCGATGGCGTCATTTTCCCTCCCTTCAGCAGCACAGCATATAGGCTGTGTTTCTACAATAACAGGTCTTTTTACCTTACCGTAATGGTAAATTTATTGGCATTAATAACGGTTGTATTTTTTATAAATAAGCTTACGAAAATTTTAGGAAGAATAGCAAATTTTAGGTATAATTTTAGGAATTTAAGGAGGGTCACAAAATATTAGGAATTTTAGGAGGAATGCGATCCCTGATATCACTAAGCTGTTCTCTGAGATTCAGAGGTTAGCTCCAAAAAGAAATACAAACTTCCAGATATTTTTACCTATTGTTGTTGTATCAAACTTCTCCATTTACATCGATCTCGACACACAACACGTGCTTCACTGATATCCATTACACGCCACACACAAGATCTTTTATACTTCATACTCATAATCCTTTTCTCATGCAGACACTCCTGAATCCGATCCACCCATGTCTTCCTTGACCTTCCTCTGCCTTTCATTCCTGCCACTTGGGCTGAAAAGATTTTCTTAGTAAGCATTTCATCACTCATTCTTTCAACATGGCCAAGCCACCGAAGCATATTGGTCTCCACCTTGCTAACAACATTTTGCTTCACATCACACAACTGCAGTACATCTTCATTCCTCACACAATCAGATCGTGTCTTGCCACAAACCCCACGTAAGTAATGCATTTCTCCAGCACACAAACGACTCCTATGTTTCTTCTGCAGTACCCAGGTTTCACTGCCATACATCAGAGTAGGAACAATTACAGTTTCACACACAGCCATGCGGGACTCTCTAGAGAACCCATCATTCCTGTGAAAACCTCCCAGAGCAGCTATGACTTTCAAAGACGAATTCACTCGCCTACTGATTTCACCATCCAACTTGTTCTCTCTGTCAAACATACTTCCTAAATACACAAACTCACTCACCTGGTGAATCACAGTGCCATTTATACTTACATTACATTCAGTGCTACCAGTTCCTCTCTCAAACACCATAACTTTGGTTTTTCCTTATTTATACTCAGTTTGAATTTCATGCAAACTTCGTGCATCCGAGTCAACATACTCTGCAACTCACTTTTACTCTCTGCCAACAGGACGGTGTCATCAGCATACAGCAATCTGCACACACGGATATCACCAAGACATAAACCACTATTATCTATTTTGGCCTCACGCATGCACGCGTCCATAAATATATTAAACTGCCATGGTGACATTACACAACCTTGTCTAACTCCTGCACCAATGGAAAACCACTTTGATAAAACCCCATTCACTTGTACACAAACTAGACTACCAGCATGCATGGCTTTTACACTATTAAGTAGATTCCCAGTAACACCATATTCATTCAATACCTTCCACAGAAGTGTCCTATTCACTCGGTCGTAAGCTTTCTCTAAATCTATGAAGGCAGTAAAAACTTTCTTCCCAACAGCCAGATACTTTTCAATCATCGTGCATAATGCAAAAATCTGATTAGTGCAGCCTTTACCAGGCATAAAACCACTCTGAACATCCCACACTTCCAATGATGTAAGACCCCGCACATTTTCAATAACAACCTTACCAAACACTTTCCCTGGCACACTCAGTAGGCTAATACCACGATAGTTTTTGCATTCAGTCTGATCACCTTTTCCCTTATACAAGGGAACAATAATAACATCCTTCCAATCCCGAGGGACCATTCCTAACTCCCAGCACAACTGGCAAATTTCAGTTAACCAGTCAATTATAGAGTCACCACCATATTTCAACATCTCTGCAATTATACCATCAACTCCTGGAGCCTTACCATTCTGAAGAGATTTTACAGCTTTACACACTTCTTCTCTTGAGATCCCTCCTATGCTTTTATCCCTCATTGTGACATCATCTGCACCTGTCTCAGAATCATCTTTGCTTTCCTGATCTAATAACTCACAGAAGTATTCACCCCATCTGTCACTTAACTCATTGGGCTCCCAAATCAGTTCCCCAATCTCATTCTTCATACAACTTTACTTACAACTTTGTTTCCCCTATTTTTCCTGAGTCATGTACTTCCAGAAGGACTTTCTATCTTTCCAAAAAGCCAGTTCATGCCTTTCCACTTTCTCCTTCCTATCTTTTGCCTTACTGTAGCAAACCAGCTTAGCAGCTTCATGCTTCTTACAGCAATATTCATCCACAGAGACTCTACCTTGCAACATCCCCAAATAGGCTTCCTTCTTTCTCTTCACTGCCTCTTCAATCTCACTATTCCACCAAGCATCACCTGTATTGTTACCCACTATTGTGGTGCCACAGACCTCTTTAGCAGCAGTGACAACACAGTTCTTAAAACATTCCCACTTCTTTTCTACATCCCACTCACCAGACTTCAGATCCTTCAGTCGTTCTCTGAGTAAGTCAGAATACCGCTGATGATCTTTAAGGAGCCTATCAACCTTTGTTCTTTCTATCCTGGGTCTCTTCCTATTCCTTTTCCTCCAACCAACATTAAGTTTCACTCGTGACACTACCAAGTAATGATCAGAACCAACATCTGCACCTCTCATCACACGGGTGTCAACAACTAAGTGTTTCAAATGCTGATCGTACACAACAAAATCTATCACACTCTTTTGACCAAGAGTACGATTTTCCCAAGTATATGTGTAGAATGGTTTTCATATTTCTTTATGAGGGAGTTGATTTCTACAATAGCCCTCTCTCATGGTTTCCCTGCTCTTACAGGGATGTAAGGTCAGGTGATGCGTAACATCACAGCCTCTCCTTGACAAATGTCAACCCCGCCTTCTCGTGGTACATCCTGTTCCCACTAAAGGGGCTCTGACGACCGCCAATAGCGGTATAACTATACCATCGGGATTAGAGGAAATTCTATCCCACACTCACCAACCCGCTTGGCCAGCGTGGTGAGTTATGGCCAAACCCCTCCAAAATGACTCCACAACTTAAATCTTGGCCCTCAGTCTCCGGCAGACATGGAGGAGACTGGCACAAGACAGACCGTTGTGGAGGAAACTTGGGGAGACCTTCGTCCAGCAGTGGATTGATAATGGTTGACAATGATGATGACAGTCAACTCCCTTATAAAGAAATATGAAAACCATTCGAAAATCGAATGCCTCTTTCCTCAAAAGAAAGAAGACCTGAAATTCTGTGGTTCTGTTCCTTACCATCCTTCCTATGCTTATAAGTTACAGATTCTTTTTAGAAGTTTTGGTTACCATCTTGCCATTAAATCTACCCCAAACATCTTGAAACTTCTACAAAGGGATAGGGACAAAGTTGAAAGCCTGAACCTCCCAGGAGTTTACTGCATTCCTATCTCTTCTTCCACTGGGGATAACTTTTACATTGGAAGCACATACAGGAACATTAACCATAGAATTTTAGAACATAAAAAAGATGTTTCAAAATCTAATCCTAATACTGCCTTGTCTATTTTGACAATGGAAGACACATCTGCAGTTCCCCACTGGAACGAAGCAAAACGAATTGCTTCTTTTGACAATCGTTTTGCCCTCCGTTACCGTGAAAGCCTGGAAATTATTTTCAACTCAATGACTTGCAATTCCGAATCTCCTCTCTACATTCCGATGATCTGGAGATCAATTCTAAGTTTTGGCAACAAAAATAGGAAAAATTCAAATGTAGAATCTGGCAACAATCTTAGTCCTCCATTGGCGTGATGAAGACCTAAGATAAGGTCGAAAGCTTCCAACTTACGAACTTTTTGTAAAAGTTTTCATTTAACGTAACTAGCGTGATCAAGTTACCTTTATTTGTTAATATTGTTACGTGTTTTGCCCATGATCGCCAATGTTTACTAGTTCCTTTTCTTAAATCTTTTATTTCTCTACATTAACATCAAGGGTTTTTTGTAACATTTTAAGACAAATAATATAGATTCTTTAGTAAATACATTTCTGTTTTTGAACATCGAAATTGTATGTGGAAGATTGATTTGATGCCAGACGTGTGTGGTGTTGGACAACAGATCCTCTGCTGGCAAATGATGTGATGCTTACACCTCGCAACAGAGGTATAAATGCTAAAAAATTATTGTAATGAAAGCATGTAGCACAATAGTGCTACATGGTTTCATTACATATCCTTTGACTATGCCTTACTTTAGGCATAGCCAAAGTATGAAGAGTCAGTTTTTTGTTACTAGCAAAGGGCACTTTGTGGAAAAAACGAGGGGCGGAGTGTTTCCTTTCTTTAACGTGTGTGTGTGTGTGCACACACACATACCGCTGCCTTGGATCCAGCCCTTGCGAAACTGCTGAAAAAAGCCAACCTCCAGTTCCATTCATTTTCGAAGCAGCTGCAGAAACACGGGCAAGGAAACAACTTGATATTCATTCCCAAATGAGGGTAAAAGTTGAACAAAATAGTTGCTGAATTGGGGGGGGTGTACTGGCCATTGCTGGCTACTATATTAAAAAAATTACTAGCCACTACAAAATATCTGGTCACCATTTGGCCACTGGCTACCGACATTGGCAGGAGCTGCTTGGATCCCTATCCAAGGTACATGTATAGATAGTGCTATATATAGTATATCGGTATTTGTGTAGTGCTCCTGTGGATCTGTATTCGAGGCAGTGCTACACATGTACCGATATGTACATGTTACAGCTAAAGTGCAGAAATCAGTTATTCTACAGGTTATCTAGGTAATGTGCAGATTAACTAAGGTGATCCGTTAAAGTGCCGAAAATTGTTTCGATTGCTCAAATTACCTAGATAATCTGCACATTACCCTACTAGGCACTCGTTAAAGTGAAAATAAGATCTTTGCTAGAACAATAGCAATGTTTCTGTACGCTTAAATTAACATAATGTTATTTATTTATTTTTCAATATATAAAGAATCAAGTTAATACAATCAAACAATCAACAAATTAGTTGATAGAATCAATCATCAATCAATTAAAAAACTATAATAGAAAGAATCAAACGGTTTAAAATATTATAATAATTAAGGAAATGAATTAGCAAAACATATGATAAAATTGTGCTTACTTATTAGTGCAATCTAAAGATTGCTGACACTTTGAATTACATAGCAATTGGTTTTTGCGACAAGCACACCTATTTGTGGTACATTTAGATTTGCAGTCACATTTTCTGAAACCCTGCCCAGTACCAAGGGATTGTTTTATTGCTGTTTGACGTAAAGATATTTCTACAGCAGGGACATCTTCTTTTGTTAAAAATCTCTCTTTGCAAACACTGAATTCAGATTTTGCATACAATTGTTTTAAAATACCCGTTTTAGTACCAAGTTTATAAAACTGAATATTCTTCATAACTGTATCCTCAATCAACGGTGTAGAAGGCAGTTTAAGATAACTATCGATAAATTCTTGTATTTCTATAGGTGATTCTGTAGGAGCAGGGGATAACGGAATGTCCTCTTGAGTAAAATTTGACTGTGATCCCATAATCACAGTCTCTTGTGAATCTTCTAATTTTTCAAGGTCTTCTTCAGTATTCATCGAATGTAATACACTTTGTGGTATAATAGAAGAAGATAATCCCACTTTGCGGGACAACCGAACATGGCTTCGTAAGGACTTCTTTTATAATTGCAGAATGATAGGCATGATTCTTCATGAATTGTACAAATCGTACGCCCTCACTCCACTTGTTAGTTTGGTTATCAGCCATCCAAGTAGTGAGCATGTTTTCAATGTCTTGATTCGCTCTTTCTACATTTCCTTGACTTTGGCTGTGTCTAGGTTTGCCATTAACCATTTTGATTTCTGGCCACAACTGTGTTACACTTACTAAGATTTTATTACAAAATGCGCATCCGTTATCAGAATGCAAAATACTTGGAGCGCCAAAAAGGAGAAAAATATCAAGCAAGTTATAAGCTACTTCATCCGCCCGTTTTGATATGAGCGGC
This sequence comes from Macrothele yani, assembly GCA_039090855.1. Classification (NCBI taxonomy): domain Eukaryota; kingdom Metazoa; phylum Arthropoda; class Arachnida; order Araneae; family Macrothelidae; genus Macrothele; species Macrothele yani. Next base: position 98,049,580 of record CM076995.1, on the reverse strand, counting down.
TTCAATAAAAAAATTTTGTTAAGTGGTCTTGTTATACGAGAAGAAACTTAAACTTTCCATCTGGTTGAGATTGGTAATCGATGAGATCCACCTGGCATCTGCTGTTGAAATGCGATGAAATAATCGGTACAACAATCCCTTTTTCGCACTTTTTTGTTTTTGTTGACAAGGTTCGCATAAATCCAAAAACATTTTTATTTGGGCTTTGGTTATGTTTTTATAAAGTATATTTAATTGCTTGATCATTCTGTTTCTCTTCCACCGTGGCCAATTGACAAATGAGTAGAATACAATATGTCAAACAATTCTTCGGCATGGACAAACTTTTTCACACTTTCTCGCGCTTATGACAATGGCTCAATGAGTTTTTCAGCCTTGTACAGTCAACACATCATACCTTTGAATTATTCGATAATCTCGAGATGATTCTTTCTTCTTGGAAACTTTTATTTGCTTCACATCTTCAATTATGCAATCATACTTTTGTTTTGTCATTAAAACACTATTATATTTTGAATCTTCGCTAAAGAGGTTTTCGAAGAATCTTTTCTTCATTTTACTCACCAATTCGGTGCTTGCTTGCATACTAGGAGTTAAATTTATCTGCTTTAAAAAAAATCACAACACAAATTCACATGCTAACAGGCAGAAACATATTTGAAAACAGAATTAGCTATGCTACGCACTGGCAGCCGACGCCAATTATGAGAAATAAAAACAACCGGCGACGACTAGACGCTGGCGAAACGAAACTAAAAGTGGAGGGAGAGGGGGAAGGTGTAGGGAAAGGAAATGAGAGAAACAGACAAAACCAAACTAAAAGTGGAGGGAAAGGAAATGAGAGGAACAAACTTTTGAACTTTAACGATACGGAAGCTGTTAATGTGCACATTACCTAGGTAAAATGCGGAAAACTCTTAATTCCGCACGTTAACGGAGCAAATGAGTTAATCTGCAGATTAGCTAGGTAATGTGCACATTAACGGCTTTCGAGCTTTAGCGGTAACATATATATACAGAGAAAGTTTTTAAAAATGGTCATGAAATTGCATTTCCGGGCTATAAGCAGTCGCCCGTCCCTAATTTAGGGACACTGGTTTCAGGTAAGGGAGAGAGCCACTGCCGTAAGACAAACACAATATCCATGTCTCGCCGTGATTTGAACCCGGACCCCTTTTGGACGAGTGATCAGAAGCCATTGCTTAGACCATTGCGCCACCAGGGGGATCACTTTCGCCAATACCCGTTACTAATGATTTTATATAACATTAGCCAAGTCTCTACTAAGTTAATAAAAAACTGCCAGTGCTGTCAATTAATTTTTTTTTGTTGCTGAAAACACCCAGTTCAAAAAATTATTTTTCCATCCAATACCTTTCACCACAAACACAGGTACCAATAGTTTAGTTTTCAGGAGGGGGCAAACAGAAATTGTAACTATGAATAGCATATGTAGTGTTCTCCCTGGAGCCTTTTTACTGGGCGGCCCACCCAGCTAATTTTCTCGGCCAGCCAGCTAAATTTTCTTTAATGAATGTTTTCACAATATAGGAAAACTTATTCCCACATGCACCATAAATATTGATGAAAACTGGCTGAAATCTGTGAATATAACTGATTTTTTTTTTATCATTTAGGTACAATTTTCTATTGTTTTTAACATGTTGTGTTACATTAATGCCTACCACACCCTAAAGATGTTTAACAAGTATAATGTTAAGCAAAACATCCTTTTATTTTCTTGATTGAGGAAGGGGTCATTAAAAGTACCATCCAGCTAAAATCTTTTGCCACTCAGCTGTAATAAAAATCTATGGAGAACACTACATATGCAAACACTATATACACATTTCAACTATGCTTTCTTGTTATCTAATCATTTTTATAACACAGTTTAACTTAACAGGAATTGATGCCCATACAAATGTAAAACTTTTTACGGTCACTAAACATGCCTGCAAGAAAATAAAACAAAGCTTACCTACAGTATTTGTAGCCCGAACTTCAGATCTGCTTACTGTTGCAATTCAGACCATTAAAATTAAATGTCTTGAGTGGAATTTTTTTTATATCAATCCACACAAAACACTTCTTTAAAATAGTCAATCCCATCTCTAAGTGACATCCTTTATCAGCTTCAGAAAATTTCTTTCCATCACATGCAATGTCGCTACAAATACATATGTTTATTGTTTTAAAGGCTCCACTGTTCAGATGGGAAGGCAAAATAATAATAAGGGGTGTAAGGAAATACAAGGAGAATACCAAATAGATAAGACACATAATATTTACATATAAGAACTACCAAAATATTATTACACACTTAGTAGACATACAATGGAACGTTGGTTATACATTTTCTTGTACGTCACAACTTTGAGAGAATCAAGCGTTTTATGGGGGTGGGTGGGGGGGTTGCGATGTTAACAGTTGTCTGAAACAAGCAAAGATTAGTGAATATTTCACTTGGCACTAACACTAAATCAACTAGTAGAATATAAAACAAATAAAAAAAAACTTAGTACGTCAGGATAATACCAACCGACTATATATTCCGCCAACGTGTTTCATAACAAAATTACTGGATGTGAGGGGACCCTGGCATTTTCACCATGTTGAATTAACTTCAAATTATTACAAAATGAAAAAACTGCAAAATATGAGCACCATTCACGTTGAAACGTTATGGGAATCGTGGAGGAACAGACATTTGTTTATGCCCAGCACCATCTTGTGAAATTTTTTTTTTTTTTTTGATTGGAGGTTTAACGACCACCGTGAGCAACTCAATGGGCTATAAGCAGTCGCCCGTCCCTAATTTAGGGTCACTGGTTCCAGGGAAGGGAAAGAGCCAGTGCCGTAAGACAAACACAACATCCATGCCTGACCGGGATTCGAACTCGGACCCCTTACGGACGAATGATCAGAGGCCAACGCCTTAGACCACTGCGCCACCGGGGCGGCCATCTTGTGACATCACAGTTCAACGACATATTTCTTGTCATGCTGAAGTGCAAAGTTTCAGCCTTTAAAGTCACAAGGGTGCTTCTGGATGGTCTAGAAAGACACACACATATCATGGAATTATTACTATAATACATAGGGTATGGCTACTTATTATTTGTTTGGCTCAGGATTTAGAAAATCCAATTGTTTTAGTCTTGTATAAAAAAAAATGTAGGGTCATTTTCTTTATTCACATCTTCAAAAGTGACAGCTGAATCAGCACTTGGTACTTTATCAGCTCTCCTAATTTTGTGAAAAGTGAACAATGTACAAGGAACTTAGTTTTACTGAGGTACAGCATTTTCAAAGTTTCACAAGGATATGAAAACCTTTTCTTGTTTTAAAATATATAATAAATATACACAAAAATTTTATTTAGTGGATTCTCATCCACTAATAAACGCAGCCTGTACGGAAAACACAGTACATGGTGATAGAAAGAGGAAGTCTCGAAGTTTTGTATGCATGCACATTGGGATTCGAAGTTTTGTATGCATGCAATTCTCGTCAGGCACAGAGAAAGCTTTTATGCACCAATGAACAAGACCCATTGGAACATATGCATCAGTCTTTGGCACTATTACCTTAACTTTTACATGGTTCATACACTTTTTCAATCACAAAATTCCATCACTTTTGGATATTTTCCCAGGACATATCATCCAAAAGCTCTTACTTAAAATATAATTCAACCTGTAACCAACAACAAACGAATGTCCACTGCAGCTAATCAGAAACTTAGAATCACGTACATTCGTATAATACTCAAATACCAAAACTGTCACTGATTTTGAGAAACTAAATTTTCTACTTTGGCTTTAGTTCAATTATTGAAGCAAATTACAGAATAAAAAACAACATAAAACTAAAAAATACATAGGTACAGTGTTTCTTTCAGGCATACATGGGGAGGGGGAGGGGGCTTAGCCCCACGAGAGACATCTGACCAAGCCAAATGTTATTAAATTAAGGGTATAATGAAACAAGAAGTTTCGTTTCTTTTGATGCTACAAAATTTTTCTCCAATTATAATTTTTTAGTATTTTAGTTTATTTTGCTAAAAAGTGTATTAAGACGCATGCCATTCTACAAAATATAATAAGTAAACTAATCATACCTTGTAGTCAGGGTAGCATGATTCAGAATCAAGTGTGTTGAATACATTTTAATAGATACAAATTTCAAGCCTGCTGAAACAAACACCCACACCTTTAATCGACCCCCCCCTCCTCTCGTTTAGCTGAAGAAAGTTTGTTCTTGAAATGTTTGAAGAAGCAATTACTATATCAGGAGCATATATAGGATTTTGTTTGGGACGGGGGAGGAGAGCAACGAGTTTTTTAAATTTACCAGAACAAAATTAAAGTGAACAAAAATTAAAATATTACAGCAATATTTAATTTTAATCAAAAATTAAAATATTACAGCAACATTTTTTTCTAATAAAAGTTGATGCATTTTTGATAAATTAAGGAATTTTTTTTTCTAATAGTCGCATTTTTAACCAAAAACCAAAAACAAAAAATGAAACAGTTGGGGGGGGTCAAAGGCCCTTCTAAATACTCCCCTGTACTATGTATATAATAATTACTTCTATACATGCAGATATAGTTAAAAATTATATATATATAATAAATAAATAGAAAGCTTGCCCCCTCTAAGCCCCCCCCCCGTAAAAATGTCCTGAAAGAAACACTGCATAGGCACGTGGCATTACTCTTCAAATGCTTTCATATACCACACAATCAATATATAAAATAATACTATTTATAATTAATTATTTTGAAATAATGCTTACATTGGAAATTTAAGGATAAGGAAAGATGAAATATTTGGAACTTTTTCAAAGGACCAAAGGGGCTGTTATTTGTTAAACACATAATCATGGGAGCAAGTAATTGTGTTACACTTTATTTAGGGAAGAAAATTTCAACATGATATTTATGCTGTAGCTAAGTTTTTAATTTGTACTCGCCAGCAAACAAAGCATGCACAAAAATTTTCAACATGAAATGAAAGAGAATAACGGGAAAACTCATTAGGGTTTCTAGAGGCAGAGATAGGCTGCACCTGGAAATACATAAACACCACCTGGTGGCAGAATTGTGATCCAAGGGCTGTGTACAACTACAATCATAAGTGATCAAGGCAATTTAGCTGTGCATGATTAGAAAACTAATTTTAGAAGATCAAAAGTGATTAGTTTGCTCAGAAAGTACTAACAACCAACTAGATTTAAGTTTCTGATATTAGAAAGCAATCTAATTTTATCGCAACTTTTTATGTAAAGCATTCATTAGAAAATTTCAGTAAAGGTCAAAATAACTCACAGCTACTTATAAAACATCACCTACTTCCACCAGTGGCTAAAAAGTATGTTACGAAAATTAACAAATGGCGCAAAAACTTTTCGCCTAGCAGAAGGAAGGTATTAGAGACAAAAAGATTTTCAAATCAAACAGTTAAAAGAACAGATAGAGAAGGAAACGTGCCTTTTAGCCAGTGGCGGCTCGTGGTAAGCTGAGATGAGGGGGGGCTGCATCTCAATTTTGTAGATATCACAATACCATTTCAAAAGCTCTTTTACTGCGCCTGTGCTGATGCTTTCCGTTTAATAATAATAATAATATATATATCATCATCATCATCATTGTCAACCATTATCAATCCACTGCTGGACGAAGGTCTCCCCAAGTTTCCTCCACAACGGTCTGTCTTGTGCCAGTCTCCTCCATGTCACTCCCGCATACTTTCGAATTTCATCCACCCATCTTCCATGTGGTCTTCTTCTGGGTCTTTTCCTGTCCCTTGGAATCCAATCTAAAATTTCGGCTGTCCATCGATGGTCTGTTCTTCTGGCAGTATGTCCAGCCCATTGCCATTTCAGGGATTTAACTCTGCTCATGATGTCTTCCACTCTTGTCATTTTTCGGATCCACGAGTTCCTCTTCTTATCTCTCCTGGTTACACCAAGCATGCACCTCTCCATGCTTCTTTGAGTTGTCTGCAGCCTTTGTATGTCTCTTTTAGCTAAGGTCCACGTCTCTGCACCATACGTAAGCACTGGAAGGATGCATTGATCAAACACTTTTCTTTTTAAGACATAATGGCATATTGCTCTTGAAAATTATGCTGTTTCTTCCAAAAGCTCTCCAGGCAAGTTTTGTATGCCGATTAATTTCTTCATCAATGTGACCCTCACTTGATATCTGCTGTCCAAGATAAACGTACGTGTCTGTTATCTCCAGCTTTTCTCCATCAATCGATAAATCTTCATTTCTTGTAAAAGCATTGTACATCACTTTTGTCTTCTGAAAGTTCATTTTTAATCCCACTTCTTTACTCTTGTCAGCAAGTTCCTGGATCATACTCTGTAGCTCTGATGGGGTAGTTGCAAAAATGACTGTCATCAGCAAAACGAAGGTGGGTTAGATAATCTCCATTAATCTTTATCCCTTTGTTTTCCCAGTTCAGTGATTGAAAGACATTTTCCAATGTGGCATTAAAGAGCTTCGGAGATATGGTGTCACCTTGTCTCACTCCTTTTCCAATTTTTATGTGTGTTGTATTTTCAAACAGCCAAATCTTTGCACTTGCATTTTCATAGATGTTATTAATAATATTAATGTATGCATCTTCAATACCGCAGGATTTCAGAGCCATTGCAACTGCTGATGGTTTCACCGAATCAAAGGCTTTTTCATAATCGATAAAAGCCATGCACAATGGAAGTTCATATTCCCTCGCTCTTTCAATTAGTTCTCTCAGTACGTGGATATGATCTATTGTGCTGTAGCCACTCCTGAATCCAGCTTGTTCTCTCAGTTGAGCCATGTCCAGTGTCACCTTCAAGCGGTGTGAAAGAACTTTAGTGAAGATTTTATAAACCACTGATAGGAGGCTGATAGGTCTGTAGTGCCTGAGATCCTCAATGTCACCTTTTTTATGTAGCAAGATCATTGTAGCGTTGTTCCAATCCTCAGGAATTTTCCCTTCATTAAGGCATCGAGTGAAAATTTGGGCGAGTACTGTTTCGATTTCTCCACTTGCTTCTTGTATGATGTCTACAGTAATTCCATCTTCTCCTGGAGCTTTTCCCCGCTTCATGTTCTTGATTGCATGTGCAACTTCTGCTGGAAGGACTGGAAGAACTCTGGTACATTTCATGATGTCTGGAGTACATGTATCATCCCTTTCATATAATTTGGAGTAGAAATCTTTCACTCTTGTCAAAATTTCGCCTCTATTTCTTGTTACAGAACCATCTTCTTTTCTCAGTGCCATAATCTGTTTTTTCCCCTTACTGAGATGTCCCTTTGCTATCTTTAGGCTTTGGTTGTTTTCAATTGCTTTCCTTACTAGTACACAGTTGAATTTCCTTACGTCTTCAGTGATACTTTTTCGTACTGTCTTGCATAGCTCTATATATTCCACTTTGGAAGTCACATCTTCTTTAGCTGTCCTCATCTCTCTTCTTTTTTGCATCAACATTTTGCTTTTTCCTGATAATTTGTTCACATGCAATTTGTTCTTAGACCCAGCTAAGTTTGTTGCTGTTTCCATAAGAGCTTTGGTTACTTTTCTGTTAACTTCAGAAATATCCACTTCTTCCGATGTTAGGCCTTCTAAAGCCGAGAATCTGTTCTTCAGTTCCAATTTGAAAGTATTATGGTGTTTTTTAAGGTTGGTTATGTCAATACATTTTGTTTGTCTTATGAGCTTGCTGCCTTCGAGTTTAGTGTTGAGGTGCATCTTACATCTCACCAATCTGTGGTCACTGCCTGTGTTGAACTTGTTTAGCACACTGCAGTCTTCTATGACGATTTTTTTGTTACACATAATAAAATCAATTTCACTTGTCATCCCATTTGGATGTCTCCATGTCCATTTCCTGTGTGGCTTTTTCTTGAAGGAGTTCAAGATGAAAAACCCTTCTGCCTCTGCAAACTCTACGAGAGTATTTCCACGCTGGTTTCTATTGCAGTGACCGAATTTACCTACTGAAGTTTCATTCTGTTGCCGTTGCCCTATTTTTGCATTGAAATCCCCCATAATTATCTTCAAGTGCTGCTTACCTTTATTATTTAGATTACGAATTTCCTCATAAAATTCTTCAATTTCTTCTTCAGCATGACCTGTGGTGGGTGCATAAGTTTGAATAATCTGAGCCTGGTATCTTCTCGAGAGTTGAATAACGAGTCGTGCAGCTCTGTCAGAGGAACTTTCAACTTCTACAACTTTATCCTTCAGTTTCTTGTTTATTATAAATCCAACACCACTAGTTCTGCCAGTATCTGTCCCACGATAGTAGAAGAGATGTCCACTTTTCAGTTCGATGAGATCTTCTCCTTTTCTCCTTACCTCACTTAGCCCCACGATGTCCCACTTGATCCTTTGTAGTTCCTCTTCCAATTCAAGAAGCCTTGAATCAGAAGATAGGGAGCGTCCATTGTAAGTAGCCAAGGTCAGCATCAGATGGCAGCCTAGTCCGGTCCTCCGGGGATTCTTAGCACCCTCTGCCTTCATGTCGCACTGGCCGCTGCCTTGGCCAGGTACATTCCAGCTGCCGGAGACTGAGGGCCAAGATTTAAGTTGTGGAATCATTTTGGAGGGGTTTGGCCATAACTCACCACGCTGGCCAAGCGGGTTGGTGAGTGTGGGAAAGAATTTCCTCTAATCCCGATGGTATAGTTATACCGCTATGGGCGGTCGTCAGAGCCCCTTTAGTGGGAACAGGATGCACCACGAGAAGGCGGGGTTGACATTTGTCAAGGAGAGGCTGTGATGTTACACATCACCTGACCTTACATCCCATATATATATATATATATATATTCTATTAAGAAGAGACCTAAGCAAAAAATATATATATATTTTGGACTCATACCAAGTACAACATAGAAAAGGTTATGCATCTACCGGTGTGAGTAAAAGGAGAAAAAATAAAAAAAATAAAATAAAACAACTGAATGTAGAAAGTGTCGAGAATACTGAGCCCCGGCTTTATCAAGGACCAGTAAAAACTCTGCATTTTCTCACTTCCACAAAGACCTAGTTGGAAATGGGTTTCGGCAAGGCCATAGATGCAAGTAACAAGCCCACCAAAAATTGTTTAAAAAAATATATATATGTCATGACCTCCTCAGAGTTGTATGACCTAGCTCTAGTTAACAATTTCGCTTGCATCCATAACCTTTATGGCCCGACCCATGCTCTTCATCTGTTACTATTAAACAGAGAGAAGAAGATTAAAGAGAACTCAAGCCGTGAGAGTGACACAACAATTAGAAACAATTTTCAGCCACAACGAAATGCCAAGTCCGCCCGAGAGAGAATCCAAACCTGAAAAGCAATGCAAAAGAAATCCAAATTCCCACATTGCAATCAAAAAGGAAATATCAATTCTTTAAAACCCAGATTCCCGAAAGAAAACTTGATTCCAAAACCCCCTACTCCACAACCCCTGACAACACAAAAACGAGAATAAATTAAAGACAACTATTAACCAAAGAAAAGCTTTGTGAAAGTTATATGACACAAATAATTAGTTGCAATATGTACAAAGTATTTCAGCAGTGCTTTTAAGTGCATAATTAAGTAGTTATTAAGAACTTAACTACTTTGAAAATACAGCGCAAAGAAAAGGAACTATGCTTAGCCATCTGCTGGGCCTAAGTTTCCTAAAAGACGCGCAAAGTTACCAAGAAAAGAAAGAGTTAAAACCCGCAAAAATGTTAACAGACAAGCCAGTGCCTAAAAGCTGAAAAGCAAAAAACAACAGAGAAAAAAAGTACAAGAAGTACAAACATTGAACTTATAAAACCTAAAACCCAAAGACAAGGAAGAGAGCTTACCTCTTATGCAACTAAACTTTCTCCACACAAGAGAAAAACATGGCTGACCTCTTCCCCAAACGTCCTAACACTTCTGCCACTCCCTAGTCGCTGGGGGGCAGTGTGGGTGGGGCTGATGGCCTCCTCTTACTGAAAAAACCAACTCGCAGAGATTTTAACCAGAGAAAATATATATATATACTTAAGACTGTGGATCTGTATGATCAGAAAAAATTAAATAATATAGACAAAATCACAAAAAAAGCTTAAAAATCTGTTTATAAAAGAAAATAACAAATAAAAAAAGAAAACTAGTTATTCAACACTAGGATAGCTATACTAAAAATAGCAAAACTAACATCAAAATTAATAAGATTCTGAATAATCTATAGAAGCTCACTAAGGTGATTTAATACATGCAAAGATTATTAAATACACCACTTGTGTATTTTATAATATTTCTCATGTATTCTGGAGAGTTAATTCTGCTCTTTCTGATCATACAGATCCACAGTCTTAAGTATATATCTTTTTTTTTTCTCTGGTTAAAATCTCCGCAAGTTGATTTCTTTCAGTATGAGGGAGGCCATCAGCCCCACCCACACTGCCCCCAGCGACTAGGAGTGGCAGAAGTGTTAGGACGTTTGGGGAAGAGGTCAGCCATGTTTTTCTCTTGTGTGGAGAAAGTTTAGTTGCATAAGAGGTAAGCTCTCTTCCTTGTCTTTGGGTTTTAGGTTTTATAAGTTCAATGTTTGTACTTCTTGTACTTTTTTCTCTGTTGTTTTTTGCTTTTCAGCTTTTAGGCACTGGCTTGTCTGTTAACATTTTTGCGGGTTTTAACTCTTTCTTTTCTTGGTAACTTTGCGCGTCTTTTAGGAAACTTAAACCCAGCAGATGGCTAAGCATAGTTCCTTTTCTTTGCGCTGTATTTTCAAAGTAGTTAAGTTCTTAATAACTACTTAATTATGCACTTAAAAGCACTGCTGAAATACTTTGTACATATTGCAACTAATTATTTGTGTCATATAACTTTCACAAAGCTTTTCTTTGGTTAATTGTTGTCTTTAATTTATTCTCGTTTTTGTGTTGTCAGGGGTTGTGGAGTAGGGGGTTTTGGAATCAAGTTTTCTTTCGGGAATCTGGGTTTTAAAGAATTGATATTTCCTTTTTTGATTGCAATGTGGGAATTTGGATTTCTTTTGCATTGCTTTTCAGGTTTGGATTCTCTCTCGGGCGGACTTGGCATTTCGTTGTGGCTGAAAATTGTTTCTAATTGTTGTGTCACTCTCACGGCTTGAGTTCTCTTTAATCTTCTTCTCTCTGTTTAATAGTAACAGATGAAGAGCATGGGTCGGGCCATGAAGGTTATGGATGCAAGCGAAATTGTTAACTAGAGCTAGGTCATACAACTCTGAGGAGGTCATGACATATATATTTTTTAAAACAATTTTTGGTGGGCTTGTTACTTGCATCTATGGCCTTGCAGAAACCCATTTTCAACTAGGTCTTTGTGGAAGTCAGAAAATGCAGAGTTTTTGCTGGTCCTTGATAAAGCCGGGGCTCAGTATTCTCGACACTTTCTACATTCAGTTGTTTTATTTTATTTTTTTTATTTTTTCTCCTTTTACTCACACCGGTAGATGCATAACCTTTTCTATGTTGTACTTGGTATGAAGTCAAAAAAATATATTTTTTTTTGCTTAGGTCTCTTCTTAATAGAATGTGAATTCTGAATTTCCATAACTGCTGCGTTGCGCGTTTTGATCTTCAGGTTATTTTGCAACTTTCGCTTTAAATTCTAAAGTTTTTCCTTAGTTTTCAGTTTTGCTCTTCAGTAACTAATTTCAATTTACTATTTAGCAGCTCATGCGCAAATTCTAGTTGAAATGTTTTATTATTTTTTATTTTTTATTACTATTTTTTTATTTGTTTTTTTTTATTTTCTATTTATTTACAATTCACTCTTATTTTTATTTCTAATTTTTAATTTTAGTATGTTTTGGATGCAGCCTTTTGGAGTGTAGTTTATACTAGAGTTTGGTATTTTCTTGGACTGCTTATTTCTAAAAAAGTTTTTCCTAGTTGGTTTGCTCAGAATTTGTATGTTTTGGCCCAAGTGGAGTTCTAAGGAAGATGAAAGGATTGGAGGTCAGCTCAGATATTTTAAGTCCTCCCGCTCGGTTAGGCTAGCACCCTTTCCCATAGTGTATGAACTCGCTGGCAAAGGTAATTTAAAGTTATGAAATGACAAACGTTGTTTGACATGTAAATCTGCAGATCCTAACCTGTATTCTTCTGTTGCGGATAATTGCTCCAACAAGTTTTGCAAAGCCTACAATACCATCTATAAGCTCACCTGTACTGTCTGCAACCTTAGCTATATTGGCCAAAGCAAAAATCCTCTTCATCTTAGGATAAATGGTCACAGGTCTCTAGTTAACAAGTTCTCTAATTCAGGAGTGAACCCCTCCACAAATGCTAACCAGTACTCTACCTTTGAATTAGAGCATTTCCATACTCATGGTTTTGACAAAGTGAAAATAGAGGTACTGCATATTATCCCTGACCTCTATGCTCGGCTAGAAACTGAATCCCTTGAAATTTTGCAACATCAGTCTCTTTATCCCTATGGTCTTAATTCCACTCTATATGACAATAAGCATAATCAGCATAAATTTTCTATACGTGAACTCTTCTTTCTTGTTAATAACAAGAGCTGCACTAGAGGTAATAGAGGACAGAGGTTATTTCGCACATCAAGCAAAGTTGATTTTGCTAACTTGCTAATAACTCTGGAAAGCTTTAAAACTGGCACTAATTTTGTTAAAAATACTTACAAAATACTCAAGTCCTTCAAGCACTCTGTCCTTAAAAGTTTTTTCAAATTCTGGAAAGAAACTGCTGACCATGTTGATAAGCATGTTTTTGCTTTGGTTCTAGACATTCTTTAACATATTCTTAAAGATAAAATTTCTCTTAAAGAATTTTCCAGTAATTTTGTAACCATCAGGTTTCTAAATAAAGCCTATGATCATCTCAATGTAAGGAAGCTGTTCTACAATAATGCAATTTTTTTCCCATCCACAGGCACCAGTCTATTGTAAGTTTTAAATATGTTAAGACCTTAGGGTCAATAGTTAAAAACTACAAACGTAATTCTACGAGTTACATTCCTGTAATTACTACATGTTCTTGTGATGAACATAAAGAAACAGTTCACTATGATAAGAATTACAACCATATTATCACCAGAAACTTGAGTTTTGTTGAAAATGAAAAGCTTAGGAATTTATTAGAGTATGGTTCTAAATTTAGACCTTCCTTCACAATTTCCAAAGAAAGGATTCTTGAGAGCTTCACTCAAGATGTTAATAGGTACATTGTAAAAACCAGTTTAACATACAATCAGCCTATTGAGGCCTTCGCAGATTGGAAATATAACGTAATCAATAGCTTCACTTGTGAGTTGGCAGGTCTGGACTTTTGTTTCGATAGAAATCTCTTTTTCTCTGGAGATGCTAAAAGGTCACTCTCCAAACTACAAGACCTATTTATTTTTACCACTACGGATAAAGCTAGCAATAATTTTGCAATTATCTGTAAGAAGTTCTATTTTGAAGTGTTAACTATGGAACTCAATAATAGAGTAACGTACGAGCCCGTAAGTTATTCTACCAAGCAGTTAGAAAATCGGTTTAAGGCATTCTTCAAGAAACTTAAAATTCCACAAACTAGAAGATATGAGCCTGAATTTCCATTTCTTTTTGCAACGGTTAAGTTTCATAAAGATCCTGTGAAGTTCAGGTTCATAGCTAGTGGAGTAAGGAGTCATAAAAGAAAATACATCTTGCTTTTGAAGATGTCTTAAAGAAGGTTTTGAAACACATTAGAAACTGTACTAATTTGATGTACAGAGATTTTTGGATAATTAATAATAATGCAGAAGTAATTTCTACTATACTCCAAAGTATGTCTCTTAGATATTAATAGTTATGATTTTGAGAACCTATATACTAATTTGCCTCTATCAGATATAATCACTACCTTTAAAGAGCTGTATGCAGAATTTAAACTTAACCAATTTGTTAATGTAGGAGCTTGGAACTCTTATCTCAATTGCTGCATAAAAAATAACCATATCTTATATAATAATACTCTCTATAAGCAAGTGAACGGTATTCCCATGGGAACATCAACCTCCACGAATATCGCTAATCTATTCCTGTTCTTTAAGGAATATAAATTCATTAAAAATCACCCCACCTGCTCAGATAACTACCTTTACACATTTAGATATATGGATGATCTGCTGTGTATCAATAATTCAGAAGTTATAGAGAGTGATTTTGATAATATCTATCCTAGCTCTCTTAACTTATGTAAAACCAACCACAGTAATCAGGAACTTGAGTTCCTAGACTTAAGCATTAAGCTCAACAGAGGTAACCCATCTATTAGCCTCTTTGATAAAAGAGTTAATTTTCCTTTCAAAGTAATTAAATATCTACACTGGAATAATAACATATCAACCAAAGTAATTGAGAATGTACTAATTTCTCAGGTCCTAAGAATTTCAAGAATTTGCAGCAACAATTTGGACTTCAATTACCACATTAATATACTATTAGATAGTTTTCTAGAGAACGAAATTCCTTCTTCTTTTATCAAAAGAACTTTAAGAAAAATTATTCTGAATAATAGAGTAAGGTTGGCAGATCTGCTTTAATTTTCTACACAGTTAATAATATGATTCTGACCAATCAAAGCTGTAAGGAAGTTGGCTAGAGGATGCCTATTAACTACTAAAAGGAACCTTAGTGCTATGGATATGAAGGTCCTATTAAAACAAAAAATTAAATAATATAGACAAAATCACAAAAAAAAGCTTAAAAATCTGTTTATAAAAGAAAATAAAAACAAATAAAAAAGAAAACTAGTTATTCATCACTAGGATAGCTATACTAAAAATAGTAAAACTAACATTAAAATTAATAAGATTCTGAATAATCTATAGAAGCTCACTAAGGTGATTTAATACATGCAAAGATTATTAAATACACCACTTGTGTATTTTATAATATTTCTCATGTATTCTGGAGAGTTAATTCTGCTCTTTCTGATCATACAGATCCACAGTCTTAAGTATATATATATTTTTTCTCTGGTTAAAATCTCCGTGAGTTGGTTTCTTTCAGTATGAGGAGGCAATCAGCCCCACCCACACTGCCCCCAGCGACTAGGGAGTGGCAGAAGTGTTAGGACGTTTGGGGAAGAGGTCAGCCATGTTTTTCTCTTGTGTGGAGAAAGTTTAGTTGCATAAGAGGTAAGCTCTCTTCCTTGTCTTTGGGTTTTAGGTTTTATAAGTTCAATGTTTGTACTTCTTGTACTTTTTTTCTCTGTTGTTTTTTGCTTTTCAGCTTTTAGGCACTGGCTTGTCTGTTAACATTTTTGCGGGTTTTAACTCTTTCTTTTCTTGGTAACTTTGCGCGTCTTTTAGGAAACTTAGGCCCAGCAGATGGCTAAGCATAGTTCCTTTTCTTTGCGCTGTATTTTCAAAATAGTTAAGTTCTTAATAACTACTTAATTATGCACTTAAAAGCACTGCTGAAATACTTTGTACATATTGCAACTAATTATTTGTGTCATATAACTTTCACAAAGCTTTTCTTTGGTTAATTGTTGTCTTTAATTTATTCTCGTTTTTGTGTTGTCAGGGGTTGTGGAGTAGGGGGTTTTGGAATCAAGTTTTCTTTCGGGAATCTGGGTTTTAAAGAATTGATATTTCCTTTTTTGATTGCAATGTGGGAATTTGGATTTCTTTTGCATTGCTTTTCAGGTTTGGATTCTCTCTCGGGCGGACTTGGCATTTCGTTGTGGCTGAAAATTGTTTCTAATTGTTGTGTCACTCTCACGGCTTGAGTTCTCTTTAATCTTCTTCTCTCTGTTTAATAGTAACAGATGAAGAGCATGGATCGGGCCTTGAAGGTTATGGATGCAAGCGAAATTGTTAACTAGAGCTAGGTCATACAACTCTGAGGAGGTCATGACATATATTTTTTAAAACAATTTTTGGTGGGCTTGGTACTTGCATCTATGGCCTTGCAGAAACTCATTTCCAACTAGGTCTTTGTGGAAGTGAGAAAATGCAGTTTTTGCTGGTCCTTGATAAAGCCGGGGCTCAGTATTCTCGACGCTTTCTACATTCAGTTGTTTTATTTTATTTTTTTATTTTTTCTCCTTTTACTCACACCGGTAGATGCATAACCTTTTCTATGTTGTACTTGGTATGAGTCAAAAAAAAATATATATTTTTTGCTTAGGTCTCTTCTTAATAGAATGTGAATTCTGAATTTTCATAACTGCTGCGTTGCGCGTTTTGATCTTCAGGTTATTTTGCAACTTTCGTTTTAAATTCTAAAGTTTTTCCTTAGTTTTCAGTTTTGCTCTTCAGTATATATATATATATATTGGGATGTAAGGTCAGGTGATGCGTAACATCACAGCCTCTCCTTGACAAATGTCAACCCCGCCTTCTCGTGGTACATCCTGTTCCCACTAAAGGGGCTCTGACGACCGCCAATAGCGGTATAACTATACCATCGGGATTAGAGGAAATGCTATCCCACACTCACCAACCCGCTTGGCCAGCGTGGCGAGTTATGGCCAAACCCCTCCAAAATGACTCCACAACTTAAATCTTGGCCCTCAGTCTCCGGCAGCTGGAATGTACCTGGCCAAGACAGCAGCCAGTGCGACATGAAGGCAGAGGATGCTAAGAATCCCCGGAGGACAGGACTAGGCTGCCATCTGATGCTGACCTTGGCGACGTATAACGGACGGCTCCCTATCTTCTGATTCAAGGCTTCTTGAATTGGAAGAGGAACTACAAAGGATCAAGTGGGACATCGTGGGGCTAAGTGAGGTAAGGAGAAAAGGAGAAGATCTCATCGAACTGAAAAGTGGACATCTCTTCTACTATCGTGTGACAGATACTGGCAGAACTAGTGGTGTTGGATTTATAATAAACAAGAAACTGAAGGATAAAGTTGTAGAAGTTGAAAGTTCCTCTGACAGAGCTGCACGGCTCGTTATTCAACTCTCGAGAAGATACCAGGCTCAGATTATTCAAACTTATGCACCCACCACAGGTCATGCTGAAGAAGAAATTGAAGAATTTTATGAGGAAATTTGTGATCTAAATAATAAAGGTAAGCAGCACTTGAAGATAATTATGGGAGATTTCAATGCAAAAATAGGGCAACGGCAACAGAATGAAACTTCAGTAGGTAAATTCGGTCACTGCAACAGAAACCAGCGTGGAAATACTCTCGTAGAGTTTGCAGAGGCAGAAGGGTTTTTCATCTTGAACTCCTTTTTCAAGAAAAAGCCACACAGGAAATGGACATGGAGACATCCAAATGGGACAAGTGAAATTGATTTTATTATGTGTAACAAAAAATTCCTCATAGAAGACTGCAGTGTGCTAAACAAGTTCAACACAGGCAGTGTCCATAGATTGGTGAGATGTAAGATGCACCTCAACACTAAACTCGAACGTAGCAAGCTCATAAGACAAACAAAATGTATTGACATAACCAACCTTAAAAAACACCATAATACCTTCAAATTGGAACTGAAGAACAGATTCTCTGCTTTAGAAGGCCTAACATTGGAAGAAGTGGATATTTCTGAAGTTAACAGAAAAGTAACCAAAGCTCTTATGGAAACAGCAACAAAATTAGCTGGGTCTAAGAACAAATTGCATGTGAACAAATTATCAGGAAAAACCAAAATGATGATGCAAAAAAGAAGAGTGATGAGGAAAACTAAAGAAGATGTGACTTCCAAAGTGGAATATATAGAGCTATGCAAGACAGTACGAAAAAGTATCACTGAAGACGTAAGGAAATTCAACTGTGAACTAGTAAGGAAAGCAATTGAAAACAACCAAAGCCTAAAGATAGCAAAGGGACATCTCAGTAAGGGGAAAAAACAGATAATGGCACTGAGAAAAGAAGATGGTTCTGTAACAAGAAATAGAGGCAAAATTTTGACAAGAGTGAAAGATTTCTACTCCAAATTATATGAAAGGGATGATACATGTACTCCAGACATCATGAAAGGTACCAGTACCAGAGTTCTTCCAGTCCTTCCAGCAGAAGTTGCACATGCAATCAAGAACATGAAGCGGGGAAAAGCTCCAGGAGAAGATGGAATTACTGTAGACATCATACAAGAAGCAAGTGGAGAAATCGAAACAGTACTCGCCCAAATTTAACTCAATGCCTTAATGAAGGGAAAATTCCTGAGGATTGGAACAACGCTACAATGATCTTGCTACATAAAAAAGGTGACATTGAGGATCTCAGGAACTACAGACCTATCAGCCTCCTATCAGTGGTTTATAAAATCTTCACTAAAGTTCTTTCACACCGCTTGAAGGAGACACTGGACATGGCTCAACCGAGAGAACAAGCTGGATTCAGGAGTGGCTACAGCACAATAAATCATATCCACGTACTGAGAGAACTAATTGAAAGAGCGAGGGAATATGAACTTCCATTGTGCATGGCTTTTATCGATTATGAAAAAGCCTTTGATTCGGTGAAACCATCAGCAGTTGCAATGGCTCTGAAATCCTGCGGTATTGAAGATGCATACATTAATATTATTAATAACATCTATGAAAATGCAAGTGCAAAGATTCGGCTGTTTGAAAATACAACACACATAAAAATTGGAAAAGGAGTGAGACAAGGTGACACCATATCTCCGAAGCTCTTTAATGCCACATTGGAAAATGTCTTTCAATCACTGAACTGGGAAAACAAAGGGATAAAGATTAATGGAGATTATCTAACCCACCTTCGTTTTGCTGATGACATAGTCATTTTTGCAACTACCCCATCAGAGCTACAGAGTATGATCCAGGAGCTTGCTGACAAGAGTAAAGAAGTGGGATTAAAAATGAACTTTCAGAAGACAAAAGTGATGTACAATGCTTTTACAAGAAATGAAGATTTATCGATTGATGGAGAAAAGCTGGAGATAACAGACACGTACGTTTTTCTTGGACAGCAGATATCAAGTGAGGGTCACATTGGTGAAGAAATTAATCGGCGTACAAAACTTGCCTGGAGAGCTTTTGGAAGAAACAGCATAATTTTCAAGGGCAATATGCCATTATGTCTTAAAAGAAAAGTGTTTGATCAATGCATCCTTCCAGTGCTTACGTATGGTGCAGAGACATGGACCTTAGCTAAAAGAGACATAAAAAGGCTGCAGACAACTCAAGGCAGCATGGAGAGGTGCATGCTTGGTGTAACCAGGAGAGATAAGAAAAGGAACACGTGGATCCGAAAAATGACAAGAGTGGAAGACATCATGATCAGAGTTAAATCCCTGAAATGTCAATGGGCTGGACATACTGCCAGAAGAACAGACCATCGATGGACAGCCGAAATTTTAGATTGGATTCCAAGGGACAGGAAAAGACCCAGAAGAAGACCACATGGAAGATGGGTGGATGAAATTCGAAAGTATGCGGGAGTGACATGGAGGAGACTGGCACAAGACAGACCGTTGTGGAGGAAACTTGGGGAGACCTTCGTCCAGCAGTGGATTGATAATGGTTGACGATGATGATGATGATATACTTAAGAGCATAGCCGAAAAACATAAGAAAAACTTAAGAATTTAAAACGAAAGTTGCAAAATTACCTGAAGATCAAAACGTGCAACGCAGCAGTTATGAAAATTCAGAATTCACATTCTATTAAAAAGAGACTGAAGCAAAAAATTTTTTGACTCATACCAAGTACAACATAGAAAAGATTCCACTTAGTAGTTCTAATTCTGACTATTATATAGCTCTAATTATTGTACTATTCTCTTTTACGTGTGATATTTCAAAGTAACTTGTACAAAAAACTAGCGGATAATGCTTACCTTGGCATTCCTTTCTAGCGACAGGAACATTTCACGCACGTGTTTTCCGGTCCTTTGTTGATGTTATTGTCCTAAAAAGTCCGTTGTATGCGATGACTGGCTTTACTTCTCACACTTTTCGCTGGGTATACTCATTGGATCTTTGCCTTAGGATTCAAACATCAATTTTTACCGTTCTTTATACTCGAAATTTTCGGCCATACTCTGGGCATCTTCAGGAGCGTGGCGACTTGACCACCAATGTTCGTGGTTAACCCGCGCTAATGGAGTCCGATACTCCTTGTTGCCATTCGTCGGAAAAACTTTCCTGGATATCTTTCGTTATCAAGCCCGGCTGGCGCCATCTATGTTTCGTTAAGAACACCCCCCCCCGTATTTTTTTTTTTTTTTTTTTAATTTTCTTCTCCTATCCTGGTTTTCTTGTCTTTTTTTGCCTGTTTTTCTTTTGTTGTTGTTTTTCTTGTCTTATTAGTTCTTTCCACAGGCCCGATAATGTGCTAGGGTCGTTCTGGTTACATACCCTTGCTTTATTTTTGTAGATTAATATTGCTTCTTCCCTCCTCATTCGCCTTTCCGATTTTTTATTCTTTTTTAGCATTTTAATTTCATCGAACTTTGGGAATGTCCGGTTTTCCAAGCAGAATTGCACTAAAGCAGTTTTGGCTTCTTTTTTTTGCCAGTTAGATATGTGTTGTTTAAGTCTTTTTAATCTGTTTTCGTACTTCCAATGTACGATATTGGGGGTATGTGTGCTATTGGAATTTCGTAGGTTCCCGATTCTTCTAGCATTTTTCCTCTGTTTTTTTGTTGAAAAAAAAAACAAAAAAACAGAGGAAAAAAAAACAGGAAAAAATGCTAGAAGAATCAGGAACCTACGAAATTCCAATAGCACACATACCCCAATATCGTACATTGGAAGTACGAAAAACAGATTAAAAAAAGACTTAAACAACACATATCTAACTGGCAAAAAAAAAGAAGCCAAAACTGCTTTAGTGCAATTCTGCTTGGAAAACCGGACATTCCCAAAGTTCGATGAAATTAAAATGCTAAAAAAGAATAAAAAATCGGAAAGGCGAATGAGGAGGGAAGAAGCAATATTAATCTACAAAAATAAAGCAAGGGTATGTAACCAGAACGACCCTAGCACATTATCGGGCCTGTGGAAAGAACTAATAAGACAAGAAAAACAACAACAAAAGAAAAACAGGCAAAAAAAGACAAGAAAACCAGGATAGGAGAAGAAAATTAAAAAAAAAAAAAAAAAAAAATACGGGGGGGGGGGGTGTTCTTAACGAAACATAGATGGCGCCAGCCGGGCTTGATAACGAAAGATATCCAGGAAAGTTTTTCCGACGAATGGCAACAAGGAGTATCGGACTCCATTAGCGCGAAGTTAACCACGAACATTGGTGGTCAAGTCGTCACGCTCCTGAAGATGCCCAGAGTATGGGCGAAAATTTTGAGTATAAAGAACGGTAAAAATTGATGTTTGAATCCTAAGGCAAAGATCCAACGAGTATACCCAGCGAAAAGTGTGAGAAGTAAAGCCAGTCATCGCATACAACGGACTTTAGGACAATAACATCAACAAAGGACCGGAAAACACGTGCGTGAAATGTTCTCGTCGCTAGGAAAGGAATGCCAAGGTAAGCATTATCCGCTAGTTTTTTTGTACAAGCAACATAGAAAAGGTTATGTATTGACCGGTGTGAGTAAAAAGAGAAAAAAATAGAACAACTGAATGTAGAAAGTGTTGAAAATACTGAGCCTTGGCTTTATCAAGGACCAGCAAAAATTCTGCATTTTCTCACTTCCACAAAGACCTTTTTTCTATTTGGAAATGGGTTTCTGCAAAGTCATAGATGCAAGTAATAAGCCCCCCCCCCCCCCAAAAAAAAAATTTAATATATATATGTCATAACCTCCACAGTTGTATGACCAAGCTTTAGTTAACAATTTAGCTTGCATCCATAACTTTCCTGGCCCGACCAATGAGTTGTTATTGCGATACTCACACCAGCATTCTCTTTAATAAAATCGGATTACACACATATTCAGTCCAGTTTTAATTTTGAAGCCATTGTGATAACAATTTAGTGTAGAAATTTTTTTTTCCAAAATTTACTAACTTCATAAATTTTCTAAACAATGATATCTGACTAAATGTTCTTTTCAAAGTAATTAAGTACACTACTTCAATTGAAATGTGCAACTGATTTTGGGGAGGGAGAGGGGATGCAGCAGAAAAATAAAATAAAATGTATCCAGTGGAGTGACTTCAATGATTTTTGGTGAATAAAAATTTATGCGAGTTTAAAAGCGAAAATTTCGCTCTGCTGGGTAAGTGAAAAAAATCTATTTTGTGCAAGTATTTCGCTGCAGAAATTAGTATATCTCTCTCTCTCTCTTTTTTTTTTTTTTTTTGTTTCAATTTATCCGATACTGAACTCTATTTTTAATCGCAATTTGTTCACATGCCCATTTTGACCAGAAGAGAAAATATAAGTAAAACTTTTTTTTGCAAATGTCCCGGCAACTGAGTATTTGTTATTAGATGGGAGCAACATTGTTGTTAGAATTATTACATTGAATAAAAGCAGGAACAAACCAAAAATTGGAAGGAAAAAAAAAACAGGTTGAGTAATATATTCAAACATACTTTATTTCAACATTTGTCATTATTTTTAATTCATTCCTCTATTTTATGTCTTATTCGGAAGCACAAGAACCGTATTAATCAACAAAGCACACAGGCCCGGCGATGCATTCCCACCCAACGAGAGACTGCATTTGCGAGCAACCCTGCTAGCGGGAGCTGCCATGAATGCAGTCCCCAGGGAAGTTTTATTTAAAGGAAACGAACTGATGTGGGAATAGGCAGAGTTTCCCACATGAGTTGGTTTCAATAGCAGTCAGGGCTGCAAGGAGCGCAGTCCGTGACGTCTTCCCGCTCCCAGTGGAGTTATGCAGGAAAAACTTCCAGTTGAGTTCAAAAAACTGCAGTCGTGGCATTATGCTGGGAAAACTTACAGTTTACAGCGGTGTTCACAAAACTTAATTCTCTCTCTTGCTACGGCATGAAAAAAAAAAAACTGCTTTGGGTAGGGGGCTGCATCCCCACAGCAGGAGCCGCCCCTGCCTTTAGCGTAAGAATTTTGCACAAAGGAAAAGTTGAAACACGCCAAAAGTATTCCTCATAGCAAAAGCCATACTAAGGAAAAAAACTTTTCGAATATGTCTCACAAAAGCAGAGATAGCAAGAAAAACGTTTTGACATTTACAACCCCTAGGGAAAAAAAAGTGCACATTATTTGAAGTGGATCTTACTGAAGCAAAACTCGTATTCACTCTCCATCTTTATTATGGCAAATGGCATACAGTAAAAAAATAAATTTCTCATTAAAGTTTTTAGCGGCAGAGATAGGCTGCAACTGGAAGTACATAAACATCACCTGGCAGCAGAATTGTGAACCACAAACCTCCTCAAATGCACACTTAGTGCTCCATAAAGTAAATGGTATCTGTTGTTAAAATAATTTTTTTAATCAGATATTTAGAAGTACAGATATTGAGGAAAAAAGATTAAATATTTGCACCCCCTAGTGGCAAAATTGTGCATTATTTTGGGAAGAAAATACACACATGGAGTTTTCATAGTTAGTAATATCTGGTCTATTTGTCAATCGGGTTATTAGTCCCGTAGATATTACTGTAAACTGAAACTTACGCCTCCAGTGGCACACTTGTGCGTTTAGAAATATTAGAAATTATATGAGAAACATTTTGCACCGAAAATGTTCTCCAGCAAAGAAAGAATTTTTCAAATCTTACTCCTAGAAACAGATATAGACCAAAAAAGGATATACGTCCCTAGTGGAAAATTATGCACTATTTAAGCAGGAGGTATTCTCAAAAAGGTTTTGGAGGTGGCCGGTATCGGTCTACGGAGGAATTTTTTCAATCAAGTTTTGAGCTCAGATTTTATTGAAAATACATCAGAAGCAAAAATAAACACTTACACCCCCTGGCAGCAAAATTATTTCCCCCAAAAATACGAAATTATATGCAAAACATTTCTCTTCAAAAGCTGTATCCAACGTAAGAAGAATTTTTCAAATAGGACTATTAGAAACGGAGATATTGGGGAAAACATGATTTACTATTACGCTCCCTAGCGGAGTATTTGTGTATTATTTGAAAAAGTAACTAAAATAGTCTTCGATATAAATGCCATCGAAATGAAAAAATATTTTTTTTCAATTGGATATTTAGAAGCAAATGTATGAAATAAAATGCATTTTAAATTCGATATGATCTTCATTTGCGCCCCTAGCTGCGAAGTTGTGCATCAGAAAAAAACGGAACAAATAGATCATCATTCTCACATTTTAAGCTTCACAATACAGAAAGAATTCTACAAATTGAACTAATAATTGCAGAGATATGGTCTTCACAGTCGAACAGACAAACTGATGACATAAGCATAACGCCAAAAGATGCTAATATAACGCAGCTTCAGTCCTTCTAACAGACAAGACCCCCCCCAACACGTTTTGCACAGGGTGGGGAGGAAAATTTGTCAGACATAAGTTATGCCAGTAGAAAAATCTTCAGCTACAAAACATCACGCAGGGACAAACAGGCTGGAATGGATAAAATTCCCAGACATGTAACAGAATTTTGGGACATTTCCAGGACGCGTACAAACCATGCTTTTATGAACAAAAAAGGGGGGGGGGAGGATTCCAGTTAACATGTTTTACATTTAGTGATTTTATGACTAAACCGTGTGTTCATATGTTTTGGGTGACATCAGGCATGTATTTACTTTAATGTATGAGAATGTCAGGTGGAGACCACTAAAAAAATTTTTTATTAAATTAAGCAACTTCGAATATAAGGTCTTGGGCTTTATTTTGAAGAATTTCATTCAGACGTAGTCTGTGCCAAATTAAAAACAGCATAAAGTTCATTTCTTCAAGAAACGCTCAATCAATTGCATTGAAACAATTGCAATTTTTCACCTATTGCTTGCTCCAACTCAGGGATTTAACATTCCTGGAGCAAGTGAGTGTTTTAAAGACCTTGCAAAGGAACACCAGGTAAGAGCGGCACCACCAATATGTATAAGGTATACCTAAAAAAAAATTCCATAATGTCATCTCCCCCTTTATAACACCCCCACCCCTAGAGTAAACTACTGGACACACACCCGACACTTTTGCTATGTATTTTAACATTCTGTTACGCTCATTTTAGCCTCTATGCTTGTCTTTGCACCATTAAATCCTACTGCCCTCTCTCTCCTGCAAAAAAGTTAACACTTCCCCTGCCAAATCAATTAACTTCAGAAAAAATGTATTGAAATATGCATTCAGTAAGGGATGTACTGCAATGTTAAGTGCATGACATACATTATTGGCCATTTACATGCTTACACTTCAAAATGTAAATTTTATGGATACTCTTCAACTGTGTCAATATATTTTAACACCTATTAGTGAAACTTATATTTTTGTTCAGGGTACCTAAAATCTTCCAAAGGCATCACGTTATAAAAACTTCGCACGAGTTTACCCGTAAATCAGTACGGAACTTCATATAACAGCCTCGAGGCAAAACCTAATGTTCTGAAAACCATATCAAACAAACAAAAGGGGCGGGATGCGTGGTCCAAATTCATATTTTACATACCACAAAATATAACTAGCGTCTGCCGACAGAGATAGGATCAGCTCACGAACACTCATTCCGTTATCTCATTGGTGGGTGCCGTCACGGCACCGAGATGGCACCCACCAATTGGAGACCGCAGTGCGCGGTCATTGTGTTGTGTTGATGTTTTGATATGGGAACAATCATGGCTGCTTCGAAGAGGTGAGATTTTATCTCGTGCTTTTTTTGAAAATCTGCAGAATACACATTACGCAATCGCATTTCTTTTTTGCTTTCACATCGGAACAGTGGAGGACTAAGCCTTTTGAAGGAATAAACGTGTATTTGTGGAGCACATTGATGCATTCGGTTTGTATCGTGATTGTCATTCCGTGCTGTCTCGATTTTTTCCCGCCCTTCCCATCGAAACAGTGGAGGATTAAGCCTTTTGAAAGAATACAAGAATAAACCTATGTATTTCTGGGCCGTATTGCATGGGGTCCACAGCCGAAATTTTTATATGATGTTTGTATATGCCATTCATAGTTACAATTTCTTTTTGCCCCTTCGTGAAAACTAAACAATCGCCACCCTGTTTGTGGTCAAAGGTATCGGAAGGTAAAAATAATGTTTTGAATTGGGTGTTTTCAACCAGAAATAAAAAAAAAATTACAGCACTGGCAGTCCTTTATGAACTGGAGATTGGCTAATGTTATACAAAATCGTTAGTAACAGGTATTGGTAGAACTAGCCGAAACCCCTCGGAATCGATGGGTTTCGGCGATGATTTACAAATTCATTCAACCAATTCAGTACAGACAATTAACCCTGGTTCATGATTTTTTCTTTTTTGAAAATAATAAACTAATGTGAAACAACAAATTTAAACTTTATTTGATTGACAAATTCATTCAACCAATTTAGTTGAGACAATAGCCTAGGTTCGTGATTTTTTTTTTTTTGTGACTGAAGATTTAAGGACCACCACCATGAGCAACTCCATGGGCTGTAAGCAGTAGACCGTCCTTAATTTAGGGTCACTGGTTCCAGGGAAGGGAGAGAGCCAGTGCCGTAAGACAAACACAACGTCCATGCCTCACCGGGATTCGAACCCGGTAGACTAAATCCGTTAAATTCCAGGATTAGTTTTTTTTTTTTTTTTGTAAAGAATAAACTCAAATGATATGTTTATTTACATAATGGGAAACATCTTACCTAAGTGAATAAACTGGATCAAATGAAAGTTAAATTGTATGTATACATTACACGGCACAATGCAATCAGGTATTCGCTGTTCCGTTAAGAACTTTCATACAAATTCCTGCTAGCATTGTTTTGC
This sequence comes from Macrothele yani, assembly GCA_039090855.1. Taxonomy (NCBI): domain Eukaryota; kingdom Metazoa; phylum Arthropoda; class Arachnida; order Araneae; family Macrothelidae; genus Macrothele; species Macrothele yani. The sequence goes on along the minus strand of CM076995.1, from coordinate 98,022,796 downwards.
ATAACGGTTCGCTTAGAATAGAGACTTTGGACTGTCTCAGTCCCTCCATGCCTCTGCCTTCAGCAGCGCGCGAGTCAACCGCAGGTGATCAGATATGAACTGCAGGCTTCTCCCATAGATTTTACTTGGGAAATTTGACACCCTACACAGGCCCCGATTTACGGGAGGGCACACGGGGCACGTGCCCAGGGCCCCCGATTTTGGGGGCCCCCAAATTTGAATTAAATGTGTACTTAGTTAATGGGAATTTTGTGTGTGTATATTCAAAATTTATTATTTTTACTTTTGCATGCTCATGAGTCATGTGTTTATAGATGTGATACTTACACACAGTGAGTTTGAGTTTCGAATTTCACGTAAACACGTGGCCATTAATGAGTTTCAGTGGTTTAATAGCCTTCAGGTGGCCAGTGAGAAGCAAGATCGCTTCCATTGAGTCACGTGCCTTTTTCTTGCGTTTCCGAACGCACCTAAACTCAACTGATCCTTCAACTTCCTGCACATGGCTTGTCGTTGTCGTAACTGTAACCACGAAGGTTTGGTTGTATTTTGCGTTGCGTTTCTTGTAGTCTGATGGAATGTTGAATATTTGTTAAATTTATATATAATCAAATTTAGTTAGTTGTAACAATATATTTAAGTTGAATTATTTAACAGTTAAATTATGTCAAAACGTACATACTTATCAGGCAGTGCTAAACGGAAAGCCAAACAATTGAAACTGAAGGATGATGACCTGCAGCATGGTAGCATTGAACGTTTTGCCATTAAAAAATTGGATATTTCACTTGGTCCCAAACATTCTACAAATTCATCTAATTTTAGTACTGGCGAGTCTCTTGAGCGTAATTTGTCTTCGGAAGCCAGTAATCTGACTTCAGAATCATCTAACATCACAGGTGCTCCTAATTTGGGAATCTTTTGAATTCATCTAATGAAGAGAGCACAAGTTCCACAATGAATGCAGTGGATCCTGCCTTATGGGGAGAAATTACAGAAGAAATGCGCGAATGCTTTTGAGCGATCCACCAGTCCAAGATTTGAAGTTGCTGGCATTCACAGGGAAGGATATATGTGGTAAAAAACGTTTTCTAACAGAAGGTAATTTTTTCAGAATAAAAAAAAAATAATGAGAAGGTAAAACGCGACTGGCTTCTTTTATCCCCATCAACTTGTTTACTATTCTGCTGGATATGCAAATTGTATGCTAGGAGCACTACAGCATTAGGATCCACAGGTTTTTCTGATTGGAAGCATGCAAGTGAACGTCTTACAGAGCATGAAAATTCACACATACACAGGCAAGCAGTATGTGACTATTCATCACACATGAATGCTTCTGCACGCATTGACTGTCAGATAGTTGTGCAGTATCAGAATGAATCCAAGTACTGGCAAGATGTTTTGCATAGAGTTGTTGCAACAGTTAAGTATCTCTCAGTTCGTGGGTTGCCAATGTATGGTGATGATGAAACAATTGGATCAGTTCAGAATGGAAATTTCCTGGGCTGCTTAGAATTAATTGCAGAATTTGATCCATTCTTAGCTCAACACTTGGAAAAATGTGGGAATCCAGGAAGTGGTAACACCAGTTACTTATCTTCAACATCTGTGGATGAATTTGTTGAATTAATGGCTGTACGTGTTTTTAATGCCATCACTGATGAAATAAAAATGTCAAAATATTTTTCTGTCATAGTCTACTCTACTCCAGACATTACACACATAGATCAACTGGCTTTTATCATAAGGTATGTCAACAAAGATTGTGAAGCAAAAGAACGGTTTTTGACATTTATTCCATTCCATGGACATACTGCTGAAAACATTACAAATACCATGATATCTTTTCTACAAGAGGCTGGTTTGGATATTATGAATGTCAGAGGCCAAAGCTATGACAATGCCAGCAACATGTCTGGGAAGTATTCTGGTGTTCAAACACGCATTAGGGAAATCAATCCACTAGCGGAATATGTGCCATGTTCTGCTCACACTTTAAATTTAGTTGGTGTGAATAGCATAGATAGTTGTGGTAAAGTTCTCTCTTTTTTCACATTTTTGCAAAAAAAACTATACTTTTTTTTTCTGCATCAACTCACCGTTGGAAGATGCTTCAGGAGAAAGTCCAGGAAGCACATGGAAATTCATCACTCACACTGAAGAGTCGGTCAGTTACCAGATGGTGTGCAGATGCTGCAGCTACACGATCAGTGAGGAAAAATTATCGTGAAATAGAGAAAGTTTTAGTATTTCTGTCAGAAAATGTTGATGATTCTCCACAGACAAGAGATAAAGCAAAATCACTGCTGAAGAAAATGAGAACAATGGAAATATCGATCAGCACAGTAGTTTGGGACACAATACTTCAGAGATTAAACTGTGCAAATCAAACTTGCCAGAATCCAAAAGGAAATATTTCTGAAGTACCTAAAATTTTCCAGTCGTTAATCAAATTCATTCAGTTCGCGAGGGAAATTTTTGAAGTCTATGAAGAGGAAGCTAAACCATTAGTGTCTGAAAATGTGCAATACCATGGTCATGATTCCCAAAGAAAGAAGGTACCCCAGAATAAACACCTAGATGAATGTAACATTGAACATATAGAACTCAGTGCAAGGGATATATTTAGAACTCAAGTTCATTATGTGCTTTGTGATGCTTTAGTCACTCAGCTTTCAAGCAGAAAAAGTGCTTATGAAAATATAATGAGAAAATTTGAATTTTTTACAAAAAAATCAAGATCTGAAATTTTTGAAGGTGCAAAAGCATTGCAGGAATACTATAACAATGACCTTGACGACCAGTTTGCAGATGAGTTTTTGCAATTCTCCTCAATGATGGGGGAGCATGCAACCATTCCCCAGATGCTGCAAACTTTGAAGGTAAACAATTTAGAAGCCACATTTCCGAACACTGAGACTGCACTTAGAATGTTCATGACATTACCGATTTCAAATTGTACAAGTGAGAGATCATTTTCTTTGCTGAAAAGACTGAAAAATCCCTTACGATCAACCATGAGACAAACGAAACTGGCCGCCCTGGTGGCGCAGTGGTTTAAGGCGCTGGCCTCTGATCATTTGTCTGTAAGGGGTCCGGGTTCGAATCCCGGTCAGGCATGGATGTTGTGTTTGTCTTACGGCACTGGCTCTCTCCCTTCCCTGGAACCAGTGACCCTAAATTAGGGACGGGCGACTGCTTATAGCCCATTGAGTTGCTCACGGTGGTCGTTAAACCTCCAATTAAAAAAAAAAAAAAAACGAAACTGGAATCATTAGCTCTGCTGTCTTTGGAGAGTGATGTGACACAGTCTTTAAATTATGATTCTCTGATACATGACTTTGCATCTAGGAAATGTAGAAGAAAAATATTCAACCCAACTGTTTCGTCCTGATATAGGAGGTAAATTTTCAATTGTTTTTATTCATTCCTAAAAATAAAGAATAGTAAACGAGTTATTACAAATAAAAAGATCTGGTGCCCAAACACAGCACTTTGTCATCGTATTGTCAGTTTTGTTTGACATTGGACAATTTATACATTCATGGCATTATGTGCTCATTAGATTTTGGTAAAAATTGGGTAAATGTGTAGTTTAGCGTGGTAAATTATTTGGTCGGAAAAGTTGCAAAATTTCTAAAAAGTGTGACGTACAGATTCTAAAATATGCAATTTAAGGGGAAATGGTGAAAAAATTTCATCGTTAGAATGAATATTAAAGATGTTTACCGAAAAACTTGAACTCCAAGTATGACGAGTCAGCAGACACTGCGGGAGGCCTTAAACAACGCTGAGGCGTTGACATGAAGCTGTGCTCCGTTGAAAGGAAGGATCGCTGCAGCCAGGACATTCACGGGCGGAATAGTACAACAGGAACCGGGTACGCTGTTGTCAGGAAAGAGTGTAGTGCTACGCTACAGAAAATAGTTAATTTCGGTGTCAGTTCTTGACATCGCAATCAGACAGTTTCTTGTTTTTTTCACATGTTATTCTTTGATGCTGAATGTATGAACTCATTTCTCCGTGGAAGCTTTTTTTTTTTTAGTAATCAAACTTTCACTTTGAGACTTGCCATCTAACTTCCGTTAGAGAGAATGCAACACCTACTGTAACGCTTTTCTAGAAACAAGAAAGGCTTGTGCATACTTACTATTTCGTATCACGGAATTACATACCAAAGAACGAAGACAGTCTCTGCATGTTTTTTAAAAAGTGAGACAGAAATTACAAACTACATTCTTTAGCATAGCAGTATATTCTGTTACTCTTTCCTGACAAGAGCGTACCTGATTCCTGTTGTACTCTTCTGCCCATGAATTCCCAGCCGCAGCAAACCTTCCTTTCAATGGAGCAAAGCTTCAGGTTGTCGCCGCAGCGTGTGTTTACTCATCCTATTTGGAGGTAAGTGTTTCGGTAAACATCTTTAATAAGCTTTTTTTTTTTTTTAATTTTACAACTTTTCTGACCAAATAATTTAGGATGCCGAAGTACAACACATTTACCAAAAATTGAACTGGACTAGGTGTTCCCCTCAGCTTTTCAGATTATTATGTTTTTTGTTTTGTTATTATTATTATTTTTTTTTTTTTTTTTTGTGTAACTCAGACTCTTCCTCATCAACACAAAATTTTATGTTTTGCAGTTTTCTGATATATTGATCATGATGCGCTGATTTGATCTTGGCAGAAACCGTGAAGCTGGAAGTAGGAGTTCCCATAGCACTTTTTCAATTTTTTATGCAGTTTCACATCTCTATTTATGAGGAAGTCCAGTGGAGGTCACCATGGATTTTTTTTTTCTTGTTTTAGTTCACATTTTTTGTTGGATGCATTGTTCTCATGTTCTAGACGCAAGAATCAGTACATTGCAAGACCACAATATTCACTAAAATTAAGATGTCCTTCCATTTTGTCATAGATATATTGTTATAGTTAGAGTCTATGGGGATCATTAACACCACAAACTACTGATCAACTAGTTGTACCCGCACAGCCAGAGTTGTATAAAAATAAAATGCATCTGCGTGCACAGCTATTGAAACAGAAGACTCGCTGCCAACCTGCATACCATGATAATAGAATAAGATAATTTAAAGGAAAATTAATAAAACAAATAATTATTAGAACATTACAAATTCCAATGAGGACAAAATAAGTACATTCTAATTGAATGTGCAGCAATGTGTGTAAAATGGACTTTTATGGCAAAATATTAAAATATTGGACTACCTACCTCATAAAAACAAGAGATTAATTAAAGAAAGTTTTTATATCCAGAAAAGCAGTTCTATCAATGAACCTTCAAAAATTATAAATATGATTTTCAACAAGTTCATTCAAAAATACTGGACTTACAAAATGCATAAGGAAATATTTTTATTTAATTAGCAACTGAAAGAGGAACCTGGCAATAAAATTTAAATTCTGTGTAAACAAAACTTTTAATACAGTTCGTATACATTGAGAACAGGCCTTGATAAAATCTAGAGGCCAGAAATGTCTGCCGCCCCGGTGGCGCAGTGGTCTAAGGCGCTGGCCTCTGATCATTCGTCCGTAAGGGGTCCGGGTTCGAATCCCGGTCAGGCATGGATGTTGTGTTTGTCTTACGGCACTGGCTCTCTCCCTTCCCTGGAACCAGTGACCCTAAATTAGGGACGGGCGACTGCTTATAGCCCATGAGTTGCTCACGGTGGTCGTTAAACCTCCAATCAAAAAAAAAAAAAAATGTCTGTAAAAACAAAAGAACTCAGAAGATGTGAAAAATAATTTTCTTCAGTTAAAATAGAATTAAGTATATTAATCTGAGTAAAGCGTTGAGTAAGTGTTTTAATTGCTGTATATAGGCCTAGCATTTTTATTTTTTTAATCTACATGAAAAAACTATCTGCAAACCTGCTAATGATTTGGAAACTATCATGCGTACGCATATACGTCTACATTCTGCTACTCTGCACACAGTGACTATTATTTGGTCGATAGAGAATAAGGAGGGGGGCCTCGAAAATGTTTTGTGCCCTGGGCCTCGCATGTAGTAAATCGGGCCCTGACCCTACAACACCCGGACCGTTGCCCCAATCTCATTTTTCTTCGACTGGCACATCTACATGGTAAGACCTTTATTTTGATACCTCAACCATATTTTTACGTTCAGCCGTTCCATTACAACTGGTTTTACAGTAAAAAACCTTATAGAATTAATATATAGATGATTCAACAACACCCATCCCCCTTCTAGAATTCAGAGTTTTGTTGCTGTCCTGTAGAGCTGGTGTGACATTGTGCCTCACAGGTCAATGTTACCGGGATATCCTGGATGACCATTTGCTCCCGTTGGTGCGCCTTCAACATCCCACAGACTACCTCATCCTGCAACAAGACAATGCACCGTGCCATCGCTCCCGAATTGTATCCGAATGGTTGGGTGAACAGTCCACCAAGGTGACCTCGCTTCCTTGGCCAGCTAGGTCACCTGACCTTAATCCCATCAAGCACATCTGGGATGCCATCGAGAGTGATATTCGAGGCTCTGATCCCCCGCCATGAAGAAATCTTCGTGAACTGTGGGAACTTGTTCAGGGGTCGTGGATCCGTTTGGCTTCCCAACGCTTACGGTATCTTGTAGAGTCCGTGCCAAAACGAATCGCCGCCGTCATCAGGGTGAAAGGTGGTGCTACACGTTACTAGACAGGTATCTCTAATTCAATTGCTCTTCAGTGTATATACAGAGAGAGAGAGAGAGAGCTTTTAAAAGTGGTCATGAAATTGCATTTCCCAAATTTGGTAAGACACCTTGTAAATCGTAAACAAGCCTCTGGTAATGTATACATAGGATAATGATGCGTGCAAAGCCATAATAATCTCAAACATGAATAATATTGATTAATAAGTCTCATTTAAAATAAAAGCGCTATATAGCTGCTAAAGATATCCGAGAGAATAATCTGCAGCGTACCAGGGGTCCCATTTCAGTCAACGTAAACAGTCCCCAGACGAGAATGCCACCACCACCAGCTTGAAGAGTACCCTGCTGGCAAGAAGGATCCATCGCTTCATGTGGTTTGCGCCGTACTCGTATCCTGCCATCCGCAAGTACCAACGTGAATCTCAACTCATCGGTCCAGGCAACATTTTCCCGCATGTCTAGGGTCCACTGGCAATGTTCCTGCGCCTATGCTAATCTTTTGATACATTTTTCAACAGCTTACAATGTCATGAACTTATATCATTTTACACTTCAATATAATCTCTTGTACCTAACACTTTGGTATTTCTTTACAGCTTTTTTTTTTTTTTTTTTTTGTTTTGTTTTAATTTCTGAAACCTTTGCGTATTCTGGTTTTTGTATATCCATGCACCCCATCCTCTCTTTTTTTCTTTTTTTCCCATTAGAACAGATAAGAGGACTAAACTTTTTGAGAGGACAAACACATGTACTTATTGTGGAACACAGTGCATGTTTGAAAGCATTTTCCTGCAGCTAATGAGAGATGTCACCTGGAGATGACATTGACTATTTGAGATAAGTGTTACATAGTGGATTTATATAAAAAATGTCCACTAAAACACTTCTTTCTGATGGTCTCAGTTACAGCAGATACTGTGGGTAAGTTTCTTTTCTGGTAATATTTTAAATTACATTTGTGTAGGCATCAACTTGTCTGAATTTTTTTCTTCACATTGTAATTAGCTCATTTATTCTCTTTTGTCTTGTGCAACTGAACCCCCATCGCGACATGGTAGCTTTGATATATTTTTACACAGATTACGATAGTATGAAACGCAGCTCACTTTCAGGCTTTTCAATGACAGAAATTGGAAAAAAATTGGACTCAGCTGAGAAAAATATAACAGCATAAAATTTACTTATGAATGAATTATAATGTTTAATGCTGAAACTTACTCATTATCAAACTGGTGCTACTCACTGGCAAAAAAATTGTTTTAAAATGAGTGCGCCTGGAGACCAAACGGTGGAGCAGGTGAAGTTCACAGAGCAGTATATAAACAACGAAACCAGCTTTCTGTTAGTAGAGTGTTAAGAGTCAGAATGGGAAAAGCTGCCGATTTATAGGAGTTTGATAAAGGACAAATTGTGATGGCACAGTGTGGCTTATGGATTGTTCACATGCCACTGTAGTGAGTAGGTATCGATGGTGCACAGATGGCCAAATGATGAATCGTCGTCTGCACTTCACCGATGCCAGAGGGGAGCGGAGACTGTCACACATTGTTCACAGCAACCACAGTGCAACAAATTGCACACAATTACAAGTGGTGATCAACAAATTACAACAGTGGTGATCAGAGCAATGTGTCACAGCACACCGTTCACTGCAGACTTGTGCGCATGGGCCTATGTAGCCAAAGAGCTAGCTAGCTGGGTTCCCATACTCACTGCATGAAATGGGCCAAGATCATCGAGATTGGACCCTGGATGATTGGAAGAAAGTGGCCTGGTTTGGTGAATCAAGATTTCTGGTGCATCATGCAGACAGCCGAACATGGATACGCCAATTACCAAACGAGGCTGTAGCACCTGGATGCACTGTTAGGCAGAAACAGGCTGGCAGCGGCACTATGCTGTGGTCGATGTTTTTTGGGACACTTCTCACTTGCAGAATCTTTTCACAAGTCTGCAACAAAGAAAGAAACACTTAACTGTCTGCAAGGTAAAGGGATACCTAAACGTTAATTTTGCCATAAAATTTATTGTTCTGCACTGAGTCAATTTGAGATATTGATAATAGTGCACATTCATATTTAGTTGCAATAGTCAAACTTGCTTTTTCCTGATAAAAATGCAGAAGAAACAAAGTATTTTAATACATTCAGAACTTAAATATCATTCTTTAAATGCTTTTGGAATTTTAAAAATGGTCAAAAAGTATAAGGAATTATTTGAAATCCATATTTTTAATTTGCATTTAGTTAAATGATCAAACTTTAACTCCCTCTCTTCGAAGGATGTTTTTCCTGATAGACGTTGTTCTTACTATTCCTGCAGCAATTACAGTATGTTGTACTAGGGACCTCACCAGGTGATTGTGTGAGAAGGTAAGGATCATGTCAACTTCGGAAATACCAGTAATTTTGCCACATTTAACTTAATTTGTAAAACAGGGGTCCATATAAAATTTTTCTTTGAAATCCAGTCTGTGCATTGACCACAGTTTTAAAAAAAATTTGGTGAAAATGTGATGAGAGAATTTTCATTGATATAATTGTTGAAATCCCATAAAACTGAAGTGAGCAAAACAGCAATGGTTCTTGTAAAGCAAAAAACTTTTCACCTCGTCAATCTGAAATTAAACAGTCTTGAAGATCATTGAAAGACAGTTGCGACAGTCAGCTTCCGGAATACCACATAATATGGCCTTGGAAACGAAGCAGGGGACTTAAAAACTTGTGATCATATGGTTTTAGTAAAAAAATATCTGAGTACAGCTATCTGGAAGTAAAAAAATAGATAAAATAAAATGCGACCGTTAACTTCCAAAATGCTGCATGGCTGCGGAAACTGAAGGGAATGTTGCAAACACTTAACAAATATGGATTTTGTAAACAAAAAAAACAAAAAAACAGCATTAATCTAACTGGGTACCAAAAATGACAGAACTGAGCACAGCCGCCAGAATGCCTCCCAATGCGACCATACAAAAAAACGTAACGAGGGGGATATAAATGTGTAAAAACATAATTTTTGAAAAAGGAAAAAAAGAGCATGAAGGAAACAAACAAAAAAACACCTTATCAATCTAACTGAAGTGAAGCTATCTTGGAAGCAAACAATACAAAAAATAAGTTGAGACATCAACTTACGGAATGCCGACATATTCCATTAAGTTGCAGCATTTCTTAGTTTCTGCGGCCGCAGAAGTCGAGAAAACGCTTTAAAAATAAGGCTCTTGTAAAAAAAAAAAACCATCTAACTTTCAGTTAGATGAAAGTTTAGTCGTCCATGCTAAAAAATAGAAAAAAAAAAAAAAAAAATTGCTCCCATTACCTTCCGAAATGCCACATCAAACGTTCATGGTGTGTTAAAAGTGCACAAAAACAGCACTTTTTAAATTTAAAGCTGAAAAAAAAAAAAACAAGAAAACAATTAAATCTTATCAGGTTGAAGTTATGTGTGCGAAAATATGGAAGAATTAAAGCTAAAATAAAATGGGAGAGGGTGGAAAACAATTGCCTTCGTAATTGATAATAGCTTCACCTCTGGAAAATGTGGCAATTTCCCTTCATGTTTTAAAAAATCTTAAAAACAATGTTAAGAAAATAGAAAAACACTCTGCACACCTTTCCGAGAATCTGCAATGGGTGTCACCGTGTTTCTCCTCCCAGGGGACATTTTAGCCCCCATTATCTCAATCCCTACAGCTGTTAGGTATCTGAACATCATTGCACACCAAGTTCATCCACTCATGGCAACTGTGTTCCCTGCTGGTGATGGCCATTACCAACAGGATAATGCATCATACCACACAGCCAGAATCGCCAGGGAGTGGTTTGAGGAACACGCTGGTGACTTTCTGTTAATGCCCTGGTGTCCAAACCAGGGCGCGATTTCATCTTTTTGCTCACTAGCAAATTTTGCTAGTGACCAAATAGTTTGCTAGCAAAACATTTGCATGACTAGCAAGTAAAACAAAATCACATCGTAACTTATTTTCTAATAAAGTTACACAGAAATTTAAATATGTGTATAAATATTTTGACTTATCTAAGATTCTATTCATTATTCAAAAAGGTAAGTTTAGTGACTATCTTTATTATTAATTTCTAACAAATTCTCATACCACATGAATATATTTCACTGACATTCTAATTCAGATTTCTTCCCATATGGTTTACGCTCAGGGTGTCTGAATTTGTCATCATACCACTTTATAACTGCTGACTGTGGAATAAAAATCTCTTCTTGTGGCCCTTCTATTTCAATTGTCATCAGAGCATTTAAAGTTTCAACAGACAAATTGCTCCTCCAATCCCCTTGTATTCTTTTTAAAAAACTGAATCCCACCTCACAACATGCAGTACTAAGTGGAAGTATCGCACAAATTTCTGGTAAACTTCTACACACTTCATATCATCTGCCAACTACCACACAATGCCGTAGTTTCTACGGAATTAGTTGTCTGACTACGGAACTCACTATCAAAACTACGGATTCTACAAATTTTCATTTTGTTTCAAACTTTTCTTTAGCTATTATTTTTATGATATACACAAGATTCTTACAGGGATTCGTGGAATCCCGCTTTTTTTTTTTTTTGTCATCAGATCATTCTGAAGATCGATATTTGGGAGAGGGGGGGGGGTCGTTTTCCATCTGGAGATGAAATTTCGTGCTTCAAAACTTTCGAACACAGTAGTGAAACTGAGTAAAAAAATTTTGCCGTAATCGCAAAATTTTCTCCCAATGTTGTCTGAGTTTACTTTTCTTGTTAAATATCATTTTATTGCATAAATGTTTGCATTTTAGCTTGAAACTGTGGAGAACAATTTGCAAAAACGGAAGTTGGCTGCTGCAAAATTTTTCTGTAATCTTCAGGCATGAGATTCTTCCACGAATTCAAGGAATTCCGGCTTTTCGAAACTAGAAAACGAAAGGTCGACGGAATTCGGATTTTTTCTGTAATCATAATTTATTTTTTTCTCACGATGTTGCCTCTGTCAAGTATTATTGCTCACAGGGATCATAGCATACTTCTGGAAAATTTTAGGTAAGAATTTTAGGAATTTTAGGAATTTTTAGAAAAATTTTAGGAAAATTTTAGGAGTGTATTTCAATAAAAATTAGATGTATATTTGTATACATCTAGTAAAACAACTTTGTATACATTGTAAAGAGTTTGCTTCACACCCTTCAACCATATATACTGATAGACTGCGCATGACATCAAAATTTCTGGCTCCAACATAAAATCACATGACAACAGTCAAAAAGATGGGTTACACCTGCTGTGCTTATGGTTGCTCTGACCGATATAGTAAAGAAAGTTCTATAATTTTTCATGGGTAAGAAACGAATTAAATACCTAAGTCAATAAAGTTCAATTACTTAACCAGAAACTTGCAGCTATTGATATAAAAATATAGTAACTTAAGAAAAAAAAAATGGAATGCATGTTCCAAATTCTTCGCAAATGTTCATCACATTATAAATCACAAAATGTAAACAACACGATCATGCATGTATATAGCTCATAAGTAAACTTACCTGAAGAGTTTTCATTATATATGAGGTGCATTCACATAATACACCGAAAACACTGAAGTTCTACAGCGTAAATTAGTAATCATAACAGCATTTGTACACGAAATTTGGAGTCTGATGATGACGTGCCCAATGTTTGAGCCATGGCGGCTTTGATGCAGCTATTGCCAATGCGCAGTCCATTAGTATATATGGTCGAAGTTCACACCCAAATTTTTTGCATAACGTCTAATGTCTAAAGTTTAAGTATGATTTACTTCTAATGTTCAGTTCTTATCTTTTCACGTGTTATTATCATATTCAAGTATATTTACCACATTCAAGTTTCACTTTGAACATTAATATGCTGTTGAACCAGAAGCAATTCACGATTTTCACAGTAAAGTTTTCAGGTTTCACATTAAACTATAATATCCTAAAAAGGTAATTGAAAACCAAGAACTATGTACAATTGTTCACTGAATTACTTTTTTCATATTATTGTTTTAACCTTTTCCTGATTAGCCTATCTTTTTCTGCTTCCACCACAACTAATTTACTTTCAGTTTTCTTTATTTCAGCTGAACCTTGTATGATCAAGTTAGAGGCAACTGCTATTTCAACAGTATTTTGTTTTTCTACAGCTTTTCTCATTCTTTCTGTTCCCTCTTGAATTACTGCTAGGGAGGCTTCTTTAACTTTTTTTAAGTCTATTTATTTCTGCATCATTTTCTTTTTATTTTGTCATCAAACTCAGCTTTTCTTTTTTTCTCTAGCTGCTTTTCCTTATTTTCCCTCTCTTTCTGCTTCCTTTCTTTTACCTTTTTTGATTCTTCTTCCTTCAGCTTATCAACATACTCTTTATAAAATTTATGTGAATCACGAACACTATTTAACAAATTTCTTGTTATGGGAACTTTACTTACACATCCATAGTGTTTAATGGCCCTTTAACTATTCTTAATGATGTTATAGTTGAGTCTTTTAAGTTAGCCTTGTCCTTCCTTAACAGAGCAGTGTTTACCGAAAATCCCCTTTCTGCATCAGCATTACCATGAGGTAAAACTAAAATTGACTTTATGAGTTTAGCAAGATTTGAGTATTTTTCTTTTCCGCTAGAGTCTTTAATACTAAATATATTACGCCAGTAATGATCAATCCGCACTGGAATATGCCCTTCCTCTGAAAATTTCACTAGTTCATCTAGAGTTGGCTTATTGCAACTTAAAAGTTTCCACTCTTCTCTTACTCTATCAATTTGTTCCTCAGAAAGATGCAAAACACTTGAAATTCTGGTTATTTCCGAAAGTCCTTCAGTGACTGAAAGTTGAGTTGACTCTTTCTTTGGTTCTTTTACCTTTAAAACTTCTATGTCTCTTAGCTTTTGACTGCAGAATGGCAAATTTGACTTTTAAATATTTTGTGGTTGCAATTAGTGATGATCTTACATCTAAGAGAAATAATTTCTGCCTGGTCTCCTGAACATTCCTGAGGAGATTTTTTGTCTTCATACCAACTTCTAACTCCCCTAGTTTTTTCCATGAATTTTTGTTTTCAAAATCTACATTCTTTAGGTCTTCTCCAAATTTCCCTGCAATAACATCATCTTGGATAAACTGAGCCATAACATTCTTCATTAAAGTATTTAAATCAGAATATAACTGGTGTATTTTTGGTTCTTCACTCTGATAACATAATGAAAACTTTTCAAAATTTTGGTGTGAAAATGAAATTAATGCTAAATAGCAAGGAGTTAGCTCATTTTTCAGGAAACAGTGAATTCTTTTATACCTTGCCGAATTGCGTAGTTGTTTTTCAAATATTTTTTGAGATGGCAAGAAGTTTAAAAAATATTCTGTAATATTTAGCCATTGATCCAAGAGCCTCTGGGCTACAGAACCAACGGTTAACCATCTGTTGCTGACATGACGCAAAAGAAATTTGGCAGTGACCAATGTTATATCCTCGACAGATTTATAATCCTCTCATCTTGCAGCACTACTCTTTAAAAAGTAATGCATATCAGTAGCAAATTCGTCAAAATCTATATTTAAGCTTGTCAAAAAAATTTTAAATGCATTACTAACATCACGCAGGTTGCAAAAACCTAGTTCCAAAGATTTCTGGCCTGTTTCTTGTTTTACAACTTCATTGAATTTGCGTAAAAGCACTTATTTACATTTGGGCTGTCCATGGATACACAAATAATTCTGTTCAACGAAATATTGAAGGACGATAACACATCAAGAATTTCTTTTAGCAAAATATCTGCTGTTGCATGACCCAGAAAAATGCTTGTTAGGTATCGGCAAGAAACTGAATTTATTTCTGAAGACCAGTACCTGAGATACACATCCAACTGCCGTTTCACTTGCGCATTTGTAGTTTCATCAAATGCAATAGTAACCTTTCCTGGGCTACTAGATGCAATGTCTTTTTCAAATCCTCTTCAAAATATTTTGACAATCCATGTGATATCACATAAGCAACTTTTTTTTCTTTAAGTTGCATTTTGGCTGCAATAGCAGAATCAGGAAACATTTCTTTGAAAAGTTCAACTGTTTCAGTGCATGAAACAAAAGACATATTGTCCTTAGCAACTTTCATGGCCCATAATGCTTCGGCTTTAGCCAACTGTAAATCATGACTCAGTACTTCACTAATATTTGTTTTGGGCTGAAGATCCCGTCCTCTAAAGGCTTTCAGGATGGACTTATTTTGAAATTTACTTTGAAATTTCTGCAAATGTTTTTTTTTCCTTTATGATGCGCTTTTACCTGTGAAAAGCCACTATTAGAAATGTTGAAAATTTCTGAACACAATATACACTTAGCAGAAAATATTGTTTCAGTTGCAGAACACCATTCTTTCAACTTCACTCCGTCCAATTCTTTGGCGAGCCACGCATCTTGAAATTTCGTTTTGGATTTAGGCATCTTAAACACTTGTATTACTAAACAGAAAATGAAAGGGAAGTACAAAAACACGTTCCAATATTGCAAAACCAGACAACTTCCCGAAATTTGGCTGCGAGGATGTCAGAAGATAGAAAAAAAAAAAAAAAAAAAAAAGCAGGTCACCACTAGAGAACTGAACCTGCACACAGCACAGAGAACACCATAAAAGACACAAAACCAGAAACTATCATACGCATCTCACGCAAGTTCAGTCAAAGCGAGTCGGAGCCGAGATATATTGCGCATCGAAGGTCGCTGTCGCCGACCGCACGATCGAAGGTCAATGATCACGTGCTCTACTGCCTGTCATGATAACACTCAGCTACCATCCCATCGTCATTACCGGAGGTTACGGAAGGAGATCACATGTTTCCTCTTTGCTTCCACCCACCTGCGGTTTACAATAACAAAACATCAGCAGAAAGAGGAGGTTCCACAAGGCATGTACAAAAATAAAGTACGATCTTCTGCGTGCCACGGAGTTCGTCTGCAAAGCGCAAACCAGGGGTGAAAATGACCCCTCCCCTTTTCCCTTAGATCTCTTGTTACTCTCGAAAACTGTCTGAAGGCAAAAAAGTGGAGCGCCCGCCCCGAAGCAAGTGCATCTCGATGGCGTCATTTTCCCTCCTTCAGCAGCACAGCATATAGGCTGTGTTTCTACAATAACAGGTCTTTTTACCTTACCGTAATGGTAAATTTATTGGCGTTAATAACGGTTGTGTTTTTAATAAATAAGCTTACGAAAATTTTAGGATGAATAGCAAATTTTAGGTATAATTTTAGGAATTTAAGGAGGGTCACAAAATATTAGGAATTTTAGGAATTTTAGGAGGAATGCGATCCCTGTGCTCATTAACATTTTACTCGATAAATATTTGTATTTCAGCTTGAAAATACAAGGAAAATTTCCAAAACCAGAAGTCAGACGAAGCAAAAGTTTCTTCCGTAATCGTTTACGGATAACACGTTTCGTAAAAAAGCGTCTATCTATGCCACGCAATAAGGCTAGTTACTATGGATAAGACTTTTACCAGTGTTGGCAGGCTATTTTCCAGTAACATTTTGGTTTGCTTATTTCAGTTTTGTCTACCATCCGAATAAGTGGAATTATTCTTGCTTATTCATCACTGATCATTAGAGCGCAGTATTTGATGTATGCACGACTATCAAGACTTGTGGAAGTAGGCGATCGCTTGGCTTAGGGTACGACAGGAGTTGAGGACAAAGTTCGTGGGGCAAAAGATGGGAGGGTGGCAGAGCAGGTGGTCAAACAACCAATCCATCCCAGAGCTCTGGGTTGCCACAGCAACCATTGCCGACGTCACGTTCAGTTTTTGTAATAGACCAATGAGGGCACGATGGAAAGGAGTTTCAATGCGCTTCTACGACAGTTTGGAAGGGATGAAAGATATGGGGAGGATGGGTATTAAGTGGCGAAAGAGAATCGCTGATCGTCGCTGTTTTAACAAGTGATAATAGAAACTGTTATGTAAACTTCGTGGAATAATAATGATTTTTGGTTACTTTAAATAAAGAAATTACCTTACTAGCAATATTTGCTACTGCGATTTTTTTTCACTAGCAAATTTGATTTTTCACTAGCTATTTGCTAGTTGCTAATCGGTGAAATCGCGCCCTGGTCCAAACTCACCTGACACGAACCCACTCGAACATTTGTGGTTTGAATTGGAAAACGGGGTTTTGTGCTAAATCACCACCACCCTGAAATCTACAGGAACCAGAGACCCCAGGATACCTATTGCCACCTCATCGAATTGTGATGCCTTGCCGAGTGGCTGCTGTTTTGCGGGCTAAAGGGGGTCCGGTCCTACAGCTTATTACGTACATGGCCATAATGTAATGGCTCATCGGTGCATTTAGTTTGTATACCAACATACACACTGCAGTGTATAATTATGATTGCAACATCTGAGACATGTAAGCAGCATCTTTATTTCTCTGCATAAACTTGCACATGCAGAATTAAAGGAATTAGTTATGTCTCACTGACATAATAATAAAAAAAATTGTAAAATAAACTTTGCATGCTGAATACTTTTGTTTTTTTTTCCCCATCCTGGAACATGTATCTTTAAAATGTCACTAATAACAATGATTCTACTTAATGTGAAGTGCTAACCAAGATAACAATAGAATAAGATAATTTAAAGAAAAATGAATAAGACAAATAATTTTTAGAACATTCCAGATTCCAATGAGAACAAAAGTACATTAGGATTGAATGTGCATCAATGTGTGTGAAATGGCTAGATTCGTTTTTTACCTTCAACCAGAAATGAGGTGGTTAGAATTCACGATTTCAACTTCCATCACATTTATGTTATTGGGTGCAGGTACCACATTTCCATGGGCTTTTTTATTAGTTTTACATATTTATTTACTGTGTAATATCTTGAAGTGGTGGCCAAAAATGGGTAAACAGAAAATTTAAAGTAAAAAGAAAATTTTGTCTAAAACAAAAAGAAAAATTGAGAATAACTTTCTTTTTTTTAAATCTACAAGCAAAAGCTGTGAAATCTGCTAATAATCTGTAAAGTATCTGCATACAGCATACGTCTGTATTCTGCAATTCTGATAATGACATGGAAATGCTTCAAAACTGAATGTTAAATCCGTGATAAAGGAATGCACCGCAAATTGCATTTTTTAAATTATTTATTCATTCTCAGGGCAGAGATACAGTACATATGCAATAAAAAATAAAGGGAAGAATAAAATAAAAACTGACATGCTGATATTGGTTTGCAATAAATAATGGTTATTACATTAGGCACTTCTCAAAACTAATAATACACAGTACACAACAAAAAGACTGCTGGTGCTCAACAGACAGAAAATGGAATTGCAGCAATTGTTAGCACTGTACGATGATTGTTACGAATGTCTGAAATGGAAATTCATCCTACATTTTTTTTTATCCCCACAGTTTGGGACTATTTCAGGAACTTTTGAACCTACCTTATGATCTTTTACAAACAGCTGGGCTATTGATAGACAAATTAAATGTAGGTAATTAAACAAGAATTCATGGTTTCGCTTTAGTTTCACCTGTGCCTATGCTACTATACACAAACACACACATATGAAATTCATACAAGTTGCAGAAAATCAACAAACATCTTTGAAACCAAAGGAATACATGAAAAGTGGCAGAAATTGCCAGTAGCATGTTATAAGTTTACAAACTAGCGGTGGAAAACATCTCCACCTTCTATACTGTTTTACTTAGCCTACATCTACAAATATTTCCATACATCAGAGATTTATTTACAATGCTAGTGTTATAAGAGCTTAAGTATTGTAAATACCAAGTTTTCTGTGCAAAAAAAAAAAAAAAAGTATCTCAGTCTTACAAGTTGATGACAATATACATGAAGAACTTTGATACATCATGTGTATAAATATGCACCAATTTCTCTACACAACAGGAATGAGGTGCTTTTCCTATACAGAATTTATTTGTACATTGAAGTGAAGTACACGATCTTAAGATTTGCTTTAGAAGAAAATGAGTTTCACAAGATTATGCCAGGGGAAAAAAAAATACATGTAACATGGTTAACTGCAATATTGGTAGGATTTCATAAATATACAGTTCACAAAATAGAAAGTTTTTTTTTTCATCTATACAACAGATTATTTTATTAAATGATTTGTTTTTCAATATTTTTGCTTGACGGATCTTTTATAAAAATTTAGGTCCATTACAAATCTAATGTAGTTCCATGCCACTCATTAAAATACTCAGCTATTAATACATTGTTCTGTTCTAAGAATTTTTCTACCCATATTCTGACTACATTTTTCCAATACAGACTTAATTTTTTTGTCAACATATTTCAGTGCTCAATAAAAGCAAAAGGATTTCCTCACAAAATTTTAGCAGTTATTTCAGTAAAAGTTAGTTAGGGGATGACACAGCTGCACAGAAGGTAGGCTGCCTTCTGAGAATATTGAGCATGTGAGGAGGTGTCACAATATTTCCTCCTCTCCAGCACTTATCATATCTAGCTCCCTACAAAAAAAAGAGGTATTCAGCTTTCATGAGCACTGTGTAATAACAATTATGACATCTAATCCTCAAAATTCTGATTGTCTAAATAGCACGTGAATAATTAAGCAGCTAGATGACATTTGCAATGCTGTATGAATATATGAACAATCATGACATTGTCTAGACAACACACTTGGTGGCATCAGTGTGTAGAAAAAAATTTCAATTGAAAGAACTTTAACATTTTTGAACAGGAAAAAAAACAAAAAAACAAGCTTTATGAATTATCTAAAGGCTTCACAGGAAATCAGTATTACAAACTTCATGGCTATTCTACAAGTCAGTACTACAGGCATAGTCTTGACATAAAATCAACATTATAAACAGTTTTGACTTTTCTGCTCAATATGACAATTAAAAACTAGGTTGAGCTTTTCACAGTGGTAACTGGTAACTAACCCTTTCTGTAGATATCATGAATGCCATGCAGTTCTAATTTATTGCTTTTTGTACAACTACCTCAGTGAAATAACTCAGATACTCATGAAAACAACAAATGCTAAGGTACTTCATATGCTGATGAAAGCATTAAGTATCTCTATTATAAACAAGCAGTAACTAAAACTACAGAAACTTTCAACAAAAACTGGAAAATACTTCACAAAATGGAACATCAAAGTCTATGTATAAAAAGCAAGCAAGCAATATTATTTACTAAAAGCTATACAAACATTATTCCAAAAACAAGGCCAAAAATTTGCTAAGCAAATTTACCATTGAGAAATTATATTAAATACCTAGGACTCACTGTTGACAAAAATATTTGGGACAAACATATCAAGAAAGTTTTAATACTGAAAAACTAATTGTGTTAAAAATGCAGCGACTACTTCTTAGAAAGACAGTAAATGCAGTTAAAATACAAAATGCCTATTTAGTTCCAGTTACTACATACGGAGCAGTTATACCGGCCAACTGCACTGAAAGACACAAACACCTTCTAAAACTTTTCATAATAGAGTAATTAACATAATCTTCCAAAGCAAAGGACCACATTATTTGAAATTATTAAAAACATATCCAAACAATCACATTATTTGCATCTTTTTTGGCAATAATTATCAAAAAACAACCAATGAAGTTATATTGAATCTTGACATAAATTATGAAAAACTAAAAATACACAGTAATGATTTTTTTTTTTTTTGATTGGAGGTTTAACGACCACCGTGAGCAACTCAACGGGCTATAAGCAGTCGTCCGTCCCTAATTTAGGGTCACTGGTTCCAGGGAAGGGAGAGAGCCAGTGCCGTAAGACAAACACAACATCCATGCCTCACCGGGATTCGAACCCGGACCCCTTCCGTGCGAATGATCAGAAGCCATCGCTTAGACCACTGCGCCACCGGGGCGGCTACACAGTAATGAATCAATAACATAAAGCAGTAAATTATTCTGCTGTCATACAACAAAAATATACAAACCCATTATAAAAATTCTTAAAGATAAAATCAATAAAAGAAATAAGCTACAAAATAAGCAAAAACACAACAGTATACAGAACAACAAAGCACTGCTAAACCAACCAATTGCACAAAATCTTGGCTCTGATTGGTCAGATAATGGGAACCAAGACCAGGATAAAAAGCTGAAAGCACAAGCAAAACCAGTATTCTCATCCCTTAGGACCTGTGCTAGTAGTTGTCATATACAAATATATATGTACATAATTGAATGTCTGCTATACAATTCTAAGTTTTCAATTTAGAACCACCAAATTTGGTATGCCATTGTGTGATACTCTTAGTTAGATCGTAGATGGTTTTTGGGAGGGGAGGGGTCAAGGGACCCCCATACAAAATTTTCATAAAAATTTCCATTTTTTATTTTTAAGAACTGCAACACAATTCAGCACTCCAACACCAAATCTACAGTCTAAGTAAGAGATCGTAGATAACAAAGTGCAAAAATATCCATTTAATGGAGTATTTAAAAATGAATAAACGTTAGCTTTCACCATTAACAGGCAGCTTCATCAGGAAGAAATACAATCTAAGGTAAATAGAGAATTCCAGATATTTGAAATTCAATTGCTGTCATTTTTTGTGTGATTACGAACATTTGCAAGATTCAGACTTTTTCCCGGGTTTTTTTTTCAATCAAAACATCTTGAAAATATGAAAATAATCTTTACACAGATCAGGGCTTGAAAAATACCAGAAAAGTTACACGCCCAGCTGGTCATGTGCATAAAATATTTACTTGCCCAGAAGTAAAATCTACATGCCCAGAAAAATTTATCTTTTAAGATAACAAAACAGAAGCCTCATTTTTTTAAAGTTAAAAATTACGATAAACTTTTTATACATCTTTTGCATTGCCATTTTAAAGTGACTGCATTCAAAGTGCACAAAAGCATATATCTCAAGTTTTAAGGTTATTGATGGCATTTGAAAAATTTTTAGTGATGATACCATGTTCAAGAATTTTTAATATACATCCTGTGTTTTGAAAAAAAAAATTAAATAATCATAGTTAACTGTACAGCAGTTTAAATAGTTTTCAACAACAATTTTGAATGTAAAAAATATTTACTTTTTTCTCTTGTGCAAACAGAAGTAATTTTCATCATAAAATATCCCAATAATTGTTGTTTAGAAACTAAGACAATCTTTATGTTTTCGACTACTGTTGTGTGCACTTATAAGTTCTTAAACTATATTATCACCTGACCCCCACATTCTTTGAAAAAATTGCTGGTGGTATTGGCAATTTCAGGAAAGTTTTGGCAAGCAGTGCAACACATAATAGTCTTGTCATCATTTGCCTTTACACAATTAAGTGTTTTTATCCAAGATTCCTGAACTGTGCAATGGAGAGTGTTTTTTCATACACTTTATTCATAGTTCGCTTGCGTAAGTTCCAATTTTGCCAACGGCGCAGATTCCAATTCTGAAATTATATCACTCAACAACAATGCAGAAGACAAATTTGTAGCAACCGCTGACATATAGGGAATTTCACATAATTGCTTACTATGAGATATACTCTCATTGCTGGATTTTTTTCCAAAAATAAAAACATATCCATTACTAAATACAACTTATATCTGCAGCTAACACGGAATACTATTCTCTCAGACAAACTAAGTTATCGGCGTCAGCATTTTTCGCTCTTCTGAAGTGTTATTTTCTCTTGACAACTACAACCTGAAGCTTCAAATTAAATAGAAGCCAGCCAATAGAATATTTATATCTTATGTCAAGCTAATTTACTGAACGGTTAACGTGTATACCGAACTGCTCATTACTAACACCTGATCTTCACTGAGGACAACTCGAAGTTGATTATGGTAAGCTAATTTTACACAGAGACTATAGGTTTATTTCTTTTCGCAAATCGCTTCATTGTTTAGGCTAATTCCGAAATAGACCTTGTATTTGTATATGTATATACTCTATAGTAAAAAAAAATGTGATAACAAACATGACTTCAATTTGCTATTACCTGATATTAAAATTGATAAATATTAGGCATTTTCATATCATTTGTGGTACAGAATTATAAAATAGATTATTAGCAACTTTCAAACCGCAACCACTAGTTCATAGTTATGGTATTGACAAGGAAGTCAACACATTTAGCAAATTTCACGTACATTAAAATACAAGAAATTTAATTTTTATAGGAAACCATTGGTGTACCATTATGAAATTTGGCACACAAATAGACAATTAATGTCTTTTAGACATACATTTTTCCAAAAAATTGAAAGGAGTGTTTGAGATTTTCAAATTTTTTGTTTTTGAGATTTTTAAAAAATTACAAAATTTAAATACCAGTCATGTTGCATATCAAATTAAAGCTCATTAAAAACAGAAGAGAATGGCACCAAGTCGAGCTCTCTAGGTCAAATAATTTTTGACCTACAACGTTTTAAATATTTCAAAACATTGTCAAATTTGTGCAATTTTTGCTTTTTTTAAAGTCAATAGCTCAAAAACTAAGAGCCCAAAAAATCTGGAATTCTGAATTTTTTGTCCTCTTGATAGGTACAATGAATAAACAAAAAATCTTTAAAATCCGAATCCTAAAGGTTAAAAAATTCAGAGTTGAAGTATTCTTCTCATAATACGTGGTAAATACATCAGAATAATTAGCACAGCAATCTGCCATCGCCGATTTGACTGTAATTACTGTTTCACACATGAATTAAACCACATCAGAAAACTTGAAAATTTCGTCGCCGTGGAGCGGGAATCGAACCTGAATCACAGAAACATCCCCAGCAGTAGGACTTTCTAAAGATGAGACCCCTGTCATGTGTCTAAGAGAGGTGTTCGTTCAAGCGACACCGGGTTCGCAGTATCCATAGAGCCAAATATAAAAATGAAGCAAAACAATAATACAAAAATGAAGCAGATAAAAAAAACTACAACTTACCTTATTCGGCTCACCATCTACTCTGTTTATCTTACAAAATCCAAACTTGACTTTACCTCGGTGCAATAGCCAAACCACTGTTCCCGCGGTTCCCGCCAAATACCCGAGCTCACCACAATCCACAATTGCGGTCTCCAATTGGTGGGTGCCATCTCGGTGCCGTGCGAACGAAGAAACTAATTGTGGAATAACTTTTTTTTTTTTTTTTTTTTTTTACGGGTCTTTTAGAGGTTATTTTTAATGAAAGTTGGTTGTCAAATTTTCGAACTAAACCTAGTTCGTCATCAGGACTATGTCACTGGAGTAGTTGCTGCCACTCAATTGGAAGAGACCATCCGCAATTATCGTTAATTGTGGTACTTCTTCTTCTTGCTATTTTCTTGATCCCTTCTTCTAGTTTTCTCTTTTACTAAGTTTGACTGGTGGGCGATTATTTTCACTGAGTCCCAATTTATGGAGTGTCCACTTGCTTGTACATGTCTGTCTAGCCCTGTTTTGTTCCCAATGTTCCTAATAGCTGCTTGGTGTTCTTTCATTCGGACCTTAATACTTCTCCCTGTTTCTCCTATATAGCTGAGTCCGCAGTTACAGTCGATGCAGTAAATTACTCCTTCCTGCAATTGGATGTCCAATTCTTTCTGCTTTAAAGCTGGCAGGAATTTCTTTATTTTGTTATTAAGATCTGGAGCTAGCCTGATATTATATTTTGCTCCGATCCTTTTCAGTTTCTCGAAAAGTCCCTTGTGGTACGTAATTTTGCTGGTGAATTTGAAGTTGGTTTTTTCCTGCTTCTTTTTTGGCACTTGTTTAAATATTTTCTCAACATATGGGGAGGGGTAATTGTTTTCTGCCAACATTTCCTTTAATTCTTCTTTGTGAAGATCTTTTTGAGAAGCTGAAGAGACCAGGATTTCAATTTTTTCCAAAAATTGTCTCGCTGTATTCGATTTAATATAATCAGGGTGGAATGAGCAGAAGTCTAACATCTTCCCTGTGTTGGTGGGTTTTCTAAAAAGCTGAGTGAATATTTTCCCTTCTCTTGAGGTCAAGGTTAAATCCAGGTAATTGATGCTATGGTCTTTTTCCTGTTCCAGGGTGTACTTCAAGGTATTCTCTAGTAAGTTAAATTCTTCCAGAATCTGAGAGGGTAGAGATTGGTCCACAGTATCTACTATAATTAGGACATCATCCATGTACCTTACATAGAGAGCAAACAAGGAGGGTTGTATAAGGATTTTTGCAGCAACTACTCCAGTGACATAGTCCTGATGACGAACTAGGCTTTAGTTCGAAAATTTGACAACCAACTTTCATTAAAAATAACCTCTAAAAGACCCGTAAAAAAAAAAAAAAAGTTATTCCACAATCACTATGAATAGAGGTGCCATAAATGCATTTACAACTAGGAAGAAACTAATGTTAACTAAGATGTAAACAACCTGTGTCGCGACTTCGACGACGTATATCTGGCTAAAATTGTATTTCTACCCGAATGAAAACAGCACAAATCGAACTTAACCTGTTCGCAGTATCCATCCAAATATAAATATTAACTAGATAAAAGTTTTAAAGAAAACTACTTACTTATTCTCTCAAACTTTACTCTTCGCTGCGTAGCAGTAGCCATTATCCACCATTATAACTTCCAAAGTTTGGGCTCCAAACTGATAAAGCCGTTTCGATGCTGTTCGCCAATTGGTGGGTGCCGGTTTTATTGCTGCCAATGAGATAACTCGATACATGTGGACATCGCTGTCTCGAGACGCTAGTGTCCTTTATATAATATCTGTGGGGGGATTGGAGGTTTAACGACCACCGTGAGCAACTCAATGGGCTATAAGCAGTCGCCCGTCCCTAATTTAGGGTCACTGGTTCCAGGGAAGGGAGAGAGCCAGTGCCGTAAGACAAACACAACATCCATGCCTGACCGGGATTCGAACCCGGACCCCTTACGAACGAATGATCAGAGGCCAACGCCTTAGACCACTGCGCCACCGGGGCGGCTAATATCTGTGGACAAAACATACTTTTGGATTCGCTGAATCCATAACGATATTCATAAAATATTATTTCGTCAGTCTTTTTAAAAACCTAAATGTTTTAAGAACCAATTTGAAGAGGGAAAAAAGATTAATTCTAGACAAAATAGAAGAAATTATTTTAGAATTTAACTCTATGGATCGTGTAACCATAAAAATTTCAAAAATGAGAGTGAGGGAATTTTTAGGCATCTCAAAAAATGACCTCTCGGAACGGATAATTATTTTTTTTTATTGTTGTAATTAGGAAAATATAAACTATAAAACAGAAAATCTTATAAATTAGAATATGAAAAATACAAAAGCGTTCCGGAGGCCAAGCGAAGCGCAGGCCGTAGGATAAGCTTTTGTATTTTCATACTATATATAATTTACAAAAGGCTACATACTAAGGTCTACGTTCAACATTCCATGTTCTCTATTTAGTGTTTTTTGGTTCTTATTTCTTATTCCTAATTATCACAATCTTTTCCAATTTCTAAGTACCAATTTCTACAAAATTAGTGCTTTTTGGTTCTTAGATCTTATTTCTTAGTTCTTATTAATAATTATCACAGTCTTTTCCAATTTCTAAGTACTAATTTTGTAGAAATTAGTATTTTTTTATTATTATTATTTATTAATAATATTATTATTTATAATAGTACTTCTAATTATTATTATTTATTAGTAATAATTAGGGGCATTATAAATACGTCTTTAGTCTCTGAATTCTTATATATTACACAGACAGATTGATACCTGCCACCCCAACCCCAGAAATAATAACTTACTTATATAGGCAATACTACCCTGAAAAAAATTGAGCTCGTCCACCACAGTATGAACAACCAATCAAATCCCTGCATTACTAAATGGATAGCCAATCAAATTACAGCTGTGTCAACCAATCAAATCACTTCATTCTAAACATGACAACCAATCAAAGAGTCTTAAAAAATGACATCATTTTCGGAATGAAAAAAAATATCCATTGGAATGAAGAAACAAATAGCCATGTATCTGTTAGATATTGTGTACAACCCTTGTCAGATGGGTTTCCTTCACCAACATAGCTAACAGATATATTTTTTTGATTGAAGGTTTAACGACCACCGTGAGCAACTCAATGGGCTATAAGCAGTCGCCCGTCCCTAATTTAGGGTCACTGCCGCCCCGGTGGCGCAGTGGTCTAAGGCGCTGGCCTCTGATCATTCGTCCGTGAGGGGTCCGGGTTTGAATCC
The DNA here is from genome assembly GCA_039090855.1 of Macrothele yani. Lineage (NCBI taxonomy): Eukaryota > Metazoa > Arthropoda > Arachnida > Araneae > Macrothelidae > Macrothele > Macrothele yani. Next base: position 97,995,921 of record CM076995.1, on the reverse strand, counting down.
CGGTGAGGCATGGCTGTTGTGTTTGTCTTACGGCACTGGCTCTCTCCCTTCCCTGGAACCAGTGACCCTAAATTAGGGACGGGCGACTGCTTATAGCCCATTGAGTTGCTCACGGTGGTCGTTAAACCTCCAATAATAAAAAAAAAAAAGTTAGGGTCACTGGTTCTAGGGAAGGGAGAGAGCCAGTGCCGTAAGACAAACACAACATCCATGCCTCACCGGGATTCGAACCCGGACCCCTTTCGGACGAATGATCAGAGGCCATCGCTTAGACCACTGCGCCACCGGGGCGGCTAACAGATATTGTGTACAACTCCTATCAGACAAGTTGCCTTCACCATAATATATGTTAGATATTGTGTGCAACCCCTGTCAGGCCGCCCCGGTGGCGCAGGCACTGGCCTCTGATCATTCGTCCGTAAAGGGTCCGGGTTCAAATTCCGGTCGGGCATGGATGTTGTGTTTGTCTTACGGCACTGGCTCTCTCCCTTCCCTGGAACCAGTGACCCTAAATTAGGGACGGACAACTGCTTATAGTCCATTGAGTTGCTCACGGTGGTCGTTAAACCTCCAATAAAAAAAAACCCTGTCGGACAAGTTGCCTTCACCCCTATATTTGTTAGATATTGTGTACAACCCTTGTTAGATAGGTTGCTTTCACCACAATATCTGTAAGATATTGTGTAAAATCCTTTTTCAGATGGGTTGCCTTCACCACGAATCATTTAATATTGTGTAAATAACGGGACCCCTATCAGACGGGTTGCCTTCACCACATTATCTAAAGATATTGTGTCCAACCCCTATCAGCCTTCACCACATTGTATATAACCCCTATCCGACAGTTTGCTTTCGCCACAAATCTTTAGATATTGTGTACAACCTCTGTCAGACGGGTTGCCTGCACCACAAATCTTTTAATATTGTGTACCACCCCTGTCAGACAGGTTGCTTTCACCACAATATCTAACATTTTCAATATTGTGTACAACCCCTGTCAGACGGGTTGCCGGTCCCATGTGAATAAAATGATTCTAACCAGTAAAGACGGGTTGTCACCTTCCAAAGCCAAAATACGTATCGCGTGATATCCAGAATTTTTATTTTCGTTCGTTTATATATTTGAGGGACTGTGGTGTGTTTTACATTCGACTATCCATCTTTATAGGATTTGTTTGTCAATGCTTTTTTTTGTAGCTTGTCTGAATAGAATGTGTTCCAGACAGATTGTCTTCACCTTACAGAGGCAAAACACGTAGCACGTGATATCCAGAATTTTTACTTTTGTTCGGTTATATATTGGAGAGACTGTATATATATATATATGATGTTCTCAATAGTGATTTATTTAAAGTCGAATTTGCTGTGAAAGAAAAAACGAATTTCAAATCAAATAATATATTTTATCGCATTGCAAAAACTGCAAAGCTTATGGAAATCAAAGTTCTCTTTTGATGCCTCAGTCTATAAAAATCCTGATCCTAGATCACCGTGCACCTGACTTATCATACACCGTGGTAAAGGAGTGGTACTGCGACAATTTCATCGCTGAGCTTGTGCGGCAAAACGGCATGTTTCCTACGTAAACTACGTTAATTGAACTCTTTTACCTGCTAGAAAAAGGAATTACGCGTTGTTGTAATACTGCGCATTATTTTTATTTTATTGGGGGATAAATTAGACGTTGCACCTTTTACCTTACAATTAAAGAAAACACCATTACCGTAATTTCTGGGGGATATGAAATAACTGAAGGGAAACGTCGCTTGTCCTACGTATAAAATATATTTCCTCTTCTGTTTCCCGCAAACTCTGTGAGCAAGTTGCATGAAATTCGTATTTCACAATCTAAGTAATGTCAGAAATCATTTTAATGTGGCCATTTGTTTAATATTAATAGAAGCTGCCGAGCCGCCCCGGTGGTACAGTGGTCTAAGGCGTTGGCCTCTGATCATTCGTCCGTAAGGGGTCCAGGTTCGAATCCCGGTCAGGCATGGATGTTGTGTTTGTCTCACGGCACTGGCTCTCTCCCTTCCCTGGAACCAGTGACCCTAAATTAGGGACGGGCGTCTGCTTATAGCCCATTGAGTTGCTCACGGTGGTCGTTAAACCTCCAATCAAAAAAAAAAAATAAAGAAAGAACTTCAAAAGTCACACGGTTGACTTACGGTTTTCCAGTCTCGAGTCTATGTATCTTACAGGTCTTCGGTAAATTCATACCTTCACACTTTCAACTTCACGTAAAGGCTATACGAAATCAATGAACTGTATTACGAATTGTTAGCACTTTTTATCGTGTTCCGGAACATAGCTTAAATGTGTTTTATTTGATTGATTTAGCTTACCGTTCGGACGAGTAGTTGGCAACATTCATTGAAAGGTTTATAATCATGACGGAAGTACTGTAATGGAAGACAGGTGTACTATTTTTACGTAAAATTAATTCGGATGTGTAAAAACTGTGTAGATATCTGTTTCGACTTGGTGTATTTGGTGTATTTTTATTGTCCTCAATCGTTGATAGAATGCTAATTAAAGAACTCAGAATTCCTCTACAGTTAGGGTTTAATGAATTTCCATTAGCAAATCTATATACAAGCCTTCGTTTTCGTAGTGAGCAGTTACAAGACGGGGAAAGTTATGAATTTGAAACCGAGTCAGCCTTTTCTAATTTTCCCATGTGTGGTGGACAATTTACGGAAGGCCGCTATTTCAAAGGAATATACAATCTCTCATCTTCACTGCCATTCTACTCGATAAGCGTGGTGCGGTCAGGGGTGTTGCACATGACAGAACAGGTGTGGGATAGTTTTCCGTGTTACAGAACCATCCTTACTGCACCTCAGATAAATGAACATTTCAAGATTACCACAGAGACATTAGTCAAGGAAGATATGGGGAACTCGGAAAATGCCTTGTGCTTGCCAAGTAGTGAATTAGATAGGAAAATCAAGTTCCTTGATGTAGCCAGCAACAAAGTTGCTAAAAAGACTACAAAATCTCTGAGGACCCAAAATTATTCAAGAGCTCGCTCACAGAAAGAGGCAATTTACAAGACAGATGGTTTGAAGACATTGTGCCACTTATATATGTTTATAAAGTTATCAAAGTTGAGTATGGATCATATCTCATGGGAAAGGTGCTAGAACCATCTATTCAGAAAACGCAGAAGGAATTGAGTGCTCTGTATTACAGGAAAATGTATACATGGGTAGATGAGTGGCATGGTCGTACATCCGAGGAGATTCTGCATCAGTTAATGTAAATAGTTTTTAGTATTCTGGTTGTTCAAGTTAAGATTTCTTTGTGTTCCAGTATACCATACCCATACTCCAATCATTTGCTGGTACGTTTTACAGTTGACATCTTAACTCCACCTTCAGGTTAAAAAAAATGATAGAAGCTGGAGATGTTGCAAGATTTGAAGTCCACCGCGTAATGCTGGCAGCTGAAATCCCTTATTTTAGGGCATGTTCAATGAAAACTTTGTCAACGGTAAGGAGGCTGAAAAAATGTAAAAAAATTTAACCCAAGTGCCGTCACCAATCTCTTCAATTTTGTGTACAGCGGTAGCTTACGTATTATGACCGCTAATGTGGAAACTACTCACAACATCCATATGCATATTTTCCAGTATCTTCTAAAAAAACGCTGAATCCTAATAAATAATGTGCTTAAAGTTTGTCAACTGTAAACAGCGATGTCAAAGAACTTCTTTTCTGTGCTGAAATAATTCATTTGTAGGAATGATTGATTGTGTCTGAAAGAACAGGAACAATGAATGTTGGAGGATACCTAATTGTCCAAAATCATAATACACCATCTCGTCACGATCTAGATTCTATATTAACATGAAAACAGGTTAAAATAGAACTTTTTAAATGTGCTAATCACAGATTAGACATGAGAAAGCCTGCATTTGTGTATCTCAACACTTCTCTAAAGAAGCTTATTTTTTTTATTGCATCGAAAATGGACTGAGGGATTATTACGATTTCAATTCGCGTAGAGTTGCTTTTTTTATTTATTGTATAGTTTTATTCTGTGTTATTAAAAAAAAAATTAAACTAATTTTCAATAATTTACATTTTGGTTGATCTTGTGTTTACTTGTAATTTTCAATAATTTACTTTTTGATTGTCTGATCTTGTGTCTACTGGTCATGAAGAAGTCGCATGAATTTATCTTTTAATTTTCTGGAGAAGTTAAATTAATTTTCCATTCATGCCGACCTCATAAAACTTGTGGCTTTCATTACATGATACTAGTATATAAAAAAAAAGGGACACTTTATTTAGCATAGAAATATGTGTACAAAATTTCAAGGTTAAGTTAGCAAGTTATGCTGCTTCTTGCAAAGTAATGACCTTTTCCAGGTGTCTAAAGCAACGGTGAGCATTAACTTATTTTAGGCACTTGTCAACTTCTGATGATTCAGTTTTTTTTTTAATAGCAGGAGGCACTTTTGTGTGTATGTACACAAAGTTGAGTATTTCAACTTATTTTAGGAATAGGCAAATTATGAGTTAGTTTTTTATTACTAGCAAAAGAGCATGTCTTGTGTAGAAAAAGGTGGGGGAGTGTACTCCTCTTTAATAATACTGCATGTGTGTGTTGTGTGCACATGCATATACTGTTGCCTTGGATAGGGCTATATATATCGAGAGAGCTTTTAAAATGGTCATGAAATTCATTTCCCAAATTTGGTAGACACCCTGATTATGTCCAGTTTTCAAACCAAAAACCAATGTTAAAAAAATTCCTGAGCGTTTTAACGGGAGGTCCCTAGATGGCGCTTGGAACACCATTTTTTGAGTTGCAAGCACTGTAACTTTTCCCCTAATTTAGCTAATTCTAAAACCACTTTACTCAGAATATAATGCTGATTATTTTGGTTTATCATTTTTTATTATCTGAGATGTTTTTGGAAATTTTATTGGTGATCAAAGTTGATTATTGAAATTTGCATTTTTCAATTCCCGTGCCAAATTTTCACCGGGAATGAGTCAAAACCCTCGAACTAATTTTACTGTGCAAGAACCGCGGTCACAGTAGATTGTATCTAGGGTGAGCAACTGGAATGTTTTGAGCGCTTCCAAGATTTTTTGAAATATTTTAGTTTTTTCAGTAACTATATCTCGAGTGGGGTACTCAGTACAAATCTGAATTTTATACCACAGTGATGTCTATTTGATAACATCACACCAAACTTTGATAACTTTTTTCGCCTAATAATGAAAATCTTTTGCACTATATTTTCTCCGGTATATATATTTTCTTGCATTGCTCTTTATTTACACATTTTTGTATCTTTTAATTAGATATTGAAAGATAATAATTGATGGCTTCCTCTTATTGCTTTTGGTATTATAAATATTTAACGGGAATTATCGAGGATAAGTTTCTTAAGGTACGTTACCTCTCAAATTTTCGATCTATATGCTAGATCTTCGTCAGGAGTTCTTGCGTCACACTTTATTCACTAGAAAAGTCACTTAACACAAGGGACTGCTTGAAAAACTAAAGAAAATCAGCACTAAATATAAAATTAGGTTAGCTCCAGGTTTAAATAACATTAAAACATACCATCCCTAAAACGAAGAGAAGAAACACTACTCCAGGAAGGAGTCATTTATAAAATCGAAAGTTCATGTGGATTACCATGTATAGGAGAAACAGGATGAAGATTAACTACCAGAGTTAAAGAAAACAAAAGCAGTAATAAGGAACATCTCAAATAAAACAGGATTAGACAAGCACATACAACAAACTGAATGGACTGGGACTCCTTAAAAGTGATCAAACATCCATCCCACGCAATTATTCGGAAATTAGAGGAATACCTGGAAATTTACAAGACACAAGGTGGCAACATCAATGACCATGTTGGATGGAAAATCCATCAGGCTTGGTCGCCAGACCTGTGGAAGTAGTGTGACGCAAGAACTCCTGAAGATCTAGTGTATAGATCGAAAATTTGAGAGGTAACGTACCTTAAGAAATTTATCCTCGATAATTCCTGTTAAATATTTATAATATTGAAAGATAGTTAAAATTCTCCAAAACAAATGGAAAAACATGGATTTTTTCACAACTTTAAGCTCAAATACTTTCATTATTAGGCAAAACAAAGTGATCAGATTTTGGTATGATGTTACCAAATAGAAGTCACTGGTACAAAATGCAGATTTTTACTGTGTACCCCACTAGAAATGTGGTTACTGAAAAAAAAAAAATTCCCATTTTCATCTGTAAAAAAATCTTGGAAGTGCTCAAAACACTCCAGTTTTCTCACCCTAGGTACAATCTACTGTTACCATGGTTCTTGCACAATAAAATTGGTTCAAGTGTTTTGACCCTTTCCCAGTGAAAATTTGACTCTGAAATTGAAAAAATGCAAATTTCAATAAATAACTTTGGCCACCAATAAAATTTCCAAAGCACCTCAGAAAATAAAAAAGGGTAAATCAAAAATAATTAGCACTTAATTCTGAATAATATAGCTTTTGAATTAGCTAAATTAGGGGAAAAGTTATAGCATTTTGCATAAATACCTGTAACTCCATACATAGAAATCTTCAAAGCGCCATCAAGGAACCTCCCCGCCAAACGATCAGGGATTTTTTTTTTTTTTTATAAAATTAGTTTTGAACTCTAAAGATGTATAAACAACTGCAAGAAATAATAAAAAATGGTGCAGCAACCAGCCCTTGTTGTTTAATGGCATGGAATGACCTAGATAATCTCTGTGAAATAATGTTATTCAACATTTGTGCAAAACAAAAGGGAAAAAATGCTTGCCCTTTTTGTTTGTTGATAAGCAAGGTATGCCTTTTCAGAGAAACTAAACTTTAAACTACAAGCTGCTGAAGAGACAGCTGTGACATCACAGTCTCATCTAAAGCAGGGGTTGAAAAACATCTGAAAAATTGCATATGCAGAAAATGCCCAGGAAGTAAAATCTACATACACAGAAAAATTTATCTTTTAAGATAACAACAGAAGCCTCATTTTTATAAAGTTGAAATTATAATAAACTTTTTTTTAAAGTGTCTGTTTTTTTTTTTTTTTATTGAAGGTTAAACGACTACTCTGAGCAACTTTATGGGCTATAAGATAAGCTGTTGCCCATCCCTAATTTTGGGTCACTGGTTCCAGGGAAGGGAAATAGCCAGTGCCATAAGACAAACACAACATCCATGCCTCACCAGGATTCGAACCTGTACCCTTCACAGATGAATGATAATGTCTGTATTCGAAATGCACAAAAGCATATATCTCAAGTTTTAAGAAAGGTAATAGATGGCATTTGAGAAATTTAGCAATGATGCTATGTGCAATAATTTTTAATATACGTCCTGTGTTTTGCAGAAAAATTAAATAATCATAGTTAAATCAAATGTACAGCAGTTTAAGTAGTTTTTAAGCATTTTGAATATAAAAATTATTTGCCCTATTTGTGCAAACAAAAGTGATTTTGCATCATAAAATATCCCAAGAATTGTTTAGAAACAAATTCTGAAAAGTTCATGTGGTGATTTCATAATGAAGTACACTAATGTTTGCTTAAGCAAAGTGAAAAACAGGAAGTGCTGTTCTGTACTATGACGTTCGTAAATCATCAACGATGCTCATGCAATTGTGCTAATGTTAGAGGTATGTCTGTTGGAGGTCCCTTTCAAGACCACTGGAGACCAGCACTTGGGGGGAGGGGGGCTCAGTCGAGTTTTTTTTTTTTTTTTTGTACAGTGGTGTCTGAAGTTCCATTTCATAATGTGATTCTTTCTGAAAACTTTGTTTGATTCCAGGGTCATTTATGGATCGCCAGCAGCCCTTGTGAAATTGCTGAAATTTCCACTAGCCAGTGTGGCTAGTGGAATGAAACTTTCACTAGCCAAATGACAAAATCTACTGGCCATGCAAAAAAAAAAAAAGATAATAATTCAGTAACTATGTTTTCATGAAATCAAATGCTTTTATTTTCTTTCTGATGAGAGACCCCTCTCCCATTAACTTCATAAAAACAGATGCACAGCAGTTACTGCATAGGGTCATTAGATTGACTGCAAATATTGCATATGCTTTTGTTCCCAAATGATTGATTTTTTGAGAATTTATTTTCAGTGTTGTAACATCATTACTCTTACCACCTTAATTTACACATACATCATTTAGTTTTAAGAGGCCATTGAAGTTAGCTGCCTGATTTCTTTAATAATACTTAAAGGGGGAAAAGCTAGGATATATGTATAAGTGGCACTAATAATGTTGATACAGTTTACTGCTGATATGTACTGTGTCTGATCTGCCCACCACAATTGAATTGCATTTCGAAGATCAAAATCTTCAATTGAAGGGCTATTGTATTTAATCATCATTAAAGTGTTGCTATTCAGACATGCCCGATTACTCGTTTTTATGAGGTTCATTTCTAAAAAGCCAAGCTCACAAGGAGCAGTACTACACGGTATTAGATCTAGCAGCTGCATCATCTTAAAAACATTGCCATAACAGTTTTTTTCTCTTTTTGTTCAGCATATATGCTGCTAAACAGAGATTCAAAGATAATTATTTTACCTGTAGTACTTTGTGGAAGTTATACCATGGCAAAGGTTACTTTAGTAACCTTGACTCTTTGGTCACTCCAGGCTGATCCTTCGGCAGATTCTCTCAAATCCCGCCTTCATTTACATTAATTCGAAGCAGCTGTAGGAACACGGGTGAGAAAACTGAACTCGTTATTCCTTCACAAGTTTGGGGGGGGGGGTAGAGTTGGAGAAAAAATCTACTGGCCGTCATTGGCTACTATATTAAAAAATTTACTAGCCACTACAAAATATCTGGTTGCCACTGGCTACCGACATTCGCAAGGGCTGATCGCCTGTCTGGCACTGATTTATACTATGGTAAGTAGTACCGATGCGGTGGGTAGCTCATGCTGAGGTGTTAATCAGAATAGAAAAACACTAGGAAACTCAATGAGTTGTTGGATCTTTGTCTTTAAGCAAGAGCTTCATGGGTTGTGGAGGAATCTTAACTGCAATGTTGTAACACCAAAGGATTTGAAAATTGAGCCAAGCTTATAGCAGGGTGCAAAATTTGCAGTCGCCTAGTCTCCAATGGCGACCAGAAATTTATTGTTGGTGAGCAGTAAAAATATTAAAATTGTTTCCCTGTTCGGCATTTCACAAAAATAATTTGAACTGTGATAGTGCCTTCACTTTCAGTAAAACGCTATCTTTAAAATAATTCAGTGTGAGAGCCATTTTAACTATTGTATTTAACTGCATTTTTTTTCTTTTTTTGTCGTCATGAAATGTTTTCAGTAAAACTGTCTCTGACAGAGGCGTATCAATCACTGCATCATCACCAGCAGCTCAGCAAGCCAGAGCCTCTTCCGTGGGCTACGTAGCGACAGCTAAAAGGAACCCCAAAGCATTGTGGGAGGAAGCGTTTCTAGGTCCTCAGAGTGGAGATGGGCATATCTAGATATTCGTTCCCGAAACATTCATGCATCCGTAATATGGGTGGAAATTTTCGATGTATCAGCAAAAAACCACGATGTTTTGCTAAAGAACCAAATAATTCGCATCTTTCCCATCTGCAGCAGTTATTGGCACATCAATGAGTAAATCACCGTTCAATATATCAGTGATAGCTCACTAATTCAACACTGAGTAACCATAATATTTGTTAAAGTGCTTGAGGTTTCGTAAACCTCGATGCCTTGGCTCCAGTAACATCAAACATAAGAACTCTATTTTTGGCGACGAAACATCACAGAAAAACAGAAAAAAAAAATAGCTAATTTGTGACATAGAAAGGTGATATTCCCTTTTTCAGTATAAGAATATGAGAAAGAAAGGTGATATTCCCTTTTTCAGTATAAGAATACGAGAAAGAAAGGTGATATTTCCTTTCTCTGTATGAATGAAAAAGACAAATTCATTTACTTATCACAAAAAAAAAAATCAAAGTCATTGCCCTATTGCAGTTTCAAACTTTGGTCATGAAACCTCGATTTTTGGGGAGGGTGGGGGAGAAAGTATCAGTTCCTGTAACGCCAAGGAAAATAACTCTATTTTCGGTGATGAAACATCATGCAAAATGGCGAAAAAGTCCCTAATTCATGACCTAAGATTACATTTAAAAGAATGCAGCACAGAGAAATTCATTTACTTCACGTAGAAAATATTTTGCAGTTTCTAACGTTGATTCTCAAAAACACTGATATTTTCCCCCATCCGTACTCCGATTAATCTTTGCTGTACCAGCTGGGATTCCAGGAAACGTGTTTATGTACATATGAGGAAAAGGAGCATGGTGGTGGTGGTGCTAACAGTTCACTTTATTGGGTTGTTGTGTATGACTGACATTTTTTTAAATGTTGTTTTAGTTATTTCTTTTCCTCCAGCACTAAAAAATATTGGCTTTTGATGACTTTCGTGGTTTAATACAACCTGGAGGGTTATTATTATTACTATTATTTTCTGAGATCTCAGCTGTAGCACAATTGCAGAGTTGTATATATATATAAATATTTGCATACACAATCATTAAAACAGAAAACTTGCTACAAATTCACTGTCTCTTGCATGTCACAGTGGTGTGATGGCAAGTGAAAAACATTTTTGATGGCTAGTAGAGTTAGACCTGAAATTTTAAGCCCTGCTTATAGGAAAAAGAAAGGTTGAAAGGAATCAAAGCAAATTAATGGGTTATTATATTTGCACTTTTAAGGTATTAAACTCTTGCAAAGTGCGCATAGTTGAAGTAAGAAGGAAGTAAGAAGCGTAAGCAAGAAGTCTGTAAACCTTGGAAGCCCAGTTACATCACGATGAATGACGTGTTGGAAGTGTGTTGTCATTGGAGGTTACCATGATCTTTATGGTGAGTACGTGGTACTTTCTAATGGTTGTTTCATTTATAAATTAATGGGTGTTTGGAAGTTTCAAAAATAAACAGGCAATCTGCTGTTGTGACTCAAACTTTGGATAAAGGAGAGAAGGAAGTTATTTGATTTGCCAATATTTAAAATATTAGTATGAGAGGTGTCTGATAAGTGTCTGGATTTTTATTCCTATCAATTACAGGAGAGAAATAAAAACACAGGATGCACAAATACGATATGTATTTTATACAGTGTTGTGTCAGTCAAAGTCACTTTTCCACGTATTCTCCATTCAGCACAATGCATTTCCTCCACTGATCAACAAGTCGATTCATTCCAGTAGCAAAATCAGCAGGGGTGTTGTGACTCCATTGACAGACAGCTGCTTGCAGATCGTCCATGTTGTCATAGTGGTGGCTATAAAGACTCTTCAAGGGACTGAAAACATGAAAATTGGAAGGTGCCAAGTCTGGATTGTAAGCAGGGTGCAGAAGAACGATCGACCTCTGTTTTGGGATTTCTGTTTGCACTGGTTTAGCAATATGTGGGCAAGTGTTATCATGCTGAAGCAACATTTAGTCATAAACGGCCAACATTTTGAAGCAACATTTAGTCATAATAGTTTCACGTTTTTCAATGTTGGCCGTTTGGTTCAGATATGCTGCTCAAGTTTTCTCAGTGTCTTTACCATAGGCCTTCACATTTATTGTTTAATTTTTTTACCAAGTACTCGACCAGAAGGGGATACTGTGTTTGTCTCAGAAGACAATAGCCATGACCTTGGAAGCTGACGAACCAACTTTGAACTTCTTTGATGACGAATTCAGATACTTTGCCGTTTTGTCTCTGGTTCGAACTGGTGAATCCATGTTTCATTGCCTGTGATTACGCATCACCTTCCTTATCGTTGCTGTGTACCAAGTTCTTTGTAAATGTCTAGCCTTTGGCATTTGTGCACCACTGTAAGCATTTGGGGTACCCATCTGGCACAGATCTTCCTATAGTTGAGATGTTCTTCATGCATAATTCATCCAACCCAATCTTTTCTGATATCCAGTGCCATGGCAGTATCCCGAACATGAATGTGTGTCACCTTAATCAAGTTGTCAACCCGTTTAATCGTTTCATCAGTCATCGCCTGTTAAGCCTACCTAATCGTGCCTAATCTTCAAGGCTCTTGTAACCAGCTTTGAACTTTGCAACTCATTAATAAACACCGTCCAAAGTCTTCTTGTAATGTCTACGGCCTTTGCGCCTTCTTGATTAAAAATTTCACTACTGCCCAAATTGAAACTTAACGTATATGCTATTGTTTTTGATCGACACTGCCACCAAACATTAGCATCAAGTGACTCCGCTTTTATTCGCTTCATTGAAAGTAGTCATAATAGTTTCACGCATACATACAATCATTCACACGGTTTTGTATCAATGGAGATAAAAATCCAGATACTTATAAGACACCCTCGCATAGGCATACCCAAGGGGATGGTCCTCGGGTCCGAACCCCTCCTTGAGGGGAGATTGAGTACCAATTTAAAGCAATATATATGTATATATGAGGTTTTCATGAATGAACTAAATCCATGGACTCCCCCCCCCCCCGTCCCCTTAAGAAATTTCTGGCTACACCACTGACCCGCTCGTATATTCTTGAAATGAAAGAGGGCTATTACAAGTACAGTTAGTTACCTCTGTGAATGTAAGATTTGATGGCTGCAAGTTAATACTTCTCAGAGGTATGTGAATAGAAAAGGATGATATTTAGAGTAGTTGTAGGTTTTCTGTAAACAGACACACCCATGGTAAAGTTTGAGTTTAGGTTTAGGTTAACATCCAAAAAACTGAAATAGGAAGAATGAATCATGCTTAATTACATAAGGAGATTATAACTTTTACAAAAAAGTTAAAAGTTGGAAGCTTTCAACCGTGTTTTAGGTCTTCATCACGCCAATGAAGATCTAAGACAAGACTGAAAGTTTCCAACTTTGAACTTTTTTATAAAAGTTCTAATCTCTTTACATAACTAAGTGTGATTCATTCTTCTTATTTCAGTTATTTCTCGTTACATGTTATTGTCCATCATCATCAACATCCAAGAAGTTTATGTTATTATTAAGTTGTTCATTATACAGTAGTGGCCAAAATTGTGGAAACCTTTTGGAAAAAGTGTATTTTTAGGTTTGATGGCTCATAACACCACTTTTATTTTAGAGTAATACCCTAAAATTATATATCAGTGGAAAGATAATTTCACCAAGAATGTAATGCAATAAAGTTTGTTCAATTATCTGTATTCCTTTGAAAAGTTATAGCCAAATGACCAGAAAAAGAAAGCACAACTTGCTTAGGTTGATATGACGCAGCTTTCCTTCATTTAAATGTAGCCAATGAGCATGAGTGTTTATGAGCATGAGTGTTTAGAGTGCCAATCAGATGTTATCTTCTTTTGGCAATGAGCCAGTCAGGTCACAGTAGGATTCAGGTATTGATGTCATGTATTGGAGCTGAGAGGACATTTGTCAGTGTGTTATGTGATTGCTATAAAGTTTTTTTTTTTTTTGTGTGTGTGTGTTCTTTCATTTAGTGAGCTTGTAAAATGTAATAAAATTAAACGAACAGAGTTGACTTGTCACCCAGAAAGCGATGTAAAACAGTACTATTAAGTGAACAAGGCTTCAGCTAGGGAGAAATTAGAAGAAAAATTGGTGGAAACTTAATGAAAAGTGGCATTTCTAAATTTTTGAAGAGATAAGGAGACTCAGTTACTACAAAACCAGACTGGTAATGGCAGGAAAAGTTGCACAACAGCAAGTGGTGATAGAAAAATTAAGAGACTGTGCCTGGGTGACATAAGAAAATCATTTGGGTGTATACAAAACGAAATGGTGCAATACCATGTGAAGTTGAATGCAAGGACTGTTCGGCGTAGACTGCAGAAATTTGGTCTAAAAGCTAGAATTCCACACAAAAAAGCAATTTTTATCTTTCAAACAAAGGTTGAAAATATTAAAATGGGCTAAAATCCATGTTAACTGGATAGCTGAACAATGGGACAGTGTTATTTGGAGTGATGAGACCAAAATCTCCCTGTTTGGTAAAGATGGCATAAAATACGTAAGGAGAAGAATCAGAGATTTGCACTCTGATTGCATTACATGTACCGTGAAACACCCAGTTAGTGTTATGATCTGACGTTGTATGACATCAAAAGGTATGGGCAGAATTTGCGTGATTAATGGGAATATAAATGACCAAAAATACATGAATGAAATACTTGAGCAAACTGAAGCCTCCGCACGTGATCTTTTCCAAGATAATAAAGCATTTATATTTCAACAGCATTCAGCTCCATATCATGTTGCTGCTGTGTGCAAAAAGTGATTTCAAGATAATCATATTCCACTGCTGGAATGGCCTGGGAATAGCCCAGACCTTCACCCCATCGAAAATCTACAGAGCCGACTAAAGGGACTTGCTAGTCAGAAGCAACCCAGCAATAAAACCCAATTAATAAAAGCAATAATTCAATCTTAGTTTCACATTATAACAGCTGCAGAACTAAAAAACTTGGTTCACTCCATGGGAAGGCGTTGTAAGGCCATAATTGACGCTAAAGGTTACCCAACTAAGTATTAACTGCATGGTGAGAATTTTTGTATATCTCATTTTTTCCATGTGTTTCACTTTTCTTCTTTATAACTGCTGTTCTAATACAAAATCATTCATAAAAGTTACTGCAATACATTCTTGATGAAACTGTCTTTCCATTAATATGTATATAATTTTAGGGTATTACTACAAAAAAAAAAAAAAAAGTGGTGTTATGAGCCATCAAACCTCAAAAATACACTATTTCCGAAAGATTTCCACAATTTTGGCCACTACTGTAAGTGAACTTTATAGTGGGGAATTTATGCTCACCATTCCTTTCCACGGAGAGTTCCAAAATGCCCATCAAAGTCAACGGCAACTCTACCAGCATGTTTCCAACTTCGATTGCGGGAGAAGCATGGCATATCAGGATTGCCGATTATCACTTCAAGACATCAGTGCTCCTGTGGAACAGCATGCTAACATGGTGGGAAGAATATGGCATGAGTGGGTAGCGGAGGAATAAATACACCTATGTGTGAGATCCCAACAACCTCGTCACACCACCGAATGAGAGGACAGACATCTGGTGCCCATAGATCTGACGGATCGCACAGCCGCATTGACCACTGTAGTTCAGGTGTGTAGCACTACACCCAGTCTCCACACAGATGGTTTGCCGTTGTCTGAAATAGCAGGGCATTTTTGTGCTATGCCCAATGCTTCATTTACCTTTGACTGTACAACACCAGTGTCTGTGACTTAAGTGGTGCTAAGAATGTTGCACATGGAGGAGGAATGGAAAGGCATCATGTTTTCTAACTAATTCTGCTTTAGTTTGTAGCACCATGATAAACGAATCCATGTCTGGCAGTACCCAGGTGAGTCCTGCATTATGCTGCTTCATACCAGTCCAGTACCTGGCATTATGGTGTGGGGCATCATATGATTCCACTCTCACATGCACCTTGTCCGCATTACCAGTACGTTGAACAGCCATTGTTACATCACTGAGGTGTTGTAACCTGTTGTTGTACCTTACCTTCAGAGACTGTGTGGTGCCATTTACCAAAAGGATAAGGTGCGACCGCATACCTCACGCAAAGTTCAAGACTTCTGGACCGCCACCATGCGGCATATTTTCCTTGGCCTGCACGGTCCCTGGATTTGTTTCTTGTTGAACACGTGGTCCATGATCACCAAACGACTGGCACGACAGCAACCACCCTGGTTACAACAGAACTGTGGCATCGTATCAAAGCTGTGTGGACAAACATTTTCCAAATGCACATCCAATGCCTCTCTCTCTCGATGCTGGACTGTGTAGCAGCTATAATTTCTGCCTATGGTGGCCACACCAGATACTGATTGTTATGTGTTACCCTCATTTCACCATGCTGCATTTATTATCGATTCACCCTTGTATCATCTGCTTTCTGTACAATAAATATGACTTTGATGTCTCTTGTCTTTCACAGTGTTGCACTTTTAATTGGTAATGGCCAGCAGTACATTTCGCTTTTTCCGTCTCATTTATGAGATGGACTTTTTACATAAACGCAATAGTATATGTCAGTTACACGTGGAAATGTATTGCTAAAATACACTGCAAGAAATTTTTATCATATTTTCTTGAGATGAAAAGGAAACTATATACCTAGAAATATCTTTAGGTTTTAAATGATAAAATGGAATTATATGAGCACAGTCACTCATGTGACCAAAGGGCAGGACCTCAGAGGTTCTTAAAATTAAAGGGGTCTTTCAAAAAGTACAAAATCTCTTGTTATCCCAAATGGTAGGGACGGATTGGATGTGTGTGTAGGGGGACAGGGGGTTGGCCAGTTCTCCTGGCAGATGGGCAGGGTTGCTGAAGTGTAGACAAGAGAGTGAAGATGTGGGCCGTGCTTGCAAATCTAAGATTAAGGGAAAATGTTCTGCAAGGGATTGAAACTTAACATCTAACAAAAAAAATTCTATAGAAAAGAATATTCTGCAAATAATTTGTTTGAAATCTAAGATTTAAAAAATAAATATTGTGCAAGGCATTGAAATCTAAGGGGGAAAAATATGTTGTGCAAGAGAAATCGAAGACAAAAAATGTTCTGCAAGGGGACTGTTCTGTGATGCACATCACAGTTTTAAGTACTTTCTGCCCTTGGGATGTACAAGGAGTGTTCAAATGAAAAGGTACGAAACGACACTGTGGGTATAAATGAAGACTTTATTCAAAGTATACACCATAGGCCGTAGCACAACGATCCCATTGATTAACGAGCCGAAGGATTCCTTGTTCCCAGAATTCCTGTGGCCGTGACGAGACCCAGTCCTGCACAGCGTCCTTGAGTTCGTCGTCTGAGTGGAAGCACTTCCCTTTCAGATGTTTTTTCAGGGGACCAAACACATGGAAATCGCAGGGCGACATGTCCGGGCTGTAGGGCGGATGGTCAAGCTGCTCCCACTGGAACTTGGCCAGTTCCGCGTGTGTGACCCTGGAGACGTGTGGACGCGCGTTATCATGGAGCAGAACTATACCCTCCGTGAGCAGCCCCGGTCTTTTGTTCTTGATGGACCTGCGTAGGCTTCGGAGTGTCTCACAGTACACATCGGAGTTAATGGTTCGTCTGTGCTGGAGGAATTCAACAAGTAGTGGACCTTGGACGTCGAAAAAGACGGTGAGCAACACCTTGCCTACTGACGCACTGCTTTGAACTTTTTAGGGGAGGTGACGACGCATGCTTCCACTGCATGCTGTCCTGCTTTGTCTCTGGCTCGTAGTGATGGCACCAGCTCTCATCACCTGTGACAATCCGCTCCAGGAAAGCGGGGTCTTCATGATACCGAAACAGATGTTGAAGTGCTAGCCCCATACGCAGTTCCTTTTGCTGCTCGGTGAGCTGCTTCGGAACCCACTGCGCGCACACCTTCCGATAACGCAACCTGTCGTGAACAATTGTCCACACTGTTCCAACGCTGACATCTACCTCCACCGCCAACATTCGCAATGTGACACGCCGATCACCTCTCACTAGGTCGTCCACCTTGTCGATGAGATCGGCCGTGATGACTGTGTTTGCCTGGCCTGGTCTCGGGTCATCAACCAAACTCTCACGGCCTGCACGCAAAGGGGCACTCCATTTTCTCACTGACTTGTCGGACACACAGTCTTCCCCATATGCGATCACCATCCGGCGATGAATAGCGGCCAGTTTAACACCTTCCGCTGTCAGAAATCGGATAACGCCTTGCTGCTCCTCAAACGTCGAATTTTGCAATGTGAACGCCATCCTGTCCTCACACGCACTGCCGCGTCAATTGGACGGCACTCTTTATAAGAGCCTCTGCTCTCTCCTGCGCATGCGGGCGCCCGCGCATGCTCCGATCCACGCCGGCGACTCCAATCGCATCCCTAGATGTGTCGCTACGTTCTCCCATAGCGGCACAGGCAAATATGTTAACGGTTACGTTCTTATGACGTTTCGTACCTTTTCATTTGAACACCCTTATACAACACTTTCACAGGCTGAAGCAAAATTTCAAAAAATGGAAAAGGGGGGTGGGGGGTGTAGTGGTAGTGGTACAGAAGGTTTTTGACTTGAATAAACAGCAAATTCTCAAAAGAACAGTAGTTCACTAACACTTTGAAAGCGGCTATTGTCAACCACAATGCATGTGTGTAACAAATGTTAAATACTTTCCCAGACAGGATTTTTTTTCTATTGGAGGTTTAAGGATCATCGTGAGCAACTCAATGGGCTATAAGCAGTTACCTGTCCATAATTTAGGGTCGCTGGTTCCAGGGAAGGTAGAGAACCAGTGCCGTAAGACAAACATAACGTGGATGCCTCACCGGGATTCGAACCCGGACCCCTTTCGGACGAATAATCAGACGCCATCGCTTAGACCACTGCACCACCGGGGCAGCGACACGGTTTTGCATAGAACAGAGAATGCCTTGTGCAACTTCTTTGTTCCCAGAGAAACAAGAAGGGTGTGCAAAGGAGAAAATGGGGAGGGGCTCTTGGAGCTCCCAGTAACTGAAATGACTCACCTTCAAGGTCATGAAGGAACACTCACACAGGGTTATTAGATAGACAGCCTTCCCATTATGGGTTGGGCTGTTCATTGCTCTTTGGTACAGCTTCTAACATCAAATACAAGAAAAAAACGAGTGATCAAAAAATAACATGTCTTGAATCCTTTACCTGTTGCTCCTCTGTATTAATGGAAATATCATCAATAACATCTGCGTTCATCAAGAGGAAAAACATATTTAATAACAATTACACACACTGACTTTTCATTGTTATACATAGAATGGCTAAACTTCCAAATCTCAGTGCATCTTGTAATTCTATGTACTGTATCAGTCTGCTTAATTTACATAAACCTGTGTACACCCACCATCACAGGGTAAAGAAATTAACTGCTGCCTAAATATCATTGTACTGTACATACATATCACTAAGCTGTTCTCTGAGATTCAGAGGGGTTAGCTCCAAAACGAAATACAAACTACCAGACATTTTTACTTACTGTTGTCGTATCAAACTTCTCCATTTACAGCAATCTTGACATACAACTCGGGCTTCACTCACATCCATCACACGCCATACATAAGATCTATACTTCATACTCATAATCTTTTTCTCATGCAGACACTCCTGAATCTGATCCTCCTATGCCTTCCTTGGCCTTCCTTCCTGCCCCAAAAAGATTTTCTTAGTAAGCATCTCATCACTCATTCTTTCAACATGGCCAAACCACCGAAGCATATTAGTTTCCACCTTGCTAACAACATTTTGCTTCACATCACACAACTGCAACACATCTTCATTCCTCACACAATCAAAACGTGTCTTGCCACAAACCCCGTAAGTAGCGCATTTCTCCACCAAACAAAAGACTCCTATGTTTCTTATGCTGTACCCAGGTTTTAATGCCATACATCAGTGTAGGAACAATTACACTTTCATACACAGCCATGACTTTCTTCATTGAAAGTCATATCATTGTGGAGCACATTTATAGAAAAATAATTCCAATGCTGCAATAACAAGGATTTTTTTATACACAGAAATGTGGATTTTTTTACACAAGGGAAATACTGAATAATAACAGGACTCACTAATATGAAACCCATTTGAAAATTTGCAGTTCTGTGGATCTATCCCTTATTACTCTTCTGTTGCCTACATGCTCAAGAAAATTTTCAAGAAGTTTTCTATCATCTGGCCATCAGTTCCAACCCTTTTATTATAAAATTAATTTTGGATAATAGAGACAAAGTTACCCCCCCCCCAATCTTCCTGGAGTTTACCTTATTCCGATCTGAACATCTGGTTAAAATTACTACATTGGAAGCACTTTCTGCAGTAACAAAAGTCGTTTATTGGAACACAAAAATGATGTGCATAAAGGAAATTCTAAAACTTCCTTGGCATCCCTAACTTTGGAGGACATTTCTGCTGAACGTCTTTGGAATGACACTAATAGACTTGCCCCGTTCGTTGATCATTTTTCGTTACGCTTTCGAGAAGTTTGAAAATTCTATATTAATATGGAAGTCAATATTAAAAAAGAAATAATGTTTATAACTGTACAGATCTGGCAACAACTACCGCCATTGTTTTCATCTGTCAACAAGACTGAAGTTATCAGTTGAAAGTGTCCTTAAATGAAATGTTTTTGCAGGGATTCCTTGTCCCCGAACCCTTCTGTCTACGGTCTAAGTTAGAGTACTGTGAGATAGTATACCAAATTTGGTTGTTTTTAATTTGAAAACTGTAGATTTATGAAAATTTTCTATGGGGCCCTCCTTGACCTCTTCCAAAAACCATCTACGGTCTAAGTTAAAGTACCATGATATAGTATACCAAATTTGCTGATTCTGATAAAAATTTTGCATGGGGGGCCCCTTTACCCCTTCCAAAACCCATCTATGGTTTAAGTTAGAGTACAATGAGATAGTATACCAAATTTGGTTGTTCTAAATTAAAAACTGTAGATCTTACAAACATTTTATATGGGAACCCCTTGACCCCGGGCTCTGACCCCTTTCAAAAACCATCTACAGTCTAAGTTTGAGTACCATGTGGACATTTTCTGGACACTGTCAACATTATGACCACAACTGACTTTGACCAGGTGAATGAGTTTGTGTATTTAGGAAATATGTTTGACAGAGAAAACAGATTAGGTTGTGTAATTAGAAGGCAAGTAAATTCAGCTTTGAATGTTGTAACTGCTTCAGAAGAATTTTGCACAACTGATGGGTAGCTAAAAAAAATGGTCCTGAATAGCTATGTATGAAAGAGTGATTCTGCCTACTCTGGTGTGCGGTAGTGAAACCTGGTACTATAGAAGAGACACAGAAGTTATTTGTGTGATGAAGGCATATTGTGAAGTAATTTGTGTGTGTGATGATGTGTAATGTGAAGCAAAATATGTTGGTTGGGTGGAGACAAGTACTGTGAGGTGGTTTGTCCACGTTGAAGGAATGAGTGATGAGATGCTAAGAAAGTTTATTCAGCCCAAGTTGCAGGAAAGAAAAGGTAGAAAAAGGCCAAGGAAATCTTGACCATATGCTGAAATGAGTGCCACACAAAATGATAATTAGTCAATAAAGCTCACGTCGAACACTGGCTTCCTTGTTTATTAATTTAAACTCTAAAACTTGTAGTATGGGTTTTTTTTTCTGGAATTATTTATTTTAAATTGCTAATTTTCAGACAGAACTCTTCTTCATCAGGCAGTCACCATTTAGGGCCACTGGTTCCAGGGAAGGGAGACAGTGAGTGCTATAAGACTAACGCACATCATCTATGCCTCTCCGGGATTCGAACCGGAACCCATCTCGAATGAATGGTCAGAAGCCAGCACTCAGACCACTGTGCCACCGAGGTGGCAGGGTTATGTGATGTACAGCCATATTTTTATCTCGAAGAGGTTTTTGTGTCTGGAGAAGTGAAATTCAGATGGCCGCCTCAGTGGCGCAGTGGTCTAAGTGCTGGCTTCTGATCATTCATCCAAGAGGGTCCGGGTTCAAATCCATACTTAGTTGCCCACCCACTCTACTGCAGCAGTGTATTCCCTTGCCTCCTGCTTTTTACCTTCAGGACTTCTCATCTCATTATCATGAAGAGATCTAGGGAGGGTCTATTTTTCTCCCTTCTCCTCGTTCCTGATTATCCTTGCCACTCCTCCTCCTGGTGAAGTGCTATTCTACAAAATAGGATCTGTTCCTGACATCTCATGTAATTCATTGAAAACATTTTATTCAACTGCACTCATTGAAACATTTTATTCAACTGCAACTACTAGTTTATTCCATAGTTTACTTAACCAAAAACTTCGCTGTGAATTTATAGAAGCTATGACTTATTACGTGAATATACAAATCATTTAAAGTATAAACTGAACAAACTTTGTCATATACATTTTATAGTCTTTTCTGCACAAGAAAATACACAGTTGACACAGGCGGCATCAATTATGTAAGTTGCTTATTTATTTATTTTTTTCAGTATTTTACTTTTTATAAGTATTGTAGCTTTCAAAGCTACAATACTTCAAGGGTCTTTGACCCTTCAAGGGTCAAACACTGTAAATATTATGAAGGCCACTGTTCTTTAAAAAAATATCAGAACTTGGAAATAAATTATGAATGTAACATATATTATGACTTTTTTTTTTTTTTTTTTTTTTTGTAAAAGTGTTGATATACGTTAATTTCAGGAAATTTGGATTTGGTTTCAAGAAACCTGATTCCACAGAATAAGCACCCCTGCATAAGCAGAGATGCCAACCATTACGGATTCTTCGTAATTGTTACGGATTTCTCCCTGGGATTGTTTTTTCTTTGATTGGAGTTTAACAACCACAGTGAGCAACTCCACTGATCCATCCCTAATTTAGAACCACTGGTTCCAAGGAAGGGAGAGATCCAGTGCTATAAGACAAACACAACATCCATGCCTCAGCAGGATTTGAACCCGGACCCATTTAGGATGAATGATCAGAAGCCACTGTGCCACCAGGGCATCCTCCCTGGGATTATGGAGTTACAGATGACTATTCAAAAAATTACAGATATCCAGATTTTTTTCTGTTATTAAGAATATTTTACTGGTTTTATAATTAATCAATGCAAAACCTCTGAACAAAGTTCATGATGCAACTCCTTGTTGTCTTTTTTTCTAAGGAGGAGGAATGGTGTTTTGCCCATTTGAAAGCTAAGTGGAAAGAAAGCATGGTGCTGGGCCAGCATTATGTCGGGTGGGTCAGTAGACCTGTGGGAGAGTGGAGGGGTAAATAGGTGCCAACTGCTACCCTGTTTCTTGTGAGGGAAGGTCAACAATGCGACAAAGCTGAGTGTGGAATAGTCGGATCTTTTTTTCTTGGCACTTAATGATAATGGAATTGCCTGATTTTGGGGGTACAGAAAGCACTTCCCGGGTCTAAACACATGTGATTTGCAGCAAGAAGGGAACAGGCAAAGGGTTTCGTAGTAATCTCACCCTAGGGCGGAATTCTTGTGGAAAGCATGGCAGTAAACATTGCTTGATCTGAAAGGGGAAAGGGGCTTCTTTGTCTCTTAAGTTATCCTTCTTAAGGGAACAATGAGATCTCTCTTCCCAGCAAGCAATGTGAGACAATGGGGTAGACAACAATGGAGTGAGTGGGGGATGAACCAGAGGGTGGGACTGCCATGGTAATGGGCCTTAAAATCTTAGCCCCACAGACTGGGGAAGTTTCCCCTGGTTGTCTCTCAGCATTGGAAATCACCTCCTTTGACGTGCTGCACTCAAAATACTTGCACCCCCAAAAATAGGCAATTCCATTATCATCAAGTGCCAAGTAAAAAAATCTGACTATACATGAGATTCTTCCGCGAATTTGCTGAATTTCACTTTTTATTTTTTTGTCATTGTTTGGGACATTCACAAGATCGATGCAAAAATTAAGAGGATTTTTTAGGGGATTAATGGGGGGGGAGGAAGGGGTCTTTTTCCATCTGGGAATGGTATTTAATTTTCCAAAACTTTCAGAAATTTAAGTTAGATGAAGTGAAGTTTTTTTCCCATAATAGCAGTTCCTTTTTTCTCACTATGGTAGCTCTGACCAGTACTGTTCTTAAATTAAGGTGACCAGATGTCCTATTTTCCGAGGACTATCTTCAATTTCGTAAAAATGAATTAAGGACATCAAATGTCCTCAGTTTCTTATTTTTTGTCCTCAAATTTTGAAATTTCCAAAAAAACTTGAATTAGGAAAAAATGTGCTAAACAAAGTCATTGAACTCAATTGAATCAACCAAATGCAGCCAAATTTAGCATCAATTACTTATTTCATTGAAAGAAAATGGACTCATAAAGATATAGAACTATTTTCTGAAGCAGATGAATTTTTCTTTGAATTAAGTTAGAAATCATGTAGTATTAATGGGAGACATGCCGAAGCATTGAACAAAGTCATCTCGATAATCGTGTGGTATTATGTGTGTGTTTTAACCGGATTTAACTAAAGTATCTATAGGATGGGGAATAAACCTTATCTTTTTTAGCATCCACTTTCTTGCAAATAAATAAGTAATTGATGCCAAATTTGGTTACATTTGGTAGATTTCACTGAGAGTTCTACAACTTTTGTTCGGTACATTTTTTCATTAAACTGTTTCTTCAAGTGAAGTTATCAGACTTGGAATACTTCTTCTCATAGAGATAACATGCAGATACTCCATGGTTTCTGTCTGCTCAGTGTATAGTAATTTTAATGTGTCAGACATTGTCCTCAATCATGTCATTTTGAAACAAAATTGTCATCAATTTTACATTGAAAGTGAGGACAACATGCCATTTTGTCCTTAATTTTGTTCTCAAAAATCTAGTCACCTTATCTTAAATATAATTTTATTTCATGAATATTCATATTTCAACATCAAACTGTGGGCAACAATTTCCAAAAACGGAAATTAAGATGGCACAGCGATTTCCCTGTAGTCTTCAAGCTTGAGATTCTTCTGTGGATTCAAGGATTTCTGCGATCTACATTTGTCATTTGGGGCTTTCTTGAGGTCAATGCATAACTGAACAGGAATCATGAGGGGAAATTGGTAGGGGGGGGTCATGTTCCGTTTAAGAACGGAGTTTCGTCTTCCGAAAATGGAAGTTAGATGGAGTGAAGATTTTTTATCCTGTAACCATAATTTTTCTTCTTGAGATGTTCCTTCTGCCTGTTATTGTTCTGAAATATTCTTTTATTCCATAAATATTTGTATTTCAGCTTAAAAATGGAGAAATGAGATGGTCAAAATAAATATTTCTCCCATGATTATAATTTTCTTCCTGCAATGTTCTCAGTATCTTGTGTTGTTATTAAATGTTTCATGTGATTACATTTTGAAGAAATTTCCATTAAAAAGTGAATTCCTGCTGCACACAGAAGTTGCTGATATAAAAATTAGGAAGAAAGTTCCATTTTCTTCAGTAATGTACTTTGCAAATATTTTTCCAGCTGTTGTTAGTGACGGTTATCTGGACAAGTTGGAATTGGAGTTTGCCTTATACCAAGCTGATGAATTGGAAGATGTTTTGAATATCCCTAGATTTGATACTGCATGGTCAAACATTTCAAAAATGACAGGTGCAATTGGTTCTAAAGTTTGTTTTGCCACGCCTGGTGCATGCTATTCTTGTGCCTCACAGTAATACAACTGGAGACTGAATTTTTAACACTGTCAGTAAAAATTAAACAGAAGTTAAATCAAACCTAGCCATGAAAACTTTAGGGGCATTATTAGCCTTAAAAGTGAAGATGACATCATTTTTAGAGGTTTGCCATTGTGCCACGTTTTTCAGAAAAAGAATTGGCTACTGCAAAGCATGCCACAGTAGTAGCACTGAAAGACCACAAACTAGTTTAGAGAAGTTTGATTTAAAGGCTTGTAAATATGTATAGAACTTTGAAATAGAATGTGTAAATATATACATAGGAAAAATCCACATTTAGAAACTATCAGTGTACAGTGACATCCTTTTTTATTGGTAATGAAGTGAAAGAAAGCATTTGTAATGAAAAGGGAAACTGAAGCTCCAGGCAAAACTGACAGGTAAACAATTATTATTTTTCAGTTTCTTTTCCATCCTACATATTAATATTGGAGAACAGAGGGTTGTGTGAAGTTGGTTTTTCTCTTTATAAGTATACATTAATTTCTAAATGCACCCACAATTTTGAAAAAAATTACATGATCGTAAAGGATTTGTTAAAATACCTTCTCGTAATTGTGCTATTGAAAGAAGAAATTTATGTGATAGTAAAGGATTTTTGTGAAAATATAAAGCCACAATATTCCTAGATTTATTAATTTAGAACTTCTATATTAATGTAATTTCTGTTCCATCAAGCAGTATCCATCAAATTGTCAAATTTAGAAACAAGAAAGGAAAATTCATTAAAGCAGGAAAGTAGTGAAATATTTTATGATAGTGTCTGTAATTCATGTGAAAGAGTAAGTTACTATGACATATAATAGTAACTTACAGGTTACACAGTAGTATTATAATATTGTTCTTATTTTTATTAACTTTGAAAAAATGGCATGTTATATTACTGAAACTATTACTGGAAGTTTGTGTTCTATTACTGACACATTACTGAAAATTCCCCCATTGGTTGCTAGTAAATTCTGCTACGGGTTGGCATCTCTGTGTAAAATAAACAAAACACATCCATGTCATCAAATGAATTACATTTGGAATTTTTCTGATTTTCTAGCATATGGAAAGACTGCAGTTATCTGAAAATCAAAGAAAAGGTTGTTGGCAGTTGACTATACTGATGATTTTTATGAAATAAGCTGTTTTAGGTTTTCTGATGGTAATGCTGTCAGGTCTTTTGATCCCCTGTCAGTACGACAGGGGATCAAGACCTTAGTGGAGGCTGAAAGCACTTTTGTGTCTAATTTTTCAACATAACTATTGTGTATAATTTATGACTACAAAACTTGTGGTTTTGAGATAAAAAAACAACAACAACCAATGTTTACCACAATCAAAGGTTTATTATATATCGACTATAGTTTTGCAGAGCTATTGGCTCAGCATCATCAGGACGACTACGCCCAATCAAATGCAACTGATAGCAGAGCCCCTAGGGGCAAAATATGGAAGTTAGTCATTGCAAATCGAAAACGAAGAGAGATACAGCAAAATTTCCAATTACAAAGTTATAGAGCATCAATTAATTAGTAACAAAACGACATTTGTTTCACACGGATAAGATAAATTGTCGCCTGAATACCCTACAATGTTCGAAATCGATGCGTGATGATTCAAATCAGCATATTCACATTTCACAAATGTAACCGTATGCAAATGTAGATTGTGACGTTGTACCGTACCTACGATATAAAAACCAGTAGCAGGATGTACCCTGATCCGAAGTTTAGGTCTACATACGCTGTGTGAGAATGGTGAGCTTGGATTTCTGGGGTTATGTAAAAAATCAGGTGTATGCAACAGTGCCTACAAGTCTGCTAGATCTACGCTGCCATGTTACAGATGCTTGCAACAGTGTGACACCTTCCATGCTAAGGAATGTGCATGCAGAGTTACTTTCACGAATAAAAATGTGTATTGTGGGTAATAGCAAACTTTTCGAACATACTCGAGCATTAACTTTTTATCACCTTGCGCCAGTTTGCCTTTTTTGTTTTTGTTTTGTCTGACGTCATCAAACTATATTGACATAAGTACGCATTTATGTAATAAATTGTGTGTATTTGCTCATACCTATTCCTGTTCCCTTCAAACGTTCACACAAAAGATCGCGCTTCGATTTCGGACATTTTAGGGTATTCAGGCGACAATTTATCTTATTCGTGTAAAGCAAACGTCGTTTCGAACTAATTAGTTGATGCTCTACAACTTTGTATTCGGAAATTTTGCTCTATCTCTTTTTGTTTTCGATTTGCAATGGCTAACTTCCGCATTTCGCCACCAGCGGTGCTGCTATTGGTTGCATTCGATCGGGCGTAGTCACTTTACTAACCGTTATCTCACTTGCATAACTGTACCTCTCTCCGTTCGCAAGTTATTCCAGGCTAAAGGGACTTTCCTATGAACCCTGTATATACTATAAATCATCATCATCATCATCATTGTCAACCATTATCAATCCACTGCTGGACGAAGGTCTCCCCAAGTTTCCTCCACAACGGTCTGTCTTGTGCCAGTCTCCTCCATGTCACTCCCGCATATTTACGAATTTCATCCACCCATCTCCCATGTGGTCTTTTCTGGGTCTTTTCCTGTCCCTTGGAATCCAATCTAAAATTTCGGCTGTCCATCTATGGTCTGTCCTTCTGGCAGTATGTCCAGCCCATTGCCATTTCAGGGATTTAACTCTGATCATGATGTCTTCCACTCTCGTCATTTTTCGGATCCACGAGTTCCTCTTCTTATCTCTCCTGGTTATACCAAGCATGCACCTCTCCATGCTTCTTTGAGTTGTCTGCAGCCTTTGTATGTCTCTTTTAGTTAAGGTCCACGTCTCTGCACCATACGTAAGCACTGGAAGGATGCATTGATCAAACACTTTTCTTTTAAGACATAATGGCATATTGCTCTTGAAAATTATGCTGTTTCTTCCAAAAGCTCTCCAGGCAAGTTTTGTACGCCGATTAATTTCTTCATCAATGTGACCCTCACTTGATATCTGCTGTCCAAGATAAACATACGTATCTGTTATCTCCAGTTTTTCTCCATCAATCGATAAATCTTCATTTCTTGTAAAAGCATTGAACATCACTTTTGTCTTCTGAAAGTTCATTTTTAATCCCACTTCTTTACTCTTGTCAGCAAGTTCCTGGATCATACTCTGCAGCTCTGATGGGGTAGTTGCAAAAATGACTACGTCATCAGCAAAACGAAGGTGTGTTAGATAATCTCCATTAATCTTTATCCCCTTGTTTTCCCAGCTCAGCGACTGAAAAACACCCTCCAATGTGGCATTAAAGAGCTTCGGAGATATGGTGTCACCTTGTCTCACTCCCTTTCCAATTTTTATGTGTGTTGTATTTTCAAACAGCCGAATCTTTGCACTTGCATTTTCATAGATGTTATTAATAATATTAATGTATGCATCTTCAATACCGCAGGATTTCAGAGCCGTGGTAACTGCTGATGGTTTCACCGAATCAAAGGCTTTTTCATAATCGATAAAAGCCATGCACAATGGAAGTTCATATTCCCTCGCTCTTTCAATTAGTTCTCTCAGTACGTGGATATGATCTATTGTGCTGTAGCCACTCCTGAATCCAGCTTGTTCTCTCGGTTGAGCCATGTCCAGTGTTACCTTCAAGCGGTGTGAAAGAACTTTAGTGAAGATTTTATAAACCACTGATAGGAGGCTGATAGGTCTGTAGTTCCTGAGATCCTCAATATCACCTTTTTTATGTAGCAGGATCATTGTAGCATTGTTCCAATCCTCAGGAATCTTCCCTTCATTAAGGCATCGAGTGAAAATTTGGGCGAGCACTGTTTCAATTTCTCCACTTGCTTCTTGTATGATGTCTATAGTAATTCCATCTTCTCCTGGAGCTTTCCCCCGCTTCATGTTCTTGATTGCATGAGCAACTTCTGCTGGGAGGACTGGAAGAACTCTGGTACCTTTCATGATGTCTGGAGTACATGTATCATCCCTTTCATATAATTTGGAGTAGAAATCTTTCACTCTTGTCAAAATTTCGCCTCTATTTCTTGTTATAGAACCATCTTCTTTTCTCAGAGCCATAATCTGTTTTCTTCCCTTACTGAGATGTCCCTTTGCTATCTTTAGGCTTTGGTTGTTTTCAATTGCTTTCCTCACTAGCTCACAGTTGAATTTCCTTACGTCTTCAGTGATACTTTTTCGTGCTGTCTTGCATAGCTCTATATATTCCACTTTGGAAGTCACATCTTCTTTAGTTGTCCTCATCTCTCTTCTTTTTTGCATCAACATTTTGGTTTTTCCTGATAATTTGTTTACATGCAACTTGTTCTTAGACCCAGCTAATTTTGTTGCTGTTTCCATAAGAGCTTTGGTTACTTTTCTGTTAACTTCCGAAATATCCACTTCTTCCGATGTTAGGCCTTCTAAAGCAGAGAATCTGTTCTTCAGTTCCAACTTGAAAGTATTATGGTGTTTTTTAAGGTTGGTTATGTCAATACATTTTGTTTGTCTTATGAGCTTGCCACGTTCCAGTTTAGTGTTGAGGTGCATCTTACATCTCACCAATCTATGGTCACTACCTGTGTTGAACTTTTTCAGCACACTGCAGTCTTCGATGACGAATTTTTTGTTACACGTAATAAAATCAATTTCATTTGTCGTCCCAATTGGATGTCTCCATGTCCATTTCCTGTGTGGCTTTTTCTTGAAAAAGGAATTCAAGATGAAAAATCCTTCTGCCTCTGCAAACTCAACGAGAGTATTTCCACGCTGGTTTCTGTTGCCGTGACCGAATTTACCTACTGAAATTTCATTCTGTTGCCGGTGCCCTATTTTTGCATTGAAATCTCCCATAATTATCTTCAAGTGCTGCTTACCTTTATTATTTAGATTACGAATTTCCTCATAAAATTCTTCAATTTCTTCTTCAGGATGACTTGTGGTGGGTGCATAAGTTTGAATAATCTGAGCCTGGTATCTTCTCGATAGTTGGATAACGAGTCGTGCAGCTCTGTCAGAGGAACTTTCAACTTCTACCACTTTATCCTTCAGTTTCTTGTTTATTATAAATCCAACACCACTAGTTCTGCCAGTATCTGTCCCACGATAATAGAAGAGATGTCCACTTTTCAGTTCAATGAGATCTTCTCCTTTTCTCCTTACCTCACTCAGCCCGACGATGTCCCACTTGATCCTTTGTAGTTCCTCTTCCAATTCAAGAAGCCTTAAATCAGAAGATAGGGAGCGTCCGTTGTAGGTAGCCAAGGTCAGCATCAAATGGCAGCCTAGTCCGGTCCTCCGGGGATTCTTAGCACCCTCTGCCTTCATGTCGCACTGGCCGCTGCCTTGGCCAGGTACATTCCAGCTGCCGGAGACTGAGGGCCAAGATTTAAGTTGTAGAGTCATTTTGGTGGTGTTTGGCCATAACTCACCACGCTGGCCAAGCGGGTTGGTGAGTGTGGGATAGCATTTCCTCTGATCCCGATGGTATAGTTATACCGCTATTCGCGGTCGTCAGAGCCCCTTTAGTGGGAACAGGATGCACCACGAGAAGGCGGGGTTGACATTTGTCAAGGAGAGGCTGTGATGTTACGCATCACCTGACCTTACATCCCTATACTATAAATACATGTATATATATAATATTAACAAGAAATAGAGGCGAAATTCTGACAAGAGTGAAAGATTTCTACTCCAAATTATATGAAAGGGATGATACAAGTACTCCAGACATCATGAAAGGTACCAGTACCAGAGTTCTTCCAGTCCTCCCAGCAGAAGTTGCACATGCAATCAAGAACATGAAGTGGGGAAAAGCTCCAGGGAGAAGATGGAATTACTGTAGATATCATACAAGAAGCAAGTGGAGAAACTGAAACAGTACTCGCCCAAGTTTTCACTCTATGCCTTAATGAAGGGAAGATTCCTGAGGACTGGAACAAAGCTACAATGATCTTGCTACATAAAAAAGGTGACATTGAGGATCTCAGGAACTACAGACCTATCAGCCTCCACTGGATCAGTGGTTTATAAAATCTTCACTAAAGTTCTTTCACACCGCTTGAAGGTGACAATGGACATGGCTCCACCGAGAGAACAAGCTGGATTCAGGAGTGGCTATAGCACTATAGATCATATCCACATACTGAGAGAACTAATTGAAACAGCGAGGGAATATGAAATTCCATTGTGCATGGCTTTTATCGATCATGAA
This sequence comes from Macrothele yani, assembly GCA_039090855.1. Lineage (NCBI taxonomy): Eukaryota > Metazoa > Arthropoda > Arachnida > Araneae > Macrothelidae > Macrothele > Macrothele yani. The sequence continues at coordinate 97,964,509 of CM076995.1, read as the reverse complement.
AAAGCCTTTGATTCAGTGAAACCATCAGCAGTCACAATGGCTCTGAAATCCTGCGGTATTGAAGATGCACGCATTGATATTATGAATAACATCTATGAAAATGCAAGTACAAAGATTCGGCTGTTTGAAAATACAACACGCATAAAAATTGGAAAGAGAGTGAGACAAGGTGACACCATATCTCCCAAGCTCTTTAATGCCACATTGGAAAATGTCTTTCAATCAATGAACTGGGAAAACAAAGGGATAAATATTAATAGAGATTATCTAACTCATCTTCGTTTTGCTGATGACGTAGTCATTTTTGCAGTCATTTTTGCAATTACCCCATCAGAGCTGCAGAGTATGATCCAGGAACTTGCTGACAAGAGTAAAGAAGTGGGATTAAAAATGAACTTTCAGAAGACAAAAGTGATGTACAATGCTTTTACAAGAAATGAAGATTTATCGATTGATAGAGAAAAGCTGGAGATAACAGACACGTACGTTTATCTTGGACAGCAGATATCAAGTGAGGGTTACATTGATGAAGAATTTAATCGGCGTATAAAACTTGCCTGGAGAGCTTTTGGAAGAAACATCATTATTTTCAAGAGCAATATGCCATTATGCCTTAAAAGAAAAGTGTTTGATCAATGCATCCTTCCAGTGCTTACGTATGGTGCAGAGACGTGGACCTTAACTAAAAGAGACACAAAGGCTGCAGACGACTCAAAGTAGCATGGAAAGTTGCATGTTTGGTGTAACCAGGAGAGATAAGAAGAGAAACTCATGGATCCAAAAAATGACAAGAGTTTAAGACATCATGATCAGAGTTAAATCCCTGAAATGACAATGGGCTGGACATACTGCCAGAAGTACAGACCATCGATGGACAGCCGAAATTTTAGATTGGATTCCAAAGGACAGGAAAAGACCCAGAAGACCAAATGGGAGATGGGTGGATGAAATATGAAAGTTTGTGGGAGTAATATGGAGGAGACTGGCACAAGACAGGCCGTTGTGGAAGAGGCTTGGAGAGATCTTCGTCCAGCAGTGGATTGATAATGGTTGACAATGATGATGATATATATATATATATATATATATATAGCCTATGTAAGGTCAGGTGATGCGTAACATCACAGCCTCTCCTTGACAAATGTCAACCCCGCTTTCTCGTGGTGCATCCTGTTCCCTCTAAAGGGGCTCTGATGACCACCAATAGCGGTATAACTATACCATCAGGATTACAGGAAATGCTATCCCACACTCCCCAACCCGCTTGGCCAGCGTGGTGAGTTATGGCTAAACCCCTCCAAAATGACTTCACAACTTAAATCTTGGCCCTCAGTCTCCGGCAGCTGGAATGTACCTGGCCAAGGCAGCGGCCAGTGCGACATGAAGGCAGAGGGTGCTAAGAATCCCCGGAGGACCGGACTAGGCTGCCATCTGATGCTGACCTTGGCTACGTATAATGGACGCTCCCTATCTTCTGATTCAAGGCTTCTTGAATTGGAAGAGGAACTACAAAGGATCAAGTGGGACATCGTCGGGCTAAGTGAGGTAAGGAGAAAAGTAGAAGATCTCATTGAACTGAATAAGTGGACATCTCTTCTACTATCGTGGGACAAATACTGGCATAACTAGTGGTGTTGGATTTATAATAAACAAGAAACTGAAGGATAAAGTTGTAGAAGTTGAAAGTTCCTCTGACAGAACTGCACGACTCGTTATCCAACTCTCGAGAAGATACCAGGCTCAGATTATTCAAACTTATGCACCCACCACAAGTCATCCTGAAGAAGAAATTGAAGAATTTTATGAGGAAATTTGTCATCTAAATAATAAAGGCAAGCAACATTTAAAGATAATTATGGGAGATTTCAATGCAAAAATAGGGCAACAGCAACAGAATGAAACTTCAGTAGGTAAATTCGGTCACGGTAACAGAAACCAGCGTGGAAATACTCTCGTTGAGTTTGCAGAGGCAGAAGGGTTTTTCATCTTGAACTCCTTTTTCAAGAAAAAGCCACACAGGAAATGGACATGGAGACATCCAAATGGGACGACAAGTGAAATTGATTTTATTATGTGTAACAAAAATTCGTCATAGAAGACTGCAGTGTGCTAAACAAGTTCAACACAGGTAGTGACCATAGATTGGTGAGATGTAAGAAGCACCTCAACACTAAACTTGAATGTGGCAAGCTCATAAGACAAACAAAATGTATTGACATAACCAACCTTAAAAAAACCCAAATACCTTCAAGTTGGAACTGAAGAACAGATTCTCTGCTTTAGAAGGCCTAACATCGGAAGAAGCGGATATTTCTGAAGTTAACAGAAAAGTAACCAAAGCTCTTATGGAAACAGCAACAAAATTAGCTGGGTCTAAGAACAAGTTGCATGTGAACAAATTATCAGGAAAACCCAAAATGTTGATGCAAAAAAAGAAGAGAGATGAGGACAACTAAAGAAGATGTGACTTCCGAAGTGGATTATATAGAGCTATGCAAGACAGTACGAAAAAGTATCACTGAAGATGTAAGGAAATTCAACTGTGAACTAGTGAGGAAAGCAATTGAAAACAACCAAAGCCTAAAGATAGCAAAGGGACATCTCAGAAAGGGAAGAAAACAGATTATGGCACTGAGAAAAGAAGATGGTTCTGTAACAAGAAATAGAGGTGAAGTTTTGACATGAGTGAAAGATTTCTACTCCAAATTATATGAAAGGGATGATACATGTACTCCAGACATCATGAAAGGTACCAGTACCAGAGTTCTTCCAGTCCTCCCAGCAGAAGTTGCACATGCATTCAAGAACATCAAGTGGGGAAAAGCTCCAGGAGAAGATGAAATTACTGTAGACATCATACAAGAAGCAAGTGGAGAAATCGAAACAGTACTCGCCCAAATTTTCACTCGATGCCTTATAATGAAGGGAAGATTCCTAAGGATTGGAACAACGCTACAATGATCTTGCTACATAAAAAAGGTGACATTGAAGATCTCAGGAACTACAGACCTATCATCCTCCACTGGATCAGTGGTTTATAAAATCTTCACTAAAGTTCTTTCACACCGCTTGAAGGTGACAATGGACATGGCTCCACCAAGAGAACAAGCTGGATTCAGGAGTGACTACAGCACAATAGATCATATCCACATATTGAGAGAACTAATTGAAAGAGCGAGGGAATATGAACTTCCATTGTGCATGGCTTTTATCGATTATGAAAAAGCCTTTGATTCAGTGAAACCATCAGCAGTTACAATGGCTCTGAAAACCTGCGGTATTGAAGATGCATACATTATATTATTAATAACATCTATGAAAATGCAAGTGCAAAGATTAGGCTGTTTGAAAATACAACACAAGTAAAAATTGGAAAGGGAGTGAGACAAGGTGACACCATATCTCCGAAGCTCTTTAATGCCACATTGGAGGGTGTTTTTCAGTCGCTGAGCTGGGAAAACAAGGGGATAAAGATTAATGGAGATTATCTAACACACCTTCGTTTTGCTGATGACGTAGTCATTTTTGCAACTACCCCATCAGAGCTGCAGAGTATGATCTACGAACTTGCTGACAAAAGTAAAGAAGTGGGATTAAAAATGAACTTTCAGAAGACAAAAGTGATGTTCAATGTTTTTACAAGAAATGAAGATTTATCGATTGATGGAGAAAAGCTGGAGATAACAGATACGTACGTTTATCTTGGACAGCAGATATCAAGTGAGGGTCACATTGATGAAGAATTTAATCGGCGTATAAAACTTGCCTGGAGAGCTTTTGGAAGAAACATCATTATTTTCAAGAGCAATATGCCATTATGTCTTAAAAGAAAAGTGTTTGATCAATGCATCCTTCCAGTGCTTACGTATGGTGCAGAGACGTGGACCTTAACTAAAAGAGACATACAACGGCTGCAGACAACTCAAAGCAGCATGGAGAGGTGCATGCTTGATGTAACCAGGAGAGATAAGAAGATGAACTCGTGGATCCGAAAAATGACGAGAGTGGAAGACATCATGATCAGAGTTAAATCCCTGAAATGGCAATGGGCTGGACATACTGCCAGAAGGACAGACAATCGATGGACAGCCAAAATTTTAGATTGGATTCCAAGGGACAGGAAAAGACCCAGAAGAAGACCACAGGGGAGATGGGTGGATGAAATTCGAAAGTATGCAGGAGTGACATGGAGGAGACTGGCACAAGACAGACCGTTGTGGAGGAAACTTGGGGAGACCTTCGTCCAGCAGTGGATTGATAACGGTTGACAATGATGATGATGATGATGATGATATATATATATATATATATACAGGGTGTCCGAGAATTACTGGACTCATTACAAAATTATGTAAAAAAAAATTATGAGCATTGTCTGTTTTTCTATGTCACGTATTACTAACACGGTTTCTATATTTTTGTTTTGCAGAATTGTTATTCCCAGAATCTAATAGATGGCGCTAGGTTAGGCTTGATGAGGAATGTATAAGAAATGCGCAATCAGCAGTCATGTCATCTGTACAGCAGAAGGCGATGTGTGTGTTATGGCTTGCAGAATTAAAGTCTGTCATTAAAGTTAAAAGACGGTACCGTTTAGAGTGTGGTTGTAATCCTCAGTCAATGAATTCAGTTAAGCGGTGGATGAAACAGTTTAAAGAAACTGGCAATGTGGAACATCGTGGTGGAGCGGTAGGCCTAGCATAAGCGGTGAGACAGTTGACCAAGTTAATGAAAGTTTCCGGCGAAGCCCCAGGAAATCCATTCGTAAAGCAAGCAGAGAACTGTGCATTCTGAAATCGACAGTTCACGATATCTTGCACAAGAAATTAAAGTTTTATGATTATAAAATTCAAATAAGGCAAAAGATGCATGTAAATGATCACACTCTGTGATACGATTTTGCTGTGGATGTGCTGAATCAAGTGGAAAACGACAAAAACTTTCTGCGTACTGTAATTTTTAGTGATGAATCCCCATTTCATGTATCAGGTATTGTGAATCGTCACAACTGTAGGATATGAGGCAGTGAACCGCCTCATGCTGCTATTGAACTGGAACATGATTCGCCAAAAGTTTATGTGTGGTGCACCCTATCAAAAAGAGAAGTGATTAGTCCTTTCTTCTTCTGTAAACAAAAAAAAAAAAAAAAAAAAAACATAAATGGTGACATTTACCTGGATGTGCTAGAAAATTTTGCTGTACCCCAGATCAAAAGATATGCCGTCATTTTCCAACAAGACGGCACCTCTGCATTGGTCAACGTGTGTACGTAAGTGCCTAAATGAGCATTTCCCCAACAGATGGATTGGGCATGGTGGTCCCATTCCGTGGCCTCCTCACTCTCCAGATATAACTCCATTGGATTATTTCATGTGGGGTTATGTGAAGGATCGTGTCTATCAGATGCCTTGTACTGATTTGCAGGAACTGAAGCAGGGTATCACAGCTGCTATTAATTCCATAACTCCTCAGATGCTTGCCAGTACATGGCATGAAATCGAATATCGCTTGGACATACTACGAGCAACCAAGGGATCTCACATCGAAATTTATTAACTTGTGTAGTTACATTGGAAGTCAGTGCAGTCAGTTTCTATCTGTTTAATGTTTTGTTTTATATAATTTTGTAATGTGTCCAATAATTCTCGAACACCATGTATATATACACTATCTACCAACAAGTAATTGGACACCCCTGCAATCGACGATATCTGCGGTCCTGATACACATCACGGCCGCCGCCGTTAAATATCGTGTGGGAAACAACAACGCAACCAGTCGCATGCAAGATGCCACGCAGTTCGGAGCTCTCTAATTTCGAGAAAGGTGTAATTGTCGGGTATCACAGAAATGGCCGATCCATACGTGGCATATCCAGGGAGTTGAAGTACCCAAAATAGACAGTGGCCTACATGATTGGCAAGTGGAAGATGAGAGGTGACTGTCGGAATGTGCCCCGACCCGGCATACCCACAAAACTGGGAGTTAGAGACCGACGGGTGCTGGCCAGAGAATTTCGGAAAAACCACACCAAATTGATGGGCCACATCCGCGAGGAGTTTCAACGGGCATCCGGGAGTGTTCTTTCGATGAATACCATCCGTAAGGAATCCCATCTGCTCGGTTATCATGGACGTGCTGCCGCCCACAAGCCTTTGATCACCAAGTCCAATAGCGCTGCTCAGCTAACGTGGTGCAAATAACGTCGACAGTGGACTGTTGAACAGTGGAAACAGGTTCTCTGGAGCGACAAATCAAGGTTCACCCTCTACCGTTAGGATGGCAGGGTCTGGGTTTGGCGTCTGCCTGGAGAATGCCTCCTGCCGGAATGTATTGTGCCAACTGTGAAGTTCGGCGGTAGTGGAATTATGTTATGGGGGTGTTTCTCCTAGTATGGCATGGGACCCTTGGTTGCAATTCCTGGTAGACTCAATGCCAAGACCTACTCCACCATTTTGGATGACCATGCGCTTCCTACGTTGTGGCAGTTTTATGGGGTGGACCCATGTTACTTTCAGGATGACAATGCCACCTGTCATGTTGCGAGGTCCACCATGGCTTGGTATGGTGACAATGGGGTTAATCAAATGGACTGGCCTGCACAGAGCCCAGACCCTAACCCTATCGAGCACCTCTGGGACGAGTTGGAGCATCGACTTAAGGGGTGCCCCCCGTCCAAAATTGGTGAAGGAACTGACCTGTCTTCTCCAAGCCGAGTGGAAGAAAATACCACTAGCCGTCGTACAACGCCTGGTTGAGAGTATGCCCCGGAGGGTCGCAGCTGTAATCGCCGCTCGTGGAGGCTCCACCAACTATTGAAGGTGAATAAACTTTGTTTTCCTTTGCTATCACAGGTGTCCAATTACTTGTTGGTAGAGAGTGTATATATATATAGAAAATTGAAGTTCTCTTGTAAATAAAAAAGAGAACACTGCACAGGAAAGGAACTGAAAGTTGAAATAGTGGTAAACAAGATTTGTGTTTCTTCCTGCAATTATAATTTAGACAAATGTTAGCTTTTATATGAACTGAAAGCCAGCAAACTGTATTTTCAGCAAGATCAAAATGGTAGATATCCCGTTTCTCTTGCAAATGAAGTTTAATAGTAGGATAAAGAATTTGTTTCCCGCTATAAGTTGTTGATTGGCAATATCCCATTATTTTAAACTGCACCTTCACTGATGCAAGAAATGCACAAGTTTTATGAAGATGAAAAAATGTTAAAAATAAAACATGTACCGTAATTTTTGGGCTAAGAGCCGCGGCTCTTACGTTACTAAAAGAGAAATTTTTCGGGTGTGCGGCCCTTATGCCGAATTTGTTTTCGATAAGACTTTCTTCCCTCCCTTTTTGTTTTTTCATGCAGATACTTAGTAAATTTTTTCAAACTACGTCTTTTTTTTTTCATGAACTCGACTGTGATCATGTTTTTCCCCCTTTCTACTCATACGTTAGACACATCTATTTAAATGATAACTCCGCTGTCCTGATGTTGGTTTAGGAGGGAAAGTGGGGGAGAACAGCAATGCCTGACTGAAATGACCTTTGCATGGGGGATTGGGGGATGGATAGGGGACACAAGCACACAGACGAGTAGCGTGACGTTCGAGGCTTCTGTGAATAGCGCGCCCAGCGGTAACGGCTCAGTGCGCAGTAAATGAAAGTGGATCAAACCACTTGAAAGAGAGAAAGCGCACTGCTGTTTCAAAGTGTTGGCGGCAGATCAGCGAACACATGCGAGGCAGCTGGTAAAAGGAACCGTAACTTCATTCTAACAAAAACATCTATCTCTACATGAGAAAAAAAGCATAACATAGAAGGAACAAATTATTATATTAAAAAAAACATTAATCGAAAGCATAACAAGCGATAATTTATAAGTTAATTACTTCTAAGACAGATTCTATTGCGGTGAACTTAGAACCATCCTGTAGCAGACATCCACATTGAAAGGAATTTAGAAAATTGTGCGGTTTTACGAGCAATGCGATATTCTAACGGGAGTCTTAAAATTAACTGTGATTTATATTGATTATATAAATGGTTCTGAGCATTTAATAAAGGCAAACAAATAACATCATTAGCATGATTAATAAAAAATGTATAAATAAAAACTTTTGCCAGTATGAAAAAAATAAGTGTATAAAGCAGATCGATACTGAGTTGCACAATTAGTCTTTGAAGTATACATATAATCACGTTGGGCGTGAGTTAATTCATAAAAATAAGGAAGATAATTTAGCTTTCTGAGCAGCACCACGACTTCACAGGTCGGCCCTTATGGCAACTTTTGCTTCCAAGATTGCAAAATTTTTCACCTGCGGCCCTTACGCCGATGCGGCTCTTAGTCCAAAAATTACGGTGTCATCAAGGAATGCTATGATGTCCCTTTGATATTTTCTTTTTTATTGTTTCCATGGTGAAATGCTCCTATTCCAAAATATTTCAGCACTGCCAATTTTAATAAATTTTCATAATGGCTTAAATATTCATCATAATGTTGTTTGAAATACTTTTGTATGTGGAAGTTCTTTATATACGGCTTTAAGGAATTTTGTTTCTATATTCTTCCCTTGTGGCATACTATGTTATGGTATTTATTTAAAAATTTCTCCTTTATCTTGATTATCACATAAACACCGCCTGATGGGATGGTCAAAAATATCTTACTATTATAAAAGAATTTGCTGTAGTCTTCCTGAAAAATCAGTTTCAAAGCGTATTGAGGGTAACAGCCAGTGAGATTTCAAATGCATGTACAGTCACTACAAGCTATGCTCTTTTGAATCTTGGATGACACCATAGCCTGGAATATAAGCTGAGCAGTTATCTTGATATGTGAATATTTAGTAGTAATATAATTTTTATTGCAGCACAAAGTTTTATGGAATGAATTTAACATGTTTTCTGAGAAATTATTGTAGTTTAGGTAGCAAAAAAGTATCTTCTGTTTTTGTATTCCAAGAAGTTTCATGTTTCTCCCCAGTAGAAGAAATGCAAAGGAAGTCGTGAAACATTGTTAGATGATAGTTTTCTGAATAAGTGAAAATTGTAAGTTTATGAACATGAAATCACTGCTAAAACATTCTTTACGAGAAGTCACTTAAAAATGAAATTCTGTGAAAGTGAAAAAAGAATATGATTCATCACTGCACATTGCTCCAGAAGCAAGTAAAGATTGCTAGAAGTGTGAAATATGTTATCGAATTTTAGAAAAGATTCCAACTTTGCATCACATTTGCAACTGCATACAAATGGCTAATCTGCCAAGTGTGATGATGTGTGTTTCAAGAAATTTGTCGACAAAAGAAGTCTTTTAAGGCATGTAAAGGTCCATGCTGGTGAACAATCCTACCAGTGTGATATGTGTTTGAAGATATTCACACAAAAATCTAAAATCTCAAGACATATGCTCCTTCATAGAGGTAAGAAGCATCATCAATGCACATTCTAATAAGTTACTCAGAAAGCTTACCTATCAAGACATATGCTTCAGCACACACACCTTAGAAACCTCACAAGTCTTCTGTATGTTTTAGTCAGTTCAGTAGGAGTGGTCATCTTCCAAAATGTATGCTCCTCCTATTGGTGAAAAACCTTACCAATGCAATGTATGTTCCAAGCAATTCACATGAAGATCTGATATTTCACATCACAACGTCCTTGACATAGGCAAAAAGCCTCATCAATGTGTTGTATGTTCTATGGAATTCATTCAAGGTCAGTTTTAAAAACATATGCTTATTCACTAGTGAAAAACCTTAACAATGTTATGTGTGCTCCAAGTATTTCAGTAAGAAAATTAAACTTTCATCTCTCCATCACACTGGTATTAGACCTCACCAATGTGTTTGTGTGCTCTAAGATGTTCACTAACAAATATGATCTACAATTTTTGGCTAAAATTCAAATATAACCAAATAATTTACATGGCTAACTTATTTGCAAGAACAATAGACTTGCTATTGCCGTAAGCAGTTTCACACATGTGAAACAGTACTTTTGGCAATAGCAAATTTATTGTTCTCGCAAAAAAGATATGATCTTGAATCATCACCCATGCCTCATATGGAACTCACCCCAGCAGTCAAAGGCCCAAGCACTTTATTACTTGGCCACCAGGATAGTGTAGCAGAGCTTGCTTAGCATATTAAAAATGCTTTTTTTTGACCAAAAAATATTTACATCTCTCAGAAGCCAGGTCCTGTAAAACACAGTTTAGCAAGTAATCTGGATAAAAAACCCATAATCCTAACATCGATCTATGCTGTTTTCTTTCCATGCGAAAAATTTTTTGAATTGGATTCTTTTTCAGTCTTATTAGCACAAACTACATATATATTTAATGACTTTCCTTTAAGCATTGGAAACCATTGATGTGAAATATGATGTACTTTTATAAGTGAAACTTTATGGCAAAGATAGCAGCCTCTATACAAAAAGTCTTCATTGGGAAAGCTTACTGAGTAGGCTAATAAAATATTCCTGAATAAAGAACCATACATGTATGTATCTGTACCTTCTTTGACATCAACTCTGATAAATTAGGATTACCACTGTAGTTATACCCTCCAATGACTACATGCTCAAAAAACAAATGAACAGTTATAAACTCTAAGGCATGTCTCCATGGAAATGAGTAATTAAATGAAAACTTAACATAAATATGAGTAATAAATAATTGTATAATGAATTTTGCATCCCCCTTCATTTTTATAAGATAGAAGTGCACACTATTCATGAGACAAGAAATATTTCTGGATGCCAAGTGTTTTTTTTATTCAATAAAAATTTATTCATGCTTCTGTGATGTTCTCCTGAAATCATTGCATTGCAACTAACTTTCAACACCAGTCAGAAAGCTCAAGTGGTTTACTAATTTGGATATAAGCCTGAACACTGCTATGTAAGAGGAATGCAAAGAACAGCCAACAAAACACTAAAGCCGTCCCGGTGGCGCAGTAGTCTAAGCGATGGCCTCTGATCATTCGTCCGAACGGGGTCTGGGTTCAAATCCCGGTAAGGCATGGATGTTGTGTTTGTCTTACGGTACTGTCTCTCTCCCTTCCCTGGAACCAGTGACCCTAAATTAGGGACGGGTGACTGCTTATAGCCCATTGAGTTGCTCACTGTGGTCGTTAAACCTCCAATTAAAAAAAACAAAAAAAAACCACTAAACTTAAATTATCTATGAAAATATAAGTATACACTCTCCTCAACCTAAATTTAAAGCAGCCAATGGAAGCATATGTCATCTCCAATATCAAAGGGAATGCAGGGAAGTGCATGAAAGGTCATTGTGGCATTCTTTTTCAACAAGAAGGGCCCCCTTGATCGAATTTCTCACCACCAGAAACACTGCCTGGTATGCACACACACTCAGATCTCAGTGAGCATCCCTTAAGTCCAAGTAGCCCAGGCTGCTCACCAAATGAGTCATTCTTCTTCATGATAATGCCTATCCCCACACTGCAAAAATCCTCCAGGATTAGTTTCCAAATTCAGGTGGAAACACTCCAGCATCTGGCATACAGCCCAGCAGGTTTGTCCCCCTGTGAATTTCCCATTTTTGGTTAGGTGAAGAAGCATCTGCAGGATCACAGATTTTGCTTGAAGAGGTGTAGGACACTGTTCCAGAATGGTTCTGCCAGCAACCCACTGCCTTCTACACATGAGGAATCAAACGTCTAGTGTAACAATGGGATAAGTGCCTACTAGCCAAAGACAGTATCAGTGCCTCATATGCTCTTTGACTCGTTTTCATTTTAATGTTCCTTATAATATGATCTCAAAATGTTGAATAATAGATTTTCTGTTAGCAGTTGCCAGTAACAACTGCAGGTTTTCTTACACTAGAAGCCAGGGGTGTGCATGTGTAGCCTTGAGCAGCTGTGTTTGAACCATGTACCAGGGGTGTACATTCTAGCCTTCCTTTCGATTCCCAACAAGCAACTCCAGGACTACACACACGCGAGGAACCCTCATGTAGAAGCTTGAAGTACAGCAGTGTTGCCAGTTGTTTGCTTGCTTTACCCGCCTAAACAGTCATGGAAACCAGCCCAAAAGCTGCCCAATATTAAAAAATTAATAAATCCTAAAACGAAAACCGTCCAATATTTAAAAAATAATTAAATAAATAAAGTAAAATATTTTTTTTAATTATTACTGTAAAGATGCTTTTTTACGAAAGTTTAATATTTATTCAGTAATCCATTTTTCCATATTGTTTTAAAGTAAATATATTGTAATGTCTGTTGTTTTGTGGCCAAGTATGAATAATGTCAAATAAACAGAGGGTTGCTTCTTCTCGGTATATAAACTGAAAATCATAGAAAATAATGTCACCACTTCTAGTGTCAGAATTCTATATTGAAAATCGCATCGTCTTCATCAGCATCTTCCACCTCTCTCTCTTGTAAATGTCCGCAGTAAAAAGTTCAAGCATTTTTTCCTATGGTTCAAAGTTATTGCAGCATACGTTTCTTAACTTCAGGGAGTCTCTAATAATTGTTATAGATTGAAGGGTCTCAGTTTTCATTTTATTTCTGAGATCAGTTTTGATCACCTTAGTCATTGAAAACATTCTTTCCACAGCTGCATTACTGTGTGGAAGGCTCAAAAGATTTAAAGCTAATTTTGCCAAGTCTTTATAAGGACTTTCACCAGCAGAATCTTTATAGATCAGTACCTCTTTCCAAAATTTAAGAGGTTCAGAACCACTGTTATCCCAATTTTGAAATTTCAGGTGGTGTAGCTGACTTTCAATTGCACTTATCGAAACAGTAAATGGCAAATGTTTCAGAAATTCAAGATCTGTGCTTACTAAACTAAGAACATTTGCTGGTTCAAACTTCTTCAATGAATCCAAAAGATTCATATTTGAAGACAGCCTTTCTTTAATCTCCACGGCCAACTTTACAAGGAACTCTTTGCACCGCAGTTTTACTTCATCTAATTCCTTCGTGGTTAGATCACACTTAAGAAGTTCACATGACAGAAATTTGAAAGAGGATCCTAAATCCGAACAATCAAGAGACAAGTGATTAAAATCCCTTTTGATATCTAATTTGATCAATTTAGAATAGTCTAACTCTCTTAAAACACAAGGTGTTATGAACCTAAATAGCAAACTTTGGTAAAATGTTTTTAGCTGGCTATTTAATTTCAAGGGATTTACACATTCAGATTGAAATAATTGGTTCAAATAATTAAATTCATTCAGAATAGGCACTAAACATTCAAAGTACAGTTTGTTTGTGTTATCACAATACATCTTATGAAGCATTTCAGCATTGTTCAGTGCTTTTCACTAATCCAAAATGTAATTTAAGTGCATCCCACTGTTTCAAGATGTGGCTACAACATTGTGCACGAGACAACCATCATGTTCCTGACAAGGCCAGCAGCTTCAATGGTTCCTTACCATCATTTATTGTTTTATATACATTTGAATGGGAGCTTTCAATGCAAAAATAGGGCAACGGCAACAGAATGAAACTTCAGTAGGTAAATTCGGTCACGGCAACAGAAACCAGCATGGAAATACTCTCGTTAAGTTTGCAGAGGCAGAAGGGTTTTTCATCTTGAACTCCTTTTTCAAGAAAAAGCCACACAGGAAATGGACATGGAGACATCCAAATGGGACGACAAGTGAAATTGATTTTATTATGTGTAACAAAAAATTTGTCATAGAAGACTGCAGTGTGCTAAACAAGTTCAACACAGGTAGTGACCATAGATTGGTGAGATGTAAGATGCACCTCAACACTAAACTTGAATGTGGCAAGCTCATAAGACAAACAAAATGTATTAACATAACCAACCTTAAAAACACCATAATACCTTCAAGTTGGAACTGAAGAACAGATACTCTGCTTTAGAAGGCCTAACATCGGAAGAAGTGGATATTTCTGAAGTTAACAGAAAAGTAACCAAAGCTCTTATGGAAACAGCAACAAAATTAGCTGGGTCTAAGAACAAGTTGCATGTGAACAAATTATCAGGAAAAACCAAAATGCTGATGCAAAAAAGAAGAGAGATGAGGACAGCTAAAGAAGATGTGACTTCCAAAGTGGAATATATAGAGCTATGCAAGACAGTAGGAAAAAGTATCACTGAAGACGTAAGGAAATTCAACTGTGAACTAGTGAGGAAAGCAATTGAAAACAACCAAAGCCTAAAGATAGCAAAGGGACATCTCAGTAAGGGAAGAAAACATATTATGTCACTGAGAAAAGAAGATGGTTCTGCAACAAGAAATAGAGGCGAAATTTTGACAAGAGTGAAAGATTTCTACTCCAAATTATATGAAAGGGATGATACAAGTACTCCAGACATCATGAAAGGTACCAGTAGCAGAGTTCTTCCAGTTCTCCCATCAGCAGTTGCACATGCAATCAAGAACATGAAGCGGGCAAAACCTCCAGGAGAAGATGGAATTACTGTAGACATCATACAAGAAGCAAGTGGAGAAATCGAAACAGTACTCGCCCAAATTTTCACTCGATTCCCTAATGAACGGAAGATTCCTGAGGATTGGAACAACGCTATAATGATCCTGCTACATAAAAAAAGTGACATTGAGGATCTCAGGAACTACAGACCTATCAGCCTCCTATCAGTGGTTTATAAAATCTTCACTAAAGTTCTTTCACACCGCTTGAAGGTAACACTGGACATGGCTCAACCAAGAGAACAAGCTGGATTCAGGAGTGGCTACAGCACAATAGATCATATCCACGTACTAAGAGAACTGATTGAGAGAATGAGGGAATATGAACTTCCATTGTGCATGGCTTTTGTTGATTATGAAAAGGCCTTTGATTCGGTGAAACCATCAGCAGTTACAATGGCTCTGAAATCCTGCAGTATTGAAGATGCATACATTAATATTATTAATAACATCTATGAAAATGCAAGTGCAAAGATTCAGCTGTTTGAAAATACAACACACATAAAAATTGGAAAGGGAGTGAGACAAGGTGACACAATATCTCCGAAGCTCTTTAATGCCACATTGGAAAATGTCTTTCAATCACTGAACTGGGAAAACAAAGGGATAAAGATTAATGGAGATTATCTAACCCACCTTCGTTTTGCTGATGACATATCATTTTTGCAACTACTCCATCAGAGCTACAGAGTATGATCCAGGAACTTGCTGACAAGAGTAAAGAAGTGGGATTAAAAATGAACTTTCAGAAGACAAAAGTGATGTACAATGCTTTTTCAAGAAAATGAAGATTTATCGATTGATGGAGAAAAAGCTGGAGATAACAGACACATATGTTTATCTTGGACAGCAGATACCAAGTGAGGGTCACATTGATGAAGAAATTAATCGGCGTATAAAACTTGCTTGGAGAGCTTTTGGAAGAAACAGCATAATTTTCAAGAGCAATATGCCATTATGTCTTAAAAGAAAAGTGTTTGATCAATGCATCCTTCCAGTGCTTACGTATGGTGCAGAGACGTGGACCTTAACTAAAAGAGACATACAACGGCTATAGACAACTCAAAGCAGCATGGAGAGGTGCATGCTTGGTGTAACCAGGAAAGATAAGAAAAGGAACTCGTGGATCCGAAAAATGACAAGAGTGGAAGACATCATGATCAGAGTTAAATCCCTGAAATGGCAATGGGCTGGACATACTGCCAGAAGAACAGACCATCGATGGACAGCCAAAATTTTAGATTGGATTCCAAGGGACAAGAAAAGACCCAGAAGAAGACCACGTGGGAGATGGGTGGATGAAATTCGTAAGTATGCGGGAGTGACATGGAGGAGACTAGCACAAGACAGACCGTTGTGGAAGAAACTTGGAGAGACTTTCGTCCAGCAGTGGATTGATAATGGTTGACAATGATGATGATGATGATGATGATGATACATTTGAATAATGAATCTGTCTCAAAGAACTGTAAGAAAACCATGAACAGGATTGTTGAACCATAAAATGTAAATGTCTTGGCAAGCATTCCGCAGTCTTGCTTGCACATAGGTGTAGGCTGTGGCAAATGCATTTAATAAAAATTATATCTGGGCTGTGGTCTTTCATTCTTGTCAGCACTGAATTGTTCTTTCCACACATTACATTAGCACCATCTGTAGCTAATTCAATACAGTTCTTGGGATCTAGTCCCCTAATCCTCCGAAAGACTTAACAGAATTTTATATACCCCTTCAGCACTCAAGTCTCCTTCTAAATTTACAAGTCCTAAGACTCTGGAAACAACTGATAAATGCTTTGAACTGAAGTACTGTGTTAACACGCATAAGTGTTTAGTTCCAGACATGTCGGTTGACTCATCGATAACTAACGAGTATTTTATGGAGTCCAATAAATCTTCTACTAGTTCTTGTAGACATGCTGCTGCTATCACTTTTCGTAATATTAAAGTGCATTTTGTGTGATGCAGTTTTACTTGGTTAATTTGCTTGGAACACAGTTCACCTAGATGATCAACAGCTAAAATGCTTGTGTGGCAAGCAACAAAGCAACACATCTGAAGCTTGGTTTTCTTTTGCTCACCTGTAACCCTTGTGAAGGTAATTCCAGTATCTTGGAGTCGTCTCATACCCGAAAATGATGGTGTGTTGTTACTATGCCTAATAGTTTTCGAGTGGTCCAGTAAATCACTTCGATGTGCCCAAATCTGTGTCTAGCAAAACTTGCAGTAAGCTCATGTCTCATCCCCAGACACTGGCTTGATCCAATCTAAATCAAACAATAACACATTTTAGTTCACTACTCAATTTTTTTTCTTAATTTTAGAAATTATTTGAACAAGAAATTTTCAGGAAAACAAGTGTAATGTATTCTTGTGCGAAATACTGTTACACTATTTTAAATTACACGGAAAGTAAAATTGTTATATTATTCCACGAAAAACTACTCATAAAATAAAATATATTTCTCAGAACTGAAACTACTGAGAAATGCATTCTCATCAGTTTCAATGCTGAACAAGATAGTTGTCCTACCTATACATATATTTGGGCAAGACACACAAATATGTTTAGAATTACTGAGACTGCATTGTGTAACAATTTTACTGCTGAAATATAGCCAAACTTACCTTTTAAAGTAGAATCTTGCTCCCATGAAGTAGAATACTTTTTGCCATACTTCACCCACTTCCCCATGTCACCGTTTGTTTCTAGAGACAAAACATATGACGAAAGATTAAAAGAAGCAGGAAAGTTAATATGTGTAAAAACATGTGCTCATGAAATGCAATTGCCTTTGTCGAACAAATACGGTTAACCGTCCCAAAATCCAGTGACTTGCGAATGACAGAGATAAGTTAATTGTTCCTACTGAGTGTGCTTTATATGCTACTGCTGTAGTCTAGCATGTTTTAAAAAAATTGAGTCCTTTGCTGAAAAATTTTACAGTATTCAAAATCAATTTTCCCTGTTGTACAAACTGAGTGCTATTAAACTTTCACAGCATAATATTTTTTATGTCGATTAACAGAACAATGCATCTTTAAAACAGCTCTTTTGTAGTGTATTAGAAGGCATATGTTTGCATTCAAGCAAAATAATGATTAATAATTTAATTGAAGTTAGGAATGATTTCAGAGATGGTGATAAATGTGCTGCTAGAAAAATAAAAAAATTGAAAAGTTAGTATGTGTTTTCATTGTAAATGAAATTGCATGTTAGTAATTTTTTTTTACTGTAATTAAAAAGGTGTTAGCTAGTGGTAAAATTGTAATTTTAATAATGCTGGAATATTTGGGAATGCATTGTCAAATGTATTTGTTACGAGCCTTGATTTTTCACATGGTTAGCGTTTTATAAAATAACATAGCTGTGTGTGTCAAATTTTGATTATGCAGGTTCCTACAACCTGGTAAGGAAAAACATAAAGTTGGGGAAAATATGTTGAAGCTGAATACAGTTGCAGCTAGTGATGACCAGCACCTGCCTTCTTTGAAACTATTTGAAATAGGCATTTGTGGCACATATGTAAAATCTGTGCCCATCTGTCTCTTTTTGATAGTATTTCTTGCTTCGTGTCACAGAAAATTAGAAGACAACCGCCAGAAGGTAAGTTGACTGTTGACTTTTTTTATTATCAAAAACTAGTTAAAACGAAAAAATTCTGTGAGCAGTGACTGATTAGCATGAATTCTGTGTACAACTACGAAGTGAAATGAAATAGTCAATGGAAACATCTTTCATATATTACAGGGTGTATGCGGGAGCACTCTCCGTTAAAACTACATCTCCACCGCTGAAGCTTCAGCATCTAGCAATGGCCATCTGAACTTAATAACCAATACCGCCCCCAGCTCGCACTGTTACACGTGTCCTGAGAAACACTCGTTAGGCTACAATAGTTAGGTACTTTAATCTTTGCCTGAAATCCAGATTTTATTGCCTGTTCGTGTTCACCTGTTTGTGTTTTCCATTCCATCGCTCACGTTTGTTACTTTGTTCATTAAACAACGAGGTTGTGGTTTGTTGTTTGATCGTTGGTTATGGATTATTTTATTCCTCCTTTTGGAGAAGTTTGGTTAGAGAATACTATATTTTCAGGTTGTCTGTTACCTGATACCAGTAATAAATCTAGAGCTCTGTGCAAATTGTGCATGAAAAACCTTGACATTTCCAACATGGGTGTATCTGGATTGAAAAGCCGCATGAAAGGTAAACATTTGGAGCTTGATAAATGTGCATTTAAATGCTGCTATTTCTACCCGTACCACCATTAGTGATTACATGAAAGTGCAATGCCACGTGGAAAAGCTGTCTCCCACTGGAAGCTCATGCAAAGAAATGGAAGCTTCAAGCTCAAGCAATACAAATGTGGGAGCTTTTGTGGCCCACACGGAATATCTGAGATCACAGATGCTGTGGGCTATGAAACTTATATATAGCCACTATTCATATAACCAGAGTTGTATAAAAATAAAATGTATCTGCGTACACAACCACTGAAACAGAAAACTTGCTGCAAACCAGCAAAGCACAAGAGCCTAATCGATGCTTTTTTTTTTTGTTTATAATACCTACTAAGTAAAATAAGAATGCAACAATAATAAACTCACTGTGCAGATAAAAAATAAGTGTGATGAAGAATCAATCTGAGCTGTTTCACAGTTATTAAGGTTACTTTTTCTTTCTATATTAATTATTACAATAAATGCATACATATATATATTACGTATATATATATATATATATATATATATATATATTACGTATGGTAGAAATAAAACCTGAAAAATGATGTATATTAGTCCTAAAAAGTCCTTAAATAGTCCTGGAAAAAGTTTTGGACCCTGCTGTACAAACCATGATTCTCATAATTTTCCAGCATATGTATGACGAACTTCCAGATCGAAATGGGAAACTTTTATTTTCAAATATAAAGTGTCGGAAGGCGAATAATTTTTGGCGTATATATTTTTTAAGGGAAAATCGTTTATATATTGTGTACTTGTGTGTGTAGTGCGTGCTATAGCTGTATTTACACACCGAAAAAAAAAAAATACGGGATTATTAATTCAGTGAAGTGAAAGTTTGTCAAGATAGGAAGTATTAAATAATTCACTTCAGTTAAAAACTGGACTGATTAATTTTAATTCTGGTCTTTTTAAATGTTTAATTTATTCTCTTTTAGTTCGTTTTTGAACATCAAAAACGCAGCTTCAAATCTCCTTGACTCAACAAACCTACGCCAACAGCACTACCGTGGTCACGTGATCTCTGTAGCTCATCTCGGCGCCGGAGCCTGTCTTTCTACTTAGCCTTGGTTCAGGCATCGTGACGTCACACCATTCATTTTGCTCAGTGCTCGGAAAACACTTGAAGTGGGTTGTCCCGTAGCTGCTGCTCTTCGAAGATATCTCGCAGCGGAAGCAGTAGAATATATCGGTCTGCAATAGCTGAAAAATGTTAACAAAAATGTTGTTCATTGCACATTAACCAACCCAGTTTTTTATTGGAGGGGTATTACATTCGTTTAGCACGAGGCCACATGCACGATATTTCTTCACATACATATATAGATATTTCTTCACATACATATATAGATATTTCTTCACATACGGATAAAGGTGTCAAAATTCGGTTTAATTATTCTGAGATGAGAAGTCAAGAATTTCTGATTTCATCAAGTATCTGCAATTAAAATTATTTACTAGTGAAAAAACTCTTGCGTGTTCGTGCATTATCTACAAAGATTGTTGTCTTTTAGTCTTTTTATTGCCCCTATTATTATTATATTTAGCTCGGTTACGTGTTTGCTATCTGTTTAGTTACAATAACGACAAAGTGCCATGATTTGCACTTTTTGATTTAGGATTTTCATTCATTCATATGAGGTTTTTCTGTTGAATTTAATATGTATTGGCTGGGGGTTTTTTGCGTGGGTTTTATTGCTACTGACTATTTCCCCTAGAGAACACCTTTCAGTATTTGCCTGTTAGAGCTTTTCTCATATCCTTGCTTCATTTCTCACTCAACACTTCAGTGCATGCAAGTTTCTTCACCTCCAGGGACTTTTACTCATACAGTTGCTGGTTAATCTAGGGGAGTGTTGAAACTTTTTATAAAACTAAAAGTTAGTTTAA
The DNA here is from genome assembly GCA_039090855.1 of Macrothele yani. NCBI lineage: Eukaryota > Metazoa > Arthropoda > Arachnida > Araneae > Macrothelidae > Macrothele > Macrothele yani. The sequence continues at coordinate 97,943,920 of CM076995.1, read as the reverse complement.
TAGCCAACATGTCTTTTAGGTAGAATTAAATCTTAGGCTCCTAGTTTTCTTTTGAGAGCTTGATCACACTCTCCCCCAACTCACTTTTTTTTAGTTTTCAGTTTTTCATTTAGTACTTTCACTTTTAAGGTTATTTAGGTGTTGGTGTTTTTTTACTAGTTCTATATATTTCCTACCCAAACCACCATTGATTTAGTTTCTAGTGCACCTGGGTTCAGTGGCATAGTTAGAAATTTCTTAAGGGGGGGGGGATCCATGGCTTTTGTTCATTGGTGAAAGCCTCATATATAAAATATAAATAGGCATAGCCAAGGGGGTGGTCCTCGTCTCCGGATCTCCCCCCTTGAGGAGAGATTGAGTACGAATTTAAAGCGATATATATGAGGTTTTCATCAAAGAACCAAATTCATGGACCCCTCCCCCACTTAAGAAATTTCTGGCTATGCCACTGTATATATATATCACTTTAAATTTGTGTTAACTCTTCCCTCAAGGGCGGATCCAGCCCCCCCCCCCCGGGCTATGCCTGGGTTTTTATCTGGAGCTTGAGCACACTTTTTGGGGAAAAGACAAAAAAAAAAAAAAAAAAAATTGCTAAAATTATTGCCCAAATAAAATTCTTTTTGGTGTTTTGGTCTGTTTAGAGACCAGGATTATGCTGTTAAATTTATTTATGGATAAATAAATTAAAGCGGAAATCCTAGCAAAATTACTGGTTTTTCTTTTACCTCAATTATATATTAATAACCAGATTTTGCTATATTTTTAAGTCTTGGAAAATGTTTCCCAGAGCTTAGGAAAACACTTTTTATTGAAGAGTTATGTATGTTATATTTTGTTGATTTGTGCTGTATAAACTCTCCAAAGGGCAGAGAACCTTTTCAAGGGTCAGTTTTATCCAGATATTAGTGATTCCTGGATAGACAGAAAGCCTAGCTTTTACTTGTTCAATGTTGATGAAGACTTGCACTTAATGAATCAGGAGTTTCGTTCTTTCATTGTAAGTTTTCTTGTTGAGTTTAGCAGGTGTTGATTGATTTTTTGTGTAGATTTTATTGTTACTGATCTTTTTCTTAAATAGCATCTTTAAATATCAGTCTGTGAGTTGTAATTTTTCTAAAATCCATCCTTCATTATCCAGTGGGCACTTCTGTGCAAGTGGGTTTTTATCCTCCAGGGACATTTTCTCGGGAAGGTTCCTGATTGATCCAGGGGAAGGGAGTGTTGTAGCCTATTGTAGAGCTAAAAGTTGATAGGCCAACCTTACTTTTAGCTAGAATAAAATATTCTTGGCTCCTCCAGTTGTTGTTTTTTTATGAGAGCTTGAGCACACCATGCCCCTGATTCACCTTTTTGTTAGTTTTCACTTAGTATTTTCACTTTTAAGATTATTTAGCTGTTGGTGGTGGGGGGGGTATTTTACTACTTTATTTCATAAATTTCCTCTTACAAATGCACCATTTATTTAACCTCTAGTAAACCTAGATTTGTATTTGGAGCTGAAGCACACATTTGGGAATCATGCATTATCTACTGCAAAACATCAGTTTTATTTAGAAAATTTCAATAAAATACTCAATTACATGAAAGAAATTGTTGGTTTACTTTTCATAATTGTGTATCCCTGTTTCAATGTAAAGTAACATGCAATGGAAAGATCATTTTTTATATTAAAAAAGCCTCCCCTCCCCCCAAAAAATAAACATAACAAAGTATAATCTAAAGCAACTTATGGGAATTTACTAGGAAATGTTTTCATTTATAGCAAATTTTCGGAGAAAACTCTTCTCCTTCTTCAGGCTCTCTAGTTGTTGTCACTTTTTGCTTGTCACTATCATGGTTACGGTTTACCTTGACGGTTACGGTTAACCTTGACGGTTTAGGTTATTTTTCACCAAATCCTGCCAGATGTTAGGCAGGGAAAATCCTTTGCAGTCATTGATGATGGAATTTTGTTTTTTCTCAATCTCTATTCCTTCTTTCAGTTTTCTTTTTTGGAAATTGCTTTGGAAACTGATTACTTTAAGGGAATTCCAATCCATGCTGTGCCCAGTTTCTCTAACATGCCTATCTAATCCAGTCTTGTTTGAGCAATTTTTTATAGCTGCTTTATGCTCAGCTATACGAGTTTCTAGTCTGCGACCTGTTTCACCTATGTAAGATAGTCCACAACTACAATTTACTTCATAAACTACTCCTTGCATTTTTAAAATATCTTCTTCTCTTTGAACTATTTTAGGGAAAAAATTTTTAACTTTGTTCTCTAAACTTGGAGCTAGCCTAATATTGTATTTTTTACTAATTCTCTTTAAAGCCTCAAATAAACCTTTGTGATAAGAAATTTTTCTAGTGAATTTTACTTCTTGCTTTTGTGGGTTCTTCTTACCATTAAAATTCAGAAGCTTCTCAATTTCTTCTTTAGGATAGTTATTTTCTGCAAGTATGACTTTAAGCTCTTCTTTATGGGCTTCTTTTTTATCTGCAGTAGAAACTATTTTATTAATTTTTTCTAAAAACTGACTTGCTACATTTTTCTTAATAGAAACTGGATGATACGAATTGAAATCCAGTAGTCTTTTAGTATTCATTGGTTTTTTATACCAACTAGTGAGGAATTTTTCATCTTCATAATAGATAGTAATATCTAAGAAGTTTATTCTTCTTTCTTTTTGAAGTTCAATAGTGAACTTAAGGGAATCATCTAATTCATTGAATGAGTCTAGAATTCTTCTGGAACAATTTCTGAGCTATCTATTATAAATAAGATGTCATCCATGTATCTGCTATATAAGCAGAAGTATGTGGGTTGTACTAGTATCTTTTCTTCTAGTTTTCCCACATAATAGTTAGCTAAGAGTGGGGAGAGTGGGGAGCCCATAGCTAGCCCCGATTTTTGAATGAAAAAAGTTTTCCCAAATTGAAAGTAGTTGTTCTGCAAAGAGAAAGTAAGCATTTCAAAAATTCCTACTAATATGTTTTTTTCCTTGTTGTGAAAAACTATTAGGTCTGCCAAGTCTTCCGCTATAAAGTCTATAAGTTGATCTATATTAATGTGAGTATACATAGACACTATATCTAAACTACCCATAATAGGAGAATCTAATTTAGGAAGAAGTTCTAGTTTTTCTTTTAGCTGCATTGAGTTTTTAATCAAGTTAGGTGGCTCTTTTAAAAGATTCTGAAGGTGTGACTTTAAAAAATAGTTTAGATTTGAAAGAATAGAGTTTTTTGAGTCTATTATTGGTCTAATTGGTTGGTGTTCTTTATGCAGTTTGACTATTCCATATATTTGAGGTAATCTGAACTGTAATTTTGAGAATTGTTTATAGTTTTCTGGAAGCTGGTTTTTCTTTTTTTGAAGTGAAATAAGCTTAGAGACTTTTTTAATCAAATCTGGTAGTGGGTTTTCTTTTACTTCTTCATACATAGGTTTTTTTAGTTCTTCTTCCATCTTTTCTAGATAATCTTTCTTATCCATAATAGTAATCAACTTACTTTTGTCTGTTTTCACAGCAACTATACTTTCATTTTTTCTGAAATCTTTAAGAGCTTGTAATTGACTATTATCAAAATTTTTTTGAGGTTTCCTTACTTGCTTCTGGAATTTTGTAAGGCTATTGTAGTAATCTTTTCTGAGGAGGTCTGCTTTAATTTGGTCCTCTTTTTCTAAAGTGCTGCAGATGCTTTCCAATTCAATTACCAATTTTTCTGGATTTATTTTTTCTTTGGATAGATTGAAATTACTTCCTTTATTTATCACTTGTAATAATTCTTGGCTAACTCCAGTAGCAGTGTTGTCCTTCACATGACTAAGAACTGCAGTTTTTTTGTTTTTACTAGAATAGTTATTCTTCAAAAATTTTTCTTCTTTAAGGTTCAGCTTTTTAACAAATTTCTTATTTTTGTTTCTTACTCCAATTTTTAGCCAGTCATCCAATTCTGCTTTTACTGCATCCCTTAAGATTCCAGAAATTTTCTTTTCATTTTCTACTTTTACTTTTTTATAATAAGCAACATTTTTATATTTTGCTTCAATACTTCTTTTTAACGTTTTTTGCTCTATTTTTCTTATGAAGTTGGCTGAAAGTAAATCTTTAAATGGTTTTCTAAGTCTAAATGAATTTGGAATAAAGTTATTTACCTTGCAATTTTTCAGGAACTTGATTTGAGCTATGGATCTTTCCATCTTCAATGTAGCATGTTGAACTTTCTTTATTGTTTGCCAAGTATCTGACCCATACTCTGTTCTAATTCTTTGAATAAAGCTCATATTGAGAAATGGCTTCCTAGTTTAATTGAATTAATAATCTAAAGCAACTTATGGGAATTTACTAGGAAATGTTTTCATTTATAGCAAATTTTCGGAGAAAACTCTTCTCCTTCTTCAGGCTCTCTAGTTGTTGTCACTTTTTGCTTGTCACTATCATGGTTACGGTTTACCTTGACGGTTACGGTTAACCTTGACGGTTTAGGTTATTTTTCACCAAATCCTGCCAGATGTTAGGCAGGGAAAATCCTTTGCAGTCATTGATGATGGAATTTTGTTTTTTCTCAATCTCTATTCCTTCTTTCAGTTTTCTTTTTTGGAAATTGCTTTGGAAACTGATTACTTTAAGGGAATTCCAATCCATGCTGTGCCCAGTTTCTCTAACATGCCTATCTAATCCAGTCTTGTTTGAGCAATTTTTTATAGCTGCTTTATGCTCAGCTATACGAGTTTCTAGTCTGCGACCTGTTTCACCTATGTAAGATAGTCCACAACTACAATTTACTTCATAAACTACTCCTTGCATTTTTAAAATATCTTCTTCTCTTTGAACTATTTTAGGAAAAAATTTTTAACTTTGTTCTCTAAACTTGGAGCTAGCCTAATATTGTATTTTTTACTAATTCTCTTTAAAGCCTCAAATAAACCTTTGTGATAAGAAATTTTTCTAGTGAATTTTACTTCTTGCTTTTGTGGGTTCTTCTTACCATTAAAATTCAGAAGCTTCTCAATTTCTTCTTTAGGATAGCCTGAAGAAGGAGAAGAGTTTTCTCCGAAAATTTGCTATAAATGAAAACATTTCCTAGTAAATTCCCATAAATTGCTTTAGATTATTAATTCAATTAAACTAGGAAGCCATTTCTCAATATGAGCTTTATTCAAAGAATTAGAACAGAGTATGGGTCAGATACTTGGCAAACAATAAAGAAAGTTCAACATGCTACATTGAAGATGGAAAGATCCATAGCTCAAATCAAGTTCCTGAAAAATTGCAAGGTAAATAACTTTATTCCAAATTCATTTAGACTTAGAAAACCATTTAAAGATTTACTTTCAGCCAACTTCATAAGAAAAATAGAGCAAAAAACGTTAAAAAGAAGTATTGAAGCAAAATATAAAAATGTTGCTTATTATAAAAAAGTAAAAGTAGAAAATGAAAAGAAAATTTCTGGAATCTTAAGGGATGCAGTAAAAGCAGAATTGGATGACTGGCTAAAAATTGGAGTAAGAAACAAAAATAAGAAATTTGTTAAAAAGCTGAACCTTAAAGAAGAAAAATTTTTGAAGAATAACTATTCTAGTAAAAACAAAAAAACTGCAGTTCTTAGTCATGTGAAGGACAACACTGCTACTGGAGTTAGCCAAGAATTATTACAAGTGATAAATAAAGGAAGTAATTTCAATCTATCCAAAGAAAAAATAAATCCAGAAAAATTGGTAATTGAATTGGAAAGCATCTGCAGCACTTTAGAAAAAGAGGACCAAATTAAAGCAGACCTCCTCAGAAAAGATTACTACAATAGCCTTACAAAATTCCAGAAGCAAGTAAGGAAACCTCAAAAAAATTTTGATAATAGTCAATTACAAGCTCTTAAAGATTTCAGAAAAAATGAAAGTATAGTTGCTGTGAAAACAGACAAAAGTAAGTTGATTACTATTATGGATAAGAAAGATTATCTAGAAAAGATGGAAGAAGAACTAAAAAAACCTATGTATGAAGAAGTAAAAGAAAACTCACTACCAGATTTGATTAAAAGTCTCTAAGCTTATTTCACTTCAAAAAAAGAAAAACCAGCTTCCAGAAAACTATAAACAATTCTCAAAATTACAGTTCAGATTACCTCAAATATATGGAATAGTCAAACTGCATAAAGAACACCAACCAATTAGACCAATAATAGACTCAAAAAACTCTATTCTTTCAAATCTAAACTATTTTTTAAAGTCACACCTTCAGAATCTTTTAAAAGAGCCACCTAACTTGATTAAAAACTCAATGCAGCTAAAAGAAAAACTAGAACTTCTTCCTAAATTAGATTCTCCTATTATGGGTAGTTTAGATATAGTGTCTATGTATACTCACATTAATATAGATCAACTTATAGACTTTATAGCGGAAGACTTGGCAGACCTAATAGTTTTTCACAACAAGAAAAAAACATATTAGTAGGAATTTTTGAAATGCTTACTTTCTCTTTGCAGAACAACTACTTTCAATTTGGGAAAACTTTTTTCATTCAAAAATCGGGGCTAGCTATGGGCTCCCCACTCTCCCCACTCTTAGCTAACTATTATGTGGGAAAACTAGAAGAAAAGATACTAGTACAACCCACATACTTCTGCTTATATAGCAGATACATGGATGACATCTTATTTATAATAGATAGCTCAGAAATTGTTCCAGAAAGAATTCTAGACTCATTCAATGAATTAGATGATTCCCTTAAGTTCACTATTGAACTTCAAAAAGAAAGAAGAATAAACTTCTTAGATATTACTATCTATTATGAAGATGAAAATTCCTCACTAGTTGGTATAAAAAACCAATGAATACTAAAAGACTACTGGATTTCAATTCGTATCATCCAGTTTCTATTAAGAAAAATGTAGCAAGTCAGTTTTTAGAAAAAATTAATAAAATAGTTTCTACTGCAGATAAAAAAGAAGCCCATAAAGAAGAGCTTAAAGTCATACTTGCAGAAAATAACTATCCTAAAGAAGAAATTGAGAAGCTTCTGAATTTTAATGGTAAGAAGAACCCACAAAAGCAAGAAGTAAAATTCACTAGAAAAATTTCTTATCACAAAGGTTTATTTGAGGATTTAAAGAGAATTAGTAAAAAAAAATACAATATTAGGCTAGCTCCAAGTTTAGAGAACAAAGTTAAAAATTTTTTCCCTAAAATAGTTCAAAGAGAAGAAGATATTTTAAAAATGCAAGGAGTAGTTTATGAAGTAAATTGTAGTTGTGGACTATCTTACATAGGTGAAACAGGTCGCAGACTAGAAACTCGTATAGCTGAGCATAAAGCAGCTATAAAAAATTGCTCAAACAAGACTGGATTAGATAGGCATGTTAGAGAAACTGGGCACAGCATGGATTGGAATTCCCTTAAAGTAATCAGTTTCCAAAGCAATTTCCAAAAAAGAAAACTGAAAGAAGGAATAGAGATTGAGAAAAAACAAAATTCCATCATCAATGACTGCAAAGGATTTTCCCTGCCTAACATCTGGCAGGATTTGGTGAAAAATAACCTAAACCGTCAAGGTTAACCGTAACCGTCAAGGTAAACCGTAACCATGATAGTGACAAGCAAAAAGTGACAACAACTAGAGAGCCTGAAGAAGGAGAAGAGTTTTCTCCGAAAATTTGCTATAAATGAAAACATTTCCTAGTAAATTCCCATAAGTTGCTTTAGATTATTAATTCAATTAAACTAGGAAGCCATTTCTCAATATGAGCTTTATTCAAAGAATAACAAAGTATTTATTATAGAAAGTATGTTTTTAAATAAATTAGTACTTTCATTACTTTTTTTTTTTTTGATGTTTAACAACCAGTGTGAGCAACTGAATGGGTTATAAGCAGTCATCAGTCCCTAATTTATGGTCACTGGTTCCAGGAAAGGGAGAGAGCCAGTGCCACAAAACAAACACAACATCCATGCCACATCAGGAATCAAACCAAGACCCATCTTGGCCGAATGGTCACAAGCCAGCACGCCAGGGCGGTGCCTATATCTTACAATCTAAAACAAACTGCAGAAAGTAATGTTATGTATATACATTTGTGAATTTCACACTCTTTTGACCCCCCCCCGCTGGAATGGTCAAAATTAATTTTCCTGTAATTCATAAAGGGAATTTGTTGTACTACAGGGAAAATGAATTTTAACTCTTCTAGGGAGTAGGGGGGCAACTTAACATGTAAAGAGGAACACCATGTGTCCAGGAACAGAATAAAAAGTAACCATGTTATATGTCTTCTTCCACTTGTGATAAGAGGGTTGAAATACATTGGTATCACTCAACTCTAAAATGCTTGGTCATCATCGCGGGAAACAATACTCTGGACCCAGACGACGGATACTGTGATAATTTTTCAACCTAATCGCTAGCCTTTGGAGAGTTTATACAGTACAAATCACTGGTTGTTAAACATGAATAAAAGTGATACCATATTACTTATTCATATGCTGATGGCTGTCGAAAGTGCTTCATTTCTCAAGGATTGCAACTTAATTTTTTGAAGGTGTCATTTTTTTTGCTCATAAATATTGTGTTAAAATTTGCATGAATCTACACTTGTTTCATTCCTGCTTGTATAATTAATACAAACACAAGATGTTAAATTGATGTTAGGCTGGCCACCAAAAATCATAATTGCATTTCTAACTGAAATGTTCACTATGGTAATATGGAAGCTCTAATCAGTGAAAAATTTTGTTAAGTGGGTGGATGAACCTTTTTAGGAGGGCATTTGATGCAACACTAACTGTAGACATAATTTTCCATGTTCTACCCATCCCCTTCTTTTGATAAAGGTTTTCTTCCCCCTTCCTGTACCAATAGGATTTACTGTAGAAGAAAAGCAGAAATCATATTATAATCAAATTTATTTTAAAGTTGTTACTCCTACATTCCTCATATTGTATTGTGTTGAGGGGGGGGAGGGGATTTGCTTGCTTGACATCTTTAGCTATAGCCAATGCTGATATCCTTTTAGGATGATAGTGGCATTAGAGTGCCTAATTCACCCAAAACTTGTCTGCTTGTGACTGGATGTGACTTTGGCTTTAAGACGTCAAATGTGAGTAATACAGATTTGGGTGGCAAAATTACTCTGAAGGCCTGTGTGGTCCCATTACTTGGGATACAGTTAGGGGTACTTTGGCCTGTATCTTCTGTAAGTAAAAGCTTTGGGAACATATGTTCAGTTATAGTCAAGTTATCAAATCTGTGTTACAGCAATGGCTGGATCCTAAAAATTTTAACTGGCTCCTATAAATCTTAAATATTTGTCTAGCACTGTAATATGGGATCATGCAGTTCACAGGATAATTATCACTTTTTAATCTTGGATGGGGGAGGGGCCATATTTCATTTATGCATTGGTCTCATTGAAATTCATCATACAAAATTGAAATTTATCATACAATGTACGGTGTTTCATAGTGCCAATTTGTAGTACTGTGAGTATATCGCCCAGTATGTGCACACGAATTACAATTTATAGGAAAACAACCTGTGTATTTTTTTACTTTCCTGTAAATGTGAAATTGTGGGCACAAATTACTTCCCTATAGATATGAATTACTAATTTTTAGGAAAGTAATTTCTTCATTTCTTTGCTTTTTCTTTTTTAACAATCTGCAATTGAAAGCTTTTTGTTCTGCTGTAGATATAGTAAAGCTATTATTATGCACCCATTTAAAATTAATCACAACTGATAAAAGAAAAAAACATATTTGTAGTGCCCATTGCAGAATATTCAACATGAGGACATTTCCCTTAGTCCTGTATGAATTAGACACTGAATTTTTTAATCATTTATTTTATTGCACTTTGGTATTATGTAAAATGTTGCTCTGATTAACAGCAGTATTTTACTGTTGAAAATTACACACACAGACATAAACTGCCTAGCACAAGAGAAAATCACACTGCTGAGACTAATAGCATAGACATAGACTGCCTTGCACAAGAGAAAATATCACACTGCTGAGACTAATTTCAATCATCATATATCTTGCTAGACACAGTAGTGCATACAGAATTTCTTCAAGGGAGGGGTCCAATAAAAACTCCACGGTACAAGCGCAAATGCGTAATGTACATATATACCTACTCCAGCAAAATTAGAAACAGTAAATGTATATATGAATGTATGCACTTTTTAATGGGATGTTAACATAAATGAACATTGATGTGCACTCAGGTAAATAAAAATACTTTTTTGAGAGACAAATTTGATAACAAGTAAGACGAATTTGATAATTTTAGGACTGTAAGACATACAGAAAAATAACCACCATTACGAAAACTAGAACTAAGACACAGAAAAATAACTGATCATAATGAAAATATTAAATTTATAATAAAACCATCTGCAGTAAGATATTTTTTTAATTTAGCAGTAGTTAGAATAATTAATTTTAAAAGAACATAATTCATTTTCTTCATCCGATGACTGAACGACAAGGGCATTCTTTGGAGGGGTTTGGAGTCGGCGGACCCTCTCCATGGGTGTGCCACTGGTCACACAAGCTGCTGCGTGATATATTCATCATCTTATATAGTACCAGCTGATGGAATCAAAATAAACTAATAGTGGCAAAGCACCATGGTGGAAAGTGGAAACACAATCAACAAACATTTTACTACAGAGAATTAAAAATGTAGCATAAACTACAGTATAATTTCAGAAATTATTTGGATATATAAGCTTTGCACAAGGGAATAATACATCATGCCAGTTGCTTTTCTTATGAGACTTAATGGTTGAAACTAGTCACAAGCAAGTTGGTGTGGTGTTTTCTCTCTGAGAGGTGTTTATATTGATTGTTTAATTCTCCACAGTAAAATACTATGACTAAGAACATTGTTTTAGGCACTTATAAAACAAAAAATTAGAGGAAAAGCCTTTAAAACATTTTATAGTTTGCATTTTCCCCTCACCATCACTTCATGAAACATGTCAAAAGCACACCACATGAAAACTAGCAGTGGAATAAGTTTGTTGCTTTCACTTCCCAAACACCCATGCCAATACATTTTCTGAGCTGTAACTGGATACCAGAAACTGCTGTATCACAAAATTGTTCTGATAATAACACAGTTAAAAAATAATTCATACAGATGTGGCATCTAAGTTGGACTTATAATTGAAGACATCTCATACTTCAGTAATCCATATTGTCCCAGGTATGGCTTTTCATTCAGGAAATTTCTGAATCATTTAGGGTAAATTTAAGATAGCTAAATTCCCCTTTTTCTTGGAGGTTTCTTTTCCAACAAAATAATTTACTCAAATAATAATAATAATAATAATGAGCTATTTGGATTTAACTGAATATATAGCCAACATCAAAATATTTTAGTCACTGGTGATGACTTAGTAATATGTGATATAGTTTTTGATTTCAGAGATTCGTAGTCAGAAAATAAGCCACACACTTTCAAGTTCAATGTTTGTCGAAAATTTCATAAAGTATATTTTACTCATACATTTTGAAGTATCATCACAAAAACCACACTTTGACATGAAGGCATTCAGAGAAAAACCCTGCAGTATGTATTCCTACTGAAAAATGCCATCAGGCACCCCATTAAAAAAAAGGAAAGAGCAATGGATTCCAAAATCTTAGGGGCATAATACTGAAGCTGAATGCACATCCCCTTCCTAGTGCCACTTAAGTATATGGAGGGTTGATTATGTTAAGCATGAACAATTTCGATATGCAAATATTTTGATCAGGTGGTCAGTTGCAGAATAGAGTCAATAAAGTGTTCAAACCGTCATTCCATAGTATTAGTAGTCTGTATTTGGTAGTTGTGTTTTGTACTACAGCTTCTAAAACTGACAAGTTTTGGGAAGGGTACATGACTGCACTTTATGGTGCCAAATTCTCCTACACGCAAATTATAAAACTGCAAGATGCATGGATAAGCAATTTCAAAAGATAAAGTACTGAATGCCCCCGACAAAGAAAATCCACAACTCTGGCCAGCATGAATAAACCAGGATGAGGAAGAAGTGTGCTACTCTGAACTGCAGACATAGTAAGAAAAGTGAAGTGCCTTGTAATGGGAGAATTCTAAGATGCAAAGGCCAATTGAAAACATTGTGAAAGTGTCCCACTCAACAGTTCACAACATTATTACAAAGAATCTTCAACTTCAAAAGTGCCACAAGTTTCAAGTGCATAAACTTTTCCCAAGGCATGTTGCAGGGGTCAAACCAATTGATAAAACTATATAAAAGGTACCTGGTGAGAGAAAAATGGTGGTGCGTGGTGACTCTCAATGAAGCATGTCCAAGTGTCTGCAATAAACCCCATGCAATTTTTGCAAACGGACAAAACAATTTCCATAGCTGGTAAAGAAAATGCTGCAGAACTTAATAATATGTAATAAATATGGTTAAAGATATTACAGTAAACATTATATGATTCTTTCTCACAAGGTTTTATGATCATTGCTAGATCCTATGTGCCAGGGGAAAACTTAAGAAACGTAGGGTTACTTCAAATGTGAAAGTTAACTCGCCGTCCTATCACACTCATTCATTGGACCTGTTGTTTTGAAAAAATACCAGCTTTGTATGGACAGGATGTCCATTGAATATGTGTTCATAAGATGAGGCTTCTAGCCATACATCAAGATCAACGGTAGAGTATTTTAACACACTTGAGCAGGAAATGGGGATAAGGGCTATTATTTACCTTGGTGAATATATTTCAAATATGTGGAAATAATGTAAATAGATGAAGTCATCGCTCTGTCCACGCTATTTTATAAACAACGCATAGCAACGGAAAAATTGTTGTTCCGACACTGCTGGGATCGAATCCCAGATCTCTCGATAACTAGTTGGGTGCATTCGCTTTACGCCAACAATTCACAGCTCTATGTGAATTGTTAGCACTGTAGTGTAAAGTGAACACTACAGTGTGTGGTTTATCCAAGGACCTCCTTGGGCTTATCAGTCAGCATCTGACTACTAGGGATGGGCGATAGCATTCGACCTATCGATAGTTGCAGCACTATTGACAGCACAGTTTCGAATAGTTTAGCCTTCTGATAGTATCGCGATAGTTTTTGCAAACTATCGACTGTTCATGTAATTCGCTTGGTTATTCATTATAAAACTGTTGCCTAAAACGTTGAACATTTTAAAATGTATGGATAGTTCGACGTACAGCGTAAATATCTCATGAATGGATTATCTAACGAATGGTTCTACATTTCGAAAGCACTGGTAGTTTTACACACTGCGAGATCAACTGTCGAATAGTTCGTAATTTTGGAAATGCTGATAATTTGTCATGAGTGATAATGAAATTTTTTCCTTTCAAGTAATTTATTAAACGTAACACAGCGATCGCCGAGTGTCCAAGGCTACGCAATTCGAGAACACTGATAGTTTTACGATGAGATCTATTGTGAAATAGTTCCGCATTTAGAAAATAATAACGATAAATAAATAAACGATAGTTTCACACACAATGAGCCCAACTATCGAAAAAGAATTTCCCATTTCTAAAACACGACATTTAGTATGCAGTGAAATCAGCTATCGAATGATTCTGAATTTTGAAAACACCGATATAGTTTGCCATAAATGATCGGGAGGAATCCCTGAAACAATGCCTGCAGAAAAAAAATACTGAAAATGACACTTCTTCGTATCTGGAAAGAAATGTGCCCACAGAAAAAATGCCCCAAATATCAAGTTGTAGACGTCTGTGTATGGATTTTTTTTATGTAGGAGGGGGGGGGGAGCACAACATCCGGTGCCGCCCCGACCCCTGGTAATGCAGTGGTCTAAGCACTGGCTTGTGGCCATTCGTCCGGGCTCGAATCTCGGTAAGACATGGGTGTGTGCTTTTTATCTCACAACACTGGCTCTCTGCCTTCCCTGGTGTCAGTGGCTTAAGACAAGGCCAAAGTATGGCTACAGCCTATACTACTTAAATCCAAGTAGTATAGCAATACTTTTTAGTATCTATACTACTTAAATCCAAGTAGTATAGCCATACTCTTTAGTATCCATACTTGAAGAAGTAGTAAAATATATATGAGGAAATTTGTCATCTAAATAATAAAGGTAAGCAGCACTTGAAAATAATTATGGGAGATTTCAATGCAAAAATAGGGCAACGGCAACAGAATGAAACTTCAGTAGGTAAATTCGGTCATGGCAACAGAAACCAGCGTGGAAATACTCTCGTTGAGTTTGCAGAGGCAGAAGGGTTTTTCATCTTGAACTCCTTTTTCAAGAAAAAGCCACACAGGAAATGGACATGGAGACATCCAAATGGGACGACAAGTGAAATTGATTTTATTATGTGTAACAAAAAATTCGTCATAGAAGACTGCAGTGTGCTAAACAAGTTCAACACAGGTAGTGACCATAGATTGGTGAGATGTAAGATGCACCTCAACACTAAACTTGAACGTGGCAAGCTCATAAGACAAACAAAATCTATTGACATAACCAACCTTAAAAAACACCATAATACCTTCAAGTTAGAACTGAAGAACAGGTTCTCTGCTTTAGAAGGCCTAACATCGGAAGAAGTGGACATCTCTGAAGTTAACAGAAAAGTAACCAAAGCTCTTATGGAAACAGCAACAAAATTGGCTGGGTCTAAGAACAAGTTGCATGTGAACAAATTATCAGGAAAAACCAAAATGTTGATGCAAAAAAGAAGAGAGATGAGAACAACTAAAGAAGATGTGACTTCCAAAGTGGAATATATAGAGCTATGCAAGACAGTAAGAAAAAGTATCACTGAAGACGTAAGGAAATTCAACTGTGAACTAGTGAGGAAAGCAATTGAAAACAACCAAAGCCTAAAGATAGCAAAGGGACATCTCAGTAAGGGAAGAAAACAGATTATGGCACTGAGAAAAGAAGATGGTTCTGTAACAAGAAATAGAGGCAGAAATTTTGACAAGAGTGAAAGATTTCTACTCCAAATTATATGAAAGGGATGATATATGCACTCCTGACATCATGAAAGACACCAGTACCAGAGTTCCTCCAGTCCTTCCAGCAGAAGTTGCACATGCAATCAAGAACATGAAGCGAGGAAAAGCTCCAGGAGAAGATGGAATTACTGTAGACATCATACAAGAAGCAAGTGGAGAAATCGAAACAGTACTCGCCCAAATTTTCACTCGATGCCTTAATGAAGGAAAGATTCCTGAGGATTGGAACACCGCTACAATGATCCTGCTACATAAGAAAGGTGACATTGAGGATCTCGGAAACTACAGACCTATCAGCCTCCTATCAGTAGTTTATAAAATCTTCACTAAAGTTCTTTCACACCGCTTGAAGGTAACACTGGACATGGCTCAACCGAGAGAACAAGCTGGATTCAGGAGTGGCTACAGCACAATAGATCATATCCACGTGCTGAGAGAACTAATTGAAAGAGCGAGGGAATATGAACTTCCATTGTGCATGGCTTTTATCGATTATGAAAAAGCCTTTGATTCGGTGAAACCATCAGCAGTTACAATGGCTCTGAAAACCTGCGGTATTGAAGATGCATACATTAATATTATTAATAACATCTATGAAAATGCAAGTGCAAAGATTAGGCTGTTTGAAAATACAACACACGTAAAAATTGGAAAGGGAGTGAGACAAGGGGACACCATATCTCCGAAGCTCTTTAATGCCACATTGGAGGGTGTTTTTCAGTCGCTGAGCTGGGAAAACAAGGGAATAAAGATTAATGGAGATTATCTAACCCACCTTCGCTTTGCTGATGACGTAGTCATTTTTGCAACTACCCCATCAGAGCTGCAGAGTATGATCCAGGAACTTGCTGACAAGAGTAAAGAAGTGGGATTAAAAATGAACTTTCAGAAGACAAAAGTGATGTTCAATGCTTTTACAAGAAATGAAGATTTATCGATTGATGGAGAAAAAGCTGGAGATAACAGACACGTACGTTTATCTTGGACAGCAGATATCAAGTGAGGGTCACATTGATGAAGAAATTAATCGGCGTACAAAACTTGCCTGGAGAGCTTTTGGAAGAAACAGCATAATTTTCAAGAGCAATATGCCATTATGTCTTAAAAGAAAAGTGTTTGATCAATGCATCCTTCCAGTGCTTACATATGGTGCAGAGACGTGGACCTTAACTAAAAGAGACATACAAAGGCTGCAGACAACTCAAAGAAGCATGGAGAGGTGCATGCTTGGTGTAACCAGGAGGGATAAGAAGAGGAACTCGTGGATCCGAAAAATGACAAGAGTGGAAGACATCATGATCAGAGTTAAATCCCTGAAATGGCAATGGGCTGGACATACTGCCAGAAGGACAGATCATCGATGGACAGCCGAAATTTTAGATTGGATTCCAAGGGACAGGAAAAGACCCAGAAGAAGACCACATGGGAGATGGGTGGATGAAATTCGAAAGTATGCAGGGGTGACATGGAGGAGACTGGCACAAGACAGACCGTTGTGGAGGAAACTTGGGGAGACCTTCGTCCAGCAGTGGATTGATAATGGTTGACAATGATGATGATGATGATGATATATATATGACTCTACAACTTAAATCTTGGCCCTCAGTCTCCGGCAGCTGGAATGTACCTGGCCAAGGCAGCGGCCAGTGCGACATAAAGGCAGAGGGTGCTAAGAATCCCCGGAGGACCGGACTAGGCTGCCATTTGATGCTGACCTTGGCTACCTATAACGGACGCTCCCTATCTTCTGATTCAAGGCTTCTTGAATTGGAAGAGGAACTACAAACGATCAAGTGGGACATCGTCGGGCTAAGTGAGGTAAGGAGAAAAGGAGAAGATCTCATTGAACTGAAAAGTGGACATCTCTTCTATTATCGTGGGACAGATACTGGCAGAACTAGTGGTGTTGGATTTATAATAAACAAGAAACTGAAGGATAAAGTGGTAGAAGTTGAAAGTTCCTCTGACAGAGCTGCACGACTCATTATCCAACTATCGAGAAGATACCAGGCTCAGATTATTCAAACTTATGCACCCACCACAAGTCATCCTGAAGAAGAAATTGAAGAATTTTATGAGGAAATTTGTCATCTAAATAATAAAGGTAAGCAGCACTTGAAGATAATTATGGGAGATTTCAATGCAAAAATAGGGCACCGGCAACAGAATGAAACTTCAGTAGGTAAATTCGGTCACGGCAACAGAAACCAGCGTGGAAATACTCTCGTTGAGTTTGCAGAGGCAGAAGGATTTTTCATCTTAAACTCCTTTTTCAAGAAAAAGCCACACAGGAAATGGACATGGAGACATCCAAATGGGATGACAAGTGAAATTGATTTTATTATGTGTAACAAAAAAATCATTATAGAAGACTGCAGTGTGCTGAAAAAGTTCAACACAGGTAGTGACCATAGATTGGTGAGATGTAAGATGCACCTCAACACTAAACTGGAACGTGGCAAGCTCATAAGACAAACAAAATGTATTGACATAACCAACCTTAAAAAACACCATAATACTTTCAAGTTGGAACTGAAGAACAGATTCTCTGCTTTAGAAAGCCTAACATCGGAAGAAGTGGATATTTCGGAAGTTAACAGAAAAGTAACCAAAGCTCTTATGGAAACAGCAACAAAATTAGCTGGGTCTAAGAACAAGTTGCATGTGAACAAATTATCAGGAAAAACCAAAATGTTGATGCAAAAAAGAAGAGTGATGAGGACAACTAAAGAAGATGTGACTTCCAAAGTGGAATATATAGAGCTATGCAAGACAGTACGAAAAAGTATCACTGA
Source organism: Macrothele yani (assembly GCA_039090855.1). Taxonomy (NCBI): domain Eukaryota; kingdom Metazoa; phylum Arthropoda; class Arachnida; order Araneae; family Macrothelidae; genus Macrothele; species Macrothele yani. Next base: position 97,926,143 of record CM076995.1, on the reverse strand, counting down.
AGACGTAAGGAAATTCAACTGTGAGCTAGTGAGGAAAGCAATTGAAAACAACCAAAGCCTTAAGATAGCAAAGGGACATCTCAGTAAGGGAAGAAAACAGATTATGGCTCTGAGAAAAGAAGATGGTTCTATAACAAGAAATAGAGGCAGAAATTTTGACAAGAGTGAAAGATTTCTACTCCAAATTATATGAAAGGGATGATACATGTACTCCAGACATCATGAAAGGTACCAGAGTTCTTCCAGTCCTCCCAGCAGAAGTTGCTCATGCAATCAAGAACATGAAGCGGGGGAAAGCTCCAGGAGAAGATGGAATTACTATAGACATCATACAAGAAGCAAGTGGAGAAATTGAAACAGTACTCGCCCAAATTTTCACTCGATGCCTTAATGAAGGGAAGATTCCTGAGGATTGGAACAATGCTACAATGATCCTGCTACATAAGAAAGGTGACATTGAGGATCTTGGAAACTACAGACCTATCAGCCTCCTATCAGTGGTTTATAAAATCTTCACTAAAGTTCTTTCACACCGCTTGAAGGTAACACTGGACATGGCTCAACCGAGAGAACAAGCTGCATTCAGGAGTGGCTACAGCACAATAGATCATATCCACGTACTGAGAGAACTAATTGAAAGAGTGAGGGAATATGAACTTCCATTGTGCATGGCTTTTATCGATTATGAAAAAGCCTTTGATTCGGTGAAACCATCAGCAGTTACCACGGCTCTGAAATCCTGCGGTATTGAAGATGCATACATTAATATTATTAATAACATCTATGAAAATGCAAGTGCAAAGATTCGGCTGTTTGAAAATACAACACACATAAAAATTGGAAAAGGAGTGAGACAAGGTGACACCATATCTCCGAAGCTCTTTAATGCCACATTGGAAAATGTCTTTCAATCACTGAACTGGGAAAACAAAGGGATAAAGATTAATGGAGATTATCTAACCCACCTTCGTTTTGCTGATGACGTAGTCATTTTTGCAACTACCCCATCAGAGCTGCAGAGTATGATCCAGGAACTTGCTGACAACAGTAAAGAAGTGGGATTAAAAATGAACTTTCAGAAGACAAAAGTGATGTTCAATGCTTTTACAAGAAATGAAGATTTATCGATTGATGGAGAAAAACTGGAGATAACAGATACGTATGTTTATCTTGGACAGCAGATATCAAGTGAGGGTCACATTGATGAAGAAATTAATCGGCGTACAAAACTTGCCTGGAGAGCTTTTGGAAGAAACAGCATAATTTTCAAGAGCAATATGCCATTATGTCTTAAAAGAAAAGTGTTTGATCAATGCATCCTTCCAGTGCTTACGTATGGTGCAGAGACGTGGACCTTAACTAAAAGAGACATACAAAGGCTGCAGACAACTCAAAGCAGCATGGAGAGGTGCATGCTTGGTATAACCAGGAGAGATAAGAAGAGGAACTCGTGGATCCGAAAAATGACGAGAGTGGAAGACATCATGATCAGAGTTAAATCCCTGAAATGGCAATGGGCTGGACATACTGCCAGAAGGACAGACCATAGATGGACAGCCGAAATTTTAGATTGGATTCCAAGGGACAGGAAAAGACCCAGAAAAAGACCACATGGGAGATGGGTGGATGAAATTCGTAAATATGCGGGAGTGACATGGAGGAGACTGGCACAAGACAGACCGTTGTGGAGGAAACTTGGGGAGACCTTCGTCCAGCAGTGGATTGATAATGGTTGACAATGATGATGATGATGATGATATATGTGTGTGTGTGTGACATGGAGAAGACAGGCTCAAGACAGACAATTGTGGAAGAAACTTGGGAAGCCCTTCATCCAGCAGTGGATTGACAATGGTTGATGATTATGTATATATGAAGAAATTAATCGGTGTGTACAACTTACCTGGAGAGCTTTTGGGAGAAACAGTATAATTTTCAGGAGCAATATGCCATTATGTCTTAAAAGAAAAGTGTTTGATCAATGCATCCTTCCAGTGCTAACGTATGGTGCAGAGACGTGGACCTCAACTAAAAGAGACCTACAAAGGCTGCAGACAACTCAAAGTAGCATGGAGAGGTGCATGCTTGGTGTAACCAGGAGAGATAAGAAGAGGAACTTGTAGATCAGAAAAATGACAAGAGTGGAAGACATCATGATCAGCGTAAAATCCCGGAAATGGCAATGGGCTGGATATATTGCCGGAAGGACAGACCATGGATGGACAGCCAAAATTTTATACTGGATTTCAAGGGACAGGAAAAGACCCGACCTCATGGGAGATAGGTGGATGAAATTCGAAAGTATGCGGGAGTAACATGGAGGAGACTGGCACAAGACAAACCATTGTGGAAGAAACTTGCGGAGACCTTCGTCAAGCAGTGGATTAATAATGGTTGATGATGATATAGATCCTGATCCTGTTTGTGAGGTGGGAGTTTTGATTTCACATGTATTTAAGATTCATTCACTTCAGGAGCTTCGTTAAAGCCGCCTCCGTTTTAATACGCCAGTTCCAAACTCAGCGAGAATGTTGGAAGCACGTTTTGCCTTAAACATAGTTACGCTTCTTGGAAGAACTAAGGACGTGTGACTTTGAACAATGTGCCTGTTTTGTCATTTAGGAATAAAACATGATGCCCTTTGCCCTAGCACTCATTGGATTTCTGAAAAGTCAATACCTAATATTATTGGTGCCACAAAAGTGCCGTATTTTCACTGTGTCCATGTAGCTTTAGAAAACTTGAAGATTACATTGCACTGGAGCAAGAATCAAACCCGCAGCTCCTGTATTGGTTTCCATGCATTTGTGAAGAATTCTATCTTCAGGGAGATTCGTTTCCCAATTATATGCAAGATAATCAATACCTAGTTTAGATTCATTCATACAGTCTCTTGTTACAGCATCTTCTTCATACGCACAGAGATTCCCTGTAACGAAACCTTCAATTAGTGCTGAATGACCATTTCAAATCTGTTCACTCGGATGAGCTCAGAAATATTCTTCTGAGCCTTTTGTGGTCTGACATTTCTTTACAAACCAATGGTGTGTTATTAATGTCTCATTTGCTGGAATTCAGGCTTACATTTGCATCCTTTCACTTTGCAACTTAAAAAAAAAAAAAAAAAAAGACGTACCTGTTGATTTATTTTAGGCTTACATGCTATATTGCCATATTAACTTGTTTGCAAATAAATTTTGTGGCTGATCATATACATGCTGAAAAAATATACAGTATATACATATGATTATACCATTTCAATTGCTTAATTTTTATACATGAAGATAATAATTATTTATAAGATTTCTTTTGCCTTCAGAGGATAATGCTTGCTGGCATTGAATAGATGCCAGTGTAGTGATTACCTTTTTGCTACTTTGAACGAAAGGTTTGATATTTACTGCATGGGTTAAATTGAATCATTTAATTTGCTGTCATTTTCATCATTTTTCAGAAAATGGCGGAGAGTGTGTATAGTTTTATCATCTGTATAGTACACTTTAGATACTAATTATGAATTTTTTAGTCTGGCACCAACAGGGTAGTCATGTTTTCTGTAATTTGGTATAAATTCATTGATCTCATTTTTTTTACAGTTGTCACAAACTATTTTTTACTTGTTGGTGTTTTGACAACCATGAGCAACTTAATGGTCTATAAGCAGTTGCCTATTCCTAATATAGGGCTACAGGTTTTAGGTGAGAGAAAGCCAGTGCTGTAAGATGAACACAACATCCATGTCTCACTGGGATTCAAACCCAAACCTATCTTTGATGAATGATCACAAGCCAGCACTTAGACGACTGCATCATCACAGCAGTGAAATTGTTTCTATTGTACTGCTTTTTTGTTACAGCACGGAATTGTTGGCCCCAGCCATTGAATTACATACTGACAGTTTCTTTAGAAAATTCAAAAAAAAAAAAAAAAAGTTTTGCCACAGTAATTTTTATACATTTTTTTCTTTTTGACCAATCATAGCAAAGTGATATCTTCTGCAGTAGTTATTAAGTAACCCAAAAATGTACATCACTCTGGATCAGTCCACTTGTATAAGGCAACATTGTTTTTAATATGGATCACAAGTACAAGAAGCTGCTCTGTAAAATAAAAAATGCTTTTTAGGTGGAAATAAAAATATCTCGGATTTGTAAGTTTACCTCTTTTGTGTGTGTGTGTGTGTGTGTGTGTGTGACAATCACCATGAGCATATACATGGGTTATAAGCAGTTGTCTGTCCCTAATTTAAGGCACTTGGTTCTATGGAAGGGAGAAAGAGAAAGACAAACACACTACTCATGCCTCTTTCAAAACTCAAAACACAGATCCAGCAGACTAGTCAGAAATCTATACCACTAAGATGGTCATTATATTTCAAAAATCCATTTTAACACCAAATCTGCATAATAATTCCAAACACAAAACTTCTTAATATTGTACCATATGTAGCATGAATGCTTTTTGTACTTAATCACTTTAATACATAAGATTAACATTACTGACATACATTAAAAATAGAGCAAACTGAAGTCAATATTTTTACTTTCTGTGAACAATTATGAAGTATTCAAGATGCCATTTCAGTTTTTAAATGAATAAAACACTTGAAAAATTTTATCTGCTGCAGAAATGTTTTTTACAGTGCCATGTTGATTTCACCAACTTCCACTTTTCAAGCTATTTTTAATTGATTATGGCATTAATGGAATCAAGCATGTTCGAAAAAAATATTTTTGATGAGAAACAACTGTGGCTACAGTCCATTAACCAGTGGCAGATATATCAAGGAAGGTAGCTTTTAATGTTGAGGATCTGCAAATGAGTACCAGCGCAACATGGTATTTGCCTTTCTACAATTTTCCAACCAGAACTATAAAAATTTGGACGCATGACACCCAAGTCTTCTATATTTGTTGAAAACCAAAAAAAAAAAAAAACCAAAAAAAACAACAACAGAAATTTGAAAGAACTTCCTGTAAAACATATATATACACACATAGACATAGTTTTCGTTTTTTGGGTGCTTTATATTTTCGCCTAAAATGGTTTGGGGGGGGGGAGTTTAGGTGTTTTGGGATCTCGGGAGGTGTAGGGAGGTGTAGGTTATCTGTGGGGTTTTTTTTTTTAGTTGTTTTGGAGTGGGTTAATTTTATTTAAATTTTGTATTGGCATTTTATGTTTATCATTTGCTGTTTTTGTAGCAGACTGGATGATGCAAAATCCACACTTGTTGGTCTTTACAGAGGTATGAGGTGTTTGTTATCTGTACCTAGCTCTTGATGAAACCATAGATAGCATCTCGCCATAGTTCTACATTCCTCTTTCTTTTCTCCCAGTTGGTTGTTAGATCTGGTTTTTTTTTATTTCTCCAAATCAGTTGCTACTGCTTTCAGTTGTATGTTTTTTGATTTTTCTATGTAGCCTCAGGTGCTTTGGAATTTCAAAAGCTGTTTTGAAAATTTACATGTAACCTTTATTATGCTTATATATATATACTGTATATACTTATTTGCTTTTTTGTCATTGGCTTACTTTAGATTAATAGGACCATTCTTTATTTAAGAACCTGCTTTCCCTCTTTCTGTGATGTTCAACTACTGATCAAGGTCAAATAGTGAGTACACTTGTGCAAAGAAAAAATAAAATTTTCTCATTGTTTACATGATTTTATTACAAAGCAAACCAATGCACACCCACAGCAACTGTACTCATCATTATAACCAAGTAAAATGTCAATACTAGAAGTTTTCATGTTTAAATATGACAGTTCATATTTTTATATAACAGATGAGCAGTATCATCAAAATGGATAACATACCGAATTTACCAATTTTACCAATACTGTGAAGTGAACATTTTTGCTTTCTTTTTCATTACAACACAAAATGCATACATTACAAATGACATGAATAACAAATTTATATATAATTACTATAATTTATTTAGTCTGGTTGACAATATCAAACAACAATCCTGTTTAAAATGAACTTCAAATTTCTTGTCCTCAGCAAAACATGTACCAACGTAAAAATGCAAATCATTGGGAAAAAATTGAAATGCTCAGTTTGTTTGTAATATAAGGAATGACACTTTAATACCATGATATCAAACTTTAGCATGTGACAATGAGATATAGAAACTACACATTTCCCCACAACACTACCAAATGTGATGATTTATATAACATTTTTAATTACAACACAAAAGACATATGTTGCAAAATACATAAAAAATAAGAAATTTACATTGAACTATTAAAATTTTGTTTACAATCTGTACCAAACAACACTAACACTTAAAATAAACTTTAAATGTTCTCCTCAGCAGAAAGTGACCACCAATAGATAACTGAAACATCAGACTGAATACCAAAAGACAGAAGACCACATGGAAATGTTCTCAGCAGAAATGTAGCAATATGAATATGAAACACATTTTGGAGAAATTTGAATACTCAGTTTGCTTTAATAAAAAGGAACGAATTCTAGTTGTCTCTGTACATTACATTCAGTGACTATATATCATGTCTTCTAAGGCTATGAGCAATACTATTTTAAATGTGAGTAACAGATGCAACAGTAATAAAATGTTTTTTTCACTCCCATAAATCATGACATTGCACTAAAAACATATACAATTTGTGACTGTAGTTATAAATTTTGATACAATATATAAGGAATGAAGGATCAAACTTTTGAACATGATAACAAGAGATTCAAATCACACATTTCATCACAACATTGACTTTTTTTTTTTTAATATTTTAGTTACCATACAAAAGGCATATGTTGCAAATGATATGAAAAATAAGGACATTATATTTAAAAAGTTTATTTACAGACTGTCTGTCAGTATCAAACAACACATATATTTAAAATCACCTTCAAATTTCTTGTTCTTAGCAGAAAACACAACAATATAAGAAATGCAAAACATTGTAGGAAAATTAAAATGCTCAATCTGTTTAAATACAAATGGAATAAAACTTTGATATCAAGAAATCAAATTTTAGAATTCAATAGTGAGATTAAATACTCCAGATTTCAACACAACACTTCTTCTTCAATGAATTGACAGCCTTGTGTGGGCCCTGGCCTTCTCAATGAGCATTTTTGTGAGATTTCGTAATATTAACCCCACGTCCACCCCACCCCCTCCTCCCAACCTGGAGGACCAAGGGACAAATTGCATCCAGGGACAACTTCACAGGGAACCATCCACACATTCAGGTCCCCAAACACAGGGAGTCTGTGGAAAACAAAGACCAGATAGCCGGCAGGACCGGGATTTGAACACCCGCCAGAAAGTGCCTCCCAGACAGTGCATAGTGACTTAAGCAACTGCACTATGCTGGTGGTCCATCACAACACTGTGACAATTTATAAGATTTTTTCAATTACAACACTAAAGGCATACAGTGCAAATTACATGAAAAGTAAGAAAATCATATTCAATTACAAACAATTTATTTATATTTTGGATGATTGTACCAAACAAAATATATCTTTAAATAAACAACTAATTACTTTTCAATTTACTTCCGATATTGGAGGTTATATTTTTAACGTGCATTAATGCATTTGCATTTTTGAACTTCACTTTTAGTTGGTAAAGTTCGATGAACACTTACCGCACGTGGGGCTTGGCTTTCAATTCATATTTCTGTTATGTGGATGCGGCATCGGGGTTTTTCATTTGGCCACGGGTCCACTTCTTTTTTTTTCCGTTGGAATTTATTTTGCCTCATCACCAAATGAGTTTTTTTTCCTTTGCTGCATCCTCATTTACTTCAATACTTATTCATAACCCTAGTACTTTCGGTAATACTCCATTACCGTCTTCGAGGGGACGTTTTACTCCGACTAGCACGGACCGTGTCAGCTGGGCATTTCGGTGGTTCTCACGGGCTGCTTCTGTCATTGGCTATCGCTTCTTCTTGGGCGTTGTGGCGCCATCTCTTGTTGGTCAGTGATCTCATTTTTCGAACTTTTTTCATTTTTTGCTCAATTTTAATTAAATTTCTCCAGCTGTTTCTCAAAATATTAGGGTCATTATGGTTGCAAACTTTTGTCCTATTTTTTTCAATCATTACCGACTCTGCTATTCTGAGGTGTTTTTCGGATTTACAGCTTTTAATGATTTTTATATTTTCGAATTTAGGATACTTTTGGTTATCCAGACAGTATTGAATAAGTGCTGTTTTTCTTCTTTTTTCTGCCAGTTTTTTACGTGTTGTTTTAATCTGTGTTTAAGCTTATTTTTGGTACTTCCTATATATAAGCCATTCTTAGCGGATATAAGAAATCATAGCACATTACCTGATGAAATCAAGCGCTCTTTTCCACTAATGGAAGCAGGCATACCACGTATTGTTGCAAAGATAAAAACGCACAAAGATGGTGCTCCAATGAGACTGATAGTTTCAAAAAAAAAAAAAAAAACTCACCATTGATAACATTAGAGAAAAACAGTTTCAAGTTCCTAGCACCCTTTTTCATGAACAACAAGTTCATCATCAAGAACACGTATGAATTTATTGAGAAAATTAAAAATGTAAAAACTGGCCTAAAGGACTTAAATATGGCAAGCATGGACGTTAAAGCATTATATCCAAGTACTCCTGTTCCAGAAGCTATTGAAATTATCATTAAGAAATTGCAAAATCTTAAAATTTTAAATAACACACAAATTCATGAATTCAAAAAAGTTTTAGTCTATTTATATGAAAATAATATTTTTACATACAAGAACAAAATATTCAAGCAAAATTCAGGAGGCCCAATGGGCTCACCATTATCAACTCTATATGCTGAGGTTGTGATGAACGAAATTGAAGAAAATGTCCTGCATCGTATGGAAGAAACACCAGAAGTGTACTGTCAATACGTGGATATTTTCATTCTATCAAAACTGAACGAAGAATAATTAAAAAAATTAACAAAATGTTACAGCTCTTTATATCCAACTATAGAACTCACTGTTGAAATAGAAAAAAATAATGCAATAGCCTTTTTGGACGTACATGTTATCAAATCCACAGATAAGTTACTATACAGGGTTTATCGGAAAAGTTCATTTGTTCCGGTCCTAATCCCGTACAATTCAGCACATCCTTATCCTCAAAAATGCAATAGTATAAAAACCTTAATTAAAAGAGCATATATGCATTCTGAAAATAGTCAGTTCATCAATGAAGAAATCAAATTCATAATAAAAAATTGCAGGCAGCTTTGGTTATCCTAACCATTTAATAAAAAAATAGAACACAGAAGTAATAAAGAAAATAAAAAATAATGCTGTAGTAAATAAAAAAGAAGTCAAATATTTAAATGGTTTTCCTTACATTAAAGGTACTACCAATGAAATTAATAATATTTGTAAAAAGCATAACATTCAAACTGGAGGAAAAGTAAATACCATCAAAAATATAGTAATAAAAAATAATGAAAAAATAAAAATGTTAGAAAAAGCAGGTATTTACTCAATTCCTATTACTGAAAATCCTCCAATGGCTTATATAGGAAGTACCAAAAATAAGCTTAAACACAGATTAAAACAACACGTAAAAAACTGGCAGAAAAAAGAAGGAAAAACAGCACTTCAATACTGTCTGGATAACCAAAAATATCCTAAATTCGGAAATATAAAAATCATTAAAAGCTGTAAATCCGAAAAACACCTCAGAATAGCAGAGTCGGTAATGATTGAAAAAAATAGGACAAAAGTTTGCAACCATAATGACCCTAATATATTGAGAAACAGCTGGAGAAATTTAATTAAAATTGAGCAAAAAAATGAAAAAGTTCGAAAAATGAGATCACTGACCAACAAGAGATGGCGCCACAACGCCCAAGAAGAAGCGATAGCCGATGACAGAAGCAGCCCGCAAGAACCACCGAAATGCCCAGCTGACACGGTCCGTGCTAGTCGGAGCAAAATGTCCCCTCGAAGACGGTAATGGAGTATTACCGAAAGTACTAGGGTTATGAATAAGTATTGAAGTAAATGAGGATGCAGCAAAGGAAAAAAAACTCATTTGGTGATGAGGCAAAATAAATTCCAACGGAAAAAAAAAAAAGAAGTGGATCCGTGGCCAAATGAAAAACCCCCATGCCGCATCCACATAACGAAAATATGAATTGAAAGCCAAGCCCCACGTGCGGTAAGTGTTCATCGAACTTTGCCAACTAAAAGTGAAGTTCAAAAATGCAAACTAATTACTTATTCTCAGCAGAAAATGTAGCAATATAAAAATGCAAAATGTGGGAGAAATCAAATGCTTTGTTCATTTTAATACATAAGAAATGAAACTTATATCAAGAAATCATATTTCAAAATGTGATAATGATATAAAACCCACATTACATCACAACATTGCAAAGTGTGACAATTTGTACAATATTTTTTATTACAACACAAAAGACATACATTTGCAAATGACATGGAAAAATGTATTGAATTGCTAGAATTTTACTTACAATCCAACTAACTGATTGTATTCAAATAATTTGTTTTTAGCAGAAAATGGTTAGTATAAAAAATATAAAGCACTGTAAAAAATCATAGTTTTTTTTTTTGACGCTTATGAAACAGGAGATATGTATGGTCTAGACACCAAATTTCAAAATATGATGCGATGCCAAATCAGATTTACACAATTCACGGAATAAAGGGTAACTTCTGCAGGGCCATACATTCACTGTAGAGCTTATTGTAATCAAATGTTCTGAGATCTGTCATTGACTTGAAACTGATCTTTAACCAATAATCAATATAAAACTAACATCATCATTACTGTTAACCATTATCAATCAACTGCTGAATGAAAGATTCCACAAGTCTCTTCTGCAGCTGTGTTGAGCCACTCTGCTCCATATCACTTTGGTATGCTTTTGAATTTCAACCACCCATCTTCTGTGTGCTCTTCTTCTTCTGTCCTTCGGTATCCAGTCTAATATTTCATCCAGTTATTTATCGGTGGCAGTTCTATAGATATTGTCCATACTACACACACACACACACACACACACATATATATATTATAGAACTGACCACCAATAGATAACTGAAACATCAGGCTGAATACCAAAAGACAAGACCACACGGAAGATGGGTGGGTGAAATTTGAAAGCGTGCCGGAGTGAAATGGAGGCAACTGGCTCAAGATAGACAGTTGTGGAAGAGACTTTCATCAAGGCCATATAGAAAGCACAAGGCCACGACATTTGAGAGACGAGTTCCTTCCGTTTATGATGTCACTCTCATGTTACATGGACTGATACGTTGGTGTCGTGTTTGACGCCACACATGACAGCGTTGGAAACCAATTGGGAGCCATGGTTTCTGTGCGACATCAAAAGGAGAGGGAACTCATTTCTTTAATGTTATGGGCTTATGTTTTCTAGATGGCCTTGCTTTCATTTAGCAGTGGACTGATAATGATTGCATTTACCTTGGGCAACAGGTATCACGCAAGGGTCACATTGATGAAGAAATTAATCGGTGTATATAACTTGGTTGGAGAGCTTTTGGAAGAAACACATTTCTTAAGAGCAATATGCTGAATACTATTATTCTTAAAAGAGAAGTGTTCAATCAATACATCCTTTCAGTTTTTATATATGGGGTAGAGACTTGGACTTAAAAAAAAAAAAAAAAAAAAAAAAAAAAAAGGCTGAAAACACACATACAAAGACACACATACAAAGGCTGCAGACAACTAAAAGAAGCATAGAAAAATGCATGTGTGGGTAAAACTAACATTAACATTAAAATAAATAGGATTCTGAATAGTCTATAGAAGCTCGCTAAGGAAATTAATACATACAAAGGTTAATAAATACACTACTTGTGCATTTGTTAATATTTTTCATGTATTCTGGAGAGTCAATTCTTCTCTTTCTGTACAAACAGGATTACACTCTTAATTGTGCATTTCTCTTGTTAAAATCTCCACGGGTAGGATCTTTTTCAGTGTGTAGAAGCCTTCAGACCCACCCATGCAGCCCCCAGAAACAAGGGAATGGCTGGGATGATAGTAAGTTCAGGGAGAAAGTGCGGCCATGTTAATTCGACCATGAAGGAAGTTCAGTAGCATAAGAGGTAAGCTCTCTTCATTGTATTGAAGTTTGGGAGTTCCCAGTTCAATCTAAAAAAATTTAAAGCAGTTTTTCCTTTTTAGCATCAGGCATTTAGGCACAGGCTTGTCTTTTAACTATTTGCGTTTTTTTTCACTCTCACTTTACTTGGAAACTTTGCACGTTTTTAAGGCACTTAAGCTGAGTAGCTGGCCTTTCTTTTGTTCTTATTGAGAACGATGTGCTTTCGTTGTCGGTAAGAATTTAATAACTACTCTATTATGCACTTAAAGCACTCCTGGAATACCTTGTATATATTGCAACTAATTGTTTATGTCATATAACCTTCACAAAGCATTTCTTTAGTTTTTTATTATCTTTATTTAATTTTTGTTCTTGTGACATCAGCAGTTGAGGAGTAAGGGGTTCTATGATCCAGTTTTCTTACAGGAATCTGTGCTTTTGAAATCTATTATTTTTATCTTATAGCATTTTAAGTAAAATGTTTTTTCATTGCAAAGCTTAAGAATCTGTAGTACTTTAGTATTGCAATTCTGGTTTAATTTCTCACTTAGGTGACTAGGTAACTTGGCAAAGTGTTGTTGCTGAATATTCCTTTTGTTTCTTTAAGTCACTCTTTCAACTTGTGTTTTTTATAATCATCTTTTTCTGTTTATTAGTGACAGATGATGAGCTTGGGTTGGGCCAGGAAAAACATAGATGCATGCAAAAATGTTAACTTATGCTTCGTCATGCAACTCTGTGGGAGTTGTGATATATTTTTAAAATAAAAAAATTTGTGGTGGGAATATTACTTGCATCTATGGCTTTGCAGAAACCCATTTCCAACCAGGTCTTTGTGGAAGTGAGAAAATGCAGAGTTTTGCTGGTCCTTGATAAAGCCAAGGCCTGGCATTCTAGACACTTTCTACATTCATTTTACTATTATTTTATAATCTTTTTACTCACACCGGTCAGTATATGAACTTTTCTATGTTGTTCTTGGTATGAGTTTAAAAAAGTTTTTGCTTGTCTCTTTTTTATAGAATGTGAGTTCTGAATTTTCATAACTGCTGCGTTGCACGTTTTGATCTTCAGGTTTGTTTGCAAATTACGCTTCAAAATCTGAAGTTTTTTCTTATGTTTTTGTCTCTGCTCTTAAGTATATATAAATATGTATAAGTTGAAAGTTCCTCTGACAGAGCTGCACGACTCGTTATTCAACTCTCGAGAAGATACCAGGCTCAGATTATTCAAACTTATGCACCCACCACAAGTCATCCTGAAGAAGAAATTGAAGAATTTTATGAGGAAATTCGTGATCTAAATAATAAAGCTAAGCAGCACTTGAAGATAATTATGGGAGATTTCAATGCAAAAATAGGGCAACGGCAACAAAATGAAACTTCAGTAGGTAAATTCGGTCACGGCAACAGAAACCAGCGTGGAAATACTCTCGTAGAGTTTGCAGAGGCAGAAGGGTTTTTCATCTTGAACTCCTTTTCAAGAAAAAGCCACACAGGAAATGGACATGGAGACATCCAAATGGGACGACAAGTGAAATTGATTTTATTATGAGCAACAAAAAATTCGTCATAGAAGACTGCAGTGTGCTAAACAAGATCAACACAGGCAGTGACCATAGATTGGTGAGATGTAAGATGCACCTCAACACTAAACTTGAACGTAGCAAGCTCATAAGACAAACAAAATGTATTGACATAACCAACCTTAAAAAACACCATAATACCTTCAAATTGGAACTGAAGAACAGATTCTCTGCTTTAGAAGGCCTAACATCGGAAGAAGTGGATATTTCTGAAGTTAACAGAAAAGTAACCAAAGCTTTTATGGAAACAGCAACAAAATTAGCTGGGTCTAAGAACAAATTGCATGTAAATAAATTATCAGGAAAAACCAAAATGTTGATGCAAAAAAGAAGAGTGATGAGGACAACTAAAGAAGATGTGACTTCCAAAGTGGAATATATAGAGCTATGCAAGACAGTACGAAAAAGTATCACTGAAGACGTAAGGAAATTCAACTGTGAACTAGTAAGGAAAGCAATTGAAAACAACCAAAGCCTAAAGATAGCAAAGGGACATCTCAGTAAGGGGAAAAAACAGATTATGGCACTGAGAAAAGAAGATGGTTCTGTAACAAGAAATAGAGGCGAAATTTTGACAAGAGTGAAAGATTTCTACTCCAAATTATATGAAAGGGATGATACATGTACTCCAGACATCATGAAAGGTACCAGTACCAGAGTTCTTCCAGTCCATCCAGCAGAAGTTGCACATGCAATCAAGAACATGAAGCGGGGAAAAGCTCCAGGAGAAGATGGAATTACTGTAGACATCATACAAGAAGCAAGTGGAGAAATCGAAACAGTACTCGCCCAAATTTTCACTCGATGCCTTAATGAAGGGAAAATTCCTGAGGATTGGAACAATGCTACAATGATTCTGCTACATAAAAAGGGTGACATTGAGAATCTCAGGAACTACAGACCTATCAGCCTCCTATCAGTGGTTTATAAAATCTTCACTAAAGTTCTTTCACACCGCTTGAAGGTGACACTGGACATGGCTCAACCGAGAGAACAAGCTGGATTCAGGAGTGGCTACAGCACAATAGATCATATCCACGTACTGAGAGAACTAATTGAAAGAACGAGGGAATATGAACTTCCATTGTGCATGGCTTTTATCGATTATGAAAAAGCCTTTGATTCGGTGAAACCATCAGCAGTTGCAATGGCTCTGAAATCCTGCAGTATTGAAGATGCATACATTAATATTATTAATAACATCTATGAAAATGCAAGTGCAAAGATTCGGCTGTTTGAAAATACAACACACATAAAAATTGGAAAAGGAGTGAGACAAGGTGACACCATATCTCCAAAGCTCTTTAATGCCACATTGGAAAATGTCTTTCAATCACTGAACTGGGAAAACAAAGGGATAAAGATTAATGGAGATTATCTAACCCACCTTCATTTTGCTGATGACTTAGTCATTTTTACAACTACCCCATCAGAGCTACAGAGTATGATCCAGGAACTTGCTGACAAGAGTAAAGAAGTGGGATTAAAAATGAACTTTCAGAAGACAAAAGTGATGTACAATGGTTTTACAAGAAATGAAGATTTATCGATTGATGGAGAAAAGCTGGAGATAACAGACACGTACGTTTATCTTGGACAGCAGATATCAAGTGAGGGTCACATTGGTGAAGAAATTAATTGGCGTACAAAACTTGCCTGGAGAGCTTTTGGAAGAAACAGCATAATTTTCAAGAGCAATATGCCATTATGTCTTAAAAGAAAAGTGTTTGATCAATGCATCCTTCCAGTGCTTACGTATGGTGCAGAGACGTGGACCTTAGCTAAAAGAGACATACAAAGGCTGCAGACAACTCTAAGTAGCATGGAGAGGTGCATGCTTGGTGTAACCAGGAGAGATAAGAAGAGGAACACGTGGATCCGAAAAATGACAAGAGTGGAAGACATCATTATCAGAGTTAAATCCCTGAAATGGCAATGGGCTGGACATACTGCCAGAAGAACAGACCATCGATGGACAGCCCAAATTTTAGATTGGATTCCAAGGGACAGGAAAAGACCCAGAAGAAGACCACATGGAAGATGGGTGGATGAAATTCGAAAGTATGCGGGAGTGACATGGAGGAGACTGGCACAAGACAGACCGTTCTGGAGGAAACTTGGGGAGACCTTCGTCCAGCAGTGGATTGATAATGGTTGACAATGATGATGATGACGTCATCATCATCATTGTCAACCATTATCAATCCACTGCTGGACGAAGGTCTCCCCAAGTTTCCTCCAGAACGGTCTGTCTTGTGCCAGTCTCCTCCATGTCACTCCCGCATACTTTCGAATTTCATCCACCCATCTTCCATGTGGTCTTCTTCTGGGTCTTTTCCTGTCCCTTGGAATCCAATCTAAAATTTGGGCTGTCCATCGATGGTCTGTTCTTCTGGCAGTATGTCCAGCCCATTGCCATTTCAGGGATTTAACTCTGATCATGATGTCTTCCACTTTTGTCATTTTTCGGATCCACGAGTTCCTCTTCTTATCTCTCCTGGTTACACCAAGTATGCACCTCTCCATGCTTCTTTGAGTTGTCTGCAGCCTTTGTATGTCTCTTTTAGTTAAGGTCCACGTCTCTGCACCATACGTAAGCACTGGAAGGATGCATTGATCAAACACTTTTCTTTAAAGACATAATGGCATATTGCTCTTGAAAATTATGCTGTTTCTTCCAAAAGCTCTCCAAGCAAGTTTTGTACGCCGATTAATTTCTTCATCAATGTGACCCTCACTTGATATCTGCTGTCCAAGATAAACGTACGTGTCTGTTATCACCAGCTTTTCTCCATCAATCGATAAATCTTCATTTCTTGTAAAAGCATTGAACATCACTTTTGTCTGCTGAAAGTTCATTTTTAATCCCACTTCTTTACTCTTGTCAGCAAGTTCCTGGATCATACTCTGCAGCTCTGATGGGGTAGTTGCAAAAATGACTACGTCATCAGCAAAACGAAGGTGGGTTAGATAATCTCCATTAATCTTTATCCCCTTGTTTTCCCAGCTCAGCGACTGAAAAACACCCTCCAATGTGGCATTAAAGAGCTTCGGAGATATGGTGTCACCTTGTCTCACTCCCTTTCCAATTTTTACTTGTGTTGTATTTTCAAACAGCCTAATCTTTGCACTTGCATTTTCATAGATGTTATTAATAATATAATGTATGCATCTTCAATACCGCAGGTTTTCAGAGCCATTGTAACTGCTGATGGTTTCACCGAATCAAAGGCTTTTTCATAATCGATAAAAGCCATGCACAATGGAAGTTCATATTCCCTCGCTCTTTCAATTAGTTCTCTCAGCACGTGGATATGATCTATTGTGCTGTAGCCACTCCTGAATCCAGCTTGTTCTCTCAGTTGAGCCATGTCCAGTGTTACCTTCAAGCGGTGTGAAAGAACTTTAGTGAAGATTTTATAAACTACTGATAGGAGGCTGATAGGTCTGTAGTTTCCAAGATCGTCAATGTCACCTTTCTTATGTAGCAGGATCATTGTAGCGGTGTTCCAATCCTCAGGAATGTTTCCTTCATTAAGGCATCGAGTGAAAATTTGGGCGAGTACTGTTTCGATTTCTCCACTTGCTTCTTGTATGATGTCTACAGTAATTCCATCTTCTCCTGGAGCTTTTCCTCGCTTCATGTTCTTGATTGCATGTGCAACTTCTGCTGGAAGGACTGGAGGAACTCTGGTACTGGTATCTTTCATGATGTCTGGAGTACATGTATCATCCCTTTCATATAATTTGGAGTAGAAATCTTTCACTCTTGTCAAAATTTCGCCTCTATTTCTTGTTACAGAACCATCTTCTTTTCTCAGTGCCATAATCTGTTTTCTTCCCTTACTGAGATGTCCCTTTGCTATCTTTAGGCTTTGGTTGTTTTCAATTGCTTTCCTCACTAGTTCACAGTTGAATTTTCTTACGTCTTCAGTGATACTTTTTCTTACTGTCTTGCATAGCTCTATATATTCCACTTTGGAAGTCACATCTTCTTTAGTTGTCCTCATCTCTCTTCTTTTTTGCATCAACATTTTCGTTTTTCCTGATAATTTATTTACATGCAACTTGTTCTTAGACCCAGCTAATTTTGTTGCTGTTTCCATAAGAGCTTTGGTTACTTTTCTGTTAACTTCAGAGATGTCCACTTCTTCCGATGTTAGGCCTTCTAAAGCAGAGAACCTGTTCTTCAGTTCCAACTTGAAGGTATTATGGTGTTTTTAAGGTTGGTTATGTCAATAGATTTTGTTTGTCTTATGAGCTTGCCACGTTCAAGTTTAGTGTTGAGGTGCATCTTACATCTCACCAATCTATGGTCACTACCTGTGTTGAACTTGTTTAGCACACTGCAGTCTTCTATGACGAATTTTTTGTTACACATAATAAAATCAATTTCACTTGTCGTCCCATTTGGATGTCTCCATGTCCATTTCCTGTGTGGCTTTTTCTTGAAGAAGGAGTTCAAGATGAAAAACCCTTCTGCCTCTGCAAACTCAACGAGAGTATTTCCACGCTGGTTTCTGTTGCCGTGACCGAATTTACCTACTGAAGTTTCATTCTGTTGCCGTTGCCCTATTTTTGCATTGAAATCTCCCATAATTATTTTCAAGTGCTGCTTACCTTTATTATTTAGAAGACAAATTTCCTCAGAAAATTCTTCAATTTCTTCTTCAGGATGACTTGTGGTGGGTGCATAAGTTTGAATAATCTGAGCCTGGTATCTTTTGAGAGTTGGATAACAAGTGGTGCAGCTCTGTCAGAGGAACTTTCAACTTCTACAACTTTATCCTTCAGTTTCTTGTTTATTATAAATCCAACACCACTAGTTCTGCCAGTAACTGTCCCACAATAGTAGAAGAGATGTCCACTTTTCAGTTCGATGAGATCTTCTCCTTTTCTCCTTACCTCACTTAGCCCCACGATGTCCCACTTGATCCTTTGTAGTTCCTCTTCCAATTCAAGAAGCCTTGAATCAGAAGATAGGGAGCGTCCATTGTACGTAGCCAAGGTCAGCATCAGATGGCAGCCTCGTCCGGTCCTCCGGGGATTCTTAGCACCCTCTGCCTTCATGTCGCACTGGCCGCTGCCTTGGCCAGGTACATTCCAGCTGCCAGAGACTGAGGGCCAAGATTTAAGTTGTGGAATCATTTTGGAGGGGTTTGGCCATAAATCACCACGCTGGCCAAGCGGGTTGGTGAGTGTGGGATAGAATTTCCTCTAATTCCGATGGTATAGTTATACCGCTATTGGCGGTCGTCAGAGCCCCTTTAGTGGGAACAGGATGCACCACGAGAAGGCGGGGTTGACATTTGTCAAGGAGAGGCTGTGATGTTACGCATCACCTGACCTTACATCCCATGATGATGATATATATACAATATATGTGAAACAAGCAAACTAACAGATAACCACCATTTGTAGGGGGAAAATATGAAATGATAAATTATGCTTTGCAGCTTTCCTGCATAGCAATTAGTACAAGTTAAGCCAGAGGAATATTTTTTTGTGATATTTCTGCTTTATCCTGACACATTTTTTAAGGCAATTTTTAAAAAAAATGGAAACTATTTCATGGTAGTTGGAAGTTTTCATTTCCTATCACTCTGTGCAACTTAAATGGGTACTTATAATTTTTATCTAGATTTTTCAACTCATATTGTTTCACATTACAGACCAGGGTAACAGGGCCATAGCTAGACAGAGGAATTAGGAGGGGCAGTTGATGACTGAGGTCGGGCAAAGGATATAAAAGAGCTCTGGAAGTGGACTGTAGTGAGAGTCACAGAGGCGTATCTAGGGATTTCTGAGCCTGCGGCAAACTGCAAAATATTGCACCCCAATCTGTCTTTCTATTTTACACAAATGTATATCTATATATGTATATACAGTACTTGATCCAAACTCTGAAACATTTTATATATATATACAAGAGTAGAAGACATCATGATCAGGGTAGAATCCCTGAAATGGCAATGGGCTGGACATGCTGTAAGAAAAACAGACTACCAATGGACAACTGAAATTTTTAGACTGGTTTCCAAGGGGCAGAAAAGGATCCAGAATACCAAACAGGAAATGGATGGATGAAATTCAAAAGCATGCCAGAGTAACATGGAGAAGATATGCTCAAGGCAGACAGTTGTGAAATAAACTTTGGGGAACCTTTATCCAGCAATGGGCTGATAATGGTGATGATATATATATGTTTCGGAGTTCGTATTTTCAATTTCACATCAAATGGGCCGAAATTATCAGGCAGTCATGGCTCGTAGCCACAATAATGATCGAATAGCCTCGAGAGAATCTTCAATGTGAATGACATCCTTATCTTATCCATCCAACTAAAAAAAAAACTGTGGGCACCGTTCTTATAGACAAAGGCTGTGGTTCTACTTTAGTTAGACGAACTGTACAACTACGTCTTCATTTCTGAATGTAAGCAACTAGCATCCTCTTAACATTTTGAGAAAGGAAATTGAACTGTGAGCATACCCAAAACTGGTGAAGTTTCAATTATAAATTAGAGCAGATTGCAAGCAGTAATTTTTGCACCTTCTCTTGATCTGTGGAATGTCAATTTTTCCCACCCTTACGCCTCTGGTGAGTCACTAGGTTGGGCAAAAGGAAACCCAGCTCAGGCTTTGCTCATCTTGGCCCTTTCCTGGCTACAGCCTTGCTGGGTAAGACCATATTATACCAGACGAGCAAGCTTCACTGTAGTATAGAAGAGCTGTGAACATGTTAGGTTATTTAGTCATGATGATGTGTTGTCGGCTTTACCACAAAACTTAATGCATGTTGCGTTGTTATTTTTTTATCTTCTAAATAGCTAAAATGCTTACTGTGGGTTACAGTGAATTACTTTGAATAAATATTACATCAAAGCATACTGGAACCTGATCTCCTTTGTGTAGGTTAGTGATGCTTGATAAACTGTATAAGTTTCTTTTACCTATAATGAGTTCACATGAACAGAAAACGAAGTTACATATTTCCTGAGTTTGTATTCTCTATGTACCAGCATGGACTTTCCTACGCATTGTGTTTCAGAGACTTTCACCGCATCTTCTTCCCATATGTTTTGAACTGTTCCTGCAGTGTCGTGTTTCACTGGTCTACTCCCTTAAGCTACTGCTGGTTCTACAGCATTCATTGTAATTATTATCAACCTTTGTACCTACTCTTCATTGTATTTACCATTTCATGTTTTATTTTCCGCCTTCCATCACACTGCGTGTGTTGCTGGCGTGACTGTTTCATGTATTTTTGTAACTAATAAAGCGAATTTTGAAAGAGTGCTCTGAAATTAAAACATTGGCCATTATTATAAAAAAAGGTTATGATGTGAACAATTTATCTGAGAAATGTTTTTGGGTTCTATAACACTTTTTTTCTTTTGTCAAATATTAATCCTATGGTAGCAAGTTAAGAAAACTTAAAAATACATAATCAAGAATTTTGCAAATTCACTCTAAGAAACTTACATTGCCCACATAAGTAAAGAAATCCATAGTAGATAGTACATCTGAGAGTGAAATTATGGAAATTTACCCAAAGTTTAAAAGATTGTTGGTTGCCTTGCTCTGGAATGAGTTTCGTTAAATTGCCCAGGAACTGATGGCACTTCACTGTTTAATTGAAGATCATTCAGTACCTGAACATCTGGTGCAATACTACTGGTGTACATGTTTCTGTGCTTACGTTTAATGTGGTCCCACAAGTTTGAGGTATTTCACGAATATGAAATTTGATTTTCGCAAAGCTTACATTTTACCTGTGTTAAACTAACCTGGCCGCCCCAGTGGCGCAGTGGTCTAAGCGATGGCCTCTGATCATTCGTCCGAGAGGTCCGGGTTCGAATCCTGGTGAGGCATGGATGTTGTGTTTGTCTTACGGCACTGGTTCTCTCCCTTCCCTGGAACCAGTAACCCTAAATTAGGGACGGGCGACTACTTATAGCCCGTTGAGTTGCTCACAGTGGTCGTTAAACCTCCAATCAAAAAAAAAAAAAAAAAACTAACCTGCTCAAAAAATTCCCACACATTACTTTTCCTTCTTTTAGAAAACGTCGCCATCTCCGTTAATCAACAATTTAAAAAATCAAACAGGAAAAAAAAAAGCAGAAAAAAGTAAAGTAAACATGAAGAACTGTGACACAAAAACGGTAAGTTTGAGCCAGTGCTTTGAAAAACTGAAGGAGAAAATTATTCGTGAAAACTATCGATAGTTTCGATAGTGTTACAAAAACTGCCAATTGTCTGTCGAGAGTTTTTACCATGGAGGTAGTAATAAGAGGAGGCGCTGTCGCCAACTCTTCCCATGCTAGCAAAGTGAAGCCGGGTTTGTACGCTTCCGCGGTGAAAGTAGTACCGCCAGCTTTGGCGTGGTTACCCTCAAGATGCAAAAGCAGACTATTTTCCGTAGAAAAACATTAGTGAGACCCTGTTTATTTTCTTAAGATTACACATTGTCTTATATTATCAGCGAAATGGAAAAGCAGTGGAATAGGTTTAAGAGAGTCTTAGGTTTACATGAAAGGAATTTCAGTACAAAAACTTAGATTTTCATGGAGAAAAAGAGATCTAAAACAGCTTCTTCGTAACGACTGAGATGTTTATGAAATGACAATTTCAACTGTGTTTACACTAAACATAATTTTATAAAGCGTTTAAAATCTTTCTCTGTCTTAGCGGATTATCGTAAAATATTGTTTATGTAAGAAATTGTAACGGTCGAGCTTCAGAGAATTTGTATTATGAGTGAAATTTTCAAAAGATCGCACTTTAAAGGGAGGGGACACTTCTGCCATGTTGTCAGGAGGAAAATGAAAGTAAACAACAACATTCCACTTATGTTTTACTTGAAGAACAATCATGATTGTTCTTAAGCAAATAAACAAGGGAGGGGGGACAATATTCCCATTGAACATTATTATTTAAAAAAACAAAAATTCATGAAATATCTAGATTTTATTTCCAAGCCTTTATAAAAAAAATGGGGAATCTGAGTTTGTTCAAAGAAATTTAAAAAATCAGACTCAAAATATGACATTAGTGTGTCTTCATTTTATTTCTTATAATTGCTTTAAGCACTTGACTGATTTTAGTTCCTTCTAATGCAGGTAGGAAATTCCAACTGGTTTCGTTAGAACTGTGGTGGACTTCAAAGGTATGAATGTAAATAATTTAACAATTTTAAAACTACAGGCCTTAATAGGATGGGAACTTTGTTCTGGGGGGGGGTACTTTTTTAAAGGGTGCAGTTTCAAAATATAGCAAGAAAATATACAAATTATTAGTTTGTGGAAATAGGATTTACAAGTCCTGCTGATAGTAAAGGAAATTTGACTTGATAAAATCAGATTTACATAAGCAACAGAAATAATATCTTTAAAATAAATCCAACTGCATTTAAAATATTATACTTCTAATTTTCTGCCATCAGATACTATTAAGAGAGGCACATTCATAATGTAATAAGTTAATAGCTTTTATTTAGTAAATGAAACAGACGTGTGTATATAATAAGGATTTTTAATTTGGTTTTTGAAATATACATATACCATTTATGAGCAAGGTTATATTTATTAATAAAGAATTCATTGAGGATAAATCTTGCAGTTTGTTGCTAGCACAACATAGTTCAAGAATAGGAAAATCTGATCACATCATCATCATCATTGTCAACCATTATCAATCCACTGCTGGACGAAGGTCTCCCCAAGTTTCCTCCACAACGGTCTGTCTTGTGCCAGTCTCCTCCATGTCACTCCCGCATATTTTCGAATTTCATCCACCCATCTCCCATGTGGTCTTTTTCTGGGTCTTTTCCTGTCCCTTGGAATCCAATCTAAAATTTCAGCTGTCCATCTATGGTCTGTCCTTCTGGCAGTATGTCCAGCCCATTGCCATTTCAGGGATTTAACTCTGATCATGATGTCTTCCACTCTCGTCATTTTTCGGATCCACGAGTTCCTCTTCTTATCTCTCCTGGTTATACCAAGCATGCACCTCTCCATGCTACTTTGAGTTGTCTGCAGCCTTTGTATGTCTCTTTTAGTTAAGGTCCACGTCTCTGCACCATACGTAAGCACTGGAAGGATGCATTGATCAAACACTTTTCTTTTAAGACATAATGGCATATTGCTCTTGAAAATTATGCTGTTTCTTCCAAAAGCTCTCCAGGCAAGTTTTGTACGCCGATTAATTTCTTCATCAATGTGACCCTCACTTGATATCTGCTGTCCAAGATAAACATATGTATCTGTTATCTCCAGTTTTTCTCCATCAATCGATAAATCTTCATTTCTTGTAAAAGCATTGAACATCACTTTTGTCTTCTGAAAGTTCATTTTTAATCCCACTTCTTTACTCTTGTCAGCAAGTTCCTGGATCATACTCTGCAGCTCTGATGGGGTAGTTGCAAAAATGAATACGTCATCAGCAAAACGAAGGTGGGTTAGATAATCTCCATTAATCTTTATCCCTTTGTTTTCCCAGTTCAGTGATTGAAAGACATTTTCCAATGTGGCATTAAAGAGCTTCGGAGATATGGTGTCACCTTGTCTCACTCCCTTTCCAATTTTTATGCGTGTTGTATTTTCAAACAGCCGAATCTTTGCACTTGCATTTTCATAGATGTTATTAATAATATTAATGTATGCATCTTCAATACCGCAGGATTTCAGAGCCGTGGTAACTGCTGATGGTTTCATCGAATCAAAGGCTTTTTCATAATCGATAAAAGCCATGCACAATGGAAGTTCATATTCCCTCGCTCTTTCAATTAGTTCTCTCAGTACGTGGATATGATCTATTGTGCTGTAGCCACTCCTGAATCCAGCTTGTTCTCTCGGTTGAGCCATGTCCAGTGTTACCTTCAAGCGGTGTGAAAGAACTTTAGTGAAGATTTTATAAACCACTGATAGGAGGCTGATAGGTCTGTAGTTCCTGAGATCCTCAATGTCACCTTTTTTATGTAGCAGGATCATTGTAGCATTGTTCCAATCCTCAGGAATCTTCCCTTCATTAAGGCATCGAGTGAAAATTTGGGCGAGTACTGTTTCAATTTCTCCACTTGCTTCTTGTATGATGTCTATAGTAATTTCATCTTCTCCTGGAGCTTTCCCCCGCTTCATGTTCTTGATTGCATGAGCAACTTCTGCTGGGAGGACTGGAAGAACTCTGGTACCTTTCATGATGTCTGGAGTACATGTATCATCCCTTTCATATAATTTGGAGTAGAAATCTTTCACTCTTGTCAAAATTTCGCCTCTATTTCTTGTTATAGAACCATCTTCTTTTCTCAGAGCCATAATCTGTTTTCTTCCCTTACTGAGATGTCCCTTTGCTATCTTAAGGCTTTGGTTGTTTTCAATTGCTTTCCTTACTAGTTCACAGTTGAATTTCCTTACGTCTTCAGTGATACTTTTTCGTACTGTCTTGCATAGCTCTATATATTCCACTTTGGAAGTCACATCTTCTTTAGTTGTCCTCATCTCTCTTCTTTTTTGCATCAACATTTTGGTTTTTCCTGATAATTTGTTCACATGCAACTTGTTCTTAGACCCAGCTAATTTTGTTGCTGTTTCCATTAGAGCTTTGGTTACTTTTCTGTTAACTTCCGAAATATCCACTTCTTCCGATGTTAGGCTTTCTAAAGCAGAGAATCTGTTCTTCAGTTCCAACTTGAAAGCATTATGGTGTTTTTTAAGGTTGGTTATGTCAATGCATTTTGTTTGTCTTATGAGCTTGCCACGTTCCAGTTTAGTGTTGAGGTGCATCTTACATCTCACCAATCTATGGTCACTACCTGTGTTGAACTTGTTCAGCACACTGCAGTCTTCGATGACGAATTTTTTGTTACACATAATAAAATCAATTTCACTTGTTGTCCCAATTGGATGTCTCCATGTCCATTTCCTGTGTGGCTTTTTCTTGAAAAAGGAGTTCAAGATGAAAAATCCTTCTGCCTCTGCAAACTCAACGAGAGTATTTCCACGCTGGTTTCTGTTGCCGTGACCGAATTTACCTACTGAAGTTTCATTCTGTTGCCGTTGCCCTATTTTTGCATTGAAATCTCCCATAATTATCTTCAAGTGCTGCTTACCTTTATTATTTAGATGACGAATTTCCTCATAAAATTCTTCAATTTCTTCTTCAGGATGACTTGTGGTGGGTGCATAAGTTTGAATAATCTGAGCCTGGTATCTTCTCGATAGTTGGATAACGAGTCGTGCAGCTCTGTCAGAGGAACTTTCAACTTCTACCACTTTATCCTTCAGTTTCTTGTTTATTATAAATCCAACACCACTAGTTCTGCCAGTATCTGTCCCACGATAATAGAAGAGATGTCCACTTTTCAGTTCAATGAGATCTTCTCCTTTTCTCCTTACCTCACTTAGCCCGACGATGTCCCACTTGATCCTTTGTAGTCCCTCTTCCAATTCAAGAAGCCTTGAATCAGAAGATAGGGAGCGTCCGTTATAGGTAGCCAAGGTCAGCATCAAATGGCAGCCTAGTCCGGTCCTCCGGGGATTCTTAGCACCCTCTGCCTTCATGTCGCACTGGCCGCTGCCTTGGCCAGGTACATTCCAGCTGCCGGAGACTGAGGGCCAAGATTTAAGTTGTAGAGTCATTTTGGAGGTGTTTGGCCATAACTCACCACGCTGGCCAAGCGGGTTGGTGAGTGTGGGATAGCATTTCCTCTGATCCCGATGGTATAGTTATACCGCTATTGGCGGTCGTCAGAGCCCCTTTAGTGGGAACAGGATGCACCACGAGAAGGCGGGGTTGACATTTGTCAAGGAGAGGCTGTGATGTTACGCATCACCTGACCTTACATCCACAACAAGGGGATTAATTTTAGCTCTAATGACAGAGAGCATTGTTAACAGCAGCCCATATGTTAATGCACATTTAACCTACATTTTATGGCCACAAAAATTAATGATGGATAACTAATCAGAAGTGCATGGGAAATATAGAAGTACAAATTTTCTGCCATCAGATACTAAATCATCTTTAGTTCCCTGTTATCTATGTAACATCTCTAGTACCAAAATCTGATTTCCAAAAATAATGCTGACCTTTTAAGCTAGAACTTCTTACGACAGCCTATTTCATCTGATTAGTTACGTAAAGTTTTCACTCAAGTAATTTGTTTACCATAACTATACATTTTCATATATTGCAATTAATATCTTTATAATTTTATGCTGTTATATTTTTACTTCAGCTGAATTCAAGATTTCCCCCCATTTATGTCATCAAAAAGCCTAGCTGTGAGCTGCATTTCACACTCATTATGTACATTGTAAGCTGTAGAAAATATGTCAGTACTATCATTTCCTAATGGGGGTTCAATATACCTCTAGTTACACAAGACAAAGAGAAGGAGCTAGTCAGAACATGAAGAAATATTATTATGAGTTGATGCCTACATACATATTAAATGTTCTTGAAGTCATTTTTATATATGCGAGAAAATAAAAGCTTACCCAACAGTATTTGTTGCTGGAACTTAGCTTACTGCTGCAATTCTTACCATTAAAGAAAAATATTTGTATTGAAATTATATGTAAATCCAGTACAAAACACTTATCTCAAATAGTTAAATCTCATCTTCAAGAACCTTCACTAGCAGCAGCAGAAAATGCTTTTTTTCACATACAATGGGTACCACACCAGGTATGAGTGTCTTTTCTCTTAAAAGGCTTAGTCCTTCAGTCCTAATGGGAAAACAAAAAATGAAGGGTGGGGGATGCATGGATACACAACAAGAATACCAAAGAATATAAAAAAATATATACAATACAGGAAATCTGTAACAACTATCAAAATATTGGGTACAAAGAAATTTACACTGATGTGCAAAACAGTACAGGCTAATTACACTGAGCTAATCAGAACATGAACTGTGAGCAAATAAACCACAATAAATATTTGAATGTTTCAGCTACCACAAATACCTCGGCTTTGAAGAAATTACAAACTGTTGATAAAATAGAGACAGGTAATAAGCTTTATAGACAAAAAACACATGCCACACTCGCTGTGCAAGGAATGACCTTTTTGCTACATCTCATTGATTTTACCAAAAAAAAAAAAAAAAAAAAAAGTAACATATGATGTAAAGGAAGAAAAGGTAACAAGAATGACTTTAAATATCAACAGAGAACCAAAAGGGAAAAGTTTAATTAGAGCATATATGCTGTAATTAATATTAAGACAGAAAAAGCAGGTTATCCATGAGAGAGTTAAAATGCATGAAAACAATGTTTAATCTCAGAACATATACACGCATTACAGAATAGCAACTAAATCAGGTAAAGAAAACATTTGGTACCAGAAGTGAATGAAATATATGACTGATAGCTTATTTATGGAATATCAAAGTAACTGATGATCCTAAAATGTTTACGGCTCTGTAAAATGAATAAGAGAACATGATGTTTTAGAATACCAAAAATGTGCAGTGACTAGAAATGGGGTGGCCGAAGAGAATCAAATCTAAGGTACTCATGTTCAGTCACTTTCAAATGTTTCCTTGTTCATTTCTCTCTTACTTCTATTCTTTTTATTTTTAATCTTTTAAATATCTGTGCACCCTTTGTGTTTAAACTTTTACTTTTCTCATCTACTGTGTTTAGTATCACCATAATTTTGTTTCACGGTATTAATATAGATTAGCGGCCACATATAATTACCCCGAATATCTTCCTGAAATGAATTTTGTACAGTAGTCTGTGATCTCATGATACTAAATCAGTCTGCTGCGCAAGCACTTTTGCTGTTTAAATTGGTGAAAATGAATTTTATAAAATGTTACCTACCCACCGTGATGCTTCAGGCACCCGCCATTTGCAATGGCACGTAAAGTTGTTTTCACTGCAAGAGTGTCGTCTGCTACTTGAAACTTCCGGTTGCCAACCGAAGTCCAGTGGATGAGTAAAAGTCTGATCATCATTCTCTCTAATTACAGCCGAGCGGAAAGAGCCTAAGAGCGTTCAACTACCAATTATCACGTGACACAGGAAAATCCGATAATGTGCGTTTGCGTAGGGAAATTTTTTGGGTAAAAAGGGAAATTTCGTTTTCAATATCTCGCAACACTCAGAACACCATTCCGCGTATTTTGTTTCGTCATTCATCAATGTGTACCTCTCGCTTCCCGCTAAAAGGTTCGTACTGTGCGCTGTATCTTGAAGAAAAATTTGTTTTGAGTTCAAATTCTTGCTCATTATGCCTACTTGTCAAGGATGCTCGTGGAAACTCTTGGATCTTACAAAACTTCGAGACAATCAGGCAGATCTGATCGACTTTTTCGCCGACCACGGCTGCATCAAAAAGGAAATGCAATGCCCAAAGTGCCAGAGAGTATTGACCCTCAATATTGTAACACTTGAGTTCAGGTGCCGTGCCTCTGTACTTATCCCTGCCCAGAATTATCATCGGGCACGCAGGATTAAGTGCAATTTCAAGCAATCTGCAAGAACAGGCACCTTTTTTCACAAAACTCATTTGTCTCTGGCACAAGTCTTGGAATTTGTTATGTTTTGGCTGTTCATCAGATTTCCAAGACAAAGTTTGATTGAGACACAAATGCAGGTATCCCCTACAACAGTTGTGGATTGGTCCTCCTTTTGTCGTGAGGTGTGTTTCAACTGGGCCCAGAAAACCAGTCAGTCGCTTGGAGGCCCAGGGAAGATTGTAGAAGTTGATGAATGTAAGATCGGCCGAAGAAAGTTCAATTCTGGAAGGTATATTCACGGACAGTGGGTTTTTGGTGGTATTGAACGAGGAAGTAAGAAGAAGTTTTTAGTACCAGTAGAGGACCGTACAGCAGGGACACTGATAAATGTCATCCAAAACTTCGTATTGCCGCAAACTACAATTATGAGTGACTGCTGGAAGGCATATGACCATCTTGATCAACATGGATTCGAACACCTGAAAGTCAATCATAGCATCAATTTTGTTGCACCCATAACTGGTGCTCACACCAACACCATAGAGAGAGATTGGCGGGAAGTGAGAGGTAATATCCCAAGATTTGGTGGGAGTCAAGGGAGCACTACGCTGGATACTTAGCTGAATACATGTTCAAGCGAAGTGTTCCAGATTTGAATCTCCGGCTTCATCCCTTCTGCCTTATGATTGCAGACCTCTATCCTCCTCCATAGGCACTACTACATGAAGTTAAAAAAAAAAAAGGTCCTTTTAAGGGCCAAAAAAAGTTTTTCAAAAGGGAATTATCAAACGTACAAAGATGGGCAATCTTAATTTTCCTTGGTAGGTTTTTTTTTTTTTTTTTTTTGGAGTTTTAACGACCACCGTGAGCAACTCAATGGGCTATAAGCAGTCGCCCGTCCCTAATTTAGGGTCACTGGTTCCAGGGAAGGGAGAGAGCCAGTGCCGTAAGACAAACACAACATCCATGCCCGACCGGGATTCGAACCCGGACCCCTTACGGACGAATGATCAGAGGCCAGCGTCTTAGACCACTGCGCCACCTGGGCGGCCTTGGTAGGTTGCCTAAAATGCAAAACAAATTAGAAAAAGGCTCTTTTCAGGGCCAATATATTTTTTATGACGAACTAAACGCCTACTTCATAACATTTATACATCACACCATATATTATGCATGTGGCCAGCTATAAAAAGCACCAGGCTCAAGGGTGTTTTAAAAAGGGTGCTATCAATATTATAAAAGTTCTTTTATATTCAAAACAGGCGGTAGTTGTGTAGCATTTTGAAGCCAGCTGAAGTTGCCACAAACTAGCAATCCATGCCAAAAATAGTCAACACATATACACCTCATTAAAAAAATTATAACGTGTATTACATCTAACCCTTTCTATTGAAATCACACCGTTTTCCAAGACTTCCATAAAAAATTACATTACACTAGCATGTTTTAGAAACTACACTTGGGAATTAAAAACAATGGCATTGGGTGAATTTGTGTGCTTATGCATGCTTGGAGTTCACGATGATAACTATATTTTCAAGAAAATTTAAATGGAGCTCTTCAGCACTGAAATTTTATACATTCATACATATTGTTAAGCTATTCTCTGAGATTAGCTCCTCAAAGAAAGGCCTTGTGCCAAGTACACATTTGTTAGCTCCTAAAAAAAAAAAGGCCATATGCCAAGTGCACATTTAACTGATAGCACTAGAATTTACTTACTGTTGGTGTATCAAATGACTCCATTTGCACTAATCTCTGCACACTGCTCGAGCTTCATTAGCATCCATCACACGCCACACGTAAGATCTTTTGAACTTCATACTCATAATCTTTTTCTCAAGCAGACATTCCTGAATCTGATCCTCCCATGATTTTCTTGGCCTTCCTCTAGCTTTCTTTCTTATCCCTTGGGCTGAAGAAATTCTCTTAGTAAGCATCTCTCTATTCATTCTTCCAACATGGCCAAACCTTTACTAACATCCTTTTGCTTCACATTACACATCTGCAACACATCTTCATTCCTCACGTGATCAGAACATGTCTTGCCATAAACCTCCATAAGTACAGAATCTTATATTATTCAGTTATACCTAAAAAAAATTGGGTACAAAACTGAAATATTAAACAAGCAATTTTGACTTTGGTTTTGCAGTTTAAACCATGAGGTGATTACGTGTAAAATTCAAATCTTGAATCATAGCTTTGACTATAGTTTTACAATTTACATACACTTTATTGCATATGCAAATACTCTCTGATACAGGAAAACTGATTTGACTAGCAGAACTGTCTTTTAAATTGTATAAATTCCAATTTGTTATGTCCACAAACTTAAAATGTAACAAAAAATATTGCAAACTTCATGAGCATACTTCAATTTGTGTAGTTAAGTCATGTGTAAAATTATGTTTTTGCATATATATGCCATTGTCCCATATGCAATTATTGGTAAGGACCTTAATTTTTTATTTACTTTTTACGGGATGTTTAAAAGTGCTTATTTTTGCATGAGAAAAAGAGTGGGTGGAGTTTTCAACTACAAACTAACTTCTTCCACGAATACAAATTCAAGTTTTTCTATATGTTTTCACCCTTTTTGTTAAACAATTTAGTTAACTAGTGAATAATTTCTCTTTGCCAAAGAGTAAAAATAGGGAAATAAATACAAAATATAAAAAATGAGGCGGTAAAAAAAAACCTGAAAACTCTTTTGAAATATAAAACTAAATTCACATTATCTCAATTTACTTGATTGTATTTGAGTTGGAGGTTCCCTATTGTTGGATGTAAACCATTTAATTTTTTTGTTTACTATTCTGGTCTCTTTGTGTGAATCTGCATAAAAGCATTGAGGAGTTATTAACATCGTACCTTGCCTCTTTCTACTTCCCTTCCATTTTTCAACTTTTTCCTCCTTCTTTTACAACACATTTTCCTTTGCTGGTGCTTGGAAATAGCCTGTTCTTGCCGTGGTAAACAGCCAAACCTCCTCTGTTCCCCACTCCGAAACCATGAGCTCTCAGATTCATACCAACAAACACATTTTCTCCCCTCCCCCCTGTAACATATTGAAGTTATGTACAGCAGATGTGTGAGTGGCAACAGTGAGACTTCAGATGTTGTTGTGATAGTGTGATATCGATACTCAATAAATCGTTTGTTTAACTTGACGAATACTTAAGTATTATTATTACTGCTAGTAGTAAATACCTAGTTTTAGCACACACACACCCCCCTCCCAAATAATAAACACAATCCTACTGACCCCAAAGCAAATCACAGGAAGAAATTGAAATCTCTTTCTCTTTTTATCTCTGTGTCGCACAAGAACTTTCCTTCCCAAACATTTATTTTTTTCAAGTCGACCATGGTTTTGCTTGGTATTGACCTGCTTCATAGACTCGCGTCCCATTCATCCTGATGAAGCTAGGTCAATATACTATCTTTGAGATCAAGAAAGTGTATGTGTTGCTTTTACTGCTTTTTTTCCCCATGTTTTAAGTTTCATCGAAGAAAAGGAGCATTTTGATCCTTCCTGACTCTTAATATCAAGAAGCCTTGTTATTGAGAACCATTGGCACTACTGACTCACCCCCAAAACTTTTGATTTATCCATCATTCATGCTGTAGTGTTTTCAATTTTGATTTTTAAAAAAGTTAATTACATCAATAAATAAAGTACTTATGCTTATATAGCAGTACTAGAGGAAATTTCATAAACCATCTCAAATAAGAGTTCGTAGAATTTAAATAAAATCCATCTTCTAAGGGGAGTTGAGCCTCCTCTAGTTGCCTACTAGGACGGCCCTGTCCACACTTGACTGAAGTTGATACTGCATGACAGAGAATATGAGTTGTCTTTTTTGTAGCCGCACATTGGTGTTTTCATATAGAGACTGTTTCTCATAAGGGTCATGTAAACACATAAGCATATCAATACAGGCTGTACTTTTGCTTCCCCGGTGGCACAGTGACTTAAGCAATGGCTTCTGATCACTTGTCCGAGATGGGTCCGGGTTCGAATCCTGGTGAGGCATGGGTGTTGTGTTTGTCTTACGACACTGGCTCTCTCCCTTCCCTGGAGCCAGTGGCCCTAAATAAGGCATGGGCGACTGCTTTATAGCCCATTGAGTTGCTCACAGTGGTCGTTAAACCTTCAAACAAACAACAACAAAAAAAAACAGGCTCTACTTCTTTTAAAGAGATTATTATTAGTCCAGAATGTCTGAGTTTTCAGCATTGGCAGTTCCAGAATTTACATTTAGAGAGTCACAACAGATTAAAAGTTTGGTTCACAACTTTGGACTACAAAATTAAGTTATCTGATGCCACAATATGGTAGGATAACAATGTATACATACCTTTGATTATGAAATGAGGAGATTTCTGTTTTTGAACCATATGGATGAAAAGGAACAAATAAAACAGTGCATATCACAGAATTAAAAGAACAACATTCATCAAGTGCACAGCTGCTTGGCTATGCATGCCCATCCCTGGTTCCTAGTGTAGGAAAACCTGAAGTTGTTACTGGCAAGTGGCTAACAGAAAATCTATCATTCAGCATTTTCAAAGCATATTATTTTGCAGATTACGGTAATTAAAAATGAGAAATGTTTGTATTAAATTAGGAGATTGTTAATTTTTAATGGTTTTTGAAAAATGTTTAAATGTATTTTCATAAAAAATTTAAATTTAGTATTTTGTTGGCTGTTGTTTACATGCCTCTTACATAGCATTGTTCAGGCTGGTATCTAAATTATTCAATCACTTGATTTTTCTGACTGGTGTTAAAAGCCAGGTGTAATACAATGATATTTATGAGAACATCACAAAATCATTCTTAAAATTTTATTTAGGAAAAAAAACGTGCTTGCAGGCAGAAAGTTTTTTGTCTCATTAATAGTGAGCACTTCTATGTTACAAAAATGAAGGTAGGAATGCAAATTAATATATTTATTTATTACTCATATTCATGTGAACTTTTCATTTTATTCACTTATTTTCATGAACATATGCCTTTGAGTTTGTAACTGTTCATTTGTTTTTGAACATGTATCATCATTGGAGGGTATTGCTACAGTGGTAATCCTACCTTAATTTATCATTGATGTGAAAGAAGGTTCAGATATGGTTCTTTTTTAGGAAGATTTTATTAACATTCTTCGTAGGCTCTTCCAATGAAGACTTTCTGTAAGTTTCACACATAGAAGTATTTCCCATGAATGTTTTTCCGATGCTTAAAATAAAGTCACTGAATATACAGTTTGTGCTAATAAGGAAAATAAGAAGACTGAGAAACAATACATTTTAAAATTCTGTTCACTTGTAAAGAAAATAGCAGAAACTGATGAGTTAGGATTATGGGTTTTGAATCCATGTTACACTTGCTAATCTGGATTTTACACGACCTGATTTCTGAGAGCTGTAAATATTTTTGGTAGAGAAAAGGCGTGTACAATATGCCAACCGACCTCTGCTACACTATCCTGGTGGCCAAGTCATAGAATGCTTGGGTCTCTAACTAGTGGGTGAGGTATGGGTGGTAGTACATATGTTTTGAGAGATCATCTCTGTTAGGGAACATCTCAGAGCACACAAACACATTGGTGAGGTTTACTGTCAGTGTGATGAAGTTCATGAGATGAAAGTTGAACTTTCCAACTGAAATGCTTAGAGCACATCATGTTACTAAGGTTTTTCAGCTGTAAATGAACATATGTTTTGAAAACTGACAATCCTATATGAATTCCTTAGGCATACAACACATGAGTGAGACTTTTTACCTTTGTGTTGGTGGTTATGATGTGAAACATCAGATCTCCATTTGAATTGCTTGGAACATACATCATATTGGTAGGGTTTGTCACCAAGTAGTGGAGCATACATTTTGTAAAATTACCACTCCTAGTGAATTGCCTGGAACATACAGAAGACTGGTGAGGTTTCTCAGGTGTGTGAAAAACATACATCTTGAAAGTTAAGCTTTCTTAGTATACTTCCTATACAGTTTCCTATAGCTACAATTTTTTTCTACCCTTACGAAGCTTGTGAATTACCGCACAGCGCTAGGGAAAATTTCTCGACAGAACGGAAAAACGCCCGTTTGCATCTGACTAGATTCGATCCTGGGCCGTTTATGTGGAAGCCGCGCTCGCTACCGACCGGACTAATTCACTACGCTCAGATATGTGCTGGAAGCTATCTGTTTTGGCGAGGTATTTTTCATAAAAGTCAGTTTCATATAATTGATAAATTAATTTCCCTCAACTTCCTTTGGATCTCTTTTACTGCAAAGAAACATGAAACTTCTTGGAATACAAACACACATTGTACTGATGATGCTTCTCACCACTGTGAAGGAGCACATGTCTTGAGATTTTAGATTTTTGTGTGAATATCTTGGAACAAAGATTCACACTGGTGAAAAACCTGGAAAGGTTTTTCACCAGTGTGAATCTTTACATGCTTTAAAAGACTTCTTTTGTGGGCAAATTTTTTGAAACACACATCACACTGGAAAGATTTGTTATTTGTATTCTGTTATAAAAGTCATGTAAAGCTGGAATCTTCTCTGAATTTCTGGGAGCATATTTCATACTCTCAGTAGCCTCTGGAACAATGTACGGTGATGAATCAGCTGCTTAATTAACTTAGAATTTAATTCATCCATGACTTCCCCTGAAGGATTTTTCAGTGCAGTGATTCCATGTTCATAAACTTACAATTTTCACTTATTCAGAAGACTGTCATCTAATAATTTCCCTCAACTTCCTTTGGATCTCTTTTACTGCAAAGAAACATGAAACTTCTTAAAATACAAACACAGAAGCTCTTTTCCCACAACTTGATCTAGAAGAATTTCTCAGAAAGCATGTTAATTCATTCCATAAAACTTTGTGGTGCAATAACAATTACAATATTGCTGAATATTCATTAGATCAAGATAACTGCTAAACTTTTATTACAGGCTATGTGCCATTTAATATCCAAAATAGCATAGCTTTTAGTGATTACAGATGCAATCTGTTTTGAATCCCACTGGCTGTCATTCTTCAATCTGCTTTGAACCTGCATGATTTTGCAGAAAGACTACAGCAAGTTTTTTTTAATAGTAAGATTTTTTTAACCATCCCATCAGGCAGCATTTATGTGATAATCAACGGATTTCTAGTGAGTACCACAGACACAGTTTGCCACAAAGGAAGAATATAGAAACCAAATTCCTTTAAGCAGTATACATGGAGAGCTTCCACACAAAGAAGATATTTCTAAATTTCAAACATTTTGATGGATATTTAAGCCATTATGAAAATTTATTAAAAGTGACAGTGCTTGAATATTGTAGAATAAGGAGATTTCACCATGGAAAAAAGTAAAGAAAATATCATCAAATATACATCAGGTGTCTCTTGATGATACTTCTGTTTTATTTTTAACAATTTTTTGAAAATTTAACAAAACTTCGGCATTTATTGCATCAGTGAAGTTGCAGTTTATAATAATAGAATATTATCAATCAACATCTTACAGCTGGAAACAATTATTTTTATCTAATTTAATTAAACTTCATTTGCAAGAGGAAAAGAGCTTCCTGTCTATTATTTTGATCATGCTGGGCTTAATCCAATTTGTTGACTTTCAGTTCATATTATAGTTAACATATGACTAAATTATAATTGCAGGAAGAAACACAAAACTTATATGCCACCATTTCAATCTTTCAGTGCCTACCCTTGTTATGTTCTTTTCTCAATATTTTACAGGAGATAATTTTATATATATATATAATCTTAACTTTATCAGCAAAAAAAAAAAAAACAACCACGTAAGTCTCTGGAATGATTTATGCCACCACCAGAATACAACACTGTTTATAAATGGTATTGTGACAGAATTGAATAGAATGAAATATTTCCATAAAAAATATAGAAATAGTAATATTTCCCAAGTAGAAAGATCTAAAAAAAATTATTGAACAAAAAGAACAGTGGTAAACTGATGTTGACACAAGCAACATAAACTTCTTGCTGTCATCAACTTGCTTTAGGAGAGACTGTTACTTCAGAACCAATACCTTTCTTTTTATTTGTTGCTGTGGCAGCAGTCAGAATCCTATTTTCTGACAATATTTCATTTCATTTCATTTATTATTTCTGCTGTTACAGATTTATGATTTATTGTTACACTATTATTTATATATTTTATAACAACAGCAAGAAAGCTCTGCGAAAAGGCCTCACAGAGTTCTGACTTAGCCTCAAGCTCCCTAAGTAAAGTCAACAATCCAGAACAGAAAGGAAATTAGTTTACTATTGGTATAACATGAAATCTTTGTGACATTACAATTACAGATCACTCCTCCCCCCCCCCCAACTTTCTGTTACCTTCCCCTTCCCTTCTTTTCTTTTTTTTTTTTTTTTTTTTTTTGGTTAGTTTAATATATATGCTTTTAAGTTTGTTTTATATAATTATAGTTTTTGATTGCTGTTAGTTCTCTAGGTAATGAATTCCGAAATTTTGATGCCGCCCCGGTGGCGCAGTGGTCTAAGCGATGTTCTCTGATAATTCATCCAAAAGGGGTCCGGGTTCGAACCCCGATGAGGCATGGATGTTGTGTTTGTCTTATGACACCGGCTCTTTCTCTTCCCTGGAACCAGTCACCTTAAATTAAGGATGGGCGACTGCTTATAGCCCATTGAGTTGCGCATGATGGTCGTCAAACCTCCAAACAAACAAACAAAAATTTATCCATAGTAGTGTAGACTTTGTTTTACGGGCAGAGTTTTAGGTAGAACTAGTATTAGTATATAATGATTTCTAGTATCATATTGATGTGTACACGATTTTATTAAATCATGTTCTATGTTATTTTTTATTTTTTTATACATAATTTTACCTAAGAAAAAATTAAAATATGAAAAAAAAAAACTATTGGAATTGAAAAATGACCCATATATCAAATTCTGTGCAGATAAAACCGGCCAAATCATTATTCTCAACACTGATGAATTTGAACAAAAAGTGACTGCAGCAATAGATGGATTAAATTGTACCGAAATAAAGAAAGACCCAACAGATAACCAAATTAAATTCTTAGCGGATATAAGAAATCATAGCACATTACCTGATGAAATCAAGCGCTCTTTTCCACCAATGGGAGCAGGCATACCATGTATTGTTGCAAAGGTAAAAACGCACAAAGATGGTGCTCCAATGAGACTGATAGTTTAAAAAAAAACTCACCATTGATAACATTAGAGAAAAACATTTACAAGTTCACCATCAAGAACACGTATGAATTTATTGAGAAAATTAAAAATGTAAAAACTGGCCTAAAGGACTTAAATATGGCAAGCATGGACGTTACAGCATTATATCCAAGCACTCCTGTTCCAGAAGCTATTGAAATTATCATTAAGAAGTTGCAAAATCTTAAAATTTTAAATAACACACAAATTCATGAATTCAAAAAAGTTTTATTCTATTTACATGAAAATAATATTTTTACATACAAGAACAAAATATTCAAGCAAAATTCAGGAAGCCCAATGGGCTCACCATTATCAACTTTATATGCTGAGGTTGTGATGAACGAAATTGAAGAAAATGTCCTGTATCGTATGGAAGAAAAACCAGAAGTGTACTGTCGATACGTGGATGATATTTTCATTCTATCAAAACTGAATGAAGAAGAATTAAGAATATTAGCAAAATGTTACAGCTCTTTATATCCAACTATAGAACTCACTGTTGAAATAGAAAAAAATAATGCAATAGCCTTTTTGGAGGTACAAGTTATCAAATCCACAAATAAGTTACTATACAGGGTTTATCGGAAAAGTTCATTTGTTCCGGTTCTAATCCCGTACAATTCGGCACATCCTTATCCTCAAAAATGCAATAGTCTAAAAACCTTAATTAAAAGAGCATATACGCACTCTGAAAATAGTCAGTTCATCAATGAAGAAATCAAATTCATAAAAAAAATTGCAGGTAGCTTTGGTTATCCTAACTATTTAATAAAAAAATGGAACACAGAAGTAATAAAGAAAATAAAAAATAATGCTGTAGTAAATAAAAAAGAAGTCAAATATTTAAATGGTTTTCCTTACATTAAAGGTTCTACCAATGAAATTAATAATATTTGTAAAAAGCATAATATTCAAATTGGAGGAAAAGTAAATACCATCAAAAATATGGTAATAAAAAATAATGAAAAAATAAAAATGTTAGAAAAAGCAGGTATTTACTCAATTCCTATTACTGAAAATCCTCCAATGGCTTATATAGGAAGTACCAAAAATAAGCTTAAACACAGATTAAAACAACACGTAAAAAATTGGCAGAAAAAAGAAGAAAAAACAGCACTTATTCAATACTGTCTGGATAACCAAAAATATCCTAAATTCGAAAATATAAAAATCATTAACAGCTGTAAATCCGAAAAACACCTCAGAATAGCAGAGTCGGTAATGATTGAAAAAAATAGGGCAAAAGTTTGCCCTATTTTTTTCAATCATTACCGGTTAGTTGTTAATATATCATTAAAGTTGTCAACTGAATAACAATCCATATTTTTTTCTCTTTCTTTTTCTATTACCCCATTTTCCTTTCACATCTATTATTAATGATAAAAGTGCTTCCATATATTCCTGTAGTATTTTAATAGTTAATGTTTTTTTTTGTTTGTTTGTTTGTTTTGAGCTTCTTCACTTTGTTTTATGTACAAAGTTCCATGTTGGTCTAATGTGAGGTAGTCCTTCCAGCAGTCACTATGATAGTTTGAGATGTAATGGGATTTTGGGTATAAGGAAGGAATGAACACAGAAAAATGCCCACTTTTCGAAAATAGGAAAAAATGTGTGGTGTGTTTTTATGTGGTTGAACATTTCCTAGCGTTGTAATTCTATGAAATGTTCAAGCACTGAACATTCCCTAGCATTACAAGGCTATCATAGTTAATTTCCAAAATGGTGGAAGAGGTTCATTGTTTGAATGAAACACATGCTTGGCTCTTCCAAAAGAGTAGCCACACTTCAGACAAAGTATTTCCAGCATTCTTTTCAGGAGGGATTTGGGAGTGGTGCATTACAGAGGAAGCTACTTTAACGATACCCCCAAACTGAATGAATTTTAACACTTATTAAATTAAAAGAAATTCACGGCTCACAAACAAGGCATCTCTAAGAACTGATATGAGGGCCCAGGGGCACCACAGTAATAAGTCTGTACCCAGAATAGTATTTTGAAAATGT
Organism: Macrothele yani; assembly: GCA_039090855.1. Lineage (NCBI taxonomy): Eukaryota > Metazoa > Arthropoda > Arachnida > Araneae > Macrothelidae > Macrothele > Macrothele yani. Next base: position 97,885,725 of record CM076995.1, on the reverse strand, counting down.
TAATCCATAAATCCATGACTTTTTCAATGCCCAAATGGGGAAATTACAAAATAACTAAAGGTGTATGCAGTCTGGGCCCTTTTTAAGCATTACATGATTGATGTTTTGCCTCCGTGGTTCGGACAACTGGTCACATGGACAATTGGCCACAAAGGGGTCATTCCATGTCAAATCAACCAATGAAAAATACATTTTGGAACTTGATGCCATCGATTTAGTTAATTTTTGGTACATTTGTACCTTACCATGAGATGTTTGAAAATTGTTTTTATTTTTTTGTTCACGCGTTTTTCAGATATTGAATTTTTAAAATTGCCTAAAAATGCAAAATTAATTAGCCACCATAACTTCAAATGCCATTTACGAGATACCTATGATAGCTGTAGACATGGGACAGGTGATATTTTAAAGCTTATTAATAGGAATTTCATTTGATATACAACATGACACAATTGTAAATTTTAAAAAAAATTACAAATTTTCAAAAGCATTTATTTTGAGTTTTCGGAAAAACGTAATTTTTTAACATTTTCAAAAAAATCACACTTAAAGCTATATGTCTTGTAGCCAGTCAGTCCAAATTTCAAGGTGGTATCTTAATGGTATCATACAAAAATTAAATGTCCTTGTGGCAGTTCCTTGGTCTTAACTCAGCAAATTTTGGAAATCCTCTCTTTTCAGATGGGTACTTGGACTTGAAATGTTAGTAAATTTCTCTAAGATTACCAAGTATCAGATGCTTTTGAACATGAGTTCGACAACCATCTTTGTCTTTGATTGAAATATAATCTTTCTTGCTGGACATTTGCCTGCTGACTTCTTCATTGCAGTAAAATTCCTTTACTAAGTTGACCGTGTTTTCAGGTAATAAAATTTTTCCAGGTTTGGGATTAGGTGAACACAAAATTCCTTTTTCTTTCATAAGTTGTTTTTGCCTTCCTTGCAATGTAGTTACTTACTCCAAATTCACTTTCTATTCTTTTACAGGACCAGCTTTTTGGTAAAACTGTTAAAATCATGAACTTTTTACTTTGGTTCGTAGTTTTAAAATTCTCCTTTAGTTGCTGAATAATTTCTGAATCAGTACAGTGACATTCTTCATCTAAATCATCTTTAGAAGTAAAAAATAACTTTTTGAAGGTCCTTTTAATCTTCCCCATGTTTTCTTTGCAGTACTTCTGAGACCTATTTAATACTTCCTTCTTACCCACCAGAGACTCACCAAGGGAGGTCAAAGAGGCATTTAAGTGGCTTAAAGCTGCATCAGGGTTCAAATACTGAGACTCCTTAATATGAGTAGGACCGGAAATCTCATAATTCTCAGGAGGAATTTCCATTTCAAGTATATTGTTTTCCATCTGACAAGGCTTCTCTTTTCCTAACTTCAATCTGCATGAAATGCATACTTTCATGTGTGGTTTGATTTCACTATTTTGTAAAACCATTAAATCAGATACTTTCCTCAAGTTCTTATTAACCCAGTGCCCCCCTTTTTAAAGGGTTGCAACAGTTTTTCGACCACTTATTCTCCTCCATATTTCAAACCAAGTAATTATCAGTCAATTAAGGAAATAAACTTAATAAAAACTAATAAAGCAGCTTCACAGCAAAAATGTCCTAGAAAGCTTCACTAAAAACCCACTGTTCAAACGAACTGAAGTGCACACACAGAGAGCCAGACCACAATTAAGCTATCTGTAAGGTAACATGGTGGGGGAAGGGAACATGAATAAACAGGCACAAACATGTCAGGGCCTGTCTTGCATGTTTTGAACAGCTCTTTGCCAAGATAGCTTGCCCCATCTCCCTCCACACACACACACATGCACATCTCTCTCACTCTTTGTCAAAATCCTGTTATAATTTTTTTTTTTTTTTTTGGATTCATTTTAATTTACCACATAATTTTATCAATGTAAATTGTAGAAAAATGGACTTGAGGGGTTTAATTCATTGTCACTGCCAACAAGAAAATTTAATTTTTGTGTGACGCCATTGAGATACTACCTTGTAATTTGCACTGACTGGCTTCAAGAGACATACCTTTAAGTGTTAATTTTTTGAAAATTTTAAAGAATTCCGTTTTTCCAAAAACTCAAAGCCGGGTGGCGAAGTGGTCTAAGGCGTTGGCCTCTGATCATTCGTCCATAAGGGGTCCGGGTTCGAATCCCGGTGAGGCATGGATGTTGTGTTTGTCTTACGGCACTGGCTCTCTCCCTTCCCTGGAACCAGTGACCCTAAATTAGGGACGGGCGACTGCTTATAGCCCACTGCTTATAGCCCAATAGTTTTTTTTTTCATATTTTAATTTTTTCTTAGGTAAAATTATGTATAAAAATAAAAAATAACATAGAACATGATTTAATAAAATCGTGTACACATCAATATGATACTAGAAATCATTATATACTAATACTAGTTCTACCTAAAACTCTGCCCGTAAAACAAAGTCTACACTACTATGGATAAATTTTTGTTTGTTTGTTTGGAGGTTTGACGACCATCATGCGCAACTCAATGGGCTATAAGCAGTCGCCCATCCTTAATTTAAGGTGACTGGTTCCAGGGAAGAGAAAGAGCCGGTGTTATAAGACAAACACAACATCCATGCCTCATCGGGGTTCGAACCCGGACCCCTTTTGGATGAATTATCAGAGAACATCGCTTAGACCACTGCGCCACCGGGGCGGCATCAAAATTTCGGAATTCATTACCTAGAGAACTAACAGCAATCAAAAACTATAATTATATAAAACAAACTTAAAAGCATATATATTAAACTAACCAAAAAAAAAAAAAAAAAAAAGAAAAGAAGGGAAGGGGAAGGTAACAGAAAGTTGGGGGGGGGAGGAGTGATCTGTAATTGTAATGTCACAAAGATTTCATGTTATACCAATAGTAAACTAATTTCCTTTCTGTTCTGGATTGTTGACTTTACTTAGGGAGCTTGAGGCTAAGTCAGAACTCTGTGAGGCCTTTTCGCAGAGCTTTCTTGCTGTTGTTATAAAATATATAAATAATAGTGTAACAATAAATCATAAATCTGTAACAGCAGAAATAATAAATGAAATGAAATGAAATATTGTCAGAAAATAGGATTCTGACTGCTGCCACAGCAACAAATAAAAAGAAAGGTATTGGTTCTGAAGTAACAGTCTCTCCTAAAGCAAGTTGATGACAGCAAGAAGTTTATGTTGCTTGTGTCAACATCAGTTTACCACTGTTCTTTTTGTTCAATAATTTTTTTTAGATCTTTCTACTTGGGAAATATTACTATTTCTATATTTTTTATGGAAATATTTCATTCTATTCAATTCTGTCACAATACCATTTATAAACAGTGTTGTATTCTGGTGGTGGCATAAATCATTCCAGAGACTTACGTGGTTGTTTTTTTTTTTTTTTGCTGATAAAGTTAAGATTATATATATATATATATAAAATTATCTCCTGTAAAATATTGAGAAAAGAACATAACAAGGGTAGGCACTGAAAGATTGAAATGGTGGCATATAAGTTTTGTGTTTCTTCCTGCAATTATAATTTAGTCATATGTTAACTATAATATGAACTGAAAGTCAACAAATTGGATTAAGCCCAGCATGATCAAAATAATAGACAGGAAGCTCTTTTCCTCTTGCAAATGAAGTTTAATTAAATTAGATAAAAATAATTGTTTCCAGCTGTAAGATGTTGATTGATAATATTCTATTATTATAAACTGCAACTTCACTGATGCAATAAATGCCGAAGTTTTGTTAAATTTTCAAAAAATTGTTAAAAATAAAACAGAAGTATCATCAAGAGACACCTGATGTATATTTGATGATATTTTCTTTACTTTTTTCCATGGTGAAATCTCCTTATTCTACAATATTCAAGCACTGTCACTTTTAATAAATTTTCATAATGGCTTAAATATCCATCAAAATGTTTGAAATTTAGAAATATCTTCTTTGTGTGGAAGCTCTCCATGTATACTGCTTAAAGGAATTTGGTTTCTATATTCTTCCTTTGTGGCAAACTGTGTCTGTGGTACTCACTAGAAATCCGTTGATTATCACATAAATGCTGCCTGATGGGATGGTTAAAAAAATCTTACTATTAAAAAAAACTTGCTGTAGTCTTTCTGCAAAATCATGCAGGTTCAAAGCAGATTGAAGAATGACAGCCAGTGGGATTCAAAACAGATTGCATCTGTAATCACTAAAAGCTATGCTATTTTGGATATTAAATGGCACATAGCCTGTAATAAAAGTTTAGCAGTTATCTTGATCTAATGAATATTCAGCAATATTGTAATTGTTATTGCACCACAAAGTTTTATGGAATGAATTAACATGCTTTCTGAGAAATTCTTCTAGATCAAGTTGTGGGAAAAGAGCTTCTGTGTTTGTATTTTAAGAAGTTTCATGTTTCTTTGCAGTAAAAGAGATCCAAAGGAAGTTGAGGGAAATTATTAGATGACAGTCTTCTGAATAAGTGAAAATTGTAAGTTTATGAACATGGAATCACTGCACTGAAAAATCCTTCAGGGGAAGTCATGGATGAATTAAATTCTAAGTTAATTAAGCAGCTGATTCATCACCGTACATTGTTCCAGAGGCTACTGAGAGTATGAAATATGCTCCCAGAAATTCAGAGAAGATTCCAGCTTTACATGACTTTTATAACAGAATACAAATAACAAATCTTTCCAGTGTGATGTGTGTTTCAAAAAATTTGCCCACAAAAGAAGTCTTTTAAAGCATGTAAAGATTCACACTGGTGAAAAACCTTTCCAGGTTTTTCACCAGTGTGAATCTTTGTTCCAAGATATTCACACAAAAATCTAAAATCTCAAGACATGTGCTCCTTCACAGTGGTGAGAAGCATCATCAGTACAATGTGTGTTTGTATTCCAAGAAGTTTCATGTTTCTTTGCAGTAAAAGAGATCCAAAGGAAGTTGAGGGAAATTAATTTATCAATTATATGAAACTGACTTTTATGAAAAATACCTCGCCAAAACAGATAGCTTCCAGCACATATCTGAGCGTAGTGAATTAGTCCGGTCGGTAGCGAGCGCGGCTTCCACATAAACGGCCCAGGATCGAATCTAGTCAGATGCAAACGGGCGTTTTTCCGTTCTGTCGAGAAATTTTCCCTAGCGCTGTGCGGTAATTCACAAGCTTCGTAAGGGTAGAAAAAAATTGTAGCTATAGGAAACTGTATAGGAAGTATACTAAGAAAGCTTAACTTTCAAGATGTATGTTTTTCACACACCTGAGAAACCTCACCAGTCTTCTGTATGTTCCAGGCAATTCACTAGGAGTGGTAATTTTACAAAATGTATGCTCCACTACTTGGTGACAAACCCTACCAATATGATGTATGTTCCAAGCAATTCAAATGGAGATCTGATGTTTCACATCATAACCACCAACACAAAGGTAAAAAGTCTCACTCATGTGTTGTATGCCTAAGGAATTCATATAGGATTGTCAGTTTTCAAAACATATGTTCATTTACAGCTGAAAAACCTTAGTAACATGATGTGCTCTAAGCATTTCAGTTGGAAAGTTCAACTTTCATCTCATGAACTTCATCACACTGACAGTAAACCTCACCAATGTGTTTGTGTGCTCTGAGATGTTCCCTAACAGAGATGATCTCTCAAAACATATGTACTACCACCCATACCTCACCCACTAGTTAGAGACCCAAGCATTCTATGACTTGGCCACCAGGATAGTGTAGCAGAGGTCGGTTGGCATATTGTACACGCCTTTTCTCTACCAAAAATATTTACAGCTCTCAGAAATCAGGTCGTGTAAAATCCAGATTAGCAAGTGTAACATGGATTCAAAACCCATAATCCTAACTCATCAGTTTCTGCTATTTTCTTTACAAGTGAACAGAATTTTAAAATGTATTGTTTCTCAGTCTTCTTATTTTCCTTATTAGCACAAACTGTATATTCAGTGACTTTATTTTAAGCATCGGAAAAACATTCATGGGAAATACTTCTATGTGTGAAACTTACAGAAAGTCTTCATTGGAAGAGCCTACGAAGAATGTTAATAAAATCTTCCTAAAAAAAGAACCATATCTGAACCTTCTTTCACATCAATGATAAATTAAGGTAGGATTACCACTGTAGCAATACCCTCCAATGATGATACATGTTCAAAAACAAATGAACAGTTACAAACTCAAAGGCATATGTTCATGAAAATAAGTGAATAAAATGAAAAGTTCACATGAATATGAGTAATAAATAAATATATTAATTTGCATTCCTACCTTCATTTTTGTAACATAGAAGTGCTCACTATTAATGAGACAAAAAACTTTCTGCCTGCAAGCACGTTTTTTTTCCTAAATAAAATTTTAAGAATGATTTTGTGATGTTCTCATAAATATCATTGTATTACACCTGGCTTTTAACACCAGTCAGAAAAATCAAGTGATTGAATAATTTAGATACCAGCCTGAACAATGCTATGTAAGAGGCATGTAAACAACAGCCAACAAAATACTAAATTTAAATTTTTTATGAAAATACATTTAAACATTTTTCAAAAACCATTAAAAATTAACAATCTCCTAATTTAATACAAACATTTCTCATTTTTAATTACCGTAATCTGCAAAATAATATGCTTTGAAAATGCTGAATGATAGATTTTCTGTTAGCCACTTGCCAGTAACAACTTCAGGTTTTCCTACACTAGGAACCAGGGATGGGCATGCATAGCCAAGCAGCTGTGCACTTGATGAATGTTGTTCTTTTAATTCTGTGATATGCACTGTTTTATTTGTTCCTTTTCATCCATATGGTTCAAAAACAGAAATCTCCTCATTTCATAATCAAAGGTATGTATACATTGTTATCCTACCATATTGTGGCATCAGATAACTTAATTTTGTAGTCCAAAGTTGTGAACCAAACTTTTAATCTGTTGTGACTCTCTAAATGTAAATTCTGGAACTGCCAATGCTGAAAACTCAGACATTCTGGACTAATAATAATCTCTTTAAAAGAAGTAGAGCCTGTTTTTTTTTGTTGTTGTTTGTTTGAAGGTTTAACGACCACTGTGAGCAACTCAATGGGCTATAAAGCAGTCGCCCATGCCTTATTTAGGGCCACTGGCTCCAGGGAAGGGAGAGAGCCAGTGTCGTAAGACAAACACAACACCCATGCCTCACCAGGATTCGAACCCGGACCCATCTCGGACAAGTGATCAGAAGCCATTGCTTAAGTCACTGTGCCACCGGGGAAGCAAAAGTACAGCCTGTATTGATATGCTTATGTGTTTACATGACCCTTATGAGAAACAGTCTCTATATGAAAACACCAATGTGCGGCTACAAAAAAGACAACTCATATTCTCTGTCATGCAGTATCAACTTCAGTCAAGTGTGGACAGGGCCGTCCTAGTAGGCAACTAGAGGAGGCTCAACTCCCCTTAGAAGATGGATTTTATTTAAATTCTACGAACTCTTATTTGAGATGGTTTATGAAATTTCCTCTAGTACTGCTATATAAGCATAAGTACTTTATTTATTGATGTAATTAACTTTTTTAAAAATCAAAATTGAAAACACTACAGCATGAATGATGGATAAATCAAAAGTTTTGGGGGTGAGTCAGTAGTGCCAATGGTTCTCAATAACAAGGCTTCTTGATATTAAGAGTCAGGAAGGATCAAAATGCTCCTTTTCTTCGATGAAACTTAAAACATGGGGAAAAAAAAAGCAGTAAAAGCAACACATACACTTTCTTGATCTCAAAGATAGTATATTGACCTAGCTTCATCAGGATGAATGGGACGCGAGTCTATGAAGCAGGTCAATACCAAGCAAAACCATGGTCGACTTGAAAAAAATAAATGTTTGGGAAGGAAAGTTCTTGTGCGACACAGAGATAAAAAGAGAAAGAGATTTCAATTTCTTCCTGTGATTTGCTTTGGGGTCAGTAGGATTGTGTTTATTATTTGGGAGGGGGTGTGTGTGTGCTAAAACTAGGTATTTACTACTAGCAGTAATAATAATACTTAAGTATTCGTCAAGTTAAACAAACGATTTATTGAGTATCGATATCACACTATCACAACAACATCTGAAGTCTCACTGTTGCCACTCACACATCTGCTGTACATAACTTCAATATGTTACAGGGGGAGGGGAGAAAATGTGTTTGTTGGTATGAATCTGAGAGCTCATGGTTTCGGAGTGGGGAACAGAGGAGGTTTGGCTGTTTACCACGGCAAGAACAGGCTATTTCCAAGCACCAGCAAAGGAAAATGTGTTGTAAAAGAAGGAGGAAAAAGTTGAAAAATGGAAGGGAAGTAGAAAGAGGCAAGGTACGATGTTAATAACTCCTCAATGCTTTTATGCAGATTCACACAAAGAGACCAGAATAGTAAACAAAAAAATTAAATGGTTTACATCCAACAATAGGGAACCTCCAACTCAAATACAATCAAGTAAATTGAGATAATGTGAATTTAGTTTTATATTTCAAAAGAGTTTTCAGTTTTTTTTTTACCGCCTCATTTTTTATATTTTGTATTTATTTCCCTATTTTTACTCTTTGGCAAAGAGAAATTATTCACTAGTTAACTAAATTGTTTAACAAAAAGGGTGAAAACATATAGAAAAACTTGAATTTGTATTCGTGGAAGAAGTTAGTTTGTAGTTGAAAACTCCACCCACTCTTTTTTCTCATGCAAAAATAAGCACTTTTAAACATCCCGTAAAAAGTAAATAAAAAATTAAGGTCCTTACCAATAATTGCATATGGGACAATGGCATATATATGCAAAAACATAATTTTACACATGACTTAACTACACAAATTGAAGTATGCTCATGAAGTTTGCAATATTTTTTGTTACATTTTAAGTTTGTGGACATAACAAATTGGAATTTATACAATTTAAAAGACAGTTCTGCTAGTCAAATCAGTTTTCCTGTATCAGAGAGTATTTGCATATGCAATAAAGTGTATGTAAATTGTAAAACTATAGTCAAAGCTATGATTCAAGATTTGAATTTTACACGTAATCACCTCATGGTTTAAACTGCAAAACCAAAGTCAAAATTGCTTGTTTAATATTTCAGTTTTGTACCCAATTTTTTTTAGGTATAACTGAATAATATAAGATTCTGTACTTATGGAGGTTTATGGCAAGACATGTTCTGATCACGTGAGGAATGAAGATGTGTTGCAGATGTGTAATGTGAAGCAAAAGGATGTTAGTAAAGGTTTGGCCATGTTGGAAGAATGAATAGAGAGATGCTTACTAAGAGAATTTCTTCAGCCCAAGGGATAAGAAAGAAAGCTAGAGGAAGGCCAAGAAAATCATGGGAGGATCAGATTCAGGAATGTCTGCTTGAGAAAAAGATTATGAGTATGAAGTTCAAAAGATCTTACGTGTGGCGTGTGATGGATGCTAATGAAGCTCGAGCAGTGTGCAGAGATTAGTGCAAATGGAGTCATTTGATACACCAACAGTAAGTAAATTCTAGTGCTATCAGTTAAATGTGCACTTGGCATATGGCCTTTTTTTTTAGGAGCTAACAAATGTGTACTTGGCACAAGGCCTTTCTTTGAGGAGCTAATCTCAGAGAATAGCTTAACAATATGTATGAATGTATAAAATTTCAGTGCTGAAGAGCTCCATTTAAATTTTCTTGAAAATATAGTTATCATCGTGAACTCCAAGCATGCATAAGCACACAAATTCACCCAATGCCATTGTTTTTAATTCCCAAGTGTAGTTTCTAAAACATGCTAGTGTAATGTAATTTTTTATGGAAGTCTTGGAAAACGGTGTGATTTCAATAGAAAGGGTTAGATGTAATACACGTTATAATTTTTTTAATGAGGTGTATATGTGTTGACTATTTTTGGCATGGATTGCTAGTTTGTGGCAACTTCAGCTGGCTTCAAAATGCTACACAACTACCGCCTGTTTTGAATATAAAAGAACTTTTATAATATTGATAGCACCCTTTTTAAAACACCCTTGAGCCTGGTGCTTTTTATAGCTGGCCACATGCATAATATATGGTGTGATGTATAAATGTTATGAAGTAGGCGTTTAGTTCGTCATAAAAAAAATATATTGGCCCTGAAAAGAGCCTTTTTCTAATTTGTTTTGCATTTTAGGCAACCTACCAAGGCCGCCCAGGTGGCGCAGTGGTCTAAGACGCTGGCCTCTGATCATTCGTCCGTAAGGGGTCCGGGTTCGAATCCCGGTCGGGCATGGATGTTGTGTTTGTCTTACGGCACTGGCTCTCTCCCTTCCCTGGAACCAGTGACCCTAAATTAGGGACGGGCGACTGCTTATAGCCCATTGAGTTGCTCACGGTGGTCGTTAAAACTCCAAAAAAAAAAAAAAAAAAAACCTACCAAGGAAAATTAAGATTGCCCATCTTTGTACGTTTGATAATTCCCTTTTGAAAAACTTTTTTTGGCCCTTAAAAGGACCTTTTTTTAACTTCATGTAGTAGTGCCTATGGAGGAGGATAGAGGTCTGCAATCATAAGGCAGAAGGGATGAAGCCGGAGATTCAAATCTGGAACACTTCGCTTGAACATGTATTCAGCTAAGTATCCAGCGTAGTGCTCCTTGACTCCACCAAATCTTGGGATATTACCTCTCACTTCCCGCCAATCTCTCTCTATGGTGTTGGTGTGAGCACCAGTTATGGGTGCAACAAAATTGATGCTATGATTGACTTTCAGGTGTTCGAATCCATGTTGATCAAGATGGTCATATGCCTTCCAGCAGTCACTCATAATTGTAGTTTGCGGCAATACGAAGTTTTGGATGACATTTATCAGTGTCCCTGCTGTACGGTCCTCTACTGGTACTAAAAACTTCTTCTTACTTCCTCGTTCAATACCACCAAAAACCCACTGTCCGTGAATATACCTTCCAGAATTGAACTTTCTTCGGCCGATCTTACATTCATCAACTTCTACAATCTTCCCTGGGCCTCCAAGCGACTGACTGGTTTTCTGGGCCCAGTTGAAACACACCTCACGACAAAAGGAGGACCAATCCACAACTGTTGTAGGGGATACCTGCATTTGTGTCTCAATCAAATTTTGTCTTGGAAATCTGATGAACAGCCAAAACATAACAAATTCCAAGACTTGTGCCAGAGACAAATGAGTTTTGTGAAAAAAGGTGCCTGTTCTTGCAGATTGCTTGAAATTGCACTTAATCCTGCGTGCCCGATGATAATTCTGGGCAGGGATAAGTACAGAGGCACGGCACCTGAACTCAAGTGTTACAATATTGAGGGTCAATACTCTCTGGCACTTTGGGCATTGCATTTCCTTTTTGATGCAGCCGTGGTCGGCGAAAAAGTCGATCAGATCTGCCTGATTGTCTCGAAGTTTTGTAAGATCCAAGAGTTTCCACGAGCATCCTTGACAAGTAGGCATAATGAGCAAGAATTTGAACTCAAAACAAATTTTTCCTCAAGATACAGCGCACAGTACGAACCTTTTAGCGGGAAGCGAAAGGTACACATTGATGAATGACGAAACAAAATACGCGGGATGGTGTTCTGAGTGTTGCGAGATATTGAAAACGAAATTTCCCTTTTTACCCAAAAATTTCCCTACGCAAACGCACATTATCGGATTTTCCTGTGTCACGTGATAATTGGTAGTTGAACGCTCTTTAGGCTCTTTCCGCTCGGCTGTAATTAGAGAGAATGACGATCAGACTTTTACTCATCCACTGGACTTCGGTTGGCAACCGGAAGTTTCAAGTAGCAGACGACACTCTTGCAGTGAAAACAACTTTACGTGCCATTGCAAATGGCGGGTGCATGAAGCATCACGGTGGGTAGGTAACATTTTATAAAATTCATTTTCACCAATTTAAACAGCAAAAGTGCTTGCGCAGCAGACTGATTTAGTATCATGAGATCACAGACTACTGTACAAAATTCATTTCAGGAAGATATTCGGGGTAATTATATGTGGCCGCTAATCTATATTAATACCCAAAACGGTTAGTGCAGTGTCTCACATGCAAAAGTTACTGTTTAAATGTCCTCTGCTAATCCAGAGAATCTGCCTTTTTACTGTGAAGTTCAGCTTTAAATAAAAGAGCTCCAGCTCTATTAACTGATCTTGTAACACACTATCAAAAACACTTCGTCTATTAGTTTAAAATGAGTATTTACTAGCAATGGTCAAATCTGCAATTTGGTATACTGGTCAAGCCCTAAAACAGGAAAAAAGAAATAGATGAACTTTTGGTAAATGTAGCTAATTCCTAACCACTATCGTTGTTGTTTATAGTGCAAAGTTTTTGGATATGAACACTGTCATAATTATAGGTGGGTTATTAATAATTCAAAAACGATTATCTTAATAATGTAGTTATATTGAACATCCTTTTAAACGTGGTTCAGTTATGAATACCTCTCCGATTACATAACCTGCACTATTCCAGAAAAATTTGCTACGACTTTCGTAAACAGATCTGTATAACCTACGTAAACCTAGCGACTTCTTTAATTTTGCTACAAATTTAGAACATTACATAATATGGTAAAAGCAAGCAAATCACAGCAAAATATCAGTTGTCATTTATAGTAAATTGCAATCGACGATTGAATCCCACAGAACTTAATTAAACCTAGTAAACGGAAAATAAAGTGATACTAACAGGTGGAATGACATACCTGGTATTTTCTTTATAAATTTATTTGCAAAGCTGAATGCCACGCAGGATCCCATGGAAACTAAATTTGAACAAGCTAAAGTATGTTGTCAAACACAGAAAAAAATCTACGCTGACAAACCTGTTTAACGAAAAATATGAGCTTCTAAAAATCACTAATTTTCAATGCTTTCCTAGCTATGGCAGACATGACCAAGAGGGTAACTCAAGGTCTTTAGAAAGGGATGCACGATATTTATCAATATATCGAAATATCGATATTTTCGCCCGATATTTCGATATATAGTATTGATTTCAAAGTTTCGATATATCAGAAAATCAATATATCTGTTTTTGATATATCGGCGCGATATTCAATATATTGGTATTGGTGTTTGATATTCAATATATCAGCGTATGGCCGATGTGATTTCACTTGTGGAATGAAATCTGTGTTCTTTCCTCTGGCATGTCACGAAAATTAAGGCTGTGCTGGGGAAAATCCTCCCAAGACATTAAAGAGTGGTAAAAATGTCCTCTTCTTACTACAAGCGTGTTTCTGATTATTAAGGAATCATTACAGTGTTACCTGAAAATGTGTATGGTGTAAGCCATTCCCCTGCCATTTCGGTTCAGCCCCTTTAGATTAGCAAAAAATAGTCAAAAAACCAAAAACTAACTAACCGTTTCATGTCAGTTTAAGGTGCCTCGATTTTTTTTTTGTCACAGAGTGTAAACCACCACCACCGCCAGAAAAAAAAAAAAAAACTTTATTAGCGGAACAATTTCTAATTTGCTATTGTTAAAAATTAGGTAGCAAATATTTTGTTGTATTGGAAGCACTAATGTCATGTTAGCTACACTGAGGCCTTAACCTTATGCATGAATGTGGGCATCCAGAAGACTGAAATAAAACTGAATGCCAGCTTCTAAAATATGATGATGCAAATATCATATTTGGAAGTGCAAACATCTCTACTGGAAGTACAAACAGTGCAAACATCTCACTGTGTGGAATTAAGTTTTTATTGTGGAAGTAGTCCGAGTTGTCAGTGCTTGAAAAATTGTTCCTTCAGCGAGGACTGTTTAATGTTTTATTGAAAGATGATAGAAATTTCAGATTGAAGTCCATGCAAATGGTTTTTTTTTATTATTATTAAAATATTTTTCCTCACTTTCTTGATTTTTTAATTAATTTTCCTAAATATTAAGTTAGAAACGAACACAATTAGACTAAATATAAAGGGAGATTGTCCAAAATCTTACGGGGGCATCATAGATTTTCAGGGAGCTAAGCATCCCCAAGAAGATGCCTGAATACATCACTGTGCCGCCCCGGTGGGGCAGTGGTCTAAGGCGCTGGCCTCTGATCATTCTTTCGTAAGGGTCCGGGTTCGAATCCCGGTCAGGCATGGATGTTGTGTTTGTCTTGCGGCACTGGCTCTCTCCCTTCCCTGGAACCAGTGACCCTAAATTAGGGACGGGCGACTGCTTATAGCTCATTGAGTTGCTCATGGTGGTCGTTAAACCTCCAATCAAAAAAAAAAAAATACATCACTGTTTACAGGGTCGTGCTGCCGATTGCATTCTTCACAATTTGCGAAAAAAAAAAAGCAATTGTTTTAGCAAAAATATTGGCAATTACCTTTTTGTACTATTGTAACACTTTGGCGCAAAAATCGAATTTGACGAATGTATTGGAAGGATGCTATCATTGTTCCCTTGTATAAGGGAAAAGGTGATCAGACTGAATGCAAGAACCATCGTGGTATTAGCCTACTGAGTGTGCCAGGGAAAGTGTTTGGTAAGGTCGTTATTGAAAACGTACGGGGTCTTACATCATTGAAAGTGTGGGATGTTCAGAGTGGTTTTATGCCTGGTAAAGGCTGCACTAACCAGATTTTTGCATTACGTACGATGATTGAAAAGTATCTGGCTGTTGGGAAGAAAGTTTTTACTGTCTTCATAGATTTAGAGAAAGCTTACGACCGAGTGAACAGGACACTTTTGTGGAAGGTATTGAATGAATATGGTGTTACTAGGAATCTACTTAATAGTGTAAAAGCCATGTATGCTGGTAGTAGAGCTTGTGTACGAGTGAATGGTGTTTTATCAAAATGGTTTTCCATTGGTGCAGGAGTTAGACAAGGTTGTGTAATGTCACCATGGCTGTTTAATATATTTATGGATGCATGCATGCATGCATGATGCCAAAATACATAATAGTGGTTTATGGCTTGGTGATATCCATGTGTGCAGATTGCTGTATGCTGATGACACTGTCTTGTTGGCAGAGTACAAAAATGAGTTGCAGAGTATGTTGACTCGGATGCACGAAGTTTGCATGAAATTCAAACTGAGTATAAATAAGGGAAAAACCAAAGTTATGATGTTTGAGAGAGGAACGGGTAGCACTGAATGTAATGTAAGTATAAATGGCACTGTGATTGACCAGGTGAGTGAGTTTGTGTATTTAGGAAGCATGTTTGACAGAGAGAACAAGTTGGATGGTGAAATCAGTAGGCGAGTGAATTCTTCTTTGAAAGTCATAGCTGCTCTGGGAGGTTTTCACAGGAATGATGGGTTCTCTAGAGAGTCCCGCATGGCTGTGTATGAAACTGTAATTGTTCCTACTCTGATGTATGGCAGTGAAACCTGGGTACTGCAGAAGAAACGTAGGAGTCGTTTGCGTGCTGAAGAAATGCGTTACTTACTTTGGGTTTATGGCAGGACACGATCTGATTGTGTGAGAAATGAAGATGTGTTGCAGTTGTGTGATGTGAAGCAAAATGTTGTTAGCAAGGTGGAGACCAATATGCTTTGGTGGTTTGGCCATGTTGAAAGAATGAGTGATGAAATGCTTACTAAGAAAATATTTTCAGCCCAAGTGGCAGGAAGGAAAGGCAGAGGAAGGCCAATGAAGACATGGGTGGATCAAATTCAGGAGTGTCTGCATGAGAAAAAGATTATGAGTATAAAGTATAAAAGATCTAGTGTACGGTGTGTAATGGATATCAGTGAAGCACGAGTTGTATGTCAAGATTACTGTAAATGGAGAAGTTTGATACGACAACAATAAGTAAAAATATCTGGAAGTTTGTATTTCTTTTTGGAGCTAACCTCTGAATCTCAGAGAACAGCTTAGTGATATGTATGTATGTGTTAACCCGGTGGTGCAATGGTCTAAGCCAGGGGTCACCAAACTTTTGGAGAGAAGGGCCAAATGGGAAATTGGGTAAAGCTCGGCGGGCCAGATTAAAAACAAATGGTATATCAATTAATGCAGATATTTAAAATTTTTAATGAACTAGTTACCAATATGTGTCAATGTGTAAGTACTTTTATATGTTCTGTAATTTAACATAAAGGTTTTCAAATAAATATTTCAAGATATTTATACATTTAAAACAAATACAAAGCTAAACTTACTAAATTACTTTATGACATCTTAAACTAGAGAAAAAAATTAACGAGAGGAATGGTATTGTTTCTGGAATGATTTAGCTACATTTCCAATATTTGGTTTCAAATTTCAAATCGAACAACACAATTTTTAAAAAGTCTGACAAGTGGTTGTCGGTCAGTCGTGAACGAAACTTTGATTTAACAGATTTCATTCTGGAGAAAGCTTTCACAAAAATATGTACTGCTAAACACTGAAATCATTTTCCTCGCAAAATTTTTCAGGTGTGCAAAAAAAAAAAAAAAAAAAAAAAAATCTTCCCTCACTCTTCTGAAAGGCACTTTAGTAGTAATAATAAACAGGTTTTAAAAGCGAAGTGTCAATCAAACGTTGCTATGATATCTGGCCATGCTGTGACATATAGCAACTCTCTTTCTCAGTCAGAAAAAAATAAAAATATGTAAAATGAATTTTCAAATTGTAAAAATAGAAATTTCCTGGTGGCCAGATCCCCGTTTCTCAAGGGCCAGATCTGGCCCGCGGGCGGTGGTTTGTTGACCCCTGGTCTAAGCAATGGCTCCTGATCATTCGTCCGGGTTCGAATCCCGGTGAGGCATGGATGTTGGGTTTGTCTTATGGCACTGGCTCTCTCCCTTCCCTGGAACCAGTGTCCTTAAATTCAGGACGGGTGACTGCTTAGCCCATTGAGTTGCTCACAGTTGTCATTAAACCCCAATAAAAAAAAAAAAAAAAAATACCAGGTGCTACTAAAAACTGGATACAGATTGAAGTATGGAAATTGTAGAAACTTAATAATTTAAGACACACTAACTATTTAATGTCATATTATATTCTCATAGTGTTTAGATTAGGTTGTGAGGACAAGGATAGCAGATTCACTAATCAATTGGATAGCAATACCTTTTAAGCTTAAAATGTCTAATTGGTAGGATTTGTTTGATATTTGAGTTATGGCATCTTGAGATTCCATCCATTCGGATAACTGCCTTTCATGATTTTATTCCCTACCATGTAATTTGTTGCATTCGGACTTTTGAATCTTGTAACCTGAGAGCTTTAAAATAGGAGCCATAGCAGATTTCATGGCTAATGAAAGGCTTGTTAGTGAATGAGTATTAGATTCAGTTAGCTTTATTTATTTTTAGGTGTAGTAGAGTATTTCAAAATGTACAAATTCATAGATTCTGGTTTAAAACCCAGGCTTCACACGACAATAACACATAAACATATAAAATGAGCGAAACGCGCAGAGTCATGTATGGTAAAAGGCTCGTTTAGCAGTAGCTTTCGGTCATCCTACGACCTTGATCCCCCACGATCATCTGGATGGGCTGGTTGCCAGAACTTCAAATTGAAGTTGGGGTGTTGGAAATGTTGCCAGATTTTAGAAGAGAGATCCAAATAAATGGGATTTGGTGAAGGGTCTCTGAATTGCAGTTTTTGGTGAACAAAATTTCAATGCTCTCTTGGAAACGCAGAGAGGCCTTGTTGATGAATGGGGCAACTTTTTTGGTTTCTTTCCAAATGGGAACTGCAGAGGTCTCTTCAAGGGTTTGTGCAGATCTGTCTGTGGAAGATCATTGGAAACATTTGTTTTGTGTTCACCAAGTCTTGTTTTGATACTTCGGTATGTGCTTCCAATATACACTGAGAGACCAGAAGAAGTTGAAATGGGAATAGCATAAACTCCATGGGTGTCCAAGGGTGAGGCAGGATGCCTGTCTTTAATCAGGCACATTATTGCAGAAGGGTTTTGTTTCACTGTGAGAGTGTAGCCCATAGTTTTGAAAAGTTTATACATCTTATAAGAGAAGGATCCATGTAAAAGGATAGAACCAATGAATGGTGGTTTTTCCATTATTATTGGTGAGAGAGCAGACTGATTTTTCAAGTGGGAATTTTGGAGGAATTTTTGAATTGTAGACGGTGGGAACTGATGGGATTCAGCAATTTTCTTTGTGGTGTCAATTTCTTCATTGAAGAAAGATTCAGTGTTGCAGACAATCCTGGCACGATTGACATAAGTTTTAAAGGCTGCAAATTTGGGGGCAGTTGGGGAGTGGGATGAAAATGGGATTATGTTTGCTATTGCAGAGGGCTTTCTGTAGGCAGATCTGTTGAGATGATTTCCTTGCCTTGCCAGGTGGACATCCAAAAAGTCAATGCCTTGCTGTGATTCTTCATTGATGGGGAATTTTATTGATGGAAACTTTAGGGATATCTTTTCAAGAAGAGATTCAAGGTCAGTTCTATTGTGTGGCCAAATTACAAAAATATCATCAACATATTGAAGCCAAATGGAAGGTTGTAGATTGTGTTCCATTACTATGTTTTTTTTTCGATATGTTGCATGAAAACTTCAGCCAGAAGTGGAGAGAGAGGCGAACCCATCAGAAGTCCTTCTTGCTGACAGTAGTATTTGTTGTTGAACTTGAAACATTAAGATCAAGTTCAACAACAAATACTTTCAAGTTCAACAACAAATTCAAGTTCGACTTCCGATGGGCTCACTTCTCTCACCATTTCTGGCTGAAGTTTTCATGCAACATATCGAAAAAAACCATAGTCATGGAACACAATCTACAACCTTTCATTTGGCTTCGATATGTTGATATTTCTGTAATTTGGCCACACAATAGAACTGACCTTGAATCTCTTCTTGAAAAGATATCCCTAAAGTTTCCATCAATAAAATTCACCATCAATGAAGAATCACAGCAAGGCATTGACTTTTTGGATGTCCACCTGGCAAGGCAAGGAAATCATCTCAACAGATCTGTCTACAGAAAGCCCTCTGCAATAGCAAACATAATCCCATTTTCATCCCACTCCCCAACTGCTCCCAAATTTGCAGCCTTTAAAACTTATGTCAATCGTGCCAGGATTGTCTGCAACACTGAATCTTTCTTCAACGAAGAAATTGACACCATAAAGAAAATTGCCGAATCCCATCAGTTCCCACCTTCTACAATTCAAAAATTCCTCTAAAATTTCCACTTGAAAAATCTGTCTGCTCTCTCATCAATAATAATATAAAAACCACCATTCATTGGTTCTATCCCTTTCCATGGGTCCTTCTCTTATGAGATGTGTAAACTTTTCAAAACTATGGGCTACACTCTCACAGTTAAACCAAACCCTTCGCCAATAATGTGCCTGCTTAAAGACAGGGATCCTGCCTCACCCTTGGACACTCCTGGAGTTTATGCCATTCCCATTTCAACTTCCTCTGGTCTCTCAATGTATATTGGAAGCACATACCGAAGCATCAAAACAAGACTTGGTGAACACAAAAAAGATGTTTTCAATGGTCTTCCAAAGACAGCTTTATCTGCACTAACCCTTGAAGACACTTCTGCACTTCCCATTTGTAAAGAAACCAAAAAAGTTACCCCATTCATCAGCAAGGCCTCTCTGCGTTTTCAAGAGAGCATTGAAATTTTGTTCACCAAAAACTGCAATTCAGAGACCCTTCACCAAATCCCATTTATTTGGATCTCTCTTCTAAAATCTGGCAACATTTCCAACACCCCAACTTCAAATTGTAGTTCTGGCAACCAGCCCATCCAGTTGATCGTGGGTGATCAAGGTCGTAGAATGACCGAAAGCTACCGCTAAACAAACCTTTTACCATACGTGACTCTGTGTGTTTCGCTCGTTTTATTCATACCTTCTGACTTTTCTCCTATTGTAATTTAGTTTTTTCATTGTAAATGGTCTTTGTTCCCACTTGCTGTACTACTGGGTCAATCTGATTCCTAGGTAAGAAATGGATTCTTTGATGCTGCTATCTCGTAACCATTGGTCATAAATTTGAGAAGGATTTTTTATTCTAGCCTTAGATGTTTTCAATGGTAATAAAATTCAAAAGTAAATAATTTTGAAAATTTTGCCACTCAGCTCAGTCTTGTATCACCAAATTATGTACATTCTCATTTAAGTTATTTGCACAGTCTGTCACCTTATAGGTTGTACCATAGTTTGTTTTCTTGAAAGATCCACAGTAGTATATGTAACTTTGGTATTACATGAATTGTTTGCTGTCCTGGTGGCTGTGTGGTCCCAGAGAAAGGAGTGCACACAAGGAGGAACACTATTATGAGGATTTGTGTGAAGCTTTGCAGTAAACAGACACTAAGAATGAATGCCATAAAAAAATAGAGCTCTTTCCCAATTGCTAAAACATTAATTTCCAACAGCCCCCAATATAGGAAAGGTAAAAAATTACACTTACAAAAGAAGAAAAAGAAAGAACAAAATTTATCAGCAAATTTCTCCAAACATGAATGCATCCAACTTGTAAAATGTTACTGAAGAGTTGAGTATAAATTTTCAACTTGAAATTCTGCTTGCACTTGTAACGTGCTTAACTGCGAATTAATTTAATTCGTGATTTCAATACTATTTTAATTTCAATACTATTTTAAATTTCAAAACTATCAATTTCAATACTAATTTAATTTCATCTACATATTTACAAATGGCATTGCTATTCTGCTAAAACTAATTAACAGCAATCAATTCATTAACTATTTAAAACTTAAGAACAAATGGATTTATTGCTATTTATCAGTTTTTGGAATTCCGGGAACTTGGAGTTTTTAATAACATGTATAGTTATTTTTAAAAAATGTAGATTTTGCTAAGAATGCTGGTCAAGAAGATCAGAAAAGAAGCATGTAGGCTTCAGAATTGTTGATAGTATCTCCATGCTGCTAGCAGCCTCAGATTACTGCTCCAGGCTTTGAAGAATGATGCATGTTATAGTATCTCAGATTTGTTTGGTCATAAGCCAGTACCATATTTTCCCAAGAATAATGCAGCAGTTTCATTTATCTTATTGATTCGTTATCAGGAATAACGTTGCACCCAGTTTAAGCTGCTGGTAAATATACCACAAATAAATTTTTATTTGCTGACCATTCTGACCCCTGCCAGTATGGTAGCAGAGTACAACATTCTGTGACTTTAATCAAAGATAAATGATGTGATGAAAGGAGGTGTGAGGAAATTCGTAATTTTTTTTTAAATACACTTTGAATTGCATGTCCAACTCACATCGAATAATATTGGAGGTGAAAGTGCTGTAGACACATGGGCAGATATAATGCACTAAATAACAGTTGTTAGAACTGCTTCATGGTCCATTGCTGAACAAAAACGTTTATTAAATGTTATTCGCAGTAAACAAAGCCTTATTGATTTTCTTAATAGGAAATCATATATTGTCCATTGCTGAACAAAAACATTTAACAGGAAATTTCATTTGTCCATTGCTGAACAAAAACATTTATTAAATGTTATGCGCAGTAAACGAAGCCACATTGATTTCCTTAATAGGAAATCATATATTGCTTACTCATGGCTTGTAAAACTGGCACATCTCATCTTGTTAAACAGAATTATGACTATTCATTTTTCTATTTTTTATGTCTGACGTTGAACATGATTGTGATGAGTATTGCTTAAAAGTTACCGAGGCAATTGACAAAATTCCAAACAAAATAATTCATTCAGCTGCAACATCGGCAACAATTGTGGCATTAAGTAAATTAAAAAAAATCAGGGCTTTCTCCCTAACTATATATCCAGCAATATGCATCCACCCAATGGCCCTAGGACCCTTGTCTGGCAAGGTAAAATTACATAAGAAGAGCCACCCTGTTTGCCCATTGGTTTCGGGTTATGCTAACCCCACACAGCCCTTGGAAAAAGCTTGAACCTCTTATCTAAATCCCATAATTTCTAACTCCAATGTGTCTATTCGCAGTTCATCTCAGTCCCTTGCCAAAATTAAGACATTTGACTCTTGGGATTCACTTTTTATCCTAGCGTCATTGGATGTTGTTTCTTTATATTCCAGTGTCCCCCTTGAGCTTGCTCATTCTCCCGTTAAAGAAAAACTCCCAAGTTTAGGTGTAACACCTACCGAAGCCATAGCAATCATCAATGCCTTGAGAATTGGGGCACGACGTACCTTCTTTAGATTTAACAATATTACTCACCGCCAAAAGAGAGTACCCCCATGGTTCGCCACTGTCGGCTCTTTCAGCCAAGGTGGTATTACAACATTTAGAAAATAAAATTCTTGAAGAATGTCCCCTTAAACCATTACTTTTTCTTAGGTACGTTGATGACATTATTGTATTTTTGGCCACACTCTGTTTCTGCTCTTGCTACATTGCTCTCCACCCCTTTCCCTACCATAAAATTTACGGTAGAGTTCAAAACGCAGGGTTCATTACCTTTCCTCGACTTCTGTCTACGTCGTAACATATCTAATTATTCAATCTCTTTTTCAGTGTTTCGAAAACCTCCTGCAGCACCTGTGTTGATCCCATACTCATCCGCTAGCCCTACACGACATAAGTCGGCCGCCTTATCTTTTCTGTTTTGTAGAGCTTATTCACACTCATTGCCTAGATTTCAGAATAAAAAAATTAAGTTCATTTTCAATCTGGCTCCTCAATTTGGCTACCCATGTGATTTTGTTATATGTCAGCTTCAACGGTGTCAACACTATGCATACTACTTTAAGAGGTAATGTGGTTGTTACCAGGTACATTGGATCTCTGGATTATGTTTCTGATCTAATTCACATAGGGCCTATCTTAAAGAATACCTGTCATAAGCAAGGTATGGATTTTGGCATAAAGGCAGTCAAGTTGTTTTCACTATTAAGAAAGGACCGTGATGAAGTTAGTGTGCTTTAGACACATGGCGTATATTCCATCATGCTTAAAGCCACAGACCCCAATGCACATGATACTAAGTATGTGGGATCCACCCTTCGGACAATTGGTACACGTGTATCTGAGCACAAATACAACATTAGAACTTGTTCAAATTCCACATCTTTATCTAGGTTAGTTAATCAAGGTAATCATGTCCTGAAGTGGTATAACACTTTACTAATTGCATATGACTGTTGTTTACAGAAAGTCTTTACATTAACATTTTTGCTGAACACTATTGTAACGATGACATGCCATGGATTTTACCGACATCATGGAAATATTTTATTTCTAACCATTAGGCTATACATACCATCAAAATTCATAACCGAATCTTGTGGTTTATTTACATGTTTGTGTGATATGTATTTGATGTCAAATACGCATGTGTAAAAAAAATAGGAGCAACATTTCATCATGCTAATGCATTGTGGGTAATTATTTTGCTATATAATCACGATGCCCTACCATCACTGTGCCTGACGGACCCATAATTGGTCTGAAAGATCTTACTTACTGTTTGTTTTTAGCTGGCTTTAATTGTAAATAAAAAGTATCGTCTTTTAAAGTTACAATTATTTCCATTATTAATCGTGTCTCAACAGCATTAAGAATCTTATTTATGCTTCATTGTTGTACTCGTGTAATTCTTCCTCCTAATGGATAAAAGATCTTCCATTTGCAGGTGAGGGAAGGTGTGTGAAAGACAATGTTTAAATTTCACAGCTGGGAATTTGTATTCAACCCCACACAGCAGGTGATGGATATCATTTAGCTTGTGTTTGACACCTACAGTGGTTTATGTTTTCAGAAAGAGAAAGGCACCACTCTAATCTTATGTGTGAAGAAGTGTGTGATAGCTACCGGGTGGCGCAGTGGTCCAAGTCCTGACTTCAGACCGTTTATCGGAGTGGGAAGGCATGGGTGGTGTGATTGACCTATATCACTGGCTCTCTGTCTCTCTCTCTCTTCCCTGGAACTAGTGGCCCTGAATTAGAGATGGGTGACTGCTTATAGCCCTTAGTGATGCACATGGTGGCCATTAAATCCCCAAACAACGAAAAAGAAGTGTGGATAATGAAAGCACATACAGTTTTGTGGTTTTCCATGTTGTGAGATGTACTACATGAAAGGTCAAAAAGAAATCCACTTTTTACCCTCACTGGCACAAGAAAAGAAAAGAAAAGAAAAAAGTGATTAAAAGAAAAAGTACACTAAACCATAATTTGTTAATCCGAAAGAAAGATTTTCAAGCGGTAAATCATAAACCTCTTGCATAGGGACATACTTATAGGAGGGCAATGAGCCTTGTCCCCCACCCTGAATATGCTTCACTTTTTTAAGGTTTCTGTTAAATTGTGACATACATTAGAAAAAATGCATCAACTTTCATTAGAAGAAAATGCATCAACTTTCATTAGAAGAAAATGCATCAACTTTCATTAGAAGAAAATGCATCAACTTTCATTAGAAGAAAATGCTATAATTGTTTCTTCTATTTTTCCGTAACTTTTATTTGTCCTGGTGGATTTTAGAAACTTCCATTTTTTGTTGCCTCACTCTCCCCCAAAAATCCTGTACATACTCCTGCTCTTGCATGCTAAACAAAAGACTGGATTGATCCTTTGCTGTTTTCCAAATTACCTATTCACATATAATAACACAGGTCTTGAGACTTCAATTGCGCTCACCCACGCTAATAATAAATGACGAGTCGACACTCCAAATTCCTTATTGCTAAGTTTCTGCCATAAAAGTTGAAGCAATGGCCTGTTTTAATATTGTGAATTATGTTTTAAATTTATGTTACTGAAAACTGTTATATGCTGCACCTAGTTAAAATGCCACATTTCAGAGTTGTGCGTTTGTAAAATCAAGTTTAATGCTGTGGTGTTGTAATAGAAAAATGCGGTAATCTCAGTCATATGTAATATACAAGAGTGATCAAAAAGTAAGGTGAATGGAGCCGCCCTTGCTGGGGAAGCAAAGGAGAGGTGTCTGATGCATAGGCATAGCCAAGGGGGTGGTCCTCGGGTCTGGACCGCCCCTTCCAGAGGGGAGATTTAGTATGAATTTAAAGCGATATATATGTATATATGGGGCTTTCACCAATGAACCAAACCCATGGATCTTTCCCTTAAGAAATCTCTGGCTATGCCACTGGTCTGATGTAAGCGGGCATTCACCCTCAACCATGTGTTGCCTGGTCAGAAACTGGTTTTGCAGTAAATGCCAGAAGTCTTCCTAACAGCAAAGATTATAAATGTATGTTTCTCGTTTGTTCAATACTATCAGGATGTCAAAGTTCAAGCACCGTGCAAACTTGAAATTCTGTTTCCATGTTGGATATTTGGTGGGGAAGCACATGAAAAACTGACAGCTGTTTATGGTTAAAGTGCTGTGACCCAAAAAACAGTTTTTAAGAGGTTTCCCAGGTTTAAAGATGGTGCTTTTTCCAATGAAGATGAGTCTCGTCATGAAAGACCATCAATGGTGGTAACCAACAATGATGTCATGGAAATTCTCACTATGATCAGAGAGAACTGATTTCTCACCATCAGAGAAATTGCAATAGAGATTGGTCTGTTGTTTAGTTCTGTTTAAGTCATCCTCACTGACAAATTGAACATGACACATGTCAATGCCAAATTCATTCCTCATCTTCTGAATGACAACCAGAAAAGCAGTTGTGTCACAATTTCCTCTGAGTTATTTCAACGTGCAACAGCAGATGCAAACTTTTTACTGACAGTTGTGATGGGTGATGAAACCTGGGTCTATGGTTATGATGCCAAAACAAAGGTCCATAGCTCTCAGTGGAAAACCCTTTCCTTTCTAAGACCCCCAAAACATCAGTCTTGATGCACGTTAAAGTCCTGCTTGTGCCATTTATTTTATATTGAAAAATTGGGGCATTGGTAATTCCTACCGTGTGGCTCCACTGTTAATGCTATATATTACTTGGAAATCCTGAGATGCCTAAGGACTGCAGTCCATTGCAAGAGGGAGGAGAAGAAGACCAGTGGATGGATGCTTGATCACAACAATGTACCAAGTCACACTGTTCTGCTGGTCATCCAATTCTTGGCTGCAAAATCCATTCCAATGCTCCCTCATCCCCTTATTCACCAGACTTAGCACCGAGGGACTGTTGGCTGTTCCCAAAACATAAGGCAGTTATGAAAGGTAAACATTTTGACTCTGTGAAATCTTAAAGGGCATTCTGAAACAGGACTTTTATGGGTGTTTCCAACAATGGCTGCTTGGCAGAACCGCTGGAATAAGTGTATGTGTGCCGAGGGGGATTATTTTGAAGGAGATTAATTTGTGTAACTCTACTATTAAATTTATGTGTATGGTAAAAACATTCACCTTAGTTTTTGATCACACATTGTACATACACAGACATGCATGTTCGTAGCTGACTTCATTAATGAAGCAGATATGACGAATAAAGTTTTTGAGTGAAGTCCTGTGCACAAACGTGTATACACTGCCAGTGTTTAAGCTGGATTTTTTTCTCTTGTAGCAATTTGGCTATTTTGTCAGCAAAAGTTGTAGCAAAATGTTTTGCAGATTAGCCAAATTTATGGTTCTATTTGTTATATTTACGTATAAAAATACAAGCACAATGCATTGTCTAAATAAAATTTTGTATTTTAAATAGAATTCAAGAATAAAAACAAATAGGCTTTTACACTTCTAATTTTAATAAAAATACATTTGCTGATGCATGCAGTTTATGAATATATGTACAAATACCAGGAGTGAGCAAAGCCGCAACCAACAACATACCGACAGACGTGAACCAAAACTGCATGTACTGCCCCGCAGTTGGTGCAAGCCACCAAAGAAACAAACAAAATACTTGTATCCTTATCCATTGCAGCAAAGCCCCTTGTGAAAGGTGCTCTCAAGGCTCACTAGTGTTTTTCTGCAATAAGACAAAAGACAACTGGGATGGAAAAACTAGAACAGAGCAAAGCAGTGTCACAACAAAGACGGGAAAGGACACCAGGTTGGCGAGGCAAAGCAGTGGTGTCGGAACAAAAAATAACAGAAATGAAAAAAACAATGCAAGGGTGAAGTGAAGCAGGGGTGGGCATGATAATAAAAAAAAGTATGACAGGGATGAGGAGCACAACTCAAGGCAAAGCAGGGGTGGGCGGAATAGTGGGGAAAAAAATGGCGTGGAAGGAAACCAGGTTGGCGGGGCAAAACCGATGAAAAACAATACATGGGCAAAGCATGAGTGGGTGGGGTGATGAAGGAAAAAACTGACGGGGAAACATTTGCTTTTTTGCGATTCAGTGTGGACTTTTTGTCACAAAATTACCATCTTTATCGGGATTTGGCAAAAATGTGAGTGGAAGTTTAAACACTGTACACTGCTTGTTATTAAATGGTATGTCAAAAAATCATGCTGGAGTTACATATAGAAATGTTCATATACTTTCTTAATTTATTAGACAATTTTGTTCATATTGTAGAAGTATTGTATGAAGGATTATACTTCATGATCAGTGTAAGGTGTGTGTGTTATAAATTTGTGTGATTTTTGTATCTTTGCTATAGTTCTGAAACATTGTGGGTTGTTAGATAAAGGCAGAACATATATCAAGATGACCAATGTTACTTTGAAAAACTATGCAAGAAACAGAATCTATCCAGGCTTTGAAAAGGGTATGTGTAAAGTCTTTTTCTCTTTTATTTGAATACTAAGAATTTGTGGAACAACCCTGACGTTGGAAAAGTATTAGTATATTGAATTATTTTATACAATCATCTTTGCAGAGGGAACTGAGAAATGCAGTCATTTTTAAATGCTCCCAAATACTTTTAAATAGAAGAAAAATTCAAAAAAATTCTCTTGAATGGTCAGGAAAGTTTTGTATTCTTCTGACTCTTGTTCTTGACTTGCAACATTTATAAACTTTGTGGTATTTCTAACATGTACAAGTGAATTCACTGTCTTTTTATTTCATTTCAACTTGTACAAATTTTATCAAGTAGGTAAATATCCTCTCTTAAAAATGTCCCCTGTGCTGAGGAGCTCATTATTTTTGGTTGCCGTAGTTTAATCATATTTTATTATACCCATATGTGAATGATCCCATAATACAAATGAGTGTAGCAAATTAAGTACTAAACTGTTTTTACTGGACTTGCTTTGTTTGTTTGTTTTGTAAAATTATCAGAATATAGTGTTCTACCTAGAGCCTTTTTACTGGGTAGCATGCCCATCTAATTATCTCTGCTGTCCACCTAAATTTCCTTTAATGAGTAAATAGTAACACTATACTAGTGGTCCAATTTATTGGCGTAGAAAGTAGACACATTAGCGTTTCCAAGCTTTCGCGCATCAACCTGATGGCTTTTTCAAGGAAGTTAGACAGAAACTGCAACTGAAAAATAGAACGCATTAACAATTTGAACGCGGAAACTTGACTTGACAACAATAGATACGACGTTATATTCATTTAAAGATATGACGCATCACGTTGGTTGCACACGCAATATCCTGATAGGCAGAGGCTTTACTTGAAGAATTGGTTCCAAATTCGTGGCAACTCGAATGAGGCGCAATCATTGCAAGCATTGCTGTTGGTAATGATTTCCAAGGTTTCCCGAATGGCTGTACCTTTAGGGGTAGAGTAGGTAGCTAATTTCTTTATATCGTCCCACATAGGAATAGAGGACTTGAATTTCACTTCTCTGGATAGAGCGGTGGTTACTTTACCGTATTTTGTGTCTCTTTTATGTTCGTTGACTCTGAATCCAAACGAACGCTTGGTCATTCCAATGTAGTAACGTTTAGAGCCGTCTGGATACTGTAGGGGGATCGCATAAACACCTGCTTCACAGGAGAGAGGTGGTTTTTCACTACTTCCCTTTAGCATAGTATATAAAGATGCAGGAGACCTGATGCCGACGCCATAGTTCATCTTCTTCAGAGCGTTTTTGAGTTTGTAAGACATATTTGGTATGTAGGGAATTGAGCCTAAATAACGTATCTACGGCACAGGAAGATTAGAATGTTTGACCCTGGCTTTTTGGATAAATTTACGTATCTGATTCAACGAATATCCTGCATCAGTGGCTAACTTGATGACGCTTTCAATTTTGTGTTGTCTAGAATTGGTATCGGAGGAAACGGCGAAGGCTCTTCGAATTCGAGAACGGAAGATAGCTGTTTTGTATTCTGTGGGACAGAAAGTTATGCAGACGACATGTTTTTTTTATGGCCTCACGGAAAAGATACTCTTCCCATGTTCTTTGATAAAATCAATGATATGCATCCAACGATCAATTTCACGATGGAGCTTGAACACAACAACGCTTTACCTTATCTGGATGTTCTTTTGAGAAAATCGCCTGACAACTGCCTCGGTACACAAGTCTACTACAAACCCACGTCCGTCCCTAACCTGATGCTCCGCAGCTCTTTCTGTCCCACAGAATACAAAACAGCTATCTTCCGTTCTCGAATTCGAAGAGCCTTCGCCGTTTCCTCTGATACCCATTCTAGACAACACGAAATTGAAAGCGTCATCAAGTTAGCCACTGATGCAGGATATTCGTTGAATCATATACGTAAATTTATCCAAAAAGCCAGGGTCAAACATTCTAATCTTCCTGTGCCGCAGATACGTTATTTAGGCTCAACTCCCTACATACCAAATGTGTCTTACAAACTCAAAAACACTCTGAAGAAGATGAACTATGGCGTCGGCATCAGGTCTCCTGCATCTTTATATACTATGCTAAAGGGAAGTAGTGAAAAACCACCTCTCTCCTGCGAAGCAGGTGTTTATGTGATCCCCCTACAGTATCCGGACGGCACTAAACGTTACTACATTGGAATGACCAAGCGTTCATTTGGAGTCAGAGTCAACGAACATAAAAAGAGACACAAAATACGGTAAAGTAGCCACAGCTCTATCCAGAGAAGTGAAATTCAAGTCCTCTATTCCTATGTGGGACGATATAAAGAAATTAGCTACCTACTCTACCCCTAAAGGTACAGCCATTCGGGAAACCTTGGACATCATTACCAACAGCAATGCTTGCAATGATTGCGCCTCATTTGAGTTGCCACGAATTTGGAACCAATTCTTCAAGTAAAGCCTCTGCCTATCAGGATACCGCGCGTTCAACCAACGTGATGCGTCATATCTTTAAATTAATATAACGTCGTATCTATTGTTGTCAAGTCAAGTTTCCGCGTTCAAATTGTTAATGCTTTCTATTTTTCAGTTGCAGTTTCTGTTTAACTTCCTTGAAAAAGCCATCAGGTTGATGCGCGAAAGCTTGGAAACGCTAATGTGTCTACTTTGTATGCCAATAAATCGGACCACTAGTACAGTGTTACTATTTACTACTTAATTGGTGTACTGTTCCTTGTTATCAGTTCCTTTAATGAACCTTTTCACAATTACATAATACGAGTGGAAAACTTATTCCCTCATACACCATAAATATTGATGAAAACTGGCTGAAATCTGTGTAAAATATGATTTGTTAGTAAGTAAGTACTAATTTTTTTTTTATCATTTATGTGCACTTTGCTAATGTTGTTATGTTACATTAATGCCTACCACATGGCTGAAGATATTTAATAAGTATAATCATGTTAAAGTATAATAATGTTATGCAAATCAACATCACTTTTTTTTCTTGATTTAGCAATCCTGCTGTAATTACCATCCTGCTGTAAAAAATATCTTACTAGAATGTGTTTTTAGACACTGAGTGTGGTGTTGATTCTGTTCCCCACTATCTTTGTTGTGGAAAGATTGCTATATTTAGGAGAATTCGAATTCGTGCAGAAATAGTCCAAAGTAATCGAGGTAGTTGCCTTCAATGCACGATCTTAAAAAACAAGAGTCACTCACAATACAAATTTAAATTCGTTGGCGGAATTTAAAGATTTTATTGTATATAAGAACTTTCGGGTTTCCCTATTGCAGCACCAACCAGACCTATAGAGAAGGCACTAACTAATTTCCTTCAACCATTAGTTACTAATTCACTCTACTCTGTTAAAGGCACAGTACAAGCTATTAACAAGATCAAATCCTTTAATGCAAATAACTCAACCTTTATTATGGCTTCTCTCGATGTCATTTCTTTGTTCCCTAATGTTCCGATTAAAACTGTTCATGACATCATTCAGATAAAACTACTTGAACTAAAATACGAACCAGAAACGATCCAATCCATCATTACAGCCTTAAAACTAGTTCAAAACAGATCATATTTTCAATTCGACAACATTATTTATCGCCAAACTGAGGGCGCCCCAATGGGATCACCACTATCTCTGATTCTAGCGGAAATTCTACTACAGCACATAGAAAATAAAGTGCTACAAGAATATCAACAACCTCCGTGCTTTTACATAAGATATGTTGATGATGTACTTCTCTTCTGGGATCACGAACCAGCTGACCTACGAACTTTTGCTGAACACTTATCATCCCAAATCCCGACCATAAAATTCTCCATTGAACTGGAAAGTGAAGGTAAATTGCTATTCCTGGATTTTATGCTTGAACGAGATTCTGTCACTTGCACTTTGCAACACTCTGTATATAGGAAACCCACTTCGGTGCCTACGTTGATCCCGGCTTCTTCAGCACATCCAAAAAGCTATAAACTCTCCTCAATCTTTTTCCTTCTACGCAGAGCCATCACGCATTCATCTAGTTTCAGCAGACGAAAATGTGAAATTAACAAAATTTTCAACATCACCCTAAACCATGGATTTCCCACCTTTATCATAAAAAAAGCTCTTAAGAAGCTCCACCAAGAAAACTCAACTACTCTCCAAAGGGACCAACAACCTCGTAGATATATAGGTTCCATAGATTATTATCCAACCATAACACCTGTTCTCAAAGCCATTTGCAGAAACTTTCACCTGGATTTTGGAATACGTACTACAAACATTTTCCAGTTAATTAAAAAAGATCGAGACCAGGTAACAAAGCTAAACAAATTTGGCGTTTACAGCATCCCCTTAAAAAGTATTGATGATGACACTCCAGATAGTAAATATATAGGATCTACAAAACGTACACTAGCAACAAGACTGAATGAACATAAATACGCCGTAAAGAATGGACTTAAAAATTCTGCATTGTCTCGACTCGTTTGCGATGGCCTGCACTATCCAATTTGGAATGATGCTTCCATCATCGTAACACCTAGTGCTGTCTCTACATTGCTGTTCACTGAAAGCCTTGTAATTGCTACTCAGAGACATTTATGCTGCAATGACAATGTTCCAGTATCTGTACCTACAATCTGGAAACTATTTACAGTACCGAATACGAGGCAAACTGAGGACGAAATCACTTAATCTCGATTTCTGCTGTAGTGCTCTTTGTTGTGGCTCCTGATGAGAACAACACAATTTATACCTACTAACCTTCCTTTATTTTTACAATGCAGTATTATATGTATGCCTGCATTCTATTTCCTTTATTTTCTTTATTCCATGATACATGCCACGTCGTTTGACAATTTGATGCCACGTGACATTTTGTCATATTCATATCTGATATCTATATTATGTTCACGTAACATTTTATTTAAATTTATTCCTTCTCCTGTATCTGATGATGGGTTCTAGGGAAACCTGAAAGTTCTTATATACAATAAAATCTTTAAATTCCGCCAACAAATTTAAATTTGTATTGTGAGTGACTCTTGTTTTTTAAGATCGTGCATTGAAGGCAACTACCTCGATTACTTTGGATTGCTATATTTATTATTGTTATTTCTCACCCACGATGTTAGTTTCTCACAGTATTTGTTAGGAGAGACAGGAAAATCATCCACAAAATTCTGACCATTCATTTCTTACCAGTGAGCGTAGTTTTGTCTTCAGGAATCACCCCCTCCTCCAGATTCTATTTTGAAGAATTAAGGGCCATTTGGAAAGAAGTACCTAGCCTTGGGCTATTGCATAGATGAGAAAACAGCAGACAAAAGCTAGAGGAGGAAAAGAAATAAAGAAGAACAGGTGTGAGGGCAACCCTTCTAAGTCCACTTTATCCAAACTGACCCTTATTTTACCTTAACCTTTAATAACTTTTCCTTGCAATATGTGCTGGATTATACTATTTTTTTTTATTTTATTTACTTCTTTCAACAGTGATTTTCTTAATTTTTTTTTTTTTTTTTTTGATTGGAGGTTTAACGACCGCCGTGAGCAACTCAATGGGCTATAAGCAGTCGCTGATTTTCTTAATAAAAGTGAAGACAAATGCATTATATTTTCCAGGTAAAAGACTGGCATCTGAAGGATATGCAACTAAAAATTGAAAAAAAAAAAAAAGTTGGTGTTAAACCATAGTGAAAAAAGCGATGGTACAAGAAGTTCACACTTTTTGTTCCCTAAGAGCTTTTGCTCTTAGCCTGAAAATTATGTAATGAAACTGCCAAAGCTGAATAATTGCACATCAGTTGAAGCACTAAATGAAATATTGGTGCTTTGAGCTATAAAATCCTTTTAGGATGGGCAAGTAGCATGTATTGAGTTTATAGTTCTTACTGTTTGACATTTATATCCAGGAAAGTTTGTTTATTTATTTTACTTTTCTTCACCTTCCTTGACAAGTAATAGATTTCTTTTATAGTGCACTTAACTTGAAAGAAAAAGAAAAAGAAAGAAAACCTTGGTAAATTACTTGAGCAAAAAGAACATCCATGAAATGAAAATTTCCATTAAATTTAATTATTTTGCTTCTCTCATTTTGTCTCATGACAGTGTTGGTTATTATACTGTCTATAGTTTATTAATATATCTACATGCTCCAACGTGCACTTCTTCCAATCCAGTTATTGAAGTCATCATTGTTACTCATTTATTAAAAAAATACAAGAAGCCTACAAAAAATACTTTATGAACACATGAAAGGCTGGTATTACTAATTCAGTTTGCTTAGAAGTACAGCTTAGAATGTATTTAGGTAATTATGAAGCAAATATTATTAAAAATATAGTGGAATCACTAAGCTATATCACTTCAAAAACATTTTTATACAGTATGGTACAGAAGTCCTGAAAAACCCCCATTAAAACTTTTATTGTTTGCTTTTTCAGAAAAAACCAAGATAGCTGTTTCTCTTTATGGTAAGGGGGACACTTTTAAGGCATAGAACTGAGGGATCTAGTGACCCCCATAGGAAGCAGGGCTGGGATTACTTGAAATTTTTTAAATTAAAAGAGGAGTCATGTGACATATTTTTGGAAAGATCTCCGAAAATGTAGTAAGTTGGTTTCTAAATTTTTGTTTTATCTTTATTAGGTGCAAAGTTATAGCCCATAATAGTGACACTAAAGTGTACTATGAGTGGTAGGAAAAATTACGTTATTTCTGACACATTTGTGTTCTTTCTTTGGTTTGTGTGAATGTACCATACTTATTGTGTTTTATGGCAAGGAACCACACTTCCGGCCATGAATTGAATAGTTAGATGACCCCATCGGGGGCAGTGAACAGGTTCATTCAATAATTGCAGATGGAAAGGGGGGAGGATACAGTTTACTAACAGTAAAAATTGGTCAAGTGTCACAATATCAGATATTTTTACACGATACCTACCGATTACATGTGTTCGACATTGGCGTAACTAGCACAATGTGCACCCCCGACCCCGCAAGATTTATTTACTTTAGCACCCCTAAGCACAGTAATTTTCCCAGGATTTCAAGCACAAGGGAGAATGTGTTTTATGCGGGGGGGGGGGGGGATTGGAAGTCAGGGAGAGTGTCTGGAAAAGTAATGCTGATACCTAGAGCTCTGTAGTTTTAACTTTTTAAGTAATAGATTTAACAATACATGTGATTGTTTTGTACAAAACTAAAATTAAAAAAAATCACTTGGAGAAATCACCCTCTTGTACATGGCAGATCTGCGGCTGCTGTGAATAAACGTTGGCGTCTGTGGTATGCATAATCCTAGGTGACTGACTGTTTCTCCACATCCTCCATGGGGGATCTCCATGTGGCCTTGCATTTTCCCTCAGCAGTGCAGAGAGAGAGCGCGATTGGAGAGCGATCATATGACAACCCGGAGCCGAAGGGCCGAATAGCTTCAATCTGTAGGACATCCAGTGCTTTAAAAGTGAAACTTGACATTTATTTAGGCAAAGCTGAATGTACCTTAAAAGAAAATATGGACTTTTGGGTTAATTATTTATTTGTTTGTCTTTGTGCATGTTCGATTTTTTTCAAAAAACTATAACTCAAAGCTACAGTACACCCCTTGGTTACCTGCGCCCCCGCTGCTGCGGGGGCTACGGTGGGGGAGTATGCCACTGGTGTTTGAAGTGACCACCATTGGCAACAATGCACAGCTCAATCTTGTCACACCATGCACCTTGTAAAGCATAAAGTGCATCTCAGGATATTTCAGTGGCATTCCAGCATATTTCATCTCGGAGTTCTGCAATGGAATTCGCAAGATAAACACAGTTTTTGAGATATCCCCAAAGAAAAAAGTCACATGGTGTGAGATCTGGAGATTGAGCAGGCCATTGGACAGGTCCGTTATTTCCAATCCATCTATTTGGAAACTTCTCATTCAGCTATTCTGTTGCTAAATGGAAATGATGAGCTGGTGCTCCATCTTGCATGAAGTACGGCTGTAAGTCTGCATTTGCATCCATAAAAATGGCTCCAGGTGGGGCCATATTTCATTTTCCAACAAATTTCTATAAACTCACCATTTAAATTTCCTTCGATAAAAAATGGACGGATAATTACATCATCCCAGATACCACACCATACGTTAAGTTTTTATGTACTGTGAATGCCTCTCAGAAAGAACATGTGGATTCTTGGATGACCAGTGGTAAGTCCAATTTTGACTGACTTGCCCATGCCTGATGAACATTGCTTCATTCATGAAGATGAGGCTTTGCTTAAAATGTTTATTGCTTTGCATTTGTTGCCATGCCCATAGACAAAACTGTAGTCACCTATTATAGTTGGTTGTTAGCAGCTAATGTATGCATTTTGTGTTGTGAGGATGACATCTGGTTGCCTTCAGTATTCTGTGAACAGAAGTATGAGACATACCAGCCCCTTGAGCATGATGCCATATTGATAATGTCGGGTTTCTTTTGACCCTAGTTAAAACATAGATTTCCTTGTCAGCATTGGTAACTGATTTTGATCTTCCCATTCTGTTTTGCTCTATGACGCTTCCAGTTTCCATGAAACAATGTATTAAATTACAGACTGCTTTCACAGAACGTTGTGGCCTATCAATGTTTTGCTGGTGAAATTGCCAAGCTGCTTGCAAAGCATTCTCACCATTCCTAAAGTACAAAACCAATAACTGAACAATAATCCTGAGTGGAATATGTGTGGTCATCTTCACAAACTAACATAAGTTTTATGGACCTTTGAATGCCAGGGGAAACTTTAAATGCCACTAACATTTCACTACTGTCTGAAGACAAAAACAGAGCTGGCAGAAATCTGCATAATTGACACATCGCGCTATTTGCATAATGTTGCAACGCAGTGCTGACTGATGGCCTGCAATGATGATAGCAGACTTAATTACAGACTATCAAGGCAACATCACGTTTTGCAAACATATGCAAATTTGGTTTTATTTCACAGAGTGTTACCTTGGCCATAAAATGACTATGGTAAGTTTTAAGAACTGAAAAGCGCAAGAAAATAAATTTGCGAAATATTTCTTGATGAAATAATTTCATGACCTTGGCCTACAACATTTCACCTAATAAAGATATGGAGGAACATAATAACCATGTTACATCAAATACAAATCTTTCTAGTGATGTTATTACACTACACCCCCACCCCCACCCCTTTCCATCTGCAATTATTGAATAACTCTGATCCCTGACACCATTAAGGTCACCGGACCCCTCGATTCATGGCCAGAAACGTGTTTCTTTGCCATAAAACATAATAAGTACGGTACATTCACACAAATCAAAGAAAGGACACAAATGTGACGGAAGTAATGAATGCAAATTTTCTTGCCATTCATAGTGCACTTCAGTGTCACTATTGTGGGCTATAACTTTTGTACCTAATAAAGATAAAACAAAAATTCAAAAACCAACTTGCTGCATTTTTGGAGATTTTTCCAACAATATGTCACGTGACCCCTCTTTCCATTTGAAAATTTTGAGTGAATCCCAGCCCTCGCTTTCTCCTATGGGGTCACCAGACCCCACCAGTTCTATGCCCCAAAGTGCCCCCATTTCCATAAAGAGAAATGGCTATCTTGTTTTTTCTGGAAAAGTAACCAATAAAAATTTAAAGAGTTTTAGCAAATTTAGTTTTAAATTCTTAGGTAAAATTTTGTCTTTGACTCTGCTCTTGGGTATATGTATTATATATATATATAAGTCAACAACTATATATCATTTTATTTATATGCCTCAGGATATGTGCCTGCTTCAGGTTGAAGTTAAACTTAGGTGGTAATATTTGGAATTAACCCATCATAAACGCACATAATCTTTGAAACAGGATAGATATTTTAGAGTAATATTTTATGCATGTTATCAGTATTAATAAAATTACTGTGTTTTTCTGCCTGTCAGTTGCCTACAGAGCAAACTGCTGAATTTAGAGACTTGAAATGTGTGGTATGGATACAGCATTTAAGGGGGAATGATGCACCTTGGATACTTATTTTCAAAATTTGAATTCAGTGATTTTTAATTAAGTTATTAGTTTTTAAAGCATTTAACCATTTTTGAAGAAACCATCTTGTTGAAATCTGATCATGCAATATGCTGTCCCATACCATGATGCAACAATAGTGAATTTCATTGTAACAGTATATTTTGCAAAACTATTGCCAAAGATTTTTCATCACATTTTACATAAACATAACAATATCTCATTGCAGTCTGCGTAAATTACGAGAACCTGATGCTAAATGTGATAAAAGCCATTGCAAAAATTCATTTTTTTATTGGCGTATCAACTTATATGTTTCAACTTTAACACTAAACAGTGGCTTTATCGAGGCCCACTAATACTACAAATGCAGGAAAATCCGATCTTCCTAGTTACCGGCAGGTTTGTTTATGTTTCAGACCATGGCATTTTGTGTGTTGCTACTTGCTATAAATAGTTCTAAGCTATTTCTTCTGGAAGATTTTGACTATGTTTCTTCAACCATTTTTTCAAATTTCACATAGTGCGTGGGATTTGCAATTTCAAATTTTATCTTTCTATTTACTCTGTTTGGCTTTTAAAGTGTGTCCTTCCTCCGCTATTGCCCGTGCTTTGTTTACATTTCAGATTGTGGCTCCCATTGTGTTACTACGTTCCAAGCTGTTGTTATAGGAAAATTCTGACTAGGTTTCTTCAACCATTGTTTCAAATTTGACATAACGTGAACTATTTACCATTAGAAATTTGATCTTTCTGTTTACTGCATTAGACTTCCAGATTATAGCTCTCTGTGTGTTACTACTTGTTAGTTCTAAGTTATTTTGAGGAGAAGATTTTGCCCAGGTTTCTTCAATCTTTGTTTCAGATTTGACATACTGCACATGATTTACAAGTTAAAATTTGATTTTGTTGTTTACTGTGTTAGACTTCCAAAATGTTGCATGTATCCGTCCACTGCAGTTGCCAGCAGGCTTGCTTACGTTTCACACTGTAGCTGTCTATGTTACTGCATGCTATGAATAGTTTCACTATTTAAAAACAGCAATTCCACAATTTTTTAGAGTGGAAATATATTTCAATGAAATGTAATTCAATGCATGCAATAAAATGAGAGGAAAATGGGAATTTTCTCACATTTCATTTTTGAAAGCTTAATATTGATATTCCTTCATTCAGGCTTGTTCTCCTACATCATCTTAAGGTTTTATTTATTTCATCACAGTGAAATCCTGATCCCCTGCACTCTACAGTGGAACATGACTGACTATCAAGAAACTCATATCAAATGTCATCAGAGCTACTATCATCATGGTTCATACGCTCCTTAACACCTTGAAAAGACCTTGAATAAAAAGTTCATTTTCAAGTCCTTGAAAGTACTTGAAAAAGTTTAAGGACTTTCAAAGTATTGAAATTTTATTTTGTTTTTTAAGCAATGAAATGAAAAGTATGTGTTAAATAATTGTTTGTGCTAAAAAGATGTATAGATTTCTGTGTAGTGCTGGTAAAAACACCAAACTGATCAAATAGTGCAGATCTTGCATTCAGCCCTGGGGAACATGTGGACATCTGCTGCCTTGGCTATGATATCACTACAGAGTAAAGCATCAGCTATGGGAGTAAAATAAGTGGAATGATGTATTCGCAAATTGTGATGGGCTTCTGTTTACTAGGGTTAGGGACGCATTCTTGCTTCATGTGTGGACCCTTCGTCTCCTGGCTGCATAAAAAAATGCATCAAAGTCATGCATCAAAAATAAAAAGTTAAAGTAAACAGTAAGTGTGTAACAGGCAAGTCATTGAAGATGTGCCCACCACAGCTAAGATTAATGGTCTGAACTTACAAAAATACCTACCTACTGACAGACCAACAGTACACACTTATGATAATTTGGGTTTAAAAGTTCTTGAAAAGTGTTTGAATTTATTTTGCTTGCAAGAGTACGAACCTTGATCATGGTTTGCCGTGCTACAGGAGACCATGATTTTATTCATAATATGTTATAAGGGGTCGCACTTCTGTGAGTTATTAGATCAGGAAAGCAAAGATGAGTCTGAGACATGCAGATGATGTCACAGTGAGGGATGGAAGCACAGGAGGGATCTCAAGAGAAGAAGTGTGTAAAGCTCTAAATTCTCTTCAGAATGGTAAGGCTCCGGGAGTTGATGGCATAACTGCCAAGATGTTGACATATGGTGGTGACTCTGTAATTGACTGGTTAACTGAAATTTGTCAGTTGTGCTGGGAGTTAGGAATGGTCCCTCGAGATTGGAAGGACGCTATTATTGTTCCCTTGTATAAGGGAAAAAGTGATCAGACTAAATGCAAGAACTATCGTGGTATTAGCCTACTAAGTGTGCCAGGGAAAGTGTTTGGTAAGGTTGGTATTGAAAAAGTACGAGGTCTTACATCAGAGAAAGTGTGGGATGTTCAGAGTGGTTTTATGCCTGGTAAAGGCTGCACTAACCAAATTTTTGCATTGCGCACGATGATTGAAAAGTATGTAGCTGTTGGTAAGAAAGTTTTTTGCCTTCATAGATTTAGAGAAAGCTTATGATCCAGTAAATAGGACACTTTTGTGGAAGGTATTGAATGAATATGGTGTTATTGGGAATTTACTTAATAGTGTAAAAGCCATGTATGCTGGTAGTAGAGCTTGTGTATGAGTGAATGGTGTTTTATCAAAATGGTTTTCTATTGGTGCAGGAGTTAGACAAAGTTGTGTAATGTCACCATGGCTGTTTAATATATTTATGGACGCGTGCATGTGTGATGCCAAAATAGATGATAGTGGTTTATGTCTTGGTGATATCCGTGTGTGCAGATTGCTGTATGCTGATGACACTGTCCTGTTGCCAGAGAGCAAAAGTGAGTTGCAGAGTATGTTGTCTCGGATGTACGAAGTTTGCATGAAATTCAAACTGAGTATAAATAAGGGAAAAACTAAAGTAATGGTTTTGGAGAGAGGAACGGGTAGCACTTAATGTAATGTAAGTCTAAATGGCACTGCGATTAACCAGGTGAGTGAGTTTGTGTATTTAGAAAACATGTTTGATAGAGAGAACAAATTGGATGGTGAAATCAGTAGGCGAGTGAATTCTTCATTGAAAGTCATAGCTGCTCTGGGAGGTTTTCACAGGAATGATGGGTTCTTTAGAGAGTCCCGCATGGCTGTGTATGAAAGTGTAATTGTTCCTACGCTGATGTATGGCAGTGAAACCTGGGTACTGAAGAAGAAACATAGGAGTCGTTTGTGTGCTGGAGAAATGCGTTACTTACGGTCTGATTGAGCGTAAGTAATGCATAAGACACGGTCTGATTGTGTGAGGAATGAAGATGTGTTGCAGTTCTGTAATGTGAAGCAAAATGTTGTTAACAAGGTGGAGACCAATATGCTTCGGTGGTTTGGCCATGTTGAAAGAATGAGTGATCAAATGCTTACTAAGAAAATCTTTTTAGCCCAAGTGGCAGGAAGGAAAGGCAGAGGAAGGCCAAGGAAGACATGGGTGGATCAGATTCAGGAGTGTCTGCATGAGAAAATGATTATGAGTATGAAGTATAAAAGATCTTATGTACGGCGTGTACTAGATATCAGTGAAGCCCGAGTTGTATGTCAAGATCGCTGTAAATGGAGAACTTTGATATGACAACAGTAAGTAAAAATATGTGGTAGTTTGTATTTTTTTTTGGAGCTAACCTCTGAATCTCAGAGAACAGCTTAGTGATATGTATGTATGTATGCACTGGCTCTTTTAAAGTTTTCGTCAATTTATTTGCCAAATTCAATTTATTGCCAAAGTAATTGATTTTGGCTAGTAAAAATAACCAAAAATTAAAATGATCATCATCATCATTGTCAACCATTATCAATCCACTGCTGGACGAAGGTCTCCCCAAGTTTCCTCCACAACGGTCTGTCTTGTGCCAGTCTCCTCCATGTCACTCCCGCATACTTTCGAATTTCATCCACCCATCTTCCATGTGGTCTTCTTCCTGTCCCTTGGCATCCAATCTAAAATTTTGGCTGTCCATCGATGGTCTGTTCTTCTGGCAGTATGTCCAGCCCATTGCCATTTCAGGGATTTAACTCTGATCATGATGTCTTCCACTCTTGTCATTTTTCGGATCCACGTGTTCCTCTTCTTATCTCTCCTGGTTACACCAAGCATGCACCTCTCCATGAGTCTTTGAGTTGTCTGCAGCCTTTGTATGTCTCTTTTAGCTAAGGTCCACGTCTCTGCACCATACGTAAGCACTGGAAGGATGCATTGATCAAACACTTTTTTTTTAAGACATAATGGCATATTGCTCTTGAAAATTATGCTGTTTCTTCCAAAAGCTCTCCAGGCAAGTTTTGTACGCCGATTAATTTCTTCACCAATGTGACCCTCACTTGATATCTGCTGTCCAAGATAAACGTACGTGTCTGTTATCTCCAGCTTTTCTCCATCAATCGATAAATCTTCATTTCTTGTAAAAGCATTGAACATCACTTTTTTGTCTTCTGAAAGTTCATTTTTAATCCCACTTCTTTACTCTTGTCAGCAAGTTCCTGGATCATACTCTGTAGCTCTGATGGGGTAGTTGCAAAAATGACTATGTCATCAGCAAAACGAAGGTGGGTTAGATAATCTCCATTAATCTTTATCCCTTTGTTTTCCCAGTTCAGTGATTGAAAGACATTTTCCAATGTGGCATTAAAGAGCTTCGGAGATATGGTGTCACCTTGTCTCACTCCTTTTCCAATTTTTATGTGTGTTGTATTTTCAAACAGCCGAATCTTTGCACTTGCATTTTCATAGATGTTATTAATAATATTAATGTATGCATCTTCAATACCGCAGGATTTCAGAGCCATTGCAACTGCTGATGGTTTCACCGAATCAAAGGCTTTTTCATAATCGATAAAAGCCATGCACAATGGAAGTTCATATTCCCTCGCTCTTTCAATTAGTTCTCTCAGTACGTGGATATGATCTATTGTGCTGTAGCCACTCCTGAATCCAGCTTGTTCTCTCGGTTGAGCCATGTCCAGTGTCACCTTCAAGCGGTGTGAAAGAACTTTAGTGAAGATTTTATAAACCACTGATAGGAGGCTGATAGGTCTGTAGTTCCTGAGATCCTCAATGTCACCTTCTTTATGTAGCAAGATCATTGTAGCTTTGTTCCAATCCTCAGGAATTTTCCCTTCATTAAGGCATCGAGTGAAAATTTGGGCGAGTACTGTTTTCGATTTCTCCACTTGCTTCTTGTATGATGTCTACAGTAATTCCATCTTCTCCTGGAGCTTTTCCCCGCTTCATGTTCTTGATTGCATGTGCAACTTCTGCTGGAAGGACTGGAAGAACTCTGGTACTGATACCTTTCATGATGTCTGGAGTACATGTATCATCCCTTTCATATAATTTGGAGTAGAAATCTTTCACTCTTGTCAAAATTTCGCCTCTATTTCTTGTTGCAGAACCATCTTCTTTTCTCAGTGCCATAATCTGTTTTTTCCCCTTACTGAGATGTCCCTTTGCTATCTTTAGGCTCTGGTTGTTTTCAATTGCTTTCCTTACTAGTTCACAGTTGAATTTCCTTACGTCTTCAGTGATACTTTTTCGTACTGTCTTGCATAGCTCTATATATTCCACTTTGGAAGTCACATCTTCTTTAGTTGTCCTCATCTCTCTTCTTTTTTGCATCAACATTTTGGTTTTTCCTGATAATTTGTTCACATGCAATTTGTTCTTAGACCCAACTAATTTTGTTGCTGTTTCCATAAGAGCTTTGGTTACTTTTCTGTTAACTTCAGAAATATCCACTTCTTCCGATGTTAGGCCTTCTAAAGCAGAGAATCTGTTCTTCAGTTCCAATTTGAAGGTATTATGGTGTTTTTTAAGGTTGGTTATGTCAATACATTTTGTTTGTCTTATGAGCTTGCTACTTTCGAGTTTAGTGTTGAGGTGCATCTTACATCTCACCAATCTATGGTCACTGCCTGTGTTGAACTTGTTTAGCACACTGCCGTCTTCTATGACGAATTTTTTGTTACACATAATAAAATCAATTTCACTTGTCGTCCCATTTGGATGTCTCCATGTCCATTTCCTGTGTGGCTTTTTCTTGAAAAAGGAGTTCAAGAAGAAAAACCCTTCTGCCTCTGCAAACTCTACGAGAGTATTTCCACGCTGGTTTCTGTTGCCGTGACCGAATTTACCTACTGAAGTTTCATTCTGTTGCCGTTGCCCTATTTTTGCATTGAAATCTCCCATAATTATCTTCAAGTGCTGCTTACCTTTATTATTTAGATCACAAATTTCCTCATAAAATTCTTCAATTTCTTCTTCAGCATGACTTGTGGTGGGTGCATAAGTTTGAATAATCTGAGCCTGGTATCTTCTCGAGAGTTGGATAACGAGTCGTGCAGCTCTGTCAGAGGAACTTTCAACTTCTACAACTTTATCCTTCAGTTTCTTGTTTATTATAAATCCAACACCACTAGTTCTACCAGTATCTGTCCCACGATAGTAGAAGAGATGTCCACTTTTCAGTTCAATGAGATCTTTTCCTTTTCTCCTTACGTCACTTAGCCCGATGATGTCCCACTTGATCCTCTGTAGTTCCTCTTCCAATTCAAGAAGCCTTGAATCAGAAGATAGGGAGCGTCCGTTATACGTAGCCAAGGTCAGCATCAGATGGCAGCCTAGTCCGGTCCTCCGGGGATTCTTAGCACCCTCTGCCTTCATGTCGCACTGGCCGCTGCCTTGGCCAGGTACATTCCAGCTGCCGGAGACTGAGGGCCAAGATTTAGGTTGTGGAGTCATTTTGGAGGGGTTTGGCCATAACTCACCACGCTGGCCAAGCGGGTTGGTGAGTGTGGGATAGCATTTCCTCTAATCCCGATGGTATAGTTATACCGCTATTGGCGGTCGTCAGAGCCCCTTTAGTGGGAACAGGATGTACCACGAGAAGGCGGGGTTGACATTTGTCAAGGAGAGACTGTGATGTTACGCATCACCTGACCTTACATCCCCAAAAATTAAAATACGTAGTATTATATAATATAATAATAACTATATACTATACGCACTACTGTTTCACACGTTATATACGTTCTATGCGTTGTGTGCATATCTGCAGCAAAATCATCTTGGCATTTATATATCATATATGACTAGGAATATTATTACAAGTTTCAATTATTATGTCATCAAGGACTCACCTTGTATCGGTATTCCAAATTAGTAAGCTTCATCCTGTATCTTGAAATAAAATATCTAGCGTGTCACCACGTAGAAACATCGTATTGCAAATAGGCCCAATTGAAATTTGCGACCAGGGTTTAAACTCAAATAAAACACGACTATGGATCTCATACAAAGA
This sequence comes from Macrothele yani, assembly GCA_039090855.1. Lineage (NCBI taxonomy): Eukaryota > Metazoa > Arthropoda > Arachnida > Araneae > Macrothelidae > Macrothele > Macrothele yani. Next base: position 97,840,836 of record CM076995.1, on the reverse strand, counting down.
GAGTTATTCCTAAATTCCTACAAATTAACAACAAGCCTATCAATTATTACGACAAGAAAATCATCAAAATGTGTGAAGTTAAACGACTAAGAGCCACAATACGAGATAAAAGGAAGTCCATAGACTACCTAAGTAGAAAATGTTATGAAAAGTATTGTGAATGCACAAAGTACATGGAGCATAATAGTATCAGAATTGAAATGTTAAGGATCTTTGCCACTGTCGATAGACTACATACTACGTGTAGGACTAAACATTTTTATAAAATAGAAAGTTTAGTTGGCTCTAAATATCAATATAGTATCAACAAGAAGAAGAATGACCAAAACGTAATGTTCGCCAACTATTCAAGCGAACAAATTACGACATGGCAGGAAAAGGCTTTAAACAAAGGTCTATGAAATTTGCATATGCTGCTTCCGTTCCAAAATTAGAAAATATCTTGCCTCAGATTGAAGACATTATATACAGAATTCATAAAAAGAAACAAGATGCTGCACATTTTAAATTGGTAAGATGTATTAATCATATGAAAAAGAATTTACCTGATGCTCGACTTAAATACGAAAAACAAGCTTTGCTTGAACTACGAAATAACCCTGGCATTAAATGTATGTTAGCCGATAAATCTAAGCAGCTAATAATTTTGGATCAAGCTGATTATAATCAAAAAATGAAAGATGCTATTGATGATTTAAAGGCCACCCCAGTAAATAATGATCCTATGGATAATATTTTGCGTAGAATGGCACATATAAAGAACCATATGTCGCTTCCAGATGATGTTAAAAAGAATGTGTACCCTCCCGTTGCTGCATCTGTACCTCACATGTTCGGCAAGCTAAAAACCCACAAGTGTGATAGGCCAATTAGACCCATTGTTAACAAAAATAAAGCCCCAACAATCAGATTAGAAAAAAGTCTTTATAACCACTTGAAAGTATATTATTGTAATCATAAATATACAGTGAAGAATTCAACCGAAGTAATTGACAAGATTAAAGCTATTGACGGTGCTGAATATTTGATGTATGGTATGGATGTCATCTCATTGTACCCAAACACTCCCACAACGGATGCTATTAAACTAATTGAAGAAAGATTAGAAGAAGAAAAGATCGAATTTTCGAAAATTGAAAGTATTGTATGTGTACTCAAGCTCATAACCGAAAATAATTACTTCACTTACAATGATACAATTTATAAACAATTATATGGCGCACCAATGGGATCACCAATATCTGGTTTGCTTGCCGAGGTTATTATGCAAGAGATAGAAAAGAAAATATTCAACAACAGCTCTAGTAGTAACTTACCTATACTATATTTACGATATGTTGATGATGTATTGATCTTCTGGCCGCACTCGGAAATGATATGGAGATCTTCATAAACAACTTCAATAGTATGTACACAACTATTATAGTAACGTATGAAAAAGAAATTGACAACAAACTTAGCTTTTTGACATTTCTTTATTTAAGTATCAAAATAAAATTGAATTCAGTGTATATCGAAAACCTACTTACATTCCTGCTATAATTCCCAAACAATCCTGTCACCCATGCAGGTATAAAATTTCAGCGTTCAGATCATTCATAAATAAATAGAGCTATAACACATTCATCAACTAAAATTGCACTTATAGAGGAAATAAAATGGATTAAAGACACTGCTAAATGTTTTGGATATCCTGTTGGCTTGATAGATTCATTATATCATGAAATAAGAAGAGCTGGTATACTGAAGCACAACAATGGATTAACAAAAATAAATATGTTATTTTACGGAAGTATCCCATATTTACCTCCACTAAGCAATATTATAAGAAAAGAATGCCAAGATTACAATATAGAAATTGCTGAGATAGTTACTGATAATTCTAAATTACTGACAAATAGTGGTTACAATGAAAATCCACTAAATAAGGCAGGTGTGTACATGATTCTTACAATAGATCCAAAGGAAAATAAGCAAGACAAATATTACATTGGTAGTACTAAAAAAAGGTTTAAAACGAGGTTGAATGAGCACTATAGTAATTGGATTAAAAAAGAAGAAAAAACATCACTTATACAACATTGTATGATAAATTAGTTAATACCAGATTGGGAAAATAGTAAAATCTTAACTTCCCACAATAAACATAATCAAATTTTGTGGTCTGAGGCTATAACAATTGAGAAAACCCAAAGCTCCAGTTGCAATACGTCTACTCCGAAAGATATCCCATATCCGTGGAAATACCTAATACAACAAGAAAATAATACGAAATATAACAACAAAATGGAAAATAAAAGAAATAACATATACTTACGAAATAAGAACAGCGACAGCAATCCCGGAATTAACCCAATAGATGGCGTGGATGTGACTCACACGTGAATACACGTATATGTAACGATGACGGAAGAAGTCGACGTGGAGCAACTGTAGCGGAGGTGATGCCGAGGTGACCTAGATATATAACAACTTTGAACATTGATCCAGGATGCATACCGTTGATAATGGCCAAAAGTCAGACGTGCTGAAACATGTCCGGTGGTTTGTGTGGAGTCGTGTGCGTGTTGCAGAGATTGTCTGGCGTTTTTCAATAATTGACAAAATTTTATTTAAGGTCTGTTTGGATTGTCATTGATTATGTCCATTCCTTCTTTTAAAGATTGACGACACCTGTTGATGGTAAATGGTTTTTTAATTGCATTGTATATAATTCTTTCACACTCTCTTTGTATGATATCCATAGTCGTGTTTTATTTGAGTTTAAACCCTGGTCGCAAATTTCAATTGGCCCTATTTGCAATACGATGTTTCTACGTGGTGACACGCTAGATATTTTATTTAAAGATACAGGATGAAGCTTACTAATTTGGAATACCGATACAAGGTGAGTCCTTGATGATATAATAATTGAAACTTGTAATAATATTCCTAGTCATATATGATATATAAATGCCAAGATGATTTTGCTGCAAATATGCATACAACGCATAGAACGTATATAATGTGTGAAACAGTAGTGCGTATAGTATATAGCTATTATTCTATTATTGCCAAAGTGTTATAACAGTACAAAAAGTACAAAAAGGTAATCGCCAAAGCTCTTTTTCCATCGTCAAAACTATTTTGTTTTTCACAAATTGCGAAGATGGCGATTGACTTCACGACCCCTGTATTATAGTAGATATAATCCATTTCTGTTCAACATGTTCTTGTTTTTCTTTGAATTCAGAGGTGGGCATTTCGCTAAAATATTCAAATAATGCTTATGTAGGTCTGTAATCTTAAAATAATAGTGCAACTGTGTAAAAAATATTCATGTAAATACACAAAAGTACTCACTTGCTGTGTTGCATGTATGATGCGTAACATCACAGCCTCTCCTTGACAAATGTCAACCCCGCCTTCTCGTGGTGCATCCTGTTCCCACTAAAGGGGCTCTGACGACCACCCATAGCAGTATAACTATACCATCGGGATTAGAGGAAATTCTATCCCACACTCACCAACCCGCTTGGCCAGCGTGGTGAGTTATGGCCAAACCAGTCCAAAATGATTCCACAACTTAAATCTTGGCCCTCAGTCTCCGGCAGCTGGAATGTACCTGGCCAAGGCAGCGGCCAGTGCGACATGAAGGCAGAGGGTGCTAAGAATCCCCGGAGGACCGGACTAGGCTGCCATCTGATGCTGACCTTGGCTACTTACAATGGACGCTCCCTATCTTCTGATTCAAGGCTTCTTGAATTGGAAGAGGAACTACACAGGATCAAGTGGGACATCGTGGGGCTAAGTGAGGTAAGGAAGGAGAAAAGGAGAAGATCTCATCGAACTGAAAAGTGGACATCTCTTCTACTATCGTGGGACAGATACTGGCAGAACTAGTGGTGTTGGATTTATAATAAACAAGAAACTGAAGGATAAAGTTGTAGAAGTTGAAAGTTCCTCTGACAGAGCTGCACGACTTGTTATCCAACTCTCGAAAAGATACCAGGCTCAGATTATTCAAACTTATGCACCCACCACAAGTCATCCGGAAGAAGAAATGGAAGAATTTTATGAGGAAATTTGTCATCTAAATAATAAAGGTAAGCAGCACTTGAAAATAATTATGGGAGATTTCAATGCAAAAATAGGGCAACGGCAACAGAATGAAACTTCAGTAGGTAAATTCGGTCATGGCAACAGAAACCAGCGTGGAAATACTCTCGTTGAGTTTGCAGAGGCAGAAGGGTTTTTCATCTTGAACTCCTTCTTCAAGAAAAAGCCACACAGGAAATGGACATGGAGACATCCAAATGGGACGACAAGTGAAATTGATTTTATTATGTGTAACAAAAAATTCGTCATAGAAGACTGCAGTGTGCTAAACAAGTTCAACACAGGTAGTGACCATAGATTGGTGAGATGTAAGATGCACCTCAACACTAAACTTGAACGCGGCAAGCTCATAAGACAAACAAAATCTATTGACATAACCAACCTTAAAAACACCATAATACCTTCAAGTTGGAACTGAAGAACAGGTTCTCTGCTTTAGAAGGCCTAACATCGGAAGAAGTGGACATCTCTGAAGTTAACAGAAAAGTAACCAAAGCTCTTATGGAAACAGCAACAAAATTAGCTGGGTCTAAGAACAAGTTGCATGTGAACAAATTATCAGGAAAAACCAAAATGTTGATGCAAAAAGAAGAGAGATGAGGACAACTAAAGAAGATGTGACTTCCAAAGTGGAATATATAGAGCTATGCAAGACAGTAAGAAAAAGTATCACTGAAGACGTAAGGAAATTCAACTGTGAACTAGTGAGGAAAGCAATTGAAAACAACCAAAGCCTAAAGATAGCAAAGGGACATCTCAGTAAGGGAAGAAAACAGATTATGGCACTGAGAAAAGAAGATGGTTCTGTAACAAGAAATAGAGGCGAAATTTTGACAAGAGTGAAAGATTTCTACTCCAAATTATATGAAAGGGATGATATATGCACTCCAGACATCATGAAAGATACCAGTACCACAGTTCTTCCAGTCCTTCCAGCAGAAGTTGCACATGCAATCAAGAACATGAAGCGAGGAAAAGCTCCAGGAGAAGACGGAATTACTGTAGACATCATACAAGAAGCAAGTGGAGAAATCGAAACAGTACTCGCCCAAATTTTCACTCGATGCCTTAATGAAGGAAAGATTCCTGAGGATTGGAACACCGCTACAATGATCCTGCTACATAAGAAAGGTGACATTGAGGATCTCGGAAACTACAGGCCTATCAGCCTCCTATCAGTAGTTTATAAAATCTTCACTAAAGTTCTTTCACACCGCTTGAAGGTAACACTGGACATGGCTCAACCGAGAGAACAAGCTGGATTCAGGAGTGGCTACAGCACAATAGATCATATCCACGTGCTGAGAGAACTAATTGAAAGAAGCGAGGGAATATGAACTTCCATTGTGCATGGCTTTTATCGATTATGAAAAAGCCTTTGATTCGGTGAAACCATCAGCAGTTACAATGGCTCTGAAAACCTGCGGTATTGAAGATGCATACATTAATATTATTAATAACATCTATGAAAATGCAAGTGCAAAGATTAGGCTGTTTGAAAATACAACACACGTAAAAATTGGAAAGGGAGTGAGACAAGGTGACACCATATCTCCGAAGCTCTTTAATGCCACATTGGAGGGTGTTTTTCAGTCGCTGAGCTGGGAAAACAAGTCGATAAAGATTAATGGAGATTATCTAACCCACCTTCGTTTTGCTGATGACGTAGTCATTTTTGCAACTAGCCCATCAGAGCTGCAGAGTATGATCCAGGAACTTGCTGACAAGAGTAAAGAAGTGGGATTAAAAATGAACTTTCAGAAGACAAAAGTGATGTTCAATGCTTTTACAAGAAATGAAGATTTATCGATTGATGGAGAAAAGCTGGAGATAACAGACATGTACGTTTATCTTGGACAGCAGATATCAAGTGAGGGTCACATTGGTGAAGAAATTAATCGGCGTACAAAACTTGCCTGGAGAGCTTTTGGAAGAAACAGCATAATTTTCAAGAGCAATATGCCATTATGTCTTAAAAGAAAAGTGTTTGATCAATGCATCCTTCCAGTGCTTACGTATGGTGCAGAGACGTGAACCTTAACTAAAAGAGACATACAAAGGCTGCAGACAACTCAAAGTAGCATGGAGAGGTGCATGCTTGGTGTAACCAGGAGAGATAAGAAGAGGAACTCGTGGATCCGAAAAATGACAAGAGTGGAAGACATCATGATCAGAGTTAAATCCCTGAAATGGCAATGGGCTGGACATACTGCCAGAAGGACAGATCATCGATGGACAGCCGAAATTTTAGATTGGATTCCAAGGGACAGGAAAAGACCCAGAAGAAGACCACATGGGAGATGGGTGGATGAAATTCGAAAGTATGCAGGGGTGACATGGAGGAGACTGGCACAAGACAGACCGTTGTGGAGGAAACTTGGGAGAGACCTTCGTCCAGCAGTGGATTGATAATGGTTGACAATGATGATGATGATGATATGAAGTAAAGACATTCTTAAAGATAATATGCTTGTTGCTAATATCTGACTAAAAAAGCAAAGTGCATGTATTTGAAAGTAGGCCTAAAGGCAGTAGTGCAATTTTTGTTAGGTCCATGTCTAAGGCACTTGATACTATTTCCACAATGTGATATTTCAATATATAATGAATAATATGTGGTTGTTGAGCATGCAGCATACAGGAACACTGAGAGAAGGTTCAATAAAAAGCGCTATACGGAAATCCAAAAATGCAACATTAATTTGTAAGAAAAAAGAATATAAAGATGAAGATATAGATCAAGCTATATGCAACATACATATATGTATTGAAAAGAATAAAATACCAAATCATTATTGGCACTTCAAAAAAATGAATGCCTTAACAAGAAAACCATGCCTGAAACAGCAGCAACTAAAAAGTAAAGGAACCTATATAAATCAATTTATCTGATACCCAATTAACCCAACTTCAAATTACAGCACTAGACAGAGGCATTAAATATGCCTATAAAGAAAATTTAGAAAAAAACTGAACAATTTATGCCTAAAATAGAAGAAATTATTGAATATTTGCCAAGAAAACTCAGAAAACCTACTAGATTCAAATTTCATCGAGCAGCTAATAAAATGGTGAATGATAAAAACCCCATGGGATTACTTATGAAAAAAATGCATTACTAGAACTCTGTAATATTCCAAATGTTAAAATAACAATGGCTGATAAAATTAATCAACTTATCATCATCAGTAAAACAGACTATAATGAAAAAATGTTAACAGCAATTCAAGATTTTAAACAGATATTATGCATCAAGACCCAACAGAAAAGATAATAAGACAACTAGCTACTTTAATAAGCCATAGCTCCTTACCAGAAGATATCAAGAAGAAAGCCTATCCCCCAATTGAGGTTACCATCCCTAGGATTTTTGGAAAAGTAAAAACTAATGAAGACAACCACCCCAATAGACCTATTGTGGCTAAATATATTGTTCCAACTATGAACCTTGAAAGAGCTCTGTTTCAGTATTTAAAACTTTTTACAGCAATCATAAATATTCAATCAATAATTCTAATGATATTATCCAACAAATCAAGGTATTTAATAACAATAATACTATGAAACCCTTTATTTTGGCTAGGCTAGATATAATATCCCTTTACCCTAATACACCTACAAAAGAAGCCATAAATCTAATAGAAGAGAAACTGTTAGAATATTTTTTCCAAGTTCTGAAATTGAAGACATTATAAGAGTGTCACATTTCATAAATAATAATAATTATTATTATTTTTGCTTCCAAGATAAAATTTACAAACAAGGTACGGGAGCCCCAATGGGTTCTCCCTTATCAGGTTTACTAGCTGAAGTGATTCTACAAAATATTGAAAATGATCTATTCCTGAATCATAATGATGCACAGCCTCCAGTTTTCTGTCATTATTTAGATGACATTTTTGTCATTTGGGAAAACGAATATGCTGAATTTCAAAAAATTGTTGAAAAATACAACAGCAGTTATGAATCTATTAAAGTTACTATAGAAATTGAAGATCATAATGAATTACCATTTCTTGATATTTTATTTACTTTACTAACAAGGACAACAACTTAATAAGTTCCCAAGTATAAAAAAAACCAATGTTCACAGTGAATATCATACCAGCTACCTCTACCCATCCAAATAACTATAAGTGTACTCAGATCCTACATTAATAGAGTGTATTCAGATTCATCTGATAATTATGCCTTACATAATGAACTCAACTGGATTAGAGTTATAGCCAAACAGTTTGGATAAAAACTTACTTTGATTAATAAGTTGATACGACAACTTAAACCAAACAACAGCAGCATATCGATTAAAACTAAATCCAATATGAATGCCTCTCATTGTAGATCTTTACCATATATTCCAAATATCAACAAAGTATTGAAGAAAATCTGCGTAAAAATCATCTAAATTTTGGCATCAAAGTTCAAGAAATAAAGACAACACTTACCATAAATCAAGACAATTGTTCAATGTTAAAAAAAAACAAGTGTTTATAGCATCCCAACACTAAATTGTAAAATAACTATTCATCATCATCATCATCATCATTGTCAACCATTATCAATCCACTGCTGGACGAAGGTCTCCCCAAGTTTCCTCCACAACGGTCTGTCTTGTGCCAGTCTCCTCCATGTCAATCCCGCATACTTTCGAATTTCATCCACCCATCTCCCATGTGGTCTTCTTCTGGGTCTTTTCCTGTCCCTTGGAATCCAATCTAAAATTTCGGCTGTCCATCGATGATCTGTCCTTCTGGCAGTATGTCCAGCCCATTGCCATTTCAGGGATTTAACTCTGATCATGATGTCTTCCACTCTTGTCATTTTTCGGATCCACGAGTTCCTCTTCTTATCTCTCCTGGTTACACCAAGTATGCACCTCTCCATGCTACTTTGAGTTGTCTGCAGCCTTTGTATGTCTCTTTTAGCTAAGGTCCACGTCTCTGCACCATACGTAAGCACTGGAAGGATGCATTGATCAAACACTTTTCTTTTAAGACATAATGGCATATTGCTCTTGAAAATTATGCTGTTTCTTCTAAAAGCTCTCCAGGCAAGTTTTGTACGCCGATTAATTTCTTCATCAATGTGACCCTCACTTGATATCTGCTGTCCAAGATAAACGTACGTGTCTGTTATCTCCAGCTTTTCTCCATCAATCGATAAATCTTCATTTCTTGTAAAAGCATTGAACATCACTTTTGTCTTCTGAAAGTTCATTTTTAATCCCACTTCTTTACTCTTGTCAGCAAGTTCCTGGATCATACTCTGCAGCTCTGATGGGCTAGTTGCAAAAATGACTACGTCATCAGCAAAATGAAGGTGGGTTAGATAATCTCCATTAATCTTTATCCCCTTGTTTTCCCAGCTCAGTGACTGAAAAACACCCTCCAATGTGGCATTAAAGAGCTTCGGAGATATGGTGTCACCTTGTCTCACTCCCTTTCCAATTTTTATGTGTGTTGTATTTTCAAACAGCCTAATCTTTGCACTTGCATTTTCATAGATGTTATTAATAATATTAATGTATGCATCTTCAATACCGCAGGTTTTCAGATCCATTGTAACTGCTGATGGTTTCACCGAATCAAAGGCTTTTTCATAATCGATAAAAGCCATGCACAATGGAAGTTCATATTCCCCCGCTCTTTCAATTAGTTCTCTCAGCACATGGATATGATCTATTGTGCTGTAGCCACTCCTGAATCCAGCTTGTTCTCTCGGTTGAGCCATGTCCAGTGTTACCTTCAAGCGGTGTGAAAGAACTTTAGTGAAGATTTTATAAACTACTGATAGGAGGCTGATAGGTCTGTAGTTTCCGAGATCCTCAATGTCACCTTTCTTCTGTAGCAGGATCATTGTAGCGGTGTTCCAATCCTCAGGAATCTTTCCTTCATTGAGGCATCGAGTGAAAATTTGGGCGAGTACTGTTTCGATTTCTCCACTTGCTTCTTGTATGATGTCTACAGTAATTCCATCTTCTCCTGGAGCTTTTCCCCGCTTCATGTTCTTGATTGCATGTGCAACTTCTGCTGGAAGGACTGGAAGAACTCTGGTACTGGTATCTTTCATGATGTCTGGAGTGCATGTATCATCCCTTTCAAATAATTTGGAGTAGAAATCTTTCACTCTTGTCAAAATTTCGCCTCTATTTCTTGTTACAGAACCATCTTCTTTTCTCAGTGCCATAATCTGTTTTCTTCCCTTACTGAGATGTCCCTTTGCTATCTTTAGGCTTTGGTTGTTTTCAATTGCTTTCCTCACTAGTTCACAGTTGAATTTCGTTACGTCTTCAGTGATACTTTTTCGTACTGTCTTGCATAGGTCTATATATTCCACTTTGGAAGTCACATCTTCTTTAGTTGTCCTCATCTCTCTTCTTTTTTGCATCAACATTTTCGTTTTTCCTGATAATTTATTTACATGCAACTTGTTCTTAGACCCAGCTAATTTTGTTGCTGTTTCCATAAGAGCTTTGGTTACTTTTCTGTTAACTTCAGAGATGTCCACTTCTTCCGATGTTAGGCCTTCTAAAGCAGAGAACCTGTTCTTCAGTTCCAACTTGAAGGTATTATGGTGTTTTTTAAGGTTGGTTATGTCAATAGATTTTGTTTGTCTTATGAGCTTGCCACGTTCAAGTTTAGTGTTGAGGTGCATCTTACATCTCACCAATCTATGGTCACTACCTGTGTTGAACTTGTTTAGCACACTGCAGTCTTCTATGACGAATTTTTTGTTACACATAATAAAATCAATTTCACTTGTCGTCCCATTTGGATGTCTCCATGTCCATTTCCTGAGTGGCTTTTTCTTGAAGAAGGAGTTCAAGATGAAAAACCCTTCTGCCTCTGCAAACTAAACGAGAGTATTTCCACGTTGGTTTCTGTTGCCGTGACCGAATTTACCTACTGAAGTTTCATTCTGTTGCCGTTGCCCTATTTTTGCATTGAAATCTCCCATAATTATTTTCAAGTGCTGCTTACCTTTATTATTTAGATGACAAATTTCCTCATAAAATTCTTCAATTTCTTCGTCAGGATGACTTGTGGTGGGTGCATAAGTTTGAATAATCTGAGCCTGGTATCTTTTCGAGAGTTGGATAACAAGCCGTGCAACTCTGTCAGAGGAACTTTCAACTTCTACAACTTTATCTTTCAGTTTCTTGTTTATTATAAATCCAACACCACTAGTTCTGCCAGTATCTGTCCCACGATAGTAGAAGAGATGTCCACTTTTCAGTTCGATGAGATCTTCTCCTTTTCTCCTTACCTCACTTAGCCCCACGATGTCCCACTTGATCCTTTGTAGTTCCTCTTCCAATTCAAGAAGCCTTGAATCAGAAGATAGGGAGCGTCCATTGTACGTTGCCAAGGTCAGCATCAGATGGCAGCCTAGTCCGGTCCTCCGGGGATTCTTAGCACCCTCTGCGTTCATGTCGCACTGGCCGCTGCCTTGGCCAGGTACATTCCAGCTGCCGGAGACTGAGGGCCAAGATTTAAGTTGTGGAGTCATTTTGGAGGGGTTTGGCCGTAACTCACCACGCTGGCCAAGCGGGTTGGTGAGTGTGGGATAGAATTTCCTCTAATCCCGATGGTATAGTTATACCGCTATTGGCGGTCGTCAGAGCCCCTTTAGTAGGAACAGGATGCACCACGAGAAGGCGGTGTTGACATTTGTCAAGGAGAGGCTGTGATGTTACGCATCACCTGACCTTACATCCCAAATAACTATTATTAGCCATTATATAAGTAGTACCAAAAGAAATATGGAATAAAGATGATTTGAACACCTAGCTGATTGGAATAAAAAAGAAATTAAAACATCCCTTATAGAATTCTGTTTAAAAAGTCAAGCTACACCTTTTTGGGAAGAGATTAATATATTAATTATTGATGCAACATAACAGTTGGAAAATGATCTTAATAGCAGCAGACACCATATGTGAAAATCCTCCAAATACGTGGCGTCAGTAAATAAATAAATACATCCCTCTTTCCACGTTCCAGAAATACATAGCAACGGAAAACAATTTTTCGGTTGCTATGTGTTTCTGGAACGTCGAAAGAGCGATGTATTTATTTATTTATTGACACCATATGTATTGAAGAAAACTAAGAATAAGCATTGCAATAATAACAACCCTATCTTTGCTTGAAGGAATCTAATTGCTATAAAAAATAAAATAGAACAAAAAAAGAAAATTAAATATAAAGAGTCAGCTATTTTTGCAAGATATCCCATACAGATAGCAGCACCAGGTATATTATGATGATGTCAGAACGAGGTAGAGGCACTTGACTTTTAAGTTTACAGGAAACCACAGACTTCAGTAACTCAGTTGAGAATGCCGGTGGAAGGTGCCATGTGAAACGCATCCGGAAGTTACATATCAAATTCAACGTGTTGGCATTTCTGTACTTCATGAGATAATGTTTTTAGAAGTTTACATAAGTTTTTAATGTCAAGTTCTTATATTGGAGAAGATTTTTAGGGTTTTTTAATCTAGTTTTTAAACAGCAATACCCTCAAACGGAAAATTGATGTCGCATTTTTGGTGTTCCGTATGTCACTTTTGTTGAACCTTCTTTCAGTGTTCTTGTATGTTGCATGCTCATCAGATATATAAATGAATGTATAATTCATTTATATATCGAAAATATTACATCGTGGAAACAGCACCAAGTGCCTCAGACATGGACCTAACTGGAATTTCATTACTGCCTTTAGGCCTACTTTCAAGTACATGTACTTCATTTTTTTAGTGTGATATTAGCAACAAGCATATTATCTTTAAGAATGACCTTACTTCATATAGCAAAATTTAAATAAACTTCATAAGAATATACATTTGTACCATATACTTCCTACAACCTAAATTAAAGACATCAGAAAATGAATGCCAAGAAGCAAACATAAAATGATATGTCTGAATCCTTATACATGCAACATAGCAAGTGAGTACTTTTGTGTTATTTAAATGAATACTTTTTACACAGTTGCACTATTATTTTACGATTAGAGACTTACAAGAGCATTATTTGAATATTTTAGTGAAATGCTCAACTTTGAATTTGAAGAAAAACGAGAACATTTAGAACAGAAAACTGAATACTTGATTACATCTACTATAATACAGGGTGTTTCACTCGCTACTTTACCCGGCATTTTTGCAATAACTGGAAGAGAAATGAAGATATCGTAACGAAATTTGAACTGGACTTACCTTAGGCTGTGAGAAAAGAGATGGCATAATAACGAGTTGGAAATGGTCACCATATGCGTCCAGGGAGAGCTGAACACAACACTCGATATTTTGGAAGGTTTGGGTCAGCATGTCCCCAGGAATTGCCTGAATTTCTTCAATCATGTTGGATTTCATTGCGGCAATGGATCATGGATTATTGCTGTAAACTCTACCTTTAAGATAGCCCCAGAGAAAGTAATCGAGCTGCGTCAAATCTGGCAACCGCAGAGGCCAAAGTCTTTTCGAAATTACTGTTTTTGAAAAATGACTCAATTTCAGCCATGCTGGCACGGAAAGTATGGCATGTTGCTCCATCCTGCTGGAATATCCAGTGGATAATTCCTCATCGTCCAACTGATTGATGAAGACCTGAAAAATTTCCATATAAGCTGCTGTCGAGATGGTTGTTTCAAAGAAGATCGGTCCGATAATGTGCCGTTGTGACATCGCACACCAAACACCAATCGTTGCTGGATATAGGGGTTCTTCATGTGTCGCGTGGGTGTCAGTTGCCCCAAAACGGGAATTTTGGGCATTGACATATCCAGAATTTTAGATGAAACCAGGCCTCATCTGTGAACCAACAGTAATCTAGTAGGCCAGGATTTTGCTGCAGGAATGTGCAAAACCCCTGACAATATGCCACTCTTTTCACGTGGTCTGGCATTTTCAATGCGTGAACAATGCTTACACAATATGGGTGAAGGTTGCCTTTTTTCGCAGCTCTGTAACAAGTGCTTGTGGATAAGCCAGTTTCTTGTGGCAGATGTCGTAGGGACTTTTTGAGAGACGGCAATAACCGTTCTGCACACCTACTCTAGCATTGAAATCCCCTGCTATTATAACTTTTTCTTTAGCACCAAACTGGCTCAAAACAGCTTTTAGCTCATTCCAAAAATCTTCCTTCTTATCAGAAGGTTCCGAGTCACAAGGAGCGTACACTACAACAATTACAATTCTCTGAAGTTTCACTTTCAAACGAATCCAGAGAATTCTCTCACTTACACAACTATAGTGAATCAAGTTGTTCTTCATCTTTTCACTTAAAATCACACCTACACCTGCCTGTCCTCTCATATTATCCAATACTCCAGACCACACACTCACCGTGCCATTCACTTCTTCTACCCCAATTTCCTTCTTTTTGGTTTTACTTACACACAGCACATCCAGTCTATACTTATTCATCTCCTCAATCACCTCACTCATCTTGCCATTTATACCTCTAGTATTCCATACACCAATGTTACATTCACTCAGCCGAGATCTCTTTCTCATACGCTGTTTCGAAAGTTCAGGTCGATTCCGTGGTGGACCGTCCTTCTCAAGTGTGGTAGGTCCACCATATCCCACACTTGAGTCATTCTTAATATTTCTTTTTGTCTTTTTAATCAGGAATGAATATGGTGTTACTGGGAATCTACTTAATAGTGTAAAAGCCATGTATGCTGGTAGTAGAGCTTGTGTACGAGTGAATGGTGTTTTATCAAAATGGTTTTCCATTGGTGCAGGAGTTAGACAAGGTTGTGTAATGTCACCATGGCTGTTTAATATATTTATGGATGCATGATGCCAAAATAGATAATTGTGGTTTATGTCTTGGTGATATCCGTGTGTGCAGATTGCTGTATGCTGATGACACTGTCCTGTTGGCAGAGAGCAAAAGTGAGTTGCAGAGTATGTTGACTCAGATGCACGAAGTTTGCATGAAATTCAAACTGAGTATAAATAAGGGAAAAACCAAAGTTATGGTGTTTAAGAGAGGAACGGGTAGCACTGAATGTAATGTAAGTATAAATGGCACTGTGATTGACCAGGTGAGTGAGTTTGTGTATTTAGGAAGCATGTTTGACAGAGAGAACGAGTTGGATGGTGAAATCAGTAGACGAGTGAATTCTTCTTTGAAAGTCATAGCTGCTCTGGGAGGTTTTCACAGGAATGATGGGTTCTCTAGAGAGTCCCATATGGCTGTGTTTAAAAAGTGTAATTGTTCCTACTCTGATGTATGGTAGTGAAACCTGGGTACTGTAAAAGAAACATAGGAGTCGTTTGTGTGCTGGAGAAATGCGTTACTTACGTGGGGTTTGTGGCAAGACACGATATGATTGTGTGAGAAATGAAGATGTATTGCAGTTGTGTGATGTGAAGCAAAATGTTGTTAGCAAGGTGGAGACCAATATGCTTCGGTGGTTTGGCCATGTTGAAAGAATGAGTGATGAAATGCTTACTAAGAAAATCTTTTCAGCCCAAGTGGCAGGAAGGAAAGGCAGAGGAAGGCCAAGGAAAACATGGGTGGATCAGATTCAGGAGTGTCTGTATGAGAAAAAGATTATGAGTATGAAGTATAAAAGATCTTGTGTACGGCGTGTAATGGATATTAGTGAAGCACGAGTTGTATGTCAAGATCGCTGTAAATGGAGAAGTTTGATACGACAACAATAAGTAAAAATATCTGGTAGTTTGTATTTCTTTTTGGAGCTAACCTCTGGGTCTCAGAGAACAGCTTAGTGATATGTATGTATGTATGCAATAACCGCTGCCTCACATTCTCGAACATTTCTTCCGGCATTTGTTGTCGACCTGCTCCATGCGCGTCACACAAACTTCTCGTTGTTTCCAATTTCCGTGACATGGCCAAAATGCAGGGCTTTAATGGTGGATTACAACCTCCAAGCCTCTTAATGAATTCTTTTTGACATGACTTCAATGATTTAGTCTGCCAGTATGTCCACACAATATGCACTCGCTCCTCTAGAGTATACCGGTTCATTTCAATGTTTTCTGTTCTCCAACAACACACACACAACCGTAGTGTTCCACGAGTGGCAAAACAACGACCATACTGTGTCCGCAGACTCAGTAAACTGACAGATGCCCACTTGTCTGACAGGCGATGAGTCATGATACACTAGTGCCGCCACTTCTATCTGACCATGCCCATAACGCTGGCGCAACTACATGTTGCTTCTGTTTGCTTTCTCACAGCCTAAGGTAAGTCCAGTTCAAATTTCTTTAAGATATCTTCATTCCTCTTACAGTTATTGCAAAAATGTCGGGTAAAGTAGCAAGTGAAACTCCCTGTATCTTAAGCTTAACCACATATTTTCTTATACTCATTATTATGAAGTTATGAGTGAAATGAATCTGATGATTTCATTCCTTGTATTCCAGTCATCCCATCTGACATATTATAGTTTATGTGCCTTCTATTTCTTGTTATTCGTAGTTTTGCCATGAGTATCAACAAGACACAGGTAAAATCATTAAAAGTTGTTGGACTCAACCTGCCAAAATTTACATTTTCCCATTACCAGCTGTAAGCTGGTTGGTTTTGAGTTAGTAACAATAAAGATATCATTATCTTGGTTCCAAATAAAAGAACACTCAAACATTTTTGACCCAGAGGCTCGTGCTTGTTCTTCAAATTAACTGTTACATTACACTGATCACAACATGCTACAAAAATGTATATGTTTCAGATATTTCAGGTTTCCCACGTTTGCAGTGTGCTTGTTCTTCAAATTAACTGTGACATTACACTGATCACAACATGATACAAAAATGTATATGTTTCAGATATTTCAGGTTTCCCACGTTTGCAGTCAATAAAGACTGTTGGTTTATGCCAATTGTGACAGCATAAGAACAGATTTTGTGTTTTTTTTTTTTATCCTTTTCATTATCTGAACACATTGCAATTAAATGTTTCCATGCAATATATCCTATTCAGGAATGCTCAGAAAACACTATCCCAAAAGTAGATTCATGTATTATTATTATTATTATTTTTTTTTTTTTTTTTTTTTTTTTGTTAAACATAGGCAATGCCAAGTACCTCTTCTAGTACTGTATAAAAGCAAGGAATGGAGTAACACAAATGACAAAAAATATTTTGGATGCATATTCAGGAGAAGCCTCAGTGTGCAAAAGTACAAATTTGTTCCAGAAATTTGGGTAGGTGATTTCAGCCTATGTGGTTGATGCATAATCAGGCCAACCTGTTGATTCAACAGCATCTGCTGAGAGCTGCTATGATTGGATGGAAACTTGTTGAAACTGGCTTGATTAAAAAATTTGCTTATGAACTATTATTGCACCACAGATCATGACATTAAATGACTAAGACAAAACTTAGATGAGCTCAAGAAGAATTGTTTCCAAGGGTCTTTGACAATTAATAGTAAATTGTGTTTCTTGACATTCTCATGAATCATGAACTGTTTTCAGATTGCATAGTTGCTGGAGATATGAAATGTATTCTTTATTGTAGCATTAAAATCAATATCTACTGTAGCTTGGCCACACTATATCGTACATATCTTGCATGCACAGTAAAACCATGAAAGTTTTACTGTTCATTTGTTAGGACGTGCAGAGTGTAGCATATTTTTAAGTGATAAATTTAGATGATCATGTATGATGTCTATTGCTAGCAGTGTCAACATCTGAGCATTTGCATTGCTACTAAAATTTGTTTGTCTGTCAAAAGTGTGTTTTGATTTATCAGTGTACAGTTTATATTCTCTCATACTGCTTTGATCACAAGACTAGAGTCACTAGACAAGAAAACTTGGCTTGAGGGGGAAAAAATGAAACTTTATCTTTCTCACCAGAAGTCAAACCATCAGACTGCACTTATTATGATATGTACAGTACTTCAGTATCTTTTTGATGGAAAACATGTTGCCTACATTCGAAGCTTCTAAAACTTATCTCTTTGTGTTTTAGTTCAAACAAAAAATAGTTTTTTAAACACAGTATTAAAAATCATGTTGAAAGGTTGGAAAAATTATGTAGAATGAGAGCAAATGTATAGGGTGTCACAAAAGTTCTTGATTCTACCATGAAGGAATAGTTGTAGGTTTGCATTTTTTTAAAGATAAAAATGCATGTCTTCATGTCTAAAGACCAGTTCTCAGCTTCATAGTTATGTCTGTTACATTTTTGCAGGTCCTAGAAGAACCGAGGAAGGAAAAATGGAGAAGCAAAATCTCAGAGATGTGATAAAGTATCTGCATAAAAATGAGTAGGAGCCAAAGGATATCCATGAAGATGAGGACATCACTCAAGAAAATGTAGGCAAGGGGCCCAAAACAGTACTGCAAGATAGACTTTTAGTGGTCATGCAGATTAATAAGACATTACACATGGCAAAAGCAACAGTTGATCACATTCTGGCAGTGACAAGCTTACTTTCCTTTGGGTCTAAAACTCCTGACATCTGAACAAAATTCGATTGAAAGGAACATCACGAGACAATCTTGCATTGTTTGAATCCAATCCGGGAGAACTTCTGCAACAATTTGTAACAATGGACGAAATGTTGGTACGCCACTGTATTCTGAGTCAAAACAATGAATGGTGGTTCAACCACTTCAAAGAAAGTGAAGTTTGTCACTTCTTCTGGAAAGATGATGGAACACTTTTCTGGGATGAAGAGGGGGTAGTGATGGTGTGGGCCAAACCATCACTAGAGCATGCTATACTAACCTACTGAAGAAACTTTTGACAACATTTGAAGAATAAATGCCAAAGAAAGCTGACCAAAGGGGTGCTGTTTCATCAAGATAATGCTCCTAGCCACAAAAAATCAATAGTACTAACAGTACTATTGATTTGTGGCTCAGAGCATTATCCTAATGATGCTATCTATTATTTTGGGTTTGATCTGCTACCAGATCTTCCCTACTCACCTGGTCTTGCATCTGCTCCTCAATCTTAAAAATAACTTGCCTAATGTGTATTTTGGGATGGCCAAATAGATTATTGATGCTGTAGAAGTCTATTTTCAATGCCTTGACAAATCATTTTATTTTAGGGCATAAGGGCCTTAACACCATTGTCCAAAATGTGTGGACCTTCAAGAAGACTATGTAGAAATATAGATCTACCGTATTTTCCCATGATCATTCCTTCATGGTCAGGCTGAGAACTTTTGGGACACCTCTCATATGTATTTAATTAAGATGCTATTTGATGTAATTACTTTCCAGTTTGAAATAAGTTATAGAAAAGTAAACAGCCTTTCAGTTTAATATATATCCACTTTTTTTTACTGTGTTTTCCAGAAAAAGAGAGTTCTTGGAGAGGGCCTTTTATTTTCATCCAAGGAGCTGACACTCAATTTGGTATGATTGAGAGCTACATTGAGAAAAAGACAAATCCAGGATGGGATAAAGAAATTGATTTGACAGCACGTAGCATAGAGGCAATTAACAAAATGGTTCCTCGTCCACGCTTCTTTGTTGTATGTGGTGATCTTGTGGATGCAATGCCTGGTAATATTAAAAATAAACAAACAATATTAGTTTCCATTTGTGGTAGAGTATAATATTACATGTATTGCATATTTTTCCTTCCAGAAAATTGCATGAAATGTAAAACTAATGATATTTTTAAATTAGTTAGGTATAGTGATATAGTCCTTTAAAATAATAAAAAGAAAGTATGCGTTTCTTTTTCTTTGTGTTGCTATTCTTGATGTGGGCCAAACATTGTTAACAAAGTTTTGATGAAATAAATATATGGTGAAAGAGTGATAAGGGGAAAAGTTCATTTTATGTTAGTGCAGACCGGTCGTTCTGATGCCGACCGGGTGAGAGTTCTCTGTGTGTGATTTGGTTGAGCAATACTGCAGTGTCAAGCAGAACTGACGATTTAAACCGCGAGACGGGTTTCATCCCGATCTCACGATTTTTTCTTTTAAGAATAAGTGTGACTTAGCCTCCCTATCAATTAGAGCAGTGACGGGACTTTGTGAAAACGCCCTTGTAAGGGCGAAGTTCCGTTCAACCCGCATAGAGACTCTGGCATCAGTTTCGGGTACGTCGACGCCGTTCCGGTCCCGCTGATGAAGGGACTCTTTGATCCCTTGTCAGCCCAAAGCCCGAGCGCCCGGTTTCTAAGGTTAGACTCGAGTGGGAGAACCAAGGGTGCCCACTCAGTACTTAGAAGAAATTTTTGTTTTGCATCTCTCTCACAGAGATGTCAGCTACCCAGAAGGGTAAAATGAAACCTAAGGGGCCGCCCCGGTGGCGCAGTGGTCTAAGGCGTTGGCCTCTGATCATTCGCCCGAAAGGGGTCCGGGTTCGAATCCCGGTGAGGCATGGATGTTGTGTTTGTCTTACGGCACTGGCTCTCTCCCTTCCCTGGAACCAGTGACCCTAAATTAGGGACGGGCGACTGCTTATAGCCCATTGAGTTGCTCACGGTGGTCGTTAAACCTCCAATAAAAAAAAAAAAAAAAAAAAAAAAAAGAAACCTAAGGGGTCAGTCCCCAAATCGTCCGAGTCCTGGACGCAGAAGGTAGCGGCAGAAGCACTACCAAGCCCTGTCGGCAGTGCTAAAGGGCTTAGCCCTTCTTCCAAAAACAGCGGGAAGGTAGAGCCCAATGCCAGGAGGAAACCGTCAAAAACGCTTCTCCCCAGCAAAGGGCTCTAAAGCCGCTACACCCATGAAGGGAGCCTCGACTGAGCCTTCTCAGTCAGCTAGTGGTGTAAGCACGACCTTGCCAGTTACGCCCATGGCAAGGAAGGGTAAAACACCACCCCAGCCCGAACCCTCTCGGGCTCCTGAGGGGTCGTCCGCCAGTCCCCCAGAGATACCATTGGTGGGATTCAAGCATCCCAGGACACCCCCGGTGCTTACACCTGAGGCTTTCATGAGCTGCATTTTCGCCCTCATTGGGGAAGTTGAGTCCGTTCTCTTGGACTCGCGGGTCACTTCCTCAGGGAGAGGAAAGGTGAAAGCGGCCCTGAATAGTATCAATAAGGCTTGTTACGAGCAAGCCGATCGGGTAGCTTATATTGAAGGCAGGCTGTCCGTTCGGCAGGAGTCGAGCTGTGAAGCCGATGCGAAAGTGGTTTCCTATGCCGAAGTGGCTAGGAAAGGGGCTAGCACGGCAAAAGGGTCTTCGCCCACCCCGATTGAGAATAAAAAGAAGAATAAGGAAAAGTCGGGAGACAGGAGACACGTGCTTTTGGTCTACCCGACAGTCGAGAGTGAATCCTCAGAGGACACGAAGAAGACCCTGAAAACTGCAGTCAACCCAACTAAACTGCAGATAGGGGTCAAGAGCATTCGGAGCATTAGGAAAGGTGGGGATGCGGTGGAGTGTTCCTGTCCCGGGGAGCTCGACCGCCTTGCCCAGGAGTTGAGGAGCAATCCGTTGACCAAAGATTGCACACTCCCCACGGCCCCACAAAAGAGACACCCCGGTTGATAGTTTATGGGGTCGACGGAGATCTCTCAGGGAAAGAGTTCGAGCAGGCGGTTTGCGGGCAGAACCCAGAGCTCGAGAACGGGTTTAAAGCCTGTTTCCCAATCAAGGGCAAGAGAGGTAGGGTCCACTGGGTGGCAGACGTGGAGCCCAAGGCCTTCAAGCACTTTGGTGAGGCGGAAGACACTGGACTTGGGTTGGTCAGTGCTCCGCCTAAAGGAATTTTTGAGGGAGGTCAGGTGCTTTCAATGTAATGGCTTCGGTCATTTCCAAGGCAACTGCCCCGAGTCAGAAGCAAGGTGCGGCAATTGCGGTGAAGTTGGGCACCAGCACCACCAATGTGCAGCCGCACCGAAGTGCAGCAATTGCACTGCTGTGAATGCCAAGTTCCGCCTGAAGTTGGACGCCGCTCACTCCAGCTACAGTAAGACATGCCCTAGTCTTATCAGGGAACTTGAGCAAAGGAAAAGAAGGGTCAACTATGGTTGACAGATGGAAGTACCGTCGGAGGTACGTCGCTCTTGATAATGAGCTTTTGGGTCTATTGACCAAGGTGATCCTGATGACCCTGGCCCGGGGTCATCACCACAGCACTGGCCCTAGCGCTGTGGACCATGTAAATATTTCTGTGTGTGATCAATATGTTTTCAGTGCCTGAATATTTGTGAGAGGGGTGCATGCGACCCTCGTAGTGCAATGTCAATGTAATTTTTCATTTTAGATACCAAATAAAGGACTTTTGTCCCAAAAACTCACGTTAGCGGGCGATCTCCCGGCCACGAGATGGGATATTTTTGAAAAAGTTGCTTGCCCCAACTGCCCATAGCACGTCGCACACACGGGTTGTGACAGAGGGGGTGTAAGGTACCGGTCCTGTGGGGGAGGCAGATCCCCACAGGTCTCTAGACCGAATCTGTCCGAGTGGAAGACTGTGGTTTCCGGTGACTGACAGGCTAGCTGTCGGAACGCCGTCAGGGATCCTATTAATCCCAAACTATTCGAGAGAGTTCCGCATTTCCCTGTGAGGTCTACACTAAGACGGTGCAGGTGAAGTCATCAGCCTAGGTTATGTTAGTGCAATTAATCTCACTTTAGTGTACGTAATCTGCATATGGAATGGGAACTCAAGGAGGACAGAAGTGAATTATGTTTAATTTGGAAACTCTTTCTGTCTTTCTCTCTCTCTCTCTCTCTCTCTCTCTCTCTCTCTCTCTCTCTCTCTCTCTCTCTCTCTCTCTCTCTCACTCTCACTCTCACTCACTCACTCATTGATTCATTCATGAAACACCCAGTGAGCCATTTCTGTTTTATGCTGGATATCCGCATCAGTATCAGTGATGGTGTCTGAGATTACACGCATATCATTAAAATTGTTAATTGAACATTAGCTTCTTTGAAAAATAAACAGGGATAAACTGTACTGCCCATTTTTTGTTTTGTTTTTGTTTTTGTTTTGCTTTTCATGCCTAATGTTACTCGTATTATCTTTTATGCCAGTAGCCAGTGGAGTGTAGATGAGCTTTAGCGATGCTAAGTCACTTTTCATTGTTAGCTAGGAAAAAAAGAAGGGCAAAGGAATTTTTTTGGATTATCATGTATACAAAAATAGAGAATTCTGTAAATTCTGTGGAAGAAATATTCTCATAATATGTGGAAATACGTCAGATTTATTAACACAGCCATCAAACTCCTCTGAATTGCCTGTATTTGCTGTTTATCATGTATCATTAATCACATCAAAAAACTTGAAAATTACTTCACCCTGGAGTGGGAATCGAGCCCACATCTCCCAATTTCCATTCGAGCATGCTATCCATTATACCACCCAAGCAGTTTTACTTTGACTAGCAAAAATCAAAGAATGTTCTGTTTCTTAACACTCAGATACTTGAGACTTCATCAGGTGGTGTAATGGACGGCATACCCGAACAAAATCGGGAAATGCGAGTTCAATTCCTCCTCCAGGGTGATGTAATTTTCAAGTTTTCTGATGTGATTAATGTTATGTGATGAACAGTAAATATTGACAATTCAGAGATATCTGATTGTTGTGTTAATAATTCTAAGGAATTCTGCATTTTATATTCAAGCATGCTTTTTTTTCTTAACCAAATGTTAGCATTGGAAGGATGAGACATCTCAAATCATGCAGTCAAAGGCATAACTAGGCATTTCTGCGCCCGTGGCAAACCACAAAATATGGCTCCCCCATCTGTCATATACCTAGTATATAATATTGTGCCCCATCTATCTTATATACCAGGATGAGTCATAAGTTCATAGCATTTGGGATACAATGTCCAGTCCGGTACCACGTGCTGACTACATATGGCTATTTGGCAAAATACAGTACATCAGTGTCTATGGTCGTTCACCAGCATGCCTGGTATCACAATGGCATTACATCAGTTAAAGATGTAATGCCATTGTGATACCAGGCAGCTGGCTTGGATGCAAAAAACTCAGTGATGCCATCTCTTAAAGCCTCCAAGGAATGGAACTGTCTGCTGACCAAGAAATGCGCCATGGAACAAAACAGGTAAAAATCCGAAGGTGCAAGTTCCCGTTTATAGTTTGGGTGTGGTAGGATTTCGACACCATCCAAATCCTGAATTTTCTGGCACACAATCCGTGACCTATGACATGGGGTGTTGTCAAATTGAAGGAGGGCCTTCTTTCGGTTCACCATTGCGGGATAGCGCTGGCATAGAACGTCATATACATCCATCGGTATTCAAGGCAGCAACCTTTGGTGCATGATAGTAAAATCTTTTACATTTAAAAATCCCAAACTCAAGTGAGCCTTAAAAACATTTAATTGCTCGCAGATTAAAAGTAAAACATTAAACCATAAGACCTTTCAGGTTTCCATAAACCCATCATCAGATGAATAAACCAAACCCTAGCATGGGTATATGCATATATATACATGTGTACACCACATCATTCAAGGAAGTGACGTAATTAATCAGTAACCGCCAGCAGCATGGAAGGACTGCAGAACACACACAATAATAAATTCAGTCCTCTAAATAAAGGGACCAAGCAGATGTTACAAAAAATAAACCTGTAAATCAGTTTAAAAGAAACACAGTTCATCCAAGTCAAACCCAAAACAGTCCAAATATGAAACACATAAGGTATCATCCACACTGGGTTGATCAACAGTCCATATTATTTGTTTCCAAGGATTCGGCAAAAAGTAGGCATACTGTCATTACAACAAAGTTGTCCTTTTGACATTATTATTGAACTCTCTGTGAACAACAGTAATGATATAGAACATGGAGTCACAATGATGGAAGCATCTTCCCAGACCGAGGAATGTGAACCATCATATACTAAATGAGCGACAGCTGTGTCTCTGAGTCCGTTCTTAACAGCATACTTATGTTCAGGTAACTTTGTCCCCAAAGACTGTTTAGTGGAGCCAACATAAAAGCTGTTAGAGGAGTCTTTATTGACACTTCAAGGGTATTCCATATACACCAAATCTTTCCATACCAGAGACTTGGTCACGATCACTTTTTACAAGATCAAAAATGTTGGTTGTATGGACTCTAAAATCAATATTGTGAGACCTACAGATGCCCTTAAAGAGGAGAGTTATCATTTGAAAGTAGGTCTTGGAGCCCATGAACCTACGTGGGTGATAGTCTCTTTTGAAGAGTAGTAGCTTTGTCCTGTCTAATCTTCCTAAAAACGGTAGGAACAGTCGACTGAAAAACCATGGGCAATAGCAATATTGTGCACCTAAGCAATTTCCAAGTTGCGTCTGTCATTACTGGATGAATAGGTGAAGGCTCTCCTTAACATAAAGGCATAATTACAAACTGGATTCCCCAGATTCAATGCAAAGGACAGAAAAAATTCCATACACTCATGCACAAAAAATTAAGAAACTTTTCAACACAATGAAACCTCTGTTATGTTATGCAGAGAATGAAATACAGAAAATTGAATGATTTTAGCATGCTTTGGGGCTTCAGTGAGTTTTAAATAGGCTATTTATCTAGATTTAATTTCCAGATAAATAGTCTGTTTAATAGACTGAGGAGACTTCCCTGTTAATAGCATAATGTAAGGAAGATAATATTTTGTGGTTAACAATTTCACAAACTTTCACAATATAACTCAGCGCAGATATGTGATTGTAGGCAGGAAACACTTAGTTCCCCTGTTTCAGTTATTTATGCTTCAGGAATACTGGAAAAGCCATGTGATTTGAAGAATTGTTTTTAATTATTTTTAAAGTAGCTCAATTTAAAATATAATTTTCCACTACAAACATGGGTGCCCATAGTTTAGTTTTCAGGAGAGGAGCAAACAGAAATTGTAACAACATATACAAATACCATATGCATATTCCCACTTTGCCTTGTTTGTTATCTAGCCATTTTTATCATGCATACAAAACATAAATTTAACTGGAAACCAGAAGATCCCAAAGCTACATGAAAAAAAAATATATATATAAATGGAACTTCACAGTACGTTAGGAAAATAAGGAAATTTCTTCATCATTCTTTTGACCATTTTGGCTATTTGTGTTACTTGTGCCATGAAACCCCAGAGATCACTCAATTGGTCATTTCAAATGAAAACACACCCTCAAGACAAATTTCCAGGAAAAACTTCGAGAGATCTTTGTCCAACAGTGGACAGTTGCTGCAGTGGATGGCATATTTTCCACTTCTTCTCCTGTCATACTTTTATGTACACTGCACTCTAACATGCAATGAAGAATTTCATTCTTACTTTCTACTGTAAATTTCCACTTTTCTACTGGAAATTCCCATCGTTTTTCCAATTTTTACTGCATACATATACATCCAGCAGATTTGCAAAAAAATTAGCAATCAGAATTAGTTTAATCATGAAAATCTCTGTAGTATTACCCAAGAACAGTAAGAGCATGGTTTGATTTCCAGGAGGAGGCAAATGCCTCCTCTTGCCCCTTATGTGGGCTACTACAACTACATTTTTGTATTTGTAGCTATGCTGCATGCCACACTACTGTAGTATACCATGCTATAGTAGCAGCACTACACATAGCACTCAACTTCTGATCACTGTAAATGTGCAATCATAAACTCCATCCATTGCATAAACTTCATCCATTGCATAAACTTCATCCATAATATCCTTTATTCTTACAGAAAGAAAATGAAACTGTCAAAGAAAGTGCTGCTTTTCACCATTATCCACATTAAAAAAAAAGAAAAAGAATTCAGATTTGAAGCCATGAATAGTGTTATCACCTGCCTCTTTAAGAACTCATTTCAAATTCATGGGATCTTATCTCATTTTATAACAAGTTTACAGAAATTTCCAGAACAAGGAACAAACTAGCAACCAACCTCCCTTTAGTTCTTATGACTATGACAGAGAGTCTGAAATCTTTGAATTGTGTGGGAGAATGCTTTTTTGTGTTGTCTTCAACTGCAGGGACCCCTTGTTATGTTGGCAACACCTTCCATTTTCTCCTATCAATAATAAGAGAACACAAAACAGATGCCAGTAAAAGGGAATTCTGTTTTTCATTTCTAACTCAGAAGTGACAGAATGCACATGCATGCACAGAAATAGGTAACTCTTTTGTGTTCTGTTATTTTTAAAAAAAGTTCTGTTTCTTCAGTCTTTGTCTTCTAGATACTTTTGCTGCACTGTACCACAAGAATATTATGCTTGCCAGTCCCTTTTGTAAACAAATTTGCTGCACCATCCTGTAGTGTTCCTGAACTTGTATACTTGCCACTTGGAAGTTGTATTTGGTGTTCTAATAATTTAGAAATCTCCCTTGGCAACATGTTTGAGGTCACATTTCACCATATGAATTGAAAGTTTTTCTTCTCTCCATTTAGTATGACCAAGCACACCTGAAAGTTTTAACTGTAATTTTAATCTGTGAATAAGAAATAGAAAACTGAAGTAAATGAAATTGATCTGTTTTACTTTATCAAAGTTTTATTATTGCATGAAAACAGATGCTTACATTTTTACTCATATGCATGTGAGAACTGAACTTCAGGAATGTTTATCAGACCAAACCTATGTTAATCAAATTTTTCATAACTTGTCAAATCACATGTCATGGATTTGAAACTTAGATGCAGGAAATCAGTTCCGTTTTTTTCATAGACTCTGCTCATATTTATGATTAAAATGGCAAAATGGAAAAGGCATTAAATTCATCTGTATGAATTCCATATATGTATATATGTTTAAGCATGGGTGGGACATCTTTTTTTTTTTTATTTGTTTGTTTTGCCCAAATTCAGAAGAAAAATCCATGTTATGATTATGTTCTGTTTTGAACTCCTGTATTCTTGAATCTGTAGTTGAAAAATAATAATGCCATATTTTGTTAAGTTCAGTTTGTCTTTAGTTTATCCTTTCTCATGAAACAATTATTCAAAATCTTACATTGAATATAAATGTTTCTTTTGGAAATAACGTAAAGTTATATACTAAAATCTTACAAATCAGCTTTAACTTCAAAAAGTTATATGAGTTTAACCGATAGATGGTGGCACTGCACTGCGAAAGATTCGATCATTACGCATACATGTGGAGGTTTGCTGACCACGCTCTAACACTTCTTTTGGAGGAAGTCAGCACTCGTAATGAGCTCACTTCTGGATGTGCTGTCACTTGGAGAGGATGACTGCCTGATGATGGAAGTTATGAACTTCAGAAAGTGCTCGCAGAGCGCTTTCTGAAGTCCATAACTTGAATCTTTGGTTAAAAAATAGTATTTACAGGTTTGAGTTCGACCATTCCCTTAGTGAAAAATTCCTTTTTAACTTAACTTTTTTAGCATGATCTTCATTTGCTGTGTTTTAACCTAGAGTTTGTTTTAATGTGTCTTAGGATTGCCGTGTTGTATTTATATGCCAATTGGGATGCAAATATCAAAATCATGACTGAGGAACTGGTCGGCTCGAACAGAACATACTGAAGGTGTGTAACATGGTGTATTTTTGTACAACTACCTTGAAATATTGAACTTAGTCTAAGCACAGATTTTAATGATGAGAATATTGAATTTTATCCTCATTGTACTGTTTATACTCAATGTAAAGTTGTGTATAATGAAGTGGCCACTTAGTGTGCATGACATTCATGCGGTAATGCAGCAAGCTAACATAAGGTTTCTGTCGGAAGAAAAGATACAGTCACAAAAATGCTGTGATTTGGTATTTTGTTTATTTTTGTTCATATTATGAATTTTCAGTGGATTGTAATTTCAACAGATTCTGCCTTTCCATTGTATTCACCATTTGTTCACCATAATAGCAGTTATACAAATCAGAATTCACTCTCATATTAGAATTAATTATTCAGCTTCTTGGAAATGCATTGCCATAGATGGTGTAGGATGTAGACTTTGATGGAAATGTTGGAGATGGTGGATTTGAATCCCATTGCAGGATGATGCAACTTCAAGTTTTCTGAGGAGTTCATTACATGGATGGTAGTTGTTGACGATTGCTATTCCAAAATCGAATGCCTTAAATACTGTGAGTTGAACACAACTAATGAGCTCACTTCTGGATGTATAAGTTATTAGTTTAGAGTAGTTATGCTTAAGCAATAAATTATGGGCATAACAGGGTGCTTTGGAAATAAGTTGTCAATTAATTTTCAGGATGTTTCTTTTTGAGGAGAAATAGGAATTAACTTACACTGTAGTTGTATGCAAAATCTCATATTATCAGTTATATTATTTGCCAACAAATTTCAGTTTTGGTGAAAAAATTTAAGCATTTAATGTTTACAAAACCACGTAGCATATGATGTCTGTTACAATCTGTGAATTTTCTTTACAGACACTGATCTTCGTCAGGGTCAAGAAAATGATTTCATTAAAGTATTTGCCAAACTACATCCAGATATTCCTTTAGTGTGTATATGTGGAAATCATGATGTGGGCAACACACCAACACCAGCCTCAATCAAGAACTACTGTAATAGATTTGGTGATGACTATTTTTCATTCTTCTGTGGTGGGGTTATGTTTATTGTGCTGAACTCACAGTACTTTGAGGACCCTAGTTTAGTAAGTTATGTGCTGTTTATATATATATATATATATATCATCATCATCATCATCATCATTGTCAACCATTATCAATCCACTGCTGGACGAAGGTCTCCCCAAGTTTCCTCCACAACGGTCTGTCTTGTGCCAGTCTCCTCCATGTCACCCCTGCATACTTTCGAATTTCATCCACCCATCTCCCATGTGGTCTTCTTCTGGGTCTTTTCCTGTCCCTTGGAATTCAATCTAAAATTTCGGCTGTCCATCGATGATCTGTCCTTCTGGCAGTATGTCCAGCCCATTGCCATTTCAGGGATTTAACTCTGATAATGATGTCTTCCACTCTTGTCATTTTTCGGATCCACGAGTTCCTCTTTTTATCTCTCCTGGTTACACCAAGTATGCACCTCTCCATGCTGCTTTGAGTTGTCTGCAGCCTTTGTATGTCTCTTTTAGTTAAGGTCCACGTCTCTGCACCATACGTAAGCACTGGAAGGATGCATTGATCAAACACTTTTCTTTTAAGACATAATGGCATATTGCTCTTGAAAATTATGCTGTTTCTTCCAAAAGCTCTCCAGGCAAGTTTTGTACGCCGATTAATTTCTTCATCAATGTGACCCTCACTTGATATCTGCTGTCCAAGATAAACGTATGTGTCTGTTATCTCCAGCTTTTCTCCATCAATCGATAAATCTTCATTTCTTGTAAAAGCATTGAACATCACTTTTGTCTTCTGAAAGTTCATTTTTAATCCCACTTCTTTATTCTTGTCAGCAAGTTCCTGGATCATACTCTGCAGCTCTGATGGGCTAGTTGCAAAAATGACTACGTCATCAGCAAAACGAAGGTGGGTTAGATTATCTCCATTAATCTTTATCCCCTTGTTTTCCCAGCTCAGTGACTGAAAAACACCCTCCAATGTGGCATTAAAGAGCTTCGGAGATATGGTGTCACCTTGTCTCACTCCCTTTCCAATTTTTACGTGTGTTGTATTTTCAAACAGCCTAATCTTTGCACTTGCATTTTCATAGATGTTATTAATAATATTAATGTATGCATCTTCAACACCGCAGGTTTTCAGAGCCATTGTAACTGCTGATGGTTTCACCGAATCAAAGGCTTTTTCATAATTGATAAAAGCCATGCACAATGGAAGTTCATATTCCCTCGCTCTTTCAATTAGTTCTCTCAGCACATGGATATGATCTATTGTGCTGTAGCCACTCCTGAATCCAGCTTGTTCTCTCGGTTGAGCCATGTCCAGTGTTACCTTCAAGCGGTGTGAAAGAACTTTAGTGAAGATTTTATAAACTACTGATAGGAGGCTGATAGGTCTGTAGTTTCCGAGATCCTCAATGTCACCTTTCTTATGTAGCAGGATCATTGTAGCAGTGTTCCAATCCTCAGGAATCTTCCCTTCATTAAGACATTGCGTGAAAATTTGAACGAGTACTGTTTCGATTTCTCCACTTGCTTCTTGTATGATGTCTACAGTAATTCCATCTTCTCCTGGAGCTTTTCCCCGCTTCATGTTCTTAATTGCATGTGCAACTTCTGCTGGAAGGACTGGAGGAACTCTGGTACTGGTATCTTTCATGATGTCTGGAGTGCATGTATCATCCCTTTCATATAATTTGGAGTAGAAATCTTTCACTCTTGTCAAAATTTCGCCTCTATTTCTTGTTACAGAACCATCTTCTTTTCTCAGCGCCATAATCTGTTTTCTTCCCTTACTGAGATGTCCCTTTGCTATCTTTAGGCTTTGGTTGTTTTCAATTGCTTTCCTCACTAGTTCACAGTTGAATTTTCTTACGTCTTCAGTGATACTTTTTCGTACTGTCTTGCATAGCTCTATATATTCCACTTTGGAAGTCACATCTTCTTTAGTTGTCCTCATCTCTCTTCTTTTTTGCATCAGCATTTTCGTTTTTCCTGATAATTTATTTACATGCAACTTGTTTTTAGACCCAGCTAATTTTGTTGCTGTTTCCATAAGAGCTTTGGTTACTTTTCTGTTAACTTCAGAGATGTCCACTTCTTCCGATGTTAGGCCTTCTAAAGCAGAGAACCTGTTCTTCAGTTCCAACTTGAAGGTATTATGGTGTTTTTTAAGGTTGGTTATGTCAATAGATTTTGTTTGTCTTATGAGCTTGCCACGTTCAAGTTTAGTGTTGAGGTGCATCTTACATCTCACCAATCTATGGTCACTACCTGTGTTGAACTTGTTTAGCACACTGCAGTCTTCTATGACGAATTTTTTGTTACACATAATAAAATCAATTTCACTTGTCGTCCCATTTGGATGTCTCCATGTCCATTTCCTGTGTGGCTTTTTCTTGAAGAAGGAGTTCAAGATGAAAAACCCTTCTGCCTCTGCAAACTCAACGAGAGTATTTCCACGCTGGTTTCTGTTGCCGTGACCGAATTTACCTACTGAAGTTTCATTCTGTTGCCGTTGCCCTATTTTTGCATGAAATCTCCCATAATTATTTTCAAGTGCTGCTTACCTTTATTATTTAGATGACAAATTTCCTCATAAAATTCTTCAATTTCTTCTTCAGGATGACTTGTGGTGGGTGCATAAGTTTGAATAATCTGAGCCTGGTATCTTCTCGATAGTTGGATAACAAGTCGTGCAGCTCTGTCAGAGGAACTTTTAACTTCTACCACTTTATCCTTCAGTGGTATATATATATATATATATATTCTATTAAGAAGATACCTAAGCAAAAAAATACAAATATAATTTTGACTCACACCAAGTACAACATAGAAAAGGTTATGTATCTACCTGTGTGAGTAAAAGGAGAAAAGATAAAAAAATAAAATAAAACAACTGAATGTAGAAGGTGTCGAGAATACTGAGCCTTGGCTTTATCAAGGACCAGCAAAAACTCTGCATTTTCTCACTTCCACAAAGACCTAGTTGGAAATGGGTTTCTGCAAGGCCATAGATGCAAGTAACATTCCCACCTAAAATTGTTTTAAAAATATATATATATGTCATGTCCTCCGCAGAGTTGTATGACCTAGCACTAGTTAACAATTTCGCTTGCATCCATTAACCTTCCTGGCCCGACCCATGCTCTTCATCTGTTACTATTAAACAGAGAGAAGAAGATTAAAGAGAACTCAAGCTGTGAGAGTGACATAATAATTAGAAATAATTTTCAGCTATAACGAAACGCCAAGTTCCTTTGAGAGAGAATTTAAACCTGAAAAACAATGCAAAAGAAATCCAAATTTTTACATTGCAATTAAAAAAGGAAATATTAATTTTTAAAAAACAGATTTTTGAAAGAAAACTTGAGTCTAAAACCCCCTACTTTACAACTTATGACAGCACGAAAACGAGAATAAGTTAAAGACAATAATTAACTAAAGAAAACTTTGTGAAAGTTATATGACTTAAACAGTTAGTTGCAATATGTACAAAGTATTTCAGCAGTGCTTTAAGTGCATAATTAATTAGTTATTAAGTACTTAACTACTTTGAAAATACAGCGCATAGAAAAGGAACAAGCTTAGCCATCTGCTGTTCCTAGGTACCCCAAAAGACGCGCAAAGTTACAAAGAAAAGAAAGAGTTAAAACCCGCAAAAATGTTAACAGACAAGCCAGTGCCTAAAAGCTGAAAAGCAAAAAATCAGCAGAGAAAAAGTACATGAAGTACAGACATTGAACTTATAAAACCTAAAACCCAAAGACAAGGAAGAGAGCTTACCTCTTGTGCGACGAAACTTTCTCCTCACAAGAGTAAAACATGGCTGACCTCTTCTGCCACTCCCTAGTTGCTGGGGGGCAGTGCGGGTGGGGCTGATGGCCTCCTCATACAGAAAGAAACCAACTCGCGGAGATTTTAACCAGAGAAAAAAATGTATAAACTTAAGACTGTGGATCTGTATGATCAGAAAGAGCAGAATTAACTCTCCAGAATACATGAGAAA
Organism: Macrothele yani; assembly: GCA_039090855.1. Classification (NCBI taxonomy): domain Eukaryota; kingdom Metazoa; phylum Arthropoda; class Arachnida; order Araneae; family Macrothelidae; genus Macrothele; species Macrothele yani. Next base: position 97,807,286 of record CM076995.1, on the reverse strand, counting down.
TATTATAAAATACACGAGTAGTGTATTTAATAATCTTTGCATGTATTAAATCACCTTAGTGAGCTTCTATAGATTAATAAGAATCTTATTAATTTTAATGTTGGTTTTACTATTTTTAGTATAGCTATCCTAGTGATGAATAACTAGTTTTCTTTTTTATTTGTTTTTATTTTCTTTTATAAACAGATTTTTAAGCTTTTTTGTGATTTTGTTTATATTATTTAATTTTTTGTTTTAATAGGACCTTCATATCCATAGCACTAAGGTTCCTTTAGGTAGTTAATAGGCATCCTCTAGCCAACTTCCTTACGGCTTTGGTCAGAATCATAATATTAACTGTGTAGAAAATTAAAGCAGATCTGCCAACCTTACTCTATTATTCAGAATAATTTTTCTTAAAGTTCTTTTGATGAAAGAAGAAGGAATTTCGTTCTCTAGAAAACTATCTAATAGTATATTAATGTGGTAATTGAAGTCCAAATTGTTGCTGCAAATTCCTGAAATTCTTAGGACCTGAGAAATTAGTACATTCTCAGAGATTTTTGGATAATTAATAATAATGCAGAAGTAATTTCTACTATACTCAAAGTTTGTCCCCTAGATATTAATAGTTATGATTTTGAAAACCTATATACTAATCTGCCTCTATCAGATATAATCACTACCTTTAAAGAGCTGTATGCAGAATTTAAACTTAACCAATTTGTTAATGTAGGAACTTGGAACTCTTATCTCAATTGCTGCATAAAAAATAACCATATCGTATATAATAATACTCTCTATAAGCAGGTGAACGGTATTCCCATGGGAACATCAACGTCCACGAATATCGCTAATCTATTCCTGTTCTTTAAGGAATATAAATTCATTAAAAATCACCCCACCTGCTCAGATAACTACCTTTACACTTTTAGATATATTGATGATCTGCTGTGTATCAATAATTCAGAAGTTATAGAGAGTGATTTTGATAATATCTATCCTAGCTCTCTTAACTTATGTAAAACCAACCACAGTAATCAGGAACTTGAGTTCCTAGACTTAAGCATTAAGCTCAACAGAGGTAACCCATCTATTAGCCTCTTTGACAAAAGAGTTAATTTTCCTTTCAAAGTAATTAAATATCTACACTGGAATAATAACATATCAACCAAAGTAATTGAGAATGTACTAATTTCTCAGGTCCTAAGAATTTCAGGAATTTGCAGCAACCATTTGGACTTCAATTACCACATTAATATACTATTAGATAGTTTTCTAGAGAACGAAATTCCTTCTTCTTTCATCAAAAGAACTTTAAGAAAAATTATTCTGAATAATAGAGTAAGGTTGGCAGATCTGCTTTAATTTTCTACACAGTTAATATTATGATTCTGACCAAAGCCGTAAGGAAGTTGGCTAGAGGATGCCTATTAACTACCTAAAGGAACCTTAGTGCTATGGATATGAAGGTCCTATTAAAACAAAAAATTAAATAATATAAACAAAATCACAAAAAAGCTTAAAAATCTGTTTATAAAAGAAAATAAAAACAAATAAAAAAGAAAACTAGTTATTCATCACTAGGATAGCTATACTAAAAATAGTAAAACCAACATTAAAATTAATAAGATTCTGATTAATCTATAGAAGCTCACTAAGGTGATTTAATACATGCAAAGATTATTAAATACACTACTCGTGTATTTTATATTTCTCATGTATTCTGGAGAGTTAATTCTGCTCTTTCTGATCATACAGATCCACAGTCTTAAGTTTATACATTTTTTTCTCTGGTTAAAATCTCCGCGAGTTGGTTTCTTTCTGTATGAGGAGGCCATCAGCCCCACCCGCACTGCCCCCCAGCAACTAGGGAGTGGCGGAAGAGGTCAGCCATGTTTTACTCTTGTGAGGAGAAAGTTTCGTCGCACAAGAGGTAAGCTCTCTTCCTTGTCTTTGGGTTTTAGGTTTTATAAGTTCAATGTCTGTACTTCATGTACTTTTTCTCTGCTGATTTTTTGCTTTTCAGCTTTTAGGCACTGGCTTGTCTGTTAACATTTTTGCGGGTTTTAACTCTTTCTTTTCTTTGTAACTTTGCGCGTCTTTTGGGGTACCTAGGAACAGCAGATGGCTAAGCTTGTTCCTTTTCTATGCGCTGTATTTTCAAAGTAGTTAAGTACTTAATAACTAATTAATTATGCACTTAAAGCACTGCTGAAATACTTTGTACATATTGCAACTAACTGTTTAAGTCATATAACTTTCACAAAGTTTTCTTTAGTTAATTATTGTCTTTAACTTATTCTCGTTTTCGTGCTGTCATAAGTTGTAGAGTAGGGGTTTTAGACTCAAGTTTTCTTTCAAAAATCTGTTTTTTAAAAATTAATATTTCCTTTTTTAATTGCAATGTAAAAATTTGGATTTCTTTTGCATTGTTTTTCAGGTTTAAATTCTCTCTCAAACGAACTTGGCGTTTCGTTATAGCTGAAAATTATTTCTAATTATTATGTCACTCTCACAGCTTGAGTTCTCTTTAATCTTCTTCTCTCTGTTTAATAGTAACAGATGAAGAGCATGGGTCGGGCCAGGAAGGTTAATGGATACAAGCGAAATTGTTAACTAGTGCTAGGTCATACAACTCTGCGGAGGACATGACATATATATATTTTTTAAAACAATTTTAGGTATGAATGTTACTTGCATCTATGGCCTTGCAGAAACCCATTTCCAACTAGGTCTTTGTGGAAGTGAGAAAATGCAGAGTTTTTGCTGGTCCTTGATAAAGCCAAGGCTCAGTATTCTCGACACCTTCTACATTCAGTTGTTTTATTTTATTTTTTTATCTTTTCTCCTTTTACTCACACCGGTAGACATATAACCCTTTCTATGTTGTACTTGGTGTGAGTCAAAATTATATTTGTATTTTTTTGCTTAGGTATCTTCTTAATAGAATGTGAATTCTGAATTTTCAAAACTGCTGCGTTGCACGTTTTGATCTTCAGGTTATTTTGCAACTTTCGTTTTAAATTCTAAAGTTTTTCCTTAGTCTTCAGTTTTGCTCTTCAGTATATATATATATATATATATATTCCAGAAAAAGACCCAGAAGAAGACCACATGGACATGGAGGAGACTGGCACAAGACAGACCGTTGTGGAGGAAACTTGGGGAGACCTTCGTGCAGCAGTGGATTGATAATGGTTGACAATGATGATGATGATGATGATATATATATATATTGTCATTATGATGAATTGATAATGAAAACAGTGCACATAAAAAGTTTTTGATGGAAAACATTTATTTGATACCTTCATTGTTTGAACATAATATATTTAGGCACACTTTGAATTGTTTTGAAATTTCATTTTTTTCACATATGATTCATTCTAATTTATATTTAATTTAATACTATCGTCATAACATTTTGGTGTCTTTCTCATTCTAGGTAAAATTCGTTCATCAATGTTCATTCCCTCATGTTTTTGTAGTTTCATTCAATAAATCAGTCAAATCCTTTAGCCAAACTTGCAGATAAATTTCTGAAGAGAAATTTGACGTCTCACTAAAATAGTGATTTGATTTGGACAACACAATTAAGTTCTTGAATTATGTTGAAAATTGGAATCAGTGTTTTCAGTGAAAACAAAAATTTGAATTGCTGTGAACTTGCAAGAAACCCACTAGCTTCCTCTACCACCTTCATTCTCTTCTTGACATGTCTGAAAAGGAACATCAGGAGAATATCATAGTAATTTTAGCTTCACACACCAACTTGTTGTACATAATGATCACAAAGAAGTAGGAGGAAAGTATTGTTGATCTTTGCTAGTGATGTCTTCTTGCAGTGATTGAAATATTGCCAGCCTTTTCAGTGAATGTTTGATAAATTAGATGACCTCATGCAGTCTTTAAGAAGTCTCTTGTGGAACTAATGTTTTGCATGACATTCTGCATTACTAAATTTGAATTATGCACTGAACAATGAACAAGGTTCAAGGTTCCTATTGGGTAATTTTGCTTTGAAGCCCTGTTGTATAGAAAAGACATATCACTCTATCATAGACCGTGTCAGTCTTTTATGCACCGCCCCAGTGGCACAGTGATCTGAGCACTAGCTTCTGGGTCTACGTTTGAATCCCAGTGAGACATGGATGTTGTGTTTGTCTTATGGCACTGGCTCTCTCCCTTTGCTGGAACCAGTAGCCCTAAATTATGGATGGTCGATTGCTTATATAGCCCTTTGAGTTGCTCACAATGTTTGTTAAACTCCCAAGCAAACAA